>OY728143.1:1262900061-1267700061 GCA_963277665.1 Viscum album | reverse complement strand
GTCAAAAATCCACCATTCACTAGGCACATTGACAAATCCCTTACACTACTAACGTAGGCTTCTACTAGACTGACACCATTCCAAGATCCCTCAATGGAATTAATGAAATTACAGGCTCGAGAGTGTGTAAAAGAAAAAAATTAGTCTTTTATTCCAAACCTCCATTTACGTACACTATTTGAATAATGAGGAATAATTTGCAGGAAGGAACCATCATCTCCAACAATTCTACTCTAATAGGGATCCTTGTCCAAGAAAATTTGATCAACAACATTATTGGTGTCATTTGGGTTAGTAATGTAGTCGTCAAAAGAAGTCAAATTACAATTACCTTATCCTCTATACCTTTATCCCAACTTGAGACACTAAATATAAGGAATCTTACCTAGTCATAGAGAATAATAGTCTATAGGTTTTTCTTCATTCCTTACCACTCTTATGCATCTATAATGATTATTCTTCTCACTCCTCTCACATGAAGCCACAATCATTACCTTCTCTTTAGGTCGGGATGGTATTTCATATCGTTTTATCAAATCAGTGGATGCCTTCACATGAACCTATTACTAAAACATAATGATGGACAATGAGACAAGGATTGTTTAAAAGATAAAATACTTATCGTCCTTCTCATTTTCTATTAATAATACATACAAAACCCATGATGTTCAGTTATGTGGGATTCTGATGACCATTTTAAATGGGTAGAACTAAAAAAGAAAAAGAAACTGAAGAAGTAAATTGATAACTAGATCCATGTGAAACATTGGGAATCATACTGAAACTAGAATTCCAAGTGATTCTCAATCCATAAAAAATTACATATCATTATATCATATTAGTGAGATGATATTTACTGCACAAGGACATCTATGAAATATTTCATTAGATATGGTGTAACCAACAAACCTTGGTGGATAATGTTGCTTTAATAAAAATAATATAACAAACATTTTTTTTGGAAAGACCAATACCAATGGTTGTTTCCCTAGAAACAAATTGATATAGTGACGTGACATTCTATAAATGATCACAGATCCAATGAAGTAATGAAAGAACAAAATTAGGTGTTTACTGATCAAAATTTTTCCAAGATACAATCCTAATTATAAACTCATCCAATTTTATGGAAAAATATTATTCCAAAAAATAGATCATGGAATATGGAAAAGTATAATAGATGATATCTATAAAAATTCATATAGTTCACTATGAATAAACTAACAAGAATACTTTACTGTCCTTATTAATAGAGAAAACTATGTTTATTTAATTATATCACTTGTAAGTGATATACTTTATGGGGACTATGATATGATATATTATGTCATACTGGAATTTCTTTTTCGGTGTGCATTGTCATCAAATAACAATTGGATAATCATATGATGATTTATTAAATCACTTTAAATTTATATGTTAAGAGTTTAAAAGAGGTTCCATTAATGTTTAATATGCATCTCATCATATCCTTCTTCATTTATTAAAGGAATACTATAGAATTGAATGTCTCTCAATTTAAAAAACATATGTGTGGTGTATTTTTTGGTCAAATCTCCCTTATTCTTCAACTAATATTTTAAGAGAATGTAAAATCATAATGTTAAGGGAAGTCATTATAGATTTTATCTTTGATAAAGATAATGTTGGATTTACTATCGATAAAAATGTATTTAAATGTTTCTTAGGGATATTCAGTGAACTAGTATAGACTTGTAGAAGAATTAGAATGAAAGAAGAACCTCCTAGGAGAAGACAAATCAATAGGGCCTAATAGGCAGCCAAATCCTACAAAAAAAATAATTGAGTACCACCCTCTAGGAAAATTCCACCTTATATTATAACAAATCAATTAACCATTAAATAGATAATTTCAAAAATTCTATGGAAGTTACACCTCGATATTATTCCAAGACTCCACCTGCTATTGATAATTAAATCTGACAGGTAGACTCCCTAGAATTTGGCCACTCCTAAACTATCATTCCACCCTCATTTAAGAATAACCATGTTCTCAAGGTTAAAATCGTGGAACTAAAACATGAGAGTATTTTTGTATCCTACCAATTCTTTTATTCAGTTCTTCCTCATTATCTAACTAACTATTGTTGGGTAGTTTCCTATTTATCCAATGACAAAATTTATTTATAATATTCTTCATCTTCCATGAATTAATAGGTTAAATATTATTTGACATGATGACTATCAACAAATTCCTTCAACTAGGATACATAAACCCCAGGTGCACCTTACGAGATTCCGGAAAAAAGAATTTGATAATCCACATTACCTACATTTTTATTATATAAAATGGGTAATCATAACGATCAACCAATTTTAACAAAAATCTAATACCTCCCCTAGTTGAATCCAGTCTTAAATTAACGAATAAAGGGTTACCCACATCAAATTTTACATCCTTTTAGTTCCTTTTGTAAAAATTTAACATTAACTACAGTTTTTATTGTAGTTTTTATGTATTTTTCTTAGTGCTTCATCTCTGTCCACCAACGCATTGGCCACTTCTTATATTTATCCCCCCAGTATATTGGATAATCTTTGGAAGCTTATATCCATATACCATATCAAAAGTGTATTCCCAAAAGAGGTTTGGAATGATTTTTTAAAACTATATTCTTCCCACAATATCTATGTAACCCAAAATCATGACATATCATATGTAAAACACCTCAAATAAATCCATAGGCCCTTTTTTACCACATTAGACTTCACATAATTTTTTTGATGTTAGGATTAGTTCTTATTCAATGAATTTCCCAATAATTTAGATTTTTTTCATCATAATAAAATTGTAAATAGATGATCTCAATCACTGAATATTTTATTGGGTGCCCCATGTAGCCGTACCACTTAATTCATGAACAATTCATAAAAACATTCTTCTCTATAAGGTTGTTTCAAAGAAATATAATGTCTATAATAACTCATACTATTAACCACTAAAATCACTACATCATACGCATAAAAAAATTTAATTCCATAGAGGAAATCAATTAGTACATCCTCTCATAATAATTATGGTAAATTTAATGGTTGAAGTAGTCCAGCAGGACTTACAGTATATGGACATGGCCTTAAACTTTATATAATATTTAATTAAATAAATAATTCACATTGAGGATCTTTTCAGGTTTAGTGTCATAATGAATTATGACATAACTATTAAGTCTCAAAATATTAAAAGGTAGACACTTCTACACAGTTTAATTTTTTTCCATAAAATAAAAATTGTTAAAAAAAAGTGTCATGTCTGGTTCAATGTTTTAGACAACATTGCTTTTCCTTGATCCCATCCGTGACCCTATTATTCTTTATGTCCTATGAAAACATTTCAAAACATTGGATGAGCATAAACAGCTCAGTAAGGGTTATAAAACAAATAATGAAAACATTTGTTCATAAATACATACAAAACAAGAACTCTTTTACGTACGTCATGATATCATAAGATTTATGAAAGACGCATAGAAATCTTAAAAAATAATGGTAACTTGTGGCATCGATATCATACTTACATTTTAGATATCACAACTACATAGAGAGTTACTTTGGAATACCCATCACAATATATTCCCTAAATCTCTTAGGAGAAACATTCACGTTTACCTCCGTCACGTTACCCAATACATTGGAGAGCTATCTTGGGCCTACCCGCCCTAGGCTTATCATAGAACCACCCGTATACGTAAATAATGCCTGAGAACAATAACACAATCATAACACATAATATAAGAATAAAGGAAAGATAACATTTCTACATTGCAATAATAAAATATCATTTCAAGATATTGAAATAATCAATCCATTCTCAAAATCATTTTAAATACCAAAATACGTAGAAAGATTATACGGAATTTTTTCCATTTAAAAACATTTCGGCTTGTTAAGGAAGCCAAAGATCAAATAATACTCACGGTGGAGGAAAGGTCGTTGTCACCGATTACATAAAAAAAGAAACATTACTGTTTTTCATTTAGAAAAATGATTCGTATAAAAATATTCCCTTAGAATAAAATATATGGTCAAAGCGGTTTATACACCGTATAAAATAAAGTCGTGTATAAAACTAAAAATGCCTCAATGAAAGGAGATTGAGACGAAGTCCCTTACCTCGTGTCCGACTTGGATCGTCCGTTCATTAATCTCCTGAATAATAAATGAAAGATAATTTATACTTTCTGAAGAACATTTTTCAAGTATATTATTCCTTTTATATCACTTATTTCCATGTTATAAACATTATGAAATCATTTAAGTTAATAACTTTCATTTTGTCGATATTTGGTACTTGAGTCAGAAAATGGACTTCTTATAATTAAATGTTGTTCATGTGGTCAAAGGTTCATTACATCCAGAATGATATTCATGATTTGGATATCATATATCTCATATATATCAAGAATATACATGTTTTTATAATTGTACATAACATGTAGAGGTAAGAAATGAAATGCACCATTCATGGAGACGGTAAGCCGTACGTACGCATGAACGCTAATTTCATTTCTATTTCTTATTTTAATGGAAATAAATCATAATCATACATTTTTATATTATAATTGCAGTATAATATCATATATAATATCATTAACTCCATCCTTTATGCATCCAACATAAGGCATTAACGAATCAAATCACGTTGAGGGGGCGGTAGTCCGCACTTCCTCAAATGAGATTTTCGTAATTACCCACTATGGAAACCAAAAAGGCATGCTATAAATGGGAAATACAGAATCATAAGGAAATCATAAACAAAATATATATCATATATAAATACAGTTCCATCATAATGGCCACCATGAGAGGCGGTTGGAGATATTTGAACAATCATCATTCCGTGAGGCATTAGTTTTCCATCCACAGAAACATTATCTTCTTCATCCATTAGATGGATGTGTGTGTGTGTGTAGTTATAATACATCTCATAACAACATAGTAGTATATTTAGGATAATGGTGTTGTTACAAAAGAATGGAATAAAAAGATTTTAGGGGTAGGAGAAGTAAAATAAAAGAAAACAATTTAAGAGAAACTGTAAACATTAATTTGGGTAACTCCCTTTGGTTTGAACCAAAGGACTTCATTAAGTGCCTTTTTCTTATGTAGGGATTCTAGGAGGAGGATATGGATGTAGGTAGATTAATTGGAAAAGAGATTGTATGAGCCAAAAGGCTTTAGTGGTGCGTGGAATTAGTTAGAATTGGTCTCCTTTTATAAGGGATATGAGGGGGTCTTTAGGAAAGTGTGAAAACATTATTTTATTATATTAAGATATCAGATTTTTAATGATCCAAACACAATTATATTAAAAGATAATACCACTCATGGTCTAAATAGAATCATACAATAAGTGTTGTAAAGGTTTTGGATAATATTTTAATCGTTATAGTCTTATTTATTTAAATCATTTTTTAATGAGGTAAATACTGCATCATTTTTGTGTCAAAAATAATTTCATTTATTTGATTTCTAGAAATTATAAAAAAATACTAAGATGTAGGAAATATTTTTATCTTTCCAATGAATATTCATATTTAAAACGATTCTTTATTTAACACTATATAAAAATTAATTACTAAAATATTTTTGTTTATGTCATTTTGGCCTTTACATTAAATTAATTAATCTAAAGTGTCATTATCTTTAATAAGTTCCTCGATGGGATCCCGAAATCGACCCAAGTGTGCCCATGGTAGGCCAATTCTCATCCAATACGGTTAGGAAAAGTGTTAAGGTAATTATGAATTATTAGAATATTCTTTTAACCTTGAAGTACCCTTTTTACCTTTAACGGTGGTAAATTCAAGTCAAAAGTTACTATTCACCAAAAATTATTTTCATCCTATTGAATGAAATTTGACTTCTTTATAACAACCATGTTTGTCAGATTTTTGAAATTCAATTCACAGAAGAGGTAAAATTTCATTTAAATGAAAAAGTCTGTTTTTTTAACTACTACTATGTGGTTTCACTATTCATCAAAAATTGATGTTTTTCAGAAAAAAACAAAAAATTGATCCTAAGATATATTTGATATTCCAAATTCAAAAATTTTGATTATTTTTCCAAATTCAAAACATAAAACAGTCATTAATTAATTTTAAAATTAATTCCCGTTTTGAACACAAATAGCATGTTTTTAAGAAACAATAACTATCAAAAGATTGACACATGTTTATGTCCAATTTTAAAGTGAAATTAATTCCAATGACCAACATTGGATTAAATGGTAAAAATATATTTTAATTAAACTTTAAAACCAATTAAAAATATAATATAAACATATAAATAATTATATTAAAACACAGTTTTGAATTAAAATACAATATTTTCAATATTTATTAAAAAAATAAACTTTATCGCAAAAATTAAAAAAAATTACACAAAGTAAATTTTAATGTCCCAATTATAAATAAAGATCATATTTGGTCATATATAATGTATTAATGTGACCAAAAAAAGATTTAAAAATGGTTCTCTATTAAAAGGTGATAAATCGACCTTTTAATGTAAATTATGTTTAAAATTAGATTCATTCACAATTTAAGTGTCTAACTTTTATTGGATAAATGTAAAAACATTCAACAGACATGTATAATCATATTGTAGTTAGGTTTTTTCATTCCTACCAATATGATGGCTAGGAGTTAACTACCATTTAAAATAATAATATTATATTATTAGTGTGCAACGTAAGATTCCAAAGAAATCCATTTTTGCGTATCGGGTACGCAATCGAACATAGAAACCCTTTTAATGTAAAATTAATATTTAATTCAAAAATATTAATAAGTATGAAAATATATTATTCTTTATTTACATGGGATGTTACATCCATCCTCCCTTTTGGAAATTGCGTCCTCTCAATTTTTATCCACTTATCAAAATATGGGGGGGTATTTATCTGTCGTATCATTTTTAGATTCCCATGTTGCCTCTTCAACCATACGGTTTTTTCACAAAACCTTTACCTGGTAAATTAACTTATTTTGAAACACTTTATCTCTATGGTCAAGATTCTAGACTGGTTGTTCTTCATAAGGGAGATTCTCTTCCAACTAAACTACATCTGGGCTCAAAACATGAGATGGATCTGGCACATACTATCTCAAAAACAAAACATGAAAAACATTGTGTACCTGGGATAAACGTTGAGGTAATGCCACTCTATACACAACTGATCCAACATTATCTAGAATTTGATAAGATATAATGAACCTCAGACTCAACTTTCCCTTCATACCAAAATTCATCACACTTTTCCAGGGAGAAACTTTGAGAAAGACATGATCACCTACCTCAAATGAAAGATCCTTCCTCTGGTTATCTACATAACTTTTCTGTCTGATCTGAGCCGTTCTCATGTGCTTCTAAATCAACTAAACTTTCTCTGCAATCTCTTCTAACAATATTGGTCCCATCAACTTCTTTTCACCGACTTCATCCCAAAATGCTGGAGTTCGACAATGTTTTCCATATAATGCCTCAAATGGAGCCATTTGTATACTGTAATGAATGCAATTATTTTAAGAAAATTCATCCAAAGAAAGATATTGGTCCCAACTTCCCTAGAAATCCGTCGAGCAAGCACGTAACATATCCTCCAAGGTCTGAATTGTTCGTTCTGACTGTCCAACTTATTGAGCATGAAAAGTTGTACTAAAATTTAATTTAGTACTAAATGACTTCTGAAGGCCTTTTCAAAAGTTAGAAGTGAACTTCGGATCACGATCAGATAAAATGGAGAGGGGAACCCAATGCAACCTAACTATCTCTTTAACATACAACCGAGCAAGTTGATCTAGAGAAAAAGTATCTCTAATAGGAAGTAAATGGGAATATTTAGTCAATCGGTCAACTATAACCCAGATTGCATTATTATTTTGATATGTCTTTGGTAATCCCACAAAAAGTCCATCAATATATTTTCCCATTTAGACTCCGGCACTGGTAGAGGCTGAAGTGTCACTTTCAGTAACTTTCACTCTTCTTTAACCTACTAACAAGTCACACACTTTGCAGTAAAATCGGCAATATCTATTTTCATTCCATCCCACTAGTAATACTCACAGAGATCTCTGTACATCTTAGTACAACCAGGGTGAACTAAAAATGGAGAACTATGAGCTTCACATGAAAAATCATTCTTCAACTGTGAATCACAAGGCACACATAATCTCTTCCCGAACCTTTATACACAATCATTATCAATGATAAAATCTGGAAACTTACCCTTCTGAACCAACCCAACCTTTTTCTGCAATTCAGTGCCTTCCATCTATGCTTGATTAATTCTGTCTAATAGAGATGATTTTCATGACACCAGAAACAAAACAGAATAATTTCATGAACCAACAACTTCTATGAAAAAGTTCATTAAATCAAAAACCAAGCGGTCTTCTTCCAAACGTAACATAGTTAATGAATCATTACTTTTTCAACTCAAAGCGTCAGCCAATTTATTTTATTTTCTCAGATGGTAATGGATCGTGAAGCCATATTCATTGATTTATTCCAACCATCTCCTCTGTCTCATGTTCAATTCTTTTTTAGTGAATATATACTTCAAAAATTTGTGATTAGTATATATTTCACATTTTCCTCCATACAAATGATGCCTCCAATTTTTTAAAGAAAAAACAATAGCAGCTAATTCTGAATCATATGTAGGGTAATTTAACTCATGAGGTTTCAACTAACGTGAAGCATACACAATTACCTGATCATTCTGCATTAGGACAAAACCAATTCCTTTCAATGAAGCATCACTGTAGATAACAAACTCACCATTTCTAGAAGGCAGTTCCAAAACTAGAGAATTCACCAATCTTCTTTTCAATTCATGAAAACAATCATTACATTCTTTTGTCCAGATGATCTTAACACCTTTTCAGGTTAGCTTCTTCATTAGACTAGATAACTGGGAAACATTTTCAACAAACCTCCAGTAATAATTTTCTAAACCAAGAAAACTATAGATCTAGGTTTTTTTGTGGGTCTTCGTCATTCTTCAACATGTTTTGTTTTAGCAGGATCAATAGTTATGACATTTTTTGAAATAATGTGACCAAGGAAAAAAATTTGTTGTAACCAAAACTCATACTTTCAAAATTTCCCAAACAATTTATTTTCTTTTATGGTTTTTGAGACAACCCTTAAATGAATTTCATGCTCCTCTTTACTTTTGGAATAAACCAGAATATCATCAATGAACACAACAACATATCCAAGAACTCATGGAAAAATCAATTCATAAGATCCTAGAATACAACAGGTGCATTGGTTAAACCAAAAGGCATAACTAAAAATTCATAATGGCCATATCTAGTATGAAAGGCGGTGTTCATAAAGTTTACATACATTACTTTCAATTGATGGTACCCCGACCTCAAGTAAATCTTTGAAAAATACCGAGCTCCCTGCAGCTGATCAAAAAAATCACCGATATGAGGTAAAAGATACTTATTCTTAAAAGTAAAGTTATTCAATGCTCTATAATCAGTGCAAAGTATCATTGAACCATAATTATTTTTAATAAACAAGACAAGAGCCCCCCCATGGTGATGTGCATGGTTGAATGACACTTTTATCTAATAAATCCTTCAATTGCTTCTTTAACACTAAAAGTTTAATTTGAGTCATTCGATAAGGGGGTATTGAAATTGACATAGCGTCCGGAACTAAGTAAATAGTAAATTTAACTTCCCAGTCAGGTATTATACCAGGAAAATCATCAGGAAAAACATAATGGTACTCATTTACTACTGGTAAATCATTAATCAGAATAACCCCTTTGTTTTCAACAATATGTGAAAGGTATCATTCAATTCCATCTTTTACCAGTTTTTCAACTTCCGGATATGTTATCAAAAGAAAGGGTTCATTATTGTACAGAAACTGAAAATAATTCAGAAAAAAAAACCTCTTTAGCTCTACAGTCAGTCATAGATTGATTAACAGAATGTCAATCCTTTCCCAAAATAACATCGAACTCTACTAGAGGCAAAATAATAATGTTTTCAGGTAGATTCTTTCTGCACACAAGGATAGTATTGTTCTTATGTTTTCTTTTTGTCTCAAAATTTCCTCCGGGTGTTTTAACCATAAGTTCAGTATTCATATCATGAGATGGAATTCACAATTTATTAGAAAACTTATCAAAAATGAAAGAGTGTGTAGACCCTGAATCAAAAAACACCTTGGCATAATCTGAACAAACAAATAGTGTACCTGATACAACATTATTTGATGGCCCAACATCTGCTGAAGTAGTTGCAAAGGATTTATTCACCCCTTTCTTCCTGTAGTATGGCTTCTTTCCTTTGGTTGAGTTCTTTGTTGGACACTCATTTGCATGATGAACCATTTAATTTCACTTAAAACATTTTACTAACTCTAAATCAGATTTTGTCTAACCATTACCCTAATATTTTTTAGTGCAATTATGTGCCTTATGTCTCATTTTACCACATCCATAGCACTTACCAGAATTCAAAAGACATTCCCCATCATGCTTTTTACCACAATTTTTACAAACGGTAATCTTAAGTTTCTTACCATCAGACTTTTTTAAAGATTTCATCAATTTCGCCTGCCACCTCAACCTCTTATTCTGTTGTTTGTCAAAGAATAATGAATCATCGGAAAACTCCATTTCCACCTTCTCCACACAATGAACATGTTTTACATAAATTTTGAACTCATGAAAAGCTAATGCCCTTTGATACTTTGGATGTATCCCTAATTAAAAATGGTTGATTTTACTATCAAGATCTCGTATGAAATTTGGAGCATACCATTCCAGTTGAGTGAATTTTTCTTCATAGCAGCCACCAAGTCATCCTCTTGCCTCAATTCCTGGGATTTGTTTCCGTCCAAAGATGAACCACCTTAGGAAAATATTTATCAAGAAACATACCATTGAATTCATCCCAATCCAGAGCATAAATCTCTTCATTATCCCTGATATTTTTCACCATCGACCACCACTGATCAGCTTCACCTTCAAAACTGTAAACAGAGAGACTAACCTTTTTATGTTTTGAACATCCCATTACATCGAAAATCATTTCCAGTGCTTTAATCCAGCCTTCTGCTAGCACAGAGTCAGATGATCCTCTGAATGATGGGGGATGTTGCCTCATAAAATGCTCTAATACTGACATGTTTCTCTGTGGTTGATCTGGTTGATCTCATAGATGGATACCAACAACATTTATAGTCCGAGTCAATTGTTCCATCATTGTAACAAACTATTCAGTTCCGATTTCGAATATCTCAGGATGTTGATTTGGAAGGTTGTCTTCCTCCTGATGTCGTCCCAACATAGCTTCCTTGTTTCCTCTGTGGAAAACCATTCTGAATATAGAAATATCTTAGGCAAAGCAACATGGTAATCTATAAATGCTATATGATTTCAATATTAATAGAAATTACATTTTGGATATTAATTTATCAATAAACTAACTCCTAAAGTTATCTAAACTGACCTCTGATACCAACTATAAGGACTCGGCCTTAAACATTATATAATATTGAATTAAATGAATAATTCACATTGAGGATCTTTTCAGGTTTATAGTTTTTGAGAATTAGGAAAAAATGGTTACATTAAAAAATATTACTAGGTAGACACTTCTACACAGTTTCCATTATTTTCATAAAACAAAAACTCTTTAAAAAATGAGTCATGTCTAGTTCCATGTTTTAGACAGCATGACTTTTCCTTTATCCCATCCTTGACCCAGTTCATCTTTATGTACTATGAAAACATTTCAAAACATGGGATGATCATAAAAAGCTCAGTAAGGGTTATAAAAAAAATGAAAACATTTGTTCATAAATACATAAACAACATGAACTCTTTTACTTACCTCATTATATCATAAGATTTATGAAAGATGTATAGAAATCATAAATCATAAGGGTAACTTGTGACCTTCATATCATACTTATGTTGTAGCTATCACAGCTACATAGAGAGTTACTTTGGAATACCCATCACAGTATATTACCTAAATCTATTTAGAGAAACATTCATGTTTACCTATGTCATGTTACCCAATGAATTGGAGAGCTATCTCGGGCTCACCTGCCCTAGATTTATCATGGAACCACCCATATACATAAATAATTCCCAAGAACCATAACATGTTCATAACACATAATATAAGCTTAAATGAAAGATAAAATTTTCACATTGCAATAATAAAATATTATTTGATGATATTGAAATAATAAATCCATTCTCAAAATAATTTTCAATACCAAAATATGTAAAAAGTGTATATGGTATTTATTTTTCCTTTTAAAAACATTTCGTCTTGTTAAGGAAGCCAAAGATCAAATAATAACCGCGGCTGTGGAAAGGTCGTTTTCACCGCTTACATTAAGAAGAGAAACATTCATTTTTCTCATTTAGTAAAACGCTTCGTCTAAAAATATTCCATTTGAATAAAATGAAAATTCAAAGTTGTTTATACCCCATCTAAAATAATGTCATGTATAAAACAAAAAATGCCTTAATGAAAGGAGATTGAGACAAAGTCCCTTACCTCGGGTCTGACTTGACTCGATCATTCTTTAATCTCCTAAATAATAAACCAAAGTTAATATCTACTTGTTTAATAACCTTTTTCATGTTAATTATTCCTTTTATATCATTTATTACCATTTTATAAACATAATACTATCATTTTTGTTAATAACGTTCATTTTGTCGATATTTGGTACTTTAGTCAAAAAATGGACTTCTTATAATTACATGTTGTTCATGTGGTGAACTGTTAATTATATACAGAATGATATTCGTGATTTAGATATCATATATATCATATATATCAAGAATATAAATGTTTTTATAATAGTAAATAACATTTAGAGGTAAGAAATGAAATGCACCGTTCATGGAGAGGGTAAGCCGTACGTACGCATGAACGCAAGTTTCATTTCTATTTCTTATTTTAATGGAAATAAAACATAATGATACATATTTATAATATAATTCAAGTATAATATCATATATAATATCATTAACTCCATCATTTATACATCCCATATAAGTCATTAACTAATCAAATCACTTTGAGGGGGCGGCAGTCCGCACTTCCTCAAATGAGATTATCATATTTAACCACTATGGAATCCATAAAGGTGTGCTATAAATGGGA
This sequence comes from Viscum album, assembly GCA_963277665.1. Lineage (NCBI taxonomy): Eukaryota > Viridiplantae > Streptophyta > Magnoliopsida > Santalales > Viscaceae > Viscum > Viscum album. The sequence continues at coordinate 1,267,686,871 of OY728143.1, read as the reverse complement.
TGTACAGAATCATAAGGAATCATAAACATAATATATGTTATATATAATTACAGCTCCATCATTGTGGCCACCATATGAGGTGGTTGGAGATATTTGGACCATCATCGCTTCATGAGGCATTAGTTTTCCATCCACAGAAACATTATGTTCTTCATCCATTAGATGGATGTGTGTGTATGTGTAGTTCGAAACCTTCACATAAAAACATAATAGTATATTTAGGATACTGGTGTTGTTACAAAATAAAGGATTAAAAAGATTTTAGGGGTAGGAAAATTAAAAAAAAAAGAAAACAATTTAAGAGAAACTGTTACCTTTAATTTGGGTAACTCCCATTGGTTTGAACCAAATGACATCTTTAAGTGCCTTTTTATTAATATGAGGCTTCTAGGAGTAGTATAGGGATGTAGGGAGCTTAATTTGGAAGAGTTTGGACGAGCCAAAAGTGTTGAGAGGTTTGTGGAATTGGATAGAATTGGTCTCCTTTTATATGGGAGAGGATGGGCTCTTTAGGAAAGTGTGAAAACATTATTTTATTATAGAATGATATCTGGTTTCTAATTGTCCAAAAATCATTATAGTCAAAGATAATATGAATCATTGTATAAATAAAATCATCAAATAATAATATTAGAGGTTTTGGATAATATTTTAATCCTTATAATCTTATTTATTTAAATCATATATTAATGAGGTAAATACTGCATCAATTTTGTGTCCTGAATAATTTAATTTATTTGACCTCTAAAAATAATAAAAAAATACCATGATGTAGGAAATTGGATTATATTTCCAATTAATATTTATAGTTAAAACTATTCCTCATATAACACTATATAAAAATTAATTACTACACTATTTTGTTTATGTCATTTTGGACTTTAATTTAAATTAATTAATCTAAACTGTCATTATCTTTATTATGTGGCTCCATGGGGTCCAAAAATCGACCCAAGGAAGCCCATGGTCGGACACTTCTTATATAATAAGGTTATAACAAGTGTTAAGGTAATTTTAAATTATTAGAATATTATTTTAACCTTGAAATACCCTATTTACCTTTAACCGCGGTAAATAAAAGTCAAAAGTTACTATTCACAAAAAATTATTTTCATCTTATTGAAGCAAATTTTACTTCTTGATAACAACAATGTATGTTGTTTTTTCAAAATTCAATTCATAGAAGTGGTAAAATTTCATTTAAATGAAAAGTTCTGTTTTTTTAACTACTACTATGTGGTTTCACTATTCATAAAAAATTGAAGTTTTTCATAAAAATACAAAAAATTCATCCTAAGCTATATTTGATATTCCATATTCAAAAATGATGTAAAATTATGAAAATTCAAAATATAAAAGTGTCATTAATTAATTTTAAAATTTATTCCCACTGTTAACACAAATAGTGTGTTTTTAAGAAATATCAAAAGATTGACACATGTTTATGTCCAATTTCAAAGTGAAATTAATTCCAATGACCAACATTGGATTAAATGGTAAAAATATATTCTAATTACACTTTCAAACCAATTAAAAAGTTAATCTAAACATATAAATAATTAGATTAAAACACAGTTTGAATTAAAATACAATATTTTCACTATTCATTAAAAAATGTACTTTTTTGGAAAAATTCCACAAATTTAGACAATGTAAATTTTAATGTACCAGTTCAAAGGAATGATCTTATTTGGTCATATATAATTTATTAAAGTGACAAAAACATTATTTACAAATGGTTCGCTATTAAAATGCGATAAATCGACCTTTTAATGTAAATTATGCTTAAAATTAGATTCATTCACAATTTAAGCGTCTAACCATTATCGGATAAATGTAAAAACATTTAACAGACATGTATAATCATAATGTAGTTAGTTTTGTTCATTCCCTTCAATACGATGGCTAGGAGTTAACTATCATTTATAATAATATTATTATGTCATTAGTGTGCAACGTAAGATTCCAAATAATGTCGTTGTTGCATATCGGGTACGCTATCTAACATAGCAACCCTTTTAAAGTAAAATTAACATTTACTTGGGATGTTACATACAACCTCATTTTTTTCAAACCAAACATTCCCATACAAAAATTGGAACTATGCATTTACTACCAAGATAATACACCCCATTATCCATACTTTTTTAGGGTTTAAAGTAACCCAAATTGCCCCTTTAGAGGATGAATGGTAGTTCTGCGATATTTTTTCCAATTAAAAAGTACTTTTGGGATATTAAAAATCTTTTCTTGTAAAATAATAGTCCCAATGGATGAGTGTAACTAGGAATTACAAAATATACACCCTATATGGTTTTGAAAATTTTCATCAACTCTTCATATTGAGACAACTCTACTCAGATCACATGTATTAATTTCCAGCATAGTCCATAAATTTCTACTTGGGGGAACTCACATTTAAGAATAGTTGCAGAAAATGCATTGACCGCATTGTGAAAATTCCTATGTGGATATAATTCCTCAAAATTGTACCCATTAGTTTTTCCTATCAGCATTACTTATTTGCAATAATTACATTCTAGTTTAATAATAATTTTAAAATTCAAATATCTGAAAGAACCAAAAAATGTATCCCCAATAATAATATCTCCAATGTTGAATAGAAATAACTTCTGTCATTAATTTCTTCATATACACTAATTTGGAGGAATTTTTTATAACGTTATTTATCGTATTAAGATAGTGTATGTACCTCTTGAACTAGTACTACACCTATTCTCATCCCCAAGGAATCAAATTCAACAATAAATTTTATAGAAAAATTCTATAAACCTAGTACATTTGAAGTCGTCATCCTATGTTTTTCGAAATTATGAAAATATAGATAAAAATAAAATAGTTTTCATGTCATCTTATGATCTTCAAGTGGAGGTGGATGAGTCATATATGAATCATAAAACTATTTTTTCAGGTCTACAAACATCAACTGTAGTAAATCACTGATTCTACCCCCCATATTCTAACCTCTCTCATGAACTTTATCTTCTAAAATTTAAATTTTCCATTCATATACCTCACGTAGTTAAGCACATATAGGTTTACCAAATACTCTTTTTATAAGTACATCTACCACATATCCTTGTACACAACTCGGGTGTGTGGGATTTGACCATGCAGTAACATAAATATTCTTTATACCCTCAATTATGAAGGTCCCCTTTGTGCTCTACTCCTAAATGGATTCTTGTAAAAATTATTTGAATAGTTCATTGGTGAATCATAATATATTAATATTTGACTTAACAAAAATAACGTAAATAAATTAAAAAATACTTTTAATCACTTTAATTATATTCCTTGAATATGTCATAATACATTGTCCATTTTTTCTCATTTGGGTCCTTCTCAATTTTTCTTGTCTTGCTGGGGGCATCTCTACGGAGCTTAGAGACTTGGATACCATTTTAAAAAATAATCAATCACATTTTCTTCTAATATTTTATAGCATCCAAAAGTTAAATTCTAACGGAATACATTTTTTGGATTATATCTCATGATGAAATCTACACATTTCCTTCAAATTAAGAATATAAAATTATTAATATGAACATTAATATTTAAAAACATATAAAAGATAATAGTTGACATACCAAAAATGATTATTCTCGTCTAAATTCAACAAACCACTTCTAGGTATATGCCTCTATAATAGGATATTTATCACAAGGATATTTATTTTTCCATTCCCCAAAAATAAAATCTGATGCGAGGGTTGATGTAAAATTCCTTCATCTCCTTGCATCCCAAGCTAAATATTTCTTCATGAATTCTTTAGTGTTCGGTATATAATACATCATTTGATAAAAAGGTTAATATTATAAATTATTAAAATCATTTAATGATAGGTAAAATAATAAAATATTATCCAAAAAAATTTCCCTACCACAATTCAAATATTTTTTCTTTTTTGACAAATCGCTAGTCCCAAATCAAAATACTAAATTTTACTCTATCATTCACAGTAAATAACGTATTTAATCATTTTGAAGTTTTACCCATGGGAATATCTATATCATAAAATACATATGTTATCCTTGGGTCCCAGCTACATGCAACTGAAAAGTCTAGTAAATGTGTGCCTCTATGTTTACCAACCCTTGAATTCTTATCTTCCCCAATGGTAGTAATTTTTTCTTTTTTTAGAAGGATGAAGAGGATCCTCAGTAGATGTATGTGTAAAATAATCCCTAGAATCTCATGGTCACTCGAAGGATTTATTTTAAACTTTCCAACAAATCAATGTGATAAATATTTAGTGAATAAAAATATAAATCCAAAAATTGCATTAAAATATATATATAAAAAAAAAGATCCAATAAAATGTAAACAAATCTAGATTAATTTTTGCTGAAACATTGATTTCAATAAAGTAAGAATTTTTTCTTTTTTTAATGTATGTAAAGTGTCTGGGTGATGATTGGGATAGTTTTTAGGACTTTAGGCATGTTTTAGAGGATTTTATAGAGGTTCATTGTTTGGAAATGCTTAATAGAAATAGTGAAACTCCTACACGAAATCATGTACAATGTGACAGATGATTCTGGGTAGGCACATAGTTTGACCAAACTACGTGGAAACCGTAGGAGTAATGTGAAAAATGGAACAAAAAGTGAAACATGGTTGGAACGGGGTTTATATAATAATGTGAGCTAAAATTGTAAGGGTGTTTAGAGGTAGAGGCTGGTGTACAGCTGGCACACGGTTTTCCAAACAGTGCGACCCAACCATGTACGGTTAAAAAATAGATCCTAAAAAGTGTATATCTGTTACGATTAGATATAAACCACTCATTTTTCCTCTATTTCAACTCAGACTTAGTTTTTACTCCTCCAAACAGTTTTTAAGACTCTCTCATTCGATCCGAAAGTGATTTGTTGGAAAATCATGGTGTGTTGAAGACGAGATTTCTTGGTAAGTCTTCTTTAATGATGGTTTTCCTTCGATCTACTACTCTTACTTATATTGGATTCATATACCTTTTCCTTTTGGGATAGATCTATGATATTTGTTTCTAATTATGATGATATTTGGATGTTTTGATGTTACAGAATAGGATCTACGATGGGTTTTTAGAGATTCAACCAAAGTTTTCTAAAGAATCAGTGTCTTTCTTCATTTTCACAATAATTTCAAAGGTAGGTGGCTTCACTCATAGATACACTTATTAGTACAGGAATTATTATTCTAAAATTATTTAAATATAATGAAATTTATAGTGAAAATCCTTGAATAAACCCTCTTTAGTGATGGTTTTGGGATTTTTGGAATTTGGCAGCTATGTATAATGTTTTGTTTATGGATTTTAAATGGTGATTTAAAAATTTTTATTTTATTGATAAATATAAATGGTTTTATTGAAATGTTTTCAACTAAAGGAAGGTTGTATTGAAATTGATATTTAGGAATGGTTTTGTAATACAAAATTTAGTGTGAGTTCATGCATTCGACATGACCTTAAATAAGGGGAGTGTACCTTTAGGGTACAAGGGATCTGACCCCAGACAACAGTCATGTTTCATTATGGTAGAAGTAGATATATCAATTAGTGAAAAGTTAGTAGATGAATGAGAAACTACTCATGAGTCTGAAACTTTCACTAAAACATGCATGTGTGGGTGAATTATGGAATGGGAATTCAGAAATGGATTATGAGATGGTTTGATGCATTTGTCGGATGCTTTGTTTAGAATTATTTTTTGGTTGGTAAACTATTTTGGGTTGGATTTTCATGGGATTTTATATAAATTACTAATTTTCTTAATATTTTTTATATAAATTTATTATATAAACACTCTAAAATGTTCTATCCTAGTAGCGTGAAGTAGGGAATTAAAATGGGGAAAACCAACTATGTTTCATTAATCATCCCCTATTTTGGAACCTTGGTTATTTTGTATATATTTTTTACTGGTAATTATTTAAATGGATGGTATCACATTAATTTAGTAGTTCTTTGTGATACATGGGCATGTATATTGGTGTTGGATCATGGATCATGATGAGAGTTGTTTTGTTGATTTCTTTGATGTTATTGAGTTTTTTGGGTAGTCTTCCTCTTCGGTACATTGATTTTGTAATTAATCTAGTTTGTTATTTAATTATTTTGGTAATAATTTGGGTTGTATTAAATTTTTATCATGCATCATATGGGGGTTTTATGGTATTCTTGGCTGTGGTTGTTTTAATTTCAATGGTAAATCATCCCTAAATTTTAGTGAATCTCTTGATATTTATTGCTACCCTTTGGCATTATAGGGGATATTGCCAAGGGAAAAGTATCAATTCAACCTAGACTCAGTCCAATGAGTATAGGTGGAATGTTACAAGTGGTTCCAGTCTTGGTCCGTCTAAATATATTTGTGGGAAAAATTCTATTATCTTGTGAAGTCCATGACATGAAAATGGTATCTCTTGTTAGTATTAGATTTGAAAATTCATTCTGGGTTAGTCCTTGAGTTTTGATTATATTATATAGTAAGATTGTTGTGTGTAAAATTTAGAGTAGAAAAATACATAACTACATTAATTTTGATGAACTTCATGTTACCTGGGAGTTGGGTATATAAGTATTTTGGAGATAGTTATAGGAGTTATAATCTTATTATCATGGGCTTAGCCAATGAGAAGAGCATGAAATGCATTGATAGAAATAACTTCCCACTAAGGGTGCATATTTAATTTTCAATAATGATTTCTAACTTTTTCCAAAAGTCATTATTTTTAAAAAATTATCAAATTGTTTTCAAATGCATGATTTTGAAAAGCTCATGATTGTGCTATTTTAAAAATTGTTTTATTTTAAAAAACATGGTTGAATTTTCAAAAAAGTGTTGATAAAGGAAAATGTTCAATTTTGGGAAATTCTTAAAATGATATATCTAATGTGGTAAATTTGTAGTTGTTATGACTTTAGTTTTTAGATAGTGAGAGTTATGGAATTTTATTTTGGTTATATGAAATGGCACACAGTAAGCATTTTAGAAACCCACCAGATGATTCTAGCCAGAATGTGGTTGTAATTGAGCCACGAGTCGACCAATAACTATATTATAGTATAGTATAAGGTTTTTTGTTTTTGGATAGAGGGAACCAAAGGGATGAACCAAGGCCAATGGCTCATTCCTTTCAGTTCTAGAAGAAGAATCCACCCATATTTGGGGTTAATTCAGAACCATATAAGGTAGACGTGTTGCTGAATTTGATGAATCAAATCTTCTATTTCCTTATAACACTAGAAGAGTTGTTTGTCAAGTTGGAAATGGATGTGATGGAAGATCTTTCACTCCAAGGGTGGTATTTAGAAGTTTAGAATATATTTCTTAAAATCATAAAATATTTGGATTTTGAATAATTTTTGAACAAAAATTTATATCCTCACACATTTAGAATTTATAGAGTGATGGAATTTTTCATCTTGAAGCATGGGAATCTCTCAGTGATAGAGTATATGGATAAATTTTTGACTTTTTTTCGTTTTTCACATTAATTTTTTGTATGTTCATCCTTGAAGGCACACATTTTGGAATCAGGGATGAGGTAGTAGATTTGCTTGAAGATTGATGTTCTTGGTTCAACAAATTATATAGACATGGTCAATAGAGTGATGATAGAAGAAAGAGACATCTAAAAAACTACTATTGGAGGGAGCATGTTGATACCTATGGGAAGTGGTGGGAACTGTGATTCTTAAAACATTAAGCAGAGGGACACCTATTTCCATGTTAGTGGGATGACTCAAAATCAGATAGCTAGATTAGTGAATCTTCTTCCCAAACCCAATAGTAATAATGAATGTTTCTAATGAAAACATTTTGTTCATATGATGTGAGATTTTATGATAACACATAGATAATGAAACAATTACAATCATATGGGGAATCTTCAATGCCGTTGTCATAGATCTCAATGGTTGGGAGTTTGGGATACATCTCAAGTTTCAAAAACATCATATTTTTCGATGGAACAGGGGTAGAAGAATACTTATCTTCAGTATAACTGACCTAGCCATGGTGAATTATGTAATGGGAATAAAAAAATGATAGTGAAATGGTTTAAGACATTTTTTTGTTTCCTTGGTTAGAAAACAGTTTTGGTAGGAAATGTTTTTTGCATTAGTGTTTCTTTGGATTTGAAATAAAGTGGTCAAATGTTTTAAATTGTTTAATAAATAGCTTTATATAAATTTTATAACATGTTATATCCTAGTGTCATGATTAGTTAGGTAATTTGGTGAATACCTATTTAGTTTCATTACTCGCCCCCTAATTTGGCACTATGGGGATTTAGAATATATTGTTTCTTGAGACATAGGTAAAGTGAATGTATCTCATTTCATTAGTGTTGATTCATGATACATAAAAATGGATTGTGGAGTTAGATAATGGAGCATATTGGGAGTTTCTATGTTGATTAATAGAAGTCTTTGAGCTTTTTAGTGTAGTTTTTCACATCAGTACCCAGATTTTGTCTTGGTGTAGTTTGGTATTATTGAAATTTGGTAACACATTGATTTTTATTATGTTTTTATAAAATATAATATTGTAGTTTTGGATATGGTATTTTTGGTGGTGCTTTTTTCATTTCAAAGGTAAAATCTACTCTTAATTGTATTGAATCCCATGACATTAATTTATAGCGTTCAATATCTTAGTGATGTCGCCAATGTCCAAACAGTAATTCATCCATGACTCAAGACAATAAGGAGGGGTGGGATGATACATTCTTATTCATGTATTTTAATGCAGTGAAATTAATTTCTAATAACTTTATTGAGAGTTGAATTCGCACAAATTAATGAAATAAATCCAACAATTACATAAAAAGATAAAAATTAAATATAAAGTAATGCAAACAAAACTCAATTAATCTAATAAAATCAATATTAATTAAATTAATTAGTGCGTTTTTTAAACAATGTCAAAAATATTATGGAAAGTATTATTAACATTTTTTGTATTTAAAAATGTTAAAAGAATGTTGAAAATATTTATGGAACATATTAAATGTCATAAAAAACAAAACAAAGCTTCAGAAAAATTTATTCAAATATAATATTTACATTTAGAGTCAAATACTTGAAAAATTCTATATATATAACTAATATAGTAAAAAAAACAATTTAAAATATTTATTATAAATTATTTTGAAGTCCAATAATCACAATAATATATTTAAAAAAATTTCAAATTATAATAAGTTGACAACAAATAAATGTTTGTCACTTATAATATAAGGAAATAACTAAAGTATTTTTTATCAATTTTGTTTCTCATGATTGTTCAATATGAAACAAACCATTTCTATCATGTTGTCAACAATATTCTCTATTAATCTATCAATGGAGGTAGGGGTCTCACTAAAATATTTATCATCACCATGTTTTTCATCACAAAATTACTATTTTCCTTGTAAAAAAATCCACTGCATATTTAGTGAATCACGAAAATAGAAAAACAAAATTCATTGTTTTCCTTAATAGAAGTATCATTAATTAATTTTAATCTATTCATATTAACTAATATAATATTGAGTTTATCATGTTTTACACTCTTTATACCATTAAACCATTGTAGTTAAATAATGGAACTCTATATTTAATGGGAACAACCTCCAATTTTCATCAATGAATCCATAATATGAAATTGATGTGGAGATTGGGTTTTTGTTTTTAACACTCAAAAACATAATTTCTCTCATTAATAATAATTTACTACTATTGCAAACCACACTTATGTAGTATTAATCATTCATATGAAATGTGTGTCCAATAATGGCATACTCAAACCATGTTTTAAAATTTAATAATGGATCACTCACCAACCATATAAATTTTTTGGATGCATCTGATCTACCCTAGATTGTATCTTTAAAACATGGAAAAAAATTTATTATGCTCATTAGAAATCTACAGATATTTCTTCTTTGTATAGCATTTATTTAACACCATAATATGTAATGTTATATATGACTAAGTATCAACTATTTCATTAAAGATGTATAAATGTAACTACTTTATCTATTCACCAATAAACAATTTTAATTTCAATCTATAAATCCCTTATCCCCTATAATTGATTCATTCATGGTGAGATGTAGGAAAACCAGTTTTCTCTACTATAGACAAGTATCTTTTACAAAACTCTACAACATCAATAGAAATATACTTCCCAACAACGAAGGCTTAATGTTGAAATGGATTCTAAAAATATCCCTTCAATATCTTCATGCACCCTTAAGAAAGGTCCATAAAACATTGATATATAGGTCCACAAAACATTATTTCTCACACCAAATGATCCATTAAATGAACCATGATAACACAAAAAGATGAATTAAAATACATTTACATTTGAAAAAGTATAGAAACATCATAATTCACTAAATTATTCAATGAATTTAGATCAAACACTTTCTAAAAAAATTATATGAAAAATAACATTACTTCTTTATAGTCATTTTGAAACTGATTCAAAATATTCTATGAAATAAAATTGGATAGATTTGTTACATCCAAATGTGATTGGTGACACCATTAAACACGGGCCACAAACTTATACACAGAGGGAAACATGTGACGAGTGTCTAGATAATCATAATTCATAAGGACATATGATAATGAGGTTTGGGGAGTGTTCATTTTTTATAAAATTTATTGAGTATTCTTGTTTTTATTTTTATTAGGTTTTTATATATAATATTAATGATAATAAATAAAATAAAATAAAAATGGAACTTTCCATTTTCATCCGGTAGGGAAATATCACATGATGGATAATTTAGGTTTCAATCATCATCATCCTTGAACTCAACTACCATGATTTATTCCAGGGGAGATGAACAAGTATCTTCACAAGATAAACTAGTTTCCATGACTGTTAGTCTCAATTCCATAATGAATTTTTATGATCTAGGGATGTACTAATGTCATGATCGCATTCATCCAACCCTCAGAAAAGGATTCCATGAAAAATATACTATGATGAATCTCTTCAAGAAGAATACCACATTCATGTCAACTTGTCCACTAAAAAATGAGGTCAATAAACATACCTTGTAGCTAGAATCATATTTTTCATCACTATTGACCATTTTCACCCATAAGAACAACCAAAGAATTGGCCTCATCTAGTATACCTCCTCATTAAATGACATGAATACAAAACATGATTATAAGAAGACCACATTCTATATATTATATCGTCTAGATTGAGTAAGAAACCACATACTTTATCATGTAAAGAATAGTGGAACCATGATCTTAAATCTGTTAATAAGATAGTATGTATCATGGTTCTCTTGTTCTTGTAGAGAACTATCATTACAGTATGGCATATCAAAGGGTATATTAGAACCATGTGATGTGGATCATTTGAAAATGTGAATATTCTAATTGTGGGATTATGTGAGGCCTCCATGTAGAAACGTGATGTCGGGAAGATGATTCATGGACAGTGTTAGTGTTTTTGGAAATACAAACCAAAAGGAGGGGTGTCAGTTTATTTTCCAAGGTAGCATGTCTTCCCCATTTGGATCTCCATGTATCCACTCCAATTTCCCTATGCAGTCTTTAATGCCTCGTTATTTTCATTTTATTTTTTCACAATTATTGATATGCATTTCTGGTGTGTCTTTTCATTTTTCGTGGAAATTTATATAAATGGGTGCAAGTCTAGTCCACTTAAAACCTCTTAAATATATGCTTGAAAATATTTTTTTTGTTTTTTATTCCATCCCTCTCATTTCATGGCTTGTATATCCAACAAACTGGTATCAAAGTCGGTACCACGACATCCTCCAATTTCCAAAATGGCCACTACAATCCATCCCCAAATCCTGAAGTTCTCTATGGAAAAATATGAAAGGTGGTGCATCCAAATGAAGGTATTGTTCCATCACAAGAACTATGGGAGATCTTCACAGATGGGTATACAATACCCACTAGGGAGAATAAAGCCGCCTTTATAAATGAAGAAAATATTGTAACACCCAGAGATTTTATGAGATATATTCTTTTTAATTTCTTTCATATATTCTGTTGTACGCTACACCAAGATTATCTTGTGCTATACACAACACCGTATTAGCTTGTAGTATACGCAACACTAATCTTGGATCGTGTTACAAACAATTTCAAGTTTGTTTGATAGATGTAATTCAATGTAACATTGAGTGTATATATATATATATATTCAATGTATAAATGAAATATGGTTGGATTCTATTACATAAAACAACAATGGAATATTTCACTACACACAACCTTGACTTGGCTTGCATTACACGCAATCATGACCTTTGATGATAGCGTGTGTTGTATGCAATATCGAGTTTCACTAAATGAGATATTATTATAATATTATTATGAACTAGCCGTTATGAATAGTAATACCCACTTTTCGAAATTTTATAAATTTTATCTTTCAAAATGGAATTCATTTTTGGATTAAGAATATCAAAATTAGACTATGGTGAATTTTTGGTATTTTTCTAAAAACGTTCAATTTTTTATGAATAGTGAAAACACTGGGTTACTATTTAGAAACCGAATTTTTTATATAAATAATTATATATTTTATTTAAATTAATTTTATGTCAAAATTGATACATAATACCTATATAAGTTCAATGTAATTCATTTGAGTCATTTTCTAATAATGTTAGATATATAAAAAAATTTCGAACTTTTCATCGTCTTTTACCCACCTCCTAGGAGAATTTGAAAATTTACATAAGACATAATTTTACCTCTTTTGTGATTGGAATTTAGAAAATCTGAGACACACAGTTAATATCAAGGAGTAAATTGTGGTTCAATAAGGTAAAAATAATTTTTGGTGAATAGTATCTTTTTACTTTTATTTACCACGGTTAAAAGTAAATAGGGTAATTAAGGGTAAAAATGATATTATTATTACCCTAACACATGTTATAATTATATTGAATAAGTTTAATTCAAAAAAAAACAACCTTATAAATATAATATTATAATTTAGGTCCACTTGGATTAGATTATGACATTTATTATTATTTTATTTAAGAAACAGTTAAAATAGTTAAAATCAATGTTTAATAACTACAAAATTTTTAATATAGAGTTGTAAATAAGATAAATTCTAGTATAATTATTAATTAGAAATATAAAAATATTTAATACCTAATGGTATTTTATTTATAATTTTTTGACATTACATAATTTAATTTATTTATGACACAATTGTGATGCAATAATTACCTAAATAATGAAATATTAAAACAATTGATATTATAAATACCTAAATAAATCTAATTTGAGATTTTTTAGGAATTCCACTAATTTTCTAGTTTAATATTACATGTTATTATTGATTTAATAAACTTTTTTCTAACTAATCATGCCGATATGATTTTCACAAAAATCAATTACCAAATAGTTTCAAAATTGACATAAAATTGTATTTAAAACAAATAGTATATTATTAATTGTCATAATATTCCTAAAAATCTATGGTTCCGAAAAATGACTTATATAAGGTTATATATATTAATAATGAACCACTTGGGGTTATTTTGGCTTGATATAGTATGTTTATTAACCATATATTGTAAGAAAACAAAAAGTCACGGTAAATGGTAAATTATTTAACTTAGAGTAAAATCTAAAAGATAAGTTTAAAATAGTAACCTAAACATATCTAAAACCTATTGGTTGGGAGTATTTTTACCCATAACCTCTTTATCTTATAAATAAATGGATTTGGAGCTATTATAAACCAAATATGACTTTATTATAAAATAATATTGTAAGTTTATTCAAAGGTGCCTCTCTCCTCCCTTATAAAAAGGTCACCCCTTACCTCTTCTCTTCACACCCTTTTGAGCCATTAATCTCAGAAAAACCCTGAAAATTTCTCTTCTACACATTCCTAGAAACATTCTGGAGGTTCTTGTCTTCTCAAAAGACCAACTCTACTTCCTTATGAGGAAGCTTAAAGGAGGTGCGTCGAAGAAGAGGTAATCTCTTCTTCCGATTCTCTCAAGTTTCTTTCTTCTTATACTTCATCTTATTTAGTTATCTCATTAAAAGTAATAACCTAAGTATTACTTATATATTGATATGTTATTATAAATATTAAACAACCCTATTTCACCTTCTATCCATTCTACAGAAAATGAAATCACCGCGCGTGCGTACGTACAGAATACCATCTCCACGCCGTGGTGTAATCTATTTTCGACCAGCACCTTACGTTGATGGGTATAATGGTGTAAATAAATAACTATATATTATTATTGTAATGTAATATTTATTCTTAAATATTATACATAAACTTCAATACAATTCTGTGATCATGGAAATGATATCATCGCTCGTGCGTACGTACGGACTACCGTCTCAACGACGCGATAAGATTCATTCTCCATGTAAACCATTAATGAATGATTATAAAGTATATATAATGAATAATATTGAAATATATGACATAATAATAATACTGGATTTATATATATATATATATATATATATATATTTCATATACTTAATTCCATTCAATTCAATAAGGAAATAAAAACAGCGTTCATGCGTACGTACAGCCTACTGTCTCCATGAACGGTGTGTTTTATTCCATTTATCGATCTGTCATATATATATATATATGTGTATATTATGAATCTATATTATATATAAATCATGTTTTACATTCTGGAATTAATTAAATCATGATATAAGTAATAATATCAAGAACAACAAGTCTAGACACGTACGATAAATAAAACGATTTTACCAAAAACGCTGCTTTAACATGGAATTTTAAAAAGAATGAGTAATATAAAGTCATAAGTAAACCATACATGATATCATAACAAAGAATATGACTCGTTAATAAGTCAATGAAATTACTTAAATCGTTATAAAGGAGGTTTGGATACGTATAAAGCATATCAGACCTAAGGTAAGGGGTAACCTTTCCAATCTCGTTTTTATCCGAGATTGTATATTCGTAACTATTTACTGGGGATATTGTTATCAACCATTTACATGTTTTATAAAAGTGTTTTTTATGTAGGTTTAAAGACCTTTTTACCCATTTTTGACTTTTAATAAATGGTATGTAAGGAGTCTTTCTTTTGTTTACGTTACGAGGTACTTTTTTGACTTTTCTGTAAAAAGTACGAAAAAATGTTTGTTTTTAACTTATATGGCATGAACAGATTTTTAAGGTTTTCTAATGCCTTACGTTCATAAAGATTATTCTACAAGATTTAATGGATATTTTCAACAAAATCATTTTCTTTTAAAATTTCTTGTAATTTTGTGAAAATAAAATGATTCTGAAGAAGAAATGATATTTTCATCAAAGAATTCATTTTATGTGTTTTGACAAAACTATTTTCCATCAAAGAAGACATTATTTAATATGTGTATGTTTCAAGTATAATGTATCTATGATTTTCATGGTTTCAATTTTCTTATGATGAGATGATATCCATTTTTTTGTATGGATTATGTAATGATGGGATGATGTTTATGAAACCCATTTTATACTTTGGGTAATGATGAATGATTTATGTACATTATGTGAAACAATTAAGAATGATTTCATTATTAGATTAGTGGGACATATATCTCCCTCCAATGCATTGTGTAAAGATGTATATCCCATGAGATAGACATGGATAGAAAGGTAAGTTAATTCGGTTCAGTAATACAGTACTGTAAAGAGGAGAGAACTCGATTCAGAAAGGGACTTTACCCACTAAGATGGTCTTGGCAGCAATGCCTTAGATACTATGGAAATCATAACATGTGCTTAATGGTTTCCAAAATTACATGATTTATTCCCATGTTATTTTATCATGATTCATTTTCCTTTATGATATATGCCTCACGTACTTCCAAGATTTATGTCTTTGCTCACGATTTTGATGTTTAGATTTTATGTTCACGTTTTTGCATTCAAATGTTTAGGGATTGTTTTATGTTATCTATGTTTACCCTTACTGAGCATTTGAGATCACCCTTTATATGTTTTCTTTTCCCCAGGATATAAAGAAAGGTTTTAGGTAAGAAAACACAAAGGGTAAGATATTTATGGGAGATGTTGAAGATCTTTCCCCACGATTAGAAGATTATGATCCATGTTTTCAAAGACACTAAACTATAACGGTCCTTGTGTGTTTATTTTTGTTATGTATTAAGTATTCCCCAAAAGTAATGTAATGTCCATGTACGTCAAGATTTGGGTATCTACAGTTGGTATCAGAGGAAAGGTTTAGTTATCCTTTAGAAACTACGATGCAAAATCTTTAGTGATATCGCTAGATATATTTCTAAGGTATGTCTAAGGATGTCCCTATGGTTTAGTATAACTATATTCTACAGTCCTAGAGTTATGTTGACGATCATGAATAACCTAGGGTGAACCTAAGGTGTCCTGGATTAATGAATGTGTGATAAGTTAGACATCCCATCAGTGACTTTTTGTGATTATGTGGTCCCCCGTTATTTTAACGGTTTATTACACTATGGATTTTGGTTTTATTCAATGGAGGGAACCATAAGGAACTGGGTCAACATGGCATCCAATGGAAAAATTGGTGACTATGAGAAATGAAATTGAGTAATTCCTAGAAAGAAAGATTTTGTGATTATTCTAAATCAGACATCGCGATATATGATTAACAAGGTGAACTTTAGAGGCATTCCTAATTCATCAAATAAGAGGAAGATGGCCTTCTATGCATGTTCGCATGTTGAGCATAGAGAAAGCAAGATTGAGATTTCTAAAGAAGGAAAGAAGAACCTTGATGAATACATAAAATGGAGGGGAAGATGTTATCTATGTGGAGATAAGGGTCATAGAGTGACAGACTGTTATAGAGTTCAATGTCTTATCTATGAAGAACATGGGCATTACCCAACTCAATGACCTGACCTAAGAGGTTACTTCTAAATCAAGGAAGGACTTATTCCATGGAAATCATTGAAGAGGATGGATTAAAGTGTTTATGTAGTGGTATTCAAGAATAATGTTGTTGAGGTAATTTTATGGAATATTGGAATATCTATGTATTGGTCCATTGTGGTTTTCCATAATAATATGGCATCAGTATCCTTGAAAAGTGATTGAATTTTTTTTGAAAGCAGATGATATGCGAACAATAAATTGATAAAGAGAAAATTATATGATTGATTGTATTCATGAGGTCATGACTGATATAAGGACAATGTTATATGATGGTTTGAGTGTGTAGAAATTTTGGGATTTTGGTACATGGAATGTGTTAACTTTTGACAACATTCATGTTTTCTCTAAGGTTCTATGGTAGTTTATGTTTCAAGAGAATACATGACTATGGTATTCAAATGTTTGGAATGAGATCAACAAAATATATCTGGGATATATGATGGTATTCACATGCTCGGTAAATGGCATTTCTAGTGACTGGTTTCTTCATACTATGAGCTTGGGCAGATGTATTTTGGATAAGCCTAAAGATTGTAATGGATTATGTTATACATCAGATAGTATTGTTTAAGGATAGAACTTGTTTTTTATATTATATTTGGAATGTTATTATAGTATATTTTTAGAAAAAGGACAACCCATATGATGGGTGACAACCTGTCGCATCAGACAATGTTGTGGGAATCGACCCCACAACTGAAGTGCGATAGGCCTTTATCACCTGCCTCTGGCCTACAAGAAGTCCCTGGTTAGTAGAAACTAGTTTTATTAAGCAGTATGATAGATTAAGTATAAGTCCATTTTTTAATCATATACGATTAACCTCACCATAGATGGACTTATGTATATTTGATAACTTTTTCTAACCTTTAATCTGAGACATAGGGAATGACACATCATTCTATCACATGATGTTCTAACAATTCACGAATAAAAAAATTCAACTGCATTTCTTTAAGAGATGGAGTGGAAATTGTTCAATGCACAAACAACGGTGATATTATACTGAAATAAAGTAAGTATTTCTTCTAATTTAAATTCTTCAACTTTAGGGAAATCATCGTGAAAACCAAAAATGATGTCCTAATGCCCTTATATCCAATGAATCAGCTGGTACCTTAGATCATCCCAAATTTATGGCTTTTTGATTGTTGGCTTTCTCATAGCCAGGTTCCCTACCACTCTCCATCAGAACATGATGGTTAGATTTCACTTCCATACCCATATTTTCACCTATGTTCTCCTATGTGGAAACCCAGTGATTAGTTAATTTGGGTAACCATTACGTTTCATACATTAGTTTTTAAAAGATAAGTTTTTGTATTCCTTTTTACGATGTGGGTATCTATTAAAGAAACTATAGAGTATTAAACCATTTATAACCCTGACGAATTTCATGGGTGAAATTCATTTTAAGGGGGGTAGAATGTGACACCCCGAGATTTTATGAGATATATTCTTTTTAATTTCTTTCATATCTTCTGTTGTACACTAAAAAAATATTATCTTGCGCTATACGCAACACCGTATTAGCTTGCAGTATGCGCAACACTAATCTTGGATTGTGTTACACACAATTTCATGTTTGTTTGATATAAGTTATTCTATGTAACATTGAGTGTATATATATATATATATATATATTCAATGTATAAATGATATATGGTTGGATTATATTATACGAAACAACAAAGTAATCTTGCAGTACACGCAACCCAGACATGGCTTTCATTACACGCAATCGCGACCTTCCATGATAGCGTGTGTTGTATGCAATACCGAGTTTCACTAAACGAGATATTATTATAATATTATTATGAACTAGCCATTATGAATAGTAATACCCACTTTTTGAAATCTTATAAATTTTATCTTTCAAAATGGACTTCATTTTTGGATTAATAATATTGAAATTACCCAAGGGTGAATTTTTGGTATTTTTCTGAAAACCTTCAATTTTTGATGAATAGTAAAAACACTAGGTTACTATTTAAAAACCGAATTTTTTATATAAATAATTTTTTATTTTATTTAAATTCATTTTAGGTCAAAATTGATACATAATACCTATATAAGTTCAATGTAATTCATTAGAGTCATTTTATAATAATTTTAGATATATAAAAATTTTATTGAACTTTTCACCGTCTTTTACCCACATCCTAGGAGAATTTGAAAATTTACATAAAACATAATGTTACCGCTTCTGTGAGTGGAATTTCGAAAATCCAAGAGACACAGTTAATATCAAGGAGTAAAATATGGTTCAATAAGATAAAAATAATTTTTGGTGAATAGTAACTTTTTTACTTTAATTTACCACGTTTAAAAGTAAATATGGTAATTAAGGGTAAAAATTATATTATTATTACCCTAACACATGTTCTAATTCAATTGGATAAGTATAATTCGACCAAAAACAACCTTAGTAATATAATATTATCATTTAGGTCCACTTGGATTATATTAGGACATTTATTATTATTTTATTTAAAAAAGAGTTAAAATAGTTAAAATCAAAGTTTTATAACTACAACATTTTTAATATAGAGTTGTACATAAGATAAATTCGACTAAAAATATTCATTAGCAATATAATAATATTTCCAACCTAATGGTAGTTTATTTATAATTTTTATACATTAAATAATTTAATTTATTTATGACACAATGGTGATGTAGTAATTAACTAAATAATGGAATATTAAAATAATTTATATTATAAATACCCAAAAAAATATAATTTGAGACTTTTTATGAATTAAACTAATTTTCTAGGTTAATATGACATGTTAGTATTGATTTTATTAACTGTTTTTGAACTAATCATGATGATATGATTTTCACAAAAATCAATTACCAAATAGTGTCAAAATTGACATAAAATAGTATTTAAAACAAATATTATATTATTAATTGTTATAATATTCCTAAAAATATATAGTTCGGTAAAATTACTTAGATAAGGTTATATATATTAATAATTAACCCCTTTGGGTTTTTTGGCTTGTTATAGTATGTTTATTAACCATATATTGTAAGAAAACCAGAAGTCACAGTAAAAGTTAATTTATTTAACTTAGTGTGATATATAAAAGATATTGTTAACATAGTAACCTAAACTTATCTAAAACCTATTGGTTGAGAATAGTTCGACCCATACCCACATTATCTTCGAAATAAATCAATTTGGAGCTATTACAAACCGAATATGACTTTATTATAAAATAATATTTTATGTTTTTTCAAATGTGCCCCTCTACTCCCTTATAAAAAGGTCACCCCTTCCCTCTTCTCTTCACACCCTTTTGAGCCTTGAAGCTCGGAAAAAACCTTCCAATTTCTCTTCTACACTTCCCTAGAAACATTTTGGAGGTTCTGGTCTTCTCAAAAGACCAACTCTACTTCCTTAAGAAGAATCTTAAAGGAGGTGTGTCGAAGAAGAGGTAATCTCTTCTTCCGATTCTCTCAAGACTCATTCTTCTTCTACATCATATTCTTTAGTTGTCTCATTATAAAGTAATAACATCATTATTACATATATATTGATATGTTATTATAAATATGAAACAACCCTATTTCACCTTCTATCCGTTCTACTGAAAATGAAATCACCACACATGGGTACGTACGGAATACCGTCTCCACGCCGGGGTGTAATCTGTTTTTGACCACCACCATACTTGGATGGGTATAATGGTGTAAATAAATAACTATATATGATTATTGTAAATTAATATTGATTCTGAAATATTATACATACACTTCAATACAATTCGATGATCATGGGAATGATATCATCGCTCATACGTACGTACGGACTACCGTCTCCACGGCGCGATGAGATTAATTATCCATGTTAACCATTAATGAATGATTATAAAGTTTATATAATGAATAATAATTAAATATATGAAATAATAATGATACTGGATTTATTTATATATATATATATGTATATCATCTAATTAATTCCATTCAATTCAATAAGGAAACGAAAACAGCGTTCATGCGTACGTACAATCTAGCGTCTCCATGAACAGTGTGTTTCATTCCATTTATTGATCAATCATATATATATGTGTATATGATGAATATATATTATATATAAATCATGTTGTACATTCTGGAATTATATAAATCAGGATATAATTAATAATATCAAGAACAACAAGACCAAAAAATGTACGATAAATAAAACGCTTTTAACCAAAACGCTGCTTTAACATGGAATTTACAGATGAAAGGGTAATATAATGTCATAAGTGAAACATATATGATATCATAATAATGAATATGATTCATTAATAAGTCAATGACATTATTTAAATAATTATACAGGAGGTTCAGATACGTACGAAGCATATCAGACCGAAGGTAAGGGATAACTTTTCCAATCTCGTTTTTATCCAAGATTATATATTCGTAAGTATTTACTGGGGTTATTGTTATCATCCATTTCCATGTTTTATAAAAGTTTTTTTATGTGTTTTTAAATTCATTTTTACCCGTTTTGGACATTAACTAAATGTTATGTAAGGAATCTTTTTTTACGTTACAAAGTACTTTTTTGACTTTTTTGGCAAAAGTACGAAAAAATGTTTTTTAACTTATATGGCATGAACAGCTTTTTACGGTTTAATAATGCCTTATTTTAATAAATTGTACTCTATAAGATTTAATGATTATTTTCAACAAAATCTTTTTCTTTTAAAATTTCATGGAATTTTGTGAAAATAAAATGATTTTGAAAAAGAAAGGATATTTTTCTCAAGAATTAATTTCATGTGTTTTGTCAAAACTATTTTCCATCTAAGATGACATTATTTCATATGTGTATCTTTCAAGTATAATGACTCCATGATTTATATGGTTTGAATTTTCTTATGATGAAATGATATCCATTTTTTTATGGATTATGTTATTATGGAATGATGTTTATGAAACCCATTTTATAATTTTCGTAATGATGAATGATTTATGTTCATGTTGTGACACAAGTAAGAATGATTTCGTTATTAGATGGGAGGGACCTATATATCCCTCAAATTAATTGAGTAAATATTTATATCTCAAGAGATAGACATGGCTGGAATGGTATGATAATCTAGTTCAGTAATACATGACTAGAACGAGGAGTGAACTCAATTAAGAAAGAGACTTTCTCCACTAAGATGGTCTTGGCAGCAATGCCTTGGATACTATGGACATCATAACATGTTCTTAATGGTTTCCACAATTACATGCTTTACTCCCATTATATTTTATCATGATTGATGTTCCTTTATGATATATGCCTCATGTACTTCCAAGATTTATGTCTTTTCTCAAGATCTTGATGTTTAGATTTTATGTTCAAGTTTTTGCATTCAAATGTTTATGGATTGTTTTATGTTCTCTATGTTTACCCTTACTTAGCATTTGAGATCACCCTTTATATGTTTTATTTTCCCCAGGATATAAATAATGGTTTTAGGTAAGAAAACAAAATGGGTAAGATCTTTATTGAGGATGTTGAATATATTTTACCACGATTAGAAGATTATGATCCAAGTTTCCGAAGACACTAAACTATTACAGTCCTTGTGTTTTTATTTTTGTTATGTATTAAGTATTCCACAGAAGTAAATTAATGTCCATGTACGTCATGCTTTAGGTCTCTACAGATATGGCCCTTTAAATCAATGGAAGAAAGACCTCAATGCGTTGGTCCTCCTCTACTAGGGGTTGGATGAACAACATTTGAAAAGACTACTAAAGAAAAATCAAGAATGAAAGCTAGGGATACCCTTGGAAACATGTTCAAGGGTGTTTATCTAGTAAAGTTGGTTAATATTCAGAATATAATAGTGGATTTCAAAGATCCATGCATGAAATAAGGTGAGAGAATCTATGAAAACTTCTCACGCTTAAATTTTTTTGTTAAAAATTTAAGAATAAATGGTGAAAGAGTGGAGGAAATTAGTATAATTGAAAAATCAAATTGATCTCTCATAACCAAGTTTGATCATGTTGTCGTTGCAATTGACAAATGAAATGATTTGGATAATGTATCACTGGAATAATGGATGAGTTCATTGAATGTTCATGAGAAACTAATGCAAATGACCGAGGGTTTAATGATAGAGGATTCCTTAAAGTCTATGTTGACACTAAAAAAACAAAATAATGGATAAATACAATAAGGAAGTCATCGTGAAAGAGGCAAAGGGTTTGGATATCATTTAATACATTAACGAAAGAAATAAAATTTTACCATCTTCTAAGGAATAAGAAATGGTAGTTTCTGATTCATACATGTTTGTGGAAACCCAAAGAATATTCAATCTCTCAATTGAAATAAATTAGACACTTATGATTTTGAGTGTTGGAGAAAATTAGTCATGATTAACAATCCATATATATTGAAGCATCATACCATGAAAAAGAAGTGACCACACTCCTACTCACACAATAAAGGCATGTTAATAGCTTGATATGGGGTATCTCGACACGGGTTCATGAAATCATATGAGTGGAAAATAAGTACTATTTGAGGAACACATTGAATAAGTTCATGGACATGTGAGTTTGGTTACTCAACAAGGGTACCCATGATTTGAAAAGGTAAAATGAAAATATACCATAATAATGGTGAGTATAATTACACCTCTAATGTGTATAATATTCTAAAAATCAAATATAATATCCCATGTATGGGACAACTCCTTAATAAGGGGTATGTCATAAACATGGAGAAATATTTTCTATCTATAAGTGATTCTCATCAGATAATTTTTTATCAGGTCCAAATGAAAAAGAACCATATGTTTCTACTGCATATTAAAAGAAATGAGGAGGAGGGTATCTTTGGACTCATAAAGAATGAATTATAGAGATAGCATCTACACATTGGGAATCATCATTTTAGCCAGATTAAAAATTTATCCCCATTAAGAATGGAGTGTTTCTTGCCAGCAATTGATGTCCAAATTATGTGTGCGAGGAATGTACCATCAGTAACCAATAATGTAAATCCTTTCCAAGTGGAGTATCTAGAAGAGGAAATAAACCACTTTATTAGGTTCACACTGATATTTGATGACAACTTAAAACACCCTCACTTAGAGGTAATAACTAATTTTTTAACCTCATTGATGATTTTAGACAAAATTTGTCCGTGTATTGGTTAAATGAAAAATCATCTGCCATTTATATCTTTAAAATTTTCAAATACTATGATCACGTAGAAATTGGTCACAAAATTAATGTTCTCTTGTTTAATAGAGGTGAAGAATACACCTCAAATTAATTTCAATATTTCTATAGGGAATATGGAATCAAGTATCAATACACTACAACATACACACCGAAAATAGAATTGCATTACAAAATGAAATAACTACACCATCATCAACATGACAAGGACCATTCTTAAGGAGAATGGTATTCCAAATTGTTTTTGGGATGAAGAAGTGGCATGTACTGCCTACCCGCTCAATCGGTATCCAACCAAGAGAATATGTAATTTTACACCACAAGAAGCATTTTGTAGCTAAAACTGAGTGTGGAACACCTCAAAATATTTGGGTGTGTTGCCTATGCAAATTTACAGAAGCAAAAATAAGGGAGATTGATGATTGTCAAAAAAAGTAAACCTTCATCAACTATATAGAAGTGTATAAAGCCTAAAATATCTAAATTCTACTAACTAATAAAGTTGTTGTGAGTAGATATGTGGTATTTTGTTAGGAATAAGCTTCAAAATGGAATGAAAAACAATCAAACAAATATATTCCAGTCAAACCATAAGAAACAGAGGAAAGGCATGGTCTTCAAGTGGAAGTTCCCACAACAACTTCCTCAGGTACATTTTCACTACACATAAGTCACAGAGTACATTCCATAACTCTGTAAAGCACTACATCAAGTCAATGATCTTCCATATCATCCTCACCCGTGGCATCTATAAAAATGAAGAGTTTAAGAGTCATCTATGGGAGAACCGAAGAGGAAAATCCTTTTTTCATTTATGTATATCATGAGATTTATATGTTTTACAAAACCCTAAGGTAGGAAAGTTGAGGAATCATTATAGAATAAGTAATTAATGAAATAAAGAAAAATGACACATGGGAGATGACTACAATTCCTGAAACTTGGAAAACCATTGGTATCAAAAGGGTGTATAAGATCCAGAAAAATTCTGATGGAGGGATCAATCACTACAAGGAATGGATCATAGTAAAGGGGTATAAATAGATGTACAATATAGACTATGAATAATTATTCACTTCTATTGACCACCCTGTCACCTTGAAGATGATTAGATCGCTTGTAGTCCATCTCAGTTGTATGATCTTCAAACTAAATGTGAAGTATACATTGAAAAATGGAATTCTAAGAGAAGAGGTCTATGCTGACCAGCCTGAAGGATTTGTTATGTAGGTGGAGGAAGACATGGTGTATTGACTGAATAAAGTTCTCTATGGGTTGAATGAATCTCCATGTTCTTGGAATGCACACATCAACATCTATATTCAAGAGTATGGATTCATTTAAAGTCCATATGAGCATGAAGTTTACATCATGAAGAATGACCATAGAGATATACAGATTGTATGCATATATATTGATGATTTTCTTTTTATAGGGAACAACCGACTAATGTTCGATGAATTCATGGGGGCCATATTCAAGCAGTTTTAGATGCCCAATGGAGGTATCATGCCATTTTTTCTGGGAATTGAAGTAAAGAATCAACATGGAGGAATCTATATCTCTCCCAATAAGTATGCTAAAGAGTTTCATGGAATGTCCAAGATGTCCAATTGATATACCATAAAAACTTGTGGAGGAATTGGACTAACATAAAAAATAGGAAGATGGAAGAGAGAATTAAATCAAATTTTTTCAAGATTCCGATTGGAAGCTTGAGGTACCTCACAATCACAATGCAAGATATAATTTACAGTGTTGGGATTATGAGGAGGTAAATGGAGGTGCCAAAAGAGTCACACTATCTAGCTATCAAAATAATCCTCAGGTACGTTAAAGGAACAGTTGAATTTTGTAATTTCTATCCATATAGTGATGAATCAAATATAGATGGATACATAGACAGTGATTTGGGAGATGAACAAGATGAAAGAAAAAGAACCACTCGATGTGTATTTTTTCTTGGAAATACTTCACTCTTGTGGAATTCAAGGAAGTAGAGTGCGGTCACCATATCCACATGTGGAGCATAGTATGTGAAAAAATAACACGTTGTTTACAAAGGAATTAGGTTGTGAATGTTATGGTCATTTGATGTATGAGTTTCATTTTGAACTTATATTAGATCGTTTCTTATTTTTTTAATTTTTGTGTGTCACCAAATTATTTTTAAATGATTATTAATCAATAATGATTAGAAAATTTTATTTTATTATTTTATATAATATTTCCAATAAATATCATATATATTTAGTGGAAATTCCAATTTATATTATCTAAAAAATCTTATAAACACTATATATTATACCTATAACAATATAAATGTATTGTTTTTAATGAAATAAATATATATATTTAAAGTATAATTTTTATTAGAACTACTAAAAAATTATGGATAAAGGGGTTTCTTCTATCAGCACTTTTAAAAAAGAATTGATAAAACCCACTTTATCAAAATTTTTTACAATGGATGATAAAATAACCCATTTATCACTTCTTATAAAAAAGCACTGATAAGGCCCCCCTTTAACCACACTATTTTTAGCACAATTAAAGTCCCCCTTTAACATCCCTAATAATTCCTATTAAAGACTACCTTTAATAGTGATTTTTTTTGTGTGGTGAAAAGGGGGTATTTAACAGCACTTTTAGCTAGCTTTGTTAAATCCCTAACAATGGAAAAACCTAATTTTAAAGTAGTTTCATGAATCCTTCATGTGAATTGGGGTGTTGGAATCTTCATAATGCCTAGGTCATTTGTCGACCATGATAATGCAAACCCAGTATCAGGACACCTTCATGTATACCAGGGTTTCAGTCACTTAATAGCATTTTGGTAATGCACCCATGATTGTGTAACCCATTTCTAGACATATAGGATATCCGCATTGACATGAAAATCATTGGACATGAAGCCGTGACAATCACCTAGAAATTTAACATGAACCCCGGGTTACGTGATGAATTCATGGGGTTTGGGACGTAAACAATGTACCACTAGCCCATATAGCTTGGATTGGCCCCCTTTATGTGATATCATGGTGCTTTGAACATCATGTGACTCCCCTTAGAAGTCTCAAACAATCAAATCAATTTTCCCTGAAAAATATCACATGTTGTCGTGAAGTCCAAGTTGTATCTTGTGATGCCCTGATGGAAAAATAATGGGAGAACACCAATTCATTTATAAATCAAAATCTAAAAATGTTATAATCCTTATGATAAGGGTTTTACACAGATATTTATGTGAAGGGATAATGCATTTCATAAGTCAAGGCAGTGGTTCTCATGAAGGGCCCCAAACATGTCACACTGATCATGAAAATTCAATTTGACATGTCGAGTTGATTATTAGAAATCCCTTTGAAAATCCATGGGTTTAATAAATATGGAAATGATGGAGTGATATTTGGGTGAATATTTATCGTATGATATTAGGATGGTGTCATGAATGAAACATGATAGGTTCATGTGAAATACATGATGTGTTGCTCCCTCCCCCATCTCAAGATCATATATGAGATTTAATCACCCTGTGAATCATGGTAGATTCAGGGTGGTGATGCTTATAAGTCCCCCACCAGCACAAAAAAAACACATGGGAGTATAGAGGTGAGAGAATACAACTCAAATTGGAAATCCATACAATCATAAGAGACTTCAACCAATTAAACTTAAGGAACAAATATAAGTTATGTCTATATGCCTTGCATGATAATATTATTGATCATGTGAATGACTTATAACATGATATAAAAGTAAAGAAAACAAATTTTCACACTTCTAATTGGTCAAAATCGGTCATAATTTGCTAGAAACTGATGAACATAAAGTCATTTATGAAATAAATACTAAATAAGATAGAATCCTTTTTTAAAGATAGATACCCCGATTTCCACGATTAGAGGATTATGTGCCTCATTTGACCCATTAATTTGTCACATGAGGATGCCATGAAATTTCATCGAATTCACATGAATGCCTCCTAACATATCAACCAATCCATGGGAATTCCTTTGAACACATCAAATTGATTGCATGATAGTTTGTATTCATGTCATCTTAGATCACATGAAGAAGCTAGTACATGTTACCCTTTTCTAATAGCAACCCACATAAAAGTCATCTGGATCACACGATTGTCTTCAAATAAGTTAGGTTGACAATGAATACATGGAAAAACATCCTAAAACATGTTATAATGACATCAAGGACATGTTCAGACATTTCTATACATGTTAGGAAGGCAAGTAGAACTGGTCTAATAAAAATCCATTGATTTTTTGACTATGTCATTGGAAACCCTTTGATATGTCAAACTTGTCAGGTAGAAAAACAGGGACTCATCAAATTTGTTTGGAATATATTCTTGGGCATGAACAATGTGAACCTCAATCAATGAACCTTCAGCCAAGAACCCTCCTTTATAAGAGGAATTCTCATAGTGGGTTAGGGTTACACACTAATGCAATCTTATTCATATCAGGCTTTCAGAAGGGACTTGATTATATATAAACATATCTGATCAAACATATATGGTCATTATATCTCGTTAAATAATATTGGATGAAACAATGAATACATGTATTTGGAATCAACTATATTGTATGTCCCACCATATTCCTAATAGCATGACTCGTAGAACTAGAATTCTCTTCTGAGTCTATCATTTTTCCTCATCTGTCTATAGACTGAGAGGCCAAGTGGCTACGGGGAATCTGATTCCTGCTCTAAGTAGGTCACATAGGATGCCATCCTAAGGCCCAATATCTATATCAAACACTCTATCAGGGACACCCAAGTGCATAATTACCATATCCTTATGTAGCGAGATTTATTACTTGGTATCTCTTATTTACAACAAGGATCATGAGTCGTGTGGCCATATAGATTTTTAACAATCATATTCCTTGCATCATAAATTTCCCAAATCATGGAAACCTTAGTGTGTAAGACCCAATATATGACAGGACATGACTACCTCCATCCAAGGGAATCCACCATGGTGTCAGTCCTGATGAAAATTTTTTATTGGTAAACTCTGTGGAAATAACCCCTATGAGCACTAATCATCAGTCTATTACCATAATCTAGTTGAGGAAAGTCCAAACAATGATGAATTTGATTACTATGATATACAGGATATGTAGGATTCTTTTTATGGAACATGCACTATAGTGGATGAATAATTTCCATCATATATGTTTTTTAGGCATGTCGCTAAACTAAATAACTCTGACATAGTATGAACTATATGGGTTTTGATTCCTATTATAAACAGGATATGTAGGATACTTCACAAAGTTTCAATCCCATCCATGAAACACCAATTGACTGTTCAGATGGAATTACACTTTAGAGTGCTTGGTTATATTGATTCAAAATACCAGCAGCTACCCACTACTAAGAAATAATGAGAAATGAAAGTAGAACCTTAGATACGAACATATGGTCTCATTAATATGACAACCTCAACATGTAGAAGGATCCAACAAAGAATCAACTTATTAGGGTAACCAGTCACATATCAGGGATATAGAAATGATTCAAAAACATATATTAAATCGATAAGTGAGTCTCGAAGTATAAAATAATCCCCCAAAGGTTGTGATGATCCTGATGTCTCATCCACTCAACCAATGTGAGTCCTAAGTATTGATGGTTATGAAACCATAAATGACAACCTGCCTTTAGAAAATTGGTCTGTACCATGTTATGGATATGCTCTTTGTTAGAATTTTCCATGATATTTGGAAATGGTAAAATTTATATGATTGATTTTGAGACTATACATGAACCCCACAAAATCAATCAGAGGCCCCCCAATTTTCAATTGGAAAAAAGGGAAAACCCAACATGAAATTATGCAATGAAAGAATGGATAAATCATTATAAGCATCTAGAATCATAATTCATAAACTTGTGGAACCATAGCATTCAAACAGTAACAAATTTTTTGAAACTGATATGAATCTATCAAATAATAAAAATGGATGGTTAACCATGCATTCAACCATTTTTTATTTTATCTCCTTTGAAAAAAATGGTATACTCGATCTGAAATACTTCAAAAATATTTCAAGGTTCCCATGAATTAGTCCATTCTCGCCATTAAATTTCCACATGTGCTAAATGGATGAACCAATAATAATAATAAACAACTATGTTACCTGTGCATAAATAATTAAGTATGTTTCACACATGCAAAGAAACACTGATCGATGACCTTGTTCCATATCATCATTGTGACTCCAGACACATCTCTCACAAACATATTATCCTGATATCATGTTATACATTAAGAAAATGTTTTTGAATATTATATATGATGGTAACCTCAATAGGTTTAAAGACAATCTCACCAATATTATGTCTTTATCTTTAGTTGGAGAACATAATGGTTTGGAAATTCCACTAACATGGTATGATCCTAACCATATCAAATACACATAGCAGATTCTAGACACTGAATCGGAGAAGTAAGAATTGTTTAGGGAAAGTTGAAATGAAACTAGTAGAACTTATCACCAGCAAAAAACACATTATATGATTATTAATAGTGTACATAAATGAAACCCAACCATACCATAGGAAGGAGGTCCAATGATTCGACTACAAATCTATTTCATTTCAAGAGACTCTTAGGAGGGTTCCTATCAACAATTATAACCATAATCATCCCTCTAGTGCTTCCTAGTTTCATGTTGAGAGAACCAGAAAAAAATCCATTATGGAGACTCATGCATGTGTTCCAAGGAGGTATAACTCGAAATTTGTTTTGAAAACTGGGAGAGGGCTTATATCCACAGTTACATAAATGAATCTCATTGGTATATTCTACTGGTGGCATTCATGAAGTATCATATCCTTGGTCGCTTGGATATATTATTCACATATATTCCTACATAAATATGGGGAGGGACATATAAACTCCCCCACACATGAAGTCTATAGATATATTTTGTTAAAATATAGACATATATAGTGGTATTATATCTCTACTAAAATTGAATTCATCTTCCAGTTTATCTTGGAGATCGAGAACATGAATGCCTATATTTATGAACATAATTTAATGATGTTTCTCTACATTAAAAAATCTATATAATAGATCTGCTAGAATATTTGGGAACTTATACCGATATGGGTATATGAACATATCTCAATCCCAACATCCATATAATCATTTCACTGTGATTAGAATGAACAGGTGGTTACTTTAGCGAAAGCACACATTTTTGGTCTCGTCCAATAGGATTATTGTAATATTACAACAAATGAAGAGGAAAAAGACCAAGAAATTATCCCCATTATATATAGGGATAAAAAAAAAATTTACACAAGCCTTCTGAATGGAACACTATCTAAAAATTGAATAATTTTACTAATAAGGATGCATGTCCAGAAACACATGAGAAAAAGAATAAAAAGGTCATGGAGGAAGAAAGTGATAGAGATTGAGGGAATCCCCACCCACAAAAAAAGAAAATAAACAAGGAGAGTTACGATGTTTGAAAAAAAACATATTCCTGTTATTATATTTTTCTTAATAAGTGAGAAAATACTCTAGCATATTACCCTCCCACCATGTATGAGCAACTATCAAGCTTCGATGAAGTAAGGAAATGTAGTTCCTAATGGGATAAATAATATTTCAAGGACATTCCTACTGTCCTTTCATGTAATTGACTAAAATTGGAGATTCAATTTCAACTTCTAAAAGAGAAATGGGATCTTCCTTGTATAATTTGAGACCATAATGTAACACCAATACATCAGTGACAATAGAATAACCCTCACAAAAAATGTAGATAAACGCACACATTCAAATTGAAAAAGACAATTATCACACTCCAAAGGAATATGATCAGGATCATATTCCCACTCCAAACAAGGTCTGTTAGTAAACTATTGAAATCACCTTAGAGTAGGCACATATCCCTGCATATGAGGATACTAGGAATATTCCACCATCTTACGAAAGCCAGACTCATATCCCAACTTCTTTTGATGAATGAATTCACAAACAACCACCAGAGGCTATACAGGGGGAGGCTCATATACATTCTCTCATTAATAAGGAACATCATAATATTTTTATGGGGAATATATATTAATAAGGATCATTCCCATTTTTCATCTAGGAATGACCAACACATCTCGACAACTGATCATTGGAAGACTCATATTCACGTCGATGATACATAAGCTCACTAACATACTCTAATAGATTCTAAGTAGTATGAACATATCCCCACAACAAATAATTGATATCAACATGTCCTGGTAACCATCATACAACAAGATCATATCTGATATCAACCCTAAAAGGTAGTTGGACATATTTTGACCATGATGTAGAATGAGGCTCATATCCTTGATCATCTCAATTCTAGGGTCCTTGAAGATATATGATGCACAACTGAAATCGATCAATGGAATTTGACTCTTTAACCAAATTTGACAGTGATCAATACATTGATGGCCATTATTGTGGTA
Organism: Viscum album; assembly: GCA_963277665.1. Taxonomy (NCBI): domain Eukaryota; kingdom Viridiplantae; phylum Streptophyta; class Magnoliopsida; order Santalales; family Viscaceae; genus Viscum; species Viscum album. The sequence continues at coordinate 1,267,654,208 of OY728143.1, read as the reverse complement.
GTGAAAAGATAGATCATAAGGGCATTACTCCTGATATTCACCATGGAAAACCACCCCATGGTAATATCTCTCCCAGAAAAGAAAATCCTACTATTTTTTATATATGCATATATAGAGGTTGTCAAGACACGGGGGTTAACATTATATAGTTCCCCAAAAACTATCATTATCACTACACCGTAGTCTATAAGAGACCCAGATATGCAACCTATGTGGTATGGTAATGTGGAGGCATATAATTCTGATGAATAATATTTCGGCATATCTCTATGGCAATATTTATCCACAAACAACCTCAGAACCATGTTATGGTCCATCTCCACTTCCAACAATGAGATCACAGCTAAGATAGAGAAGGACTTCATTCCATATTTATAATAGAACATGTGGGTGACTCATCAGAAGTTTAAGGATAAAAACCTCCCTTATCATGGTTATGAGGGTAATCTCAATATCATAAATATTTTTTGTTGTTAGAGGGACATGGTTTCATTCTTCATATCTCAGAACCTAGGACTATAAGTCCATGAAGAACACCTATAAAGTGGTTATATCTGTATCATGATAACTCTTCAATGACTGATTTAAAGTGCCCCACCAATCATACATATCCATGGTTGGGGAATGTTTAGAGAATTCACTTAACTATTTACCTAGAATAATTAATATTACCATATATAGTGTCCTCTAATGTTATTTCTATAGGAGGTATCAAGGGACAAGGAATCATGTTGTCCAGTTGGTCAATAGAGTAAGATGGGTCCTCTTCGAGGATGAAAAGGCATCATAATGGGAGAGAGATAGGCACACCACTTGTCTCCCAATATGGGACTCTAAAAAAATGGGATCACATCTCAAAAACTGAAGCCAAATTTGTGGACTACTTGACAACTTTTTATAAGAGGTTACTCCCATTATATGTTTCCATTGCACCAAAATCATATATGAATTAAATTTACAAAAATCTAATATATCACAATATTATCCATCATAGAAACCATCCAAGATACACCCATCCCAAAGGTCTTGGTGAATATTTACCATCACCTCCTCCCCTAGTATTATCAAACACTTATTGGATCCCCAAAGTATCGACGATCAGTAAAATCCAACCACAACCCACATGGATTTTGAAATGTTTATCCAAATTTCCACCACCAGGTTCATCAGACAACTAGAGGGTCCTAGAGAAAGAAAAATTAATTCAAGATCAAACTTATATCCTAGGCATGGTGGAATATATATCTCAATTATAGTCTCACGGGTGATCAGATCCTCCCCAACATGATTAAAAAGTGTTGATAGTGTCCCCAAATCATCCCTATCCCACGTGAACAGGGGAATTCATATCATTTTCATCACCCCAAATGGATTTAGTATTCTACATGTTTGGAGGTAAATTAGATATTCAACATATTATCTTCCACTCCAACAAAAAGACATACCTTTTTCATTTGGGCTCTTTAAAAATGTACTATTAGAAACTCTATTAAGGTCACCATTCCTTGACTAGAAATGGAGGAACATATGAGAAAGGAAATAAAACCCCATAATGCCCATAATCGAAAATGTTTTAATATGGATTGGGGTTAGAGAAATGTCCCATATTCATACTCAAAATAAGATTAATTGTATAGAATCACCATATTACATCGATAGTTATGGGATAACATTAATTTCCCAACACACCTCAATGAAACATTCCACCATAAATCTAGAAATGATGTAGGACAAGACATAAATGTAGAATTATTTAATGTGGAATTTGTTCCTCGAGATATGGGAGATATACACGCATAATCTGAGGCTACACATACATGAAATCATACGAGCCAAAATTTAGAAACCATGAATAATTAATTTCCACCTCCTCGATGAAAATATGACAAGTATAAAGGAAAATATGTTTCTATATCCCACTCAACACATAGAGGATCCAAAATTACCTTCATAGAAGAATGACTGGAATAATATGAGAATAAGAGACAATGTATTTGATAGGTCAATAATGAATTACATTGGGGAAATATTCTTGCTGGGCATCGTCTTCAAATTGAAACGAGTATACATCCTCTAAAATATCATGAGATAGATAATTTTTCTATAAGAGTTGTATATAACCATAAGTATAGATCATGATCCTGGAAAACTATCTACATAAATAAATATGTTGATGATGATCACAACATTCATATATTACAGAAATATCCTCTCTTCCTTTAGGGTGATCATTCAGTCCTATTGGGGGATGAGAATTAGTGGGATATGAAAATAGGGCCAACCCAACAAGCTTTACCGGATCCTTATAAACTATTTGTGGTCCATACATAAATTCCCCCAAAAATCCTCAACATTATTGAATAATTTTCTATTCAAATGGAATCCATGAAAGGGCGGTAGGTACACATGTAGCTAAAAAAGATGCCACATCCCGAATGGGTGGATGAAACTTTACTTTTACACAATTTCTACTATCATGTTTTCTCAACCATTAATAGAATGGGAGATCCAAAATAGTATATAACACACTTCATGTCTTGATGTGGCCGAAATATTATCACTTGAGATCAGTAGGAGGTGAAAAACTATGATATTTTCTATAGAATCTATTATGGCCAACCATTATTTGGTACAAAATTATTCCAATAGGATCTTTTACTGGATGAGAAGATCTTCTTCCTCAATTCCTTTATCAGTTTAAATTCACAATATTGAAAATTAAATTTTTTTATATCATAAATTGAAAACAATGAAAAAATGATATATTTTTTAACTTCATCACAAGAAGGATGGATTTGACCTATTCACTTAGTATCACTATTTTATAAGAGAAAATTTTGGAACTTTATACATTGAATATTTGGGATAACCTTTAAAAAACATTTATCTTGATGATGTATCTTGGATAATTATGAGATTTGGGAGGGATGTAACAATTCCTAAGACATTTCATTTAGTAAACCCATTCAAAATCTCATTCCACGCCATTTTTACAGGGATAAAGGCCACGTAAGGAATAGACTTCTATCTTTACCCTCAATCCAATATTTGATCCCAGTTTAGAAGCTAGAAAGGAATTGAATCACCATGTTCAACTCATATTTAAGAACTAAATGTAAATATAAATTTCTCAATTACAAGAGGGGGTGAACTAAAGGTTTAAAAACATTTATTCATTATACATAATAAAATATATGTTTAACAAAGTCAAATAAGATGGAGTCACAAACCAACATTAGTTCATAAAAATGAAACTTACTTTCTAAGGATATGATAAAATGGATTTAATAAGGAAACATAATAAAAGTTTACTTAGGGAATGATTCTCTCTTAAAGTGTATAGAATCTTATTTAAATCAAATTTTACAAGTATAAGAATGTATAATATATATATACTTGAATTCTTTAATAAAATACAGTAGAAATAAAACATATAATCAACAACAAGTAAACATGTATATGAAATATTTTAACCTATAGAGAAGAGTATACAAAAATGTTGGATAAGGGTCCCTTGATTTATACTTTCAATAAAGTATATCTTAACCACCCCAAGGTAATCCCTCAATTTGATGATCGGTTTCTATCTTCCAATCCCTTCAAACCCTCAATCTATAACATGATTAGTACCACTTTCTTCCTATCCCCAAAAGCCCTTGATTGATCAACAACAATTAGAATCATGCTAGGCAGGGTGAACAAGATGTTATATGCTTGAACAAGTTGTTATCAATATTCGAACAAGGTTGATTTGAGTAGAGCTTTCTAAAAGTATCACTTGATTCCAAAGATCAACAGATCTCAATGAAAACATTATCATCAAATCTTACTCTGAGATCATTCAAATGTATGGGTAATTATAATATTGGATTCTAACAGTTTACTTCCTCCTCCCACAATCATATTTACAATAAATTTTAAAGGGACCTGTACACGTGGAACTTAGGCAACAATTTTGTTAAAACAAATTGGATGACATCTTGTTGAATAACTAATGTTGCGAAACATTAATATGCTAAAGAAACATTATCACAATTAGGATCGAATAAAATGAAACATTATATTAAATAAATTTAGTAACTGTAAGAAAGGAATTTAATTGGATTCTCAAGAAAGTGAAAATCAATGTCTATTAATATTGGTAATTATATTTTGAAATAAAAAAGAATATATGTTTTAATTATGATGAAATAAGAATTTTATTTATGGAGAAATGAGAGTTTATTTTCATAATAATTAGTGTCTGATTTCAAGAGAAACCAGAGTCTGATTTCTAGATAAATTGGTGTCTGATTTCCATAGAAATTGGAGTTTGATTTTAGGATAAATAAGAGTCTATTTTCTGAAGAATGTGGCTCTAATTTTAATAGAAATTGGTGTATAATTTCCATTAAAATCAGATTTTAATTTCAAGAGAAACCAGAGTCCGATTTCAGATGAAATTGGTGTCTGAATTCTATTGAAATTAGATTCTAATGAACTGTAAGGTTATGAGTAAGATAAGGATCCAATATAATTTACTTAATAAAAACATGGATATTTTTTAAAAAAAACACTAGATAAGACATTTAAAACCATAAATAAAGACAAAAAAATTCTTATAAAATGAAAAAAATTTCTTAAGAGAAGTTTTATAAGAGAAAGACAATTTTCCTTAGGAAAATATGTTTGTGATTTTGAAAACAAAAAAAATGGAAAATCCATAAGGAAACTTATTGAATCAATAATATACCCCTTTTGAAAATCACAAAATTTTATATAAAATATTATAAAGGACTAAGATTTTAGATTTGAACATCAAAATAAAAACATGACTCCCAATTTGTTTATGACTCATGGTTAATATGACTTACTACCCCTTAGGATTTGAAATCCCAAAGAATCGTATTCTTGTATTTCTTAGATAAATAAATTCTTCCTTAAATAAGAATTTATTCTTTACGTAATCTCCCCCATACATATGACTTTTATTAATTTATCTTTATAATTATTTTTGATCATTCATTTACCCCCCCTTTGTGATTTTCATGATGAAATAGAGGGAAAGATGAAAAATTGTACTTGAAAAATTAGGAAACTTAAAAAATGAAAAAATAAATAGATATCATAATTTCATTAATAAAAAATATTTTTACAACAAAAGATTGGGATTTAAAAGACTATTCATCCTTATTTTACTTTTTTTCATCATCTTTTTAAAGGTAGCCTTCAACTTCATCAGTTCCTTATGATCATCTTAGAACTTCTTGATCAACTATTCATGATCCTGATTTTTCATTTTGAGATGTTTGATCATTATTCCTAATACATAAGAATTTCTCCTTGAGAAATTATCCCTTCTTCTTGATTTTTATGTTTCTCACCCATTTCATCCCTGAGTAACTTTCCCTTTTTAGATTGAGACTAGCTAAATTTTGTTTCCTACTGAGATCTATATCTTCATTTTAACAGAAAGATTGATCTTCCTTTTGTGTTTCTAAAAAACATATTGAATGATTCATTATTCTGTCATGAGAATTATCAAAGGAATATTGGACTGAATCAGGGAAATCATCAAAAAATTTAAGATCATCAATCACAGAATTAGAACACATCTTGATTTCTTTACAATATCTCATATGAGTATGATAACTAATTATAAATATCTTAAACTCACATTCATGTTTGATAAACTTTTCCATAATAAAATTTGATGAATTTTACTTATAATTGATTTTTTCTTGAAGAAGCTGACATCTGGAATCAATGCATGGAAATAAAAGTATGGTATTTACAATCTTATTCAAGGACTGAATAATAAAATCATGTCCTAAGGAAGATAATGATTATGAAGCAGATTATTTTTTTGGTGAGGTAACATTATTTTGATAATTTTTTTTCAATTTTTATATTCCAACAACATCCATATTTTCTCTTGTAACAACAACTTTATTTTTTTTAATCAACAACAACTTGTTTACCTTTTGAAGACAAAAATATTACCTTCTCAACTATCTGAGTTTCATACTCACAATCAGAAACATGAATTATTCTATCATATTCATTATCACCATCTTTATGATCCCCTTTATCATTAAATTTCTTGTTTTCCTTGTCCTCAAATTTTTTTTGAACATTATCCTCATTAATACTATCATCATCTGAATGAACTTTATTGGTCTCAACTTGAGCATCAATATCTTTCTGAATAGATTTTTCTTCGAAAATAGTCGTGGTGGATTCTTCTTGGGACATTATGATAGAAACATTTTCATCTAGGCACTGCTTATAATTATATTCTTCTACCATTCATATAACATCACCACTTTCGTCCTCCTCTTCTTATTATTCTTATTGAATTTTTTCTACTTCAACTATGGGATCTGTAATTGAAATATCATTTATTATTTAATATGTAATTGTATTTTCAATTGGAACTAGTTCTTATTGGAATCATTTTTCTACCTGAACTTTTTCATATTACCTATTGTCATATCAAATCAAATATTGTATAATTTTATCTTCTAACTTTTTCTTCATCAATTTCTTCTTTTTGTCTTGCCTCTCATGTTCTTTAGATCCTTGAATCTTTAAATCCTTATACTCAGTAGGGTCTAAACCAAAGATTGCTTCTATTTCATTCTTCTTCTTCTAGTTCTTTCTCTATTTAGGAAAAAATTAATCAGAAAAATAATATTGTTTCATAGGATTTGGTGGAGTAGATACTGTTTCAGTAGCTGGTACATTCTCCAGAGGTTCCAGCTCTTTTTCGTCTCTTTTCATAGCGGTTTTCTTGGAGCATTCTCCAACTTACCCTTTATTCAATGTATCATGGTTTTCTTTACCAGGAAGATCAATGAAATCTCCTTCATAAATAGTAAAACCAATCTTCATCCTTTTCAAGGTGTAATCACATAACAAAATTTTCGTGAAGGTTTTTTCCATAGACTTGCAAGGTATTCAGAAAGAGTCTAAGCATTATATAATACTATTTTACAATATCACAAGTTATATAATGATTTGGGATTTTATAGTTCCACTATTATTGTTTTTGATTATTAAGAGAATGTACTTGACAAGGATTATATTCCCTAGATTACCTAATAAATCCATCATAAAGATATCAAATATATTCAAGGAATCTATATCACTATTCATTGGAATAATAAAAACTTACATCCAAAGAGCGAGCAATATGTGGCTTGAATAAAGATGAGTGAACTTCGATGTCATTATTTCTTTTAATCCCAGGAAATTAAATAGCCTTAACTTTCATAAAAAAAGCCTCATAATCATGCAACTTGTGTGACAAAAATATTTCTTCTTCATCATAAGGAATATCCTATATACTAACAACCTTGTAAGAAGATTGAGATTACGTATTTCTATAAATCTTAAAAGAAAACATTTCTTTTCAACACTGTTCATAAAAATGAACTGTATCATAGAACTCTATAACCAGGTCAACATATACCAAATCCGGATTCTTCTCATTGGCTACATAGAGACTTTACCATCCATACATCATTATGATTTTTGAAATTAATGAATCATAGTTGACAATGATATTCTGTTCCACCAACTGTTCTCTGAAAATTAATCATTCCTTGAGTTCCTTTTTATAGGCCATCAGATATTGCAAGGAAACATCAAGAGACATTAGGAGTTGAACAGAAGGAAAATTGAATGCAAAACTAGACGACTAATAGGGCTTCAGTACAAAATTTTACAGAAAAATGATGTGGGACCCAAATATGGGGGTCCTTTATATAAGCTTTATGGGGATGGTTTATTTTACCAAATCAATATAATAGTTAATATTCGATTGATCAAATCTGACAGTTGATATCAATACCGGAGGAGGATTTATAGGTTCAGATATTTTGACGTTTTATGGAAAGGTTGTATTTAAGGATAAAGAATCCAATTAGGATTTCGTAATAAAATATTGAAATACCCACAAGAATAAATGAAATTATGATGATATAGATAAGAAAACATACCTTCAAAATTTCTAAGAATGATTTTTCAGTATGGATAAGGTTTTCTATTACAAATATTAGGTTCTGAAATTTTTTATCATGGAAATAAAACATTCCAGGCTTTGAAAAATAATTACGGTTCCAAACATTTTTTTAAGAATAAATATAAAAATAGTAATAATATTTACACCCCTATGAAAGGGAGTATTTAATGTTAAGAAACTAGTTTTAATAGAATTTTAATTTTTATGATTACCTTACATTTATCATACCTAACCTTTGTTTAATGTATTAAAATCTATAAGAGGGTAATGGTTTTGAGAACATGTAATCATGTTTATCTTGCGTTCTGATAAATTAATGATTGATATCTCCTTTTAGTGTGTGATCTTTAAGAATGTGGTGCCTAATGTCTATGTGTTTTTCAAGAAAGTGATGTTTAGGGTTTTTTCGTCATAAAATGGAACTAGTGTTATCACACATTTTCTTTATTTTGGTAAAACTTATCCATTTTCCGTGAGTGTGTCTTACATCCATAATAATTGTGCACAACAGCATCCAACTATTACATATTCATCTTTAGCAATGGAACGTGTTACTGGGTATTGATTCCCACATGACCAAGACACTAATCAATCTTATAAAAAATGTTGGGTTCCATATTTACTTTTCCTATCCATTACACATCCTCCAAAGTTAGTATCAGATATTTTTTTTAAAACAAAATCATTTTTAGGAAAATCAAAAAGTCTTAAATCCATGGTTCTCTTTAAATAGGAAACAAACTATTTTTAATTATTTTTAATTGTATTATTTTGGATTATATTGATATCTTTCACATAAGCATGATGGAAACATTATGTCTTGATGACTAGCTATTATATATAATAGACTTCCTATCACACCTCTAAAATCTGTTTAATCTGTTAGTTACCCTACTTCATCATGATCAAGAGTGATTGAGGTATTGATTGGAGTACTTATACATTTTTTTCATACCCATACTTATTAAGAAGATATTTAATCTAATTATGTTGAGATATAAAAGTTCCTTATGGTTTTTGAGAAATTCGAAAAAAAATATTTTACCTCAAGAATCATACTTATTTTAAACTATGATTTCATGAGATTCAAAAATGAATCAGTTAAGGATTATTGAGTTGATCTGAATATAATGTCATCAACATAAATTTGTAAAATCAAGATACTTTTCTTATCATTATTTTTAAAAATGGTTGGATCATCTATTATCTTAACATAATTATTTGTAACAAAAATAATATATGCGTGTCCTACTAGGATCTAGGGGCATGTTTAAGTCCATATAATGTTTTAATAAGATTGCAATCATGTTCAGGATGTTTTGTATCATCAAAACCATGAGTATATTCAATATAAACTTCTTCTTTAACATATCCATTATGGAAAGCACACTTCAAATCCATTTGAAAAAGTATGAAATCAAATAATGCTGCAAAGGGAAGTATAATATACAAAACTTCATGTCTAGCTACTAGACTATAGGTTTATTCATAGTCTTTTCCTTCTTTTTGATTATAGCCTTTTCGACTAATCATTCTTGATTTTTACAGTGATTCCATTTTAATAACATTTATTTCTAAAGACCGACTTTAATCCAATTAAAGAAGATTCTTTAGGTCTTTCAACCAATGTCCAAACATTGTTTCTTTAGAATAAATTTAGTCAATCTTGCATAGAATTAATCCAATCATCATCACATAAAGATTCATTAGAACTTATAGGTTCAAATTGGGAAAGAAATTATAGATACTCTATTTTATTTCTTAAATAACTTCTAGTCTATATAGGTTGATTTACATCACCAATGATACTATCACTGGGATGATTCTTAAGAAACAATTGATTTTTGTTCTGTAAAACCAGTTCATTAACAGAAGGTAAAACATTTCTAGGGTAAATACATCATAAAAATTTTCTTGAGTGTTTTCATGATTTTAATAATCTTCCATCAATGGTTGATAATTAGTTTATTAAAACACATCCAAAGAAATAGTTTGGGGTTGTTTAATAACAAAATGATTAGTTTCATAAAATTTAACATGTACTTTTTCTTCAAAATTATTAGAACATTTGTTAAAAACACTATAAGCCTTAGAAGTAGGGGAGTGACATAAGAAAATTCATTCATTAGATTTAGGTGCAAATTTATGTAAGTTATCATTATTATTTATGATAAATACATTGAATCCAAATACATTGATGTAAGAATATTTAGGTTTCTAAACTGTCTGTAACTCAGATGGTATTTTATTAAGAAAAGGTTTGATTAAAACTCAATTTATAGTATAACACGAAGTACTAATTAAATCACCCCAAACGTTTTTAGAAATAGAATATTCACTCAACATGTTTGCTATATTCTCTTTGATAATATAGATTATTCTCTTAAAAACACCATTTTTAGGAGTTCGTGGAGCTGAGAAGTTATGAGTAATTCCTTTCTCACTAAAAAAGTTCAAAATAAATATTTTCATATCCTCCCCCATTATCACTATCAATAATTAACAATGGAACATTTTCAAGATTTTTAACATTGGATGAAAATATTTAAAATAAGAAAAGGCTTAATATTTATTTGCTTGAAAATAGACACATGTAAATACAGTGTAATCATCAACTATGGAAAATACATAGTATTTTCCTTTAATACGTTGAGTTTGTGTTGGACCAAAAACATCCATGTGAAATAGTTGTAATGAAACAAAATTTGAGACGTCACTATGGTATTTAAGGCTTGAAATAAGTTTCTTTCCATATTTACAAGGATCACATACATTTGAGTAATCAAATATATGCTCTGGTACATCCTTAAAAAGTATTTTCTATGAGAATTTTCATAAGTTCATAAGGTTACAGTGTCCTATTCTTCTATTTCATAACCACGATTTATCTTCCATTACAATAAAAAAGGTATATCTCTGCTCCTATGGACTTCTATATGATGTGTATAAATATTCTCATGCCCATGGACAATGAGAATATACTCTTCCTTGGAATTGTCTTCTAGAAATTTATCAATCCTATAATTCCCAAGGTATACTTCATCACATAATTGGTTTATTCTTATAAGGTTTTTCTTATGTCCTTTTGAAAATAATACATTTGGTATTAATTCTTTTCCAAGAATAACAGTATTATATATACCAACAATTTCTCCATGAGCAGTATATCAGAAAGTTAATTTCCAACCATTTATCTAGATAATATTTTCATATATGTTTTTCTACCAGTCATGTGAGGGGCACTTCCACTATCAATGTACCCTGTATTTTTGTTGGAACATCATTTATTTTCCTAATAATAAAATTGTTTGACTTTCAAAATCCAAAAATTATTGGATTCCAAAAATTTTTAAAGTAAAATCTTAGGTATCAACAATTTCATAGAAAAATGTGCTTTCTGAAAACCTAAGGATTAGATTTTGTTTAAAGAACAATTTTTCTCCCAATTTCATCCACATTGACACTTAGTTAAAAAAGGTGTTATGTGGGGAAAAAAATAGCTATTACTGAAAACTAGTTTTTAATGAGAATAACCAAATCCAAAACTATTTCTTAGAGGAAGGAGTTTTGAACACATTTTTTTCAAAACATTCATTTCCATGAGTAATGTTTGTAAAATGTTTCTTTAAAGAAAATATTTCATGATTCATTTTGATGAATAAATACTTATCCTCATAGTCATTAGTCTTAGAATTTGAGTTAGTCTCTAATTAGTTTTCTTAGAAATAGCCTTTTTATGATCCTTAGATATTTTATCCTTATTATAAGTAACATCCTTACGATTTTTGGAAATAATTTCAAAATGAAGGTTTCTCTAATCAAGATATTTTGAAATATTTTATACTTCTTTTGTAAAAATAAATATTTTATAATTTTCTATGTTAAGTTTATTATTGATCTTACTATTTTGATTCTCATATAACTCATAAAAGCTAAACACTTCTTCAAATGAAGGTAATGTATTATCTTTTGATGAGGAAGAATCTTCATTAAAAAGATTCATAATAATCTTTATAGAGAAATTATAATTTATAGAAATTTTAGTGAATGATTTAGCATTATTGACCTTTATCTATGAGACATTGATTTTTAGTAGTAATTATAGATATAAAGACAATATTCTTCAGTCTGGAAGATTCAATATATATAGATTCATCTAAAGAATCACTACCAATACCACACCATGGGTCATTGTCTTTTATTACATTCATATACTAAGAAGTGTATTACTTATTCTTATTTCATGTTGAATTCATATCCTTTATTTCTTTCCTTTTGAGCATAGGATAGTCCATTCTAATACGGCCTGACCTCTTGCATTCCTAACAAGTCACCTCTAAATCTTTCTTATCATTTCTATCTTTATTCTTGTATCTATATTGGAAATATTTAGTTCCCACAATCTTGATCATTATTTAAGAAATATTGGAATGTTCATTCTCAAAATGATCACTATCACATGATTCTAATATAGACGTATTTTTCTTGGATTTTGATTTAGTAAATCTTGTAGGAGTCTTGGATTTCATATGATTTGTTGCAGTTGTGAATGAATCACTACCATTACCATTATTTTTCTTTATGATAACTGCATATCTATTCATTATAGTTTCATGTTGTATAATAGTCCCAAATAACTCATCAAGAGTAGTGTTTAAAACATTTTTTATTTTCATCAATCGATGTTCTTTTGGATTCCCATTAATTGGGCATAATATCTATTATCATATCCACTAGAATCTCATAATGAATTCCTTTATCTCCCATAGACTAAAGGCTATTAACAATATTCATAAATCATTGTTTAACATAGCAAGTGGGTTCTCTATAAGGAAATATAATACCATGGTATTTAGATCGCAGAATAGCTCTTATTGTTTTAAAAACCATGGATATTCTAAAATGTGTAACTCTAATTTCTTATGGATGCTATTAAAAGCATCACAAGATGAAATCTGGCTATAGATATTCTTGGTTATATAACAAAATAAATTATTATGTACCTTAATGTTAAGATGATACTCTTGTTTTTCTTGATTGGTGAATTTTCTGATATCTATGTCTGTAATCTTGTAGTAACTATTTTGAAAAACAAATTGTGAACATTGATACTGAAAATGAAATTCTTTATCCTATCTCTCTAGTAATCATAATAATTTCCATTACTAATTTGGGTATGGTTGGATTTATATTTTATATCAAATAAAAATTCATTACAGTGATTCTATAAGAAAAAAAAGAACTTTTCCAAAAAAATAGGTTATTAGAAAAAAAAATATTAACCAAAGAAAACCATTTTGAAAAAAACATGAAAAAGTAATGATAAAAAATAAAAGTTGAGAATGAAAAATTATATGAATGTATAATTATTTCAGAGACCTCTCCTGATTCAAATGTTTGGATCAAAATGTAAAATTTGATTCCTCAAATACAAGAGGGGTGAATTATAGGTTTAAATTTTTTTATTTTTATCTATAAGAAAATATATGTTTAACAAAATTAAATAGGATGGATTCAAAAAACCTCTTTAGTTCTTAATAAGGAAACAAATTTGATTAGGATATGATAATATGGATTTGATAAGTAAACTAAAGAAAAATTTACTTAGGGATAGATTCTATCTTAATGTGTATAGAATATTGTTTCTATCATATTATAATAGTATAATAATGTATAATAAAGTTATACATTCTTTCCTTAAAATATGTAGCATAAATAGAACATTAATCCACAAATATTAAAACAATTATAAGAAATAATTAAAAAAAGGGAATTGTATCCAACAACCTTTAGTAAAGTCCCTTCATTTATAATTTCAAGAAAATATGTCTTACCCACACTAGGGTAAGCCCTCGATACAATGATTGGTATATGTTTTGCTGTCCCGAAAAGCTTTTGATCTCTAAAGTGATTGGCACCTCTGTCTTCTTATCCCCATAAGCCATCAATTGATTAGAAACAATTGTAATTGCACTAGGAAGGTTGAACAAGATGTTCTCAGCTTGAATATTTTTTTCACAGCATTCACATAAGGAAAATTTGAGTAGATCTTTCACAAAGAATCCCTTCATTCTGGAGATCAATAGATATCAACTAAATCATTAACTTCAAATTTTACTCTAAGATTGTTCAAATGGATGGGTATTTATAATCATGGATTACAATGGTTGACTTCCTCCTCTAATGGTCATATTTTTCCATGAATTTAGGAGGGACCTATATAGATAGCACTTAGGAAATGATTATGTTAAAATGGATAGGATGACATCATTTAGAATAAAACATAATAATAAATATTAACATTCTCAAGAAACGTTATCACATTTGGGATCTAATAAAATTAAACGTTACATTAAGGAAATGAGGTAATTTTATTAAAGGAATTTTATCTTATTCTTAAGAATGTGAAAATTGGAGTCTATAAATATTGGCTATCAAATTATAAAACAATAGATAATCAGATTCAAGATTTTGATTGATTCGGAATCTGATTTCAATAGAAATCAGAGTCTAATATCAGAATAAATAAGAGTCTAATTTACAGATAAATTAGAGTCTGTTATTTAGAGAAATTGGAGAAATGTTTCTAGAGAAATCAGAGTCTGATTTTCAGAGAAATCAGACTCTATTTTCTAGAGAAATCGCAGTATGATTTCAGGATAAATCACAGTCTCATTTCAAGTGAAATCGAATTCTGATTTCAGAAGTTACTAGACTCTGAATTCTATGGATATAGGATTCTAAACTTATGTATGGTTGTAAGTTAGATAATGATCCATTTTTTCTTACTTATGAAAATATGGTCAGACTTGGCTTGAGAAAACACTAGATAATACATTTAAAACCATAGCTAAATTAATAAACATCCATAGATAATGAAAATTTCCCTTAAGAGATGGATTCTTAGAAAAAGATAATTTTCCTTAAGATAATTTTTTTTCAATTTTCAAAACATAAATAAATAGAAAATACATTAGGAATTATATTGACTCAACATAATTGATAAGAATCAGTAAAAATATCACCCTCAATAGGATGAAAATAGAGATCATGGTCACCCATGATTTGAAGAAAGGATGAATAAAGTATATCCTTCATAAAATGAAAATGTCCATGGTTATTTCATGACATCCATTAAATGTAATATAATAAAGATACTAGAACTCATTAATCCTGATGATGATAACATCACTGATCATCCGGACTAATAACTATTCCACAAGAAACTATGTCACACCTTCCCTGAAAGATGACATAATCGTTAAAAATAGTAAATTACACAAGATAAAGTGTTATATACAACTCCTACACATGATCTGATGCTTTCAGATTTATTTCCATCAACATTTGGAGAACGGGAAACACCTCACCAAATGGAACCCTCAATGGAATAATATAGCATATTTGGTTCAATTAATGTAGTTCACATAAAGGACCCCTATCCAATGATGATTATGAATCTGATTATGAGTTTCTCAAACCAGACCATGGAGATGGATGATGAGGACACAAAATCTGAGGATATAGGGGGTGGGGAAGGAATTCAAGGACCCGATAAATTGGTAACATCCTTGAATAATAAATATATGCTGTTGAAACCCATGGGTGAGTACTTCAGAAATCAAAACAAAAGCATTGAGATTCATCAGATCCATACAACAGTCATTCAATACTATTCATTTTGAAAGACCAGTTATTGGGGGTGAAATTGTCTAATCCATATAGAAAAAGAAGAATACTGGGGTGACCTATGCTATTGGAAGAAAATTCTTCCTCAACCTCTACTCAAGATCTATTCCTCTTCACCTAGAAAACTCATATTATAAACCCCATATTAGGGAACAACCCCATCATTGGAACCTTAGACCTTCAAAATAATGTACAACATTCTGAAATATTTGGTAGTTTTTCCATCCAATCTCTTAATCCTAGGTTCTCTCCATCTTTGAAAATAAATCATAGAAGCACTAATCATGTCCATTCAGAGACCACACAAGTTTGATATAGATGTCTCTATAGATGATTTTTTCTGAGTGGATACTTTTCCATCAAAATTTCATACCTATATCCCATTCACAGAACATTATGAGGAAGAAGATATCGAGGGACATAGGAGAGCCCGATATATTGCAGGAAATCTCAATAATGATGATATATAAAGGGATTTGGTAGAAAAATGTTCTAGGATTAATGTCATCCCAGATCGGACCCTTCTGTGTTTGAGATATAACAAGGGTTACATATCCTTGAAAAAGGTAACCATTGAATGGTGCGATAAGATTGAGTGAAGGCCTCTTGTGAAGATCAAGATCAAGACTCAATTAAAAGATCTCATGTGTAATATTGAGTTCATGTTTATCCAGAAAGACACAATATATTTCTTCATTATTGGGACACCATGGATGTAACGCCCCGACCCTAGTTACCCAGAGTCGGTGCATTATTACATAACATTGGCATGATCACAAGAAAGATCAAATCTCAAAAGACCGTTTGGTTTAGTAGCCTTGGAAACACTTGATATATTCATAAGTTTTACATTACATCATTAAACGAAAAACTACTACAACAATATATTGTCTCCATAATCCACACTCATATCCACACATAATATCCCTGCAGGTCATTCATAACTTACTTCTTCACTTCCTGGGAAAAATAAAACATAGAAAAGGGGTGAGCTCAAATGCCCAGTAAGGATAACAATATAGTGGAAACTTTCATAAATAAGAATAAACTTTTAAGGCAATGTATAACTAAAACAAAATCCTTTCAAACATGAAATTTCAACATGGTATGGCATAAATAAAATGAAATAATGCCATTTACTTATTCACATGGATATTCTACTAATCGAATAATCACATGCAAAAATCAATAACCACTATCATAATGTTGGAATGCATAATGCCAGACTATAATAACCACATAGTCAAGCCCTCGTGCCAAGACTACAAATATGATTTTGTCAAGGCCTTGTGCCAAGACACTAGTTTGTCTCATGCGACCTACCGATGCATCGAGGAGCTATAGCGGGCTCCACCCGTCACATATTAAGTCCAATGCATTCCCATATGAAAAGGTTTAAACATAACATAAACATTCGTATTAAAACAAGCATACGAAATGTCAATACTTTCACCATGAACTATGAATGGTATTAAAATAGCACATCCACAGTAAAAAATATCACAAAACCTTCAATACAATATAGAAGTTTTGTATCATAATAAATCAACTTCAAATAATCTTAAAATCCATCAATGGATGTTGACATAGATGAGTTCAAAATTTTTTTAAAAGAAATATCTCCTTTTATTTTGAAATCATTTAAGATCCATATAAAATAAAACATTTTCTTTGAAAATATTCTTATAAGCTTTTAAGGGAAGCTTTGAGATTTTATAACGGCGGAAAAAAGCCGCACCCGCCGTATAAGTTAAAAAAAACATTCTTACCTTAATTCTGTCGAAAAGGTTAAAAAGGACCTTGTTTTGAAAACGACGGAAAGATTCCTTTATAAACCTCTTATAAAAAGTCAAACAAGGGTATAAATGACTTTAACCCATATTCTTGTAAATAATAAATATGTTTTGAAATACATTTCGAAGAAACATGGATGTGGATGATAAAGAAATCCCAATAGATTATTATGTATAAACAACCTCGGATAATGAAGAGATAGTGAAATAACCCTTACCTTGTACTTTTACTTGGTTGGGGTAGGTTAACCTCCTGTATAATGGTGAAATAATTGTTATTAAATTATACAAGAATCATATATATTAATATGATATCATATATGATCTTTTAACATTGATTTGTTAATAATATCTTAGAATTATCGTCGTTTCGGGTGTTAACTTACTCATTTTCTTTTATATGTTTTGTTACATAAGCCATGTTTGTTGTATCTTATTCATATCCATAATGATATCAAGTCCTTAAAGATCATTTTTAAATCATCAAATGATAATTATACTTGAATGGATACGATGGAGAATGAATCTCATCGCGTTTGTGGAGACAGTAGTCCGTACGTACGCACGAGCGACAATATCATACTTTTGATATTAAAATAATATATAAATGGATGGTATATCATATATAAAGAATCATTAACATGTTATATTTATTATTTACATGAGTTACACATCATTATTATAACCATACAAATAATAATATATTGAATAACAATTACACCACGACGTGGAGACGGTAAGCCGTACGTACGCACGTATGGTGACATGTTATTCAAAGGGTGGATAGAATACTGAATATGGTTGTACCATATTTATAATAACATCACAGTATATGTGAGATACTGGAGTTATTATTTTAGAATGGTATGAACAAAGGAAGAAGAAGTGGAAGAAGAAATGAACTTGGAGATGGGTGGTGAAATCATTACCTCTTCTTCGGGTTCTTCCTTTTGATTTGATCAAAAGGGCTCCTTAGGTTGGCTTTCTGATCAAACTAAGGCCTCTAGGTTGTAGTGAGGGATGTTGGGAGAGTATTTGGGCAGAGTTTGGCCGAACCGAAAGGCTTTGAAGGTGTGAAGAAATGGGAAGGAGGAGTGCCATTTTATAAGAGGGGTGAGGGGCACCTTTGGAAAAGCTAGAGATATTAGTTTATAATAAATTCATATTCGGTTTCCAATGGCTCAAAAGTTGACTATTCAAATGTTAAGGTGGTTATGGGTCGAAAAAAACTCAACCAATAGAATTTAGACAGGTTTGGGTACTTATATTAACCTTATCTTTAAGTATTAACTCTAAGTTAATTAGTTTCACTTTTACAATGTCTCTTTGTATTTTTATATTATATGGTTAATAAACTTACCATATACAAACATGTGACCCCCAAGTGGTCCATTAATGATACACCTATCATGATATAAGTCTCTTGGCCGAACCTTAGATTTTTAGGAATTTAATATCAATTAATAATATAATATTTGTTTTAAAAACTATTTTATGTCAATTTTGACACTATTCAATAGTTGATTTTTGTGAAACTCATAACAGATTGATTACTTCGAAAAACGTCAATTAAATCAATCCTAATATATCATATTATCCTATAAAATTATTTTAATTCATTAAAAGTTTCATATTATAATTATTTAGGTATTTATAATATCAATTATTTTAATTTTTCACTATTATAATAATTACTGCATCATCATTGTGTCATAAATAAAATAAATTATTTAATGTCTAAAAATTATAAATAAAATATAATTATGTAGGAAATCATTTTATATTTCTAATTAATATTTATAATCTAAATCCCAACATATATAACCCTATGTAACAATTGTTTTTCTAAAAGATATATGCTTGTGTCATTTTTGTATTTATTTTAACTTTATTAAAATAAAGTGTCATTATCACTTACAAGTGGATCCATGGGGTCCCAAAATAGACCCAAATATTCCCATGGTCGACCATGTATCATCCAATAGGGTTAAGAACGTTTTAGGGTAATTTAGTATTATTATAATATTATTTTGTAACCCGTATTTACCGGATTTACCCTTAACCATGGTAAATAAAATATTTACCGCAGTAATTATTCAAAATGTCTAAAAATAAAAGTTACCTATTTACACAATCTGAACATCCTGATTCCAAATATGGAATCCATTTTCCTAAATTCAAAACACATAAGTGGCAGAAATTAATTTAAAATTAATTCCCGCTGTCAAAACAAAAAGCGTGTTTTTAAGAGATAATAACTATCAAAAGATTGACACTTATTTATGTTCGGTTTAATTGTAAAATTATGTCCAATGACCAAAATTATATTAAATGGTATAAATATATTCTAAATATACTTTAAAACCACTCAAATTCATAATTTATCACTATTAATTATTTTGATTAAAAAAGTTGTTTTTAATTAAAATTTAGTAATTTCCACTATTCATCAAAATATGAAAGTTATCCGAAAAGTACCAAATTTTCACCTTAGGGTAAATTCGACACTACGAATCCAAAAATGAAGTCAATTTTGAAATATAAAATATATATAATTTCAAAAAGTAGGTATTACTATTCATAACGGCTAGTTTGATCGGTTGTCGTGTGTGTTAAAACTCGAAGTTGCGTACAACACACGCTATTGTATTATTCAAAGGAAAGCGTACCGTGGAAGCTTGGGATGTTTCATTTTAAATTTTTGATGTCCCCATTTAGTCAAAAAGTTTAAAATATTGTATTTAAAAAGGGTTCACTATTAAAAGTTGATAAAAGTGCAATACTGAAAATGAATTTTTTCTTGCATTATATCTAAGAAACTCATAATATGGATTCTAAAATTATAAGGATTATATAAAGTTTAAAATTTAGATAATACTATTCATAACCTCTTTTGAATGACTTTTTTTTGTATTTTATGGTGTGATTGAACTCGGTGTTGTGTGTAGTGCAAGTTATTGAATTATTTTGAAGAAATAACACACTATGAAATCTTGGGGTGTTACATTCTCCCCTCCAATAAATTGCGTCCTCGCAATTTGAAATTGTTCTTCGAAAATAAAATGTTGAAAGTAGAAAATATATTTGTGGGAAAACCCACATTGGAAATTGGGTTACTAAAATTTAGTCTTAATATGAGGAAAAGGGAAATGAAAGGGCCACCACCAAATTATGATCATGATTAGGAGAACATTGGTGGAAATTAGAGACATATAATTGGAGGAAAAATGTAAATATTTATAGGTAGTGATTGAGATCATCAATCACAAACAAGTATAAAATTTAGGTCCTTAAATTCATCAGTCTATGATGATTTGAAATACCATCGGTTCAACAAAACATAGGGTATTAGGATAACACATTTTTGACATTTCAAAATATCTTAGTTGAAATCCCACATCGAAAAATGAATTAACGAGGCCTCTATTTAAAATAAAGAGTGGAAAGTATGAAGATTACCGAAAAGAACACATACTAGGGTTCCATGTAGTAAAATATGGATATGGAAGAAAAATCTAACCATCAATTATCTGATGGAGAGTGGTAGAGAACATGGCTATGAAAAGGCTAACAATCCCAAAGCCATAAATTAGTGATGATTTAAGGTACCATCTAGGAAAACATTTTTGTTCTAATTTTATTTTCTTAATATTGAGGAATTTTTTATGAGATTGGCTAAGATCATATGGAGATATACTTACTGTATAATTAGAGTTTTATCCATTAATAAATTTCTACCACAAACTCATCTTTCACTCTAAAAGATAATAGAATGTAAAAAAATTCTATTTACACTATTCGTATAGGGTTCCAAAATAAACGAATTTATAATTCATATAAAAGATCATTTAATAAAAACTACATTATTTAATCTAGGACATCTCGTGGGCCAGTGGTAGGTGATACACCCTTGTCGCCCTTCGGTTGCGGGTTCAAGTCTCGCAGCCTTGCCGGACGCGACGGGTTGCCGCCCGACCTCCGGGTTGTCCTTTTATGGTAATCCAAAATAATCCAAACTAGAACTATCCAAAATACTTCTATCCAAACTCACAGTCCAACATTTATAAGGAAGGTAACCATAATATAGATCCTTTTTACCCCGTAATAGCATATGAATACCTTCATCATGTATTACCATATTCCTTATTGATTACATTCATGCTCCCTTATTCCATATAGAATGCTGGATATACTTCATTAATCCAAAAATGTTTTAAACCCCAACAATGATGGAATATACAAATCATTAATCAGTTCCAAGGTAGTGAAGAATATCCAATATAATTTATCCAAATCAATCATGTATTATTCCAAAATCACTACCTTAGTATCAGAACTATATTATGATTTATCATTCTCTCAACCATATATTTTCCAAAAATTTATCCTGCTATTGAGTCACTTTTCTTTGTTCCACACATTCTCAAGTCCTTAATGAAATAGTACTGCATTACAATCCTTATATACTTCATAATTATTATAACAAGTACATTGTTGATACAACACTCAATTGACATAATCAACATAAGAACTCTAATCATTCCTCTTCATCTGTGGTAGTATCATAACTTGATTATTATCCAATATAATCATTTGCGGCATAGTCTGATGACTGGGACATATGTTCGCGTAGTGTCCAAACTCCTTGCAAATGAAGCATTGTACATTTGAAACCATTTTCTTACCCTTGCAGTCATGTACTTTGTGCCCTTTTCCTCCACACTTATAACAAACTCCCATTCCTTTCAGGCAAGTTCCAGGGTGTTTCTTTCCACAATTACCACATATGGGAAAATTCTTATTTTCCCTCTTACCTTTATCCATCTTTCTCTCTTCCATCCTTTTCTTCTCTTGCTTCCTTTCAAAGCCATAGGACTCAGTAAAATCTTTACTTATCTTATCAACACATGATATTATTTCTTCATATGATGATAATACATGCGAGACTATTTCTCTTATAAATTATGGCTTAAGACCATGAAATATATGATCCTTCTTTCTCTTTGCATCATGTGCATTGCTAGAGTTCTCATTCCTTCTACTGGGCGCCATTTCTAAACAATGGGATACACTAGATCAGTTTATGAATCGAAATACATAATCCCAAACTTATAAAACACTTAACATAAATTGAACTATTTATGGATATAATCCATAATCATAAAAATGCTTCCTTTGAGGAAGTATATACTCATAAACCCTTCATAATGATTTGTAAACAAAATGAGAGTTATCCTAAGCATATCCCCCGGGAGTGTCGTAACCAAGAGTGCAGCAAGGCCCGTTGTCGTGCACCAGTTCCAGTTCGAGTCTAGCTCAAAGCGGTGTTTTCGGGTTTTACCCCTAGGTACATCTGTGCTAGAGCCGCCTCTACCTGATCGTATCCAGACAGGGATGTATTTCTCGGAAAACTCACAAAATCTCTACAGTACCAAAATTCTAGGAAGTTCTTCTATACTAATCCTCAAAGTTCATCTTAGGTCTACATGCTCTAATAAGAGTTTATCTAAATCTAGCTTCCAAGGTTTGTACTAAACTTCCTCTGATACCAACTGTAACGCCCCGACACTAGTTATCCAGAGTCGGTGCATTATTACATAACATTGGAATGATCACAAGAAAGATCAAATCTCGAAAGACCGTTTGGTTTAGTAGCCTTGGAAACACTAGAAATATTCATAAGTTTTACATTGCATCATTAAACGAAAAACTACTACAACAACATATTGTCTCCATAATCCACACTCATATCCACACATAATATCCCTGCAGGTCATTCATAACTTACTTCTTCACTTCCTGGGAAAAATAAAACATAGAAAAGGGGTGACCTCAAATGCCATGTAAGGATAACAATATAGCGGAAACTTTCATAAATAAGAATAAACTTTTAAGGCAATGTATAACTAAAACAAAAGCCTTTCAAACATGAACATTCAACATGGTATGGCATAAATAAAATGAAATAATGCCATTTACTTAGTCACATGGATATTCTACTAATCGAATAATCACATGCAAAAATCAATAACCACTTTCATAATGTAGGAATGCATAATGCCAGACTATCATAACCACATAGTCAAGGCCTCGTGCCAAGTCTACAAATAAGAT
The DNA here is from genome assembly GCA_963277665.1 of Viscum album. NCBI lineage: Eukaryota > Viridiplantae > Streptophyta > Magnoliopsida > Santalales > Viscaceae > Viscum > Viscum album. Next base: position 1,267,630,607 of record OY728143.1, on the reverse strand, counting down.
TTTGTCAAGGCCTTGTGCCAAGACACTAGTTTGTCTCATGATACCTACCGATGCATCGAGGAGCTATAGCGGGCTCCACCCGTCACATATTAATTCCAATGCATTCCCATATGAAAAGGTTTAAACATAACATAAACATTCGTATTAAAACTAGCATACAAAATGTCAATAATTTCACCATAAAATATGAATGGTATAAAAATAGCACATCCACAGTAAAAAATATCACAAAACCTTCAATACAATATAGAAGTTTTGTATCATAATAAATCAACTTCAAATAATCTTAAAATCCATCAAAGGATGTTGACATAGATGAGATCAAAATTCTTTTAAAAAAAATATCTCCTTTTATTTTGAAATCATTTAAGATCCATATAAAATAAAACATTTTCTTTGAAAATATTCTTATAAGCTTGTAAGGTAAGCTTTGAAGATTTTATAACGGCGGAAAATAGCCACACCCGCCGTATAAGTTAAAAAAACATTCTTACCTTAATTCTGTCGAAAAGGTTAAAAGGACCTTGTTTTGAAAACGACAGAAAGATTCCTTTATAAACCTATTATAAAAAGTCTAAAAATGGTATAAATGACTTTAACCCATATTCTTGTAAATAATAAATATGTTTTGAAATACATTTCGAAGAAACATGGATGTGGTTGATAAAGAAATCCCAGTAGAATATTACTTATAAACAACCTCGGATAATGAAGAGATTGTGAAATAAACCTTACCTTGTACTTTTCCTTGGTTGGGGTAGGTTAACCTCCTGTATAATGGTGAAATAATTGTTATTAAATTATACAAGAATCATATATATTAATATGATATCATATATGATCTTTTAACATTGGTTTGTTAATAATATCTTAGAATTATCATCGTTTCGGGTGTTAACTTACTCATTTTCTTTTATATGTTTTGTTACATAAGACATGTTTGTTGTATCTTATTCATTTACATAATGATATCAAGTCCTTAAACATCATTTTTAAATCATAAAATGATAATTATACTTGAATGGATACGATGGAGAATGAATCTCATCGCGTTCGTGGAGATGGTAGTCCGTACGTACGCACGAGCGACAATCTCATTCTTTTGATATTAAAATAATATATAAATGGATGGTATATCATATATACAGAATCATTAACATGTTATATTTATTATTTACATGAGTTACACATCATTATTATACCCATCCAAATAAAAATATATTGAATTACAATTACACCATGATGTGGAGATGGTAAGCTGTACGTACGCACGTATGGTGACATGTTATTCAAAGGGTGGATAGAATACTGAATATGGTTGTACCATATTTATAATAAAATCACAGTATATGTGAGATACTGGAGTTATTATTTTAGAATGGTATGAACAAAGGAATAAGAAGTGGAAGAAGAAATGAACTTGGAGAAGGGTGGTGAAATCATTACCTCTTCTTCGGGTTCTTCCTTTTGATTTGATCAAAAAGGCTCCGTAGGTTGGATTTCTGATAAAACTAAGGCATCTAGGTTGTAGTGAGGGATGTTGGGAGATTATTTGGGCAGCGTTTGGCCGAACCAAAAGGCTTTGAATGTGTGAAGAAATGGGAAGGAGGAGTTCCCTTTTATAAGAGGGGTGAGGGGAACCTTTGGAAAAGCTAGAGATATCAGTTTATAATAAATTCATATTCGGTTTCCAATGGCTCCAAAGTTTACTATTCAAATTTTAAGGTGGGTATGGGTCGAAAACAACTCAACCAATAGAATTTAGACAGGTTTGGGTACTTATATTAACCTTATCTTTAAGTATTAACTCTAAGTTAATTAGTTTCACTTTTACAATGTCTCTTTGTATTTTTATATTATATGGTTAATAAACATACCATATACATACAAGAGACCCCCAAGTGGTCCATTAATGATTCAAATATCATGATATATGTCTCTTGGCCGAACCTTAGATTTTTAGGAATTTAATATCAATTAATAATATAATATTTGTTTTAAAAACTCTTTTATGTCAATTTTGACACTATTCAATAGTTGATTTTTGTGAAACTCATAACAGATTTATTACTTAGAAAAAAGTCAATTAAATCAATCCTAATATATCATATTATCCTATAAAATTAGTTTAATTCATTTAAAGGTTCATATTATATTTATTTGGGTATTTATAATATCAATTATTTTAATTTTTCACTATTATAGTAATTACTGCATCATCATTGTGTCATAAATAGAATAAATTATTTAATGTCTAAAAATTATAAATAAAATATAATTATGTAGTAAATCTTTTTATCTTTCTAATGAATATTTATAATCTAAAATCCAACATATATAACCCTATGTAACAATTGTTTTTCTAAAAGATATATGCTTGTGTCATTTTTGTATTTATTTTAACTTAATTAAAATAAAGTGTCATTATCACTTACAAGTGGATCCATGGGGTCCCAAAATAGACCCAAAGATTCTCATGGTCGACCATGTATCAACCAATAGGGTTAAGACACGTTTTAGGGTAATTTAGTATTATTATAATATTATTTTTTAACCCGTATTTACCGGATTTACCCTTAACCATGGTAAATAAAATATTTACCGCAGTAATTATTCAAAATGTCTAAAAATAAAAGTTACCTATTTACACAATTTGAACATCCTGATTCCAAATATGGAATCCATTTTCCTAAATTCAAAACACAGAAGTGGCAGAAATTAATTTAAAATTAATTCCCGCTGTCAAAACAAAAAGCGTGTTTTTAAGAGATAATAACTATCAAAAGATTGACACTTCTTTATGTTCGGTTTAATTGTAAAATTATGTCCAATGACCAACATTATATTAAATGGTAAAAATATATTCTAAATATACTTTAAAACCACTCAAATTCATAATTTATCACTATTAATTACTTTGATTAAAAAAGTTGTTTTTAATTAAAATTTAGTAATTTTCACTATTCATCAAAATATGAAAGTTATCCGAAAAGTACCAAAATTTCACCTTAGGGTAAATTCGACACTACGAATCCAAAAATAAAGTCAATTTTGAAATATAAAATATATATAATTTCAAAAAGTAGGTATTACTATTCATAACGGCTAGTTTGATCGGTTGTGGTGTGTGTTAAAATTCGAAGTTGCGTACAACACACGCTATTGTATTATTCAGAGGAAAGCGTACCGTGGAAGCTTGGGATGTTTCATTTTAAATTTTTGATGTCCCCATTTTGTCAAAAAGTTTAAAATATTGTATTTAAAAAGGGTTCACTATTAAAAGTTGATAAAAGTGCAATACTGAAAATGAATTTGTTCTTGCATTATATCTAAGAAACTCATAATATGGATTCTAAAATTATAAGGATTATATAAAGTTTAAAATTTAGATAATACTATTCATAACCTCTTTTGAATGGCTTTTTTTGTAATTTATGGTGTGATTGAACTCAGTGTTGTGTTTAGTGCAAGTTATTGAATTATTTTGAAGAAATAACACACTATGAAATCTTGGGGTGTTACAATGGATTCATATCAATGTATCAGTACCTTAAACATTTCATCAATGATTGAAATGCCCCATTGACGGGATGGTCAAAATAATACATGGTGACAGTGCCCCCATTGATTTTTTTAAGGCATATATACTGAGATTGGTTTCGGAAAGTAGTAAGGAAGACAACCAATGGTGGATGATGGTATGTATGTTACAGCTCCCAAAGGATTGGGGAATTCCCTTTTAAATCCCAGACGTATGGTTGAAAATGATTATGTTTTTCCCATAATTATGATCAACATAGTATTTTCAATCCCAACAAGATATCATTAACCAAAAACCATACTAGATTATGTCCAAGTGATACTGATTATTTTCACTGAGATGGATTCTACAAAGGGAAGTTAGACTAATACTCCATCGAGATCTAAGAATTATCTTATGAAATCAGCAGATATCGAAGCTTACCTCATGAAATATATAGAACGTAGGATGTCCTTGTCTATCATTACACAAGAAGAAACGAAAAAATTACAAGAATCTTAAGAATATCTCTGTAATATCCCCATTATTTTATTGATGTTAATGTATTTCTCCATAATATCTATTATCTCAATAGAGATGAGGATACCCCCAGATTACCCACCATATCTAATAATTACTCCATAGGCATGGATATAGAATAAGAAGAGGATGACCACTGGAATAATCCTCTTGAATTTGAAGAGGGAATATATAAACCCATTGATGAGATCAAGTAGGTGAATATGGGATCATTAGACAACCCAAAACAAAAATTTATTTGTGGCACCATGCCACTCGGGGAGTTTGATATATATATTTCATTTCTAAAGCTGCATCGATAGATGTTTTCAATGAATTATACTGAGATGCTTCAGCTAAAATCTGATTTGTCTACATATCACCTAGCATGACATATGATCATTGAGGTTTCAAGCATGAATCCTAGTGAATTCACCCATTTCATTCTACTAATATAAAAATAGAATTTATATTTTTTTAAAATAAAAAATTTGCAGGGATGTACAGTACCCAAAATGGTTCACCTACATTTTCTAGGTCAATAAATAGAGTAGGAATATCATGGTCTGTATAGATTTCACTGACATTAATTGACAAATCCTGATGTTTTATTCCACTTTTCTGATCAAAAATGTTTTTATTTGTGCAACCTATATCTTAAAATCCATTTACTTAATGAATTGGTATTCAAGATATAATCAACTAATGATATCCCCTAAAGATGAGAAATCCACCATATTTAGATCATCTCATGGGATATTTTACTATGAAGTCAAGGCTATTAGATTAAATAATTATGGTTCCACTTAATATAAAACCATTAATAATATCTTTAATATATTTTTGGGATTAATCATTGTATTTTATGTCAATGTTATGGTTAACAAATCTATACAATGATGGGATCAGGTCAGATATCTTTAAACATTCTCCAGCATGTTGGAAAAACATTGTTTGGACATGAATCCATTAAAGTGTTGTTTCATGAACAATATAGGGATATTACTTGGATTTATGGTATGCCACTATGCCATCAAAATAAATCCAAAAAATACTATATAAATACTAAAATTCAATCCCCCTTGAATCTTAAATAAGGTAGGGAGATATAGGGGAATGTCGCTTATATACGACATTTCATAGCCAAACTGGTCAGAAAATCCCTCATATTCACTATTTCAATGAAGAAGGGATTTTATAAAGTATGGTATGACAGTTACCAAAAATATTTTTATAATCTAAATAAGTACCTACTGCACCAACTAGTCATGATTCGACTAGTGGAAGGAATTCATTTTATCTTATATGTGGACACACTGGAATGATCGAATTGTGATTTACTCCCAGAAAAAAATGCAGCGAATGAAAAAAAGACTATATTGCCTCTTTCAAATGAAGATAGGTATTGGGACCTAGTATTTTGAATTCAAGAATAACTATCTTTCACTCATCTTTGTAGTGAAAAAGAAAATGAATTACTTAAAACATCACAACGTTCACTTGGACTCTCATATTGTCCTGATGAACTGCATCCTAGGATGCCCTATTTTAAATGTGTGTTTTGCATGATGGGTGGTTATTATAAAATAGTGTGAATGACAGATTGTATCATATAAGGTAGTTAAAGGGAATGCCATGAATGATTCCTTACATAACATCCCATCCGGGATAGAATCCTAGTGGACACTAAAATTCTAGATGAGAAGGTTTTTTTATTACCATGGAACTCCCCAAATATAGTAGATGTATTTTAAAGGTTACCCTGAAGTCCTATTGGAAAGGGGATGGAAAAACTAAAGCTCAACCGAGTTGGTCTAGGGATTTTATTTATTTCCATGGAAAATGAAAATTTCCCCTACTCTTTTAAATATCCAAAGGCTAGACTACTAATGACGTAGAATGCCAAGGCCTCATTATCAGCAGGGATCTAGACCTACATCTAATGATATCCTATATGAAATTCAATGGGGATTGGGAGTTATTAATCCATAAAATAAATTATGAGTATACTATCAAGAATGTATAATTTTACCCTCTCATTGGACACATGAGTGGAATAATGGAATAATTCACCTTTGAACCAACATTACATCACATCCCTCACTCAAAAGATTCTTCCACTGATGCATTGGCTGACACGACTATAGTATTGGCTAACACTAATAATGAAAAAAAGTTATTTTATACATAACATGTTGATGGGTGTTCTCATCAGTCATCATCTATGATAAAAGGAAAACAACCTGGTCAAAAAAACCCCAAATCATGATAAACTGATATCCACTCCATGATGGATGGACATCGTAATAGATTACCTCCAAAATGGTACCTACCCATCCGATCGATCTAAAAGGGAGAAAATTTAATGTTGAGAAGTTAACATTACCCATCAGGATGGGCCAAATTAGTATAAATCCCTCTAAAAATGATTTTTCAATTGAGACCCTCTTATATTCAATATATAAGGAGATATTCCTTCTATTATAGAAGAAGTCCATATGGGCTCTTCCATCGCTCAACAGTTTGGGACCAGAATATCACACCATATTAGGAGGCATGTTTACTACAAAAAATGAAGTAGGACTATATGAAATTCACTGATAAATTTCCTACATACCATATTAAACAATTCATCATCCATTGACCACTACATTTTTTATATACAACCAATTATTCTTGATCTTTTATGGGATGGGGAAGGGAAATTGTCTGGCCATATTCCCCAACTGTAGCTAATCAGTTTATGTATATCCTTATTTCCACCAAATTATTTTCAAAATGGGGTCAGAAAATACACCTCATGGTATAAGAGATGAATAATATAATAAACATTGTGAAGCCCAAAATATTCTCCAAATTCAGTGTCCCACATACGATGCTGATAGAGAATGGAACTAAATTCAATTTTTAGGTTTTGAGGAAATTGTATCGAGATTAAAAAATTGAGTCCAACCATTCAACCTACTATTATACAGTGTAAAATGGATAGACATATGACATCAATAATAATTTTTCAAATATACACTAGAAAATGGTGGACAAGGATAAGATTTTAGGGACATACAAGATTCTTCATGATTTAGGGATCTACTATACCACCACACTCATAGTTACACAAGAGACTCCATATTTGTTGGTTTACTGATCCAAAGTAGTCTTCCCATAGAATTATAGATTTCCATACAATGAAAATCTATACATTTACCGCTATTAGATGATGATAAATCATTTAAGTGGTCAGATGACATTAACTGACTCTATGAGAAAAGGTTTTGAACACTCGAAAACGTTGAATTTAATTAGAATTTGATTGTGTGAGCCATCAATATAATCATTAACCCATTCTTACTCCATAAAGGAGAACTGGTATTATTTTTTGAAACCAAATGATACAAGGAAATAAATCTCTAAATCTAGAACACATATGGGAAGGGAATTATATCATATATAAGGTATATTCCAAGGCAACTTAGTCATTATCCAGAATGGATAGGGAGGACATTATGGTACACACCATGGATAGGTTTCTTAATAAATCCTTTTCATTTACATTATCGAATATTTCAAGTCTTGGAAGAATGTTTTATAAATATATTGTATTCTACTTTTTTACCGCATGACGTTAAACTAAACAGAATATTTCCTTACCTAAGGATGTTAAGATGAAAAATAAAACATTCTTACCACATAACGTTAAACTGATCTGAGAATGTTACTTCAAAAATGATTCAAGGATCATGAGATAGATCTATGTGAAAGAAAAACGAATTACTCCCATAATTATATGTGATTTTGGATGACATGGGTATTTTTCCATTTCAAGAACTATGTGTGGCATGAGTCATGATTATTACAGGATATGTTTTAATGACCAGATCTACAATTCTCATTCTAGCTATAATATAAATAGAAAAAATTCCACCTATCTAAATATGGGTTAGACATGGGTATATAATTTTCCGTTTAAAAATTTATGTGTGGAATGATTCATGTTTACGTTGGACATATAGTGACACTCATGTCTCTAATCTATGGTCCACCTAAAATATAAATGGAAAAAAATTCCCCGTCTATACATTTGGGTCAGACCAGCATAGGGAATTTTCCCTTTTAAGAACAACATGTCTCTAGATTCCTATTTCCATAATATACATAGTGACACCCAGATATGTAATCTTGGGACCAACTAAAAAATAAGAATGTGACCCCTCTATGTGCGTGGGTTGGACCTGCATAGGCAATATTAATTGAAGAACAATATATGGCTTTATTCCTATTTACAAAGGATAGGTAGTGATATCGGTATCCAAAATCTTTCTTCTACCCACAACATAAATGTGAAAAAATGTTTCCCCCTACGTATGAGCTAGAATAATACCTGAAATTTCCTTTTAAGAACTACATGTTCCTTGATTTCTATTCCCACAACAAATGTAGTAACACCCAGATCCAGAGTCTTTGGTCTAGTTGTAATAAAAAATGTGTCCTCCTACCATTGTATGGGTCAAAAATGTACCAGGAAGTTTATTTATATGAAAAATGTGTCACATGATTCATGATTATCATAGTATACATAGTTATTCTTGGATATAAATCATAGTCCACACATTAAACTATATAAATGCATCATTGCTTCTATATGGGCCAAACATATGAAAATAAATTTCTAGGAACTATGTTTGTCTTGATTCATATAACCGTAGGATACATATTGGTGGGAAAATCTTTAAACATGGTCAGAACAACAATATAATGAAATTTCCTTCTCACCACATAGAAACTTAAGCAGTTGTATGGATGCCTTTTTTAGAAAAATGTATGGATTTATCACCATACAAGGGGATACATAGTGATGCCTTGATCCTCCTTTTCATGACCAACCCTAGGATCATTCTACTCTTAGACATACACCTTGGTGAGAACAAAATATGTGTGGTTATTCTATATCATACCAAATTATTAATACCCACACATATTCCATGTCATGAACTCTCAAATGAATTAATTGATTATCTAACTAACTCTTATTTCTGATGCTATGTGTGACTCATGTGCGCTTAGGGAACTTGGATGTTCACTTTGACCGGTGTGATCATGATGAATTCTATCCAAATATAGGACGCTAAATACAAGTCACATGTCATTAAACATTATGATAACATCCTTATTTCGTGATTATAAACTTCACAACAAGAGATATTCAAATAAAATAGATCATCCCCAATGATAATTTATTAACTAATAGTAATATGTTTTATCCATAACCTGAAAATATGTCTAATAATTGATTTGGTAGCCTTTATAGTGCTATAACCCCTCATAAGTATTAAATTTTTCCTAAATCTCCATTAAATATTTATTAACTATGTTTATAGAAACCAATTCCTTATATTGATATTATCCTCTTGGACCCTCATGGACCTTGGACTCCCTTGGTCGTAGTTCTCCCATTTGGAAAATTAGAAATAGGGAGTGGATAATTCAAATTGACACCCCTAGGGCTCAATCATGAATAAATCAATACCATAATGCTTATACCTAGTAGATGTTTTTTCCAAGATAAAATCCCCCTCAATCCTAGGATTTATTGTCTTGACTGCATGGAATATCTACTTCATCCAATCTCAATGGTTGACATCTACCAACTAGTTTACACCTCATGTTAACTAAAATATTCATGTGTCATGATTTAGACTTCCCATAATCCCACTATTCTGTAAGATTAATATACCCTTGATGTTACACATATGTTCTCCATACCCACAATTAAAGAAAGACTATAAAATCATATTCTTTTACCCCTTCATCATGGGGGATGTATGTTTTCTGATGAAAGAATTACCATGAGTGAGTCACTCCTCTTTGTGATACGTCCTAGTCACATGATGTCAAACTATATGAAAACATCATATTCACAAGATGCTAAACTACAAAATAACATCCTTATCATATGGAATTATACTTTAAGAAATATGTCATTATTCAATGTTATAAAAAACTACAAAGGAAATTTCATCATTACATGATGTTAAAACTCTTGATAGACCTATCCCCACTAAATGACACTAAACTATTTAGATCTTCATCCATTGTCACTCCTTATTAAAGGACCAAAATATTCTTCCCCCAGTCAATCAATGTCCAGGTTTTTTCCATCATCATTTCAAGAACATCAATCTGTATACCACACTTCATTTCATAGTTGTATGGAATTTCTGTAATCCTTCCATGGGCCTTGGAAATGGATTCCTAACTTTAAGAGACCCATTGTTAACTATTCATTTTTTCTAATGGATCCTACATATGATCTCTTAGTTATCATCAAAATGTGTATTTCATTACAAAATGGCATATGATCCTTGCGATCCTTGACGCCATAATAGTAGAGATCATAATTATAGAGTGATTTTCATTCTTCCTCAGCATTATTGTCTCATATCATTACTCATGAATTGAGAACCTTGAGCCATTATTTACATCATTCTCATACTCCACATGAGAAGGTGTTGGGGTACTTCTGTACATCGAAATCAAAATTAGGCTACTGTGTAATTCTCCCCTCATATAAATTCCATGTTCATAATGATCTTATACTGCATACACTTTGGGGAAAGAAGTATGACCTTAAATTTTAGTATTTTATGCTCCAAATAACAAGACCCCAAAATAATTTTGAAATAGAGATAAAACTATTCTTGATGAAAATATTTAATGGGATGTTTGAGAAAAATCCAAGTCACCTCTCGCAAAACTCTTCATATCTACGATTTCATAAAAACAATTAAGGCATAAATTAAAAAATCATAAAGCTAATCGGAACCATGTCATTGAATTTTCAAAAAACTGATCCATTCTCTACAAATCCCATGTCTATGGACAATTTTTAATAATGATTTTTTGCATCTCCACACAAAGGTAATATTTTCACTAGGAGTTGAAAAAATATTAGGGTGCCCAAACCCGTCATGAATATTATGTAATTCACAAACTGCCTTCATATATTCGATACCTGAGTTGATACAACCCAATCACTCATGAGGATATTCTTATATTAAAACCACTTAAACCTTAGGCTCCGCTACAATTAGTTATTCCATTTATAAAACTTACTACAATGACTGGTTAATCTAAAGGGACCAAAAAATGATTTGATCATTAATAACCCAACACCTTGGAGATTTCTCTTAGTAGATGTTTTGAGCCTAGAGGAATGGTCCAACTTGAACCCATGAGTTATTGTCTTAAATGCATGAAATGTGGGATTCTACCATCATTAATGGTTCATTTTTACCCACCAGTTTCTATATCCAATTAACTCAAATTTTCTTTGGTCATGATTTACACTTCATGTGACACAACTATTCAATAGGATTCATCTTCTTCAATGATACATTACCATGTATTGTACACATTATCAGAGTAGGAATATGATATTCTATTCATGATTCTTTTGATGGCCTACTAAATGTACCCAAAAAACATTTGGTTTTGGGCCTGATCCTTCTAACCTTAAAATAAAAATTCCTAGGGTTTCATAACCCATCATGGATAGATCTTTTCTCCATATCCCACTGCATCATTAAAAATTGGAATCTTCAATAATCATTCCCTACCCTTGAAACGGATTGTGGTCCCCTATAATTTATCATTCATGTACATCCTATGGGCTCATGCATAAGGGAATTTTACCCACTAACTGGATGCATTCAATAAATAAATGAAAAGACTTTCAATCTATGTGATCCCTGATAACATCACGAAGAATCTCTACAAATCAGAGTGTTTCACTATAATCCCCAACATGTCAGCCACATCTCAATACATTTGGTTCAAAATATTGGGTTGTGCATTACAGAACACATATTTGAACTATCCAATTTGATTTGGTGTCTCTAATAACACAATTCGATACATTAAACTGAATCCCATAATGGATTTAAGATTTCACAACCCATCAAGGATACTCGTCCTTCATAATTTTTAAAATAACATAGGGTGTCAAAAACCCTTTATGAACATTAATTATTTATAATATAAATTAAGAATCAATGTTTTCAAAAGCCACCATGGATACAGATTCTTCATAATCCTAGAATGGATGCTGGGTTCCCACACCATTTATGAATACTCATCAGTAACTACATAGTTCTATACAGAAGACCCATAACTAGAAAAATAGATGAAGTGAGAAAGATTACCCTAAAATAATAAAATATATTGTCTAACATAGAAGAACATAAACTGAAAAAATAGAATTTATGAACTATAATATCATAAAATACAACAATAGAAAGTTCGATCATGAATACCCTAAACTACAGTTGTATATGGTTCAAGCTATAAGACCCTAAACAATAGAAATCGTCTTGTTTACAAGACATTAATCATATAATTAAAAGAGACATAATACTCACCTAGATGAAAATTCGAAAATGGAATCATGGGAAAAAGTCACATCTCTTCCCACTAGATACACACTTATTATTATCCATACAATATTGAGAATTAATGTGATGGAAAAGAAAGAAAACATTTCTAACAAAAAATTAATAAAGTGTAATCCTATGAAAAATCCAAGTACCCAACTAATAATATTTCCTCATATTAAACTTAGGAAAATGATAGTGGAAAAAGGAAAAATATACAAATATTTTAGGATTTATTACCTTTCAGTTGTAAAAGAATGTTATTCACACTAAGTAAATTTACTTAGGATAAAGATATAACACATTCTATATGTGATCCACACCCAGAAAGAATTTATAATCAATCTTATTTATAGAAAAATATTATATATTTACCATATAATAAGATTATTTTCAATTTGAATTGATCTAATTATATTGTGGGAATGGATTTTGAGAACACAAAATGTGTTCCACACATTTATGTGGAATTAGACATGTGAAGAGTGATAAGATGTTCATAATTCATAATAACATATGATAATTGTATTTCGGGTGTGTTCACTATTTAAACACTTGAAAGAGTGTTGTTTATGTTGTTATTATTATTATCATTCATTTTTATGTAATTATAATGATAACAAATACAATAAAATAATACATGGACTTTACATGTTCTTCACGGATGGGCATATCACATGATGGATAAATGAGGTGGTGGTCATCGTCAACCTAGTACATGACTACCCATCAATTCTAAATGAGAGATGAACTAGCACCTCTATTAAATTAACTGACTACCATGAGAGGTGGTCTTGATGCCACGGATGATTGTAAGGGTCCTTGGATGCATTCATGTTAGGTCACATGCATCAATACTTCATCATAGGATTCCATGAATGGTCTGTTATGAGGTGTCTCTTGAAGAAGAATAAAACATGAATTCCAATTTGTCAACTATGAAAAAGGAGGATAATATGTGGTTCCCCTCTGGATTGGACCATCTTTGACTTCAACATCTTCATCTAGATGAACAAAATAAAGGAATTGGATTCATCTCGTATAAATATTCATGTCGATACCTCCATACAAACACTACTACAAAAACGGGCAAGGGAAGCAGTACCCTTTTATCAGCTCTAAAAAAGTGCTGATAAATAGGGAATTTATAAGCACTTTTTACTATTGGTGATAAATTTTATGTTTCAATGAAAATTATGAAAAATAAATTATTTTTATATAAGTATATTTATATTGACATACATATAATATATATTTTTAAATATGTTTTAGAAACATATAAATAGAATATTACATTTAATATATAAGAAACATAGTGAAAATGGATTTAAAATATTTTAAAAAAATATTATTAATTAATAATTTGTTAATTATTATCGATTAAAAATCATTTAATTACAATTTGAAGACATAAAAAATAAAAACAATTAATAAAATATATAAAATACGTTGAAAATGTAACTCAAAATTCAAACGACAATAAATTTTGATCCTGGTGTCCATTTGAGATCCAAAGCATATCAAATCGAAGTCTGCAATGAGCGCTACACACTGGTGACCCAAGAGAAGCTTCTTTCACATTTGTCGAGGCCAAAAAAGGCCCAGAAGGCCTGTAAAACTGAGTTTTTAGTCAGGATACCTAGATTTGTTAACATTCAAACAAGTATAACCTCTGATCTGGATGTCTGTTAGGCCTGTACCACATATCATATAAAATATTGTTTCATTTTCTTTGATTTGATAGGTTGTGGAGTTGAAACAAGCTTCTGGATTATAAGTTACAGTCTTTTTATCATTCTATGTATTTTCAAATACACATATTTATGTATTTATTTGAAAATTTATATGTGTCTATGTGTGCGTACGTGTGTTGAATATATGTATGTATGTTTATATTTATTTATTTATAAACACCCATAAAAAAATATTTTTTCTTAAATGTATTTAAAAATAATCTTATAAAGATATATTAATATACAAATAAATATATGGATAAAAAATTATAACTAAATATATATATATAAGTATATATAAGTGTATATTAATATACGAATTAATATATATATACTAATATATGAATAAATAAATTTATATTAATATGAATATATATCAATATAAAAATAAAAATATAAAAAAATATATATCACGAACTAGAGAGAAAAAATGAAATGGCATAGTTGTAATGGTGTATCTGCGAAAGGAGGGAGGTTGTGGGTTCATTTTCTGGTGGAAGTAAAGTGGTGCGTGCGTGTGAGGATGTGTGGGAACGAAAGTGAGCACTGATAACGGGGGGGGGGGGGGGGTAAGGCGATGTTAAATGATCTCCCCGCATTATATATTTCTTTTTTATTTTTATTTTCATTTTTTTTAATTTTATCAGTGCTTTTTAAAAGTTCTAATAAAGTGGTCCTTTATTTGCTCTTTTTTAGCGCTAATAAAAGGGCCCTCTATCAGCACTATTTAGTGTGTTGATAAATTAGACCCCCCTATATCAGTGTTGAGCTTTACAATGCTTTTTTAGCTCCGTTGAAGCCCATTTTGTGCGCTGATAAAGCCTGTTTTTGTAGTAGAGAAAACATCATGATAAGAAGACCCCATGCTTGAGAAGTTATCATATAGGGAGAAGGTGAAACCACATATATTCTTATGTGAATGTTTTTGGATCCTTAATATCATATCAGTCCATGAGATGGGATATATCATGGATATTTGGTTCATGTGGAGAACTATCATTATAAAATGAAATATCCCTGGGCATGTGGATTCTTGTAATGTCGATCACATGGATGTAAGAATATATCACTCTTAGAATTACGTGATGTGTCCATATAGATACATGATACCATTAATATGGTCTATGGATAGGGTTGGAGTGCAACACACATCGTCCACGATAATTATTTTGAAGTACATGCTTGTGTACAGGAATGCAACACATGAAGAAGAGAAACATCATTACATATAGGATAATTAGGACCAAAGAAGAGTATACATTGAAGGAAATATGAAAAGTTAGTACTATGAAAGGTAAAAAAAGATTCTATGAGAATAGATAGTTTAAGGAATAACTTATGTACACAGATGATCCTCATCAAATGAAGGAAATTCCTTAAATAGAGTTTGTGAAAACATGAAGGATCTATGAAGCGACACGATGTCGTGAAGATGTTCAATGGATAAGATTAGTGTGTGATACATACGGTTCTCTATGACCATCCTTGATGGACCATCCATGTATCAGCCTATAGCATGTGGGATAGAAAAGAACCACACTACAATTAGCTATATAGATCATGCATGAAACTCCTGATGTAGGTTATGCAGATATTTACTGCATGATATAAGAGGTTCTACACACACCCTCCATTAGAATATTATAGAAATAGAGTATATAGGTGATTGTTTAATTTGATGTATTTAAGGCTGATGCACTAATATATACATAGTAAACAATTACATGAGATCTTTTATGGACAAGACAAGTCTATAAGGTTGGTATATATTAGTTATCTACTTCATGTTATATGACATCATGTGAAGAATCCTATCACAAATATCCGCAGAATATGAAGAGTAATGATTTATAGTCACTAAACACTAAATTACAAGGCTAGTGAATATTTGTAAAGTGATGAGAGTTTCATTTCATTGAATAAAACTCTTTAAATTACATATTCTTTTGATATACGAATGATATAGTTTGTATGTTGAATAATTGAACTTGTTTATCAGAAATTTCTCCATTCTCAGAAGTAGGTAGGTTATATGATACATGCTCTATAAATACACAAGGGAGATCAGGAGATGGTGGTGCTTCTATTTCAGAGGGAGAGATCTCATTTTCCTTGATAAATAGACCATTAAAGGACCACATAAGTGTATGAAAAATAATATTACACTAAAAGGCACAATGAAACCATTCATGTGAAATGATAAGGATTCTGTAATCATTCACACATGATCTTAGTATGTCCTTTAGATCAAGAAACGAGATTTGGAAAAGTTGTCATGTAAACGATAACTTTAGCTCACTCGTATTCATGTTTCACCCTCAGGGAAAATGGATAATGTAAATACTTTATCTGAATACATGAATTAAGAAGCATTTAACCCTTGTTCATGCATGTGAGTTGAATATCTTAACCCATTCTTGTGAAACTTCAAGAAAAGTAGGTTGTCTACATCATCAAAATGTCATGTTCATGTGTCACTATTGATCATGATAACCAGGTATCATGGTTCCACCCTTAGAATTTGGATGTTTGAAACTTAATAATTCCTTTTACATGTATCCATGATCATACGACACCACTCCTGTCATGAGGGATACTGTCATTGATATATAAACCCTTGTACATGTGACCTTAACAAGTACCTAAACTTGTAACACAAAATTATGGTTACAAAATGAATTCGTAGGCCTTGGAATTTCAGCCATGTACCCTTATCTTATATGTTTTTGATAGTCCCCCATTATGCAATCACATAATAGATTTAACATCATTTGATTCCCCTTCAGAGTCTGGGGAAGGTGGTGTGGTTGTCCATGACATGATGACATGTCATCCTGAGATCTATGTTAGATTATGCGATTACTAGATACAAAATTGATTGGTGAGAACCAAGATATTCACACAATAAACGATTAAAATTGTATAAGCATCATGGTAATGGTGTTCCATTGATTTTCATGTGAAGGGATAATTCATTCAATATGAAAAATCCATGGATCTCCCAAAGGTCCCTAGACATGTAAGCATGGTCTTTAATATCACCGTTTACATATTGATATGATAATTTGAATATATTTGACAAGCCATGAGTTCAATAATTATGAAATTAATAGAGTGACTCAGGGCCACTATTTTTCACATGATAGAATGACAAAATCATGGATGACCTATGATAGGTTCATGTGAGACACATCATGAGACACTCACTCCATCACCTCAAGACCATATATGTGATTTATGTATTATTTGAAGTTGAAAGGGTCTAGGGTAGATAGACCTATAAGTCCCCCCATCATAAAATATAGTCACTTGATTCTAGTGGAGGGAGTGAAATTTGTAGATAATTAATCGATAAAATCACAAGAGTCATTCACAAGTAAACTGGGAGATGAATTAAGAGATCATATGGTATTTTTATATGACTCAAATGATCACTTTATTAAACACATGAAGTAATTAAAACATGTCGACCAGGTCATAAAAAGAATTTTTTGTGTGTCAATTTGGCCATGTGATACATCAATTGGCTAGTTCCTGATGAAAAAAGATGCATTTATGAAATAAAGTGTAAATAAGAAGGAATCCTTTTGTTAATATAGATACATTGTTTTTAATTTGGAAGGTATCATGAGACTCATGTGAACAATTATGTAGCCACATGATGGAACCCATACATTTTATCCATGTTATGTGAAGTCCAATAGACATATTGACCAAGCCACATGATGTCTTGCGAACATGTAATCTTGATCAATTAATAGTCCATATACATTCTAGCTTCAATCCAAAGAAGACCCTTGGACATGCCAACAATTTCATGTGGCATCCCACAAAAAAAGTCTACACGATCACATGATATTCCTTAGACATTTTAGATAGACAACCAGGACATGTCTGAAAATCCTAAGATCTAACAGAAAGATGACTAAGATATGTCCCGAAATTACCATAAAATTTGGATAAATAATTTGGACATGTCCGATATAAATCCTCTAACATGGCCAACATGTCAGGTGAAAACCCTCTAATTTGTGTAAATTTTCAATCAGACACCCTGGGACACATGAACCATGTCCAAAATGTAACATCTCATATCCGAATTCCACTCAAAGGGGCTTTTTACCCAATTGTCCACATGGTCTCAATCACGTATCCCCAAATTACAAAGTCTACCAACTAGCTATGATGACCTAGGGGTGATAGTGGGGAGAGTATTATCTCATTAGCAGAGTGTAACATAGTTGAAAACTTCATCAAATCAATAGCGGGAATAGTAATACCATGAAACAGAAGTAAATAGTGGAAGACTGATAATATATATAACAAGGTGTCATATCATACCAATGGTTATTATTCATGTTATAAATTCTAGTAATATAGTGAACCCAATTTACACTAAGGTAATACATGATATATGTACCAAATGTAAAAAATGAAAAAACAAACTCAGAAGCATCACAATCCACTATGTGGTCATATGCTCTCGAGCTACTCAACAACATATCAAGTACCTATAGAAGGGTGATTTTCATAATAGACACCTATAACCATATAATTGTTTTAGACCCAAAATCGTGGATAAAGTAGGGTTTGAGACTAAATCCCAATAGGAAACCACCCATAGTCATTCCAATATATCAGTGGATATATATAATAGGTAGGGTATAATAATGAAAGCAGTAATATAGGTTTTACACGAAAGTAAATTTTACAAAAAAAACTGGTTTTCATTTACATTGATTTAATGATCAATAAAAATTCAATTTTCTTTAATTATTTATGTCTCAAGATCAAGAATAATCCTTACATCCCTCATATAATGTCTGCAGAACATATGTCTCAAATGAACATATAAACTATGAAATATGGATACCAAATCCAAACTTGTGATTTTTCTTGGTAAATGCATCATAAGACATTCCATTTAAATATTTAATTTATAAACTTAGCCTATCAATAACATTCTTAAGTTGGAATTCAATTATCATTGTAGGTGAAATTCCACCAACACCCTACGATCCGATTTCAGAACAACTCTCATTAACCGACATCACTCTAGGTGTGGTATAAGTAAAATTCAACTCATGAAAAATAATTATTTCTAATAGATCCTTTCCATGGAATCCCTCATTAGATACATGGTTCACTCAACATTTAAATAAATTCCCCATGAGTCTAACTACTACATATATGGCTCAATCATGACTTAACATAATAATTCCATCTTTTAGTCCATCCATGGAATTCTAATCTTTATCCATGGGCACACAAGGTATAAGGTGAAATAGTCAAATTATACCATACATATCTTTTTAACGTGATACCATGGTTCTCCCATCGCTATTTACCCCTTTAATGGTTAATATTTAATTAAAAATTTCATATAAGAATCAACATTTGTAAATTAAACCCTTACGTGGATTTAACAAATAAAGACACATGTGGGAATACCTCTTGTAATAATAAACAAATGTAAATTAAAATATTACAGGTATATAACATTAAATAACTCACATGGGCAGGTTTATAGTGGGAGAAAAACATTCCCAACCTGCTTAAATAGGAAAAGGTAAAAAAAGAAAAATAGGAAAACCAATCATCCCATACCCTAACCAATTCAATTAAAATTAAACAAACCTTATAATTTATTAACCAAATAAAATCATTTTAAATAACCCTAGAAGGGGAAAAATAAAATAGCTTATAGGTATCCTAGGAAAAATGGAAAAATGGACATTCAAGGAAAACTCACTCATGTGTTGGCCCTCAATAAATGAAACCAACCTAATATATTCCTTAAAATATTTAATAAATTACCCAAACAATAATTGTAAACAATAAGGGTCAATTATAAATCAAGGAGACACCCCAAAATGGGTATTGGGAACTCCAACATATATAAATAGATTGGATATTTTCAAATGGAATGAGACCAACTACCTAGTACTCGTATGACTCTTCGGGTCCAATGTCATCCTATAATTCAAACTATAATGGAGTAGATATGGAAAAAAAGAATAATCCCACATACCTTAAAAGTTAGGTCAAGAGAAGAAGAGATGAATAAATGATCAAGATGATTCAAGAACTCACTGAAGGGGTGATAATGTTATTAATGATGTTTGAATTTGAGTCTGGATAATGAATCGGAATGAAAATGTACTTCGAGTCAAATTGGAAATTGTTGTTCATGAACCTGGGGTGATGGGTTATATCTATCCAAACAAAAGAAGTTTACTTCCCATTTTGTAAAAAAATATATTGTGCATTAGAAAATACACACCTTATAGTCTCCAGGTTCTCCCGGTTCTTCCAACTTCCCCAACATGTCATGAATAGGTCCTGGAAAGACCCGTATACAGTGTGTATTAGGATTAGATTGCATGAAACCCCTAGTCATGTCGTGTAATAACCCTCTTTCTAATGTACAATCCAAAAAAGAAAACATATGTACCTGAAAGGGTGAACATGGTTCTTGAAAACATCTCCCTTAAAGCAATTCAACCCAAATTTAAATTCCTTGGGTGGTGAAGAAACATCTGAGAATAACATCTGCCACTACGATGGTACATCAACAACCATCTCCCAAGACTTTTCATGTACTTGTTCAACTACCATATAACCCGTATTATGGAACTATACCGGCAATAGAGAACCTTCATGCTATGATACAAAATTCATATAAGATGTTCCTCAAAGGACACATATTCACGTAACTCAACCTTATATGGATGAAAAGTGTGAGACATGTGTGAAAAGATTCATCCCAACTGAGAAACATGGAAGACATTGTGCATAGACTGATACCTCTTAGATAACTATAAGTGATAGGCAACTATCCTGAATCTCCCTAGATTCTTGAATTTCCAGACAAATCTCAGTAAAATCTAAACCTATCTCCTGATCCTCTAGTGTCCCAACATTAGTGACATAGGTAGGAAAATATGATCTCAAATGTCAATCTCTAAAGGTTTTATATAATGATAAATGTATGAATTCTTATGAGACTGTGTAGTATCCATATGCTTCCAAATCAACTACACCTACTCAATTGGCCCTAGAAAAGACAACGACCCATTACAGCTGCCTCTCCTTCCTCTGTCCAACATATGGGTGATCGGCATGTACTAATATAAAATTCCACATATTGTGCCATCATAATAGTTGTCTGAAGACTATTATTATCGGCGAAATCAACCAGGGGTATGGGTCTCTCCCAAGAACCCCATAAATCCATTACTCAAGTCCATTGTATGTTCTCTAGAACCTAAATCGTCCTCAATGACAAGCCATCTATCTGAGAGTGGTATGTTGATCTTAGGATCACCTGTGTACCCATTTCCCTCTATATCCCTATTAATAATCAAGAATTAAACTGTTTATTTCTATTTGGATGATTGAATGTGGGTCCCAATGTTGTCATACAATCTCATGAATGTACAACAACCCAAGCTCATCAACACTGTTGGTATCCTTAACCGACAGTAAGTGTTCAACCTTCCTTAACCTATAAAAATCCCATATGCAATCATTACCTTATGGTGACCTCAGTAAACCCGTCATCAAATCAATTTTCACATCAATCTATTTCCACCCAGGAATGGGTTGCAATAGTAAAATCCTGGCTGGTCATTGTTGTTCCACCTTCACTTGCTAACTTGTGTATAACCACAAAAAAAGACAGGTACATCACTTTTCATACCTAGCCACCAATACTGAAGATTTAAATTATAATACATCATAAATACACTAGGATGCAGTTCCCATATATTGGCATGAAAGGAAAAAATTATCTCCTAATGCATGTTTGTTGAAACCCATAGACAAATGTGTAATCGTAGAACCTTATCCTCGCCTATGGTCCATCTATGATGTGGGTCCTCACCTGACATAATCTTTAGTAAAACTAGATCTTCAGAATCCAATAGCTACCTCATCCTCACTCTATCCTATATGGTAGAGGTAATAGTTATGGATGAAAGAAACATCTTCCAAAGACTATTGTACACCTCCAGGTGCATCTCATAGAATAAAACCGTAAGCTACCACTCGCTACTAGCCTGCTGCACTGCATGAACCTGTGTCCTCCTGCTCAGTGCATCATCGACTATATTTCCATTACTAGGCATGTAATAAAGCTCTATGTCAAAATAATTAAGGTATTACACCCACCTTCACTGCCTCAGATTCATATCACGCTGAGTAAATATGTAATTGATGATTTTGTGTTATATTTAAACAACAAAATTCTCTCCCAAAAAGTTATATATCCTACAACTTAATGCGTGACCAACTACAGCTAACTGAATATCATTTTTCAGGTAATTACTATCATTTCTCCTCAACTATCGAGACGTATAAAAAACGACTTGATACCCTTACATAATAACTATTCCCTACCTGATACCAGATGCATCACAGCACAAAATGTGACTCCTACCCATTTTTGGGAAAATCTATATCGGTGCTGAATTCAATCACACTATTATCTTTTTAAAGGTCGTTGTAAAGGTATCTTTCCATTCATACATCACACCCTTTTTAGTTAGGCCCATCAACAATGTTTCTAAACCTAAGAAGTTCTATATGAAGCACCAATAGTGACCAAATAGCCCTTGAAAACTGTTCAACTCAAAGATGTTCTTGGGATAATCCTAGGATACAACTGACCTCACCTTCTATGGGTCCACTTATACTCTTGTCTTTGAGATGATGTGACCTAAGAAGTGAATTTGATCCATCCAGAAGTGGTACTTTGTGATCTAAGAATATAACATTTTCACTCTCAGTATACTCATAATGATCTCAAGATGTGTGGCTTGGTTGTGTTGATTACGAGAATACACAAAGATATCATCAATTAAAACCATAACAAATGTATCCAGATAAATAGGAAATACTCAGTTCATCAGTGCCATAAAAACTGTCAGTATGTTTATGTGGATGAATGGAATAACCAAATATGCATAAATACCATACATGCTCTAAAAGGTTGTGCAAGGTATGTATGATGATAAAACACACACCTGATGATAACCATATCTCAAAACGATTGTTGAGAAAACAATATCACCTCAAATATAGTTTAAGAGGTCATCTAAACCTAGTAAACGATATTGTTTACTAATAATCAAGTTGTTTTGTTTCCGATAATCCATGCATAATCTTATTGTATCATCTAGCTATTTTGCAAAAGTAATATTGAACCCCAAGGAAAAGTACTTGGTCGATGAAACCCTTTTCCTCTAATTCTTATAGATACCTCTCTATATCACAAAACACTATCATTTTCATCCTATAAGGTGGATTGAATACAAGTTCTGCTCTTGTAACTAGATTGATAGAGAACTCTGCCTCTCTCAATGGAGTCACACCTAAAAAATTATTTGGGAATACATCTCTGAAATGGTCAACAACCAGAGGGAAATCCATCTTACATGTTCCTCAGTCTTCAAGTTACGAACTCAAAACCTGGGTTTTTATCCCGCAGAACCCCTGATTATCAAGTCTAGCTCAGCCTTCCTAGAAATGTCATTCACTATTATGTAAAAACTCTCCACCCTCTAGTGATGTGAAATTAATCCATTAGAGATAGAAATCAATAAATGCTCAGAAAATAACTAACCAATTCATTATGATGATTACATCACAACCTATTCTTTTTAATATATAGAAGTCCCATATGAAGTGACGCCCACTAACCTCAAGGGGGAACTCCTTTTAGTGATGAAAACCTATGATTATTATACCTAATAGAGTGTATACCATCATAACATCATCATAAGTAGAAACATAGATCCCAAGTCTCTCCACGACGAGCCAATTATGAAATTATGTGAAGCCCCAGTATCCAAAAGTGAAGAAGTTAAAACAGAGGAGACCAAAACAGTACCTCCGATAGTAGATGGTCTGGGATCTTGTTCAAAAAGGTTTGTAACACTATGTCAGTCTGGCCTATACCACGACCCTATGACACTGCCTGGCTACCCTATGCTAATCCACCCTGTTGTCACTGAGAACCTGGGGTCTGGCTACAATAGTCACGACCACAACCTCATCTAGAACCGCCTAACATACCCCATATCTCTATTTGATAAGATGTTTTTCCACTATTCTTAAATGTGGAGTCTGTTCAAACACTTTCTCACAATATCATGTGGAAATTTCCTACAAAATCACTGTGTATGACCCATCATTTCACAAGATCGTCACTCAATTGGGTCTATCAGACACTATGGCATTGTCTTCCCAATCCTACCACACTTCTAGCACCTCATATGGCTACCTAATGATACGTTTTGACTACTAGAATCACTATGAAAAATCCCTAGACTATACTTCCTAATAATAGTTGAGTCAATACCAGATCTCGGTGTCGAACCATCTTGGATCTCGCCTCTATATTCCCTCAGGTAACTCTTGGAAATCAACGCCTGATTCACTATAGAATTTATAGTAGCTAACTTGATGATATTTACATATGATTAGAAGACATACCTAACACAATCATCAAATATCCTAACATTTGATGCATCGTACCCCATCAGAATAGGTGAAAAAAATGAATCTCATTAAAATCGGAATAATATTCCATCACTACCAGTGTGCCATGCCCTAGATATATAAACTGCTGGGAACTATCAGCCCTCACCATCATAGGAAAATAATAATCATAGAATAAATTCTAAAAATCTCCTCATTCCCTATCCCAATGTCATTCCCCCTAAGTAATAACACCCCACCATCTCTTGGTAGAATCATGCATCATATACATCACAAGATTTACCCTCATACTAGGAGGTGTCTATAAATGCTCGAAGATCAAAAGAATGGACCCTAGTCCGGACTCCGTGGCATGTGGTCTTCCATCCCTAAAAAATGTGGGTGGATGCTACATAGATTCCCTCTGATTGGTTTGCATATACATCATAAGTACTTCACAAAACTATGCATCAGCACCTGCTCCTGGTATAGTAGCTAATGCCGCAACTAGCATGACTGGAGGATCAATTGGTAGCTCATGGCCTACCAACTATAGGGTATTGTGGTCGCTACCCTACTAACATAGAACTAGAGGTCTTCATTATGTAATGAATCTACAAGGTCAAGCACATACGTCTGTTCAAGTTCATTTTCAAGCTTCGCAGTTCAAGAGCACAAAAAACAAAATCGCAAAACACCTTTAAGGGAATAAAATGGAGAGTATAAGGCATGTAGACACCATACACAATGTGTACCCTAAAACTCTTACCTGGGAATTTACATCCACTGTAAGGGGAATGTAAACCCCCTAGGTACTAGATGTATAAGACTAATACATGGCATGTACCTAACACAAGGACAATTCTCATGTCCCTTAACTAGGTTGGTCATTTACCAAGTTAAGTCATGTACTTCTACATGGAATAATACCTACATGTGGTTTGGTTTTGTGCCCCACAAATCCATGTACCCCTAAATAGTTAGACATACTAGGGTAATTGGAAACATGTACATGTACCATTATATGGAATTTATACCCCATATATGGCATGTCCACACTTAAAATCATCTTCCCCAAACTAAAATAACACACGACATGTACCTCTATTCCACAGAATGTTTAATCTGGGTTTCTAGAAGGGAAACCCATTAGATTTCCTGAAGCCCCAATGAATAAAACTATGGTCACATTCGTATCCTGAATGGTATGATGAATTCTGATCTATAGGGGCCCACACTCCCTACGAATCAACGCTTGGAATCAACCTACATCACATCATAACCCGATTCAATACGATGCCGAAACATGATCCATAAAATTATAATCCATTGCGGCCCAAACATGTCCAAGTACCGTCACATGGAATTTATAACCCATATATGGCATTTACACACATAAAATCATCTTCCCCAAACTAAAATAACACATGACATATACCTCTATTCCACAGATTGTGTAATCTGGGTTTCTAGAAGGGAAACCCATTATATTTCCGGAAACCCCAATGAATAAAACTATGGTCACATTCTTATCCGGAATGGTGTCCTGAATTCTGATCTATGGGGGCCCACACTCCCTACGAATCACCGCTTGGAATCAACCTACATCACATCATAACCAGATTCAATACGAGGCCAAAACATGATCCACAAAATTATAATCCATCAAGGACCATACACATCTGGGAACAAATCATGTAATCCATCCAATTCAAACCATAACATGTACCAATACACCTATCATGATAGTAGGCAGCTCTATCGTGGTGCCTACCACAATAGCCTGAAATCAGTAATGCCTCTAAATGGAATGGCAATAATACATGACTTGTGATTTATAAAAAGTGTATATATGATTCATGAGATGGAATACCCTCATATCATTGGGTTTAAATAGAAATAGAACCCGCAATTGCATCAACAGTAACAACATAAACAATGTGAGTCACCCAACGGTGAAATCAATCAACTATAACTGTTAAAAATATGAATATCACAATTCATTATTGGATGTTTAAATTTTCCCTATATGTTGGGCATCTACTCCTAAGCAAAAATTATTACCAAAATCGATTTCCTTCCAATCAATGTCTAATTTCACTAAATATTATGGATAAGAATAAAATAACTCTTCATAAACCACTTTGTAACCTTCTGGATCCGTATTTCACTCAATGATGATTCGTACTGAGTTGGTCACATGGTCTCAAGAGCATCTCCCCAAATTCCAGAGGCTGAAGACTATCAATGAGGGCCTAGGGGTGATAGTGAGTAGACTATTACATCATTAGTATATATTAACACAACATAAATCAAAAGAAAAAAATAGAGGGGACAATAATACCATGCAATAGATGTAAAAAAATAAATACTGACAATATAAATAATCAGATGTCATATCATACAATAGATGATGTTGAATAATAAATTTTCTAGGAAAACAGCCAAAACTAGTTACACTATTATAATATATGGTATAAGTACCAAATGTAAAAAAAGGAAAAAATAAACTCAAAACCATTGGAAGCCTCAAGTTGGTCCCATACATTCTTACTCCTAAACAACATATCATGTACATGTAGGAGGGAGCTTTACCTTATTGACACCAACAATAATATAATATGTTTGGTCCCAAATACATGACTAAAACAGAGTATGAGACTAAATTCTAGTAGGAAACCACCCAAGGTCTGTGCCAACCTATTAGTGAATAAATATAACAGGTAGTGTACAATAATGAAAGTAGTAACCTTGGATATACTAAAAAGAAAATAGTTTAAAAATAACTGGTCTCCATTGACATTCATTTTTTGTTCATTAATAATTAGACTTCCCTGAATTTTATAGTTACCATGTTAATACATAATCCCGACATCCCTCATATTAAGTAAGCACAAAAGATGTCTTAGAAGACCATCTAAACAAACAAAAGCGTAGAAAAAAAATCCAATCTTGTGCTATGTCTTGGAAAAAACATCACAAGACAGTCCATTTTAATATTCAATTTATAACCTGATCCCATCCTTAAAATTCCTAAGGTGGAATTCAAGTATCATGCCAGGTGAAATTCTACCAAAATCCTACAATCCTAATCTAGTGAACCTCTCATGATCCCGACATCACTCTAGGTGTGGTATAATTGAAATTCAACAAGTGGAATATAAATATTTCCAATAGATCCCATCCATGGAATCCATCATTGGATCCATGGTTTTCTTGACATTTAAATAAAGCCTCCCTGAGCCTCACCAAAATACTAGTGGCTTGATCACGTCATAACATAATAATAATCTCTTGGAGTATATCCATGGAATTATAATATAAATCCATGGTTCACCCAATGTATAAGGTGAAATAGTCATATGATCACATCCATGGCCTTTTAACCCGATACCATGGTTCACCCATTGTTATTTACCCATTTAATGATTAATATTTAATTAACAATTTCATTTAAGAAGAAAAAAATATTAAATCAACTAATACAAGGCTTTAACATCTAAAAAATCACATGGGAATATTTTTTATATGAAGAAACACACGTAAATTAAACTATTACATTTCTATAACATTAAATAACTCATGTGGTGCAGGTTTATAGTTGGTGAAAAACATTCCAAATTTTCTTAAATAAGAAAAGGCAGACAAAGGTCAAGAGGAAAACCCATTATCCCATATGCTACCAATTCAATTAAAAGTTGACAACATTTTAATTTATTAAACACATAAAATCATATTTAGTAAGCCAAGAAGGGGAAACAAATGAATACCTCATAAGCATCATAGTCCAAATGGCCATAAATTTTCATTAAAGGAAAAATCACCCATGGGTGGCACTTAATCATGGTAGAAAACCTAATATATGGCTAAGAAAACATAATAAATTAGCTAAACTATGATAGGAAACAACAAGGGTCAATTATAAATCAAGGCGACATCCCAAAAATTGGTGCGCTGCACTCCGAAATATATAAACAGCATGAAAATTAGTGAAAGGCACGAGTCCACCTACCACATACTTGCACGACTTTACTCATCCAATGTCATCGTATAATTCAACCTAGAACAGAGTATATCTAAAAATAATAATTAATACCCAAACCTCAATAATTATGTTGAGATAAAAAGTTATGAAGAATGGGTCAATTGGAATCAAGAACTCGCCAAAAGGTTTCCAATGCAATCAACGACATTCAAACCCAAGTTTAGATGATGATGAATCAAGAGTTAATTCTACTCCGAGTCAACATGGGAGTTGTAGTTCATGAACTAGGGGTGAGGGGTTCTATCCATGTAATAAAATGAGGCTATTTCCCATTTTTTTTAAAAATAAAATACATGTAATAGAAAATACAAGCAATGTAGTTTCATGATTCCCCCTATTTTCATGACATCCCTTACATGTCATGAAGTAGTTCTCACCAGACCATTATGTTGAGCAATGTATTGTTTTCAAACAATTCAAAATAATGTTTTTTAAAGGGGGAGATTATTTTAAATAATACTCTGTCTCTTTTTATGATGATTTTGATGCTCACAAATACCCTTAATTATTTACTAATTATTTCATTGAGTATTTTGCAGGAATTTATTTGATTTATTTATTTCATACAATGAGATTTCATACTTCATTTATTCCGAGATCAAGTTTAGCGCGTTCTGGAATCACTGTAGCGTGAGATCAAGTTTAGCGCGTTCTGGAATCACTGTAGCGCGATATCAGTTTTAGCGCGTACTGGAATCACTGTTCATACCCTACGTTGATGAACGTAACGTATGGATGAAAAGTTTACTTTTTATGTTAAAAGAAACGTATGGTTAAGGTACCTTACGTTATTTTGAAACGTATGGTTAATGAACCTTACGTTGTTGAAAAGTATGGAAGAAGAACAATACGTTTGGAAGGAACCTTACGTTTTTGTTGTTGGACAAGTATGGAAGAGAAACCGTACGTTAGTTTTCAGTGTTGAGTTTGTTTCTCAAAAGTATGGATCATCAACCTTACTTTTATAATCAACCGTACGTTCTTTGGAGAGTTGAAGCAAGACAAAGTATGGATGATCAACCCTACGTTTGAATGCTGAAGAGAAAGTATGTATGTTCAACCTTACGTTTGTGAACCTTACGTTTGTGAACCTTACGTTTGTGAACCCTACGTTTGGAGCCACGTCATCAACCCTACGTTTGGCGTCGGGATATTTTTGACAGACGATATTTCCGTTTGTATTGGTCAAACAGGCGGATTATTAAGCGGATTTCGAGCCGATTCTTAAGTACGACTTTGACTGAATCAAAGACGATTTTCAACGGATTAATGATTGATTTAAACGGAGCTTTTTATGCCGATTCTTCAGGGGAGTTACAACGGATCTGTTATTTCATTTAATATCGCGAATCTAAAGGAGATTTTCATGGATCTATTTATGCAGAAGATTTTCTCAGATTTGAATATATATGTTCTATCTTGGAAACTTCAGATATATATATACACAGGAAAGTGTATGAAATATTGAGATTGATCTTTTAACGAGCAAGAAACAGAGACTGTGTGAAGGCGTTCTTTTCTGGTGATCGAGAAGAAGTGTAAAACCTTTATTACCGAAGGAAGATCTTGATAGCAGATTCACGTGTTCTACATCGACTATCTGTTGTGAATCTACTGCTGCTGAAGTTGTGAAGTTTCTGGTAATATCTATTGCAACTGGATCGACTCAGAACTGTTTTGATTACAGATCTTTATTTTCTGAAGACGACGATCTATCTACTGTCTATTGCATTCTGTTGCAATTGTGAAGAACAACTGGAGAAGTGTTTTCTCTATCGACACCTTTTTATTTTTGAGTGATCAGCTTCTCGTTCTAAGCTGTGTGGGTTCGTGTTTGAACCAGGAAGGCTGTGTTTGCCTGAATCTTGTAAAGGTGTCAACTGCCTGTACTCAGTTGTGAACAGGTCTGTGGAAACGAGGACCAGATAGTGAAAATCGCCAAGCTCGTGGATTTGAGCGTTGGTGGAGTGGACTAGGGACCTTCTGTTCCCCGAACCACTATACATCCGTGTGTTCATGATTTTACTTTTTCCGCTGCATATTTAATCGTGCAAAAGCATAGTGGACAGAATTGGTCTAAAGTGAAGAGATTGTATTAATTTTGAAAATACACAATTCACCCCCCCCCCCTCTTGTGTGTAATCCGTAGATTCATATCCAACAATTGGTATCAGAGGAGGAGCTTCTTATTTTTAAAGTCTTTTCAAGCTAGAAGTATTTAAAGATTATACATAGTGTATCATGGCTGATACGAGAGAGGGAATGTCAATGGTCAGAGCACCTTACTTTAATGGAGATAATTATGGCTGCTGGAAATCACGTATGATTATTTATCTGAAAAATCTTGGTTACAAAGTCTATTCAAAGATTCTGACTCCATATGAAATTCCTGAAAATCCCGATACATGGAGTGCTGCTACAGAGGCTGAGTATGACATGAATTCAAAAGCTATTAATGCAATCATCTGTGGTCTAGGACATGATGAATTTAACAGAGTATCTCAATGCCCGACTGCATATGAAATGTGGCAAACAATAGCTGTTGCTTATGAAGGAACAGATAATGTAAGACAGATGAGATATGCAACTGCTAAATTAAAATTCGATACTTTCAGAATGATTGAAGGAGAGAGCATCACTCAGATGAATGGAAGATTGACAGAAATTGTCAATAATATAACAGCTCTAGGAGAACCAATCAAGCAGGCTGATCAAGCGTTAAAGGTACTGAGAGTACTTCCTACTCGATGGAATGGAATCTCTGCAGCAATCAGACAATCATCTTCTGTTAAAGATCTAACTATGAGAGAGCTGATTGGTACATTGATGATGTACGAGGCTGAAATGAAAGATGAGGTAAATGAGCATAAAGTCTACATAAAAAGGGAAAATACTGCTTTGAAAGTGACTTCTCAACCAAAGGATAGAAAGATGAAGAACAGAGAAGTAAGTGCTAAATCAGAAAGCTCTGATTCTTCAAATTCGGATGAAGAACTGGCTCAGCTAGCCAGAAAATTCAGAAAGTTCTACAGTAAGAAGAAAGACTTCAAGAAATCCTTCAAGAAGGATAGCAAGGAAGTGAGATGTTATGAATGCAAAAAGATGGGTCATATCAGACCGGATTGCCCAAAATTGAAATATGCAAAGAAGAAGAAATTCTTCAAAAGAGATGATTATGAGCAGAAAGACAAGAAAGCTATGAAAGCTACTTGGAGTGTTTCTGAAGACTCAAGTAATTCTTCTGAATCAAGCTCAGAGAAGGAGGAAGCCAATTTAAAAGCAAATATGTGTTTCATGGCTGAAACTGATGAGGTACAGTCATACTACTCCTCTGACTCAAATAATGAATCAAACTCTGAAACAAGCTTCTCAAATAAAAAACATGCAGCTTACTGCAATATGCTTGAAGAAAGGTATGACTCATTATTTAAAAAATATAAATCTATAAAGAACTTGCATAAAGCTATTTCAGATGAGAGAAATACTTTGCTAAAACAACATAAGGAATTAATTGACAAATACAACTCTGCTGACTCAAATAAAATTAATTTTGAATCAAAAATAAAAACTCTACAGGATGAAGTAGAATCTTATAAAAAGGCTACATTAGTTTTTAGAAAAGGAGAAAACGTCTTAAATGAGATACTTAGAAAAACTGTAATTAAAAAGGAAAGGTTTGGAATTGGAAGTAAAGGAGAAAAACCTAAGTTATACAAAAATTATTTTGTTCCTAGCACTAAACAGGTTATTTGTAACTTCTGTGGAACAAAAGGTCATATAGCTAAAAACTGTTTTCTAAGACAACCTCAGATATTTGGAATTAAGAAATCTTATATTTCCAATGATCTATATGATTCAATCAATTTTAAGAAAACAAAGCAAATCTGGATACCCAGATCACTGCTTGCTAACACTCCTGGACCCAACAAAATATGGGTACCAAAGCAATTTGTTTGAATGTCTTTGCAGGTAGCAGGTCACCAAAGAAAGAAAAAAATATGGTATATGGATAGTGGCTGCTCAAGACACATGAGTGGAACTTCAACTAATTTCTCTTCTCTTACTCGAAAGGAAGGAGGACTTGTCACCTTTGGTGACAATGCCAAAGGAATGATTATTGGTATTGGAACAGTTGGAGATCCAGAGACAGTCTCAATCAACAAAGTACTATATGTACAAGGGTTAAAACACAATCTGATAAGTATCTCTCAACTCTGTGATGATGGATACACTGTTGATTTTACTAACAATAGTTGTACTGTTTCTAAAGATAAACTGTTTAAGTTTAAAGCACCCAGAACTGATAATGTTTATACTTTGGATTTGTATTCCTTGTGTAAACAACAAGTAAACTGCTTAACTGCTAATATAAGTGAATCCTAGATCTGGCATAGAAGACTTGGTCATTGCAATATATATGCTTTACATAAATTATCTAAGAAACATCTAGTTTCTGATTTTCCTAGTCTCAAATTTGAAAATGACAGATTCTGTGATGCATGTCAGCTTGGCAAGCAACACAAATCATCATTCAAATATGTTAATAAAGTTGCTACAACTAAACCTCTAGAACTTATCCATATGGATTTGTTTGGACCTTCAAGAGTATCAAGTTTAGCTGGTAAATTATATGTTTATGTATTAGTTGATGATTATTCTAGATTTACTTGGATTTTCTTTTTAAAATTTAAAAGTAAAGCTTTTAGTTTATTTGAAGGTTTTTGTAAATCTATTCAAAATGAAAAAGGTTTTAATATAATCTCATTGAGAAGTGATCATGGTGGAGAATTTGAGAACCAGGAATTTAATTCCTTTTGCTCAAACATGGGTATTAAACACACCTTCTCTGCTCCAAGAACACCTCAACAGAATGGGACTGTAGAAAGAAGAAATAGAACTATTCATGAAATGGCTAGAACTATGTTAAATGAATATAGCCTACCTATATATTTCTGGGCAGAAGCTGTTAATACAGCTTGTTATATAATGAATAGAATTTTAATAAGACCTATTTTGAAAAAGACACCCTATGAACTATGGAATAACATAAAACCTAAAGTAAATTACTTTAAAGTTTTTGGATGCAAGGTTTACATCTTGAAAACCAAAGATAATCTTGGTAAATTTGATCCAAAATCTGATAAAGGTATTTTCTTAGGATATTCTGCAACCTCCAAAGCTTATAGAGTCTATAATAAAAAGTCAAGGATTGTTGAAGAATCAGTTCATGTGAAATTTGATGAATCTGATCCTTTTGAGAAAAGGATAGAACAAATAGATGAACCTGATTCTAATGAAAACATGAGACTTGAGAATTTAAAGAATGATTTTGAAAATGATATAAAATAAATTCAGTCCAGTTTAGAAGAACATGACACTGAAGAACCTTTGAATGTAATGCCTAGACAGTCTAGAACCTTAAAGAATCACCCTTTAGAATCTGTGATAGGTGACTTAGAGACTGGTATTCAAACTAGAAGAAACCTTGGAAACATAGTTGAATTCTCTGCTTTCCTATCCCAACAAGAACCTAAGACCATAGAAGAAGCCTTAGATGATGAGAGATGGGTAATAGCAATGCAGGATGAATTGAACCAGTTCAAGAGAAATAAGGTTTGGGAATTAGTTGAAAGACCACATGATTATCCAGTAATAGGAACTAAATGGGTCTTTAGGAATAAACAGGATGATCAAGGGATAATAACTAGAAATAAAGCAAGATTAGTAGCTAAAGGATATAATCAAGAAGAAGCAATAGATTATGATGAGACCTTTGCACCTGTAGCCAGGTTAGAAGCCATTAGAATCCTTTTAGCCTATTCATCTTATATGAATTTTAAATTATTTCAGATGGATGTTAAATCTGCCTTTTTAAATGGTTATTTAATGGAGGAAGTTTATGTTGAGCAACCTCCTGGTTTTGAAAATTCTCAAAAACCAGATTCTGTTTTCAAACATACTAAAGCTCTTTATGGCCTTAAACAAGCACCTAGAGCTTGGTATGAAAGACTAAGTTCTTTTCTTTTGAAAAATGATTTTACTGTTGGACTGGCAGATCCAACACTCTTTAAGAAAACTTTGAAAAATAATGTTTTTTGGTTCAAATTTATGTTGATGATGTAATTTTTGGATCAACCAATAAAATTCTTTGTCATGAATTTTCAGAATTAATGCAAAAAGAATTTGAAATGAGTATGATGGGAGAATTAAATTTCTTTTTGGGTCTTCAAATATTTCAAAAAGATTTTGGAAATGTTTTAAATCAATGCAAATACATTACTGATTTACTTAAGAAATTTGGACTTGAAAATAGCAAGCCATTTACAACTCCTATGTGTACTAATATAAAACTTGATTTGGATGAAACTGGAAAATCAGTGGACAACAAGTTATATAGAGGTATGATTGGTAGTTTGTTATATCTTACTGCTAGTAGACCAGATATAATGTATTCAGTATGTCTTTGTGCTCGATTTCAATCAAATCCCAAAGAATCCCACTTAACTGCTGTTAAAAGAATTTTTAGATATTTAAAAGGTACTATTTATCAATCTCTGCTTTATCCAAAACCTCTAATTTTAATTTAATTTCATATTCAGATGCTGACTTTGGAAGCTGTAGATTAGATAGGAAGAGTACTTCAGGAACATGTCACTTTTTAGGAAAGTCTTTAGTATCATGGTCTAGTAAGAAACAACACTCAGTTGCCCTGTCAACAGCCGAGGCAGAATATGTGTCTGCAGGTAGTTGCTGTGCACAGGTGTTGTGGATGAAAAACACTCTTATGGACTTTGGATTAAATTTCAATAATACACCTATTTTATGTGATAATACTAGTGCAATTAATATTTCAAAAAATCCTATTAGTCATTCTAGAACTAAGCACATTGATATAAGACATCACTTTTTAAGAGATCATGTGTTTAAAAAGGATATATTTTTAGAATTTGTAAATACAGAAAATCAATTAGCAGATATTTTTACTAAACCACTTCCCACGGCAAGTTTTGAATTTATTAAGGGGGAGTTAGGTTTATTTAATTTTAAATAGTTTTTTTTAAATCTTATTCTGTTTTCGAATTCTGCTTAATTTATGTTTCCCGCTATAAGTAATTTTATATTGTTTTAAATAAAAGTAATGATTAGTGATTACACGGGAATCAAGGCTGTCAGAACCTTTTCACCTTCTAAACCGTTTCACCTTTTTCGGAAACCCTTTCGAAAACCTAAAACCGCACATCTGCTCTAAAACCCTTTTTCTGAATCTTCAAACCCTAAACTTACAAACCTTCAGAAATTGTTGTTGGAATGGCAAAGACTAAGCATCCAGATGAAGACGAGAGCAGTGCTGCAAAGAAACCTAAGGTAGTTGGTCGGAAAATACTGCAAGGTAAAGTCATAGATTTAGAGTGGTTGTTTGAAACTAATTTACTGTTGAAGCAAGCGTTGTCGTTTCATAGCCTTGAGCAAGCTTTTAATAGTGAAAATTCTGAGTTTCTATATGAGGCAGAAATGAGACATTTCTTTAGAACTGTTCAGTTTAGCCTTGGAGATACAGAGGATAGTTTATTGGCTCAAATAGAGGATAAGGACTTTTCAATATCATCTGTAGAGATAAGTAAAATTCTTAACTGCCCTCATGAAGGAGTTTTTCATTTCGATTTACGGAATATTGGAGATTCTGTACATAAGTCTGAAGACATTATGTCTTTTCTGTTTGGAACCAGAGTGATAAAAAAGATGTTTATTAAGGATTTGGAGCCTGATCAGAAAATTTTGGTAAAGTTTGTTCAGACTGGTTTAGCACCAAGAATGGCTGAGATGGAGAAAATCCTATACCCTGACATGTACATAATGTATCTTCTGATGTGTGATATTAAGTTTAATTTTCCCCGGTTTATGATAAGATATCTGAGTTACTGCTGTCAGAGTGAAGCAAGAATGACCTTTTTCCCTTATGGAAGGTTCATTTCATTGTTTTTGTTTAAAAGAGGAATGATCAGATTGGTAGATGCTGGGGTGAAATGTCACCACAGTAATTTTTTTAATGCTGGAACTTTGAGGAATGTAGGATACTTCTGGAGCACAATTAAAGGAAAACTCTTACCTGTTGGAGCTGAGGAAAACTCGGAGAGTGCTCAGGCTCAACCGGCTAAGTCCAAGGAGGGACAAGCAGAATCAAGAGATAGTACAGTGGCAAGGAGAATTCGTTTTGAGATGGAGGAAGTTGAGGAAGAGAGAAGTCAAGAAGGACTTCAATCTAGAAGGAAGAGGTCAATTGATGAAGAAATTATCTCTCCTGCCTTGAAATCTTCTGAACCGTTATCTTATTCATTTGTGAGAGAAGCTGTTGTGGAGCAGACTGCACCGATAGAGAAACCAGCATCTCAAACAGAAACTCAAAAAGAACCTCAATCTGCTGCTGTGGCTGTTGAAAAAGTAATTCAACAAGAACAACTTATGGAGGCAGTGCGTGGTGAAGAAGTGGCCCGACCTCAAGATTTACATGAAGATAATGTTCTTGACCAATCAGTAGAAGTCAGAGAGACTATTGTTCGTGATGAACATACTTCTGAAGCTAATACAGAGGTACTTCAGGAAGCTTTTTCAGTGGAAGAGTTTCAGGCTTCAAAAGATAGTTCAGTGGATCAACCTTGTCAGGACAAGGACAAAGAACAGTCAGATGCAGATTCCTTACCACTTGCCCTGCTTCATCAACCTAATTCTGGACATGAGAATCGAGCACAGGGTGCCCCTGATTCGAGAAAAGAAGAAGTTGTTGAGTTGTACAAGCGTATCTCTCAGTTAGAATCTGAGAATGTTAGTCTCAGAAATTCTCTGAACTTAGAGCAGTTGAAGTTTCAGAAGCTGAAAGAATGTACTGTTTCAAGACAGGAAGTAGATTTGTTTAAGACTGATATGCTGCATGGTGTTGATCAGTTAAAATCAGAAATTGTAAAAAAAGATGATTTGTCTGAGTTGAAGGTTTACATGGAGAATAAATTTGAGTCTGTTGCAAACAGTGCTGTGAGTGGATCAGGCTCTTCACCTGATTTGATTCGGAGATTTCAAGCAATTACTGCAGCAATGAGCAATATGAGTGACAGATTACACGATCTTCAGTGTAATAGTGCCCCTTTGTCAGTTTTGCTAGATAATCATAAATTTTTAGTGGATCAGTTGACATCTGGAGAGCAACCGATTAGGATTCTTTTGAATCAGTTATCAGAAAAACTGGCTCTTTTTGTTGAAAAAGAAGAAAGAATGCATGAGTTTTTCAGAGTTAATTTGATTGAAGATATTCATATGACTCAAGAGAACAGAGATCTTATCATCAAGGTAGGAGATGGGATGATAAAGAGGCTCAGAGAACAGTTTACAGAGATCAAGACCGTGATTCAAAGGAGATAGACACCTTTTTCCCTGTCTTATCTATGAACCTTGATTCCTCTGTATATCACAATCGTTTATATATAACAGCTTGTGAATGAAATTTTTTTTCTTATTTCTTTTTTTTTGTTGTTTATTGATTTATGATTAAGTTAGCCAGTATAACAAATTCACTTATTCATACACAGTTAATTATAGCATTTACTTATAGTTCAGTACAATATTGAATGTGTTCAAATCCGTAATTTTTCATTCTTTTTTATATCACAAAAAGGGGGAGAATTTGGATAAACACAACATTTAAATTCATTTTTTTCCTATGAAGAAATTTGGATATATGGGAGAATTTGGATATATACGACATTTATCTTTTATCTATTTTTAGCTGAAAATTTATTTTTATGGGGGAGAAATTTTATTATAGTTAAATATTGTTTTAATCCTTTCAAAATTCTAAAATTTTATCAAACTAATTTTTCAATAAAGATTGCAATTAAATTAGTTCTATTATTTTATGGGTTTTGTGATCATCAAAAGGGGGAGATTGTTGAGCAATGTATTGTTTTCAAACAATTCAAAATAATGTTTTTTAAAGGGGGAGATTATTTTAAATAATCCTCTGTCTCTTTTTATGATGATTTTGATGCTCACAAATACCCTTAATTATTTACTAATTATTTCGTTGAGTATTTTGTAGGAATTTATTTGATTTATTTATTTCATTCAACGAGATTTCATACTTCATTTATTCCGAGATCAAGTTTAGCGCGTTCTGGAATCACTGTAGCGCGAGATCAAGTTTAGCGCGTTCTGGAATCACTGTAGCGCGAGATCAGTTTTAGCGCGTACTGGAATCACTGTTCATACCCTACGTTGATGAACGTAACGTATGGATGAAAAGTTTACTTTTTATGTTAAAAGAAACGTATGGTTAAGGTACCTTACGTTATTTTGAAACGTATGGTTAATGAACCTTACGTTGTTGAAAAGTATAGAAGAAGAACATTAAGTTTGGAAGGAACCTTGCGTTTTTGTTGTTGGACAAGTATGGAAGAGAAAACGTACGTTAGTTTTCAGTGTTGAGTTTGTTTCTCAAAAGTATGGATCATCAACCTTACTTTTATAATCAACCGTACGTTCTTTGGAGAGTTGAAGCAAGACAAATTATGGATGATCAACCCTACGTTTGAATGCTGAAGAGAAAGTATGTATGTTCAACCTTACGTTTGTGAACCTTACGTTTGTGAACCTTACGTTTGTGAACCCTACGTTTGGAGCCACGTCATCAACCCTACGTTTGGCGTCGGGATATTTTTGACAGACGATATTTCCGTTTGCATTGGTCAAACAGGCGGATTATTAAGCGGATTTCGAGCCGATTCTTAAGTACGACTTTGACTGAATCAAAGAAGATTTTCAACGGATTAATGATTGATTTAAACGGAGATTTTTATGCCGATTCTTCAGGGGAGTTACAACGGCTCTGTTATTTCATTTAATATCGCGAATCTAAAGGAGATTTTCATGGATCTATTTATGCGGAAGATTTTCTCAGATTTGAATATATATGTTCTATCTTGGAAACTTCGGATATATATACACACAGGAAAGTGTATGAAATATAGAGATTGATCTTTTAACGAGCAAGAAACAGAGACTGTGTGAAGGCGTTCCTTTCTGGTGATCGAGAAGAAGTGTAAAACCTTTATTACCGAAGGAAGATCTTGATAGCAGATTCACATGTTCTACATCGACTATCTGTTGTGAATCTACTGCTGCTGAAGTTGTGAAGTTTCTGGTAATATCTATTACAACTGGATCGACTCAGAACTGTTTTGATTACAGATCTTTATTTTCTGAAGATGACGATCTATCTACTGTCTATTGCATTCTGTTTCAATTGTGAAGAACAACTGGAGAAGTGTTTTCTTTATAGAAACCTTTTTATTTTTGAGTGATCAGCTTCTCGTTCTAAGCTGTGTGGGTTCGTGTTTGAACCAGGAAGGCTGTGTTTGCCTGAATCTTGTAAAGGTGTCAACTGCCTGTACTCAGTTGTGAACAGGTCTGTGGAAACGAGGACCAGATAGTGAAAATCGTCATGCTCGTGGATTTGAGCGTTGGTGGAGTGGACTAGGGGCCTTCTGTTCCCCGAACCACTATACATCCGTGTGTTCATGCTTTTACTTTTTCCGCTGCATATTTAATCGTGCAAAAGCATAGTGGACAGAATTTTTCTAAAGTGAAGAGATTGTATTAATTTTGAAAAGACACAATTCACCCCCCCTCTTGTGTGTAATCCGTAGATTCAGATCCAACACATTACACGACCTGTAATAGGATTAAACATCCAGTAACCCACGGTCATGTCTTGTAACATGCCTGCAGCGTAGCCCTAGACATCTTATTTAGACACTTTTTGAATTTCAATCTAAAATGGAAAAGATTTGTACCTCAAAGGAAGAACCAGGTTCTTTCATGGAAGATATGATTTGACATATACTATGTGAAACTTGGACCACAACCCTTCATCTGAGCACCCATTTTATAAGGGGAATGTCTTTAATGGGTTAGTATTATGCACACATGTGAATTTATTCAAGTCATGCTAAAAGAATGATCTCCATGAAATAAAAACATATATAAGTAGGATGCATAATACATCTTACTATGGCCCAAGTTTCATATAAAACACTTTATTGGGGTCTCCCTTGTGCATGAATATTGTATTCATGTGTAGTGATATTTATTTCTTATTATCCCTTGTTTCTCACATCGAGCATCACTCATACTTGATTAGGGATTTGAAATTATCATATCACTAGAACCATAAAATTCCCCAATTAGGGAAAATTTAGTTTGTAAGACTTGTAAGTGACATGATATGACTGTCTCTATACAATGGAACCCTGTAAGGTCTATTTCTTCAATGAATTTATATATTGGTAAACTATGGGGAAATAATCCCAATGAGTACTAATCAAAGGCTTCTACCAATCAGCATGTTGAGGGCAGACCAAACAATGAAGACTAAGATTACTATTACAAATAATATACAATGGACACCTTCCTTAGGATCGTGCTCCTTACTGAGTGCCTAAGTGCACTAATATATATCCCTTCTGCATGATGTTAACTAGCATGAATCAGACATAAATTAACAAGGGTGTTTTGATTTTTATTATAAATAGGATATGTAAGAAATATCATAAAGGCCCAATACCATCCCCAAAACACTAATCTCCTCCTTGGAAAATAGTAAACTCTATAGTGATGGGTAATATTTATTTAAAATACATGCAGCTACACATTTATAAGTAATAATGGTAAATGGAAGGAGAACCTAAAATACACAAAATAAAATTGTTAGGGTAAATAGTCCTATATCGGGAACTATAAGAGATTCATCAGCATATCTTTAATCTATAATAGATTCCTAGAGTAGGAAATAATCCCCCCCTAAATAGTTATATGAGCATGGACTCCCATACCATTTTCCAATGTGGGTTCCTATATGTTTTGGGGTATAAAATACCAATGAACGCTTGCCTTTGGAATGAAGGTATGTACCTTATTATGGATGTGGGATCCATTGGGGGTTTCCATGATAGATGGAAATATTAAACCCATTGTGTATGATTTTGAAACCATAATTTTACCCCCAAAAATTCAGTTGTTGGTCCCCAATATTCGAATGGTAAAAAGAATGTTGAACCTAATAAAAAATATTATAATGATAGAATACCTGAATCCTTATAAGTATAAGGAATAAGGTTTCCTAAAACTAGAGAAATATAAAATTCCAACTGAAATAGAAACAATCATGAGATACATGTCATCTTCAAAAAATTTAGTGACACAAGTTATTTTACATTTTACGAATAACTAAGTGATACTATGATACCATGGACAGATTAAAAAAACTAATTTTCTCCTTCTTGGATAATGTATAAATACTGGAGGAGGGTATGTTCATCTTTCATTATGATTGTTACCAAACTCAAAATGTATTCCCATTGAGATTAAGTTCAATCTTAAATTAAACCCATCTTTAGTCTTTCCTTTAATATCTAACAATGTTCCAA
Source organism: Viscum album (assembly GCA_963277665.1). Taxonomy (NCBI): domain Eukaryota; kingdom Viridiplantae; phylum Streptophyta; class Magnoliopsida; order Santalales; family Viscaceae; genus Viscum; species Viscum album. The sequence goes on along the minus strand of OY728143.1, from coordinate 1,267,588,410 downwards.
TCATACAGCCACAAAAATTCTTCTCCACATGAATGATACCAATTTTATGTTTTAACTCATGATATATCAAATATGGAAACTCAAAAAATATTTATTGTTTCGTCCACGAATTTCTTTAATTACCATATTTTTTTATCTTTTTCAATACGACATAAATGTTTTCACCCTCCAAAAATACTAATTAGTCGACTATGATTTAGAGTAATATCAAATTGTTTTTTGATATTGAATGATTTTTTTAATCATTGTTAATAGTAATACATATATAAAAACCACACATGAACCATGTATACTATTTTTTCTAATTTTAATCTGATAATATGAAGTCTTATTTTCAAAAATTACACATGATTTATACCCCTAAGAACTGTATCCAAACAAATTATCATATGTTGGGAAGTAAATTATAGTGAATATAATCATTTCATGAAGTTGAAAAGGTTCCATTTTCTAATAATCATAAAATCCAATACCTTCCTCAAATAAGAGATTTAAATCATCAATTAATGGTGATAAGAAAATATCAATATAATCTCCTGGACATTTTGGTCTAGAAATCATTAAAATGAATGTGATATATTTCCTCTTCATAAAAAATTTTCAAGATAAATTATAAATATCCAATAAAAATCCATTAATTGTGTGTCATACTATTTATTTATTATGGATTCATTCCATTTAGGTATAGTTAATTTCTATGATTTTTAACTTCATTTTCAAATTTCAAAAATTGTTGATAAATATTTTTCCCGATGTAGGAAATCAGCTAGATGATGTAATTTTAAATCATATGTCTATTCATCTCCATTACATTTTAAACTTTTTACATAATTTTAATTTGATAATAAATGTTCAAAATTAGTAATTAAAGAAGTATTCGAAATTGTTTTCGATGGAGTCTTTGTAATGGAAAACTTAAAATGTGATTTTTCTTTCAACAGATACTATGATGTCCAATATTTCAGACACTCGAATAGAAATTATTTTTCCTTCCTATTTATCACATGGTTGTTTGGGTAGGCATGTATCTTACTTTACCAAAAACCCATCAGGCATAATAATTTCATCTCATTATAAATTGAATATAGAATATTATTATGTTTAAGAAGTATATCTTTTACTAGTTGTAAAAAATCAATAAAAGTCATGTCACTATATCTGTTTTTCATCATTAAGTAAATCAATATTAACACTATTAATAAAACCATAAATTCCATATAACATGGAAATAATAGTTTTTCAACATCACCATATAGATTCTCAATTATGAATTCCTTCCCGATTTCCATCACTTAAATAACATGAAATATTTTGTTAATTTTATTACACTTGTCATCTTAAAAATCATCACCATCAATAGGTTTTTAATAATTCTTGGTCTTGCCAACATAAATCTAGGGGCGGTAACTAGGATTAAAACCCCAAAAATTTAAATGATCATTTTTTTATAAAATTTTCTAATTTTTTTATATTTAATCATTTACAACATTGACATAAAAATAGGTCATTTTGGAACACCTCATTTTTGAAAATTCCAAAAAAGAATCAACACCTTCCTCAGGTTCATCACTTGTTTAGAGTTCAACAATCAATATTCGAATCATTATTATCCATAAAAAATATCTTGAATTGAAAATAAGTTATTATATTTTTAAATTTAAATTCAAATATACATTTTTAAAATAACCATAAAAAATTTCATAAATTATTTCACAAATAAAAGTAACATGGAACATTTTATTAACAAAAGTATCACTTTGAACATATTTTATTATCATTATTTTTATTAAAATCTAAATGTATCATGAATTCAACATGATTATCTAAATATACATTATTAATACTCAATATCCAAACTCAATAATCCACTATACATTCCAAACATCCATTCCAAATAAAGATAAAAAACATACCTTAGACACCCATTAATAAATAAATTAACATTTTTTAAAAAATGAATTCATCAAATAATCATTTAATATAACAATAATACAAAAAAATAATTCATTAATTAGGAAAACACAGATTCAAAAATAATCAAAACTATAAATACAAATAGATAACATATGAAAAATATAATTGGCTGAAGAGATCATTCAAGAGAACAATCTCAAAATATCATTCATCGATTAAAAAACATTATATTCATGGGAAATTGAAACAATAAATAAAATAAATATAGTTATAGAAGGGGTATGAATGAGAATTTAATGATAATGTAAATATAGAATAGAGAGAGGGAGAGAGAGTAGTGACTAACGACAGATAAAGGTGGATGATAGTGGTTAATTCCAACTAAAATAGATTTATGGCTGATAGATTAATGAATGAAGGGTTAAGGTTCAGTGTTTGGGAGAGAACTAGATATTTCCATGAGAATGAATCAACCAAAAAAATTACTCATCCTGATATTTTAAAAAATTAAAGGTATTTCCAATCATTTAAAAAATATTTGACAGTTAAAATCAAATTTCTACCATCCATTATTTAATAAATTATGTTATAATGATATGGTACATATTTTTTCACATAGGTGATTAAATAAATGACACGAAAAATATTTTTATGTATCTTATAAATAAAAACATGAAAAATAAATTTCATTAAATAAATGTTTCACAAAATAATGAATCAAGTGGGAATGGTTTTACCCTTGGATAATAATGAATAAGGAGAATAAAAATTTTCCATGATTTTTACATGGTGTGTCCATACATTGGAAATCTTTCATAAGAGAAATTAATAGTTTCAAATAATTAATCAAGATAAACAAGTTTTAAGAAAAATGAATCTCCCAAATGTGATATAATCAATAATAGTGACCATTCATATTTTTATAAAAACAAAAAAAAATTATACATAAGAATAATTGACACAAAAAAAAATCGTACAGGGAAATACATGAGGATAAGAAAAACATGAATAAAAAAGTTAAAGTATAAGGGGTTGAACTAGAAAATATATAAGAAGTCAGAAATAAACCATATAAGTGAATCCTGAGATACCACAAACCATCACCATGCGACCCATGGTTAGTCACCACATCCAAACACTGATGAATGAACTATACAAATGATATCTAATATGAGATCACACCCTGGTCAAATGTATTAAAACATGAGAGCTACACACATAGGAGTGTATGTTGGGTGTGAGGTAAACATGCCCAATATGATTTCACCAAATATTATCTATAGGTTGTTTTATAAAAGTCTCAAAAATGATAGTTTGAATATCAGTTAAAAATAAGGTTTTCAAAATTAAAATTATGTGAAAATTAAGTATCACTACTCGTACCTTTCCAAAACCATAACAGTAAAACCCATATTTGGAAACAGATAACCTTAATCCATTAAGATGCTGATTTGATGAATATAAATATAAAACAATTTTCTTAGAAACCTGAATTCAAATTCTATTTTTATCAATCTATTGGTAGACCCACCATTTAAATATAAGGAATGTGATCAATGTGAACCATCATATCAAGAAGCATTGTAGAAGTAAACAATGGTAGTGTAAATGGTGGATCTAATTGAAATTAACGTAAAGGTATGTACATAATATATATAGTTGGAATCCCCACGGCACTAACATCATCAAAAAAATATGTATCATGGGTAACTACATAGTTCTTAACATGTAATAGTCTTAAAAGACAGTTATAGAACACTTATGAATTGGTCAACCCATGATGAACAAACCAGAACCTCCCCGACTAGACCTCTTAGCCCCACCCACTGCCAATCCCTAGCTAGAGAGCCATAAAAATGGGGCACTAGTTAAAGAAAAATTTATAATAGTGTGATAAAAAACAAGGGATTCTACTTAGCATCCCATGTATCCCCTGGCATTAATCAATGTAGATGTATGAAACAACAAGACACATGTCCATCATAATGATCTATAATAAAACAAAAAAAATCAATCAAATCCATACTCCAATACCCTCATAAGAAATAACCCATTTCACATCATACATGAATCATAAATTTAAAAAAAATCACATCCCATTAAATGGAAAACATTATAAAAAATACATACTACTAAGGGGCTCATACTAATGATGAATAGTCACCAACAACTTGTTTTAATAAAATTACAACTAAGCCATTAAAATCAACTTAGAATTCAATGTTATAAACCATTGTTGTTGCACGTACCAATGAATACTTTATCATGTTCCAAATAGTTATTTAATTTCCTTTATATATTTAATAAAATCCCAAAATATCATTTGAAAACACACAATTTTACATCACATAAAAAAAGATCACTTTAAAACCAAATCTGTAATCCTTTAGGATTCACTTGAAAAGAAAAAATCCTTTACTTAAATATAACCCTTATAAATGGGATACATTATTTGGAAAAAAAATTGGTATAGAACCCTTATTTTCATCTTTAAATACATTTTAAAGAAAGTTTAAGGTATTTTCACAGACACTTTATATGCAAAAAGAATAGTTCAAAATGAAAACATTAATATTTAGTGGAAAATAATCCATTCCAACTATAACTAATAAAAATATTTTATAAACCCATCATTGATGTCACATATATGTTTGACTAGATAAAATAAATAATTTATAAATCCAAATAATTTCATGACCAGTTTTATTAAGGAATTGGACAAAATTACCTACCATAATCAAGCAGAATGCACTCATCATCGATGTTAGAAGAAAAACCTTTCAAGAAAATGACCTTTACCAAACAAAATTAACTAAAACCACAAGATTAGACCTATCCCAGACCATATGGTTAACCTCCCCGGCCATTAGGGTTAATAAATAAAATTGAAACTAAGGGGAAATGGATATAAAGACAAAATGATAATAAGAAATATGAGGATGAAGCGATATATCCTTTAAACAAATCTTGTAATCCATAAATAAATGGATTTGGAGCCATTGATGAAGAAAATAGAAGATTACTTGTTCTTAATAATGGTCATACTTGTGAGTGGGGGAGGAAAAATATGACCGAAAACATAAAAATAAAGAGGGGGATTAATAAAAATTTGAATTTAAATGAATATGGGAATATTACACAATTACTAGACTGTACGCCAAACATAAAACTAATAGTGGAATGAGTCATAAACTAAAAAAGGTGTTACTACTTGGATTTCCAAATTATGGCCAAACCATGCATCCCACACTACAATCAAGATGAAACACCACACATGCATTCCTCACACCATTCTCCACTCTATACTCAACTTGTATGAATGGAACCCGATGTGTATAAGTAACTTTCACAATTACTACTAGAATACACCTAGTTTCCCCTATAGGGGACAATGTTTTAACTACACACTTCCTATTTTATTTCATAATTATTGGGAGTTTCATAATATGTTTCTATAGTAGATTTAGAAGTTGAATACATTTTATATTAATTATAAGTAATTCTATATTTTTGTTTTTAAATTAGATTTTCATATTTTGGTATAGTGTGATACATTACACATGGTTTGAAAATATTGTTTTTTTATTAATTATATTTCATGTTGCTTATTTTTTATATGTTACCTATACTCCTACATATCGAGTTTATTTACCATTACAGTTTATGTGTGATAAAAAAGTGTTGATAAAGGGGGTACCATTATTATTACTAACAAAAAGCATAGATAAAATACACATTAATAATAGATTGAAAAGCTTGGATAAAATTACCCGTTTACAAAATCTTTTTTGTATTAATAAAGAGTACTTTTATGAGTGATTTTTCGCAGCACTAATTCAAATATGCCCTCTATCAGCACTAAAACATTTTTTTTAGTGCCAATAAAAGTTATATTTCAAAAAAATGTATATATCATTAAAAATAACTTATAAATATATGTATATTTTATATTGTTATAAATAAAATATATTCTATAAAATATGATTTATGTAATAAAAAATATGTAATCAAAAAAAATATCTATGATATTTAGTAAAAATAGTTTATTAAATAATTAACATTTAAAATGAATTTAAAATTTTCTAATTATTATTGATTTATATTAATTTAATTACAATTTGATGATAGAAAAATTCAATAAATTGATCATTGTTATAAAATAAGTTTCAAACATGAGTAGAACTTCAAAAGACCATACCGTTTGATCTGGGTGTTTGTTTGAGCTCCACCACAAATCAATTTGAAACATATAAATATATTAAAAACATAATGACTTGGGGAAAACCTCATTATGCATTTTTCTAAGATAAAAAGGTCCTAAATGGCCTCTAAAATTCTTTTTTCGGCATACCTTAATTTTTGAACGTCTGATTTAATTAAAGACTTGTTTAAGGGGATCTTCTAATATTTTTTTGGTGGTTCCATAAATAATTCCGAGGTATTACACTCATATATATAATATAACATTCCTATTTTTTCATTTTTAATATTTTAGTGTTATTTGTAATTAAATATATACAATTATATACATATATTATATATTTACACATAAAAAAGTAATTTTATAAACACATTTGTAAGAATATTTAGATATTAAATATATTTCTAAATATATAAACCATATCTAAATAAAAAATCACATCAATTTTATTTAAAGTAAAAATATATGAATATTTATATTCATATAAAATGTATAAATAATGTTTATATATATATGAATATTTTTTTCATGGGTCTCTATTAACAACTATATATATATATATCAATATATTCTAATAAGTGTATATAAATATTAACATATAATGTACATAAATAATAATAAATATGTATAATTATATTCATTAAAGAATATATATATATATCTATATGTTTGTGTCTATGTATGTATGCATACATTTATAAACACACACAAAAAACATATTCAATGAATTTATTTAAAAATTATTATATAATTATGTATAAATATATGGATAAAAATGTAATAAAAATATATAAATAAATAGATATATCACAATATAAAGAATAAAATAATATAAATGAGTGGTAAAGGCATAGAAATGTGGGGGCGGAGGTACCAGGTTCATATCCAATTGAAGGTGCACATGGGTGTGTGCAGGAGTGGTGGTCTAATAATGATAAAGGGTAGGGGGATAGATGTGTGCTCATAGAGGGAGCGTTCAATTTGGATAAAATAGGGAGTTTCATCCCTATTAATTTATATCAATTTTAAATAAACAAATTATTAGTTTTTTTTGAAATTTATTAATTATAAAAAATGTTGATATATAGGGTCTTTATTAGAGTTTTTTATATGATATAAAAGTGACCCCATTTAAAAGTGTTTTCTACATCAGTAAATTTTTAGTGTTGATAAAATATTTTTTAGAATATCATATCTAACGTAGTTCTATTTTTTCTTATCGGCTTAAATATATTATGAATTAATCATTAAATATTTTTTCTCATGAAAATACATAATGTGTTATAATTATATATATACTTTTATATTATGTTGTTTAAAACATTGGAAAACATATATGTTATGAAATTTACTATATATATATATGTATATGTTTTTGTTAATATCAAATTTTTATATACTAAATTATTATATATATAGTAACTATTATTGGTAAAAAAATTATGAAATCATATATAAAAACGTTTTCACAAAAATTCATGTAAAAATTTTATTTTAATTTATAATGGTGACTTATGCATGAGGGTTAAGAGGGAGAATTTTGTTTAATTATTAAAAAATAGTAAATATATTGATAATTTTAAACTGATGAAACTTTTCCCATAGATAAAGTGAAGCTCATGAAACATCTTTTGAACACATTTTGATTGAAAAAATGAATTGATAATTGATTACAAAAAAAATTATTCAAAAAATGAAGGAACTAAAAGAAATATATATATATATATATTACATTATGATATTTATAAATATAAATTACATGTAGTGATTTAAATACAAAAAATTAAAATTTTAAAAAAATTTAGAAAAAACCAAGATATTTGGAGGGGTAGAGATTGGATAGACTGTGTGAATAATTAATGGGGTGATTGACTGACACATGAAGGCTTAGAAAATTGGGCTTCACGCATGTAGTGTTTAAATATATATATATATATATACAAAAAGTGATCTCAAATCAATATTTTTTCTCATTAACATCCTTACCTCTTAATTTATTATTCTCTCAATCTGGTATACTCAAGGATATAACTGGATATCATTGAGTACCATTGAAATAGTTTAGTTGCTTCACTTTATTAGATTTATGCGAGTTCCTATTGAGAAAGTTTTTCATCTTGCATGATTTTTCAAAGTGAGACATCAAATCTCTCTAACCAGGTAGGGGATCTGTTAACATATCTATGATTTTATGTTCTAATGTAGTGAATCGTTATTTAGTTTTCAAGTGCTTAAATGGTTGAAGTCATCCTTAATAGATAATACTCTAAAAACATAAGAAGTACATGGAAAATGTATTGCATGATGAAAATGATATTATTTTCTCATTTTATTCAATAAAATGTGGTATTAGTAATTGTTATCAAATGTTTATCAATGTTTTATGTGTTAAATATTTGGAATAGTACAAATGATAACAATAATGATGAACATGCAATTTGAGTTATTATATTCATAACATTACATAAATTCATAAGTGTAATAATTACACAACATTTATACTAAATAATATTAATGATGAATTTACTTATAGAGAATTAATATGATCAATCCATTTAATTAAAATTAATATTCTTTAGAATTAAAATTTTAAGGTCAATTGTTATCATTCAATTTTTTTAGATTTTGGATGGATTTTTTATTGTTATTTCTTGATGAAAATTATATTGTTTTGATGTTATAAGGTTCCACATGCTAAGATGATTTGATAATGGCATGAGGGTCGAATGTGATGTTGTTGAGATGTTGAAATATGGTTCTATATGGGATGACGTTGTGATGGTAACATGGGGCTGTGAGACATCATGATCACGGGATGATGAAATGGGGTTCCTCATGTGATGGTGATCTGTTGGTGATGATTTTTGTTGGTTAAAGGTGTGGATTTCTTGTTGACTATTGCTAGTGGTTCTTTATTATTTGGATCATTTTCTATCATCTTCCACTAATATAGATCACTCTTTTAAATGTGGAGAAAATTATATTTTTAGTCCAAAAAAGTGTTGATGTGATAAAAACTGTTAAACAATGTGACCTTTATCAGTGCTAAAAAAGAGATGATAGAGAGTGTCTTTATCAATGTTAAAACAAAATTGTTGATAAACGTAAAATTTAAAAAAGATATATTTTTTGGAATTTTTTTTGTTCCTTTTCTCGATCCCCCACCTTTTTCACACTTCCACTCTCATAAACCCCCTATTTTCGTTGCGACCAACACCCTTTTGTTTTCACTTTTCCACTCCCCATAAACATGTTCACCCAAATCTTTGGAATCACTCCCATGTCATCCCTTGTGGATTTGGAACCCCTTTACCTTTACCCCAAACTTGTTCTAATGTATAATTTAAAATATTTCCATATATATCTATATATGTACATATATTTTATATAGATATAATTACTTTTAAAGACATCTATAAAATATATGTTTGTGTTTGTGTCTGTGATACACACACATTTATAGACATATATTTTTTAAAAAATATTATATATTAACATTCATATACATATAATACAATACAAATATAAATATAATTATAAACCAGTTTTTTAATAAACATGCATATATATATAGTAACATTGTATATAAATTTTTATAGATATATATATATTCATATATATTTTTAATGTAAAAAATGGTCAGATATTATTTTAAATAAAATGGATAGTTATTATTTTCATATAATTTAAATAATTATTTTTAAATTCATATTTAAAATATTTCTATATATTTTATATTTAGGTATATATTTTATAAATATTTATATATATATATATATATCCATATTTACATATAATTATATATTTAGATATAAATATACAATAACATATTTATAAATATTAATTGTAAAAACATTTATATATATTTAATGATAATTATTGTTTATAAAAATACATTTATATGTGATTTATTTACACAATATTGACACACAAACACACACATGAACATATTTACAAGAATGGTGAGTACATTCCCCATGGGAAATACTCTTTTATTAAAGAATGAAAAAGAGTAACAAGAGTTATAAAGATGAAACTTTCCCAAAATACCATTAGAATAGATGTGTAAGCTCATTAGGGAGATTATATGTGAAAAAAACCATCATTCTCGACTCCCTAGTTTGAAAGACCATTAACTTGGTAGTTCACTTCATGATAAAGATGTGTAATAATAAAGAACATTGTTGAAATATTCTCCATGCTGTTAATCCACATTGTAGTGAGCTTCAAGGAAAGGTGTTTCTATCCATTTAATACTTCTTGGAAGAGATGGGTGGAGTCACATTCAACCCCTTTTTTCCAACCACATTGCTTGGCCAGGTTCACTGAATTTATGAGAGATATCATTTTTTTGGCACGAATAAAGGGACCCACATTTTCGTCACTTTTAACTATCACTAAAAATAGCTAAAAAAGAATTTCATGTCATCTGTAATAGTAATTCTTTACTTATTTATGGATCATGATTCTTCCTTTTATTTTAAGTGGTTCCAAATATGTTCTAGAATTCCCGATATAAAAATTTAGAATAAAATATGATGAAAAACTAGGATAGGTGATAACATATTAAAAGAAACCATGGACATGGTTAAATATTAATTTTTAATGAACTACTCAATGAGTAATGATTATTGATGAACCTTTTTTACTTTATACCTGTAAAAGTCATAGCATTTAGTCCCAGTATAGGAAGTTAGATTGTCAGAAAATACATTATCTAGATCAGTTATACATTTGGTAGTTTACCATAATGTGGTTTTGTGTTATATATATTCCTATTTTCTATGATTTATTATACACCCCAACCGATTCGGTAGGAAAACCGACACCCAAATGTTTTGGGCGTTTTTCCCCAATATCCATCTTGGTAATGGATTGAATGACTGAGTTCTTCCACTACCCAAATTTATATTCATATATAGTATCAAATATGTTCATACCTATGTTGTGATGTCTTGATTTTCATAATATGGTCTCACCGAGTTGTGATGCCTCCCAGTTTCACTAAAAAGGTTTTGGACACATATGAAGCACCTTTGGTGAGCATTTTAATTAAAACATATTTAAAATTAGAGTTTCCTGAAAGCCTGAGATATGATATTTCACATTATATTAATAACTAATTTATTTATGACTTCATATTATGATCATTTCATTGATGTAAATGTCGATCTTTTAAAATTCCTATTCATATTACCTTTATTGCATTGTAAGGATTCAAGGGTAGAATCACACCAATGTCAATCCACACATAGTCCCAGGATCTCTGAGCAACAACAATTTATTTATAGGTTCTATCATGGTTATCTGATTTTATTTCAATTATATTATTGATTTCACAAATTTCTTTTGGGCTTGAAGTAATTCTTCTTCTTCTTGAGAAGAAGAGTGGAGGAATTCAAGAGAGTGAGAAGTCCATTGAGAACAACAATTTTCAATTCTCAATTTTTGATTAATCCTACAAAATATACATAAAAATATATTTATATAAATATGGTTTACGTTAAAATATTAATTAATTTTATATAAGCCCTTAAATATTATTCTAATATTTAATACATTACATTCGAAAATAACGATAACAATATTATTATTTAATTTCATGTAAGCTAATTTGTGAAAAAATAAATATTATTTTATCATAATGTAAATAAATAATTACCACTGGGCATAGTCATTGTCCTTTTAAACTTCTTTAGATATATTAAATACCTGAATACATATTTAATAAAACATTTCACTCATCAATAAATATTTTTGAATGATAAAACATGAATAATATTATTCCTCAGTCTTGAGAATAATATGTATTCCATTAATTAAATTCAAATCGAATCGAATCAAGAATAATGGAAACTCTTAGTGTGTGACCTAAATTGATTATTTAACATTGACATTAGGCAGGCTCACTGAAATTCTATGATTGATATCTAGAAATTGTCTAAAGAACCCAATATAAAATATGTAATGCCGCAATGTTGAAAACGTCATTTGAATTCTCATTATGTTATATAACACCATTGTCACAATATCTAATCAATTATTTTTCACATCCAAGTCATTAACCTATGTTATTGATACATCTTTATTTTATTATTTGATATAAACACATAATTGGAAAATGAAAATGAAATTTAAGGATATTGTTATATTCCAATATAATGGCCAAGATATATTCATCAATAAATACAAATGGAACAATTACTTCTTTAACTAATCCATTAATAATAATTCATTTGTGACACACACATGTACCTTACTTCTAGCCAAAATATAGTGTAATGGTTTTGATCACTAAATTGAATTGCATGAGTTATTGAAAGTATTAATGATAATCTTAAAGCATAGTATCACTAGACACTCTCACAAATAGAAATATCCAATGACACCAATACATGAAAATATATTACTGGTGGGTTTGTTCTTATAACCACCCATTTGGAGATTACCATGTGAAAACGTCAGGAAAAGAAGACTTGTATTCTTATGAGTACTCACACATAAAAATCACATCTTATGTGTCCCATCGTATCATGTTATATGACTATAGAACTATATTAAATAATATTTTCATATCACTTCAAGGTTCTCATAATAGTAGAGAATTGTGAGGACCTTATCAATGCGATATATACTATTTGAAATAATAACATCAAAGTCCTGAAAAATAATGAAAAATATGTAATAAGATGTAATATTAATATTAAAATGATCAAATATGTATGAAATTAAAGATCAAAAAGTTAGTCCGAGAACACCAACTCCAACTAACTCCCAATTGGACTATAACCAAATGTATATGACTTTCAATCTGCTAAGCCTCACATGATAATCATGTTTCTCCTATGTCAATTATTTTTCCTAGGGGTTCATCATGATTTATTATATAGAAATACTACTCAAAACAACCTTGCCTATCTAAAAAAGTTCTCAATATATGATACTTATAAATTATATGTCATCATTCCATTTTGAAGACTATGTCTCTTTTATAAGAGTCTCCATTGGATTATATTCATAATTGTGTTTCATGGGATATTTACTTATAGGGATCATTTAAATATTATTGAAAATATTTTATATCCATACTACTTATTTAGCAATGTTAAATGACAAAATATACTCATAATATAATGTAGAATCTTTGAACACATACTAATTTGAGCTCTTCCATCTCACAAAACCTCCATTCAGAGTAAATATGTCTCCAATTTACGATTTCATATCATCTTTATTTTTTTGGAAACTAGAATCTTTTTATCCTTTGATGAATGGTTCATCATCTTCTCCATATACTATGTTCTTATCTTTAGTACACCTCATATACTAGAGGATAATCTTGACCTCCATCCAATTAAAATAAACAGGGTCACCATTATACGATCATAATATAATTAATTAGTAGGAATCATCTATCATAGTATATAAAATATCATACATTACCGAACCAATCACTAATGTTTATGGAATCCTCGACATTATATTTCATTCCTCATGTGTTTGAGGACACATTTTCTTAGAAAGATGAATTCCATGTGACACTAGAAACAATCACCTCCTGTATTATTCTATACTAAATCTATTTGTTATCATGTCAATATATGTACCTTGACTTAGGCCGAGTAGTCTCCTGGATATATCATTATGGATCTTGATCTCAAAAATGTATTCCATTTTATATGTATCCATTATATAGAAGAATTTATTCAAAAATGTTTAACAAATTTTGAGACTTGTATTTCATCCCTAATAAGTAATATTCCATCAATATATACTATTAAGAAAGTGACAAAACTCCCACTAAATCATTAATAGACACAAGTATCACATCTCTATTTGTGAAACCAAATTTCATTACAGCCTCATAAAATTGAATTTTCCATGACATTGATTTTTTTAATCAATAAATGGATTTTTGAAGTTTTTTTTTATCTTTTTGGAATCCGTTTGAGTCACAAAACCTTCTGGTTCTGTCGTATAGAAATATTTCTAAAGGTATCGGTTATAGAAGGATATTTTGAAATCTATTTTTCGAGCCTCATAATCATGAAACACCATAATGGAAAGTAAAATTCTGATGGGTTTCAATATTTCATCGGGTGAAAAGGATTCATCATAGGTTATGACAATAAATTTTTTATTCCCATTTTCAACATTTCATTCTTTATAGGTACATCCATATCCTGTTTATTCTAGAATACCCATTTACAAACAATAATATTAATATCGACCATATGATCTACCCAAATCTAGATTTGGTTTTTGTACATGAAATATATTTCAGAAATCATGTCTTCTTACCACTTGAAATAATTTGTGGCACTTACTAATTAATTATAGGTCAGAGAATCATTATTATCAATCAATAATGATTCACTTTCATCAGTGAATAGAAAACCATAATGTTTCAGTTTTGTAACCTTTATTAAACTACTATTTATTACTTGTGTCTTTGGAAATTTTTCTTCTTTCCATCAGGCTTTGTAGAATCCATTAATATCCCAACACTTTTGTACCTTGAGCCTCAACATCATCAATGTATACATCACTTCCACTATCCCATTTATATATTTTCTCCCTCTCAGGGAATATAGTGTTTCTTCTAACTATTACCTTTTTGTGTGAGGTGTGGTATAAGTAATATCCCCTTTTCCTTAGGTAATCCTATAATGCTACACATTGTTCCTCACGGTGTATGTTTATTACCTAAATATGCCTTAAAAATGTTTCACTACCCTACACATTTAAATTCATTAACCTGATTTATCTTTCACTCCATTATTCATATGGAATACCCATTATTGATTTAGTTGGTACTTGGTTTAGTATGTGTAAATATATCTATAATACATACCACCAAAATGATAACATAATAATATCTTGACTCGTCATTTATCTCACCATCTCTAATATGGTGTGGTTTGTCCTCTCACTTACATAATATTTCTGATGTGTATAAGGATACATGATTTGAGATATAATCCTGAACTCCCATTAATAATCAATGATTCACTAATTAAGATATTCTCCACCATGGTATGAGTGAAGTTTTATTATTTTATTACTAGGATAGTTCCCAACATTATTCTTGTATTACATGAATTAATTAAAGGAATCTATCTTATACCTTATTCATCCAACAACCTAAAGGATTTCAATTTTTATTTTATTAAAAACAACACCCCATTTTAAAGGAATAAGGGGGGAACCTGAAAACATCATTGACATAAAACATCATTCATTAAATTTTATGAATTATGAGTACCCGCCACTTGCGTTAATAGTAAATGGTCCACACACATTGGTATAAACCAATTCAATAAGATCCTTGGGCCTTTCACATTTCCCATTAAATAAGGATTTTTAAAAAATTTCTTGTAAACATGGATGAAATACTCCTTGTGAATTTAGTTCAATATAATCTAAATATACATCTCGGTTTAATTTTTGAAACATTTTTCATTTTTATGACTTAATTGATGATACCAAGGGTGGGTATTTCTGGATTCATGTGCAGTAATATTGATATAAATTTTCATTACATTATTTTCATAGTATAATATGTGAAGACAATTATATAAAATATAATTACCATAAAAAATACAATATTTATTAAAGAAGAAAAATTTATTTCAAAATTTGAAGATAAATCCATTTTAATCAAGTATGGATATATGAATAATGTTCTTATTAATAGATGAAACATGTTAGAAGACTTATAAAACCAAGATCATTTCAGTTGGTAACATGAGGTGGTAGTTTCCTATAGTTATAAAAGAATGTTTATCTATGTTGGTTTCTTTTAGATCTACCTCCTCTTGGTTAATCATTCTAAATATACATTCTTTCAGTATTTAAATACACATTTTATCATCAAAAAATATTTCTGATTCCCATTTTGTAGAAACAAATAAATTTCACTCAATAAGAAATACACATGAAGCTTTCCATTTCATCAATAACTGGGTGTTATTTTTTTATCCAATGTCCCTTATTGACACATGTGAAATAGAAAACATCATATTTCATAGCATTCCCCTAAATCCTCTTCTTATTGGGTGGGCGTTGAAACATATCCTTATCCTTGGGGGTCTTCACATGGATTATCAATTTGTTCCATATTTAGAAGGAATTATTCTCATTATTTTTCCCCTTATATACATGGAGACGAATAGTAAGAAGATTAGATAGATTATTCTCAATGATATTTATATTAAAATTGTTAGTATAGATTGAGAATATATGAGGGAATGGGGAAATAATTATATTGACACCCTGTTCTTTAGGGGGTTTAAACCTTATAACCTATAGGCACATAATTTAGACAATATGCTCAACTACTTGAGTCACATCTAGTGAACCGTCTATAATATTTCTCTAAAAATTATATTAGAGATCTCAAACCACTGATATATATATATATATATATCTTCTTATACAAGCCACAAAGAGGCTCAAGCATGCTATAATAATACAAATTTTAATGGACATTATGAGTTCACTATACATATATGATAACATAAAACATTGAATTTAAATCATGTTATTAAAAATTATTTCATAGTAAAGTAACTCTTCATCACTCACATTCATTGCAGGAAGATTAGACATTTAGTATTCTCACATGTATGATTTTCGTTCATGGATTAGCAAAACCTGAAAGAATCTGAACCACTCATGGAAGTTACTACTAATGATTAGATGTTATTTCTCCAATAAAGAACAATGTGATAGTGTGGATGAATAAATTTCCATTTTCTATCATTGTAAATGTGAAAATTATTAATACTTTTAATGATTATAAATTATTTGAAAATTAATTATAATAATTAATTTTTATTAAATCTACAACTTTTTTATCAACATTTAATATCCCTCTCTATTGAACACATATTTTTTAGTTTCATTAAAATTCTAGTGGAAAGGATCCATATACGCCATTGAATACCTCCAATAAGGGTTATTCATGATACTTGATGGTATTCATGTGGGAAATACTTTTCCAACCGTGGGCTTGTAGTTCCTTGATCCATTGAGTGGATTCCCCAATCATGAAATATTGACTTAGATTTGATCAATACTTGTCTCTAAGTATCACTAGGCCTATAAAGGGATACTAAAATTTATGTAAAATGGATAAGTTAATCCTAAACCATCATAAAATATCCCCTTATAAATTTATGTTTCCCAATATGGGTTTATCAAACACGTAGTTCTATTGAGTTTCATTCCTAATCAAGTAATGGGAGGCCATTTCTAGAATACTTTTTAGTGGAGATATTTTATTTTATTATATATAAATTTTATTTTGTTTTATCCTTTACATAAAATTTTAATATCAACTTTATTTTACTTAATTACATAACTATTATGGATAAAACATTTTCACATGATCCATTCATTTGAATTCCATCTTTGAACATTAATTCATTTTTATGTTATAGTGATATTATAGGTTTTGGTTTCAGTGGAAACGTTGGGGGGGGGGGGTTCCCAACATTACATTTTTCTATAATCTATAATCAATTTAGGATCAATATGATGATGAATTCCAGTATCCATTGATTTTGAATCAAGGATTAGAATAATGAATAATTACTTCTAAAACCCAAGAGAGGAGAATAAACATATTTTGATTATAATTAATCTTATTAAATATAATTACCCTTATGGTTATTCATTAAATCACCTTTAGAACTACTTCCAAATCATTCTCCTTGATTAGGAAGATGAGGACCACTTTCATTCTTTAGTGCATTCATGGAGAGGAAGAACTCTCTAGGCTCGAGATGTTTTTATACAAATTTTGAGCACAAAAAAATTATCGTCCCTTGGCTAGAGCTTGGATAATAAGAGAATAATAAAACCAGAAATTTAATTTATATGGGTAATAATAAATAATTTTTACATGTGCCTTAATTATTTTATTAATCTTAGAAAAACCCATGTGTCAAATAATAACATCAAAATTATTATTCCATGACATGCATATAACTTTGAAGTTATAATTAATTATTGTTTAATCAAATATTATTCAATATTAATATTTCATACAGGATTTTGAAACTTAGTCTGTGAATTCTAAAAAATATTTATTAATTATTCCACTCAGAATATATTCTTTTGAATATCTAGTGAAGGAATAAATACTACCAGGAATACATAAATAATTATTAAACTATGACTCGGAATAATATTTATTCAACTTGTTAATAATAAATTATTTTACTGAGATACTTGATACACTTATTGTGTGACCCTCTATGTTTATATCTTAGTGTAATTAGGTAAACTTGCCTATGGTGCATGGTTAACATCTAGAAACACTCTGAGGCACCCATAGTGAATGTGGTTAATGCCTCAATGACATTTAACCTCATACAAATTCTTACCTTGTAATATAATATATTTATCACAATATCTCCAATAAATCTTGTAGCATGCCAGTTCAATCATCTTATATGGCCAATATCTCTGTCTTTTACTTTTTAGAAATAGAACCTACCTATAAAACCCTGTGTCTTGGAATTTCTCTACAATATATCATTTCCATCAAAAGGCCTTAGATATTAACATCCATTATTGAATAGATAAGATTAATGATTTATTTAATTATTCATTAATGAAAAATTAATTTTGGATGACCCAATGTATCCTACCTCATTGTGAACATCTATCATCATAGTTTTATTTAATACATCAAATTACACAACTTATAATATCCATTAATAATAATATTGATGTCTAAGGACAAATACTGATGTCTACAGAGAGGGACATCCAATGAAACATATAAATGTGGGATTACTATTGTAGGAAATCCACATAGTGTGTTCCCTTGGTAATATAAAACATGTGACACTGGAACCAATACACTTTTGGATTGTTTTATACTAAATATCCTTATTATCTAGATAATAAATGTACATTTACATAGTCCATGAAGCCTCTTGGATCTATCTTGAAAGAACTTAATCCTTAAAATGTATGATGATTCTCCTAATTCTTTCATGGAGAAGTATTTCTTCAACTATCCCTTAATAGATTTTAAAACTGGTATGTCATTTCCAATAAGTAATATGTCATAAATATATACTACTAGGATAACAACCAAATTCCCACTAATCCATTTTAAACATATGAATTACATTCATATTAAATGAGACCAAATTCTGTTATGGATTCATCAAATCCTATGTTCTAAGACCTAGATGCATGCTTTAATCCATAAATGGATATATAAAAATTTCAAATCCTTTTGGCACCACATGATGTCACAAACCCTTCTCGTTGTGTCATATAGACATCTTCTTGAAGGTTCCCATTAAGGAATATTTATTTTACATCCATCTTCCAAATCCTATAGTCAAGGTAAGCTGGTATGGAAAATATAATTTTTATGGATTTAAACATGGAAACTGGTGAAAAAATGATTCATCATAGACAATAACTAGTCTTTGTTTAAACCATTTAGCAAATATCCATGCTTTATAGGTAAATAATTTACCTTCCATTTCTAATTTCCTCTTGAATACCAATTTACACTCAACAGGATATACCCCAACTGGTGCATCGAACATAAAATAAAATTGGTTCTGATACATGGAATCCATCTCATAATTTACAGATTCTATCCATCTTGCAACATCTGAGATCTCTAATTGCTCATTGTAAGATATTGGTCCATCATTTTCCAATAATAATGTGTCACCATCTTTAGTGACTAGAAAACCATATCTCTCTGGTTCCCTTACCTCTCTGGAGCTCCTACAGATTACTTGTGTTTCATGAACTACTTCCTCTATATAGACATGTGGAACTTGTTCCTTTACTAACTATTGTATATCTTGACCATCAACTTCATCGAAGTCAATCTTGATCCAACTATCCATTTTTTGGATGTGCTCCCTCTCAAAAAGGAAGCTTTTCTAGCAATAGTCACTTTCTTTTCAGAGGGTTTTTATAGTCAGTATCACTTTTTTCTCTGAGATACTCTATAATGATACACTTTGGGCCCTAGGGTGCTAGTTTTTTTCATGATAAAGCTTTTACAAACACATCGCAACCTCAGAAACATGTATGCGACAAAACATGTTTTCTACCACTTCATAGTTAAAAGGGAATTCCTTTTTTTCTCTTTAGTTAGAACTCAGTTTTATATGTATGTCATAGTTTGTAATGTATATCCCCAAAAGGATAAAAAAATATTTGCAGGTCTCTTCATTGACCTTACCATGTCCAATAAGGTATGGTTCCTCCTTTCACTAACACCATATCACTATGGTGTATAAGGTTGATTGATTTGAGATATAATCCCAAAATCGCATAATTTTTTTTATAAAGTCTTGGTTAAGATATTATCCACCTCAATCTGTTCGAATCATCTTTATCTTATTACCACGATGGTTCTGCAATTTACTCTTGATTTCGTTGAATTTCTCAAAGGACAAATAATTATACCTGGTTAAGTAGACATATCCACATATATTCAAATCATCAGTAATAGTAATTATGTAAGAATATCCACCTCTATATTCTACTATAAATGGTCCACACACATGAGTTTTTAACAATCCTAGATGATCTAAGGCTCATTCAACCCATATCAAAATTTTAGTTTGGTAATTTTCACTTTTAAACAAGTGTGACATCTATCATGTGGTTTTAGTTCAGAAGAGTCTAAATAACCATATTCACATAGCATTTTCTAGTGCATCTCATTTACATGACCATGATGGTGATGCCAAAACTGGGTGTTATATGTGTCATGTGAACTTAATTATTCATCAATTTTCAACACATGGTTTCTGTAACATAATAGATACATATTGTTATATAAATGTGTCATACCATAACATGTGTTTCCCTTATCAAAGAATCAATTTTTATTTTCAATTTTGAATATAAACCCATATATATATAAATAATATATAGAAATTAAATTCTTGGTTACAGTTGGTATAAAATAACAATAATGTAAACTGAAATCATCCCGGTCAGATATGAATGGTGGTAGTCACTAATGGAAAGAGTAGCCTGCCACACACCATTGGAATCTCGTAGATCCATATCTCCTATGTAAATTTTCCCAAATCAACTTGTTTCCTACATTTGGATACATATGTGAGTACCAAAAGTTTTATATAATATCTAATGTTTAGAAATGAAAATATTTCCATGGATAACGAATTCACCTTTGGCTTCCCCTTGTCTCTAGGTGTAGTTCCTCTTCTAGTGTCCTGACATGCCACATGCAAGACATACTGCTTCTTTTTCCTTTCCCAAACACTAGATCTTTTTCTTCTTAGTTAGACGGTTATCAGAATATTTTTACTATTTATATGACTTTGGACCCTTTTCCATGTCCTTTCTCTTCCAATTCGTCATAATTACCGCAGGTTTATCACTCCCCATTTTCTTAACCACTTGGTTTATCATGGTCAAATGTTTTGATAAGCTCTTCTCATTATTTCTCATTTTATAACTTGTAAAAGAACAAGAGATTTCCTTGGGAAGTGATGAATGTATTTGATTTTTATGCAACTAATCTAACAATTTAATCTCTATGTTTTCTTGGAATTCAATGTAACAAATATTCTTGACTACATGAGGCCCAACTAGTGAATATACTCCAAGATTATTCATGAATAAAGTGTTGAAGATATCATACCTCTCTTATATCACATTCTATTGATAAGGATCCCAAAGGTGAGACATCATTCTATGAGAACCAGTTACCTTCATGTTTCTTTAAAAGATCACTATAGATGGATGAAAACATGAAATAATGAACATATTTTGCATTATTAAGATGTTTCTCATACAATGATATCTCTACATTACTCTACTCATTTCAAGGCGCAAATGGTAATGGTTCTTCAATCACATACATTTTTTTAATAGAGAAGGATGACCCATAGGCACCTCTTCCACTCATGGAAATTCATGCCAGTGGGAATGTTTTCCTTAATGGGTATGGATCACAATAATATTTTTGATTTGAATACTAATTGTGTTTCTAAAAATAATATGATAATAATTTTACTACTCTATCTAATAAAATGTATAAAAATAAATAAAATTATATTTATTCGTCTTCCTCTATTTTGCTGAAATCCAATAAACCACTCAATTGGATTCTAAATATCATATTTATTTTACATTCAAGTGACAAGGATTTATATTTCATTCATACCACCCCAAATTTGGATTTTCAAGGAATTATAATGGTTTTAGGTTGGTATTCTAAATGCAGGCTGCATCAACTTACAGTTCCTTGATCCGTTGAGTGGACTAACCAATCCTAAAATCATTATTTTAGATTTCTTAAACCTTCGCCTCTCAGTTACCCCATGTTCTAATTTGGAAGTAAACTCTTGATTTCATCCATGTTAATTCAACCAACAACCTCTAATCCGAATTTCCCAATAATTTAATTCCCCACAACATTGGTTGGTCAAGATCACTGAACTATGGTTCGATTTTAACTGTTGTAATGGAAGCCTATATGGACTTAAATTTTTATCGAGGGATTTAATTCATTCTGCATAAATTTCTATTTATTATATTTATCACATTCTTTTTAATATTATTTGGGATTACCTATCTTATTAACCTTGTATTTAGATAATATTTATGCATAAGGCAGTTTATTTTAGCTCCATATTTCATGCTTGTTAATTCATTATTTATGTGATCCCAAAAAAACATCCATAATGAATAACCATGAAACTAAAAGAAATAAAATAAAGTTTATAACAATGATATTATTCTAAGGGTTAGTTTATCTAGTATTTGATAGACTAACTATTGACCTAGGGGAGAAACAAGTTGAACCAATTTGGTTCATGTTTATATCTTTCCACCTATCCACCTCTATATCTCCTTGGATTAGTTTCTCCTCAACTACAAACATTAACTGCCACCACTAGATTGGGAGATCCATCCATTATATATGCATTTTCTCACAAGTAGGTGAGGGGTTAAAGGGGGTTTACATAAAAGAAATCATGGGCACGCAAACCATATATATTAATGTGGAGAGAAGAAATGCTTTCCAACAATTTATTTTAGTTAATATACTAAAAGCAAACTAATCACATTCAAAGGTCCAGTATATCTCGTGATCATCTTCATGAATGGAAAGAATTATGCATTTAATAAAACTATTATTAAATTATTTAATCATTTTTGTAAAGATAAATCGCACTTGAAATGATTAATTATTACCTTTAATTAATTAATCATTTTATATTGATCCTTTTTTTAATTTCGTTGATATTCTCATCCATTATAATTTAAAAAAATTAAAATTAATTTAAAATTAACCTTGTTCATAAATGAACCATGGTGGTAACTCAGTGAATTCTCATCCAAAACTACGCATCATGTATTATATTTTTATACACTATATTTCTCTATGACATTTAGCATGCACATTGAATAATAATTATAATACAACTCATAATGGATGTACAGTTTTTCAATACTATAGAGATGTTAATAATTTATATGTATATATATAATCATCTATCACATGGAATGTACTAGATTTTTACACACACACATGTACATGTCTCATGGGTTATATAATATAATAAAATTTATATCTACCTAATAGGTAATAGTTCATGACATGTAGATCTGATCTACATGGCGTGTAATATTTTCACCATGTATTTGAAGTACATTCCTAGAAACTCAGTGTGTGAGGAATAATTTTGAAATCTTGGAGTAAATAGTGTTTCTAGTAGGCCACAGTCTTTGTTGACTCCACGTTACTTGGTCACCAGTTAGCTAAGCCATTTATGGGATACAAGGCTTAGCCCGGACCTGAAAGGGACTACATGCCATGTCCAGTGGTCCACATGAAATGTAATATGATAACTGTGTGCATGTATATATAGGTTAACACGTGGTGTGGGAATTCATTTCACCACATGTCATAAATGAAAAAGACATGAGTAATTTTGGAAATAATTATTATTAACTAAAAAAAACAACATTGTATGTAGAATCTGACTACATGGTGTGTAATACTGTGTTACCTGGATAGAACCCTTGGAAACGCTAGATGATTTCTTTTATTTAATTATAAAAAATAAATTAATAGTTTCTGTTAGATCTGAGAGAAACGATAGATGAAGAATAGATATTGTAATTCATATTAAAAGGAACAATTAAAAATCTATTGAAAAACTAAATTGTTAATGATTAAATCATAAATGAATTATTTATATAATAATAAAATATAATATTATTTCTCTGATACAACTTGTAGGTTTTGGGTGCAGTGGAAGAACGGGGAGGGGGGGTTGTTGCCCAACATTAAATTTTTCTGTAATCAATGATCAATATAAGATAAATACCACGATGAAAACCAATATCCACATAATTGAATCAAGGATTTAGACAAGGAATAATTTCCCCCAAAACCAAAGAGTCAAGTGTAAACATATTTTTTTATAATTAATTTAATTTAATATGATTACCTATATGTTGAATATTTCGTCATTTATGCATCCGATAATAGATCTTTAGTGAGACATCATTTTATTGTATAGATCAAGGATTGATATCCTCTAGAGGTATTCCACACGTGCTCCATGAATCTACGAAAGTCACTGAAGGAGTCTCTAGGTGCCATAATGAAAGATCTGTATGCTTGCGTCGTCTGCTATTGATCTCCATGAGAACCACATCCAAATAATTCTACGTGATTCAGTGGAGGAGGATCACTCTCGTTCATGAGATTTTTCTTGGAGAGGGAAGAACTCTCAAGGCTGGAGAGATTTTTCTCCAAATATTATGCCCAACACATTTGGCATCACTTGGCTTGGACTTGGATAATAATAGAATAATATACCAGGTATTTAATTCCCTAGCGAAATAATAAATAATTTGCACAGGTTCCTTAATTTTGTTATTAATACTAGTGAAACATCTTTTTCAAATAATAAAAAAACATTATTATTTCATGATATGCAATTATAATGTGAGTTATAATTTAATATTATTTAATAAAATATTATTAAATATTATTATTTATCACTGGACCATTAAACTCAGTCTTCTAATCCTTCTCTATATTTATTAATTGTTCTGCTGACAATATATTTTCCTGAATAACTAGTGATGGAATAAAAGAAATTTCACATTCATGAATAATTATTAAAACATGCAAGGAAATAATTTTTATAAAACATGTTAAATAATAAATTATTTAACTAGGATATTTTACAAACTTAGTGTGTGACCCTCTTGGCCACTTTCTCAGTGGCATTAGGAGAACCTACCTAAATTACATGGTTAACATCTAGCAACATGTCAATGCACCCATAGAGAATGAATTCAATGCTTTAATGACATGTCTACACATAAAAACTCTTACCATGTAATATAATCGCTTTATCACAATATCTCCAATAAAAAAGGTTACATGCTAGTGCCCACAACCTATATGCTCGATAACTATTTCATTGAATTTTTGGAAATAGAACATTCCAAAATAACACCATTTCCGATGATTTATTTAGGCAATGCCATTTCCATAAAAGGTCCTAAAATATTTACTTCTTTTAATGAATATTAGGGATTAATTATTTCCCACATTATTATGTAATGGAATATTGTTAGTGAAACACCAAACATATCCAAACTCATCGTGATCATATGTCATCATGGTTTTCATCAATACATCATATTACATGACATATTATATGCATTAATGACAACATTAAGGTCTAAGGACCAATACACATGTCTCAATATAGGAACATCCAATTACACTTATAATTTTGGATTTCCTAATGTCGGATTTTATTCGAAAAATATCTTACTAGATATTACCAAGGGAGTACACCATTAGAAGGTTACTCAAAGTCTAATAAGTATCTACCCATGATAACCTATATCATTTGTGTCCCTCAAAATATATCATCCAGACATAGAACATATAGTAAGAATAAAGTCATAACACTTCTATGATCTCATCATTGTAGGGAACTGTGATGTCCTTTTAGTGTGCAAGATATTCTTGGGAAATTATCACATACAATGTTATGTAGAAGAAAAATCATGATCTGATAAGTAAACTATTAATATTCAAAACCATGAAGTTAAGTTATCAAAATGTAAAAAATAAGATGGTTCAAGGGAACTAACTCCAACAGATCTCATATTCTTTAAATAATAAGTGTATAAGATAGACATAAATAAATAATAATAAAACTTATCATGATCATGTTTGATTTAATTATATGAAAATAAATCAACGTATCACCTAGGTTGATAAATCATTGTGCTAATATTGGTAGGAGTAATAGCATTATACACATCCACCTTTGTATGACCTGGTTTGACATCATTATGGTTCCGTCTTTAGCCACATTTTCATGCTTTGGGATAATCTATTAATTTAAAGTATTTACAACCCAAACATAGGTGAGGACAACCAAAATATTTCCTAATGAGGATTACATAAATAACTATGGAAACATGGGTCCTACATAATAATGGAAGAAGGTATGACACAAATTCCATCAAATTTAATTTAATATCAAATAAATTCAAACCCATGTAATAAATTAAATTAAACCATCCAACACATACCATGTTTTCGGTCATTCTCATGAATGGTCATACATAAAACACATAAGTAAATATAAACTTCTCAACATTCATTTCTAATAATTTTTTACTATTTAGATAAACAAAATTTCATAAATTAATTAACTAATTAATTCCATTTCAACTTAAAAAAATACATGTTAATTTAGAGATAAACATCAATAAATTCATTCATGGAAAATTAATGGTAGGAACAATAATTACACATTATTATAATAAATTACATATGAATTTAAATATTCTTTGAAACCATTATTAAAATTTCAAACACAAATGTTCCAAATCAATAAAATATGGATTTAATGATGTAATTATAAATTTAATGTAATTTGATTACATAGTTAATTGGAATAGTACTTGGTGTGTATTTATGAGTTACACACTAGGTATGCCAGTTTTCTTATACCCATGTAATATACTTAGAGATTCTTCATGAAAATTAGACAATCTACATGGCTTGTACTACCAACTACACACTGTGGGTTCCACTTGTAATGTGTTTCTGAAAACTACTAAATGAATTATCATGTTCATAAAATTTAGCGCTACATGAATTGTAAAATACTGATACATGCAATGTATATTACTTATTATGTGCCTATTGTCTCATCCAATGGATTGATGTGTACATCAGACATGGAAATTAAAGAGTTACACACCTTGTACATTATTTTCACATCATGTACTCTATTAATGAAATAACATGGTAGTATTACGTGGTTTGGATAATATGTAATAACCACACGAGATGTGGGAATTTCAATGCTATACCATGTAGACTACACAATGTATATTCCAACTAAAAATGTTGTAATCTAGAATACCATGTGCTGGGTTGGATCGGTTTACATGTGGTGTTTAATAAATGCACTGCGTGTAATAAATTCTAGGCATGCCATGTATCCTTCAACATGAAATGGTTTAGTGCACATGGTTACATTACATGCAATACAACTGCATTCTATATAATCCCCTACTATCCCAACATATTCCTGAAAATTTCCTTATGAAATTTCCAATATTTAATCATCTATTATTGGACAGAAGAAATTTAATCATGGTTGAAAAATAAAATATTAATAATAGGTTAATTCAAATAATATTAAAGAATGAATAATATAGAATGAGAAATTCAACCATGCTTGCACATATTGACCAACAATCAAATAAATAATTATAATTTAAAAACGTGTCCAATATGATGACACTTGTTGGTTTCGAGTGAAATGGAAGAGACTTTGGTGGGAATTTAAATTTAAGATTATTTTAATGTAGAGTTGTCTGAAACCCTATAAATAGGGTATTTTATGCTAAATTTATAAATACTTTATTTAGAAATAGATGAACTGACCACATCATCTTAGGCTCCTTCCTTCGATGGTGATGTTGATCTTCTAAAAAACCCTTTCAGATTACCTTTTTCTGATGTAAAGATTCATAGGTAGAATCCCTCTAGAGGTAATACACAAATTCATCTTTTATTTACATGAAACACCAATTTAATTTCTGGTCCTAGCATGTAAGATTAATTATGTTGAACTATTCTTGTTGATCTACATTATATACTTTGGGATTATAGGAGTTCATCATGTTCTTGAGGGGAAGAGAATATGAATTTGATAGAGAGAGTGATAGAGAGAGTGATATATTTCCACTGTGTGCAAGAACTCTATATTCTTAATTTTCAATTAACCATTATATGTAAAATTAACTATATATAAATATAGATATACGGTTTTTGTTAAAATATTATTTAATTCTGTACTGACCCTTAAATAATATAATAATATTTAATAAATACCAATAGAAATAAAAAAATATTATTATTATATTGTAACGGAATTCACACTAACTCTCACAATAATAAATATTATTTTACTTTCTTGTAAATAACTAATTATCCCTAGAGGTAGTTGCAGTACATTCAAAATCCTCATAATTTTTTGAATGAAAAAAGTAATAAAATATTACATTCATCAATAAATTCATTCAATTATACAACATAAATAAAATTTTTCCTCATTCATGAGAATAATATCTTTTCCATTAATTAAATACAAATTGAATTCCATTGAGATAAATAAAAAACATATTTTGTGATCCTCTTAGATTCTTTCACATTGGAATTAAGAAGGATCCCCTAAAGGCAAAGATTACTCTCTAGAAAAGTGTTATGGATCATAGAAGAAGGAAAATAATACTAAAATGTGAAAAAAACATACTAACAATCACTATGTAACAAAATTCCATTTTTACAATATCTCATCAAATAGGTTGCACATCTGAGTCATTAACCTATGAGCTTAATAAATTTTTCTTTGACAATATGAAATAAAAATATCATCACACCATGGTTATTGAATTTAATAAGATGTTCATATTACAATAAATGGGACGATATACAAGATTTCATTAATATATAAGGTAAACATCCTTCCTCAACTTATCTACTAGTAACACGACCATAACAACACACCCAACACACCCTACTTTTTCCAACATATAGCATAATGGTTTTTATTAGTAAATATAAGTGTGTGAGATATAAAATTTATTAATGATAATATTAAAGTCCTAGGTATATTAAAAATGCACAAAGATTAAAATATTTGATGACACCAATACATATAGAATTATTAATGCAGGGTTTGTTACCAAAATCTCCAATATTAGAGATTACCAAATGTGACATTCATGACAAAAAACCTCACCCGTTGATGATTAATCACACATAAAAGTCACATAATATGTTCCCCATCATAGATTTTTATAGGAAAGTAGAACTATATTTATGAATATCTTTATAAAACTACATGGTTCACATCATTATGGGGAATTGGTATGACTTTATCAATGCATCATATACCCTACGACATTTTACATTAATGTCGTATATTATAGTGAAAAATATGTAAAAATATGTATTATAAATATTCAAATGATAAAATATAATTGCAATCAAATTTAAAATAGTTGGTCTTAGGACACTAACTCGAACACATTATACACTTTTCTATGTGATATAATGGCTTGAGGTTATAACACATACTTATATTCTGGGTGTAGTTTCCCGATATCATTATAGATCTATTGTGTATAAACTATAGTCTCATGATTATTAGTATAAAATATGCAAGATATGGTGGATTCTGGAAATATAATGAGGTTATGATGAGGGGGATGTGGTTGTGCTACATGATCTTAAAGGTGATGTGTTTATGGGATTCATGGGATTCAGCATTGATATGGATTCTTGGGATGTAAGATGGTTATGGGAGCAGTAAACATAGGATGTAACCCTTGGGGAAAGAAAGAGACAAATTAGTTTGGAAGTTGTTATATGGTACCCATTATATATATAGTTTTTTCATTATTATATTTCTAAATTAGTACATTTTATATATGTAAACCATGATGAGGCTAGGAATTTAGTTTACCTATTTTAGTTAATGTGTTAATTTTTCTATTTATTCAATGGGGGCCTACTGTTATTCTTTCACAATTTCATTAGAGGTTTTTAGGAGGATCCTACTAAGTATAAATTATATTATCACTCTAAATATATATACATATATATATATATATATTAAATATTGTTTTGGTACATCATTGGGAGCTAGATTTTTGTAGAAAAATAGCTTTCATACAAGAGGTTAAATGCCGATTTAAAAAAATGACATTAAATCAATTTTTTATATGTATTAATTAAAATATGATGTCAAAACAATAGCTTTGTACATCATTTTTTTGGTAACAAATGTAAAAAACAAAAATTTTAAAGTATTCTTGAAATAATAAACATGAAAACTATCTGATAAAGGATCTTTAATGTTTTTTATTCATATAATCAATGTTAAGAAGTAATTAATTACATCATGAATGAATGATTATTTAATTTCCATAGAATAGTCCTCTGAACATTTAAAACCACTCTAAAATTTATGATGTTGTTGAAAATGTTTTCAATAATCCAATATAAGTTACCATCCTCTATTTTTTACCATTTTGGATCTACTCATCCCTTATTCAATAAATTATTTCCACAGGTTCATCATTAAAATATTTTTCTATGGAATCATCCATTATTATCATATTGTTTATTGTTTATGATTATATTTCATAAATGATATATCTTTTGATTATTTTTTTTATAATGAAGAATTATTCATCCGATAATGTTAAAAATATGAAACTTATTCATGAGATTTATCATTCATATAATAAAATGCCTCCCCAAATTACATTTTTGGTGACTCATTAGTTATTTTCTTGAAGAAAAATTATGAAGCACAGTTCCAAATTCATTAAATTGAATTTCAAGCATTAATATGGGGTTTATTGTTTTCATTTGGATTCAAAGATTTCAATATTATCTATCTTTACTATTTACCATGGGATTATTCTTTGTAAAAGTTAAAAAAATTAAAACATTTAATATCTTTTATTTTATAACCAATGTTGAAAGTATATTATGACATCAGTTATTCATTATATTTGACATTATAATCCACCATCAACATTGGTTATAAAAATAACCAACATCGAGAATTTTTTTTTGAAAAAAATAATTTTTATATTGGTTATCATCAAATGATATTCATGATATGTTTACGATGTTGATTTCTATTATAATCCTTACAAAAATGATATACAAAACCAGAAAACAATTTAAAAAAATGTTTTTGTATTAATATGGTAGATGAGATGGGCGATACTAGCTTGTGGATTTTTCTTGAGTACCTGGGTTTCATGGTCACTACTTTAGGAGTGGAGCATATCTTATCTATAGTTTATTTATTTTATACCAGATTATATGACATTAAATTTATGTTCTGGGATCCTATGGATGGTTATTTTTTATAAAAAGTATGTTAGTTGATTATCATATTTTTTCTTTATCTAAATTTATACCAATGTAAATACCTCCCATGTGTTTGGGTAAGATACCATTGGTTCTATTCATTAACCCATGAACCATTGATGGTAGTATTTAGAATGCATTATCATCCACTCCTAGCTATCGTCCCTAGAAGGGTACCTTTGGAGGGAGGTGGTCATGGAAATGTGTAATGAAATATTTTGATATAGAGATAGGTTTGAGCATGGAGGTAAGAAGTTTTGAGTATTGTATGAGTATATAGAGAAATTATAGTAGTTTTACTTGGTATGTGACATAAATAAGGGAGAATGGCTAGGACACAAGTATTTATTTCCCCATGTGATCCAACAAAAGAATCTTCATGTTTTCTGAATATATTAATCAAAGTGATTCATCTTGTGGGGTAAAGAACTATATAATGTTCATGCATCATGATTATATGATCCTGTGTTTAAATGGTTAATATGATTAAAATTATTTTAATTTCAAATAATTAATAATTGTTATGTGATATTTATCTAGGACTAGAACTCCCTAACATTTTTTTAGTAAATATAGCTCCCTGTTTCTAACTCCTTGAGATTCATGCTAAATATGTTCTACATGATATAATGATAGATCATATTAGATTAGATGAGTAAAATAATGGCACTTATGGGAGGAAATACCAAGCATTGCAGTTTTAGACTTTTCAAAAGTAAGAGTTATCCATTTTGGATCATGAGATTGGGGATTTGTTGGTTGAGGTTTAGATTTCCTTCAGTTTAATCTATTCTTAGATAGATCAATATGTTTTTTGGATGCGATAATGCTACCTGGGGAATCTTATATATAGTGAATTTTATTCCTTAGGGATCAAGAGTAGTCAATTAATTCCTGAGTGATGTTTATATAGTAGTTTAAGAATGAGTTTTCTACTCCAACTGTGACAGGATCTTTTTGACTAGAGATGATTTCCCTATGATTATAGATTTTTTAGTGATACTTTTGATATGTTGTGAGACCTCAAAGATAACTTGTTTAACTAGAAACCCTTTGATTATTATCCCCTTGAAGTGAATTATTGGGATAATCATCATCTTTGATTGTGATCCCTTTTTCTCAAATGAATAGAGTTTCTAACATTCTATTTGATTGAAACCCACAAGTTATGTCACGTGAGAATATTCTATATAGAACTTCAACCATTGATTTCCAACCAGTATTAGGATTTCCTTTAGTGATGTTATGTATGCAATCATTTCATGTGTTTGGTGGTGATGATTTGGTATGGGGAGGGGTTGATATTCTTATTTCAGAATTTAAATTACTATAAAATTCTATCAGACCTAGTGTTGTATATTTTTGATCAAGGAAAGGGTTTATTCTATGCTTTCTATATATATATATATTATTCCCTTCTACAAGTCCTAGTTTTGTGGTTATTGGGCTTGGGGAAGGGATCATTTTATGCTTTCTCTTTTATATATTACTCTTCCCTCTCAGGCCTAGTTCTATGGGTTCTCATTTGGGGGGAGGAGATATTATATGTTTTTTGTTCATATATAGTCTCCCTTGGTATTGAAATATAACGTTATGATATCTTATTTGTTATATCACTATCTTATATGGAATAGGATCAAATATTGATTGGAGTATTTTTAATATGTTTAATGATGAAATGATTAAAGGGATGGATTATTTAATGTTAAGTGAAGCATGATGAAATTATTATGTGATATTAGAAAGATATTTTTTAAATGAGTAGCATTGTAAAAATGAATTATATGAATATTAAAATGAGAAATATTGGGGTGTTATTGTGTATTTAATTATTTGTGACATCTGGTATGATGTTGTGTTGGTTGTTTTCTACTTTTTTTTACGTTTATTGATATTAAATATTGATTAACTATAAATATAATAATTGTAACATGTGAGAAATTATGTTTTATGTGATGATTGTCCTTGAATTTTTATTTTAATTCTTTCCTTTTGTCGATTTTTTATTATAGTGAGAACCATTATTTAGAGTTATCATTTGTAATGGACTGAATTTTCCATAAACCATTCAATTTTTAATTCCCAGATATCATAGTGTCATAATATATTTCTATCTTTATATCAGAGGTTGGGTAATGGATACATCATTTATAAGTAATTCAATATTTTTTAATTTAAATTAGAATTCAAAATATTGGCTATGTGTGATATATTACATATGGTTTAAAAATGTTATCTGTGTTTTAATTTTATTTCATTTGAATTATTTCTAACAAGTTACTTATATTTTATGCATTGTTTTATATTTATTTGAATTTATTTTTAAATAATCCTTCACATATAATAACATTATATATTATTATATATATTATGTTGTGTAAATCATTTGAACAAAAACTTATGTTAAGAAACATTATATATATATATATATGCATAATAGGTTGTTAATATTAATTTGTTATATACAAAATTTTGATATATATATATATTATATTAATATTTGGGAGAAAAATATAAAATTGTATATTCAAAAAATTGAAAAATAAAATGTTTTAATAAGATATTAAATAAAAAAATTATTTTAAGGAAAATGATGTTCCATGACAAAAATAAACTATTAATACCGATTTGGGACCAAATACAATTGTAAAATTCCAATTATGATAAAAATATATTACTAATTTTAAATTTAAATTATATTCCACTTTAGTTAAAAATAAAGGAGGTCCTTACCTAGAATTAAGGGCCACTTTTGGCCTTTCACCATCATTGTCCTTTGATTTTAATGAGTAATAGTGATTCATAGGGTTTATTGGTGAGAAATATTTGTGTTTTAAAATGAAAAAAAATGAGAATATTGAATTAGAGAGAGATAAATGTATGTATGGATTAAAAATAGTAAATAAATAGGAAAAGGGGTGTTTTATGAAAATATTTTAAATTGTTTTATGAAAACATTTTAAAAATGATTTGATTAAAAAATTGAATTGTGAATTGTTTAAAAAATGAGATGACTTTAAAAAAATAAGAAAACAAAATGATAATGTTATATATATATATATATATATATATACAATCACCTAATGAATTTTTTATTAATTACTTTTTATATAAATTATGTCTCTTTGATATCTTGTGATGCATGCACTAACAGTTCTAAACAAAACATGATACTCTATTAAAATATTAATTAAATCTGACTATTATAACCTTGTCATTAAATTTTTGTGACTGAATAAGACTAAATAAATAATGAAAAATATATATCATACAAATGTTTATTTTTTATCTATTGATTATCAATAAAAATAATAATAATTTTAAAATAAAAATATATATTTTCTAAAAAAAAAATTCAAAGAGAAAGATTTTGTCGCTTCTTGCAATCTTATGATAAAATAAATTTGGGAAACTTTTTTAAAATTTATTTGATAAAATTATTTTAATTTTATAAATCATCGTATAAAAATTATCTTAGGGTGAATTTATTGGATTTTTTTGAAACGTTTCATTTTCTTGAAAAATATTGAAAAATACTTTTTATATTGAAAACTGTATTTTCATTTAAATTATTTAAAATGTTAAATTAAATGTAAAATTTGTTCATTGGTAAAATTAGTTAAAATATATTATATTCAATACATTTAGTTATGTGGAATAAATTTCACATTAACTTTCCATATTAATTGTAACATCTCACCCATCCTCATTGGCTTGAGTCAAGACGGAGTTGATACTAGGCCTTAGGTGATATCCCCATGATGCCAATGGATAAAAAAAATGCCAATAGATTCAATCCAATGTCAAGGGATGAGATGTTACAAATGGTATCATCTTGTTCTGTCCATGACATGCAAAGGATATCACTCTAGGTTGATCAATCATTCATTTTGGGACAAATTTTATAGGTTGATCGTCTTGGAGTAGAAAATCATTCAGTTTATTCCATGAATTGGGATAATATAAACATGTAAGACTATTGAAATATGAAATTATGAGCATAAAAAGGAATCCCTAATCTATTTATTCATAATAAAAAGTTACTAGGGTGCTGGGTAATAAGTGTTTTCGAGATTCTTATAGGAGTTCCAGTCTCATTGTCATTGGTTTAGCCAATGATACGTGCATGACAAGAATTGATAAAAATGACTTTTCACAAGGAGAACATAATTATTTTTGAGTAATGATATATCATTTGGTACAAAAATGTTGATTTTTAAAAATTATTGAATAATTTTTTTTTTCAAATTATAGATTTTGAAAATGAAATGATGGTGGTACTTTGAAAATGATTTTTTTTCAAAATTATGGTTAAATTTTCAAGAACAGATAAAAAAATGAATTTTTGGAATTTTTTGAAATCCCTATTATTATTGTTGTGATCTGGTGAATTTGAATTGTTAACCATTAGTTTCTATTGAGTGAGACCTTTGGTGTTTTGTTTTGATTGTAGGAAAATGGCACCCAATAGGAGTCATAGAAACCAAGGGAATGAGACTCATGAGAATGTCATTTCACCTAAGACATACGTGAACCAACAACTGATTCAGACTATAGTTCAAGCCTTTAAGGATGTGGATAGAGGGAATATAATGAATTTACCAAGGAAAGTGCATCATTTTTTCTATTTCCAATGCACAATCCACACATATTTTAGGGTGATTTGGAACCAGATAAGGTAGAGGTGTGGCTAAATAAAATTAATTGAATATTTTATTTATTCAGAATTCTAGAAAAGTAGAATTTCATGTTGGATATGTATATTAAAGAAGATATTTAACACCATTGGTAGAATTTAGCAGTTCATGAGAACTTAGACCAAGGCCATGCATGATGGATTTTGAAGAACTTTTTAATAATCTAGTCTATCCTCAAATATTCTAGATTTTAAAAATGATGTAATTATTCAGCTTGAAGTAGGATAACCCCTCATTGATAGATTATGTAGATAAATATATGGATTTAGTGTTTTTTTTCACCTGAAGTTGTTGCTTGTGAATCCTTGAAGGCACACATTTTTGAATCAATAATGAGGTAGGAGATTCACTTGAAAATTTCCATTCTCTTTATAGTGCATTGTACGGAGATGGTCAAAAGGGGGACTACGGTAGAAAGGTAAATATTTGAAGCTAAGGGTGGAGGTATCATGTTATTACTACAGGAAATGATGGGAAGTCTAATGGTGGGGACAAGCAGAAAAGGAACACCTATTTTAGAGTTAGAGGAATGGATTAGAACCAGATGATAGGATCAATGAATATTCTTTAAATACCCAATAGACAATCTGGATGATTTTAATGTGGTTCTTTTGACCACACGAAGTGTGAATTTATGGCACCACTGAGATCATTCTACAATTGAAACTATATGGGGCATCATTAGCACTATTGTCAACGTGCTCCAAGATCATGTGTTTGGGAAACTTATCATGTGTGACAAACATCATATTCTACAATGGGATGAGGGAACTAGAATACCTCTCATCAGTAGATTTTTGATAGCCTTGGATAATCTAGGAATACCATGAATCCTTAACAATTGATATCACCACATGGAAATAAAGAGAAAAGTGAAGAGGGTGTGCAACTATATGGAGAGAAGAATTTTTTTGGATGATCAATAAGGATTACCAATGGAGATAGGTTTGATTAATCTTAATTCAAACATCACTGAAGATTAATTATATATAGGTGCATCTCATCCATTTATTTCTTCTTGTGCTACTGGTTTTATAGGTTTGTATGTTGAGATGAGGCCTTCACTTTTGAATCCTCAAACTCATCTTGGTCAAAGAGAATGTTGAGACTTTATGTGAAGAGAATGTTTTATAAATATTTATAGATAAGCGTTGATATGGGATTTATCTATTCATGATATGGATTTCTATTACATATGCATCGGTATGGATTTTTGGACAATGTTCAAGGATCACATCAATTGTTATACACGAAAGGTTAGTTTTACAACTAATAATGGAGTTTAGAATCTCATTTAAAGATATCAAAACATAAAGAAAGGTGAAATGGGCTTGTTATAACCTGAATCTAGAATAATATTATCCTAGTAGGTGGATTTCATGTTGGAATCAATGCAATAGATCGAGAATAGTGGTTTTCTAGTAGTTGTTGATCACCTTTAGAATGATTTTTCTAAACATTCCATGATTTTCCACCCACAGGAGAAGTGGATTTTACTATTGATAACCTTATAGGGACTAGCACAATTTCACTTTTTTATCGAATGGAACCAAAACAATTAATGAAAATGAAAGTGCATTTGGAATAGATATAATGAAATGTGTTCATTCGGCCAAGAATGTCTTCATGTGTAGGAACAATTTTGTTTGGTAAAAAGAAGGAAACTATTTGGTTATGGGTTTATTATCATATACATAATCAGGATATAATAAAGAATCAATATCTAAATGCAAACTTTGATGATATTTTTTATATATTTAGGGGAGATTAGTGGTTCAGTAGTATTGACAAGAACTTAAAATATCACCAATTTCTAGTTCAAGAGGATTAAATTCTAACGACCTTTTATAGTCGTACATATAACCATTATGAGTACGTGGTTATTCCATTAGGTCATAATAATTGAGAAGCATTATTTATGAAATTGATGAATTTGATATTTTAGAGATATTTGGATTCATTTGTGGTGGTTTTTTTGAATAACAAATTGGCATATTCAAGGATAGAAGATGAGAATGAAAAACACTTGGAGATAGTGTTGGGAATTTTGTGTGATCATCATATGTATGAAAAACTATCAATGTGTGATATTTTGGTACAAGAGGAACTTTTACTTATCCATGTAATCTCTAAAAGCGGTGTTTCTATTGATCCAGAAAAGATAGAGGCTTTTATCACTTGGAAACCGCCAAGGAATGTCTTTGAGATATGTAGTTTCCTTGGGTCTAGGTGGTCATTACCAAAATTTTGTTCATTATATTTCATGATTATATTCCTATATGATATCATTGGAAAGGGAAAATATTCCATTCAAATGGACTGAGTAATTTCAGACGTCTTTTTAAGATCTTAGTGTTCACATTTGACTAGTGCCAATCTTGAATTTCCCATAATCAAGAAAAGGATATATGGTGCATTGTTATTCTTTAGGATCTTGGTTGGGATTCATTCTCATGCAGTGAGATTTTGTTGTTTCTTATGGATCAAGGAAGTTATTGTTTCATGGTAAAAACTACCAAATTAAAAATTTGGAGTTATTTAGATATATTCCACTATTGGAAGAATTAGCATCATTATCTATTTGGAGAGAAATTTACTATATTCACATATCAAAATATCATGAAACAAATTTTCTAAAAAAAGGGTTTTGAACCCAAGAAAAGGAATATGGATGGATTAACTCCAAATGTTTGAATCTGATATTATTTTTACATATGATAAAGTAAATTTAGTGGAAGATGCATTATTTATAAGGTCATATACTTAATTGGAAAAAGTAATTTCATATAAATGGAGGTTGATATCAGTGATAGTAAACATGCACAAAGAATGTGAGGAATGAGGGCTAGTTGTGGTTTTTTTCCATTTCCCTTGATCCTAATTTGCTTAATATAGTTAAAGAGTCATAATAACCTGATTCAGAATTTGTGGAAATGAGGACAAACTAAATTGTGGGGAGATGATAGATGGATGCAAGCTTGATGGTAGTTTATTTTTGTGGCTTCAATATTGGATATCCATGCTTATGGATTTTGAGGGACAAATTCTTCATTACTACCACCATTTACGATGATATGATTATCCTGGAATAAAAAATATGAATAAGGCATTGAAATAATAGTTTTGACATGGGTTAGCATGAAACTAAAGGAGGCTGAGTAAGTTTCATGATGTCTATCCTATGATGATGTTAATACAATGAATCAATGACCAGAAGGTATGTTGTAGTCTCTACCCATTTCTATTTGAAAAATGGAGAATATAGCCATGGATTTTGTAATATATCCCCCAATAATTGTTTGGAAACATGATTCAATATGGGTGATATTGGATTATCTCACAATGTCATCCCATTTCATCCCTATTTGTGAATATCATACAGTGAAGGTCTTGTGAATAATATATATCTGAGAAGTGGTAAAAAGGATGTCATGCCCATTTCTATAGTTCTTGATAGAGATCCAAGGATTATATATCATTTTTTGAAATCCTTACAGCAATCCATTGGGAATCATTTGTCATTGAGTATAGTTTATCATCCTTATATGGATGGAAAATCTGAAAGGATGATACATACATGGGAAGACATGATGTGGGATTGTGTAATGGATTTTGGGGGCTCATGGGAATAGAATTTACCATTAATGGAGTTATTGTATAACATAAATTACCAATACTCGATAAATATAAATACTTTTGAAGAATTGTATGGGTGTCTATGTTGTTCTCCACTTTGTTGGGTGGGAAAATATGAGACTTCACCAGGTGGGATCAATATTTTCTTAGAGACAATTGATTAAATTCAGTTGATCTAGGAAAAGAATTGAGGCTATTCAGTGTCATTATAAATTCTATACAAATCATCATTAATGGATAATGTAATTTTAGGTGAGTGATAATGTGTTCTTTATAATCTCTCCGGGGATTGGGAATAATTACTTTGGAAAATAGGTTATGTTATATTCTCAATGCATATGCCTTTTTGAGAATATTGAATGTGTAGGTGAGGTGGAATATAATTTTAATTTCCCCCATGGTTCAATGTAGTTCATAATCTATTTCATATATCAATGTTGAAAAAGAATAATCTTGATCTAGACCATGTGATTTTATGGGATCACATATAACTATATTTAGATGCTTTGTTGGTTCCTATACAGGTACAGATTATAGATAGGTAAGAGAAAATATTTCATGGGAAAAACATCAGTCCAGTGCTGCTTTTTCTGGCAACATGGTTATATTTTGGAAGACACATGGGAACATGAGAATGAATTGGTTCAATAATGGATAAAAATCTATTTGAAAAACTACGATTTTTTACTTCCTGTGGAGGGAAAGGGAATTGGTGGGGAGAATTTAACATCATCATTTTCACGTCAGTAAAAAATTCATTATGCTTTTTAAGTATATAACGTGGGTGGGTAATCCTTGGGAGGGTTTAGATGATTTTTGTCATGTTTTTTGGGATTTTATATTGATTAATATCTTGAAAATGGTTAGATGAAATCAGAAATCTCCAATAACAAATCATTCAAATTGAAACATGGTCTTCTAGGGAGGACCACGGGATGTCCAAACCATCCAAACACCATGGAGTAACTATGCAATGTGGAATAGATGTGTTCTTCATCATTGGGGAATGGTTTTTCAAATGGTGTGAACCAACCCTGTGAGGGGTGTATAGAGGCAGGTACTGGTGCATGGTTGGCACACAGTTTTCCTAACCACATGAACCTACCATGCACGCTTAAAAGATGGATCATAAATAAGTGGATATAACTTGTTTTAACACCATATCCAACATTGTTTCATCCATTTTGACCCTAAATAAGTTTTTTCCTCCCAATGGTTTTGGAAGCATTACCCTTGAATCATGGAGTGATCCATTAGTGAATCCTAGGGCATTGAATCACTGTTCTCTTGGTAAGTCATTGTTCTTGATTGTTTTCCTTAGATATACTCTACATACTGCTGTTAGATTCATAAATACAGTCTATTGGGGATGAATAAATGATATTACATTCAAATAATGATTATGTTTTGTTTTTTATTATGTTATAA
The DNA here is from genome assembly GCA_963277665.1 of Viscum album. Lineage (NCBI taxonomy): Eukaryota > Viridiplantae > Streptophyta > Magnoliopsida > Santalales > Viscaceae > Viscum > Viscum album. The sequence goes on along the minus strand of OY728143.1, from coordinate 1,267,547,045 downwards.
AAGGGGATCCAAGTTTGGGTTTTGGAGATTTAAATGGGGTTTGAAGAATAATTCATGTCGTTCTTCATGTTCACTATAATTTCTGAGGTAGCAAGCGTCACCCTTAACTATTATTATTAGAAATTTATTTCTTAGATTCAAATTGTTTAAATTGATTGAAATTGATAGTGAAGTTTATATTTAAATCATGGTAGTAACCCTATTCTATGATAGTTTCTAGGATTCTTGAAAATTGGTTTTTGTGAAATGTGCATTGTTTATAGATTTAAAAATGATGATTTCAAATTATGAAGTGGTTTGATTCATTGAGATGGATTGATTTATTTTTTTAATAAATGTATGGGTTTATTGAAATGGATTGAAATGGTTTGTTTGACATTGTTTTTTCATACATAGGTTGGTGTGAGTTCACGCTTTCAACGTGACCATAAATAAGGGGTGTGTACCATTGGGGTATAATGAATGTGACCCAAGATAATGAGAGTGTTTCATTGAGGCACAAGGACACTTAGTGACTACATAGTAGATGGAAGATAAAGATATCAGGATTAAGTAACTTCACTGATGCATGCATGTGGGAGTGTGTCTGTGTGTGTGAATCATAGTTTGGGTATACCAAAACAGATTGGGTAGTGGTATAGGTAATGGTTTATTACATGGAAACTATTTTGGTATGAATTTTTTTTATATTTTTATATAAACGTCTAAAAATTTTAAAGTTATTTATATAAATTATTTTATAAAAATGAGGTAACGTGTTCTATCCTAGTGGAATGAGTATTGAATTCCATTTGGGAATGCATATTTAGTTTCATTGCTCACATTTTGATTTGAAAATTTTATTATTTTTTGTATATTTTTTATCAAGGAAAATATAAATTGAAAGTATCACATTTCCTTAGTGGTGTCTCATGATACACGGGCTTGTATTGTGGAGTTTTAGATTTTTAAGAGTTGTAGAGTTGGCGTCGTCGGAGTCTCTTGAGCATTGTCTGGTTTTGTATTACACTTTGTTGTTGATGTTGATCTGGGTTTCATCCTGGTACTCTAAAATATCTGGATTGGTTTTTTATACATATATTTATCTTACATTGTTATCATTCATCATATAGTGGTTTTGTTTAATGTTTGTTTGGTTGTGGATGTTTTATTTCTAAAGTGAAAATCGTCCCTCGGTTGTATTAAAGACCTTGCCATTTATTGATAGCTATTAGAATCTTGGGGATGTCTCCTACGACCTAGTATAATTTCAACCTTGACTCAATCTAATGATTATGGGTGGTAATTTACATTAAAAACTTTTATACTTATACTAATTTTCTCTTTAGAAACTTTCTTTTTCATTGTGTCTCTGTGTATAACTTTAAAATTGGATTCTGCCAATTTTTTTATTTGAATTTGGTAAAATGGATTACATATTTAAAATAAATGTAATTTTTTTATTTAATAAGTTATAATTAAATTTTGACCATTATTCATTACGAATGAAATAAAAAATCATTACCACAGTTAAGGTAAAAGCAATTATACCAGGGGTTAAACTAAGAAGATTAGAATTGAAAATGACCTAAAACGTTTTCAATACACATTATATGGACATATTTAGACCCTATAATCTCTATGTGTCAGTAATTAACAATTTTGGTGGCCTGTGTCCTGATAAAAAGGTGGGTTTAATCGAGTGTTTAAAAATTCCAAGTGTGTCCTCTCCCCCAATTATAAAATTCCACCCCTCTCCAACCCTATTCACACTTCCAAATCCATTTGGTTTATAAAAAACCTAAAAAAATAAAATAATCCCCTTAAAACACCATAAACATCTTATTTGGATAATAAATCCAACCTAGTAGGGCTTTGATTTTAAAAGCTAAAAAAGTTCCTCGAATAATAGGCAATATTCTTAAATGAGCATTTGTATTCTATTTATTATCCCAAATCATAAAAATATAATTAAGTCATGATAATATAATAAAACCAATATATAATAAAAATTGAAATTTAATTATGTTATTGTAATAACCAATATCCATCTCCACTTCCATTAAATCATAAATTAGATAGTCGACCATGTATATGTTGTAATACCGCCTCAAGAAACGATGTTACTTTATTTCCATAAAAATATCTCAAAGTTGGATATAATGATGGATTTAATGATTATATATAATATTTATTATATAATAATACTTATGTAATAATTATATCACATACATATTCCCAATTCACATTCCTCTTAAAATATGATAAAGCCCCTCGTGTCTTCCGCAAACTACCTCCAGGCAAAGCAATGTGAACTTTTCTTCACTTACGCTTTACATGGAAGTTAATATGGATAAATTAAATAAATAAATGTGATATATATGACATTATATCAATTATATAAAATTAATATATCATAAAATTCCTTAAAACATCACCCATTAAGGTAAAGATAATGTTGCTCATGTGTACGTGAGACCAACCTTCTCTATGTAGCGATATGATTAATTTTTCATGAAAAAAATTAAGAATGGTTATAATAATTTATATATTGAGTAAATATTAATTTTATAACATTTTTATAACTTTATAAATTATTTATTTAAATACTATACATGAACTTGTTATTTCATCCAAAAAACACAGATGAGAAAAAAGGCAATTAACACACAAAACAATCAAAATAATGAAATATTAATAAAAAATAGTGGACATATATTATAAAAGGATTTTATATGATATTATAAATATGATTATTTATATATTACAAATTAATTATTGGATTTAATGAATTATATATTAGACTGAATCATGTTCATCTAAAGAATCTTTTGAGGCATGTGGCATCATCTCAATTTCGATTCATTATGGAATATTTTATTACTGTGAATATAATTTCCTTTATATGGTATACATAATAACCCTTTTACATGTAATATATTTATTCCTTTACATTTCATGTTAATTTTAGTTCCAATTTTAATTATTTCATCTATGGGTATTTGACAATAAATTTAGTAAGTTGTAAGGGATTTTGTCTTAATTTTCATTTCCTTTAATCATTTTTGTTAATATGAACATATTCACTTTTTTATTGTTTATATACCGACCATTTAATGAATCAATCATGAATAACTATTTATTCATAATGATTTATATTTCATTTCAATTTTTAATTCAATGGATTAAAATTTAAAATTTAGAAAAGTGGTCAACAATATTGGGTATTTTCACTATATTTCATGATTGTTAACATTCTCTAAAAACATTTACTTTCATGGGATAATTTTTCAATAGAAATTAGTTTATATTAAATATATATATTATTATATATCAAGGATATTATTATTTAAAAAAATTTATACCATTTATATATATGGTGCTTACTTTGAAATTTATATGATTAAATGGGGAAATGCTGATAAATCTGTATTCTTTACTCAATAAGGATATTTTTTCATGTGGAATACTGATTCATTAATTATATAAATTACTCAAAATTTGAGGAATTATTTTTAAATTATATTATAGGTGTATATTATTTATAGATATACCTTCACGTAATGTCATATCTCGACTGTCTAGGAAACCGATTGTCGGATTGGTCATCACATTGACTCAAGAATGCCACCCCAAATCCTAGAGGCTACTAACTTGAAGTAAGGTTCAAACGGTGGTAGGGTACGAAGACTATACCCTCATTATCAAATTTTAACAATGGAATAAGATATAAGGAAAATAACACAAAACAATGAAAGTAGTAACAATAAAAGATAGAGCACATGGACAACAATATAATGACTGCATAACACTGTCTAAATCAAAACATACATATATGCCAGCATGTCCATATTAATACATCTCTATGTATTTAGAGTATATATAGAAAATAGTACAATTAAGTACATGGATAAAGAAAAGATTAATTTCTCTGTGGGTGATCTCCATTAGCACCATCGGTAGTAGCTCTGTCCTGTCCTCCTAAGAACCCATGTACAATGTGTATCACAAGAAATAAATCATGGAGCAATAGACATGAATATATAATCAAGTACCCCTATGAAATGGAAGCCTAATCAGGGTGTGATATATACTCATTTGGACACTGCCAATGGTGTCTAATGAAAAATTTAGTTCATGTATATAATATAAGTAGCGTTAATGTAAATAAAAAATGAAAGCTATAGCATGAAAAATAAATAAATAAATTTTTTTTGGCTCAGGTTCCTCAAGAGAATATAGTATTACCATACTTACTCATGAATAATACAAAAATATCATAACCATAGGCAACCTCTATAAAATAGATATGGGGGAAATGATAACTATATGTCATAAAAAAGTATCATGAGATGGAATAAAACCAAGCATGTGATTTATCTTGGCGGATTCATCCATTGGATAAAAATTATTCTTCCCCATCCTTCATTATAAAATAAATTACTAAAATTAAATAATCATCATCATGGGCCTGTCCAAGGAAAACAATAATATGAAACCAATGTATCTCACTAGGAGCATGAAAAATAATCACTTTAGTCGAAGTCCATCCAATGTGATCCATGAAGGTCCTCACAAGAATCACTCTTGGCCTAGTGTGACACAATGATTGGTGATATTGTACATAGTATCTCACATAGTGGACAATGTCTCACTCCTGGAAAAGTGTAACAAGCAAGCTAGTGAGCCTATCCAAGTTGTCTCCATTAGGGAAATGGTATCGTTCATGTTGAGGTAATAAGAACACATCGTGATCTTGTCTTGGAAGACAATTATCTCCCCCAAAATATACATAATGCACTAGTAATGTTGATATCATGAACAATGAGATTTTACTTGGAATTCTATATAAGGAAACCTGAGTATATCTCATGACATTATTAATTCATTTAAAAATTAACTTAATCAATATAAATACATTGTTAGTGATCATTCCATAATTGGAAATAAGGGTTTATTAAAAGGGCCACACCCATTTTTAATTCATTTTAGGATGAAATAGGCCACAAATATAAATAATCCACATCAAGAAGTAAAAAACAAAAAATAAGGCCATGGAAACACCCATACCATAAATCCATGCAGGGAATAACACATACCACACTCTTCCAAATTAATAACACTGCACCTCATCAATCATTTTTATTAGAAAATATTTAATTCTTAGAAAATATTATCATTTAGATCACTTATTTAAATGCTATTCCACAAAAAGACATAAATAAACCCACTTCAAGCATGGTTTTAAATTCGGGGAGCATCAAAATTTCATATGTAAAAATAATCACACCCAAATGGGTGGCATGAACAAAGGTAGAAAAAATATAGAGAGGTTGACTAAACAAAGACACCCTAAGGGGTGATTTGGGTTAAGTTCAAAACCTCCAACCACACTACGAAGGGTCTAAACACATCAAAACGAAATATAGTCTATTTTATTAAAAGAAAATTTTTTATTTTGAAGTGACACTAGATAAGTACGGAAAACAGAACAAGAACAATATTTTATAAATTCCAAAAACAGGAGAAAAAAGTAATAAACAACCTACCCTATTAGTAGGATAACCCACACATCCAATGTCAAGGATTGATTTGATTTTTTTTGAATGAAAATGGGTTATTTAAAAAATTCTCCAAAGTTAGGGAGAATTAGTTCACACAGAAAAAGCATTGAAGGGGAGAATATAAACAATGAAAGGAGATAGAGGTTTGTTGATATTAATAGTACACATCCAAAAATTCCAATGGTGGCCTATTTCTATAATGGATGAGAGAGATCTCTCCATTACTATGAGGGGGAGGAGAAGCTCCACATGAAAGGGGAGGTGCTGTTTGTAGATGGAAAATAAAATAGAAGGATAAGGTATAATGAAATTTGGGGAAAAAGGGAAATTTACCCCCTTTAATAAGGGTTGTGTTTGGGCTTCATGGTTGCACAAACCGTGGGACAACCATGATCATGTTGCTGCCTGAGGAGGGAGGTCGCATGGTTCATGTGCAATGTTTTGGAAACCATTTGAGAATTGTTCCCTTTCCCACTATCATGAACCTATAGCAAACTAAAAGTTTGTGTGGATACTTACACACATTAATAAATATCCTTGTGTGACCTACATCTCCACTAGATCTGTCACACAATTTTCTTTGGTGGGCCACATGGTTTTAGACGAATCGTTCATCATATCCAATTCGTCCCAGTTTTGAGTTTTTAAATCCCAATGCTCTTAAAAGTCATCAGAACACCCAAGTGACCCCTTAATCATTTAAATAAGTCTAAAAATATATTTTAAGTGTTCCAACTCATAAAAATCATTCCAATGATCGGTTTTCAAAGTGGAAAATCCACCAAATACAAAAACTCAAATTCCATTAGAATCTCACCTAGTTAAAAAAACAAGTGATTCTATAATCTCCCTACCTTAAAACATATTATCCCTAAGAATACATGGGCAAGTAAATAAAACATCATATTACCTACTAGAGTTAGGATGTTTCTCTAAATTGACCACATTTAATTTCAAAACACCCCCAAAACCTTTATGTGTCCCCTTAAACATATGGAACATACACTTTAAAAACCTGAGACAACTCCTTATCTCTCTATAAAATTGAAACATAATTGAAGAACTTACTGAGCCTGTCTAACTCAAGACATTATCATGTCATTTTTTAATCAATATTAGTCTTATGGAATTACCTATTATAGGTTCTACCACTCAAAGGGTCGAATTCAGAGTCACAATATTTACACTATAAAAATTGTTCACATAAACATTTCCTTAGTGCTCTAATGGAACTCTTGGATTGTGGTCCATATTGAAAAAAAATATCTGACTCTCAATAAACCTCATTTATCCTATTCAAGTCAGATTTTCTAGGGATGCCTCAATCTATATTTTCATCCCACCAATATCAACCAGGCGGAATGCCTGAAATGGTTCCTTGATTATTATTTTTTTATTAGAACCAAAGGTTAATTGAACAAGCCACATCCAACCAAGTATTCTATAAATCCATTTCTTATATAGATGGTGTAACATAACCCAAAACATGATTTCTTTTTCCAAGTCACCTCACAGTTGCATGAATCATGTCGACCGAATGCTATAACCAATTTTTTTATGAAATTTCAATCCCCAAATTCCATTATGTTATCTTCTTCAAATGAAAACATGGGTATAAAAATGCTCCACCACACTCGGATTGGAACCCATAAAAAACAATCCTATCTTAACAGAAGTCTAGGGTAACCTTGAAATCATTCTTTGGGAACCAATGATCTCATCCAAGGTATTTCATATTATGTTGTTTACAAGTGAGATGTTACTATAATCATGATTTTCCACATATCAAGAACCCTTACTAATCACAAATTTGCATCCACTAGGTAGATAGGCCAAGAACCGGCTAGTGTCAATCAGTTTGTCCAATTCAGTCCAACATGGGAACCCAATTATCAATCAAGATTAACCATTCCTCAGAGACAACCATTCTTTTGGTGTGTGATTATGATGAAGCATGTTTTTGAATAATAGAAGGAAATTATAATTTTATATTGACGTATAAATAATTATCTTATAGTATACCTAGATGATGTCAAGATAGAAGACATGATCATCTCTAAACTAAGATTACCCTATTTGGATTTCAATGTTCACAAAAAACAATCAGATACACTATTTCTACCTCAAGAAAATGTACTAGGCATGGTTCTGAACCAATTGTAAACTATCTATGGAAAGGGAGAGCAGTGATACTACTACTCATTGACATCCTTTAAAAAATAAAAGTCTCACTTACTAATTTATAAACTACTCAAATATAGATACTTTGAAAGTTGGTGTAAATATCCAACCATTCCATCATCATGATGCCTTAAAAGTACCGACATACTCTAAACTCACCACCCTCAAGGAAATTGAAATCAAGACCACCCATTTAAAAATTGTCTTTTTATGGTTGTGATCCCTCTATACTGTGGGAACGTGATGAAACTAAAAACATGATAACCCCTGCCATAGAAGTGTCCTTATTATTGAGTTTATGGTAATAAAAAGTCATCCTATGAAACATGATCTTTTGAACTCTAACTATTAGTCCTAGAGGAGGTCATGATGCTTTAATATGTGTTTATCTGAAGTGGTAGAAAAATAGTAGCTTAAAATCACTAAATAATATTTAAATTTAGGAATGCACATGAATTTCCTCCCATGTTACGTCCACATGCACCATATAATTAGGAATATAATCCGAAATTTCTGGCCATCATGTCAAACACTTGATCCTTAGAGAACATCACCTCAAGCATTAGGATTAGTAAACATTTCTAATAAACCCATGGTAAATCTACTCCAAGGATGTCCTATGATCAATGTTAAATATCTCATGGATTTATTTATTTCCATATAAGTTAAACGATTCAATGTACCATTTTGACAACCCGATCAGCATTGCGTGTATCAAACCATAATACCCCAAGGTTTTACAAGAAAATGAATAATCCTTTATACCATCAGTAATCCCATCATTATTATGAATTCATGTATCTAATGGAACATTAAAAGAACTAAAAATTATTTCCAACATCCCATGCAACCGAAAAATAGGATAACGACCCCATGATTCATCGACCATTTAAAAGGAAGAAAAATAAGCCTTATATGACCAACTAGGTGGATGACCATGTCTATCCTTCTAGAACTAGGTATTTCATAAAACAAAATCATATTGAAATGGTTAAACTACCGCATAACTAATAGTTCAAAAAATAATTCTATTTAGGACAAAGAGTCCTATATAAGACTACATCACCAGAATTGTCCCCCATTCCTAAAATGTCTAATAAGAATTTATCAAGGATTCATGTTTCTATAGGAACTATCTAGCACAGGCTATCCCCTTACTGAAACATAAAGTGTTGACCCAAAACGAGGTTGCAACTATAAAAATCACTAGTCTTAATGGAATATCATTTATGTTAAAGCTATAAAAGTAGGGGAATAAGGGTAATGCTCACATTACCATTTCAAAGAAACAATAACGAAAGATTAATACCACCTTAACTCAAGGGTCGAAGCTAAGAACACCATTTAGGGTTTTTTAAGTCATGAAACAAAAACTCATTAAATTATTTATACATTTCAAGTTTTATTTTTAAAGAAAATGTAATAGTATTCATAAGGAAAACCATATGGTACTTTATTTAGTAATGTCATACAGAAAAATAAGAAAGTTATATTAAATGTTACTTTTAAACATAATTTTTTTCATTGACATCCTCTCATATTTGGTATATTTATTATATTAACATACATTTGAAACATCATTAAATTATTTATATGATTTCAAATTGGATTAGTTAAATAAAATTTCAATTAAAATCTATAAAGGAAAACACCCTTTAGGTTTTAATTTTAATTTTAATTAACTAATGCATCATATAAATTTAACTCAAAATAAGAAATAAGGACTTCTATTAATTATGGATTTGAATGGACAAGTGAAATTCAACCATATAATTATATTTAAAATGATATTAACTGTGGTGGAAACTCTAAAAACCCTCTAATTCTTGTCTAAAAATACCCCTTTGGGGTGAAATACTAATGAATAAAAGGATAAGGTGACCTATGAGGGCCTTATTTAACCAATCTGGGTTCTTCTTGATGGAAACCTCTTTTACATAAAACATTTATATATTTTTTTAAATAATTAATGTTTTTAAATCATAATAAAAAAACTTCATGAGTTACTCTCATGGGTTTAGTTGAGTATATTTCATAATCAACATGCCCCAAATAACCTACTTTATTTTGGATGGGCATTTAGGTGTTTGGTCATAAGGGTTATCATTCCCAAGGAATAAAATTACTTCCCCTTATAATGGAAACAAATTAATTTCAATGTCAATATTTAACATCATTAATATTAATACAATAATTTCTATATATATATTTGTAGTATGCTAAAAAATATGTTTCAATTATATCAGTCAACATTTACCAATTTATTAAGAACCCATACACCTTATAAATTGGAAATTGATTCTCATTTAATCACAAACAATAATTATTTCATCTCATGAAACAAATGATTCATGGGTTAAACATATCCTGATTGGTGTGTCCAACAAAATGTCACCATAAGTATATGTATAAAATGCCTCTTAGATTGATTTTGTCAATTTATTTAACTCATCTTTACATTAAAATTTAAATTGAATAAAATCACAAGTAGTAAATACAAGTAAACATTCTAAATAATAATAGAATCAGGAAATTCAACCAATTTATATTAATTGATCTCCTAAACATGGTAAACAACTAGGATTAATAAATTATTAACAAGGCATGATAAGTAAGTTAAAAACAAATATGAATGAAAAATCCTAAAAATATATTACTTAAGAATGGAACACACAAACATGGAACATAAGAGGAATGCTAATAAAATACACAAGGAACATAAAAATATTTCAAAGAACCTATAAATGAAATCTACATGTAATGTTATGTAAATTATTTTGTGCTTATCATGATGCATGTGAAAATACTCCCTTAACCTATTATGTAATGGGTAAATGATAAAATATCATAAATCTATAAGAAATGGAAATTACTCCAATCACTCAAGGTTAAATCTAAAATAACTATAATAATGAACAAAAAGAACAACAATAACATCCATGTAAAATTGGACTATTCCCCATGCATGAGTTGATCACTCCCAGAAATGAATATTTTCCAAGTTCTAACACATTCTTAGTCTCGTATCTACTAGAACCAAAAAATTTAAAAAAGGAATGGGAAGTCTAAGATGCCACTTTGTAACATCGTGGTCTATCTATCTATGAAACAAGTAGTCATATCTATTGTGACAAGGCCTCACGTGCACCTCCATGAATGCCCGAAGTTTCTGACTAGTAGTGAGGGTAAAACTATGGTATAGTGGAAAGACTATACCCTCATGACCAAGGTAACATAGTGGTATAATTGATAGGGAAAATAATATTATAGTATATTATGTAGTAATAATAAAATATAGAGAAAAAAATAAATAAAACGACTTATTAATAGTTTCTAATGAAAAATTTACATATAGGAATTCATTTATAGTTCAATACATCTCAATGAAACAAGAGTAAAATAGTAAATAGAAAACAATGCAATACATGGAGAATGAAAATAATAAAAATCCCCAAGTGTGATCTCCACAAGTATCCTGAGAACAAAGTCAGTCCTATACTCTTAAGATCCCATATAAAACGCACACTACAACAAATAAACCATGAACCTACATATATGATGATCTTATTGGGTGCCCTAGTGTAATGTCATCCCAAGCAAGGTGTGAGATATAAATAGTTGGCCACCTTCAACAGTGTCTAAAGAAAAATCTATCTCATGATAATAAAATAATAATTGTGCCTGTATATCAAAAAGTAATGTAGTAATCAAAAAAAATAACTAAGTCAGTATCACGTTCTTTAAGGACACCAGGCAAGACCATTCCTACTTTGGCCTAAGATAGAAATGTTAGAACCATTTTCAACCTAGAAAAAAGGTTTATGGGGGAAGTGAAAACTAAAAGACATAAAATAGGTATCATGAGATGGACTGAACCTAAGAATGTGATTTGGAATGGTAGGCACATCCCTTAGATAAACAATATCCATAATAACCATTCAATATAAAATAGATAAAAAAATTAAATAAGAAGCATCCTTTGCCATCAGAGGTGAACCATAGCATGGATCCCATTTATCTTTCAAGGAGCACAATAAATAATCACTATCATCAGAGTATGTCCAAGGAGACCCATTAATGTCCTCACAAGTATCAGTCCTAACATAGTGTGATACAATATCCTCTAAACTCATACTTTGTATCTCACATTAGAGATCAAGTCTCAGTTGAGTCCTAGTGTAACTATCTTTCCATTGATCCCATCAAAGGTGTCTCTCCTAGGGAACCAATATCTATCATGATGAGGTAATAATGTGCATGGTGAGGAAATATTGTCTGACTAGTATCACCCCATACATTTACATAGTCCACTAGTGAATTTTATCATAAGAACAATAAGCTCAAACATGGTGTTATGTAAAAGGAAACCCAAGTATCTATAATGGAATTCATAATTCCTTTAATCAGTTAAATTAAACAATACAAAGAACATGTTAGTGAGAATTTCATAATATGAAATAGGGGTTCCTCAAGAGGGATAAACCATTTTTCCAATTCAATTTAGGATTAAAAGGGCCAAATTTTCTTTTCTTGTCTTATTCCATTTATTTGACATACTAGTCCCTTTTTACCTTTGGTTTTTTTCTTTATGGAATATTTTCGTGGTGATGGTAATTGGTTTCCTCTTATCCCATTTGATAAAAGACGTTTTATTTTTAATAAAGGGTGCTTAAACCAAAAAAATTGTTTAAAAAAGGGCCACATACATAAGAAAGCTATATCAAGAATCAGAAATATAAAATAAGGTCATGGGAATAACCATACCATAATGCCACACAAGGAATAAAACATATATTACTTTTAAAATTTTAATAAAACAGACCAAAATGAGGTTTTCATAGAAACAAAGTATTTTTTATTCAAAAAAAACATTTAATTCACTTAAATAAATCCTATTTCATGAAAAGGAATAAATAAACCACTTAAATGGTATTTTTAATAATGGAGATCATCACAATTTATTATGTATATAAAATGAACCAATAAAAGGGTCGATTTAAAAAAAATGTATACAACATTTTGAGAGGGTGACTAAACAAACCCATCCTAATGGGTGGTTCAGGTTGAGTTCATAACCTCCAATCACATCATGAAGGGTATAAACACATCAGAAAAGAATATAGAGAATTTAATTCGATGAAATTTGTTATTTTTGCAATGATACCAAGTATTCCCAACAAACAACACAATGAAAACATTTTATAAAGCATTGAAACCTGTGGGAAATCTATAGACCACCTAGATTATTCTTATAAAACTCCATGCATACGATATCATGGAATGATTTGATTTACTTGATAAGAAAATGTTAGATTTGAAAAATGATTTGGGGAGAGAGAGAACTATGTCTTGCCAAAATAGATTAGATGAAGATAACAGAAACATTGAAAGGGACTAGAGGAGTGAAGATATTACCAGTACGCATCCCATTTGTTATTTTTGATTCATGCACACGGTTTGGGAAACTATGAAAAACCAATGAACTTTTATAGCGCCAAGAACCTATAAAAAATCACATGGGCATGTAGCGCCTCTTACACAGTTAGAAAATACTTCTATGGACCTTTCTATCTACCATATCAGCTTTACAGTTTTCAATAGTGGGCCACATGGTTTTACAAATACAATGTTACCTAACCATTTCTTCTTGATTTTGAGTTTTCAGATCCTAGCACTCCAAATACATTATGGAACACTCGAGGGATCCCATGAGTCTTAAAAATTTATAAAAACAAATCTTTTAAGTCTTCCAACTAACAAAATTTTATATTCAATATCAGTTTAGAAAATAGAACATCCACCAAATGCTAAAAATAAAATTCCATTGGAATCTCACTTGGTCCATAAAAATGGGACCTTACACCTTGATTCATCAATATGTCTCATTAGAAAAATCATTTAGAAAAATTAGATGGGGTTTTATCCATTATTTTTAAATGGTCTTGAGAAAGGTCTAGCTAGTAGAGGTATTTATGATACTTGATATATAGAAATATAATAATTAATCAATTCCATCATTTAAAATTTAGTTATTATTATTATCTTTGATATTTTCATAATAATATTGCCTCTGGATGTATTTTTTTCTCAGTTTATTGATTAAATGACATGTGTTTTTAGTTATTTACCTTTCCATATTGATTATAGCTTATCACATTTTGATAGTTGTGTTATTGATTAAATTGAAGTTTTGTTCAGTAATTTACCTTTCCATATTGATTATTCATTATTTATTCTTTATATATTCTACTATATATAACCCTTACTGAGAATTTCATCTCACCCGCATTTTGTTTTCTTTCCCTAGGACATGAATAATATTTCTTGAAATGAGTTCATGGACGAAATTTTATCCATTGTAATGTTTTTTATTTTATTTCCCTATGTAAAATAGGTATCATGTATGCATATAGTTCTCCATAAATGATAAATAGTTTGGTTCATTTTTTTATTTTACTTATTTTATCTAAAATATTTAAATAAAGTAGTCATGAACTCTGTTTTATTATATTAGGGTTTTTTTGTAGTAGGTATTATGGAATGTTTAGTAGAAACCTCATGAACTAGATTAAGGAGAAAATAGATAAGAGAACATACACTGATGAAAATGTTTTTGGATAAATATTGATAAACATTATAATGATTTTTTATAGAGGATATTTTGTGGGTTTTTATAGTAATACATCCTTATATAGATACTATAAGTGGATGTGGTTTTGGAAATGATGTTACTATGGCTAATAACTCTGAAAAGAGCACATTGGGATTGACATGATCATCAAATGGTGTGAAAATTGGACCTTTTTGTATACCTAGTTCTTCATTCACATGGGATATTCTTAGGATAATTCACACTTTCATTTAAAAAAATTATTAAGGATCTTAAAATAATAATATCTTCAAAGAAACCATGTTTATGATCTTGGTATTAATAATACATAAATTTTTAATTTTTTGTTATGTGTTACACCATATGTAGAATTATACATTATAATTTTAAATTCATAATGATTTGATCTAATATAGTATATAAAATTGTTTAAAAATAGATCCTAGAAGGTATAAAAATATCAATACTCTTGGCCAACATATAGATTTCCATATTGAGAAATACAATATAGCTATTATTGGAACTGAGAAAATCATGGCTATATTTTGGTATCATAATAAGGTTATGAAAACTAATAATTATTGGATGGAGAACCCTAATCCACTACATGATTATCCAGTTTGGGATCACATCATATGAATGAATTACCCATCATTTAGTGGGACTACTAATCCAATAGCAATTAAGCAATAAAATATGTCTCTTAAGAAGATATTATTGGAATTAGGATGTCATGAAAAGGAAAAAGATAAAAATTCATTGTATTTTATCAAAGGTGATACGGATTAATGGTGGTTTCCAGTCTAGAATACTAAGGAGGAATAGACAATATAAATAATGGAATAGAAAATATTTTAAATATACAGTCTTCACAATAAAAACACTAAAATTAACTGAATATTTATTATATTAAATAAATATTAAGAATAAAGTTTTTCTTATTATATGGGTAACCATAAAAAATTTCACAAGTTTTATACAGATTACATACACAACACGAAGTTAATAATTGACCATTTCTTTAACGGGATAAAGCCAAGTATCTACAGAGTTCTATTCTCTCAAAAGTTTTCATCATATGATGAAATATATTTATGTGCCTCCAATATGATGACTAAAATCTATAGATCATATATGTTCAAGGGGATTCAAGATAATAAGTGGTCGAATGAGATCCATGAAAAAGAGAATGGGTCAATGAAGAAGAATAGAATAAAGAAATTTCCATCTTGTAAGAAAGGTGGAAGGAATCATTCAGGGAAATGTCTGAAGGGATTGAGAGTTTTTTTAATAGTGGGGTCATATGTTTCATCAGGATAAATAATTTAAAGGGAAGAAACAAACACTTATATTAAATGTTTTAATTATTTGAGAATGGGGTGATATTAAATCTAAATACCCAAGCATCTAGGGAATCTATCCCTAAAGAGGACATGGGTGAAGGCCAAGATAATATGATTACTATAGCTTAGGTGAATGTACCCAATGATGTGGTGGAAGGTACATTAGTTATAGGTACAAATTTAGAAAATTAATTATTTGTTGATGGATCCTTGAACTATTTTATATCTTCCATGTTATCAATGAAAATTGGATATTTATTTAGAACATTAATATGTGAGTTATCAAAAAAAATCCTAGTGTACGTCTCACTACAACAATCATGTGTCAGGTAGTCCCAATTATGACAAAAAAATGTGATTTATTTTATAACCTTTTAATCACACTTATGGTTGAATTCCATATAATATTTGGTTTGGAATAGATTTCAAAAAATGGTGAAAAAATTTACTTCAAAAAGAATGAAATTTCAATTCATGCCAAATATGTATAATTAATTATCTTTAGAGTGGATACATCTTCATCTATGAAATATCTAGATCCATCCCCATTTTCTCTACTGAATGAGTTTGAGGGGGAAGAATACAAAAAAACTTGGGATAGAGATGGTAATCATCAAATTGAGGACATACCAATTGTAATGGAATTCATTTATATATTTCATAAAGAATTACATGGATATCCCCTAGATCATGAAGTGGAATTTTGTATTGATTTAATCCCTGATGAAATACCAATATCAAAGACTCCCTATAGAATGTCCACTATGGAATTAATGTAATTGAAGAAAATACTAGAACATTTTTTTGATATGGGATTTATTATCCCAAGTGTTTCATCATGCATATCCCCTCTACTCCTCGTTAAGAATAAAGATGGACCAATGGGGTAGTGCATTGATTATAGCGAAATAAATGTTATTAAGATAAAGAACTTGTATCATCTACCTCACATTGATGAGTTATATGATCATATTCACAAGACCCCAATATTTTTCATTTATTGTACATCATTCTGGGTATTATAAATTGTGATTAAAGAAGAAACACATTCCAAAGATATATTTTGGAATGATGTATGAACACTACAAATTTACTGTAATGCCATTTTTGTTGACTAATTCATCCTATATTTTTATATATCTATTAAACCTTGTAATCAATGAATATCTTGATTATTTTTTTGTGCATTCTAAAAGCTACAAAGACTATGATAATCACATGTAGAAGATTCTTGATATTGTTTGAATGAATGAGTTATATAGTAAAATTATTAAGTGTGTTTTATTCATCAAGAAGTTTATTTTCTTGGCCATATTATCTCCAGTGTTAGAATCTTAGTTGATCCTATTTAGAAAAAGGTACCTATAGAATTTCTGACACAAATGAACATAACTGAGGTAAAGAGTTTCATTATTTCAGAAGGTTACTATCATAAATTTGTTTGTAATTTTTCCCGATTGGTTATCTTATTAACCAAGTTTAGATGGAAAGGGTTTTTGTCTGTTTGGACAATGAAATGTGAAGAATGTTTTGATGAATTGGAAAGAAAATTTGTCAATGAACTGATTTTGACTCTACTAGCTAAAAAGGACGAGTTTATGATATATATTGAAGTATATAAGAATTTAATGGGTTGTTTCCTAGTGTGGAATGATAATGTTATTTCATATAAATAATAGTAATTGAAGACTCATGAAATGATCTATCCTACCCTTGATCTTGAGTTTGCAGATGTAATTTTTTTTGATGATATAGAAACCTTATATCTATGGTGAAAGATGGGACATATACAATGATCATAAAATCCAAAAATACATATATTCATAAAAAGATCTCAATATGAGACAAATGAGATGGCTCGAGCTACTCAAGGATTGTGATTTCTTTATACACTACCACACAGGGAAAGAAAATAATGTAATAGATGCATTAAGTAACAAAAATCATCAAAATATCACCCAAATTAAGATTGAGGGGATCATATATTTATAGATATAGTAAATATTTATATGGGAATTATAAAGTAAGGGGATAATTCATTCATTTTTCAAATGTTTACGAAACCATATTTATTATAAAATATAAAAAGTTATTATGTTGATGATAACTATCAAAATAAAATTAATGTTGTGAATGATGGTAAATTAGTATTCTTTATTTTTGAAGATGTTGTTTTCAAATTTAAAAATAGATTATGTGATCCATCGATACCTGAGATAAAAATGGAATTATCATACGATGCTTATAAATTAAAATTATCTCTATACTCTGGTAGCACAAAAATGTATAGGGATTTGAGGGAATATTTTTAGGGGGATAACATGGTGTGTGAAATTGTGGATTATGTGTCTAGTTTTTTGGTTTTTCATTAAGTGAAATATGTGACACAAAATCATATCAAATACATGAAACCTCATCTTATTCGTATGTAGAAGTGGGATGACAATAATAAATATTTGTTCACAGTACTACCAAAGTCACCTTTCATGAATGACACAATATGGGTTATCATTGATCACCTAAAAAAATATATAAATTTCCACACTATAATATAATATTTTCCATATTTGAACCTCATAATGATATATATTAATGGAGTTAAAAGACCTAATGGTGAACCTATATCAATTTTTTATGTTCATTATCCTCATTTTAAATTGATATTTGGGATGATTATTCATAAGGATCCAGATAATGAGCTTCATTTGATCATTGACTGCCATTCTCAAACTAATGGATAGATCAATATTACTGTTCAAATAATGGAAGACATTTTTAAGACATACTCACATGAAATTCCAGGTTTTTGAGATCAATATTTACCTTTGATAGAGTTTTCATATAATAATAGTTTCCATTCAAGTATTAAAATGGTACCGTATAAAGAATTATATGGAACGATATGCCACAATCCCAATTGGTGGGAAAAATATGGGGAAAGGAAACCTATAGGCCTAATTTTTTTTTGAAATGACAACCAAAAAGTTAAATAATATTCATTCTCATTTTCGAGAACCTCAATGTAGGAAAAAGAGTTATGATGACAATCTAAGGATTTGGAATTCTTTGTGGGAGATCATATTTTCAGGAATCTATCTCTAGTGAAGGATATTATAAGGAATGGAAGGAAATAGAAACTAATCGCTAGGTTTATTGGACCCTTTCAAATCCATGAAAAAATTGGATTTTTTTTATCATATTGCAAGGCGGCAATGTTTCTTAAAATTACATGATGTTTTCCATATATCATTTTAAGGTAGTATATGCCAGACCCAACACATGTGCTCAACTATGATGAAATAAAATTGTAACCTAATATATCTAAATATGAATATATCATCTATATTCTTGATACGTGAGAGAAACTATTGAGGAATCAAAATACTATATAGGTAAAATTAATTTGGAGATAAAAAAAATTTAAGAAACAATGTTGAAACTAGTGGATTTTATAAAGAAAATCTACCCTCATTTTTTATAAGCTAATATCCCTGAAATTTTTTGGATGGAATTTTTTAGAGATATTAATAGAATACCACATGAATTGATTATTAATTTCCTTTTAAATAAATTTTATCTTCTTGATAGATTGTGTTAAACGCAACACCTGGTTTAAATGAAACATGATACTCTATTAAAATATTATTTAAACATTACCATTATAACCTTGCTGTTAAATTAGAGAGTTAGAATAAAAATAAATAAATTATAAAAAATATACAGGTTACACATGTAAATTGTTTATATATTGATTAAAATAAATATATTAATCATTTGAAAGTAAAAAAGTAATATTTTTTGAGAAACATTAATTTTATCAATGAGAACGGTTTTTTCACTTCTTATGAACTTATGATAAAAATTAATATTGGAAAATATTATATAATATATTTTATAAAATAAACATAATTTTTGACATCATTATGTTAAAATTATATTGGGATGATTATTTGGTATTCTTATAAAAAGTATCATTTTTTTCAATGAATAGAGGAAAATATAGATTTTTATTGAAAACTAAATTTCCCTTTGAATTATTTACAATGTTTATATAAAAACCTTTTAAAGTAACGAGAATTTTCTCTTTAGAAACCCACAATATTGTCACATTTGTAGGTATATTGTTCAATTAGATTCTGTCAGTTATGTTTATTGAATTTGTAAAAAAGGATTCTTTATTTATAATCATCGTAAATTATATTATATAATAGAGTCAAATTAATTCTTAATCATTATTAATTGTAAAATTACTAAAAATTAATTACTATGGTTACAGTTAAAGCTGATTTACTAGGGGGTAAACTAAGATGATAAGAATTAAAAAATTTGAAAAAATTTTCAATAACCCATTTTATAGCCATATATAGTCCCTATAATATCTAAGTTTCGATAATTACCCATTTTGGAGGCATATTTCATAATAAAAGCATCGTTCCATTGATTCTTTTCATAAATTCCATGTGTGTCCTCTCCACCACTTATAAAATGCAAACACTCTCCTCCCCTTTCCACACTTAAAAAGGCTTTTGGAATGACTAATACCTACAACAATTCAATTCTTTAATCCCCTATAAACATACTATATCCATTTTTTATCATTAATCCATCATAGGACGGTTTTTATGAAATCCTAAAGAAGTTCCCTAAAGAAGAGATAACATTCTTAAACGAAAGTTCTCATTTTATTTCTTCTTAGACATCCTTTAATTCTTATTAAATAATAATTTTATGACAAAATCAGTATATAACATATTAATATATTTCTTTAGGTTAATATAATAAACAATATCAAACTCCACTTCCCTCAAATGGGAAACAAACTTATTGATCGTGTGTGCGGTGGACTACCACCTCAAGAATCGATGTAACTCATTTTCCATCAACATCTCTCATGATTCGATATAATAATGTATTTAATATTTATATATAATATATATGATATTATTATACTTCTATAATTATGATATAACATATACCTTCTTACATTACATTCCATTTAAAATATGATAACCTCACTCATCTGTACGGCGGACTACCGCCCCACGAAGCAGTATGATTCATTTTTCATTAATTATTTACATGAAATGTAATAGGATAATGTTAATGAATATATTTGATAAATATGAAATGATATCAATTATTTAAAATTAATATATCATACACTTTCTTCCACTTTAACTTGTTTAGGGAATGATATTCTCACTCTTGAATATATATGACCTACAATCTCCAGGAAGTGATGTATTTCATTTTTCAACCCCAAATTATAGTAATTGTTATAATAATTCATATACTAAGTAAATATGATATTTATAAATTATTATAAACTAATATATGATTTATTCATTCCCTATAAATATAAATGGAAAATTCATTACATATCACTCATGAAAAAACAAACCAATTAACACCTGAAATAATGAAAATAATGAAATAATATTAAAAATGGGTGGTATAATGTTATAAGGGGATGATATATAATTTTATAAACATTATTACAGTTTTATTATATTATATTAACATTTCTAAAATCATTATAATTCAATATAGATAATGTTAAACTAAAGAAAATTGTGAGGTAAGGGACATCATTTCAATTTCCATTCACTAAGGCATATTGAATTTTTTTAGACCAACATTCTTTTATATTTTGTACTTAATACCCATTTAACATGTAATATCATGAATCCTTAATAATCTGTGGTAATTTATGATTTTGTTTTAATTATTTAATCCTTGATTATTTGACTTAAAAGTTATTATGTTGTAAGTTATTTCATCTTAATTTCCATTTAATGGTGAAATTTTTGTTATTATAAACCTATTATCATTTATGTGGTGTATATAATGCCCATTTTATGCTTTTAATGTGAATAAATATTTATTCATGATGATTTATGTGTCATTTCATATTTTTTTCAAGTATTTAAAATTAAAAATTTACCAATGAGGTAAAAATTATTGTGCACTCCCACTTTCGTTTATGATTAATAATTTTACCACAAAGCAATCAGTTTATTATGATCTCGTTTCACTGGAAATTAAATTTATCATAAATATACATATTACTAAAATTATGGAAATGATTATTTCCTCAACCATATAATATTTTTACATATAGTGTTTAATTTTACTGTTATTTCATTAACGAGGAAAATATTGATAATTCTGTATTCTTTACAAATTATAGATATTTATTAAAAAGTAATATTTAATGATAAATTAAATGAATTATTTGATATATGAAGAATGGTTAGGAAATAGTTTAATGATTCAGTCCCAATTATGGATATCCACTCTTTTCATCAATAGGTATCATGGTAAAAATGAGTTGACCAAGTAATATGGGGTTTTACCTAGTAGTATTAAACTGTCTTGAGAAAGGTCATGATGGTAGAGGTATTCATAATTCCTGAGATATTTATTTACAATAATTATTAATTTAATTAATTAAGATTTTAGTTTTTATTATTATCCTTGATATTTTCACAATGATATTTTTTTTGATGCATTTCAATATCATTTTATTAATTAAATAGCCATTGTTTCAGTTATTTACATTGAAATATTAATTAAGAATTATCAAAATATCATAATAAAATTATTGATTAAATGGAATGTGTGTTCAGTAATTTAACATTCCATATTTATTATGATTTATTTATTCAAGACATGTTCTTTTATTTTTAACCCTTAATGATAATTTGAGCTCTCCCTTATTTTGTTTCATTTCCCTGCTATATAATGTATAAATCATGGGATGGGTTCATGGATTCAAAATGTTTTCCATTACTATGAGTTTTATTTTATTTTGATATGAAAATTGAGTATCACATGGGTATATAGTACTCTAAAACTATTAAATGGATTATTCCTTTGGGATTTGAACCCTTGTAACAAATACAGTGTAATAAAGTATGATCAGTTCAAGGTTCCAGGTTTTAGAGTCATTAAAAATATATATTATCTGTTCTGATTTAAATAAAAAGGAAATTAAAATTATAAATAAAAGTAGAAATCATGATTTTGGGATATGAATAGATCTATGAGTGTGTGTGAATAGAAAATTCATAGGTTGATTGATGTGTGAAGGATTAAAAACACCTAATTTAAATGGAAATACATATTGATTGAAAATACTAGTTAATAAATAAAAGGAAAACATGGAAAATAAATTTTGTCACATTTATTAGTGTATTGAAAAAATGGATCATATTACATTGAATAATTAATAAATTATTCCTTGATGCCACGTTTTAATTATTTATATAATACATACTTACCTATTCATTTATTATTATCTCAAACCCAGACAATCAAATAGATATCTAGAGATCACTGACACCCCAAAAAAATGTGATCGTAGTGGTATATTTTTTATCACGATAAGTGGTTTATACTTGTCCTGCATTGTTTAGGAGTGGCTATTTAAACTATCACGTATTTCAAGTTAAAATCACATAGAGATGTTTTTATAGGTTATCATCTGTTTTTCTATGTGTCATTTGGGGTACATATTGGTCTTTAATCATTCTGTTGGAAGTGGTATTTATTTTAAAAAACAGAAGGAAAATAAAATGTGGTGAATTCCCATAATCATTTCTAAATAAATTATTAGAAGTTTACAAACATAGAGGGATGAAATAAATGAAACTACCTAAACCACTACTAAAATAGTTAGCAGCGGTTATCATAAATATCTATTAAATATATTAAATAAAATATATTATTTTATAAAAAATAATATTTGTTAAAAATAATATTCAAGCAATGGGCTCAGTCATACAACAAGATCAACATCAAGTGCACAATAAACTCAATCATACATCTACAATAAGACATCAACAATCATATATACATAGCAACCAACCAACCAATAAATACAAAAACATATATCCAATATTCATCATCAAACCATAACCAATACATCCATGTTATAACATCCACTACATCAAACCATGTGCATGGTTAAGGTCATCATATACGTAACCAACCACATCATGTCATCCAATAGAGCAAATAAAACGTAGAAGATAGTATAGAACATACTAAAATAGAATTAAAAATTAATCATTGATAATATTTAACCATTCCATAAAAACTATAAGCCATCACGACTACCTTCTGAAGAGTTTCAAGTATAATAATAATAAACCTCTTACATACTATCAACATCTATCAACTACAATAGAAATAATAATATTTAAGAAAATAAATGAAAAACATTACATGCATAGAATATATTTTTAATTTTTTAAATAAAATTTATTATTTTTATAATTAAAAAAATTAAATTTTAATATAAAATAATAATATATCACGTAAAAAAATTAAAAACATAAACAAATCAATTTATGATATGATTTAAAAGTTGTAACTCAAAATGGATAAGTATATAACAATCTGATATTTTTTTTAAATTGACAACTAGAGTGTTTTAAATTACTCAACAAAAAAATCTAAAGTTGTTCTTGTCAAAGAATTTCCTATATTTTAAAAATAATTCAAAAGTGTTGTATTAATATTTTTTATTAATATGAGGTTGTATTATATGGTTATTAGTATTTCAAGAATTCTTTAGTGTTTTAAAAAAATGCAAAACATGTTTGTAATAATTTTAGAAAAACTAAACCATATATTGACTTTGTGTTAGTTCAAAAATTTCACGAATCAATCTATAGTAATTTCTCTAAGATTAAATAGCCCTATGACATCGTTCTTTTAGATTTGACTCCCTGATGCATGTTTTTAGGGACTTTGATATATTTTTAGACAACTGATTGAGATATCTGGTCAAACCACTTGTCAGATAGATGAATTTTCTAATTATAAACATGAAAAATAATTCATCAAAAATTTTACCATAATTTCATGTCAAAACAATGTATTTATCTATGTATTAGAAAAATAAATGCACGTTTTAGTTTTTCAAAACATTAAAAACATGTATACGTGATACCATAGAAAACTAAAAATTGAATTGACATATTTTAAATATAAATATACAATGAGATTCTAGTGATTTCATGACACTCTAACACTATTTTCTTTGTTTGGACCCCCTAACACATGTTTTAAAAACATTAATGCATTTAAAAACTACTTTTTGGATTATTCTATGAATAGTACACTTCAACTAGATATGTTGTGTACTCATACATATCAAAAATAATTTAACGAAATCTTCCTAGTGATTTTACATTATTTCATGGTTATTTTAAATTTTATTACTATTTCAAACAACTTTTATTGTTTAAAAACACTCAAAACATTCTTATAAGTATACCTAGAAAAATAAAGCTCATATTGAAAATTTTTTAGTTCTTACATTTCAAAAATAAATATGAAATCATTTTCAAATGATTTCACTATCCTATGAAATCATTTTTTACCCCATGATATATGTTTATGGGGACTTTGATATGATTTAAAACTTCTTATTGGTTCATTATGAGTACACCACACATCATATTAATAGTATTTCGGCTCATAAATTACATAAATAAGTCAATTATATATCTTGAGCATCAATTATAATAAGAGGAAATTAAATTTTAATAAAACTATAATACAATGAACATTTTAATATTTCATGGTATATATTTTTTATTTTGAAAATTCCCTGAGAGAAACTTGTAGGTACCACCTAGTTAATGATAATATGAGTTTCATTACCCAAATAACACCACTAATAGGCTAGGGGCAGGTGATTAGGACTGAGTAAGAATATCGCATATATGGGGGATGTTTTCCAAATGTACTTGTACACAGACATACATCTCCATTCCATACAATGATGAGAAGTAAAAAATAACTAAAACAATAATTTCATGTACTACAACTATCCCACAATCAGAGAAAAAATAAGTACTTGTAATCAATAAAGGGACCAAATTCATGACCAACCAAAAATGAAAAGGAGTATGACATTTTTAGAATGGGGCGACTATTATTAAATAACACACTAGTATATAGCTCATTTTGTCTACCATAGAACTGTGATCTACCTATTGGAGTTGGTGGCCTAGAATCATCTAATTTTTAATTTATTCATTAATAAATACCATATCACATCTTGATTGTTCTTCTACATGACAATGCAAGTGATAATGTTCTATGGACAATTGTTGCATTAATGGGTCATAGCGGATCCCTGCTATGATGAGAACCTGGAAGTTCCATAACACAATTCTTGAATACATATTCTATGGCCGAATTATATAATTTGAGAGACTCAAATAATACATGCCATTAGGTGTGAGGACTCATAAAACGTTGAGGCACCATCTCACGGTGTTCTCCCTTGTAATATCTTGAGGATATTATGAGAACGAGACCCGCAAGTTGGAAATCCACATTTCATAGTGTCATTGGATGTTCCTATCTGTGGACATGTTTACTGGTCCTTATACAATAAGATTATTATTAATCGGTATTACAACTCAAGCACTTAGATGTATTGACGAAAGCTATGACGACACACTATTCGCAGTGAGGTAGGATACAATGGGTGCGTCACGAGTAATACTGCATTAATATATACTGTGAGAAAGGATTTGTCCCTTCTATTCCATAACAAAAGTATATATCTTAAGACCTTTGATGGATTTTATATAGCATAAATAAATCCACATCCATGGTAAGGTATTGGATAGTTCAATTCTAGAAAGTTAAAGAAAGAATAATCGAGCACATGGGTTGATGTCACTAGCATGAAACCCTCTTGAATTGAGATATCATGACAAAGGGACTATATTACATGCTAAACATTTGTTGGAGGTGACACATCATTGCAACAATATCTTTTTCTATATGGGTTCCTTGGGGTGTTGCTAGACGCTAACCTAGGACTTTAGGCAAGCTCTGCCTAATGCCACTGAGAAAAGGGACTAGAGGGTCCCTCACTAAGTGTGTCCATGTATCTCAGTTAAATATTAATTTAACAAGTTAAATAAATATTATTCCCAAATGTGGTTTAATAATTTTTTAAGGATTCCTGATAGCATTTATTTCGACAATAGTTTTTGGAGAGAATACATTGTTGGTGAAATAATATATATTTTTTAGTGAGTAATGTAGTTACATTTATTTAAAAACTTAATAGACATTACTTAAGGACTAATAAATGTGGTGGAGGAAATAAAGGAAAACGGAAAATAAAATCACACACGCTTTATATAAAATATACACATCGTGTAGTATTCTGGAAAACGAGTACACGCTGTGTAGTTTTTCCAGTCAGGATTTTGAGGAATTAATATCATTTTATTAAATGATATTCATTATAATCAGTGTGGGTGCATGTCAAGGAATTAATCTTTTGACATGGGGGTTTTCAATGAGAGTTAGTGAAATAAATAAAACGTGTAACTCATTTATTTATTATCATAAATCTATAAACTCAAACATGATTATAAATATCCTCACAACCCCAACACTTTTCCCCAATCATTGTGCACAACAATTCTAGAGAATTCTTTCAAGGGCAAAATAAGTAATTCCTCCAAGAACTCTCTCAAGACCAAGAGAGATCATCATCCATCAGATCAAGGTGGTCGAAGGCGGACATCGCAAGAGATGTGTCTTTTATGCTAGCACCCAGAGATCCCTTCAATGATATCCAGAGATACGTGGAGCATGTGTGGATCACCGCTAGAGGAATCCTACACTTGGATTCTACGACGCAACGACTGATCACATCAGATCATGACTTGAGACATCAATGAAGTAATAATTCCACCCTGGTAATTCTTGTGAATTAATTAAAATAATTATATCCTATATATGATTATTATATCTCTATGGTTTTGGGAATACCTCTATTGTATTTTTTTCTTCGTTCTATTCTGAAGATCCGATGTTTTATAAAATAAAGGATCTCAGTTTGAACGTTGTTTAACACGAAAATAAAATTTGGGCACTACGACCAGTGTGTTGCCGCTGCGCCTGGAAAATGCAAGTGGTATCAAAGTATTCATATCATTGAATATAATTATTTTGTTTCATTGGTTATTTACGTAGTTAATAATTTAGTTGTTTCAATTCAAGTTAATCGTTTTTTAAATATGAATCTCGAGATCTGTTCCACCTATATCGTTTCTCATTAACCATACATAAATAACATTTTCTTTTAATTTTTATTAAAATAAAATAGATGATCTCATGTAGTGGATCCAAACGTTCCTAGCTGCACAAAACGAGAATACTCGGTGTGTATTCGGAAGTACATGTCGTGTAGTCTAGGTTCATGTATCAGACTGGTTTACCAAATCTGGCTGGGTATTGATCTTATCTAAGTAATTTATCACATTGTGTGTTGACTTGTAATAGTTGGCACATAGTTTCTAGATTACAATTCATGTGGTCCAATAGAACATAGTGTGTAGTCCCTTCGGGTTTGGGTTAAACCATGTACCCCATACACGGCTTGCCCGACTACAAACCGTGTAACGCAGAAACTACACGGCTTGTGTCCCATTTATCATGCCATATACTCTGAATATTTCCAAATAACACTAACATGCCATGTCCTGAAAGATTTAATTTAGATGGATGATGAAGAAAAGTACACGCCGTGTAGTTGGAACTACATGATGTGTACTCACCCAAAGTACACAGATTTATTAAAATTTATTATTATATTATAAAACCCCTTGAGATGTGTACCATAGTTCAGGCGTAAGGCTGAGGCACAACACGTGATAGGTGTTTTATATATATGTGTTTAATTTAACATCTACTTAATGAATGGGAATTCACCAGGATTCCACCAAGGTACAAGTTACGCACAAATTTAATTTTAAATGAATTTATTTGTTTAAAATTATGATGGATGAGAATCTCAAGGAAATTCAGAAAAGGGTTTAGAAAATAAGGATCGATTAATTAAAGATAATTAATTTATTTGAGCATGATTTATCTTAAATTATAATGATTAAAGAATTGAATTATAGTTTTATTTATGTGTAAAGATCGTTGCATGTATGAATGATCATGAGCTAGACCATGACCTTTGTATGTGAATGGTTTATTTAAATTATTTAAATTAAATTTGTTGGCTTGTGATCCTTCTCCACATTAATATGTAGGGCCTACGCACCCAGGGATTCTTTTATGTAAAAAAACCTTTTTACCCTTCACCTGCATGTGTGATAAACACATATGTAATGGATGGAGCTCCCAAGCTAATGGAGGCGGCTCATGTCAGGAGCCATGGTGAATCCAATCCAAGGAGATACAAAGGTGGATAGGTGGAAAGCTATAAACAGGAACCTGAAAGGTTCAAGGTGTTTCTATCCTAGGTCTTGGGTCAGTTTATGAACCACTAGATAAAATAACCAATAGAAAAATCTCATGTTCCTACCATTTATTTTATTTCTTTCAGTTTCATGGTTTATTTATTGTGGGTGTGTTGTCATGATCACAAAATTAAAAAAGTAAACAAGCATGCAAGATGGAACTAAAATAAAACCAGCTTATACATAAATATTATCTTAGACATGGTTAATCACTTAAGTATATCCCAATTAATATTAACATGGATGAAATAAAAGTTAATAAATTGTACATTTACGAATAAGGGTAAAATTACTCAAAGAAATATTATGTCGGTATAGCCTTCCATAATCTTGGTTAGAATCGAACCATAGTTCAAAGTGCTTGACCAACCCTAGTGGGTGTGCATTCAATTATCAGGGAAATCTAATTCATGGTTTTGGGTTGAATTGACTTGGTTCACATCAAGGGTTGACTGCCACAATAGGACATGGTGTGACCAAGAGGCAAAGGATGAGGAAATCCAAAATAATGGTATTTCAGGATTGGGGAGTCCACTCAGCGGATCACGAAGCTGCGAGTTAATGCAGTTGGAATTTGGAATGCCTATCTAAAACCCTTCATGTTTCATGACCAACCCTAGTTGGGGTAATGTGACGTGCAATATGGATCCTTGCCACTAGAATATTCAGGAAACAGAATATTCTGAATTGAATTGTGAGGGCTATTGGATTTCGATAAAATAGTGGAAGACTAATAAGTATTTAATTATTTATCTCAATTTTTTTTATAAAT
Organism: Viscum album; assembly: GCA_963277665.1. Classification (NCBI taxonomy): domain Eukaryota; kingdom Viridiplantae; phylum Streptophyta; class Magnoliopsida; order Santalales; family Viscaceae; genus Viscum; species Viscum album. The sequence goes on along the minus strand of OY728143.1, from coordinate 1,267,517,298 downwards.
TGATAAATCTTTTCTCATCTTAATTGGTAGAAATGTCAAGAGAAATTACTTCAAACATATAATTGAGAACCATACTCGAGAAGGAAATCCATCTCACTAGCACCAATTTCCATGAGTGGTAGAGGCGCTTACGCGTCATCCCTCGCCACGAATGGAAATTGTATGTGATGGAAGAGCCTATTCCAGTTGCACCTGGAAGTGAGGCTAGTGATGAGGAACTATCTCTCTACATGAATCACCTAGATGATGACATAGATGTCCAGTGTTTCATGCTATCATCCATGTCTAATGATCAATTGAAGCAACATGAAAACATGGACGCGTATAGCATGATATCTCACCTTAAGTATCTCTACCAAGAGAAGGCAAGACTGGAGATATATGGGATATTAAATGTTTTGTTTACAACTAAGCCTTGAGTGTATGCGCTAGCTGGTCCACATGTAGTCATTCTCATTGGCTACATTAAATTCATGGACATCATAGGGATTAAGTTCCCAGATGATTTGCATACAGATCTCATCCTATCATTACTGCCCAAGGTCTTCTCAAGCTTTATTTTCAACTACAACATGATCAATAAATAGAAGAGATTATCAGAAATTTTGACCTTAATTAGTCAGGTATATAAGGACATGGGGCATGACAAACCCACAGTCCTTATGGTGAATAAGAAAAGGAAGAACAAGAAAAAGTGTCCAATGATTTATAAACGGTCCATAGCCCCCGAACGTCGTCTTTCCAAGAAGGGAAAGATCCAAAGGCAGGGAAAGGAATGTGAGGCGGTGTGTTTTGCATGTGGAACGCAAGGCCACTGGATGGGGAACTGCACCCAGAAGTGTGGGGATGCTAATGGGGAATTCTTTATCGAGTGTAATTTTTCTATTTCTACACATTGGGTATTAGATACAGCTTGTGAGGATCACATCTATATTAAAATGTCAGAACCAAGTAGATTCAGAAATATTTCCAAAGGAGTGGTGGATCTTCAAGCTGCCAATGGCGTGAGGCTGGCTGCATTGGCCATTGGCGATTACCACCTCTAATTGCCGACTGGGATGATTTTGGGTCTTCATAACTGTTATTATGTGCCTAGTGTTACCAATAACATAATTTATGTATCTTATTTGTATATGGATGGATTGATTTTCATGTTTGGAAATAAGGGATGTCTTTTTGATAATAAAAACGTATGTTTTTATATAGCACATTTAAATAATGGTTTGTATGTATTAAATTAAAAAACTCAAGTGTTGGAAATCGATAACGAAACCAACCCACATGACTCATACATCACCCAGTTGTGGAATCACCGTCTCGGTCAGGTAAACGGGAAGTGCTTGACAAAGCTCTTCCATGATGGCTATTTAGACTCTACTGAGCTAAAGCCAATTGATAGATGTCACATTTGTTTACAAGGTAAAATTACCATGCCGCATTTTGGTGGATAGGGTGAAAGGTCAACAGAGCTTCTAGGATTGGTGCACACAGATGTATGTGGACCATTTCCCGTAGAAGCTACAAGTGGATATTCTTAATTCATTACTTTTACTAATGATTTATATATACATGGATATGTCTACTTAATGTGGTATAAATCAGAGTGCTTGGATATATTTTTGGAATTCAAGAATGAAGTAGAGAATTGGCATGGTAAGAAGATAAAGAATCATCGATCGGATCGAGGTGGAGAATATCTAAACCAAGAGTTCATCGATCTTTTACGGGAATATGGGATTCTATCCCATCTCACTCTTCCTTATACACCACAGTGGAGTTGCGTTAGTGAAAGGAGTAACCACACCGTGTTGGACATGGTGAAGTTGATGATGAGTAATGCAGATCTTCCATTATACTTTTGGGGATATGCATTACAAACTGCAGCATACACATTAAACTGAGTACCAACTAAGGCGGAAAATGGAATTCCATCCGAGTTATAGAATGTAAAGAAACCCATTTTGTCGCACACACATGTATGGGGATGAGAGCCATTTGTTAAGGCCTTATTAGGCAAAAACTAGATCCTCGGGGCATAAAGTGTATCTTTATAGGATATCCCTAGGAAAAGAAAGGATATTACCTATATAACCCTTCAGACAAGAAAGTGATTATCGCCAGACAGGCTGTCTTTCACGAGAGGGAGCACATCCTAAAAAAGTATAGTGGGATCAAGATTTAATTTGATGAAGTTGATGCTCATGATACACATGAGTTGGTACAGGAACAAGTTCTACATGCCCCTATGGAGGAGGTTCAAGAAACACAAGTGTTGCGTAGGAGCTCAAGAGAGGTAAGGGAACCAGAGTGATTTGGTTTCCTAGTCACTGAGGATGGTGAATTATTATTGTTGGACAATGATGAACCACTCTCCAAAAAAGAAGAATTAGAAATCTAGAAGATGTAAGATGGAAAGAAGCTATGAATTCTGAGATAGATTCCATGTACCAGAACCATGTTTGGGTTCTAGTCAATGAGCCAGTTGATGTAAAACCTATTGGATGCAAATGGGTGTTCACGAGAAAACTGGACATGGAAGGTCAATTTAGCACCTAAAAAGCAAGGATAGTGGCTACCAAATTTAGACAGTTTCAAGGAATTGACTATAATGAAACCATATTTCCAGTTGTAGTGTTTAAATCCATAAGAATCATACTTTCCATAGAAGCTTACCATGACTAAGAGATTTGGAAAATGGATTTAAAAACAACATTCCTTAACGGGAACCTTCAGTAAGATGTCCACATGACATAAAAAGAAGGGTTTGTGAAACCATGTGAATCCAAACAGGTTTGTAAGTTGCAGAAATCCATTTATGGATTAAAGAATGCATCCAGGTCACTGAACATTTGATTTTATGAAGCCCTAAAAAAATTTGTTTTCACTAAGAATGAATGTTAGACCTATGTTTATAAGAGGTTTAATTGTAATGTGATCGTTATCCTAGTAGTATATGTTGATGACTTATTGCTTATTGGAAATGATTTACTAGTCTTAAAATAAGTTAAGGATTGGTTGAACAAGTGTTTCTCCATGAAGGACATGGGTGAAGAATCCTACATTCATGGGATCAAAATCATTCGTGATAGATCCCAGAGGCTGCGTGGACTATGTCAGGGTACATACATTGACCAGATACTAAAGAGATTTAGTATGGAACAATCCAAGAGGAGATTAGTTCTAGTGTAACATGGCCTATATCTTTCTAAGAAAATGTGTCCACAGACACAATAGGAGACAAAAATAATTAGTATGATCCCATACGCTTCGGCTATATAATCCATCATGTATTCTATGTTAAGTACTAGGTTTGATGTTGCCTATGCACTGAGCATGGTAGGAAAATATCAACCGGATCCCAGAAAACAACATTGGACTGTTGTTAAGACTATCCATTAGTATCTAAGAAGAACTAAGGATATGTTATTGGTGTATGGAGTAGATGAGGAGCTTGTCATCATAGGGTTTTTTGATGCTGATTTTCAGATGGATCAGAACGATCGAAAGTCGCAATGTAGATTTGTTTTCTGTCTCAATGGAGGAGCTGTGAGCAGGAAGAGTTCAAAGCATCCAGTTGTCGCCAATTCTACAGTGGAGTCTGAATATTTAGAGGCTTCTCATACATCCAAGGAAGCTGTCTGGACTCGAAGCTTCGTCCAGGAGCTTGATGTGGTTCCTATTATTAAAGACCCTGTCACATTGTATTGTGATAATACTATAGCGGTGGCTCTTGGAAAAGAACCAAGGTCACATCAATTGACAAAGCACATACTCCGAATGTATCACCTCTTGTGGGATTTCTATCAGAGAGGTGAAGTTGTAATGAGTAGAGTGTCCATGGAAGAGAACGTGGCAGACCCCAACACAAAAGGCCTATCTCCGCAGAAGCCTGAATATCATGTGAGAGATAGCGGGTGATTGATTGTTAGCAGTTGGCTCTAGTCCAAGTGGGATTCTGTTGGAGTTGGTGTCCTAGAACCAACTTCTTTTTATAATATTCATTAATAAATACCTTATCAAATATTTATTGTTCTTCTTTATGACAATTCTTGTGATAATTTCCTAAGGACAGTTGTTGCATTAAAGGGTTATAGCGGATCCCTTATATGATGAGAGCTCTGAAGTGCCATAAAACTATTCATAAATATATGTTCTATGGAAGGATAATGTTATTTTAGGGACACAAATAATACAATCCATTAGGAGTGAGGACTCAAAAAACTTTGAGTCACCTTCTCATGGTGTGAACCCTTGGTAATATCAAGGAGGATATTCTGAGAACGAGACCCGCCAGTAAGAAATACACTTTTCATTGTGTCATTGGATTTTCCTATCTGCGGACATGTGTATTGGTCTTTATACTTTAAGATTATTATTAATGGGTATTACAACTCATGTACTTAGATGTATTGATGAAAACTGTGTTGACACAACATTCACAGCGAGGTAGGATACGTTGGGTGCATCACGAGTAATACTGCATTAATAGATAATGAGAGAAAGGATTTGACCCTTCTTTTATATAACAGATATAGATATATCAGGCCATTTTATGGAACTGATATAGCCTATATAAATCCATGTCCATGGTAAGGTATGGGCATGTTCAATTCTGGATATTAAAAGGAAGAGTAATTGAGCACATGGGTTGATGACACTATCATGAAACCTGCTTGATTCGAGATATCGTGACAATGGGATTATTTTACATGGTATACGTTCGTATGAGGTGGAACATCATTCTAGCGTTAACTTCTTTTTCTATGTGTTCCTTGGCGTGTTTTTAGATGATAACCTTGGACTTTAGGTAGGCTCCGCCTAACGCCACTGAGAAAGGGGCCTAGAGGGTCACACACTAAGTGTGTCCATGTATATGAGTTAAATATTAATTTAAAAAATTAAATAAATATTATTCCCTAATGTGGTTTAATATTTATTTAAGGATTCATGATTTCATTTATTCTGACACTAGTTATTTGAGATAACATTTTGTGGGAGAAATAATATATATTTATTAGCAACTAATGTAGTTACATTTATTTAAAAAATTAATAGCCATTACTCAGGGACTAATAATGGTGGTGGGGGAAATAAAGGAAAGTGGAAAATAAAAGTACACGTCGTTTATATTAAATATACATTCCATGTAGTTTTATGGAAAATGAATACATGCCGTGTAGTTTTTCCTGTCGGGATTTTGTGGAATTGATATCGTTTTATTAAATTATTTTTATTATAATAAGCATGGGTTCTTGTTAAGGAATTAACCATTCGACATGGGGGTTTTCAATGAGAGTTAATGAAATAAATAGAACATATAAAGAATTCATTTATTGTTATAACTCTATAAACTCAAACCTAATTATAAATATCATGACAACCACAAAACTTTTCCCCAATTGTTGTGCACAACAAATTTGGAGAATTCCTTCAAGGCTGAAATAACTACTTCATCTAAGAATGCTCACAAGACCGAGGGAGATCCTCCTTCATCGGATCAAGGTGATCAAAGGCAGACATCAGATGTGAAGGTTCTTTTGTGCTTGCATATAGAGATCCCTTCGGCGACATCGAGAGATTCGTGGAGCAGATGTGGATCATGTTTAGAGGAATCCAACACTTGGATTCTACAACGCAATGAATAATCACCTCGGACCATGACTGGAGACATCAACAAAGTAATAATTACACCAATGTAATTATTGTTAATTAAATAAATTAGTTGTAACCAACATATAATGATCCAATCTCTATGGTTCTAGGACTCCCATTTTTTTCGTTCCTCGTTCTATTCCAAAGATCTGGCATTTTATATCATGATAGATGTCGGTTTAAACATTGTTTAATGCTAAAATCAAAGTTGGGAACTCCCACCAACGCGCTTACGCTAAACCTAGAACCTACACTACCTACTCGTGGTCCTTATGGGACACCGCCAAATGGTCTATTGTATTTATAAGACACAATATTTGTGGGAAGATCCCATAAATGGGTGAGTATAACAATACCCAATAGGACACCCATGAATATCCAATCGTAATGCATCACGATTAGTTAGATCATAACATAAATACAATAAAAACCACTATATACTCATAGCATAAGACATGCCACATGCAGTCTTAACCAATGTTGTAGGACACATGATTCTTCTCAAGACTTCAACGTAATTCTCATTCTAGGAGTACTCACTCAACGATCCTTGATGTCACTAGGCTCATCCCATCTGTCATAATCATTAGGCATCGCCTAAGAAGTACACATTGGATCTTTGAAGATCTCATCATCCAAGTTGGGGATCACACCTACATCCACTGGGGAACCAAAAACCCAATTGGACTAGCCTTCTAGATGGTGTATTAACACCATGTGAATGGTAGTCATGTCAATACCACAAACCACACATAAGAACGATAGAGGATCCCACCCTAGTCCCACATGGGGATTCACCGATCTCTATATGAAAATGAACCCATCGAGGGGATAACAGTCCTATGTTGAGGATTTAATACCACACTATACCCTCATGGGATGGGGCTAGGGAATCACAATCAAATGGTCCTGGACTAAGCATAGGAAATGAATGATTCCAAACAACATTTGAGGGAGTACATGGTTGGCCCTAGGGGTAAATGGAATGTCTTCAAAACAATTGGTATGATCATGTATCCCCATATCACATGACCTAAAAACCTTACAAAACACACTATGTCCTCTTAGGGTACATAGTGTGTATAGGTTGATTGGATCTTGGACCATGCTTCTATCTTGTGCCTTGGTACATCAGGTCGTTCCTGTATACACCATGCCATGTCCGAGTAAACACCACATTCTTTATAATATGACTATGTTGGAGTACATGACATAGAACTTGTAATCAACCCATTTCCATGTATCCTCTACAACACATGAAATATTTATAGCCAGTTGTCACATGTCATGTGATCCTTAAATTTTTTTAGAAACCCTAGCATCGTATCTAGGGCTCCGAGACTGCATGTATATTCGGATTACATTCCATGTATTGTATGTTTTGAAGAAAATCATAGTTCATTATATATGTCTACTTTTTTTCCACTACTATCAATTCATCCACTAAATCTATCATGTGTCATAAATCTAGCATCACATGGGCTTGTAGACAATAGTGACTAGATTTTTTCATCTAATTCATCTGGAAATCATCACATATCATTTTTCTCATAAACTCCACACGCCAAAACCCAAGAAAAAAATCTACGGATTTGGTCTTTATCCTCCCTCAATTTCCAACCATCATCATTTGACCTCGATCACTCAATCAACTGTGAACCAAAACCATGATGTTGTTCTATTTCATGAAAGAACGAACAAGCAATTATCGAATGTAGAGTATTTGTAAAACCCTGTGGCTAAGAGATTAACCATGATAAATGTACATATATGTGGGGTAGAAGTCTATATAGAAATCATGTGATGAAAAACCCATAGTCACTATTCATTTCAGCCTAGAACTGTTGTTGATGAGTTGATGAATAAATTGGAATAAAAAATGCATCATCAAAAAAATATCCACAATATCAACAATTGATCCGTGTATCATTTCTTGTTAATTCACCCATATTTGAAATGGGATAAATGAACCGGAAGAAACCGACATTAATAAATAATCATGCCTCATTTTTAGATTTCTCAATAATGAAGACATATCACACATCTTAGTTGTTTGTGAAATCCATATTCTTCATCGGGGTAGATGATGCATTTAGTGTAGATATTATCCTCTGATATGTTATTGTCCACCATTGATCTCCTCCAACCTCTCCACTAAATTATTAGGGTAATGTATCTAACCCAATGAATTTGATATAATAGAGCATAAATAGGAAAAGGCTAGGTCTCTCTAAGAACACATTAAAAATACATATATAAATTTATTTATTTGTTATCTGTTCCCTGGCTAAAATTTTCAGAAATGCATGATGCTGACAATGATTATTTAGAACAAATGGTAAAGACTTAATTATGATCTCAATGAAGGCCCAAAATTCCATATCCAATCCACCATTCTAGATTTATTTAAAAATTTGAGAGAAAAATGCATGTGTGTGATATTAATATATATAATATTTTTAAAACATCAATTCTGGGATCACCATGCATCAGAATCATGCTCTATTTCAGTGCCTTTCTTTGGAAATATTCTTATATATATTTCAAAACATTACATTGAAAACATGACATTACATTATCCAAAACATATTAATATTTATCCCAAAAATTCAATAACAACTACTCAAAAAGGTGTGGATACTGACCTCACATATTGGTATCCTGCTCTTAGGGATCTCTTGAATACTCCTATGAAAACACTAGACATGCACTAAGGTAATCAATCTACCAAATTTTATCCTCTCCTACATATAATCAATCTTCTGTAGGTACTCCACTATGGTTTCTCTATAATCGATATCTAGCTTTCCCCATTCCATAACAGGCAATGGGTCATGGACATTCCACCTCAGTGATGACACATAGAGGACATCTTGTACCTAATCCAAATGCAGTGGTAGATCCATGTGGTATGCCATGTTTTTACTATATAATGTATCTAGAAAGGAATGTTAACCCTTAGAGATAACATTATTTCCTGTCCAAATATCGGAAATCCACATCAAGGTGAGAATATCAGGAACACATAGTATCTATGCACAAAATTTAAAGGACTCCATCATCTGTCTACATAGGAATTATAATGAATCTATGTTTTCCTCATATGATCCTATATTATATGAACCTTCATAATGTAACGCCCCAACCCCAGGTTCCAAGAGTCGGTGCATTACTTCGTAACATTGGCATGATCGCAAAAGAGCAGGTCTCGAATGACCGATTAGTTTAGTAGCCTTGGAAACACCAAATAAATTCATAAATGTTACATTACATCATAAAGTGAAAAACTACAATAACAAAGTATCCATAGTCCACACTCATATCCTCTTCTGACTATCCATGCAGGTCATTCATAAAATACTTCTTCACATCCTGGAAAATATTAAAACATTTAAAGGGGTGAGCTCAGAGGCTCAGTAAGGATAACAATATTGCGGAAACATTCATAAATAAACATTAACATTTAAGGAAATGTATAACTAAAACAAAAGACTTTTAGACTTTAAATTCAGCATAACCTGGAAAAAATAAAATTAAATAATTCCATTTACTTATTCACATGGATATTCTACTAGTCGAATAATCACATGCAATATCAATAACCACTTTCATAATGATGGAATGCAAAATGCCAGACTATCATAACCACGTAGCCAAGGCCTCATGCCAAGACCACAAATAAGATTTTGTCAAGGCCTCTTGCCAAGACACTAGTTTGTCTCATGAGACCTACCGATGCATTGAGGAGCTATAGCGGGCTCCACCAGTCACTTATTAAGTCCAATGCATTCCTCATATGAACAGGTTTAAACATATCATAAACCATAACATAATCATATCACATAAAACGTGCATAAAGAAAACCTAAAATTTCCACGTTTCAATCACAAGATATAAATACAACACATTGATATAATAAAAACCTTATCAAAACCATTTTCAATACCAAAATAACAGAAAATTAAAACTTGGTATTTATTTTTCATTTAAAAAAAGTTAGGGCTTGTAGAGGAAGCCGAAACTCAAATAATGGTGACGGCGGCGGAGAAGTCGTTGTCGCCGCATACGTACGACAAGAAAAACATTCCTTTTTGTTGTTTAGTGAATTGATTCGTATAAAAAGATTACTTTTGAATAAACGTAAAAGTCAAAGGGGTTTATACACCGTATAAAATAAATTTTTGTATAAAACAAAATATGCCTCAATGAATGGAGATTGAGACAAAGTACCTTACAAAGATAATTTTTTTAAATAAAATGGATATATTATGTGTATTCACTATAAGTAAACATAATTAAATTAAAAATACAAGATAGTATATAATAATATCATGACATAATTTGAAAGTAGTAGATTAACCCAAAGAATAGAAATTGGGTTAAGAAGTTCCCTTACCGTGCGTCCTATCTTGACTTGACCATTCATTAACCTACTAATAATAAACTAGAGTTAATTTATAATTGCTTAAGAACCTTTTTAAAGTTTTTTATTCCTTTTATATCACTTATTAACATGTTATGAACATTATGTAATTATTTAAGTTAATAACGGTCGTTTTGACGATCTTTGGTAATTGAGTCAAAAATAAACTTCTTATAATTACAAGTTGTTCATGTGGTGATATATCCCTTATATCCAGAATTATATTCATTATATAGATATCATATATCTCATATATATCCTGTATATACATGCATTTATAATAATCCATAACATTTAGAGCTAAAAAATGAAATGCACCGTTCATGGAGACGGTAAGTTGTACGTACGCATGAACGCTACTTTCATTTCTATTTCGTATTTAATGAAATCATAAGGATACAAAGGTATATTATAATTCCAGTATAATATCATATATAATATCATTTAATCCATCCTTTATACATCCCAAATATGGGATTAACGATTCAAATCACTTTGAGGGGGCGGTAGTCCGCACTTCCTAAAATGAAAATATCGTGTTTACCCGTAATGGAAACAATAAAGGTATTCTATAATTTAAAAATACATAACCTTAAGTAAAACATAAACATATTATATATCATATTTATAAATATAGTTACATCTTAACGGCCACCATTGAAGGTGTTATATGTGTGTTGATCAATCATCGTTTCATGAGGCAAAAAATTCGTCATCCACAGAAATAGTATGTTCATTAAACATTAGATGTAGGTGTGTGTAAGTATAGCATGAATAATTCTTATAACAACAACCTATTATATTGAGGATACTGGGGTTGTTACAAAATAAATTAATAAAAAGAGTTTAGGTGGTTGGAGAAGCAAATTAAAAAAATAGCATAAGAGAACACATTACCTAAAAATCGTGTAACTCTTTTTTGATTTGAGACAAAGGATTCCTTGGGAAGAATTATGCCCAAAGTGAGGCTTCTAGGAGTAAGAGAGGTAATTTGGGAGAGTATTTGGGCAGAGTATGGCCGTGACAAAAGGCTTTGAAAGTGTGAGTAAGGTGGTAGTGGTGGGGGCCTTTTATAAGTAGAGAGGAGGGGCACTCTTGGAAAGTAATGAAATGTTACTTTATTATATAATGAGTTTCGAATTTTAAAGGTCCCACACTTATATAATTTGAGGATAAGGTGATAAGGGTTCTAAATATACTCATCCAATAGGTTTTTGACATGTTTAAGCCTTGGATGTTACATTATCTTTTCATTTTATTTAAATCATTAATTAATGTGGTAATCGCTGCATCATCATGGTGTCATAAATAATTTAATTTATTTAATGTCTAAAAATTATAAAGAAAATATCAGGATGTAGGAAATCTTTTTAGATTTCTAATTAATATTTATAGTCAAAAACATGACTTGTATAACCCCATTTAAAATTTTTCTTAGTAAAACAACTTATGTTTGTGACATTTTTATTTTAACATTAAATAAAATTTATTTATGTCATTTTCCTACCAAAGTGGCTCCATGGGGTCCCCAAGTTGACCCATGGATTTTCTTGGTCGTCCATGACACATAAAATAGGGGTAGGACAAGTTTAAAGATATTTTCATATTTTTATAATATCATTTTTACCTTAAATATCACTAATTACCTTTAATCACGGTTAATTAAACATAAAAGTTACTATTCACCAAAAAATTATTTTAATCCCATTGAACCAAATTTAACTTCCTAATGATAACCATGTAAGTTGGATTTTTGAAAATCAAATCACAGAAGTGGTAATGTTTCATTTAAACGAAAAATCAGTTTTTTAACTACCACTTAGTGGTTTCACTATTCATCAAAAATTGACGTTTTTCAGAACAATGCCAAAATTTCACCCAAAGCTATAATTGATATTCCGAATCCAAAAATGATGTCTATTTTACAAAATTCAAAACATATAAGTTTCATTAACTATGTATATAATTAATTCCCACTGTCACAACAAATAGCGTGTTTTTAAGAAACAATATATATCAAAAGATTGAAAATTGTTTATGTCCAATTTCAAAGTGAAATTAATTATAATGACTACCATTGGATAAAATAGTAAAAATATTTTCTAATTATACTTTAAAACCACTTTATAGTATAATTTATCATTATAAAATATTTTGATTAAAAACGTTGTTTTTATGTTTTTTTTACTATTCATAAAAAATTGGAAGTTCTCAGAATTTTACAAAAATTTAAACTTTGGATAATTTTGATATTCCGAATACAAAAATGAAGTCCATTTTGAAATATAAAATTTATATAATTTCAAAAATTGGGTATTACTATTCATAACTGCTACTTTGATTGGTCGCAGCGTGTTAGAATCTCGAACTTGCGTACAATGCAATCTATTGCATTATTGAAAGAGAAGTGTATCATGAAAGCTTGGGGTGTTACATTCTCCCCTACTTCAATAAATTGCATCCTCGCAATTTGAAAATGTTATTCAAAAATTAAAGGTTGAAAATAGAAATTACCTTTGTGGAAAACCCATATCAGAAATAGGGTTAATAAGAATATAACATTAAAAGAAAGAAAGTTAAGTACAAAGGTCACCTGAGATAGACCATACTAGGATTCTATGAAAATATGGATATGGAAGAAAAACAAACCAGCACGGTCTAATGGAGAGTTGTGGAAAAAATGATTAGAAGAAATTTAACAATAATAAAATCACAGGCTTGTGATTGGTTAATCGGTCATTGAATCCCCAGTTGGAAAAGTTAACCGATGACGTTTTTGTTTTAAGTTACCTTTTATAACGTTGAGGAATTTATTAAAGATATTTTCTAAGAACGTAAGGAAATATACTTACTTGTCTTGTAGACATTCATTCCTTAATAAATTTTTACCTCAAACCCATCTTCCACTCCAAATGGTAACAGAACTCAAAAATATTCTACTAATCCTAATTGTATAAGGTTCTAAATATTACCACATACCATTTAGATTAGGAAAACTATTTTGTAATAACCAGGGACTTCCTATAGGCAAGTGGTAGGTAATAAAGGCCTATCACACTGTGGTTGTGGGTTCGATTTCTGCAGCATTGTCCGACGCGATGGGTTATGCCGCACCCAGCAGGTTGTCCTTTTCCTAAAACTATAGTATTATAATATTCCAAAAATAATCTTCAGAAATGTTTTAACCTTAATCAATACTATCCAAAGATAAAATTAATCCATTCCAACCTTTATAGTTATCCAAAATACTTCTTCCCAACTCACAGTCCAAATTTTACAAGGAAGGTAAACATAATGATGATACTTTTTTCCACGTAACAACATGTGAACACCTTCATCATGTATTCTTTTAAAACACTGCAATATACTGAATTAACATAAATCCTTATTGATTACATTCATGATCCCTTATTTCTTATATAATACTAGATATACTCCTTCTATCCAAAAATGTATACAAATCATTAATCATTTTCAAGGAAGTTAAGAATATCCAATATAATTTATCCAAATCAATCATGTATTATTCCAAAATCACTATCTCGGTATTAGAACCATATTATGGTTTATCTTTCTCTCAACCATATATTTAAAAAAAATTATTCTGCTGTAGAGTCTCTTTTCTTGGTTCCACACAATCTAAAGTCCTTGATGAAATAGTACTGCAGTACAATCCTTATATACTCCATAATTATTATAACCAGTACATCATTGATACAACACTCAAATGTCAATATTATTTAATAACAACACAAGAACACTAATCATTCCTCCTCATATGTGGCAGTATCATAACTTGATTATTATCCAATAACATCATTTGGGGCATACTCTGATGATTTGGACATTGGTTTTCGTAGTGTCCCCACTCCTTGCAGATGAAGCATTGTACATTTGAAACCTTTTTCTTACCCTTACAGTCACGCACTTGGTGTCCTTTTTTCCACACTTATAACAAATTTTCATTCCCTTCAGGAAATTTCCAAGGTGTTTCTTCCCACACTTATCACATATTGGAAAATTCTTCTTTTCCCACGTCCCTTTTTCCATCATTCTCTCTTCCATCCTTTTCTTCTCTTTCTTCCCTTCAAAGCCATAAGACTCAGAGAATTATTTACTTATCTTATTAACACATGATACTATTTCTTCATATTCTGAGAAAAAATGGGAGATTATTTCCCTTCTAAATTTTGGCTTAATACCGTGAAATATATGATCCTTATTATGATTAGGATCATACATATTGCTGGAGTTCACATTCCTTCCACTGGGCACCATTTCTATACAATGGCATAAACTAGGTTAGTTTATGAATTGTAATGAATAATTCCAAACATGTAAAATACTTAATGTAAATTGAACGGTTTATGGATATAATCTATAATCATAAAAAATGTTTTCTTCGAGAATGTATATACTCGTAAACCCTTCATAATGGTTTGTAAGGAAAATGAGAATTATCCTAAGCATATCCCCCGGGAGTGTTGTAACCAAGAGTGCAGCAAGGCCCGTTGTCATGCACCAGTTCCCATTCGAGTCTAGATCAAAGCGGTGTTTTTGGGTTTTACCCCTAGGTACATCTGTTCGAGAGCTACCTCTACCTGCTTGTATCCAGACAAGGATGTATTTCTCAGAAAACTCACAAAATCTCTATAATACCAAAATTCTAGGAATTTCTTCTATACTAGTCCTCAATGTCTATCTTAGGGCTATGTGATCTAATCAGAGTTTATCTAAATCAATCTTCCAAGGTTAGTAATAAACTCCCTATGATATCAACTGTAACGCCCTGCCCCCAGGGGCCCAGAGTCAGTGCATTACTTCGTAACATTGGCATGATCACAAAAGATCAAGTCTCGAAAGACCAATTATTTTAGTAGCCTGGGAAACACTAAATACATTCATAAATGTTACATTACATCATAAAGTGAAAAACTACAATAACAAAGTCTCCATAGTCCACACTCATATCCTCTTCTAACTATCCTTGTAGGTCATTCATAAAATACTTCTTCACATCCTGGAAAATATTAAAACATTGAAAGGGGTGAGCTTAGATGCTCAGTAAGGATAACAATATTGCGGAAGCTTCCATAAATAAACATTAACATTTAAGGAAATGTATAACTAAAACAAAAGCCTTTAAAACATTAACTTCAGCATAACATGGAAAAAATAAAATTAAATAATGCCTTTTACTTACTCACATGAATATTATACCAGTCGAATAATCACATGCAATATCAATAACCACTTTCATAATGATGGAATGCATAATGCCAGACTATCATAACCACGTAGCCAAGGCCTCATGCCAAGACCACAAATAAGATTTTGTCAAGGCCTCATGCCAAGACACTAGTTTGTCTCATGAGACCTACCGATGTATCTAGGAGCTATAGCGGGCTCCACCTATCACTTATTATGTCCAATGCATTCCTCATATGAACAGGTTTAAACATATCATAAACCATAACATAATCGTATCACATAAAACGTGCATAAAGGAAACATAAAATTTCCACGTTTCAATCACAAGATATCAATACAACACGTTAATATAATAAAAACCTTATCAAATCCATTTTCAATACCAAAATAAAAGAAAATTAAAACTTGGTATTTAGTTTTCATTTGAAAAAAAGTTTTGGCTTGTAGAGGAAGCCGAAACTCAAATAATGGTTACGGTGGCGGAGAAGTCATTGTCGCCACATACGTACGACAAGAAAAACATTCCTTTTTTTCGTTTAGTAAAACTCTTCGTATAAAAAGATTCCTTTTGAATAAATGTAAAAGTCAAAGGGGTTTATACACCGTATAAAAGAAATTTGTGTATGAAACAAAATATGCCTCAATGAATAGAGATTGAGACAAAGTACCTTACAAAGATCATTTTTTTTATATAAAATAGACATATTATGTGTATTCACTATAAGTAAACATAATGAAATTACAAATAAAATATAGGATATAATAATATCATAACATAATTTGAAAGTAGGAGATTAACACAAAGAATAGAAATTGGGTTATGATGTTCCCTTACCTTGCGACATGTCTTGGCTCGACCATTATTTAACCTCCTGAATAATAAACTATAGTTAATTTATAATTACTTAAGAACCTTTTTCAAGTTTTTTATTCCTTTTATATCACTTATTACTATTTTATGAACATTATGTGATTATTTAAGTTAATAATGGTCATTTTGTCAATCTTTGGTACTTGAGTCCAAAATAAACTTCTTATAATTACATGTTGATCATGTGGTGATATATCAATTATATCCAGAATTATATTCATGATATAGATATCATATATCTCATATACATCCAATATATACATGCATTTAAATAATCCATAACGTTTAGAGGTAAGAAATGAAATGCACCGTTCATGGAGACGGTAAGCCGTACGTACGCATGAACGCTACTTTAATTTCTGTATCGTATTTAATGAAATCATAATGATATAAAGGTATATTATAATTCCATTATAATATCATATATAATTTCATTTACTCCATCCTTTATACATCCCACATATGGGATTAATGATTCAAATCACTTTGAGGGGGCGGTAGTCTGCACTTCCTAAAATGAAAATATCGCGTTTACCCATAATGGAAACAATAAAGTTATTCCATAAATGAAAAAATACAGAACCTTAAGTAAAAAATAAACATATTATATATCATATATATAAATATAGTGAAATCTTAATGGCCACCATTGAAGGTGTTATATGAGTGTTGAACAATCATCGTTTCGTGAGGCAGAAATTCGCCATCCACAGAAACTGTATGTTCATTAACCATTAGATGTAGGTGTGTGTAAGTGTAGCTCGAATAATTCTTATAAAAACATCCTAATATATTGAGGATATAGTTTTTGTAACAAAATAAATGAATAAAAAGAGTTTAGGGGGTTGGAGAAGCAAATTAAAACAAAATAACATAAGAGAACACATTACCTTAAAATCGGGTAACTCTTTTTTGATTTGAGCCAAAGGCTTCCTTGGGAAGAATTATACCCAAAGTGAGGCTTATAGGAGTAATACAGGGAATTTGGGATAGTATTTGGGAAGAGTTTGTCCGAGCCAAAAGGCTTTGAATGTGTGAGTAAGGTGGTAGTGGTGGGGGCCTTTTATAAGTAGATAGGAGGGGCACTATTGGAAAGTAATGAAATGTTACTTTATTATATAATGAGTTTCGGATTTTAAAGGTCCCACATTTATATAATTCGAGGATATGGTGATAAGGGTTCTAAATCTAATCATCCAATAGGTTTTTGACAAGTGTACACCTTGGATTTTACATTATCTTTTCATTTTATTTAAATCGTTAATTAATAAGGTAATCACTGCATCATCATGGTGTCATAAATAATTTAATTTATTTAATGTCTAAAAACAATAAAACAAATATAATGATGTATGAAATATTTTTATCTTTCTAATGAATATTTATAGTAAAAAATATGACTTGTATAACCCCATTTAAAAATTGTTTTAGTAAAACAACTTATGTTTGTGACATTTTTATTTTAACTTTAAATAAAAGTTATTTATGTCATTTTCCTACCAAAGGGTCTCCATGGGGTCCCCAAGTTGACCCATGTATTTTCTAGGTCGGCAATGACACATCCAATAGGTGTAGGACAAGTTTAAAGGTATTTTTATATTTTTATAATATCATTTTTACCTTAAATATCACTAATTACCTTTAATCACGATTAATTAATCTTAAAAGTTACTATTCACCAAAAAAATTACTTTAATCCCATTAAACCGCATTTTACTTCCTAATGACAACCATGTATGTCGGATTTTTTAATATCAAATCACAGTAGTGGTAATGTTTCATTTAAACGAAAAATCAGTTTTTTAACTACCACTTAGTGGTTTCACTATTCATCACAAATTGACGTTTTTCAGAACAATGCCAAAATTTCACCCAAAGATATAATTGATATTCCGAATCCAAAAATGATGTATATTTTACAAAATTCCAAACATATAAGTTGCATTAATTAATTTTATAATTAATTCCTACTGTCACAATAAATAGTGTGTCTTTAAGAAACAATATATATCAAAAGATTGACAATTGTTTATGTCCAGTTTCAAAGTGAAATTAATTACAATGACCACCATTGTATAAAATAGTAAAAATATATTCTAATTATACTTTAAAACCACTCAATAGTATAATTTATCTCTATAAAATATTTTGATTAAAAAAGTTGTTTTTAAGTATTATTTACTATTCATATAAAATTTTAAGTTCTCAGAAAATTACAAAAAAATTCAACTTTAGATAATTTCGATATTACGAATACAAAAATGAAGTCCATTTTGAAATATAAAATTTATATAATTTCAAAAAGTTGGTATTACTATTAATAACTGCTACTTTGATTGGTCGCAGCGTGTTAGAATCTCAAACTTGCGTACAATGCAAGCTATTTCATTATTGAAAGAGAAGTGTATCGTGAAAGCTTGGGGTGTTACACATAATCTTCACTCCCCCAATATTTGGTCTCAATGAGTACTGATGTACTTGGATGGGTGAAACATAGTGGGGAACTATATGGTCACCCGTACAAGGACTTGAATGGTTCCATACAAATAATGGATTAGTATCTTTTTAATTCAAACTCCAACAAGGGTAGGTGATCCTCCAAACTATGGAAAAAGTATAAAATTCATTCACATGTCATGTCTACTAGAACATGGATGGTCTATTTAGTCTGATCTTCCTTATGGGGGTGAAACTCAGTTCTCAAACACAACTGAGTCCCATCGGAACTGTAGAACCATCTCTATAATTGTGACCATAATTGAGTATCTTGTAATTAAATGATTCTCAGGGTAACTCTATGGATCCATAATATCTTTTGTACAGATAGTCATACAAAGATCTCTACTGAACTCTGGACTCAAAGAGGAACGATGTGGGAAGACCTGGTGAGTTGGTCTATGATCACCCAAATGACATCGTTTTCTCTAGGCATACATGGTAACCCCATCATGAAGTTTATAGATATACCACTAAAATTACAATCTATAACCTTTAGTGGTTGAGCTTAACCCTATTTAACCTAGTTCCTTTCCTTGTCTTGTTCAAAAGTGAGGTATCGAGAGAGAATCTCCACTACACCTTTCAACAAATATGGCCACCAAAACTAATGCCAGATGTCCTGGAACATCTTTTCCATACTGGGATATACTTCCAATGGGTATGTATGAAAATCCATCATCACATACTTCTACAATAAAATTTCTACCATAGTCCATCCTATGAAAAGGATTGAATTCTCCCCACCTTCAATATTCTATTAGGAGTATGTCCAATCTATATCTATGTAAACATGGTCTCAAAGTTAGTAATCCCATACTGAGCGTCCCTAACACATTGTATATGTAGTGGTATAACAACCATACACTATATATATGAAGCATTATACTTGTCTACTAAGGAAAACTATAACGAGGCTAACTACTCTGAATCCTCTATCAACAAATTTAAGAAATATCTTTTCCTGAGAGCATCTACTACCATGTTTTCCTTCCCTGTAATATAGAAAATCTCATTGTCATATTCCTGGAGTTACTCTACCCATTTCCTCCATCACAAGTTATGATACTTCTAGGAGAATATATATATGAGACTTTTATGGATAGAGTAAACAGTAAAATACTCACTTGTTTGTAGTGTTACCGGATATTCATAGAAAAGATAATTTTTGCCAACCAAAGATTGTGGGTTGCATAGTTATTCTCTTATGGTGATAAATTTTGTGACCAATAGGTGATCACACCATACCTCTGCATCATAACACAACCAAGTTTGTTCCTAAGGCATCATAGATCATTACGTACTTGACACCCTCCTCTAGGAATTTCCAGATCGGGGGTTCTCATTAACCATTATCAAATATCCTAAAAATACTATGGGAACCTATCTATCCCAATAAAAGGATTCCCCTTCTAGTGAAAATAATTTAAATGTTCCAGTATCCAAGATAAATCTGGTATGAACCTCCTGTAGTATCCTTCTAACCAATGATATATTCGTACCTCCATCACAATTTTGGGTAGATCCCAAGTTGAAATTGCCGCAATCTTCACTGACTCCACTGATACCCCATAAAACAAGATGACATGTTCCAGAATGTTGACCTCCTAGATCTAAAATTGACACATCCTAAGAATCCCATAAGTCTAGTTATCTTTTATTTTATCCAAGTCCATCCTCAATTTACTCATGTGCCCCTCCTCAGATGATGAGTACACTAGGATATCATCGATGCATAACCCACAAAAATTGGTATAATAAATGAAGAAATATATTCTTCATGAGTCCCATGAACATTACTTTGGAGTCCCTCACGTTTAAAGGGATCTCCATGTACTCATAGAGACCATTATGACATCTAAATTACACCATTGGTATATCCTCCCCTTGTACTCGTAGCTAGTGATAACCTGATCTGAGGTCGATTTTCGAGGGCCATGGTGACCCTCTCAGCTAATAGAATAGGTAATAAATATTAGATAGTGGGTTGTCATAATTTATATTAACCTATTTCATGCACTTATAATCTAAAAAAACACAAGATCCCTTTTTCATTCTTGGAGAACAACATTGGGGATGCCCAAGGGGAACATTGGGTATCCGGAAGACCTTCCTCTATAAGTTCAACAACTACACCCTCATCTCTCGAATATCTACAGGAAAAATATGATATGATGGTGAAGATTTTGGGACCATCTTGGGGTAGAGGCTAATTCATATATCTATCTCTTGGATGGGATGTAATCTTGAAACATCCCTCAAAAATACAACCTCATACTCTACAATATCTGTAGGGAACTGAAAGCCCATATCATCCACTATTCCATGGGAAATATAATCCAATTTGTGAGTAATAAGTTGTATCATCCTATAGATGATTCCTTCCTTAAAATCCTTGGTATCCTTCTAAAATATAGTGTAAAACCTCAAACCTCTTCATAGATACACCACATCCTATTCTATAGTCATTTTGGGAATGATTCATTGAAAAATAGTACATACCTTATATAATGTTATAAGTCCTCATAATTGTTACAAATAGATCCTATATGAGTCTCTCACCTCTAAGTGTCCGGTCACACTATTAGCAGATGTATGTGATCATTGATATTTCTATGTTCAGAGTCTCAAAACATAGGGTTTGACCGAATGGCACAACTAGAATAGCTAATTCATGTACTAGAGAAGTAGTAAGGAAATATTTTGTCTCGTCAATGTCTATTACTAATATAGATAAGTTATAAAATAGAAAAATCATATATCTAATTATACCAAGTGCCATGGCTTCATAGGCCTCCACTACCTACTATTTTCCCCTTACCTGACAGCTAACTCCTTGATCCTAGTACGGACCACCCAGGGTTGGTGGTGGAAATAATTCAAGCTACATTCCACTAGATACTACTATACCATCTCCTCTACAATTTCGTCTACCCAATAAACCTCCTAAGTTATACATCTTCCCTTATCTAGGTGGTCTATCGACCATCTCTCTATCAGTTGTGTGGTGGGTCTAAAAATTTGGAGCATGAGGTCCCCAATTTCCACAATTGAAGTTCCACTACTCCCTAGTAGGACACCCAAAATAACCAAACATAAATCATCAACATTAGTCAATCCATAATGAAAATAAAATAATCAAACCCAAATACAGTCATAACAGACAATCTTTCAGAATTGGTCTCAAACAATAATTATAGGCATAATATTATTATTTATAATTATTAGTAACAATTATTCTTGAGGTATGCACTCTCAAATAAATTCTATCACTGATGAATCTGAATGAAGAGTTCATGATATCCAGGCCTAGCTTGAGAAGTACTCATTGGATCTCTGAGGATCGCATCATCCAAGTAGGGGATAACACCCTAGGCCACTAGGGGACACCATAAACTACATTTTATCCAATTTCTTGATTGGGTATCAACACTCTTTGTGTAATGTTCATGCTGATACCATGAACCCCACTTAAGAACAGTAGAGGATACGGCTATGGAACCGTAGGTGGATTCACCAAACACTATCTAAAATTAAACCCATTTAGGGGATCATAATCCAATTTTGAGGAAGTAATTAAATATCATACACTCATGGGAATGGACCATATAATCACAATAAACTAATCTTATTCTGAACTAATGAAAATGAGGGTTAAAAACACCTTCCGAGAGAGTAAATGATGTGTACTAGGGGTATATGACTTGTATTTCAAACTTATGATCTACCTATGTATGAATATCTCATAGGAAATGTAAACCTCAAAATACTTGTCATCTCTTCCAGTGATACATTTCATGTAGAGTACAACCACGTCTCTACTTGTGTTATCATTCAATGGCCATGCACTTCAGGTTATGCTTATGTACACTTGGTCATGTTTGATTACACTTCTCAACCTGTTTACTCTAGTCATGTCCGAGTACATAGCTTAGACTGTGTACATACGCATTCCAATGTTTTCGTTGAGATACATGGCATTCCAGTAGCCAGAGGTCACACAATGTTTCGTAGGGACCACAAAAGATGTGATCTATAACTTTTTGAAAAACAATAGCTATGTTTCTGGGGGTCCCACATGACATTTATCATTGATTACATGATGTGTATGATGGGTTTTGTAGAAAACATCTATTCATTCTTTGAATATTCTCCTTCCCCGTCCACTGTTGATAACCCCACTAAATCATTAATGATTCAATGATCTAGGACTCTAGGTGCCTTTTGATGCAGGTGATCAAATTTCATCATCTGATTCACCCAAAAATCACCCCCATCATTTTCCGTACCATCACCACATGCCAAATCCCAAAATAGGATCCACTAATCTAATCGTGATTCTCCATCAATAGCTCTTCATAATTTACATACCTTAATCACTCCATTGGTCATCAACTACACCTAAGGTATTGATCTGTCGCATTGAATAACAACCCATTAAGGATCGACTACTGAGTATTAACCACAATAAGGGACAAAGATATTTCATGCGACGACCAGGGGTACAATCGGGGGGAGAAATCCATAAATAAATCATGTGGGGAATGAAACATGACTATTTTTCATTTGGGCCTCAATCCTTTGTCCTTGAAATGATGAAAAAATGGGAATAAGAAACACAATAATTAAATAATATCAACAATAATAAACCTAGATAAAAGAATCAATTCTTGTTAGTGGAATTGACCCGTGTAAAAAATTGGATAAATAAATGGGGATAAATCTGAAAAAAGCTAACATCCTATCTCATCTTTTGATCGATAAATAATGATGAATATTGTCTTCATTGGTAAAATCCATGAACTCTATTGGTGTTGATGATGTATTCAGGATTGATCTGATCCTATGATCTATTATGAAGTACTAATGATATCCTCCAATATCTCCAATAAAATGTTAGGGTTATACAGATAAACCTATTAATTGGATATAAATATGTTTAAATATGATAAGTCTAGGTACTTGTGCACACACATAACAAAGTAAATACATAAATTTTTTATTTATTATTTGTGACCGTGAAAACATTTTCATATAAACTCGATTACTTTAGAAATTATGTTGTTCCTATGTTAAATACAACATTATAAACTCAACATAATTTTAAAATTCCTAATATTATAATCCATTCTATATTTATTGTACATTTTTAGGAGAACAGTTCATGAGTTTTATCAATATATTTAATATTTTTACAACATCAATTTTTGGGATGATCGTGCCTTCGAATTACTTGTTGTTCTAGCTCCTAGATACAAAAAATATTTGTACATATAATTGAAATATTTAAATGGAAAAAATATAGATTTTATAGATAGTATGAATATCAATTTTTAATGTACTATGTTAAAACAATCCATGAATGAGTTTTTGATATGATCCCATAAAAGTAATATTTTATGAATAATTAAAAAATGTGGTATTTAACAATTATTAATTTTTGTAATCATAATGTCTTAAACTATATATAATTAAATATTTATTAAATATTAATTTTATATAAATAGTGATAATATAATTTGTAATTAAAAGGGGATATTTTTATAAAACTATTTTTAAATGCATAATGACTTTCCATTTTAATTAATTAAAATAATATTTAATTATGAATTATTTAAATGAAATGAAAAGATTATATATATAAATATATGAACATAAATCCATATAATAATTATTACAAGTCTTATAGTTAATGTAGTATCATCTTGTGATTAAAAAAATACAATTTTTGAAAACATGCTTTTTGACACATTTTTTTAGGTTTTTCTAAATTAAATCCTTCCATTTATGTGAAATAAATTTAATAAATGGATTCCATACATATAATAAGAGTGTTTAAAATTTTTAATGAGTCCACTTTCATTTTTGGTTATAAATAATTGTTCAACATGTAAAAATTTGTCACCACATTTAATGTTAAAATGGGTTTACTGGGGGTTAACCTAAAAAGATACCAGCTAATGTTAACCAAAAAGTTATAGAATCCCTATTGGTTGATTTTATTTAAACAATACCATTTTATAATTTAATATTATATATTTTGAATCTGTTTTCTATTAAATTGACTTGATATTACTTTAACATTTTGAAAAATTATAGGTGTGCAATTTAACTCAATTATAAAATAGAATATCCTCCCATCATCTATGATAACATTTTGGGTACTTTATAATGAAAACCCCTTACATAAATCTCTAATTA
This sequence comes from Viscum album, assembly GCA_963277665.1. NCBI lineage: Eukaryota > Viridiplantae > Streptophyta > Magnoliopsida > Santalales > Viscaceae > Viscum > Viscum album. The sequence goes on along the minus strand of OY728143.1, from coordinate 1,267,492,444 downwards.
TGATCCTTATACAAGTTATAGAGCTAGTGGTCATCCATTATCTCTTATTTTTTTTCGGTTGTTAAGATTATCTTGAAACATTAACTTTATTCTGATAACTTAAAATTAAATTTCTCTTAAAAAACATATACCTTTTATCATGGATATCATAATTTTCGAAACCATATACCATTTTTACATATGATGTTTTATTATTAATGTTATTTTATTGACTGGGGAAAATATTGAAAAACTTTTTTTTGTTTCTCAATTTAGGTATTTTTTTTACAAAATAATATTTATGAATTGAATTTATCATTAAATATATGTGAAATGCATTGGAAATTTAGTAACTGGTGGGGCTCAGTTGTAGATATCCCTTCGATTCATGGACATGTCTCATAAGAAAAATTAGTTAGAAAAATTGAATGGGTTTTTGGTGTATACCTATCTATTTATTAAAATAACTCAGGATATGGTATTGATGATAATAATATCAAGAAATATGAGGTCCCGATGATGAATATTAAGAAGTTCCTTCTCAAAGAATATAGTTATTATTATCCATGATATTATTGCATTTATATTATCTGTGAATGCATTTCGTGCTCAATTTAATGATTAAATGGAATTTTATTAGTTATTTACAATCCTTATTGATCATTCATTATTTACTAATAATAGAATCTATTTTACATAACCCTTATATATAATTTTATCTCACCAGTAGTTTTTTCTTTTCCCCAATGTAACAATCCTAGATTTTGTGAATGTTTTCTTCAAATTAATTTAATATTATGGTATTTTCCATTTCAGTAAACACTTAAAATATTTTTTTATATTAAATCTATAATAGAAACATTCCATTTCAATGGAGGCAACTTTTCTTTCACTATAGACCCGGTGTGCATTACATGAAACAAAGAGTTTCTATAAAGAATCATTTTATTATTATAATTATTTAAATGAGATAATTGCAACAGAGCCATTTGACATAGTAATATGAATATTATTTAATAATTTTAATGAATTTTTTATTATTTTTTATGTAAATAAAAAATATTTATGATGAAATATATGATTCATTATAAATTATTTATATGTTGAAAAATACAATTTTCTCAAATGAAGTGCTTTTAGTGACCTTTTGTGAAAAATATTAAAAATAATTTTTGAAACATTTAGAAAATTAATTTGATAAAATAAACATAGTATTTGAAATTCTAAATTAGAAATTATCTTAGGGATCATTTTTGAGATTTTTCTTAGAAACTTCATTTTGTGAGGAATAGTGAAAATTAAATGATTCTAATTCAAAACTAACTTTTTGTCTAATTTTTTTTGGTTTAATTATATTTTAATTTTGGTTAAAACTGTAATTAGATAATATTTTTATCAATTAATCCAATTTAGTTTTTTAGAATCAATTTCACTTTGAATTTGGGTATAAAATACTTGGAAAATGTGAGGATGTTTTTACATTAAAAACATGCAATGTCATCTCATCATCAGGATTGATTTTAAATTAATTTATACCACTTCTATGATTAAAATTTGGAAAATTTTATTTAATATTTTTAATCAGAAAATTTTATAATTTATTATAATTCCAACATTTTTTTCTACCAAAAATATAATTTAAAGTGGTTAATACTAATTTCAATGTCTAAGAGTAAAATTAGGATAATAAAGTTTCAAACCTTAAATTTATTACGCAAAAAACCTAAAAACTTTTCCAAACCCAATTTTATAGAAATTATTCTTACATTTACTGTTTATTTTTAATTTTTTTTGTATTGTTATGAATTTTATTAGGTCAAAACGTGGGTACACCTTACTTTTTTCCAAAAATGCCACGTGTGTCCTTTCCCTTCGCTATAAAAGGCCACCAATTTTCCCCGTTATTCACACCTACAAAAGCACTTAGGTTCTGAAAAAATCTGTCTAATACACTTCCAAAAGTCACTAAATTCTTTGTATCTGCCTCCCATTTGCAATAAATCAATCCATGTAAGCCTCTTATAATAATCCAATAATATTTACCAGATCAAGAGGTAATGTCTTTTCTTAAGATCTTTCTTTTATTTTCATTATCCAAACCCACCACTGACATTATTACATGATTTTATAAAAAAATGTATTTAAAATATTGTATTAATCTTTTATTATAATGTTTTTTCCTACCCTTATACATGCATCCCTCAAATGGGTAATTAACATAATATTTAGGTGTAGGGAGAACTACCACCATATGAAATAATGATTGTTCATTTTTACTTTACCACCTATCATTGTGGATATTATGTTATAAAAACTATTTAAATATTTTATATATAATATTTATAATATCTTCAATCTTCTGTAGTTATTTTACAAAACATTTTCTTTATACCTTCTATTTTGTTTTAATACGAAAATTTCATTTGAGGAAGTGTGGACTACTTCCCCCTCCAAGCTATAAGATTCATTTATTCACTACATGAAATGTATTAAGGATGGGCTTAGTGAATATATAAGATATATATATGATATAATAAATCTAATTTATTAATGATCTATATATACATATACATTGTTTTCATTCTTTCTTTCAACATGAGAATTAAATGGAAATAGCATTCATGCATACGTATGACATATCATCTCCATTAACAGTGTATTCTGTTTCATAATTATATATTTTATGGATTATTATAACAAATATATATCAAATATAAATTATATTTAAATAATATTTAACATTATGTAAATAATTGTATAAGAATAAGGACTAATGATATAGAAAATTAGGACACAAATAAAAAACAATGCAAATATTACATGAAGTAAATCATTTACATTGAATTGTTAACATGTGGGTAATATAAATCCATAATCAAACCATATATGTTATTTTGAGTAATAATTAGAATATATTATAGATTTATAATAATTTTTTTTATTTTATATTATTATTTAATGGGTACTATGATAGTCAATACACAAGGTAATGTAATTTAATCTCACTCTTTAGTTCTATGAGATACATGCCTTATTCACCACTCAATGATTTTTTCGTGTGTATATAATTCCAATTAATGTACTATATTAATCATATGCATAAATATATGGGAATTTATAGAACAATTTTATCTGATTTATATCTTGGGGTTTATATTTCAAATGTCACCAAATCTTTAAGTTAATTTTGTCTCAATTTTCCTCCTTTGAGATACATGCCATGTTATACAACTATATTTTTATGAACATCCATTGAAATTTCACATTATGAATCTCATAATTTTTATGAAATTTTAATATCCATGTAATTTAATTTTTCTACATGGTGAGTTTGAGTAAAATATATCATGGAGTAAGAGCTTAATACAACAATATCACTATTTATCAAAAAAAAAATATGATCACATTTTAATTAATGAATCCTTATGATGGATATTTCATGAGCACTCATGAATTTTTCTTTTCATCTTTCCAATATTGAGGTGTTTTTATTTTAGTAAAAAAAATTCACCCTTTGGTACTTAAGATGAATAAGATAATTTTTTTAAGAAAATATGACCTTACCACTCTCTTTGGTTGTAAGTTAGTGTTCTTTCAAAATCATTTTATTTAAAAAGGGTTTTCAAGAATATTTTATTAATTTATTATGATAAATAAAAGAATTTTTACCCTTATTTAATTTTAATAATGTTTTAAAAGGAATATTATTTCATATTTTTAAATGATTAATTTCTTTAACATTTTTTCTCTTAAAAAGTAATTTTCTTTTTACCTCATAAAACATGTATGAATTTACCCACCGTTAATTATTTTAATCATTGGGTTTTATGTATAATGAATAATTTTTAATAAAATATTTTTCAAATAAGTTTGAAGAAAATTGTTTTCAAAAATTTCTCAATCATGTTTTTATATTATCATGGGAAAATGGGGTTTTCAAAATGCTTTCAAGTTTCTTTCATAGGTTTTTAAGTAAAAATTTTTTCAAAATATTTCCAAGAAAACTGTATAAATTTTCAAATTATTTTCAACTAAATGTTTTTCAAAATGTTTTCATATTTTCTTTATAATTTTTCAAAGTTATTTTCGAATAAATATTTTTCAAAACTTTTTCTAGATTTCTTTATAAGTTTTCAAATTATTTTCAATAAAATGTTTTCAAAAATATTTTGAATATATATTTTAATGTTTTAAAATAATTTTTAATGAAAAACGTTTTTAAAATTTTTTGAAGATTATTTTGTATGTTTTTAAGGAAAAATCTTTCCAAAATGACTTCAAAACTTCTTTATAAGTTGTCAAGGATTTTTCAATGCAAATTATTTTAAAATGGTTTCATGTATTAATAATTCTTTTTCAAAGAAGAGAGGATACATTCCCAATGAATATTTTTTAAAAGTTATTAAAAAAATATTTTACATCTAAGATGACATATATTTAAGTTAATCATTCTTCTATATGAAATAATCTAAAGGTTTTATTCATATTATTTATCTCAATGGGTTATGATTTATGTCATGGCCTTTATAAAACATGTTTCCCTTTGACGAGTTATATGTTTATGAAATCTATTTCTCTTTCACTTGTTATATATTTATGTAATCCATTTCTATTTCAAGGTTTATATGTTTCTAAAATCGATTTATATTTTACGAGTTATATGTTTATGAGATCTATTTATCTTCTACTAGTTATTATTTTGATGAAATAATTCTGAAACCTGTATATTTTTTCAAAAGGTTATGATATGATTACATGTTTATAATACCCATTTATTTTCATGCATTATGAGATAATTGCTTATTATTTTTTGGAACAAGTATGTATGATTTCATTATGGGATGGGTAGAAACTATATCACCCTCTAATGAATTTGGTAAAGATATATGTCCCATGAGAAAGACTAAGATTCTCATGGGAGTAATCGTTTACTACTAAGATGGCCATGGGAGTGAACCATGACAACCAAGATGCATTGAGGAGTAAACTCATGATATAGAGATGGACATGGGAGTGATCCATGACTACCATGATGGTATGTGGGGTGAACTCATACTACTAAAATTTTATTGGCTGTGATGCCTTGGCTGTTATAGAAATCATATTATATGCATATATTTTTTTCATAATTCCATGTTTTATTCCTATGTTATGGTTCCATGGATTATGTTTTCTATTTATTTATCATTAATTTCCTATGAACATAAATGATTTATGTCATTATTCTTGTATATGATATTTTGATATGCAGGGTTTGATCTTCTATTTTCAAGATCATGCTCTCATACCCTTGTGCACTGGATTATGATTACATATCTCCCTTGTTTACCCATAATGATTATTTGAGATTTCCCCTTTTAATGTTTCCTTCCATAGGCTATAAAGATATGTATTATTTGTTATGTTTCTAAGAAGGGTACTTTTAAAGAAGAAACTAGTGGGAGATAATGTAACTCAATTTTGTACCAGTGTTTATGTTTCCATGTTCTCAAAGGCACTAGACTAGTAATGTCTTTGGATATTTTTTTAATGTTTTAGGTATTCTGAAAATGTTATGTAAATTCTATATATGAAAAATAAGGGGTTTTATACTCAGGATATGTAGAAAAATTATTTAAATGAGTTCAAGGATGTTCAATTGTTTTCTATTACTACATTTTGTGTTTCTGTTTCATTTTAAAAATTGGAATCACTTATGTAGCTTGTTCATCAAGAATACTAAAATGATTAATCCTTTGGGATTAGATCCCATATATCAATGCCAATGTAATAAAGAGGACAAAAAATATGGTTTATTGGTGATGGGGTTGTACTATAAACAATATATTTATGAGGATTTCATGTCAATTTCTGGTAATTTCTTATGGTCATAAACATTGCACACACATTTTAGTGTTTGGAAACTCTTAAAAACCATTTATGGGAATCCAATGAAAAGAATAACTTGAATTTATGTGGAATTGGATTCAAAAATTTCAAAAACCAATGTATGGTTTTTTAACACCCTAATATTCCACTATACGCTTCTCTTTGAATAATACAATAGCGTGTGTTGTACGTAACTCTGAGTTCTAACACATGCCGCAACTAATCAAACTAGCCATTATGAATAGTAATAACCACTTTTTGAAATTTTATAAATTTTATCTCTCAAAATGGACTTCATTTTTGGATTCGAAATACCAAAAGTAGACTAGGGTGAAATTTTGGTACTTTTCGGATAACTTTTATATTCTGATGAATAGTGAAAATTACTAAATTTTATTTAAAAACAACTTTTTTAATCGAAATAATTATTAGTGATAAATTATGATTTTTAGGGGTTTCAAATTATATTTTGAATATATTTTTAACATTTAATACAATGTTAGTCATTGGACATAATTTCACAATTAAAATGGACATAAAAAAGTGTAAATCTTTTGACAGTTATTATCTCTTAAAAACACGCTTTTTGTTTTAACAACAAGAATTAATTTTAAATTAATTTCTACCACATTTTTCTTTTGAATTGGGAAAAATGGATTCCATATTATGAATCCAGATGTCCAAATTTTGTAAATAGATATCTTATATTTTTAGACAATTTGAATAATTACTTCGGTAAATATTTTATTTACCATGGTTAAAGGGTATATGCCTTAAATAAGGGTAAGAAAATGATATTATAATAATAATAATAATTTACCCTAAAACGTGTCCTAACCCTATTTGTTGATACATTTCCAACCATGGGCATTTTAAAATATTTTATTTACTTCGGTAAATATTTCATTGGGAAAGTATCCTCTCTTCTTTGAAAAAGAATTATTAATACATGAAACCATTTTAAAATAATTTGCATTGAAAAATCCTTGACAACTTATAAAGAAGTTTTGAAGTCATTTTTGAAAGATTTTTCCTTAAAAACATACAAAATAATCTTCAAAAAATTTTAAAAACGTTTTTCATTAAAAATTATTTTAAAACATTAAAATATATATTCAAAATATTTTTGAAAACATTTGATTGAAAATAATTTGAAAACTTATAAAGAAATCTAGAAAAAGTTTTGAAAAATATTTATTCGAAAATAACTTTGAAAAATTATAAAGAAAATATGAAAACATTTTGAAAAACATTTAGTTGAAAATAATTTGAAAATTTATACAGTTTTCTTGGAAATATTTTGAAAAAATTTTTACTTAAAAACCTATGAAAGAAACTTGAAAGCATTTTGAAAACCCCATTTTCCCATGATAATATAAAAACATGATTGAGAAATTTTTGAAAACAATTTTCTTCAAACTTATTTGAAAAATATTTTATTAAAAATTATTCATTATACATAAAACCCAATGATTAAAATAATTAACGGTGGGTAAATTCATACATGTTTTATGAGGTAAAAAGAAAATTACTTTTTATGAGAAAAAATGTTAAAGAAATTAATCATTTAAAAATATGAAATAATATTCCTTTTAAAACATTATTAAAATTAAATAAGGGTAAAAATTCTTTTATTTATCATAATAAATTAATAAAATATTCTTGAAAACCCTTTTTAAATAACATGATTTCGAAAGAACACTAATTTACAACCAAAGAGAGTGGTAAGGTCATATTTTCTTAAAAAAAATTATCTTATTCATCTTAAGTACCAAAGGGTGAATTTTTTTACTAAAATAAAAACACCTCAATATTGGAAAGATGAAAAGAAAAATTCATGAGTGCTCATGAAATATCCATCATAAGGATTCATTAATTAAAATGTGATCATATTTTTTTTTTGATAAATAGTGATATTGTTGCATTAAGCTCTTACTCCATGATATATTTTACTCAAACTCACCATGTAGAAAAATTAAATTACATGGATATTAAAATTTCATAAAAATTAGGAGATTCATAATGTGAAATTTCAATGGATGTTCATAAAAATATAGTTGTATAACATGGCATGTATCTCAAAGGAGGAAAATTGAGACAAAATTAACTTAAAGATTTGGTGAAATTTGAAATATAAACCCCAAGATATAAATCATATAAAATTGTTCTATAAATTCCCATATATTTATGCATATGATTAATATAGTACATTAATTGGAATTATATACACACGAAAAAATCATTGAGCGGTGAATAAGGCATGTATCTCATAGAACTAAAGAGTGAGATTAAATTACATTACCTTGTGTCTTGACTATCATAGTACCCATTAAATAATAATATAAAATAAAAAAAATTATTATAAATCTATAATATATTCTAATTATTACTCAAAATAACATATATGGTTTGATTATGGATTTATATTACCCACATGTTAACAATTCAATGTAAATGATTTACTTTATGTAATAATTGCATTGTTTTTTGTCTGTGTCCTAATTTTCTATATCATTAGTCCTTATTCTTATACAATTATTTACATAATGTTAAATATTATTTAAATATAATTTATATTTGATATATATTTGTTATAATAATCCATAAAATATATAATTATGAAACAGAATACACTGTTAATGGAGATGATATGTCATACGTATGCATGAATTCTATTTCCATTTAATTCTCATGTTGAAAGAAAGAATGAAAACAACGTATATGTATATATAGATCATTAATAAATTAGATTTATTATATCATATATATATCTTATATATTCACTAAGCCCATCCTTAATACATTTCATGTAGTGAATAAATGAATCTTATAGCTTGGAGGGGGAAGTAGTCCACAATTCCTCAAATGAAATTTTCGTATTAAAACAAAATAGAAGGTATAAAGAAAATGTTTTGTAAAATAACTACAGAAGATTGAAGATATTATAAATATTATATATAAAATATTTAAATAGTTTTTATAACATAATATCCACAATGATAGGTGGTAAAGTAAAAATGAACAATCATTATTTCATATGGTGGTAGTTCTCCCTACACCTAAATATTATGTTAATTCCCCATTTGAGGGATGCATGTATAAGGGTAGGAAAAAACATTATAATAAAAAATTAATACAATATTTTAAATACATTTTTTTATAAAATCATGTAATAATGTCAGTGGTGGGTTTGGATAATGAAAATAAAAGAAAGATCTTAAGAAAAGACATTACCTCTTGATCTGGTAAATATTATTAGATTATTATAAGAGGCTTACATGGATTGATTTATTGCAAATGGGAGGCAGATACAAAGAATTTAGTGACTTTTGGAAGTGTAATAGACAGATTTTTTCAGAACCTAAGTGCTTTTGTAGGTGTGAATAACGGGGATAATTGGTGGCCTTTTATAGCGAAGGGAAAGGACACACGTGGCATTTTTGGAAAAAAGTAAGGTGTACCCACGTTTTGACCTAATAAAATTCATAACAGTACAAAAAAAATTAAAAATAAACAGTAAATGTAAGAATAATTTCTATAAAATTGGGTTTGGAAAAGTTTTTAGGTTTTTTGCGTAATAAATTTAAGGTTTGAAACTTTATTATCCTAATTTTACTCTTAGACATTGAAATTAATATTAACCACTTTAAATTATATTTTTGGTAGAAAAAAATGTTGGAATTATAATAAATTATAAAATTTTCTGATTAAAAATATTAAATAAAATTTTCCAAATTTTAATCATAGAAGTGGTATAAATTAATTTAAAATCAATCCTGATGATGAGATGACATTGCATGTTTTTAATGTAAAAACATCCTCACATTTTCCAAGTATTTTATACCGAAATTCAAAGTGAAATTGATTCTAAAAAACTAAATTGGATTAATTGATAAAAATATTATCTAATTACAGTTTTAACCAAAATTAAAATATAATTAAACCAAAAAAAATTAGACAAAAATTTAGTTTTGAATTAGAATCATTTAATTTTCACTATTCCTCACAAAATGAAGTTTCTAAGAAAAATCTCAAAAATGATCCCTAAGATAATTTCTAATTTAGAATTTCAAATACTATGTTTATTTTATCAAATTAATTTTCTAAATGTTTCAAAAATTATTTTTAATATTTTTCACAAAAGGTCATTAAAAGCACTTCATTTGAGAAAATTGTATTTTTCAACATATAAATAATTTATAATGAATCATATATTTCATCATAAATATTTTTTATTTACATAAAAAATAATAAAAAATTCATTAAAATTATTAAATAATATTCATATTACTATGTCAAATGGCTCTGTTGCAATTATCTCATTTAAATAATTATAATAATAAAATGATTCTTTATAGAAACTCTTTGTTTCATTTAATGCACACCGGGTCTATAGTGAAAGAAATGTTGCCTCCATTGAAATGGAATGTTTCTATTATAGATTTAATATAAAAAAATATTTTAAGTGTTTACTGAAATGGAAAATACCATAATATTAAATTAATTTGAAGAAAACATTCACAAAATCTAGGTGTGGTGATATATCAATTATATCCAGAATTATATTCATGATATAGATATCATATATCTCATATATATCCAGTATATACATGCATTTAAATAATCCATAACGTTTAGAGGTAAGAAATGAAATGCACCGTTCATGGAGACGGTAAGCCGTACGTACGCATGAACGCTACTTTAATTTCTGTATCGTATTTAATGAAATCATAATGATATAAAGGTATATTATAATTCCATTATAATATCATATATAATATCATTTACTCCATCCTTTATACATCCCACATATGGGATTAATGATTCAAATCACTTTGAGGGGGCGGTAGTCTGCACTTCCTAAAATGAAAATATCGCGTTTACCCATAATGGAAACAATAAAGTTATTCCATAAATGAAAAAATACAGAACCCTAAGTAAAAAATAAACATATTATATATCATATATATAAATATAGTGAAATCTTAATGGCCACCATTGAAGGTGTTATATGAGTGTTGAACAATCATCGTTTCGTGAGGCATAAATTCGCCATCCACAGAAACTGTATGTTCATTAACCATTAGATGTAGGTGTGTGTAAGTGTAGCTCGAATAATTCTTATAAAAACATCCTAATATATTGAGGATATAATTTTTGTAACAAAAGAAATGAATAAAAAGAGTTTAGGGGGTTGGAGAAGCAAATTAAAACAAAATAACATAAGAGAACACATTACCTTAAAATCGGGTAACTCTTTTTTGATTTGAGCCAAAGGCTTCCTTGGGAAGAATTATACCCAAAGTGAGGCTTATAGGAGTAATACAGGGAATTTGGGATAGTATTTGGGCAGAGGTTGTCCGAGCCAAAAGGCTTTGAAAGTGTGAGTAAGGTGGTAGTGGTGGGGGCCTTTTATAAGTAGATAGGAGGGGCACTATTGGAAAGTAATGAAATGTTACTTTATTATATAATGAGTTTCGGATTTTAAAGGTCCCACATTTATATAATTCGAGGATATGGTGATAAGGGTTCAAAATCTAATCATCCAATAGGTTTTTGACAAGTGTACACCTTGGATTTTACATTATCTTTTCATTTTATTTAAATCGTTAATTAATAAGGTAATCACTGCATCATCATGGTGTCATAAATAATTTAATTTATTTGATGTCTAAAAACAATAAAACAAATATAATGATGTATTAAATATTTTTATCTTTCTAATGAATATTTATAGTAAAAAATATGACTTGTATAACCCCATTTAAAAATTGTTTTAGTAAAACAACTTATGTTTGTGACATTTTTATTTTAACTTTAAATAAAAGTTATTTATGTCATTTTCCTACCAAAGGGTCTCCATGGGGTCCCCAAGTTGACCCATGTATTTTCTTGGTCGGAAATGACACATCCAATAGGTGTAGGACAAGTTTAAAGGTATTTTCATATTTTTATAATATCATTTTTACCTTAAATATCACTAATTACCTTTAATCACGATTAATTAATCTTAAAAGTTACTATTCACCAAAAAAATTACTTTAATCCCATTAAACCACATTTTACTTCCTAATGACAACCATGTATGTCGGATTTTTTAATATCAAATCACAGTAGTGGTAATGTTTCATTTAAACGAAAAATCAGTTTTTTAACTACCACTTAGTGGTTTCACTATTCATCACAAATTGACGTTTTTCAGAACAATGTCAAAATTTCACCCAAAGATATAATTGATATTCCGAATCCAAAAATGATGTATATTTTACAAAATTCCAAACATATAAGTTGCATTAATTAATTTTATAATTAATTCCTACTGTCACAATAAATAGCGTGTTTTTAAGAAACAATATATATCAAAAGATTGACAATTGTTTATGTCCAGTTTCAAAGTGAAATTAATTACAATGACCACCATTGTATAAAATAGTAAAAATATATTCTAATTATACTTTAAAACCACTCAATAGTATAATTTATCTCTATAAAATATTTTGATTAAAAAAGTTGTTTTTAAGTATTATTTACTATTCATAAAAAATTGGAAGTTCTTAGAAAATTACAAAAAAATTCAACTTTAGATAATTTCGATATTACGAATACAAAAATGAAGTCCATTTTGAAATATAAAATTTATATAATTTCAAAAAGTTGGTATTACTATTAATAACTGCTACTTTGATTGGTCGCAGCGTGTTAGAATCTCAAACTTGCGTACAATGCAAGCTATTGCATTATTGAAAGAGAAGTGTATCGTGAAAGCTTGGGGTGTTACACATAATCTTCACTCCCCCTATATTTGGTCTCAATGAGTTCTGATATACTTGGATGGGTGAAACATAGTGGGGAACTATATGGTCACCCGTACAAGGACTTGAATGGTTCCATACAAATAATGGATTAGTATCTTTTTAATTCAAACTCCAACAAGGGTAGGTGATCCTCCAAACTATGGAAAAAGTATAAAATTCATTCACATGTCATGTCTACTAGAACATGGATGGTCTATTTAGTCTGATCTTCCTTATGGGGGTGAAACTCAGTTCTCAAACACAACTGAGTCCCATAGGAACTGTAGAACCATCTATATAATTGTGACCATAATTGATTATCTTGTAATTAAATGATTCTCAGGGTAACTCTATGGATCCATAATATCTTTTGTACAGATAGTCATACAAAGATCTCTACTGAACTCTGGACTCAAAGAGGAAGGATGTGGGAAGACCTAGTGAGTTGGTCTATGATAACCCAAATGACATCGTTTTCTCTAGGCATACATGGTAACCCCATCATGAAGTTTATAGATATACCACTAAAATTACAATCTATAACCTTTAGTGGTTGAGCTTAACCCTATTTAACCTAGTTCCTTTCCTTGTCTTGTTCAAAAGTGAGGTATCGAGAGAGAATCTCCACTACACCTTTCAACAAATATGGCCACCAAAACTGATTCCAGATGTCCTGGAACATCTTTTCCATACTGGGATATACTTCCAATGGGTATGTATGAAAATCCATCATCACATACTTCTACAATAAAATTTCTACCATAGTCCATCCTATGAAAAGGATTGAATTCTCCCCACCTTCAATATTCTATTAGGAGTATGTCCAATCTATATCTATGTAAACATGGTCTCAAAGTTAGTAATCCCATACTGAGCGTCCCTAACACATTGTATATGTAGTGGTATAACAACCATACACTATATATATGAAGAATTATACTTGTCTACTAAGGAAAACTATAACGAGGCTAACTACTCTGAATCCTCTATCAACAACTTTAAGAAATATCTTTTCCTGAGAGCATCTACTACCATGTTTTCCTTCCCTGTAATATAGAAAATCTCATTGTCATATTCCTGGAGTTACTCTACCCATTTCCTCCATCACAAGTTATGATACTTCTAGGAGAATATATATATGAGACTTTTATGGATAGAGTAAACAGTAAAATACTCACTTGTTTGTAGTGTTACCGGATATTCATAGAAAAGATAATTTTTGCCAACCAAAGATTGTGGGTTGCATAGTTATTCTCTTATGGTGATAAATTTTGTGACCAATAGGTGATCACACCATACCTCTGCATCATAACACAACCAAGTTTGTTCCTAAGGCATCATAGATCATTACGTACTTGACACCCTCCTCTAGGAATTTCTAGATCGGGGGTTCTCATTAACAATTATCAAATATCCTAAAAATACTATGGGAACCTATCTATCCCAATAAAAGGATTCGCCTTATAGTGAAAATAATTTAAATGTTCCAGTATCCAAGATAAATCTGGTATGAACCTCCTGTAGTATCCTTCTAACCAATGATATATTCGTACCTCCATCACAATTTTGGGTAGATCCCAAGTTGAAATTGCCGCAATCTTCACTGACTCCACTGATACCCCATAAAACAAGATGACATGTTCCAGAATGTTGACCTCCTAGATCTAAAATTGACACATCCTAAGAATCCCATAAGTCTAGTTATCTTTTATTTTATCCAAGTCCATCCTCAATTTACTCATGTGCCCCTCCTCAGATGATGAGTACACTAGGATATCATCGATGAATAACCCACAAAAATTGGTATAATAAATGAAGAAATATATTCTTCATGAGTCCCATGAACATTACTTTGGAGTCCCTCACGTTTAAAGGGATCTCCATGTACTCATAGAGACCATTATGACATCTAAATTACACCATTGGTATATCCTCCCCTTGTACTCGTAGCTAGTGATAACCTGATCTGAGGTCGATTTTCGAGGGCCATGGTGACCCTCTCAGCTAATAGAATAGGTAATAAATATTAGATAGTGGGTAGTCATAATTTATATTAACCTATTTCATGCACTTATAATCTAAAAAAACACAAGATCCCTTTTTCATTCTTGGAGAACAACATTGGGGATGCCCAAGGGGAACATTGGGTATCCTGAAGACCTTCCTCTATAAGTTCAACAACTACACCCTCATCTCTCGAATATCTACAGGCAAAATATGATATGATGGTGAAGATTTTGGGACCATCTCGGGGTAGAGGCTAATTCATATATCTATCTCTTGGATGGGATGTAATCTTGAAACATCCCTCAAAAATACAACCTCATACTCTACAATATCTGTAGGGAACTGAAAGCCCATATCATCCACTATTCCATGGGAAATATAATCCAATTTGTGAGTAATAAGTTGTATCATCCTATAGATGATTCCTTCCTTAAAATCCTTGGTATCCTTCTAAAATATAGTGTAAAACCTCAAACCTCTTCATAGATACACCACATCCTATTCTGTAGTCATTTTGGGAATGATTCATTGAAAAATAGTACATACCTTATATAATGTTATAAGTCCTCATAATTGTTACAAATAGATCCTATATGAGTCTCTCACCTCTAAGTGTCCGGTCACACTATTAGCAGATGTATGTGATCATTGATATTTCTATGTTCAGAGTCTCAAAACATAGGGTTTGACCGAATGGCACAACTAGAATAGCTAATTCATGTACTAGAGAAGTAGTAAGGAAATATTTTTTCTCGTCAATGTATATTACTAATATAGATAAGTTATAAAATAGAAAAATCGTATATCTAATTATACCAAGTGCCATGGCTTCATAGGCCTCCACTACCTACTATTTTCCCCTTACCTGACAGCTAACTCCTTGATCCTAGTACGGACCACCCAGGGTTGGTGGTGGAAATAATTCAATCTACATTACACTAGATACTACTATACCATCTCCTCTACAATGTCGTCTACCCAATAAACCTCCTAAGTTATACCTCTTCCCTTATCTAGGTGGTCTATCGACCATCTCTCTATCAGTTGTGTGGTGGGTCTAAAAATTTGGAGCATGAGGTCCCCAATTTCCACAATTGAAGTTCCGCTACTCCCTAGTAGGACACCCAAAATAACCAAACATAAATCATCAACATTAGTCAATCCATAATGAAAATAAAATAATCAAACCCAAATACAGTCATAACAGACAATCTTTCAGAATTGGTCTCAAACAATAATTATAGGCATAATATTATTATTTATAATTATTGGTAACAATTATTCTTGTAGTATGCACTCTCAAATAAATTCTATCACTGATGAATCTGAATGAAGAGTTCATGATATCCAGGCCTAGCTTGAGAAGTACTCATTGGATCTCTGAGGATCGCATCATCCAAGTAGGGGATAACACCCTAGGCCACTAGGGGACACCATAAACTACATTTTATCCAATTTCACGATTGGGTATCGACACTCTTTGTGTAATGTTCATGCTGATACCATGAACCCCACTTAAGAACAGTAGAGGATACGGCTATGGAACCGTAGGTGGATTCACCAAACACTATCTAAAATTAAACCCATTTAGGGGATCATAATCCAATTTTGAGGAAGTAATTAAATATCATACACTCATGGGAATGGACTATATAATCACAATAAACTAATCTTATTCTGAACTAATGAAAATGAGGGTTAAAAACACCTTCCGAGAGAGTAAATGATGTGTACTAGGGGTATATGACTTGTATTTCAAACTTATGATCTACCTATGTATGAATATCTCATAGGAAATTTAAACCTCAAAATACTTGTCATCTCTTCCAGTGATACATTTCATGTAGAGTACAACCACGTCTCTACTTGTGTTATCATTCAATGGCCATGCACTTCAGGTTATGCTTATGTACACTTGGTCATGTTTGATTAAACTTCTCAACCTGTTTACTCTAGTCATGTCCGAGTACATAGCTTAGACTGTGTACATACGCATTCCAATGTTTTCGTTGAGATACATGGCATTCCAGTAGCCAGAGGTCACACAATGTTTCGTAGGGACCACAAAAGATGTGATCTATAACTTTTTGAAAAACAATAGCTATGTTTCTGGGGGTCCCACATGACATTTATCATTGATTACATGATGTGTATGATGGGTTTTGTAGAAAACATCTATTCATTCTTTGAATATTATCCTTCCCCGTCCACTGTTGATAACCCCACTAAATCATTAATGATTCAAAGATCTAGGATTCTAGGTGCCTTTTGATGCAGGTGATCAAATTTCATCATCTGATTCACCCAAAAATCACCCCCATCATTTTTCGTACCATCACCACATGCCAAATCCCAAAATAGGATCCACTAATCTAATCGTGATTCTCCATCAATAGCTCTTCATAATTTACATACCTTAATCACTCCATTGGTCATCAACTACACCTATGGTATTGATCTGTCGCATTGAATAACAACCCATTACGGATCGACTACTGAGTATTAACCACAATAAGGGACAAAGATATTTCATGCGACGACCAGGGGTACAATCGGGGGGAGAAATCCATAAATAAATCATGTGGGGAATGAAACATGACTATTTTTCATTTGGGCCTCAATCCTTTGTCATTGAAATGATGAAAAAATGGGAATAAGAAACACAATAATTAAATAATATCAACAATAATAAACCTAGATAAAAGAATCAATTCTTGTTAGTGGAATTGACCCGTGTAAAAAATTGGATAAATAAATGGGGATAAATCTGAAAAAAGCTAACATCCTATCTCATCTTTTGATCGATAAATAATGATGAATATTGTCTTCATTGGTAAAATCCATGAACTCTATTGGTGTTGATGATGTATTCAGGATTGATCTGATCCTATGATCTATTATGAACTACTAATGATATCCTCCAATATCTCCAATAAAATGTTAGGGTTATACAGATAAACCTATTAATTGGATATAAATATGTTTAAATATGATAAGTCTAGGTACTTGTGCACAAACATAACAAAGTAAATACATAAATTTTTTATTTATTATTTCTGACCGTGAAAACATTTTCATATAAACTCGATTACTTTAGAAATTATGTTGTTCCTATGTTAAATCCAACATTATAAACTCAACATAATTTTAAAATTCCTAATATTATAATCCATTCTATATTTATTGTACATTTTTAGGAGAACAGTTCATGAGTTTTATCAATATATTTAATATTTTTACAACATCAATTTTTGGGATGATCGTGCCTTCGAATTACATGTTGTTCTAGCTCCTAGATACAAAAAATATTTGTACATATAATTGAAATATTTAAATGGGAAAAATATAGATTTTATAGATAGTATGAATATCAATTTTTAATGTACTATGTTAAAACAATCCATGAATGAGTTTTTGATATGATCCCATAAAAGTAATATTTTATGAATAATTAAAAAATGTAGTATTTAACAATTATTAATTTTTGTAATCATAATGTCTTAAACTATATATAATTAAATATTTATTAAATATTAATTTTATATAATTAGTGATAATATAATTTGTAATTAAAAGGGGATATTTTTATAAAACTATTTTTAAAAGCATAATGACTTTCCATTTTAATTAATTAAAATAATATTTAATTATGAATTATTTAAATGAAATGAAAAGATTATATATATAAATATATGAACATAAATCCATATAATAATTATTACAAGTCTTATAGTTAATGTAGTATCATCTTGTGATTAAAAAATACAATTTTTGAAAACATGATTTTTGACACATTTTTTTAGGTTTTTCTAAATTAAATCCTTCCATTTATGTGAAATAAATTTAATAAATGGATTCCATACATATAATAAGAGTGTTTAAAATTTTTAATGAGTCCACTTTCATTTTTGGTTATAAATAATTGTTCAACATGTAAAAATTTGTCACCACATTTAATGTTAAAATGGGTTTACTGGGGGTTAACCTAAAAAGATACCAGCTAATGTTAACCAAAAAGTTATAGAATCCCTATTGGTTGATTTTATTTAAACAATACCATTCTATAATTTAATATTATATATTTTGAATCTGTTTTCTATGAAATTGACTTGATATTACTTTAACATTTTGAAAAATTATAGGTGTGCAATTTAACTCAATTATAAAATAGAATATCCTCCCATCATTTATGATAACATTTTGGGTACTTTATAATGAAAACCCCTTACATAAATCTCTACTTATGATCCTTATACAAGTTATAGAGCCAGTGGTCATCCATTATCTCTTATTATTTTTTTGGTTGTTAACATTATCTTGAAACATTAACTTTATTATGATAACTTAAAATTAAATTTCTCTTAAAAAACATATACCTTTTATCATGGATATCATAATTTTCGAAACCATATACCATTTTTACATATGATTTTTTATTATTAATGTTATTTTATTGACTGGGGAAAATATTGAAAAACTTTTTTTTGTTTCTCAATTTAGGTATTTTTTTTACAAAATAATATTTATGAATTGAATTTATCATTAAATATATGTGAAATGCATTGGAAATTTAGTAACTGGTGGGGCTCAGTTGTAGATATCCCTTCGATTCATGGACATGTCTCATAAGAAAAATTAGTTAGAAAAATTGAATGGGTTTTTGGTGTATACCTATCTATTTATTAAAATAACTCAGGATATGGTATTGATGATAATAATATCAAGATATATGAGGTCCCGATGATGAATATTAAGAAGTTCCTTCTCAAAGAATATAGTTATTATTATCCATGATATTATTGCATTTATATTATCTGTGAATGCATTTCGTGCTCAATTTAATGATTAAATGGAATTTTATTAGTTATTTACAATCCTTATTGATCATTCATTATTTACTAATAATTGAATCTATTTTACATAACCCTTATATAGAATTTTATCTCACCAGTGGTTTTTTCTTTTCCCCAATGTAACAATCCTAGATTTTGTGAATGTTTTCTTCAAATTAATTTAATATTATGGTATTTTCCATTTCAGTAAACACTTAAAATATTTTTTTATATTAAATCTATAATAGAAACATTCCATTTCAATGGAGGCAACATTTCTTTCACTATAGACCCGGTGTGCATTACATGAAACAAAGAGTTTCTATAAAGAATCATTTTATTATTATAATTATTTAAATGAGATAATTGCAACAGAGCCATTTGACATAGTAATATGAATATTATTTAATAATTTTAATGAATTTTTTATTATTTTTTATGTAAATAAAAAATATTTATGATGAAATATATGATTCATTATAAATTATTTATATGTTGAAAAATAAAATTTTCTCAAATGAAGTGCTTTTAGTGACCTTTTGTGAAAAATATTAAAAATAATTTTTGAAACATTTAGAAAATTAATTTGATAAAATAAACATAGTATTTGAAATTCTAAATTAGAAATTATCTTAGGGATCATTTTTGAGATTTTTCTTAGAAACTTCATTTTGTGAGGAATAGTGAAAATTAAATGATTCTAATTCAAAACTAACTTTTTGTCTAATTTTTTTTGGTTTAATTATATTTTAATTTTGGTTAAAACTGTAATTAGATAATATTTTTATCAATTAATCCAATTTAGTTTTTTAGAATCAATTTCACTTTGAATTTGGGTATAAAATACTTGGAAAATGTGAGGATGTTTTTACATTAAAAACATGCAATGTCATCTCATCATCAGGATTGATTTTAAATTAATTTATACCACTTCTATGATTAAAATTTGGAAAATTTTATTTAATATTTTTAATCAGAAAATTTTATAATTTATTATAATTCCAACATTTTTTTTCTACCAAAAATATAATTTAAAGTGGTTAATATTAATTTCAATGTCTAAGAGTAAAATTAGGATAATAAAGTTTCAAACCTTAAATTTATTACGCAAAAAACCTAAAAACTTTTCCAAACCCAATTTTATAGAAATTATTCTTACATTTACTGTTTATTTTTAATTTTTTTTGTATTGTTATGAATTTTATTAGGTCAAAACGTGGGTACACCTTACTTTTTTCCAAAAATGCCACGTGTGTCCTTTCCCTTCGCTATAAAAGGCCACCAATTATCCCCGTTATTCACACCTACAAAAGCACTTAGGTTCTGAAAAAATCTGCCTAATACACTTCCAAAAGTCACTAAATTCTTTGTATATGCCTCCCATTTGCAATAAATCAATCCATGTAAGCCTCTTATAATAATCCAATAATATTTACCAGATCAAGAGGTAATGTCTTTTCTTAAGATCTTTCTTTTATTTTCATTATCCAAACCCACCACTGACATTATTACATGATTTTATAAAAAAATGTATTTAAAATATTGTATTAATTTTTTATTATAATGTTTTTTCCTACCCTTATACATGCATCCCTCAAATGGGTAATTAACATAATATTTAGGTGTAGGGAGAACTACCACCATATGAAATAATGATTGTTCATTTTTACTTTACCACCTATCATTGTGGATATTATGTTATAAAAACTATTTAAATATTTTATATATAATATTTATAATATCTTCAATCTTCTGTAGTTATTTTACAAAACATTTTCTTTATACCTTCTATTTTGTTTTAATACGAAAATTTCATTTGAGGAAGTGTGGACTACTTCCCCCTCCAAGCTATAAGATTCATTTATTCACTACATGAAATGTATTAAGGATGGGCTTAGTGAATATATAAGATATATATATGATATAATAAATCTAATTTATTAATGATCTATATATACATATACGTTGTTTTCATTCTTTCTTTCAACATGAGAAGTAAATGGAAATAGCATTCATGCATACGTATGACATATCATCTCCATTAACAGTGTATTCTGTTTCATAATTATATATTTTATGGATTATTATAACAAATATATATCAAATATAAATTATATTTAAATAATATTTAACATTATGTAAATAATTGTATAAGAATAAGGACTAATGATATAGAAAATTAGGACACAGACAAAAAACAATGCAAATATTACATGAAGTAAATCATTTACATTGAATTGTTAACATGTGGGTAATATAAATCCATAATCAAACCATATATGTTATTTTGAGTAATAATTAGAATATATTATAGATTTATAATAATTTTTTTTATTTTATATTATTATTTAATGGGTACTATGATAGTCAAGACACAAGGTAATGTAATTTAATCTCACTCTTTAGTTATATGAGATACATGCCTTATTCACCGCTCAATGATTTTTTCGTGTGTATATAATTCCAATTAATGTACTATATTAATCATATGCATAAATATATGGGAATTTATAGAACAATTTTATCTGATTTATATCTTGTGGTTTATATTTCAAATGTCACCAAATCTTTAAGTTAATTTTGTCTCAATTTTCCTCCTTTGAGATACATGCCATGTTATACAACTATATTTTTATGAACATCCATTGAAATTTCACATTATGAATCTCCTAATTTTTATGAAATTTTAATATCCATGTAATTTAATTTTTCTACATGGTGAGTTTGAGTAAAATATATCATGGAGTAAGAGCTTAATGCAACAATATCACTATTTATCCAAAAAAAATATGATCACATTTTAATTAATGAGTCCTTATGATGGATATTTCATGAGCACTCATGAATTTTTCTTTTCATCTTTCCAATATTGAGGTGTTTTTATTTTAGTAAAAAAAATTCACCCTTTGGTACTGAAGATGAATAAGATAATTTTTTTAAGAAAATATGACCTTACCACTCTCTTTGGTTGTAAATTAGTGTTCTTTCAAAATCATGTTATTTAAAAAGGGTTTTCAAGAATATTTTATTAATTTATTATGATAAATAAAAGAATTTTTACCCTTATTTAATTTTATCAATGTTTTAAAAGGAATATTATTTCATATTTTTAAATGATTAATTTCTTTAACATTTTTTCTCTTAAAAAGTAATTTTCTTTTTACCTCATAAAACATTTATGAATTTACCCACCGTTAATTATTTTAATCATTGGGTTTTATGTATAATGAATAATTTTTAATAAAATATTTTTCAAATAAGTTTGAAGAAAATTGTTTTAAAAAATTTCTCAATCATGTTTTTATATTATCATGGGAAAATGGGGTTTTCAAAATGCTTTCAAGTTTCTTTCATAGGTTTTTAAGTAAAAATTTTTTCAAAATATTTCCAAGAAAACTGTATAAATTTTCAAATTATTTTCAACTAAATGTTTTTCAAAATGTTTTCATATTTTCTTTATAATTTTTCAATGTTATTTTCGAATAAATATTTTTCAAAACTTTTTCTAGATTTCTTTATAAGTTTTCAAATTATTTTCAATCAAATTTTTTCAAAAATATTTTGAATATATATTTTAATGTTTTAAAATAATTTTTAATGAAAAACGTTTTTAAAATTTTTTGAAGATTATTTTGTATGTTTTTAAGGAAAAATCTTTCCAAAATGACTTCAAAACTTCTTTATAAGTTGTCAAGGATTTTTCAATGCAAATTATTTTAAAATGGTTTCATGTATTAATAATTCTTTTTCAAAGAAGAGAGGATACTTTCCCAATGAATATTTTATTTATCATTTTTAGACATTTAATAATTAATATTATTTTTGACACAATAATGATGCAGTATTTTCCTTATTAGTGAAAGAATAAAATAATTGGTATTATAAATGCTAAAATAAATATAATATGAACGTTTTGATGACATCAATGAATTTTATTGGTTAATATGACATTATAAGATTGCTTAAATGAATTTTTTTAGAATTTATAATGTTTTTAGGACTTTAACAAAAATCAATTATTGAATAGTGTCAAAATTGACATAAATGAGTTTTTTTAAAAAAAATATTATATTATTAATTGATATTCTATTCTTAAAAATCTAAAGTTCGTCCAAAGGACTTATATCATGATATTTGTATCATTAATGGACCACTTGGGGATCTCTTGGATGTAAATAGTATGTTTATTAACTATATAATATAATAATACAAAGTGACATGGTAAATGTGAAACTAATTAACTAAGAGTTAAAACTAAAAGATAAGGTTAATATAATGAACCAAAACATTATAAATTCTATTGGTTGAAATTATTTCGACCCCTCCCCACCTTATACTTTGAATAATACACTTTTGAGCCATTATAAACTGAATATGAATTTATTGTAAAATAATATTTCTAGATTTCCCAAAGGTGCCCTCACCCCTCTTACAAATGGGAAATCACTTTTCTCACTAATTCACACATTAAAAGCCTTTTGCCTCAGACAAACCCTTCCAAAATACTCTCTAAAATTTCCTCAGTTCAATTTAGGGGCCTTAGTTTGATCAGAAATCCAACCTAAGGAGACCTTCTGATTAAATAAAAAGGAAGACCCCGAAGAAGAGGTAATTTTTTCACCACCCTTTTTCAAGTTCCTTTCTTCTTCAACTTATTCTTTCTTTGTTATTTCCTTTCTAAAATAATAAATCTAGTATCTTATATATACTGTGATGTTATTATAAATATGGTACAACCATATTCAGTATTCTATCCATCCTTTGAATTACAAGTCATCATACGTGCGTACCAACAGATTATTTGGATGGGTATAATAATGAAGTGAAATTCATGTAAATAATAAATATAACATGATAATTAATCTATATATATGATATTACATCCAATTATATATTATTTTAATATCAAAAGAATGATATTGGCGCTCGTGCGTATGTACAGACTACCGTCTCCCCGAACACGATGAGATTCATTCCCCATTATATCCATTCAAGTATAATTGTCATTTTATGATTAAAAATAGTGTTTAAGGACTTGATATAATTCGGTATATGGATAATATACAACTTATCCCTAACAAACATGACTTATGTAACTAAACATATAAAAGAAAACTAGAAAGTTAACACCCAAAATGATGATAATACTAAGATATTATTAACAAATCAATGTTAAAAGATCATATATGATGTCATATTAGTGTATATGAGTCTTTTATAATTTAATAACCATTATTTCACCATTATACAGGAGTTTAACCTACCCTCAACCAAGGAAAAGTAAAAGGTTAAGGTTTATTAAACAATTTTTTCATTATCCGAGGTTGTTTATACGCAATTATCTACTGGGACCTCATTATCATCCACATCCATGTTTCTTAAAAATGTTTTTCAAATCATTCTAAATATTTTAAAGACTACAGGTTAAACTCATTTATACCCATGTTGGCTTTTTTTATAAGATTTTTCTAAATGAATCTTTCTGTCGTTTTCCAAACAAGGTCCTTTTTAACCTTTTCAACAGAATTAAGGTAAGACTGTCTTTTTTAACGTATACGGCTGGTGTAGCTATTTTCCGCCGTTATAAAATCGTCGAAGCTTCCCATACAAGCTTATAATAATATTTTCAAAGTAAATGTTTTATTTATAATTATGTGACTTTTAAATGATTTCAAAAAAAGAGATATTTCTCTCAAATAGTTTTGATTTCATCTATTTCAACATCCTTTGATATATTTTAAGCTTATTTGAAGTTTATTTATTATGATACAAAACATCCATATTTTATTGAAGGTTTTGTGATATTTTTTACTATAGATATGTTATTTTTATACCATTCAGGGTTTATGGAGAAAGTATTGACATTTCGTATGCTAGTTTTAATAAGAATGTTTATGTTATGTTTAAACATGTTCATATGATGAATGCATTGGACTTAATATGTGATGGGTGGAGCCCGAAATATCTCTTAGATGCATCGGTAGGTCTCATGAGACAAAATAGTGTCTTGGAATAAGGCCTTGAAAAAATCTTATTTGCAGTCTTGTCACGATGCCTTGACTATGTGGTTATGATAGTCTGACATTATGCATTCCATCATTACGAAAGTGGTCACTGATATTGCATGTGATTATTCGACTAGTAGAATATCCATGTGAATAAATAAATTGCATTATTTCATTTTATTTCTGCAATATTATGATTAAATTCATGTCTAAAAGGATTTTTTTTAGTTGTACATTGCCTTAAATATTTATGCTTAATTATGAAAGTTTTCGCTATATTGTTCTCCTTATTGGGAATCTGAGCTCACCCCCTTCTATGTTTTATTTTTCCCAGGATGTGAAAAAGTATTTTATGAATGACCTACACGGATAGTAGCAGGGGATATGAGTGTGGACTATGGAGACTATGTTGTTTTAGTTTTCATTTTATGATGTAATGTAAACCTTATAAATGTATCTAGTGATTCCAAGGGTACTAAATTAATCGGTCATTCGAGACATGATCTCTTGTGATCATGACAAGGTTATGTAATAATTCACCAACTCTAGGCTTCTGGGGTCGTGGCGTTAAAGTTGGTATCAATGGAAATTTAGTACAAACCTTGGAAGCTAGATTTAGATAAACTCTGATTAGAGCACATAGACCTAAGATGGACTTTGAGGATTATTATAGTTGAAATTCCAAGAATTTTGGTATTGTAGAGATTTTTTGATTTTTCCAAGAAATACATCCATGTCTGGATACGAGCAGGTAGAGGCGGCTCTGGCACAGATGTACCTAGGGGTAAAACACAAAAACATCTCTTTGAGATAGACTCGAACGGGAACTGGTGCATGACAATGGGCCTTACTGCACTCTTGGTTACGACACTCTTGGGGGATATGCTTAGGATAACTCTCATTTTCATTAAAAATCGTTATAAGGGTTTATGAGTATATACATCCTCAAAGAAAACATTTTTATGATTATGCATTACATCCATAAATAGTTCAATTTATGTTAAGTGTTTTATAAGTATGGAATTATGTATTTTGATTCATAAACTGATCTAGTTTATGCCATTATTTAGAAATGGTGCCCAGTGGAAGAAATAGAAACTGTATCAATACACACACTCTATGTAGGGATTTCTCTCCTGCTCAAGATAATTATAGTGGAGTTGGGGATACAAATGGTGCTGATCAGCTTATCACCATACTGGAACAACTCACTCAGGTTATGAATAATAGCCTTACCCGTATGGAGCACCCTGATCCACAACGTGGAGGATCCATGTTAGATCGCTTCATGAGGAAACAACCAACAACATTCAATGGGTGTAAAAATCCATTGGTGGCTGAGTAATTGATAATTTCCCTAGAGAAAATATTTCAGGCATTAGGGATTAGTGAAGGGGAAAAAGTTATCATGGCAGTTTACCACCTCACTAGAGATGTTGATCAATGGTGGTCATTGATTCAAAACACAAAGGAAGATGATGATGTATAAAATATGTAATGGAGGGAGTTCAAAGATATGTTTTTAGAATAATACATTCCTCGTGACCATCGAGTAGATATGGAAAGGCAATTTATGAGTTTGAGACAAAAGGAGGATGAGAATGTCGCAAAGTATGATCCTAAATTTACATGGTTAGAAAGGTATGTTAGAGATTATATAGGTAACCCAAGAAGTAATATTGATCGTTTCTTTGTTGGGTTAAAACTGTATCTCCATCACGGATTAGTCTCACAATCCTTCTCATCGTACGAAGACATTGTCTCATGTGCTATCAAGACAGAAATGGAATTCTCTAATTCTTATGACATTAAATCAAAGTAAGAGAAGAAGAGATCTGTTGATAAATCTTGGAATGGAAATAAGGGGAATAAGGTAAATGTTGAATATCCATCCTATAGTAAATGTGGGAAGAAAAACCCTGGTACTTGCTTAAAAGGAATAGGAGTCTGTTACAAGTGTAGTGAAAGAGGCCACCAAGATTGTGATTGCAAGGGGAATATGGAAGCTACCGATGCCCAATACTACAATTGCAGGGAGATGGGATATTATTCAAATGAATTTCCTAAGCATCAGGGGAACATACCTTAGAAAAGGCCGAGATTATGCTATCACTAATTCTGAAGGAGAAGCTCTGAAAGACGTGGTGGCAGGTAATTTAATGTTTTCATGAAGTTTATCAAATGAATTATTTGATTCTGGATTATCACATTGTTTATTATCTTCCATGTTTTCTAGGAAAATTAGATATTTCCAATTTGATTTAACTAGGGAGTTGTCAGTTAAAACTCCTAAGGGAAGTATCATTGCAACAAATTTTTCTGAATCAGCCCCCTGTAGAGCACATAAATGTTCTTTATCCACTAACCTCATCATCATACCTGTGATCAAGTTTGATATAACCCCCATATGGATTGGATTTTGGACCATGATGCGAATATTTATTGTACGAATAAATAGGTTATGATTTTTGATGATGATGATAAGGAACACCTTATCTTTAGAGAAGAATCGTCACCACCTAATTCTTATCTAGATCCACCCCCAGTAGATCAACTAAATTCAATTATTGGGGAGTAAGGGAATGAAATGGTTGTGGGTGAGGAATGAAATGTTCAAATAGAGGATGTACGTATTGTGAAAAAATATGTAGATGTGTTTCCGGAAGATTTAATTGGACATCCACAAGAACGAGAAGTTGAGATTTCCATTGACTTAAATCCTCAATCAAGGCCTATATTGAAGACCCCTTATAGAATGGCCATTGTAGAATTAGTGGAACTAAATAAAAAACAAGAGGAATTGAGTAATAAGGGATTTATTCACCCATGTGTTCCTCTATGGGGAGCCCCTATTCTTTTTGTTAAAAAGAACGATGGATCTATGAGGTTATGTATCGACTACCGGGAGATCAATGATATAACAATAAAGAACAAGTATCCCCTACCTCGTATTGATGATTTATTTGACCAACTGCATTGAGCTCAATACTTTTCAAACATTGACCTTCGATGTGGATACCATCAATTGTGTGTGATGAAGGAATACATTCCAAAGACAGCATTCTGAACCATGTATGGGCATTACAGGTTTACAGTAATTCCTTTTGGGCTGACTAATGAACCTTCTATATTCATGGATCTAATGAATAGAGTTTTCAAGGAATATCTTGATGATTATGTGGTGGTATTTATTGATGATATCTTGGTATACTCAAAAAGATACTAAGATCATGAAAATTACTTTCTCGTTATCTGGAAGACTCTGAGAAGACATGAATTATATGGGAAATTTAGCAAGTGTAAATTCTGGATTCAGGAGATTTGTTTTCTTGTCCTTATAGTCTCTAAAGATGGAATCTCTGTTTATCCTTCTAAGACCAAGGCAATCCAAGAATGGACTGCACCAATGATTATAACTGAGGTGCGCAGTTTTATTGGTTTAGAAGGTTATTATCGACGTTTCGTCTAGAATATTTCCCAATTAGCTAACCCATTAATAAAGCTCACACATAAAGGGGTTAAATTTGATTGGACAAAAGAGTGTAAAGAATTTTTTGAAGAACTGAAGAGAAGATTATTCAATGTTCCTATATTGACTCTACCATCAGGGAATTATGGGTTCTCTATTTATAGTGATGCATCGAAGAAAGGACTTGGTTATGTCCTTATGCATAATGATAGGGTTATTGACTATGCATCACAACAATTAAAAATTAATGAGAAAAACTATCATAATCATGATCTTGAGCTAGAATCTTCGATCTTTTCTTTGAAGATATTGAGACACTTCCTCTATGGTGAAAATGTGAGATTTATAGCGATCACAAGAGTTTAAAGTACATTTTCTCATTGAATGAACCCAACATGAGGCAAAGGAGATGGATTGAATTACTCAAGGATTATGATTTCACAATACACTACCACCCGGGGAAGGCAAAAAAGGTGGAAGATGCTTTGAGCAGAAAAGATCATGGAGTTTTGAACAATATGAGAATTAAAAGGGATCCAATTTTCATGGATCTAGTAAAGATGGATTTGGGAATAGCCATGGATGGTGAAACATGAAGGATTTTTCAAATGGTTGCCAAACAATATTTACTAGAAAGGATTAAGAGTTCTCATACCGATAGTGAAGAATTTCAAAAAAGATTAAAGCTGTGAATGATGGGAGATTGGGAGACTTTGTGTATGAAGATGGAATTTTGAAATTTGGGAAGAGACTTTGTGTTCCTGATATACCTAATCTAAAAAGGGAATTGTTGGATGATGCTCATAGTTCCAATTTCTCTATACACCTTGGGAGCATTAAAATATATATAGATTTGAAGGATCATTTTTGGTGGGAAAACATGAAGTTGGAGATTTATGATTTTGTGTCAAGATGTATGTTTTTTCAATAAGTGAAATCTGGAAGGCAACAGCCTAGAGGAGTCATGAAACCTCTTCCCATACCGGATTGGAAATGGGATAATATTACGATGGACTTTGTCATGGGGCTACCAAAGACTCATATAAGGAACGATGCAATATGGGTTATTGTTGACCATCTTACCAAGTCAGAACATTCTCTTGGTATATCCACTGGAACGTCTAGAACGAGTATATATTAATGAAGTTGTGAGACTTCATGGAGTACCCCTATCGATTGTTTCAGATCGTGATACCCATTTTACATCATGATTCTGATAGAGTATTCAGAAGGCCTTGGATACTGAACTTTGTTTGAGCAGTGCCTACCACCCTCAAATAGATGGAAAATCAGAACGTACTATTCAAACATTAGAAGACATTCTGAGATCTTGATCACTTGACATTCAGGGGATGTGGGATCAATATTTACCTCTGCTAGAATTTTCCTATAACAATAACTTCCATTCAAGTATTCAGATGGAACCATATGAAGCGTTATATGGAAAGAGATGTCTCACACCAACCTGTTGGGATGTCGTTGGTGAAAGAAAACTTGTAGGTCTAGAAATGGTGGAGGAAACGATGGAAAATGGGAAGGTTATCAAAAACCACATCAAAGTAGCTCAATGTAGGAAAAATAGATACACTGATAACCAAAGGAAGGATTTGGAATTTCATGTTAGAGATCATGTTTTCTTGGAGGTATCTCCATGGAAAAGAGTTATACATTTCGATAGGAATGGTAAATTGAGTCCCAGGTACATAGGACCTTTCGAAATTCTAGAACGAATTGGGGTTGTAGCATACCATTTGGAAATTCTGCCAAGTCTCTCCAAAGTTCACGATGTGTTCCACGTATCACTGTTGAGAAAATACATGCCTGACCCAATGCATGTACTCAATTATGAGGAATTAGATCTGGAACCTGATCTATCTTATTGCAAAGAGCCCGTTAAAATTCTTCATACAAGATAGAAATTGCTGAGAAATCGGACGACTCATCTGGTAAAAGTTCTATGGAGGAACCATAAGATGGAAGAGGCAATGTGGGAACCCGAGGAACTTATGATGAAGAACCACCCAAGTATTTTAATGCGGTAGTACTCTAGAAATTTCAAGGATGAAATTATTTGAAGGAGGGGAGAATGTAACACCCCAAGCTTCCACGACACGCTTCTCTTGGAATAATACAGTAGCTCGTGTTGTACGCAACTTCGAGTTCTAACACACTCTGGAACCAATCAAACTAGCCATTATGAATAGTAATACCCACATTTTAAAATTTTATAAATTTTATCTCTCAAAATGGAGTTAATTTTTGGATTCAGAATATTGAATATAGCCTAGGGTTAAATTTTTGTACTTTTCGGAGAACTTTGATATTTTGATGAATAGTGAAAATTACTAAATTTTAATTAAAAACAACTTTTTTAATCAAAATAATTAATAGTGATAAATTATGATTTTGAGTGGTTTTAGAGTATATTAAGAATATATTTGTAACATTTAATAAAATTTTGGTCATTGGACATTATTTAACAATTAAACCAGACATAAACAAATGTCAATATTTTGATAGTTATTATCTCTTAAAAACATGCTTTTTGTTTTAACAACGAGAATTAATATTAAATTAATTTTTGCCACTTTTGTGTTTTGAATTTGGAAAAATAAATTCTATATTTGAAATCAGGATGTCCAAATTGTGTAAAAAGGTATCTTATAATTTTAGACATTTTGAATAATTACTTCTGTTAATATTTTATCTACCACGGTTAAAGGGTAAATCTGGTAAATAAGGGTAAAAATGATATTATAATAATATTAATTTACCCTAAAACGTGGCCTAACTCTATTGGTTGATACCTATCCGACCATGGGAATATTTGGGTAGATTTTGGGACACCATGGATCCACATGTAAGTGATAAGGACACTTTATATTAATTAAGTTAAAATAAATACAAAAATGACATAGGCATATATCTTCTTGAAAAACAATTTTTATATAAGGTCTAATATGATGGATTTTCAACTATAAATATTCACTAGAAAGATAAAAAGATTTCCTACATAATTGTATTTTATTAATAATTTTTATACATCTAATAATTAATATTATTTTTGATACAATAATGATGCATTATTTTCCTTATTAATGAAAGAATCAAATAATTGATATTATAAATGTTAAAATAAATATAATTTGAAAGTTTTGATGAAATAAATGATTTCTTTTTTAATTTTACATTATAGTATTTCTTAAATGAATTTTTTTCGAATTAATAATTTTTTTAAGACTTTAACAAAAATCAATTATTGAATAGTGTCAAAATTGACATAAATGAGTGTTTAAAACCAATATTATATTATTAATTGATATTCAATTTTTAAATATCTACGGTTCGGCCAAAGGACTTATATCATGATAGATGTATCATTACTGGACCTCTTGGGGGTCACTTGGATGTAAATAGTATGTTTATTAACTATATAATATAAAAATACAAAGTGACATGGTAAATGTCCAACTAATTAACTAAGAGTTAAAACTAAAAGATAAGGTTAATATAATGACCCAAACCTGTCTAAATTATATTGGTTGAAAGTATTTAGACCCATCTCCACCTTATACATTGAATAATACACTTTGGATCCATTAGAAACCGAATATAAATTTATTATAAAATAATATTTCTAGCTTTCCCAAAGGTGCCCCTCACCCATCTTATAAAAGGGAACTCCCCCTTCTCACTAATTCACACATTCAAAGCCATTGAATCAGAAAAAACATAACCAAATACTCTCTAAACTTCCCTCAATTCAACATAGTGGCCTTAGTTTGATCAGAAAGCCAATATAAGAAGCCCTTTTGATCAAATCAAAAGGATGAACCCGAAGAAGAGGTAATGTTTTTACCACCCTTTTCAAGTTCCTTTCTTCATCAACTTATTCGTTCTTTGTTATTTCCATTCTAAAATAATAACTCCAGTATCTTATATATACTGTGATGTTATTATAAATATTTTACAACCATATTCAGTATTCTATCCATCCTTTTAATGACATGTCAGCATACCTGTGTACGTACGGCTTACCGTCTCCACATCGTGGTGTAATTGTTATTCAATAAATTATTATTTGGATGTGTATAATAATGATGTTAAATTCATGTAAATAATAAATATATCATGATAATGATTCTGTATATATGATATAATATCCAATTATATATTATTTTAATATCAAAACTATGATATTGTCACTCGTACGTACGTACAGACTACCATCTCCACGAAAGCGATGAGATTAATTCCCCATCATATACATTCAAGTCTAATTGTCATTTGATGATTAAAAATATTGTTTACTGACTTGATATCATTATGTATATGCATAAGATAAAACATATTCATAAAAACATTGCTTACATAACAAAACATATAAAATAAAATGAGTAAGTTAACACACGAAACAATGATAATACTAAGATATTATTAAAAAATCAATGTTAAAAGAACATATATGATATCATATTAATTTATATGAGTCTTGTATAATTTAAAAACTATTATTTCACCATTATAATGGATGTTTAACTACCCTCAACCAGGGAAAAGTACAAGGTAAGGGTTTATTTCACAATCTCTTCATTATCCGATGATGTTTATACGTAATTATCTTTTGGGACCTCTTTATCATCCACATCCATGTTTCTTAAAAATGTATTTCAAATAATTCTTAATATCTTGAAGACTATGGGTTAAAGTCATTTATACCCTTGTTGACTTTTTTTATAAGATTTTTATAAAGGAATCTTTCTGTCATTTTCCAAACAAGGTCCTTTTTAACCTTTTCGATAGAATTAAGGTAAGAATGTCTTCTTTAACTTCTACGGCTAGTGTGGCTATTTTCCACCGTAATAAAATCATCGAATCTTCCCTTAATGTGTTATAAGAATATTTTCAAAGTAAATGTTTTATTTTATAATTATGTTACTTTTAAATGATTTTAAAAAATAGATATTTCTCTCGCATAGTTTTGATTTCATCCATGTCAACATCCTTTGATGGTTTTTAAGATTATTTGAGGTTTATTTATTATGATACAAAACATCCATATTGTATTGAAGGTTTTGTGATATTTTTTTACTATGGATTGGTTATTTTTATACCATTCATGGTTTGTGGAGAAAGTATTAACATTTATTATGCTAGTTTTAATACAAATGTTTATGTTTTGTTTAAACCTGTTCAAATGAGAAATGCATTGGACTTAATATGTGATGGGTGGAGCCCGCTATAGCTCCTCGATGCATCGGCAAGTCTCATGAGACAAAATAGTGTCTTGGCACAAGGCCTTGACAATATCTTATTTGTATTCTTGGCACGAGGCCTTGACTATGTGGTTATGATAGTCTGGCATTATGCATTCAATCATTATGAAAGTGGTTATTGATATTGCCTGTGATTATTCGACTGGTAGAATATCCATGTGAATAAGTAAATGGAGTTATTTCATTTTATTTCTGCAATATTATAATGAAATTCAAGTTATAAAGGCTTTTGTTTTAGTTATACATTTCCTTAAATGTTTATGCTTATTTATGAAAGTTTCTTCTATATTTTTATCCTTACTGAGCATCTGAGCTCACCCCTTTCTATGTTTTATTTTTCCTAGGATGTGAAGAAGTATTTAATGAATGACCTGGAGGGATAGAATTAGGGGATATGAGTGTTGACTATAGAGACTATTTTTTTGTTGTTTTCAT
Organism: Viscum album; assembly: GCA_963277665.1. Lineage (NCBI taxonomy): Eukaryota > Viridiplantae > Streptophyta > Magnoliopsida > Santalales > Viscaceae > Viscum > Viscum album. The sequence goes on along the minus strand of OY728143.1, from coordinate 1,267,457,779 downwards.
TTTATGATGTAATGTAATCCTTATAAATGTATCTAGTGATTCCAAGGCTATTAAACTAGTCGGTCTTTCGAGACTTGATCTCTTGTGATCATGCCAATGTTATGTAATAATGCACCGACTCTGGGCTTCTGGGACCAGGCGTTACACGTTTTTTATTTACGTTTTCACAAACCTTTGAAATAATTTTCATACATTTAACCCCATGAGTTATGCTTTTAAAGACATTTATATCTTTTAGAATTATTATTTGGGAATTATGAGAATAATGCACTACAGATGGATGTGTTGTCTACCCATACAAAAACAATTATCCCACCATTGTTTCATCACCATTTAAGGTTAATCTATGGTTGTTTTGTATGATTTCGACCATTACAAGAATTTTTTAGTGGTTTAAAACAATAAAAACATGTTTGTGAGAATCTCAAGAAAAAAGAAACTCAAATTGACATGGTGTAAGTTCTAACATTTCAAACATAAATCTACGGATTTTTTCCTTTGATTTCAAGTCCCTATGATATCATTTTTTGGTTATGACCCCTATATGAACATTTTTAAAGACATTGACATCATTTAAAACTACATACTATCTCATCTCAAGAACACCACACATTAGAGGGATTTTCTTATCAAATCATAGAAAATAAATAATCAAACCATAATTTTTCCATGATTTCACATCAATATGAGGTCTTTTACATTAGTTTTGACTTTTACACACATATTTTAGTCTTTTAAAACACTAACAACATGTTTACAGGAATCCTGAGAAAACTATAACATGGATTGACATAGAGCCAGTTCATAATGTTCATAAACCAATCCATGTTGATTTTAATATAATTTAACGGTGCAATGATGCCATTTCTATGTTGTGACCCCTTAACACACATTTTATGGGCTTTGATAACATTTAAAACTGCTTATTGGATTATCTTGAGAACACTACACATCATATGGAAATATTTTATAGTATTAGACATCCAAAAAATTTGAAACATAGTTTCCAGTAACTTAACATCAATAAGATGTTGTTTTATATGGTTATTCCTATTACATTCATGTTTTAGGGTTTTGAAAAACTGAAAATGTGATTACGACCATCAAATAAATACCCAAACTCTAGAAGACGTGGTATCCATTTCCAAATGTCAAAAATCAATGTATTGTATTTGAACTATGATTTCACATTCCTCTAATGTATTTTGTTTAGTTTTGACCCCCTGAAACAAATTTTTAATGATTTGGTATCCTTAAAAACTTCTTATTAGGTCATTCCAAGCACACTTCTAATAAGATGAATGTGTTTTCTACTTTCACACAACATAAATATTTAAACCATTGTTTTATCAAATTTTCATGATAATTTACAGTTTTTTCCAAGGATTTTGGTCATTACACACATGTTTTAGTGTTTTCAAACACTAAAAACGTATTTACCAGAATCTCATGAAAACGAAAAATATGGATGACTTGGAATTAGTACTTAAATTTTAAAAATCTATCTATAGAAATTATATAATGATTTCAAATCCCTGTAATAATTTTTTTATGGGATTTACCCCAAAATGTATGTTTTTAAAGACTTCGATATCCTTTTAAACATCTTTTTGAGTCATTCGGTGCACATTGCATGTCCGAGGGATGTGTTTCCTACTCGTACATGTCATTATAATTAAACCATATTTTTTAGGTATTTTATATCAATATGAGGATATTTACTTGGGTTTTGACCATTATACACACATTGTTAGGTTTTAAAACACTAATAATTACTTTATAGATATTCCGAGTAAACCATAACATTAATTGATGTGGATTTAGATCCTAAATTTTAATAATAAATCTATGGACATTTTCTATGATTTCATGGCCCTATGATGTTATTTTATTGGGATTGACACCCCGATGCATGTCTTTAAAGACTTTGAAATCTTTTAAAACTATTCATTGGGTCATTCTGAAAACACCACACATTATATAGGAATGTTTCCTACTCATATACATGATAAATAATTCAAACACGGTTTTCATAGTACTTAATTCTAATCTTAGATCGCTTCCTATTGTTCTGATCGTTACACGGACCTTTTGGTGTTTTAAAAGACTAAAAACAAATTTATGAGTATCCTGAGAAAACTATAACTCTTATTGATGTGGGTTAATTTACAACACTTCAGAAATTAATATTTGGTTTGTCTCCTATGATTTACTGTTCCTCTAAAATAATTTGTTTTGTTTTGATCCCCCAAAATATGTTTTTAAATACTAAGTTATCTTTTGAAACTGCTTATTGGGTTATTTTGAGAAAACAATATATCATATGGGTGTGTTGTTTTTTCATACACATAAAAAAATTCATCCATATTTTTCCCATTATTTACGATATATGTGAGGTATTTTTCTATTTTTTTTACCATCACACACACATTTTAGTGATTTAAAACACAAAAAATGTTTTTACAGACATATTGATAAAACACAATTCCTATTGATGTGGTGTTATTTTTTACATTTAAAAAATCAAGATATGATTTTTAACCTATCATTTCCTGGGCCTCTGATGATTTTAATTTTTTTGAATCCCAAGCCCATGTTTTTACAAACATTGAGATCATTTAAAACTACTTATTGAGACATGGATTGAGATTATAATTTACCTTTGTAGGATGAACAATTAGACATGAAATTTCCTCAAGGATCATGACCATTATCCTTTGAAATACAAAATCTAAGAAAATTTTCATTTTTTGACACCATTGATATAGTGTTTTTTTAATAATATTCATGTTCACTAACTTTTTATTTTAGCCTTGAAATTTATTTCATAACTTCCATATCAGTGACACTAGCCAATCTGCCACAAGGTGTAATAGTAAATGATGATGATACCCTATAAAATAAAACAAATAGAGTAGGCCCAGAACACATCCCTTATATACACTTGAGATTCTCATTCATTAAAATAATTTCAACTGTATCGTTCTATGAAACTGATGATGGTTGTGATGAGTTTACATCCCAAGCATCTTGAATTTTTCCTTTTTAATAAATCAATATTAACCATGTTATTTAAATTATATAAACATAATAATATTATCTAATTATAAAATTTTCATTACTATATAATTTTATTTCATTCTATTAAATTTTTTTAAAAAAATAAATAAAACAATAAACCATACATAAAACCAATTAATTAAGGATTGATACATGGATAAAATGATACTAATAGATAAAATTGGAAATGCTTGATCAATGTAGATACCCCCAACTAATTGGGTTTAAATATTATTTGTCATTGTAATTTTTTAATAGTAATTCAATAACATTAAATAGTAAAAAAAGTATTAACTGCAATGTCCTGGGTAGGATCATTTACAAAAATTCCATCATGTTTCTAACAAACATTAAGCCCCATCTTTGTCTGACTATGCGAGTGAACTATTTCATGAGACTTGATAAAATATATATATACATATAAATGTTGTAGAAACCTTTTATTTATTATAAAACAATATAAATAACAATTGATAAAATATAACCAATATTTTTCTTTTTAGAGAAAATCTTTATGAGCTAGTGATATGAGCTATGACTTATTTTTCACGATTCATCATATTTTTTCTAGATATTTATTATAAAATTAAATAATTAATAAAAATTAGAATTTCATTATTATTATTTTATAATGATACTATAAAATAAGAAATTACCTCATGAGAGGTGTACGTATTAATATTTTCAAACAACCTATTACTCATTAGACACACCTTTTTACTCACTCTCATACATATTTCTAGAGATCATATATGTGTCTTTAAACTATTTCTATAATCTCAATTTCATGTCCCTCCATTTTTTCCCCAAAATTTTTAGGGTCCATGGGTGTGAAATAGAGTCAGTGGTATCAAAATTAAAAAAATATAGAAATAAAAAACCTAACACATTATAAGTATATTTATAATTTTAATTACTACTTTTTAAATTAGTTATCAATGAATATTAAAGTAATATTAACTTTACACTGTTATCAATCCCATAAATTTTATAATAAATGATATTATGCCTCAAAAAATTATAATTAATGGGAAATCTCACCATCTCATAAGAAATATTCCCAAGAATCTATCCATAGATTCTAGAAGCATCATTGGTAGGCACCCAAAACACTTCATATAAAATGATAATTTTTATGTCTTTTAGGTCACATACATCTGTTTTCATCATATTTATATCCCCCTTGTGGTATTTATATTTTTGACAAATGTATTAATGAATTTTAAAAAAAAATTCTTGGTACAATTATATACATAAAAATAATGTTGACTTGTCAATATCCCCAAGATAGAGAGGTGAGAAACTACTTTATCACCATATGTGAATTAGACTGTGGGACACCAATAAAATTCTAGGAATTTGTTGGATCACTAGAAATCTCTATTACAATATAATTAGTTGGATCCACTGAAGCTGACAGTAGTGGTAGCGTGATTCTAGATATTGATTAGTTATATTATCAAAACAAATCATTCACAACATTATTACAATTAATATGGTATTTAAATTTTTCAATGTATAAAAAAATATGAAGTAAATTTTTTTTTACAAAAATGGAAAAAATAGAAAAATGGTTTTATTTACCAAAAAATTATAAATGAAACATTTTAAGATAGTTTTATTAGAAATTTACACATTCAATTATCATATTATTCATTATATCCTCTTTTATAGATGTTCATTGTGAAGAATAGTTCATCTTCAAACAGTTTAGAAATTTTTATTATTTCAATATTTTTAGGAAAAACCATTGAATGTTTTTTTAGGATCACTCTCACAGAGTACCAATTGACCTTCATCACCCATATCATATAAGTCTCATTATTGTATGTGTACAAAAACACTCTAGCCTTATTGTATTTCATCATCCACATATAACACATCTATTCATGTGAATCCATGATAAATGGATCATGCTCTTTGGACTCTCTGATATGGATCAAGTGAGATAAATTGATAGAAGTAAATTGTAAGGAATCTTTTATTAATCCCTTATCAACATATAACAACAAAACATTAAATAACGCAACTTAAAATTGACCATGAAGGTTTAATTTGAATATATCAATTAGATATATATAGTATCCCACCTTTTCATGTGTAAATACACCACTATTCTTTGTTTTCAAGAATTCTCTATGATAATTTGTATTAAACCTTAATACCTAAATATTTTAGTCATTGAATCTCAGATCAGGACTTAAAGGACCATGAGTCAAATTCATCTAATCAATTGATATATTGGCTCAATTATCAGTATTCTTTATCTAGAAATTATTATATAAGGTGTTACTTTTTATATAGAAACAATAACTAAGTATCACTAATATAAATATGAGTTTATACAAACACAATGTAAAAACCATTAAATAATATTTTTTATTAATAACTTATGATAATTCCAGCTCATTTCAATCTTGGTCCCTTAGTAATATCTTTTTTTGCAATATCAACTTTTCGTAAATGGATCTACAATAATACCATTTAGTATGACATATATATACACTTCTAGTAACTCCAATTCAATCAGTGTAAAATAAAACCCCTTTCCAATCGGTTAAATAATAGTAGGAAATTTTTATGACTTGTATCTAGAATATTAAATTTTGGAGATGTTACCAAAAAATCCAAAATGATTCAATATAGTCTCAATGCTATCTATATACCCAGAACATAAGGTTAAGAATAATTTTTCAATATAACATTAAATTGTTAGGCTTATAGCTGAGCTTTATTCCCCACATATGATTTTAAATATCCTATGTACTTGAAGAATAACATATTAGACATATTAAATTTTTACACAATTATTTGATAAAATTAAATTCACTAATTAAAAATAATATTATCATAACTCACAATTGTATACATCTATAAATACTATACCATTTTACAATTTTTGGCTTCTTCAACCAAATGAATAATTAAATGAATCATGAAATTGTAAAATGAAGGGGGAAACAACATCTCCAAATGAAAAAATATTTAAAGGAATTATTTCAAAATGTTGTAAAGCTCAATTAGATTTAGATTTTTACCATAAAGAACATTGAAGAGGGGATATAAATAAATTATAAATTTAGTAGCATTTTCTTATAACGTGACACAAAATTACAATTAAAATAACAACTCCATCATAATATGTGAGCCATAAATTTTAAACCAATATTACTTCCAATTATTTTAGTAAACATGCAATGAAAAGTTACAAGAAATTTTTTATGGCACTTTTAATGTTTTTAAAGTATGAAGAAATACAAACTTATTATGATTTTACATTGTAAAAAAAGCTTAAGGATACCTTCATACTCATTTTACCTGAAAACATACTTTTAATCAGTTGATACCAATTACTTTAGAGAATTAATATGATCCATCTATTAACCATTCTCATTAAGGAATATAAAAATTACATTATCAGATATTTTTTTGAATACTAATTATATCAATATTATGAAATATAAAATTAAAAAAATAAATTGGAAGTTTGTAAATTATTCTTATTTTATTCCACTATTGTGTTTCATCTTATTTTGATGTTTTACCTCATACCACCCTTGTCTTTAATCTTGCTACATTTTACAAATTATAATGTTACATTCACTAATTGACTTAATATTTTTCAACTGCATATCATCATTTTGTTCATTCTAAAATAAATATCTCTATTTAATTGTGTCTTTTGAAACCTATATTTTTTATAACCATCATGAAAATATCGATTACACAGAAAACAATATCTTCTTCTAAAAGGTAACTATTGATGTTTAAAATCAGAAGTACAAATTAGAGAAAACAAACCAATATGATTTCTCTAATTGGATATGTTTAATTTTCCAGGATAGTTAATAATTTTTGACATTAAATCAGCATGCATTTTGAATAGTCTTCTCCTTGATGCGATATATGTTTCGACACCATTATTCTATAATTCTCTCAATTCTTTGATTGAAGGACGACTGTATATATCAATGTCATTTCTAAGAATTTCTATCACAATAATAATAATCAAAATAATGAAACAATCATTTTTTCATACACTAACATAGAGCCAGTTCATAGGTGGTCAAGAAACATATCCCTATGTTTGAATTAGTACATAATGTACTGAAAGGGTTAAAACCCTAAAAAGACAATCCCAAATGTACAATCCTAGGATTTGATGAAAAAATTAGATATAATGAATCAAACACCATTCATGATATTTATTATTCTGGATGTAACGTCAATACATTATTTTTATTGTCTTGATCATACCAGTAAATTTCATATGCAGTCATAAACAACATGAATAATATTTCAAATCATGGTTTCAGAAGAATGTAATGAAATAAATTTGTTGGGGTTTTATTTTGCTTCTTCATCTGGGTTATTCATTTATTTGTACAATCATTATTTCTATTTGACATCCACATACGTTTTTGAAAACTTATGAATTAATTAATATTATCCACTTATCTCAAATAAAGAACGAAATCAATATGTTATTTATATATCATTTAATAATAAATTCCAATTTTCATGATGAATTTATTAATCACATTGAATGATGCATGGATCTTAGATTCACTAAATGCATCATGAAGAAAATATTAAATCATAGACACCTTTTTTTAGTATGTACACAAGGATAGATGATATGATACAACTTATGTAGAAAATACATCATTGAATTCCATGAAAACCCTTAATATAATTCTTTTTTTATATCTTTAATTAATAAATAAAAAACAATTTTTTGGACACTAAAGTCTTGAGTAAGATTATCCTAATCAAGATCAACTGAAGGTTGTATTTATATATTAAAATATTATACATTTTGACCCATAAATCCAAATGTATCATTAATCAGGTATCAAACTGAATTCTCCTCTGGTGGTCCGCTTTATGTATAATTGGTAAGATAGTCATTGTTTTTTCATTCCATAAAAATTGATTCTCCATGAGAAATCTAAAATACATATCGATCATGAAACTATTTCATTATCATGTTCTTATGTAATACATTTCTACCCATCCATCAAATGAATTTACAATCAAGACATAGGAACTTTATTCTATTATACACTTATTGGTTATAAATTTCACATTCTATAAATTCATCCAAACCATTGGTATACCATGGTGTTTATCAAGGTAAATTAATCAAACCTTTATCCATACTAATTGTATTTTGAATCTCCACCCTATATATTTAGATAAAATGATTTAAATATTTAACTAAACAGGTACAATAAATTTTTAATATCACCGAACTCCTTTATTGACCTAGGTGGGTTCATGATTAAATAAAACAAAAATTCAATATGAAAATGATCATTCCTAACATGAAAAACATAAGAAATATAAATTAATTAATATTACACCTCAGAATAAAAATTTTATATATTGTGGAATATACTCAATGATGTGAAGAGGGGGTAACCGATAGTGTGGAGGTTGGGATTAAATCCTAGAAAATTTAGACTCATGCATGATCTAAAGTATGGGAAGTTAAATATAGGGATGTGAATAGAGTAACATCATGACAAAAATCACTAGGTCCAAAACAAGAGTTATCATGACCTCATGCACATCTCCCCATATGAAAGATGCTACTATGACGTATGAAGGGAATGAGTCTCCCAATAGGTCGACTATAGCCACTATACCATGTCATATGTTCAATAACAATAATAAATAATAAAATACAACCCTAGAGTAATCATGAATTGGTGAATACATGGAACACAAGTATTGAAAATAAAATAAATCCTAATGTGAAAAGACTACTTATTGTAATAAAGTAAAAGAATAAATAAATTATGTTCCACATGATTGCACTCTTACCCACTGCTATCTCTACCCTCCTCTATTAAGCTATCCACCATAACACCCTTTCCCTTCACCAGATCTCTCTTGAAATATAAAATCACATTAAAATAACTAATTAGAATTTGATAATGAGACTTTGTAATAATCGACCAATGCATCCATACATAATGTTCTCAAGTAATAAAAGTGAATTCCAATAATGGTAATAAATAAAAAACAGGCTTAAAAATACTATGTAAAACCGTGTGGTCCTGAACTAACCAATCATCCCAAAACCCTTGGTCATACCTTCTTCATCACTATGCCCAAAATATAACAGAATATTTTAGTTTGACTAAACCAACCGATGTATATAATTATTAGGGTATCGTGGAGATGATACCTGGAAGCATTTATCCATTAACAGGACCATTCCACTCGGGTCCTTCGGATGAGAATGACTTTCAGTCACATCGACTAGGATATTAAATAGTGAATGAAACATTGAAAACCAAGAATTCATCGAGAAAAAACTTAACATGACACCATATATACCTCAGAAATCCACCTAATGTCGAGGTCCCTATATGGTATCATTGTAATCAATGTCACTCCACCACTAATCTATAATATATCATGACAATCTACCGATTTCAAGTACCAATCACAACCTACCATGAAATTTCAACATACAAAATGTATGTGCACACAAGAAATAATTTAATATCATATTGAGTACATAAAAACATACATAACAACATGTGATCACAATAAAACATTGAAACAAGATAGTCTAATATCACTCGTGGAATCAATATCATAAATGACCTCATGATATACACACAAAAATGTAATCATAATCATGCATGGTAAAAAATTACAATAAATTAAATAATATAATAAAAACAATTGTAAAAATGATCCCAATAAGAAAATAAACATACTACATCATGATTTTTAATTTATGTGGATAGGTTCAATAATGATGTTATCACTAAACCACACTCACACACCAACCGGAATATAATCACATAGAAGCGAATCCTAGAACCATTAAAAATCACATCAAGTCTTCTTGACCAAGGAAAGGAGAATCCAAACCAAATGGAATATCAAAACATACATGATGTTAAAGAATATCCTCTATAAAACCAGAAAAATAGTCTACTTATTGTGTATGTTTCTGACTTACAAAATAGGATTTAAGCCACACCATTTATGGGGTATGTGGTTTTAATATGGCATAAGTACATCCTCACACTTAATATAGCATAAGGAATTATTATCGTGTGAAAACTGTGTAGTGAGGCCTCCTCAGTGTAGGATAGTCCACAATGGTGCAGGGGTCAACTTGTATGGTGCTTTGTAAGGAAACCACAACATAGATAGAATTACTATGGTTTAAAACCTAGGAGATTTTCATTATTAAATAATGGTAAATGATGTTTCTTTTGGTAGTGGGTTGGTTCTATAGCCTTTTATAGCTCCTGTTAAAAGTGATTTTGAATGAATTGGGAGGATATGTATATGATGTATATCTATAGGTCCCAATTTACATGTGGAATGTTAACAGCCCTATCATAAATTCATTAAATAGATTTTTATGATTAAAATTATGGTCTTAATTTCCATTGAATAGTCTCCTGATTTCTAGAGCTTCAATTTATAGTATAGAATGTGGAAATATAAATTTTTTCATAAGAAAAGTTATGTCATGCCTCTTACAGTGTAATAGTATGTCTTGTGGAGTATGTATGTTAGGGTGTAATGTTTATGACTTAATAATTATATATGACGTAAAATGTCTCTCAATACTTTTATACTGTAAGAGAAATATTTATTATGTAACACAAAAGGAAATAATTCAATTATAATTATCCATCTCTAAGGAATTATCATCCTCGAGAATCATCTCAAGGTATCATATTTGAATAAATCTGTCCACTAAGCTGAAAAAGCTACATCTTGATCCCAATTCTCCTCTAAGATCTATCCATGCAAATATCAAATCTAGACTATTGGAACCATCTTCCCAAAAATAATCCTCACTCTGCCCTAGTATTTACACTATTCAATCATCATATTATGTATCATCCTCCATCTAAACATCCTCATAATTGATAACATGCAAAAGTATTTGTATGCATCTGAAAAGTTGTGACACGTGAAACATGTTTTGCCAACCTCAGTAGCGAAAAGGAAGGTCCATATAATATTCCACATCCCCTATCAACATGATGATATCAAAATGACTAAAAAAATAGGGTGTTAGATTTCTCTACTTCATCATACTTCTATTACCTAACCAAGGAGTCACTTTCAATAAATACTTATCACCCACAACAAACTCCAATGGTCTCTTATTTCTATCATAATAAGATATCTTACTACTATGAGTGCTGATAATCCTATTCTGTATTGATAGCACTCTCCCAGAGGTCTATTACACCTTGTTGGGGCCAATAACTACTACCTTAACCACATCACTAAAATAGAGTGGTGAACAATAGGACCACCTGTAAAGAGCCACATAAGGTTCCACATTAATAGAAGCCTATTAAAAATTGATTTCAATGAACTCAACCAAGTATAGGTGACCATCCAATGTTCCACATAATTATTAGACACAAGATTAAAGAACATCATCCAATATACCTATATTTTTCTCAGAATTTATATTTTTTTGAGGATGGTACACTATGTTTGACCAAAATAGAGTACCCATGGACTTTTACAATACCAACCATAACCATGATGTAAAAAATTCATATTTTTGTAATAAAACTATCAAGGGAACTTCATACAAGAATCAACTTCATAGACCTAGATATTTTCAAATTCCACTATAGAGTGTGTCTCTCTAATTGACAAAAAAGTATAATCCTTCATTAATCAATAGAAAACCACACGAAGAACATAATTACTCTTCTAGGTTCTATTTAACCCCATCAAAAAGTCTATCATGATTTCCTCCCACTTCAAAATGAGAATTGGAAGTTTCTAGAGAAACCCATCAGGTCGCATATTCTTGTCCTTCACCCTCTAACAGGTAAGGCATCAAGAGGAAAACCCTAAAATGTCTCTCTTCATCCATGTACATGAAAAACTATTACCTGAATTCATGGAATATATTATTTTCTCTAGGATATATTATCCCAAATAGTTATGGGAATCCCTCACCATATCCTCTCTAATGATAATATTGAATTATAATATTCCATGTATTATGATCACATCATCATCACTCAAGTACCACTCATGTATTGGATCTCGTCAAGAAAGTTGTCCTATCATCATAGTGAACTATTGGTCTAACTTCTTTCCATCCTTTAACAAATCCATATGAGAAGATGTGACTGCCATGGAACATCATGCCATAGAAACCTAGTCATATAAAGTGTCCATCATCCAATTATTCAATAATATCATCAAGCACCATGTCTCATAATATGGTAGGAAATAAAGATCTAGCTCTTCCTCCATCATACATCTAAGAGAATCCACAATGATGTTACCTTTACCAGTTGCATGTTCCATATCAAATTTAAATTCCTATAGATAATATACCAAAAACCACTATCCAAGGATTAAGTATCACCATGGAATTATATAGTGAAATTTCTTTTGGTATGAGTAGATAAAAAAAACGTCTCTTCAAAGAGATAAGGTCTCTAATAAATCATAACATTGATCACAACTACCTGATCTATGTCATGTGTAGGGTTATTTTTTTTGGGTGTTGGGTCCCTAGAATGAAATATATAAACTTTATGATAACATGTATTCATGGTTTTGAATATTAACATACTTTTTATCACATCATGAATGATATTTTTTTAACATTGTTTTTGATAATGTTCTTATAGTATCTATTGCACTAAAATGTCATAGCAGTTCACTGCTATGATGAGAACCTAGAAGTAATATGACATTGATATTGAATATATGTTCTTTATCAAGATGATTTAATTTTAGGGACATAAATGATATTGTTTATTAGTGGTGGAGACGCAGAGGAATTTTAGAAACCTTTTAACGGTGTACACCCATGGTAATATCTAATATGATATTATGATTATGATACCTCCCCGTAGAAAATCCACATTTATATGTTTCATTGTATGTTTCTATTTAGGGATGTCTATATTGGTTCTTTGGATATTAGATTATTAATAATGAGTATAATGAGTTGCACATTTAGATGTATTGTCAAAAACTATGATGAAAAATGTTTGTGTAAATGTAGGATATGTTGGGTGCCTCACAAGTAATATTACATTAATGGAAAATATGATAATGAATATTTCACTACTATTCATTAAATTATGTTTATATCTCATGCCCTTTCATCTAAATCATATAGACTAATTAAATTCATGGTCTTTGGGTTTTAGAGGCATGTCCAATTTCCAAAAAGTCATAGAAACCGAAATCAAGAACATGGGATGATGGAACTACCACACAACCTTGTTGATTAGACATATTAAGATAATGGGATTATATTACACATTATGAGTCTGTATGAGGTAACATTTTTTTACAACATTAACTACATTATCTATGGGTACCATGGAATATTTCTAGATGCTACCCTTGGACTTTAGGCTACATCACCAACTTCCACTAAGAAAGAGGCCTATAGGGTCACACATTATGTGTATCTAGAAACAAATTTAAATAATAAATTATTATTTATTATATAATTGGATGAATAAATATTATTCTCATAAGTAGTTTAATAATTATTCATGAATTCCCGATTTCATATAAATATTTATTTTCTATTTAGTGAATATAATATTTATTTACATATTACAGAATGTTGAAATTGTATTTATTTAATAAATAAATAGAAATTATTCAAGGACCAATAAATATTTTGGAGGAATGGAAGACCGACTTTAATGCATGAGTTAGAAATAATAAACAATGAATATTATTTAATTAGATAATATTTAATTTCAATTTTCTAGTTTAGCACATATCATGAAATCATAATAATAATATTATTATTATTATTTGATGTGGGGGTTTTCTTGGATAAAATAAATAATTAATGGAAATTGTGCAATTATTATATTTTAACCTCAGTAATATAAATACACAATTATGTTATTTTCTCAAGAGAACCAATTAATTTTTCTTGGTCGTGCTCAATGGATTTGGAGAATCCTATTAACCCTATAGTGCTCTCTTCTCCATGAATGCTCCCAATAATAGAGAGAAATACTCTTACACTAGATAAAGGAGAATGATTTGAAAGTGATTCTCAAAGCGATCAACAGATGATGATACAAGTGCAAGTATCTGTCATGCTAGAACCTGAATATTCCTTCAGTTACATCTTGATATTCATGGATCATGTCGGGATCACATCTTGGGGAAATCTACATTTTGTTTCTACAATGAAATGATGGTGGACTGTAGATCTATTAAAAAATTCATTGACAAATAAATAATTCCTTCAAGGTAATTTTTAAATATAATAAAATTAATTATAAATAAAATGTGATGATCCTTTCTCTGATTCCATCATTATAATCCAATTCCAATTTCCTTGATTCAATTTTATGGATCATGATATTTATCATCATATATATCTTGGATTGACAACTGATTTTGGAAATATACCAAGTAGGCCACTACCCATCACATGCTTTCACAGTTCCCAGAACCTACAAGTGGTATCAAAGTGGTCGCATAATTATTTATAACTTTTTAATCATCATTGGAGAGTTATTCATTTTTAATTTAGTTTTACAATTCAATTTTAATAATTATTTTAATCAGAATCATGCGATTTAATTCTTCATCCTTTGATTCACATAGATCTAATTGAGAAGATTAATTTTATGATTAAATTAAAATTGAGGAAGTCATATAGAGGTGAAAGGTTTATATTTGGGCCAAATAGGACTACTTGCTATGTTACAAGACTTACATGTCGTGAAGTTATGTTCAATGCATTGGAATTGATTCAGAAATTAATACAAGATTTTGCATTACTTAAATTTTTTATTGCACTATGAGTTGACCAGAACATAATGTAATATGATCATCTGGATTAAAAACTATATATATCATCTACATGGTGTCTTGTCCCTTTGAGTCGAAGATGGTTTGTGTATTTATATGCCAAACCTACATGATTGGTGAGAGTATAATTTGGATATCACAAAACATATATCCCATGGGACACACTATGTACTCTAGTCTCTGAGGTAGGATTTGGATGCACACAGTGTGTACTTATACAATGTTACACGTATTTAAAATTTATTTACTATATAATGTAATCAATGACTCATGTACATGCATGTGGTTGTAAATATAAGATGTGCCATGTGTTTGGATTATATATATGTGTGTGTGTGTGTGTGTTTAATTAACATATTCATAATGTTAAAATCATTATATCATGTGTGACTCTTATTACAAGTTGTTATTCTATATGCATTGAATTATAAAACACGATAAAAAACTAATGTAATTCATGTCATTATTCAGTAATTACACATTGTGAAAGTACATGATAAGTCAGGTATTCCATATTTCACAAGTGTAACGAATTATATTCATATAACACATGTTAGGAAGAATTAGATGGGTATTCAGTAGGTTTCCTCAAAGGTACATTTATGTTCACAATTAATTTAAAAAAATTATTTTTTAAGAATTATAATGGAAGACAATCTCTAGGATGATTAGATGATAATTATGATAAAATAATTGATTAAATAAATATTATAAGTAATTGATTTGACTGCAATTTATGTTAAATATAACGATTAAGAATTGAATACTTGTTCTAATAAATACATATTTCATCGTATTTATATGGATGATCTTGATCATAAACCAGATATTTTTATGTAAATGGTTTCATTTCATTTATTTTATTATTAAATTAAATTATTGGTTTGTGTGTCTTCTCTCCTCTTATAATGTATGGAATATCTATCCACAGATTCTTTTATGAAAACCATGTTTCCCCTCAGCTGCATTTGAATAAAAGGCATATGTAATTGATTGAACTCTCAAACTAGTGGAGGAAATTAATTCTTAGAGCCAAGGCAAAAAAAATCCAAGTAGATACATAGTTTCACATGTGAAAAGTTGTATCATGAACCTTAATTAGTTCAAGGTGTTTTTACCTAGGTCAACAATTATTTTATCAATCGCTAGAAAAATCATCCATTAGTATATTCTCATGATAAAATCCTTTATTATGTTGACTCTATAAAGTTTTCATGGTTATTTTATTATTGATTTCTCATTATGGACAACTTATTAATGAATTAATGAGCATGAAAAATAGAACTAAAATAAACTATCTTATAAATAAATATTATATAAGACATGGTCAATCACTTATGTAAACCCAAATAATATTAAAAAAAATAACATAAACACAATAATTATAAATTTATTCATAAAAGGATATAATCTCCCAATTAAATATTATGTTAGTATAACCTTCTATTACTCCGACTAGAGTCAAATAATAGTTCAAAGTTCTTGACCAACCCATGTTGGGGTGCTTTCAATTAATGAAAAATTATAACATGAATTTTTCGGTTAAATTAACTTATTTTACATTAAAGGTTGATCGCTAAAGAAGGACATGTTGTAACTAAGTGTAAATGGTTATGGAAATCCCTTTTAATAATTTCAGGATTGGGGAGTCTACTCAGTGGATCATGGAACTATGAGTCAAAGTAGCAGGTATTTGGAATGTATACCTAAAACCATTCAAGTTGATTGAAAAACCTAAATTGGGGTAATGAGAAGGATAATATGGATACTTTTCTCTACAATTTCCTTGAAATTAGATATTTTGAAACCAATGGTGAGGGCCATTGGGTTTTATTAAAATAGTGGGAGACTAATAAATATAATATATATCTATTTTTCTAAATTTTATCGGATAATGTAGTAAACCTTTTCATATATTATTTTTTAAAAACAACATTATAATTACATCAAACATATGGTCGTGCTCCATACATGAGATCTAAAACCATACCAATGGTTTAAATTTCCAATAGTGGCAAAGGAACCTACTTGTCATCCTTTTCCATAAAAAGAAATTATATGTTATGGAAGAACCATTTCCATTTGCACCTAGTAATGAAAAGAGTTATGGAGAGTTATCTCTCTATGAGAAAAATCTAAATGATTCCATATATGTTCAATGATTCTTGTTGTCATCCAAGTCCAATTTGTTTTTGAAGCTATATAAGGACATGGATTTGAATATCATGATATCTCACCTTTATGGATCTCTATCAATAGAAGGAATGAAATTAAAGGTAAAATACCAACAATGCTTTATTCACAACTATGATTAGTGATTTTTTACTTGTTGGTCCTCAATTAGTCAAGTTTATTAGCTACATTTAACACTTAGACATCTTAGGGATTAATTTATCATATGATTTGCATACATATCTAAAACTTTCATCACTACCCATGACCTTCTCAAGATTTATTGTTAATTATAATACAAGAAATAATAAGAATAATCATTCCAAAATTTGTACATTAATTTTTACATGTGGATAAGGTCATGGTGCATAACAATCACGATATCCTTATGTGGAATAAGAAAATTAAGGACAAGGAAAATGGGTCCAAGACTTCTATGAAATATAAAGCTCTCGGGCACCATCCTTATAGAAAGAATATGTTCTAGAGGCCGGGAGATTAAAAGGTGGTAGTATGATTTCAATGTGGAAATTCACCCCACTAGATGAGGAACTGCACTGACAAGAATGG
Organism: Viscum album; assembly: GCA_963277665.1. Classification (NCBI taxonomy): domain Eukaryota; kingdom Viridiplantae; phylum Streptophyta; class Magnoliopsida; order Santalales; family Viscaceae; genus Viscum; species Viscum album. The sequence goes on along the minus strand of OY728143.1, from coordinate 1,267,440,148 downwards.
GGAAGCTAAATGTGCATTTGTTATAAATTTTAATCATTAAATTTCTACACATTGGGAATTATAAACAACATGTGGGATTATATTTTATCCAAATATTGGAACCATGTAGATTTTGAAATATTTATAGGAGAGTGGTGGGTCTAAGAACTGTTATTTGTGTTATGCTGGCTACTCTGGCCATTGGTGACTACCAAAAAGCATTACCAATGATATTGATTTTGGTTTTTCAATATTTTTATTATGTACCTATAGTTACCAAAAAAATAATTTCTATATCATGCCTATATATAGAAGGGTTTATTTTAAAATTTGGAACTAAAAGTTGTTTATTTTTTAAGGAAACCATATGTTATGGTCTGGATTATTTAAATAATGATCTTTATGTATTATATTATGAAAATGAAGTGCTATAAATTGATAAAGAATCATTTTCACATGAATCAAACAACTGGTATATTTTACATCGCCATCTCAGTCATATAAATGATTAGAGTTTAACAAAGCTATGTCAAGATGGATATTTAGACTCTTCTAAGCTAAAACACCTTGAATGATGTCATGTTTTTTTATAAGTAAAAATGTAAAACCACTATTTTTTGGACAGGGTGAAAGTTCCATAGATCTTATAGGACTGGTACACACTAATGTCAATGGAATGTTTCTAGTAGAATCTAGTGGTGAATATTTTTACTATATAATTTATTTTAATTAAATCAGTAGATATGAATATATCTATATGATATGGTATAAGTTTGAGTCCTATGAGAAATTCAAGGAATTAATGAATGAATTATAGAATCAACATGCTAAGAAGATAAATAATCTTCTATCATATCGGGGTGTTGAATATCTAAACTAAGAGTTCATCGAATTTTTTATGGGAATTTGGGATTTTATCTCAACTCACTCCTCTTAAAACACTATATTGGAAGGGTTTTAGTGAAATTAGGAACTGTACCTTGTTAGACATGGTATGGTCGATGATAACTCATGTAAGTCTTCCGCTATCATTTTGGGGATATGCATTAAAAACTATAGCATACACAGTAATCTGAGTTCGTACTAAAGTGGCCAATGGAATTCCCTTCAAACTATAGAGTGGAATGAGATCCATTTTGTTACCTAAAAATGTATGGGGTTACAAAGTTTTTGGTATGGCCTTCACAAAAAACAAACTAGTTCCCCAGGGCACAAAGTGTATATTTATATGGTATCCCAAAGAATGAAAAATATATTACCTATAAAACCCCTTATACGAGAAATTGATTGTCGCAAAACAAGTCATCTTTCTTGAGAGGGAGGGAATATTAAAAAAGTGTAATATGATCATGATTGAAAATATTACACTGGTCCCTATAAAAGATTAAGTTCATGAAACACATGTACTACATAGGATTTTAAGAGTGGAAAGAAAACCAGAGAGATATGATTTTCTAGTTATCGATGATGGTGTCTCATTATTTTTTGACAATGATGAACCGATATCCTACATGGAGGTAGTAGAAATATCAAGAAGAAAAAAAATGGAATGAAGCCAGGAATTATAAAATGGATACAATATATCAAAAAATATTCTAGGTTCTAGTAGATGTTCTAGTTGATATAAAGCCTATTGGATGAAAATTGTTTTCCATGATGAAATTGGACATGGAAGGTAAAGTAAATACCTATAAATAAAGGTTCTCTGATAATGGGTTTAAAAAGTTACTAGGAATTGAATATGATGATAAATTTTCTCCATTTTCCATCGTTATATCCCTTTTAATTATATATTATCTAGAATCTTACCTAGACTATGAGATTTGGAAGTTGGATTTCAATACTATAGTCTTTAATGTGAACCGTCAAGAAGATGCCTATATGACCCAACAAGAAAGGTATATGACCCAATGTGATGTCTGATGTTGTTAATTTATTTATAAATCTTAATTTAATACCTTTACTAATTTTCTTGGAAAAGCTCATAATTGGTGTGAAATATTCAAGTTTTAATATTAAAATTAAATTTTGAGCTTTTTTTAAAGGATGGGGCCGAAGCCTCATTTTATTATTAAAGAAAATCAAAGACCTCTTTTAACTGGGTAGAGGGAGGCAAATTACATAGCCCGAAGGCCCAGTGGGCTTGTATCCCATTACATAGCCTGTAAGACCATTTTTTTTGGCCCAATTTCCATTATGTGAATTGTAACCCGACTTCTAAAATATCCGCATAGTACCGCCGCTGCTACAGTGCCCTGCCACCGCTACAGTACCCGCCGATCTACAGTACCGCCACTACTACAGTATAGCTATAGTAATGCTACAGTACCTATGCCCAATGGGTTTTGAACCCCCATTTTTAATGTAGGATTAGGGTGTTCTTACAAGAAATACAAACCCCAACTAAAATTAAATTTTGAGCTTTATTTGAATTAATCAGTATTCATGTCAGTTTAATATTTTGAGAATAACTCTCATTTTTCTAATCCAAATTGTGTAATTATTATTTTTAAGGTTAATTATTAAATTTTTTACATATCATTAGAATGAATATCTGGCTAATTCGGCCATTTTAATCTTCTTATGGTCCACACAAGAAGGCCACAAGAATCTGTGAAAAAATCGGATCATCAGTGATAATTGAATTTGGGGGATCAATATAGAAACTCCAATTTTATGATATTCCAACTTTGTTCGTGATTTTCCAATGGAACCATGACTAAAAATTCCATTTCTCAAATCTACTAAAAAGTTTCCCAAATGATGCTTTGAATTTCATCCCACCATTATATATGGGAATTAAACTCATCACACATTTATTAAATTTTCTCCTGATATATACAAACATTTGAGTTGATATTTTTTAGTGTGAAATATAAGATATTTAAGGAAAACTTTTTAGAATAAATGGTTTGGATTTTAGGGCATATTCCTATTCAAAAACTCACTCATATTTTGACCTTTGAAATAGTCTATATTGAAATGGTCATAATAAAATTATTTAATAAAACCACCATAACATTGGAAACTTAATTCCAATGGACACCGAATTTTAAGGGTAGAACCTCAAAATTAATATCTAAAAAATTTAAATAAGACAATTTCTTAAGACTCATCTATCTATAATATCAAATTCAAAAGTCAACCAGAGGGGATGATTTGGAATTTAAACAGTCCACCACCCTAGCCTAAAAATGCATCCCACTCTTCTCCTTGCATAGATTTGAATTTTTAGAGAAAATGATGACAGTTTTGCACGACCAAGGCTCTTATAAGTCTTTATATGATCTTTAATACTCAATTATTTACTTGAGATAACCTTCCTCCATGCTTCATTTGTTTTACTTTTTCATTTTTCTTCATTTTTAATCTCTTATGTGTTTGTATTTGTAATTCTATATTAATGAATTTTTAATTCTCATTGTCCTTTATTATCATCCAATATCTCTTTTATAATATTTATTTTCATAAAATGGGTCAAATCAAGTTGAAAATCATTCTCTAATTTCATTTTACCCTTAAATCTAATGGGTTATTTTACCTCCCTTCATATTTTGTGTGTGTGATCAACACACCGCCCTTTTCGTATCCTGTTATTTTTATTTTATTTTTAAGGAATTACCATAAACAATGCTACTACATTATAAACCACCTAAATTAATAAGTAAATATCACATTATTATGTTTCATAATGTGGGGATGTTAAGTGATTGGGTTATTTTTCTGATTTATCATTATTTATATTAATATTGAGCTTGTATAATAAAATACGTTTTCGATTAATGAAAAATTTGTGACATGTTTTTTCATTGGATTATTGGAACCACAAATACACATGGGTTTATGATGTATTTATCCTTTATTAAATGAGATTTTATAAAAACTATAACCCTCATTAAGTCTTGGATTAAAGCTAAAACATGGAATTTCGAATGAAATTGTCCTGTGAAGTTGATACTAATTGAATGAAATGTTTTCAAATGATCAAGTATATCATAATATTACATTCCCAATATTTAACTCACCAAAATATTTTTAATTATTAAATCAAAATTTATCAATTAATCTATTCTCTTCAAACCGTCCATCCCCTTTAAAAAAACAAATCACAAAACAACTGACTATAAAAAACATACAATTTCTAAGGATTCAACCCAAGTGTCGCTATGCACATTAGCAGAGCATTAGACCCTTGAACGGTAGATTGGTTACAATCATCCAAAATTCAAATGGCACCCTATCTGGGTATAGTTCCTTAAGAAGTCTGTAGTTTTTTTTAAAAAAATATAACAGACAAAAAAAGGGAAAACATAACAAAAAAAATAGAAGAAACACACAAAGAAGAACACACCTTCACATAAAAAATATAAACTTAAACAAAACCATAAAGAAAAAACCCACCGTCCTCATCCTTTACAAAATTCATTGAATGCCACGTATCCTCCCAAAAAATCAATCATATTTTTTGTACTGGAAATCAAGAGAACTCTTCTCCAACAAGGTAGGTACATTAGGGATAATCAAATCATTCATTAACTATTCGTTGAAAAAACAATTAAACTAGAAGTGGTTAATACAAGGATAAAAACGTTAAAAGAACTTGTTTCCCCTAATATTAATTACCAATACCTTGGTATTGAATGTACAAACATTGAGTCTTATTTCTAACTCAAATCAAGTTTGATTCATCTTCGACCACATTTCCACTGGTTAGTTGGTGAGGATCCACGTATTCATCTCAAAGATTTTAATATTGTGTGCTCTACCATGAATCCTGAACAACATTCAAAAGAAAAAATAAAACATAGATCATTCCATTTATCCCTTGGTGAATCTACCAATTCATTCCTCTACTACCTCTCTCTTGTTTCCATAAACTCATGGATTGAAATGAAGTGTCTCATTTTAGAAAAATTATTTATTGTTTCTCATACAGCTTGTATCCTAGAGGAAATTAGTTGTATCCATCAATTCCTTATTGAATCACTCCATGAGTATTGGGAGATGTTCAAAAAGCTTGTGCCAACCTACCCACACCACTAATTACCTATCAAAATATTGTTCCAATACATATATCTGGGGTTATTTTCTATGGATAGATCACTCATTGATGCCTCTAGTGGTGGTTATCTTGTAGGACAGAATCCTACTGCTACACGAGATATCATAAGCAACATGGATGCAAACGCACAATAATTTCATACTCGAGAAAATTCTCCTCACAAACATGACTATGACAATCAATCCATAGATCCCAACATGATGAAAAAGTGGATGAGTGAATATACAGGTCTTGTGTATCAACTAGCTGTGGCCTCTAGATCCATAACCACGTCTTCTCCATAATCTATGTTCCCTAGACATATGAATAACTATGGAATCTATAGATCAACATCACATCCAATTGACAGAAGTCCACAACCTGAATTCGGACCATCTGATTCATCTGGATCAATGGATATTAATGCATTATATTCTCATAGGGATAGTAACCCTCAAAAATTAGGTCAATTCCTTAGAATCTTCAACCAACCCTACTATGATCCCTTCTCTTATACCTATATCCCAAGATTAAATATATTAATATTGTTTCTCATCCCCCTCAGTTGCCTCTCCAAATCCAAAAAAAATCCAATATGGTCAAGGTGGTGGTAACATCTAACTAACATATCCTTGTATTCTTCAACCTCAAATAGTATATCCTCCTCTTGGTCCTCCTAGATTTCACTATCATAATGATACATCCCAATTCCAAACCCAATAAAAGAATATTCCTAAGAACCAAAATCAAGGAAATACTAATTTAGGACAACCCTGTTCCTCTAAGAAACCCTGGGAAAGTTTAGTTCGTATTCATTCCCCATACACCCATTCTAGCCTAAAAACATTGAAACCGAAATTGGTCATCATGCATCCCACCTTAGCTAGTAGCAAAAAAAAATTTATTCCTCGGGACGAGTCCCCTAAATCTCCTTTAGATGATGACCTAGATAATTAAAAGAAAAAGAAACTAGAAAAATAACCTGAATTCACTTCCACACCTCCTTCCATTCATCTAAAGAACCAAATTCCTTTTCCACAAGCTATACCTAAGTCAAGGAAGTCCTATGAACCCAATACTGAAATGCTCTACATGTTTAGACTTGTTAAAATTAAAATTACCCTCTTAGGTTTCATCAAACAAATATATAAGTATTGAAAGTTTCTTATGTATTTTTTTCACCCACAAGATACAACATAGGACAATTGAGAATGTTTCATCCTAGTATTCCATACCAACGAAGTGAAAAAATCTAGGTACCTTTATAGTTTCATGAAAAATAGGGCATTCCAACATTGATGATACACAGATAGACCTAGGATCCTTGATAAATGTCATTCCCAAATCAATCTCCTCCAACCTTGGTCTAGTTCCCTTTACCCCAATATGTGTTTTAATATTGTTAGCTAATCAAATGAATACTTGTCCTGAGAGAATAATAGTGGATATCCCTGTCTGGGTCAATGATCTTATCATCCCCGCTAATTTCTTTGTCTTTAACATGGAAGGTGAAACAACATCTTCCTAATCTCCTTTGATTCATGGATTCAATTCCTCATTACATTTAAAATAAAAAGATGATTTCCATTCTATAATAATATCCATGGAATTTGGGGACTAACTAGTCAAGTTCAGTATTTTTCAATCCATGTGATATCCATCATAGAATTAATCTCTATTATCTATCCATTCTTCTAAAAGTCTCTATAAAAGAGTGTTCAACTACGATCCATAATTTCCTTCATGTTCTAATGATAAAGAAGTTTTTTAATTCCACATCCTCATTAACAGAGTCATAAATAAAAAAGTTGATATTAACATTACAGCAGTAAACTCCATTTATCTAAAGGATCTTGTAAAATCTTTTGGAATCTCACCATTCCTCTAACCTACACTACCCCAGCATGGGTGATAATAAATAAAATGAACTAGAATTAATGGGGTTTGATTAAAACAATATTATCCAACCTTCATTACTTCTTATCAATGATTATGTAAATTCTATTATATGTGAGGAGAACCTTGAACCAATGTTATTCTCTTGTCCTCATGGTAGTGAAGTTTGTGATATTGTTCCCTAGTTAACAAAGTGATTGCTGGTGAGGTTGAAATTAACCATTCATTCGAAAAAAAACATTAATATTAATTATCTGGGAAAATCTATTCAATATCATGTCCCCATTAATCCTCATTACTCCACATTGGAATTAAAAGAAAAAAATAAATTAAAAACAATTGGGATATTATACTCTTATTTTATATTGTCTGAACTGGACAAAAATGTAGCATTAGAATTGAAATATCTTCCTAAACATCCATTAATAGAAAACTAATACTTTTTGGGCTACATACTACAACAATATTAAGACCAATGAGGGGATACCAACATTCTCTTTCAACCCCCACTAACTTGAATGAACCAAAACATAGAAGGGAAGAAATTATCCAATGAATAATCAAACATCCCAAAGGATAGGTTTTTTCATATGTACACAAGAGTTTTGAAAATATGGGTACCAACACAAGACTAGGGGTTTCTAAAGCAACTTTCAAACTGTTGACCAAATAAATACAGTGCTTCTTGGATGGAAAACCAAATTTTCATTTTTACTTTTATGATTTTTTTTCATTTAATGAATAATAATTTTTTGTTTTTGATTTTCTTTTAAGTAATATTCATTTTTTAAATCTTCAATATGATATGACACACATCTCTGAAAGCATATTGACTTCTATCAGATGCCAAACACCTATAGTTAATCCACCACTAGTTGGAGATGGCGACCCACCAAATCCAAACGAGCAACATGTTCTTCCATATAACTACTCATCTCTCTATGTATCTCTTTTTCTTACTATATCATTCTCCAATTCTCTCTATCACTTTTGTGTGGGTGTCTTTCTATAAAACAAAAAAAAACTAAAAAAATCTGGAAAAAGTGTAATAATCAGTAACCATCCACATTTGAAATTTTTCCCAACCATCATGGAGAGTTAAAAGATATTTGTAATCTCAAATATTTTATATTTCCATTATAAATTTTCATATATAATTTTTTGTCAAGAATATTAAGTTTTGAATGCATGTTTTTAGATTGGGAAAATGATTCATTCCCAACCAAAAAGAACAATATTTTCTTTCATACCAAGGTCACCAATGACCGTCCTTTCAATTTCTGTGTTTTTCACCCCCAATTGTATGTCTTGAGTTTTTAGACATTCAAGATGCATTTCATAATTTCCTTCCCATTAATATGATAGAGGTATCTTTTGAAGCACATGTGAATCACAATTTCCAAATAGACTCACATTAACCTAAAATTAATCTTCCTTTTGAAATCCCCTTTAGGAATATGACAAAATTTTCTTTGATAGCCACATTACAAGCCCAATAACCTGTCCCACCCAACATCTACAAGGAATTACATTCCAAAATTTAGTAAAATTTAAGTTTCTATGGGGGGAAGGGAATTTTTTGGGTATCCATTTCATGATTTTCAACATGTTTTCATATTCTTGAAGATAATAATCTATTTCACTGTGGGGGAGAGGTTATCATTTGATGATTTTGGGGAATGGTTTTTCATATAGGAAATTTTGTTAAATGTTATTGACAACTGTTCAGAAAAATTAAATAAAAAAAATAAATAAAACATAAAAAATGTTGTGTCTTGGGTATGTCTAAAATAACTCGTAGTAAACCATTGATCTTATTATTACTATTATAATTAGTATTGTGAGTAGAACAAACATGTGTAGGGAGATTATTGTAAGATCTTTTTCAAGTTCAACTTTTTAATAAATGAAAAAATGAAAAAAAGGGACACTTATATCCCTCAAAGAAGTTTTTTGTTTTGAAAATATTTAATCTTTGTATCCCCATAAAATTTTTATCCACTTTTGTGTCAAGATTCACACAATCCTGCCCTTGTAAGTATGTTTTCCCCAATTTTCATATTTTTCATTTAAAAAACATTGTGCATTTTTTAACAATGTTGGTGTTTTACCCCTCTTTTCCTCTCTCTTAGACATTAAATTACTACTGTCCCAAAGCCACAAAACCCCCTAAATATACCTCTCGATTTTTTTGCCTTTAGTATTAAAAATGGAGGTCGATATCTCTTTAAAATTATATGATTTTCCCTTTTTTGTTGGTGAATGAGTGAACCTATAGAAATAAATTTTCATCAACTTGAGAGGAGTATATTTTGAGTGACCACCTTTTCGATTTCAAATTTTAACATGACCAAGGAATTGTTTTTGGAATATTTTTTATGTAACATTTTTTGGTGGATTTTATATGGATTAGTGAAATAGTATAAACCTCTCATTATTGGGGAAATTTGTTTTAATATTTATCAGTGTCTAAGAACTATTTGGTTATGTTTTTATATTTTTTATGTATGAGGACATAGATAAGACTATGTGTGGGGGGAGATTATATTATTAATTTATTAATAACATTTTATTTACTACCTATAATAATTTTCTATTAAAGGTTCATAATTGGTGTGAAATATTCCCGTTTTAATATTAAATATAATTTTTGAGCATTATTTGAATTAATCAATATTCAATTCAATTAAACTTTTTAATAATAACTCTCATTATACATATCCAGATTGTGTCATTCTTATTTTTAAGGGTTAATTATTCATTTTAAAACATATCATTATCATGAACATGTGGACAATTGGGACATTTGAATGGTCATATGGTTGACAAAAAAGGCCCAAATAATCTGTGAAAAAATAAGAAAATCCATGATGTTTGAATTTATGGTCTCAATCCCAAACCCAAATAGTATAAGACTCCAATATATGATATTTATTATCCATAGGAACAATGAATAAGAATTCAAATTCCCAACTCCAATAAAAATGGTCCCAAATTATGTTTTGATGTCTAGCCCGCCATTCTGTCTAGGAATTAAACTCATCACACATTTATTAATATTTCTCCTCATATAGACATCCATTGAAGCTGATATTTATCATCGTGAGAGATAAGATATTTTTTATTATTTTTAAAATAAAAGGTTATGATTTGAAGGAATATTCCAATAAAATAATGCATTAAAATTTTGAACATTGAAAAAGTCTGGATTGAAATGGAAAAATTATAATTGTTTAATAAAACTACCATAATATTTTCTACATATGTACAAAGGTTTCCAAATTTCTAGGGTAGAATGTAAATATTAAGATATACATAATTTAAGAAAACATTTTATCCATATTTGACTTTCTATAGAATCAAATTGGAGTTCCATGTGAAGAGGAAGATTTGGAATGCAAAGAGTCCACCACCTTGGGCTATAAATGCATCCCCCTCTTCCCCTTTCATAGAGATGGAATTTCAAAGAAAATGGGGATAGTTTGGAACCAACAAAGATCTAGAAAATGATTAGGAGGATCTTCCATACTCATGTTTCTACTTGAGATATCATTCCTCTATGCTTTTTTTGATTTAATTTTCCATTTTTCCATCTTTAATCTCATAAGTGTTTGTATTTGTAATTTTGTTTTAATTCATGTTTCTTTTGAATTATCTATTATTATCATCCACACTATATTTTTTAATATTAATTTTCTTAAAATGGGTTAAATCATGTTGAAAATAAATTTGTACTTTCACTTTCACATTCAATCTAAAGTGTGATTTTACCTAACTTTACATTTTATGTATGTGTTTATCACAACGCTCTTTTCTTGTCTGTTCTTTTTATTTTAATTTAAACTCATCGCCAGAATCATTACAACCATATTATAAACCACCCAAAGGGATATATAAATCTCTCATTGTGGTATTTCATAACTTGGGGATGTTATGTGATTGAGATATTTTGCTGATTTAACATTCATTAAATTAATATTGATCATGTAATATAAAATATTTTATGGATTAATCACATATTTCTGACATGTGGATTTCCTAGGTTATTGGAACCACAAATAAATATTGTGTCATGAAGTATTTAACCTTATATAAATGATATTTTATAACAATTATAACCCTTGTTAAAGACTGGATTAAATCTAAAACAGGGAATTATGATTAAATTCATCTTTTCAGGTGGATATTAATTAAATGAATTTCTTTGAAAAGGTCATGGATATAATAAAATTACTTCCCCAATATTAAACTAAACAAAATATTTTAAATTAATAGATAAAATCATACTAATAAATCTATGATCTGAATAAACCACCTTTAAAAAAATACAAATCACAAAAATAATCAACTGTAAAAAAAGTACCATCACTGAGGATTTTACCCGAGTTCCACTATACACATTAGAAGAGTATCAGAACCTTGAATGGTCGATAGGAAAAAAATAAACCACTCTTCAATGCCAAAAGTATTTTATAGTTTCATATATCCATTAATGGATTGAGGAAATCATATTGGTCATGTAACATTCAATTTTATGAAGCTATAAAAGAATTTGGTTTCATTATGAATGAATGTGAGCCGTGTGTTTACAGGAGGTTTAGTGAAAATTAAGTGTTTATCCTAGTAGTGTGTATTTATGACATATTACATATTTGAAATAGCATTCCAGACTCACATTTTATTATGGAATGGTTAAATATGTCTATATCCATGAAGGAAAAAGGTGAAATAACCTATATTCTAGGTATCAATAACATTAGTGATAGAAAAAAAAGGATTCTTTGACTAAGTCCAAGTATATATTTTTACCATATACTAAAAGATATTTAGTACGGAAGAATACCAGAGGGGATTGGTTCTAGTGTCACACAGTTTACATCTTTCGATGAAAATGTTTCCTCATACACAACAAGATAAAAAGTGAATAGGTATAATATAATATGCTTCAGTGAGAGGATAAACCATGCAAGTAATTTTATGTACAAGAATTCTTTTCACCAAGGAAATAACCATATTAGGTAGATATAAAGATGATCTAGGAGAACAAAATTGCACTACTATTAAGTATATCCTTAAATATCTGAGAATATCTAAGGATACGTTCCATGTTTAGGCATGAGATGAGGAGGTGGTTATCATGGGTTATACTGATGTTATTTATCTGTAAGATTGCAGTGATCTAATGTCACTATCAGGATATGCTTTTTGTCTCAATGGAGGATCTGTTAGCTTAAAGAGTTCAAAGTAGCTATTTATTGATGATTCAACACCGAATTCCATGAATATAGAGGCTTATGAAATGGCCAAGAAAGTCATATGAATTTATAACATTGTCCATGATATTTATGTGGTACCTAGTATTAATGATTTAATCACATTTTATTATTATAATACTACAATGGTGGATCTGGAAATTGAGTCAAGGTCAATAAAACAGAAAAAGCATATAATATGGAAGTATTACCTATTGAATAAATTTATTTCTTAGGGGTGAAGTAGCAGTTGGAAGAGTACCCATGTAATATGACATTGAAGACCCCATAACAAAAGTCATATCTCAGTAGAATCGTGAATATCATGTGAAAGCTAACAAACAGAAGGTTTTTAGCAGTTGTCACTTGTGCAAGTGGGGTTCTATGGGAGGTGGATCCTTTGAAAAAACATCTATTTACATTATGATAATTTTTTTTCATGGTTTTGAATACTAATAAACCCATTATCACATCATTATTTTTCTTCTATGTAACATAGTTTGTGATAACGACTTGAAATTTTTTGTGACAGTAAAAGGTCATAGCAGATTCCCGCTATGTTGAGAACCAGAAAGTGTGATGACATTGTACATGAATATATATTCTATAGTTGGATGATATCATTTGAGGGGGAAAATAATATAGGCTATCCAGGTTGGAGACTCATTAGATTTTATGCCACTATCTCAGGGTGTACACCCTTTGTAATATCAAGTATGACATTATGAGACTGAGACCCACAAGTAGGAAATTCAGATTTATATGTGTCATTGGATGTTAATATTTATGGACATGTGTATGGTAATTATAATTTAATATTATTATTAATGTCTGTTATGAGTCAAACACAAAGATCTTTTGATGAAAAATGTGATAAAAGATGTTCATGGTGATGTAGGATGTGTTTTGTACATTACAAGTAATATTGCATTAATATATAACGTTAAAATGGATTTTTCCCTTCTATTCATTAACAAATATGGATATCTCATTCCATTTGATGGAAATGATATATCATAAATAAATTCACGGTCATGTTGTTAAATATGATATTTGAATTTCCAAAAATTCAAAGAAATAGAAATCAATCTCATTAGTTGATGGCACTAGCATGCATCCTACATGATTAGAGATATTGATATAAAGAGATTATATTACACTGTTAGAATTTATATGAGGTAACATGATGTTGTGGCTCTAAATTATTTCTATATGGGTGCATTGGAATGTTTCCAGATTCTAACCTTGGAATATTGGATGCTTCACCTAATGCCTCTAAGAAATAGGCCAATAGTGTCACACACTAACTATATCTAGAATCTAAGTTAAATAATATATTATCATATATTATTTAACATATTGAAAAAATATTATTGTCATATGTGATTTCATAATTATTTATTCATGCTTAATAATATATATATATATACATTCTATTTAGTAAATTTAATATTAATTTATTTGTTAGTGAATAATGTAGTGGTATTTATTTAATAAATAAATATACATTATTAAAGGCCCGATAAATATTGTGGAGGAATGACATATGGAGTTTAATAGTCTGGTGAGAAATAAAAAATATATTGAATATTATTTATTTAAATAATATTTAATTTTAATTCAAAAGTTAAGTGCATGTTGGGAAATGATAATTTATTTATTCTTTTTTAACCAGGGGTTTTTTCAATGAATAAATAATTAATTAAGGGAACTTGTGAAATAATTTTATTTTAACCCTATAAATATAAATAACCATTTATGATATTTTCTCAAGAGATCTATTTCATTCATTTTGGTTGTTCACAAAAGATTTAGCGAATCCTTTAATTCCTTGAGAGATCCCCTCTCTAAGAATTCTCCTAAGAATAGAGAGCAATACGCCTCCACCAAATCAAGAAGAAATAATTGGAAGTGGTTCTCGAAACTATCAAAGACAGATGATGCAAGTGCACAGATCTATCATGCTTGCACATAGAGGTTCCTTAGGTGACATCTAGAGATTTATGGAACACACGTGGATCACTACTAGAGAAAATTAACAATTGGTTTCTAAAACTTAATGATGGTGGACCATAGATCTGTCACATGATTCATCAATCAAGATATAATTCCTTAAAGTAAATTCAATATTTAATTAAATTACTTATAAAAAACATGTGATGATCACCTCTCTGGTGCCACCATTATTATCCATTATTGATTTATTTGATTCTATTATATGAATCACGACATTCATCATCGCATAGATCTCATATTTATCATCGATTATGGAAATAATCCATGTTGGGAACCACCCATCATATTCTTCTACTACATCTGTAACCTGCATTGTTTACTCATGGTGTTATAACTAATGAGACTCATAAGACACTAACTACAGTCTCAATATCAGAATAACTCATAGGACAATTATTGATGCATCACAATACACTACATAACTAATATTAGACTCAAGGTGTGTCAATAATTGTGTTATCATCCACCTTCTCTTTATCTCATGTAAATACACTTCACACCGGTCCAAAAATATAATCATCACTCCCTTACTCATCCATATTTTCATGGGTGCAACAAGTTTGGGGATGTCTTGAATAAAGCATCACTAATATCCTACTAGACCAATATATCTCATTGTCTCAAACGTGTTATAGGGATGTGTTAAGTACATGACTACATTTGATTTATAGGGTTCTACATATATAATCTTCTTAAATACAACATATTCTAGGAACATCACCTCTCAAATCCCTAAGTCACACATCATCAACATGGATTAAATCCAATGTTCTTGAAGTATACATAAGACTATATCTAGGTTCCTAACATTCTACTCTGGTGTCCGAGAGAAGATGTGGATGTTGTCAACAAACACCACGATGAAAGAGTCCAATTATATGTGTATCACCTTATTCATGAGGTCAATGAACAGAACTGGTGCATTAACCAACCCAAAAAACATCACCAAGTACTTATATAATCCATACTTGATTCAAAACATTATATTTGAAATGTACTCCACTTTAAAACACATCCTATGATAGGTCGATAGAAGATCTATCTTTGAGAACCATATGGCACCCTATAGCTGATCTAAAATATCATCTATCCTTACAAATGGATATCAGTTCCTCACCCTCACTATGTTTATATTTCAGTAATCAATGAAAATCTAGAGACTAGCACACACCTACTTCATGACAAAAACAGGTACACTCCATGGTGATTTAATGAATCTAATAAATCCTTTTAAATATGATTTATACAATGTTAAATTAAGATCCTTCATCTCAGTTGGCACCATAGTATATGATGGCAACAAATTGGGTTGTACATATAGTATGATCTCCAACTCATTGGCAATGCCTCTATCAAGAGGTTTTTGTAAAAAGTCTTCTAGAAATAGTCACTAATTGAGATCCCTGATTTGAGGGAAAATATAGAGGTGCTCACTTATCCTTATAGAGCCATGCCCACCATCTATTTTGTAATCATCCCAATATGACTGACGTCCGGTCCAAATCTTCCTAATCCCAACATCCACTCTCCAACCATCATTTTCTTTCTTATCATGGGTGAAGTGAAAGTCACATCCCTCTAATAAATTTTTATGTGGGATCAAAATCATTTCATATAGTCCATGCCAAAAATCACATCGAACGGTTCCACCTCTATTATAATGAACACAAAAATATTTCTATATTCTTCAAAACTATGAGGCAATATGGGAATATATATAGATGGTCCACATTGGTTTCTAATGGTGTTTCCATGTATACTAACATAGAATATAACTTAACTGGTAGGTCATGTTTAAAAACTACTTGTACAACTATAAAATAATGGAAAACACCAATACCAAATAAATTAGTTGATCGAGTGGATAAAATCAATATAATACCTCAAAATATAGATGGTCCCCCACATCCATTTACTAGAGTTTGATCTAAAACATAATCATGGCATGTCTCTACTTTGTAATTTTTCACCTAAAGTGCATAGCTTATATAGGATTAATCCATATAACCTCGGTCGAACCTATGGTTCCCTAAACAAATCTACCTCAACTACATAGATGAAATTCAAGAAGAAAAATATCGGAGATGTACTATACATTTACATTGATGGATATGACTCTAGGGTGTTCGTAATACCTGACTGTAGTGTCCAAACATCCCACTAATGAAACATTATGGGTGTCCTCCCAATGGAACATAAGATATAAAACGTTGTTCCACCTATATTACATAGGTCTGTTTCATATCCATGGCCTTCCATTTCCTACCATCAGAAGAGGAAATCATAATAGAAGTAGGAGGTCCAACCATTTGATAAGTGTAGTGTGGGAAAAGAACAACTATTTTCCCATCCTCCAAAAATCTTTTAATGGGAAAGGCCTTCCTTATAAATTATGGGAAAGAATATGAATTAAAACTCAAGTCTAACTATCTATAGCATTTCCATGGTTTTATTTCAATCTTCCTTTCCTTTAATGACTCATTACTGGACCTAAGTGGTTTGAAGCGTAAGAGTTCAGTTATTTGTATATAGTATATTGATGTTGTCATAAATCCTTTCTGTAAATCCATGAACCCATGCAATAAAATGATCTTCATTGTGTTAGGGTAGAAAAATTTGAAAAAAAGTCATCATTGTCTTCCCATAAGAGTCCCCCATGTTATCATTTCTGACCCAAAACATCCCACCAATACTTAGAGAGTCTCAACATCATGCACCCTATTAGCTTAACCTTCCTATTCAGATATGTCTCGATGATGTTAAAGATTATCTCTATGCTTTACACCCAATACTTAGTAAATTTTGTTTCACTAGTTCCTTGAAAGGCTATGGGATTCTGAAGCTGGAAATAATTTGTATAGTCCACCCTAAATTTTGGCGGTGGTCGGTAAGGATCAACGGTGTCCACAACTTGGGAATGTATGTGAACTAGATCTGGAGCACCCAACCCAGTCAACAATCTCCCAAAAAATTTAAAAGTTTAAATCTTTGGCAATAGACATATAATTAAGAATACATCATTTCCTAGTCAATCTACAGGATTACACAAGGATTTTCTAGGAATCTATCATCAACCAAAGGTTTCACCCTCCAAGCACACATCCTTGTTTTCATCCCATCATGTTACATATTTTCATCATATATATACTAAAACATGATAATTATTATTTCCACTAATAAATGTTATTAAAGATATATCATACAACATATAGAGTCATAAATACATCACACATCCAAATACACTATCCCAAACAGATAGAACAAGTCGAGGAATTTTTATTAAAGAACAACTATATAACACAAAAAAGTATATATATATATATGACATGTGAAATTATGTTCCTAGTCATGATTCACGAATCCACATGAAGTTTCATAAATGTAATATTAACATATTGTGAATCACCCAAGGGGGTTTTAATCAATTGAAGAATAAAACCGTAATTCCGAGTTTTTATGGAAACTCAGAGGTCCACTACACAGTGCTTGTCAAACACTAACATAGTTCTCTAGCCCGATTCTCAACCACAATAACTCTTTTCAAACTCGTTCCAAATCAAGGAATAAGAAAAATATATTTTATATCATGGCCCTCTGACCATAACAATAAGATCTAAATAATATGTTCACACGACCTCATGTGTGCCTACCCATATGGAATAGGTTGTCGAGTAGTAGTGATGACCAAAGTCCACCATTGATACTATACTATTTGTATCATATAATTGGATCTATAACAATAATAAATAATTTAATAAAATATCAGAGTAATCATAAAGATGAAAATACAAGGCATATATATCAAATAAATAAAATATACCCCAATGTGAAATCCTATCTAGAGTAATAATGTAGATAACTAAACTAATAAATAAACTTCATTCCAAAGGGATTATACTCTCTCGCACTACCATCACTATCCTCTTCTTTCCTAGATGTACACCACATGGCCATTTTTCTTCACCGAATATCTCATGAAATATACAAGCATACTATAATTCATGAGTTGGTTGTGAGTGCCAAACACAGCAGGGAGCCCTAATGTGTTCATACATGAGGTGCTCATGTAGAACAATTTTATACCAATATTGATAATAAATTTGCAATTGGGATGAAAAAAATTTCAAAACCATGTGGTCATGTTCTATAAAATCCCCCAAAAACCCTCAACCGTAGTTACATATGCTCTATTCAATAAATATAATAGAATATGTCTATAGTAACCATAAAATGCCCTGTACAACATCCTCCGAGTGTTATGGAGATGATACCATGGATAATATATTCCTCAAGAGTACCATGAAACACACGTCATGTGGATGAGAATATCTATTACTCACAATGAATAGGATATCACATGGATAACAGAACATGGAATATTAGGGCGAACTCGATCACACCCTCTACATGACACCCTGGCTACCTCATACCTCCAAACAGTGCTCAGGTCCCTCATCGCCATCAAGTGCACTACCCTACTATGGGATAATCTATCACCATGGGATGATCTATCACCATGGTTTACCATTATTAAGTACCAATCAAAAACTCCAAGTCAATGGTAATGCACATAATGGGTGATCACACAAACAGACATAGCATGACATCATGAGTATATAGAACCTTACATAATAACATGAGATCAAAATCAAACATGGAAACAAGATACTCTAATATCACTCATGGAATCAATATCAAAAAGGTTCTCATGGGAAATAACCAAACATGAGATCATAATCAAGAACAATATAAAAAACCAATGAATATAATCACATAATAGAAACAATTGTGAACATGAGTTCAAGATAGTAAGGAACATCCTAGCTCATTGTAGTCAATTTCAGCGCTTAGGTTCATTGAATATGAAATCAACCAAAACATGGTCAAACACCAACATGAAAATGATCTGACCCCAACATCTCCTAGAACCACTAAAAAAAGCAAGGATTTCTGATAAAGGAAATGATAAATCTTACCAAAGTGTAGATGCAAGCATACCCGAGGTCAAAGCAATGCCTCAAAAAAACTGGAGGAGCACTTTTCTTATGAAGTAGGTGGTTGACATACTACATAGAATCTCTGTATCACTATTTATAGTTTAAGTTGGTATATTGTGAATTAAATATATCCTCTTATATCTTATGATGTAAGAAATAATTTTGGCATAAAAACTGAGTTTTATATCCTCCTCAGTCCATGGATAGCCACTGTGGTAATGGGGTCGACTTCCATGTTGTTGCGTAAGGACACCATGATATAGAGAGATTTTATGCACTATAGAACCTCTAAAAGTCTCATTCTTATGTATTCCTAGAGGAAGGGATTTGGGTAGGTTGTTTATTCTATAGAGATTCAGATAACCCATTCCAGGTGATGCCATACGATGAGGGAGGATAATAATATGATGTTTATCGCCAGGGTTCAATCCATGTGAGCAATATTGATTCCCCTATCATAATTTAATGAATTGGGATTCCCCAAATTAAGACTTTAATGGTGATTGTAACTCTTTATGATAAATCCCCCAATGCCCACTGATTATAGATATTGTTATAGACACATATAGCGATACAATGATGTACTACTAGACATGGCATGCCTCTTATGACATAAGTATGTTGGGGAATAATGTTTATGACCTACAAATTTTTTATTCCATAAAATGATTTCCAATAATTTGATGCCATAAAATAAATATGTACACCATAAATAAATTTTAATGCAGTATAAGAGGATAAAATTATAGATTTATAGAAAAGGTCATTCGGAAGGGTTTAGGGCTCTCCCTTCATCTATAGTGGTGGTTTCCAGAAAATGGAAAAGAGGTCCCACTATTTTAGGGAGTAGATTTTGGGTTTCAGCCTGCACATTTGTGTTTCCATTTATGAGATAAGATATTTTTTTCAGAATTCACGATCCTTCCAATGTGTATCTTCCTGCAGGAGATATGATAGATCTCATGATATCATTATTGAGTTATATTTTTTAAAATTCAATTTCAATCAGGATATGTGGCATATGGGAGACAATAAAATTGGTACTGACTGGTGGAGAATAGAAGGAGAGAGCTACTCAATATATAGTCCCCTGAGATCAAAAGGGAAGGTGCCAACACAACTACGATAGCCCATGTGGATCTTTATCAATGGTGTACCATACATCAATGGTGGATCTATGATGAGATAGGATACCATTTTTACGGTATCATGTTCGGCACATCAACACTGAAAAGTTGCAAAGTAGCATTGAAGTGATAAATGATCAGTCCATGTATCAATAGTATTCTTGATTTTGCTGACCAGTCAACATGTTCCGATTGAATATTGGTGGTACATCGGGACGTTTAGACCATGATAGAGAAATCCTTTTGGTTTCGCTATTTGGTGTGAGGCTGATGCATGTTTGGATGAAGATCTCTGAGGTAGTGATATTTCGTCGATAGAAGAGTAAATTTTTTTCAAAGATTGATCTTCTAATACATGGAATCAGTGGGATGTTTATTAGATATAAGGAATAGGTGTATTAGTGTGTGGTTTTCATAGTGGTTTTTTACACTCTCGCATTTGTAATTCATGTTTTGGCATTACATGGATTCTTTGAATTCTTTGATTCATAGTGGATATTTGGGAATTTCCCTGTGGTTTTCTAATCCTCCGCATCATAGGTGTTTTTAACATTAAAAAAATATTATGTGATGATTTAGTTTTTCGTCTTATATCAATTCAATATTTCGATGGGTTTCACATGATATTTTTTGCAAGCAATTTTCAGCCTAGAATTGGGAATCTCCCCAACAAGTGGTATCATATGTGAAGTATCATGCATTCAATTTAATGTAAGAATTTTGGATGCTTCTAAGTGGATCCGTGATGCATGCATGGAGGAGAATAAGGTTTAGAAATTAAATAATGATAAAAGAGGTGATGCACATGTTGGGTTCAAGGATGTTGAGTAGAGGGAGAAAGTTTTTCTTATAGGTGATCCAGATATGGTGGAGATCACGATGTTGAGGGAACTAGATATTATTGATTCTGGATTTGGTTGTGTGGATATTGATATTTCAAAGACTTCAGCATATGGATTTTTTTTCAAGGTGAGCAGTTAGGTTTCTATCAGAGCTACAAAAGAGTTTCTCATTTTTCTACTGAGGATATTGGTTGGTGAGATACAAACAATATTTTTGGTACAACTGAGTGTGTTGGATGTTATATCCTTTGACGAGATAATGGGGGCGATTTTTGGGGATTATCCCACACGTGGGTATTTCCATTATTGAGATAATATTTTTTTTGTAATATCATGATCTTTCAACTATGTATCTTCCAGCATGAGATAAAGGAGATCTCATGATATATTTTTTGAGATATATTTTTCAAATTTACATTTTCATCAAAATATTTTTCATATGGGAGACTATAAAAGGAGAATCGACTGCTAGAAAATAGAAGGACAGAGCTTCTCAAGATGTTGTCCGCATAGATCATGAGGGAAGGGGCCACTACATCTACGGTAGCCCATGTGTCTTGTTGGTGATGGTGTATGAGTCATTGATGGTTGATCTACGATGATATGTGATAAAATGTTTACGGTATCAAGTGTGGTGCATCGAAATTGTACATGTTTGAGGCATTATTGATGCGGTTAATTTTCAGACCTTGTATTGAGAGTCTTCTTAATTGTTGTGATTAAGATGTGTGTCCCAATTTAAGATTTGTGGTACATCATGATTACAAGATCACCAGAGATAAATCCTTAGGGTGGCACAAGATGGTGTGAGTCTGGGGAATTTTCAGATGAAGATCTATAAGGTAGTGATGTTTCATCGATATAAGGGTAAATTTTTGTCATAGATTGATCTTTTGATACATGGTGATAGTAGAATATTTATTAGAGAGAAGGAAGAGGCGTATTGGGGTTTGATTTTCAGATAGGTTTTCTATGATCTCTTATTTGTAATTCAGGTTTAGGAATTACTTGGATTCCTTATACACTCTGATTCATAGTGGCTATTTGGGAATTACCCCGTGATTTTTTAAACTTCCAAATCAGAGTGTTTTCTTACATTAAAAAATCATGTGTACTGATTTATTTATTTTTCTTATATCACTTCCATATTTTTATGGGTTATCTTGATATATTTGTTAAGAAATTTTCATCGAGGAATCTAGATTCTCAATAAAAGTAGAGTCTTCTAGGGGCATTGTTGTTGTCAATGGTCAATGTCGAGGGAGGGGTGTTGGGGTGGTGGATTTCAGGTATGGAGGGATCCCCATGGGGTGGAGGATAGATTAAATAGGTTCGTTTATTAAATTATTTTGTAGTAGTTCTAGTAAATCGGCTGATAAATCAAAATGTTTTTTATGAATAGTGGGAATTTTTCAATACCACCAGAATAGTTTAAAAAATATTAATTTTTTTTTAATTATCTATGGTTATAAAAAATAAAGTAATGAAATGAAACTGAGAAATTTTATTTTTAGTGTGAGAGCCTTCACTGCTATCTTGGCCATTTTCATTAGTCAACTCTTGTGATTTCTCATTGAGATGGTGGTTCTTTTTACATACTTCTCCAAAGAGAGACATCAAATATATAAAACCAGATTTGAGAATACATAAATTCTATATTATTTTTTGTGCTAATGTGGGGAAACACGATTTAGTTTTTAAATGTTATAATTGATGGAATTAAATTTAAAATGATAATAATATGAAAACAAAACATGTAAATGGGAAATGTTTCATATTAGGTGGATGATATTATCTTATTTTTTCTAATTAAAGTGTTGTATTAATTGTGTTTTATTCCATTTTACTAATTTTTAATTTGTTAAAAATTTAGAAAAGGGTAGGAATGATAAAAATAATAAATAACATACATTTCAAGTTATAATATTCATAAAATTACAAAAAACGCTGACTGAGAAAATAATACATCATTAATACTAAATAATTTTCATGTTTAATTTATTCATGAATAATGGATATAATCAATCCCTTTATATAAAATTAATGATTGTTGTAATTATTTTTTGAAGGAAGAATGTGACGATAACATTTTTTTTATATGATTTCTATTATATTGTTGATTATTGCTGTTTGATGTGAATTATGTTATGTTGATGTCATGGGGTGTGATATAAAATGATGATGTGATGATGTCATGTATTGTCAAATGTGATGATAGTGTGAGGGTGGAATGGGGTGTATGATGGGATGATTTTTTATTACGGTACATTTTGTTGAACATCCTGATGGAGGGATAGTGGAATGGGGTTTTGGGTTTTATGATGATGTGTTTTTTATGATTGTTTCACATTGAACGTGGGGCTTCTCAGCAAATTATTTCTTGTGGGTTCTTATTTATGGGATCAATTGTTGTGATTATTCCCTTCATAGTTATGAAACGTTGTTTTTTATTTTATTTTATGTAGTCCTAGATGTGTTCTAGAATACTTTATATAGAAAAGATGAATAAAATATGAAAAACTCTTGGATTGGGTGATAGAATATTAATAATAAAAATGGATTTGTTTGAAAAATATTTTATGATGAACTGAAAAAATAGTAATGATTACTGATTAAACTATTTTATTGTGTTCTAAGATGTGTTTGAACATTTAGTCCTTCTAGTGGAAATTGGATTTTCAAGAGGGAAACTAGCTAGACCAATTCTATAGTAGGATCTATTGTGTAGTTGTTTGTTATGTCAATTCTTATTTTTTTGTGAGTTATTACACACCCTACCCAATTTGTTAGGAAAACCAACACCCAAATTTTTTGTGGATTGTTTTCCCCATCATAGAGTTTGGTGAGAGAATATATGGATGTATTATGTATCTCTCCTACTCTCTCTTAATTTATAGTATCATAGGTTTCCATACCTGGGATGTGGTGGATTAAGGTGTTTGATATTGTCATATCAGACCATGTTGGTTCTTATTTTCATTTTACATTTTTATGGGGGTTGTAAAAGATTGAGGTTATAGCACATTCTTGTATTTTGGGTATGGTTTCCAAAGGTTATTATAAGTGTATTATTTATAAGGTATTATGTATTGAGGTTTAGTACATAATACACAAGTTGTGGTGGATTTTAGAAAGAAAACCTTGTTATGATGATGAAGATGTAGTTTTCTACATTGGGTGTAGTGTTATGTGTCGATAGGGTTCATAGGATTTATGTTTGATAGGGTTTCTTAGGAGGTAGGATAATTATGGGTGGGATGAGCATAGGACATAACTATTCCGACATGATAGTAACAAACTAGTGGGGAATTAGTTACATGGTACCCTTTATATATATTTGTTTAATTATTATATTATCCACTTCTATTCATTATTTAGAGATTGATCGATAGCATGTTTGGGAATAAAGTTTATCTTTTTTATGTCATGAGTTAGTTACTATGGTAATTAATTGTAGCTTTAGTGTGATTCATTCACATTTTTAAGAGAAGTTTTATGGAGGATACTACTGAGTATATATGTTATGATCACCCTATGTGTATTTTATCAATTTTTCAAAACTGCAGGAGGGATCTGATGATTGAGTTAGGAGATACCAAATTATGGATTGATTATGAGTTTATTGGTTTGATGGTCACTATGAAAAGAGTGTATCATGTATTATCTATAGTTTTTTATTTTTGTTTTTCATTTTATGTCCTTAAATTCTTATACTAGTATTTTACGGATGGTTATTTATATAATGGAGTTGTTTAGTGGATTATCATCTTATCTCTTATCTCAAAATTTATATTGAGGGAAATTCCTCTCATGTGTGTGTATTGTATAGATTATGTGATAGTCCCCATACTTCGACCTATTGAATGTGGGATTATGGAGTTATTATCCTCCTCTCTTCAAGATAATCCCTAGAGGGGTAATTTTATAGGGAGTGGGTCATGAAATCCCCTAACTATGTGATAACCATGTAATTGAGATAAATCCCAAGAATTTAAAATTATCAATCTAAAAACACCAGAAAATTTAATTTAATGTATAATTATACATTCACTAATACACCAGTAACATTGGTGAATCACACATCCCTTGAAAAACATCAAAATTATGCTCAACATGATAGGGTTACGTGGGATTTCCCGATCACAATATGATGGTTCTGGTATTTTTTCTCTATTATTTGTCATTTATTTATTTTTTATATAAGATTCCTTATGTGTATTTATGGATTCGTGGTTTACATTAATCTAACTAAAAAACCTGTTTTATTTAGACACATTCATTATAATTTTTTTATATCCCCCACATACATCTCTAAATACCTTAACTCATGTTATATATTAACCTCAATAATTTATCAACTAATCTAACTTCATTTTCACATGTTCATCCCTAACTAGCCATCTAGGGATCTAGGCCCACTATGACCATCATATTTACTATTTTCTCAAAACAAGAAAAATAATATATCATAATCATGTGTTATTATTATTATGTTATAAGTAATATAATAATAGTTCAAAAATCACCATGAATTCTAGGATCATCATCCATATCTTCTATCCCACATGAAAGACTAGCTGATAATTTCATGCGAGTTTACTCACCATTAAAATAGACAAGTTCTCACATTTTATATTCAATTCACATTTTAGCATTCATAATCATGGTATTTTATTTACATCACAAGGAATTATAGAGTAATATTTTGTTTTAGATAAAGTTAAAATTTGTAAAATATCATGTATCATCATGATATTTTTTGTTACACTTTAGATTAATTAATTATAAAGATTTTCATGTTAACATTGAAGGAAATTTTTAATCATTAGTTTCATGAGAAAATATTGATCGTACTCAATAATTAATTAATTATTAGTAATCTTCCGATAATATAATTTTAAACAAGAAATGTTGATTTCAATCCCTCTAATATTCATATGAATTAATACCTTTAATTTACATGAAAAATAAAACTATGAGTGTAATTATAAAATATCATCCATATCATTTAACATGTAACATAAACAAAGGAAACCCAAAATCATTAATTGTTTTTAAAATACATATTTTTTCTTAAGAATAGTTAAAATAATGTAATGTATATTCATTATTTGGATTTTGATACTTCTAAATTTCATAAATCAAAGTGAAAACAATTCAAAAATCCATAAAAGTTTTTCTGTAAACAAAACACTCAAAATTAAACTATCTAATCCATTCAAAAAATGGAATTCAATAATATTTTCCTCTATATGTTAATTAAAAATCACAAGATCCAACCAAATAGATCAAGTATACTATGCTATCCATCAACAATATAAATCATTTATAGATTAAATAACCTAATATCATAGACTCACCCAAATTTGAAGGAGTGTTAGTTTTTCAATTATGATAAATAAATGGAGTATCAATATAACAATAGCTAGGGTATTATTTAATACAATTATATTATTATTTTTACTGAATATTTTATATTTTAAAAGGAAATGGGATAATGAAATTAAGAAGTATTTTTTCATTAGTTTTAGGGAAACATATCATTCTGTTAATGGATTTTGGAGATTAGAAAATCCTATATCACATTAAGGATTTTCTATTGAAAGTACCTTAGTGATTTGTGAAATTTGGAAAAAAATGTGATATAAATAGATTTATTTTTTTAGATTCACTTAGTTGAGATTCTATATTTTTAAATAGTGAACGTCGACCTGGAAGTGGAGATGGCTCTACATAACATTTTTTTTGGGTTTTCTAATTTATATTGAGAAATTTTGAATTCATTGAATGTTTATTTTATTTCATGACTACCCCTCTCTAACACCTAAATTTAAATTATAGTAAGTGAACATTATATTTTAATAATAAAATAATATAATTGAAATATTAATATTTCCAGAAGAATTATATTTTGATCGAATGAATACAAATTATTAACTTACTATGTCAAAATAAGACTACAATGAATTTTCTAAAATTTCTCTTTGAAATAAGATTTTATGAATATGTGAAAATATAGTATTTAACCATATATAATTTTATTTATAATAGTTTATAATATATATAATTAATAATATATGTACTATCATTTATTTATAAATTTCGAGGTAAAAGGGATATTTTTAATAAAACTCTTTTTCTAAAATGCATAATTTCATTCAAATTTAAGTAATTGAAATTATTTTTAATGATCAATGATTTAAATAAAACATAAAGATTATTTAACTAAATATATTAATTTAAGTCTATATAATGATTATTAGTAGTTGTATATTTTTGAAAAATCATCATATGCCTAAAAAAGGATTTTCTTAAAAAAATTAACACATTTTTCAGGTTTATTTTTAAATAAAAATTTCCCACATCGTAGAACTCAATTTGATAATATTTAGTGAGTATTTTTTATACTCATAATTAATATTAGGTAATAAGTTCAACTAAGGTTTTGGTCATAATTAATTGTAAAAACAATAAATATTAATTCATATTAGCTGGTTATATTTTGTATTTAGATGAATCTCGTTCTAATATGATCCATTTTGACTATATTTCTATGAATGTGACTTGAATGTAATTAAAAACATAGTAAAGAGATAGGTGGTCCACTAACCTCAATAATAAAATATAACCCATTCCGATCACTTATTCACACCTCTAAATACATTTACATCTAACGAAACCTAAAAAACTATCTCTAAATCTACCTAATACAAATTTTAGATGTGTTTTTATTCCAAAAAGACAAACCCTAGGGTCATTAATAAAAAATCCAAAGGATGTTTTTCTAAGAGATGGTAATCAACTTGACCAATCCCTTTCTTTTTTCATTATTATTTTACCACTAATAGTTTTTTCAAAACAATTACAACATAATAACTACAATATGTCATATATACTGATGTGTTATTATATATATGAAATAATATTTATCCATATCCCTCTCCATCAAAAGGGAAACAAAACCATCGCTCCTATGAATGGAAGACTACTGCCTCACAGAGTAATGAAACTTATTTTCCATAACTGAATCACATGGATTGTAATAATGATGTAAATAATGGATATATATTATACTTATGAAATTAAATTTATTCTATGAAATTAATATGTCATCTAATTGATTACTCTTTCACCCATTTTGGAAATGATAACATCACTTGTGTGTACGTAAGGCTTACCACCTCCATGAAGCGATGTGATTCATTTTACATGTACAACATTAGAGAATGATTTATAAAATGTTTCTAATAAACAAATATGATATTTATAACATTAATATAATTTTTAATATTATTTATCTATATATTATTCTCACGAACCAGAACATTGTGACAAAACATGCAAGGGAAAATAGGGAATATAAACACAAAATGATAGTAATAAAGAATGATTATTGAAAAATCGGTGATAAAAATTTATAATAGGATGTTATATGATACTATAAATATTAATATTATTCTATTGAAAATTAATAATTTTTTTTAACCATTCTATAGGATGTTAAATCACATTCATCTAAAAGGAAGTGCGAGTTAAGGGATTTTGTATCTATTTCCACCACTTTGAGAAATATTTGATATTATCCACATATTTAATTTTATGTGATGTATATACCATACTATATATATATACATATAACATGAATACCTTTTTATTTACGATGAATAATGTTTCAATCAATGTTTATTCTTTCAACATTTTACAATTAAAAACATACCAAAGAGGTTATGATTTATTTTACAATCTCATTTTTTGGGATTTCATTAATATTGATTAATGGAATATTATAGTCCATACAACATAAAATATATCCATTTCATTATCCAATATATATGTTTAAGGATTATCAAAATTTTCTTCCAAACTTTCTACTCTTTGGAACATTAGTTATGAAATGAAATGTATAAAAGAAAACCATTTTTTCTTTCACTTTAAATTAGATATATTTTTCTTCTATTTCCATATTTTGCAAAAAAATTTAACAAACAATATTTATTAATGTAAGATTATTTATTTATTTAATTTTTATGTGGTCTGAAAGTAATGTTTAAAATGTTTAATAAAGGGTTCTTTTTTTAATTTATTTACAAAATGTCAAAAGGAATGTTTTATCATATACAATTTTAATACACATTCCCACCACCATAACTATTTTAAAATTTTTTACTTCACCAACATGTTTTCAATATTTTAAAATGAAAAAATAATTAATTAAACCCTATTTTAATAGTTTTCTTCCATTTTCATTATTTTTCCACAGGAAATGATTTTATTTGAAAACCTACACTTATGATGAATCTATGATAATTTCTTATCACTTATAAATTTTATGGTCATTAACTTCCTTAAGAAACATTAAATTTATTGTGATTATTGGAAATTAAATATCTCTTATATATCCATATTATTTGCTTCACATATAGTATTATTTCCTAAACCACATACCATTTCCACATATGGTGTTTTACATTTATGGTTTTTTGACCGACTGGGGAAATATGGATATTTTATACTATTTATTAGATATGGATATAAGTTGATCAATAATATTACTCGGGAATAAAATGTACAAGTTAGTATATCAGGAATGCATTGGACATATAGTTATGGGTAGTTCCTAACATGATATATCCCATTGATTCATTAACAAGTCTCATGATAAAAATCAACATGCCAAATTAAATGTGTTATTTTGGTGTATACATACCCATAAATTAAATAGTATTCTCAAAAAGGTATTGATTGTATAGGAATTATAATGTCTGATATGCTAACATCCAATGATAATCATTTAACTAATTGATAATTAAGTTTTTATTATCCCTTATATTTTTTTCATTGATATTATCCATTGATTCATTTTATGATAAAATTATTTGATAAATTGATTGTTTTTAAGTTATTTACCTTTTGAAATTGATTATTACTTATTTATTTATCACATTTTACTATATTGGTGAACCATTTTGAAAATTTTAGTATACCCTTATTTTGTTTCCCTAAATATGTATATGAATTCATTGAATGAGTTCAAAGATACCAAATATTTTCTATTATTTAAGCCATGTATTTTATTCCCAATATAAAATAGGTATCATGTATGTCTCTAGATCTCTAAGACTACAAAACAGATTGGTCTATTAAGATTAGAACTGTTTAATCTATTCCAGTGTAACAATTTTGACCCTGAATATGGGTGGCTGGAGATGAGGTTGTGGTAGTTGGTATCAGAGGATGTTTTCTAAAGAACATGTAATTAGGTTTAGGAAAAAATATATTAGGGAAAACAATACTGTAATGGAGTTTGAGGATGTGTTTAATTGTAGGATAATATCTATTTTTTTTGAGGTTGGAATTATTTTTTTACCTAGAAATACATCCCATTCATGATATTATAAGTGGATGTGGCATTAACAAATATGAATATAGGGGTAATACCCTAAAAATAGTAGGTTGAGTATATAATGACTATATTTCTAGTTAAGGATGAGTGTTCCCTTAATACACACATGGTTTGATGCTCATAGGGGATATGCTCGGGTCAATAAAAATTTTCTTAGTAAATTATTTTGAAATATTTCGATTTTTTGGATTTTTAGATATTTCTAAAGAAACTATTCTTTTTATTATGATATTATAAATTCATAAATTTTCTATTTCTATTAAGTGTTACATTAGAGTTAGAAATATAAATTATGAATTAAAATTCATAATTTTACAAAATACTATAGTATCTTCCCTTGTTTTTAAATGTCACATGGAAGATAAAGTAATATCAATACCGATGACCAATGTAGAAATTTTAAAAGCTAGGAAAATCAATAAAACTGGTGTTAGAGGTGAAACAATCATGGAAATAGCAGGGAAACTAAACCATGTTATAGATAATAACATTGAAAATATTGAGCAAAATAATGTTCTATTGCATGAAACAACAATAATTGGTCATTTCCATTGACAAAAGTCCCAATAATTAAGTGGATCTACTAATCCAGTGGTTGTTGATAAATTGAGTATGTCCCTTGAAAATATATTTCTAGATATGGGATGCAATAAAACGGAAAAGGTTATACATGTAGTAAATTATCTCCAATGTGATACTCATCAATGCTGGACATTGATCCCAAATACAAGGGATGAATTTTAAATAGAACACATGGACTGTAGATATTTTAATGAAATATTCTTTGAAAAATATTTACCACATGATAAACAAACCAAAATTAAGAGAAATTTCATCAATTTTAAGAAAATTAAAGGAGGGTGTGTCATAAATTATTGTTCTACCTTTATAAGGCAAGCCATGACTGATAAGGATTACATATATAATATAAAATGTAATATTTACCCTTTTTTGAAGGGATTAACAAAATTATTCTAAGGTAACTAGTTTCTCAAATAATTTCATCATATGATGAAATAATTTTATGATCCATCAAAATAAAGAAGTAATTTTTCATATTCTATATATTCAAGGAAAATGAATATAATATGTGGTCATATAAACACCTAGAAAAATTTAATTTTTCAGAAAACAAGATTGAAATGAATTAATTACCATCATATGAAAATTATGGAATGAAACATTAGGGAAAATGGTTGAAGGGAATGGTTGTTTGGTTCAAGTGTGGCGATAAGGGTCATCTAGCTCCTGAATTTAAGAGAAAGAAAGAAACCAATGTTATATAGTTATTTAACTGTAATGATATAAAGCATTATTCTGACCACTTTCCCATGAATAAATGAAAATTACCATATACGAGGCTAAGGGGATAAGGAAAACCTTACATGATTTCTACAATTTGAGGTTGAAGTTACTAAAGATGTATTGTAAGGCACCTTAGTAATATTATCAAAAAAATTGATGATTTATTAGATATTGGATTCCCACACCCTTTTATATCATTCATGTTTTCTTTGAAAATTATATATTTCATTTGTACCATAAAAATGGGGTGGTAAATCAAAACACATAGTGGAAGCTTCACTAAAATAAGTATGTGTTCAGAAATTAATATTATGGCAAATAATTTTTCCCTGTTCAATTAATTCATTATTATAATTTTGGATGTATTTCATACAATAATTGGTGTAGAATAGATTTCAAAATAAGTTACAATAAATTATTAAAATGAGAAGGAAATTATGATTTGTGATGAATACATAGAATTCATTATATTTATAGGGGAGAATTCATCATTTGAGTCATGTCTAAATCAACCCCAAATAGAAATTTTGAATAATATTATCAGAGAAGAATAGAAAATACAATCTATGGATAAAAAGGTACTCATAAAATGAGTATGTACCTATTATACTAGAATATATCATTGTATTTACTGAGGAATTACCTGGAACTCCATCATATCATGAAGTTGAGTTTTCCATCTTTATAATCTCTAATTAAAGACCTATATGAATGAATCGATATAGAATAGCCATTATGAAATTAGTGAGTTTGAAGGAAAAATATAGGAGATGTGTGATAAGGCATTTATACTCCCTACTGTTCCACATTGGGGTGCCCTTATTCATTTCATAAAGAAGAAGCATTGATCCATGAAGTTGTTCATTAATTATATGGGAATCAATACCAATATGATAAATAATAATTATCATATAGATCTTATTAATAACATATTAAATAAAATT
The DNA here is from genome assembly GCA_963277665.1 of Viscum album. Classification (NCBI taxonomy): domain Eukaryota; kingdom Viridiplantae; phylum Streptophyta; class Magnoliopsida; order Santalales; family Viscaceae; genus Viscum; species Viscum album. The sequence goes on along the minus strand of OY728143.1, from coordinate 1,267,407,346 downwards.
TATGGAGATCAGTATTTTTCAAAGATTGACCTTCGTTATGAGTATCAGCAGTTATGTGAAATGAAAGAGCATATTTAGGGTACAACATTGTGAACTAGGTATGGATGTTATGAAATGATAATAATTTCAATTGGATTTACTAATACAAAATCTGTTTTACGAGATTTAATGAATGTATTTCTTAATGAATATCTTGATGTATTTTTCTTATTTATGGATGATATCTTATTTTATTCAAAATGTTATGGGGGCCATGAGAATCACATTTTGACCTTTATTGAGACTCTTATAAGTAAATAGATATATTGGAAATTTTGAAAGTGTGAATAATGGCTTCAAAAAGTGTTTCCAACATTTTCTCTAAGGGTGGAATCTCAGTTGATTATTTGAAAACGAAGGCATTCAAATAATGGTCTAAAACAACCAACATAACTAATTTATTCAGTTTCATTGGTTTCATAGCATAATATTGGGGGTTTGTTTAATAATTTTTTCAATTGGATAACACATTAAAAAAGATTACAAATAAAGGGAATAAGCATATATGTGCAAATTAATATGAAGAGTTTTATAATGAATTTATGTGGATATTTTTTAGTGCTCCGATTTTGATTCTACAATCTAGAAATGATGGATTTGTGATATGTAGTGATCCATAGAAGAAGGGACATGATTGTGTCCTTATGTAAAATGATCATGTTATTTAATAAAAATCAAGGAAGCAAAATAATAATGAATATAACAATCCATACTATGATGTTATATTGGTATAAATAATATTTTCTTTCAAGATATAGAAACATTATCTCTATAGTGAAAGATGTCATATTTATATTGATCATAAGATTATAAAATATATCTTTTCATAGAACAATCTCAATATGAGGCAAATGAGATATCTCTAGACACTCAAGGATTATTATTTATCAATACAATACCACTCAAGGAGGTCAAATAAGGTAGAAGATACATTTAGCTAGAAAGATAATGGGGTTATAACCCAAATGGGGATTGATAGAGATATTATGTTCATAGATATGATAAACATTTATTTGGGAATTATTATGGAATGAGACCCATAAAAAAATTAAAATAATTGGGAAACTATATTTGTAAAACAAATATAAATATATCAATATGATTATTAAAATTTTAAACAAAAATTTTAAGCAATGAATGATGATAAATTGGCATATTTCATATATAAAGATTGAATTTTGAATGTTTTAAATAGTCTATGTGTTCTGTCTATAACTCACCTGAAATTGGAATCATTAAATGATTCTCATACCGCAAATTTATCTATACATCCAAGTAGCACAAAGATATAAAGGGATATGAAAGAACATTTTTATTGGGATAACATGAAGTGTGAAATTGAGGATTATGTATCGATATTCTTTGTTTTATATAGGTAAAAGATGCGATATAGAAATATAAATGAGTAATGTAACTTCAACCTATTTATATTTGAAAATGTGATGCGATTACTATTTGATTTATCGCTTGATTATTAATGAATCCTAGAAAGAATAATTCAATATGTGTTATTATTGATCACCCATCCAAATCTTCAAATTTCCGTAACATACAAGAATATTTACCTCTTAAGCATCTTGAATGAATGTATATTAATAATGTTGGAAGAATTCATGGTGAACCTAATTTGATTATGTAAAATTGTGAACCACAATTTACATCAAAATTCATGAAATGTATTTAGATAGATATAGATACTAATCTTTATTTGAGCACTATTTTCTCCATCAAACTGATGGATAGTTTGAAATGACTATTCTATCCTTATAATACATGTTGAGAACATTCTAACATAATTTTAATGGTCTCTACGATTCGTATTTACCTTTTTAGTGGTTTATTATAATAATATCATACATTCAAGAATTAAAATGGTGTCTTATAATGTATTATATGGGTAGATATTTTATACTCTAACCCCTTGGGATAAAGGTAGTTAAAAGAAGATTGTAGGGCCAAAAACTGTGGAAGAGACATAACACCCAAATATTTTACAATATGTATCATATTAAATTAGTTGATTTAATTAAAAGGATTACAAATCACAAAAAAATCATATATTATAAATCACAAAAAACCACAGAGAACATAGAATAAATTTCATAAATGAATATTGAATGAAATAAGAGGCTTTTTCTAAAAATTAGGGAATATATACCAATTAAATAATATCATTACCTTTGGAATAGTAATATTACCCATAGAAATAGTAATTCATACAATTTAATAGTAACATCATCTTTTAAATTATTAATAAAATTAAGTAATCTTATAAATGAAACTCTGATATAACTATATCACAGTATAAGTAAATAAATATTTTGAAAAAGATAAATTAAGTGTTGATATTTTTATAAAACATAAATTTTTGTTTATAATTATAAAATTTATATAATATTTTAAATGAAAATTTATTTTCATAAAATGTAATCATATATTATTATTTTTTAGTATTATTGTCATTAGATGATTATATGAGGCCTTAATTAATTTTCCAAAGTGCTTTAAAATTTGTTATAATTTTAAAAAAAATATATTTTTTGGATAATTGTTTATTTTAATTGAACATTAAATGTATCATATTTAGTAAAATATATTAAAAATTTGAGTTTTTTTTAATTCTACACATTGAAAATTTGTTATGTTTAATTTTTTGGGATTTTTTAAAAATAGTTGAATTTTTAGTGAATAGAGAAATATGTTAATTTATGGTATAGATACATTATAAGACTAATACGCTATTCCTTGAGTCTTTGATGATTTAAGAACCATTATATTCAACTTATATTAATTATTTTAATATATTTAGTGATAATTATAAAACTATTTATAATATTGAGGAAAAATAAAAAATAAATTTATAAAATAAAAAGAACACAACCCAATCCACAACTAAAAATACCACCTCTCACCACCTCTTCTCCACGCATGTATTATGCCTTGATGTCTGTACCATTTCTACCTAAACATCTTAACAACCCACCCACCCACCACCACACACAAGAATATAGGTTCCCATTGCCTCAACAAAATACGAAAATCAATTTCCTTATGTAGGTTCTGAAGGAGAGGAATTCAAGAGGTAAATCCTTTTTCATTCTATTTCAAATTTTTTTATTTTCTTTTTATTATATCCTTAACTCTTCTATAAAATGTATCATTATTACTTCGATATCTTATATATTGTTTATGTATGTTATGTTAGTGGAAATTAATCTTCAAACCCCATTTCTTCCCATTTTTTTGAAAAATTAAAACAACATTCATAAGGTGCTGATTTACCGCCTTTATGGATGACATGTTTTTGTTTTTTAAATTCTTAATCAAATCTGGTATTAAAAATCTATGATTAAAACAGATTATAATATATGTATTAAAAATTATATAATGTTTTTGAACCTGTATATATACATAAAATTAATTAATTAAACAAAACTAGTTTGGGATGATCAAAAAAATGCCAAAATAATCAAACGATTATCACAAACATTTTATCTAATTATTTATCCTAATTCTATATAAAGAAATGAAATATATAACCATTTAATATTCTATAATTTTATTAATAAAAAAATATTTCAATTATGGAAAACTATTATTATATTACATGATTTTCCATACATGTATACAAGTAAACTGATCATTGATACCAAGGAATTGAATGCTCCCAAATGGTAAAATTGTATTTTATATCTCATTAAAAATAATATAAATGAAATTTATTTAATTATAATAAATAATTGAAATCATAAAATTTTATTAATCAATTAATTAAAGTATTAAATCTAATTATCCCAGACATTAAGATTATGTGCATAACACATCAGTACATCAAGAAGGGACATCATGTCAATTTCAATTTCATTGAGGCTTAGATGATATTGTGAACATAATCATATTTATGTGGTTTATCTTCTACCCTTTTGAGATCATTTTTCATTTGACATTATATTCCTCTTAAATATTTATATTATAATGTATCAAATTTTTGTGTATTGTTTAAACTGTATAGAATTTTTACATACAGTGTTTACATTGAATGGTAAAATATTGATTGAACTGTACCCTCTATGCAATACAGATCAGTCCATAAGCCATGTTTTTCATGTATTGAATCTATTTATGAATAATGATTTGAACTTTTTGTGATGGTTGTGGCCCATTATATCCCATATATGCATCGATTAGTCTCATTAGACTAATTATTTTGCAACAAACCCTTTATATATGTTTATAAGTAGAATCATACAGGTTTTAATCAACAGAATAGTAATTTCATGACAGTATGATGGTTCATGATCTAGATACATGATGTCCAATAATTAGTAATTTTATTCCTTCAGTATCTTAGTATCATTATCAAGAGGATTTTACTATGAAAACTTCTATGGATGCATTTACTATCTCAGTTTATCGAAGGCGTGTGTTTTTTAGATATTCATCCTGCAATATTTCTTATGACTAATTGAATCTGAATCACTTATTATTGATTAATCATTCTTATATACGTAACCCTTACAGATAAATTGAGATCACCCATTTCATTTTTTTTCCATACAATGGATATGAAGATGAATCCTTTGAATAAGTATTGAGGAAGAAGATTATTTTATTCTGTTATTTTATATGTTTAATTAACGATGTAATGAGGGAGAATGTATGTATCTAGTCTCTTAAATTATACTATACTGGTCAATCATTAGTGATGTTATCTATTTTATCTATTCAATTGTAATAAAATTTCCATAGACTCTGGGATACCTCGGTCATGGTTGTTAATGTTGTAATCAGAGGATGTTTTGTAGAATCCTTGGAAATTAGCTTTAGAAAACATTGTTTAGGGAACATAAAACTAATATATAATTTGATTATATACATAGAATAACATCTTAACATTTTGGTAAGTTTATAGTAAGTGGATTATTAAAAAAAATAAATCATTGTATGTAAACTACAAGTGTACGTGATTCTAGAACATATGTACATAGGGTTAACAACTCTGAAAATGTTTCCTTGGCCTAACTCAAGGTGACCCAGTGCATGAAAATAGGCCTTACTGAACACCTGGTTTGACACTTTCCGATAATATGATTAGGATAATCCACATTCTCTATACAAACCATTTTAAAGGATTTAAATGTAAATATTCCCCCAAAGAAACCATGTTTATAATTGTGATATTATCTATCCATAATTAATCAATTTATGTTAAGAGAAACTAGTAAAAAAAATTATTATTCATAACCTAATTTAGTGTATGAAATTGTTTAGAAATACAACCTAATGATAGGAAATGAATAAATATGCATGGAAAATATAATAATTTCTCCATTGATCAATTCAATATAGTTAGTATTGAAGATGAACATCTCTTAGCCATATTAGGATAACATACTAGTGTTATGAAGAATAACCATATTACACCTCTGTTGGACGGTTTCATGCTATAGAAGCCCCATATTTTAGGGGGACTACTAATCTAGTGGTATATGAGTACTGTATCAAAACCCTTGAAATATATATTTATAAATTTGGGGAGAAATTAAAATTAAAATGTAGTACTGGTACTATATTCTCTCAAGGGAGATATTGATCATTGATGGTCATTTATACAAATTAAAAAGGAGAAATATGAAATAGAAAACATGGAATGGATAACTTTTAATGAAATATCTTACAAAAAATACTTTCCAAATGATCAATAAATATTGAAGAGAAAATTCCATATCTTAAAACAAACGGAAGAGCTCATGATCCTCAGCCCGATTGGTGAGGACTCTTCAAGTGAATCCAAGAGACCTGAGATCAAATCCAAAAGGATGAATATTTATGTGTTACTATATTAATACTATAGATGAAACTGTAACATATACAATAAGTGGTACTGTTCAGTAATATAATACCCAAAAAAATTCACCTGTTTCAGCCTTTGATCTAATTGTTTTGTCCTTAGGTCCTTCAAGCCCTTTGAGACACCAATGGCCTTTAGGCTAGTAAGGTTTACTGGACTCATCAAGGCCTTTAGGCCATATGAAATACAGATGCAACCAGAATGATTTATAAGGAATAAGGATTAGATGAGTTTTATAGAAATCATATTCACTAGAATAGAGATAATTGGACATGGATGAATTAGAGGGTATGGAATTACCATCGGTAGCTGACCAATGAATTTGCACAGGACAGCTGGTCTACTAGACATGTGAATTAGGAGAGCTGAAATCACAATATATGACAGGGATGGGTACATCAAAGTAGTATTCTTTAGGATCCATACTCTAAAAAATTCATGTTATTTAATGTTCACTAAGCTTATAGTACATGTAAGGGTTCCCCCTAAACCCATAAAATGGAGATGATAATAATTAAATAAAAATTAAAGACCTTCAGGACATTCAGGGAGGTAAAAAAATGGTAGAAGATATTTTTTGGGGTATGCCTCCAACATCACAAGACTATATAGGTATTCTATAGATTATATAAGTGATTAAAAGTCAAGATTGATCATTTTATTCAAGGTATTAATCTATTTATCTCAAGGGCATTGGATTGTCAAAAAAATTCATCATATAATAAAATAGTATCAAGTTTACTCAAAAAAGAGAAGGAATTTTATATATCCTATTTTTTCATGGGAATTTGATAGATGGAGAGGTATTCTATTCACCATGGAAAAGAAGCATCAAATAATATGATTGGAATGAATAAATTTTCAATATGAGAAAATTGTGGAAATAATCATAAGGGGAAATGATTGAATGTTATGGGAGTTTGTTATTAGTCTAGGACTAGAATAAAAGTTATTATTTATTAATACCACATACACCAAGAAAGAATAATGAACCCTTCAAGGGGGCCGAAAATGATGCAGACCAAGGGCATCCCCTTGAACCACACATAAACACTCAAGAGGAATGGAATGAAGATTATCATAAATGAAATGAGAGTCCTCCTACCTGCCCAAACGTGCAAGTGCATCAGCTGCAAAGTTGGTCTCCCTCCATCTATGGTGAATTAATCTCCCCTAATCTGTCTCCACCTTACATCTCTTGAAAAGGTATATAAGCTCCCAAGGAATCTCACACCTTCCCTGCAAGGCTTTAAAAAGGACCTCTAAGTCTGATTCAACCTCCTCCACATGTCAGCCCCATCTCCTACAAATCATCAAACCAGAATAAGGTTCATGAACCTCGGCCTCTAAAGAATTACCTGGACCCTAAAATGCACTAAAATCAATAAGCACCGAGCCCCAACCGTCACTAAGTAAACCTCTACCCCTCGTCACTCCCTCCATGCAAGACTCGTCAATATTTAATTTCAAACCATGGATAGGGGGCTCCCACGCAACCCAAAAACCACCGCTTCCTGGAGGCCTGCATGGGTTCTTGAGGAAGTTGCAAAGCATGACCGAAGTTATCCCCCCTTCACCAGAGATGGTAACTCCACAATGACGGACTTAAGAAAGATTCTAAGAGCCCAGGGGTATCTTTTACTAGCCAACCTAACCTGATTATGGGTCTCCCATAAAATCCAGCAAACTGCCACATGTATGATGGTTCTGATCATTTGTTCCATGGCTCTGTGCTCAGTTCTAGAGAACCATCCTGACACATACTCTTGGAAACTACAGCTCATGCCAACAGAAGACAGAAAGTGATTGAAAGTAGACCAGAGCAAGGAGGCCCACTAACCTTGAAAGAAGAGGTGTGACGTCGTCTCAATATTAGGGTGGTCACAACAGAAGCACCGGGATACCATGCAAACCCCTCTCCTCTGAATATTTTCCTCTATCGGTAATGCTCTGTTCATGATTCTCCATAGAAGAAAATTAATCATCGTCGGGATCTCCTTCCACCAAGTGATTGGTCCGTCTTCCTCTCTCGGGTTATCCCTCTAAAGAATCTTTCTGTAGTCGTGGATGATAAACCTACCAGAACTAGCCTCCGTGAAGAATCATATATCCAATTCTCCTTTCATAACAACGTTTCCAAAAACTCTCATCTGAGTGGGGTTTAGAGAAGCATGGATAAAGTTGAAGCAGTCATTTGCTTCCCTGAAAGAGATATTCAGTTGTGGACAACTTGCAAATGAAAGCTTTTCACCTACCCAGTTGTCATTCCATAATCTAATATTATTGCAGCCAATAATCCATCTAACATGGCCATGCAACTCCTCCATACGTGCAAACATGCATTTGGCCAAACCAGTAGCACCATGCATTCTATTCCCCAAGTTCCATCCATAACGCCTCATGAAGTAGCATCCCCACAATGACTCCCCACTAATGATCTCCTATTCAAGGCGAGCCTGCAAACCAAGGAAAGAGCCCTGTATGTCATGAAAACCTACTCCCCCTTCATCAACTGGTTTTCGATCTGTTTCCAGGAGTCCCAGTGGCACCTCCCTTCCGCCTTCGCATCCCAAAGGAATGAGGTGAGAATATGCTCTATCCTCTCCACAGTGCCCTTCGGAGGTTGAATAACAGTAAAAATGTGCATGGGGATAGACAAAATAACGTTGTTAAAAAGCACAACCCGACCCCCAAAATTCAAAAGTTTGTTCTTCTAGTTAAAAATCCTCCCAAGCAGACGATCGGTGATTCCATTGAAGTGTTTCTTCTAGATCCGGCCATAGGATAGAGGTACCCCAAGATACACAAAGGGTAGTTTCTTTTGTCTGCACCCAATCACTCTCTGTATATCCCGACCTCTTCTACCAGAGCATTTATCCAAAATATAAACATGACACATCGAAGGATTTATAGATTGACCAATCACATGGCTATATCTGGACATGATTTCACTGAAATGATTCAAGGACCAGTACCTTCCATTCAGTAATAACAGGATGTCATCTACAAACATCATGTGGTATATGCTCCCTGAGTTCCTTCTACCATAGTATGGTTTCAACTTCCCTTCAAAAAGACTTCTATTAAGATTCCTTGAAAGAGCATCCTGTTCAAGAACAATGATTTTTGGGGAAAGCGGATCACCATGTCTCACACCTCGGACAGTTTTGAAAAAGCCAAAACACTTCCCCATCAAAGCTATCGATATCCATGGTGAAGAGTAACACCTATAACATAGATCACAAACCCATTCCTGAAACCCAAATCCCCTCATTACCTGAATGATAAAACTTCATTCCAAATAATCATAAGCTTTATTTATGTCAACTTGGAAGATGAAATTTGACCCCACTGTTCGTCTGTTAATGTCATGAATTAACTCACTAGCAACGCCCACCACACCCTGGATGCTTCGTCCCTGGATGAAGCCATGATGTTCTACCGAGACCACCTTGGGAATAATTATTGAATGTCTCCTACCGATCACCATGGATAAAATCTTGTATGCAACATTACAATGGTAGATGGGCCGATACTGGATAATGTGGATTGGATCTTTTATTTTAGGAACAAGGAACACCCTAGAAGCGAACACCCCCTTATTCAAATGACCCCCTCTGAAGCAGTCTTGAATTTAATCCACAACAGTTGCGCCAACAATGCACCAATAAAAACTGAAAAGTGACACAGGAAAACCATTTGGATGAGGTGCACTTTGCTTTGGCATGCTCATCAATGCGTCTCTGATCTCCTCCTCCTGGGGGATAGAGAAAAGGCCTTCATTATAGTGCTAATGAATTTAAGGGTAAGCAATAGTTAAATAATGATAAATGCTTCAACTGTAATGAAATGGAGAATTATTCCATCCAATGTCCCATGTGTCAGGGGAATCTACCATAGAAGGGGCCAAGGGGAGATGACCAAGCTTATTCAATCACCATATACGATGTGGACGTAACCAATTATCTAGTGGGAGGAACATTAATCCTATCATTAAATCTATCCAATGCATTATTTAATCCTAGATAATCACTCTATTTTATATCTACCTAGTTTTTTATTATAATTTGATAGTTCCCTATTGATTTAACAAGGGAGTAATCAGTCAATGCTCTTACGGGAAGACTCATTGTAAAAAATATGTATCATCCAATCCCCATTATGACATATAAACAGGCTTTAGTTGCTGACCTTATCATCGTATCTATGGTTTACATTGATATTTTCTTTTTTATTGACTACATTTCAAAATATGATAAAATAATTTATTTCAGGAAGAAGGAATGTTTGATTTGTAAAGAAGATATAGAATTACTTATCTTTAGAGTAGAAATTCATCCCCTGTTTCTTATCTAGATCCAACCCCAGTAGCTCTTATGGATGAAATTATTGTGTATGAAGAAAAAATAACATCTAAGAATGGGTAAAGTTATATTTTAATTGAGGATTCACCAACTTTGATGGAATAAATTGATTAATTTCATGATGAATAACTTAGGCACCCCTTAGAGTATGAAGTTCAATTTATCGTTGATCTAATACATGATTATAAAAAAATTCAAAGACTCCATATAGAATAAAAATTTTAGAGTTATTGGAGCCAAGTAAACAACTAGATGATATGATAAATCAGATATTTACTTTCCCTTGTGTTTCTCTATGGGGAGATCGTGTTCTCTTTGTGAAGAAGAAAGATGGATCCTTAAGGATGTGCATTGAATATAAAGAGATCAATATTATTACAAAAAATATCATGTACCCAGTACCTCGAAATGATAAATTATTTTATAAAATCCACAAAGATCAATATTTATCAGAGTTTTATCTTTATTATAGATGTATTAAATTTCATGTGAGGAAGGGAGATATTAATAAGACAACATTCTATAATATGTATGAACATTATGTGTTTTTAGTAATTCCATTTGGACTGACTAATTTCGCCTCAATTTTCATGGATCTAATGAACAGATTAATTAAGGTATATCTTGATAGTTTTTTAGTGGTATTTATTTATAATATCATAGTGTACTAAAAAACTAAGTGATCTTAAAAACATCTTGTGAACTATTCTTAGGACTCTTAGTTAACGATATTTATATATGAGGTTTAGAAAGTGTGAATTATGGCTTCAAATAGTTTCTTTTATTGGCCATATTGCCTCTAAGGATGGAATCTCAATTGATCTTGTGAATAAAAATGAAATCTAATAATGGCCTATGCAAATGACCATAACTGCGGTATGCATTTTTATTGGTTTAGAAGGTTAATATCAGTGTTTCATTCATAATTTTTCTTGATTTGATAACCCACTATCCATGTTCACATATAAGGTTTTATGTTCATATGGGATAGATAATGTACATAATGGTTTGATGAATGGAAGAGAGGATTTTTTCAATGACGTAATTTTTACCCTTGCATTAGGAAATGATGGGATATTTATATACAATGATGCATTGAAGAATTTATTGGGTTTTGTTCATATAGAAAAAATGATAAATTTATTTCTTATGCATCGAGTCAGTTAAAGACTCACAAACAAAATATCTAACTCAATATCTTGTGTTAGAATTCATAATCATTTCTCTAAGGATATGGAGACACTCTCTATATGGATGAATATGTGAGATATATAGGGATCACAAGAGTTTTAAATACACTTTTACATAGAACAGACTTAACATTACACAAAGGGGATTTCTCGAGTTACTTAATGATTATGATTTTTCAATACACAACAATCCATGAAAAAAAATAAAGGTAACAGATACATTAACCAGGAAAGATCATCGACGTATAACCCAAATGAGGATTAACAAAGATCCTATATTCATGGTTTTTCTAAATATGTACATGGGAATTGTTTTGGATGAGGAAACCCCACTCCTTTTTCAATTGATTTCTAAAAAATATTTAAGGGAACATAAAAAAAGAACTCAATCAAAAGATGAGAATCTTCTAAAAAATTAATTCCATTGAGGATGGAATATAGTTATGCTTCTTGTAAGGGGATGGAATTCTAAAAATTGGAAAGAGTTCATGTGTTCCATAAATACCTAAGCTAAAAAGGGAACTATTAAATGATTCTCCTAGATCAAATTTATTGATACACCAAGGTAGTAAAAATATGTATAAGGATATAGAGGAACATTTTTTGTGGGATAATAAGAAGTGGGAAATTACTAACTTTGTGTCAGGGTGTCTAGTTTTTCATCAAGTGATGACCAAGAGAAAACATCCTAATGGTGTCATACAACCTCTCTCTATTATTATGTGGATATTTTATGACATTATGTTTGACATTGTCATTTGAATACTAAGGAAGTCTATAAAGAATGATGCAATATGGGAAATTATTAACTAATTTTTAAATTGTTTATATTTCCTTGCTATAAGGGAGGATTTTACACTAGAGAACCAAGAACAACACTATATTAATTATGTTTTAAGGATTCGTGGTGAACTTATATCGATTTACTCTGATAAAGATACCCATTTCATGTCAAAATTCAGGAAGATTATTCAAATGTCTTTGGATACTCAGCTTTATATGAGTAATGCTAATCAAATTTAAACCGATAGGTAATCTGAGAATACTATTCAAACAGTAGAATACCAATTTATATCATTTTTAATTGACATTCACCATTTATGGAATAATTATTTACCTTGATGGAATTTTACTATAATAATGGTTTCCATTTTAGAATTAAAATGGTTCTATATGTAGAATTATATGGAAAGATATATCAATCTTGAACTTTTTTGGATGAAATTGGTGAGAAAAAACTTAAAGGCCTAACACTTTTCGAAGAGGCAATGGAAAAGGTAAAGACAATTCAGGATCATATTAAAGAAGATAAAAATAGGAAAAATAGTAACACGGAAAACTAAATAAAGGATTTGTAATTTTGAGTATAATATTACGCTTTTCAAAATTTATATCCAAGGAAATTTGTCTTAAGGTTTAGTAAGAAAGGGAAACTAAGCCATAGGTACATCACACCATTTGATGTTCTAGAAAGAATTAGAGGTGTAACATGCAATTTAGAAATTTCATCATGTATCTCTTATGCTCATTATGAGTTCCACATATCACTGTTAAATAATTACATTCCAGACCCAAAGCATGTAATCACCTATGATGAAATTGAAAAACAGCAAGATTCATTTAACTGCGTAGAGCCTATCGAGATTCTTGACACCAGAGAGCTGATATTGAGGTACTGGATGACTCATCTGGTAAAATATATTTGTAGAAACCATAAAATAAAATGGGAATATTTGGAACTTGATGATATAATGATGAATGCCCACCCTTTTTATAAGGGAATATTTCTGAAAACTGTTGAGGATGAAATTTATGAAGGAGGGAAGAATATAATAGCCGAAGATTTTATGATGTATATACTTTATAATTAATTCAATTTAGTTGGTAGCTTAAATTTTAATAAAATTATCTTATATTTCATTAATCATAAAAAATTAGATACAGAACGCCAAAAAAACAATATAAATGTATAATGAATGAAATTAGAGGCAATTTTTTGAAATTAAGAAACATATATAAATTGAATAGTAACATCATCTCTGGAATAGTAATGTGACCTTGAAGAATTGTAATTCTTCCAATAGAATATAATCCTAACCTAAGAATGTATAAATAAAATTTAGGCATCCTATAAATGAAAATATGATATAATTATATCATATATTAAGAAAATATTTATTATTTTTAGATTGTAAATTATGTGTTGGTAATTTTATAAAACATAAATATTTTATTACAGTTCAATAATTAATATAAATTTTAAAATTAAATTCATTTTCTAAAATAAAATCCCAAATAAATATTTTATGTCATATTATTATAAGAAAATTTTATGAGGCCTTAATTTATTTTTCAATGTATTATAAAATCAGTTGTAATTTTAAATTTGTATTTTTTTAATGAATAATGTTTTAATTAAAATTTAAATTCCCAATATTAATAATTTATTTTCAATAAATTAAATTCATTGTCAAATTCTACACATTGAAAAATCATTCAGATGGATTTTTTGGAATTTTTCTAAAATATTGGATTTTTTTGTGAATAGAGATAAATGATAATTTAAAGTATATATACATTATAATTTAATTACAATATTCCTTGAGTCATAGATTATGTATGAATCATAATATCAAGCTTACCTTCATTATTTTAATTTATTTTGTAATAATTCCCAAACTATTCATTTTCTTTAGGTAGAAAAATAAACTAATGAATAAAATAACGAAAAAATAACCCTCTCCTCCAATATAAATACCCCCATCACCACCTCTTCTCCTCACACCTCTTAAGCCATTAATCAGGTAAAATTTTTTCCCAATAATCTCCCCAATCCTATCCCCCACTTCTATGATCCCTTGGTCTAAAAAAATAAAAAAATCAATTTCCATTAGGAGGTTATCAAGGATTCGAATTCAAGAGGTAATTTTTTTTGTTGTCTTTCAATTTATTTTAATTTATTTTCTTCTTATTTTTTCTATACCTCTTATTTACAATGTTACATTATCATGAAAATATAATATATAATCATTAATTTTTTTATGTTAATGGAAAATTAGTCATTAATCCCCTTCAATTTCCATGTTTTTAAATGAAAATATTGTCAATGAGGTGCCGATTTTCCACCTTTGTGGACGATGAGTTATTTGTTTTTGAATTATTCTATCAGGTCTGTTTATAAAACCATTTTTATGGTTAAAAAATATTATAATATATGTATTAAATCTTATCAAACATTATAGAACTATTATATGTACATAATATTAATTAATAAAACAAAACTAATTTATAATGATCAGAAAAATGCCAAAATAATCTAAACGATTATCATTAACATTTTAACTAATAATTCATCCTCATTACATATATCAGAATAAAAAATATAACCATTTAATATTCACTATGTTCATTAATAACATATAATTTCAATTATGGACAACTATTTCCATTTTACATGATTTTCTATACATGTATACAAGTACACTGATCCTGAAAACCAAGGAAACAAATGATTTCAAATGATAAAATTTAATCATATACCTCATTAAAAAGGCTATAAATTAACATAATGTAATTATACTAATTTTTTTTTAAAAAGGATGTTAATTAATTAATTAAGTAATTTTATTTTATTTTATTGGACTTTAATATCAAGTGTATAAATCAGTAAGTCATAAGGTATAAGACTTCATCTCAATTTCAATTTCATTGAGACCTAAATGGTATTGTCCATATAATCATTTTTATGTGATTTATCTACTACCCCTTTGAGATAATTTTTCATTATAAATTATATTCATCTTAAATATACATATTATGTTGTATCAAGGATATGATTATTGTCAAAATCGAATGCCTTTTTTACATAAGGTGTTTATTTTAAATGGTTAAATAATTATAAATATATATCCTCTACTCAATTCATATATTTTTATAATTCATATTATTGATATATTTAATCTATGTACGAAATATTATTTGTACTTGAAGTTATAGGTGGGTTATGCTATATCCCTTCGATGTATCGACATGTCTAATGAGATAAAATAGTTGAGTAAAACCACTTCATGTTTGTTTCTTAGCATATTTACATGGGTTTTACCCATATAATAAAATCATATTGACAGTATAATGGTTGATGATACAGATACATGATTTCCACTCATTAAACATTTTATTCATTCATTATTCAATTATAATTATCTAGGTGATTTTCACTATGAAAAAAAATCTATAGATGCATTTACATTCTCAGTTTATTAATGGTGTGTGTTTTTAGTTATTCACGATGCCATATTGATTATGTCAAATTGATTTTGGTTCACTTATTTTGGATTAATGTTTCTGCTATACATAACCCTTGCAAAGTGTTTGATCTCACACATTTCATTTCTTTTCCTTCCCTAGGTTTTGAAAATGAATATTGTGATTAAGAATGGAGGATGAAGATTGTATTATTTAATTATATTCTATGTTAATTACCAATGTTATAAAGAAACCACATATGTATCTTGATTCTTAAAGACTACTAAACAGATCAATCCTTTTTGAGGTGATCAATTGTATTTATTCTATTATAATAAAATCTCCACTAACTCTAGGCTACTGAGGTAAGGGTATTTATATTAGAGAATGACATAGGCAAATAATATTTAGACTCAGATTAAATCATAAAAAATTGTGAAAAATATTAATTCTTATAATCGAAGGAAATATTTGGAATTTTAAGTGAGAGGTAACATTTTATTGAATTTATCCTTATAAAAGGTTATTATAAGGTTTGGTATAAAAGAGAAACTGAGCCCATGTATATGAGGCCTTCTAAAAATTTGTAAATAATTAGGGTTCAGACTTACCATTTAGAAATTCAATCAATCCTCTCTAAATTAGATGATGTGTTCAATATATCATTATTACACAAGTCCATGCTAGACCCAATGCATGTTATCACCTTTAATGAAATAGGATTTGAACCTAATCCATCGAAATATGAGAATCTTATTCATATTATATGTAACACCCCAAGATTACATAGTATGTTATCTATTTAATGTAATTCAATAGCTTGTGTAACACACAACACCACGTTCAAGTGCATCACAACCTATCAAAACAGCCGTTTAAAAAGTGGTTATGAATATTACTAACCACATATTGAATTTTATATATAACCTATATAATTTTAACTTTTATATCTTTTATTTCATATACATAATGTAAGGATAAATTAAATTTTTTAGATAAAAGAAGTACTTTTCAAAAATGTCGTTTTCTCACATTTTAAGGGAAACCCAATTTTAAATCCAATATTTGACACATTTATATATTCAATTTGACAAAATAAACTTATCTTTAGATTAGGGACATAAAATTTTAGTTTGGAGTTTTTTTTTCTTTTTTTTTCAAATAACTTTTATATTTTGACGAATAATGAAAATACTAAATTTTAATTGAAAACAAATTTTTTAATAATAATAATTTATTATGTTAAATTATATATTTGAATGGCTTTAAGGTATAATTAGATTATATTTTTTCATTTAATCCAATGTTGGTCATTGCAAGTAATTTTAAATTTCAATTGGACATAAACACCAATCAATCTTTTGATAGTATTTACTTTTCAGAAACCTACTTTTTGGTATTGACAATGTGAATCAATTTAAAATTAATTAATGTAGTGGAAATGTTTTAAATTTTATAAAACATAATTCATTTTTATAATTCAGAATATCAAATTTATCTTTCGATAAATTTTTTGCATTTATTCTGAAAATCATCAATTTTCGATTAATAGTGAAAAAAACTGTGTTATTGTTTAAAATAGACATTTTATTTAAATAATTATTTATTTTATTTAAATTTATTTTTAGTAAAAATAGATAAATAATACTTATATAAGTTCAATGTAATTCACTGGAGTCATTTTCTAATAAGATTGGATATATAAAATTTTATTGTACTGTTTAAAGCCTTTTACCCACCTTCATGGAAAATTTGAAAATTATCATAAAACATAATTTTACAACTTCTTTGATTTCAATTTCAAAACTATGAGAGTAATAGTTGACATTATTAAGTAAAATTGGGTTCAAAAGTATGAAAATAACTTTTCATGAATAATATCATTTGATTTTTATTTTCCACAATTAAATGTAAATAGGGTAAATAATGGTAAAATTGATATTATAATTACCCTAAAAAATGTCCTAATTCTATTGGATAAGTGTTTTCGATAAAAATAATTGTTATAAATAAAATATGATCCTCTTTGATCCACTTGTATTAGATTAAGACATTTATTATTATTTTATTTAAGGAAGTGTTAAAAGTGTAAAATTCAATGTGTAAAATCTAAACCATTTATAATATATGGTTATAAATAAGATAAATTTGACTAGAAATATTCATTAGAAATATAAATGCCTTTCCTACATCATGTTAGTTTATTTATAATTTTAGAAATTAAATAATTAAATTTATTTACGACACAACGATGATGCAGTAAATACCATATTAATGAATGATTAAAATAATTGATATTAGAAATATTAAAATAAATATAAATTGAGACTTTTTATGAATAAAAAGAATTTTATAGGTTAATATAACATGTTAGGGTTGATTAAATATATTTCTTTCTAAAATATAATGTTTTTATGACTTTCACACAAACCATATACTTAATAGTGTCAAAATAGACATAAATGAGTTTTTAAAACAAATACTATTTTATTAAATGATATACTATTCATAAAAAATATATGGATTAGCCAAATTACATATATATGGTTGGATATGAAAATAATGAACCACTTGTGGTTCTCTTGTCTTTTTATAGTGTGTTTATGAACCATTTATTATAATAATACAAGAAGACATGGTAAAAGATTAACTAGTTAACTAAGAGTTAAATCTAAAAGATAAGCTTAATATGGTGACCTAAAAATGCCTATAATCTATTGGATGAGAATATTTTTACCCATCCCAACCATATACGTAAAATTAATTCACTTTCGATCCATTATAACTCAAAAAGTATTTTATAATAAAATAATATTTCAATCTTTTCCTAAAGTGACGAACACATCTCTTATAAAAGGCTACTTACCCTTCTCTTAATTTCAAACCTCCAATGCCATTTAGCTCAGACAAACCAGGATAAAACATCCTTCCATATAACATCAATTCAACCTAGAGGTCTTAATTTGATCATAAATCCAACCTAAGTATCCTTTTTGATTAAATCAAATGGAAGCGACCGAAGAAGAGGTAATAATTTCATCACCTCTTTAAATTTTCTTTTATTCTTCCACTTACTCATTATTTTTTGTTTCCATAATAGAATAATAACTCTAGTACCGTCTAAATATTTTAATTTGATTATATATATGGTAAAACCATATTCATTATTCTCTCCATCCTATGAGTAACAAAGTCACCATACATGTGTTTGTACGGCATAGCGTCTCCACGTCGTGGTGTTGTTTGTTATTCAACATTTCATTATTTGGATGGATATAATAATGATTATAATTGATGTAAATAAAAAAAATAACATGTTTTTTATTCATTATATGTGATATAACATCCTATTATATATGATTTCACCATCAATAGAGTGATATTGTCGCTCGTGCATACGTTGGGATTATCGTCTCCACAAACACGATGAGATTGATTTCCCATCGTAACCATTCAAGAATAATTTCCATTTTATGATTTAAAATAATGGGTAAAGAAATTAATATCATTATGTATCTGAATAAAATAAATCGTATCCATAACAAACCTGACTTACGTAACAAAACGTATAATGGAAAATGAATTAGTTAAAACCCAAATAAATGATACAGCTGAAATATTATTTACAAAGAAATATTAGAAGATCATATATGATATCATATTTAGGTATATGGTTCATCTATAATTTAATAACAATGATTTAACTATTATAAAATAGGTTAACATACCCTTGAAAAAGGATAATTAGAATGTAATGGTTAATTTTACAATCTCATTATTATCTAAGGTTTTTTATACGTAAGTTTTTACTAAGACCTCCTTTTCATAAACATCTATGTTTCTTAAAAATGTATTTCAAAACCTTTTTACTATTTACAAGACTATGGGTTAATAAAATTTACACCCTTGTTTTCATTTTTTTAAAATGGGTTGAAATGAATCTTTACATCTTTTTCCAAAAAAAGTATTTTTTTACCTTTTCGACATATTAAGATAAGAATTATTTTTAACTTATTTGATGAGTGCAGATATTTTCCATTGTTAAATCACCTTTGAAACATCCCTTACAATATTATAAGAATATTTTAAAAATAAATTTTTTCTTTTATAATTACATGATTTTTAAATGATTTAAATATATAATGAGATATTTCTCATAAATAGTTTTGATTTCATTTATGTCAACAACCTTTGAGGCATTTTTCACATATTTGAAGTTGATTTATTATGATAAAATCTTCCATATTTTATTGAAGGTTTTGTTATATGTTTGAATATGGATGCGTTATTTTTATACCATTTATGGTTTATGGTTAAATTATTAACATTTAGTATGCTTGTTTTAATATGAATGTCTATGTTATGTTTCAACATTTTCATATAAGGAATGTATTGAACTTATTACAAGATGGTTGGAGCCCTTTATTTCTCCACGATGAATCGGTGGGTCTAATGAGACAAACTAGTGCCATGGAACATGGCCTTGAAAAAATATTATTTTTAGTGCTGGCAAAAGGCCTTGACTACGTGGTTATGATGTCTGACATTATGCATTCAATCATTATAGAATTAGTTATTGATATTACATGTGATTATTTGACTTGTATAATATCCTTGTGAAAAAGTAAACGGAATTATTTGATTTATCTTTTCCAAATTATGCTAAATTTTAGTTTAAAAGGATTGTGATTTAGTCTTACACATTGTCTTGAATATTTATGCTTTTTATGATAGTTTATATTATATTTTTATCCTTACTGAGCATCTGAGCTAACCCCTTTATTTTGTTTTCTTTTCCCTGGATTCCAAGAAGTGTATTATGATTGATATGCAGGGTTAAGATAGGGGAATAATGAAATACTCATAGTATTAACTATGTTGTATTTTATGTTTGAAATTTTCATGTAATATAATTGTATATAATCTATTTTCTAGGACTACTAAACCAATGAGTCCTTAGAGACATGATTCATTGTAATCATGCCAATATCTTAAAATAATGCATCAGCTATGGGTAAATGGGGTCGGGGCATTACAGTTGGTATCAGAGGAAGTTTAGAAACAACCTTGGAAATAGATTTAGATAAAATCTTATTAGGAAACATTAACCTATGATAGAATTTGACGATTATTATTGAAGAATATCCAAAATATTTTGGTACCTTATATATTATGTCAGTTTCCAAGAAATACGTCCTTTTCTAGATACTATAAGTGGACGTGGTTCTGAAAAATATGTACATATGAGTGGAAACACTGACAAGGAGTTTCGAACCTGACCCATGGTATCTTGGTATGAGAAAAATTTCCTTTGTACACACCTGGTTTGACACTACCGAGGGATGTGTTTTAGATAATTCACATTTTCATTACAACCCATTATGAAGGATTTATTAATAAATATTTCAGCAGAGAAACCAATGTTATGAATATGAGACCAGATGTGTGTAAGTCTTAAATTAATTCTGATAATTTTTATAGTTTTTGGATTATAAATTATGATATGTCATAACCTAGTGTATGTCGTTATTTAAAAATGGACCCCAATAGAAGGAATGAGAACACCAGCAATATGAATGACCCAAAAAGTAAGATGGATCATATCATTCTTGGTCTTAAGCCATAATTTATAATTGAAATAGTTTCCCATGTATTCTCATCTTACGAGGAAATAGTATCCTGTGTTCATAATATATGTGATTAATTCTATGAGTCATATGGCTTTGAAGGGAAGTAAGAGAAGAAGAGGATTCCATAGAAAAATAATGATAAACAAAAGAAGGGAAAGAAGGATTTTCCCACATGTGATAACTGTGGAAAGAATCACCAAGGTAAATTATTGAAGGTAATTGGAGTTTGTGATAAGTGTAGAAAAAAGAACCCCAATTACATGATTGAAAGGGTATGAAAACTGTATCAAATGTACAATGATTCATCTGCAAGGAGTTAGGACACTACGTGAATCAATGTCCCAATCGTCATATTGTACCCAAAATTATTCAATTAGATAATAATTATGTTATGATACTACCACAGATAGAGATGATTGATTAGTTTTCTTATGTTTTTATTAAATAATTATGTCATGTGAGTGTTGTATCAATGATATACTGATTATATGAATTATGTAAATAAATAAGGATTTTACTTTAGTAATATTTCATTGAGGATTTGAGATTATATGGTTCTGTGAAAAGTGTCTCAATAGTAAGTTAAATGGTTTGGAAAATATATGGTTTGAGGAAATATAACCCTTAATATGTTTATAAAACCGAAGTAATGATTTCTGAATAATATATGATTGATTTGGGCATATTATATTAGATATTCATGTCAACCTTGATACAATTTAATTATTTTTTTATTCCATCATTTTGGGAGTTTTCAACATTTTTGGATTTAAAAATTATATTCATTATTATATGTTTTACATAAGTAATGAGGATGAATGAAGATATTCTATATGGTTTTCTGGTAATTCAGTTTATTACCATGTTTAATGAGAATACATGATGAAGGTATTCACATGTATATTATGTGATCTTCCTTATAAATATTTTGGACTGTGATTTTAGACTGAAGTATTGTGGATAAGTCTAAAGGTTGGAATGGATTAGATTTGACATTGGATAATATTTTTAAGGTTAAATAATTTATTAAGATTATTTTTTTTATTTTTATAAAAATGACAACCCAGAAGTTGGGTGATAACTCGTCACATTCAGTAGGGCCGTGAGACTTGAACCTTCAACCGGAGGACAACAAAAGTGAATCACCTACCACTGGCCTATGTGATGTCCTAGTTTGTATAATGTAGTTTTTTAAAGAGTAGAATTATGAATTATAAATTCATTTTTTAAAACCATATAAAATTAGGTTAAATAGAAGACTTTTCAGTTCAATTATCTTTTTGGAGTGAAAGATGAGTTTATGGTAGAAATTATTTAAAGGATGGAACTATAAATGTCAAGTATTTTTTTATTCGATGAATAAAATAACTCTTAAACATTATGTAAATGAACTTAAAACCAAAAATGTGTTATCCTAATACCTAATGTTTTTTTTGAACCGATGATATTCTAAATCATCAATGATTTATGGCTTTGAGGTCCTCAATTTTCTATTTACTATTCACATGTTTATGACAGAGGACCTCAATCACTCCCCATAAATATTTGTGTTTTCCCTCCAATTATGTGTCTCAAATTTCCACCACTGTTCTTTTATTTTAAATCCTAATTTGGTGGTTACATTTTTATTTCCATGTCCTTTTAATTAAGACAAAATTTTATTAACCCTATTTCCGATGTGGGTTTTCCACAAAGGTATTTTCTATTTTGAACAATTATTTTCATAGAACTATTTAAAATTTTGTGGAAAAAAATTATTGGAGGGGAGAATGTAACACCCCATGATTTCATAGAACGTTATCTCTTTAAAGCAATTCAGTAGCTTGCGCTACACGCAACACCGAGTTCAAGTGCATTATAACCTATCAAACAAGTTTTTTAAAAAGTTGTTATGAATAGTATTAAACAATTTTTAATTTTATATATAACCTATATAATTTTAAAATTCATATTTTTTGTTTCATAAACATAATATAAGGACAAATTAAATTTTATAGATAAAATAATTATTTTTCAAAAATGCAGTTTTTCCACCTTTAAATGAAAAACCCTTTTCAAGTACAATATTTCACACTTTTAAATATTCAATTTGTCAAAATAAAAATCTTTTTTAGAAGTGGGAAATAAAAAATTAGTTTGGATAAATTTCTATTGTTTTTTTACAACATTAATATTTTGATGAAAAATGAAAAATACTAAATTTAAACTAAAAACAAATTTTTTAATCAAAATAATTTATAGATCAAAATTATACAATTGAATGGATTTGAAGTATAATTAGATTATATTTTGTTTATTTAATCCAGTTTTGGACATTAGAAGTAATTTTACATTTAAATTGGACAAAAACACATATCAATCTTTTGATTGTTTTTACTTCTCAAAAACCTAATTTTTTGTTTCAAAAATGGGATTTAATTTTAAATTAATTAATGAAAATTATATGTTTTTATTTTGGTTAAATAGACTTAATTTTTTAATTCATAATATACAAATTATCTATGAATGAGTTTTTCGTATTTGTTTTGAAAACGTTCAATTTTTTAGGAATAGTGAACATCACAACATTATTGTTTAACGCTAACGTATTATTTAAATAATTATTTAATTTATTTAAATTTATTTTAAGTAAAAATAGATACATAATACCTACATAAGGTCAAATTAAATCATTGGGGTCATTTTATAAAAATATTAGATATAAAAAATTTTATTGAACTATTTAATGCATTTTACCCACATTCTAGGCACATTTGTAAATTTGAATAAAATGTAATTTTACCTCTTATGTAATTTGAATTTCAAAAATCTAACATTCACGATTGAAATAAATATGTAAAATGTGGTTCAATATAATGAGAATAATGTTTTATGAATAATATCTTTTCTATTATATTTACCGTGGTTAAAATTAAATATGGTAATTAATGTTAAAAATGATATTATAATTACCCTAACACAGGTCCTAATTCTATTATATAAGTGTTTTTTCATCAATATCATCCTCAATAAAAAAATATTATCCTCTTTTATTGACTTGGATTAGATTAGGACATTTATTATTATTTTATTTAAAGAAGAGATAAATGTATAAAATTTAATGTTTAATAACTAAACCATTTTTAATATAGGGTTATAAAGAAGATAAATTTGTTTATAAATATTCATTAGAAATATAAACTTAATTTCTACTTCATGGTATTTTATTTATATTTTTTACCAATTAAATATGTATATTTTTCTATGACACAATAATGATGTAGTAATTACCTTATTAATGAATGATTAAAACAATTGACATTATAAATATTAAAATAAACATAAACTGAGACTTGTGATGCATTAAAAAAATATTGGTGAGTATAACATTTTATGTTTTATTAAATAAATTTTTTCAAAGTGGTAATTTTTTTTCGACATTCACGAAAACCAAATACTAAATAGTGTCAAAATTGACATAAATTAGTTTTCAAAACAAATACTATTTTATTAAATGATATAATATTCCTAACATCCATATTTTAGAAAAAGGACATCTATAAAGGTATATATTTTAATAATTAACCATTTCGGGTTATATTGTCCTTTTATAGTAATCTTATTATCCATTTTTTATAATAATACAAGAAGACGTGGTAAAATGTTAACTATTTTACGTAGAGTTAAAACTAAAAGATAGGGTTAATATGGTGTCCTAAACTTGTCTAAAACCTATTTGATGAGAATATTTCGACCCATCAGCACCTTAGACTCCAAATAAATCAACTTGGAGCCATTGGAAACTAAAAATCAGTTTATAATAAAATAATATTTCAAGTTATTCCTAATGTGACACTCACCTCTCTTATAAGAGGGTACTTACCCTTCTCTTAATTTCACACCACCAAAGTCATTTGGAATGGACATAACCTACTAAAATATCCTCCCAAATACCCCCAATTCAACCTAGAGTCCATACATTTGTCATAAAGCCAACCTTTGGAGCCCTTTTGATCAAATCAAAAGGAAGCACCTAAGAAGAAGTAATAATTTCATCACCTCTTTCAAAGTTCTTTTCTTTTTCCACTTCCACATTATTTTTTGTTTCCATACCAAAATAAATAATCCATTACCTTATACATAATGTGATTTTATTATAAATATGGTAAAACAATGTTAATTATTCAATCCATCCTAAGAATTAAAAAGTCATTGTACGTGCATACGCACGATTTATAGTATCCACGTCGTTGTGTAGTTTTTTATTCAACATTTCATTTTTTGGATGGTTATAATAATGAGTATAATTGATTTAAATAATAAATATATGTTATTAATTATTCTGTATATATGATATACCATCCAATTACATTCAATTTTACCATCAATACAATGATATTGTTTCTCGTGCATACCTATGGATTACCGTCTCCACAAATGTGATGAGATTTATTCCCCATTGTAACCATTCATGTATAATTTTTTTTATGATTAAAAATAATATATAAAGAACATAATATTTTTCTGTATGTTAATCAAATACATCCTATCCATAAAAAACATGACTTACGTAAAAAATATATAATGGAATTCAAATCTGTTAACACCCAAAAGAATGATACTACTGAAATATTATTAACAATGTAATATTAGAAGATCGTATATGATATCCTATTTTGGTATGTAACTCTTGTATAATTTAATAAAAATTACTTAACTATTATATAGGATGTTATAATACCCTTGGGCTATAAAAACTACATGGTAAGGGTTAATTTTAGAATATCGTTTTATCTGAGGTTGTTTATACGTCAGAATCTACTGGGACTTCTTTATCATAAACATATGTGTTTCTCAAAAATGTGTTTCAAAACATTTATAATATTTACTAGACAATGGGTTAAATTAATTTATACCCACATTTTTATTTTTATAAATTTTCTTTAATGGAATCTTTCCATCTCTTTCTAAACAAGGGGATTTAGGAACATTTCTACAAATTAATGTAAGAATGTATTTTTAACATATACTGCGTGTGAGGAATTTTTTTCTGTTACAACTCATTCAATGATTCCATTTCAATATTATAAGTATATTTTCTAAATTAATGTTTTATTTTATAAATAAATTATTTTTAATTTATTTCAAAATAGAAAGAGATATTTCTCTCAAATATTTATGATTTCATATATATCAACATACTTTGATGGATTTTACACTCATATGATGTTCATTTATTAAGATATAATATTCCATATTTTATCGAAGGTTTTGTGATATGTTTGACTATGGATGTGGTATTTTTATACCATTTATGGTTTATGTTTTAAATATTAACATTTCATATGCTATTTTTAATATGAATGATTATTTTATGTTTCAACGTTTTTATATGATGAATCCATTGGACTTATTAAGTGAAGGGGGGAGCCCACTATAGCTCCTTGATGCATTGGTGGGTATCATGAGACCAATTCATTTCTTGGAACAAGTCCTTGAAAAATTCTTATTTTTATTCTTGGTATGAGGCATTGACTATGTGGTTATGATGTTCGGTATTATGCATTCCATCATTTTGAAATTAGATATTGTGAATACATGTGATTAATGAACTAGTAGAATATCCATGTGAATAAATAAATGGAATTATTTGAATTTTCTTTAACATATTATGTTGTTGTTTGAGTTTAAGAAGCTTTTGTTTTAGTCTCATTCATTGAATTAAATGTTTATTCTTAATTATGTTAGTTTTTGCTATATTGTTATCCTTAATGAACATCTGAGATCACCCCTTTATTATGATTTCTTTTTCCAAGATTCCAAGAAGTGTATTATGATAGATATGCAGGGTTAATCTAGGGAAATAAAATAATTCTCATAGGATTATCTATGTTGTAATTTATGTTTTAAATTGTAATGTAATGTTCAGGTATGTAATCTATTTTCCAAGACTACCAAATTGATCGGTCCTTCGGGACATGATTCCTTGTAATAATTGCTATGTCTTAAAATAATTCACCAGCTCTGGGTAACTAGGGTTGGGACATTACATTATAGAAACTAAAGAGAAATTATTGAGGAATCATTTCACACAACTGATAAAGTTTCTTTGTAAAAATCCTAAAAATATGGTATCAATGTGGGAATCATAAGATGATATGAAAAATAACCACACTCAATATTCTAGAAAGTAATATCCAAGAAAATTTTGATGATAAAATTTATATAGGAGGGAAGAATATAACAACCAATCATTAATTATGTTAAGTAAACATTATTTTTAAATAAGACTATAATTTAATGAACATTTTAATTTTTCACAGTACATGAAAAATATAATTTTAAAGGATGAAGTTTAGTTTTGAACTTATTAGGTCAAAAGAATACTAAAATGGATTTATTTTAATTTCCTATAGAAATAACATTTTATGAACAATTGAAAATATAATATTTAACTATTACACTTTTTATTTATAATAATTATTTATATTATATAGAATTTATAATTAATTAACTATAAATTTTATATAAATAATTATAAGATCCCTAGGAGGTAAAATTGTATACATTTAAGAACAATTTAAAAAAACATAATTACTTTCAATTTTATTTAACTAAAATAATATTTAATGATGAATGAAATAAATAATATTTATAGATTATATATCTAAATATATGATTTTAAATAAATATAATGATGATTTCTAGTCATATAGTTAATGTAATATAAGCTTATGCATGAAAAATGCATTTCTTCAAAAATTGTTTTTACACACATTTTGTAGGTGTTTTTATATTAAATTCATCCACATAAGTTAATTGAATTTACATAACCATATTTTTTAGTTAGATAACCCATTATTCATTTATGTTGAGTCTATATAATTTTTGTGTTTTTTAATGAGTTTCTATGTTGTTTTGTCAGGTTTTTTGAGGCTTTTATGGAGGTTCTCGTTTAGTTAATGGTTAGTAGAAATCATACAGAATATATAGGGAACCACGGAAGGGGAGAAAGTGGTCACTAGTTAGGTGAATTATTAGAACTATTTTGGCTGAACAATGCATGTTCTAGGGAGAAACAATGCATCTTGAAATACAGTGAAATGCATAGTTGCAGCACGATCAGTTATTAGTGTGAGCCAACTGTGAGAGGTGTGGCCTCAAAACAGTAGCATCACATGGTTGGAACATGTATTGAAAAAACATGTGGCCTAACCATTCAATGTACAATTAGTCTCTTTAAAAAGGGCATCTAATCTAAATTAACCCCTTCAGAACCAATTTATTCCTTAAATCCTCCAATAAGTATAATTAATGTTTCTCTCAAGGAATTGGAGATGATCCTATATGATCTAGGAGAATTATTTTATTGAATTGATGTTTTTTTGGAGGCCCAAATTAGTCATTAAATGCATTTTCTTGTTTTTTCATATTATACACAAGGTTATTATTTCTTTTAAACCCATATATCATATATATTATGTATATATCAGTGTCATATAAGTGTTTTTATGATGAAAACATTTTGGGTTTGGTAAAGGGATCATGAGTTCTGGTCAAATATTGATGTTTTGTTGTTTGATTAGTTGTTTTAAAAAATATTTGTCACGTAGGTTGATTCTATCTCAAGTAAACATGATTTATCCATGATTTATTAGTTTTATATAAATTATGTACATGAAATTGTTATGAAATGCTTGTGTTCATCTTGAGGGAAATCTTCTTTTTGTATTTTCTTGTAAATTATGGAAATTTGTTTGGTTTTGGGAAAAACCTTACTTATAATATTAAAATGATGTTTTGAAATTATATTTTTATCTGATTCATGTAATTTATTTGTTTAATATATTTTTCTAAATAAATTATTGTATTTAAATGACTTATCATGATGATGGTATAAATGGTTGGGAGTGCGTTGAATGATATCGATAATGGATGGGAAGTACCACCATCAAATGAGGATGGAGTATAGATGTGAAATTCCTCCATCAATGGTAACACAGGTCTTGATTTTGAGTGCTTGTGTGTTTGTGTGTGTGAATAATGGAAAATAATATGCCAAAATAAATGATAAATGTTTTAATGGATTTTTTCACATTCAATGGAAAACAGGTTTATGTATTAGAAATGAACTATTTTGACCAACATAAAAAGTTTTATAAAATGTGATAACATGTTTTTCCTAATGGCATGAGTTGGGATGTGATTGGGGAAATATTACTGATTTTAGACTCACCCCATACTTGGTATCTTTTTTACATTTATAGATATCATCTATTAGGATATACGTAATAGATAGGTATCTCAATTATTTAGTGATTCCACTTAATAGTTTCATAATGGAATTGTGGAGTTGGATCATGAAGTAGGTTTGGTGTTTCTGGTCAATGTCACTTTGAATTTTTGAGTTATGTGGTCTTTTGGCCCTCTATGAGTATGTATTCTAGTTTTTTATTGTACACTTATGTTGTCCTTGGTTTGGTTTTAATTGGTTTTTATTTTTTTGTGTGAATCATTTGGAGCTTGGTTTGGTTGTGTTGTCATTAAAAAGGAAAATCATCCCCCAATTTATTTGAGACCCTTGTCATTTATTGCTAGGCTTCGGTATATTGGGGATGTTATGTTAGTCTTAGTAACTTCCTCGTTGCTCTACAAGAGATTGAGGGTGGGGAAGGTTCTTACAAATGGTAATAATCTTTGTTAGTCTAAAAATATTTTTGATACAAATTCAACAAGTCGTCATCACATCATCCATAATTTCGGGATGAATGTTGTCACCATTGTTCAGTCATTAACACAGGAAATAATGTCAGTTTTATTTTTTCTAGGAGTTATAAATAGTATCATTCTTTCTATTGGTAGGGTAGTAACAAGTATTATTGTTGGAAAATTATATGTAGAGCGTAAAAAGGCTTAGTTGACCTCTTTATTATTTTCATACTCTTCTTGGATATTTATCACCTCAGCATCATTGGTTTAGATAGTGATAGTTACGTGAAATAAATTGATAGTAAGACCACCCAATACAAATTTATTGTTCATTTTGAGAAAAAATAGTTTAATAAATGGAAAAAAGTTGTTCTTTTTTTTAATAGTGAAAGTTGTTAATTTTGAAAAACATGGATGTGATGTTTTAAAAAAGGTTAAAATGTTAATGATGGGTGAATTGAGAAATTATTTGTTATAATATGCGTAAATGTGTTGAATTGAAATCACTAAGACATAATTTGATAATTAGTGAGATTTAACCATGTTTTGTTATGGTTTTAGAGATTGGAACTATGTAGGAATTTTAGAAACCAACCAGAGGAGGTTGGTGAAAATGTTGTTTAACCTGACTAATAAGGGAACAAAAATCTTGTTCAATGCAATTTCTAGGATTTCTAGGTCATTGATGAGGGTAATAGGAAGGGTTAACTATTTTAATTTGACACATTTCTTTATATTCAAAAGGATAATCTACCCATCATTCCAGGGAATTTTGAGCTGTAAAAAATTAGAATTTTAGTTGAATAGGATGAATCAAATCATGGATTTCCTTAGGATACCAGTAGAGCTAAAAGTGAATGTTGACACAAATATTCTAAAAGATTTTACATGTTGATGGAGAAAATTTGTAGTTTACGATAAATTTTAGCAAGGAATTACATGAGTGGAGTTTGAAGAACTATTTAGAAAATAATTCTGTCTTCAAACCTTTCAGATTTCTAGAACAAAGGACACTGTTAGATTTTACGAAGAGGATCTCTCAAGAATAGTGTATAAGAAAAAACATTGAATTTAGTCCACTATTCCCTAGAAGTTGTTGGAAGAGTGTCCTAGATGGAAAAAATTTTGATTCAAGATTATAACCATATATTTTTTCAAATATTTTCATGATTTTTATAATGGATTATATAGTGATGGTTAATAGAGATAATGCAGAGGCAAGAGATAATTCAAGAAATACGGTTACAAGGAGTATGTTTATTCCTATTGGAATATGTGGGAACTCTTATTCCTGTAATAAAAGTAAGTGGGTGACTAATTCTAAAGTGGTTGGACACATCATAATTAGACCATGGTATTAGTAAATCTTCCTCCTCAATACCAAATTATGCCGAGATTTTTTCAGTGTGGTTCACTAGATCACATCAAGAGAGACTGTATGGGACCATCTAAATCTTGCCACAACTGCAACAATATGGATCATATTTAGTAATATTGTCACAATGCTCTAGGATCATGTGAGAGAGACACAACTCATGAGTCTCAAGGATCATATGATTTAATATAATGAGTGAAATAAAATAATTATCATCATTTGAACTGACTGAGTCACGATGATTCTAAGATCACCATGACTCTTCAACAAGTGGAATCTCAATAGGGTAATAAAGAGAAAAGAAAAAAAAAGTATGTAGATATACATAGATAATAAAATGATCTTGGATAATGAATCTGGTACTTGAATAATGATAGTTTGTATTCCTTTTAATTCTGAACTTTTTAAATCTTTGTTTGATATAAGAGCATCCCACTGAATTATTTTTCTCATATTGTTGATAATATGGGATGGTCTGTATAGATGACACCATATTTTTTAAAACTAATAACTCATTTGATCCAAAAAGAGTGTAGAGAATTTATATATAAAGAATAATATATAAAAATAAATGGGGATGAGTTTCTTTGGAATTTCACTATTCTTGTGATGGGTGTATATGGATTGATTTTTGGTATGGAGTGGTCGACATCATTTAAATATCTCATCGATTACTTCCTTGAAAGGTTAATTTCACATATCTTGATGGCATCGAGAATCTATTTATAAGGGAATATAGTGTAAGGGATAGTATGGGATATCTTTTGGAACCAATGGTTGGAACTATCTCTTATCAGTTGGTAGTACAAACCTTGGACCGTGAGGATTATATTGTGAATGGATATTTTCCATCTATTGTTGGTCAGTTTCCTAAGGTTGTTCCAAATAATTTCTAGTGATTTTTACACTAGATATGTGGATTTTATGATTGATCATATACTAAGGACTAGTACTCTTTAACATCAATCTTATCAGATAAAATAAAAGAAGTTTAGTGAATTGAAATTTTATTTGGAAGAGTTTGAAAGTAAAGGTTGTAGTCAACTGAAAACATATCCATAGAAAACACCAGTTCTATTTTTAAATCATGTGGATGAAACTCTTATACTTTTTTTGGATTTTAGTAATCTTAATCAAGTTATGTTAAATAATCAATATCATCTTCCATGAATTAATGATCTATTTGATCAATTGAAAGGTTCCAAATGTTTCCCTAAAATTGACATACATTCATGATATAAACAATTTGGAGTTCAAAAGGATGATATTCTAAATATTATTTTTAAAAGTAGATATGACCATTATAAATATTTCATTATAACTTTTTATCTTATGAATTCACATGTTGTATTTATAAAATTGATTAATATACCGTTTCAATGATATATGTATTCTTTTATAATGTAGTTTTTTAAAGATATACTGGTCTATTCGAGGATAAAAGCAAATTATTAGAAAAACATTGAGATAGCATTGGGTATATTGTGTTAAAATCATCTACATTCCACGTTATCAATGTTTGATTTCTGGATAAAAGGGGTTTGTTTCCTTATCCATGTTATTCTTGAAAAAGGTATTTTGTAGATTCGGAAATGTTATAAGTTTTTATCTATTGGATACAACTGAATAATTCATTTTAGATATGTTTTTTCCTTTTATTATATTGATACTAAATAAATTTCTATTTAATTTTTCATGTTTGGAATCACCTATTACAACATTTACAAGAAATGGGTTTCATTTCAAATGGAAAAATCAATGTCAAAATTATTTTCAAGAACATAAGGTTATAGATACATTGGAAACTATAATCACATTGTGAGAGTCTTGATAGGTCTATGTAGTCTATTTTGATGCATCAAAATCTGGTGTGGGATGCATTAACATATAGAGAGATAATGTTTCTACTTATGGCTCATGGAAATTATGATCTCTCGAAATGAACTACCTAATGCAAGACTTAGAATTAACTAATGTGGTATATGATTTGAATACATTTAATGATTAAAAATTTGGTGATAAATTAATAGTGTCTTCAAATCATATGATTTGGAAAAAAAAATTACTGTAATGAGATATAAATTTTGGTCAACATATATATATATATAGTATCAAAAAATGTTTGATTTTGGAAAATTTATACAATTGGTAAAGGG
Organism: Viscum album; assembly: GCA_963277665.1. NCBI lineage: Eukaryota > Viridiplantae > Streptophyta > Magnoliopsida > Santalales > Viscaceae > Viscum > Viscum album. Next base: position 1,267,373,808 of record OY728143.1, on the reverse strand, counting down.
ATCTTTGGGGATGATGCCACGAGATTAAATTTTGATGCCCAGTTTAATAAATAGTATTTTGATCATGGGAAATAATGTTAGTCATAGATGATATTCATCTAGAATGATCAGACTACGGTATTGTTGTATTTTCCATTGAGGTTTTGTTTATTCCTTAATTGGCTAACCAGGATTGAGTTTCTTAGGCATTCGATACTGATTTTTTTATATGGGTTCAAAAATCAATGGTGAGGAGACCATTTAGGTTTTTATGTTGTATTGAAATTAAATTTTGTAGTTTGGAGATTTGGTGGTTGTACCTTCATGTTTTTAGGAAGAACTTGTTAGTTCCAACCACCTTTCATGATTGTTCCTTCACCCAACGATTGAAAAAGTATATAAAGCATTGAAATTACAGTTTGGGGGGCCAGTATGAAAAGGGATATTGTTGAGTATGTCTTGAGATTCCATACTTATTAGTATGTCATGTAAGAACATAAAAAACCAACTGATATATTGTAGTCTTCACCAATTCCCTTATGGAAATGGGAGGAAATATCCATTGATTTTATAACAGATCATCCATGTATGGTAGGGAAACACAATTCCATATGAGTGATAGTGGCCCAAATCACAAATTCGGGTCATTTTATCCTCATTAGTGAAAATAATTTTGATGAAGAGCTATCAAAAATTTATATTGGGGAAATTATAAAGATTCCTAACATTCTAGTATCAATTTTATCAGACATAGACCCCAATTTCACATCTCGTTTTTTGGAAGTACATACCACGATCCCTTAGAAAACATTATACTATGAGTATGGATTATCATCCCCAAATGGATGGATAGTCTGAATGAACAATCCCAACTATATATGATATGCATAGGGATTGTGCAATGCATTTTTATGGCTCGTCAGAGGAGGATTTATCCAATGTGGAGTTATCAAATTATAATAGTTACGAGACCATCATATATAGGCCTTCTTTAGAACAATTAATGGGTGTCCCTATCATTATCCATTTTGGTCGGTGGAAGAAGGTGATACTTCACTAATTTGACCCAGCCTTATGCAAGAGAAAAAATATAATATTTACTTGATTAAAAAGAGAATGGGTATGGCTCATAGTGGTCAAAATTCATTAGTGTATCATCATCAGTGAACATTGTCATTTGAGTTGAGTGACCATGTGTTAATGAGGATCTCTCCAAGGTTTGGACACCATTGTTTTGATAAGAATATAAGGATAACACCTTTGTATATAGTCTCTTTTGAGATAGATGAACAAGTTAGTGAGGTCACATATTTGTTTATTTTTACAACAAGGTTTAGTTTAGTTCACAACATCTTCTATGCCTCTATGTTAAAGAAGTACTAACTTGATCCTAACCATGTGACTTTATGGGATCACATTAACCTAGAGTCTTATGTTACATTTATTAATTTACTGATATGGGTTATGGATAGTGTAGAGAATATCATTCATGTGAAAATCATCAGTCTAGTGTGTCTTTTATGGAAACATATTCAGATTCAGGATGCAACAGGGGAGCAAGATAAGGACATAGTGGAGAAATGGCCTATAAATTTTTAGAAATACAAGTGTTTTTAAATTTTTTACTATGGAAAGGACAATGATGGGACGAATTTATCACCTTTAGTTTTAGGTACATGACCCTATATTAATTTATTTTGAGTCTATATAATATATAGGTGATATTTTTAGAGGTTATGTAAGGTTTTGTCATGTTCTAAAGGATTTTTAATAGAGGTACATGGTTTGTGAACTATTAGTAGAAACTGGGATGCATCCCTAGGAAACTATGTAAGGAAATACAATGGGCACTGGGTCTATACATTTTTAGCCAATAGTTTTGAAAAAATATTTTAATTTCAAACAAGAACCATGAATCTTGAAATATATATGAAATCGTAGCTAGATAATGGTTCTTATAAGAGTGAAAGCTAACCATGTAAGGTGTAGCCTTAATATAGTAACACCACTAAGTTGGTCCTAGGATTGACAAACCGTGCGACCTAACCATGAAATGTACATTTTTACCTCCTTAAAAGGTGGATATAATCAAAATAACCCCTGAAGTCCTTGTTTTCTATTTATCCTTCCATAACTGAAAATGAATTCTCACAAAAGATATTGAGATGATCCCATTTGATCTAGGAGGTATCCATATGTCAATAAAATAGTGTTAGAGGCCTAGATTTGTTGTTAAGTTCCCATTATTCATTATTATTATTAGTCTAAATGCTATTGTTTCTCTCAAAACCATAAATCTTGTTCGTTTTGGATATTAATATTTCTTTTTTATTGGTTTCTGATGAAATATTTTTTTGATCTAGTGAAGGGAATGTGATTTGTGATCAAATCTTAATGGTTTCTTCTTCATTTTCACCAAAATTTGTGATGTCGGTGGTTTTTATCTCGAATCCACCTCATTTAGACATTAAGGTTTTTTTTATAAGTAAATTTATTTCTTGAAATCACTATGAAATTCTTGTGTGAATTTTGATGGAAATATTAGTTTGGTATTATCATTGAAATTGTGTAATGTTTTTGGTTTTTTGAAAACCCCTTGTCTATAATTTTAAAATATTTTTTTAAAATTAAGGTTTGGTTTGAAGGATGTAAAGCATTTGGTGAACTTCATTGATGAAAGAAATTTTTTCTTTGACATTAAGTGTCATGATCTTAGCTTAAATAGTTGGGTGTGAGTTGAATGGGATGAATAATTGTTGTGATGTACCATCATCAAATATGGATATAGTTTGGACATTGTGTTCCACCATCAATGGTTACACCAATATTGAGTGTGGGAGTTTTTTTATATGAGAGAACATCAGAAGAAAATATTACAAATAAAATGGGAAATTATTTAAAAGAATTATTTTTAACATACCTAGAAAACTGATTTATGGATTTAATATGAACTATATTTAAATTTATAAGGATTTTTTATAAAATTTTATGACATGTTTTGTTCATATTGTGTTGGTTTGGAAGCCATTGGTGAAATCCTACTATGTTTAGACTCACCCCCTGATTAGGAAAAATTGTGCATTTATAAAAATCATATATTCCAAAATAGGTTATGGTACGGTTTCTTATTTATTTAGTGATTCTTATTTATACATTGCGCATAGAATATTGAGTGAGAGCATGGAGTTGGTTTGGCCTTGATGGTTAATGTCACTGGGGATTTTTGAGTTTTGTAGTATTTTGGACCTCATTGGGGATGTATTCCGGTTTGCACTTATACTCTGATGTGGTTATTGGTTCTATTTGAATTAGGATTTATTTTGTACTCATTCATCATATAGATAGTATTTTTTTCCATTCAAAGGGAATATCATCCCCCAAAAGTTTTGTGACCCCTAGAATTAATTTCCAGCCTTTTTAGTCTTAGGTATGTCACTTATGGCCTATTCGCTCCCTTGTTACACCTCAAGACAATGAGGAGGGGTGGGATGTTATAGAATCTGAAAATTTAATTCCAAATTTTTAATCATCATTAATTTTTTTTCACAATAATTTTAACATAATTTTTGGTCTTAATGAAGTGTAAAAATAGTTAAAATTAATTACTATGGTCAAGGTCAAAACGAGTTTATCTAAAGATAATCTATAAAGAAAAAGATCAAAATTACCAAATATAACATAATAACCCCAAATTTGTTGGTTTTAATTTAGACATATTCTTATACCCTTAGAATATGATCTATTATGGTTTCATATTTTCTAGAAAGTGACTTGATGTTATTGAAAAACATTGAAAATTTAACATTGTTCCACTAACCTCAGTTATAAAATAAAACCTCTTCCCCTCAATTATACATTACTATAAATCAATTTATCTCAAAAACACCTTCCAAAATATTTCTCCAATATCATTCCATACATTCTAGAAGTTATGGTATTCCCAAAAGACCAATCCTAGAGTCCTTAATAAGATATCAAAAGGGGGGTTTTCTATGTGAAGGTAATCGTCTACACTAAATACTATTTTTTTGCTTCTTTTTTTCATCCTTAAGTTGTATTCAAAAAATTAATATATAATAACTAAATTATCTCTTATATAATGAAATTTTAATATTTTTTCGACAAAATATTTACCCATCTCCTTCTCCCTTATATGGGAATCAAAACCAATTCCCATGTTTACAACAAATTACCACCTCATGAACTGATGTGATTTTTTTCCCATCACTGAAACACATGGATTGAAATAATGAAGAAAATAATGAATTAATATGATACTTATAACTTAGCAATTATTATTCAAAATTAATATATCATCCACTTAATTTTAGTTTCTCCAATTAAGGAAACAATAACATAGTTTGTGCGCGCGCACAACTTAAAATCTCCACAGAGTGATGCGATTTACTTTCGATGGAAATATTTTAATAATGATTCTAAAAATTTATATAATTAACAAATATTATATTTATAGTATTATTATAATTCTAGATATTTTGAAAATAATTCATTTTCTCAATAATCATGTCTTTCATTACAAAACGTACTTGAGAAAACAAGACTATTAACACCCAAAACCAATTGTAATAATGAATGGCTGTTAATGAATGGGGGATAAGATGATATAAGTGGACCACATATGATATTCTTAATATTATAATGGTTCTTTAAAAAATTATTAAAATGTTTAAAACCATTATTCATTGGGTTAAAAAATGTTTAACTAATGGTATGTGGGAGTTCAAGGATTTCGTCTCAAATTCCACTTCATTGAGACATAATTGATATTATGAACATATCGATTTTTTTGTGGTATATACACTACCCATTTAATATTTATAAAAAAATCGATTTATTTGTAATGATTAATGTTTCATTGTATGTTATCCTTTATATTTCTTTATATGTAAATCTTAACAAGTCATGAGAATTTATTTTATAATCTCATCTTGTTGGGATAGCCTTAATTTTTATTTAGGGGATTTCATGATCCATCCACCATAAAATTTATCTATTTTATTATCCTATAGTTATTTAATTAGTTTGTATATTGTTTTCCAAAATTTACTCTCTTTGTAACTTTAATCAAGGAACTAATATATTATAATAAATGTTGATTTTCATTCTATTTTAATCAGGTAGATTTATCATTCATATCCATATTTTCCTTAACTATTGTACGAAAGTCATTTTTATTAATCAAATGATTAATAAATGGTTTTTAAGTTATTATTGAGTTTTTAATATTTCTAAAATAAATACTTATAATTTTTATAGTAAGTACCATTTTCATATTTCTTTATAAAAGTTCAAAATATTTTTTTTTTAATTTATCGTGTTAATGATCTTTGTCACTGATAGAACAATTTTATGATATTTATCCACTTATACAAATTATAAATGGAAATAAAAAGAAAAAAATTAAATGAATGATTGTGTTAATACTTTTATTCTATTTTCTTTAATTCACCAAAGGACTCGGTTTTCTTTCAAAACCTATTTTCTGATGAATCCATGGTCATATATTATCTCCTATTAATTTTACAATCATCAAGTCTATCATGAAAGAAACAATTTATTATGATCCCTAGACATTAAAATTCTATTAAAGATACATATTCTTTCACTAATACAAAACACGCCATTAAAAACTCTAGAATCAGCCTTTATCAGTGCTAGAAAAGAACTGACTACCATGGAACTGTTCAAAGTGCATGTATTCTAGTAGTGAAAGAAAGAACTGATAATGGGTAGCTTTGTTGACACGTTAAAAAGAACTGATAAATAACACTTTTGTTAGTGATTTTAGAATCATTGATAAATGAACTCATTTTTCAACGTTTAATTTAGCGCTGATAAATAAATACTTTTTGATCCCATTCAAAAGTGTTGATAGTTGGGTTTTTATTTGTACTTATATTTGTGCTAAAAAAGTATGATTTATCAGCTCCTTTATTCGCACTATTAAATGTGTGATTTATTAGTGCTTTTGAATGTATTAATAATAAATACTTCATTAGAACCTGTATAAGTTCCGATAAAGGATTCCTTTATCGAAAATTTCTAAAACGCTGATAAATCGTACTTTTATCATCACATTTAGTCATGGTGATAAAGGTGAAAACTGCACCATGATGCTGTATTACACAACATCACGGGAAACACGTAAATTTTGATGCAATAACACATTACATCACAAGAAAAATCAACAAAAATAACAAAATAAGATACAAATAAATGATATAAATGAAATAAAATTTCTAACTCAAATACAACAAAAATAAAAAACTATTATAGAGTATATAAGTTGTTTTTTAGTAAAATTAATGTAAATTTTTTTAAAAAAAGGCACTCCTGGAGTCAAAATGATCACACATTGTATCAGATTGAGGTTTGGATAATCCCTATATGTCATAAACGATGTATGGATCATTTTCCTAAATTACCAAAACAATCTGAATATATTTTCTCTGTTTTGAGTTTGTGAGTTCTTTTTCCACTAATTTTAATCTAAATTTTTTATATTAAGGTGCACTTAGAGTCATACCGGTCACACCGTTCATATTATTGAGGCATTATTGATTCTTACAAATCCAAAATTTCTCATGGATTTTTTTCTTAAAGTACAAAAACAATATTAATGTGTTTTATCATTTTTTAGTACACCATATGTGTTTTTTACTCAAATGTCATTTGAAACTAGCAACACACACTTTGATCCATATAGGTTCATCCTATAGGGGTTTGATATGATAATGATTCATACACATCACAAATAAATTTTTTATCACATTCCCAAATTATGGAGACAATCCTAACGCGTTTCCTCGTATTTCAGTGAATGAAAATTTTGAGTATTAAAATGTCAATTTTTAACTGATAACAGACACTTAGAGTCTTATAGGAAAAACCGTTCATCACATTGAGGTGTGGCTAATCCCTAAACATCAAAAATAAAATATGGATCATTTTTTTAATGTACCAGAATAATCCAAATTCTTTTTTTGAGTATGTCTATTATTTTTCACTAAAATTAAGGTCACTTTTGAATAAAAAGACGCACTGGAGTCATACCGGTCACACCATGCATCATATTGAGGTGTGGTTGATCCATAAAAAATGGCATATGGATCTTTTTTCTAAAGTAGAAAAACAATCCAAATGTGTTTCCATATTTTTTATTCTGTTAGTTGTTTTTTTACTAAAATTAATTTCATTTTTGAATAAAAAGATGAACTTGGAGTCATACCGGTCACACCACGTGCTCTATTGAGGTGAACGTGAACCATAAATGTCCACAATGAATCATGGATATTTTTTCTAAATTACCAAAACAATCAGAATTAATATTCTTTTTTTGAGTATTCCATGTGTGTTTTTTATTAAAATATCATTTTGAACTGGAAACACACACTTTGTGCCATACCAGTGGCATCATGTTTGGTTTTGACAAGGGAATAATTCATACACATCGAAAATTATTTATGAATCATTATATTAAATTAGAACTACATTCTGAGAATGTTTTATCAATTTTCAGTGAGTGACACTTCATTGTATTAAAATGTCAATTCTAAACTGATAATAGATACTTGGAGTCATACTAGTTAAACCATGCATCGGATTGAATTAAATATTATCTCTACACATCACAAATTATTTATAGATCAATTTCCTAAAGTAAAAAAAATCAATCTGAATGCATTTTTTTAGTTTTGTGTATGTCAGTTGTTTTTTCTCTAAAATTAATGTTAATTTTGAATAAAAAGACGAACTTCAAGTAATATTGGTCACAATGTGTCTCATATTGAGTTTTTTATGATCCTTAAACATCCCATGTGACTCATGGATCATTTTTCTAAATTTCCAAAACAATCTGAATTAATTTTCTCAACTTTGAGTACGGCACATGTGTTTTTTAATAAAATGTCATTTTAAACACGAAACATGCACTATGATCCATATAGTTGGCATCATGTGTGGGATATATGTGAGATTAATTTATACACTACAAAAAATTATTTTTAAATTATTTTTAAATTATTTTCCCAAATTAGTAATATAATATGGGTTAATTTTCACAGTTTTCAATGAGTAAAAATGTTTCGTATTAAAATGTTATATTTAAAATGATAACGGATACACAAAGTCATATTGGTCACACCATTTATCATATTGAGGTGTGATTGATCCCTATATATCCAAAATTATTTATGGATCATTTTATTAAAGGAAAAAACTATCTTAATTCATTTTCTTAATTTTGAGTATGTCGGTTTTTTCACTAAAATTAATGTCATTTTTGAATAAAAAGAAGAACATGGAGTAATACTTATCACACTTTGTTTCAGAATGAGGCATGGTTGATCCCTAAACATCTAAAATTAACCATGTATCATTTTCCTTATGTATCAAAACAATCATAATTTTTTTCCTTAGTTTTGAGTATGACACATGTGTTTTTTTACTAAAATGTCATTTTAAATTAGAAACAAGCACAATGTTTTATATCTTATGTGAAAAGTGTTGTTGGTAATTTTAAAATAATTTTTCTCCAAAAAATAATGTTATGATTCTTATTCTACATCATTTCCCCCCAAATTATATTTTTTCATGACAACACTTTTTATCATTTTCCCTCTTTGACTCCTCCTCAATCTTCGCCTCTACCTCCTCCTCCTCATCAGTCTCTAACACCGACTGTACCTATGCCTTCACCTTCACCTCTGAATATTCCTTCGTCTCCACCTCTACATTCATATCTACAATTAACCAAAAAATTTATTGTATATTGGTCAACACTTCTAATGAAATTTATTTCATCCACTATTATTCTACTTGATAATGAAATTAAAAATAATATATAAGCATTATTACACTAATGATTCACACCCTAGATATATTTAGAAGGAAATAAATCATACTAGATCACAAACATAGCATGTAATAACCTAATTTTGTTTTCAACAGACATTATGTCAAAAGGAATACTACCCAGTCATCTCTAAATAAATTGATTTCTTCTTTTGAGAAACTCTATTGTTGGAAATATTGATAGTACTAATAAAATATATAAAAACATATTATTATGAAAAATATTTACTGAAATAGTAATTACCTTCGGAAATTATGTATTGGGGTATGTGGGGCTTTTCATGATTTATGATTTCTCTCATAAAGGGTCAAATCAAATATCCATAATTAATTTCATTATCTTATTTTGGACTTTTCATAAGCATTAACAAAAATAAGTAAAGTTTTTTTGAAATGTTTTTATATTTTAATTGTTTTATATATACATTAATTTGTTTCAATTTTTAATAATACATAAGCTTTATCTTTTTATCCATGGACCCCAAGCCATGGTCTAGCCTGTTTTGAGAGACCTCATGTCAAATAATAATTTTGTTAAAACATATAATGAAAAAATAATTCAAATTTTATCTATAAAATTATGATTTATGTGTATTACATATTCATGATACATATAATGTGTGGTATTTTGGTTTCATATACATGAATTGAAACCAAAATATAAATATTCAAGGTGTCTATATTGACTTCTACCATCATCCAGTTCCTCATAAAACAAATAATAATTTAGAAATGTAAAAATTAAAAATATATTTTATGTTATTATGTCATAGACTTTTACCCATGAAATTTAAGAATCAAAAATATATTTTCATCTACTGTTTTTTAAACACTTTGTGTAACTCTACTTTATTCAATCTTAAGTTCTTCCTCATTCAAAGTAAATCCATTTGTAGAAATGATACAGGGTTTAATAAATCCAAATTGTGCATCGTATGATCATCCATTTATATAGTTGTAATATAAATTATTATATATAATATTAAAAGTTATTATCATTAATAAACATATTTAGAACACTAGTTGGGAAACATATTATAAAAATGTACCTTATGTATATATTCATAACTGAGAGGCACAACCATTCAATCATGAGAATATCAGTTATAGCCTCGAGGATTATTCCATCAATAAAAGAATATCCATACATGATTTCTTCATATTAAATGTATGGGATATTATTATCTTTAAATGTGGTCTCTATATGAGTTTTTAATGATAATAAATGATTATCTAAAACTAGTGGGGAGAAGGTACTCTCGAAAGGTTATTTTTCTATCTTGATTGATTCACTATATTTTTTTGATTTGACCTTTCATTTCTCCAACGATTTATCCATCTATAATATTATACCTCACTTTAGACCTTTTGTCATCAATAGTAACATTTTTTCATATGAAAGTTTATTTAAATATTCTCTTAATGTATATTTATAAGAATAGATGACGACGCTATAAAAGCTCTAATGTAATCATCGACAATTGTAATATTCATATCATCAAGTGGAACCTAAAACACAATAGTAGGCCGATGAGATACCTCAATCCGCACTCTCATGTAATTTTTTTGGAGAGATTTATTGTGTATCTACTCACATGGGATATTATACACTGTAATCATCACAACACAGCGATACATGTGTGTTGATAGATAAAACTCACATATAACTATACCATATAGAATTTTAGCCGTATAAAGTTATCAAAAGTTTTATTATTCACATTTAGGAGAAATATTAATGAAAAAATTGATTACCTAGGGTATGGTATGCGGTTGGGGGGAATGTATATCCTCAAAGCTTATGTGATCATTTAGTTGATGTTTGTAACTTTTCTCCACCACTGGTTCACTGTGATTCTTTCTTATACATTTTTCTTCCAAACTAAACTACAAAATAATATCTTTCTATGAGTCTATTATTTTATGAAATCATTTTATCATATTATATGAATCATTATTTGGTTTTATATTCTAATAATATGTTTCAGGTGAGAATACAAAACTTAATCATCTAATATGGCCATATTTTTTAGGCCTCTTCAAAGCTACTAAAATTATATTTTTTTGTTACAACAGTTGCAGATTCTTGTGTCTAAACCATATAAAAATATGAAAATAATTATTTTTATGAAATATTGTAATAAAACATATCAAATTACAATTATTTCATAATTTCAAATTCTTCCCATACTACTTTTTTTGTTTTCATCAACAAATATACCATCATTATTAACATGTTCCTCCTTCTATAACACATGACACGGGATAGAAGTGAATTCATATTTTGATTCATCAATATACAGATATACAACGGAACATATGTTGTTTCATATCACATAATTAGAATTTTATTGTGGATTTGAAATATTTAACAATTTATTCTCTAATGAAGTGTACCCCATCCTTCCGTTGCAATAAGTGTACATTGGTTATGAAGCATGTTCATTATTTTCATATCTCTTTTATTATTTCATAAATTAACAATTTTGAATCATGTTAGAAAAAATAAAAAATGTCAAATAATATAATATTGATCACAATTGTATCACCTCCGGTTTGAGGTATGTAGCCTTTTTATGTTATTTTATGTGTTTAAAGTGCATGGGATGAGTTGAGAAGAGGTTGGGAGAGTTTGAAATGGTTTTGAATAAGTTCGGGGGCATTTCTTAGGGAGCACTGTTTTATTATAGTTAAGGGAAACCATGCAGGTTATATAGGAAACCATACAGGGGGAGGTTGTAGGCTTTTCACAGACTGTGCACAGTTTTCCAAACCATGTGAGGCAACCATTCAGACCCTTGCTCTCGAGATAGTGACTTGTGCATGTTTAGTGCACGGTTTTCCAAACCGATCAGACTAACTGTGCGACCACTTAGAGATGGAGTTTTTAAATTCAGGCTCAGCCACATTTCATTCCAAACATCCTCCCACTCGAGCCTCACTCGAGATGTTGGGTTCTCAAAGGTTTAAGGTGCTCTCCTACTCATTTTAAAAGCGATTCAAAGTGGTTTCTTGGTTGATCAAAGGCAGTTATCCTCCGGTAAGTCTCTATTTTGGTTCTTTGATGTTTTGGTTAGGGTTATCTCTCTCTTTATCTCTTAGTTTCTTAGATCTATAATGGTTTCATTTAGATCTAGGGGTTTTTTTCTTTTGGGTTAAATGTTAAACTTATTGATTTTAGGGAAGGTTTTTCGAGGTGGTTTCAAGGAGGCGTTCACCCGGTTTGGAGTGCATTTTGGTGAATGATTGATTTAACCAAACCCTAAAAGGTAGATGGATTCTCTCTCAACTCCACGTGGTTAGAAATAATTTTCATGGTTACAATTAATTTCTTTTTCTTGAAATTAATTGTGATATTGATGAGTGAAAATTGTTGGAAACACATTCAATAATGATTTTGGTGATTTTGAAATAAATGGATTATTGTTTCTAAAGGGGTATTTGTTGTCTGATTTTAAAATGTTGATTTTGAAATCATTAGTTTTTTATTATGAAAAATGTTTTGTTAAAGTTTGTTTTCAATAAATATGTTTTTTTATTTAAATGTGGTTTGGAATGGAAAATTATTTAAGGTTGGTCTCAATAAATGGGTGATTTATTGAAGTGGATTGAAATGTGATGGAAATGGATAATTGCATATTTTTGTGACCTTCGTGGGTTATATGCTTAGTTGTGACTTTTTTGAATTTTGTGTGGAAGTGGGAGAGAAGTACCACTACAAAAAGGGGATGTATAGTGGATGGAATGGCCACCATCAATAGCAAGTGGGCGGGAAGTACCACTTGACTGGATTGGTAATGAATGGGTTGGAAGGGAAGTGCCATCATGGTTTGTTGTGTGCTTTGTTGGTGATGTTTGAGATGGGGCTTGTGAGTGAAATGTAAAAATAGTTGAATTGGCTTCATTGTGTGGAATGGTTGACTTGGCTCCCTTGTGTGGAATTATTGGGATATAGCATGTTTAGATTATAAAAAATAGGTAGCTTGGTTTTTCTTTATATAAAATGTTTTATATAAATGTTCAAAATGTTTAATCCTAGGGGCGTGTGTAGGGATGTCAGTTGGGGAAATCCTACTGAGTAGTTGTACTCACCCCCTTTTTTGGCACATTGGTGTCTTTGAAGATTCCGTGTACAATGACATGGGAAATGGTAAGGCATCACCCTTCTTTAGTGGCGCATCATGGTGTTTTAGTGGAGCATGGAGCTTGGAGATTGGTGTAGTGATGTGGTGGTGTCATGGCTCATGTTGTTTTGTTGTTTATTTTCCACATTATACTCTGATGTTTTGTGTAAATGTCTAGTTGAATGGATTGGGGTTTGTGATGGAATCGTTACTATCACATGGTTGGGTTTGATAGTGCATGCCACTTTAGTTGATCGTTGGGTGAGTTGGGTTATCTTTTTAAGGTAAAATTTTCCCCCACTATTCCTTGAAGCCCACAGCATTTATTAATAACCTTTGATACCTTGGGAACATCTATTATGGCCGTGTAACCCTCACCACCTCCTCAAGCCAATGAGGGAGGGGCGGGGTGTTATAAGTGGTATCAGCTTGTTTGGTCATTTGGAGGTGATTCTCTGATTTGGAGTTGACATTTGCTGTAGTATATTCCTAGAGTGGGGATGGTAGAAAGGTGTAAGAATGTCAGAACATGGAATTTATAGCATAAAATTATGCAGCTAACCCTTTTATGTTGAACTTCAAGTTACTAGGGAGTCATTTACATAGGTGTTTTGGAGAAACTTATAGGGATTTGGAATCTCATTTTCATGGGTGTAGCCAATGAGATGTGCATGGCATATATGGTAGAAATGAAACCCCTCTAGGATTCATATTTAATTAGGCATAATGATTTATGTGCTGAATTGAGAAATGGTTTTTCAGATGTGTGAAATTGTACCGTGTATAAATTTGGTATTTTGAAAATGGTTTGATTTTCAAAAATGGTGAAACATGGAAAATTTGGAATGGTAGAAATCCTAGTTGTGATAGTGTTGTGTAATGCGATTTGAAATGGGAATTCATGATGTCTATGTAAGTTAGACTCAAGGTTGTTTGTTTTGTGTTCATAGAAATGGCACCGGGTAGGCATCGTAGAGACCAACCGGAAGTGGCCAATGAGAATGTGGTTGCACTTGATCCCCTGGTGAACCAACCGTTAGTCCAGAGCATAGTGAAATATTTCCAAGATGTGGGAAGTGTGAATAGGGTGGAAGAGCCAAAGTATGTTGATTATGTGGCTCAGTTTCAAAAGTAGGATCCACCCATCTTTAGGGGTGATTCGGACCCGGAAAGTGCATAGGCGTGGCTGTCAGGAATGAATAGAATTTTTGAATTCAAGGGGATTCCAGTAGAACTGAAAGTAAATCTTGCAATGTATAAGCTAGTGGATGTTTATCTTTAGTGGTGGTAGTTAGTAGTCAAAGAGGTAATGGACAAGGGTATGATGTGGGAAGGCTTTGAGGAATTTATTAATAAACAATTCTACCCACATACGTTCAGAATTCAGTGCACAATTGATTTCATCAGTCTGAATCAAGAGCATATGTCTATGTCAGATTATGAATCAAAGTTTATGAGTATAGTGTGGTTTTCACCTAAGGTGTCAGGTAGCACATCATTTAAGGCAAGGATCTTCGAAGCGGGGTTAAGGAAAGATATCCGTTCAAAAATTTCAGTGATGTGTACCAGGGATTACACCGAGATGGTGAATCAAGCATTGGTGTAAGAGTGGGATCTGTTGGGAGATCCGGGCAAAGGAAGCATGGTTCTACCCATGGGAAAGGGGAACTATAATGCTGGGTTCAATCATAGGAATTACACTTATTCCATGGGTGGGAGTATGGCATAAAATCTGATGATAGAATCAATAAATCTTCCTTCGAATACCCAGAGCAAAATAGAATGTTTTCAGTGTAGCTCTTTGGCACATATATTGTGGAATTATATGACACAACCTCAAACATGTAAAAATTGCAATCTGATGGGGAATCTTCAGAGCTAGTTTAGGAATTCTCCAAGGTTGGGTGTGTGTGACACTCCTATGGGTTCACAAAAATCATATGTTTTGATGGGATGGGGACAACAGAATACCCCTCATCAGTAGAGCAAAGTCAATCATGGTGATTCTTGGAACACCACAACTCCTCAGTAGGGTAATAAAGAACAGAGTGTGGTAACCAAGGAAATATTCGGAGCTGGGCAGTTTGTGGTGGATGATCATTCAGGACCATCCACGGTGCGTGGTACTATTCATTTAAATTCTACCTTGATGCATGTGTTATTTGATACGAGTGCTTCACACTCTTTTATTGTTGCACGTGTGGTTGATTTGCTGGGTTTAAGGTTTGAAATGATGCCTTTGGTTTGGAATCTTAAAACATCTAGGGGATGAAGGGAGTGTCGAGCCTTCTTGTGTAGAGCATGTTGTATCATTGTGGGTGAGGTTGAGCTAATGTTGAATTTATTAGTGATTGAGGTGGATGGGTATGATGGGATCCATGGAATGGGTTGGCGGGTGGCTTTTAAATCCCACATTGATTGTAATGCATGAATAGTGGATTTTACGACATGCGATGGCATTATACATCTCTTTAGAGGACAGAGTTATGAAAGGTTGGGTGAAACAGGTTTGTTGACATCAATAGTGGTCACGTTATTGTATCGGTCGGTGGGGTTGTCATTAGAATCTGTATAGGGTGTTGAGGAGAGTGTTCTTCCGGTATTGTTGGATCAGTTCATGGACGTTTTTCCAAAAGAATTATATAGGTTACCTCCTATAAGAGTAGTAGAGTTTATAATTGATCTCCTTCCACGGACCAGTCCTATCTCACATCAATCGTATCAGATGGAACTATCTGAACTGTGGGAATTGAATGTCCAGTTAGAAGATTTTGAAAACAATGCGTTTATCTGGAATATCACATCTTCGTGGGCAGCGCCAAAGTTGTTTGTCAAAATGTAGAATGGAAATTTGAGGCTATATGTTGATTATCGTAGACTTAAACAAGTTATGATAATGAAAAGATAACCACTTCCATGAATTGATGATTTGTTTGACCAGTTGAGGGGAGCCTGGTGGTTCTCCATGATCGACCAGAGGTCGGGATATCATCAATTGCGGGTGACAAAGGACGATATTCCTAAAACAGATTTTAGAAGTAGATATGGCCATTATGAATATGGGGATATGCCCTTTGGTCTAACGAATGCACAAACGGTGTTCATGGCATTAATGAATCAGATATTTCGGTGATATCTTGATTTATTTGAGTTTGTGTTTGTAGATGATATTCTAGGGTATTCAAAGACAAGGGTGGAGCATGAGCAACACTTCGCGATAGTTCTGGGGATCTTGAGGGATCATCGGTTGTATGCCAAATTGTCAAAGTGGGGCTTTTGGATATAGGAAGTCCATTTTATTGGCCATGTAATTTCTGAAAGAGGTGTTTTAGTGGATCCATAAAATATAGTGGTATTTTTCTTTTGGAAACCGACAATAAATGTGTTTAAGGTACGAAGTTTACTTGGTCTAGATGCATATTATTGGTGTTTTTTTCGTGATTTTTCACATCTGTCATTCTAGGAGAGTGATCATGTTTTCTTGAGGATCTCTCCTAGTTTTGTCCATCATCAGTTTGGGAAGCAGGAAAAGTTATCTCTTAGGTATATTGGACCTTTTCAGAATCTTGAGTGGGTTGGTGAGGTGTCTTATCATTTGACTATGCCACCTAGGATCAGTGTGGTGAAAAATGTGTTTCATGTGTCGGAGTTGAAAAGGTATCATCCAGATCTAGGCCATGTTATTTGATGGGATCAAGTTGAGCTAGAGTCAGATGCTTCACTGGGGCATGTTCCAGTGTGCGTTGTGGATAGGCAAGAGAAAGTTTTTTGAGGTAGAATCTTCAGTCTGGTTTGGGTTTTTTGGCTGCATAGCCAGATCCAAGAGGACACTTGGGAGCGGGAGAAAGAGATGGTCGAGCAATGGCCCAAGCTCTTTCGGAAATTGATGGGTTCACTACTTTCTACGGATGGGAAGTCCAATGGTGGGGAGAATGTATCACCCTTGGTTTGAGGTATGTAGCCTT
Source organism: Viscum album (assembly GCA_963277665.1). Classification (NCBI taxonomy): domain Eukaryota; kingdom Viridiplantae; phylum Streptophyta; class Magnoliopsida; order Santalales; family Viscaceae; genus Viscum; species Viscum album. The sequence goes on along the minus strand of OY728143.1, from coordinate 1,267,356,866 downwards.
TTTATGTTATTTTTTCTTTTTTATGTGCATTTGATGGGTTTAGAAGAGGTTGAGAGAGTTTGGAATGGGTTTTAATAAGATTGGGGGATTTTCATAAGGATAACGGTTAGGGGAAACCATGCTGGTTCTCTAGGAAACTGTGTAGAGGGAGGCAGTAGGCTTCGCACGGCCTGCGTACGGTTTTCCAAACTGTGCAAGGAAACTGTGTGGACCCTTTCTCTCGATATAGTGTGTTGTTCATGGTTAGTGCACATTTTTTCAAACCTTGTGGACTAACCGTGCGACCAAATAAAGATGGAGTTTTTAAATTTGGGCTCCCTCAGGGTTGCCTCAATTCGTTCCAAACATCCTCCCACATGAGCCTCACTTGTGATGTTGGGTTCTCAGTTGAAGGTTCTCTCCCACTCATTTTTTAAGTGATTCAAAGGGGATTATTGGTGGATTGAAGGCGGTTCTCCTCAGGTAAGTTACTCTTTTTGTTCATTGAGGTTTTGGTTAGGGTTAACTCTCCCTCTCCCTTTCACATATTTTCCTAGATCTATAAGGGTTGGATGTAGATCTAGGGTTGTGTAGCCTTTGTGTGTTAAAGGTTGATCATGTTGATTTTAGGTAAGGGTTTTCAAAATGTTTTTGAGGAGGAATTAACTCGGTTTGGAGTGAGTTTGGGTGAAGGATCGATTTCTCCAAACCCTAAAAGGTATGTGGCTTCTCTCTCAACCCCACTTGGTTAGAACTAGTGGTTTTGGTTACAATTAATTTGTTTTCCTGAAATTAATTGTGATATTTATGTGTGAAACATGTTTCAAACCGATTCAGTGATAAATTGGGGTATTTTAAAATAAATGGGTTATTGTTGCCAAAGGTGGTTTTCTTATGTGATTTTAAAATTTTGATTTTGAAATCATTAGTGGTTGATTATGAAATTTTTTTTTTCTGAAAGATGGTTTTCAAAAAGGATGTTATTTTATTGAAATGTGGTTTGGCATGGAAAATGATTTAAGGGTGGTCTCCATAAATGGGTGATATATTGAAGTGGATTGACATGTGATGGAAATGGTTTTTTGCATATTTTGGTGACCTTGGCGGGTTATATTCTTGGTTGTGACTTGTTTCAATGTTGTGTGGAAGTGGGAAAGAATTAACACTATAAAAAGGGGATAGATAATGGACAAAAGGGCCACCATCTTCATCATGTGGGCGCGAAGTTTCACTTGAGTGGATTTGTAATGAATGGGTTGGATGGGAAGTTCCACCATGGATTGTTGTGTGGTTTGTTGGTTATGTTTGTAGATGGGGCTTGTGAGTGAACTGTGAAATTGGTTGAATTGGATTCCTTGCATGGCATGGTTGATTTGGCTTTATTGTGTGGCATGTTTGGCTTATGGAATGTTTGGATTTTGAACAATTCGTAGCATGGTTTTTCTATATATAAAATGTTTTATATAAATGTGCTAATGGTTTTATCTTAGTGGTGTGTGTAGGGAAGTCAGTTTGGAAAATACTATAGAGTAGTTGTACTCACCCCTTTTTTGGAACAGTGGTGTCTTGAGAGATGTTGTGTACCATGACGTGGTAAAAGCTATGGCATCACCCTCCTTTAGTGGTTCATCATGATGTTTTGGTGGAGATTGGAGCTTGGATCTTGGTGTAGATCTATGGTGGTGTCATGGCTCGTGGTGTTCTGTTGTTTAGTTTCCACTTTGTACTCTAATGTTTTGTTGACACGTCTAGTTGAATGGTTTTGTGTTTGTGATGGAATTTTTAGTATCACATGGTTGGGTTTGAATGTGCATGAATCTTTAGTTGTTGGTTCGTTGAGTTGGGTAATCTTCTTATGGAAAAATTGTTCCCCACTGTTCCGGGAAGCCCTCTGTATTTATTTCCAACCTTTGGTGCCTTCATAAGGTCGCTTAAGGCCATGTAACCCTCACCGCCTCCTCAAGACAATGAGGTAGTGGCATGGTGTTACAGTAATTCACCATAAATGATTTATCACTATGATGATTGTTGAATGCAGTCCATGTTTCCTACTTTATAACATGTGCATAACTAAGTGGTGTGTGGAGCTTTATTTTCTACTCAATGTCCCTAAGATGTAACTGTAACATCCCAGGTCAATAAAGAATATGAATTTTTCATATTTATTAATTTTTGAATTAAATATTAATTTTACTTTAAAATCGTTTCTATGTTTGATAGTGTACCTGATATGCAACAATGGGTATCTTTGAAATATTAGGTTGCACGCTAATAATATATTATTATTTTAAATTGTAGTTAACTCCAAGCCATTGTATTAGCGGGAATGAAAGAAACTAACTACCATATGATTATACATTTGTTAAATGTATTTACATTTATTCAATAAAAGTTGGAGGCTTAAAATATTAATGAATCTTATTTTAAGCATAATTTATATTAAAAGGCCAATTTATCACATTTTAATGGCGAACTGTTTTTAAATATAGTATTAGTCACTTTAATATATTATATATGACCAAATAAAATCCTTCATTAGAATGGGGGAATCAAAATTTACATTGTGTTATTTTTTGGAATTTTTCCGATAACGTTCATTTTTTAATGAATAGTGAAAAAAATTGTATTTTAATTCAAAAGTGACTTTTAATATAATTTGTTTATATGGTTAGATTATCTTTTTAAATGGTTTTACAATTAAATTAAAATATATTTTAACCATTTAATCCAATGTTGGTCATTGGAATTAATTTACTTTGAAATTGGACATAAAAAATCAATCTTTTGGTATTTATTGTTTCTTAAAAACATGCTATCTGTTTTGATTACAAGAATTAATTTTAAAATTAATTAATTCCAAATATATTTTTTTTAATTTGAAAAAATAAACATCATTTCTGAATTCGGAATATAAAATATAGCTTAGGCTATATTTTTGGTATTTTTTTAAAAATCTTGAATTTTTGATGAATAGTGAAACCACATAGTGGTAGTTAAAAAAGACATTTTCATTTAAATGAAATATTACCAATTATTTGAATTTATTTTAAAAAATCCAACATAAATTGTTTTTATCATGAAGTAAAATTTGGATCATTAAGATTAAATAATTTTTTGGTGAATAGTAATTTTTTTCTTTTATTTAACACGATTAAAGGTAAAAACGGTAATTCAAGGTTAAAAGAATTTTATAATAATTTAAAATTACCTTAACACTTGTACAAAACTTATTTGTTGAGTTATTAACGACCATTGGCATCTTTGGGTCGATTTTGGTACCCCATTGAGCAAATTGGGAGTGATAATGACAATTTAGATTAATTAATTTAATGTAAAGACAAAATTGACATAAAAAATCATATAGTAATTAATTTTTATATAGTGCTATATCAGTCATATTATTGACTATAAATATTCTTTAGTAAGATTAAAATATTTCCTAAATCATGGTATTTGTTTTAATTTTTAGACATCAAATAAATTATTTTATTTATGACACAATAATGATGCAGTATTTACCTCACTAATAAATTATTTAAATAAATAAGACTATAATGATTAAAATATTATCCTAAACATGTCCAATTCAGATTGGATGATTTTATTTCTACCACTAGTCATATTATCATCATCTTTAATGATTTTTGGACCTTTTGAAACCGAATATCATTATATAATAAAATAATATTTTCACACTTCTCTAAAGAGCCCCTCCCCTCCCTTATAAAATGTGACCATTTCTATCCAATTCCTCACACCTCCCAAGCCATTTTTCTCATCCAAAATCTGCTTAGTTAATCTCCCTACATCCCTCTCCTCCCCAAAGAAGCCTTACCTTAGGCAGAAGGCACTTCAAGAAGTCCATTGGTTCAAACCAAAGGGAGTTACCCAAATTAAAGGCAACAATTTCTCTTAGATAGTTTTTTTTATTTTCTTTCTCCAACCCCTAAAATCTTTTTATTCCTTTATATTTTTAAAAAACCAGTATCCAAAATATACTAGGATGTTTTTATGAGAAATATTCAAACTAAACTTACACACACCTCCATCTAATTTATGAAGTACATAATGTTTCTGTGGATGGAAAACTAATGCCTCATGAAACAATGATTGTTCAAATATATCCAACCGCCTCTAATGGTGGCCATTATTATGGAACTATATTTATATACGATATATTTTATGTTTTTTTTCTGTATGCTTCTGTATTTTCTATTTATAGCATGCCTTTATAGTTTCCATAGTGGGTAAATACAACAATCTCATTTGAGGAAGCGTGGACTACCGCCCCCTCAAACTGATGTGACTCGTTAATGCTTTATGTGGGATGTATATAGGATATAGTTAAGGATATTATATATGATATTATACTGGAATTTTAATAAACCTATTTATCATAATGTTTTAATTTCATTAAAATAAGAAATAGAAATCAAAGTAGCGTTCATGCGTATACCGTCTCCACGAACGGTGCATTTCATTTCATACCTATAAATGTTATGTACTATTATAAATACATGTATATACTAGAGATATATGATAAATATGATGTTTGAATCATGAATATCATTCTGGATATAATGAACCATTGACCACATGAACAACATGTAATTATAAGAAGTCCATTTTTTACTCAAGTACCAAATATCGACAAAACAATCATTATTAACTTAAATGATTACATAATGTTTACAACATGGTAATAAATGATATAAAAGGTATAATAAACTTGAAAAAGTTTCTTAAGAAAGTAAAATTTAACTTTAGTTTATTATTTAGGAGATTAAAGAATGATCGGGTCAAGTCGGACACGAGGTAAGGGGTTTTCTTATCTCACTTTCAATTACGTGAGATTTCCATTGTTCGCAACTAATTTATTGAATGTGGTGTATTGTGTACTTCCATTTGATATATATTATCATGATTCTCTTTATATTCATGTTATTATTTTAATCATTTAGTGGTTATTAACTTTTGGTCATACAACTCAGTTGATTACAATGTGGTAAAGGGTTTCATATCACTTTTTATTCTCACGAGATTCATGCTATATTTTCCACTATTTCATTTTGTGTTCTGTATGTACTGACAGTGATTTTACTATTTGTGTAATATACTTTCATTTATGAGTATTCACATATTCATTGTATGATCCTTCTTTCATGTGGCATATGTTTTGTAAGTTACCATATCGGTAAGGGAACCTCTCACCCTCCTCTTTTTTAAAAGACTTCTTTTTGTTATGACTTTTAATTTATATCTTATTATGTTTTTATAAGTTCTTAAATATCCTTATTGATGTAAAACTTATTTCCAAGTGTTGAGGTACCCTTTTTATCTCATAAAATCATTTTCTGAATTTTAAAGAGACGTCGTCAGGTTGTCAATTTTTTAGAAGGGAACTTCTTAAACCAATTTCAATTCTTTGGGATAAACTTTTACATCTTGAATATGTCATCCTACGAATATGTGTGAATTATCTATGATTGTTTTACAATTAATATCCACTAATATTGGGTGTATATATATTTTTCAAACATAATTATGTGATTTATTTATCCTTAATTTAAGGATACCATCATTATAAGTCATTTCATCTCAATTTACATTTCTATTGAGATTTCATTGTTGTTATGCACCAATTCACTCTTATATGGTGTATATACTATACTCTAAAAAATTATATCATGAATCCCTTTATTCTCATGATATTATAATTTTCTGATTAAATGTTATTCCTCAATTATTTGTATTCAAGTGTCTCTCTTTTTGTTAAAAAACACTTTAACTAAAATATTGTTTTAAATGTTTTTGAGATTTATTCTTCTAAATATTTATCATTAATGTCCATGTTTTCAATATGGGTTTTAGGATTTATTTATATGGACATTAATTTTTATAAATAATAATTCATTTAAACCCTTCAAAGTGGTATGGGACACTTTGATTAAAAAATATTTTTTTAAATGGGTTTGAAAATGATTTGATAAAACATTGTTTATTTCAATATCTTGATTTGATATATTGGAATGTGGAAATGTTATATTTCTTTTAAAAATGTGTCATATGTTATGATTAATTAATGGTTATTGGGAATTTTTTATGTATACAGGTGGTTCCGTGATAAACCTTGGGCGGGTGAGCCCGAGATAGCTCTCCAATGCATTGGTTAATGAGACGGAGGTGAACGTGATGTTTCTCCATAGAGATTTTGGGAATATACCGTAATGGGTATTCCAAGTGTAACTCCCTATGTATCTATGATTGATAAAATATAAGATTGATATGGATTCCATAAGTAACCATTATGATTTATGATTTGTGTGTGTTATTCATAAATCTTATGATTTCATAAGGTATGTTATGATTGAATGGTATGGTTTCATTGATTTGTATTTATTGATGGCATAATGTTTTCCTTTCTTATTTTATAACCCTTTCTGATCTTTTTATGCTCATTCCAATTTTTTGAAATGTTTTCCACAACACTTAAAGATGAATATGGTCACGGATAGGATAAAGGAAAAGTCATGGTATCTAAAACCTGGAACTAGACATGTTTATTTTTAAGAGTTTTTATTTTATGAAAAAATGGATACTAAGTTATAGGGTCTACTTGTAATATTCCTGTTGTAATATAATTGTGATGGCCAAATTCTCTAAAACTATAAACCTGAAAAGTTCCTCATTGTGAATTATTCATTTAATTCAATTTTATGTAACGTTTAAGGACGCGTATTTGTAGTTGGTATCATAGGTCGGTTTAGATAACTTTAGAGGTTAGAAAATTCTTTAAGCATAAGTGACATTACCATAATGGTTAGGATTTAAGAAAGAGCCGTAGTTATTTTTACAATGTGAATGAGTTTAAGATAACATGAATAAGTATATCTTAGTGGTTACCCTCCTCATAAGATACTATATGATGATTTTACTGATGTACTCACACAAACCTTTTTGGATTTAGTAAATGGTTTGATCTAGCAGGCCCCAAAGTAACAGTGTATGTGAAGAAACCTGTGATGGTTTTATGAACGAGCAACTGAATGATATGGGAGCTGCAATGAGAACACTTGTGGTTATTCTCAACCAACTTTATAGAGTCATGATTGACCACCTGAACCTTAGTGATCTTTGTAAGGCATCATATATGCGGGAAACAAATCCCTACAAAAGTTCAGGTAACAATCATAAAAGTAAGTGTGTTCAAAAGTCTATGTGTCAAAGATGTGGAAAGAAACACATAGGAAAATGTTTCAAATGGATATAAAGATGCTATAGATGTGGAAAAGAATGTCATCAAGCAAGAACCTTCCATGGAAAAAAAGAAGCATCTAGTTGAATCTAGGAAAGGGAAAGAGGTCCTTTTGGAGCGATCAATTGAATGATTTAAATGTGGTGTGCATGTTCATTATGAAAACACATGTTCTACGAAGAAGTTTCAGGAATGGGATCACTTGGATCGTACAAATATATGTTTACCAAAACCTAATGCCATTTCGATTGAGGATGATGAAACTGACAATGACTAATGAAAGGTATGGATTAATTCTTACCATACGTTTTGATATTATTGAATAATAGGATAGGATTCATAATTTTTGTATGTAGGAAATAATTATTTCAAAATAATTTGGTAATGAATGGTTAAGGGATCATGAAGAACGTTGGATGAGTAAGAGGTCGACAAATAAGGGATTCAAGTGTTATGGTAGATTTCATGATGGTGAAATTCTTAAAATTATTAATGCTCTTCTGAAGATGGTATTACATTAGTAAACTTTTTATTGTATGTGTAACCCTGATGTTTGATATATGAAAATTTTATTCAAGGAATAATTGCCTTATCTATTGTGGATATAGTTATAAAGAACCATTTGGGTTTATATGATCCTTGACTTTGAGGCAATTGCCAGTTAATACATCTTGGGATGCAAAACGAAAGTTATTAGACAACCTTTTCTGGTTAAAATATGTTATGGTTATTTTTGATGAATTTATCTCTTTTTGGGAATGCAATAAAATTATTTAGTTTTTCAAATGGGACAACACGCAAACTATGTGACAACCTGTCGCATCTGACGAAGCTATTGGAATCAAACCCACAACCAAAGTGTGACTAGTATTTATTGCCTACCACTAGACTATGTGGAGTCCCTGGTTAGTATAACTAATTATTTTTAGTTAGATTATGTTATGAATCAAGAATAAGTTGATTTTGGGTTATCTATGGAAATTATTAACCTATCATGGAGGATATGTGATTAGGTTAATTACATTTCATTATGATACTTTAAGAGTAACAGATTTTATTTGGAGATAAATGTGAAGATTTACCTTGGGAGACTATGTGATTAAATCCTTTACAGATTTGGGTTTCAATTTTATTTTGGTTTACTTTGATGAATTTTAAGGATAACTGTTTATTTAATGGTATTTCTTGAACCTTGGTTTCTTTTTGTTGAATTTTTGATATTAAGAGTAGTATTTCTTTTTAAAAAGGATTATCCTTTTGGTGATTATCTGAAATTATACTATACGTTTTGGTTTTAGTTGATGTCTAACTACAAGAAAAATAGATAGTCCCCCTTTTGTGGATTATGTTATTCTATAGATGATTTATTCTTGTGCTTTTGATGTGACCAAGTCTTTTTGAATTCTCATCATTTAGAGAATTGATTAGTTCTGGTAGAAAATTATTAAAAGATGATACTCTACTTGAAGGTAAGTATATTTCCTGATGTTTTTATTCTATGTAGAAGATGAATTATTCAAAATTGTGAAAAGGAACGTAAAACCAAAACATTGTTGGTTTACGTTTCCTACTGTGTAATCAAATACTGTTTACCCACATCATAATTTTATGATTTTATTGTGGTTAACATTCTCCTAATCATGTTTCCTATCACTCTCCATTAGAACATGACCTTTGTTTTCTCCTCCATATCTATGTTTTCATGGAATCTTAGTATGGTTTAACTCGGGTGACCATTATACTTCTCTTTATTTCTTTTAAAGTGATAGTTTTACTAACTCTTTATCCGATATGGGACTTTCAATAAAGTTTCCGAGGCCAAATTTTAAAATTGGGAGGATGCAATTCCCAAACGGGGGGAAGGATGTAACATCCTAGGTAAATAAACAATATGAATTATTCATATTTATTAATTTTTGAATTAAATATTAATTTTACTTTAAAAGGGTTTCTATGTTTGATAGCGTACCTGATACGAAACAACGGGTTTATGTGAAATCTTACGTTGCACACTAATAATATATTATTATTTTAAAAGGTAGTTAACTCCTAGACATTGTATTGGCGGGAATGAACGAAACTAAATACAATATGATTATACATTTCTGTTAAATTTATTTAAATTTATTCAATAAAATTTAGAGTCTTAAAATATTAATGAATCTAATTTTAAGCATAATTTACATTAAAAGGCCGATTTATTTCCTTTTAATGGAGAACCCTTTTTAAATCTAGTTTTGGTCACTTTAATACATTATATATGTCCAAATAAAATCATTCTTTATAATGGGGAAATTAAAATTTATTTTGTGTAAATTTTTGGAATTTTTCTGATAAAGTTCATTTTTTAATGAATAGTGAAAAATATGGAATATTAATTCAAAAGTGCCATTTAATATAATTTATTTATATGGTTATATTATCTTTTTAATTGGATTTAAAGTGAAATTAAAATATATTTTTACCGTTTAATCCAATTTTGGTCATTGATTTAATTTCACTATGAAATTGGACATAAAAAAGTATCAATCTTTTGGTAGTTATTGTTTCTTAAAAACACGCTATTTTTTTGATAAAAGGGATTAATTTTAAAATTAAATAATTACACTTCTATGTATTGAATTTGTAAAAGTAAACATCATTTTTGAATTCGGAATATCAAATATAGCTTAGGCTGTAGTTTTGGTATTTTTCTGAAAAACTTCAATTTTTGATGAATAGTGAAACCACTTAATGGTAGTTAAAAATAGAATTTTTCATTTAAATGAAATTTTACCACTTCTGTGAATTAAATTTCAAAAATCCGACATACATGGTTGTTATCAAGATGTAAAATTTTGTTCATTAATATGAAAGTAATTTTTGGTGAATAGTATCTTTTGACTTTTATTTACCGCGGTTAAAGGTAAATAGGGTAATTCAAGGTTAAAGGAATATTATAATAATTCAAAATTACATTAACACTTGTCAAAAACTAATTATTTGAATCATTAACTACCATGGGAATCGTTGGGTTGATTTTGGAACCCCATTGAGCCACGTGGCAGTGATAATGACAATTTAGATTAATTAAAATAATTTAAAGACAAAATTGACATCAACAAAAATCTTATAGTAATTAATTTTTATATGGTGTTATATAAGTCCTATTTTAAACTATAAATATTATTTAGAAAGATAAAAATATTTCCTACATCATGGTATTTTTCTTAAACTTTTATAAATCAGACAAGTTAAATTATTTATGAAAAAATAATGATAGTGTATTTACCTCATTAATAAATGATTTAAATAAATAAGATTATAATGATCAAAATATTATCCAAAATATGTCCAATTCGGATTGGATGATTATAGTTAGACAATGAGTCAACTTATCATAATCTTTAATGATTTTTGGATTTTTTTAAATCGAAAATAATTATATAATAAAATAATATTTTCACACTTTCCTAAAGAGCCCCTCCCCCCCTTATAAAAGGAGACCATTTCTATCCAATTACTCACACATCTCATGACATTTTACTCATTAAAACTCTACCCAATTAATCTTTCTACATCCCTCTACTCCTCTTATAATCCTTTCCTTAGGTAGAAGGCTCTTCAAGAAGTCCTTTGGTTCAAACGAAAGTGAGTTACCCAAATTAAAGGTAACAGTTTCTCTTAAATTGTTTTATTTTATTTTCCTTCTCCAACCCCTAAACTCTTTTTATTCCTTTCTCTTGTAACAAAACAAGTATCCACAATATATTATGAATTTTTTATGAGAAATATTCTAACTACACATACAAACACCTCCATCTAATGGATGAATAACATAATGAGTCTATGGATGGAAAACTAACACCTCATGAAATGATGATTGTTCAAATATCTCCAACCGCCTCTCTTGGTGGCCATTATGATGGCACTGTATTTATATATGATATCTATTATTTTTAAGTTTTCATTATGATTCTGTATTTTCTATTTATAGCATGCCTTTATGGTTTCCATAGTGGGTAAATACGATAATCTTATTTGAGGAAGCGCAGACTACCGCCCCTCAAAGTGATTGACTCGTTAATGCCTTATGTTGGATGTATAAAGGATAGAGTTAATGATATCATATATGATATAATACTAGAATTATAATATACCTATTTATCATTATTTTTTAATTTCATTAAAATAAAAAATAGAAATCAAATTAGTGTTCATGCGTACGTACGGCTTACCGTCTCCATGAACGGTGCATTTCATTTCTTACCTCTAAATGTTATGTACTATTATAAATACATGTACATAACATATATATATGATAAATATGATATTTGAGTCATGAATATCATTCTGGATATAATGAACCTCTTACCACATGAACAACTTGTTATTATAAGATGTCTATTTTTGACTCAAGTACCAAATATCGACAAAATGAACATTATTAACTTTAATGATTACATAATGTTTATAACATGGTAATAAGTGATATAAAAAGAATAATGAACTTGAGAAAGGTTCTTAGGAAAGTATAAATTAACTTTAGTTTATTATTCAGGATATTAAAGAACGATCGAGTCAAGTCGGACACGAGGTAAGTGATTTTCTTATCTCACTTTCAATTCCGTGAGATTTCTATTGTTCGCCAATAATTTATTGAATGTGGTTTATTGTGTACTTCCATTTGATATATATTATCATTATTATCTTTATATTCAAGTTATTATGTAAATAATTTATTGGTTATTAATTTTTGGTCATACTACTCAGTTGATTACAATGTGGTAAAGGATTTCATCTCACTTTTTATTCCTGCGAGATTCATGCTATATTTGCCACTATTTCCTTTTGCGTTGTGTATGTACTGACAATGATTATACTCATTGTGTAATATAATTAAATTTATGAGTATTTAAATATTCATTGTATTATCTTTCTTTCATTTGGAATATGTTTTGTAAGTTACCATATCGATAAGGGAACCTTTCACCCTCCTCTTTTTTAAAAGTATTCTTTTTGTTATGACTTTTAATTTACATATTACTATGTTTAGATATGTTCTTATATATCATTATTGATTTAAAAATTATGTCAAACTATTGAGGTACCCTTTTTATCTCATCAACTCGTTTTCTGAATTTTATAGAGACGTCGTGAGGCTGTCGAATTTTCACAAGGGAACTACTTATCCCAATTTCAATTATTTGGGATGAACATGTATTTCTTGAATATGTCATCTTAAAAAAATGTGTGGATGAACTCTGATTTTTTACACTTAATATACACTTATATTGGGTGTATTTATATTTTTCGCACATAATTATGTGATTGATTTATCCTTAATTTAAGGATACCATCTTTATAAGTTATTTCATCTCAATTTACATTTCTATTGAGACTTTATTGTTGTTATGTACCAATTCACTCTTATATGGTGTATATACTATACATTGAAAAATTATATCATGAATCCCTTTATTCTCATGATATTATAATGTTCTGATTAAATGTTATTCCTCAATTATTTGAATTCAAGTGACTCTGTTTTTGTTAAAAAATTCTTTAACTAAAATATTGTTTTGAATGTTTTAAAGATTTATTCTTCTAAATATTTATCATTAATGTCAATGTTTTAAAAATGGGGTTTAGGATTTATTTATATGGACATTAAATTTTTCAAATGAAAATTAATTTAAAATCTTCAAAGTGGTATGAGACACTTTGATTCAAAAATCTCTTTTTAAATGGTTTTGAAAATGATTTGATAAAACATTGTTTATTTCAATATCTTGATTTGATATATTGGAATATGGAAATTTTATCTTTCATTTATACATGTGTCATATGTTATGATTATTTTATGGTTATTGGGAATTTTTTACATATACGGGTGGTTCCGTGATAAAATTAGGGCCGGTGAGCCCGAGATAATTCTCCAATGCATTGGGTAATGTGATGGAGGTAAACGTGATATTTCTCCTATGAGATTTAGGGAATATACTGTGATTGGTATTCCAAGTGAAACTCCCTATGTAGCTATGATAGCTACAATGTATGTTTGATTTGGATGCCGTATGTAACCTTTAAGAATTATGATTTTTCTGTGTTATTCATAAATCTTATGATTTCATAAGGTATGTTATAATTGAAAAGTATGGTTTCATTGATTTGTATTTATTTATGGGTAATGTTTTCCATTCTTATTTTATAACCCTTACTAAGATTTTTATGTCCATAACATGTTTTTGAAATGTTTTCCACCAGAATTAAAGATGAATAGGGTCAAGGATGAGATCATGGAAAATTCATGCTATCTAAAACATGGAATTAGACATGTTTATTTTTAAGAGTTTTTATTTTATGAAAATATGGACACTGAGTAGCATTGTATACTTGTAATATTCAAGTTGTAATGTAATAGTTATGGCCTATTTCTCTAAAACACTAAACCTGAAAAGGTCCTCAATGTTAATTATTCATTTAATTAAATATTATGTAATATTTAAGGCTGGGTCTTTATAGTAACTTAGTTAGAAGAGTATAGAAGCCTCTATGGGATTTTCTAGTGACTGTTATGAAAATTTTCAATGGGAAGTCTTCTAAAATAAAAGATGTCTTCAAGGATTAATGAATACAAAACCAACATTTTATATTATAATTTTTCTATAAAATATAGAATGTATATTGTAACGTTACCATGATATCTTTTCATAGGATTTACATTGTTACTAGTTGTATGTGACTCCATGAGTCAATATCAATCGAAAAATTCATCCTCCTTGTGACCCTAAGATAACTAATGAATGTTGAAATGTTGTGGTGAATTGGTTGGCCATAATGATTCCAACCAACCTCAAACTTTATACCATGACTTCATGCCTTGATAATTTTTTTCAAAATGGTAATGTTGTGCCATTCTTGTTTTTTTAATCAATATGTTTTTGATCCACTAATAATTCCACAGTTTCATCATAAACAGTATGGTATTGATTAGGATTGGATACATCATCATATTTAGAAGACAATGTCTGCATGAGTAATCAAACATTTAATTTCACTTGAATAAAAATAATGAAATACACTCTATGAATAGAAGACCACAATTTTATGCATCTTGCATGAAATATTTTACTTTATTAAATATGGATATAATATAGCAACACTACAATACACCTAACCTACACTACCTTAATTTAGTCAATCCTTAGATAATTTATTCCATTGAATCTCTTCATGATTCGTTTGAGGTTACTCATTCCCTCTTTCAATATATCCTTCCTCCCATAATTGTTCGATAGATATGTCATCAATGAACTTTGGAATGACAGTGATGGGAGGAAGGCCAGTTTGAAAGAGAGAGTCTAATCCATCATTCACGGATAGAAGACAATAAATGGTCTATGGAATAAAGTTTCCTAGGAACCTACACAAATAGAATCACTCAAAAAGGATTCAAAATTGAAGAAGAATTGGAATACCTCCACATTGTTGGTCATGATAAAATAAATATTACTCACCTACATTGGACATCACTTCTGTCTACTCTAGGATTCATCACCAACCATTTTTGGATATTTTTTTAATCCACCATAGGATCAGTCCAATAACATATATCCATTTGAAGGGTGGATTTTTCAACTTATGATTAGTATTGATCTATAATTTTCTTACTATTATAAATGAAATAAATCTATTCAACTAAATCCTAAATTTATTATTATGATATATTACCAGAAAATCATAGAAGAATTGTAGATAATTCCTATAATTGAAAATTATACCACAAAGCTTGAGGTATATCAACAATTAATTCAAGTAAATCAGGATAAATATAATATCTAGTATACATAGGATATTCATTGGCTCCTTCCTATATAAATATAGGTGTTACAGTGGTGACATATTCTATATTAATGTAGAGATTCATATAATTTCACCTAAAAAAATAATATTTCCAACATACCTCACATTAATTGTCCTATTCTAAAATATCATAAAGACCCTCAATACAAACTCATAATTGAGGAATGGTAAATCCATACAATTATTCTTACCAAGAAAATAACGCTATCAAAATCAATAAAAGAACCAAAAACTATATTCCCAAGTCTCAACTGAATCTACAAAAAAAATATCATAAGACAAGTTTTGGGAGAAATAAGGATTCATGTTCCTCACTCGATTTAGATTCGGGGTAGATATTAAAAAAACTAATCTTTTCTAAATGAATGTGTAAATCAGTAAGAGTGTTATCCTAGGATACAAAACCTCTAATATTTTGTTTGGAATTTTTAGGAGGAAGAATTTAAATGACACAAGACATGAAATCAACTTATTAATATCCATTATATCAAACTAAACAATCCCTCCAAAACCATACGACATATCCAAAAGCATAAACACAAAAAAACACAACATCAACAAATTATAAAACATATTTTTATTGAAGATCACTAAAATTATATAAATAGATATAAACAACTACACTAGAGTAAAAATAAAACAATACCATTTTTAGTGTTCATTAATATTAGAATATATTTTTAAATAAAGATAGTTCATTTTCATTCATTTCTATAAAAATGTACATTTTTACACAACATTTTTCTAAAAAAACATAATTAAATTAACCAATTTATTAAATATATTTTACGATATAATAAATCCATTTCAAAATATACCATAAAGAATATATTAATAATGAAATAGTTGATTTGGAAAATAAGAAAACCCCATTTTAAACCTAAAAAACATTTAAAATTTTCAAAACATTACCCAACACTATATCAAATACATTTAAATAACGTCAAAAAACACTAACCCCACTTTAATTCACCTCCCACAAGTGAGAATTAATGTCAAGAGTAATTCAATAGTTAAAATTTGTTGAAATATGTCTAAAATGAATTGAAAAACTTCTGGCAGGTTTAGTGGACTCCTTATAACTATCCACTTGGGCTCCACATGGTTAGATTGACCATGGGGACTAGCCGTGTAGCTCCATCTTATTATCCACCATCAGCCCAAACACAACCAAATCCCATTATCACATAAATCACATTGAAATTTTAAATATAAATTATCATATTAAAAACATGAAACTGATTAAAATCTTAACTAAATGACAATACTCATCGCAAATGTTCCCTATAAAATCATTTCTTTCAACAAAAGAGAGTCTGTGACACTCCCCTAAATGTACATCTCGAGTTCTGACAACCTAATTCCACACTACCCTTAACCTTAAAACAAAAAAGTGCACTTTAAAACATAGGAACTCTGAAGAACCTATGCTAAAATATCATTTTTTACAAACTAGATTAAGTCATGTGTCAATACAAAGGGATATAGATAACATGTTTGGGAAATGGGTTAACCTCTAAAATGTTCAGAAAAACTCAATTTGAGTTGCTATAAAGACAAAATTACCTTTACAGTATCATGTGGGAAAAAATCTATTTTTTATCCATACATTACCATACACATTTTTTGACTAACCTAAACATATGAAAACATCATAATGTTTCATCAAAACCATTGTGTATGGAGGAAACGATGAAATTGAACCACTCTTGTTATTTCAGTAGTGAGGAGATGACATATAGAATCCATCATGGTTATGAAAAATGAAAAAAATGTAAAATGAGGAACCCAAAACATCAAAAATTGATATAGGAAAATTAATAAATAACATATATTATATTATATCCTTGATTATTTTGAGGGAACATAGAGGAGTCGGGTAGGTTGCAAAGAAAAGAGGTTTTGTGTTGATCCAAAGACCCGATTCAGAAACCAATTTGAAGCATGGATGAGTGTAATTAACTAAAAGAAACAAGAGGTTATGTGTTGGTTTTTTAATGTTTCTTTATGTTGGTGATGCTCGAGTTTTTTTTGACGATGGTGACGCGATAGTGTCAAGAAATGGTATTGTTGGAGATTCATTCTAACATTGTCTACATGGGCATCTGCTATGGGGTCATGATTTCTTTATTCTCTCCAAGGTGGAGTAGCGCGGTGGTCTTCATTGTCATTTGGGATGTGAGACTAGGAGTCCAGTTCAAGGATATTGACAACGATTATCAGCTGACTATCTTTTGCCGTCTTTTGGGATTGGTTTTTTTGGTTTTTCGTTTATTATAGTTTTTCAAATCTATTATGGATGGATTTTAAAGTGATTTTTGATTTTGGTGTTTTAATTTTGAATTTTGAGGATGGTGTCAACCAGTAATCTATAAGGATTATCTCCAGATGAGTATACAGATCAGGAATATTTCATCGGTCATGAACTTTTAGATTTGGATAAAAGAGAGGGTATGTATTTTCCATTAGTACCTGACCCATGAAACACTACGTAGGATAGATTTCTGAGTGGTTATGTGAGGTGGAGGGTTGACATGTCATCATTATTTCTATATAGGAGTAGTTCTAAGTAGTCTATATCTAGTTTAACTCATGTATGATTGTAATTTGGGTGACCCATTTTATCTTCAAAAGTGTTTTTGAAATAAAAATTTAATTTTTAGTCATTATAAATATTCATTTTATATATCTATGTTTAATATATAAAATTTATTAATATTTATAATCTATATATATTTATATTATATATATTAATTTTGAACAAGAATTATTTAATTAATAAAATGTTTTATATTTCTCTAAATTTAATTTTTTTTCATTTTATTCTGGACCTTTATCAGTGCTACAAAAGTGTTGATAAAGAGACACTTTTATCAGTGCTAAAAATGCACGGATAAAGGGAATGTTTTAACATCACAAAAAATAAATCACGGATAATGGTTTACTTTATCACCGCTAAAATAAGAGTCGATACAGGTTACCTTTATTAGGGAAAACTAATAGCAGTTATAAAAGGTTCCCATTATCAGCTCTATTTTAAGCTCTGATAAATGGCTTCCTTTATCAACTCTATTTATAACACTGATTAATATGGGCTTTACCATCGAATTTTTATAGCACTAATAAATTTCAAAACTATTATAGATTTTTTAGTAGTGTTGTATCATGGATATTATTATTTAAAAACTACCTACAATTTATACATATTTTGTTTTACATTGAAATCTATTTGATTGATTGGTGGAATATTGATATTATGCAATCTTTATTCAATGTTAATTTTTATTTATTAGTAGTATTATCCATTAATCAAATAGATAATTAAATATATATTGAATTAATTGAATATTCAGTGGTAGGTGGGGCCCATAATTATATAGTACCTTAATGCATTGATAGGTCTCCTGCGATAAATCAGTTGGCCAAATTGAATGGATTTTTGGTGTTTATATACCCATCGATTAAACTGTCTTAGGATATGGTCTTAAAAATATATATATCTTGATGTCTAAGATCATAAAAACCAATATTTAAAATTGACCTATTTTATAATTTAGTTATTATCATCGATGATATTGTTTCATTGATATTATCCATGGATGAATTTATTTCTCAAGTTATTGATTAAATGGAATATTGTTTTGTTATTTACCTTTCCACATTTATTATTACTTATTTACTCATGATAGCTTCCATTTTACAAACCCCTTATTGAGAATTAGATATCACCCTTATTTTGTAACATTTACCCAGGATATGAAGAAAAATTCATTGAATTTATTCTAGGATGACGAATGTTTTCCATTACATTTATTTATATTTTATTCCAAATGTAAAATTGGTATCATGTATGTATTTGGCTCTCCATGTCAAAAAAATAGATTGGTCCATCAAGATTAGAACATGTATCTATGACAATACAATAGAGTTTACACTGACTCCTGGTCATTGAATTTGTGGTTATTACATCCGCCCCTCTCTTCATTTTCTTCTCACTTTTCCCACACGGCTCACAAGTAACCAAACCCTTGACTATCCTTTCAACCATATACATTATAGGTCTAATCTTGATCATATTTAATCCGAATATATGATAAAACTTGGTTTTCTTCTTTTCCCCCTTCGTCCACTATCAGTCATTTTGATGGTGAGTGATCAAATTTTTAGAGATATATATTTTAGGGTTTTTATAGATCATGATTAATCCCTAGTTAATCATATGGATTTTTTTCAAGGAGTATCAACAATTATTTTTCCTTTAGATGAAATATTATTGGCATTTTTGCCCCACTTAGTGTGTTTTTCAATTATTTGAACAATTTTCAATGTTATTATATAACTAAATTTTAATTAAATTTGTGGATTTTGGCATAATTTATTTTATATATCAATTATTATTCTCAAAACATAAGGATATGAATTTATTATTGAATTATGAGGTGGGTTTCCTTTACTCTCTTTTAATTTTATGATAATGTTGTGATGGTTGTTACTTTTAGTTGGATTAATTATGGTTCTTGGGGTGATATTATTAATATTCGTGTGGTATGGTAGGGTCCTCCAAAGTCAATGAGTCCTATTCCAATAAAAAGTATATGTTGGTTCCCTAGAACAAACTACATTTGTATATTAAATTACCAATATATTTTTATTAATTAATATCTTATCCCATGATGATTATTGTTCTCCATAACATTTATAGAACAAATTCCTTAGAGTATTTGATGGATCAAATTTTTATAGTAATTCACTAGAATAATTAGAATTAATAAGTTTTATGAGGTAACCCACTAATATTTTAAAATATACTATTTTTAATGAAATTTTATTTCTTTGATAGAGTTACATGAAACACAGAGCTTA
Source organism: Viscum album (assembly GCA_963277665.1). Classification (NCBI taxonomy): domain Eukaryota; kingdom Viridiplantae; phylum Streptophyta; class Magnoliopsida; order Santalales; family Viscaceae; genus Viscum; species Viscum album. Next base: position 1,267,336,924 of record OY728143.1, on the reverse strand, counting down.
AAAAATTGTGATATGCTATTAAAATATTATTATTTAATGTTACTATCATTGTATAGCCATTGGATTGGAAGATATGATTAGTAATGAGTAAATAATAAAAAATATACGGTTTTCAAATGTATAAAATAAATTCATTTTTTATTTATTGATTATAAATGAAAATAAAAATCATTTTAAAGTAAAGGAAATCGTTTTTTTAGAAAATGTTTTTTTATGCACACAATGTTTATTTATCTTAGTAAATTAAATTGGTCACTATTGGGATAAATATTAAAAATATATTTTATATTTTATATATTCAATAATTTTTTATCACTACTATAATATTTTATCTTGGCTTGAGAAAAGAATAAATCTAATTTTTTACTTAAAATTATCTTTTTCTAAAAATTGACTTCGTCTCATTTCGCACACATATTTTAAAATTATTTTTTTAAAATTTTATAAAAATTATTCGAAAAAAATTAATTTAAATGTTTAAATCATCATGTAAAAATTAACTTTGAATTAATATTTGAGGATTTTCTAAAAATGTGATTTTATTAATGAATAGTGAAAAATAAGTGTTTTTTTTAAATTTTCATTCCATATAAAGAAATTACAATTTTTAATTTCTATTTGAAATTGTTTTAAAATTGAAATAAGTTCAATTATAAAATAATTAATTAAGCTTAGATCATTTTAATCAATTTTACAATAATGTTTTTGCTAAAAATGTTTTATACTTATTAAATCTTTTCAACAGGAAACAAGTTTTTCTAACGTGTTTATGGGGTTAATTTTAAATTATATTAATTAAATTTGGTAAAGTATAATAGCTATTTTAAATTATATTAATTAATAATATTTAATAGTTTCATCTTAATTTTTTGTCTTAATTACCAGTAAAAACTGTAAAACATAATTATCCCAGTTAAAGTAAAAACTGGTTTACCGGGGGTTAAACTTAAAAGATAAGGGTAAAAATGACCTAAAACTTCATTAATTTCTATTTAGTATCCATATTTACGCCTTATATCATATAAGGGTCTATAATTAACATTTGTAGCATTTTTTGTTGGTTAAAGTGGGTATACTCTATCTTATTTTTAGAATTCCAAGCATGTCCACTCCCCTCTTATAAATGGAAACCCCTCTTCTCTCCAATCTGGACATAAAGATACATTTTTTTAATTTAATATGTATCTAAATACCTTATAACATAGTTAAAATGACAAATAGTCTCCATTTTTATCATAAAAATTTTTTGGGAAGGCATTAGGTATAAACATAAATAGGTTGTTTGATTAAGAGGTGTAGTTCTTATCCTTGCATCTTTATTTTATGTCATCTTGTAACCTATAAAATTATTTTCAAACAATTATAAAATAACAACCCCACTATCTTCCATATACATATATTTTATTCTATTAGTTCTATAACCATTCATCTTCTCCTCTTCCATCATATGGGAAATTAAATTCTTGATCTTGTGTACGAGAAACTACCACCTCAGTAACCGATGTTATTCATTTTCCATAACCACCTATCAAGGATGAATATAGTGATTAATTTAATTTATATATATGATAATTATGAAAAAATACACTTATTTAATTATAATATCACATTTATCTTATTACATTCAAATCTTTTAGAAACTGATAATGTCACTCGTGCGTACGTGAAAACAAATGCCTCCACGAAGAGTTTCAATTCATTTTTCATTTTATTTAAACATGGATGGTAATAAAGATAGATTTTATGAAAATATATGATTAATAATTTATAATAATGAATTTTTAAATTTTAATTATTATTTAATTTTCTTTAGTTCCATCAGTCAAAAAAATGACAGCTATATTCATGTGTAGATTCGACCTACAATCTCTATGAATTGTGTAACTCGTTTTATATCTATATATTTTATGGATCATAATAAATACATATAAAATGAATATATTTTATATTTATATAATGGTTAAAATTTTGGAGATAGTAGAACTATGATCAATGTACAAAGACTGAAGCTACCCAACCAAAACATGCATGAAAAACAAAGTATTTATTACCTAAAACATTGATTTTAACAAATAATTGGTAATAAATGGGTGATAAAAAGTTATAAGTAAATAATATATGGTTTTATGTATTTTATTATTATTATTATTTAGTATATTTATAAAAAAAATATTTATTATATCTGATTTTCAACATTTTTTAGGGAAATTATACTGGAGATAAGGTTTTATTTCCCAATCTCATCATTATTCAAGATTATTTCTATTTTTGTAATCATTGGGGATATACTTATATATTTATATATTAAAAGAAAAATAATTTATTATACACTATTTCTAACATCCCATGAAAGTAATGAATAATAGATATTTTTATATATGTCTATTAATGAATTAGATAGTGTTTTAGAGGCTTAAAATGCAAATAAATCCAATCTTAAGCATGGAATACACTAATATTTTTAAAAGATTGTTTTACTGCCTTTTGATGGAAAATCATTTTTAAATCTATTTTTTGACAATTTTATAAGCTATTTTTGTCAAAATAAACTTATTTTTATGATTGTTACATCAAAATTTACTTTGTGGGAATTTTTGGCATTTTTCTGACAATGTTCATTTTTAATGAATAGTGAAAAATACTGCATTTTACATCAAAACTGCTTTTTAATCTAATTTATTTATATGATTAGATTATCTTTTGAATTTTTTTTAAAGTGAAACCATAAAATATTTTTCCCATTTGATTCAATGGTGGACTTTGAAATTAATTTCACTTTGAAATTCGACATAAACAAATATCAATCTTTTTATATATATTGTTTCTTAAAAACACACTATTTGTTTTGACAGCGGGAGTTAATTATTAAATTAATTAATTCTACTTTTATTCTTTGAATTAGGAAATATAAACACCATTTTTGAATTCGTAATATCAAATATAGCATAGAGTGAATTTTTGGTAATTTTCTTAAAAACTCCAATTTTTTATGAATAGTGAAACCACTAAGTGGTAATCAAGCAAACTGATTTTTTAGTTAAATGAATGTTTTCCACTAATGTGTATTGAATTTTGATAATCTGACACACATGGTTGTCATTAGTATGCAAAATGTGGTTCAATGGGATGAAAATAATTTTTTGGTGAATAGTAACTTTTTTTCATTAATCGCGATTAGAGGTAATTAGTGTAATTTAAGGTAAAAATGATATTATAAAAATGTGAAAACACCATGACACTTTTTCTACCCCTATTTGATGAGTCATGGCCGACCAAGACAACCCATGGGTCGATTTAGGGGACCCTATGGAGCCTCTTGGGTGAGATAATGACTTTAATGCCTTTTTTTTAAATAAAGGTGAAAATGACACTAACATAAATTGTTTTACTAAAAAAAATTTAGAAGGGGTTATACTAATTATAATTTTGTCTATAAATACTCTTCGGAAATATAAAAAGATTTACTACATCAGGATATTTTTTTTATAATTTTTAGACATTAAATAAATTAATTTAATTATGACATCATGATGATGCAACGATGACCTCATTAATGAACAGTTTAAATAAAATGAAATGATATTATAAAATCTAAGACCTACACTTGTCCAAAAAATATTTGATGGAAATATTTAGAAGCCTTATCATCTTATATTCTAAATATATCAATGTGGGACCCTATAAATTCGAAACACTTTTGAAAATAAAATAATAGTTTCATAATTTACAAAAGTGCCCCTCCTCTCCTCTTATAAAAGGCCCCAACCTATACCTCATTTCACACACTCCTCAAGCCTTTGGCTCGGCCATCCACTTCCCATTTAATATTTCCAAATCCCTCTCCTCATCCTAGAGGATTCCATTTGGGCATAATCCTTTCAAAGGAAGCCTTTAGGCTCAAATCAAAAGGAGTTACACTTTTAAAGGTAATTCATTCTCTCATGTTAATTTGTTATATTTTGCTTCTCCAACCCCCTAAACTCTTTTTATTTTCTTCTTTTGTAACAAAAAAAATATCTTCAATATACTAGGATGTTTTTATAAGATTTATTCGAGCTACACTCTCACACAACTACATCAAATGGTTAAAGAACATACGGTTTCCATGGATGGCGAAATTCTGCCTCCCGAAACAATGATTGTTCAATACTCATTTAACACCTTCAAAGGTGGCCATTATGATGTCAATATTTTTATATATGATATATAATATGTTTATGATTTCCTTAATCATATGTATTTTTCATTTATGGCGTACCATTATTGTTTCCATTATGGGTAAACACGATATCTTCATTTTAGGAATTGCGGACTATCGCCCCCTGAAAGTGATTTGATTCTTTAATACCATATGTGGGATGTGTAAAGGATAACATTAATTATATTATATATGTTATTATACTGGAATTATAATATACTCTTATATCATTATGATTACATTCCAGAAAATACGAAATAGAAATGGAAGTAGCGTTCATGCGTACGTACGGCTTACCGTCTCCATGAACGGTGTATTTTATTTCTTACCTCTAAATGTGATGTAATATTATAAATACATGTATATGATGAATATATATGATATATATGTTATCAAAATCATTAATATCATTCTGGATATAACGAAACTTTGACCAAATTAACAACATTTAAGTGTAAGAAGTATATTTTTGACTTAAGAACCAAATACCGACAAAATGAATATTATTAACTTAAATGATCACATGATGTTAATAACATGGTATAAAAGGAATAATAAACTTGAAAAAGGTTCTTATGTAAGTATAGATTAACTCAAGTTTATTATTTAGGAGATTAAAGAACGGTCGGGTCAAGTCGGATACGTGGTATGGGACTTCGTCTCAATCTCCTTTCATTGAGGCATATTTTATTTTATACACAATCTTATTTTATAAGTTGTATAAACCCCTTTGACTTTTACGCTTATTCAAAAGTAATATTTTTATATGAAGCATTTTACTAAACAACAAAAAGGAATGTTTTTTTCGTACGTATGCGGCGACAATGACTTCTCCACCGCCGTGACCATTATTTGAGTTTCGGCTTCCTATACAAGCCATACCCTTTTTTAAAAATGAAAAATAAATACCATGTTTTACTTTGGTATTGAAAATGGTTTTTATAATGTTTTTATTATATCAATGTGTTGTATTGATATCTTGTGATTTCAATGTGGAAATGTTATGTTTCCTTTATGCATGTTTTATGTGATACGATTATGTTGAGGTTCTTGGGAATTATTATGAAGACGGGTGGTTCCGTGATAAACTAAGGGCGGGTGAGCCCGTTATAGCTCTCCAATGCATTGGGTAACGCGAAGGAGTGAAACATTAAGGTTTCTCCGAAGAGATTTAGGGAATATACTGTGATGGGTATTCCAAATGTAACTAAGAGGGTTACTCCCTACGTAAGGATGTTATGAATGCCTCAAGTTACCTTTATGTCTTATGATTTCTATGATTTATTCATGTTTTGATGAGGTATGTTAAAGTGATTATGTTTTATGGGTAAAGTATGATCTCATTCTTATGTATATATGTACCTATGTTTCCTTTCCATATTTTTATATCCCTTACTGAGCTTTTTATGCTCATCCCAAGTTTTTTTGAAATTGTTTTCACAGGTCAAGGGAAAGGTACATGATATGATGATAGTGTCAAGGAAGTGTCCAGAAAGAATCCATGTTTTATTTTAAATATGTTTCCATTGATCGAAATGAAGAATACTATCTTTATGTAACCACTTTGTTTATATGTGGAATGTAACACAAGTTTTATGATCTAATTTTCTAAAACTCTAAACTCGAAAAGATCCTCAAGGTGTAATCTTGTAATAACTCAAGATTAAGTAAGGTTTAAGGCTGGGGTCTTATAGTTGGTATCAGAGTTCGGTTTAGATAACTTTAGGAGTTAGAATTCTATGAAATGATTATCCACAAGTTTTTTTTATATGGTCAAATTGAAATGATATAGTATTTGAAGATTACCATGTTGCTTCGTCTAAGACATGCTTGTTCAGAATGGTTTTCCATAGAGGAAATAGGGAAGCAGTGCTAGGAAGGAACATGGAAGGAAATAACTTTCCGAATCAGCATCCTGAGATGGTCGGAATTGGAACTAAACAATTTGTTGCAGTAATGGCGCAGTTGACTCTGGCTATAAATGGTGGTGGTATCCATGCACGAGATCAGCCAGATCAACCGCAGGGGAACATGTCAGTGGTGGAACATTTCATGAGGCAATATCCCCCATAATTCAGAGGATCATCTGACCCTGTGCTAGCTGAAGGGTGGATTAAAGCACTGGAGAATATTTTTTATGTCATGGGGTGTTCAGACAATCAAAAGGTTAGTCTTGCTATTTACCGTTTGGAGGGTGAAGCAGATCAGTGGTGGTCGATGGTTAAAAATATCAGGGACGCTGATGAGATTGATGCTCTCGACTGGGATGAATTCAAAGGTATGTTTCTTGAGAAGTATTTTCCTAAGGCTGTTCGACATAGGATGGAAAAGCAATTCTTGGAATTGAGGCAAGAGGAAGACTCAGTGGATACCTATGAAGAAAGGTTCACTCGTTTGGCAAGGTATTCTCCAAATTTTATTCGAGACCTTGATAGTAAAATCAATAGTTTTTTACTTAGGATTAAAGCAAAAATATCGAAGGGCATTAGCTTCTCGTGAGTTTAAAAGTTATGAAAAGCTTGTTAGATGTGCTGAGAATATGGAAATGGAGTTTTCCAAAGATCAAGTGTTCTATAACAACCAACAGAAGAAGAGACCGAGGTGGCAGGAGAAAGGTAAGAATTCTTCAAAAAAGTATGATGGTAAGAAAACTAAGTTTCCAGTTTGTGATAAATGTGGCAAAAGGCATTCTGGGGAATGTCTTCTGAATTATGGAAAGTGCTACAGATGTGGTAATATGGGACATAAGGATCGTGATTGCACTGAAAAGGATCAAGGTGAAGGTAAGACCAAATTTGATTTACAGTTAGTGAAATGTTTTAAGTGCAATGAGATGGGTCACTATGCAAATGAGTGTCCGATGAAGAGCTTGAGTGATGGGAAGCAGTTATACTACAAGCAGAAAGTGGTGGTGGAATCCTTTGCAACTACTTCAGCAGATGTTGGGCCATCAAATGAAGTTGCATCAGGTACTTTGTTTGTAACAGCCCGAGATTTTATGAAAAATATTCTTTTTAATTTTATTAATGTCTTGTGTTTTACGCTACACCAAAAGGAGCTTGCACAACACGCATCCTTAACTTGCCTTGCATTACATGCAATCACAACCTTCCTCGATAGCGTGTGTAGTACGCAATACCGAGTTTCACTAAACAACGATATGTTATTAAAATATTATTAAAACTAGTCGTTATGAATAGTAATAACCACTTTTTAAAATTCTGTAAATCTTATTTTTCAAAATGAACTTCATTTTTGGATTCGAACTATCGAATTTAGCCTAAGGTGAAATTTTGGTACTTTTCGGATAACTTTCATATTCTGATGAATAGTAAAAATTACTAAATTATAATTAAAAACAACTTTTTTAATTGAAATAATTAATATTGATAAATTATTAATTTGAGTGGTTATAAAGTATATTTAGAATATATTTTTACAATTTAATACAATGTTGGTCATTGTATGTAATTTCACATTTAAACCAGTTATAAACTAGTGTCAATCTTTTGATAGTTATTATCTTTTAAAAACATGCTATTTGTTTTGACGACGAGAATTAATTTTTAAATTAGTTAATGCAACTGATATGTTTTGAATTTGGTAAAATAGACATCATTTTTGAGTTCATAATATCAAATATACCTTAGGCCTAATTTTTGGTATTTTTCTGAAAACTTTCAATTTTCGATGAATAGTGAAACCACTAAGTGGTAGGTTAAAAACTGAATTTTGCATAAAACTTAATTTTACCGCTTCTGTGAATTGAATTTCGAAAATCCGACAGACACGGTTAATATCAAGGACTAAAATGTGGTTCAATGAGATGAAAATAATTTTTGGTGAATAGTAACTTTTTACTTTTTTTTACCACGGTTAATAGTAAATAGGGTAACTAAGGGTAAATATGATATTACTATTACCCTAACACATGTCCTAATTCTATTTGATAAGTGTAATTCGGCCAAAAACAACCTTATGAATATAATATGACCATTTAGGCCCACTTGGATTAGATTAGGACATTTATTATTATTTAATTCAAAGAAGAGTTAAAAGAGGTAAAATCAAAGTTTATTTACTAAAACATTTTTAATATAGGGTTATAAATAAGATAAATTTGATTGTAAATATTCATTAGAAATCTAAAAAGATTTCCTACATAATGATATTTTATTTAGAATTTTTAGACATTAAATTAATTAATTTATTTATGACACAACGATGATGCAGTAATTACCCTTTTAAGGAAATATTAACCTAATTGATGTTATAAATGATCAAATGAATGTAATTTGAGACTTTTTATGAATTACACTAATTTTCTAGGTTACTATGATATATTAATGTTGATTTAATCAACTTGGTTCGAACATTTAATTCTGTTATGACTTTCACAAAAATCATATATCAAATAGTGTCAAAATTGACACAAAATAGTTTTTAAATCAAATATTATATTATTAATTGTTATTTTATTCCTAAAAATCTAAGGTTCGGCCAAATGACTTAGATAAAGATATATATATATTAATAATAAACAATTTGGTGTTCGTTTGGCATGTTATAGTAAGTGTATTAACCATATAATGAAAGAAAACAAAAAGACACGGTAAAAGTTAAATTATTTAACTTAGAGTTAAATCTAATTGATAAGGTTAAAATAATACCCTAAACTTGTCTAAATCCTATTGGTTGATGGGATTTAGACCCTTACCCACCTTATCTTCGAAATAAGACCCTTTGGAACCATTATAAACCGATTTTGACTTTAATATAAAATAATATTTTGAGATATTCCTAAGGTGCCCCTCTCCTCCCTTATAAAAGGACACCTCCTCCCCCTCCTCCTCACACCAATTTGAGCACTCAAGCTCGGCCAAACCCTGCCAAAATATCTTCTCCACTTCCCTAGAAACATCCTAGAGGTTCTGGTCTTCCTCAAATACCAATTTTAGTGCCCTAAGAGGAGGTCTCAAAGAGGCGCTTCAAAGAAGAGGTAATTACTGTTACCAATTCTTTCATCTTTATTTCTTCTTCCACTTCTTCTTCTTAGGTTGTTTCATTATGAAGTAATAACATCAGTATCACTATTATACTGATATGTTATTATAAGTATGAAACAACCCTATTTCACCATCTATCCATCCTACGGAAAAAGAAATCACCGCGCGTGCGTACGTACGGAATACCGTCTCCACGTCGTGGTGTAATCTATTTTCCACCACCACCTTACATGGATGGGTATAATGGTGTAAAGAATAACAATACATAGTTATTACAACATCATATTGATTCTGATATATTGTATAATCCACTCCAATTCAATTCAATATTTATAGAAATGATATCATCGCTCGTGCGTACGTACGGACTACCGTCTCCACGACGCGATGAGATTCATTCTCCAGGTTAACCATTTAAGAATGATTATAAAGTATATATAATAAATAATAATGAAATATATGACATTATAAAGATACTGGATTTATGTATATATATATATACATATGTATGTCATCTACTTACTTCCATTTCAAGACAATAAGGAAAGGAAAACAGCGTTCATGCGTACGTACGGACTACCGTCTCCATGAACGGTGTTTTTCATTTTATTTATCTACCTATTATATATATATACATACTGAATATATATGATATATAAATAATATTTTATATTCTGGAAGTAAGTAAATCATGATATAAGTAATAATGATGTCAAGAACAACAAGTCAAAACACCTACGATAAATGAACCGATTTTACCCAAAACGCTTCTTTAACATGGAATTTACAAATGAACGGGTAATATAATGTCATAAGTGAACCATATATGATATCATAACAATGAATATGATTCTGTAATAAGTCAATAACATGATTTAAATCATTATACAGGAGGTTCGGACACTTACAAAGCAAGTCGGACCTAAGGTAAGGGAAATATCACAATCTCATTTTTATCCGAGATTGTTTATTCGTAAGTATTTACTGGGGTGTATTTTATCATCCACATCCATGTTTCCTCAATATGTAATATTATTTCCATCCAAATAAAATTTTTTAAATCCAATTTTACCCTTCGGTGAGTTTTTAGTAAAAAATATGAAAGGAATCTTTTGACGTTTTTCATACGAGGTGCTTTTTGACTTTTCCGACCAAAGTACGAGGAGAATGTCATTTTTAACTTATACGGCGTGAAAGGATTTTTACGGTTTCATAACACCTCATTTTCAAGAAGCTTACTCTACAAGATTGCATGATTATTTTCAACAAAACCCTTATCTTCTAAAATTTCATGGAATTTTGTGAAAAGAAAATGATTTTAAAGAAGAAAGGATATTTTCCTCAAGAATGGAGTTCAAGTGTTTTATCAAAATTATTTTCCATCTAAGATAATAAAGGGTTCTGTTTTTATCCATTTAATTACATTGATTTGATTATGTTGTGAGGGGATTATTTTTATGAAGTCATTTGCCTTATAAGATTTATTTTATGATGTCATGATGTTTCAAAAATCCCATTTTTGTTACATGTGTTATGCGATGATGTATGATTTATGATTATGTGGCACACATAAGAAAGGATTCATTATAAGATGGATGGGACCTATATCTCCCTCCAATGCATTGGGTAAAGATTTTATATCTCATGAGATAGACATGGCTGGAATGGTAGGTTATACCGGTTCAGTGAAACTGGACTGAAACGAGGGTTACTCGATTCAGAAAGGGACTTTGTCCACTAAGATAGTCTTGGCAATGAGTCATGACTAACAAGAAATGATTTTCCATGATTATGTTTGCATTCCACAAAGTTTCAAGTTTCATGTTATGATTATGGTAATCTCATTTTCACTTCTATGATTTGTTCCATGTTAAGATATTATGATCTCTTTTGCAGGTTATGATTTTCAAAAAGATATGATATGATTTTTATTTCTTTTGTATACCCTTACTGAGCATTTGAGCTCACCCTTTTATGTTTTCTTTTCCCCAGGATATAAAGAAAGGTTTTAGGTAAAAAAAATGGAAGATCTTTATGGGAGATATTGAAGATCTTACACCAGGATTAGAAGATTATGTTCCGAGTTTCCAAAGACACTAAACTATTACGATCCTTGTGTGTGTGTTTTTGTTTTGTACTAAGTATTCTGCAAATGTAATGTAATGTCCATGTACGTCAGGATACGGGTCTCTACAGTTGGTATCAGAGGAAAGGTTTAGTCAACCTTTGGAAACTAGGATTCGAAAACGTTAGTGAGATCCCTAGAGATATTTCTAAGGTATGTCTAGGGATGTCCCTAGGGATAAGTATACGTATAGGTTATAGTAATAGAATTATGCTAACGATCATAGAATTAAACCTAAGATGTTGGATATTGAAGGTACTTCCCCTTTATTATGTTGTTTTCCCTAGCATGATTTTTTCCTCTCACACTATTCATTTTGGGTTTTAGAAAATGGCTGGAAACAAGATGATTCACGATAATGGAGGATATGATGGACAATGGAATGATATTCTTCATGAGAAACCAAATGAAATGGGATTTGGAAGTCCAAAGATCATTATTATGCCGAATCAGCAATCTCATAATATGATCAATAAAGTAAAATGTGGTAAGTTTCCTGACTCGGCTAATAAGAGAAAGATGGAGTTTCATGATGATCATAGAGGAAAGAAAGTTCAATTCCCCCTATGTAAATCATGTGAGAAGAGGAATCAAGGAGAATGTTTCAAAGGAACTGGAAGATGCTTTGGGTATGGAAAAGAAGGACACAAAGCAAGTAAGTGCAAAGGAAAAGGTTCAGTTAACACCACGGATGAGGATAATGGTATTGCTACGACATCAAAAATGGTTAAGTGTTTTAAATGTGGAATGTATGGGCATTATGCAAACCAATGTCCTAAGGGAAAGACTCATGAAGAGAATCAGTATGGCCATATGGGTAGTATTTATGTGGATGATGATGAAGAGACTACAAATGATATGTGAGATGAAAGAATTATTGAAGCTCGGTTAATGGTTTAAGAATGTATTGGAATGATTACATGTTTATCATGTGTAATGTTGTATAAGTAATCTCATGGTACTATGGAATAAAGAGACATCTAAGGATTGTTACACTGTTGTCTTTTCTTATGTTTTGAAAGTGTATGATGAATGGTACCAGTAACCATGAAATGTTATTTTGGAAAGTAGATTATAAGTGCATAACTAAAGGATAAGAAGATAATGATATGTTTGATTATATTCATGAGCTCATGATTGATATAAGGACTAAGTGATATCATGGTTTGAGTATATAAAATTTTGAGGATTTTGGTATGTGGAAAGTGTTAACTTTTAACTGCATTCATGTTTTCACTAAGGTATTTAAAAGAATACACGATTAAGGACTTTGAATGTTTGGAATGTGACCAACAAAACATATCTTATGATATATGGGGATCGACGATAATCGTTTTCACTATATTATGAGAGTCGACTGCAGTATTATGGATAAGCCTAAAGATTGGAATGAATTATGTTGGACATAATTTAGTATTGTTTGTTTTTTTTGATATTATTGATGGGATGTTATAGTAATATAGTTTTATAAAAAGGACAACCTGCAGGACGGGCGACAGCCCATCGCTTCGGACAAGGCTGTAGGAATCGAACCCACAACCGAAGTGCGACTGGCCTTTATCACCTACCACTGACCTACAGGAAGTCCCTGTTTAGTAGAAACTAGTTTTATTATATTAAGCAGTATGATATATGAAGTATAAGTCCATTTTAGGAACCATATATGATTAATCTCACTATAGATCGACTTATGTATATATATTTTTGCTAACCTTTTGTTTGAGACAGATGGAATGACCCGTTATTCTATCACATGATCTGCTAACACTTCACGAATAACAAATTCAACTTCATCTATTTAAGAGATGAAGTAGAAATTGTCCAAAGAACGACAAATAGTGAGACTATACCAAAATCACGAAAGTACTTCTTCTAATTCCAATTTCATCAACTTTAGGGAAATGATATTGAAAACCAAAAATGTTGTCCTAGTGCCCTTATATCCGATGAATCAAATGGTACCCTAGATCGTCACAAATTTATGGCTTTGTGATTGCTGGCTTTTCCATAGCCATGTTCTCTATCACTCTCCATCAGAACATGATGGTTAGATTTCTCTTCCATATCCATATTTTCACCTATGTGGAAACCCAATGATTAGTTTATTTGGGTAATTGTTACATTTCATACTTTAGTTTTTAAAGACAAGTTTTGGTATTCCTTTTTACGTTGTGGGTTTCTATTAAAGAAACTTTCGAATAGTAAACTATTTATAACCCCGACGAATTTCGAGGGCGAAATTCATTTTAAGGGGGGTAGAATGTAACAGCCTGAGATTTTATGAAAAATATTCTTTTTAATTTTATTAATGTCTTGTGTTTTACGCTACACCAAAAGGAGCTTGCACAACACGCATCCTTGACTTGCCTTGCATTACATGCAATCACAACCTTCCTCGATAGCGTGTGTAGTACGCAATACCGAGTTTCACTAAACAACGATATGTTATTAAAATATTATTAAAACTAGTCGTTATGAATAGTAATAACCACTTTTTAAAATTCTGTAAATCTTATTTTTCAAAATGAACTTCATTTTTGGATTCGGACTATCGAATTTAGCCTAAGGTGAAATTTTGGTACTTTTCGGATAACTTTCATATTCTGATGAATAGTAAAAATTACTAAATTTTAATTAAAAACAACTTTTTTAATCGAAATAATTAATATTGATAAATTATTAATTTGAGTGGTTATAAAGTATATTTAGAATATATTTTTACAATTTAATACAATGTTGGTCATTGTATGTAATTTCACATTTAAACCAGTTATAAACTAGTGTCAATCTTTTGATAGTTATTATCTTTTAAAAACACGCTATTTGTTTTGACAACGAGAATTAATTTTTAAATTAGTTAATGCAACTGATATGTTTTGAATTTGGTAAAATAGACATCATTTTTGAGTTCATAATATCAAATATACCTTAGGCCTAATTTTTGGTATTTTTCTGAAAACTTTCAATTTTCGATGAATAGTGAAACCACTAAGTGGTAGGTTAAAAACTGAATTTTGCATAAAACTTAATTTTACCACTTCTGTGAATTGAATTTCGAAAATCCGACAGACACGGTTAATATCAAGGACTAAAATGTGGTTCAATGAGATGAAAATAATTTTTGGTGAATAGTAACTTTTTACTTTTTTTACCACGGTTAATAGTAAATAGGGTAACTAAGGGTAAATATGATATTACTATTACCCTAACACATGTCCTAATTCTATTGGATAAGTGTAATTCGGCCAAAAACAACCTTATGAATATAATATGACCATTTAGGCCCACATGGATTAGATTAGGACATTTATTATTATTTAATTCAAAGAAGAGTTAAAAGAGTTAAAATCAAAGTTCATTTACTAAAACATTTTTAATATGGGGTTATACATAAGATAAATTTGATTGTAAATATTAATTAGAAAGATAAAAAGATTTACTACATAATGATATTTTATTTAGTATTTTTAGACATTAAATTAATTAATTTATTTATGACACAACGATGATGCAGTAATTACCCATTTAAGGAAATATTAACATAATTGATGTTATAAATGATCAAATGAATGTAATTTGAGACTTTTTATGAATTCCACTAATTTTCTAGGTTACTATGATATATTAATGTTGATTTAATAAACTTGGTTCGAACATTTAATTCTGTTATGACTTTCACAAAAATCATATATCAAATAGTGTCAAAATTGACACAAAATAGTTTTTAAATAAAATATTATATTATTAATTGTTATTTTATTCCTAAAAATCTAAGGTTCGGCCAAATGACTTAGATAAAGATATATATATTAATAATAAACAATTTTGGGTTCTTTTGGTATGTTATAGTAAGTGTATTAACCATATAGTGAAAGAAAACAAAAAGACACGGTAAAAGTTAAATTATTTAACTTAGAGTTAAATCTAATTGATAAGGTTAAAATAATACCCTAAACTTGTCTAAATCCTATTGGTTGATGGGATTTCGACCCTTACCCACCTTATCTTCGAAATAATACCCTTTGGAACCATTATAAATCGATTTTGACTTTAATATAAAATAATATTTTGAGATATTCCTAAGGTGCCCCTCTCCTCCCTTATAAAAGGACACCTCCTCCCCCTCCTCCTCACACCAATTTGAGCACTCAAGCTCGGACAACCCCTGCCAAAATATCTTCTCCACTTCCCTAGAAACATCCTAGAGGTTCTGGTCTTCCTCAAAGACCAATTTTAGTGCCCTAAGAGGAGGTCTCAAAGAGGCGCTTCAAAGAAGAGGTAATTACCGTTACCAATTCTTTCATCTTTATTTCTTCTTCCACTTCTTCTTCTTAGGTTGTTTCATTATGAAGTAATAAAATCAGTATCACTCATATACTGATATGTTATTATAAGTATGAAACAACCCTATTTCACCATCTATCCATCCTACGGAAAAAGAAATCACCGCGCGTGCGTACGTACGGAATACCGTCTCCACGTCGTGGTGTAATCTATTTTCCACCACCACCTTACATGGATGGGTATAATGGTGTAAAGAATAACAATACATAGTTATTACAACATCATATTGATTCTGATATATTGTATAATCCACTCCAATTCAATTCAATATTTATAGAAATGATATCATCGCTCGTGCGTACGTACGGACTACCGTCTCCACGACGCGATGAGATTCATTCTCCATGTTAACCATTTAAGAATGATTATAAAGTATATATAAGAAATAATAATGAAATATATGACATTATAAAGCTACTGGATTTATTTATATATATATACATATGTATTTCATCTACTTACTTCCATTTCAAGAAAATAAGGAAAGGAAAACAGCGTTCATGCGTACGTACGGACTACCGTCTCCATGAACGGTGTTTTTCATTTTATTTATCTGCCTATTATATATATATACATACTGAAAATATATGATATATAAATCATATTTTATATTCTGGAAGTAAGTAAATCATGATATAAGTAATAATGATGTCAAGAACAACAAGTCAAAACACCTACGATAAATGAAACGATTTTACCCAAAACGCTTCTTTAACATGGAATTTACAAAAGAACGGGTAATATAATGTCATAAGTGAACCATATATGATATCATAACAATGAATATGATTCTGTAATAAGTCAATAACATGATTTAAATCTTTATACAGGAGGTTCGGACACTTACAAAGCAAGTCGGACCTAAGGTAAGGGAAATATCACAATCTCATTTTTATCCGAGATTGTTTATTCGTAAGTATTTACTGGGGTGTATTTTATCATCCACATCCATGTTTCCTCAATATGTAATATTATTTCCATCCAACTACAATTATTTAAATCCAATTTTACCCTTCGGTGAGTTTTTAGTAAAAAATATGAAAGGAATCTTTTGACGTTTTTCATACGAGGTGCTTTTTGACTTTTCCGACAAAAGTACGAGGAGAATGTTATTTTTAACTTATACGGCGTGAAAGGATTTTTATGGTTTCATAACACCTCATTTTCAAGAAGCTTCCTCTACAAGATTGCATGATTATTTTCAACAAAACCCTTATCTTCTAAAATTGCATGGAATTTTGTGAAAAGAAAATGATTTTAAAGAAGAAAGGATGTTTTCCTCAAGAATGGAGTTCAAGTGTTTTATCGAAATTATTTTCCATCTATGATAATAAAGGGTTCTGTTTTTATCCCTTTAATTACATTGATTTGATTATGTTGTGAGGGGATCATTTTTATGAAGTCATTTGCCTTATATGATTTATTTTATGATGTCATGATGTTTCAAGAATCCCATTTTTGTTACATGTGTTATGCGATGATGTATGATTTATGATTACGCGGCACACATAAGAAAGGATTCATTATAAGATGGGTGGGAACTATATCTCCCTCCAATGCATTGGGTAAAGATTTTCTATCTCATGAGATAGACATGGCTGGAATGGTAGGTTATACCGGTTCAGTGAAACAGGACTGAAACGAGGGTTACTCGATTCAGAAAGGGACTTTGTCCACTAAGATAGTCTTGGCAATGAGTCATGACTAAAAAGAAATGATTTTCCATGATTATGTGTGCATGCCACAAAGTTTCATGTTTCATGTTATGATTATGGTAATCTCATTTTCACTTCTATGATTTGTTCCATGTTAAGATATTATGAACTCTTTTGCAGGTTATGATTTTCAAAAAGATATGATACGATTTTTATTTCTTTTGTATACCCTTACTGAGCATTTGAGCTCACCCTTTTATGTTTTCTTTTCCCCAGGATATAAAGAAAGGTTTTAGGTAAAAAAAAATGGAAGATCTTTATGGGAGATATTGATGATCTTTCACCAGGATTAGAAAATTATGTTCCGAGTTTCCAAAGACACTAAACTATTACGATCCTTGTGTGTGTGTTTTTGTTCTGTACTAAGTATTCCGCAAATGTAATGTAATGTCCATGTACTTCAGGATACGGGTATCTACATTGTTTGTTTTTTCAGATTATGCCAGTGTGTTGTTTGATTCGGGGTCTACACATTCTTTCATCTCTGAAACCTTTTCTAGTAAAATGGGAATAGCATCTCAAGAAATGACTCCTGTACTTTTGGTAAAAACACCTAGGGGAAATTTTGAGGCAAAAAGAATTTATAAGAATCTTCCTAACCATATCTGTTTAAAGAACCTACTTTCAAACCTAATTGTTCTACCTCTAGTAGAGTTTGATGTTATCCTGCGTATGGATTGGCTCTCTATTTACCGTGCTATGATTGACTGTAGAGCTAAAGAAGTTTCTTTTCAGAATTAATTTCAGTTTGAATACAAGAATGAACCCTTAATATTGATAACATATCAAGAGGCTGAGAAACTGGTAAAAGATGGAAATGAATGTTAACTTGCACACATCGTCAAAAATAAAGGAACTATTCAGATTAATGATGTGCCATTGGTAAATGAGTATCCTGATTTTTTCCTGATGACTTTCCTGGAATAATACCAGATCAGGAGGTTGAGTTTACTGTTGACTTAGTTCCTGATGCTAAGCCAATTTCAAAACCCCCTTATCGAATGGCTGAAATTGAACTTTTAGAGTTGAAGGTGAAATTGCACGATTTATTAGAGAAAGGTTTCATTCGACCTAGCACATCACCATGGGGTGCTCATGTCTTGTTTGTTAAAAACAAAGATGGTTCTATGAGACTTTGCATTGATTATAGGTCCTTGAATAACATAACTATTAAGAACAAACATCCATTGCCTCATATCGATGATTTGTTTGATCAGCTCTAGGGAGCTCAGTTTTTTCAAAGATTGACTTGAGATCAGGGTACCATCAGCTGAAAGTAAAGGAGGCAGATATTCCGAAGACCACATTCCATACGAGATATGGCCATTATGAATTTTTAGTAATGCCTTTTGGGCTAACCAATGCACCTTCTTTATTCATGGACTTAATGAATAGAATTTTCCATGAGTTCTTGGATAAGTTTGTGGTGGTTTTCATTGATGATATTTTGGTGTTTTCAAAAAGTAAATAGGAGCATGAAAGGCATTTCAGGGTTATCTTGCAAACCTTAAAAGAAAAGAAATTGTATGGTAAATTCAGAAAATGTGAGTTTTGGTTGCAACAAATTTCCTTCCATGGTCACATTGTTTCTAAATATGGGATAACTGTTGATCCTGCAAAAACAAAAGTTATGGAAGACTGGCCAAGACCCACAAATGTAACTGAGATTCGTACCTTCCTTGGTTTGGCAGGCTATTACTGAAGGTTTGTTAAAAAAATTTCACGATTATCAAGTCCAATTTCTAAGCTAACTCGGAAGGGTGTTAAGTTTATCTGGAAAAAAGAATGTGATGATTGTTTTAAGGAATTAAAAAGATGATTGGTGGATGCTCTTGTTTTGGCACTACCTTCCAGGAATGGTGAGTTTGTTATCTACAGTGATGCTTCATTAAAATGACTTGGTTTCATCCTAATGCAGAATGACCAGGTAATTGCTTATGCTTCACGACATTTGAAAACTCATGAGGTAAATTACCCTACACATGATTTGGAATTAGCTTCTGTTGTTTTTTCTTTAAAAATTTGGAGGCATCATTTGTATGGAGTAAAGTGTGAAATATATACCGATAACAAAAGTTTAAAGTATATATTCACACAGAAAGAATTGAACAAGAGACAAAGGATATGGCTTGAATTAATCAAGGATTATGATTGTACAATTCATTACCATCCGGGAAAAGAAAATAAAGTGGCTGATGCTTTGAGTCGAAAAAGTAATGCTTCATTAGCAATGTTGCGTTTGGAACGTGATCCTTTGGTTAAGGATTTGATGAACATTGGCATAGAAGTTGTTGGTGCAGGAAGTTCTTCTGTTTTGTTTCAGTTATCAATGATATCATCTCTATCAGATAGAATCACGCAAGCATAGAATCAAGACAGTGAGTTGCAGAAAAAGGTAGAGCTGGTTCAGAAAGGTAAGTTGCCTGAATTCAACATTGATAATGATTGCATTATGAGATTTGGGAAGATATTGTGTGTGCCTTGTGATTCACAGTTGAATAGAGAGTTGTTATGTGAAGCTCATAGTTCTCCGTTTTCAGGTCATCTTGGAAGTACTAAGATGTATAGAGATATGCGGGAGTATTACTGGTGGGATGGAATGAAAAGATATATTGCAGATTTTACTGTGAAGTGTTTGACTTGTCAGTAGGTTAAAGAAGAGCGACAGTTACTGAAAGGGATGCTTCAGCCTTTACCAGTGCCAGAGTGGAAATGGGAGAATATATCCATGGACTTTGTTTTGGGATTACCGAAGACATCTCGAGGTAATAATGCAATCTGGGTTATTGTTGATCGCTTGACTAAATCTACTCATTTTCTTTCTATACGAGATACTTTTTCCCTAGATCAACTTTCCTGTTTGTATCTTAAAGAGATAGTCAGGTTACATGGAGTTCCCCTCTCCATTGTATCTGATCGTGATCCCAGGTTCACTTATAACTTTTGGAAAGGCCTTCAGAAGTTGTTGGGTACTGAATTAAATTTTAGTACAGCTTTTAATCCTCAATCAGATGGGCAGTCAAAACAAACAATTCAGACATTGGAGGATATGCTACGAGCTTGTTCTATGGATTATCAGGGAAGTTGGAACCAACATCATTCTTTGGTTGAATTTTTATAAAATAACATTTTTCATTCCAGTATACAGATGGCTCCATTTGAGGCATTATATGGCAAACGGTGTCGAACTCCAGCTTTCTGGGATGAAGTGGGTGAAAGGAAGTTGATGGGACCTGAATTGGTAGAAGAGATGGCAGAAAAAGTTCAACTGATTCAGAAACATATGAGAACAGCTCAGAGAAGGCAGAAGAGTTATACAGACAACAGGAGGAAGGATCTCTCTTTTGAGGTAGGTGATCATGTTTTTCTCAAAGTATCACCATGGAAAAGTGTGATGCGATTTGGTAAGAAAGGAAAGATGAGTCCAAGGTTCATTGGACCATATGAAATTCTGGAGAGAGTTGGATCAGTTTCATACCGGGTGACTTTACCTCTGATTTTATCTCAGGTACACAATGTTTTTCACGTTTCGATGTGGAGAAAGTATATGCCAGATCCATCTCAAGTTTTGAGTCCAGAGGTAGTTCACCTGGAAGAGAACATATCTTATGAGGAACAACAGGCCCAGATTCTTGACCACAGGGAGCAAGTGTTATGGAATAAGGTGATTAAGCAGGTAAAGGTTTTGTGGGAAACCCACATGATGGAAGAGGCAACATGGGAATCTGAAAATTCTATGAGGGATAAGTACCCCCATTTATTCGATAAGTAAATAAATCGCGGGACGCAATTTTCTAAAGGGGGGAAGGATGTAACATCCCAAGTAAGTAATGAATAATAGATATTTTTATATATGTCTATTAATTAATTAGATAGTGTTTTAGAGGCTTAAAATGAAAATAAATCCAATCGTAAGCATGAAATACACTAATATTTTTAAAAGATTATTTTACTGCCTTTTGATGGAAAACCATTTTTAAATCTATATTTTGACAATTTTATAAGCTATGTTTGTCAAAATAAACTTATTATTTTTTATTGGTACATCAAAATTTACTTTGTGTGAATTTTTGGTATTTTTCTGACAATGTTCATTTTTTAATGAATAGTGAAAAATACTGCATTTTACATCAAAACTGCTTTTTAGTCTAATTTATTTATATGATTAGATTATCTTTTGAATTGGTTTTAAAGTGAAACCATAAAATATTTTTACCATTTGATTCAATGGTGGACTTTGTAATTAATTTCACTTTGAAATTCGACATAAACAAATATCAATCTTTTGATATATATTGTTTCTTAAAAACACGCTATTTGTTTTGACAGCGGGAGTTAATTATTAAATTAATTAATTCTACTTATATTCTTTGAATTAGGTAATATAAACATCATTTTTGAATTCAGAATATCGAATATAGCTTAGAGTGAATTTTTGGTAATTTTCTGAAAAACTCCAATTTTTGATGAATAGTGAAACCACTAAGTGGTAATCCAGCAAACTGATTTTTCAGTTAAATGAAATTTTACCACTAACGTGTATTGAATTTTGAAAATCTGACATACATGGTTGTCATTAGTATGTAAAATTTGGTTCAATGGGATGAAAATAATTTTTCGGTGAATAGTAACTTTTTTTCATTAATCGCTATTAAAGGTAATTAGTGTAATTTAAGGTGAAAATGATATTATAAAAATGTTAAAACACCATGACACTTGTCCTAACCCTATTGGATGAGTCATGGCAGACCACGAAAACCCATTGGTCGATTTAGGGGACCCTATGGTGCTTCTTGTGTGAGATAATGACTTTAATGCCTTGTTTTTAATAATGGTGAAAATGACACTAACATAAATTGTTTTACTAAAACACTTTTTAGAAGGTGTTATACTAATCATAATTTTGTCTATAAATACCCTTTGGAAAGATAAAAAGATTTCCTACATCAGGATAGTTTCTTATAATTTTTAGACATTAAATAAATTAATTTAATTATGACATCATGATGATGCAACGATGACCTCATTAATGAACAGTTTAAATAAAATGAAACAATAATATAAACTCTAAGACCTAAACTTGTCCAAAAACTATTGGATGGGAATATTTCGAAGCCTTATCATCTTATCTTAGAGATATATCAATGTGGGACCTTAGAAATTCGAAACACTTTTGAAAATAAAATAATAGTATCATGATTTCCATAAGTGCCCCTCCTCTCCTCTTATAAAAGGCCCCCACCTCTACCTCATTTCACACACTCATCAAGCCTTTGGCTAGGCCATTCCCTTCCCATTTACTCTCTCAAAACCCCTCTCCTCATCCTAGAGGATTCCCTTTGGGCAGAAGCCTTTCAAAGAAAGCCTTTAGGCTCAAATCAAAAGGAGTTACACATTTAAAGGTAATTAATTCTCTCATGTTCATTTGATTTATTTTGCTTCTCCAACCCCCTAAACTCTTTTTATTTACTTCTTTTGTAACACCACCAGTATATTCAATATACTAGGATTTTTTTATAAGATTTATTCGAGCTACACTCTCACACAACTACATCAAATGGTTAAAGAACATACGGTCTCCGTTGATGGTGAAATTCTGCCTCCCGAAATGATGATTGTTCAATACTCATTTAACACCTTCAAAGGTGTCCATTATGATGTAACTCTTTTTATATATGATATATAATATGTTTATTCTTTCCTTAATCTTCTGTATTTTTCATTTATGGCATATCATAATTGTTTCCACTATGGGTAAACACGATATCTTCATTTTAGGAAGTGCGGACTACCGCCCCCTGAAAGTGATTTGATTCATTAATACCATATGTGGGATGTGTAAAGGATAAAGTTAATGATATTATATATGTTATTATACTGGAATTAAAATATACTCTTATATCATTATGATTCCATTCCAGAAAATATGAAATAGAAATGGAAGTAGCGTTCATGCGTACGTACGGGTTACCGTCTCCATGAATGGTGTATTTCATTTCTTACCTCTAAATGTGATGTAATATTATAAATTCATGTATATGATGAATATATATGATATATATGTTATCCAAATAATTAATATCATTCTGGATATAACGAACCTTTGACCAAATTAACAACATGTAAGTGTAAGAAGTCTATTTTTGACATAAGAACCAAATACCGAAAAAATGCATATTATTAACATAAATGATTACATGATGTTCATAACATGGTATAAAAGGAATAATAAACTTGAAAAAGGTATTTAAGCAAGTAGATATAAACTCAAGTTTATTATTTAGGAGATTAAAGAACGGTCGGGTCAAGTCGGATACGAGGTATGGGACTTCGTCTCAATCTCCTATCATTGAGGAATATTTTATTTTATACACAACCTTCTTTTATACGGTGTATAAACCCCTTTGACTTTTACACTTATTCAAAAGGAATCTTTTTATACGAAGCATTTTACAAAACGACAAAAAGGAATGTTTTTGTCGTACGTATGCGGCGACAACGACTTCTCCGCCGCCGTGACCATTTTATGAGTTTCGACTTCCTCTACAAGCCATACCCTTTTTTTTAAATGAAAAATAAATACCATGTTTTACTTTGGTATTGAAAATGGTTTTCATAATGTTTTTATTATATCAATGTGTTGTATTGATATCTCGTGATTGAAATGTTGAAATGTTATGTTTCCTTTATGCATGTTTTATGTGATACGATTATGTTGAGGTCCTTGGGCATTATTATGAAGATGGGTGGTTCCGTGATAAACTAAGGGCGGGTGAGCCTATTATAGCTCTCCAATGCATTGGGTAACGCAAAGGAGTGAAACGTTAAGGTTTCTCTGAAGAGATTTATGGAATATACTATGATGGGTATTCCAAACGTAACCAAGAGGGTTACTCCCTACGTAAGGATGTTATGAATGCCTCAAGTTACCTTTATGTCTTATGATTTCTATGATTTATTCATGTTTTGATGAGGTATGTTAAAGAGATTATGTTTTATGGGTAAAGTATGATCTCATTCTTATGTATATATGTACCTATGTTTCCTTTCCATATTTTTATATCCCTTACTCAGCTTTTTATGCTCATCCCAAGTTTTTTTTGAAATGTTTTTCACAGGTCAAGGGAAAGGTACATGATATGATGATAGTGTCAAGGAAGGGTCAAGAAAGAATCCATGTTTTATTTTAAATATGTTTCCATTGATGGGAATGAAGAATACTATCTTTATGTAACCACTTTGTTTATATGTGGAATCTAATGCAAGTTTTATGATCTAATTCTCTAAAACTCTAAACCCGAAAAGATCCTCAAGGTGTAATCTTGTAATAACTCAAGATTACGTAAGGTTTAAGGCTGGGGTCTTATACTATTTATACTTATTATTTATTCTTTTCCCTTTCAAAACAATCTATTTATGTATTCAATATTCTATCACACTGTTTTTACGAAAAACTCTTATTGTTTTTCTACCCAGTTGAGAATATTTTTCTATCGTATCCATGTTTTCTAAAAATGTTTTAAAAAACGTTTTTTATGTTATAATATTATTTTTTAAATTAATATTTACTTATTAATGATTTTTGGACATTTTTTTTAAATGGAATATTTATTTTTATTTGTTGAATGGCATGTTTTTTATCCATTATATAACAGTGAGAAAGGAATGTTTTTAAAGGCATCTATAGAATTACTAGTCGTCATAATCCATAAATTCTATGAATTTTTTCTTTAAATGTTTTAATAAATTTATTTAATGAATTTTTTTTCATAATATTATAAAAATGTTATTTTTAATATAGATTTTAAATGTGAAACGATATTCCACTGAAGAATGTTTTTATTACTGTTCTAATAGTATATTTATTTATTAACACGGAAACCTTTTTTAGTCTTGATACACTGGGGATATGTTATAATGACACTATACTTATTATTTCTCTAGATTTTTTATGATATGTTTTATAGGGATTTACTATTTTGATACCACTCACCATATAACTCTGTGTTCGTTACAATTATGTTGATTTATTAGAGAAATTATTCAAAATTAGTATGATAGTTTTTTTTTAATGGGAATATTTACATTGATTATTTTTCTCCCTTTCCATATGTGTAATTCGTTGGACTTAATAATTGATTGGAATGGCATGTTGTAGCCCCACGATGAATCAGTAAGTCTCTAAAGACAAATTTGCTCAGATATTTGGTTGAGACCTTTCCCATTTAAATAATACATCCAAGAATGAGGCTATGAAGGTATGATAATGGTATTAGAAATTATGAATTACCTCATTGAGAGTATATTTATTGATGTGTATGTGATTACATGATTAAATTTGATATTCATGGATATGTTTCAAGATCTTGTTATTATTTATATCAAATTATCTGATCATCATTTATTTCTTCCATATTATTCTTTATGCACAATTTATTGACAAAATGGAAGGCTTTTGCAATTGTTTTCCTTTCCATATCAATTATTCTTTATGAAATCATGATATATTCTGTCGTACACATTCCATGACTAATTTTCTGATAACATCTCTTTATTTTTTTTCCTTTATGTGGGATGATAAGTACTGTATTATGACTGATATTATTGGAAAATCTTAATATAATAATGTTCTTCTCAAAGAAAATACTAATTTTAAAAAAAATCAAATGAAATGAAACATTAAAGTAACTATCTTGTTTTTCAAAACTGAAAAACTATTCGATTCTTTGTAACATATTCACATATATCTAGAACCAATTTCATAAACTTCCCACCAACTCTAGGATAGTAGTTTTGGGTTATTTAAATTTGATATTA
Source organism: Viscum album (assembly GCA_963277665.1). Lineage (NCBI taxonomy): Eukaryota > Viridiplantae > Streptophyta > Magnoliopsida > Santalales > Viscaceae > Viscum > Viscum album. The sequence goes on along the minus strand of OY728143.1, from coordinate 1,267,310,719 downwards.
GATATATTATATTAGAAACATTGTGAAATAGATTTAGTGAAACATATTTTCGGAACATACCATTATGAAAGACTTTTAGGAAATTCATCAATGGCAGTAATTATATAATTCATTTGATGATAGCTTAATATTTTTAGGTACCTTCATGGGTTAATAAGTCCAAGGGATATTGAATGATTAAAGGAATAAATAACCAATTGAATGATTAATATGGTGGGATTTTAACATGATTATGGTTATTTTGCGAGAAAAATATTAGAATACAACCTTTTGATAGATTATATGCTTCATTGAGAAAATTATTGAAGGAATAATCATTTCATTGGACATAACTTTAATATTATTGATAAACATTATGGTTAATATGATAATAGATATTTTTATAATATAAATCCATTTACATAATCTAATTATGTGATGAAATAAGTTATATAGAATGAATTTTTGGTCAAAAATTTATTTCATGATAAATGTTATTTTGAGAATGATCATCGTATTTTTTAGAATTTTATAGTAGTTATAATATTATAGTTTTCAGAAAATGATAAATCACATGTTTAGGACCAAAACTTATTTTATGAAAAGGATGTGGGGTTTGAACCCACAACTAAAGGGAGATAGGGGTATAATGCCAACCATTGGCCTATACAATTTCCCAGTTAGTATGATGTTATTTTTACTTACATAATTGATGGAGAAATATAATATTTATTTTGGGAAAAATATTATTATATTAAGTATTATTTATATTTTTATTATTATTGATATTTTGGGAGATGTGTTTTTTGGTTTGAGTTATATATAGAAATTAATATTGAAATAATGTATTATTTTGAAATAATATTACTATGTATTTGGATGATGAAAGATCGAATTTTTGAGATAACCTTTGAGAATTAATCATTATTTAATGTTAATGTTATTGGGGTTATTTTAGATATATCGATATTTATTTAAGGAATGATCTTTGAGAAATCATTGATTTTTATTTGAATTTATATTATTAATGTATGAAGGGTTATTCATATTCAGTATTAACTTGCATTATGATTGAAATTTTGGTTTTTTGTAAATACAAGAGGAATATCTTGAAATTATTTTTTGGATTACATTGTCCATTGGAAGTTGGTTTTTGTGTTTTGGGCATGAAAATTTTTATTTGATATTCATTTTGTGCAGTAGGAATTAAATTGGAAGTTTATCGAAGCTCAACCAAAAGATGAAACTATCCACATGAAATAAAAATATATCATGTAAGTATGTTTTTTGGTATTCTCTATCTAGATAAAAAAATAATACATCTACTATAAGAAAAGGATCATGAAAAAAATGTTATCCTATTATAATAATTATTGATAATGTAATGGTCTTTTCACTGATCACATTTTATAGATTTTTAGTCAATAACATTCTATGGATCATTCACTTCCTTTTGATCAATGAACTCTAATAGTCTCCATATTTAATTGGGAATTACTTTATTCTATATTCAGATTTTCACTTGCCACTAATTTTTCATAATTTAGAAACATAATTAAGTATTATTATAGATGACAGTCATATTTCCATTTCCCTCTTTTAAGGAAAGTTCATTTAACCCTTTTATGTTGGGGGTTTTCGACAACAGAATTTCCAAATGTCAATCCCTTGATTTATAAGGAGAAGTTCATATTTTGTTACACAATTTGGTGAAGGTGGTAGGAATATAATCCCTTGATTTAAAAACAGTATTTTTTTAAAAGATGTTTCTTTAAGTTTTTCACACATTTTTTAAAATTATTTATTGTGAATTTTAGGAAATTTATATGATAATATTAAAATTATTTTTAAAATTTTCATGTACAATTTATATTATAAAAAATTTATAATTATTATAAGAAAAGATTATATTTTGATTAATATTGAAAAAAATCTAAATTTTTATTGAATTTGTCATTTTTATTTAAAGAATTGAAAAAGTTATATTTCATTTTAACATTGTTTTAAAAGTAAAGTTAAATTAATAATATTATAAGTAATTTAATTTAATTCGTTTTATTAAATTTTATGTTGAATTTTTATGTAATAATTTTTGGTACATAAGAAAACATTTCCAATTATCAACTATTTTTCAATGCTTTTACATGTTTCATTTTAAATTAAAATTTCCAATTATATTAATATAATTTGGTAAAATATATTAGATATTTTTATTATAATAATTAATATTAATTAGAAATTAAACATAATATTTTGTTTTAATGAATAGTAGAAATAGTAAAAACAATTATCTTAGTTAAGGTTAAAATGGTTTTACCGGGGGTTAAACTAAAAATCTAATTGTTAATATAACCTAAAAATGTATAAATTATATTTTATTTTCATATATAAATCATATATATACTTAGGTTATATAATGATCTTTTTTGGATTCTTCTAGTATACTTAAAACCTGGGGATGTCTAATTCTTTTCAAAAATTCAAAGTGTTTCGTCTCCCCCACTTAAAAAAGGACTCCTCATCTTCTCTCCTATAAACACTTCATGATCCTTTTGGTTCAGCCAATAACTAATAAAATCCCTTAATTAAACCAATCTATAAGAAATAGAGTCCTAGTTTTAATCATAAAATGATACTTGGGAGGATTTAGGTATAAACCTAAATATTTTCTCCAAAGAAGAGGTATAGTTCTTAATGATGCGTCTTTTTTTTTATTTACTCCTCCACCCTATAAAAATAATCTAAAAATATGGTTAAAAATTAAAACATGTATCTTATATATAATGAGTTTTTATTCTGTTATTTTAATAACCTATATATATATCCTCTTCCATCAAATGTGAAACAGAATTGTCATACATGTGTACAGTGAACTACCCCTTCGTGCACTAATGTAATTCATTTTTCATCACCAACTCTCAAATATGGTTGTAATAATGGGTTATATATATATATGATATTTATGACCTAATTATACTTATTTAATTATTATTTCACATATATAGTATTACCTTAAAATCCATTGGAAAATGATAAATTTTCTTGTGTATACATGTGGACTACCACATCAACAATGCGATGAGATTCAATTTTCGTTTTATTTTGACAAGGATGATAACAAGGATAAATTTGTGGAATATATATTATTTAAATTTTATAATAATGATTCTATAAAGATAAATTTTTCCAATATTTCTTTTTTTCTTTCCATAGAAAATGAAAGTAACATTCATGTGTATGTATGACATACCATCTCCAAATATTGTGTAACTCGTTATTCTATCTCTAAATGTTATAGATTATTATAAATAGTTAAATAATGAATATATATTATATTTATAAGAAGTTTCAAATTATAGATATCATGTAACCATGATCAAAGTACAAGGATTGAAACTACTAAACCAAAACATACTTGAATAACAAATCATTTATTACCCAAAAATGTGATTTTACCAAATAATTTTTAATAAATGGGTGAAAAATTATTATAATTAAAATATATGTTGATTGATATAAATTATTATAGATATTTATTATATTTATAATAATTATGGATTTATTATTTAGGATCATCGAACATGTATGGATGAAATTGAACTTGTTGTAAGGGTTTATTCAACAATCTCATCATTACGTAAGATTGATTATGTTTACATAACCACTGGGGAAATAATTATACATTATTATTTAAAACCCAATATAATTTCTAATAATATTTTTATTTCTATGAATTTGAAAAAGTCTCTAAAATCCCTCTATTTAGGTAATTATATTAAAAAATATTTTTTTTGGAAAACCAACATTATTTTTCTACTCGGTCAGGAATATTTCCCTTCCACATCCATGTTATCTAAAAATGTTTTACAATTTTTTATAAAAATTATAATATGATTTTTAAAATTAATTTTCACCCATTTTTCTATTTCAGAATAGTTAAAAAGGAATCTTCTGTCAAATTCTAAATCAGTTTCTTTTTAACTTATTTAGAATAGGGAGAAAAAAACATTTTTAACAACATGTATGGAATTACACACTATCATGACCACTATTTCATTTCAGATTCATTAACAAAAATCTAGGATTATTTTATACAAAAAATTATTATATTTAATAATTTTTATTTTTTAAAAGTTATTTGCAAACATAAAAGGGTATTTTCCACACAAATGTTCTTAAAGGAATTTTTATGGTATTTATATTCATCAATGAAAACAACCAAAATTTTACCTATCATCCACAGAGGAAATGTTATAATGATACCATCCTTATTATTTATCTAGATATTTTATGATTAGTTTGATCATAGATGTACTATTTTGATACCATTTTCTATATTACCCAAGATGGTTTAGGATTATTTTTATTTATTGGTGAATTGTTAACGTTTACAATGCTAGTTATTTTTTCAAATTTAATTCTTACATTGATAATTTTTATTCAGTTTTGTATAAGAAATTCATTTGACTTAATAAGTGAGGGGTGAAGCCTGTTATATCCCCTCGATGCATCAGTAGGTCTAATGAGATAAACTAGCTTCAGTATTTATCTGATACCTTAATAATATACATAAGATGTCTTGTAATAAGGACTTTAAGGTATTTTTATGATTTATGACATTATACATTCCCACATTATGATATTAGTCATTATTATCAATGTCATTATTCAATTAGTTATGATATCCATGGATAAATTTAAATATCATGTGACTATTTATAAGTCATTTTATGATCATTATTTATTCCAATATTATTATTATTCATTATGATCAAGATATGGAATAAATGGAATGTTTTTTAAATTATTTACCTTTACAAGTGAATATTCCTTATGTATTCATGATATATTCTGTTGTACAGATACCCTTATTAACCTTGTCATATCACACGTTTCATATGTTTCATTTCACATGGATTCCAGGAAGTGTATTACAGCTGATGTGTAGGGATATACTTAAAGGAATACTCACTTTTTAATGAAAATAATAATTTATATTTTATGTTTTAAAATTTTATAAGAAATTCAATTATCTATCTAGTTTTCTAATAGTACTAAAATATTTGGTCTTTTGGGATGTGATCACTTATATATAGGACTAATATATTAATTTAACAACCAACTTCATGATATTATGTTCAAGGTCATTAAATGTTAATGTGTTCATGAACATATTTCCTATGATCTAGATATCATCTATTTGATAAGACAAATATGATGTTTGACCATCTGATTCTTGATCCTCATAAGTGGATGATAATTCTACTCTTAAAGTTTACACTTGGTAATCTATAAGAAAGGTGGTTATGTAACACCGTAATATTTTATGAAATATATTTTTTCAAATATTTTTAATTTATATTATTGTTTTTTCTACACACAATGCTAACTTTGAACAAAACATGACATACAATTAAAATATTATTATTTAATATCATAGTAATCGCCTAGACGTTGGAATGGAGAGTATGAATATTATTAACTAAACTATAAAAATATTTGGATTAAAAATGTATATAAAATGATTTTTTTGTCGTCCAATTAATTATAAATCAATATGAGAAAAATTTCAAAATATTGGAAATCTTTTTATGGAAAACTATTTTCATGTACAAAAATGCATTTTAACATAATAAATTAAAAAACATACTTTGGGTGAATTATTTTAATGATATATATAAATATATATTGTAAAAAATTAAATATGTAACATTAATATTATATGTTTTTAGACAAGTTTCAATAATTACAACCTATTTTTAAATATAAACCCCTATTTAAAGGAAGAGTGGGACTCAACATAACATCATAGACTTAAAATATATAAACATAACCCCAAAGTCCGGAATCCAAAGGCCATAAAAAATGTGTTCAATCAAAAAATAAAATCCCCTCCCCAGTATCAATAATGTTATGTCTAATTTCCATCAATCCATTTTTATTTGGCTAGTTGTCTTATACAGAGTTGCATGGGCCCGGTACCGATGAAAATTATCATACATCTCAAACATCCAAATAGAATAGAAATTTTATGGTGAAAGATACCTACATTGAACATCATTTGAAGCATCCCCTTGTAGAGAAATGGTTGCATAATACCTTGAACCATGTACCACCGAAGCAACAAATCAAAAACACACAACCACAAAATCAATTCCACACTGTAAAAAATTCAACACCATATCACTTTAGAAAAACAACACGAACACTCGAACAATCACCAGAGGAGAGCCCCACCACAATCTATGAGACTCCCTTTGACACCGCAACAACATAATGTATACAGATGCTCCATTATGCACGAAGCCAATCCAACCCCACATAGAGCTAGATGACCTAACTACCACACAGTTGAAGTGTCACCAATTAGGGGGTCTGAACCGATCTGAACTAGAAGATCCACTCTAGGAATGATATGTGGTGATCCAACCCACAAAATAAAATATAATAATGGATAAATCAAGAAAACAATATGAGTTGAAGAGAACCAGTGATGACCGAGGTAAAGGCCACTCATCAATATCAACAAAAACACTACTCCCCCTTCAATGTATGACCATCCTCGGTGAAACTAAATTCTAGATCAAATTGATCAATGTTCATAGTTTTAAATTACATCTCCACTTAAACATATTAAACTATGATAGGATTCGTCGAGCTTAACTAGATATAAATATTTAACATCTTCAATGATTAAAATCAATTGAAAATAGAGTCACTCGGTTTTAGAATTCATTCCAAAATATCACCACTATATTAAATTAGAGAATGGACCCCGCACTGCTGAAAATGCCAAGACCCTCACCAGATGCTATGTTGACTGGAATGCCAATGCTGAAGACTAGATGATGGTTCTTCTTCCCACGTTCCAGAAAAGAAGTCAAGGTCCAACCTGAAACTAAAAAGCCACCTACATCACAAGACTATGAACAAGGAGTCCAAGATGGAAGCACTCAAGGAAGAGAACTTTAGGCCAAGGAGGCAGTTTAGAGAAACCTTACATAGCTGTGTGAAAATATATAAGAATAAATCAAATTTCATGCTAAAAATTTATTTTTATAAAAAATAGTATTCATGCATTTTGTTCTCTAACTTTGATATTACTTTTTTCCAATTTCATAAAATATGTTTGACAAAATAAACTTATGTTTTTAAATCATCATGTAAAAATTATCTTATAATTAATTTTTGATAATTTTCTAAAAAGATAAATCTTTTAACGTATAGGGAACAATACTTCTTTTTTGTTAGGAATTTTAATTTCTCTTAAATATTTTAATACTTTAAAAATTATTTTAAAATATTTTTAAGAGTAATATTAGTTCATTTATATATCTATTATTTAAATTTATGTCATTTTGATTAATTTCATATTTAATTTATATGAATTTTTTTTTAATGTTTTAATCCTTTATCCTCATAAAATTGTTTGTTCATCATGTTTGTGAGGTTAATTTTAAACTTAAACATTACATTTATGTGAATGGGATTTGTTAAAATAGATTCCATATTTGGAATCATAAAAATTTATACTATTTATTTTTTTCTAATTCAATTTATACCCTTATTAATACTAAATGTAGAAATAATTAATTACCACAACTATGGTGAAAATTGGTTACAAGGGGTTAAACTAAAAGGAAAATGGATTAAAAGACCAATAAAATATAATGAACACTTAGGTTTTTGACATATATATAACAGATATATTCATGGATTGATTATATCCCAATTTTGGGCATTTATTTTTGTGAAAAATGTTCGTGAAACATTTTATTTTAAATAATTATCGGCGTGACACTCACCTCACTTATAAAAGGCCCCATCTCATTCTATCCTCATCACACCTCAAAAAACATTTGGATTATCCAAGACCTACCCAAATTTTATTCCAAATAAAATCCCCAAATCATAAAGTCCTCGGTTATATTATAAATCCAATCTAAGATGTCCTTAGGTTAAACCTAATTGTGTTTTTTGAAGAATAATTAATTTTTTTAACTATAAATTTCTATTTTACAACTTCTTATAACTCTTTAGAAATTTTTTAATCTATGAAATAATAATAAAAAATTATACCCCATATTATAAAATGTTAATTTTATAAAATCATAACCTTTATACATCACCTCTTCCATTAAATGGATAACAAAATCATCAATCATGTGGACGAAGGACTGTAGTCTCGCAAACCAATGTTATTCGTTTTCCATCACCACCTCTCTTGATTGGATATAATGACAGATAAATTTTATATATAATATTTATGATATTATTATACCTATAAAATTATAATACCACATATATATTCTTATCTCCCATCCCATTGGAAAACAATAATGTCACTCCTATATATAACAGACTATCACCTCATCAAATGATGTGATATGTTTTTCATTTATATTTTAAATGGATGGAAATAACGATATATGAAGTGAATATATATGATATTTTTATCATAATTAATATTATATAATTATTATACCGCATATAAATTTTTTATTTTCATTTCATGGGGGATACAAAAATGTCTTTCATGTATATGATAGGCTACCGCCTCACAAAAGTGATATGATTTTTTTTCACTAACAATTTTCATAGAAGGTGATTTAGGTACATCTAATAAATATATGTGATATCTATGATATATAAACTATTATTTAAAGGTAAAATATTAATTTACTATCTATTATATTTATGGTCAATAAAATGGAAACAACGGTCATGGGTACGTACGACCTACCGTCTCCATGAATGGTGTATTTCATTTTCTATGTCAAAATTTTCTGGATTACCACAAATAAAAATTTAATTAATATATATGATATTTATATCATGTTTAATATTATTTAAATTATTTAAACATTGTCAAAGTAATCAGATTGAAAATAAAAAATCAAAATATACATGGAAAATAAAGGAGTTATTAACCGAAACGTGATTTTCACAATGAATTATTAATAAACATGTTATAAAATATTACAAATAAATCATATATGGTATGATATAAATATTTATGTTTATGTCATATATTTATAATAATAATATATTTATTATACAGGATTTTTTAATTTTTATGAAATAAGTCAAGACATAATGTAAGAGATCTCCAACTTTACTCTTATTTCTAAAAGACTCATCTCAAATTTACCACTATTTTATTATGTGTGGTGATTATACTAAACCATTAAAATTTTATGTAATGAATTTAATTATTATCATGATATTTAATTTCTCATCTGATGTTATTATTTAATGGGTATTATGATTTAAAAATTTCCAAATTGATAATGCTTTTTTTTCAAATTTTCCTTCATCAAAATATATGTTATGTATTGAACTGAAATTATTTTATAATGTTTATATATACAACCGCATTAACCATTAATATCCTGAATTTATTTTTATAATAATATTTTAAGATTAATTTAATTTTATTCTTTAATGAGGCTTACAATTCAATTATATCAATGTGATAATTTCTGTATGATACAATCTTATCATTTATTAGGATTGTTTATGTTCATGATTCAGATAATGAAATAATTTGATCCATAGCTTAGAAAAATCATGATTTTTCCTATAATCTAGTTATTTAATTAGAACAATTTTCCCCTTTATTTTCCATTTTTGATGTATAAAATAGTTTAAATTTTTTTAAGAAAAATCATATTTATTCATCTCTTTGGTTGAATATACTTTTTATTTCATATACACCTTTTATAAGAATTTCATAAAATTATTTAAATGTTCCAATATTATGTTTTAAATTAATTTCTTACTTTTTTTAAACTTTTAATGAAATGTTAAAAATGGAATATTGATGTCATTTTACAAATAAGTGTCATTAAGATTTTATAAAAAATGTGAATGAAATATTTGTTATAACAAGTACTATATTTTCCTCCATCATTATTGAATTTTTTTATATATTCCTTTATATGTTTCCAAGATTATTTTAAAATTAAATTATTTTTAAATTAATGTATGTTTTAAAAATTATTTTCCAATGTGGAAAAGATATTTTACTCATGATATTTTTTTAAATGATTTTTAATGCTGCGTTTATAACATTCAAAGGATAATTTTACTGAAAAAAATTTAAATTATATATAAGTTTAGAAAATAAAATTGTAAAGAATATTTTCTTTATGAAATGTTTCGAGTGATATTTCAAAATCATTTTCCATCTCATATGACATCCATTAAAGTTACATATCCTTTTCTCAGGATAAGTTTGAATGATTCAACAATAACTATTTAATTATATGGTTATTGTTTATATTGATGAAATTTTAATGAAACCCATTTATTTTTAATGGGTTATGCAATGGTGAATTTATAAAATTTTTATGATACCCATTTTTATTGCACAATTTATGATGTGATGATATGATGAATTTTTTATGATATTGTGGAATAAATAAGAATATTTTCAATCATGACATGGGTGTTAAATATTTCTCCATAAAAGTACTTGTGTACATCATTATATACCATGACATAAAAATAGGAAACAATTCTATTGGCTTCAACAACAATGTGAAATAGGTGAGTCCTAATCCATTACGGGAAACAACATCATCTTGATTCACAATGGGAAACATGTGATAAGTCAGGATCCACTATTTTTATAGTCTTGGTACTTAACCTTGAAATATGAAATGGTTTTATATATTTATAATGGCTCTACAAGTTAATGACATTATCTAATTATTGATGATTTATTAATAATGATTTCTCATTCTTATCAGCCACTTTTTCTGAAATGATATTGTTCATTTCAATGAATAATGTTTATGGTCTACAATATTCTAGGTATGAACAGTTAAAGATATAGTTATAGTCGCATACCCTTATTCATATCTTATTCTATAATATTATCATATATTTATATCTCATTATTTTACCATTAATGAGTATCTAAGTTCACCATTTTTATTGTTTCCTTACCCAGGTTATGAAGACAGGTTTAGGTTGTCTCTACCTAAGTCAAGTACTGTGTGAGAATGTATTTATAATATTTGTTTACGATATTTAAGGAAATACTAATAATGTGACTATTTTACATAAAGACATATATATATTATGATAATTGGGTGTGTGTTTATGAAAAGTACTAAATACTCATCTCAAAAGATGTGATATTATTGTATGAAAATTTTGGTTCCTTATAGTTGGTGTCAAAGGAATGGTTTAACTAACTTTTATAATAAATGATTAGAAAAAATTGGTAAGATCCCAAGGGATATATCTAAAGATATTTCTTGGGACATGTCTAAGTATATTCATAAGGGTAATTTAATGTATTGAAAGATATCATAGAATAGCGGTGAAGGATAAAACTTTTTGTTTTCTAGATATACATACTTTTCAGGATACTAAAATTTGACATGGTTCTAGCCCAAATGTACCAATGGATAAAAAATATGAAAAGGCCCTTTTTATTTACATAAAAATTACTTTATACAAAAAAGGGATTATTATGCAACTATTTTGACACTCATAGTGTATATATTTTTAATTCACAATTTCTTTACAAACTATCGTGAAGGATTTGAATAATGACCATGAATGAATTAGGTTAAGCCTAAGGTTTGGTAAATTGAAAATATGGAATCATGATTCAATCATACTATAAATTATTATGATTATTGTTGTTTTAAAACTATGATTACAGGTTCTCAAACTATAGTTTTTCATTTTATTCAATAGTAGGAAATAGTAGGATCCATATTAACATTGAATGTTATAGACAGTTTTTTGATGTGAAATGAAATGGGATGATGGTTGGTGTAAATTTTATAACAATTATTATTAATAATTTATCATAATATATAATTAAAGGAATTCACTGTAACCAACTCTCTATCTCACCAATGAGTAAAATGACTAAGTTAATTGAGTGATTAGGTGGTTTATACCATAATGGAAATATGATTCAATGTTCTATATAGAGAGAATGTGGGAAGAATAGCCCCAAGTAATGTCTAAATATAATAATAATTTTTTTATGTGGGGAGAATAAGGATAATGATTACGTGATTTATGAGTAAAAAAGAAAATATTATTTTATGAAATGGATATTAATAATGGTTATCTTAAGGAATAATCAATGGTTGAATAGAAAAAATGTGGAAAGTATGGAAATTATAAAAATAGATTTTCTAGGGATAAATTTCAAGAATAGTGTCAACAATGTAGTATAAGTAATTGTTTTATTGATTATTATTAAGAGAATAAAAAAAAATATAAAAAAGGAGGTAGTATAGAATAGATTGATAAATTATAATAATGAATTATAATTATAAAAGTGTCTATGTATTGTAATTCATGATTTATGAAATATATAATGATAGTTTTTTTAGAACTTTTTCATTAAGTATGTGAAAGAATACATTGAATTGCATTGATGAACATGAAAATTGATTTAATTTCAAGTTGTTATTTTATGGAAATCACATGATTATCTAAAGATAACCCTTAGTATGTTCCAGATGTTGAGAAAATGTGTTTACATTAAGTAAAGAGATAATTGATAAGGATAATGTAAATTAGAAAGTATTTATTACCTTGTAAATTGATCATCATTTGATGAAAAAGTGTTGGATTTTATCATTGATGATGTTTATAAAATTATCTAATTTATGGAATATATTCAATAATAAGTCATTTTATTAGTATATAGTTGTTTTATGAATAGACAGATGCTTTCATTATGGTTGTATGGTATTTCAAGATATTACCATGTTAGAGAAGAATAAATGATCAATGTATTCACATATTTGATATGTGATATTATGAGATACTTTATATTGTTTTGGGGATTAATGATAAGTTGTTTTAGTAAATTTAGTTTTCTTCTAATTTTTTATATTTCAATTTTGGATCGACATGGAAGAGACTTAAGGTTTACTATTAATAGAATGGATTAATTTTAACTTTGGATGTTATTGTATAACCTATGGAGAAAAATTTATTTTTATAATATCTAGACAAATAAGGAATAAATTATCATTATTTTATTGATCATATGATCCACTATTACATTTGGAAAAAATTTAATCTTCATTTCTTAATGTAAGAGGGAGTGTGGAAAATAATCAAATAATATCCAAAGGATGAGATTGTGCTTATGAAATTTAATATAATCCAGTAAGTATATATTCTCTTGAAAATTATTCAAAATAACATAAAAGGATATTGAATTAAAATTTTATAAATTTATCATTTTTTTATGAATTAATATTCTTTTCACCATTCATAGAATTTTTTAAATCATGGTCATTAGCTTTCTCATAACCATGTTCTATGTCACCATCCATCAGTATTTGGATGTTATTTTTCTCTTCTATTCTTATGTTATATCATCCCACCATTTTTATCTTATATGGAAGATTAGTTATGTTTTATTATAATTGACCATCTCACATCCCTTTTCCTCTTTTCAAGAGAATGAATTTTTATAACCATTTTTATGATGTATGCTTCCACAATGGTATTTTCAAATGTTAAACCCTTATTTAACGAGAAGATGTTTAAATTATGATGATGAAATTTATTTAATATTGGTATAATTTAATACCACAAGATTTTTTTAAAATTCTCTTTAAAAAAAATTAATTTCTTTGAAATTTTAGGCTACACGTAATAGTGAGTATTAATAAAACATATCATAGTATTAGAATATTATTATTTAATATCATAGTTATCACATAGCCATTAGAATTAATGGAATGAATAGGATAAAATAAATTATGAAAATATAAGGTTTAATCATGTATATAAAATGAATTATTTGGTGACCAATTAATTTTAAATGAAAATACAAAATATTTTATAATAAAAGAAAACCATTTTTCTGAAAAACTATTTTTAAGCACAGAAAATAATATTACCTTAATAAATTAAAAAAAATATTTTCTAGTGAATGGTTTTAATGATATATATATATATATTATGTTTCATAAATTTTTTAATGATCAACTTATATTTTTTCAAGACAAAAGATAATAATAATCCAATTCTACTCTTAAAACCCATATTTTTTGGAAAAGATGTTATTTCTCTTTTAGTGTACATACATTAAAATTAATTTTTTCCAATTGTAGAATGTTTATTTGAAATAAATTAACATCATTTATTAAATCATAATGTCAAAATTATCTTCGATTCAATTTTTTATAATTTTGGAAAAGATACATTTTCTGATGGAATGTGAAAAATACAAGAATTAATAAGAATTTAAATTATTTTAAACCATTTAAAAATATAAAAATTAATATAATATTGTTTTAAACATAATATTTGTTAAATTATGTATCTTTTAATCTAATTTATTTTATTTTAAAATAATTCATATTGCATTTTGATGTAATGTTTTTTAAAATTTTCTATGAAACCTTTATTTTTGGGAAACTACAATTATGGTGCATCTTTGTGAATAATTTTAAATTAAAAGTATCCATTTATGTGAGTATAATTTGTAAAAATTGTTTCCATATTTTAATAATAATAATTTATATTATTTAATTTTTAAATTTTTTTTTATAATTATTAATATTAAAAGATGTAAAAATTAAATAACACGGGTAAGGTGAAAATGGGTTTACCGTGAGTTAAAATGAAATATAATGGGTATGATGAACTAGATACATCTAAAAACACATTTCATAGAAATATTTTTGATTTTATTTATTCTATTTTTGATAATGGCATATTTTTATTTAATTTTTTATGTTAAAAGCTTGGGTACAATATTTTATTTTTAAAAATTACAATTGTGCCACTCACCTCACTCATAAGAGACAACCCACATTCATATCCTATTTATACATAATAAAAAAATCATCCAATCCATGACAACATTTTTTTTGTATCCCACATCCTAGAGTCTTTTTTGGATCGAATATAATATACAGAAAGTGTTTACGTTAATCCAAAAAATGTTGTCTCAAGAAGTGGTATGGTTTATAAATATGAGTTTTTTTACATGTTCTTACAAATCTATAAAATATACTTAAACAAAGATAATAGTATCAAAACATTATATCCCATATAATGATATATTATTATAATAATTTAAAAACATATATACATCTCATCTTCTATCACATGGGAAACAAAACTATCGAATATGTGTATGATATACTACATCATCACGAACCGATGTTATTCATTTTCCATCACAACCTCACATGGATTGAAATAATTATGAATTACTTGTATATATATGATATTATTATACATTTTTAATTAAAATAATACATATTAATTCTTACCTCTTAACTCATTGTAAAACAATAACATCGCTCCTGTGTATGACAAACTCCAGCATCGATAACCAGTGTGATGTGTTATTCATTTATTTTCTCGGATGGTAATAAGGATATATTAAATAAATATATATTAATTTTTTAACTTAATTATACTTCTGGTTTTATTATTCCACATAATGCATTCCAACATACCTTTCCCGAGGGTTTACTATAACAATGTTCCTGTGTATGGAAGGCTACTACCTCGCGAAGCAATGTCATTCATTTTTCACTGATGCATTACACCGAAGTTTATTTGGGAAAATTGAATGAATATATGTGATATATAATTCATAAAAATTTATTTTTATTGGTAATATATTATTTACCTTTTTAACATTTTATACTTCAATAAAATGGAAACAACATTCATGAGTATGTATGATGTATCATCCCCATGAATTATGTGTATAATATTCTTTTCTATAACATTTATGGATTACTAAAAATTACTATAAAATGAATAGATTTGATATTTATATAAATATTAAAATTTTTAAAATTATGGAACCATGATGGTAGTATGATTATGGAAAATAAAAATCAAAACATATATGAAAAACATAGCAATTATTACCCAAAACATGATATTTACAAGGAATTACAAGTGAACTGGTAATAAAATGAAATAAGTAAATCATATATGGTATGATATTTATATTTATGAGTCTTTATTATATTTATAATAACATTATTCTTATTATAAATGATTTTATGAATCATATGAATGAATTCCAGACTTAAGGTTTAGGATTTCTAGTAGCACATTTAATTATGGGAGACTTTTATAAACTTTTTCCCTCATTTAATTTGTGTAGTGTACGTACTTCCCCATATACATTTCATATAATTGATAAAATTATATTAATTATATTTAATGTTTCATTTGATGTTATTATTTAATGGGTCTTATGATTAAAAATTTTCATAATTAGTAAAGGATTTTTATTTCAATTTTTATTCTATGTGACATATCATATGTTATTCACCGATCTTCTTTACAAGGTGTACATATAAAACCCCATTAACATGTAATATCTTGAATTAATTATTTATAATTATATTTTTTGTTTCATTTAATGTAATTATTTCATTGGTATTATTATTAAATGATATCAATGTGGTACATTTTTTATGATACAATCACATCATTTTAAATGATTATTTATGTTTATGCTTCCAATGATGAAATATTATGATCTTTATATTAGGAATGAATTAATTTTATTCTTTTCTATGTATTCAATGAGAATAAATTTGTTCCCATCATTAAACACTCTTTGTGTACTAAAGAGTTGAATATAATATTTTTAAGAATAATCAAATTTTTTATATATGTTGTCAAAATAGTTTTTTAAAAGTTAAGGGTAAATCCTATTTTATTTATCATAAAAACATGATATACTTTTAGTACTGGGAATTAATTAACCCATTAAAAAATGGTAAATTCCTAAAAGAATCAAAATAAACAAAACTGAAAATGATCTTATAAGTCCAAAAGAACATACATCCAAAACAAGGCCAAGTTGGTTTTTACCAAAAAAGTGAAATGAATCTTTGTTTTAACTATTATTGGTTTTTCAATGATCATTACAAACTCATTATTTTAAATATTAATTTTTATGTTTCATAGGTAATTTTCAAAGAAAATGATTTTGAAATTTTTTTATGTTTTGGAAAGTGTTTTTTATGTTGGAAAGGATAATTCCTGAAGAAATGTTTAAAATTATTTTTTATGATTTACTTTTATGCTCTGATGGATATTTTCAAAGAAAGGTATTTTGAAAAAAATTATATCAAAAAAAATTCAGAGTTGGAAGTCTATTTTCCTCAATAAATGATCCAATTGTACTTTCAAAATCATTTTCCATCTAAGATGACGTCCCATGATGTTAGTTATTCTTTACTTGGGGTAAAATTTAATGATACCATCAATATTATTTATCTATATGGTAAATGTTTATATTGAGGATTTTTTTTAAAACTTACTTATTTATTGTGGATTATGCTATGGTGAATTGGTGAAATATTTTTGAAACATATTTTATTTACCTAGGGTATGATGTGATAATATGATTATTTTTTATGATATTATGGAACACGTAAGAATGTTTTTCATTTTGGGTTGGGTGGGACCTGTATCTCACTATAATTCATTGAATAAATATTTATATCTCATGAGAAACTAATATAAAACGAGTCAATGAGCTTGATCCACTATATAAAATATGAAATTCCATATGCACTATGGAAAACTAGTGTATCCAGATCCATAGTTGGGAATATGTCATATGTTCTGATCCACTACGTTGATTGTAACATCCCAGGTAAATAATGAATAAAACATTTTCATATTTATTAATATTTACTAAATAAATATTAATTTTACTTTAAAAAGGTTGTTATGTTCGATAGCGTACTAGATACACAACAAAAAGTTTCATTGAAATCTTTCATTGCACACTAGTAATAAAATAATATTATTTTAAATGGTAGTTAACACATAGTCGTGGTGTTGGAGGGAATGGATAGAAATAACTAAAATATGATTATATATGTTTTTTAAATGTTTTTACTTTTATCTAATAAAAGATAAAGGCTTAAAATACGGAAAGAATTCAATTTTAGGCGTATATGCCCTAGTTTTCACTAAAGGTTCACTTATCGCCTTTTGATGGCGAACTGTCATTAAATATAGTTTTGTTCACTCTTATACATTCTATTGGACCAAATAAAAATCTCCTTTAGAATGGGGACGTCAAAATTTACTTTGTGTGAATTTTTGGTATTTTTCCGATAAAGTTCATTTTTTAATGAATAGTGAAAAAATGTTGTATTTTAATTCAAAACCTCTTTTTAATATAATTTATTTATATGATTATATTATATTTTGAATTGGTTTTAAAATGATATTAGAATATATTTTTACCATTTAATCCAATGTTGGCCATTGGAATCAATTTCACTTTGAAATTGGACTTAAACTAGTGTCAATCTTTTGATACTTATTGTTTCATAAAAACACGCTATTTGTCATGGCAGCGGGAATTAATTATTAAATTAATTAATGTGGCTTATATGAATTGAATTTTTTAAAATAGACATCATTTTTGAATTCCGAATATCAAATATAGCTTAGGGTGATGTTTTGGTGTTTTTTTGAAAAACTTCAATTTTTGATGAATAGTGAAACCACTAAGTGGTAGTTAAAGAAACTGATTTTTCGTTTAAATGAAACTTTGTCACTTCTGTGATTTGATTTTCAATAAATCCTACATAAATGGTTGTCATTATGAAGTAAAATGTGGTTCAATGGGATTAAAATAATTTTTTTGAGAATAGTAACTTATTAAAATTTTAATCGCGATTAGAGGTAATTAGTGTAGTTTAAGGTAAAAATAATGTTTTAATAATATGAAATGAACTTGAAACATGTTGTACCCTTATTTTATGTGTCATGGACGACTGATAAAATCCATGGGTCATCTTGGGGACCCCATGGAGTCACTTTAGTTAGAAAATGACATTAATATCTTTTTATTTAATGTTAAAATAAAAATGTCACAAACATGAGTTGTTTTACTAAAACAATTTTTAAATGGGGTTATACAAGTCAGATATTTTACTATAAATATTAATTATAAAGCTAAAATAATTTCCTACATCATGAGTTTTTTTATAATTTTTAGACATTAAATATATTAAATTATTTATGACATCATGATGATGCAGCGATTACCTCATTAATAATGGATTTAAATAAAATGAAAAGATAATGTAAAATATATGACCTAAACTTGTCCAAAACATAATGTATGGGTATATATCGAACCCTTATCACCTTACCCTCGAATTATATCAATGTGTGACCTTTTTAATCCGAAACTCATTTTAAAATAAAGTATTATTTCTTTACTTTCCAAGAGTACCCCTCCTCTCCTCTTATAAAAAGCCACCACCTCTACCACCTTACCCACACTTCAAAAGCCTTTGGCTCAGCCAAACCCTGCAACTCTTGTCTCTAGACACCCCTCTATTACTCCTTGAAGCCTCACATTGGGCATAAGTCTTCCCAAGGAAGCCTTTGAGCTCAAATCTAAGAGAGTTACCCGATTTTAAGGTATTGTGTTCACTTGTGTTCTTTTGTTTTATTTTGCTTCTCCAACCCCCTAAACTCTTTTTATACATTTCTTTTGTAACAAATCCAGTATATTCAATTTATTAGGATGTTTTTATAATACGAATTAGAGCTACACTTACACACATCTACATCTAATGGTTAAAAAACATATTGTTTCTGTGGTTGGCGAATTTCTACCTCACGAAACGATGATTGTTCAATATTATTTTAAACACCTTTAATGGTGGACATTAAGATGTAACTCTATTTATATATGATATATATTATGTTTATGTTTTCCTTATGCTTATGTATTTTTCATTTGTGGTATACCTTTATGGTTTCCATTGTGGGTAAACACGATAATTTCATTTTGGGAAGTGCGGACTACCGGCCCCTCAAAGTGATTTGATTCGTTAATGCCATATGTGGGACGTATAAAGGATGGATTTAAAGTTATTATATATGATGTTATACTGATATTATAATATACCTCTATATCATTATTTTTTTCTCTCCATTAAAGTATGAGATAGAAATGAATGTAGCGTTCATGCGTACGTATGGCTTACCGTCTCCATGAACGCTGCATTTCATTTCTTATCCCCAAATGTAATGTACTATTATAAGTACATATATATAATGGATATATATGATTTATGTTACATATAAATTATTAATATAATTCTGGAATTAAAATATACATACCTCTCATTTAGTTTTAATTCAATTAATATGACATAGAAATGAAAGTAGCATTCATGCGTACGTACGGTTTACCGTCTCCATGAACGGTGCATTCAATTTCTTACCTCTAAATGATTATGTGATATTATAAATACATGTATATGCTAGATATATATGATATATATGATATCCAAATCAGGTATGTCATTATGGATATAAATAACCTTTGACCACACGAACAACATGTAATTGTAAGAAGTCCACTTTCGACTTAAGAACCAAATATCGACAAAACAAACATTATTAACTTAATGATTAAATAATGTTTATAACGTAGAAATAAGTGATATAAAAGGAATAATAAGCTTGAAAAAGGTTCTTAAGAAACTAGAAATTAACTCAAGTTTATTATTCAGGATGTTAAAGAACGATCGAGTCAAGTCGGACCCGAGGTAAGGGACTTCGTCTCAATCTTCTCTCATTGAGGCATATTTCATTTTATTCAAAACATTCATTTATACGGTGTATAAACCCATTTCACTTTTAATTTAATATAAAAGGAATCTTTTTCTACAAAGCATTTTACAAAATGACAAAAAGGAATGTTTCTTTTAACGTACGCGGTGACAATGACCCTTTCCGCCACTGCGAGTATTATTTGGTCTTTGGCTTCCTGAACAAGTCGTAATGTTATTTTTAAAATGAAATAAATACCATATACTATTTTATGTATTTTGGTATTAAAAATGGTTTTTATAGTGGATTTTTTATGTCAATATATTTAGGTGATATATTGTGATCAAAGTGTGGAAATTTTTTCTTTCCGTTCTATTTGTTTTATGTCTTATGATTTTTATAATGGTACTTGGACATTTGACGAGTGGTTACGTGATAAACCATATGATGGGTGGTGCCGTGAATACCAGGACGGGTGGTTACGTTATAACCTCCAATGCATTGGGTATGGAAGTTGGCCGTATGGCTATTCTATTAAGTATGTATGGAAGTTGGCTGTATGGCTATTCCATTAAGTGATATGTGTGGAAGTCGACTGTATGGTTATTTCACATAAGTATGTTTATGTCCCAAGTTACCTTTATATGTTATGTGTTCTTTATATGGGTTTTATGGTAATCCTTTGGTTACAAAAGGGTAAGTAATGATATTTTATTCAGTGAAGAGTTTTTACTACTTCATGATGTTGAAGGTATTACTTTGATAATGTATACATGGTTTACTTGTTTTTTTGATAAACTAACAGTTTTCATTCTTTGTGTATCCCTTAATGATATTTTTCTGCTCACCCCAAGTTTTTTTGAAATGTTTTTCCCAGAACATAATGTGGAATAGGGTCAAGGATTGAATCAAGGGAAAGTCATGCTATATAAAACATGGAACTAGACATGTTTCTTTTTAAGAGTTTTTTTATTCTATGGAAACATTATAGAAGGGGATACTTTGTAATCTTTTTAGATGTAATAGTTATGTTCTAATTCTCTGAAACTCTAAACCTGAAAGGATCCTCAATGTGAATTATTCATTTAATTCGATATTAAGTAAGGTTTAAGGCCGGGGCCTTATAGTTGGTATCAAAGGTCGGTTTAGACAACATTAGGAGTTAGAAAATTGAAAAATTATAAATTAATTTATGTTATGACAGAAATGATATAGCATTTAAAGATTACCATGTTGCTTCGCCTAAGATATTTCTATGTTAAAAATTGTTTTCTATAGAGGAAACATGTCAGCTATGTTAGGAAGGCATACATAGGTAAATGACCTTCTAAATAAGCAACCTGAGATGTTCAGAATCAGAATTGAAGAGTTTGTTGTAGTGATGGATTAGTTGAATCAGGTGATAAATGGTGGTTGTGTTTATTGATGACATTTTGGTGTTTTCTAAAAGTAAAGAGGAGCATGAAATACCTTTAAGGGTTATTTTTGAAACCTTAAAAGAGAAGAAATTGTATGGTAAATTTTAGAAAGTGTGATTTTTGGTTACAAAACATTTCTTTCCTTGGTCACATTGTTTCTAAAGATGGGATAACTGTTGATCCTGCTAAAGCAAAAGTTGTTGAAGAATGGCCAAGACCCACAAATTTAACTGAGATCCGTAGTTTCCTTGGTTTCATAGATTACTACCGAAGGATTGTTGACAAATTTTCACGGTTATCTAGTACAATGACTAAGCTAACTTGGAAGGACAAAAGAATGTGATGATTGTTTTCAGGAGTTGAAAAGAAGATTGGTGAATGATTCAGTTTTGGAACTTCCTTCTAGGAATGGTGAGTTTGTTATCTACAGTGATGCTTCATTGAAGGGACTTGGTTGTGTCCTTATGCAGAATGATTAGGTAATTGCTTATGCTTCACGTTAGTTGAAAACTCATGAGTTAAATTATCCTACACATGATTTGGAATTTGCTGCTGTTGTTTTCGCTTTAAAATTTTGGAGGCATCATTCGTATGGAGTAAAGTGTGAAATATATACTGATAAAAAATGTTTAAAGTAAATATTCACTCAGAAAGAATTGGACATGAGACAAAGGATATGGCTGGAATTAATCAAGGATTATGATTGTACAATTCATTACCATCCGGGAAAAGCAAACAAAGTGGCTGATGCTTTGAGTCGAAAAAGTAATGCTTTATTAACAATGTTGTGTTTGGAATGAGATCCTTTGGTTTTTGATTTGATGAAATTTGTCATGGATGTTCTTTGTGTAAGAAGTCCTTCTGTTTTATTTCGGGTATCAATGACATCTTCCCTATCAGACAGAATTAAGCAAGCACAAAGGGAAAACAGTGAGTCGTAGGAAAATGTAGAGCTGGTTCAGAAGGGTATGTTTCCTGAATTCAACATTGATAATGATTGTGTTCTGAGGTTTGGGAAGAGACTATCTGTGCCTTGTGATTCACAGTTGAAGAATGAGTTGGTATGTGAGGCTCATAGTTCCCTGTTTTCAGTTCATCCTGGTAGTACTAAGATGTACAAAGATCTGCGGGAGTATTACTGGTGGGATGGAATGAAAATATATATTGCTGATTTTACTGTGAAATTTTTGATTTGTCAGTAGGTTAAGGCAGAGTGGTAGTTACCGAAAGGGATGCCTCAGCCTTTACCGGTTCCAGAGTGGAAATGGGACAACATATCCATGGACTTTGTTGTGGGATTACCGAGGACATCTCTAGGTAATAATGCAATCTGGGTTATTGTTGATCGCTTGACTAAATCTTCTAATTTCCTTGCTATACGAGATACTTTTTCACGAGATCAACTTTCCCGTTTGTATCATAGAGAGATACTCAGGTTTCATGGAGTTCCTCTCTCCATTGTATATGATCGTGATCCCAGGTTTACTTCTAACTTTTGTAAAGGCCTTCAGAAGTCGTTGGGTACTGAATTAAATTTTAGTACAGCTTTTCATCCGCAATCCGATGGGCATCCAGAACGAACAATTCACCCCTTAGAGGATATGCTATGAGCTTGTTCGATGGATTATCAGGGATGTTGGGACCAACATCTTTTTTTGGTTGAGTTTTCCTATAATAACATTTTACATTCCAGTATACAGATGGAACCATTTGAGGCATTATATGGGAAGCGGTGTCGAACTCCAGCATTTTGGGATGAAGTGGGTGAAAGGATGTTGATGGGACCAGAATTGGTAGAAGAGATGGCAGAAAAAGTTCAGTTGATTCAGAAACACATGAGAATAGCTCAATGCAGGCAGAAGAGTTATGCGGATAACCGGAGGAAGGATCTCTCTTTCGAGGTAGGTGATCATGTTTTTCTCAAGGTTTCTCCATGGAAAAGTGTGATGAGATTTGTTAAGAAAGGAAAGCTGAGTCCAAGGTTCATTGGACCATATGAAATTTTGGAGAGAGTTGGATCAGTTGCTTACCGAGTGTCTTTATCTTTGAGTTTATCTCAGGTACACAATGTTTTTTATGTTTCGATGTTGAGGAAGTATATGCCAGATCCATCTCATGTTTTGAGCCCAGAGGTAGTTCAGTTGGAAGGGAATCTCTCTTATGAAGAACAACCAGTCTAGATTCTTGACCGAAGAGAGCAAGTGTTACGGAATAAGGTGATTCACCAGGTAAAGGATTTGTGGAAAAACCATATGGTTGAAGAGGCAACGTGGCAATCTGAAAATTCTATGAGGGATAAATACCCCAACTTATTTTGATAAGTGAATAAAATTGCGAGGACGCAATTCCCAAAATGGGGGAAGGATGTAACATCCCAGGTAAATAATGAATAATAAATTTTCATATTTATTAATATTTACAAATTAAATATTAATTTTACTTTAAAAGGGTTGCTATGTTCGATAGCGTACCCGATACACAACAAAGAGTTTCATTGAAATCTTTCGTTGCACAGTAGTAATAAAATAATATTATTTTAAATGGTAGTTAACACATAGCCGCTGTGTTGGCAGGAATGGATAGAAATAACTAAAATACGATTATATATGTTTTTCAAATTTTTTACTTTTATCTAATAAAAGATAAAGGCTTAAAATATGGAAAGAATTCAATTTTATGCGTACATGCCCTAGTTTTCACTAAAGGTTCACTTATTTCCTTATGATGGAGAACCGTCATTAAATATAGTTTTGTTCACTCATATAAATTCTATTGGACCAAATAAAACATTCCTTTAGAATTGGGATATCAAAATTTACTTTGTTTGAATTTTTGGTATTTTTCCGATAAAGTTCATTTTTTAATGAATAGTGAAAAAATGTTGTCTTTTAATTCAAAACCTCTTTTTAATCTAATTTATTTATATGATTAGATTATCTTTTGAATTGGTTTTAAAGTTAAATTTGAATATATTTTTACAATTTAATCCAATGTTGGTCATTGGAATCAATTTCACTTTGAAATTGGACTTAAACTTGTGTTAATCTTTTGATACGTATTGTTTCATAAAAACACGCTATTTATCATGACAGCGGGAATTAATTATTAAATTAATTAATGTGACTTATATGATTTGAATTTTGTAAAATAGAAATCATTTTTGAATTTAGAATATCAAATATAGCTTATGGTGATGCTTTGGTATTTTTCTGAAAAACATCAATTTTTTTATGAATAGTGAAACCACTAAGTGGTAGTTAAAGAAACTGATTTTTCGTTTAAATGAAACTTTGTCACTTCTGTGATTTGATTTTCAAAAATCCGACATACATGGTTGTCATTAAGAAGTATAATGTGGTTAAATGAGATTAAAATAATTTTTTGTTGAATAGTAACTTATTAAGTTTTTAATCACGATTAGAGGTATATAGTGTAGTTTAAGGTAAAAAAATGTTTTAATAATATGAAATGAACTTGAGACATGTAGTGACCTTATTGGATGTGTCATGGTCGACCAAGAAAATCCATGGGTCAACTTGGGGACCCCATGGAGCCACTTTAGTTTGAAAATGACATTAATATCTTTTATTTAATGTTAAAATAAAAATGTCACAAACATGAATTGTTTTACTAAAACATTTTTTACATGGGGTTATACAATTCAGATTTTTGACTCTAAATATTCATTATAAATATAATAAGATTTCCGACATCATGACATTTTTTTATAATTTTAAGACATTAAATATATTAAATTATTTATGACATCATGATGGTGCACCGATTACCTCATTAATAAAGGATTTAAATAAAATGAAAAGATAATGTAAAATCTATGACCTACACATGTCCAAAACCTATTGGATTGGTATATTTCGAACCCTTATCAACTTACCCTCAAATTATATCAATGTGTGACCTTTTTAATCTGAAACGCATTTTAAAATAAATTATCATTTTTTTACTTTCCATGAGTGCCCCTCCTCTCCTCTTATAAAAGCCCCCCACCTCTACCACCTTACCCACACTTCAAAAGCCTTTGACTCAGCCAACCCCTGCCCATTTTGTCTCTCCAAATCCCTATATTACTCTTTGAAGCCTCACTTTGGTCAGATGTCTTCCCAAGGAAGACTTTTAGCTCAAATCTAAGAGAGTTACCCGATTTCAAGGTAATGTGTTCACTTGTGTTCTTTTGTTTTATTTTGCTTCTCCAACCCCCTAAACTTCTTTTATTCATTTCTTTTTTAACAAATCCAGTATCTTCAATGTATTAGGATGTTTTTAAAATAATAATTCTAGCTACAGTTACAAAAATATACACTAAATGGTTAAAGAACATATTGTTTCTGTGGTTGGCGAATTTTTGCCCCACGAAACGATGATTGTTGAATCTTCATTTAATCACCTTTAATGGTGGCCATTAAGATGTCACTCTATTTATATATGATATATATTATGTTTATGTTTTCCTTATTTTTCTGTATTTTTCATTTTCGGTATACCTTTATGGTTTCCGTTGTTGGTAAACACGATAATTTAATTTTAGGAAGTGCGGACTACCGCCCCCTCAAAGTGATTTGATTCATTAATGCCATATATGGGACGTATAAAGGATGGATTTAAAGTTATTATATATGATGTTATAATAAAATTATAATATACCTCTATATCATTATTTTTTTTCTTCATTAAATTATGAGATAGAAATGAAAGTAGCGTTCAGGCGTACGTACGGCTTACCGTCTCCATGAACGGTGCATTTCATTTCTTATCCCCAAATGCAATGTACTGTTATAAGTACATATATATAATGGATATATATGATGTATGTTACATCTAAATGATTAATATATTTTTGGAATTAAAATATACATATCTCTCATTTAGTTTTAATTCCATTAATATGACATAGAAATGAAAGTAGCATTCATGCGTACGTACGACTTACCGTCTCCATGAACGGTGCATTTCATTTCTTACCTCTAAATGATTATGTGATATTATAAATAAATTTATATGCTAGATATATATGATATATATGATATCCAAATCAGGAGTGTCATTCTGGATATAAAGAACCTTGGACCACACGAACGAGATGTAATTGTAAGAAGTCCACTTTCGACTTTAGAACCAAATATCAACAAAACAAACATTATTAACTTAATCATTACATAATGTTTATAAAATGGAAATAAGTGATATAAAAGGAATAATAAGCTTGAAAAAGGTTCTTAATCAAGGAGAAATTAAATCTAGTTTATTATTCAGGACGTTAAAGAACGATTGAGTCAAGTCGGACCCGAGGTAAGGGACTTCGTCTCAATCTCCTCTCATTGAGGCATATTTCATTTTATACACAAAATTCTTTTATATGGTGTTTAAACCCCTTTGACTTTTACTTTTATACAAAAGGAATCTTTTTCTATGAAGTGTTTTACAAAACGACAAAAAGGAATGTTTCTTTTAACGTACGCGGTGACAACGACCTTTTCCGCCGCCGTGAGTATTATTTGGTCTTTGGATTCCTAAACAAGCCGTAATGTTATTTTTAAAGTAAAATAAGTACCATATAAACTTTTATGTATTTTGGTATTTAAAATGGTTT
Source organism: Viscum album (assembly GCA_963277665.1). NCBI lineage: Eukaryota > Viridiplantae > Streptophyta > Magnoliopsida > Santalales > Viscaceae > Viscum > Viscum album. Next base: position 1,267,283,134 of record OY728143.1, on the reverse strand, counting down.
TTAAAATGGATTTTTATGTCAATATAGTTAGGTGATATATTGTGATCAAAGTGTTGAAATGTTTTCTTTCCATTATATTTGTTTTATGTCTTATGATTTTTATAATGGTACTTGGACATTTGACGGGTGGTTACATGATAAACCATATGATGGGTGGTGTCTTGAATACTAGGATGGGTGGTTACATTATAACCTCCAATGCATTGGGTATGGAAGTCGGCCGTATGGCTATTCCATTAAGTATGTTTGGAAGATGGGCGTATGGCTATTCCATTAAGTGATATGTGTGGAAGTCGACCGTATGGTTATTTCACTTAAGTATGTTTATGTCCCAAGTTACCTTTATATGTTATGTGTTCTTTATATGGGTTTTATGGTAATCCTTTGGTTACAAAAGGGTAATTAATGATATTTTAATCAGTGAAGAGTTTTTACTACTTCATGAAGGTGAAGGTATTACTTTGATAAAGTATACATGGTTTACTTATTGTTTTGATAAACTAACAATTTTCATTATTTGTGTATCCCTTACTGAGCTTTTTATGCTCACCCCATGTTTTTTTGAAATGTTTTTCATAGGACTTAATGTTTAATAGGGTCAAGGATGGGATCAAGGGAAAGTCATGCTATATAAAACAGGGAACTAGACATGTTTCTTTTTAAGAGTTTTTTTATTCTATGGAAACTTTGTAGAAGTGGATACTTTGTAATCTTTTTAGATGTAATAGTTATGTTATAATTCTCTAAAACTCTAAACCTAAAAAGATCCTCAATGATAATTATTCGTTTAATTCAATATTAAGCAAGGTTTAAGGTCGGGGCCTTATATTGATGTTCTTGGTAGTTTTTCTTTAAATAAGAAACAGTTTTTATATTTATTATGGTACCACACTTTTATGACACAAGCTGATGGATCCAAATTTAAATATGGTTATTTATCACTCTCATGGGCCTTTCTTTATAAAATTTTAAATGTTTTATTCCCTGAATAATGTTTAAGTTCTATGGCACATTCAGTCTGAACTTCAGATGTTATGATCTTTTTCAAATACCATTTTTCTTATCAAATTCTCTTATATTATCATAAAGTAATATCTCATATGTTTACCCCTATGGAGAATTTGAGCTTACCCTATCCTAAATTTCCTTCTCCATGTTATGAAGATATGGTTTGGTATAGTATACCTAAGAGGAATACTTTGAAAAAATATCCTTTTGGGATATGTTTGATATTTTTCATAAAATAAGAATATTTTGTTTCTAGTATCTAGAGATACTAAAATATTATGGTGCTTAAGCCTTTGATTATGAAATGTATGGAATATTCTTGTAAAAATATGTGATTTTTAGGTATGAAAATCCAAGGTTCTTATAGGTTATGAGGACTATCCTATTAATAATGATTCCACATTTTATATGTTTCATTAGATATTTAGATATGGGGATGTGTTTATTTGTAATTAGTGTTGTACCTATAACCTATATTGTGGATTTCATTGTCCATTGGAAGCCTTTACAATCAATTTTAGGAATTAAAATTTTAGATAAGAAAAGAATGGATTGATTATCTATATTCCCAGTTACTAATGTTTTAGGGTAACCTTGGATATACTTATAGGGGCTTTCGAATATTATAAATAAGTCTAAAAGAACATGGTTTGAGAATATTTCTATGAAATTATCATATTCCAGTTGTTTCCTAATTATTTAAAATTTATTGGAGAATTAGAAGTTATTGAGTTATTACATTCCCTAAATATGTAATCAATGCTAGAAATGGTGAAAATGAAAAATTATTTTAGATTCAGATGTTGTATAACATTTTTAAATGACTTAGATGAAATTATTTATGATGTTCATAGAAATTTAGAAAATACAAGTGATATGTAATATCTTTATGCTACCTTCATAATATATTAAAGAGATATAGCTTCAATTAAGGTGTGGGGTCCACAGTGAAGCATAATATATCGAAAATTATTTACAGTATGTTCCCACTAGATTCCCAAAAATTCAATAAATGCATGAAGCTCGTAGGATGCCCAATATATTGAGTTGATATGTAATATTCTTCAAATTGCTAATATGAATAAAGGGAAAATAATTCCAAATATATATATTATTTTATACCAAGACATTTTTCATTTTTTGTTTGGAATAAAATTTGGTAAGGAGAAAAATTTTCCACATATATGTAAGATATTTTATCTAATTCATAATATTTTTTGTCACAAAAAAAAATCTAAAAGAGTAGGCAATATTCCAATTATGTAATATATTTTAGTTTCATTTCAGGATGCTGAAGATTTTTCTGGTTGTTACTGAAGTATTCATGACTCAATATCTACATTCAAGAAATAGGACTTCATCATGACCCTTATATTACAATGAATTTATCAATAATAACATATGATTGATAATTCCTTGAAAAATGGTTATATAATCTTGTGTATTTCATGGGATAGTGATTACTAGGGTTTTTAAAATAGATTTTGATGTTTGTGGTTATTTTAAAAAGAGTATATTTAGCACTAATTTTATATAGTTTACATATTTAAATTATGGGATATAATTTGATGAATAAGAAGAGAAGAGGGGAGATACTTCTATGAGGGTTGAAACATTGAACAAAATGAGAGAGTCTTATGTCCTACAATAATTTGAAGATTTTGGATTGAGGGAGAATGATATAGAATGTGATGAAAAACTTTGTGGCTTTGGTTTTCTTATCCCTCTCTATGAAAAATTATGATAAGTTATTTGTGGGTCTTTATTAATTTTAAAAACCTTAACTCAAGGAAGCATGTTAATTTCTAGATGATGAAATGTTCATTGGATTGACAGTTAATCATTCATTTAAAATTTTTTATACTAATATTAGATATTGTTTCTCTAGGGTATGTCGAGACCCTATTGGATTTTTTATTAGACATTAGTGGTGAACCAAGTGAAACCCAATGTATTTTTGTTAATTTTCCTATATTTGGATATCTTTTTCTTGAAAAAAGGGTATTATATTTTGGAACCTCTTTCTAAACTGAAATAAATATCCAAAATTGAAGATAAATATAAACCCTAATTCAACTTCTCTTAAGATGAAATGTACTACGATATTAATAAGTTGTATTAGAGTAGTAGGTCCTAGATGAATAATATACCACCAGTGGAAGGCTATTATAGATAACACAATGAATGAAAAATTAATTATTTTATTTGATAGGTGCAATTTCTAAATATAAAATAATATAATGAGTTCTCACCTATGGTTTTTAGGATTAATGATTTCTATTCCACTCCATATGGGATACATATATATGTTGTCTATTAATAATCCATGTTTAATTCTGACTTGAATATTGTCGACGTTGATCCAAATCCTAGAATTCATTGTATGGAACACTAATAAACCATATCTATCCGAAATTGATGGGTTGTTAAATTACTATGTCTATGTGTGATAAATTACCAACATATATGAGTATTATTGAAATGTTAATGAGGAAATTATACATGTTTTTCATATTATGTTAGATGTTTTTGGGATATGTCTTGAAGATTAAATTGATGGGGTTTTTAGTCATACCATTGAGGTAGTTAGATTAATCCAAGGACTTGGTAAAGAGATAAATAATAATGTATCGTAAAGTAGATACATAGGCGGTTTTTATCTCTATATAATCTAGTGTTGATGGAACATTAAAAGGGAAGAATATTTATCATTTAACGATTTATACAGAATATTGGATTCCTATAAAATATAGGTTATGAAACAAAGGACATAAAATTGATAAATTATGGAGAAAGTTTTTAAATAAATAGAGAAAGATAACTTCAATAATGTTTCAGATGAATTAAATAATGTAGGGGATGAATTTATATCTCTTACAGTAAGGAAAATAAAAAGAATTAAATTTTGGTTCAAAGGAATACATCCCATGAATTGTTTTTACTTTGTAAATGATAGACACATAATAGTAAGGATTCCATGGAATCCGGATGATAAAAGGGAAGAAAAAAACTATAAAATTCACGTAAGAAGTTTCCCCCTAAATGAGGATGTAAATCAAGAATTTTTTTTAATGTACTAACAAGTGAAGATTCTTGTATGGAAGGAAGATAAATATGATCAATAAAATGTAGAGGAATAATGAAATGAATTTAAATTTGATAAAAAAATATTCCATGATGGAAATGAGGAGGTAGTGTAAGGAGAACATGAAGGACCTGTCACTTAAAGGCTGATAAATCAGAAAATGGATGCATTGTTGAAATAATATTATGAATTGATGGACTATCTTTAATATGATATAGATTAAATATAAAAGGAGTTGGAAGATAGGCCATATAGTCATAAAAATATAAGATATGAAGTAGAGTGAGAAGCGAATATCTAAAAACAAACGATGGTTATTGATAACCTGGATACTTTTTTTAGAGAAAAGTGTATTGTGGGTTGAACACCATGAAGAAGAAGTGGAATCATTTTGTAACATGATTTAGACTAGAATAAAACAACTGATCTAAAGAGAAATATATAGTTTCGGAGGATCTTGAATATAAAACTATTATAAATCACCAAACATAGCAAATAAGATAATGAGATAATTCTAAATGAATGGAGACCCCCATACTCGACTAAAAGTGGATTCGGTTGTGGATCTGAGGTAAGATAAATTCAAAAAACAAAAATTCTGAACAAAATTATGAAGAAGGTTCATCTCGATGATGATATTTTATAAGTGAGCACTATAATGGCTTCTCACAAAAAAAATCATGTTGTTTGGAGGAAATCCTCAGACTTTGGGGATTCATCAACAATGAATGAGTTAATCAAAATACAATGACAAGTGAAAAGGGTATAGACATAATATGTTTCAATTAATAAATTTCATGTTTTGGGGCTTCCTTGGCTATACCATTTCATATTATGATGAATACAAGATTTACATTAAAGGAGAAACACTATGAAGTATGAAAATAATAATGGTTTCACCTCAGTCATAGCAAGGAAGGAATTTTTTATGGTTACATCCATAAATATTATAACATCATTCATGTGGATATTTATTATATTATAAGAATAAGTACAATTCAATATCATGAAATTCAAAAATAGAAGAATTCAAGGTTCAATAACATTATTTGGTTGGGAAATAAATTATCTTGGTTGGAAGAAGGGGGTGGGTATAGTTACATTTCATTTACTAAAATTGGTAATAATATACCATCTAATTACTCAACCTATGTGGTTATTTCATAGATGGAAAAAAATTTATTGAATAAAAATCTAGAAGAGGTTTCACCAAAAGTGATAAATAACAATGCCAATTGATCCTTGATATTGGGTGTTCATCCCACATGACTGAAAATATGATTATTCTGAAAAATGTGATATAAATTGTTGATGGAACAATATTTTTTTGAAATTATAGAAAAATAAAGATAAAAAAGATGTGGGAATATGAAATTTTTCTTGTGATAGACTAAAGAAAAATTATGTACTCTATGTGGATGGCCTATTACACAATCTCTTAAGTGTATCTTACTTGTGTGATTATTTTCGTAAGGTTATATTTAAAAAAACAGGTTCATTATGAAAGTTAAGGCTAGGAAGTCAGTAATTAATTGCTGGGGAACAAATAAAAATATTTTTTGATGGATGGTAATGGAAGAACATGTTTACTTATGTCAGAAGAAGAGAAAAATTTCAATGATCGGAGTTTAGGATACATTCATAAAAAATTATAGATAATATTTTTAAGTTTAATGTCAGATAAGACATCCCTAACATACGGAATTACAGATTTAAAACATGAGATATATGCATTTGATAAAAAATATTTAGAAATCCTTATAGATAAAATAAAAATTGGAAATTTAATCTAATCGATCCGGTACACGTGGATGTGTGTTGTTTAATGGGTGGACCAAACACAAGTGGGGAAAGGTACTTTATCCTTTTTAGACGATCAAATTAGGATGGACAATATCATGTTCATGAAAATTAATAAAGTGGTAATTATTTGAGTAAAGTGTTATTGAAAGAGAGTTGATAACAATACTAGACCCTCAATCAAAATATTATAGTTTGATAATAAATTTTATTTCACATCCATTTATGTGTAAAATTTTCTCAAGAAGTATGAAATCAAACATGATGTTTCTTAAATTAGAACAAAAAATGGATTTTTTAGTGAATATAAATTTGATATAGAATAATATGTCCAATACCTTTCTTATCAAGAGTGTTGTCTCTTGACACTATTGTAAGGAGTCAGCCTAAGTTGTAGTGTACACTAAAAAATAGGAATTTCTAATCCCTATGGGGGGAAAAACCCAATGAGATATGTCATGGATGAAATCCTTAGTTGAAGCATTTTTATATCATTGGGAGTAGGTTCTGTCTCTAGATTAAGGAATATAATTATGTAATGTATGGGCATGTCACATATTAATGGGTTTTATTAGGATATTACATCAATAGTAAATCTAAAAAATGCAATAACAAGATACTAAAATTAATTATCGAGAGTAATGATGTTCATGTTATGTAAAAGAGAGAAGAAAAGAATTATATAAATACATACCTCAAAGAATTCTATCAAGAGTGTAACAAATTTGATACAAATTATATGATTGTATAAAATTATTTAGATGATGAAGATTGTAATGATGAGTCATAGGTTGAAAATACTGTTAAAATGGACTAACATATATCTCAAGTAAAATATTAATGAGGTTGATCTATTCAATGTTATTGTAGATAAATTTAAAATATACCAAAAATTAAGAATAATGGTTGTAAAACTTGTTACTCAACAATATATGGTTGAGAAAAATGAATTAGAGGAAGAATGGAAAGATACATAATATATTCTATCCTTGAATGAGGAGTGATATTTTATTAATTAGACAAAAACAATAGATATTGTGGAGAGACTTGAACACCACAATGTTATTGGAACAAATGGGTTTTTAAAAAACAAATTAGAAGAACATGGAAATGTGGTTCAAAATAAATATAAGCTGGTATAAAAATTCTATGCTCAGATAGAAGGTATCAATTTTGAATAAACCATTACATGATTGTCCTAACATGAGCCAATTAGAATCCTCTTAATATCAATTATTAAGATTCATTTTAAATTCTTTTAGTTAGATGTAATAAAATTATTATTAAACTATGTTTATAACGAGTATGTTTACATTGTGCAACCAGTGAGTTTCGTGATCCACCGAAATGAAATCATTTTGTGTAGTTTAATGAAGGCCCTAAAAGGTATAGAAAATGAGATAAGACCATGGTGTGATCATTTGGACCTATAATTAAATAAGTTTAATGTTATATTTCGGGGACTTGATAACACAATTTATATGATGAAATCTAATCAAGAATAATTAATGGTGATGATATATTTGGAGGAAATGGTTTTTAGTATAAGTATGCATACAAATGTGGAGGTGTTATTGACTCTCATAAATTAAAAATTCTACATATCTATGATTACTGAACTTTGATATTTTCTCAATATTCTTGTGGTTCAAAAAGGAAACTACACTTTTTATATTTTAAGATAAATATACAAGAAAAGTTTTAAATAAATTTTATACAAATGACTCCCAACCTATTCCAACCCAAGTTGTAGTTGGAAAAAGTCTTGGGAACCATATGGGTAGAATTGTTTTTGGTATTTTAACATTTAAATAAGAATAATGGATATATATTTTTATTTGATATCAACTCAACCAGAAATTTCCTAAACCATTTTCATGGAAACTTTCATCTAATGAAGATCGAAGGACAATAAATCTATATGTGGTGAAAAGAATCATAAGCTATGTCTGAGTTACACATGATTTTTGAATGATCTATAGAGTATGAAAGGGGAAATAACACTTCAATTTTTATATTGTGAAATGTTTTTGAAACACGGTAGACTAAAATACCACAAGTGGTAGTGTATATTACCTTGGTGGGAAATGTTTGTGATGGTTGAGAAATAGATTGGAAAGAACATACCTGAGTACGACATAAGAAAAATGTATTTTAGTAACCAATTAATATAATCAAATCATATGGATGAATAAAAAGCTAGATGCTATTGAATAGAATTTAAAGAAATCTATGGTTTTATTTTGTGATAATTACAGTGCTATTAACCTAACTAAAAATCAAGTGGATCATTATATTTCAAAACAAATTGAAATAATTATTCCTTATTTCAAGTAATGATGGGTGAATAAGATCTCACACTGAATTAAATTCATTGTTAGTGAATCAATATTAATATTAAACTTGTACAAGAGACCGAGCCTTTATAATAATATTCTTCAATCGAGCTTAGTGTGAAAAAAGATAAGAAGCTTGAGCACTGTATTCATTATCCGAAGTTAATCCCCATATACACTCTATTTTTCAACTCACACATCAAAAAAATTCATGTTTGGAAAAAATAATGAAAATGATGTGAAATATTTTTATGTGGTTCAAACAATAATTCCTACATTAATAGAATAACACTTAAAACCTTTTCATTACTTATAATACATGAAATTTATATTAAGGATCAGAAAATATATATATTACAAATAATTTAAAAAAATTATAAGAATAGTTTTATAGACACATAATGGTGGCCTGACCCCATATTTATAGAGTGAATCAGTTTTTCGATTGGTAATATTTACCTCATAATTTATGGGAATCCTTTTGATTAACAAAAGTGATTTCTAAAATACTATGGATTTTCTCTGCATGACCAAAACTAGTTTTGGATATCCTTACACTAAATGATAACCATATATCATTATTAGATGTTCCCTAACATATGTACTTATTTCCATATTTCTGTGAACCTAACCTATTATGTTGCTTGTGTGAAATATTCATAAAACACCCTTCTGATCAACTTTATGATCACTGGAGTATCCACTATCACTAGCCGAACTGTCAGAACCAATCTATCATTTGTGGAAAATTATTTACAATTTATCTAAAAAGAAACTGAAACTATATTCATTTACCAAAATTCACCCACTTGATGAATATTTCATGTAACATCATTGAGATATCAATAACTATAGAAATTGATGATATTACTTTCTTTCTTCTAATGAATATTGTGTTCACTATCAGATGTGTTCACCGAAGTCCCACCAAGGTATATTTTTGGCACAAGTATTCATGGAATAAAAATATAGTGAACATGTCATCTAGATTCTATTTCCGAGATATCTTCCAAAACTATAATACTTTTTCTTCTATAAAATTATATATGAAATTGAATTTCAAGTCATGGTGTTTTTTCCATGAATGAAACACCAAATTCTGTATTAGGTGAATCATGCTCTGGATATCATATTAGATTATTACCTCCACCTAAAATATTTATTGTTAAATCAATAATCCAATCAACCAAACAATAGAATTTCATAATTCTATTTCTACCATATATTCAGCTTGTATAGATTATAAAGTAGCAAAAAAGATTAGTTGATACATCCAACTAACTACAATTCCTATATAAGTAAACACTAATCTTATCATTCTCTTCAAGGTATTCAAATCTACCAAAAAGTATGTGTTGAAAAAAACCATTAATGGATCATCTTCCCCAAAGAACTGTATTATATCTTCCTATAATTTCAAGTTATAGATGATCTATTTCAATCCACACAATGCTCTCCTTACAAATTTTATATAAAATGACTCATTATTCCCACTATGAGTCCAATATCTGACTATTTTCAGATCATCAAGCACGTAAATATTCTGATAAATAATGAAAATTTAACATTATCTATGTAATTTACCTTATATTTTATTCTTAGTTTATTTCCATTGGACAACTTGTAGTGGCTGACCAACAATGTTGAAATGAGCTTATATTCATTCATCCAAAATCTCTCAATTAACTTTTGAATGAATCCCATAAGACATAAAATAAAATTTATGAATTTATTATCTCTCAAAATTCTCATTCCCAACATTTTATTAGGATTTATAATATCATTATTCTCATTTTTTCCATAAATATCTTGTTTTAGCTCCCTAATCCTTATAATTTTTTTTTGTAATAAACAATATTCCAACTATTTATAGAAGAAGGACGATGTAACTTCTATCATCCCAACAATTTTGGTAAAAAATATTATGTGTTTCTCAGTAAAAATCCTTAGTTATCTATGAAACTATAAAACAATATGTTTCTATTTATCTGGTATGTTCTATAATGCATAAACGATTTAATTCATTTTATAGAAGATACTCATGTTCTAATGATATTTGATAACATTTGGTTACTTCATGTAAACATAGTCCTCTAAATCTCTTTATATGATGGTTATCTTTTACTTTCATTTTGAAATATAAATATCATGGTAACGAACTATGTTTATCATTTTACAAAAAGATACATGTTTAAAAACCAATAAAAAAATCTTCAAGAAGCCTTTACTCTCTTTCTGTTAGAATACCCTCACTATTAACTGCACCTTGTTTCTCTTCCTTCCACCAAATTTTTCCTTTATACAGAATACCCATTTATTATCATATTCCATTTTACATTATGGTACTTTAACCTGCTTCTTAGTCTGTTTTAACTTAATGGAATCCATTTCTTCCTTCATTTTTTACTCCCACTAATAATATTAATTGTGTGTTTCTGATTATTTTGGGAATTAAGATTATTTAAAATCCATTAAAAGTAAAAATTTCATGTATATCCCAAACCATTAGATTGAATGTGTTATTATCAATGAAATCATCAATTGATCCTTCTGATATGGGATTTATTAAACTAAATTTCTTAGTTCTATAGCTTCCAATGATCTAACATATTGTTCCAAAAATATAGAGCTTTCCCTTGGAAATATATAGTTATCATAAATTTTAGAACATGTTCTAATGGTGTATTTTATATACTATTAGAATTTTCATCTAAACTCAAATGAAATTGGTGTCATCTAATGTCCCCATTCATATCAACATGAGATTTTATAGTTTATTATTTTTTTTCAACATCATATTCTTCCAAATGTCACCACTTCTATAGAACCTTCTTATTAAATGAATTTTTTCATTCATGATAATTTTCATCTTTTCATAATCCAAAAGTATTTAACCAAAGCCTATGTTTCCATAGCCCATATGGTAATAATATTTAGAATTTCTCCCATTTTTTCTACCCTTTTCATCAACAAGTGCATATGAAAGGATTCTGATGACACTATGGGATCCAAATTTTGATAATTTACAGGAAAATAGATGATCAAAAAGTTTTTTTCTCAACTATAAAAGAAGGAATCTTATAGATGAGATTAGTTTTCATGTTCACTATATCTAACCAATGGAATAAAAAATTACAAATGTATACTTTAATATTTTATTATCAATGTCAGATTTATTCTTTCTGCAAAAATAATTTTCTATGATGTTATGAGAACTAACTTCCCCATCCCAATACCATTATTCTAGTAATAGTTATGGAAGTTCCCAACATTGTACTCACCCAATTACCCGATCTTTAGAATTTTAATTTTGGACCAACTTCCCTCTCCATAAAGGATTTCAACTAATCAAAGGCAATGAACACATCATATTTATACTTAATTATGTAAACCATGTACATCTTATTAGAATAATCAATGAATGTAATAATATATAGTGAAAATCCTTGAGATTTAACTAGGGAACCCCAATACATCTGACTGAACCAAATATAATTTTAGACTCTTAGACTTCCAACCAATGAAATTGAATGAAAACATTTTTTTTTCTAGGTACACAACTTTTATAACCCCCTATATCCGTGTGATCATGATTTAACATGCCTATCACCATTAACAAATTAATATGTTTATCACTATTATGTATAAGACTATAATTCCATAACTCTAGATCTTTTGAGGTTATACTTCAAACAATTTCTGATCCATTTGATCTGATAATTTTATAAATAATCTGATATATTACCTCAGAAAACACAATCATGGTTCCTCTTGTCACATTTCATGATTTTCAATTGAAGATTATACCAAAATGAAACTCATCTTGTTGACTAATGTAAATTATATTCTTCCATAGTCCATGGATGGGTTTGATTTATTTAAATCTTAATAATCATTCATTATTCGTCCAAATATTGAAATTATATATTAACTATATTTACAAATATTCACGATCCATCTAGTGTACCTTATAGAATCTTTTAGATATATAATTCACTATGTATCCTTGATTTTTCATTGAGTGTAATAATTTACTAGATTCAATAACCCATTACTCCATTAGAAAATAAAAATTTATTAGTAAATTGCCACTTCTCTTAGATATCATCATAAAAGTTTTACCTCATAAATATTTCCTTCGGATAATTTCCGAACAACTTATGCAATAATTCTTGAGATGCCCAGATTTCCTAGGATTCCACCATGTAGGACCATGGCAATCCCTCATTCCTTGACTTGTGTCTCATGATTGACTCGTGATTTATTCTTTAGACCTTTTCTTTAGGGTGATATTCCTACTTATTTAGTGTTAAAACATTTACAAAAATGTTCATGGACCTCACTTCTGCATATATTTTATTTACATATTATATTTCAAAAATCATCGAATATTAGGTTGGTCATTCCATATGAACTTCCCACTATTGTGAAAAATCCATTTAATTATTTTGGAAGTGATGATAATAATGTACAAATCATATATTTTTAATTTTACCTACACTGATTTAATTTGGAACCAGAACATGTTGAAATAATTCATATGATATTTCACTAGCCTACCTTTTGATAACCTCATATACAATAACTGCCTCATTAGAATGACTCTGTTATATACCATATGTTTCTTATAAAACTCTTCTACAAATTCCATCATGTCTGTTGTAGTTTTCTATTAATGGATGTTAAATAGAATGTTTGGGGTAGTGAAATCATCACAAAACCAAGATATTTACTTACATACATTCCCATTAATATTGGTTTTCATGACATATAACTTTAACCTATCATATAGATGTTTTATTCCCATTAGATGAAATAATATTCAATTTTCATCCTCCAGAAATCATAGTCTGTTTCTTCAAACTTATCACCCTTAACCATTCCTCCTTCTAATAACATTAATTATTTTAACAATAAAATCACACTATAAATGAAATGACTTCATGGTAAGAGTGTGAAGATACCAGAGTATAATTCTAAGAATACCAAGAGAAATAACAATAATATTTGATATGATATTTTTGGGAGAATAATATCAAAGGATAACACCCTTTCATTAGAAGGTAAACTTATATTACTTATAACACACAGTGGAATCTGATCCTACAGATTGGGATTCTCACTCTAGGATTAGTTTTCCAGATGATTGGAAGCTCAATAATCCTAATCAAATCCATTATGTAGAAACTGAGTAACAATATATTCTTAAAATCACACATCACAAAAAATTTAGGTAAGGTTAAATAAATAATGAAAAAGAATCTCAAATTTTTTTATGAGGTTAAAATTTTAACTCATACGTTCATGAGAGAACACTGGAAGACTTTTCATTACTCAAATGATACAATATTTACATTAAAAATTTGAAATTAATTATATTACGAGGAATTTGAAAAAATATTAAATGTATACTGAAGTATTCATGTGTGGGTAGTCTGACCCTATATTTGTAGAGGACATAGTCAATCAATTGGTATCACTGATATCCAAATTTTGTTGGAAACATTATATTGAACCAAAGTGATCACTGATGTATAGTTGTTTTTTTTAGCCTAACTGAAATCATTGGTAGAGTTCCATACACTAAATACTAGCCAGAAAACTTTTTTTATGCTCCTTCATTCATGCCTATCGTAGGGAATGGCAAAAGAAAATGTATTTTTCTAATGAAACATAGTGGTTGAGCATGGTTGTCTCACTTATGGAGCTTTTCAGTAAATTTAATAAATTATTATTGTTCACATAATCTAATTATTTTGGGAGTTTTTATTTCATTCATGAAAATGATGTTTTGGGTTTTGAAACATATTGTGTAATTAGAATAATGAAATGAAAACATTAAATATAAATGCAGAATCAGATGTAGACAGAATGAAACAATGAAAGAAAGGTCTTGGTATTAGGGTTGAATTAACCATCTTCATTTATCATTTTATTTTTTGATTAAATTCAATTTTATAATTAATTTAGTAAAATATCATTAATGAATTACTCTCTATTGATTTATTGAGTGTGTGATTTTAGCATGCGTCCGGAACACAAAACCACACCTCCTCCAGTAGTCAATTAGGGTAACACCTCAACAGAGAATGTTATTCCTAAAAGTCCTCCTCCACCATATTCCATTTAATCCCTTATGGAAACCCCATATCCACCGTTTGAACGAGTTTAATAAGTGAAGGGTGGGGGAATTAATTAATAAATAGAAAAGAATGGATTTGGAAACATTGTCGTGGTGGATGACAGCCTCACCCATGCAATATTCTCTCCTCCACCACAAATATAATAAAAACATTATTAATTTAAGTGAAATAATGAATAACACCATGAAACCTCCCCCAAATATATGCCTTGATTTAGTCAATTTTCATGGAGAGGTTCATATATATCATGATGTAAAGATGGAAGAGAGTGAATGAGAATAAGAGTTAGAAGAGAAATAAGGATGGAAAAATAAATGGGAAACAATTTAATAAAAAATGGATTTGCTACATGTAAATGAAATTGAAAATAATAAAATTATGATATATAAATTCTAAATATTCAATGGAACCCTCTTCTTGGTGCCCCAGGATAGTGTTGGGAATGATGGGAATGATTGAGAGGTAGGTGCTCCTCTCCTTTTATAGGATGATTTATTTCCTTCTAGTGATGACATGTTTTTGCCATAGTTATTGGCCTATTAATGCCTTGAACCTTCATGAATGTTATTCATCAATATGTTCTCCATTCACCCTCCAAAATTCATCATAATTGGACATTGGATTCATGAGTTCTGATTTTTTTTATTGTCGTTATCTTTTTTCTGATGCAGGTTCTATGAAGGTTCCTCTAAACCAATAACATCAAATGAAAACCATAATGACTTTAAAACTCCCTCAAATTAATTTTATTGGCGTTCCAATTTGTCCTTATTCTAGCCCAGGACGAATTACTTCAATTGGAGACTTGTATTCTGATATGGACATTTGTTATGGTGGGGGATCTACATTGTCCGCCCAGACAAATCCTCATCTTCATTATTATTTTTAGGACTTTAGATGCTTGAATCAGCACCTGGTCCCGAAAAAAAAGATGAAGTATATAAAATACAGATTCCAAAAAATCGAATATCAAAATTAGGAAATATCATTTCTCAGAAATGACCAAATTACCCTTGTGATAACAATCTGTTAAAATTGAAAAATTAGGCCATTTTGCATTTAGGCTAAAAATAACACAGAAACCTAAATATGTAACAATTTCCCACTAAATAAAATTATGGTGTGTTCATAAAAATTTAATTACATTATAAAATAAGTGAAAAAATTATCATCATCAATTCCCATACATTTTATCTGTGATTATCATCAAGCAAAACATCTCTACATAGAATTCAGTGGACACTAACATTGCCTATATTTGAATTCCAATGTAATAAAATTTAACAATTTTAAATTTCAAATAAAATATTCCAAAAATACACATAAAATATCAATTTAATTTCCCAATTTTCAATGTAACAATTAATTCATGTATTTAATTTTCTCCTATGAATAAAATGGAACTTATTCTTTCTTTTTTTCACGCTTCTCAATTCATTATTATTAAACATGCTACATCATGATATAACATACATTTGAATTTTTCCTCTCATATCTCATGATACGATAAAATTATAGTTATTCTCATATCATGAGAACATTTACCTTATCAATAATCTTGTAAAAGAACTAATTTCTCATCTTTTTAATGGCAAAAGGCATGTAAAATCATAAGGAATTTTCAATAAAGGATCAAATGACTCTAAGGCTTAATGTTGGTAGGATATGAGTTTTAAAAAAAATTAAGGCTTACGGAGGAGGTTTATCTCTTAATTATAATGCATGATATCAATAGTGTAAAAAAATTTTCCCATTCAATGTACAAATAACAACTTCCCCCAAAACTCAATGTAAGGTCATGATCAAAGCTAATCATAATAAATGATTAATGCACCATCTTATTTTTTTTAATTTTTTAATTTTTTTCTTTTTTTTTGGAAATTTATGGTTATATTAAACCTAAAATCTCTCACCTAACCACATTCTATTATAAGATCATCAGTGTGGAAATGGTGATTTTTGGTTCTCCCAAATCACAACTAATGTTTCCACTTTTGTAGTATATTTTTGTCAATTTTTTTATTTTTTTAATTCAAGTGG
This sequence comes from Viscum album, assembly GCA_963277665.1. Lineage (NCBI taxonomy): Eukaryota > Viridiplantae > Streptophyta > Magnoliopsida > Santalales > Viscaceae > Viscum > Viscum album. The sequence continues at coordinate 1,267,266,722 of OY728143.1, read as the reverse complement.
GTAAAATAATAGAGTATAATTAATTATTCAATAACCTTTTAAAATTCCCACAATAAGACCCCACACATTTTCATAAAATGTATAATATCACTTCCACCATGATTCCCTTTACCTCCACACATCATCATTAAAATATCTTGAAAATACCTAGAGTTGGGTAAGAATGGATAAAAATGGCTCGAAACCAAGATAATCTCTATAAAGGTCATTCATGGTCTCTATTATATAAAATAATGATTGATGTAAAGGTGATCTTTAAGTATAATCACTTTTCTAAATATTATTTAACCATTTTAAATGGGATTTTGTACAGTTGTAGCATTGAAAAGTTCAAATGCCAGTTCAGGTAGGTCACATGTCACAAGATCACTCAAGAAATATGATCAAGAATAAATAAGAAGTACTTGGTCTAAAAATCCTCTCGGGAATAAGACATTTCATATTGGAAAATCACTCAAGGTATGACTAATAATAACAAATCAATTCACATTAATTTCAGAAATATAATGCATGAAAAATGGCCGGGAAATTTCATTTATATAAATAAACTAATTCCCTAAAATAATGAGTCATCATTTCAATATCAATGCTTCACATTAAATATTAAATTTTCAATTTCACTAATTAAATCTTATTAACATTTAAATCTAAAACATGGAATCACATGATTCCTATGAAACTCATGTCTCCTAGATTGGTTAAGTAAAGTAATAATTCATGTTTGGGTATGCAAATTATTATCATTAAAGATAAAAATATGTGTTAGACCATAAAAATTAATGAGTTTAAAATATTAAATATGAAAAGTGACCTCCCTTTTTAAATAATGCTTTCATCCTCTTTAATTTATTTAAGGATTACTTTTCCCATATATGAACTTACAAAAGAGAATTACTCGCTTAAGAATGGGGATCGGGTCATTAAAGCTCAAAAATATAAGGAGTGGTCCATATCCTAGAATAATCTAAAAACAAATCTGAAATATAAAAAACATGTAAAGATATATCTTGGTAAGATCCTTCATGTGGGCCTAGAATTTTTACTACCTCCAAAAGGAAGTACCAGATGTTATCCAAAATCCGAGGGCGGATAAAGATTCTTTATTTTGAACCACCACATGTAGCTTTTCCCAGCATCCACATCCGCATTCTTGTTGAGGAGGAAACAATGTATAGAGTGTAAAAGATCCTCCCCCTTTTCAATGTGGTACAACTTCTGTGGTGGGGGGCATGATGAAGTTTGGAGCCTCATATTCCTTCATTTCTACCAGTGCAACATTATTTTTCTCTTTTTGTGCACACTATAATGAATTTTCAAAGTATTTAGGGAGATTCAAGTGTTCCTCAATAGGTTCATATTCTTTTTCCTAATAATACTCTAGGGAATAATAAGAGTTAGCCGATTCTAAAAATTCAAAATAGTTGGGAGATATACTCAAATTAATTTTAATAAAATGAAATGAGTTTTAGTTCAAGATTGTATTATATCATGGATTAGGTTCAGACGTAATATTTTCCTCAGTGTAAATTGGCTCTAAGTGATTATTATCATTAGACATGGAAGGTAGTCAGGATCCTATGTATGGACATCAAATTCCTCCAATTAGGTGGTGTCTTATTTCAGCGTTGCCGGGTCTTCTTATTTTCAAAGCATGGGGAGATTAATAAGTTCCTCACATTCATTCTAGAATTCATCCAATTCCTGTTTATCTCCTACATGTAGCTCAGTAGGGAAGTCATTTTTATATATATATCAGGTATAATTGGTTTAGTGAGGATGAATAGGTCTTCAGGTAACTCGATATTTTCCTCCTCAGGTTCTTCAATGATAAGTGGGGAATTTTTTTCCACAACTACCTAATTCTCATTTTCTAGTTTAAGGTAGTGTTTCTCCATAAATGTACCAAGGTAATAAAATTACCTATCCATTTTATCTCCAAGTCAACCATATTATTTCTCATACTATCTAAACAGTCATTTAGATCAATGTAATTGACTTCTGGTTCTTGATATTTCAAATGTGAGTAATATTCCCTTGCATAATATTATGAATTTTAATTCATCATGGAAAAAAGTATTGTTTTTGAATTTTTTGTAAATAAAATAATGAAAAATATTTAAAATATAATAATTTTGAAAAATTGATTGAAATAACTACTTAGATAGCCGGCAATAGTGCACGTTTTGATGCAAGCCTCTTGTAGGGAGTGGCCGAAAAAAATTTATCTTCCTAATGCAGCATATTGGCTGACCAGGGTCGTCTCAATTAAGGATCATTTCAGTTGGCTTAATCACTAAATATATCTCAACTAAGATAATTCTTTTTGTGTTTTTATGTTATTTTTGAAAACTATGGTTTTGGTTTTGAAAAATAGTGTGCAATTAGAATAATGAAATAAACATATTCAATATAGATGCATATGCAGATGCAGACAGAATGAATTTATGAATGAATTTTTTTGTCCTAGGGTTGGATTACACAGATTCATTAATCATTTTATTTTTTATTTAAATTTATTTTGATTATTCATTCAGTGAAACCCCATTAATGAATACTCTCCATTAATTTATTGAGTTTGTGATTTTAGCATTTTTTTGGCACACTAAACCACACCTCATCCAGTATTCAATTAGGGTTACACCTCAACCGATAATTTTATTCCTAAAATACATGCCTCCACCTAATTCCATTTCATTCCTTATTGAAACCCCAACTCCATCGTACGATGTGTTTTCCTAAGATAAAGGAGGTAAAATTAATTAATCGATGGAAATGAATGGATTTGGAAAGAGTTTCATGGTGGAAAACTGCCACACTTACGCAATATTCTAACCTCCAACAAAAATAAAATACTTTTTTTTGGAATTGAAGTGAAATAGTTAAGAACACAGTGAAACCACCCCCGGGTCCAAGCCCCAAGTTAGTCACTTTCCATAGTGAAGTGCATAGAGATCATTATGGAAATACATAAGAGAGAGAATGAGAATTAAAGTTGGAAGAGGAAGAAGAGTGGAAGAAGAAATGGGAAACACTTTAATCAAAAAATGAGTTTGTTACATATAAAAGAAAAATAAAATAATAAAATAAAGAAATATAAATTGTAAATAGACCATGTCCTCCTCTGTATAGTTCTCCAAGATGGTGTTGGGGAGGATAGGAAGGATTTGAGAAATTGGACCTCCTCTCCTTTTATTGGTATTTTCTTTTCCTATGAATTTTGACATGTTGTTGGAAAAATAATTGGCCAATTAACACCAAGACCCCTTAATTAATTTTCTTTTTAAATATTTTTGTAGTTCACCCTCCAAATTTCAACTTAATTATCCATCAGATTTATGAGTTATAATTTTTTTATTATCAGTTTCTTTTTCTGGATGAAGGTTCTAAGAAGCTTCCTCAAAAATTATAACATCCATTAGAAACCATAATGACTTCAAAACTCCATTAAATGAAATTCAGAGGAGCTCATATGTGTCCTTGTGCTATCCCAGGTGAAAATACATCAATTAGAGGCGTGTATGATGAGATGGATGATTGTTCCGGTTGTGGGGACCACACTATAATTCTAGAAAAATCTTTAATTTCATTGATTTTCTTGGCCTTTAGATGCTTGAATCATCCCCTGGTCCCAAAGACATGTTTATGTAACTAAAATATAGATTCCTCCAAAATTAGAATCACAAAATTTGTAAATATATTTTATATGAAATGAACAAAATACCCTTGTGATAACAATTTGTTAAAATTGAAGAATTAGTCCATTTTGTCATTTAGGCTCAAAATAACCCCAAAACCTAAATATGTAACAATTTACCATTAAATAACATTATTCTGGGTTCATTAAAATTTAATTACTATATAAAAAATGTAAAAATATGAGCATCATCACACCCTATGGTAAGTAACAGTTTTACCCTTCTGGTGAACAGACCCACTTCTAGAGGTCAATGAACACAAAAAAATCAATTTAAAGTGGGTGATGATGGAAATTAAATTTAATTAAGTTTGAAATAATAAAATAAAATATTGGATATAATCCTTAGTCATCTTGGCCAAAATATAATGAGTAATGTCACTTGAGGAGAAAATGTTCTTGATATACATATACAAAAAATAGAGAGTAATTTGAAGCGCTTAACATTCCATAATGGAAATATTGTTAATTATTTACACAAGAAGGGAGACATTAGATCAATACATCCATTGGATCCTATCCATTCCTTTTTTAGTGGTTCTTTGAGGAATACATCAAAAATAATGATAATTATTTTATTTACTCAAATAAATTGTAATATGTTTATGAAATATAAATAATAGGCTCTTACAATTTTCTATAATTTTAGAAGAACAAAAGAAAAGGTCTGTGGTATCTCCTTAAAGAAGATATGTTAATATAATAGTGACAAATATTTATGAGGATTAACTAATGCCTATATTCTTAATAATGGTATTCAAATTAAAATTAGTTCATCATATACACAATAACAAAATGGAGGTGCTGAATGGATGAGTGAATGTTTAGTGAAGATGGGTCGAACAATGAAAATAGAACATGATACCTCTCACTATTTTTTGACATGAGTTATTTATGAAATATTTTTATTTAGAAATATTTCATGAAAATTAAAATTTTATTTATTTCTCTATATGATATATATTATAATAAATTTACATGTTTAAACCATCTAAGGTTATTTTACAGCCCTTGTGTGATCAAAGTTAATGGAGTAAATCATGGGATGTTTGAGAAGAATGGTTTTGATGGGATATTCCTTAGTAATCCTCCAAATTTATGAGGATATAATTATTATAAAAAAATCTAGTAAGATATTATACACTACAACTATGCACGTTCCCTAAGTGACGATAAAGGAATATTTTTAAAATATTATAAATAAGTTCAGAAAACGGTAAGAGTGTTGAATATATGTCAGATGGAGAAAAAAATCAACCATTTCATGTGATGAATAAAAATCTAATTTCCACCTTCATATCATAAAGGAAAACTCGAAATCTTCCCTTAAGGTTTTTTAATTAAAATTTCATTTAAATTCTATCGTTATATTCTTATACAAACCATGATATTTATTTGCAAATAAAATATATATTCTTTTCCTTGATAGAACAAAAAATGATTTCATTATTTATACTAAAGTATATTCTTTATAACTCCCTTTAGAGACATTGTTTTAAGACACTGAATAACTGAGAAATCATTCTTTTCAGTTCAATGATAATACCATAAGCAAACCACGAAGTCTTGTAAAAATTTCCTCAAAGGGAAAATTGGATTAAATATAGTTTTACTTAAGAACACATAATTCCATATCCATATTCATACAGATAATATAGGGAAAATATATGTTGAAACAAAATCTCCAAAACACATCACAACCAATGGAGTTGATTTCTTATCATTGTGTCATATTATTTATTAGATTCCACAATTGACCCTCTTATCCTTAAAAATGATAAAAACACAACATGATATTTTTGAGTTTTGAGAATTAGTGAATGTAAAATATATTTTTAGTTATATTAATCCATTACTCAAGAAATTGGTTGGTTGGAAGACACACTAAAAAAAGGATGATGTTTCCTTTTAAAGGACTCTATGCTACATTGTTCCTTCCATTTATTATTTGTATGTTTAATATTATTCATTACTTTAAAAAAGTTCATAATCATACAAAAAGGATTTTTCATTCCAACTCCCATAACCTTTTTTTCTCATGGGTAAAATCACTACATTATACATGATATTGAGTTTCAACATGGTTTCATAAGGTCTTAATAATATACTTAAATCAAAAGGAAAGTATGATAAACAATAATCATAGTAGGAAATCATATAATCATAAATATAATTTATATGACATAAAAATACTAATACCTTATTTTCAATATATGACCACTTGGGTATAACCTATGCCATCAATGGTTATCATTTATTCAAATCATACATAATGTCACATGAGTAAAATTTTAAAAAATCTAAGGGTATCACCTAAGAGTCCCAAATCAGATGCTTAGTAAAGTCTCATTCACCATAAACCAAAATTATGGTAAAGAAAATCTAAAAAAAATCATATTGAGGTTATTTCCCCACAATAAATTTATGCTAAGACAAAATGCACTTGAATTATTCAAAAAGGGATGTGTTTTTAAGAGAAACACCACCCTTTATTTACTATAACTCATGATGTTCTTTTATACATAGTATTTTCCAATGGATTCTTACAAAATGTTACCCATAATATATTCCAAAAGCAATTAAAACTTTTTCTGATACCAAGTAAGATAGTCCATAATTCTCATTTATAAATATTACATCTAATTAGATGAATATTAATTACATATTTCAATACGATCCTTGAAAAAAATTTAATGGTATAGTGTATCAGGAAGATTGGATATATAAAAAACTAGTATAAAAATTATCTACATCATTTCACATTAACTTGGTCACAATTATCATCCTTCTTATATTGATCATACATACAAACATTCTTTATAACCAGTGGAAATTAAACATCAGAAAGTGTCATATCAGATGATTAGTAAGTGAAAATATATTATATATCAATAAAAAATCATAATTGAGCATAATATAAGTATAAATGTACGAGGAAAAGATCATGACATACAATAATCATACCAAATTAGTTAAATATTTTTTATCATGAAACATAGAGAAAGGTTTTGTCTAACTAAATACATAAGAAATAAGTGTGAGGAATAATCATCATTAAATCATGATCCATGATAAAACAACATAAGAATATGGAATATGTTTATAGTACACACATAATCATATAAAATCATTTCTTTGGTCAAGGATCACATCCAAGACTACCAAAGTGGATTGGGTTAACTATATATTCCATCTTTTCTATAGTCATGGTTAACTACCAAAACTATCTTATTGGATAAAGTCCCTTAGTTAACTAGTTTCAGTCCCCATTCCACTCATTATTATATCATGAGAAAGCCCTATATACTAAATTAATTATTGGGATATAGAATTCATGGTCCACCAATTACATATTGAAAACCATACATATGTGTTCCATAATATTATAATACATTTGTCATAACATTATGCCATAACAAATGAATATAATACAAGTTTCATAAATATTTTATTTTTATAATCATAAAATAACCATAGAAAAAAAAGATGGTAATATTGGATCATGTTCCTATAAATCACAATAATCATCAAAGTATTTTTCTATAAATAAAAATACCTTTAAATGATCACTAGAAAATTTCATAGAGAGAATATTATTTTAATTTTGATGTAGAATATTTAAATTCTAAAAAAATCCAAAAAATTAAGGATAAAATTTATTAGATAATAAAAAATATTATAATTTAAAATTTAATGAAAGGATTATTTATGATGTGATGGAAAAATGATCATGTAGTGTGCCTTAATATAAAAAAAATTCACATTTTTGGAAAAACACAAAAGTACATCATTCAAAAAATAAGAAAATGAATACTTTTAAAATAATTATAGAAATTAAATCATGGAAAAAAATTTCATTAAAATTTTGTCATAGAATAGTAATAACACTCTTGAAAACATTCTAATGTAAAACATGGGCGTGGATGAAAAGATTCTGGACTCATGACAAATATGAGGTTTTTTCATTAAAAATATTCATACAATATTTTCAGTACTTAAAGAGAGGAAAATGAAAAAAATTGTAATCCAAATAAATTATTTTATGATAATAAAATATATAATTTTTCTTGATATATAAATAACATAATTTCACCATTGAAAATTTTAATCATAAGGGATCCTAGTAGAAATGAGTTTGTAAAAAAAACTCTTACCTCAAGTATGTCTTGATTCTTAAGTGATTTATGGTATAGTAAAATAGATTTAAATTTATTATAATTTTCTATACAAACATTATTAAAACCTATAATATCATATATCTAATAGTTATAAAATCTTCCTAGGTGTTCATTAACAATCATTCTCTATCCTCAACATTTTGGGTGTTAACTTCTCCATTTTCTATATATGTTTGGTTCAATAGTTATGGTCCTTAAACTTTTATCATGGTTAATTCATCTCTATAATGTTAATAAATATATAAATATATTATAAATTTCTAATATATGTATTAATATATATTTATATAAGTGGTGATAAAAAATTAATTACATTACTATGTGGAGATGGTAGTTTGTATGTATACACGAGTGTTTACATTTTTTGATGGATGAAATGAATGGAAAGTAATTAATGGTTAAAATTTGTAAAACTATTATTATATTGTAAATAATATATAAATATTTATTAAATCTAACAAAATTACTAACCATGAAATAGGGTGGTGGAAATATAATTATATCTCTAAATGGAGGCGGTAGTCCACACGTACGCTCAAGCGATACATTCATCTCTCATTTCATGTAGAGGAGGAGGAAAATGGTTGTAAAATCATCATAATAAAATCTATGTATATTTATGATATTTAATTCCACATATTTTATATATAAATAAATTTTAGATAAAGTATAAGAAGAAATAAAATGTAATGATCCTGGTTAATATTTATACCTCTTCTTCGAAAGACATATTTTGACTTTAACATTTAAGATTAACGAATTTGTATTATGAGTATACAAGATTACATAAGATAAATGATAGTATTTTAAGAAGTTTTTTGGGAAGGTATTTTTGGATAAATAATGCTCAAATGGTTTGAAAAAGGGGAGGATAAAAGTTTCCCTTTTATAAGTGAGGGGAGGGACACAAATGGAATTTATTTACATATTTTAATGATATAATGTCACATTCATTGGAAAGTGAATAAAAATTAACAAGATTAATATTTATTATAAGATACAGTTGAAATATTTTAATCCAATAATACTTAAACATATTTGAGTGGATATACTACCCTCATCCATTGGTTTCATCCCATGATAAACTGGTTTTAACTATAACTGTGGTAATTTTTTTTTAATTATTTCTATTCACAAAGAAAAAGAATTAGGTTGAATCTATTAAATTATATTAATTATTATGGTTAAAAATATGGAATCTATTTTACCATATTAAAGTTCTATAAGTGTTAAAAAAATTTAATAAGAGCGCAAACCAAAATGAAAACCTATTTTTGAAAAAAGCATTTTTAATTTACATCCATTACATTACTTTTAAATCTATTAATATAAATAAAAACATATTATATAGAATATAGAATATGTAAATTTCATTAAAAATATTAATAAATAGAGATTAATTTAATTTTTTATGATAAAAACTCATTGTGAGCATAAAATATTTTTTGGCAAATGAGCATCTAATCCATAAAATAAAATTCTACCAAAATCAAGTATAATGATGAATCATAAATAATTAAATATATTATTTATAATTAAATGTTTAATATGTTCCATTATAATCAAATTTAAAATATAATGACACTTTTACCAAAAAAATGACATTGATTATTAAAATCATTATTTTTTCAATATTCACTAATGAATAAAATGTTTTAGGACATTCGTAAAAATCACTTTCAGATCATATTAACATGATAACTTCAAAAATAAAATTAATTTACTGTATTAAAATTTTTAAAACATTATATAATTAACTATGATTTAGGATTCTGGAAAATTCAATAAAACCCCATTTTTTAAGAAAATATAATTTTGAAGCATAAATTAAAATTACTAAAAATTGAGTATTTATTAATTATGAATTAATAAATTAAATAGAATTATTTAAAACATTTTTTAAAATATGGTTATTAATATTCTTACATTCCATGTTAATTTCATGGTTATAAAGGATCAATTTATTTGGATTCAGTTAGACTAAGAGTTGCATGAGAGGAAGGATATCGAATTCTTTGTGTTTATTTCATAAGAAAATTCATAAAAGATAATTGGGACTTACATGAAGATAACTGTAAAAGAGAAAACATTTTTTTCTATGCATAATATAGATTTTATTGTTTCCTTTGATTTGTTTGACATCACATGGATCATGATTATTGATTCTTATGACTTTTCTCATTGTTAAAGATTTATATCTTGTCAAATGATTAAAGGTCCATTTTTAATGGGTATGAATTACATTATTTGACATTTATGAACTTTTAATATGTTCTCATTCCCTTATTCTCATCTTGTTCCAAGTGATTACATGTCAATTATTAATAGATATATTTACCCTTATTGAGAATTTTAGCAAATTGATTTCTTAGGCTTCCTTTTCCCATGGTTTAGAGGAATGATGTTATGTATGATATTTATAGAAGGATTTAATTTCAGAGATGATGTTGTCTTAATATGGAATAATAAAATATTAATACAGTGCATAAAATTTTCAATTAAAAACATGGGTAATGTTTTGTAATTTTTTTCTTAATTCTCAAAAAATTTAAACCTAAAACATTCCAAGGTATTTATGTGATCCAATATTTCCAATTGATGTTTCTAGATTTGGATTACTAAAATTGGGTCACATTTTTTAGTATCGAATCCAATGATGTAAATATTATTTTTTCAGAATCAGATATTGGAGAATGGGTTTAGTTTACTTATACTAGGGTGGTTTTTTTCAACCTCCTCCAAAATCATGGAAGTTATACTTCTATATATTGGTGTATGTTCTATAAGAAATATTCTCACAATTTATATTACTTAACAAATTGTCTCTCTCTTTGAGAATACACTTGGAAAGAGTTACTAGAGGTTCCCAAAATATCACCTACTACCCAATAATTATAGGAGAGCATGTCAAGGAGAATGAAAATTCTTACATGGGCCACCAGGTAAAATGATATAAAGAGAAAAGGAATGACAATAAGAGATGTGAATTTACTCTTGAAATATAACTGAGTCATACTCAAACTTCATAACCTTCTTATAATTTCTTGATTTTGACCACATTCTATGTATTAGTGGATGTCATCTACATCATATCCTCTGATTATATAATGAAATATTCTAATAAATAATAGTGGAATATAGAAGATTCTATCCAAAACAAGGTCTGCACTTAAATAATTTAAGATGTTTTTCATACTCATTATCAGATACAAGTTTGATATCTAATAATTTATTGGACTTCTCATTTACAACCACCTCATCAAGACTCAACAAAATGGAATGGGAAGAATATGGCTATATCTCCCCAATAACATGAAGAAGTTAATACATCTAATATTGATTAAAGATGCCCCAAATTTTATGTGAATATGTTTTATTTAGTGTGACTCAATGTTATGTTACTCAAGGGAAATATTGTTGATTAGTAAACTCTCACGAAGAGAGTCACGTTTCTCCTTCAGTTAGTCTCTATCAATATAGAGAAGTTACTCTTTTGACAAGAGAAGAATTTAGCCATCTCACCAACTCAAGACACAAATTTACATTCTACATAGACCTAGTAGATAAGTAATATTATGTGTTTACATCAATTTGGGAACAAAAATAACTATATTAGGTAATATAGCCTAGCCTAACCCATATCATTAATCTAAAATTGATGGAGGAAGGACTACAATATGATGTTATACACATTTCCTCTGCTCAACTATTTTTCCAGCTGACCATCCCGATCAGACTCATTGACTCCATCAAATCATGGAAAGATAATATGTAATCTATGGAGGGGAATAATGAAATAGTGATACTAGGAATAAAATAATACCTTCAATTAATGGATGAGACTCCAAAATACCTAACCATATAAATTTATCTTTCTTGATCATTAATGGAATTGTTGACCTAGAGCATCATCTAAAAAAATTTATATCTTGACGTAGTCCCATGATGTGATCCCTTGAAAAGTAAGAGGAATATAATCTATGATGATTTATGTAGACTCTATATAGACCAGTACATTTTTGGCATAGTGATCTACCAACCAGATCTATCATATGATGGGATTACTTCTACCGATAATTTCTCTATTAGTTTTTCTAAACATACAGAACTGAAATGGAACTTGAACTGTCAAAAAAATGAGAATGAAAGAGACTCAAACATCATTACTAATTGTATTTTTTGAACTATTCCACAAACATACAACTTCATTGATATGATTTTAATGTAATCTATTGATAAAATATTCCGAATTTGCTCCAAAAAAACCCATTCTATAAAAACATTTATTGATTTCATGGTTTTTTTATAGTATCACAAATGTTGGATGATTCCATTTAGTGGACCAAGAAAATTTCTTATCCAGAAATAACATATTATGGAAAGATGATTGATAACGTTAAAATATTCAATTTTACACTTACACTATTTCCAACACCAATTATGACACCCAGGCCATTGAAATAAAATGTGGTTCATCCTCTTGAGTGAGAAAATAGTAAATATTTCATCTGTGTTATGTGATGAAAAAGAATATATTCCAACTATAAGGGTTCTAAAAGAATAAATTTTATTATTCAAAAAATGTAAAATTACAAATTTACACTATTGAATATTTGGTTAATAATTTACTAAAGATAATATATCCTTGGAATCATAAAGAACTTGACCGTAGTGAACGCATAAATTGTAGGCCATTCCAATAGATGTTGTGGTATATCATCAATGAATGTTTTTACTTCAACTAATTACTTTAGGTGATAGTAAATTTTGTTTAGGTCATGCCAGTCAAAAATTCAGTATAATTGGATTGTTTTTTCGAACTTCATAGAAGAAAAAATCAATGGAATGATGTTACGAACAATGTTGTGTCTAAATTAGATGAATGGATGATAGTAAATATGGTCAATAAGGAACATATCATCCTTAGGGTTTAATATAATCAACCATTTAGGACCCCACCCCCTATGAGAATAGAGGAGACTTCTTCTGCACCACAATAATCTAAAATACAATCTTAAAAGAATAGGTTTAATAAGTGTGAAAAAAAAATTCATGGGATGATATACATGTAATAATTCCAAATCTAGATTAAACCATTTATGAATTTATGACCCTATAACAATGATGATAGGAAACTTTTGACCAATTGGTTTACAAGGCTTTGGCCCATCAAATGGAATCCTTGTTATATGAAGAGTTTGTATGCAGATCTATCAATATAATTCACTTGGAATATCCCATATATGAAGAAGTAGATAAATTTTATCCTGATATTCCCTCTCATAATTAGGTATGTGGAAGAGTCCACTATGAATGGTGAGGTCAAGGAATATGAGGCCAACCTGAATCTCAACATTCATGTAACATCCATAATGAGAATACATATGTTGTAGAAACCTAGAGACAAGCATTCAAGTATCTCTACTACAAAATTGGGTTTATCTAGTGTTATGTTTTTAATAGCACTTGAAAAGAAATGTTAAATAACCCACTCTCCAATGCTGGAAAATAAATGTTAAAAGGGGTCTTCATCAGTTCTAGTAAAAAATCATTGATAAAGTCCCCTATAAGTGCTATTAAAAAAGTGATGATAAAGGGGGGGCCTTTATAAGTTCTAGTAAAAAAAATTTGTTAATGGGAGACCTTAATTAGTTGTAGTAAAAAATCACTAATAGGGGATCTTTATGAGTTCTTCATTAGAAGGACTGATAGAGGCCTCCCTTTATGAGTGTTTCTTTACTAGCACTGATAAAGGATATATTTCAGAAAAAATAATTCCTTAAAAATAATATATTAATTAATGAATATATATATGTTTATATAAATATAATATACATTTTTAATATGTTTCATAGTTGGATAAATAAGCATTTTCACTTAATATATATGATATTTAGAGAAAAAGTCTATAAAGATAATTTAATTTTTTTATTAATTAACAATATTTATATCATAATCTTTTAATATTCATTTAATAACAATTTAAAGATAAATAAAAAATGTTATCAAAATAGCTAAAATAATTTGATAATATAACTCGAGCTTCAAACAACCTTAAATTTTTATCCAAATATTTATTTGGGCTCTACCACATATAAAATAAAAGTAGATGACAAGATCCACAAGTTATTGACTATGGATACCTTGATCTCATTTTTAAGGCCAAAAAGGATAAAAGGCCTTCAAAAATGAGATTTTAGTTAGGGTGCCTTAGTTTTCTTACATTCGGTGGATTTTCAGCCACATTTAAGGGGGTCTTATTGTCCTAAATTTTATCCTAGGTCTTACATTAATATTGATATTATAGAGTTAATGTTGTTATTCACTTTTCATATTGTACTGGTATTTATAATCAAATGTATAAAAATATATACAGATTTTTTATCAATTCACACAAAAAAATTTAGTTTTATAAATATATATTTAAATATATTTAAATATAAAATATATTTATCGATATATAGTATCTCCATTGAATCTATCTATATTGTAGGCACTATAGCAGGAAATGTAGTGTTGACATCACACTAGCAAACATTGTAGTAGTCTAGGTATTGTAGCAACACTATTGACTGGTGGGCCTTTGGATCAAAATTATGGATTTTTGGCCATGTAATGGGATTTAATGACCATTGGGCTTATGAACCATATAATGGGATCTATTCCTAATGGACCTATGGGCCATGTAGTGAATAAATAGGGCTTGATGGGTAGGTTGTCCTCTTGGGGGGCTACAAACTACCTTTCTGGCTTGTGTGTGAGGTTTGTGTGTGGTTAAATGTAATTGTACCCCAAATAAAATAATATATATATATGTGTGTGTGTGTGTGTGTGTCTGTGTGTTTCAATATATAAACATTACCTCAATAATAAAATATCCATTTTATTTTAAATATAAATGTATGAATATTTATATACCTATTCAATTAAGGTATATCTACTATATATATATATATTTGTGTGTGTGTGTTGAAAAATAAATTTATATTTATCTATATATTCTAATATATTCATATAAATATTATACATAATATAAGTAAATAAATATAAATTTGTATAATTATATTTAGAGATGCATATGTGTGTGTGTGTTGGTATGTATTTATAAACACACACAAACACTCAAATAGACATATTTTTTATACGCATTTAAAATATATATACACACACCCACATATATATATATATATATCTATATATATAACCATATATATGAATTTATGGATAATATGTTAGAATATATATATATATATATATATATAAATATATATATATCATAAAATGGAAAAAAATTATAGGGGAGTGGAAAAGGCACATTTGTAAGAGTTAGAGGTCTCAGGTTTGAAACTCGTAGTAGGAAGGGGCACATGTGGGAGGGTATAATTATTTAAATCATAGATAAAGCGAGTGTAGTGCTCGAGTGAGTGGTTAACAAGAACTGATAAAGAGGGGGTTGAGATAATTAATAAACGAGGGTTCAAATAAAAAATATTATCCCCATCTTTCAGCGAGGACATTACAATTGCTTTTTTTAGCACTGATATAGGGGTCGTTAATAATGATAAAAAGCGCTGATAAATGTGATCTTTAATAGCACAAAAAAATGTTTTTAAATCCCACATTTATTAGTATATTTTTAGCATAGTTAAATGGGTCCTTTATTAGTTCTTTTGTAACACCCCAAGCTTCCACGGTACGTTTCACTTCGAATAATGCAATAGCGTGTGTTGTACGCAACCTCGAGCTCTAACACACACCACATCGAATTAAACTAGCCGTTGTGAATAGTAATACATAATTTTTGAAATTTTATAAATTTTATTTATCAAAATGGACTTCATTTTTGGATTCGGAATGTCGGAATTAGCCAATGTTGAATTTTTGGTATTTTTCTGAGAACTTTTATTTTTTATGAATAGTGAAAAATACTTAAAACAAATTTTTTAATCAAAATAATTTATTGTGATAAATTAAACTATTTAGTGGTTTTAAAGTATAATTAGAATATATTTTTACCATTTTATCCAATGGTGGTCATTAGAATTAATTTAACATTGAAATTGGACATAAACAATTACCAATCTTTTGATATAAATTGTTTCTTAGAAACACGCCATTTTTGTAACAGCTGGAATTAATTATAAAATTAATTAATGAAACTTATATGTTTGGAATTTTTTAAAACAGACATCATTTTTGAATTCGGAATATCAATTATAGCTTAGGGTAAAATTTTGGCTTTGTTCTGAAAAACTTAAATTTTTTATGAATAGTGAAACCACTAAGTGGTAGTTAAATAACTGATTTTTCATTTAAATGAAATATTACCACTTTTGTGATTTGATTTTCAAAAATCCGACATACATGGTTTTCATTAAGAAGTAAAATCGGGTTCAATGAGATTAAAATAAATTTTTGGTGAATAGTAACTTTTAAGTTCTTAATCGCGATTAGAGGTAATTAGTTTAGTTTAAGGTACAAATAATGTTTTAATAATATGAGATGAGCATGAAACTTGTCCTACTCCTATTGGATGAGTCATGGCCGACCAAGACAACCCATGGGAAAACTTGGGGACCCCATGGAGCCACTTTAGTTGGAAAATGACATTAATATATATTTATTTAATGTTAAAATTAAATTGACACAAACATGAGGTGTTTTACTAAAACAGTTTTTAATTGGGGTTAAACAAGTCCACATTTTGACTATAAATATTCATTAGAAAGCTAAAAAGATTTAGTACATCATAGTAGTTTTTATATAATTTTTAGACATTAAATAAATTAAATTATTAATTACATAATTATGATGCAGCGATGACCTCATTATTTAACGATTTAAATAAAATGAGAAGATAATGCAATGTCCAAGGCTTACACTTGTCCAAAACCTATTGGATGAGGCGATCTCGAACCCTTATCACCTTATCCACGAATTATATAAGTGTGGGACCTTTATAATCCGAAAAGCATTGTATAATAATGTAACATTTCAATCTTTCCAAAAGAGCCCCTCCTCTCCACTTATAAAAGGCCCCCACCTCTCCCACCTTATTCACACCTTCAAGGCATTTGACTCGGCCAAAATCTGCCCAAATACTCTACCAACTTCCCACTATTACTCCTAGAAGCCTCACTTTGGGCAGAAATCTTCTCAAGGAAGCCTTTGGCTCAAATCAAAAAGAGTTACCCGATTTTGAGGTAATGTCTTCTCTAATGTTGTTTTGTATTATTTTTCTTCTCCAACACCCTAAACTCTTTTTATTCATTTCTTTTGTAACAACACCAGTATCCTCAATATACTAGGATGTTGTTATAAGAATTATTCGAGCTACACTTACACACACCTACAACTAATGGTTAAAGAACATACGGTTTCTGTGGATGTCGAATTTCTGCCTCACGAAACGATGATTGTTCAACACTCATATAACACCTTCAAAGGTGGCCATTAAGATGTCACTATATTTATATATGATATATAATGTTTTTATGTTTTACTTATGCTTCTGTATTTCTCATTTATGGCATACTTTATTATTTCAATTATGGGTAAAACGCGATAATTTCATTTTAGGAAGTGCGGACTACCGCCCCCTCAAAGTGATTTGAATCATTAATTCCATATGTGGGATGTATAAAGGATGGATTAAATGGTATTATACACTATATTATACTGTAATTATATTATAAATTTATATCATTATGATTTCGTTCCATTAAATATGAAATAGAAATGAAAGTAACATTCAGCGTACGTACGGCTTACCGTCTCCATGAACGGTGCATTTCATTTCTTACATCTAAATGTTACGTGACATTATGAATGAATGTATATACTGGATATATATGATATATATGACATCTAAATCATGAATATAATTCTAGAGATAATGGATATTCTACCACATAAACAACTTGTAATTATAAGAAGTTTATTGTTGACTCAAGTACCAAAGATCGACAAAACGACCGTTATTAACTTAAATAATTACATAATGTTCATAACATTATAATAAGTGATATAAAAAGGATAATGAAATTAAAAATGGTTCTTAATAAGGTATATATTAACTCTAGTTTATTATTCAGGAGGTTAAAGAACGGTTGAGACAAGTCAGACACAAGGTAAGGGAATTTCTTAACCCAACTTCCATTCTTTGGGTTAATATCCTACTTTCAAATTATGTCATGATATTATTATGTCCTATTTTGTATTTTTACATTCTTTATGTGCACCTATAGTGAATACACATAACAGATCTATTTTATTTTAAAAATGAACTTTTTAAGGACATTGTCTCAATCCCCTTTCATTGAGGCATATTTGGTTTTATACAAAACGTTCTTTTATACGGTGTATAAACCCCTTTGACTTTTACGTTTATTCAAAAGGAATATTTTTTATATGAAGCGTTTTACTAAACGACAAAAAGGGAATATTTTTCTTTCCGTACTTATGCGGCGACAATGACTTCTCCGCCGCCGTGACCATTATTTGAGTTTCGGCTTCCTCTACAAGCCATCGTTTTTTTTAATGAAAAATAAATACAAAGTTTTAACTTTCTTTTATTTTGGTATTGAAAATGGTTTTGAAAGCGTTTTTACTATATCAATGTGTTGTATTTTTATCTTGTGATTGAAATGTAGAAATGTTATGTTTCCTTTATGCATTTTTTATGTGATACGATTATGTTATGGTTTATGATATGTTTAAACCTATTCGTATGAGGAATGCATTGGACTTAATAAGTGACGGGTGGAGCCCGCTATAGCTCCTCGATGCATCGGCAGGTCTCATGAGACAAACTAGTGTCTTTGCATGAGGCCTTGACAAAATCTTATTTGTGGTCTTGGCACGAGGCCTTGACTACGTGGTTATGATAGTCTGGCATTATGCATTCCATCATTATGAAAGTGGTTATTGATATTGCATGTGATTATTTGACCAGTAGAATATCCATGTGGAGAAGTGAATGGCATTATCTCATTTTACTTTTTCCATATTATGTTGAAGTTCATGTTTAAAAGGCTTTTGTTTTAGTTATACATTGCCTTAAATGTTAATGTTTATTTATGAAATCTTCCGCTATATTGTTAACTTTACTGAGCATCTGAGCTCACCCCTTTCAATGTTTTAATATTTTTCCAGGATGTGAAGAAGTACTTTATGAATGACCTGCAGGGGTAGTCAGAAAGGGATATGATTGTGGACTATGAAGACCATGTTATTGTAGTTTTTTAGTTTTTGATGTAATGTAAGACTTATGAATGTATCTAGTGTTTCCAAGGCTACTAAACTAATCGGTCTTTCGAGACTTGATCTTTTGTGATCATGCCAATGTTACGAAGTAATGCACCGACTCTAGGTAGCTGGGGTTGGGGCGTTACAGTTGGTATCAGAGGCAGTTTAGTACTAACCTTGGAAGCTATATTTAGATAAACTCTGATTAGAGCACATAGCCCAATGATAGACTTTGAGGATTAGTATAGAAGAACTTCCTATAATTTTGTTATTGTAGAGATTTTGTGAGTTTTCCGAGAAATACATCCCTGTCTGGATACGAGCAGGTAGAGGCGGCTCTGGCAGAGATGTACCTAGGGGTAAAACCTGAAAACACCTCTTTGAGCTAGACTCGAACGGGAACTGGTGCACGACAACGGGCCTTGCTGCACTCTTGGTTACGACACTCCCGGGGGATATGCTTAGGATAATTCTCATTTTCTTTATAAACCACTATGAAGGGTTATGAGTATATACTTCCTCAAAGAAAACATTTTTATGGATTATATCCATAAATAGTTCAATTTATGTTAAGTATCTTACAAGTTTGGAATTGTGTATTTTGATTTATAAACTAATATAGTTTATGCCATTGTTTAGAAATGGCTCCTAGTGGAAGGAATGGAAACCGTATCAATGCACGCACTCCATGTAGGGTTTTCCCTCCTGCTCAAGATAATTATTGTGGAGCTGGAGATACAACTGGAACAGATCAACTTATTACCATATTGGGACAACTCACTCAGGTTATGAATAATAACCTTACTCGTATGGAGCACCCTGATCCGCAACGTGGAGGATCAATGCTAGACCGTTTCATGAGGCAACAACCACCAACCTTCAATGGGAGTACAAATCCTATAGTAGCTGAGCAATGGATAAATTCCTTAGAGAAAATATTTCATGCCTTGGGGAGTAGTGAAAGGGAGAATGTTGTCATGGCAGTTTACCGCCTCACTGGAGATGCCGATCAGTGGTGGTCGCTGATTCAAAACACAAAGGAAGATGATGACGTATTGAATATGGAATGGAGGGAGTTCAAAGAGCTTTTCTTAGAAAAATACTTTCCTCGTGACCATCGAGCAGATATGGAAAGGCAATTTCTGAGTCTGAGGCAGAAGGAGGATGAGAATGTCGCAAAGTATGAGGCTAACTTTACAAGGTTAGCGAGGCATGCTTCCGATTATATACGTAACCCAAGGAGTAAGATTGATCGTTTCTTTGATGGGTTAAAACCATTTCTCCGTTGAGCTTTAGTATCACAATCCTTCTCATCATACGAAGATATTGTCTCATGTGCTATCAAGACGGAAAACGAATTCTCTAAGTCTTATGACAACAAAGTAAAGCAAGATAAGAAGAGAATGGTGGAACAAGAGACAGATAAAGGGAAAAAGGGAAAGAAGCATTTTCCATTATGTGATAATTGTGGGAAGAATCACCCTGGTACGAGTCTAAAAGGAATGGGAGTTTGTTATAAATGTGGAGAAAAGGGTCACCAGGCTCGTGATTGCAAGGGAAAGAAAGAGGCTATCAAAGTTGAATGCTATAATTGTAGAGAAATGGGTCATTATGCAAATGAATGTCCTAAGTGTTAGGGAAACTTACCTCAGAAAAGGCCAAGGGATCAAGGAAAATCGTATGCTGTTACAACAGTTGAAGCAGAATAACTAATGTATTGGTGCTTTTGGACTCATGGATTATATTTTTGTTATTAGAATAATGTGATATATATATATAAGGATTGTACTGCAGTACTTGTTGATTTCAGTAAGGTTTTAATATGATGAAGGTAATTATATTTTTATTATGTGACAATTAGAGAAACTTTACCTTGTTTGGGGAATCTAATAAATTGATTTTGGAATTAAGAGACCTTTTAGAGAAAGTCTGGATAGAGGTATTTTGGATAACTATAATGGTTGGAGTGGATTAAGTTGATCTTTGGATAGTATTGTTTAAGGTTAAAAAATTTATGAAGATTATTTTTGGAATATTATGATACTATAGTTTTAGGAAAAGGACAACCTGTAGGGTGGGGCATAACCCGTCGCGTCGGACAAAGGTGCAGGAATCGAACCCACAACCATAGTGTGACAAGCCTTTATTTCCTACCACCAGCCTACAGGAAGTCCCTGGTTATTACAAAATAGTTTTACTAATCTAAATGGTATGTGTTAACATTTGGAACCTTATACAATTAGGATAAATAGAATATTTTTGAGTTCTGTTACCATTTGGAGTAAAAGATGGGTTTGTGGTAAAAAGTCATTAATGAATGAAAGTATACATAAAAAGTATGTATATTCCCTTACGTTCTTAGTAAATCTCCTAAATAAAATCCTCAACATTATAAAAGATAACTTAAAACAAAAATGTTGTCGGTTAACTTTTCCAACTGGGGATTCAATGACCGTTTAACCAATCACAAGTTTGTGATTTTCTTGTGGTTAAACTTTCTCCTAATCCTGTTTTCTATAACTCTCCATCAGACCTTGATGGTTTGTTTCTCCTCCATATCCATATTTTCATAGAATCCTAGAATGGGCTATATCAGGTGACCTTTGTACTTGTCTTGCTTTCTTTTAATGTTATATACTTATTAACCTTATTTCCGATGTGGGTTTTCCTCAAAGGTATTTTCTCTTTTCAACCTTTTATTTTCAAAGAAAAATTTCAAATTGTGAGGACGCAATTTATTGAAGGAGGGGAGAATGTAACACCCCAAGCTTCCACGGTACGTTTCACTTCGAATAATGCAATAGCGTGTGTTGTACGCAACCTCGAGCTCTAACACACACCACAACGAATTAAACTAGCCGTTGTGAATAGTAATACCTACTTTTTGAAATTTTATAAATTTTATTTATCAAAATGGACTTCATTTTTGGATTCGTAATGTCGTAATTATCCTATGTTGAATTTTTGGTATTTTTCTGAGAACTTCTATTTTTTATGAATGGTGAAAAATACTTAAAACAAATTTTTTAATCAAAATAATTTATTGTGATAAATTATACTATTTAGTGGTTTTAAAGTATAATTAGAATATATTTTTACCATTTTATCCAATGGTGGTCATTAGAATTAATTTAACATTGAAATTGGACATAAACAATTGCCAATCTTTTGATATAAATTGTTTCTTAGAAATACACCATTTTTTGTAACAGTGGGAATTAATTATAAAATTAATTAATGCAACTTATATGTTTGGAATTTTGTAAAATAGACATCATTTTTGAATTCGGAATATCAATTATAGCTTAGGGTGAAATTTTGGCTTTGTTCTGAAAAACTTAAATTTTTGATGAATAGTGAAACCACTAAGTGGTAGTTAAATAACTGATTTTTCATTTAAATGAAATATTACCACTTCTATGATTTGATTTTCAAAAATCCGACATACATGGTTGTCATTAAGAAGTAAAATCTGGTTCAATGAGATTAAAATAAATTTTTGGTCAATAGTAACATTTAAGTTCTTAATCGCGATTAGAGGTAATTAGTGTAGTGTAAGGTACAAATAATGTTTTAATAATTTGAGATGAGCATGAAACTTGTCCTACTCCTATTGGATGAGTCATGTCCGACCAAGACAACCCATGGGTCAACTTGGGGACCCCATGGAGCCACTTTAGTTGGAAAATGACATTAATATATATTTATTTAATGGTAAAATTAAATTGACACAAACATGAGTTGTTTTACAAAAACAGTTTTTAAGTGGGGTTACACAAGTCCAAATTTTGACTATAAATATTCATTAGACATCTAATAAGATTTCCTACACAATAGTAGTTTTTATATAATTTTTATACATTAAATAAATTAAATTATTTATGACATCATTATGATGCAGCGATGACCTCATTATTTAACGATTTAAATAAAATGAGAAGATAATGCAAAATCCAAGGCTTACACTTGTCCAAAGCCTAATGGATGAGGAGATTTCGAACCCTTATTACCTTAGGCACTAATTATATAAGTTTGGGACCTTTAGAATCCGAAATTCATTGTATAATAATGTAACATTTCAATCATTCCAAAAGAGCCCCTCCTCTCCACTTATAAAAGGCCCCCACCTCTCCCACCTTATTCACACCATAAAGCCATTTGGCTCGGCCAAACTCTGCCCAAATACTCTCCCAACTTCCCACTATTACTCCTAGAAGCCTCACTTTGGGCAGAACTCTTCTCAAGGTAGCCTTTGGCTCAAATCAAAAAGAGTTACCCGATTTTGAGTTAATGTCTTCTCTAATGTTGTTTTGTATTATTTTTCTTCTCCAACCCCCTAAACTCTTTTTATTAATTTCTTTTGTAACAACACCAGTATCCTAAATATACTAGGATGTTGTTATAAGAAGGATTCGAGCTACACTTACACACACCTACATCTAATGGTTAAAGAACATACAGTTTCTGTGGATGGCGAATTTCTACCTCACGAAACGATGATTGTTCAACACTCATATAACACCTTCAAAGGTGGCCATTAAGATGTCACTATATTTATATATGATATATAATGTTTTTATGTTTTACTTATGCTTCTGTATTTCTCATTTATGGCATACTTTATGATTTCCATTATGGGTAAAACGCGATAATTTCATTTTAGGAAATGCGGACTACTGCCCCCTCAAAGTGATTTCAATCGTTAATGCCATATGTGGGCTGTATAAAGGATGGATTAAATGGTATTATACACTATATTATACTGTAATTATATTATAAATTTATATCATTATGATTCTGTTCCATTAAATAGGAAATAGAAATGAAAGTAGCGTTCATGCGTACGTACGGCTTACCGTCTCCATGAACGGTGCATTTCATTTCTTACCTCTAAATGTTACGTGACATTACGAATAAATGTATATACTGGATATATATGATATATATGAAATCTAAATCATGAATATAATTCTGGAGATAATGGATATTCCACCACATAAACAACTTGTAATTATAAGATGTTTATTGTTGACTCAAGTACCAAAGATCGACAAAACGACCGCTATTAACTTAAATAATTACATAATGTTCATAACATTATAATAAGTGATATAAAAAGGATAATGAAATTAAAAATGGTTCTTAATAAGGTATATATTAACTCTAGTTTATTATTCAGGAGGTTAAAGAACGGTTGAGACAAGTCAGACACAAGGTAAGGGAATTTCGTAACCCAACTTCCATTCTTTGGGTTAATATCCTACTTTCAAATTATGTCATGATATTATTATGTCCTATTTTGTATTTTTACATTCTTTATGTCAACCTATAGTTAATACACATAACAGATCTATTTTTATTTTAAAAATGATCTTTTTAAGGTCTTCGTCTCAATCCCCTTTCATTGAGGCATATTTGGTTTTATACAAAACTTTCTTTTATACGGTGTATAAACCCCTCTGACTTTTACGTTTATTCAAAAGGAATCTTTTTTATACGAAGCGTTTTACTAAACGACAAAAAGGGAATGTTTTTCTTTCCGTACTTATGCGGCGACAACGACTTCTCCGCCGCCATGACCATTATTTGAGTTTCGGCTTCCTCTACAAGCCATCGTTTTTTTAATGAAATATAAATACAAAGTTTTAACTTTCTATTATTTTGGTATTTAAAATGGTTTTGAAAGCGTTTTTACTATATCAATGTGTTGTATTTATATCTTGTGATTGAAATGTGGAAATGTTATGTTTCCTTTATGCATGTTTTATGTGATACGATTATGTTATGGTTTGTGATATGTTTAAACCTATTCATATGAGGAATGCATTGGACTTAATAAGTGACGGGTGGAGCCCGCTATAGCTCCTCGATGCATCGGCAGGTCTCATGAGACAAACTAGTGTCTTGGCACGAGGCCTTGACAAAATCTTATTTGTGGTCTTGGCACGAGGCCTTGACTACGTGGTTATGATAGTCTGGAATTATGCATTCCATCATTATGAAAGTGGTTATTGATATTGCATGTGATTATTCGACCAGTAGAATATCCATGTGGAGAAGTGAATGGCATTATCTCATTTTACTTTTTCCATATTATGTTGATGTTCATGTTTAAAAGGCTTTTGTTTTAGTTATACATTGCCTTAAATGTTAATGTTTATTTATGAAAGCATTCGCTATATTGTTAACCTTACTGAGCATCTGAGCTCACCCCTTTCAATGTTTTAATATTTTTCCAGGATGTGAAGAAGTACTTTATAAATGACCTGCAGGAGTAGTTAGAAAGGGATATGATTGTGGACTATGAAGACCATGTTATTGTAGTTTGTTTACTTTTTGATGTAATGAAAGACTTATGAATGTATCTAGTGTTTCCAAGGCTACTAAACTAATCGGTCTTTCGAGACTTGATCTTTTGTGATCATGCCATTGTTACGAAGTAGTGCACCGACTCTGGGTAGCTGGGGTCGGGGCGTTACAGCTTTTTATGAGTGCATTTAAAG
Organism: Viscum album; assembly: GCA_963277665.1. Taxonomy (NCBI): domain Eukaryota; kingdom Viridiplantae; phylum Streptophyta; class Magnoliopsida; order Santalales; family Viscaceae; genus Viscum; species Viscum album. The sequence goes on along the minus strand of OY728143.1, from coordinate 1,267,241,100 downwards.
TCAACCCTTATAAATTGCATACATTTTTAGTGATTTTAAAGCACTAATATAACCATATTTCTAGCTCTCTTAAATCCCCAGTTTTTCGTAGTGTAGGCTTAAAATTAGAAGAAATATACTCTTGAATTGTTTTTATCTTGTTCAATAATAGTTATTCTAGAGGTCCGATTAATTAATTAATATATATGTCTTATTTGTGTTAGAATATGTGAAGATCATGTCAACCTAGCCAATAGGTTAGAGAAATTCCATCATGTTTCAATTATGGATGGAACCCACTTCTAAAAATAGCCCTGAATTATAGTTCTTAAACCAAGGAACAACCTAATGTTATGAAGCATAGGCCTCTATCATTGAAATATGACATCGTGATATAGTTGGATTCCGTTTTGTCCAAGAATTCAATTATCGACGACCTTTATATTTCAACGGAGCATCAAGAAATAGTTATTGAGAGTTTAAAGAAGATAAATTATCAAATAAATTATTTAATATAGATACTAATCATGGAGAATTTCATGATGATTGGAAATTGAATTCATGTCATAAACATTAAAACAATGCTTCCTTTCACTTTTTCAGTAAAAGAAAAACATTCTTTTTTTAATAATGAAGTTAATATTCCATTAATTTTTGTTAAAAAATTAAAATATGCAACTTACCGAACCCATGTTCTTCTAAATGGTGTCCCATATTAGGTTTTCCACGTTCCCTCAAGCATATATACTTAGTTGGTAGAGGATCTCGACTAGCAGAGAGGGCCTTGGGTGTATCTATAGGAAGACTATACCCTCCTTACTAGAGTATATCACAATAGATAAATATAATAACATGTAAATAGAAGAATAATTAAGATAAATATATGGAATAGTAGAAGAGAAAACTATAAAAACCAGACCAGTAACCCACCATAGTAGAAACTAAGAGATATAATAAACCACTAAGGCAACCAATATTAAAACACAAAAGATGATGATAATTTTTGATATATATCTATACACTAGGAAAACATTTTTAGATTGAATCAGGACATACATGTTATAAAAAATATGAAAAAAATAAATAAACTATCCAGGTATTTTGAGCTCTATCTTGGTCATCTTCTAACAAGCTCAATCCAAAGTAAGAAATAAATATGAGGTTTCCAAAGAAAGATGTTTCCTTTTATCTACACCTTCATACGTGTAATCTACTTTGTTACTAATAGTATCATGAATAGGTTGTGAGATAAATCTCAATTGGAAACCATGAATGGTGTCTATGAAATCTTGTGTATTTAATATAAACTGAAATATAGTGCATGCATACATATATAAAAGTAAAGATATAATATAAAATAAATAAGAAGGTTCCTTCTTCAACATCAGCTGGTTTCTAGAAATGTAATTATTTCATTTCTTAGTTGTGTTCAATTTATATAATAATTCACATAAGGCATAACTGGCACTAACATCATGTCATAAAAATAATAGTAAAATTTCCATAAATAATAAGGAATCATGTGATAATAATAATAATAATAATAAAGGGGATTAATCGTAATAAAAAAAGAATCCATGACCTCAAGGGTTGATACAACTCAGTAATAATCTATATCCTAAATAATGGGGTTAGAATGTAATTTAAGGGGAATCGTCCAAGGAAATCCACAGTAACATTATTCTAACAATGTCTAGGAAATTCATCCAATGTAAAATGTTTTAAGAAATGACTGGTACCAAGGATGTATCCAAGGTGCCTAATATCCATAAATATCACATTGGATCTATGAACTATATCCATGGAACCCTATATTGATAATGGAGGGATCAGATAGTGTCATATCGAGCATCCATTAACAAGCAAGGATCAGGTTCTAAGGTAGCTATCATCCATGGAAACAAGCATTCTAGATTCAGAATGGCGTCCATGAGTACTCAAGGAATTACCATGGGAATCCAAGGCCATCTTGAGTTTGACCACTCCTATAAATATTTCATGTTCCATATACAACAGGCACCTTGTAATCGATTCCTTAAATATAATTATTCCATTTAATACTCATTCCTTTTATTAAGTCATTTGGTTCATGTCACTTCCTTTCATAAGTGTGACAAGGATAATAGGGAATGTAACCATTTAGTTCATTAATCACATTTTATTTATTTTGTGCAATCCTTTACCTTTCATTAACATGATATGGGGTGGATAAGGTTTTTAAATATAATGGAATTTATTAAAAATAAACTATGCCAAGTGATATCCATAATATACATTCAAATTAACCATTTTACATTCATTAATTAGTGATAAAAAATTACCTTAGATGTGTCAAATGACATTAAGACAGACAAGGGATAACCAATCTAATTCGTAACTCATTTAATTATGGAAGGGATTATCTTTAGAAGGTTCAGTCCATAGCATACCCAAATAAGGTCGTATAAGAACATAATAGACCACTAAAATCATATATATATATATATATATATATATATATATATATATATAACACCCTACATGGGGTGGTTGACTTTGAGGTCATAACCTCTAATAATGGATTAAAGTTATAAAAATAGACTTATAATATAATTATAATGGCTATAATAGAGGAATATAATTTTAATAAGCCACATCTGATGAAATCAACACGAGAAAAACATAGACAATTTATACAATGATAAAACTTTATGGATGATTCATAGAGCACCTACCATAAGAATTTATGACTCTCCTCACTAAGTATCAACAATTATTCTGGCATGTATTGGATGAAATATAAATAAAAAATCTATTCTTTGAAAATATGGAACATGAGACAGCATCAAAACAACATCTATATGTGTAGGAAGAATGAAGAATAGCTAAAAATGAATCGAGTACATACTGATGTGAATTCATCCTGAAGAATGAAGATTCAATTAGACATTATACGGATGAATGAGATCAAAATCTATTAAAGGGGGATTTGGAGGCTAAAAATCGCAGAATAGGCCCCCATTATAACTGGAATGAGAAAAGGAGGAAATGGTAGGGTTAAATATTTCATTAAGGGTATTTTGGTATTTTTCCCCAAGAAACATGGGATGCACTGTTTGGATTTACAGTTGGCCAAATCATGTTATAATCCTGAAACCTTTCCAAAACTAAGGGAAAAAATGTATATTTAAGCCACAATGTTAGGAATATCATGTAAAAATCATGAAAATCACCTCTGTTAAAATAATTTAGACATTTAACATGGGAATTTGACCCCTGGAACATGGTTAGTGATAACTATTTGCCCTAACTTCCCCTCTATCTAACCCTGAATGATTAAGAGAGATCTTACAGGACAGATCCTATGGTTTCTAATAACTATGATACCATGTTCGTTTCTCTAGCAGTCAGCGTTCTGGATCCGAACAAGCCCCAAATACCCCCCTTAAACCTTCAAAAACTTATTAGGGATCCGTATAAGGTCCAAAATAAATAATTAGAACGAAAATGAAAGGATTCATACTTGAGATAAAAACATGAATCATACAAAATCGGTAAAAATGTCTTTAATAAATCATTTTTAATTGTTTAAAAATATTTTTTGAATTCTTTTAGAAAAAATGGTTTTGGAAAAAAGTAGATTTCCGACCGAAGATAAAAATGAAGTCATAATTTCTTAAAAACATTTTTTCAATTATTTTAAGTACCAAAGAGTTAAAATTGTAATATTAATTGGAAACTTCATTAATAAATAGAGGATAAAATATGAAATGTCTTATTATACAATGAAGAAATAATTTCTTTCAATGGAAATTCAAGCACAGGTTTTCCTGATTAAAATTTGATTGCGAAATAAACCATCACAAAGATCATCAAATTAAAGTGACAATTAATCAATGGGTCAATTATGTGTAGAAAATGTAAATTTATATAAATCTAGAGGAAGTATTATCATAGATATTCAAAATTCAATACTCACATAATCTTATAACATCGAAGATAAAAAATAAGTAATATATCCCAATGAAAATATGTTCAGTTATGAAATTATATACCACTTGTTAATTTACAAGTCAATTATCCTGGGATGAAATAATTCAAGTTGAAACATAAAATACCATGTATTATTATGTAATCATGATATTACATGTAAAATAGGAATTACATACACTATATAAAATAAATTAGGGGCATAACATTATAATTTGCCTCTATGAAGGGAAATTGAGACAAAATCCATTACCAAACACATTATTTTGGTTGAACAGGATATAAACTCTTATAAGACGGTTTAATACATGTTATTAACCTAGAAAAAGAAAATATTAATATTTATAATATCATATATTATTCTTTTATAACATATTATCACCCTTCCATATAATTGTTTCATTTTTTTCATAGTTTCGGGTGCTAGTTGTCTTTTTTTCCCTTTTTTGATTTTTCATGAAATTTTAGTTTCTTGTGCATATTATATAGTTCCATCATAAATATAATAATATTAATTAAATAACTATAATATTTTTACATCAATTTTCCTTTTGAAACCAATAATTAAATATCATTTTGAAAATGAAATATTTTATCATCATGGAGATGGTGATTCGTAGGTATACATGAGTGAAATTTCCATTCCCCAATGATCATTATAGAAATAAGGTAAGTAATGTTTTATTTTTACATAACGATTATAATATCATATATATCATATATATCATATTATTTATTTAACTATACTTATATATATCATCCACGTGGTGTGGTGATGAAAATAGAGTCACCTCGCTACGTGAAGACAGCAGTACACATGTGCATGAACGAGGTTATCATATTTGTTTGTAATAAATTAAATAATATATTATCATTAAATAATGATCAATATTTAAATAATATTATAATAATTTCATTTATATCATATATATTCATTAGCATTGTCCGCATTAATTTCCTTTTAAATTGTTAGTGAAAAACTAATCTCATCGCTTCGTTAGGCAGTAGTCCTCCATACGCACAAGAGACGTTATTTTATCCACTATGGAATGAAAATTATAAAATTTATATATGATATAGTGAATAAAGAGGTATTATTATGTTATAAATATCATATATGTACATTACATCCAGCATCATACCCAACTATGAGTGGTGGTAATGGATAAATGAATGACATTGGTTTGCAGGGCAGTTGTCCACCATACACATGTATGGTGATTTTGTAACCCATTTGAGAGAATTGGAGATAGCTTTATGACATAAAATTAACATAAAAAATAATATATCAAGTATACTATTTTTAATTTATCAACATGTTTCAATAAAAATTTAAGGATGCGTAGGAAGAAATAAAATAAAAATTCTTATTGAAGAATGTTTTCTCTTGTTCAGGTAACCTCTTTAAAATTTCACTAAAATACTTTTTTGGTTGTCTTCTCCAAAAAATATGGTTTATATAATGAGGGGATGGAATTTGGGATGTTATTTGGGAATATATTTTCTAGAACAAAATCATTTTATGATGTGAAGAAGAGATGATAGGGGATGTCCTTTTATAAGTGACATGAGTGACACACTTGTAATTTTTGAAAACAAAACAGTATACCCTTTTTCTCAAACAGTAAAATGTTAAAAAATGGAAATTTATTTATAATATATCATGATATGGTATAAATATATCCAAAAAAACATTTTCAAAATATGTTTATGTAATTTAACCCTTATCATGTTAGTTTAACCTTTGATAAATCTATTTTTACCTTAATCACATAAAACAATTTTTAATGTTTTTACTATTAATTATGGTAAAAAGGAAGCTGAAGTTATTGTAATGTAAAAAATATGGTCATTAAAAATATGGAAGAAAATTAAAATTAAATGCATATATTTCTAATTTTTTTTATTTAATATTAATACCACAGATGCAAAGAGAAAGCATGTTTTCAAAGAGAAAATAGTGAAATATTTATAAAGATTTTATATCATAATTAAATATGAAAATTATTAAAATATTATAAATTTGAATAATGAATATTTAATATAACATTGTTTAATTTAAAAACAATTCAGAATAAATTTTAACCTTATAAATAATTTAAACTAAATAGATATTTTTAATTAAAATGTTTTATTTTTTACTTTTTATAAAAAATGACACATTTCAAAAACAATTAAAAAATCACACTTTGATAATTTTGATATTAATATTTCTGAACTAATTCAATTGGATCAAATAAATTTTTTAAAAAAAATTAAAAATTAATTTTAAATTATGTTCACAAAACATGACTAAACCCTCTTTTATAAAAAAATAATGTATTCAGAAAGCATATATTTATATGTTCAATGATTATTTTTATATTTATAATATTGTGATAACCATAATTTTCCTAATTCGGTTAGTATTATTAATAAATAACAATTTAATTTCTAGGATATAAGATTATACTATATTATTGTTCATTTAGACTTGGGTTGCATGATTCACAAGAGATCGAAGAGATTAAATTTAAAATAAATATATCATTTGAGTTGTTTTAGATCGATGTTTCATGAAGTGTAAACTATCAAATACAATTTTATTATTATATAATTTTATAGTGTCATATTTCCAATAAATTATATCAAGGGAATAACTTCGGATATAGGGATTCATTAGGCTATACAAACGCCATTTCGGGGGACAAAGCACTTGATCACATTTTAATTTTATGATGGCCAGGATATAGTTACCTTAGATAACCAACTCTAATAGGGGGAAATAATTCTGTACCATCTATATAGATCAATATAATTCCCCATAATCCCTGCATGATGTCAATATTTACTAGTCATCATCCCCAATTAGCACAACCAACACTCTTCGACAAGGTGTATATGAATCTTAGGGGAAGAAGGAATTCCTGGTGTTTGGGAATATTCACCTTTTTCTTCATCATATAAATTTCATCAATTGATTCTAGTTGTACTAAGAAATTCACTGATTCCAAAATTGATTATGATTCCCTCGATGTAAATTATCTACATTTATCTCTAAGTACCAAGGAGGTCCTTCCATCAATGTCTATGGACGAAAATGTCCCCAAATCCTCAGTGAAAAGAGAAGATTCCCCAATCTCAAATCCAAAATATCAAGATGTTGGCACATATTCTTCCACCAATTATTGTGGAGTGGAAGGAGGTTATATCCAGAATTCCCCCAAAAACAATTCTCATACATCAGTACAATTAGGACATGTAAATGACTCCCCAAAATTGAAAGAGGAAAAAATTCCCCAAAATTTTCTCCCAACCCTAAAATTATTTCCCCATCATTCATGTCCACTAAAATTGAATTAGTATAAGAAGAGGCATTAAATATCAATGATTCCACTCCAGTGTTTAAGAAATTCATCTCCACTACAATTGAGGATCTTACATAAGTAAATATCAGTACAGAGGAAGGCTAGGGGCCTGCCATGATCAATGTAATCATTTATCAACATGAACAAGAGACATACATATATTTTTTGAGGAAACCTGGAGATATATTCACATTTAATTATAATAAATTTCCTAAAAATGATCCCAATGTATCCACCTAAAACATCCCAAACTAAACAACATGGTCCATGTCGAAAGGTCACATGACATCATGTGTTCCTTTATATAATCTAGAGGTTACTAATAAGTATCAAGGGTCTAAGTCCATTGGTGGGGAGGCCATATCCATAGTATCATTCCATTAGATCAATAATAAACCATATTAAATATAATAAATAACCAGAGAGAACATGAAAACCAAAAGAGTGGTATACATGTCATTCAATAATAAGCATCCCCAATGTGTGAATCATGTCTAGTGTAAAAAATGATTAGATACATAAATAATTACCTGAATGGCCTAAATGCCTTCTATTTAATTATTTTTGATAACCCCCTTTCATGGGATGAGGGGATCCCTTACAAGGACTGTAGCTTAAATATTACAGGACCTGATGGTCCTGTACATTACATGACCCATCGGTCTTAGATGAATTTATCTATACTATAACTACTTGGAACTTATCATCCCCTTATTCTACATCATGATGTGTTCTCTCCTTCTTTGAATGGGTTTTCAGCTAGGCTTCTTCAGCATGCACATGCTAATCCTGATTGCAATGTCAAACCCCCTCTTGGAATCCTCCAGTAATTGAGTTTAATTTAGCATAAAATGTTGTCATGCTCCTACATTGTCATTATTTTTTATCAAGAACACTCTCACTCTAATGGATAACTATTCCACGATGGTCACCCATCACAAGTTACAAAAAAAATACCCTATTTGAAATTTGATACAGAGAAAATATATAGCATGATAACTAATATAAAATGACATCATTAGATAAATAATAAAAACAAGTATTAATTTGAATCAATATCAAACTTGGAATTTCCCTATTCTAACAAATATCATGGAAACAACATAATAATGGGTCTCAAGGGCTAATTGCACACCCATATGCAATCAAAATTCAATCATGATTATAGATTGGGTAAACACAAACATTATAATAAGGCATCATGTGTATCAATATACCAATGATGTAAGGAACTTTATACAATAAAGTCATGAAGGTTAATGGTATGGTTAAACCGCCTATGTGAACCAAATATTGTGTAGAAACCTTAACAGGAAAGAACAAATTCTATTGTGCCTTTTTTTCATAGTCATCGACACATTAATGCTCAGCGTTTTTCAAGGGTTCCAAGAACAAAACCCAGCTATTGTATTTCAAAAATAAACAAAATATCTTATAAAGTGATGCATTTTCTGTTCTAGGTAATTCCCAAATTATCATTTTACAGTATAAATCTATATAAATTAATTTTATAATAAATGTTGTATTGCTTTAGAAATATTCTTTTCTAATTATTTATAATAATTATTGATAATTTTCAATGTCTTACTTTGAAAAATGTTCATAAATAATTTTATGAAAATTTAAAATAATTATCTTTTGACAATCCTTAGAATTATCCTTCGATAATCTCGCTTAACTATCTTTTGATAATTTAAAACAAATATCTTTTGATAATTCAAATTAATTATCCTTTGATACTTATTTATATATATTCTTTGATAATTTTTTATATTTATATTATGATAATTTTTCATAAATTATCCTTCTATAATTTTGGAATTATACATTCATATTTATTAATTATTATCAATTAACAATTTTACACAATTATATTCTAGTAATATTTAACAAATTTTCCTTGGTAATTTAATAAATTATCCTTTGAAAAATATTATAAAATATCCTATAAAAATTTAATGGTATTATCCCTTGATAATTTTGTGCCTCTGGGTTTTAGATTGAATGCATCCATTTTTTCAAAATTTGGGAAGAAGGATTGTGGATGAGAAAAAAATACAAAATTAAAATAACCAAGCACTTACCCTCATTAGTCACCACACATAAGAAGAGGGAATAAAGGGTTCAAAGTACCAAGGTAAGGGGTCGAAACAGATATATAGAGCCCCACCAATCATGCACATATGATTTTCATGATCACTTAGACATCACAAAAAAAACAAGGGATGAAAACTGGATGGTTTCACTATTTTTGTACAACCAACCATAAATGAGATTTCTCTAAATGAAAATAATTCTTCCAATTTAATCTTTGTTTCAATGAATATTAATTCAAAGTCTTTAAATTTACCAAATTATGGTGTTTCCAACTTAAAAGGGTTATTTCTAATGTGTATGGATTAGTTCCATGTGATCGCGGTCGATGGAATCATAGGGAGGAATATGAACAAGAAAAATAAATAAAAAATAAAAGGGTAATAAAAACTACCATTACATGAAATTTGACTAAACACCTAATCTGCACAAAGCTTATCTCATTCATAGGGTAAAACCCATGTTTTAGATTTAATGGCAGCCTCATATTACCCATCTAAGACACTATTATAATGATACTCCATTATTTATAAAAAACCTATTCATGATATATAATATATTTATTATTTTTATTATATAAATTACAATCATTTACTAGCAACATAGTATCACACTAGTCCAACACCTAACTCTTAAAATATTCCATATAATATTCCAAAGTGTTAACATGGATTTTACACTTACATAAAGCCCTCAAAAATAATCTATTAGTTGGTTTTTAATTAGTAATTTAGTTCCACACAAAAATCATATAATTACAAACAAAATGATTTTATTTATCATTTAAATATTGTGGATATTATAATACTCCCTATTTATCTAATTATAAACCCTAATAAGTAACTCTAGAATTACTTAATGAAAAAATCAGGACACTGAGCTCAAACATTACACTCTCACTCACACGTCTCCTACTATATTTGTACATGAATCCAAGAAATCCAAATAAATGGTAAAATATTCCCTCTATGGAATTTCTCACTACAATTTATAATTAGAAATGGACATTCCTCATAAGATGCATCTTGATGAAAATCCATGTCCTCACAGTTGATCACATGCATATTATTGACCACGGACCTCTGGAGTTGTGATGCATGAAACATGTCATTTATACCTTTGGATAGAGAGAGAAGGAATATCCAAATGATATGCCACTATACGAACCCATTCAGTATCATAATGGGTCCCAATAACCATGGTTCTATCTTTCAATGATTCCTTAAATGTTGGTGGCCTAACCAATATGTCACAGTCAAGAAAACCACATTTAACATAACGAACTCTAAATATCTGTTAAAATTGTTTCTATATGATCTCTGACTACTCTGTGTGGTGATCAATTTCTTCTAAATTGGAGACAATCTCTCAAAGGTCTCCAAAAGCAAACTAGGTCCCACAATTGCTGACTCACCTGACTCATGCCAACAAAGTGGAGATCAACAAGGCATCCCATAAGGAACCATCTAAATAGAATCCTGGTAAATAGTTTGGTACTCAAACTCAACGAAGGATATATGATCATCCCAAGAAATACCAATGTGATTACATACGCTCTATGTATATCCTCTATTATGGGTAAAGTCTCCCCAGATTATCCATCTGTCTGAGGATGGTGAATTGCGATCAAACTCAGATAAATACCAATAAAGTTTTACAATCCCTATGAAAATAATGGTGTTAAACATGTACCTCTATTTAATATGATACCCATGGGTAGTCCATGTAGTCATGTGATCTCTATGATACATAGCCATCTCACCTGATCTACTGAGTGATTTTATTTGATCGGCAAGAGGTCAGCTACATTTTTTAGCTGATCGAAAATCACCAAGATAGTATCAGGACTCCTTAGGGTCCTGTATAACCAAATCACAATGTCCATGATGGATTATTCCCAGAAATCCAATAAGATGTTGGTTCTCTCCCTTTACCCTTTTTCATGTAAGGTATCATGACCAAAACTCAACAATGCCACTCTTAATCAAATGCCACCATTACTGACATAAGAAGTCATATTATATCTTCATCACACCAAGATGTAAATCCCATATCGAGGTATTGAAGTCTCTCATTGAATTTTATCTGATGGAAGAAGGGACACCCACTCTCTCCTTAACAATGATCATATCATCATCACCCAAATTAAACCTAGGTATTAGGTCACATGAAATTAGATATTCCTATATCCCAGCACCTATGGGCCTTGTTGCTGACCTTTCATTACGCGGTCAACTAGAAAAGATTAGACAACCAAGGGAGAATAATTCATTGATCCCTAATTCTCCAAAGCATCAATTTCAATGATTATCTAATAAGCTCATTTAGAACCACATCACCTCTGATGTCCTCTCACAAATATACTACTCATATTTTATTTTATGACTAAGATCATATCCAATGATGTTACCTTTCCCTGGAGCATAATCCATATTTAAGGTAATCATTTTCAGATACAAAACCCAGTTCCACTTCCTTATATTTAGGTACCTATGTGAAAATATATAGTGAAAAATCATGTAGTAAATATAGTTAATAGTCATCTCTATACAAAATATTGTATTTATAATTAATTATATTTTGGGCCAAATTTAAAAGATCCAATTATTGAGTAGGGTATTTCTATTCATGGGGCCATTATTGACATGACCGATAAGCTACTACCTTCTCTCATCGAATCAATACATCTTCCTATTCAATTCCTGATGCATCAAAATATATATCATATTCAATCCCAATCCAAGTTATTATCTACAGTAAATTTATATTCTACCTCTACATCAAATAAATAAATGCCTCTTCACACAGATCCTTCCATTTGAACTTTAATCCTTTCTTAATCAATGCAGTCAAGGGTGCAGATAATCAGAAAAAGTCATGGATAAAGTATCATTAATATAATTATAAACCTAGAAAAACCATTATCTAAAAAAATTAATAGGTATGTTTCTAGTACATGACTATTTCTACATTCTATAGGTCCATGTATATACCTTTATGAAACACCAGATATCATATGAACATTACATTCTAAATCCAAAAGTCATGCTTATACAGCTTAACATAAAGTCGATGTGCACAAAGAATACTCAAGAATATTTTTAGGAGCCTACCTTTTTTCTCTGGTGTTAGTGAGTAGATGACTATTTGGTCAATGAATACCATGATAAAAGAGTTTACAAATGGTTGGGATATCTTCATCAAGATTTCCATAGAATCCAATGGTTCTTTCATTATTTATAACATCATAACGAAGTACACATACAACCCATGGATTCTCTAAAATGTAGTATTCATAATTTCTTCCTCTCTAAATCACTTATTATGATATCCTAACCATAGATAAATAGAATAGATCCATTGAGATCCTCCAAAATGAGAAAATATCATCAATCATGTGAAATAGATATTTTTCTTCATCATAAACTAGTTCAGCCTTTAGTACTTGATTATGTTTTGAATATTACAGTACACCTTCCTGGAAAACAACACTAGATCACCCCATAGGGAATTAATTTTCTTGATAAATCCCTTCTACTATAATTCATCATGCTGCACATTGATATCCTTCAATAGGATTCGAATAATACGATATGGGGCATTCAAAATAAGTTGTGCATTTGGAAGGAACTAAACTCATCATAACATTTTAATCCTTTATATTTTATACTTGGTAAAATATTCCAATAAAGATTTTATTTAATTATTTATAATCCCAGGGGCCTTCAATTCCCTTGAGGGATAAGTAATAAAACTGTAAATGTCTTGTCATATTTGACCATAGTATTGAACACTAAATCCTAAGATAGGAACTAAGAGAATGATTTTTGGTTGAAGTGTCCATGTTTCTTAAACCATAGATTTGGTATGGGATCATTCTCAACTATATTAAAATAAATTTATAGTGGTAATATAATAACATCCTCCCTTATAGAAGTATTTTTTCTTCCTTCCCATGTAGTCCCATAAGACTACCTAAAGGTGGAATCTTTTTTAATGAAATAAAAACACTTTGAAAAAATTGATTTATTTGGATAAACACTAATCATTCCATGTGAGCACAAAACATTCTCCAAAGAGTCAATGCTTAGCCCATGGTATAACCCTTCTAGCACTAAACCTAGTACGTGTCCCTATATGCTAGTCACATTCAGCATATATATAATAACACTATAACATTCTCAGTTCAACTAATTAATTGTAATAAAGATTTATCATAACATTATGGAAACACATATATATCACACAATGAGAAGCTATATGAAACAGATAGTATAAATCACAACATTTTATTTAAAGAACTACTATACAACACAAAAATAGGTATATATTTGGCATTTGAACCCATATTCCTAGTCATGATGAAAGAAGAGACCTAAAATATCATAAATCACATATCATCATCATGCCCATCACCCAAGGATAATTTAAGCAATGGTAATAATGAAACATAATTTTTCACACTTTATAGAGACTTGGAGTTCCAAAATTATATTTTGCTTAAGATAGTGTCATTTTTACCATGACAGAGTCTCAACCATCATAAATCTAATCTACTGTGTCCCAAATTGAGTAAAAATAATAAAAATGTTTGTAAATCCATGTTTTCTATTAAAATTTTGTAACAACTCATCGAAAACCACCAGGTCCGAGTTAGATAATAACATGACATAATGTGTGCCCACCCATATGCAAGAGGTTATTGACAAACATGAAGGGTATAATTCTATTAGTTGGAAGACTATAACCTAAATATCATTTCATAAATTTAATAATAAATAATAAATAGTATAATTAATCACCGGAGTGATCTTTTATGAAATAAATAATTGCATACATGTCAGACTACAATAAGAAGCATCCAAAGTGCAAATCATCTCTAATGTAAAAGGAATAAAATAAATATATATAAATAGTAGGGCCCACAAATGTTTGTCTGGATCCACTAGAATCGCTTCACTTCTATTCTCATATATCTACCATAGGGACCTTTCCATTAACCGGATTTTAGTCATGAAATCCATAAGCACACGAAAATTCTTGAGTAGGGTGTGAGTGAATGACTGTGTAAAAACCCACCAATGAATATTTAACCATGTGTGATCAACTATAATAGGTGTATTCTATAAATATAATAATTTAGTAAAAATAATTACATATTACAATATAAAATTGAGTAGTCATGTCCCAACTAAGCCTCCACAAACCCTCAGTCATGCCGGTTTCAGCTCTATGTTGAAATGATGATCGCAAGTCATCAGAAAAAGTTCATAAGCTATAAAAAATGTTGTCATCATGAAACATAGAATAAACAAGGTATAGAGTTGTCATTCTACATAAAATTTACAAGGTATCTAGTTGACATGATAATCATAATTCATAATTCATCGGTTTTTTGACCTACTCTAAATCCATAAGACATCGAGTATCATCATGTTTCCAAGGAATCCTCAAGGAACCAATTTATGTTATGCCCACAACAATATTATTCTCTACCTATATCATTCTTTCACATCATGAAAAAAACCCCTTATATGGGAAAAAATACTACAATATTCACTTTTCACATTTACCAAACCTAAAATCGATATTGGACATATGATACACAATAAGGTATAGAATGATAAAAATCATAGCATGAAATCATGGTGGGCCATCAACATTATCCTTTATGATGGTCTAAATTCATTTTAAGTTCCCCATAAATAGGGATTTTATGGATTCTTCCTTGTATGTATTGAATATGGAGAGACCCTCATGGTTATGCAATAAGTACATTTTGGGGGTTTTAGTTCTCATCAATCATGAACCAAGATCTCCCATAAGATCATATGGTTTGGATACTTCAATCCATACATGACCCATGATTGTGTGGAATTATCTAGGACATTTAATTCTTACTAGATACATGATAACTTCATCAATAAACCCATATTGTTTCTGTAAACTGCTAAATATTTTTGATATTTTTCTGTCTAGGGAATCATGGGGCCTTATCTCCCGATATAGGATAGGTAATTTATATATATACTTATTTCCACCAACATCATCTCTAATTAGTATTAAGCTATATCCCTTAAGGATGTTTGTAAAATGTATTTCATCAATTTTTTGAAATAATATATAATCCCAAAATTTTGTGTCTCTCACACAATATTAATGGACGAATTACACAAATTTTTCTTTTTTGAGTGCAAAAGGTTTTATCAACGCCATATAACTTAGTCTAGTCACTTGTATTGATAAAATATATTATAAAATTGATATATTTATTATTTAAACCATACTATATATAACATACTCTAAAATATGGTGGATAAATACAATAGTTCATATATTGAAAAATACATAATTTATTTGTAGGTTATCACAGCATAACCCATACCAATAGGTAGGCGGCCCCACATTTACTTATATATGAGAGAATGGAAGTCTTGTCTATTGATGTCCATATTTAATTTCTTCACATTTCCATCTAAAACCATGTGTGTGAAGATACAAAATCTCCTAAGATATTAAATGATCTTGAATGAATCGAGGAGAAGAGATTTTGAAAATTCCACAACTTGGAAATCCATAAAAACTAATTCAAATTAACATTAAATAAGATATTTCCATGCCAATTTTTTTTCTAGGGAGAGTTGTTATGGGTTCTCAGAACTACATTGATTCCAGGAAACAGACCACCAAATCATGAACCAATGTGGAAAGGACCTTATATAATTCACAAGTTTTAATCCAATGGATCTTATTCCGTGGTCAAAATAGATATAGATCACATCACACTGACCACCAATGTAACGTTTCCCAAAAATTAATTTTCAGAAATTTTATATTTGTTTATAATGTCCACATTGTATGATGTTAAACCACATGGTCATTATTCTTATTAGATGATTATAAATTTTGAGACATAATTCCTAATTTTATAATTATAAACTATATAGCATTTCATCATCACGGTAGAAAATGAAACTACATGTTAAGGGTAATAATTAGATGATCAGAAAATTAAAAACACCAAAGTTTTAAAAACAAAACATTAGACTACAAAAAAAAAATTCATAGATGCATGATGTAAAATCTTCATGAAATCATCTTAGGTGCATGATGTAAAATTTCATTAAAATAACCTTGCAATATGATTTTAATGGACATCGGAACCATCCCTAACCATTATGTTAAAATTTATAGAAAACATTCTTGTTATATGATGATAAATTTTATGAGAACTTCCACACCACAAATTCATATTCATATGGTGGGTAATACCCATTTCTTATGGTCTAGTATAATATATATCAGTCCCCAATTTCTACTTGTTTCTCAAACCAATCATGAATCATGTGATCTTAGAGGTTCTAGTCATTTTATTTTTTTATAAGGACTAGAATACACCATGATTAATGATGGGGAATGTCATATGTCAACCCTGTAGGACCTTAAATTACATAGAGTGGATTACTTTGAAAATACTAAGCCCCCTACAAAAGATTTAGATCTATGTGGGAGTCCTTGGTGCACAATCTACTTGTGCGTGTAGATATCAATTCTTCCACCCTAGTAAAATATATTTATCAACATAGAGGGTCTTTATAAGAAATACATGTGGATTGATTCCTTAATTTATAGGATATTTAGTGACACATTCACCCTTTATCCAAGAACTAATAGTAAATAAATAATTACCCATTTCCCTATATATGATCTTGATAATTACATGGTATCTATCACCAAGAAAGAAGAATGGATTGATTCTAATAACTGTAAAATACTTAGTGATGAATGGGTACTTTATCCTAGTCCCATAATCAAATCAAGAAGTTAAAATGACCAAACCCCTATATAATATTTTAATCTATACAATAATACTCTATCCATTTTTGGGGGATCCAATGGTTAAAGTTATACTCGATAAACCTTAATTCATAATTCACTTAACCCATGATAGAAAATTCCTTATTATTTGTGTATGAAACCAATATTTAATATTAGATTCTTCCCAAGAACTTTATTTTCCTTGACACTAGCTACATTAGGATATGTAGTGATGTATGGATACTTTATATTAGGCCTATATATCAATCCCAATAAATAAAATGCCTCATTTCACCTTAGTTTTTTTTTATCCTTTTGGTAATATTTAGTTCCCTAATGAAATTACACTAAGCAGAGGGTCAATTTTCTTTCATAGTCCATGAATCCAATTTCTACATAAGGGGCCTCATAGAAATCGTATATAGATTAATAAAATTATTTTTCCTATGTATAAGATAGATTAATATAGGGACCCCACAATATAGATTCATCTTTGAAATCTATTACTAAAATACATCCCATACACAAGAGTCAGATATTTATAGGGGATTTCATAATAGGGTTCTTCATATTTGAACCAATGTTAAATAAAATTTCCCTATGAATGAACTTCATTTGCATATGGAACACAATTTAAGAACTATGTGGCTATTGATTCCTATTTACTTAGGATATATTGTGATAACTGAATTTTCTATTCTCTCCTATACATGAATCCCATTTAGACACCCCATAATCATAGTGTTTATAACCCTTTATTTATAATGGGTTTCTCCTCTACTGGTTTAGCACGGAGAAGAATCCATATCATCTTGTTCATGAGTTAGTCCCGCATAGACCCTCCATCCGAAGGTCCATATCATATGAATCTACGTTGTATAGAACTTTGAGTCCTTGTTACATGATTTTAAACCACATGAAATATATCCCAGCTTATATGACCTTAAAATTCGTAGAGAAGAGTCCTATACATGTTACAACTTCCATACATATGAACCAAATCCCTGTAAGTATTCCCAACCTGGCGGTTTTATCAAAAAAAAATCCAAATTGAATTCCTAATTCAAAATATTATTTTAGAATATTTAGATCTTCCCCTACAATATAAGAACTTTTCATTGATTGATTATTGTTACCCTAGGATACATAGTGACATCCACATCAAATATTATAGAACCAACCAATAATTATCCTTCATCTTTACTCCGTTCAAAGGAATCAACCAACTCATGGAAATCCCAAATATAAAATTCCACCATAACCTTTTATGGACATTCCATTTCATAATTCGATATTTATATCTTGAGTGTCTCAGATTTTCATAAACATTAAATGGCTATAAGTAATGAGAAAATTCAACTCCAAATTAAAATTCTACTTTATTATGAATACATTCAGTCGATATGTATCCCTATATAAAGGCCTAATATGGCCTATCAACAAATGTTATCAAAGTATTAAATATATGAACCTATAATATTTGTATGGAATCTAAATATCATAGTTGAACATTTCATTTAAATATAGTCCACAGTCAACACTTATATACTTATTACATTCCTTTATTCCTGATCCAAGAACCTTGAGATTTGATTTATAACATTTTCACTCCCTACTTGAATGATGTTGGGGAATTATAATTCTTTAATCCCCCATTTGGGTTATTATTATCACACATCAGGTCTATACATCATATCCATGAACTTTGGGAACCTTCTCAGAGACATTCTACAGTGCAATTGGTCTCCCCATTCACACCATGCTTTTCCTAGTTATCACTTTATTAAACATCTATCTTATTGGTCAAAGATGAATGACCATGAACTCAACACGTGTGGGACAAAAGTGTATGAACATAAACTCTATCCCTTGTTGTTTGAAACCAAAAGACCCTAAACAACATATGAAATATATTCAGAACTTGTTATGATGGAATCCTACAAGGGGAATCTCAAGAAAAATTCAAGTACTCAATTTCTAATCCTCTCACTCTTAGGGAATATAAAAAAAGAGTACAAATATAAAATGTGTAAATATTCGTGGTCCCATCATAGGAATCTAGAAAATTTTGATCCATGATTACTAGAATCACTTGTTTAGAAACATATTATTGTGGTAACATATCAAATCTCTCTTCCCTAAACATGTATTCCAAGCATAGGGCTGTAACCATTAAAAATCAAAGCCCCTTATTGAACATTCCCTTTCTTCCATAAAACAATTTCATTTTTAGTGTCATAATTAATTTTTTTTCACTTATATGTTCCCCTAATATGTTCTACCGATCAGAGGAATCTAAATCTAAAGTGTAGTATAATCTAATCTTCATACACCCATAAACTATTATTTCGTACCCCATAAATCTATTGTGGTGAGTGGTCATCTATAGAATCTATGTCCCATCTCATCACTCTAATTCAAATTTATTTTGATGTTATTTCAAAAATCCAAAATCCATCAATTCAAGTGGATTCACCACACTTGATGTTACACACTTAAAAATGTTTATATCTTTCATGAATAGATTTATCATCTCACCCTTGAACATTTTTATGGTCCACATTCGGTAACCTTAAATCACATAAAACTATGGTCCAGGATTCATGAACATATACTAAACACCACATTTTTAGGATAGGTGATTATGAACCTTAACCACCCTCAGTATAAAAAATAATGTAGTAAATTTTAATCACCTTATCTATCAAAAATCACCAAATACAATCCATATCTAGAGACCACCCAATCATGATTTATAATTCTCTTAGAGAAGATAATTCTATTATTAGCCTCCTAATAATGTAAACTCAATCTCAGAATCACTCTTACTATGTTTAAGTCAACTGAAAATCACAATGATGGTTCATGTGATTGGTTTGATCAAGATAAAATTGTTTGTAATGTTTTCTATGCCAGTAACAATAGGAATTGAAAATTAACATTGAATCTATCTCACCAATTATACTATAAGGGAAACCAAAATTACTTGGTCAAGGTGTTCAAATGAAAACACCAAGATGTTCTTATTCCCAAAACTGATACATTAAACTACATGTATCTATCCATATTTGTGATGGAACTGGGACCCATATTCACATTGGGTTTTACTATCCCACTTTGTTACATAGACTACTTCACATTTCATTTTGTAAATGTTGTCTAACCATAAACATCAATCAAAATGGTCTGGCATGCATGAAAAAAATTCCAAAAACATAGTAACCCAAAACAATATACATAGAAAACCCACAATTATTACCCTAGGTAAAATTCAAGTCTACACTCACCAGATATGTACCTTTTGTGTTATATGTAAGATTTAAGGTTTGAAATTGAAAAGGCACTAAACTTTTTTGGTCTAAAACCCATCAATGGTGGAATAAGAAAAATACAAGTCCATTCTAGCATGGTCTCCCCAATATGAGTCTTAGGAAAAAATTGTGTTATAAAATAAATTACGCATACTATATAAGATCTATAATATGAACTTTAAAAAAAACTAATGATTTTATATCTAGTCTCATTGGCCTATGAAAATTTTACGGTGTTCCTATTAACCCTTTATCCATAACATATTAGTCCAAAGGATCCAAAAAATTACTAAAGGAATAAATTGAGGTTATTAAAACCCTTTTAAAGATTGGAACTGTCATATCAAGATTACACTACAAGATCCTCATCGCATTGAGCCAAATAATTCATCTAAATGATCTCACAGTAGTGTTATGATGATTGTATTTTTACCTATACCAATTTAGGAGACACGCCTAGGTGTCAATCATATGGATCGAGTATTTTGGAATCATAATTAACTTGACCCATATTTAACTCAAAATTAATATGAAATCAGGTTATCTTAATACTTATTTCAATATTTCAGTTGTTATTATTAAGGTTCAGCAGAATCCAAATAATAGACTATTGAGAAAAATGAGATTACATTTATTGATCTATGAATGAGAAGAGGATAAAAAAATGGAGTCACTCTCATGATGATAAAAAATCACAAAAAACCATTTATGGAAACTCAGATTTCTCCAATAGACTGCTATTCTCTATCAATATTTTTGTGATGTTTAGTTATCCTTATGGGTTTTGATCAATTCAAAAGGGTGATGACTTTATACCACAATAGCTACCCTTCTAACCTCAAATCGGGATTCCTCTAGGATCACCAACTGTTCCATAAACTCTTTATAATTAGAATCTAACTCATGTTAATGATATATTATATGAGTATCCATTCATTAGATAACCAAGTTTTCTATAAAGATACTCCTACATAGTGGGATACATATTTTTGAATTGTCACATGGATTTTGGAAGTGCAATCATTTTATTAAAATTCCAAAAGTGGTGCTTCTGAAACCACTTCTCAGTCTTGAACTAGTAGGATTATCTTTATTAAATCATAAATTTATTCAAAATAGAAACCCTCACTCCCAAATTTGAAAAGTAAATGGTGCAGTAACTGTACTTTACCACTTAAAATGGTTACAGGTGTCTATGAAATCATATTCCCAATGTTTTCATTG
Organism: Viscum album; assembly: GCA_963277665.1. Classification (NCBI taxonomy): domain Eukaryota; kingdom Viridiplantae; phylum Streptophyta; class Magnoliopsida; order Santalales; family Viscaceae; genus Viscum; species Viscum album. Next base: position 1,267,219,358 of record OY728143.1, on the reverse strand, counting down.
GCATGTTTATAAGAACAATGATTAATGTTGAGTGGCCCTTAATATAATCTAGTTTAAAATCTAGTAGTAGGTACATATTATTGGAATAAAAATAAATGTAAATTTAACTAGTAGAAAACTCCACAGTAACTCCTTCTAATACTATATATTCTAAGATAGATCCAGCCTCCATAATCCCTCACTACTCATATTTGAATGCGGTAAATTATATATATGTGATGTTTTCTTGTGAAAGTGACACATTGACTGATAGAAAAAGTTACATTTCAATCAATAAATTACATGGTTACCAAGAGGGGATTGAAATAATCACCCTTTTCCATCAACCTTTTGGCCAATGTGTCTAGTGCCACCTCAGTTTGTAAAACCATATAATTATTACCCACAACTGGTGTCTACTCCTTGGAAATTATAAGAGTATCAATAATTAACATAATCCAAAATATTTTTGTTGTAGGAGTATTTTAATTCTTTATCGTGGAATGAACATATAAAAAACCTTTAAAATGATTGCTTCTGTAATATGGTCAGTGGGATTTTTAGATGGGAAAAACAACCAGAAAGAGTTCCATAGATTGATTTATGTAGACATAATTCAAATATAGATCCTATAGGGATAGTTAAAGTGTCGGTGGATGTGTCATCTATTTTAGATAAACCCAATGCTTTGTCAAATCCTTCAAGTATGGTTGAAGAGTTTTTGTATCTATTACTATCAGTAAGTCATTTAGTGTATGTGGAGACTCTAGATTCATAATGGTCCATATTATAAGACAAGGTGGTTGAAATTATTTCATAAAATCAAAATCTTGTTTCGTTTTTTTACATGAATATTTTCCTTCTAATTCATTAATAATAGAATTTATGGTTATCACTACTTGTATGTATTCCACATTAGATGTAGTCTTGATAGTAGAGTCCTAAGATTAACTAAAGACACCCTAATAAATGTTCTTGGTATTCTCTCTAGATCCCTTAAATGATGAAATGGAGGTTCATCCTATAGTTGAAAAATTCTTCATGTTTGTATCTGAATGCACAAATATATGAATTAAACAAATAAGGTGTGTTTTTGAAAAATAACTAGGATGAAAGACCAATTTATCTAACAGAATCACTCTCCATCAAATTTTGACTTTAGATGGAAGAAGTCATGTTTGTGCTTCCATTGGGGGGAATGAGAAAATACTTCCTCCAACCCCTCTTGTGTTAGCCTGATGATAATGCCCATTCCTCAAAAGGAGACTATTTTCCACACTAATAGAGACGACCATCAGAGTATACCATATATATTTCATCGGTTGTGACTTTGTATCCAATCTTTTAAAATTGAATAAATGAAAATGTCCAAAAAAATCATTATTAAAAAATTATTCATTGAGAAGACACATCTTCAGTGTTGATATATTTATCCCATTCATAAATAGATCAAGTAACTACAACATTATTACAGCCCTAGTCCGTCATATTTCCCAAATACCTTTTCTTAGAGAATACATTGTTTGAGGACTCCTCATACTGCCATGAAGTGGATCCAAGATCATATTATTTGAGTTTCTATCAAGGAATCACTCCTTTAATTAGTTTTTATAACCTAGTACTAGGATCTATTTTTGGTACTGATATTTTGACCATATAAACAAAAATCTAGCTCACATGGGTTCATGCACTATGAGACACTATATATCTTCTGGTCATGTATGTTTCATTGAATTGGAGGACATTTCATTTTCTTCTTCCTAGTTAGTCCTTTTGATCTTATTTCATTATCCTTTAGTTATTACATTTTTAACACAAGATATGTAACACATCAATATTCATTGAGGATATAAAAAACATTTAAGTGTTGACATATCCCAAGGTCAACCAGACATATTCACTCTATGGACAAAATTTATTTCAACTACGGTGGCTTCTGCGCCATCATCAATTAGAATTTTCACACCATCAATAGGTGATTATTTGATTGAATATAAAATTATGGGCACACAATTAGTTTCTGAATGAAATTTATCTATAGTGAAGGCCTATGAGGCACAAAATACTCATATATGATCTTAACATCCAATCATGTTTCTAAAACACAGTACCTTAAAGCCATCATATATGATCAGGTTTTGAAACACTGTGAGTCTACTATTTAAAATTTACCAAATAAGAGTATAATTTTTTGGAAATAATTTAAATTCATAAAATAATCTTAAAACCATGGAATATGATACATACTTTAGTGAAAAAGGTAGGATATGTGATACAACTTGAATGAAGGGATGAAATTTTAATTTAGTGATGTTTACTTCAGTATAGAGTATGTATATATATATTAAAATTCACTTCCAACCATCCCCAAAAAAACCTAAAATGTCCCAAAAATATAAAATGATTTCATTCATAGGTAAACATGATATATGCATTGATGATTATTTATTATTACCGGTGCTACTAATCTAAAATATTCTCTTTATGCTAGTTTAGCTGCCAAAAAAATTAGCCTGGCCTAACACCACTATGGGAGTTAATAAATAGTATCGTATAAGTGATCAAACACATTTCTAAAAAACCCTAAATCTAGGTTTTATTAAAGCTGTTGGATTTAACATTGTAACCCCACACTTCATATAAGTATTTTACAAATATAAGAAAAATATTTTACTATGATTCCATTAATTTCCAATCGAGCGAATCCGGTTAGGAACTTGAAAATAAACCCTATTCCATGGAGCTCCACGAAGGCCTTAATATATAGTTAAAAATGTATTTCATATCCTTCATGCAAGTCATTTACAATGCTTTTTGAATCCAACTTCGTTAGTGTATAAGACAATGGGGTGTCTGCTCAGAATCACCCCTTGATTCCTTTGGGAGGATGAATTCATTATTCACATCATCAAGGATGGGTACCACTTGGAATTTAAAGATGTCCCACGATATGATAGAAACTTATCCATGTTTTAAAAAAATTATTAGTTTTTGGGCTCCATTAGCTCAAAAAATTTATGTAAAAACCAGAGTTCTTGTAACCATATGTTTTAGACATCCAATCAATTTATTAAATGAGAATACATAGTAGTATCAATGTATCACTGGGAGGGGGGGGGGTGAATTAGTGATATCATTTTCTTTTAAGTCTCTTCATTCTGAAACAACTTCCACCTTCTATTGAAAAAATGTTACCTTTATGGAATAAAAAAATCACACATCCACAATAACATAATAATTCACAAGGTTCACTACTCACCCAGAGTAGTTTCATCCATTGGTGTGGTTTTGAAACAATTTTATACCACATATTCCACTAGAAAAAAAAACCCTTTTCTCCGGAATAAAATGAGTAGGATTTGAACATATAATTATTTAGTTCAATTTTCAAAAAAGGCTATGTTCTTAAAGTAGCACAAAATTATATAATACAATTTTTGTAATAAAATGTTGTGGTTCTATGTGAAGAAATTTTACAAACTTGTTATTCAAAACAAACTCTTCACTTTCTTACACATAAGTAGGTAAAAACCTATTATAGAATTCATTATGATACAAAATATAATTTACCAATATGAATCACAATTTTGAGTGATACGTATAGAAATATAAGTCTATCAAAATACCACTTAATCAATATTGAACTTCTTCTCTCAATGTTCAGAAATCCCAGTCTGATTTATCGATAAAATTCTTGAAACTCTAGATATGATATCATCTCTTCTCATTTCTTTTCCTATCCAAAAAACATCATTAGATAAGAATAATCTAAAAAAATATTTTCCCTAAAAATTTATAACTTCTCTCTCTTCTTTCTAGAACAATATTCATCTCATAAAGAAAAAAAACTTCTTTTATAGGGGACCAAAAATAAATTTGGTAAAGATTCTAGAAATATTTACTACTCAACCAAATTTTCGGAATCATAAAATTGTTCTTAAACATCAGCTATATATTGTACTTCTTCAATGGCTCTTAAATATTCTCTAATCATCTCAAATAATCACGAATTCAACTCATATCATAAATTCTTCACAAACATCAGTTCGATTATAATTTTCTATTCTGATTTTTCCCATTATGATAAATAATGTTGATTATTTTATCCTTCACCCCTTGAAAAATAGGCATATATCTTCTCATTATGATTCTTAGAACCAACTCCTCATTCTAATTTCTGCATTATTATAGACACTAATGTTACTTAATTACATTGATCTACACCAATTGAAACATATGAAAACCATTCTTAAAAATTCATCAACCACTTCTATGATCATCTTGATATTACTTTAGAAAACATTAAGAAATTTTTATTTCATTCTTTTCCGGACTGATGATATTTTTTATGATAAATTCATCATGTTATGTTTTTTCTTATAGTCTTGACCCAATTGAAACCCCATATCTTAGTTCTTCTTCCTACTGACCCAATTATAAATAACCAATAATTCATCTTGAATTAAATGGTTAACTACATTATTGATAGTTTGTTTAAATTATTCACCTGAATCAGTCTTGAAAACATCCAACTTTTTTTTTGACTTTCATCGATCCCAATATCTCCCAATAAAAATAAACTCTTTCAGTAACCTTTTATTCACCTGATTATCTGTGCCACACCATATCTGATGGATAAGTTCTACCATATTTGACTTCAAAACATCCTTCCTTCTCAGAATATGATTACCCAAAATTCTTTCTCTGATGAATTAAATATTTTGTCTTATTGTTTGGACAAAAAACCATCATATTAATCTTGTCATGTTTCTGATGAACATTCTCAACATTTAAATAATTATTCATCTAGTAATCTAACATCGATGGACTGATACCAGAAAGATATTTCTTCACAATCATTCTTCTCTCTCAAAATTCATTTTGTAATCATGAATTACTTCCTGAAATTAAATACTTTAAATATTGGAATAGCATTGTCTAACATAAAATGGAAGGTATTTTAACATCTCATTCCTAATTTACATTCTTATTTCTATCCACTTCTCAATACTATTTCCATCATTTATTCTCCCACATTCTTCTATAAGTCTTACATCACAGTTTTTTTGAAAACTTATGAATTTTCTGAATTGAAAATTAGTAAATAATCATCTGATTTATGTCAGATCCATGTATAATCCTATTCTTTTCAAAATAATGATCAGAATCTCATTTCAAACCCATGTTGAGCCTGATGAGCCTTTTCTGCATGAAACATTCATCTAAATCTAATGGACTTTTTTAACCATTGTTTATTCAAATATATGAATATTATAGTTAGTCATATTTTAAAATTTAAAAGAGTGAATTGATTTCATTCCCCATTTAAAAAAAGATAACATACTTAATAAAAACCTATCCCAACATCCAAAAACCTTATACAACCAATTTTTTCCAAAATATATCCCCTTTGGGTTTTTTTTCAACCAACATTCATAAATAATTTAACATTTTAACCTCAGAATATTAATTACTTATCAAAAATTCGAAGCCTTCATGAACTAAATCATTATAGGAAACAAGAATCATTAATAGAAGAGTGTTGATATTAGAAAATGACTTGAGAAACTTTCTCATCATTCATTCATAACATTATTCAATTATTCTTATTTCCTCTTAACAAAAGTTTTCATACAACCACTCTAACAAAAAGATAGAATTGTTTACACATTCACAAGTTGCATTCATAGATTACCAGTAACACCCCATACCACCTTTCATAAGGTTAAATTTATGAAATAATTCACCCCCTAGAAAACACATTACAATGGAAAGATGATAAAGGGGATAAAAATGAATACCAAAAACATTATGAGAAAGAGGTTGGACACCCATGTTCAACTACAGTTTATGAAAATGTTCCTTTGGAAAAGGGTTTCTGAAAATTTCTAAAACTTGTTCCGATGTTGAAATATGATAAAAATTCATATCATTCTTTTCAATTGGCTCTTTGATGACATGATATTTCATATCAATATGTTTTGAATGAGAAAGTTGTAATAGATTCCTTATAAGGTATATTTCACATTTATTGTATCATCCAAAGAGAAAGTCTAACTTCACTTTAAAAAGAATATATTCTAAATGAGTCCTCATCCAAATATGTTAGCTAGTGGCTTGAGTGGTAGAAACATACTCATATTCATCCATTCTTAGAGTTACTGAATTTTATTTCATTATATTGCAACAGGTCTAATATTTCTCCAAAAAGGAAACTCCACCACATATGGATCATCAATCATCAATAATTCCTCCCCCCCAATCAACATATTAATACCCAAAATTGTTAATAAATATGATATATCTAACTGATTCAAAAGAAAATTAATACATTAAAATAGTTTAGAATTATTTTTCCAACTAATATATGTGATTCTTTTGGTGAAATATAAAATCTTTCACATACAGTAATAATATAAACAATGTTATGAGTTGATGCATTCAAATACAATAATATTCCTTTCATATTTTGAAACTTTTATGGATAAAATTCATTTACTTATTCAACTTTTGAAAAATTGGTTCCCACTAAAATTAGTGTGAAAACTGGTTTCATGTTTTCCATACCGAACTTATTAAAAATTTCCTTAGAATAATTTACTTGAGATAGAAATATGTATTTCCTAATTAATAGTATTTGTAACATAAGAAATTATTTCATTTCCCCCAATATGTACATTTTAAAAAAATCAATTCATCATAAAATATTTCATAGTTTCTTTCATCATTCCCAAAAATGAAAATTTCATCAATATAAACAATTATGATAAGGGGAAAATCCTAACATTATTTGATTTAAATATTGATATAAACTCTTCCTTTTTAAAACCTCATCATCCTCTCAGAAGTATCTACTTTGGAATACCATTCCCTCAAATCTTGTTTTCACCAATATAAGTATTTCATCAAATTGCACACAAATAATTAATATTCCCTAACAACAAAAACACGTGATTTTTCAATGTAAACGTCATCATCAAGATAACCATTCAGAAATACTAATTTCACATTTATTTGAACAATTTTTTATATTCATTGTGTAGAAAAAGAATGAACGATTGTGATTGTTTCTTATATATCAACCAAAGAAAATGTTTCATCAAAATAAATGCCTTCAATATATGAGTAACCATTACACAGTAGTATTTCTTTTTTCTTATAAATTCACTATCTTTATCCACTTTGTTCTAGAAAATGGAATTTATACCAATAAAATTTTTTTTATTCAGATTAGGAAAATGTTCCCAATTATCATTCTTATATGTCTGATCAAGTTATTGATTCATTTCCAAAAACCATTCCGAATTCTCAAATTTTTCATTCACATATTTCAGTTACACTTTCTAATTATATGAATTATGTGTAACAACTTTTTATGTTCATTTTGTTTGGACCTTCTGATTTTGATGAACAATAATTTTTTGATCTTCCACTTACTTCCTTATACAAGGATAATATTTTCATGTTTCTTATTCATCACTTGAAACAGTTTATTATGATTCATGTTAAAGTGATAGATTACATTTTTTTTATCCTTATTACAATTTCGAACAAAAAAATTATTATCCTGATCATCTTCCTTATTTATATTATCTTTTTTAGTAACTTCATCTGAATATTCAATAACTTTCACATCAAAAAAATCAATTAGCCTTCTTATTACTTTATTGAAACATCTATATCATCTTCCTTTTGGATACTATCCAAGAAAACTTTCATTTACACCACTTAGCTCAAACTTTCCAAAGTTACAACCTTTTATCTTTATTATGAATGAACTTCTAAAAACTCTTAAGCATTTCAAACACAATGTTTTCTCACAAAGAAATTCACATGGGTTCAATCCAAACATAGTCTATAGAAACATATGTTTTAAATATAAACATCAATGCTCATGGCTTGCATTTGAAAGTAATGAGTGAGACCATGTTCATGTAACAATGTTATCCTCATTTCCATTAGGATTCTATTTTTCCTTTCAGAAACACCATTTTTTTAGGGATTGTATGGTGGTCTAAAATCCTAATTAATTCCATTCATCTCAAAGTAATTTTAAAACTCTTTGTTTTTGTTTTACCCACCATTCCTTATTATCAACATATTCAATGAATACTCACATTCTTTTTAAACCTTCCTCCTAAAACCTATATATATTTTAAGAGAATATGACTTGTATTTAATATACATAACATAATTAATAATATTAAAGTCAACAATTATAGTAATCAAGTACTTATCTCCATTATTTTATTTTTACATTAGACCATTGATATCGGAATGGATACGTTATAGGGGTCATTCTGAACAAATGTCAACTTTATTAAGCCCATAATTTTTAATTTTTCCTTTCTGTAAAATATAGAAACACCAATATATTCTTCTTGATATATTAGGAATATATTAGATACTGTCTTGATTATATAACTTGATCATGTTTTTGGGACACATGTTCCCCGTATTTTTTTATTCCATAACTAATTTCATCCTCCATGCCTAAGATAAAATTGTTTTGTATTTCACCAACTTGGAATAAATTTTTTATATATATTCTCATATTGAAAAAATTATTCCATTTTCCACAATTTTCACAAGAAACCAATATTTTCTAAAAATAACTTTGTTTCCATTATCAAATTTTTTGGAAACATTTAGAAAGTTGTGTTTCATCCCATCAACATACAATGTTTTTCAGGACAACAAATTTTATTTCCCATTGATGGTTGATCCAACACAATTTATTCTTAGTGAATTTCCATTACTAATGTAACATTTCCATCTCTGTTGTCTTTCACATTCTTTAAAAATGTTATGTCTCCATTTTAGGATTAGAACACCCACTATCAAGAATCCCTTTTCATTCTACTTTAGTATCTTTATGTGTAGTTTCATTAAAAATTGTAATGCTCCGAACCTAGTTATCCAGAGTTGGTGAATTATTATGTAGCATTGGCATGATAAAAAACATCATGTTATGAAAGACATATTAGTTTAGTAGCCTTAGAAGTACTAGATACATTCATAAGGTATACATTACTTCATAAAATGGAAAACTGAAACAAAATTACTTCCATAGAAAACCCTGAGATCCCAAATACTATCCATGCAGGTCAGTCATAATAAACTTCTTCACATTCTAGGAAAAATAATACAAAGAAAGGGGTGAGATCAGATGCCCAGAAAGGATAACAATATAACTGAAACTTTCACAAATAAGTGTAAACATTTAAGGAAATGTATAAAACTAAAACAAAATCCCTTTCAACATAAACTTCATCATAATATGGCAAATAAATATCAAAGTAATTCCATTTACATACTCACATGGATATTCTACTAGTCAAATAATCACATGCAATATCAATATCCACTTTCATAATGATAGAATGTATAATGCTATACTTTCATAACCACATAGTCAAGTCCTTGTGCCAAGACTACAAATAAGATTTTGTCAAGGACTTGTGCCAAGACACTAGTTTGTCTTATGATACCTACTGATGCATCGAGGAGCTATTTCGGGCTCCACCTATCACTTACTAAGTCGAATGCATTCCTCATTTGAAAAGGTTTAAACATAACATAAAATTTGTATTAAAACTGGCATACGAAATGTCAATAGTTTATCCATAAACCATGAATGGTATGAAATAACAAATCAATAGTGAAACATATCACAAAACCATCAATACAATATGGATGTTTTGTGTGGTAACATTGAAGGCCACAGCTTCAGCTGCGGCTCTCCTATCGCTGCATAACCGCTTCCCCTTCTAGGGTTTCTTATGGTGGCGGGCTCCTTTCTCTTCCCCAAAATAGTTGTGGCGATGGGCTCTGTTCTTTTGGTGGTTGGTTATCTTATGTTCGGTGGAAGGCTCCATTTTCCTTCCTCTGACTTCAGGTGTGGCGGCGTGTGTTCTCCTCGAGCGACGGTGGCATGATTTATTAAAGCTTGGTCTTCGGCTTCCTCCTAGCGGTGGTGTGGGTTCTCCTCGAGCAATGTCGGTTTTGTTTCTTTGTGCTCAGTCTTCGGCTTCTTCAAAGCGGTGATAGTTTGTGATTTCAGCTTCCTTTTGTGGTGGTGTGAGTGTAGATCTCGGCATGGGATCGAGCAGCGACGTCGGTTTTCTCTGCGGCTAGGGTTTTTCGGGCGCCCGTGTTTGCAACGTGATATGGATCTTGTATGGTGCATATGTGTGACTCTGGCCATGGCAAGCGGCGGTTGCGATTCTCTGGTGGGGAGGGTAGAACGTGGTGGCCTGTGGCGGAGATTTTTCTTGATATAGCTACTAGGATTCTATTTGTGCCTGTTACGGCCATTTCAATATGTTTTTATGGGTTTCAGGTGGACTGTCCATTCAACTTTTATCACCGGGATCTAAGCCTATTTGCCTTTGGCCTTCGGGCATATAATGGGTTTCTCCTTCCCAGTTCAAAATGGTTTCTTGTTTACCTTTCCTAATAAATAAGGGCTCAGCCCTAAGCTTTCATGGGGTTCAAAAAAAACAATATGGATGTTTTGTAGCATAATAAATCAACTTCAAACAACTATAAAATTTATCAAAGGATGCTGACATAGATGAAATCAAAACTATTTGAGAGAAATATATATTTCTATTTTGAAATCATTTAATAAAAATTTTATTTTGAAAATATTCTTATAGGATTGTAAGGGATTCTTTGATGATGTTATAATGTTAGTAAATAGTCTCACCCACCATATACGTTAAAAAAATATATTCTTACCTTAAATTTTTCGAAAGAGTCAAAAAGTTCCCTGTTTGGAAAAAAATAGAATGATTCCTTTCAAAACATATAAGGTAAAATAAGGGTATAAATGAGTTTAACCCATTGTCTAGTAAATAGTAAAAAAATTCAAATACATTTTTAAGAAGCATGGATGTGGATGATAAAGAGGTCCTGTAGATAATTACGTATAAACAATCTCAGATAATGAAGAGATTATGAAATTAACCCTTACCTTGTAGTTTTTCGTGGTCGAGGGTAGGTTAAACTCATATATAATTGTAAAATAATTGTTATTAAATTATAAAAGAATCATATATATTAATATGATATCATATATGGTCTTTTAATATTTCATTTTTAATAATATTTTAGTATTATCATCGTTTCGGGTATTAACTGATTCGTTTTCCTTTATATGCTTTGTTACATAATTAATTTCTTTTATGGATAGGATATATTTTATTCTTATTCAGAATGATATTATGTCTTTAAAAATTATTTTTAATCATTGAATTAAAATTATTCATGAATGGATACAATGGGGAATGAATCACATCGTGTTCGTGGAGATGGTAAACCGTACGTACACACGAGCGACAATATCATTTTTTATATTAAAATAATATATAATTGGACGGTATATCATATATACAGAATCATTATCATGCTATATTTATTATTTACATAAATTACACATCATTATTATACCCATAAAAATAATAATGTATTGAATAACAATTACCCCACGATGTGGAGACGGTAAGTTGTACGTACGCACGTATGGTGACATGTCATTCAAAGGATGGATAGAAAAATTAATATGGTTGTACAATATTTATAATAACATCATATTATATATAATATAATGGAGTTATTATTTTATAATGGAAACAACAATGAAATAGGAGGTGGAAGAAGAAAGGAACTTGAAAGAGGTGATGAAATATTTACATCTTCTTCGGGTTCTTTCATTAGATTTGATCAAAAAGGATCCTAAGATTGGATTTATGACTAAATAAATAACTATAGGATGAAGGTAGGACATTTGATAGGGTATTTGGGCCAGGTTTGTCTGAACCAAATGTCTTTGAATGTGTGAATTAGACAGAAGGGGGAGTGCCCTTTTATAAGAGGGGTGAGAGGCACCTTAAGAAAAGAAAGAAATATTAATTTATAATAAACAAAATTTCGGTTTATAATGGCTTGAAAATTAATTATGTAAAGTATAAGGTGGATATAGGTCTAAAACCACTCAACCAGTAGGTTTTATACAGGTTTGGGTCACTATATTATCCTTAATTTTATATATAACTCTTAGTTAAATAGTTTGACATTTACCATGTCTCTTTGATTTTTTGTATTATATGGTTAATAAACTTATAATATACTTCCAAGAGAACCCCAAGTAGTTAGTTAATGATATAAATATCATTAAATAAGTCTTTTGGCTGACCCTTATATTTTTATGAATATAATATCAATTAATAATATAATATTTGTTTTAAAAACTCTTTTATGTCAATTTTGACACTATTTGGTATTTTGGTTTTGAAAAATTTATAACAGCATTATTACATTGAAAATATTTCTTCTAACCAACCATAATATGTCATGTTAACCTATAATATTAGTGTAATTCATAAAAAATCTCAAATTACATTTATTTTGATATTTATAATATAAATTATTTTAATATTTCAGTAATTAGGTAATTACTACAACATCATTGTGTCATAAATAAATTTAATTATTTAATGTATAAAAATTATAAATAAAATAAAAATATGTAGGAACACTTTTTATCTTTAAAATTAATATTTATAGTTGAATTTCTCTTATGTATAATCCTATATTAAAAAAATTTAGTTATTAAACTTGTATTTTAACTATTTTAACTCTTCTTTAAATAAAATAATAATAAATGTCCTAATCTAATCCAAGTGGACCCAAAGGGTCATATTATATTCCAAAGGTTTTTTATGGTCATATTAAACTTATCTAATAAAATTAGGACATGTTTTATGGTAATAATATTATCATTTTTACCCTTAATTACCCTATTTACATTTAACTGTGTTAAATAAAAGTAAAAATATACAATTCCTCAAAAATTATTTTCATCTTTTTAGACCATATTTAAAATATATATATCAACCTTGTCTCTCAATGTTTTGTACTTCAACTCACAAAAGCTGTAAAATTATGTTTTATGTAAATTTGCATATACACGTTAGAGGTGGGTAAAAGACGGTAAAAAGTTCAATAAATATTTTATATATCTAAAATTATTATAAACTTAATCCAATGAATTACATTGAAATTATATATATATTATGTATATTTATTGACCTAAAATAAATTTAATCAAAATAAACAATTATTTAAATAAAAATTCAGTTTTAAACAACAACTCCATGTTTTCACTATTCATTTAAAATTGAATGTTTTCAGAAAAAGTGGGAATTACTATTCATAATGGGAACATTGATTGGTTGTGATGTGTTAGAGTCTAGAATTTGCATACAACCCAAGCTACTGCATTATTCAATGGGAAACATACTGTGGAAGATTGGGGTGTTACATTCTCCCCTCCTTTAAATAATTTTGTCCTTGAAATTTCTAGAATGATACTATATAAAAATAATTGGGTGGTTATTCATCATAAGTTCCTCGGGTTCCCACGTTTCCACTTCAATCTTATGGTTTCTTCATAGAAATTTTACCAGACGAGCCATCCAGTTTCTCAGCACTTGTTCCCTTGTATAAATAAACGTGATAGGCTATTCGCAATAAGGCAAATTGGGTTTCAGTTCTAATTCCTCATAGGTGAGTAAATGCGTTTGGTCTGGCATGTATTTTATCTACAGTGATACGTGGAACACATCATGAACTTTGGAGAGACTTGGCAGTATTTCCAAACAGTAAGATACCACCCCAATTAATTTTATAATTTTAATGGTCCGATGTACCTGGGATTTAATTTTTCCCATACTACTGAAACGTATAACACCTTTCCTTGGATATACCTTCAATAAAACATGATCTCATACCTGAAATTCCAAATTCTTCCTTCAGTTATGGGATATTTCTTCTGCATACATTGAGAAGCTTTAATGTGGTTTTGGATTAACTTCACATTTTACATCCTTTCCTCCACCAGTTCTGGGCTTACATGTTTTCTTTCACCAAAATCATCCCAATAGGTTGGTGTGTGAAATCTCTTTCCATATAACACTTCATATGGTGACATCTGAATACATTAATGAAAGCTAATGTTATAGGAAAATTCTGCCATAGGTAAATATTGATCCCACATACCTTGAAAGTCATGTGAGCATGATCTCAACATGTATTCTAAGGTTTGAATAGTCTGTTATGATTGTCCATCAGTTTGGGCCTGTAGGTAGTGCTCAAATGAAGTTCAGTATCCAGGACTTTCTGAAGAATTTTCCAGAATCTTGATGTAAAACATGGATCACGATCAGAAAAAAATTGTTAGGGTTACTCCATGATGTCTCCCAACATCATTAATATATAGTATTGATAGACATTCTAGTGGTAAATCTTCTCTTATATCATGAATAATGTGCTGACTTGGTAAGATGATCAACAATGACCCATATTGCATCATTCCTTCATGGATTCTTTGTTAGTCCCATGATAATGTCCATCGTAATATTATCCCATTTCCACTCAGGTAAGGGAAGAGGCTGCAAGACTCTTCTAGGCTGTTTCCTTCCAGCATTCACTTGTTGATAAACCATAAATCTTGATAGAAAATCAGCAATCTCCATCTTCATGTAGTCCCACCAAGAATGTTCCTGCAAATCACTATACATTTTGGTGCTCCCAGGGTGTATTGAGAAATTGGAGCTATGAACATCATCCAACAATTCTCTTTTTATATCAAGTATATCTGGAACACAATAACTCTTCCCAAATTTCAAAATTCCATCTTCATATACGAAGTCACTCAATCTCCCATCATTCACAACTTTAATCTTTTTTTGAAACTCCTTATCATCAACCTAATAACTTTCTATCCTTTCTAATAATGATTTTTGGGAAACCATTTGAAAAAATCATTAATGTTTCACCATCCATGGTTATTCCCATATATATATATACTAGATCCATGAAAATAGGATCTCTTTCAACTCTCATATTGTTCAAAAATCCATGACCTTTTCTGCTCAAAGCATCTTCAACCTTATATTCCTTCCTCGAGTGGTAGTGTTTCATGAAATAAAAATCCTTGAGTAGTTCAATCCATCTCTTTTGACTCATGTTGTGTTCTTTCTGTGAGAAAATATACTTGAATTTCTTATGATCAGTATAAATCTTACATTTTTCACCCTAAAGATAGTGTCTCCAAATCATCAAAGAAAATATTATAGCTGCAAACTCATGATCATGAGTCGAATAGTTTTTCTCATGAATTTTTAGTTATCGTGATGCATAGGAAATAACCCTATCATTCTGCATAAGGACACAACCAAGTACTTTTTTGAAGCATCACTATTAATATAAAACCAATCATTACCTGATGGTAGAGTAAATATAACAGAATTGACTAATATTCTCTTCAACTCTCCAAACATTCTTCACATTATTTTTTCCAATCAAATTTCACCTCTTTACGTGTGATATTGGTAATTGAGTTAGCCAATCGGGAATAATTCTGGACAAAACGCTGATAATAACCTCCTAAACGAATAAGACTACAAACATCAATTATACTTCTGGGTGCTGGACATTCTTGGAATGCTCTTGTCATAGAAGGATCAACTTAGATTCTATACTTAGAGATAATATGGTCATGAAAATAAATCTCTTGAAGCCAGAATTCACATTTTCTAAGCATCCCATATAATTCATCTCATTTGAGAGTCTTCAGAATAACGCGCAAGTGATTTCCATGATCTTCATAGCTTTTGGAGTATACCAATATATCATCAATAAATACTACTAAAAATTCATCAATATATTCCTTGAAAACTCTATTCATTAGATCCATGAAGACAGAGGGTGCACTATTCAATCCAAAAGACATTACTGTAAACACATAATGCCCATACTTCGTTTGAAATGCTGTTTTCGGAATTTTTTTCATCTTCACACGCAACTGATGATATCCAGATCGATGGTCAATCTATTAAAAGTATTAAGCTCCATGAATTTGGTCACATAAATCATCAATGCGAGGTAGGGGATACCTGTTCTTTATTGTTATAGAATTTATCTCCATGTAGTCAATGCACAACCTCTTAGATCTATCGTTATTCTTAACAAACTATACAGGGGCTCCGCCTGGAGAAACACTAGGGCAAATAAATTCCTTATTACTTAGTTCCTCTAGTTGTTTCTTTAGATCCAATAATTCCACAGTGTCCATTCTATAAGGGTTCTTCGATATGGGCCTTGAACTATGAATTAAATCATTGGAAAACTAAATTTATAGTTCTGGATGATGTCTAGGTAAATCATCTCGAAACAAATCCACATATTTTATCACAATAGGTACATCCTCTATTGGAAAATTCCCTTCCTCGCCCACAATTATTTCATTCTCTTCCTCTACAATAATTGAATTTAGTTGAGCTATTGGGGGTGGATCTAGATAACAATTATTTGGTGATGATTAATTCCTTAAATATAAGGTGTTATTTTTCATCGTCATCAAAAATCGTAAACTCCTTATTCTTACAATAAATTTTTGCATCTTTGATCGAAATCCAATCCATACCAATAATTATATCAAATTCAATCATGGGTATGATGATGAGATAATCAGATAAAGAATATTTATATGCCCTAATGGGGACTAATTCACAAAACATTGTTGCAATGATACTTCCCTTATGAGTTTTACTGAAAACTCCCTTGTTAAATCAAATTTTAAATATCTAATTTTCTTATCAAACAGGGAAGATAGGAAACAATGTGATGATCCAGAATAAAATAAATCATTTGCTAAACTTAGTGAAATAATTAAATTACCTTCCACCACATCTTTCGGAGCTTCAACCTCAGCAGTAGTGATAGCATCAGCTTAGACATGATGCCTTTTCCTTTTCTGAGGTACGTTCCTCTAACGCTTAGGACATTCATTTTCATAATTCCCCCTTTTTCTACCTTTGTGGAATTTAATATAGACAACCACTTTCTTCCCTATTGTAATCACGGGCTTGGTGGCCTTTTAACCACACTTATAATAGACTCTCATTACCTTAAGGCATGTACCAGGGTGCTTCTTCCCACATTTACTGTATAATGGATATTCAACATTTTCCTTCTTCTCCTTATTTCCATTTCCAGAGTGTTCAGAAGATCTCTTCTTCTCTTGATTTTATTTAAATTCGTAAGACTTAGAGAATTATTTTTCTGTCTTGATAACACGTGAGACAATATCTTCACATGAGATGAAATATTGTGAGACTAATGTTCGATGGAGAAATGGTTTTAACCCATCAAAGAGACAATAAATATTTTTTCATGGGTTACATATATAATCTGCAACATGCCTCGCTAACCTTGTAAAGTCATCTTCATACCTTGCAACATTCTCATCCTCCTTTTGCCTCACACTCAGAAACTGTATTTCCATATCTTCTCAATGGTAATGAGGAAAGAATTTTTCGAAGAAAATTTCATTAAAATCCCTCCATTGCATATTTGATACATCATTATCTTCTTTTGTGTTTTGAATCAATGACCACCATTGATCAACATCTCCAGTGAGGCGGTAAACTTCCATAACAACTTTTTCCCTTTCGCTACTCCCCAAGGTGTGGAATATTTTCTCAAATGAATTTATCTATTTCTCAAAAACTAGTGGATTTTTCCCTCATTAAATTTTGGTGGTTGTTGGATCATGAAGTGGTCTAACATTGATCCTCCACGTTGTGGATCAGGGTGCTCCATACGGGTAAGGTTATTATTTATAACCTGAGTGAGTTGTCCTAGTATAGTGAAAAGATGATCAGCACCAGTTGCATCACCATCTCCACTATAATTATCTTGAGTAAGAGGGAAATCTCTACATGGAGTGAGTGCATTGATATAGTTTCCATTCCTTCCACTTGGTGCCATTTTCTAAACAATGGCACAAACTAGATTAGTTTATGAATCAAAATACATAATTCCAAACTTGTAAAAAACTTAATATAAACCGAACAATTTGTGAAAATAATCCATAAACAAAAAAAATTCTGTGAAGAATTATATACTCATAAAACCTTCATAATATTTTTAAAAAAAATGAGAATTATCCAAAGCATATATCCTGGGAGTGTTGAAACCAAGAGTACAGCAAGGCCCATTGTCGTGCAATAGTTCTCATTCGAGTCTAGGTCAAAGAATTGTTTTCAGGTTTTACACATAGGTACATCTATTCTAGACAAAACCTCTACCCGCTCATATCCAGACAGGGATATATTTCTTGGAAAACTCACAAAATCTCTACAATACCAAAATTCTATGAAGTTATTCTATACTAATCCCCAAAGTATATCATAGGGTAATGTGATCTAATAAGAGTTTACCTAAATCTAGTTTCCATGGTTGGTACTAAAAATCCTATGATACCAACTATAACTCCCTAACCCTAGTGACCGAGAGTAAGTACATTATTATTTATCATTTTCATGATAAAAAAAGATCATGTCTCAAAAGACCAATTAGTTAACTAGCCTTGGAAGTACTATATAAATTCATAAGGTTTACATTACATCATAAAATGGAAAACTACAAGAACATGGTTTCCATAGTCAACACTGAGATCCCATTGACTCTCCCTGATTGTTAGTCATACTATACTACTTCACATTTTGGTAAAAATAAAGCAAAGAAAAGGGTGAGCTTAGATGCTCAGTAAGGATAACAATATAGCAGAAACATTCATAAATATGCATAAACATTTAGGTAAATGTATAGAACTAAAACAAAAGCCTTTTCAACATAAAATTCATCATAATATGGAAAATATAAATCAAAATAATTCCATTTACTTACTCACATAGATATTCTACTAGATGAATAATTATATGCAATATCAATAGCCACTTTCATAATGATGGAATGCATAATTCCATACTTTCAAAACCACATAGTCATGGCCTTGTACCAAGAATACAAATAAGATTTTTTCAATGCATTATGCCAAGACACTAGTTTGTCTCATGTGACCTACCGATGCATCGAGGAGCTATAGCGGGATCCACCCGTCACTTACTAAGTCTAATGCATACCTCATATAAAAAGGGTAAAACATAACATAAACGTTTGTATTAAAAGTAGTATAAAAAATGATAATAATTTTTCCATAAACCATGAATGGTATGAAATAACACATCCACAGTAAAAAATATCACAAAACCTTCAATACAATATGGAATTTCTATATCATAATAAATGAAATTCACCAAAGTGTAAAATTTATCAAAGGATATTGACATAGATAAAATCAAAACTATTTGAGAGAAATATCTCTTTATAATTTGAAATCATTTAAGAAAAAATTTATTTTGAAAAATATTCTTATAAGATTTTATGGGAAGCTTTGACGATGTTAAAACAGTTGAAAATATTTGCACCCTCTGTATAACTAAAATAAAATTCATACCTTAAATTTGTCGAAACGGTCAAAAAGTAACTTGTTTGGAAAACAGCAGAATGATTATTTTAAAAACATATAAGTTCAAATAATAGAATAAATGACATTAACTCATTATCTATTAAATAGTAAAAATGTTTTGAAATACATTTTTAAGAATCATGGATGTCTATGATAGAGAGGTCCTAGTAGATAATTACATATAAACATCCTCGGATAATAAAGAGATTGTGAAATTAACCATTAACTTGTACATTTACTTAGTCGATGGTAGGTTATCCTCCTGTATAGTGGTGAAATAATTGTTATTAAATTATACAATAATAATATACATTAATATGATATCATATATCATCTTTTAATATTGCTTTGTTAATTATATTATAGTATTATTATCGTTTCAGGTGTTAACCGATTCGTTTTCCTTTATATGATATGTTAAGTAAGTAATGTTTGTTATTGATAGAATGTATATTATTAATATTCATAATGATATTAAATCTTTAAATATTATTTTTTATCATATAATGATAATTAGTCTTGAATGGATACGATGGGGAATGAATCTCATCGTGTTCGTGGAGACGGTAATCTGTATGTATGCACGAGTTACTATATCATTATTTTTATATTAAAATAATATATAATTGGATGGTATATCATATATATATAATAATTATCATTTTATATTTACTATTTATAACAAAAACACATCATTATTATACCCATCAAAATAATAATGTATTGAATAACAGTTACACCATGACGTGGAGACGGTAAGCCGTACGTACGAACGTATTGTGACATGTCATTCAAAGGATAGATAGAATAATGAATATGGTTGTACCATATTTATAATAACATCACAGTATATAGAAGATATTAGAGTTAATATTTTATAATGTAAACAACAAAGAAAGATAAAGTGGAAGAAGAAACAAACTTGAAATAGGTGATGAAATATTTACCTCCTCTTCGGGTTCTTCCTTTTGATTTGATCAAAAAGGTTCTTTAGGTTGACTTTATGACTAATGTAAGGCCTATATGATGAAGGTAGGAAACTTTAGAGGGTATTTTGGATGGTTATGGCCGAGACAAATGGCTTTGAAGGTGTGAATAAGAGAGAAGGGGGAGTTCCTTTTTATAAGAGGGGTGAGGGTCACCTTAGGAAAATCTATAAATATTATTTTATCACAAAATAATTTTCAGTTTCTAATGGATACAAAATGAATTAACTAAAAGTTAATGTGGGTATGGGCAGACACCCACTCAACCAATTGGTTTTAGATAGGTTTAGGTCATTATATTCACCATATCTTTTAGATTTAACTCTTAGTTAAATAGTTTGACATTTACCATGTCTCTTTGTATTTTTATATTACATGGTTAATAAACATACTATATACATAAACGATAACCCCAGGTGATTCATTAATGAGACAACAATCATTAAATAAGTCTTTTTTCCAAACCATAGATTTTTAGAAAAATAATATCCATTAATAATATAATATTTGTTTTAAAAATCTTTTATGTCAATTTTGACACTATTTGGTATTTTGTTTTTTCTAAATTCATAACAACATTATTACTTTGAGAAAAATTCTTCTAACTAACCCTAATATGACATATTATCTTATAAAATTAGTTTAAGTCATAAAAATTCTCAAATTACATTTATTTGGATATTTATAATATCAATTATTTTTATATTTAATTAACTAGGTAATTACTGCATCATCGTCATGTCATAAATAGATTTAATTATTTAATGTATAAAAATTATAAATAATGTGATTATGTAGGAAATATTTCTATATTTATAATGAATATTTATAGTTGAATTTATCTTATCTATAACCCTATATTAAAAATGTTTGAGTTATTAAACATTGATTTTACCTTTTTTAACTCTTCTTTAAATAAAATAATAACAAATGTCATAATCTAATCCAAGTGGACCTAAAGGATAATATTTCATTCCAAAAGTTTTTTTGGTATAATTACACATATCCAACAGAATTATAACATTTTTAGGGTAATAATATTATTATTTTTACCCTTAATTACCCTATTTACTTTTAACCATGGTAAATAAAAGTAAAAAATAAATTATTCACCAAAAAAAATTTCATCTAACTGAACCATATTTTAGTTACTAATATCAAATGTTTCTCTCAGAGTTTTGAAATTAAACTCACCAAAGCGGTAAAACTACATTTTATGTAAATTTGAAAATGCTCATAATAGGTGGGTAAAATACGGTAAAATGTTCAATAACATTTTTATATATGTATAATTATTATAAATAAACTCTAATGAATTAAATTGAACATATATAGGTATTATGTAAAAATTTTGACCAAAAATTAATTTAATTTAAATAAATAATTATTTAAAAAAATTCGATTTTAATCAATAACTTAGTGTTTTTAACTATTAATAAAAAATTGAATGTTTTTAGAAAAATACAAAAAATTCACCCTAAGCTAATTTCGATATTTCGAATCCAAAAAAGAAGTCCATTTTGAAATATAAAATTTATAAAATTTCAAAAAGTGGGCATTACTATTCATCATGGCTAGCTTTTTTGGTCGCGTTGTGTTAGAATCTTGAAGTTGTGTGCAACACAAGTAATTTCATTATTCAAAGGGAAACGTACCGTGGAAGATTAGGGTGTTGCAAAAAGATCCTTTTCATTCTCTTTGACATTATTCACTTCCATCTCTTGAGAATTGTTAACAAAAAAGTTATTCCAGTAAAAATACAAGACATGATTTTTCAAGATATCCATGTTGATCACATATTTCGCATATAGTTTCCAAAGGTTAGAACATGTTTTTAATAATCATAGAAACATTATCCAATTTATTTTTTACATACATCTCATACTTCATCCTTTGAGGATATTAAATCCCCAGCAAACTTTTCCTTCTATAATTTTTTGAGTATTAATATTTTTCGGGATTAGGCCAACACTTATTTTATGTGTGTCCAAATACACCACAATACTAGAAGTATCCATAGAAATAATATTTTCCTCTTAATCATTAATATTAACCAGGTTTTTGACCATGTTTCTTAGAACACTTCATATATTCCTTATCAGAACATTTTCAACCACCAAACATTATGTTTTAAACTAAAATATTATTTTTCATCTCATTTTTTAGCCTTATACGAACCATTATTAAAAGATAATTTTTCAGACTCAAAATATTTTGAACTTCTGGATTCTCGGCATTGTTTTTCTTGAAGAAATAATGACATTCCCAACTATCGTATTCTCAAAAAAATTCTACATTTCCACTCAACCATTGAAGGTAATTTTGCAACCTTTTTCAGTTTACTCTTTCTAGAGCTCTCAAAAAATTCATAGATAATATTTTTGAAATGTTCTTCCCTCTATTCAGATTAGGAAGGTTTTTGTTGAAAAAGTTACATTTATATTACTTTTTATTTCATCGTAACTTCTAGATATTCATTTTGAATATTTTACTAATAAATAGGTTTCTTTAAATTATCAATATCTCCTAAAAGATTACTTTTTTCATCAGGAATACATTTATGATTATTTATTAATGTTTTTTTAATTTTCAAATTCCATGTTTTCTTTTCAGGCCTCCCAATATTCCTTAAAAATTTATTCATGTATTCTTTAAGATGAAATTATAATTTGGATTCTTCTTCGCCTTCAGAACTACTACTTATGAATTCTTGATTATTCACGGATGTAGTGAAATTATTTTATCGAACCCTCTCAAAAGAAATTTTTCATTCAACTTCACTATCATATTCATCATCATAATTAGATATGAAAATTCTAAGATTGGATTTGGATAATTTTTAAATTCCCCTATCGTAAAAGGTTTATCCTTTTCATCATGTTTCTACCTTGACCTTCTCATCCTTCATTATTTTACATCACTACTGTATTTTTATTTCTTTGAGCCCAATTATCCACAAATTTCTCAATGGATCCCCATTCAAAACACTTAAGAGGAAAGTTTACATTTATATTTGCATGTACCACTTCAATGATTTTTAAAAAACAAGGATAAAATTTCATCAATATTTTTACATACCTCATTATTGGAGTCTGATTGAGAAACAATAGCTTCCTTAGGAAGATTATTAATAATTTAATTTATTAGAGTATTTAAAAAACATTTCTCTATAAAAAATTTATTTCCCTTTATAACATTCTCTTTTATCATTTTCTATGTAATTGGAGTATTTTGAAAGTCATTCAAAGAAAATGTTTCTAGATCTCTTTATCCTAATTAAGAGAATTTGGCATCAAAATTATCATGAATAATTCCTATTATCATTTCAACAGTTGTAGAATCCTCCATCATTTCACCAAGACATATTATAATGCTACCAATTCAATTTACCATGGTAAATAATTTTCCAACAGATTCATACTCACCCATATTCATATCTACAATCTTTATCCTCTATATTTGTTAGGCTTCCATTTACACTTTTGTATTTCCTTTGAAAATGTTTTCCAACTTATCTTAGACATTTATGCCAGTATAAACAACATTCTCTCTTAAAAATTAACATTCATAAAGTGATGAGAGTAAATAATTCATTCCTCATCCATCATTCTCAAGAATCCTATTTTTAGTAGATGTGAGTAGAAGTTTATCATCAATATGAGGGAAACCATCTGTTGCAACTCCAAGAAGACCATGCCCTATAGACATAACATAACTAAACACTATATATTTCCAGATATGATAGTTATTAACATAAAATTGGAATTCCATTACTATTGAAAAAAATTGGATTCTCCATAATATTCTATTCAAAACAACAATAATGATTAAATGAAGGGATCGTTTCTTTGATACCAACTGAGAATACTCAGAAGGATCAAAGTATCATAGAAAGGGGAGGTTTAAATCATGAAATTATTTTTTGTAAGTTTCCTTATTTATAAAACAACATTTTAATCCTATTAAATATTTTTTATCGTTCTAATAACAAAAAAATCACACATCCATAGGAAGACAAGAATTTACATTGTTCACTACTCAATAAGAGTAGCTATATCCTTTGTATTCTTTGGTAACGATCCAATAAATCAAAATATACTAGAAAATAATCCATTCATGTGTAGTAAAATGAGTAGGATATTCCCTTACACTCCTATAGGACTACTTTAAAAATAGTAGTGTATGTTCTTAAAGTAGCATGAAACATTGTAATATAATTTTTCTGACAAACATCTTATGGTTTTTCTTGAACAACATTCACAAAAATGTTCTTAAAAAACAATTATTATCTTCCTTAACATGCAGAAGGTAAGAACTTATTATGGACTTCATCATGATACTCAGTATTATTTATTTATGTTATTATCAAGTTGGATTTCTCAATATGGAAAAATAAATATGTTATAAATTTCACTGAAACAATACTGAACTTATTCTATCTAAGATAAGAAATCCCAATCCAATTTATCAATCCAATTTTGGAAACTCTAAATATGATATTCTCTCTTCTCCTTTCATCCTCTATACATCATACCTTCTCAGGTAAGAAAAATCCAGAAACTTATTCTCATTATAAATTTTTAGCTTCCCTATATTCTATTATGTTCAGTACTTATGTTATAATGTACAAATTACATTATCCCTTTATAGGTGACTCAAAAAAGATTTAGGTGGGATTCTAAAAATCATTCCCACTCAACCAAGTCGTCCAAATCATCAAATTTTTCCTTAAATATCAGTAATACCACTGACATATTTTGGGGATCTTAACACTTAATAAATCTTATTGAATCATTTGGAATTCATATTGCTTTAGAAATTCATCAAAACATCAGTCCAATTTTGATTTTCCATTCTGATTTTTTCAATTACAATGATGACAACTGATTACACTGCTCCACCCCACATGAAAAAAATTATATATCGTCTCATTATGAATCTCATAACTTTCTCCTAATTATTGTTTCTTCATTAATATGGTGAAAATTGATACTCTATTATGTTTTTCTATACCAAATAAAACAGATGAATACCATTATTCAAACTTACTCAACAGCTTCTTTGATCCCCTTGATAACACTCTGACAATAATTAGGAAATTATAGTTTTCTTCTTTTACTAGAACAATGTATTTGTGTCCATGAAGTCATCAGTTTCATCTCAGGTATGATAGTCATGACCCATTTGATAAACACATATCATAGTTCTTTTTCCTCATGACCCAATTGTAAACAACCAACATTTCATCTTGATGGAAATGATTGACTATACTGTTGATTGGTCTTTGACTTTATTCACCAGTATTGGTCCTAGAAACATAAATCTTTTTTTCATTTCCATTTGTCCCAACATCTCATAAAAAAATCCTTCAACAACCTTTTATTCCTTTGATTATCGGTGGAACATTGCATATGATGAATCAATTCTAACAGCTTCGACTTCAAAAAACATTTTTCTTATCTCAATATGATTCACACCAACATATTTCTCTAAAGATTAAAATATTTTAGATTATTGGTTTGACTGAAAAATATAATATTCATCTTTTTATTTTTCAAACAAACATTCCTAGTCTTTAAATAATTAGGCATCTGGTAATCTCACACTGATGGACTGAGACCAGAAAGCTTTGTCATCACAAAATTTTTTCTTTCACAAATATCATCATGTAATAATTATTTCCATCTTGATTTTGATTATATTAAATATTGGAATAGAGTTAACTAGATTAAAATAGAATTTATTGTAACTTCCCAATCCTTTTTAACTTTCTTATTTCCAACCAATTCTCTATACAGTAGGAAATATGTGTTCTCCCCTTTCATACATAAGGCTTGCATAAAAAAATTTAATTCAAACATTTAAATTTTGTTAATTATAAAATAGAAAAAAGGCATCATATTTATATTGGATCCCTATATAATCTTATTTTTATCCTAATTAATATTATAACCTCATTTCAAACTCATGGTTTGTTCAAATATAATTTTTTTCAAAAACATCTTCTCAACCCAATTGAATTTCTTTAGAATTATGAGTCGAATGTCTTGAATATGATGGTTAGTTTGATTGTCAAATTTTAAAAATAGAATTAATATAATCGTTCCTTGAATAAAAGAAAATACTCATAATAAAAACTTCTTTTTTCTTCAAAAAAACATTTCAACACAAAATGGTCCCCATAAGAAATTATGATTGGCTTGAGATATTCCTTGAATCCAGCACATATATTGCACACCAAGTATGTTCACATCCATTCATGACTGATAGTGTCCTCTATGAGAAGATATAATTTTTCAGTTTATCATTTTTATTGATCATTATTAGAATGATTCAAATTTTATTAGAACTATTTTGTATTTCCCTATGAAATGTTTGGTTTTATGTCTAGGTTGATTATGGAGTGCTACATTTGGCACATCAGGAAAGTTCCCCCTTAATTAATAGAAGTTACATTTGTATAAATAAAATATATGGTCACAGTTGGGTACTTATATAACCAATAATATGGTATATAAGAGTCTGACCTTAGGATAAACACATCTATTAGGTTCCCATGACCATATTAGAGAAGAAGTTCAAACTCATGATACTCAGGATGCTCTCAATATGTCTTAAGAAAGTGTCATATTCATAGTGGTTGTTTAATATAACAATCTCAACCATTTACTTTATGTAATCTACCACCTCATCATCTGACACAATGATTACGGTCTGAGCCGTTATTTTATTTTAAAAAATGGTTCATGAAAAATAAACTAACAAGGTACAAAAAGGATACTAAAGAAAATATATTAAAATGTAATAAAAAATAATGACCTTTGTGTAAATAATTGACTAAGTAAAATTTATTTCACCCAATTCACTCTCCCAATTACTTCTTGCAAGTGATTCTAGAAAATACTACACATCATCCGCAACATAGGTATATCATGAAAGTATTCCATCCATGAAATTCACCCTAATATTTTTTCTACGAAGTTGTCCTACCTTGTCTTCATAAAATAAAATTTCTAAAGGGAAAGTGAATTTAATATATGTATATATACCATAAGTTATAGTGAAACATTTGATAGCACAAGTGTTTATTTCTTCCACCTACATTATGGAAAAGTGTAGAAGGAAGGCCCATAACAATTATTTATAGGTCATTAATGGGAAACTTACACATAAAAATAGTGTGTGATTCTTGTGAAAAATGATAGAATTAAACAATTATGCACATGAATAGTTTGATCCATTCATTCCTTATGTGAATACATATCATCTTTTTGATAAATTATTATCTTAGTAGTACCATTGTGACATTAGGATTAAATCCACCTTGTCCTAATTTTATTCAATTCTACCAGGGGGATTTATTAATTCTCTATTTTATAAAATTATGTATACATTAAAGGAGAAATAATACCTAATTAATATGAAGGAAAATTCCTAAGGAAAGGTACTCTAACATCACCCAGGATCACTGATGTTTGTACAATATACGTGTATAAGTCAAACCTTTGCGCACCACATACATGAGAAGGCTATGAGTGAAATTCAGAGTTACATGCACAACTTATGTGCCTAACCACCTTCACCAATTGTACAAAATTTACATATAAATAGGACTCTAAGAATCCCCATTAGAGAACATTTTTTGGAAGATAAAAAGACATCCCAATGATCAGCTCACTCAAGTCCCTCATACAAGTTTTCAAATCCCTTCAAGTTTACTATTTAAGACTAAAACCAAGGAAAATTAGATGAAACAAATGTTGGTTGAGTTGCAGAAGTATTTAAAATATTAATAATATATTTGAGTAAAAAATTATTCCCTAGTTCATCAATACAGGGGATAAGGACCCCTAATAGTTTATACAAATCCATGCCCCACATCTAAAGGCATATACAGAGTCCCCTTATAACTAAGGAAAATATTTTCCCAAATTTAGTAACCCAAAATATCATCTCTCTCAATTACTATTAGGGAACCAATTCACTCAAGTATCACATGGGAGAGGTCTCTTCATTTCCATTACTTTGGAGAACTATTATCCCACCCTTAGTAGGGTGAAGACTCTTTCTCAACCTTACTAGGAATAATCCCCTTGATCACTCCCACTAGGGAATCCAAATCTATTGGGATCCTATACTGATGCACTATCCATTCTCAGTCATCAATGGTAAACCCCTGCTTTCTGAAGTCTCTAATTTGGACCTCTAATTATCATGGCCTCCCATAATGTTTCTATATGTACCAGATTAGGATATGCACACTAACATACACTCCTTCAATCATAGATTATATTAATTATATGAGGCATATGATTAGTCCAACTATATAGTTAGAACCATTAGGGATATCACATTATTGGATTTCCTAGATAATAGGTGTCAATATTAGGATGATATCGAAGTGGTCTCCCCTAGATCCAGAGGATCACCCTGGCACCGTACTTCAATAAATGCCATCCCGATAATGGATTTATTCTCTACTCAATGAGTCAGGGAATTGTAGAAAGGGAATCTCCAATGCATAAAATCTAATTTATAATCCATAAATGGTTATATTCCCTTCATGGAATCCCTCCTAGGGTAAGACCCATTTAATTGTGTAAGGATTTCCTAATCCTCTTATTTCATTATCCTACCAACCAATCAATGGGAAAGAAGACAAGATGATGATATTACTCTTCATGTATAATATGCAACATTGTTCCCATTGGTAATATCATAAATGGGACACGGATATTTATAATGGGAAACCATAATGCACAATCCCAATTCAAATATAATTGTGTATTCCCATATAATGCGACTGATCTTATATTATCACTTTTGTATCACACTAGGAATGAATCATGTGGTCTTACATTTATGATATGATCATACAGTTCATACAATTATAATTTTTATAAAATGGCCTCATATTTGGTGCAGGCCCCATTTCTCTATTATAGGGCATCTACATCTGCGTAATCACTACACATTCCTCTGTTGTCACATCCTTCATGACAAATAAATTATAAGGCCCTAGTCTTAAACCTTACATAATCTTGAGTTATCACAAGATTACACGTTGAGGATCTTTTCAGGTTTAGAGTATTAGAGAATTAGATCATAAAACATGCATTACATTCCACATATAAACAAAGTGGTTACATAAAGATAGTATTCTTCATTCCCATCAATGGAAACATATTTAAAATAAAACATGGATTCTTTCTTGACACTTCCTTGACACTATCATCATATCATGTACCTTTCCCTTGACCTGTGAAAATCATTTCAAAAAAAACATGGTATGAGCATAAAAAGCTTAGTATGGGTTATAAAAATATGGAAAGGAAACATGGGTACATATATACATAAGGATGAGATCATACGTTACCCATAAAACGTAATCACTTTAACATACCTCATCAAATCATGAATAAATCATAGAAATCATAATACATAAAGGTAACTTGAGGCATTCATAACATTCTTACGTACGGAGTAACCCTCTTGGTTACGTTTGGAATACCCATCACGGTATATTCCCTAAAATCTTTTCGGAGAATCCTTAACGTTTCACTCCTTCACATTACCCAATGCATTGGAGATCTATATCGGGCTCACCCGCCCTTAGTTTATCATGGAACCACCCATCTTCATAATAATGCCCAAGAACCATAACATAATCGTATCACATAAAACATGCATAAAGGAAACATAAAATTTCCACATTTCAATCACAAGATATCAATACAACACAAAAAACATTGTGAAAACCATTTTCAATACCAAAATAAAAGAAAAGTAAAACATGGTATTTATTTTTCTTTTAAAAAGAAGGTATGGCTTGTAGTGGAAGCCGAAACTCAAATAACGGTCACGATGGCGGAGAAGTCGTTGTCGCCGCATACGTATGACAAAAACATTCCCTTTTGTCATTTAGTAAACGCTTCGTATAAAAAAGATTCTTTTTGAATAAACGTAAAATTCAAAGGGGTTTATACACCGTATAAATGAAGGTTGTCTATAAAACAAAATATGCCTCAATGAAAGGAGATTGAGACGAAGTCCCATACCTCGTATCCGACTTGACCCGACCGTTCTTTAATCTCCTGAATAATAAACTTGAGTTAATCTATACTTTCTTATAAACCTTTTTCAAGTTCATTATTTCTTTTATACCATGTTATGAACATCATGTAATCATTTAAGTTAATAATGTTTATTTTGTCGGTATTTGGTTCTTAAGTCAAAAATAGAATTCTTACACTTACATGTTGTTAATTTGGTCAAAGGTTCGTTATATCCAGAATGATATTAATGATTTGGATAAAATATATATCATATATATTCATCATATACATGTATTTATAATATTACATCACATTTAGTGGTAAGAAATGAAATGCACCGTTCATGGAGACGGTAAGCCGTACGTACGCATGAACACTACTTCCATTTCTATTTCGTATTTTCTGGAATGGAATCATAATGATATAAGATTATATTATAATTCCAGTATATTAACATATATAATATCATTAACTTTATCCTTTACACATCCCACATATGGTATTAACGAATCAAATCACTTTCAGGGGGCGGTAGTCCGCACTTCCTAAAAAGAAGATAACGTGTTTAACCATAATGGAAACCATAAAGGTATGCCTAAAATGAAAAAAACAGAAGCTTAAGGAAAGCATAAACATATAATATATCATATATAAAAATAGTGACATCATAATGGCCACCTTTGAAGGTGTTAAATGAGTATTGAACAATCATCGTTTCGGGAGGCAGAATTTCGCCATCCACAAAAACCGTATGTTATTTAACCATTTGATGTAGTTGTGTGAGAGTGTAGCTCAAATAAATCTTTTAATAATATCCTAGTATATTGAAGATACTGGTTTTGTTACAAAATAAGTAAATAAAAATAGTTTAGCGGGATGGAGAAGCAAAATAAAACAAATGAACATGAGAGAATGAATTACCTTTAAAAGTGTAACTCCTTTTGATTTGAGCCTAAAGGCTTCCTTTGAAAGGATTATGCCCAATGGGAATCCTCTAGGATGAGCAGAGGGATGTGTAGAGAGTAAATGGGTAGAGTTTGTCCGAGACAAAGGCTTGAGAATTGTGTGAAATGAGGTAGGTGGGGGCCTTTTATAAGAGGAGAGGAGGGGCACTTTTAGAAAGTAAAGATAAGTTACTTTATTTTAAAAAGAGTTTCTGATTCAAAAGGTCCCACATTGCTATAATTCTAGGATAAGGTGATAAGGCTTCGAAATCCACTCATACAATTGGTTTTGGCCTTGTGTAGGTTTTATATTTTTCATTATCTTTCCATTTTATTTAAATCGTTAAATAATGAGGTCATCGCTGCATCATCATGATGTCATAAATAATTTAATTTATATAAAGTCTAAAAATTATAAAAAAAATACTATGATGTAGGAAATCGTTTTAGATTTCCAATGACAATTTATAATAAAAAATCTGATCTTTATAACCCTATGTAAAAGTTGTTTTCGTAAAACATATTATGTTTGTGTCATTTTTACTTTTACATTAAATAAAAAGTTATTTCTGTCATTCACCAACCAAAGTGGATACATGGGGTCCCCAAGTTGACCCATGGCTTGTCTTGGTCGGCCATGACACAACTAATGAGGGTAGGACATGTTTCAAGCTCATATTATTTTATTAAAGCATTATTTTTACCTTAATCTACACTAATTACCACTAATTGCGATTAAAACTTAATAAGTTACTATTCACCAAAAAATTATATTAATCTCATTGAACAACATTTTACTTCTTAATGACAACCATGTATGTCAGATTTTGGAAATTCTAAACACAATGATGGAAAAATTTTATTTAAACGGAAAATCAGTTTTTATAAGTACTACTTAGTGGTTTCACTATTCATCAAAAATTGAAGTTTTTCAGAAAATTACCAAAAATTCACCCTAAGCTATATTTGATATTCCAAATTCAAAAATGAAGTCTATTTTACAAAATTCAAAACATATAAGTCACATTAATTAATTTAATAATTAATTCCCACTGTCAGAGCAAATAGCGTGTTTTTATAAAACAATAAGTATCAAAAGATTGACACTAGTTTAAGTCTAATTTCAAAGTGAAATTGATTCCAATGACCACCATTAGATAAAATGGTAAAAATATATTCTAATTTTACTTCAAAACCAATTAAAAAGATAATATAATAATATAAATAAATTAGATTAAAAAGCAGTTTTGATGTAAAATGTAGTATTTTTCACTATTCATTAAAAAAATGAACATTGTCAGAAAAATACCAAAATTTATCCAATGTAAAATTCAATGTCCCAATCATAATGAATAAGTTTATTTTGACAAACATAGTTTATAAAATTGTCAAAAGATAGATTCAAAAATGGTTTGCCATCAAAAGGCAGTAAAACAATCTTTTAAGAATATTAGTGTATTCCATGCTTAAGATTGGATTTATTTTCATTTTAAGCCTCTAAAACACTATCTTAATCATTAATAGACATAGATAAAAATATCTATTATTCATTACTTACTTGGGATGTTACATCCTTCCCCCTTTAGAAAATTGTGTCCCCGCAATTTATTTACTTATCGAATAAATGGGGGTACTTATCCCTCATTGCATTTTCAGATTCCCATGTTGCCCCTTCCATCATGTGGTTTTTTCACAAAACCTTTACCTGATTAATCACCTTATTCCGTAATACTTGCTTTCTGTGGTCATGAATCTAGACCGGTTGTTCCTCATAAGATAGGTTCTCTTCGAGCTGAACTTTCTCTGGACTCAAAACATGAGATGGATCTGGCATATACTTTCTCAACATCGAAACATGAAAAACATTGTGTTCCTGAGATAAACTCGGAGGTAAAGCCACCCGGTATGCAACTGATCCAACTCTCTCCAGAATTTTGTATGGTCCAATGAACCTTGGACTCAACTTTCCTTTCTTACCAAATCTCATCACACTTTTCCAAGGAGAAACCTTGAGAAAAACATGATCACCTACCTCGAAAGATATATCCTTCCTCCGGTTATCCGTATAACTCTTCTGCCTGCTCTGAGCTGTTCTCATGTGTTTCTGAATCAGCTGAACTTTTTCTGCCATCTCTTCTACCAATTCTGGTCCCATCAACTTCCTTTCACCCACTTCATCCCAGAAAGCTGGAGTTCGACACCACTTCCCCATATAATGCCTGAAATGGTGCCATCTGTATACTGGAATGAAAACT
This sequence comes from Viscum album, assembly GCA_963277665.1. Taxonomy (NCBI): domain Eukaryota; kingdom Viridiplantae; phylum Streptophyta; class Magnoliopsida; order Santalales; family Viscaceae; genus Viscum; species Viscum album. The sequence goes on along the minus strand of OY728143.1, from coordinate 1,267,185,758 downwards.
GTTATTATATGAAAATTCAACCAAAGAAATATGTTGGTCCCAACTTCCCTGATAATCCATAGAACAAACTCATAGAGTATCCTCCAATGTCTGAATTGTTCGTTCTGGCTGCCCATCTTATTGAGGATGAAAAGCTGTACTAAAATTTAATTCAGTACCCAACAACATCTGAAGGCCTTTCCAAAAGTTAGAAGTAAACCTGGGATCACGATCCGATACAATAGAGAGAGGAACTCCATGTAACCTGACTATCTCTTTAAGATACAAACAGGAAAGTTTATCAAAAGAGAAAGTATCTCATATAGCAAGGAAATGAGCAGATTTGGTCAAGCGATCAACAATAACCCAGATTGCATTATTACCTTGAGATGTCTTCGGTAATCCAACAACAAAGTCCATGGATATATTCTCCCATTTCCACTCTGGAACTGGTAAAGCCTGAAGCATCCCTTTCGGTAACTGCCGCTCTGCTTTAACCTGTTGACATGTCAAACACTTCACAGTAAAATCAGCAATATCTCTATTCATTCCATCCCACCAGTAATACTCCCGCAGATCTCTGTAAATCTTAGTACTGCCAGGATGAACTGAAAATGGAGAACTATGAGCTTCACATAAAAACTCTCTCTTCAACTGTGAATCACAATGCACGCACAATCTCTTCCCAAATCTCAAAACGCAATCATTATCAATGTTGAATTCAGGCAACTTACCTTTCTGAACTAGCTCTACCTTTTTCTGCAACTCACTGTCTTGCTTTTGTGCTTGCTTGATTCTATCTGATAGAGATGATCTCACTGATACCTGAAACAAAACAGAAGAACTTCCTGCACTAACAACTTCTATGCCAAAGTTCATCAAATCCTTAACCAAAGGATCACGTTCCAAATGCAACATTGCTAATGAAGCATTACTTTTTCGACTCGAAGCATCAGCCACTTTATTTTCTTTTCCCAGATGGTAAAGAATTGTACAATCATAATCCTTGATTAATTCTAGCCATCTCCTTTGTCTCATGTTCAATTCTTTCTGAGTGAATATATACTTTATACATTTGTGATCGGTATATATTTCACACTTTACTCCATACAAATGATGCCTCCAAATTTTTAAAGCAAAAACAACAGTAGCTAATTCCAAATCATGTGTAGGGTAATTTACCTCATGAGTTTTCAACTGTCGTGAAGCATAAGCAATTACCTGATCATTCTGCATTAGGAAGAAACCAAGTCCTTTCAATGAATCATCACTGTATATAATAAACTCACCATTCCTGGAAGGTAGTTCCAAAACTGGAGTATTCACCAATCTTCTTTTCAATTCCTGAAAACAATCTTCACAAACATATCCAAGAACTCATGGAAAATTCTATTCATTAAGTCCATGAATACAGCAGGTGCATTGGTTAGCCCAAAAGGCATTACTACAAATTCATAATGGCCATATCTTGTACGGATCGCGGTCTTCGGAACGACTTCTTCCTTTACCTTCAGCTGATGGTACCCCGATCTCAAGTCAATCTTTGAAAAATACTGATCTCCCTAGAGCTGATACAACATCATTTGATAGACCGACGTCTACACAATTAGTTGCAAAGGATTTCACCACCCCTTTCAGCTTGTAGTCTAACTGCTTCCCATCACTCAAGCTCTTTCTCGGACACTCGTTTTCATAGTGACCCATCTCATTGCACTTATAACATTTCACTAACTGTAAATCAAATTTGGTCTTACCTTCACCTTGATCTTTTTCAGTGCAATCACGTGCCTTATGTCCCATCTTACCACATCGGTAACACTTTCCAGAATTCAGAATACATTCCCCATCATTCCTTTTTCCACATTTATCACAAACTGGAAACTTAGTTTTCTTACCATCAGACTTTTTTGAAGAATTCTTACCTTTCTCCTGCCACCTCAGTCTCTTCTTCTGCTGGTTGTTATAGAACACTTGGTCATCGTCAAACTCCATTTCCACCTTCTCAGCACATCGAACAAGCTTTTCATAACTTTTAAACTCACGAGAAGCTAATGCCCTTCGATATTTTGGCTTTATTCCTGAGTAAAAATGATTGATTTTACTATCAAGGTCTCGGATAAAATTTGGAGCATACCTTGCCAATCGAGTGAACCTTTCTTCATAGGCAGCCACTGAGTCTTCCACTTACCTCAATTCCAAGAATTTTTGTTCCATCCTAAGTCGAACAGCCTTAGGAAAATACTTCTCATGAAACATACATTTGAATTCATCCCATTCAAGAGCATCAATCTCATCGGCGTCCCTGATATTTTTAACCATAGACCACCACTGATCTGCTTCACCCTCCAAACGGTAAATATCAAGACTAACCTTTTGATCGTCTGAACACCCCATGACATCAAAAATCTTATCCAGTGCTTTAATTCAACCTTCAGCTAGCACAGGGTCAGATGATCCTCTGAATGATGGGGGATGTTGCCTCATGAAATGTTCCACCACTGACATGTTCCTCTGCGGTTGGTCTGGCTGATCTCATGCATGAATACCACCACCATTTATCGCTTGAGTCAACTGTGCCATTACTGCAACAAACTGTTCAGTTCTAATTCCGACCATTTTTGGATGCTGATTCGGAAGGTAATTTCCTTCTGTATTCCTTCCTAGCACTGCTTCTCTATTTCCTCGGCGGAAAACCATTCTGAACAAACATGTCTTAGATGAAGCAACATGGTAATCTTCAAATGCTATATCATTTCAAATAAAAATATTTTTGGATAATCATTTAATAGAATTATAACTCCTAAAGTTATCTAAACAGACCTTTGATACAAACTATAAGGCCCCAGCCTTAAACCGTACATAATCTTGAGTTATCACAAGATTACACGTTGAGGATCTTTTCAGGGTTAGAGTTTTAGAGAATTAGATCATAAAACATGCATTACATTCCACATATAAACAAAGTGGTTACATAAAGATATTATTCTTCATTCCCATCAATGGAATCATATTTAAAATAAAACATGGATTCTTTCTTGACACTTCCTTGACACTATCATCATATCATGTAACTTTCCCTTGACATGTGAAAATAATTTCAAAAAAAACTTGGGATGAGCATAAAAAGCTCAGTATGGGTTATAAAAATATGGAAAGGAAACATGGGTACATATATTCATAAGGATGAGATCATACGTTACCCATAAAACGTAAGCACTTTAACATACCTCATCAAATCATGAATAAATCATAGAAATCATAAGACATAAAGGTAACTTGAGGCATTCATAACATTCTTACGTAGGGAGTAACCCTCTTGGTTATGTTTGGAATACCCATCACGGTATATTCCCTAAAATCTCTTTGGAGAAACCTTAACATTTCACTCCTTCACGTTACCCAATGCATTGGAGAGCTATATCGGGCTCACCCGCCCTTAGTTTATCACGGAACCACCCGTCTTCATAGTAATTCCCAAGAACCATAACATAATCGTATCACATAAAACATGCATAATGGAAACATAACATTTCCACATTTCAATAACAAGATATCAATACAACACAAAAAACATTGTGAAAACCATTTTCAATACCAAAATAAAAGAAAAGTAAAACATGGTATTTATTTTTCTTTTAAAAAGAAGGTATGGCTTGTAGAGGAATCCGAAACTCAAATAACGGTCACGACGGCGGAGAAGTCGTTGTCGCCGCTTACGTACGACAAAAACATTCCTATTTGTCATTTAGTAAACACTTCGTATAAAAAAGATTCCTTTTGAATAAACGTAAAAGTCAAAGGGGTTTATACACCGTATAAAAGAAGGTTGTGTATAAAACAAAATATGCCTCAATGAAAGGAGATTGAGATGAAGTCCCATACCTCGTATCCGACTTGACCCGACCGTTCTTTAATATCCTGAATAATAAACTTGAGTTAATCTATACTTGATTATGAACCTTTTTCAAGTTCATTAATCCTTTTATAACATGTTATGAACATCATGTAATCATTTAAGTTAATAATGTTCATTTTGTCGTTATTTGGTTCTTAAGTCAAAAATAGACTTCTTACACTTACATGTTGTTAATTTGGTCAAAGGTTCGTTATATCCAGAATGATATTAATGATTTGGATAACATATATATCATATATATTCATCATATACATGTATTTATAATATTACATCACATTTAGAGGTAAGAAATGAAATGCACCGTTCATGGAGACGGTAAGCCGTACGTATGCATGAACGCTACTTCCATTTCTATTTCGTATTTTCTGGAATGGAATCATAATGATATAAGAGTATATTATAGTTCCAGTATAATAACATATATAATATCATTAACTTTATCCTTTACACATCCCACATATGGTATTAACGAATCAAATCACTTTCAGGGGGCGGTAGTCCGCACTTCCTAAAATGAAGATATCATGTTTACCCATAATGGAAATCATAAAGGTATGCCCAAAATGAAAAAAAACAGAAGCTTAAGGAAAAAATAAACATATTATATATCATATATAAAAATAGTGACATCATAATGGCCACCTTTTAAAGTTAAATGAGTATTGAACAATCATCGTTTCGGGAGGCATAATTTCTCCATCCACAGAAACCGTATGTTCATTAACCATTTGATGTAGTTTTGTGAGAGTGTAGCTCAAATAAATATTATAACAACATCCTAGTATATTTAAGATACTGGTGTTGTTACAAAAGAAGTAAATAAAAATATTTTAGGGGGTTGGAGAAGCAAAATAAAACAAATGAACATGAGAGAATGAATTACCTTTAAAAGTGTAACTCCTTTTGATTTGAGACTAAAGGCTTCCTTTGAAAGGATTCTTCCCAAAGGTAATCCTATAGGATGAGTAGAGGGATGTGTAGAGAGTAAATGGTCAGGGTTTGGCCGAGACAAAGGCTTGAGGAGTGTGTGAAATGAGGTAGAGGTGGGGGCCTTTTGTAAGAGGAGAGGAGGGGCACTTTTAGAAAGTAATGATAAGTTACTTTATTTTAAAAAGAGTTTCGGATTCAAAAGGTCCCACATTGATATAATTCGAGGATAAGGTGATAAGGCTTCGAAATCCACTCACCCAATTGGTTTTGTCCATGTGTAGGTTTTAGATTTTTTATTATCATTCCATTTTATTTAAATCGTTAAATAATGAGGTCATCGCTGCATCATCATGATGTCATAAATAATTTAATTTAATTAAAGTATAAAAATTATAAAAAAAATACTATGATGTCGGAAAGCTTTTGAGCTCTCTAATTACAATTTATAATAAAAAATCTGATCTTTATAACCCTGTATAAAAATTGTTTTCGTAAAACATATTATGTTTGTGTCATTTTTACTTTTACATTAAATAAAACGTTATTTATGTCATTTCCCAACCAAAGTGGTTCCATGGGGTCCCCAAGTTGACCCATGGCTTGTCTTGGTCGTCCATGACACAACCAATGAGGGTAGGACATGTGTCAAGCTCATCTTATTTTATTAAAGCATTATTTTTACCTTAAACTACACGAATTACCACTAATCGCGATTAAAACTTAATAAGTTACTATTCTCCAAAAAATTATTTTAATCTCATTGAACCACATTTTACTTCTTAATGACAACCATGAATGTTGGATTTTTGAAATTCAAAACACAATGATGGCAAAATTTTATTTAAATGGAAAATCAGTTTTTATAAGTACCACTTAGTGGTTTCACTATTCATCAAAAATTGATGTTTTTCAAGAAAATTACCAAAAATTCACCCTAAGCTATATTTGATATTCCAAATTCAAAAATGAAGTCTTTTTTACAAAATTCAAAACATATAAGTCACATTAATTAATTTAATAATTAATTCTCGTTGTCAGAGCAAATAGCGTGTTTTTATAAAATAATAAGTATCAAAAGATTGACACCAGTTTAAGTCTAATTTCAAAGTGAAATTGATTCCAATGACCACCATTGGGTAAAATGGTAAAAATATATTCTAATTTTACTTCAAAACCAATTCAAAAGATAATATAATCATATAAATAAATTAGATTAAAAAGCAGTTTTGATGTAAAATGCAGTATTTTTCACTATTCATTAAAAATGAACATTGTCAGAAAAATACCAAAATTTATCCAATGTAAAATTCAATGTCCCAATCATAATGAATAAGTTTATTTTGACAAACATAGTTTATAAAATTGTCAAAATATAGATTCAAAAATGGTTTGCCATCAAAAGGCAGTAAAACAGTCTTTTAAGAATATTAGTGTATTCCTTGCTTAAGATTGGATTTATTTTCATTTTAACCCTCTAAAAAACTATCTTAATCATTAATAGACATAGATAAAAATATCTATTATTCATTACTTACTTGGGATGTTACAGAAATCCTTGCAACACTAATTTAATTTTGTATTCATTGTTCCAATCATATGAAATAAAAAATTATTAAAAAAACAATATGATGGGATAGTAAACTACATGTTACGGTCCTACCCAATTACAATGAATTCTGCAACTCAAACTATGTGGGATTTGATTCCTTTTAACCAGGAAATGTTGGACACCACTCTATGGTTTAAACCCTACATCTCCCACCATTAAATTTCACCATCATGGGAAAAATTCCTGATGAATCCATTTATATCATTCCACATATAGCCATATTCGCCACAATTTTGGACATCTCTTCCCCTAAGCCCATTCCCATATGATATATTCCCTCACTAAATCCATATTAAAGATAAAATCATTACCCTTAATTGAAGAGGCATATTCCCTCCTTGTATCACACCATATTCCAAACTGAGCTATATTCATTGTGAAATACATCCTCACTAGACCATATTTCAATTTTAGTCAAAAAAATGGATAGTCTGATAGAAGTCCCACACCAACCATCACTAGGAATCATCATCCATGTTAAATTTATCATACATCATTAAACTAAATAGATTGACCATTTTATCATGACCCCAAAAGGAATGAAATACTCTATTATGTGTAACCAAGTTTAATAGGTTTTTATTACATTCAAAAGGATATATATGAATTTCTTTTTTTTGGGGCCAATCTTGATACATTCAATACCAAATACTTCCCTAGATATGAAAAAACGGTAGTGTTCCCAACCATGAATATTAAAACAATAGTATTTTAAAATTATATATCCATAATTAGTAAATAACAAAATTGGATAACCAATATTACATACATATCCTCACATGAATGTATGTTGATGAAAAACTATTTTTTACATGGGTAAACATACCCACATTAGGGCTTGGGAAGGATTAATGAAAATGTCTTAAATCTATAATAGATTTGATGAGTATGAAAGAATCTACACCAAAAGGTGTGATGACCCTGAAATAATATCCCCTTGGAAAATTCACAATCTGATGTTTCACTGGAAAACACCCTAGTTACCACCTATCCTTTGAATGTATGCATGCAAGGATGTCCTCATTAGACTGTCATGGATACAAGGGTGCAATAGATATTCCCATCATAAGAAACAATATTACAGGTCCCACTAAATATAAAGGTGTTATAAAAACATCACCTTGGTTATAAATGGACAATTAGGGTGGAAGAGATATTTTTATCAGGATTGATGCACATATGTTCACCCCCAGCAGGTGGCTCTCCACCCATTATATAAGCTGCTCCATGTATGAAGGGTGTTAAGGATTGACAACCATCATATTGAATTCTCATGCATTACCAACAATGCATTTACATTTTGTATATGATCATTTTAACATTACTATGTGTTATTCATGAAGTTAAAGAACTATATCAGTGAATCATACCCAAAGGTAAACAATTATGGTAAATCTAGAAACATTCACTCCCTCATTACATTAGATGAAACCTAATCTCAATATTTACATTATGATAAACATTATATACATATCATAGGCCAATAATTATGTATATCATATGATATGAAAAACCTTTTATAGTTTGTATCCAAAAATCTCCAACATTAACTATCATCCCATAAATACTTAATGAAATGCCTCATAAATCTTTCTAGATTGGTACGAACTCTTGCAGATACGATTTATCAAACACAATTCATTTTGGAAAAAATTGAAAAAATTTATACGTATTCAATGTCGCAAATACGTGATCATGTGGTACTTTTCTGCATTTAAAAAATATTAAATCATTATTTTATAGATATTAGGAAAGAGTAAACTCTAGAAAAATGTTAGTGCCACTCAAGCATCAAAGTGGTATGGTGTTTTCTTAATCAAACCTACCCATATCTCCATATATTCATGTCAAGAATATGATTTATCATGTAAATGATATTTACACATATATAATCCTCTTTTCCATTACATTGGGTTACTAATAATAATATCACATATCAATCAAGTATAAACATACTCAAACGTTTATAATTCTCAGAAATAAATAGACCACTTCAAATGAATTCATCATGTGTATTTCATCAATATTTCTGAGAACATAAAAAGTCATTCAAAAAATAATTACCATTAATGGATTTAGTATATTTTAATAAACATATTAGATTTTTTTTCATATATGTGGTCAATACCTATTTTTTGAGCTCCAACCAATAACATGATCAAAAACATACTCGACACCCTCTTATTAGACAAACCACAATTACTTGGGTGTGAATGGTATAAAATTATGAAGGTTCTAATGTTAGTTATATATAAAACCTTAGGTTATGGAGATTGATAATAAGTATAGACCCCTAATTATATCAATCATCACATGACATTACTTGTGACACACTTTGGTGAGTTTTTTCAAATAATAAATCTTAACTCATTAGGTCATTAGTTTTTTCATTGTATATCCTATCCAACTTTTTGTGTCGATTAAAATATTCTAATCAAATAAATATTTATAGATCATCACAACCCATAATAATTGATGATAACCATCGATTAGGGGAAACTCTAAATCATACTTTTAAGGGATAATTAGCATTTCACGTCATGCAATATATGTAGCTAATGTTAAAGAATGATAATGTGGAGATTTCCTTGTGAAAAACATGATACATGTTATATTATTAAACTCATTTTAATAATTTTTACAAAAAAACATACATTAGAACATATCTAATATATGATATATGATATAATTATAGATAATCCTAATGTTTAATGCATTTTCAAGAGTTTTTGAAAACTTATTACATCGCTATGTAATTTATATCGAAGCTCTATGTGACCATATGATAAAACCATCCCACTAAATGCTTTAGTGAATAAAATATATAAATAAATGAAATTTTAATAATGGTTATTTTTTGTAATTATATTCCATATGTTATACACATTAATCAAATTCAATCTCCTTAACTCCACAACAACCAATGTTGTAATGTTATCAAATTTTATTGTCATTATTGAACTCTTTATATATAAAACATCTTCATTCATGGACCACATCCCTAAAAAAATTTCCTTGAAATATTTTTGAATCTAATGTGATTTTTTTCTTTAACAACATATCATAAAATAAATTTGGATATAAACAAACATTCAAATTGTATTTTGGCTTGCATAAACTTTTTTATTTTAACTTTGAACATTTCTAAGTACAAACATACACTCACTAGCCTCTTATACACTCTATTATCTTTATAATTTCATGTTAAGATATAAAAACTACTCCATGTTAAGGAAATAACAATTACATAAATTAGTAAAAATATTTAAAAAAATAATTGTCATAAAAATATCATATATAGTATTTTATGTGTCTCGAGCATTTACTTGAAAAAAAATTATTTAAAATATGTCACTAATGGTGGTGGACTATCAATTAATCATATTTTAAAAATATATTGTTAGACCCTATTATATCAAATAAATTTTTTTATCCTTGTCTCATTTAAAAACATGATATATAATATGATGAATTTTAAATCATGTGTAGCATCTCGTATTGTTCAAAATAACTCTAAACAACAACTCTAATCATATAAGAGAAATGAGAGTCACACACCTGATTTATTTTGATTCATGTGATATTGATACATTCATTTACATTCAAATATTTGATATAGAAATTATTTCATTCCGTAGTTGAATTAAAATTATACATTTTATTAATTCTTAACCAAATTTTATACTCCTATATATATACAACACTTACAAAATATATATTTTTGACCATATACAATTAAAAATTGAACATTTACTTTCTATAAAACTTATTCATGGAATGGGAATTCCGCAATGTTTTATTAACCTCTTCAGGTATCTAAAACATTTTCATCGTATGTAAATAATACACATTCTTAATATCACTTATAGGATTCATGAGATTTAGTTTATAGTAGAAGAAACCTTTTTAGAAATTCCAACAAACTTTTCTTCTTATTGTTTAAACCTTTACATACCCCTACTAATAACACTTCCAAATTACCTTGTTTTATTATTTCCAATTTTGATGAAAATTTCAAAAACCTCTTGAAATACACCACAAAGCATCAAAAACAATAATAGATCAACAAACCATTAAAATAATTTTTTGGCCTACCAGAAGCATTATCTCTATATCATTTATATTGAATGAAATTTACCTTGTTATCTATATCATCCTTTAAAAGGTCTTAAAAGTAATAATATATAGTTTCGTATGTTTGAGTGAAATCCTCCACATTTATCTTTCTATCATAGAATCATCATGTACAAAAAAATTATTTCTTGTTTAAACACCTATAATTCTCATTATTAGTGTCCACTAGTAGAAATATTTCCACTGTCCTGGTAGCATCTTTTTGGGAATTTTTAATGTCAAGGCTACCTGGTACATTTTTTCATTAGAGTGTATGATTTGTTCCCATGTATTATCATTACTTTTTTTATTCTTACCTACCTCCCCCCTATGGATATTTAAACTCACTATTATCATAGACAACCACTATAGTGCCTCCCTATAATAAGTTATGGTCTTTCATTATACCACTTTCCATCTTTTATTCCTTAGGATCCCTACATTTGCATTATTGATCCATAGATATGGATTCATCATTAAACTCATTAGGACTATAATTCATGATATTTCATGACTCCATTTGTTTTGTTAGGTATGAGTAAACTGTATGCCCTTTTGGTTTCATCCCCCTGACTAGAATGAAATTCTCGTAGTCTTGGTTTCCAATTCGCCCCTTCTTCATCTGCATACTATGATTCCCTTTACCAAGTCTTCCCTCTAAAATATCTTCTGATTCATGAATAGATGCCTCATCACATTTTCTTGTCCTAGGTAAAACATTTCCTTCATTTTATAACTTTTCCTATAATTGTTCTCTATGTTTTAGAATTGTTTGTTCAATTTCCAGTAATTCACTGAGTATTTACAAATTTATAATTGGCATGCTTCTTCTCGGGATTGACGTATTCACAGTCACCCCACAATCATTGTCTTACCATGTGTCCCCCAAAAACTTTTCCCCATGTATTCCTTCATCACATTCCACGTGTATCACTACTTCATGAGTATGTTTGTGGGTAGGTGACACTACCTATACATAGGATGAAGCATTCGATTTGATAAGATTTTGACCCAAATAATCACAAAAAATTCCCCTTCAAACGCAATTTACCCCATTAGAGCTTAAACAACTAATTTGAGGTTTTACAAATAACTACTCAAGTGGTTGAATATTTCAATTGTATTTGGATTAGAATCCAAGTCTCATGCTTCTTTCAAAATTGAATTATTAATAATAGAATCTAAATCCTTCTGATCAGAGTACATAGTGCTGAAATTCCATTACTAGAATAAAATTTTAGGAAACCTCTAGTTTCATTAAGTCATTAACATACCCAAACATATTTTTTATATGGGAATAAAATAAAATTTATTGACTCATCTTAAATTTAATTTCTTGGAAAACATAATTTATACATTTTATAATTATATTAAGTAGCTATATTTACATTTTTAATATCTCTAATTTCTCATTTATTAAATAATTAATTTCTCTAACATGTAGTATTTCTCTTACATATAAAATTTTCTTATGTAACCAGTATGAGGAGTTACATGGACTAAGATTATATTCTTTAAGGATTAATCTCAAAGACAAGATTGACAATGATAATTCCATTCAACTTAAAAATAATAATTTATTAAATGAGTATTGTTTATTAATTTCATTTAATAAGGACTCTTATTAAATGTTCTCTTACCAATATAATGATCCATTTTAAAATCCTTCATGTACATTAGTAGTCTAAGATCCATATTTCACTAATATTTTGATTTCATTAGAGTTTCCCTCATCATGCACTTATTTAACTTGTAAATATTTTCAATTATGTCATATATCACTTTTGGATAGTTGGGTTGGAAAATATTTTACTTAATTAATCAAATGGATCCACTCAAGTGCATTCATATCATTTTCAAATTTAATTAGTGTCTTATTGATAATTTCAACCCAAATAAAATTCCAATAATGATAAGATCACCCTATTAGAGTAACTAATTTAATTCATTCTTTTCATAAAATTATCTAGGGGCACAAAACATTGTCATTACCGTCTTGATTGGTATATTGAGATCATGGAAAGTGGTGATTTGGAAGGAATCCAAAACATAGAATTTTTAGGTTATTTTAATATCACTTTATTATCTATTTTTTATATTTAAATGTATTCATGATTCTAATGGTTTAGTTTTAAATAATATACCATTCACCTAACTAATACATTGAAATTATATTGATGTGTAACTACTTACAAAACTCATGGATTATGTTACTAATGCAAATTAAAATCAAACTGTTTTCATTCACCCCTAAATGTATCCCATGAATAATTTATATGAAACTATTTTTTAAAATGGTTTAGAAATATGTGAAATAAATTGTCCTTATATGAGTAATCAAGGTGCTATAAATAGTCTATCGTCACTGTAACAACTTGAACTGTTATAAATATAATTGCCCATTTTGTTTTAATTAAATATTTTATAAAATAATATACTTATAGAAAACAAATGATCTTTTTGTGTTTTAATTATATTTAAAATACCATTAGGTGTCATTACCATTGATAATATTGGTAGTGAATATTTATCATGTTTTTAGTATAAATATTGGGTTTTGACAAATCCAATTCACACAAATAGAGGAAGTTATGGCCTCGACTGGAATGAACATACCCACTGAACCCCATTTATTAGAGATTTCGAGGGAGATGACATTTCATGGCTCCTCCCATGGTCAGCCCAATATGAGATCAAACAACATAATCATGAGAAAAACTATTTATGGGAGAATTTCTAGCCAATCGAGATCAAAACCCAATCCTTGTTCGCCGAATTATGCCATGAAAAAACCACCATTGTGCACCCTTTGGGTATTTGAAAATTTATTAAAGGGATATCTATTAAGACCCTAAAAATATGATTATTTATAATATTTTTATAGAAGAACAAATATTTTTTCCACCAAATATTTTTAGTGTGTAAATGATTTCGATTTTTATTCAATAAACTAAAAAAAATGTTTTTCTGTGTAATATTAAAATTCAATTACGGAATTTATCTTTATGAATTAATATATTTTTCATATAAATAATATTTTAATATATTATTATTATCAAATAATTTTTACTAAATATAAACTTTCATATAATTTTTATGAAATCAAATGTAATTTTTATAGGCATTCGAAAACTGTTATTTTAAAAAACCCAGCATTTCTCAATAAATGCTGATTACTATTTTAAAATTGAAAATTATCGAATTTAAAAATTTCGTTAAGAAAAATTAATATTATTTTTTGAATCAAAAAAATGAAACTATCAAACTATGAATGTTTCATAATTTTATGATACACTTTAATTTTCAAGTAAAAATAAAGTATCATATAAATATACTTTGTGTGTTATGGAATCATAGTGACCCAAAAGTGATGGGATAAGTACTATAAATTGTATCCACAACCAAATATATGTTCCGAATTTAAAATAATCTTATTTTATGTTTATTTTATTTATTTTATCAAGGCATTATAAATCCTACAAAACCATTAATATATTTTATGGGTTTAAAATCATTTCTTTAAGAGTGTGTCTCATGTCCACATAAGAAAGAGAATCATTCCATTATGTTAGTACCTTGTATTTACTAATTAATAAGAACAAATCCCACTTGGTTGAAATCATGGAATAATACCTGGTATGTTTTGTGGTGTTTTATATTTTATTATGTAGAGTCCAGCAAATAAATATTAAATTAATCCCTCTCATTTCATTTATAAATCCACCCATGATGCCATTTTATCTTCACTAAAACTACATAGAGAACATCCAGACACTACCCTACACTATCTACGGTCCTCCTAATGCATCCCCAAGATATCAATAATTCCGTCCCAATATTTTAAATTCACACACTCGTGTAAGGGACCGTCCTCTCCTCTAATCAATTGAAGCACCTCCTTTATAATTTTTCATCATAATTGCAATTTTTTATAAAGTATTTTATGTATAAAAATCCTGTTACTGAAAATTTTATTTTATTTTTATGTGATCTCATGTATCCTCTCAATGTTATACCTATATTTAAGCATTTACTATACCAATATTTTTATGGTATTTATCTCATCACTTCTTGTTCTAGAACCCATTTTTTATTAGGCTTATTAAAATAAGCATGATCGTGTTGGGATATATTATTACATATTTACGATATGGTTAATTTTTTGTATAAATTATTATATACACATTTCACTATAATTAAGCCTCCCATGATCCTTTATGAACACTCGTTACCATGAAAAATTATAGTTTCTATTCTTTACATTATTCATGTTTTTTCATTATGTTATGAATTGTATTTAGAATTTATAATGTTGGGAAATATTATTTACATGTCCTTGTTACTTTCCGTTAGATTTATAATCTCTTATAAACCCTTTTACCTCTTATCAAACAATTTTATGATTCTTTTACTAATATTTTTATGCTACCAAAATTTCTCCATGATTTTCTATGCCAAAAAAATTGAGTAGTGAATACCATACACATTGACTCTCAAATGTGTTTACCTTTATAAAATTATACATAATTTATTGTTTAATTTCATTTATTTTTTATTCATTCCATTATATTTCAAGAAAATATTATATTGAATTAATCCTTGTTGTATGATCTATGTGGAACATGTAAGAAAAATAATGAAACGAATGTGACAGGTGAGCCCAGAATCATATAGCACTTCAATGCATTGAGTAATGTTTTATCATGATAAAACATGTTGGGAAATAGAGTGAACCTTATTACATTATGGTAATTTTACCACCATGAATTATTTTTGAGTTATCAATGACCTATGTGTATGATGTAGTGTTTTAAGTTGTTTCCACATTTCCGATGTTAAGATTATCATGTTATATCATGTCTCATTGTTCATGGTTACAATTCTTACTCTTTTTATTATGCATTAATATGATTGTTTTGTAAAATGAATAATCTTATTCCTTGTTCATTACCTTAGTGGGATTTATAGCTCACCCCTTTCTTATGTTCTTCACCGTGTTATCCCTTGTAGTTTTAAAATCATTGCAATTTTAGAATAATGTTAAGGATGTTTTTAATAATGTTGTTATATCCAATGTTAATGATGTTATGATATGTACCTAATTCCAAAATACATAATACATGTTAATATTATGGGTTTTATTATGTGAAATGTTATTTAATAAATATTTTATTAACTTTAAATAAAGAGTAATGTTGTTATAGTTGGTATTAGAGGAAACATTTAATTGTTTTTTGGATTAGGATTAGAGAACTCTAGAGAAAGACATAGGGATAATACTAAGTGTAAGAAAACATATTTAAATTTTGATAAGTGTGGAGTAAAATATTTATCAAGAAAATACATCACTTTCTATATACTACAAATCTACGTGCTTCTCGAACAGATGTACCTAGGGGTAACAACACTGACAAAGTGTCCTATGATTGTTTTGAGGTAACCAAGTACATGATAACGGGAATTACTATGCACCTGATTTAACACTCCTTGTATATATGTTTTGGTAAATTAATAATCTCATTAAGAAACATTTATTAGGTAATAAATAAATGTTCATAAGAATATATGATAAAAAATGGATCCTGGATAACCAAGGTAGAATCTTAGTAATACATAATTTAAGAAACGAAAAAAATGTAATTTTTAAGTTATCCATTTAATGTCATTGTATTCCTTGGTTATGAGTTTAATAGTTTAAGAATACTCATCCATAATATTCAAATTTTTTTTAGAATGGTAAAACATTGGCTTAATTAGGTAAATAGTCAATGTGACTAGAAATGTGATGACTACCCCAAAGATATACCCAACCTGATGGGAGTTGGAATCATGAACATTGTGATGATACACTCTTACTTGACTCAGGTTTTGAATAGAAACCTAGATTAGAATGATCATCCAAATCCCCCTATGAGAAAACAAGGCTTGATTGAGACCTTTATGTGAAAAAGGCCTCCAACATTCAATGGTTCATGTTATCCCTTGATCATGTAACAATGGATAAACTCCATTAGAAAGATATTCTCCATCATTAAATGTTTTGAAAAAGAAAAAGTTATACCAGATATTTATCATATAGAGGGAAAAGATAATTATTCATCAAAATTCACTATGAATTTGATTCTTGATAAAGAGACCAAATCAATGGAGTGGAAGGAATTATGGAAAATGATTTTTAATAAATATTTTCCTCACACCATCCATCTTAAAAGGGAAATATATTTCATTTCCCTCAAGAACAAATATGACAAATCTACAAGGGAGTATGAGGAAAAAATAAAAAGTCTTGCACGATACACCTCAACTTGTTTCATTACCCTAAATGTAATGTTGATCTATTATTTAGTGAGATAAATCCTAATCTACAAGATTTCCTAGCAATCCATGACTTTGATACATACGAGGAAATTGTATAATGTTTCCTCAAAATCAATAAAGAGATTGATGAATCCCAAGTCTATCATGGACAAATGAAGTAAAAGGTGGAGTTTAATTTTTGTGGTTCAATGGATAAATCTAATGGTTCCATGAAATTTCGACATCCCACTTATCTAATGTGTGGAAAGAATAACCCTAGAAATTTCCTAAGGAGAACGAAGAACTGATTTAGATGCAGGATAGAGGGACAACTAGCTAGAAATTGTCAACACGAGAAACCCAATAATGTGATAGAATAATGGAATTTTTTTGGTCATCCATCAGCACATTATATATTAATTCAATGGTAAGAAACTAGGTCACTTTGTAAACAAATTCACAAAGACCTGGGTTTTTTATGAAAGCCATAAACCTATAAGGTTTTGGGGTGATATTTTCCCATGCATAACAATGAAATGGTTCCCAAAACAATGTGGTCATAGGTATGCTGCCTATTAATTCAATAAAATTGAAACTACTTTTTGATTATGGTTTTATACATTCATTCATATCACGAAACATTAGTAGAAATATCCAACCACCACCAAAAATCATGGAAGTAGAGATATTAGGATAAATGAAAAATTAAGAAATTATTGCATCCTATGAATATAAATCCTCCTATGTCAAATTTTATGGGAAGAATTTCGAGGAAATACATTTCATACTCCCTTTTGTGTAATTTGATACAATTTTTGGCATGGATTGTCCTTCCCTATATAGAGCTAATGTAAATTTTTGGGACAAGGAAATCACTCTTTGTATTATGAATCAACCCTTGATTCAATAAAACTATAAGGAGGATGATGAATCTTATTTATCACTATCATCTAAATATTGGATATTATTTCCCAATAATATAGAATATTGAGCTCAAGTTAACGAGTATATGGAAAGAAACACCCTCAAATACAACCCTATTGTGAGGGAATACACTGATATGTTTCCTACAAGATTTTCTAATATTCATCATAGTTGATAGGTTGAATTTTCAGTCGATCTTATACCTAGGGAATTTCATTTATCCAACAGTCTATATAGAATGGATATTGTGGAACATAAGGAGATTAAGAAATAACTGCATGAAAATATGGGTGAAGGGTTCATGTGCCCATATGCTTCTCCATGGGGAGCACTATACCTCTTCATCAAGAAGAAGAATGGGTCAATGTGCCTTTGATTTGATTATCATTAGTTTAAAAATATCATGATAATGAAATAATATCCTCTTATAAATTTTTATGAATTGTTCAATTATATATATGGAAAAGAATAATTCTCTAAGGTGGATCTTTGGTTAGGATATTATCCTGTAAAGGTGAAGCAGGAAGATATCACCAAGAACACTATTCATATAAGATATAATCCTTATTAGTACATTGTGATGTCATTCAGACTCAGTAATGCTCTAGAAATCATCATGGCCATGATGAATAGAGTGTTTAGATATCACCTACATAAATTAGTTGTATTATTTATAGATGATATTATAATATACCCCAAAAGCTATGAGGATCATGAGGAGTAATTGATAATTATGCTAAAGGCCTGATGAAAGGAGAAAATTTATGCCATGTACATTAAATATGATTTTTGGCTAAAGGAAGTCTTATTCTTGGGGAATATCATCACAAAAAATGGGATATCTATATAACATTCAATTGTTGATGAAATTGAAGGATGTTTGAAGCCAAAATTTGTGATAGATATTCATAGTTTCCACGAATTAGCTAGGTATTATCCCCGATTTGTGAGAAATTTATCACAGTTTGCAAACCCTCTTAAAAAGATGACATATAATGTAGTGCAGTTTTTCTAGACACAAGAATGTGAGGAAATCATTATGCTTCTCAAAAATAGGCTCATCACTTTATCAATCCTCACACTACAGAAAAGTGGGTAACTATATTTGGTATACAGTGATGCTTAAAATAATGGATTAGGATGTGTACTAATGAATAATTATAAAGTGATATCATATGCCTCAAGAAAGTTAAAAATTAATGAGAAAAACTATCCCACACATGAGTTCGAGTTGGAAGTTGAGATCTTTGAATTGAAAATAAAGATACATTATTTATATGGGGATAAGTGTGAGATATATATTGATCAAAAGAGCATCAAATATATATTCCCATAGAATGAGATAAAAATGTGCCAGTGAAGATGGTTAAATATCATTAAGGGTTATGAATTCTCAATATACTTCCATCTTGATAATGTAAATAATGAGGTAGGTCATCTAAGTTGAAAGGATATAGTATCTTTATCAATGATGATAATTGAGAAGGATCCAATATTATTCTACCTATAAAGGATGGACATGGGAATCATTAAGGAAGGAACATCATCAATCCTTCCTCTTTTTATTTTTTAACCATCCAGCATTGTGAAAATAATGAATTATCAAAGAAATGATTTGTAAATTAAGAATAAGGTGGTAGCCACTAGAAACATGAAATATTTAGTGTTTAAAATTAATGACGATGGAATTTTGATATTTGGTTCAAGAATATGTCTTCTATAAAATCCTATGCTAAAGAGGTATCTATTGTATGATGCACATAGTTAAACTTTCTCCATTCATCTAGGAAGTACAAGGATGTATCAAGATCTCCATGAACACTATTTGTGGGATAATATCAAGAAGGATATCTCAGAATATACATCAATGTTCCTAGTATGAAAGAAACTCAATGATGAAAGGGATAATTCTAGGGGGATAATGCAACCATTACCCATACCATGATGGTAAGGGTAGAATATCACAATAGAAATTTTCACCAGTCTTCTGAAGAAATTAATGGGAAAAAATAATCTATGGGTAGTTGTGGATTGTCTTATAAGGAAACCTCATTTTATCTCAATTAGAGAGGACTTCTCAATAGACCAACATGTATGTTTATACTTAAATGAAGTTCTACGTATGCATGGAGTACTGATATCAATTATATCTGATCAAGATATAAGATTCACCTCTATGTTCTGTAAAATTCTCCATCGTACACCAAATACTAATATGAAATTCAGTACGGTGTAGCATCCTCAAACAAATGGCCAGTCTAAGTGAACTATTCAAATAATTTAAGACTTGTTGTGAGCATGTTATATGGACTTCAAAGATTTATGGAACCAATAACATCTATTGGTCATGTTATCTTACATTAATATATTTTAATAAAGCATTAAAATGTCTCTATTTGGAGCCCATAATGGGAGGTAGAGAAAAAAACCTACATGTTGGGATGATGTTGGTGAATGAAAAATGTGTGTTACGGAAATTCCTAAGGAAATGGTGGAAACATGTAATACCACTCACCAGCACATCAAGGATACTCAGAGTCGACAAAAGAGCTATGTTAAAAATCACCAACATGACCAAGAGTTTCATATTAGAGGAATGATATTTCTATAAATATCTACAAGGAATTATGTAATTATATTTTGTAAGAATGGAAATTTTAGTCCAAGATTCCTTGACCCCTATGATATCCATGAACGCATTAGAGTGGCAGCCTATCAACTAGCACTCCCACTAAACCTATCTCTACCACATAATGTATTCCATGTGTCAATCATGAGAATTTAAGTAATATACCCCTCACATGTACTCAATCCATAGGTAGTACCATTGGATAATTATCTTCCAAATGATGAAAAACGAGAAAAGATTATATATTGTAGAGAAAAGGTCCAATGAAATTAAACAATGTAACTTGTCAATGTTTTATAGAGGAACAAAATGTATATAAAATATATGTGGCTACCAAAGGAGATGATGAAGTAGAGTTACCATCGTAAATTTTAGTGTGAAAAATGAAATTTTTTTGGGAAATATTATAAATACCTGAGCTATTTTAAATAAAAGTCCGCTTTTATTTTAATTAAATTTACTATTAAGTAATTTGATTATAGAAAAAATGAACTTGTTTTAATTTATAATTATTTAATATACCATTATCTATCTTTATCATTGATAATATATCCTTTTAATAGTGATCACATTTTTTTTATACATATAGCGGTTTAACAAATACAATTGACAGAAACAAAGGAAGTTATGCCCTCAACTAGTAGTATTGTACCCTTTGAAGCCCGTTTATCAAAGAATATTTGGGAGGTAGAATTTATATACTTCTCCATTGACCAATAGAATTCAAGGATATAACCATTTAAGCACAAGAATAACCATTTATTGGAGAAGTTCAATTTCATCAAGATCATGGCCCAAACCTTGTCTGTCGAATCACCCCGTTAATGTCCCACCATCGCACATCATACTCTTAGGGTGTTTTCTAGTGTATTAAAGTGATATGTATCAACACAATATAAATATGATTATGTACATTAGTTTCTATATAATAATGAATATAATTTCATCCTATTTTAATTAATTTATAAATGATTTTGATTTTTATTCAATAAAACAAAATTTGTATTTTTCGAGTAATATTCAAATACAGTTAAAGAATTTATTTTCAGAAATTAATTTATTTTTTAAATAAATAATATTTTTATTAAATGTTTATTAGTTAATATAAATGATCACATAATTTTTATGAAGTCGAATGTTATTTTTATAAGGGATGAAAAAATGAAATTGTCAAAAAAAAATTAGCATTTATTAATAAATGTCGATTACTATATTAAAAGTGATAATTATATTATTTATAGAATTATTTAGATAATATGAATATTATTATTTTAATCATAATTTTGAAACTATAAAATTGTTAGTATTTTATAATTTTCATAGACAATCAAATTTTTTGTTAAAAATTAAATATCATATAAATATACTTTATATAATATGACATCCTATGGACCAAAATGTGATGTAATAAATACTATAAAGGTAATAAATATACAAATTTATTTGTTAAATTTTATATAATATAATTTTATGCTTAATGGATTTTTAAAAAAAAATCATTATGAATCCTCCAAAACTATTAATTTATTTTAGGGTTTTAAAATCATTTCGTTAGGAGTATGACTCACCTCCACATAAGAAGGAGAAATATTTTATTAAGTTAGGAACATTTCATTGTAAAATAATTATAAAGAATTCTATTTGGTAGAAACCATTGTTAAAAACCATGGGATGGTTTGTGGTTACAGATATTTTATTATGCAGAGTCCAAATGTTAATAATAAAGAAATCCCCCTCATTTCCAATATAAACCCACAGAAGATCCAAATTTCTCATCACCCAAACTCCTTCATGAACATAAATACTATTTCCCCTAATTTGTAGATTCCTCCCAACGCACCTATAATATCTCATGAATCCCCTCCCAAGCCTTTGGAGTCATGAACTCAAGTAATTGACCATCCTATACTCTTTTCAATTCAAGCACCTCCTTTATAATTTTTTTCTTAATTGAAATTTCTTGTAATGTATTGCATTTATAAAAACCCACATAACATAAAATTGATGTTTTTAAGATGATATATCATTCATCCTATCTCATTTCTACATTTATCTATGATGTTAATATGCCGTAATTTTGTAATGGATTTATTACCTCTCTTTTTATTGAAGAATCTATTTTTTATGTCTTGATTCTTAATCTCAGTTTAATATTTATGGGATATATTATTCAAAATTTTATTTACTATAAAGTAGATTTATAAATTATTATATTACCGTTTATCTCTAATTAATCCTCTAATGATTCTTTATGTACACTCATAACCATGGTGAATTATACTTAAGATTCATTACATTGTTCATGTTTTTTCATTACTTTATGCCTTCTATTTCTAATTTATAATGTTCGGATATATTTTTACATGTCCCAATTACTTACCATTTTATGTATAAGTGAATTAATACCCCTTTAAATCTCATAAAAACATTTTAAGATTCATTATATGACGTCTTTATGCTACCAAAATTTCACTACGATTTTCCATGCTGAAACATTTGTGTAGTGAATACCATGCCCATTTCTTATCAAGGGTGTTCAAAATTATACACTTATAATTATTTGATTGGGTAATTATATTTTTCTATTACACATTCCATGGTCCTGGAATAAAATAATACATTGAATGGATCCATTTTGTATGGTATATGTGGCACACTTAAGCATGAGAATGAAATGAATGTGATGGGTGTGCCTGTAAATTATATAGCGCTCCAATGCATTGGGTATTATTTAGTATTATGATATTTCATGTTGGGTTATGGAGTGAACCTATTTCTATTATATATATTTTACTCTATGATTTATTGGTTTTTTATCCTTGTCCTATGATTATGAAGCATTGTTTTAAGTTGTTTCTATATTTCACATATTATGATTATCATGTTATCTCTTGACTAATTGTTCAGGTTTATGATTCATACTATTTTTATACCCCATTGATATTATGATTATCTGAAATATATTCCCTTATTACTTGTTTATACCTTAATAAGATTTATATCTTACCCCTATCTTATGCATGTCCCCATGTTATCTCTTGCATATTTAAAAAACTATGGAATTTTAGAAATATGTGAATGATGTTTTCAATAATGTTGTTGTAACCCATGTTCAAGATTTTATTCTATGTACATAATTACCAAATAAACTATAATTCTTAAACATTAAAATTTTATTAAGTGTAATCTTATTTAATACATAATTTATTAATGTGACATGAAGAACAGGTTTGTTATACTCACATATTAAGATATGGCATAAGCTACCATAACATTAAGCATTCTAACTCAAATACCTTCTACTGAATGATAATTTACCAAAGAGATATTCTAATTCCATCATATCTCTAATACCTAATATGCATAAACTATAATTATCTACATAATTAAATGTCATAACTCAAAATCAATCCAAATTCATGGTGGAATAATACTAAATGTATTATCTTACCCAGTATAAAACTCCTTAGATGATTGTATGCTAAACATTTAAGAAGTTCAAAAAAATATTAAATTAAATAATTCATGACAATTCATAACATAAAAATTATATATATGAATAAAATTGGGAATAAATTTAAATTTATGAACAATTCATATATTTAAACATGACATAGACAAGTTGCGAGAAATTCATAAATTAAAGCTAAAATGAACAATTTATAATTTTTAAAATATTATAAAAATTCAATAATAAAAATAAATTAAATAAATTAATATGTACTCTTGATATTAATTCCTTTATATTATTCATCATTGTATGAAATATATTTAAATAAAATATATTAAGTATAATATAAATACTTTATATTTCAATTCCATTAACTAATAGTTTTACATATCCAAAATATCACATTTCTATAACGATTTTAAAACATGATCAAATCAATCAAAAAATATTTTTTTAATGTGGTATAAATACTTTTTAAAATAAGTACTTCCAATTTGATTTGTATAGTTTATAATGTTGGCTATTTTAAAATTTAAAATATAATAACTTTTATATTAGTCCTTATTTTTCAATTATAAAAAATATATAAATTACTCTTATAATTTGAATATAAAATATTTACATTTAAATTATAAGTTATATCATATGTATTATTAATTTATTATTATATATCATGTAATGTTTATTGTGTCATGCAATATTCTTCTATCCATTCTTAGAAATCTATAGGAATTAACTTATCTACTGAACGAATTAATAGATAGTCTTCAAATTATATAATTAATTTATATACAAGAATATAAAAATAAAAAAAATAGAAATAATAAAATATTTAATAATTTTATAAAAATTGGATATAAATATGAAAATTTCAATTTTATTTATGCATGAAACTGACCAATTTAAAATTTCAAAAATTTATCATTTATAAACATTTTATAAAATAAGAGAATTATATATATATATATATATATATATATATTAAAATTAATATATTTATTTTCATTAAATGTAATTTATGATTGATAAAGGCCTTATCAATGATAAACAACCCTACTCAATCTTATGCAGCTTGGTGGTGATTCATATATAGGAATCATTATTTTAATCTTATTTAAGAGCCTATAATCCTTATAATTATATTGAAATCAAAATATGTTTTATATGAGGATCCTAATCATAAGTTGAGATATGATTAATGTTAATGATTATATCTATCTTACACAAGTCATTAAGGCTCCTTTAAAACTACAAGAGTTTTCTCAGACAACTATTAATAGTAAGCTTCATCCTACCTTAGGATACCCATTTAACCTAATGAAAATTACCTACCTATCATTACATGATATTTCAATAATTTTCTAAAATAAGGTATTCCCTAACAATTTGATCCTCACACAGATGGTTTAATGACTCCAATATTTTGTGTGAATCATAATTAATGATATCACCAATTTCACTATTACAATTCAATGTTATGCTTTTTCAAAACCCCATATTTTGTCATAACCTAAGACAACACCCATATTGTAGCATACAACACTAACCAAAACCATGATATCTTGATATATCATACCTTACAAAACAAACTAGTTGTACCCTACGACTAGGTAGTATGAGTGATCTGAAGACAAAAATTATTTCACATCGTATCAAATGTTATGATATGAATTTATGAAAACAAAATAAGAACAAGTTTATTTGAATATGTTTAGGGAACATATACCACTAATGGGTTTTTGTAGGATCATATCATGATTAATGCAATGTATGAAACCCATTATGTTTCCTGATTTGTCATCCCAAATCAAAATTCATAGAGGAACATGAAATTATAAGCATCATACCTCAAATTTGGAATTCTCTATCCCAGTTGAGCTTGATGGAGTATACCTGATCTTGATCACTTAGACACAACTGAAGGACTCTTGCCTACAAAGGAATGGCACCGAACTCCAGGATCCATTTAAGCTACAAGAGTAGTCCAAAACTCAAAAGGGGTTCCAGCATATTTTCCTCAAGGATAAATATAGATTCAAGGTAAAATAAATCTCCATTATAGGCATGATTATTTCTCAAATGCATATACCATTGATAAGTGATTCCACCCATTATATAGGAACCTTCACTCTTAAAGGTAGTTCAGGGTTAGCCTCCATCTCATGGATTCCCACATGTGTTTCCCATAATAAAATCTGATAGCATATATTATTTTTCTAAATTTAAATTAATTTTAAATTCCAAAAATGAACAATCCCAATGATCAATGGTAGAAGGTAAACCATTATTTTCTATTTTGGGAATAACCATGCTGCTATTATGTTAGTGGAAACATAATATCAAGTCTAGAGTTGTGATGTCCACTATATGCATATTGTAGGATACAACTCAGGTATATCATATAATATGATATACCTATATTATTTTATATCAAACATTTTCACATTCTGAATCAAAATTTTTTAGGAATAGAAATTCTTCTTCTGATAAGATATCCCACCCATTGAATTTTGAGAGTCACATATTCTATGATGATAGTAATGTTTGTAATCATAGTTCCATATTATGCACATGCATTCCTAGGAGGTTGGTTTCTCCATCCCTCTTAAGATTTTATCCCAAACATTAATATTTTTATGTGATGATAAAGTTATCCTATATAAATGTTGCACTCATTCTCTCAAACATTCTGATGTGGGATCAAAACATTCCCCTTGTCATCCCTTTTAAATAAAACAAATTAAATATTTTTAAATTAATTAATATAAAATATCTGTGAAAGGAAATTGGTACTCGTTAAAAGGGTTCGTAGAATTTTGATTTGACAAATTCCCATATCAACAGTTCTTTTAGAGCTAGAAACCTCACATGTTGAGAAACATGTTAGTGGAATGACTGGATTTTTTCATAGAAATATAGAATGTTTTTTATAAATGAAAATTTCATCAATAAATTATAAATTATTATGATTATTAGATATAATAAAAAATATATTTCCATGTTTGGCTTTTGGATTATCTAACACTAAAAAATATTATAAAAAAAATTAAAATCTAATCATAGTCTGGTCAAATGAGTATTAAATTTTTGGGTTTAGGTTTGGTTTAATATATTTTTTAATTTGAATCAATCAATGTCAGGTCTCATGGTTCCTAAATAGTTTTGGGATTGGGTACCAACATTTTCATAAGTACGCATCTAATTGTCATCCCCAATCAGGATAAGGTGAATTGAAAAACATTGAACCCACTTAACCAAGAAATTACAAGTATTTAAATGAAACACCTTACCCAACCCCAAGAATATATATTCCCGAATAGCCTAAGAATATCACTTTTAAATTATCCAAATAATATACCAATTGCACCAAATATGATATGAAGGTTATTAAAAACATCACAAAATCACTTAAGAATATTATGTAAAACTTTAAAACTATTTTTGAATCATCCAAACTACTTTGGATATAGTTTATCAAACACTATTATTTAAGAACACACTTTTCCCAAAAATTAATTTTCATTATACGGACTAATTATGTGACTCAACAGTTATTTGTGGAATTTATAACAAATATTAATTCATTGATTCATAAGTGTATGTAAAGAGTGATCTATAGAAAAAATTTCAAAGGTACTCAAGTGAAAAAATGTTTTTAGATGATCTCAATCATACATACTCATATATTCATATGATAATTTAGAACATAATATGTATATGATAAATTGTATGTCTACATATTAGTTCCCTATGTCTATGAAATTGAATGACACAATACATATAACATGTCAATCTAGTAGGGGATAACTCATAAATACTTTATTCTATAAGTATATTTTTCATATAAAATTATTATATATCATGTTAATCACTCAAATAGATAATAACATCACAGGTCACTTATCGTAGCATCACCATACATTTCATCAATCACTCAATTGAAAGAATATATGCCTTTTATTAACATATAAGTCAATACAATGTCATATTAGAAAAACTATGTAGACTATATTTTCACTTACTAAGTATACTATCAACCTCAAGTAATATATATTCATATTAATAAAACTCTTATAAGTATATTAATAACTATATCAAATTCCATGTGATATACAATGGTAGTCCAATCAAAATGATAATTATCTATTAATTATTTCATGAGTCTACTATATATTATATATTAGACATCTAATCATTCTAATATTAACATATATTCACAAATCATAATAATTTGTGAAGATTTATGATTAAATACAACAAAATGTAATAATTTGAGGGGTTATTATCATTTTATTATTCATGTTTAATATATATAATACAAATTAATTATTAATATTGAGTTTATTTATTATAAAACTATCGTACATTTTATAACTATTACATAAAATCAATTTTGTATCTAATACCAAGAGACAAAAACATTACCCTCATGTTTTAATAAATTAATGGTTTCATTTGTGGATTTGTAACATTATCCTCTATATCAAACTAATGAATCTTTATATCACCCCAATCAATTATTTATCAAATTAGATAGTATTTACAAAGGATGTATTTGGTCCTTTAGTGAGCATAGGATTCCTTAACATAATAAATAGTTCCATTATTATCACAATAAATCTGACTCACTCCCACAATTCTAGGCTCCACCCCATTTTTACTAAGGAATTTCATGATCCAAATGGATTCTTTCACAACATATTATATAGTTATGTACTCTTCCATTGATATTGAATCATCCACAATGTCTTATTTAGGACTATTATAGATAATAACTTCATCTTTGAGGGAAACCATGAAACCATATTGAAATCTTATATCATCCTTGTTGTTTGGATTCAGTGTGATATTTTATAATAATATCATCCTCACCTCAAAATACTAATAATATATCATTTATTACTCTCAAATAATTGAGGATATTCTTCAAAAAAATCTAGTGAATCACACCATGATTGTATTGATACATATTCATTAATATCGATGCATAAGTTATATATGATCAGGTATAGAACATAACATACATGAATGATCATATGGTGTACTCATATGAAATTATATACATACTTTCTAATTTATATTAAATATTATATATCTTATTATGATTCCTGAAATGAAACACTGGTAAAAACCACTTCTTGGACTTATCCATCTTAAATATCTTTAACACCTTACCAATATATGTTTTTTAAACTTGGTCTAAGAATAATGTTTTATCAATATCTTAGATATTAATACCCGGTATGTAGGATTTCTCACCCTTGTATTTTATTGAGAAGTATTTTCAAAACCACTTATTTAGGTAATATGAAGATGTAACATCATTTCGGATGAGTAATAGGTTATCCATATACAACATAAGAAAAATTAAACACTCTCACTAACCCACCTGTATACATAATAATAATTTTTATTATTAGTGAAACCAAACACTTTGATTTCATTATCAAAATAGACATTCCAACTCTGAGAATCTATCTTCAATCCATAAGTATGCCATTACATCTTGAAAAACATAGAGGTATCTGAAAATATTCATGTCATATAATATACATGTCCTAAACAAAATTTTTAGGAAGGAATGTGGTTTTTAAATCCATTTAATATATTATTGTAAAAATAACAACAATATGTAACGTAAGATAATATCTGAATCGATTTTATCATCATTAATAGTAAAATACAATCGCTATAGCCAATTCTATTAACTATTTTGTAGTTGTTTACTACAAGAAGATCTTTATAGTTAAAAATTATACTATCCATATATGTTTTCTAATTGAACCAAAACTATTAACCCATGGTTTTCACCCCTTAAAGTGTAACAACCGAGTTAAAAACTTTGGTTAGTGTACATGGATCCCATCTTATATTCCATATCCCCTAACCATTTCTTGGAATAATAACTCTCAGTGGCTTCCAACTTGGTAGTGGGTTCATCATCTATAAACATTATTTCATTTTTATTTTCCATAGTAAATCCATATCCATTTATCTCTTGATAAATACTACCAAACATTTTAGGTTATTATGTAACCTAATTAAAATATAATTCCAAAATCTCATATAGAAATGTCTCAGTTTCCATCATAGGAAAAATCCCAACATCTTCATCAAAAACATAGTCATATTGAATTTTACATCCACTAAAATCCTTATTTATATATAATTTCTCAAGGAAAATCCATAAAAACGTTTCTTTTAATAGTATTATAGATATAATATCCCTTTGTTTCATTGGTATAACAAAAAAATTTAATTTTCTCTAATTAAGAGTTAATTTTAACTAGAAAAAACAACATACACGTGCTTCAAAACTAAAAATCCCCATAAAATAAAAATTATTATGATACCTAGTATATATATAATGTTTCATATATGTGATTAATTTTCATAGAATGTAGTTATGTAGGATTGTATTATTTTCAAAAGAATATCCCTATAATAATTTTGGAAGGTCATGTTGATTCATTATTTACAGAAACATATCGAAAAGGGCATAGTTACTCTTCTAAAACATGTGATTCTGCTATAGTGTTTGGGAGGAATGAACTCTGAAACAAATCAATAATATCAAATATGATATGAATACTCCAAAATCAAGTTTTCACCACCGTAATCTAATCATAGAATCTTACCATTTGTTCCTAGTTGATTCTATACTCTATTTATAAACTCTTCAATGTTAATAAAGGATTTAAACATGATTCATGTAGAACCCTTATAGACTGATGAATATATATAGAGTGAATTAATAAAGGGGGAGTTGTGATTTCTTAAGATGATTCATTCATGTGTTCGAAATATTTTCATCTTGTATTTATTAACAACATGGTCATGAATGAATTGGATATTGTTTGTTGTTGAGAATAAATGAGACTTTGATAAGAAGAATTAGCTCATGGATTGAAGGAAAATATTGCATCATAATGATGTTGAACATTTTGAATGTATTTATAATGACTTTTGGGGAATAATCATTGTCTTAATTATAAGAAAACTTAATTTAGTTCTATATTGGTTTTGATTAAGGGTAAGTACCATGACATAGAAATTATACTCACACCACAATGGAGGCACTCACACAATATCGTCTTAGCCATTGAAATTTGGTGTGTTACTGAAGATGTGAAGGTTGATTCTACATGTAATAGTTTCCCATGTTATTCCACCATTGTATTCAAAGAGGGATATTAAAATAATGAAGATTTATTTTAAATATAAATCAGTTATAGAAACCATTCTACAACTAAAGCACCATGCAACATGTGATAAAGTAATCACATAGTAAAATACAATGTCACACTATGATTGTGGTAAAAATAGTAAAATATCATTTGGATTTTACTTCCATACCACTTGGGTATAGGGACCACACCGTTAGTCTATGAATCAGGTGGTGATGGAAGGAATATCTATAAATAAAAGTTGAATCATTCAAAATGAATGCATACATTTGAGATGGGTTTTAATAGAATTATGGGGGAGATGACTACCCATTCCATGGAGTGTTCTTAGGTGAGTTTTTATATTAATTAAGGAGAATAAAATGTGTTAAAAATTATCAATTTTATAGAATCTTGTGAGGAAAAGGGAAGTGAAAATTATTCGACATATTTTCCCTTATCATTATATCATGTACAAGAAATTTATAGACATATCCCTAGTAATTTTCGTGTTCTTATTGATAATAAGAAATGACCATGATTAGAAAGACTACAACCATTATTTAATTGGATTTAAATAATTGATAAGAATAGTTGGAAGATCCTGTATTTCACATTTGTATCATGTGTGTAATTTCTCATGCTTTCTATTTTCATATTTTCACTTCCATTCAAATCAAATTCACACTAACTGATATGGGAAAGTGAGTTCTAATTTGGGGTTTTATACCCATTGATTACCCCCAATTGTCTTCCACCATCACATGTGACTACAACATCGTATGAAAGAATTATTGAATTGTTATTTCATAAATATTCCCATATATATGTTTTTTAATTGATACATTTCTGATTAATGATATGTGTGGTGTGATGCCTTGGACCCACACTCCTACAATCTAGTGTGAATATATATAATCACTCCAAATTTGATTTGAAAACAATTGATGTGACCATAATTAAAATATCCATATTTATAATATCAATAAAAATATTGAGACACTAACATACTAAAGAGCTTTTAGGATTAATGTTTAATATAGGTAAGAAACAAATTTACCAAACAAACTCATATATTTCTCATACAATGGAAATATTTCTTATTATACAAAAAATTCCATATCATATAATAATTCTTCAAAATTTTCCACAAAATTATCCATTCATTATACCCTTATAAACGTATCATATGTATTATACTTCTTCCTAATATAGAGAAACAAAAACATAAGAAGAGTGATATCAAACACTCAATAAGTGTTAGTGTATATAGGAAATATCATGTTATTGGAAAGGAATTAATTTTTTTATAGTGATGAAAAGAACTAAATATTCCATATAACTAATATTACGAAATTTTATTATATACATGGAAATAATAACAATAAAATAATCCCATGGATTACAATAATTACTTTCATAGTGATAGAATGCATAATTTTGGACAACATAATCTTACCATAAAGACCTCAAGAAAACATATTATACATAAACAGGTAATACATATTTCAATTAACCAATATGTTTTATCAAATGAGACCTACCACGGCATCAAGGGGAAACATTGGGCCCCACTTGTTAATTCATTAGTACAAATAATTCATTATTTGAATGAAATAAATACAATTACAATGCATAATAAATATTCATTGGTATGTCAATACAGTATATTATGACAATAAATATATGTAATTTCCATACATTAAAAGGTAAATTAATGTAATAACAAGAACATAATCTATCTTGAGAAAGATTGTGGATGATATAATTAGAGTATATACCCAGTGAACCATGAGAAACAGTAAACTGTTTTGAAAATGACAAAAAATTCCTTTCGAAGGTAATTTAAAATTTACTAGGAGAAAGAAGTTTCTTAAAAGAAAATGATAAAGGCAGTATGAAATGCATTAGTACGGAAGCTGTTTAAAAGATGATTATTTTATTATTTTTTAAATAAGTTCATAGTTAATAGAAAAGGAAGTCATGAATCAATTTTAAATATCATTTTCATAAAATGTCTAGAAGGCCTATTAGAAATCCAAAATGAGGCACACGAGTTTTAAATATCATTTTAAGGAATGAAATGTTTCTTGGTTTTTCTATTTTATTTCATGAGAATCAATCCTTGATATACCATGTTTTTGAAATCCAAAGTGAGGAACATGGTTAGAGCACAATTAGTGATAACCATTCTCCTCCACCATATAGGGCCCAAAGGGTGTCACATAGTTGTTCAAACCATTCACCTTCAGATGCTTGGTCATATGATGTATCTTCAAAGAAATAAATTTGAATATCATTTTTCTGCACACAGTTAGTAAAAAACATGTCTCAATCTCATATGGTTAGTTGAAATTAGATAGTGGGTGAACGTGGGTTTTTCAAATCGTGTGGCTCATAAAATTGGAGGAAAAAATAGTCTTCCCCCCTACTAACTTTATATATTTTTACACCTTTTCCTTCCTCATTCTACCAATAGGTACTTTGTTGGAACACAACTTCTTTCTCCTCTTCCCAGGGAGGTTCTCCATTGTTTATGTTCAGAATCGGACATGGCCTACCATGTTGGAAGTCATTCAATGATTATAACCCTCCTATTTTATAATTTATTTGTTTTGTCTTCCATATTGAATGTTATTTATGTGAAATATAATTTTCCATATTTTTATGGTGTTCCCATATACATATATTTTTTCTAGACCTCGATCAAATAAAATATTGATAATGTATTAGTGAATAATTCTAAGAATGAGGTTGGTTTTTTAGTTACTTTACACATAATGTTTTTTCATTTTTAAATTATTTCCATTTTCCCTCCTATCAAACATTCAAAACATTGTTATTTAAACATTAAATACCTTAAATTTGATACCTATACCATTTTTAGACATGTTATGATACCCTCGTAGATGGTTGGAGGCCAACAAACCTAACATGAACCACCACTTAAGGTGATTTAAGTTAAATATGATTATAATGATCATTGTTTCCTAATGTGTTGAATCAAAACATGTGTGTTTTGAGCATTCCACTCATTATTTGGTTCTATAATCATATTAAATGAAGCCTAAAATGGTTAATATAATTTTATGAGTTGGATCATGTGTAATAATCCAATAATTTGGATGAATTTTTATATAGATATATACCTTGAATAAACTCTTTTCACATATAACTGAAATAATATATAGAATGAAGAAACATGTTAAATGGGTAGGATTGTACCCCTATTTCATTTGACATTTAAGAGTTTTATTTTTTAAAGCGCTCAACCAAAATGCATGCATGAATAGTAATGTGGTATGCTTCTGGGCATGATAATCGTATTCCCTTGTAATTTGGTCGGTTAATGACAAAAAATCATGGTGAATTGTTGTATGTAATGTATACTTACATGGACTTATAAATTACTCATAAATCTTAATTATAGATGGACTGATTCAGAAAAAAACATATCCATTCCAGCATCAATGATTTCCCCAATCCAATGATATACCATTTTTCATGTATGGTGATAATTTTTGTGGGTAGTTCACCTAAACCATTATTATTGTGATACATGGGAATGGAGTCCGTTACTCTTCATGATAATTGGGCATGGAATCCAATATTTTTCATGATTCCCAAGCATGAAATCAACTATTATTTTTGACATTCATGCATGGAATCTCTTAATACTCATGATATCTTGGAATGGAGTCCATTATTACTCTGTGATACTCTTGTGACTATGCATGGATTCATGGGTTACGCCTTAGGTTATGGATTTCACTACATGTTAATATATATATATGTATATATATGTTAATAAATATGTAATGAATAAATATACATACATATCCATATACTAATATACAAGGACACACATACATATATATTTCTAGTGACAAATGTTCAGAGATATTCCGTATTAAGCTAATGTGGGTATTTTTGGTTAGGTTTTCTTGAGGAATCATGGCCCTATTAGATTACATATATTTTTTAAAAGAATTAATTTTTATACATTCACACTACTTATATTTTTTTTCATGGACAAGATAGCATTAGACACCATTGGTGGTGGCCTACTAACTACACTCACACCCTGTTCAGGATGATGTTAGGTACCTAGACAGCCCTCATGGTTAAAGGATATGGATAATAGCCTATTATTTCTTTCATGTTATTATTATTTATGGACTAGTATTGGATATGGAATCATGGGAGTACCGACTGATCATGAACTCTCGATTCCTTCATGATTGGAGTCTTTTTTTATTTTTTCCTATCAGTATAGTTCTTTCTATGTATTGCCTATTGTAGGTCTGTTGTTTGTTTAGTATTTCATGTTATGAAATAGTTATATATTAATTATTTATTTATTTTCAGTTGTGATTATATATCTATACTATATTTTTCAGATTCTTCATTTTTATTTATTTCTGATTTCTATATGTATTTATTACTAATACAAAGGGTATAGTGTCCCCAATATACCACCATAAGAACCACATTGATAGTCACTAACCTCTATAAAACAGGGAGGAATGCTTCAGGTCGTGTGTTAAACTATTTTGGAGAATTGTTTTAATGGATTATGTGCCCAAAGGTTACAAAGTGATATTGAGGCTCTATTTTTCGTTGTCTTTCTATTTGGGGCATAGAGACAGGATACTAGGTATGTGTCAGTACTTTGTAAATATCTCATGACTATGTCTAAAAAAATCACCCACAAGGGAAATATCATTCTTCCAGGGATAGTATTATTTATGATGTTCTTATTATATTTGATTATAATTCGCCATTCAGTGATTTATGTATTTCCACTGGTTACTGATTTATAGATTTTTACCCATTGTATATATGACAAGATGTATTGTTACATGAATCATTAAACAAACATAAATATTCACATGTCATGTATATTCCATGCCAAATATTTTTCATTTCATGAATACTTGATTTTGTGGAGTCTTTATCTATATAATATGTTTGGTGACTATTTAGCATGCTTTGTTTTTTTGGATTTATTATCGGTTAAATAGTTTTATTGCATCAACCTAAATGTTGCCTTCCTAAATTTCTTAATAGTGTTCTTCCATTTAAATTAATTATTGTAATATATTTGAGCTATGAACCAATTATTTCATTGGATGAAACATGAATGGTTATGATTTAATGGGTTCCAAATGTAATTTATAAAGATTATGATGCCTTTATTAATTGACGAGGGGGATCGAGATAATTAAACAATTATAAATGAAACTATTATATTTTAAGACCGAAGGTAAAATCATGTTTCAGATACATGTATAAAAATGATAACCTATAAAAAATTTACCTTTATAAAATGGGAATGATAATTCTTCTAAATGAACCATGATATATATATACTAGATTGCAATTCTTGTAGAAAAAGATCATTTATAAATCAATATGTTATTCTAAACTTGTTTAGGCGGGTTCCTCTATAACATAGAAATGATGTCTCATTTGACTAAATCCCATAATGAAAAAATGGACCCAATTAGGTTAGTTGGGTAATGTTTATTATGTTATGATCTTTCTAATGGTGTAATTAATCTTTAATAATTTCATTATTATGTGTTTCACTTAACTGAATCCATTTTTGCGTGATGGGACCAATGTAGAAAACCTTTTTCTTTATATTCCTTAGTACTTTTCCCCATGGGGGTATATCTATTATAACGGGGTGGCTATTTAAATTGTATACAACCACATATATAGGTTGTGTATAAAGGTATAGTGAAATCATATAGAACCTATTCCTTTAATTTGATAACAGAACTTTGATCTGCTTTTGATATTTATTTTTGTGTGGATATAGTTAATTAAAATTACAATTAAAACCTAAAGTGTTTATCCTCAATATCATAAAGTTTAAATTTTATTTAACTAATCAATTTGTAATAATTTTATGTTTAAATAAATTAGAATTAAATTCGAAAAGGTAATTTCTATGATAATTTTCCAACTATTTCATATGAAGTCAACTATATTAAGTTCATAGTAGATATTTTCATTGTAATTGGTACTTTTTTTCCTTTTATGCCTAAACATCCTTAAATTTTGGGATAAATGATCATTAAATAAATACATCAAAATTGAAATCTCAATGTCGTGCCTTTATTTTCAACCCTTGATTAAGGTATGTCTAAAAATTGTCACCTTAGACTATAATGTGGATGATAACCATAGGTCTTTTTATTCCATTCAAATTTATTATGTTCTTAAAGGATTGGATGGTAATCCTAGTGACCTTCTAGGAATGAACAAATTATAGGGTCGAAAGATTATCCAATTGTAGGGGCTATCCAAGTTAAGGTAGTACCCTTTGAGTAAAATTATATTAGAAAAATGTCTTCTTGAAGTTCCATACAAGAGGTGTCTTTTGTGTTCTTTTTGAGTCAGGGGGGACTCTTAGATTATAGAACAACCACTGGGTTAGGATGGTGGTAATTTTCTAGTTTATCATTGTTGGAAGAGTGAGAACCATGTAATTCTACAGTTCAATGAGTTATACATGCTTTGGAATATTCAACCATTTTGTGGTTTTTGTGACCATTCTTATTTTCTAGTGGTTCTTTACCAAAGAGTCAAAATGTAATTAATAGTTGTATTGATAAAATGACTCGTAATTTATCCATGTGTACACTATTATATTCTATACTTTTTTATCTTCTATTTCATTTTTTTTCTCATTGTTTCATGTATTGTTACAAATGGTTATTATCGACTTATGTATTCATGCATTAAGCTACATGTTGTCTGCTCAAAAAGTTTTCATGATAATTTAATCTTTGTGGCTTCATGATTTCCTGGAATGGTTCATGAGTCATTAAGGATAATATCATAGGTCATATTTTGAGTGAATTTAGTTGGGTACTATAGAAATTGAGTATTCCCATTATTAGCAGATGATGTTGGATAAATTATTAGGTTCTATAACATAACTAATTGTAGTTATTTTTTGACATTGAATAAGATATATCATGATTTTAAATGGTTGGTCTTTCTTTTCCCTTTGATGGCACTTTTTATAAGCATGTTGGTCACATCTGTAATGCATTTTTTGTGGTGTATGGAGTGTGTTCCATGGGATGAGATCTTATTTTCAGTAAATTAGCACCTATAACCCTCCTAAGGCGGGGAGTGTTGTTTTAGTGGTAAATAGAATTTCCATCCATGTAGAGGGAGCATGACCATAGAGGGCCATTTTGGAATGATCAAACTAGATTATAGATTCCATGAGGCTTGTATGTTCTACATTTCTAATTATAGTGATGATGCTCAATAATAAACCTATATGTGGGTTTAGATGGATTACAAATTATAGATTTAGACTTTGGATGGATATGTGGTCCAGGGTTTTTATGGGTTAATAACACAACTTTTCTTGAAAGGAAACATAGTAGTTTGGTTGGTTGAGTACATAATTGTTGATGAATTTCAAGAGTCAAGAAAATACTTTGGTGGTTTTTAAAAATTTCCATGTGTACCTTTAGATTTAAGGTGATGCGATTGAGCCTCCAAATATAATGCTAGTTATTAAGAATAATGTTTTATAATAGGTCAGTCTGAAGTAGATCTCCTGAAGACATGATAATAAAATCTCAACATAGGGATGAGGTAGTTATATTTACATCTTGTTTTGTATGATTTCTATGTTTGGAACGTGACACATAAAATTGTACCAAAAGAGGTATTATCATGTTTTTAGGGTGTTGGGGTAGTTGAAATGTAATTGTATGTGGTTACACATCTTTAGCAGACATGTTTATAAGAGTTAGTAAAGGATAATATATCCTTTTTATGTCAGCATGGCTCAAAGAGATCTATACACATAAATTGATAAAATGTTAGTGTTATCCTAGTATATATGTGATCATACCCTATATCTTGAAATCATTGTGATTATACTTAAAGGGAATCAAATATTTATCGATCTATATAACCAAATAGATTTTATGGGTTGATGGAAGAACTCATGGTGCGTTATTCTTGTGACGAGATTTAAAACAAGACAAATGTGGAATAGTACACTATTGGACGTTTGGGAGTGGGGACCCTCATTATAAATAAGTACACGAGGAATGTCTTTGAAATGATTCTTGGAAGGTAGGATTGAGTGGTTGGTTACAATTACATTTGATATAGGAAGTGAAAATAACATTATCAATTCCATTTTCATTGTATAGATTACATGGGGCATGGAATGTGTTAATTATATTTAAAGAGTCTTATATATAGTGACCATGATACTCCTAAGGTGTGGAGTGGGATGTCACTCATTATTGGGAGGCCCTATTTTGGGAATGGTCATGGAATATCAAGACCAGTCATTGGATGGCCATTTTTTCCATGTTTTCTTTTAATAAATAACAAAATGTACAACTAGTATCCTCAGTAAATTCCAAGTATGGGTTCTATTATGGGTTTGGGTAAAATAAATATTTGAGCATTAAACCCATTGTAGATTATAAAAATCCATGGGTGATGTGTAATGATTGTGTTGGTACTGGTGAAAAATCCTGAAATATTTTTATGGGTGTTTTTTCGACTAGGTGTTATCATCATTAATTAGTTACATAATTTCTTTAGTGTGATCCAAATAGCCTTGGTGGGCCACAGAATTAAGGACCCGGAATCAGGGTTTTATAATGCCGCAATAATTAAAGATGATCATTTTTAAGATTATTTATGAGGATATGGTTTTACATGAATTTTTGAGGATATTTTAATGTGTTTGGATACAAATAGCATTGAACATGTCATCTAAAGATATGAGTGAACTGTAAGAGTCTTCTTGGGATTTTGAAGGAAAATCCGACACAACTATTTTAGATTTATCAATTTATGTTTGATAATTTCTGGATAAAAGGTACCAAGATATGATTCATCATGTAAAACTATGTGTCATGAGTTGATAATTTTTCTATAAGAATTTCTAAAAAAATAGGTCCAGGTTTTAATAAGAAAATCTGTTGGTGGGAGTATCACAGCTCAAAATTGGTCGTAGAAATAGAGAGTCTATTGTAGGGAGTTCTTTTGGGTGAATAAATAACGATACAATGATGAGATCATACATTGGATTACATTGTGTCATTTAAGCCCTATTTTGATGTTTTAGATTTGAGACATAGTGTTGGCTTGAGTTTTAATTTTTTAGGTGCATCATGTTTAATGTTACACTTTCATGTGTGTTGGCTATCGGAAACGAATCATATCCCTTTGATTGTAACTTCAAGACCCAAGTAGGGAAGTTGGGGTATTGGTTACTTCGTATGGATTAAAGTGGATGTTAAGTTCAATGTTGGTATGATTGTAAAAACTTGTAATTGGGATCATGTTCAAAATACAAAAGGAGTTTGAACAATCGTTTGGGGGACGGGCTGAATCTTAAAGAGATCTTTGCAACATTATTCATAGAGTTGGAACATTTAAAACTATTCTTTTTAGATGGATTTTTAGTAAAATTTTTGTTTCATTGGTTTTCCATTGATTCTTTGGAGTGATGGACTTTAAAATCCTAGTTTTTTGAAATACAATGGGAAACTCATGATTAGCACACAATTAGTTATAACTGTTCCCCTCAACTATACGCTGCCTAGAGGGTGTCACTTAGTCTAGAAAACAATGAACCCATGTATTCGTGATCTTGTGGGGAATCTATATAAAATTTTGGACATTAACATAATGAGTTGGACATGTTTTCAAAAATTGTGCACCTAGCATGTTCGGTTTGTGCCACATAGGAAGTGGGTGTCCACGTTTGGTGCATAGTTTTTCCAAATTTTGCGGAAAAATGATACAACTCTTAAAATTAGGAAAATGATGTTTTGAAATTGTATATTTTATTTTTTTCCCATTTTTTTATCCCAAATTGACCTAGGAGTTCCTCAATATGTGTATCCATTCCCCCATCTTCCCATGTGTTCCATCCTTGATTGAGTTCAGAACCCAATATCATCTATTACATTTGAAGCCTCTCAATAAGGATAACACTCTAATTTCTTCTTTTCATTTTCTTTGTTTCCCTATAGAATAATTTTATTTAAATGTGATATCTTGTTGTATATTTTTAGATTTTTTTCTATTCTTCAAATTTCTCTCAATCCGTCCTAAATCGAGGCACAATAACAGACTAGTGGAGTGTTCTAAGCATGAGGTAGGTGGTCTAGTTTTTTTACCTTATAGTTTCATCATTTACCAATTATTTCCATTTTCATGAATGTTATAAATATCACATGTTTATCCTATCAAACTAATTGACTTAAATTGAATATTTCTACCATTTTAGACACATTATAATAACCTCATTAATGGTTAGAGAGATATAACCCCACCCCTAGCCCCCACATATAGTGATATCAGTTAAAAATTATTATAATGATCAATGTTTCCTAATGTGAAAAATCAAACCATGGGTTTGTTGATATTTCCAATAGATAGGTTGTGCTATAATCAACTTAAATAATGTGTGAATTGGGTAATATAAATGTATGAGTTGAATTATTTTTAATTAATTAGATAATTTGAATGAATTATCAGATGATTATATACCATGAATTTAACATTTTCACTTGTATGTGAAATAATATTTAGAATGTCAAAACTTATTAAATTGGTATGATAATACCCCCTTTATCCTTGATTTATTAAGTGTTTGATCATTATAAGTGATCAAGCTAAATGAAAACATGAATGGTGATGTGGCATTATTATGAACATAACCCTTATATTACTTTTTAATTAGATTGACTAATTAAATAAATTACAACGAATTAACTATGCTATGTATACTTTCATGGACTTAAAAATTCAATAT
Organism: Viscum album; assembly: GCA_963277665.1. Classification (NCBI taxonomy): domain Eukaryota; kingdom Viridiplantae; phylum Streptophyta; class Magnoliopsida; order Santalales; family Viscaceae; genus Viscum; species Viscum album. The sequence goes on along the minus strand of OY728143.1, from coordinate 1,267,143,916 downwards.
AAATCTTATTTTCAAAAGAAAATATCCTGATGAATCATATCCATTCTAGAATGGGTTATTTTTATGGAATATGATGTACGATTATCCATGTATTATATTAACTAGTTATGGACAGTTCACCACATCACTTATTATTGTGATACTTGGGCATGGTGTCCATTATTATTCATGATACTTGAGAATGGACTCCCTTATTATTAATGGTACTCAGGAATTGAGTGCCTCTTGATTTTTAATAATCATGAATGGAGTCACTTATTACTCATGATACTCAAAGATGGAGTCCCGTATTAATCTATGAGACTCTTTTGGCTATGCCTGGTCACATGAGTTATGCCTCAGTTCATGGCCTGAACTAATATCAACATTTTTTAATATATGGATATATGTGCTAATATGAATATATTTCCTATATATAAATACATATATATATAAAAACACATACTTATATATATCTATATAGTGACACATGATAATGATGTTCTGGCCTAGGGTGAAGAAGGTATGGTTGCCCCGGTGTCCTTGAAAATCCTGAGAATGTCTTGGTTAAATTTTTATTGTTTATTTATTATAAATGTACACAAAATTATTTTAAATTCACAAGTAGGAAATCATTATACATCGTTGGTAGTGATCTACTTAGTATATATCACCCCCTATTTGGGTTGTTGTTGGGCACATAAATAGACCTCTTGGTAACATGATCAGGATCATGGCCTATAATTACTTCTTTCTATTATTATTTATGGACTAAGAATGTAAAATAAATATTGGGAGTTGTGGTTAATCATTTACTCAAGATAACTTTATTATTTCGAGACTTTTGTTTATTTTTCCCTATTAGTCTGTTCATGTTTATGTATTACCAATCATATGATTGGTTCTTGTGTATTGAAGCATCATCATTCATAGTTATTTATTTATAATTTATTGATTTTCATTAATGATTTTATTTTGATTATTTTTTCTTCATCTTCTTCCTCTACTACTTCTTTATTATTTCATTTTGTATTTATTTCTATCCATAGGGTATAGTCTCCCCTTTTTACTACCTTTAGACCATCATTGTCAACCTGAAGCCTCTGACATATGGGGAGACACACTTAAGGATATGTAGAGACCTAAACTGGGGAACCATTTCAGTGTCTCCTAGTAAGGTAAATTACAATATTCATTATATAATGTTTTTGAACCATCCATGTAAGGTGGTGATGAAAAACAAAACATGTCCCTTCGTGGAGGTGGTAGTATTCATATACACCCAGTTCTGATTTTAATTTTTCATAGAATAGGAGGGATATAGAAAATGGTTTCTATTTTTTGAATCTTAAACATGTTATAAATATCATATTTAGTTTTTAGATAACCATTTATAACCATATATATAAGGAAGTTACTAAAAAAAAGACATTACTTTTTTGTTGTGGTAGTCTGTAAGTATGCATGAAATATGTTCTCATTTTTCTAAGTGGAATGGGTAGATAATATGTATAACAATAACATAATAAAATTTAATTTTACTAATAATACTAATTTAATTTTATTGTGTTAATATATATATTTTTTAGTATAAATATTTATAATAGGAAAATGTTAAGTAGTGAATAATAGTCACGTTGAAAATTTGAAGATTATCTTTGAAGAGCTCTAGGAAAATGAGTATTTTGGTATTTTCATGGGATATTAGGGATGGAATAAAAATTGGATAGGTCTTTAGGGAATGTAATTTTTTTATATTTTAAATTTTAAATTTTAATTTTAAAGGGTAGTTAAATGGGTGGTGGAAGTCTCATTTTATAATTGCGGGGAGTCTCATTTTTACAAATAATACTTCCTTCTACTAGAAGCCAATGAAGATTTCAATTATATAGACACAAAAATGAAAATGAAATAAACTAAGTAAAAAAATATTTTAAATAAATATGGTATGTGTTTTTTGATAGTGTATTCCATTTCTCATTGACTTTACTTTTTACCCTCAATTAATTTTACCATCGTAACTTACATTTTTAACTTGGTGACTTATTTTGATGCCTATTAATAAAATTAAAAATATTATATTTTTTATATTATGATAAAAAATATGAAATAAATTTTATCATATTAAAATTATAAATTTGATAAAAATTAATTTTACTAAAAGTCAACTTAACGCAATGAAAAATATTTTAGAAAAAAACTAATTTTGTTTCAAAATGTTATTCATAGGTTGAAAAATTAAATATAATAATTTAAATTGTATTATTTTAATACTCAACATATATTTCTTCTATAAAAATTAGTCATATCCTTTTAGTACATTATTATTTCATGATGATTTCCTAAAAGTTATAATACTTGTACAAAGTATATTTTCACTGTTCAACCAAAAAATTCAAATTTTTGGAAAGATACAACAAATCCACCCCAACATAATTATGATATGTTTAATGAAAAATGATTTCATTTTTTAAATTTAATATTATGAAATTCAATAATTTAACTTTTAAATTTAAGCATAAATTATAAGGAAATCCCATTTTAATAAGAAACTCACTTTTTATATACTTTATATGTACTTAATCTTATTTCATAAAAATTATAATTTAGTTAAGTGTTAACCTATTTAATTTGACATTGAAATTTATTATTAGAACTGTTTTATTATATAGTTTGGTGTTATTTATTAAGAAATGGTATATAATTTATTGAAAAATAATATTCTTTTAAAAATTGATTCTAAATGATTTTATTTTTAATTTTGAAGATTAATTAATTTTCTTATAATAATTTAATTAGTATCATCAATATTTTTTAAAAAATATTTTTTATTCAAATTCTTAATTTAAATTTATTTTATTGTAATGTATAACGAATAAAATACCAATAATAATGAGAATATAAAATTTCCTAATAATTAAATTAATATATCTACAACATCATAATTAAAGGTACATGATATTTTAATGTTTAAGATGATATTTATCTAGTTTGTTTGAAGTCTATGTAATTTTGGGAGTTTATTAAAGAAAAATGAGGTGTGCCCTAGTATTTGACAAAATTCACATTTTGAATAGTTAATTCACAACATTAATTAATTGTTTGGAAGATGCCACAAAAAAATATCCTAGCATGAAAATAATTCATGATAAGAATATAATTCTTTTTTGGAAATGGTCGGCCAATATTTTTAATTCAAGGAGACCCCTTTTTTAGTGTACATAAAACTAGACGGATTCATGTTTTGAATCCACGATTTATAGCCTAAATCATTTATGATGAGTGGGTTTTATCACGTCGCACACCTGACCCTTCTATCATTTGATTTTTTTCCTTCTCCCTAAAACCATATCTCTCATCAAGTTGATTTGGGGGGGGGGGGTTCTTTTTTTTGGTCACACTATTTCGCACCTTAATCTTTGGCAGGTTAGGTATCTTCTCCTTTTGATATTTCTTTCTTCTCTGTTTCATTTATTATGCCTATCTTGGTTTATCAATGGTGTTGCACTACTTTTTCTGAGTCTAATCATCAGCATGTGATCTCTCTCCCGAAACCTTATAGATTCCTCATTTCACTTGTTATTTGGGGGCAAATTATATTGTTGGTTGTGGTGGGGAACATGAGGTTATCAAGTTATTTATGGATTTAACCCCTCCAATGATCCATTTTGATTATGTAATTTGATTCTAAGACATGATAATTGATGTTAGGGCCTCCATTAATTACTTTGGGGTATCCTTTACACTCTTGTAGTGTGGATCCCATTATATGTTTTTTTGTACCCTATTTTAGGTAGGTTGAACTATCTCTTTCCAATGTATGATGAACCATAATTTTTCTTGGTTATATAAATCGTTTTACAATTTATTTTTCCAGATTTTTTTTGTTTGATATGTGTGTCTAAATAAGTTTTTGAGAAAATATGGTTTTATAATCATTTTGGTAAAATAAAGGTGATTTTAAATTTAATGTCAAATGGATTATGAAATGGGGTTTCAAAGTTGGTTTTTGATTAAAATGAGCTTTTGGAATGGTTTTTGTAATGTGATAAAATCTTGGAAATGATTTGATAAATACAGAATATAAAATCCTTGTATACATAGTTCGAATGCGTTGTATATGGGATCTCCATTTTGTATTATAAATGGGTTTAATTTCATGGGTGTTCTTCCATTTCCAGATAGAGATGAATTTTTCTCTAGTAATTGATTAACATGGATGAGGATTCACCTTCTATGGTGTTCCTATATTCCCTAAACCTTGATTAATAGGTTCTATGGACTTATAATGTGTACAACTCATAATTGATGTGTGAGTGAACCATCTATCCTAGTTATAATCTATCCTTGGAGTGTGTTACCTTTATTCTTCATCCTTGTGCTATATTTATTGGATATTCTTATTTTGATTAATGTTAAAATATATTGAAAATTTTCTTTAGAACAATTTTTTCAACCTTGTTTTAGAACAATGGAAAAAGGGGGAAATGCTTACCATGATTTTGATATAAAACTATTTAACTACATATAATTCCTTGTTTTCTGTAAATTGACTATAATTGGACTATTTTACACAAACTTCATATAGATAACATGAGTGGGATCCTAATAATCTCTTTTAGGTCACACCCTTCACATTCCCTTAGTGATGTGCATACCCTATATTTTCTTTTGCTATAGGAATATGCATGGTAATGCAATGAGGTTATGAGTTTTATGAAACTGGGTATAGGTGGTTGGTTTTGAGAAAGTGGTACATTTACTAAAAATTCCATAGTGTAGTTGGTTCTAGTTTTATATTTCCTTTTGGATGTTGTACATGTACCTTGGTGGTTATATTGTTGTTTTTAAGTTTTATCATAGTCACTATTTTTCTTTCATAATGGAATGTGATATATTTATGGATTTCGTTATATATATATTTATATGTCATGTATATTTTTTTATGTTGGATGAAATAATTTCATTATTTTTATGTTCATCGGATGAGTGTTAGTCGCCATCCAATGAAAATCAGGATCACCCATCGGGTTATTGGGGAACCGGTTTAGAAAATAGTTTATCGGGAATATCAGGTCAGCTCATTAGAATAATATCCTAAATTATACATTTTTATCTTCTCAAAATATTTCCATAATACCTAAGGTCAATATAAACAATGTTGGTCATCACAGGTGGTGGTTTGGCTAGAATAGATCTCATAGTGATTTCTATAATCATGAGATTCACCTGTAGATGATTTCTCTCAAGACACTATTATGGGAGTTTTTCTTGGGATTGGTTTAGGGATAACTCTAGAGAATCCACCTATTTATAAACCTTAAAAAATTATCCTCATAAGGAATAATTCTACCAATTTATTCCATTTATACTACTTCTTGTGTTGATTTTGTTACACGGTTACTTCTATTTATACATATAAATTAAATGATAATGTGATAATGATATTACTTTATTTATTTCATGGTTAGATTTTGTTATCATATTTATTTTGTAACATGGTTACTTGTATTTATACCTGTAAATTAACTGAAAATGTGATAATGGTCATAATATAATTATGACTCGGTTCACTTTCATTTAGAAATTAGTTTAAATCCAACTATCACAATTTTTAGAATTATAATTTTTTAGTTTTTACCCAAGGAGTCTTAGAAAATTTCTAGAAATTTCAACCATTATAAAAAATAAGATGTGAATCCTACTAGATAAATTAAATAAAATGGTTTCTACAATGTAGGATTAATACGTGGATGAGTAGACCCTCTAAAAACACAAAAAAATATTTCATATTGGATGAGGTAAGGTTCAACCAAAAGGGTTAAAGGAAAATAAAATAAGGAGATTGATTTTAAACCATTAAAAGGACTCAACCATCTTTATCCAAGGAAATATAATGAGGAGGAAGTAAATTTTAAATAAAATTCAATGAATTTTAATGAAATTATATATTTATTTTAAATATATATGTAGTAAGTAAAAGGATAACATAATGGTAACATTCCATTTATGTGTCTCAATTATTGAATGATAGGAAACTTTTAAAAAAAAATCCATAGTAATGAACCATAAGATCTATATGATGTCCAAAATCAAAGATCATCAAGAATAAAATGGTTTAAAGAAGTCATAATATTGGAATTTATTCAATGGAAAATTAAATTAAAATACCTCAAAGAAATAGAAAAAGATTCCAAAAATAATGATATAATGTATTGTGATAAGGATAGTGAAATATATAGAGAGTAATAGTATGATTAAAGGCCAATGGAGCTTATAGAAAAATCAAGTTATTCCAAAGATCCCTCATGTGAATAACATATATGGAGTTGTGGAGAATAATAACACAGTGATGAGGGTGCACCAAATTTTTTTTAATTGAGGATGGGGCTTATGTAGTACATGAAGGATAATAAGAGTCTTGAAAGGGAAAATAAATCAACAAAATATTTTAATTACGCATTTATAGTGAATCAAATGAAAATATATTTTAAGGATTCTAATGGTGTTCACATGGATGATTGGTGATGTTATTATTATCCTTAATGTTAGCGATAATATTCTTGACATTACTATAATAAATCTCACAACCGTGAATGAAGAATATAACCTCTTGAGGTGATGATAGTTGATGAAAAATTTCTTTAAGTAGGACATTTCATGTAATATAAAATTCTATAAAGGAAGTGGGTGAAGGCTTAAAATCGGAAAAATAGGTAAAAAATTATACTAAAACAAATTTTTGGGTCATCCCATTGTACTAAAAACAAGTGTTTTTTACACCATGACTTAAAATATAGATAATGGAGGCAATAATAAAGGGGAGATGAATGTCATTACATCACCCAAGATGGCGAAAACCCCATTTTTTATACAAATATATATGATAAAAATTAAAATATTATATAGGAGAATAATAAAACCAACTAGAAACCTAAGAGAAAGATTAAGTTCGATAAAAATTAAAATATGAATGATAGGATAAGAAAAAAGATATAGGTTTCAAATTAAATATATGATCAACAAGAATATTTAAAAGAATATATCAATTATCAGTGATGATTGAAAATTGAAGGAAAATTTTGATGTTATATATTATTTGATCACAAGTCATATGTGTGATGGTACAATATTTTACTCCATCAAAAAAATATAGGTGTTCAATTTTTGGGGAGTAAACTTGATATTCCAAGATGATGGTCATGAAAATGACCAAATGGGAAGGTTTAAATGAAAAATTATTTCAATACTATTGAGGACCTTTGGGAGAGATTTGACCAACCTAAACACACTAAAAATAAGTGTCTCACCATGATACCAAAATATGTAAATCAAAAGGACAATTTAAAATATGTTAATAATATTAATAAAAAATAGCATAAAATGGAGGTTGATATTGCATATAATCTAAACAAATAGAATGCATGGATAGTTTATAGTGGTTTCTTATTAAAAATATAAGAAAAAAATAATCTATTGAATGATATAAAAATGTATTATAGAGGAATTATCAATTTATGAAATCAAGGATCACCTAATTCTAATGGAGTTAGATACACCAATATGTGAAAAGAAGAAATCCCATGATTTTCTCTTTTGTGATGTGTTGAGTTACAATACCTTGATTTTTTAGTAACATTATCATAATGGTAATGTGGTGATTTTTCATACTAATGGATGGGTGAATAAGTGGTTAAAATATGACATAATATTTAAGAAAGGGTATCAAAAAAGTGGAAATTTTTATTCGAATATACAATTAACTAAATAGTTATTTATGAGTATAAAGGAGGAAAATCAATTATGGTCAAAGAGGATTCTCAATTTGAGGAAAAAGAACATGGAAAAGAATTTAAAAAATATTGTACAAAGATATTTACAAAATATGAATCCTTAGTGGATTAGAAATTGTGACACATGGAATAGAGATAGAATTAGTAAAATAAATCCATAAATATGTGGAGATAAAAACAAAGAAACCTCTAGAGTAGGTATACTCATATAAGTGTAGTCCAGTGAGGTTGAAGTCATCGAATAGAGGTATCTTTATAAATATGATTTTTATGTATTTAACCACATGAATTAAATTTGTTTTAGGTCAAGTAAATAACCATAACATGGGAAATTCAAGAAATTTACAAGAATATTTAAAAAACAAGTGGCATGTGTTATAAAAATTACATGATTGGAAGATGGATCCATGTAACAGCCCAAGATTTTATGAAAAATATTCTTTTTAATTTCACTAATGTCTTGTGTTGTATGCTACACCAAAAGGAGCTTGCACAACACGCATCCTTGACTTGCTTTGCATTACACGCAATCGCGACCTTCCTCGATAGCGTGTGTAGTACGCAATAACGAGTTTCACTAAACAACAATATGCTAGCCGTTATGAATAGTAATAACCACTTTTTGAAATTTTGTAAATTTTATTTTTCAAAATGGAATTCATTTTTGGATTCGTAGTATTGAATTTAGCCTAAGGTGAAATTTTGGTACTTTTCGGATAACTTTCATATTCTGATGAATAGTGAAAATTACTAGATTATAATTAAAAACAACTTTTTTAATCGAAATAATTAATAGTGATAAATCATTAAATTGAGTGGTTTTAAAGTACATTTAGAATATATTTTTACAATTTAATACGATGTTGGTCATTGGATGTAATTTCACATTTAAACCAGACATAAACAAGTGTCAATCTTTTGGTAGATATTGTTTCTTAAAAACACGCTATTTGTTTTAACAGCGGGATTTAATTATAAAGTTAATTAATGCAACTTCTATGTTATGAATTTGGTAAAATAGACTTTATTTTTGAATTTGGAATATGAAATATAGCTTAGGATGAAATTTTGGTATTTTTCTGAAAACTTTCAATTTTTGATGAATAGTGAAACCACTAAGTGGTAGGTTAAAAACTGAATTTTGCATAAAACTTAATTTTACCGCTTCTGTGAATGGAATTTTGAAAATCCGACAGACACGGTTAATATCAAGGACTAAAATATGGTTCAATGAGATGAAAATTATTTTTGGTGAATAGTAACTTTTTACTTTTTTTACCACGGTTAATAGTAAATAGGGTAACTAAGGGTAAATATGATATTACTATTACCCTAACACATGTCCTAATTCTATTGGATAAGTTTAATTCGACCAAAAACAACCTTATGAATATAATATGACCATTTAGGTCCACTTGGATTGGATTATGACATTTAATATTATTTTATTTAATGAATAGTTAAAATAGTTAAAATCAAAGTTTAATAACTAAAACATTTTTAATATGGGGTTATACATAAGATAAATTCGACTATAAATATTCATTAGAAAGCTAAAAAGATTTCCTACATAATGATATTTTATTTATAATTTTTAGACTTTAAATAAATTAATTTATTTTTGACACAACGATGATGTAGTAATTACCCTTTTAAGGAAATATTAACATAATTGATGTTATAAATGCTCAAATGAATATAATTTAAGACTTTTTATGAATTAAACTAATTTTCTAGGTTACTATGATGTATTAGTGTCGATTTAATCAACTTTGTTCGAACATATAATTCTGTTATGACTTTCAAAAAAATCATATATCAAATAGTGTCAAAATTGACACAAAATAGTTTTTAAATCAAATATTATATTATTAATTGTTATTTTATTCCTAAAAATCTAAGGTTCGGCCAAATGACTTAGATAAAGATATATTTATTAATAATATACAATTTGGGGTTCTTTTGGCATGTTATAGTAAGTGTATTAACCATATAGTGAAAGAAAACAAAAAGACACGGTAAAAGTTAAATTATTTAACTTAGAGTTAAATCTAATTGATAAGGTTAAAATAATAACCTAAACTTGTCTAAATCATATTGGTTGATAGGATGTCGACCCATCCCCACCTTAGCTTCGATATAAGACCCTTTGGAACCATTATAAACCGATTTTGACTTTAATATAAAATAATATTTTGAGATATTCCTAAGGTGCCCCTCTCCTCCCTTATAAAAGGACACCTCCTCCCCCTCCTCCTCACACCAATTTGAGCCCTCAAGCTCGGACAAACCCTGCCAAAATCTCTTCTCCACTTCCCTAGCAACATCCTAGAGGTTCTGGTCTTCCTCAAAGACCAATTTTAGTTCCCTAAGAGGAGGTCTCAAAGAGGAACTTCAAAGAAGAGGTAATTACCGTTACCAATTCTTTCATCTTTATTTCTTCTTCCACTTCTTCTTCTTAGGTTGTTTCCTTATAAAGTAATAACATCAGTATCACTCATATACTGATATGTTATTATAAGTATGAAACAACCCTATTTCACCATCTATCCATCCTACGGAAAAAGAAATCACCGCGCATGCGTACGTACGGAATACCGTCTCCACGCCGTGGTGTAATCTATTTTCCACCACCACCTTACATGAATGGGTATAATTTTGTAAAGAATAACTATACATAGTTATTACAACATCATATTGATTCTGATATATTGTAAAATCCACTCCAATTCAATTCAATATTTATAGAAATGATATCATCGCTCGTGCGTACGTACGGACTACCGTCTCCACGACGCGATGAGATTCATTCTCCATGTTAACCATTTAAGAATGATTATAATGTATATATAAGAAATAATAATGAAATATATGACATTATAAAGCTACTGGATTTATGTATATATATACATATGTATGTCATCTACTTACTTCCATTTCAAGACAATAAGGAAAGAAAAACAGCGTTCATGCGTACGTACGGACTACCGTCTCCATGAACGGTGTTTTTCATTTTATTTATCTATCTATTATATATATATATACTGAATATATATGATATATAAATCATATTTTATATTCTGGAAGTAATTAAATCATGATATAAGTAATAATGATGTCAAAAACAACAAGTCAAAACACCTACAATAAATGAAATGATTTTACCAAAACGCTTCTTTAACATGGAATTTACAAAAGAACGGGTAATATAATGTCATAAGTGAACCATATATGATATCATAACAATGAATATGATTCTGTAATAAGTCAATGACATTATTTAAATCATTATACAGGAGGTTCGGACACATACGAAGCAAATTGGACCTAAGGTAAGGGAAATATCACAATCTCATTTTTATCCGAGATTGTTTATTCGTAAGTATTTACTGGGGTGTATTTTATCATCCACATCCATGTTTCATCAATATGTAATATTATTTCCATCCACCTACAATTGTTTAAATCCATTTTTACTCTTCGGTGAGTTTTTAGTAATATGTATGAAAGGAATCTTTTGTCGTTTTTCGTACGAGGTACTTTTTGACTTTTCCGACAAAAGTACGAAGAATGTTTTTTTAACTTATACGGCATGAATGGATTTCTAAAACATTATTTCCAAGAAGTTTCCTTTACAAGATTTTAAGTTTATTTTTAATCAACTTCTTTTAGTTTATAATTGTACGACATGTTAAGAAAGGAAAAGTATTTTTGAAGCAGAAAGGATATTTTCCTCAAGAATGAAGTTCAAGTATTTTATCAAAATTATTTTCCATCTAAGATAATAAAAGGGTTCTGTTTTTATCCCTATTATTAAATTGGTTTGATTATGTTGTGATTGAAATATTTTTATGAATTACTTTATCTTATATGAATTGATTTATGATGTCATGATGTTTCAAGAATCCCATTTTTGTTACATGTGTTATGCGATGATGTATGGTTTATGATTATGTGGAACACATAAGAAAGGATTCATTATAAGATGGTTGGGACCTATATCTCCCTCCAATGCATTGGGTAAAGATTTTATATCTCATGAGATAGACATGGCTGAAATGGTAGGTTATACCGGTTCAGTGAAACAGGACTGAAACGAGGGTTACTCGATTCAGAAAGGGACTTTGTCCACTAAGATAGTCTTGGCAATGTGTCATGACTAACAAGAAATGATTTTCCATGATTATGTGTGCATGCCACAAAGTTTCAAGTTTCATGTTATGATTATGGTGATCTCATTTTCACTTCTATGATTTGTTCGATGTTAAGATATTATGATCTCTTTTGCAGGTTATAATTTTCAAAAAGATATGATATGATTTTTATTTCTTTTGTATACCCTTACTGAGCATTTGAGCTCACCCTTTTTTGTTTTCTTTTCCCCAGGATATAAAGAAAGGTTTTAGGTAAAAAAATGGAAGATCTTTATGGGAGATATTGAAGATCTTTCACCAGGATTAGAAGATTATGTTCCGAGTTTCCAAAGACACTAAACTATTACGATCCTTGTGTGTGTGTTTTTTGTTATGTACTAAGTATTCCGCAAATGTAATGTAATGTCCATGTACGCCAGGCTTCGGGTCTCTACAGTTGGTATCAGAGGAAAGGTTTAGTCAACCTTTGGAAACTAGGATGCGAAAATGTTAGTGAGATCCCTAGAGATATTTCTAAGGTATGTCTAGGGATGCCCCTAAGGATAAGTATACGTATAGGATATAGTCCTAGAACTATGGTAACGATATTAGATTAAACCAAAGATGTTAGATATTTTATGTTACTCCCCCTTTATTATGATTTTTGCCTCTCACACTATTCTTTTTGGGTTTTAGACGATGGCTGGAACCCGAAGGAACCGTGTTGATCAATGCAATGGACAATGCAATGATTGCCCTCCTGAACAAACAAATGTTATGGGAGATGGAGTGCAAAATCTTATTGCTATACTTACACAAGCTATGAATCATTCTGGACTTCCAAATGAGCAGAGAAGGGAACAATATTCTATTGAGTCCTTCATGAGGCAACGTCCACCTTCTTTCAGTGGGTCTTCTGATCCACTTGTGGCTGAACAATGGATCAGTACTACTGAAAAGATATTTTCAGTTCTTCAATGTTCTGAACATGATAAAGTCATCTTAGCAGTATATCGTTTGGAAGGTGAAGCTGATCAATGGTGTAATCTTATCAAGAATACGATGCCAAGAGATGAAATTGAGTCCATGGAATGGGACGAGTTCAAGAACTTGTTTTTCAGTAAGTACTTCCCTCGTATTCTTTGAACAAAGATGGAGAAAGAGTTTCTTGAACTGAAGCAAAGGGACGATGAATCTGTTGGTACCTATGAAGCAAATTTTACAAGACTTGCAAGGTATGCTTCTGGTATTATCATCCAACCTGAAAGTAAAGTTGATCGATTTTTCAGTGGCTTAAAACCAAGTCTTCGAAGGGCATTAGCTATAAGAGACTCCAGTAGCTATGAAGAAATTGTGCATTGTGCTATCAAGGTAGAAATGGAAGTTGGTGTTACATATCCATCTCATGGTTTTGACAAGAAACGAATGATGGAGTTCAAGGAGAAATCTCAGAATAATGGTGAAAAGAAGATGAATGTTTCCTTATGCACAAAGTGTGGAAAGAAGCATGGTGGAGATTGTCTTAAAGGGACTAGAAAATGTTTTAAGTGTGGAAAAGAAGGTCATCGAGCAGCTGAGTGTCGAAGTAATGGAAAAAGGGTTTCTAATGATGTGAATAAAGCAAACACTGCAGAGAACGCACCACCAACACTTCAATGCTTCAAGTGCAAGGAAATGGGGCATTATGCTAATAATTTCCCTAATCCAAGGGTTAGTGATGATCAACATGAGCAACCACTGAAGGCAAAGGACAAAGGGAAGTCACATGCGATCACTATTGGCAATGTTGAATATGACAACGATGTGGTGGTATGATTAAGTGTTTATGTAATGTGATTCCAAAATAATGTTGTATCATGGAATATTGGAATATTTATGTATTGGTCTAATGTGGTATTCAAAGTGATTGAGATATTATGCGCATAATGAAGGGAAAACGAGAAAATGAAATGTTTAACAGTATTCATGATCTCATGATTGATATAAGGACTAAGTTTGAGTATATAGAATTTTGAGGATTTTGGTATGTGAAAAGTGTTAACTTTTAACTGCATTCATGTTTTCACTAAGGTATTCAAGAGAATACACGATTAAGGACTTTCAATGTTTGGAATGTGACCAACAAAACATATCTTATGATATATGGGATCGACGATGGTGTTAAATCTCCGATAATCGTTTTCACTATATTATGAGAGTCGACTGCAGTATTATGGATAAGCCTAAAGATTGGAATGAATTATGTTGGACATAAGTTAGTATTGTTTGTTTTTTTGATATTATTGATGGGATGTTATAGTAATATAGTTTTATAAAAAGGACAACCTGCAGGACGGGCGACAGCCCATCGCTTTGGACAAGGCTGTAGGAATCAAACCCACAACCGAAGTGCGACTGGCCTTTATCACCTACCACTGGCCTACAGGAAGTCCCTGTTTAGTAGAAACTAGTTTTATTATATTAAGCAGTATGATATATGAAGTATAAGTCCATTTTAGGACCCATATATGATTAATCTCACTATAGATCGACTTATGCATATAATTTTTGCTAACCTTTTTTTTGAGACAGATGGAATGACCCATCGTTCTATCACATAATCTGATAACACTTTAGGAATAACAAATTCAACTTCATTTATTTAAGAGATGAAGTGGAAATTGTTCAAGACATGAACAACAGTGAGATTGTACCAAAATAAATTAAGTATTTATTCTAATTCAAATTTTCAACTTTAGGGAAATGATCTTGAAAACCAAAAATGTTGTCCTAGTGATTTTATACCTGATGAATCAGATGGTACCTTATATCATCACAAATCTATGTATTTGTGATTACTGGCTTTTCCATAGCCATGTTGTCTACCACTCTCCATCAGAACATGATGGTTAGATTTCTCTTCCATATCCATATTTTTACCTATGTGGAAACCCAACGATTAGTTTATTTGGGTAATCGTTACATTTCATACTTTAGTTTTTAAAGCCAAGTTTTGGTATTCCTTTTTACGATGTGGGATTCTATTAAAGAAACTTTAGAATAGTAAACCATTTATAACCCCGATGAATTTCGAGGGCGAAATTCATTTTAAGGGGGGTAGAATGTAACAGCCCAAGATTTTATGAAAAATATTCTTTTTAATTTCACTAATGTCTTGTGTTGTACGCTACACCAAAAGGAGCTTGCACAACACGCATCCTTGACTTGCTTTACATTACACGCAATCGCGACCTTCCTCGATAGCGTGTGTAGTACGCAATAACGAGTTTCACTAAACAACAATATGCTAGCCGTTATGAATAGTAATAACCACTTTTTGAAATTTTGTAAATTTTATTTTTCAAAATGGAATTCATTTTTGGATTCGTAGTATTGAATTTAGCCTAAGTTGAAATTTTGGTACTTTTCGGATAACTTTCATATTCTGATGAATAGTGAAAATTACTAGATTATAATTAAAAACAACTTTTTTAATCGAAATAATTAATAGTGATAAATCATTAAATTGAGTGGTTTTAAAGTACATTTAGAATATATTTTTACAATTTAATACGATGTTGGTCATTGGATGTAATTTCACATTTAAACCAGACATAAACAAGTGTCAATCTTTTGGTAGATATTGTTTCTTAAAAACACGCTATTTGTTTTAACAGCGGGATTTAATTATAAAATTAATTAATGCAACTTCTATGTTATGAATTTGGTAAAATAGACTTCATTTTTGAATTCGGAATATGAAATATAGCTTAGGATGAAATTTTGGTATTTTTCTGAAAACTTTCAATTTTTGATGAATAGTGAAACCACTAAGTGGTAGGTTAAAAACTGAATTTTGCATAAAACTTAATTTTACCGCTTCTGTGAATGGAATTTTGAAACTCCGACAGACACGGTTAATATCAAGGACTAAAATGTGGTTCAATGAGATGAAAATTATTTTTGGTGAATAGTAACTTTTTACTTTTTTTACCACGGTTAATAGTAAATAGGGTAACTAAGGGTAAATATGATATTACTATTACCCTAACACATGTCCTAATTCTATTGGATAAGTGTAATTCGACCAAAAACAACCTTATGAATATAATATGACCATTTAGGTCCACTTGGATTGGATTATGACATTTAATATTATTTTATTTAATGAATAGTTAAAATAGTTAAAATCAAAGTTTAATAACTAAAACATTTTTAATATGGGGTTATAAATAAGATAAATTCGACTATAAATATTCATTAGAAAGCTAAAAAGATTTCCTACATAATTATATTTTATTTATAATTTTTAGACTTTAAATAAATTAATTTATTTTTGACACAACGATGATGCAGTAATTACCCTTTTAAGGAAATATTAACATAATTGATGTTATAAATGCTCAAATGAATGTAATTTAAGACTTTTTATGAATTAAACTAATTTTCTAGGTTACTATGATGTATTAGTGTTGATTTAATCAACTTGGTTCGAACATATAATTCTGTTATGACTTTCAAAAAAATCATATATCAAATAGTGTCAAAATTGACACAAAATAGTTTTTAAATCAAATATTATATTATTAATTGTTATTTTATTCTTAAAAATCTAAGGTTCGGCAAAATGACTTAGATAAAGATATATTTATTAATAATATACAATTTGGGGTTCGTTTGGCATGTTATAGTAAGTGTATTAACCATATAGTGAAAGAAAACAAAAAGACACGGTAAAAGTTAAATTATTTAACTTAGAGTTAAATCTAATTGATAAGGTTAAAATAATAACCTAAACATGTCTAAATCCTATTGGTTGATAGTATTTCGACCCATCCCCACATTAGCTTCGAAATAAGACCCTTTGGAACCATTATAAACCGATTTTGACTTTAATATAAAATAATATTTTGAGATATTCCTATGGTGCCCCTCTCCTCCCTTATAAAAGGACACCCCCTCCCCCTCCTCCTCACACCAATTTGAGCACTCAAGCTCGGCCAACCCCAGCCAAAATCTCTTCCCACTTCCCTAGAAACATCCTAGAGGTTCTGGTCTTCCTCAAAGACCAATTTTAGTTCCCTAAGAGGAGGTCTCAAAGAGGAACTTCAAAGAAGAGGTAATTACCGTTACCAATTCTTTCATGTTTATTTCTTCTTCCACTTCTTCTTCTTAGGTTGTTTCATTATAAAGTAATAACATCAGTATCACTCATATACTGATATGTTATTATAAGTATGAAACAACCCTATTTCACCATCTATCCATCCTACGGAAAAAGAAATCACCGTGCATGCGTACGTACGGAATACCGTCTCCACGCCGTGGTGTAATCTATTTTCCACCACCACCTTACATGAATGGGTATAATTTTGTAAAGAATAACTATAAATAGTTATTACAACATCATATTTATTATGATATATTGTAAAATCCACTCCAATTCAATTCAATATTTATAGAAATGATATCATCGCTCGTGCGTACGTACGGACTACCGTCTCCACGACGCGATGAGATTCATTCTCCATGTTAACCATTTAAGAATGATTATAATGTATATATAAGAAATAATAATGAAATATATGACATTATAAAGCTACTGGATTTATGTATATATATACATATGTATGTCATCTACTTACTTCCATTTCAAGACAATAAGGAAAGAAAAACAGCGTTCATGCGTACGTACGGACTACCGTCTCCATGAACGGTGTTTTTCATTTTATTTATCTATCTATTATATATATATATATACTAAATATATATGATATATAAATCATATTTTATATTCTGGAAGTAATTAAATCATGATATAAGTAATAATGATGTCAAAAACAACAAGTCAAAACACCTACAATAAATGAAATGATTTTACCCAAAACGCTTCTTTAACATGGAATTTACAAAAGAACGGGTAATATAATGTCATAAGTGAACCATATATGATATCATAACAATGAATATGATTCTGTAATAAGTCAATGACATTATTTAAATCATTATACAGGAGGTTCGGACACATACGAAGCAAATTGGACCTAAGGTAAGGGAAATATCACAATCTCATTTTTATCCGAGATTGTTTATTCGTAAGTATTTACTGGGGTGTATTTTATCATCCACATCCATGTTTCATCAATATGTAATATTATTTCCATCCACCTACAATTGTTTAAATCCATTTTTACTCTTCGGTGAGTTTTTAGTAATATGTATGAAAGGAATCTTTTGTCGTTTTTCGTACGAGGTACTTTTTGACTTTTCCGACAAAAGTACGAAGAATGTTTTTTTTAACTTATACGGCATGAATGGATTTCTAAAACATTATTTCCAAGAAGTTTCCTTTACAAGATTTTAAGTTTATTTTTAATCAACTTCTTTTAGTTTATAATTGTACGACATGTTAAGAAAGGAAAAGTATTTTTGAAGCAGAAAGGATATTTTCCTCAAGAATGAAGTTCAAGTATTTTATCAAAATTATTTTCCATCTAAGATAATAAAAGGGTTCTGTTTTTATCCCTATTATTACATTGGTTTGATTATGTTGTGAGTGAAATATTTTTATGAATTACTTTATCTTATATGAATTGAATTATGATGTCATGATGTTTCAAGAATCCCATTTTTGTTACATGTGTTATGCGATGATGTATGGTTTATGATTATGTGGCACACATAAGAAAGGATTCATTATAATATGGGTGGGACCTATATCTCCCTCCAATGCATTGGGTAAAGATTTTATATCTCATGAGATAGACATGGATGAAATGGTAGGTTATATCGGTTCAGTGAAACAGGACTGAAACGAGGGTTACTCGATTCAGAAAGGGACTTTGTCCACTAAGATAGTCTTGGCAATGTGTCATGACTAACAAGAAATGATTTTCCATGATTATGTGTTCATGCCACAAAGTTTCAAGTTTCATGTTATGATTATGGTGATCTCATTTTCACTTCTATGATTTGTTCCATGTTAAGATATTATGATCTCTTTTGCAGGTTATGATTTTCAAAAAGATATGATATGATTTTTATTTCTTTTGTATACCCTTACTGAGCATTTGAGCTCACCCTTTTATGTTTTCTTTTCCCCAGGATATAAAGAAAGGTTTTAGGTAAAAAAAATGGAAAATCTTTATGGGAGATATTGAAGATCTTTCACCAGGATTAGAAGATTATGTTCCGAGTTTCCAAAGACACTAAACTATTACGATCCTTGTGTGTGTGTTTTTTGTTATGTACTAAGTATTCCACAAATGTAATGTAATGTCCATGTACGTCAGGCTTAGGGTCTCTACAATCCAAATACTGCAATTACTATTTTGAGGAATATATTTAGTGGAAAAGAATAAAAATTGATTATATTACTATATAAACTCTCCAAAAAATAGATTGGAAGAAAGAAGTAACCGAATCTTGGTCGACATATGAGGAATAATTTAATTAGATCATGAAACCACCAAATAATTTTAAAGAAAAGCCACAACTCTGGTCATATATATTTCCAACACGTTTTTACTTTAAACCAATTCAACCTACAAACTATATGAGTTATGGTTTTTTGGGGTGATAAACTTGAAGATCATTAATGTATTCCATATCCATCATTATATCAAAATCAATGGAAAACAATTGGGTAAATTTTAAAATGGGGCCAATGAAGGTATATTAATTTGATATACACTTTATTGAAGAAGTTATTAGTGTTAAATTAATAATCAAAGATAAAATATTGATACATTTAAGGTAATTATAATGGAAAATTAATATTCTCTACATACAAAATCATCAGCTGATTATGAAATTGAAGATATCGTTGATCATGTCATTGGGAAACATGGGAGTATTTCAAATAACCAATTTCATTTTCAAAAACAATTATGATGATTATAGAAATTATTGTGCGGATGGACCAAAACAAGGAGTTTTGATGATTTTAAAACTAATAAAATCAATATAGTTAGAAAAAAATCACTAAAATTAAAAGAAAGGGTGTGAAAACATGAACATGATTGACAAGTTCCAATCATACCATCTTTATTTCATAGGTTTAACTAAAGTGTTTTGAAGAAAAACTACAAAAAGAATATTAGATAGTAATAATGGTATTATAGATTTATCAAATTTAGAATAATGGATCTTTGGAGTAAGTGTCTCACCCCAATGACAAGGATTTTATCCGGATGACATGGGATTTTTTTAATAAACATAATGAGAAAGGTAGGTAAATTAAAAAGGTAACTTCTTTTTTGAAAAATATGCATTAAAATTTAGGACATTGATTTTTATGATACTCATGATTTAGTATCATGACTCGAAACTCTCTGAATATTTATTATGATTTTGGATGAAACAAACAACACAATTTTTAAAATAGATGTTAAATCAACATTTTATATTGGTCAACTAGAGGAAGGTTTTTTACATTGAAAAAATGAAGGTGTTTATCAGGGATAGTGATGGTTCTCGTGTAGGAATATTGAAAATGGAATAATATGGGATATAATAATATATCTTGGAATAGTACTCAAAGTTGGATAATAACTTATGTACCAATAAAATCATGAAATAATAAGTGGTTTCTATCTCCATGTCAAGTGAGATTACCTGAATTCACTTATTCTAAACTTGTTTGTGGATGAAATGGTTTTTATTGAAAATAAAGAGAGAACTTTTTATTAATTTTATAACATAATAAGGAAAATTTTCAAGATTTCAATAATTTGTGAGATGATATTTTCCTTGTTTTGTAAGTCTCTAATTCAATATATTTTATCATTCTCTCAAAAGAGAGTTATGCTAATGAGTTACCCAATGAAATTATCATATTGTAATCAAGACAAGGTTTCAAACTTATAGTTGTTGGGAATAATTTTCCAATTTTTTAGGAATGAATATGTTTTGATCAAAATGTGTTTTGAGGGATTATATATAGCCTAATTTATTTGATGTAATTAACACTACACATCATATTTTTTGTTTCACTTTGTGCATGCTTCCAAAAAAACCATAACTAGTCACATATTATAATGGTAAAATGGATTTGAATCTATATTAAAAAGACACTTGATTATGTATTAAGGTATCAAAAGGAATAGAATTTAAAATTTATGGCTATAATGATACAGATTGTGTAGGATATTTAAATGATCGAAAATAGACTTTTGGAGGTGATTCCTTTATTAGAGGAAATAGTGTAGCATGGAACTCCAAGAAGTAAAATTATATTACTATTAACTCAATGTAAAATATATATGTTATAGTTTCTCGAGATTGAAGAAAACTGAATTCTAAATAGTTATATCTTAAATTCATAATGTTTAATAATTCATACCCATTGGTAGTTAGGTATGATAATTAGAGTGAAATAAAATTGTTATGGAATTTGTTGCAATACTCAAGAACAAGGAACCTAGATATCAACATCATCCACGAGAAGGTAGAGTATGGTGATAATTAAATATAGTATGTTTTAACAATGGATAAATTCCAAAATATCTTGATAAAAAACCCTCTTGTAGGATTCCTTTCAAACATTTTAGTGTTTTTTAGAGATAATTATCTAACAAAATCTATGTAAGTTTTCTTATTTTTTAGCACATTTAGTCTTTTGTATTTGTCTGAAAAGTGGTATAATATAAAAAGATATTTACTTATAGTGGGATATAGACTCTAATTTCTTTTATAGGTTATCAAAAAGGGGAATATGAGAAGATAATGTTTTCATATAGGGAGATACATAAGTAATTTTCTATAGGATCTTGAAGAAGTGATCTTGTAGGGATTCATATATATCTAGAATATAAAAAGGGGACATTGAATATCCATTTTAGATTGAAGAACCCTCATTATATTAATTGACAATGGAGTGAGTTGTGATTTATTATGGAGGTCTATTCATGATATTGAAGTGTTATCATATTGAATTTATTAATAATATTATCATGGATGTGTTAGAGAATCTTTGAAAGTTAAGATATAATGGGAGGTTACTGAGAAGATGTAGCTCATGGCATGAAGGAAAACATTGAATTGTTATTAACATGAATATAAAAGTATCATGTTATAAGTTTATTGATTTTTCATGAATTTATTTCTGATTATTTATGGGTAATGCGTTATGTCATAATAGGAATAAATAGGAATTCTTTTCTTCAACTGTTTTGGAGAAGGAGGAGCATTAAACTATTGTAAAAATTATCACTTCATGAAAGAGTGAATCACATTAAAGCATTCTAGCTACAGAATTTTGGTGTGGTACTTGAGTTGTGATGGTGCATCTCCCATGTGAGATTTTTTCATGATAAACCACATGGGGATTCAAAGTGGGATTCTAAAATATTATGTATTCAGTTTACATATCATTCTGATCTATCAATCACATCATAACAGAGAGCACTACATAGTATTTGGTTAAGTAATCACACCAAATGCATCCATTCCATTATGTGATGTGTTTTAAAGGTACTTTTGGATTTTTGAATTTTAAATTAGTATATTCTATATTTGTGGATCACACCAGAAGTCATGAAATAATTTAATGATGGATGAAAAATCTGTAAATAAGAGTTTTTTCATCCAGAATGAAGACGCATGATTCATATGATATTTAATAGACCACTGTGGAAGGAAACTAAAAATTCTAGGAAATTTCAAATGGAGGATTTTTTATGGATTAAAGAGAAGAAAAAGGATATATAGAAACTACAAATTATGAAGTCACTTGTGGAAATTGAGGACAATATCATTTGGCATATTGGAAAATTTCATTGTATCTTGTACTTGGAGTTCAAGGAAATATCCATGCACCTTTCATTATTCTTATTGATAATAATATATGGGAATGATTTTTTTTGGATCATGATCATTTTTCAATGGTAATTGGACAGTTAATAAAAATATTTACCGAATCATTTATTTTTCCCTTATTTCATGAGTGTTCTTTATAACTCCTTCCATCATCATAGATTCATCACTATTGAAAACATATTCACACTAACTGATGTGGAAATGTAATTTGAATGTTAGTAATTTTACAAACCACCTAGTAACCCCTAATGGTGTTCCACTCCCATATACTATTTCCCTATCTCATTATATATATATAACTGTAAAAATATGAATTACATGTTTTTAGTACTAATTAGTTCAAAAAATCACTATTTATAATATCCAATAATCCACTAGCCCTTTCACCTCTTCCGTGAAAAGGTTATTTAGTTATTTTTTATAATAAAAAAGATTACAACTTTTAAAATGATTCATAATCGAATGAGTCCAGCAATCAATCTCTATAGTGTCTTTGGATCTGTTTTTCATTTTTATATAAAAGGATACAATTACAATGTTAATTCATGTTTGAATACACATTGACATTATTATATTGAATGTTATATATTAGATAATCCATTTAAATAATATATAAATCATTTAACATATTTCCAATTTTATAAAATAATTCATTCATATATATAAAAACTCTTCTTCTTGAAAGTGGATTGAAATAAATTCTTATCCAAAAATCTACAGATATAAATTTCTATTTATGAGAAGAATATATTGATTGTTTTCTAATCTAAATATAGTCTACAAGGTAGACATAGATCATAGGTACCTACCTCCAATGAAAAAACTCTTGAAAATGAAAATTTTTATCTACCTCAAATTCTATTATTTCTATCTTATTATTTAGTGAATGTTTATCAAAAAAGTGTTCAATCGACACTATGGATACAATACTAATGAATTACAATTACAAAAATTTATTTTCATAACATTCACATATATACACTCATAATTCTTCAATTTGTGAACATTTCTCAACCTTTGATTCCAATTTAGAATTATATTATAGTCCATACCTACAATAAACCACAAAAATGGTATTCATGATGCATTCAATTATCTAGAACAATACATTTCCCTAGATGATTTTTATTCTATATATCATTTAATCAATCTCTATTAATCAAATTAATTATATAACACCATGAAATAAATCATCGGGTCTAGGCCAGAGTTCCACATATCCTCATGCCAACCTCCTTGTATGAAAGTTATTGCTGACTATTAGTGGGGTTTTGAATACCATAATTAGAGAGAATATACACATTGTAACAGAAAATTAATTTATAAATAATAACATAATAAAATAAAAAACCATTCAATAAAAATGGTATAGTATTTATCATAAGTTATATAGAATAATAAACCAAGGAACCTCAAGGTGGAAGACCGAGTAAGTGTAAGAACATGAAAAGTAAGTAAATTGAACATTGTAGTATCACTCTGAAGTCTATCCATGTATTGTCTCTGATCACTATGATATATCTCCAAGATACCTTTAATTTGGGCCTTTCACATTAATTTATCCCTCACCATAAATTTTAAACACACATCAAGATACCCATTTGGTTGTTAGTATAAATCCAATATGACACCACCCAAGCAACATTAACACAAGTTTGCATGCATATGATTGTATTTCATGGTAACATATAAATCTGTGAGTAATGACATAATTCCATGTACAATGTGGTCATATGTTAACCAATACATCACAACCCTATGTTGGTACCTAATTTTACTCCATACTGACAACATAGTCCTGATAGAAGTCGTGATATGGAGATGAACACAAGGTAACCACAAGTGTCCCACAATAGCCACAAGTCTATTGACTCTTAGGTATGGAAACAAGACCATAAAGCCATATCTCTCAAATAGGTCTACCCATATTGTCATCATATGATAACACTACATTAGGTTAGGCCATAAGGTTATCATATCCTAGAACTATGTTCAGATCATGGTCACATAAACCTATCTTACTATACTATCACCTCTTATGTCAAATAAGATAAAGAAATAATTATCCTAGGTTAGGCCATAATTCCATCATTCCACTACAATATAACTCAACCATGACATCATTTCACATACGGCATCCAAACACGCTCCCCCTCTAGGGACACTGATCCATGATGAGCTCACATTTTACTTTTGTACCATACAAAAAACAACAGTATAATATATAAAAACCCCACATGTAAAAAATTTCATCACATATAGGGTAAATAAATATCATATCAAGGTTGATAAATAGTTACAAATATTCACACATGTGATCAAACTAAAACATGGGTCTCACAAGCTATGAACACCCATATGTTATCATATATCAAACATGTTATATAGGGATACACATGCACACTCATGGGATAAAACTCATGAATGATATAAAAATAGAGGAACATAATGTCATTTCATTGTAAAAATCATATACATATCATCTACGTGGTATGTAATTTCCTACCTCAAGTGTGTCAACTTCAAATCATGGTTTTTCAAATGCATCATCATCTAAATGACATCCACACATGAATCATAACAAGATCAACCCCTACAAAATACAAGAACCATTAATACAAAATCATCCAATTTTTTTAGAATCAGACTCAAGAAATAATACATCCAAGGGAATAAATAAATATTAGCTAATTTTTAACAACATCAATGATAGAGTTTGAGTCTAGTTGAGATAGGATAATATCTATTGCTCTTGGATTGTGACAAAATATGATATAAATGATCTAATAGATATAGTTAAGTAAGAACATGCCCACATTCTAGGGGAAAATTTATCTCATTACTCTAATCTTGTAGAATCAGGGATAATGAATCATCCAAGTACATAGATTCATCCAAGAATTTCATTTGGATATTTCCAGAAAACTCCCAAAAAACTTCTGAAATTTAATGGAATGACCAAGATAGGATCATCAACTGATTAATTGAGGGGAGCAATTAATCAACACTCAAATATAAAACCCATCAGTTATGATGAAAGTATTTCTCAATTGAAAAAATGAGATCCAGTGAAGGCGGGATAGTTTTATACATTTCAAAAATAGAGCGACTTCCTCTAGAGTTTTCACCACAGACTCAACATGATAGTGGGGTTCTTGAACATACATCCTGACATAGCTAGTGTAATGGTGTGTCCCTCAGATTCTACCTAATTTCCCTCATCACAGCCTCCACCATATATGTGGTTATCTCATTACGGTTGTGTCCCATATGTTTCTTCCCTGGTCACCATAATGTCTCCATTCTTACATCATTCCATTTTTCATTACCATTTACACAAAATCTCACTAGGACCATCAAAACCAAAACAATAGCTGCAATGTTTCCCGTTTTCGACTAAAACTCTCTAAAACCCACCTTTATGATTACAAATACCTCCAACACCTTCTATACTCTAATTTTAACCATCAAATATCTATAAAGAATCATATATTAAATGTTAAAACAAAAGTAAACATACCCATAGAAAAATGGTGTTTTAGTATTCCTACTAATACGATGAGCCCATACATCATTATCTTTAGTGGGTCAACATCCATACTTGTATAGATTTTTTGGTCCTCATTATTTTTACTCTAAAATATTATCTATTAAGGTATGTCATAATTCAAATCATTTCATATAATATTATTCTATATTCGAGTGAAAAAACCCTATACACAAATCCATCATATGGAAAAACTCAACTATATTCTTTCGATATCCAGTCTCATAAGGTTTTCCATCTAGGTGTAACCGAAATATCACTGTGGGATTTGATAATGCATGTCTTAATGATAACTATTATAATGAAGTACTTCACAAGACAATCCATGGACACCTATATTTATAATAAAACTATATGGTTGGATAATATAGGTGTTGGCATGTGTTTTCTTTCAAAGAACTCCAACAATTATTATTAAATGAGTTTTCATGGGCTTAGAATATAATAAAAATCCTTTATAAATATATATATATATTAAATTTATAATGATTTCATCTGATGATGACATTATTATCTCATTCTGTTATTCCTATATATATGCATACTTTTAATGATTTAGTTTTGGAATCTATATTTCTTCCAAAAAATAATTATGTCCAAAATATATTAATTTTCAAATATTAACATAACTCACAATTTTTTTATTAAACAAAAAATAGTATCTAGATAAATCAAGACATATCCAAATTCATCTCATGCATAATTTAAATAAAACACTTTTATATAAAATCCTAAAATAATAATGAAACAAATTTTTATAATGGAATGTTTGGAGTGATTGGTAACCAAACATTAAGAATGTCTAACCCAAAATCCCACTACTCATAGGTCATTACCCCATAAATTTTTTATTTCCAATAAAAATTAAAAAAAATAAAATATATAAACAATAACCAACTAACTAATCTAAACAGATCACTCAATAATAAATCGAAGCCAAAGTAAAATAAAACTAAATCTTATGTGGTCGTACCTAGAATATAATGCATGGTTGGAAAATATTATATA
Organism: Viscum album; assembly: GCA_963277665.1. Lineage (NCBI taxonomy): Eukaryota > Viridiplantae > Streptophyta > Magnoliopsida > Santalales > Viscaceae > Viscum > Viscum album. The sequence goes on along the minus strand of OY728143.1, from coordinate 1,267,116,659 downwards.
AATCAATTTATCAATTAATTTAATATTATATGATATTCACATCCTATAAAAAATTTATATAAATTAAAATTTAATGAGGAACTAAAATAAATTAAAAAATAATTTCACTTTTTTTCCAAAAAAAGATATTAATATGAACTTCTCATATTATATTTAGGTATAAAAATATTCTAATTATTGTTTCTAACACTTATATTTTTTAAAAAATATATAAAACATAACAGTTTATAATAATATAAAAAAATTAACTTTTACACCGTATCATATTTTGTTATGTATACCCTAACATATTCCTTGATTCAAATTAGTGAATAAAATTGGTCTTATCACTGTAATTCTATCTCATTTTATTATGTGTGTTATCATATAATGTAGTTCAATATTTAAATTTGATTATAAGAAATTAAATATCATATATCACTATAATTACAAGATTCTATATTCTAAAAATGTCTCATCTCCTATCAAAACTTATGAGAATTCTTATAAAAACATTCAATATGGTGAAAAACAAAATTTTTAAATAAATCATGCACTATGATTCATCTTTTATTACCCTATGATAATAATAAAAACAACTGGATCATTACATATGATATCATATATCATTCCTAGTGAAATATTTATTAAAAGGATAATAATTGCCCATATAACATTTTTTAGTATCTGGTGTACCATAGATTCAAAAAAGTAAGTAGATTTAAAAAAACATTATTAACGTCATAGCACAGAATCAGGTATGACATCACACTATTATCAATGCAAGGATCTTCTGTAAATCAAATAAGAATGAAATTTAAAAATAATCTTACCTACAATAATAATTTTATGTAAAGTTATATTTATAATTATCGAGAGATCAAACAATTAAAAAAAGGAGCCAAGATCTCTATGTATCATAATAAGATGCTCTAAAAAATAATTGGTCCACTGTTATTCAAACTCTTGGTTCTTGAATGGAGGATCTAAGGAACTTACATTGCACTTTGATCATAGATAAGTATTCATGATAAAAATATTGAATAATTTTTACCTAATCACCTTCAAAACGTTTAATATCTGTCTAGGATCATTAGATAAGTGAGGAAAAGGGTAAGGAGCTAAAAATTCAGGGTAATGAATTTCCACTCACACAAAATGCTTTAAATCCCTTTAAATATAATGTTTATGTTTTTTATTTTTCAATTAAACCCCCTAAGAAACAAATCCTTTAATATATTACCCAAAAATGGATTAAATGACTTGTATAAACTTATCATTACAACCATAACTTTTATTAATATACATAAATCATAAAAAAATTATATTATATTATAACAGATCTATTAACTGAACTAACCCCTCTACAAATATTCCTGGATATGAAATAAATAATTACTTGATTGAAAAATTACAATTTCTCATAATCATATTTTCTTACATAAGTAACATTTATGAATACCAAGAGAAATTAATTTCACACAAAATAAAAAAAATATCAAATTATTCTACACTATAATAATATCATTTTTTTATATTTAATTATTTGATAATTTTTTATCATTTATTAAAAAATCTCTTGTATTCACATAAACAACTTACGAATACCTTGATATATTAAATTCAATTCTTAGTATTCTAAACTCGAAATAATTATACTTTAATATACACACTTATTTATATCATTTATATTTGAATTTTTAATATCCCATACTCATGGGATCCATATAATATAAAACTAATATTAATTTTATTTAGAACAATATTTGGATAGACTTTGTATATGCCCTCAAGGCCCTTGTCTCAATTTTAGTGAGTTGTATTCAATGTCAATGAGTGGAATCTAGAAACACATCATGACCCCTAAAGATATAAGTAATTTAATAACTACCTAAAACATACCAAAAACATGAAATATCTAATATAATTTTCTTTTCAAAAGTTATATCATAAATAATGTTCAGTATCTCTATTTCACCATCCATTAATGTGCCATATATTCAAGTCATATTTTATACCAGTTATAATTATCATCTTATACCATGGACTAGAATTTAATCTGAGTACTATCATCTTGGGTAAAAGGGTTTTAGGTATTTCTTCATATACTTTAAGAAATAAATCTATTCCTGGTCACCAGGCTTATTTAATATTAGTAACACCCCATGACTTTACAGCGTGTCTCTTTTTAAATAAATTTAATCAATTCAACAGCTTGTGTTTCATGCAAGACTGTGTTTAAACGAACACTAATATATTATTATGTGAATATTATAACATATACACTATAAAATTTAATGTTTTAATATAACAAACTAAATTATTAAATGTATATGTTTTACATATTTATAAAATAAATTATTTGGTTATCAATAAAAATCATTTTAAAGTTAAGGAAATGTTTTTCTAGAAATATATTTTTAACACAATATATTTATATCATAATAAATTTAATTATCCATTATTGGTGAATTATTTTACTGAGATTTAGGTTTTATATGGTTTTTAATTCATCTAGGGTTTTTATGAGGCATAGATTAGAAAAAAATCTATTTTTATTCGTAAACATTCATTTTCAAGAACATAATTTTTGTCAGATTTTATGAACTTATATTAACAAGGATTTATGAAACTTATAGAAATTAAATCTTAAAAAAGGGGTTATATATTTAAAACTAGGTGGTTTAAATTTGGTAAATTTTTCCCTTTTATATTATTTCAATATGAATGCTATCTATCATAAAATTTAGCACTTTACAAAATGGTAAATTTGGTTAATCTATGTTAAAACAATGTGATAATGTTATAATATTTCATATCAATTCTTATTTAATTATTTTTATTATAACCTTGTCATATTATTATATAAATTTATATGTTAAATTGAAACTTCTTCATTAAAATGAATAATATAATATTTAAATAAAATAAAGTTACTAAATGTCACTCTCTTAGTTTTAAATATTTATTATGTGTCCACATAGGGACCAAATAAAGTTATAAATGAATATAAATTTCAATTATTTGAATATGAAACTATATACGTTATGATAGTTTATTTATAAATTTTAGTAATTATATAATTTCATTCAATCTCTGGGAAATCGTAATATGGTATTTATTCAATTAATAGAAATCTAAAACAAATCAAACAAAAATTTTGAAAGAAATATAATTTGATATATTTATAGTGTCCCATGAATTTTTTTAATTAATATGACCTAAAATTGATGTTTAGGTAAATTATATTCTAAATAAATCCTTTAATTGATTTATATCAAGTCAAATTTAATGAATAGTGTCCAAATTAACGTTAATTATAGTTTATCAAAATAAACTTTTGTTAAATTATTTAAAAATTATTAATCACATGAAAGAGGAAACGTGTTAATATATGGTCTAAAATTTCATTCAATTTCTATTTATGTTTCAATATTTATATTATATCTAAAATTAACCCCTTTAATATTGTAAAATATGTTCTCAAAACTAATGTTAAAATAGGTTAACTAATGGGTTAAATAAAAAAGGATTAAAATACAATAAAAATTTTCATAATTTTATGATTGTATTATTTATCTACATTGTAATACCCTATATTATAATACATATCAATTTAATGGAATTTTTTATTTATAATTACTTCATAATAATTTAATCTTTTTAGAAATTCCAAAAGATTTCCTCACTGCAATTGTAAAAGAACGCACATTCCTTCACTTATTTACAGTAAATTATAAAAAATATATATATAAATCCTTGACCATTACTAATATCAAAATAATTTGTCATTTTATGTATTTTTTTTCTCCCTAAAATATCATCCTTATTTTCCATATGAAAGCATCTAAAAATTGTCTCCCGAAAAGAGGTTATTGTCTTACCTGACCTCTTTCAATTTATTACTTCTTTTTCCTCTTCTAAGTCTCTTAAATTTATCATAAAATAATAAATCAGTTTTACTAAATATACATAAAATTTATCATGATTATGAAACCACCATTACCCTACCACTTACCTGTAAAATAGTAATTGAAAGGATCACCCGTGCATACGTACGACTTAATTATCGTCTCCACATAGCAATATAATTCATTTCAGATAACCATATTTTGTGGATGTGTATTATGATGGGTTTCATATTAATATATGATAATTATGAAATTATCATTTCTTTGTAATGATAATATCATATCTATCTTATTACCTTCCAAACCATTGGAAAATAAAAATGTCGCTCAATCGTATGTGTGGACTAGCACCTCCACGATGCAATGATTTTTTTCCATTTATATTGTATTTGGATCCAAATGAGGATTGATTTTAGGAAAATATAAAGTTTATATGATATAATATTAATCCTTTAATGGTTAATTATTATTTTCTTTTTTGTATATTCATCTATCAAAATGTGAAAATAGGATTCATGTATACACACGAACTACACTCTTTATAGACAACGATATTCATTTTCTATCTCTAAATATTATAGGTTACTCTAGATAGATATATATTGAATTATTATTATATTAATATAATTATTTAAATTATTTAAATTATTCATCATTTATAAAATTATAATGAACAAAACTTCCAAATCAAAACAAACATGAAAAACAAAGTAGTTATTACTTGAAACCATATTTAGAGACTCAACGAAGGATCTGGTTAGTTTCCATTTTGTGCACTGTTTTTCTTGAATTTTATTGATTTTGATAGATTAACATATGTTGGATTTATGTTTTTTCATTTTTTTTATTATGTTGGTGATGATGAATATTATTTTGATAGTGATGATAGATGTCGTTGGAAGCTTACTGGCCATCTGTGTAAGAACCAGTGTTTTTCCAGACAGTCGTTTTGAGCAGAAATTTGAATTTTTATTATTGGATGCTCGTGAGGGGTAAAATGGTCATTTTTCCCTAACAGATGATCTCATATGATTTTTCTGACAACTCTGTTGGTCCCGGAATAGGGTGTTTACCCTAGGACATGAGTTTGGAGGAATTCAGAGCTGTTCAAATTTTGGCGGAATATTTAATATTTAGTATTATTAAATTAAATATTAATTTATTCACGCGAGTTCGTTTAGTGATAACTTTTAAACGGAGCGTTGAATTGAGATTTAATCTACGCCGTTGAGTCCGGAATGGGGTGTTTAATCTAGGTAAGGCATAAACTTATGTTGGGCGTCGGGGCCGGCCCGTGCCCCTTTTTCTTCCTTTCCGTTTCTTCTTTTCTTTTCTTTTCTCTCTATTCCTCCCTCCCTCTTTCACACGCACCATGTGTGGCTTCCCCTTGGCCGTGTCCCATGGGAGAATTGGTAGATTGATAAAAATAGGAGAGAAGTATGGCAAGAGTGGTACCGATTCGAAGCCCTCGACGTGCTGATTCCTTGAAGGGCAACCGAGAGCCGTGAAATCAACCGAAGCTTCGGCGGTTTCCGCCCAAAGGTAGGAAAGTTTACTTTTTCTCCATATATCCCCTTTAAACAAGTATCTTCATGTTTTTAAAGCTTTATATTGCTTGCTTGTATGCCCATGGGGCTCGATCTGTTGTTTCAGGGGTGAAAACGGGCGAATCGGGCGTTTTTAGGGATTTCCCATCGGAAAACCCAATTTACACGGCGTGTGTTCCAGGGGAACACACCACTTGTTCTTCCCATTCAGGGAAGATGAGTTTTTTTAAGTACACGCCATGTACTTTTAGAACACACCGTGTAGTGGTGGCCGTGTGGCTGGCCGTGTGGAATAGAACACGGTTTTAGTGGTTTTTTTGAAGTACACGTCGTGTACAGTAATGTACATGCCATGTAGTGGTACATGGGAATGTGTTTAGGTGAAAACAGACATGGTGTGACTTTTTTTGAATAGTACACGCCGTGTACTATTACACAGGCAGACCCAATGGGCTCTGGCCATGTACTTCTCGAGTTTAGTAATTTTGAGATATCTTATGCTCTGGAAATCAGAATTGGGCGTGTGAGTAGACGATTATGAGCGTGTTTTCATGTAGATTGCAATGGTGGCGTCCTTTCATCTTTTGGATGTTATATAAATAGGGTTTTTGGGGTTTTATCTAAATGGATGGGGGTTTCTTCCTCCCTTTATCGAGCCCAGTCATCACCTTAGGGTGAAACTTGGCGAGGTTGTTAGGTTTTGTGTTCGGACCAACATGGTTGAGACCATTAATAGGAGATGAGCTGTGAGATATCTTCCATAATCTTTTCTTTAGAGGTCATTTCCTTAGTGAGACGTGCCCTTATGGCCTAAGAGGCCGTGAGACCGGATACTTCTAAGGGTCCCCTGAGGGATGCTTTGCTTGTGTGCTGAACTAGAGAGTCCTTGTAGGAACTCTCTTTTGTTTTCATTGAGAGGACCCCTATTATGGGACGCCTCTTTTGTTATTCACTCGAGGATCCCATGTTGGATTCTTCTTTTCTAAGGATCCCGTGTAGTATTCCTTCTCTATAGTTATCTAGAGGATCCTGAGTAGGATGACTCCTTGGTGTTTGACTTGTGGGACCCAGCGGGTGCCTATTGTTTGGCTGACCCTGAGTTGTTAAGTCAGGTTTCAGTAGATATGGTTATCGGGTGTCACCTAGAACTCGTGACAAACTATTGATTCATTTGGGCTTTGGTTGTGTTGTTGGGTTGGGCGTTCGGGTCACCCGTACTTGTTTGTTTATATCTGACATGGGTTGTTGATGTTGTAGTGGTTACCAGAGGTGATTCCTGGTTGGTGGCTGTTGAGCCTGACGTGAGGCGTCTTCTTGTTTGTTAAGATGCCTATTTTGCCTTGTGTGCCTATGTAGTAGGTGGCTTGGTTTTTATTTTTCCAACTGTTGCGTGTTTTGTGCGTTTTTGTGCCATGAACCCATGTTGGGGTGTCGTGAGGCTGACGTCGTGGCTACTTCTAAATACCTAGAATTGTATAGGTAATTAAATGTGATAGTAAACTGCTGTTTGGGATCGCTGCTTGGATCCAGGACCACCCCGGGGGTGCGTTCCTCTGTTAGCCGTTTGGCCAGGATACCCGAGGGTATGCCATGTTTAGTTTGTGCAGTACTTTTTCCTGGAGAGGAATTGTAAATAATTGCATGTTTATTCTTTGGGCTTGACCCGGTTATATGCCTGAGGGAGTGGTTACTTTATATGCCTGAGGGCGAGGCCTGAGGGCGAGATATTATATAGCCTGAGGGCATGGCCTGAGGGTGAGATATTATATAGCCTGAGGGGAGGCCTTAGGGCAAGATATTATATAGCCTGAGGGAGAGGCCTGAGGGTGAGATATTATATAGCCTGAGGGCGTGGATGTTTTATAGCATGAGTGCGTGGATATGTTATATCCTAAGGGCGTGGATGTTATATAGACTAAAGGCGTGATTACCTTATATATCCTGAGGGCGTGATTACCTTATAGGCCTGAGGGAAAGGTTACTGATTCGCCTGAGGGCACGTCCTAAGGGAAAAGTTCTTATTAGATTGAGGGAATGGTTTTGTTTAGCCTACGGGCATGGTTTTGTTTAGCCTGAGGGCAAGGTTCTGTTTAGCCGGAGGGCTTAAATCTGGTTGACATGTTCAGAGATATTTTTCCGGCGTTGGCCGAAGAAGGTACATGCCGATGGGATTACAGACCTAGAGATCGACTTAATGATACACGGCTTGAGTGGAACGACGTCCAGCTCAATTCCCTTGCACAGGATCTCTAGGAGATCGGGCTTATGGTCCCAAGGATCGACTGTTGATGTGGTTTCTTGTTATTTGAATCACTTAATCATGAATATTCATATTTATGTGCATGTGTATAGGTATGGGACTATACATGTGTATGTATATAGATATGGACATCCATGGTGGCACTTTCCTAGTTGACAGGGATTATATATCCTGAGATCAACTGCAGTTGCACATTTGTTTTACTTCCTTTTTTGTGATCCAGCTAGGCTGAGCACGTTGTTGTTGCATACACTTTTAGCAGCACAGTAGTAGGTTGCTTTTCGGGGTGCCCTACTGAGATTATTTCTCACCCCTGCACGTGCACCTCAGTGTACGTGTAGACCTTATGTCTGCATTTCAGGTTGAGAACGAGTTTCATGGTGGATAGGGATAAGTACGAGTGTTTCGTGATCGAGCGGAGCTGCTCGAGTGGTTCTACTGATCAGGCTGCAACAGTTCGATAGTGTCAGGAGATCAGGTACGTGGTTTGGCTCGGAGTTAGTAGCAGATCCCTATACTTTAATTTCTTTTTCTTTTGTACTTGTATTTGTATGGTCGTCCAGTGGGTGACCAATGTTGTTTTGTATTGCATAGTTGTTCGGGATTTTACAACATTTTACTATTTTTAGCTTGTTCTATTTCAGTTGTTTAATGCTTCTGCACTCTGTTTACTTTCCGTTGTGTATGATACTTAGTTATTTCCGTTGTTTTCTTACTCTGGAATGAGGGAATAGTCTTCCCACTATCTCACCCTAGGCCCTCGCTGCTATTCAGCAGCCTCTGGCGTACGGGGAGGCGTGCTTGAGGCCTTGTGGCGAACAGGATCGGAGCACCGGTTTAGTGGCTTCCGGGTCGGGACGTTACAAAGTGGTATCAGAGGAGTTTTTTTCCTGGTCTTTACTATTTCGGATATAGTAGACAATAGTATTAGGAATGTGTCGGAACCTGTGATGGATATTGGGCTAGTGCGTCGAGAACACTTGTTCCGGTAAGAAGTCCTGGTTGCCAGGTTTTGGGATTTCTATTCTGATTTTGTGATGTTACAGTTGTACATGATTTTCACCTTTTGCGACGCACATGTTGTGTGGTGGTTTTATTTACAATGGATCTCTAGATCTTGACCATTGGTAAGATGCCAGAGATGGATTTTGACTCTTGGCTAGCAAAGGCAAGAGGCGTTTCATGCATCATACTAGGCACGTAGGATTCACAGCATATAAGCCTACAAGTGTGTGTTTTTACTGATGACTGAGACCTTTTGGTCTACTTACACATAATTTTTACTCTGATGGAAGGTTATGGGGATCTATGTTGAGGCATTTTTGTTGAGGCTGATGACTCAGTCCTCGTGCACAGGTGGTGCAGTGACCCCGTTGGTCTATGTGGCACATGATGCCTTTCTGTTTAACCCTTATTGGGTGTTGTTTCTCAGGTCTGTGGCTTTCTAGTCAGATCTTTGAGAACAATGTCGATAGATAATAAGGGTTTTCTTGTGAACTGGACCTCCTTGGGGTATTCCCGTATATGGATACCTGATGAGTGTCAGTTCAGTTTCTCTTCTGCTTGGGTTGTGAACTCCAGGGAGTAGTTCCTTCTGAGGATGCTTGGAGAGGATCAGGGCGCTTGTAGGTTGTGTTTTGGTTTTGACTTTTTGGTCATCGTGATCTTTACCGTCTTCTGAGAGGTTTCAGATCTTTTGGGCTAGGTGGTTAGACCTTGTGACCCAGTAGTGAGGCTTTTTCTGTAGGGCTAGGTGGAAGATCTAGGGACCCTTGTTTTTGACTCAAACCTTTGTAGTTCAATGTCCGTTTTGTTCTAGGGAAACCTGTTTGAGGGTGGTTGACCCGTGCTTGAATCCTGGTCCGGTTTTGGCAAGATGTTAGCGTGGCTCGGAGGGACATGGACACACCTTTAGTGAAATCTCATTGTACTTCGGTTAGAGATGATCATGCTCTATCTTGATTCATCCTGAGTACACTAAGAGAGCTTCAACCTTCATCGAGCTCGTTTTTCTTTCCTATGGTCATCCCGGTTGAGGATGAAACATGTTTTGATTGTGCTCTCGGAGTACTGTAAGGAAAGCCATATGGTGGGGAGTGCATCATTGGCCCTTTGAGGGTGGTTATCCTTGGTTTGGTTAAACTTCAGAGTTTTCAAAGAGCTTTTGAGCTCAGTTTTTTCTTTTAAGATGACGATAAGGGTATTCCTATGGTGGGGAGTACCAGATCGGTCGTAGTTGAATGTCTTCTGTGTAGAAGTGATGGTTAACGCTATAAGACTGGTCATCGGATAGTCTAAAGTGATTGTTTGTGCAGATTCTTGGGATATGAGTATTCTTGATGGTTCGTTTACTAGGCTTCTCGGGGACGAGAAGGTTTATGGTGGGGAGTTTGTAAGAACCCGTGTTTTTCCGGACAGTTGTTTTGAGTAGAAATTTGAATTTTTGCTGTTTGATGCTCGTGAGGGGTAAAATGGTCATTTTTCCCTACCAGCTGATCTCAGATAATTTTTCTGACAAATCCGTTGGTCCCGGAATAGGGTGTTTACCCTAGGACAGGAGTATGGAGGAATTCAGAGCTGTTTGAATTTTGGTGGAATATTTAATATTTAATATTATTAAATTAAATATTAATTTATACACACGAGTTTGTTTAGTGATAACTTTTAAACGGAGCGTCGGATTGAGATTTCATCTTCTCCGTTGAGTCTGGAATGGGGTGTTTAGCCTAGGGAAGGCATAAACTTATGTCTGGCGTCGGGGCCGGCCCGGGCCCCTTTTTCTTCCTTTCCGTTTCATCTTTTCATTTCTTTTCTCTCTCTTCCTCCCTCCTACTTGCGCACGCACCATGTGTGGCTTCTCATTGGCCATGTCCCATGGGAGAATTGGGAGATTAATAAAAATAGGAGAAGGATGGAAAGAGTGGTACCGATTCGAAGCCCTCGACGCGCTGATTCCGCGAAGGGCAACCGGGAGCCGTGAAATCAACCGAAGCTTTGGCGGTTTCCGCCCAAAGGTAGGGCCATTTATGTTTTCTCCATAGATCCCATTTAAAAAATATGTTTCAAGTTTTAAAGCTTTATATTTCATGCTTGTATGCCCATGGGGCTCGATCTGTTGTTTCGGGGGAGAAAACGTGTGAATCCGTCGTTTTTAGGGATTTCCCATCGGAAAACCCAGTATACACGGCATGTGTTCCAGGGGAACACACCATGTGTTCTTCCCATTCAGGGAAGACGAGTTATTTTTAATTAAACATCGTGTACTTTGTGTACACGCCATGTAGTGGTGGCCGTGTGGCTGGCCGTGTGGTATAGAACATGGTTTTAGTGGTTTTTTTGATGTACACGTTGTGTACAGTAAAGTACACGCCGTGTAGTTGTACATGGGCATGTGTTCGGGTGAAAAAGGACACAGTGTGACTTTTTGTGAATATTACACACTGTGTACAGTAAAGTACATGCCGTGTACTATTACACTGGCAGACCCAATGGGCTCTGGCCATGTACTCTGGCCATGTACTGCTCCAGTTTAGTAATTATGACATATCTTATGCTCTGGAAATCATAATTGGGCATGTGAGTAGTCTATTCTGAGCATTTTTTCCACGTATATTGTGATGGGGGAATCCTTTTGACTTTTAGAGGTCTTATAAATAGGGTTTTTGGGGGTTTATCTAAATGGATGGGGGTTTATTCCTCCCGTTATTGAGCCCAGTCATCACCTGAGGGTGAGACTTGGTGAGGTTGTTAGGATGGGTGTTCAGACCAACATGGTTGAGACCATTAATAGGAGATGATCTGTGAGCTATCTTCCATAATATTTTCTTTATAGGATGTTTACCTAGCGCGACGTGCCCTTCTGGCCTAAGAGGTCGTGAGACCGGATACTTCTAAGGGTCCCCTGAGGGATGCCTTGCTTGTGTGCTGAACTAGGGAGTCCTTGTAGGAACTCTCTTTTGTTTTCTTTGAGAGGACCCCTATTATGGGTCGCCTCTTTTGTTATTCATTCGAGGATCCCATGTAGGATTCCTCTTTGCTAAGGATCCCGTGTAGGATTCATTCTCTCTAGTTATCTGGAGGATCCTGAGTAGGATGACTCCTTGGTGTTTGACTTGTGGCACCTAGCGGGTTCCTGTTGTTTGGCTGACCCTGAGTTGTTACGTCAAGTTTCGGTAGATATGGTTATCGGGTGTCACCTAGAACCCGTGCCAAACAGTTTATTCCTGTGGGCTTTGGTTGTGTTGTTGGGTTGGGCGTTCGGGCCACCCGTACTTGTTTGTTTATATCTGACATGGGTTGTGGATGTTGTACTGGTTATTGGAGGTGCTTCCTAGTTCATGGCTATTGAGCCTGATGTGAGGCGTCTTCTTGTTTGTTAGGATGCCTATTTTTCCTTGTGTGCCTATGTAGTAGGTGGCTTGGTGTTTATTTTTACAACTGTTGTGTGTTTTGTGCATTTTTGTGCCACGAACCCATGTTGGGGTGCCGTGAGGCTGAGGTCGTGGCTACTTTTAAATACCTAGAATTGTATAAGTAATTAAATGTGATAGTAAATTGCTGTTTGGGATCACTGCTTGGATCCAGGACCACCCCGGGGGTGCGTACCTCTGTTAGCCATTTGGCCAGGATACCCGAGGGTATGCCATGTTTTTTTGTGCATTACTTTTTCCTTGAGAGGAATTGTAAATAATTGCATGTTTATGCGTTGGGCTTGACCCGGTTATATGCCTAATGGCGTGGTTACTTTATATGCCTGAGGGCGAGGCCTAAGGGTGAGATATTATATATCCTGAGGGCGAGATATTATATAGCATGAGGGCGAGGCCTGAGGGCGAGATATTATATAGCCTGAGGGCAAGGCCTGAGGGTGAGATATTATATAGCCCGAGGGCGTTGATGTTTTATAGCATGAGGGCGTGGATATGTTATATCCCGAGGGCATGGATGTTTATAGCCTGATGGCGTGATTACCTTATATAGCCTGAGGGCATGATTACCTTATAGGCCTGAGGGTAAGGTTACTGATTCGCCTGAGGGCAGGGCCTGAGGGCAAGGTTCTGATTAGCCTGAGGGCTTGGTTCTGTTTAGCCTGAGGGCATGGTTTTGTTTATCTAGAGGGAAAGGTTCTGTTTAGCCGGAGGGCTTAGATCTGGTTGACTTGTTCAGAGATATTTTTTCGGCGTTGGCCGAATCAGGTACATGTTGAGGGGATTACAGACCCATAGATCAACTTAATGATACACGGCTTGAGTGGAACGATGTCCAGCTCAATGCCCTTGCACATGATGTCCAAGAGATCGGGCTTATGGTCCCAAGGATTGACTGTTGATGTGGTTTCTTTTTATTTGAATCACTTAATCATGAATATTCATATTTATGTGCATGTGTATAGGTATGGGACTATACATGTGTATGTATATAGATATGGACATCCATGGTGGCACATTCCCAGTTGACAGGGATGATATAACCTGAGATCAACTGCGGTTGCACGTTTGGTTTACTTCCGTTGTTGTGTTCCAGCTAGGCTTAGCACGTTGTTGTTGCATACACTTTTAGCAGCACAGTTGTAGGTTGCTTGTCAGGGTGCCCTATTGAGATTATTTCTCACCCGTGCACGTGCACCTCGGTGTACGTGTAGACCTTATATCTTCTTTTCACGTTGAGCACGAGTTGCATGGTGGATAGGGCTAAGGCCCAGTGTTGCATGATCGAGTGGAGCTGCTTGAGTGGTTCTACTGATCGGGCTGCAGCAGTTCGACAGTGTCAGGAGATCGGGTACGTGGTTTGGCTTGGAGTTAGTAGCAGATCCCTATACTTTTAAGTTCTATTTCTTTTGTAGTTGTATATGTATGGTCGGCTAGTGGGTGACCATTGTTGTATTGTATTGCATAGCTGTTCGGTCTTTTACAGCATTTTACTATTTTCATCTTGTTCTATTTCAGTTGTTTACTGCTTCTGCACTCTGTTTACTTTCCGCTGTGTATGATACTTAGTTATTTCCACTGTTTTCTTACTCTGGTATGAGGAAATAGTCTCCCCACTATCTCACCCTAGGCCCTCGCTGCTAGCCGGCAGCCTCTGGCGTACTGGGAGGCGCGCTTAGGCCTTGTGGCGAACCGGCTCGGAACACCGGTTTAGTGGCTTCTGGGTCAGGACGTTACAATCTGGTTTGGTGTGATAATGGGTGTCTGCCACGCGATGTGTCATAGAAAAGTATGGGGGGCCATCATGGTTGGTGAGAGACTTGAGGAAAATTTTTCAAAAGATAAGAATAATTTTCCAAAAATGGGTGATGATGACTTGAAATTTGAAATTTTAATTATGTGGTGCTTTAGGAAGGTGGTAGTGGTAATACCTGGCTCAGGGTTGTCTATAGTGTAGTTAGTCTATGAATTTTGAATTTATTATGTTGTATGTTCATAGTCTAAGTGGTTTTTTAATGGTTGTTTTTTATGTTTTTTATGGTTTCCACTTATTCAAATAGGGGCTTCTTATGAAATAAAAAACTTATTGTGAGTATTACCTGAAATAGTGACTTTCAACCAAGAATTGTTATTAAACTGGTGATAATATATTCTAAGTAATTAAAAAAGGTATGATATATATGATTATGGTACTATAATATATTTATAATATATATTTATTTATTATAAATGAGTTTTTAACATGTATAAAGGAAACATAACATGATTTAAGGGTTTCCTTCAAAATCTCATCAATATTTAGGATTGTTTATGTTTATGTAACGATTGGGGAAAATATTTCTTACATATCAATATTTTCCATAAAAAATTAAATAATATTTATATTACCATTCAACTATTTATAAATTATTTTTTTTACCAATGTTTTACTTTATACAAAATGGTTTGAAAGGAACCCTCTTATCATTTTCCAAACGAGGTACTTTTATCATTTTTACAAGTGTATGAAAGTTATGTTTTTTTAACATATATGGAAGGAGTGAATTTTACCAAAATCATGAATAATATTTATTTTGAAGCTTCATTTAAATTTTTACATGTTTTTTTCAATGAAAACTATTTCTTTTATACTTTCAATGTTTTCAAGTAATTAATTTAAATGTTAAAAGTGTATTTTCATCAAACAATTTCCAATGATCATTTTATAGTATTTTCGGCTATGTCAATATCCTTTGTTGAATATTATGATTCACTAAGTTTATTTTATTATGATACCATCAACCATATTTTATTATATGTTTTATAATTAGTTTTACTACGAATGTTCATTTTCGAAACCATTCACCATATTAACCTGTATCATTAATGATTATGTTTATTGATTAGGGTAATTATTAAAATTTTGTATGATTATTTCAATATGAATTTTTACTATTATTATGATTCAGTCCTTTGAAGTGAGGAATAATTTTTAAATGGTTTATGATATGTATGTCTCGATATATCCCATCGATACATCAGTAGGTCTCATGAGACAAACTAGTTTGGGAATTAGATGTGGCCTTTACCATTTATATAATATGTCTTCTCACGTGGCCTTAATGGTTTATTTATCATGTATGAAATTATTCATTTCATCATTATGTGATTATTTATAATATTACCATGTGATTACATAATTAGTTATGTTATACAGGGATAAGTGTCAAGATCATCAAATTATTTATATGGAATTATTATTAACCATTTATTCCTTCCATATTACTATTAAGGCTTATGATATTAATTAAATGGAATGTATTTTCAGATATTTACCAATCCATATTATTTATTCCTTATTTATTCAGTTTAGCTTGTTAAATAAGCATACGTGTACGGGGAATAAAATATTTCCTATTTCTTATGTTTATTTTTCCCTTTGATTCTAGAATTGTATTATTATTTATATTTAAGGATATGAAAAAGTGAATAATGATTTCATCAAATAAATCGTTTTTTTTCTTTCAAATGTAATTTAATATTCAACAATGTATCCAGTTTCTTATACTACAATATTATTTGTTCCTTTGGAATTTGATCTCTTATATCTAGTGCCAACGTAATAAAGTCACTATCTACTTTGGGGTACTAGGGTCAGGGTCATTAATGTTTGTGTAAAGGAATGTTTATTAGAAACCAATGGAACTCTATTTAGTTAAACATTGATTAGATATTGTAATCCTATATAATTCAGTGAGATTGTTCCCTAAAAACCATGATTCTGACTCTCAGATTAATAACACAAAAAAATTCAATTTATGTTAAGTGCTTTACCAGTTTCAAAATTAATCATTTTGATTCATAATCTAATCTATTGTTTGCCTTTTTTAGAAATAGTGTATATTGAAAGGAATGAAAACCATATAAATGCACATAATCTATTTAGGGAATGCCCTCTTAGGAAAGATAATTAATCTACTATTAGAGGTGTATATAGAGATGAAAAAATTATAACTATATTAGGATAGATTAACAAGGTCATGCCCAATAACCTTTCACATATAGATTATCCTACCTATCCAAACATATTGTAATAATGTTTGACTATTTCATTCCTTATATACCTCCATTATTCAGTGGAAGTAAAAATCTATTGGTATATTTCTAATGGATATGTTCCTTAGAGAATATATTTATTAAATTTGGAAATGATGAAGGGGATAAGGTTTTATGGTATTTTATTATCTATCATGTGATTATGATCAATTTTGTCCATTGATTCAGAACACTATGGAAGGGGATGAAATAAAAATCATCGAATTGAAGGGTCTCCATGAAATTTCATTAGAAAAATATTTTACACATGAAGAGTAAGAAGTTATAGAGAGAAAATTCTTGAATCTAACATAGAATGAATATGAAAAGGTAGATAAGTATGTATGGTACTTCACATGATTTGAAAGACGTGTTTCAGACTATGTACATGATCCAAAGAAAAATATTTTTCATTTGATTTAGGGAATTTTCCAGTACTTCATTATGATGTATTCTCCAAAAAATCAACATATATGAGGATATCGTATCATATATTGTCAACATAGATAAACAATTCTCAATTTCATATTGTTTTTATGGAAATAATGATATTGTGTGGGATGTTGAGAACTCTAGGAAAGTAAATAGGGATAAGTGAAAGAATGGATGCGTGTAATTTAGAATTTAAAATAAATTTGGAAAGAAACACCATGGAACATGCTTACTAGGAATGGGATTTTTCTATATCTATAGAGAGAAAAGATTCTAGGATCCAGATTTTTTATTAAATAAAAAAGATACCAATGTTAAATTGTTTAACTGTAAAGATATGGGACACGATGCCAATTATTTCCTTAGGTGACAATGGAAATTTCAACAATGAAATCCAAGGGATAAATTCCAATCTTATAAAATCACATGATCTGAGGTTGAAGTTTCTATTGATGTGATGGTATATTATTATATCATATCCTCATATATATCTAATTCTTTTCTTTATTCTCGGTGATTAGATTCTCTTATATCATCCAATTTTTGGAAGAAAATTCTATATTTCCCTATCACATTAAGAAGTTATTTATTAATCAAGATTACAAGTTGAAGTCTCACAAATACAAGGATGTGGAAGTCAGTTCCCATTATGACACATAAACATTCCCTATTTGATAAATTTATTATTATGCATACTGTTTATTTTTATATAATCCTTTGAATTGATTGGATTCCAAATAATGTTCAAAAAACTTATTTCAATTATAAGTAAATTATGATTTGTGATGAAGGTGTAGAATTTCTTTTCGTTAGAAGGGATATTGCATCATATTCATTCCTAGATCCACCCCTAATAGCTCTTATAAATGATATTATTTGGGAAAAAGAGATGACACAATATACATATTGAAAAGGAAATATAAAAATTGAAGATGTACCTATCACGAAAGAATAAATTGATGTATTCCCTGAGGAATTCACTAAACACCCATAAGAGCATGAGATTGGGTTTTCCAATTATTTCATCCCATCTGAGAGAACTATATTTAATAATCCTTATATAATTGACACTTTTGAATTGGTGGAATTGAAATAAAAATTATGGGGTGTTGTGTGATAATGTATTTATATAACTTTTTGTTTCCCATTGGGGAGACCATGTTATTTTTATTAATCATAAAGATGGTTCTATGATATTTTTTATTGATTATTGGGTAATTACTTATATAATGATAAAGTACAAGTATCCTATACATTTTATAGATTAATTATTTGATCAACGTCATGAAGATATTTTTTTCAATATTAACCTTTATTTTGGATATCATAAATTATGATTAAAGAAAGTACATATCCCAAATACATTACTTTGAACAGGGTACATACATTACAAGTTTATAGTAATGTGATTTGGACAAATTAATGTTCCCTCCATTTACATGGAACTAATTAGAAGAGTATTTGAGGAATATCTTGATGTCATTTTTGGGGTATTTATGAAGAATATTATGGTGTAATATATTTGATATGAGGAAAATTATAATAATTTTCTTAACATTCCTAATACTCTCAATAGAATAGAGTAATATGGGAAATTTAACATGTGTGAATTCAAGATTAAAAAATTTTCTTTTCTTCCCCATATTGTATCAAGTGATGGAATCTCATTTGGTACCCTGAATAAACATTTAGTCTAACAACGGACTACCCCATTAATATATCGAATGTATGTATATTATTTGATTTGGTAGATTACTATTAGAGATTCCTTAAAAAAACAATCCATCTTCGAAAAATTGATAACCATTACTAACGATAAATGTGTTATGTTTATATGGAAAAAGTAACACGAGGAATGTTTTGATGAATTGAATCGAAGATTGGGGAATTCTTCAATTTTAAATCAACCATCATAAAATGATAGATTTTTGATATATGGTCATGAATCGAAGAATATAATTTGTTCTATCTTTATACAGAATAATAAATTCATTTCTTATGAATCCAAGAAATTAAAAAATCCGGTAAAAAATATCGCACTCATGATCTTGAGTTTCAATACTTAAAATATGATTTGAAGATATGGAGACATTATATCTATGGTAAAATATGTGGGATATAAACTGAACATAAGTATCTAAAATGAATATATTCATAGAAATATTTCAAAATAAAGAAAATATTACTGCTCGAGTAACTAAATGATTTTGATTACACAATACACTACCACCTAGGGATGGAAAATAAGGAAACGGTGTATTAATCATGATTGATCATGGTATTATAAAAAATGAGGATTAAAAGGGATCATATATGTTTATTTGTTTAATAAAGATGAATTTGGGATTATTAATGAAGGGTAAATGTCACTCCTTTTTCAAATGAATTAAAAACAATATTTTTTTTGTTATTATTAAATGTTCTCAATCTGATATCGATAATTTTAAATGAAAATTAAACCCTCAAATGATGGTAAATTGGATGAAATTTTATATAAAGATTGTATTATAAAATATGGAAAGAGACTATGTGTTCCATATATACCCTAGTTGAAGTATGAATTATTTATGATTCTCGTAGCTATAATTTTCCTGTACACCCAGTCATCACCAATATATATATATATATATATATATATTATGGAACATTTTTGGTGTGATAATATGAAGTTGGAAATTATTGTTTATGTGTAAATATGTTTGGGTTTTCAACAATTTAAGGATTTGCGATACCATCCTAAAGGTTTCATGTATCCCCTTCTTATTCGAATATGGAAATGGGATGACATTACCATATATTATTTGGTTGTATTACCAAATACTCCAATAGTGAATATTTTGATATAGGTTATTGTTGATCAACTTCCAAAATCTTCACATTTCCTCACTATAAGGGAAGAGTTTTCTGGATAAAACATTACAAAACTCTATATTTCATGATGTTATGAGAATTCAAGTTCCATCTATTTTAATTTTGTCTGATATCGATCGATTATTTACGTAAAAAATATCGAAAATTATTTTGAAGGATCATGATATCGAGCTTTATTTGACCACTTCTTATCATCCAACAAATGATGGGTAGTTAGAACAAGATATAAAAACAATAAAAGTAATGTTGAGGATACTCTCTCTTGACATTAATGTTTTGTAAGATTAGTATTTACCTTTGGTATAGTTCTCCTATAACGATAGCTTCCATTTGAGTGTTTAAATGAAATCGTGTGAACCATTAAATGGAAAGATAATATATGCTCCAACTTTTAGGGATGAGGTTGGTGAAAGGAACATTGTTGGTCTAAAGCTTGTGGAGTAGACAATATAAAATTTAAATACTATTCAAAACCATATGAATGAAGATCAAGAAATTTTAAAGTGTTTTACCGATAACTTAAGGAAATATTTGGGAGTTCATGTTGGTGATCATGATTCCTTGGGGGTATCTTTATTCAAGGGTGTTAAAAGATTTGGTACGAAAGGAAAAATGATCCCCATGTACATTAGACGTTTTGAAATCCTTGAAAGAATTGGTTCTTTGGATTACCATTAATAAATTAAACATATCCCTTCTAATGTAAATAATTTGTACATATATCTTTGGTAAAGAAGTACATGCCAGTCCAGGTGCATCTGATCTCTTCCAAAAAAATATAATTGGAACCTAATTTATCTTAATGTGAAGATCTTATCCATATTTGTATACTATAGAACAAGTACTGAGGAATCAGAAGACCTAGCTAGTAATGGTACTTTGGAAAAATCATAAGATTGATGATGAGATGTGGGAACCATATGAAATTATCATAAATGACTACTAAAACCCATTCATGAGGTGACATTAACGAAATTATGAGGAATTGTATTATATAGGGAAGAATGTAACACACCAAAATTTTATAGCATGTCTCTTTTTTTTAAAAAATATATATTTATTAGTTTGTGTTTCATGCAACGCCAAGTTAAAATGAACTATGATCTATTATTATGTGACCATTAAAAACTATCCATTAAAATTTTATGATATAAATTGGACTAAATAAATTATGAAATGTATATGGTTGACAAATTTTAAAAATAAATTCCTTGGTTATTAATAAAAATAAATTCATTTCAATGTAGATAAAATATTTTTATAAAATGCTATATTTATGTGTGTAATATATTTACATCAAAATGAATTGAATTAGTAAAAAAAATTCAATTTTTTTAAATCAAATTTTCATATTATATGTTTTAACATTCAACTAGATCTTTTATTTGGAAATGAAAATGAATAATTCATGTTTTATCCTTAAAATTTTATTTTTCTAAAATGTGATTTTCATCGTGTTTTGAGAATTTATTTAAAATTTTATTTTTGAAAAGTATTTAAATTTAATCATGGAAATTTATTTCAATATTTATAATATTATTTTTAAAATTTGGAAAATATTTCTATTTTATTTTTTATTAATATTAATAGTAATTATGATGAAATTTATCACCTTGGTAAATGGTAAATCAGGTTAGTCTTGGTTAAAACTAAGTGATAAGGTCATATTACTTCATATTAATTCTTATGTAGTTAAGGTAATTAAAAACTTATCATATTATTCTCTAAATTGATATTTATAATGGATAAATTTTCCATGAAAATGAATAATATAATATTTAAATCGAAGAAAGATAAAAAATGTCATTGTTCTAGTTTTGAATAACTAATATGTGTCAATAATGTGAAAAAATGATCTTATGGACAAATATAAATTTAAATTTTGTGAAAACGAAATTATTTTAATGATGATAATTTATTTGTAATTTTTTGTAATTATTTATTTACATTAAATTAATATGCAACATTAAAGCCGTATTTATTCAATAAATAGAAAACTACAATACATGACATTAAAAATATTAAATGTGATACAATTTGAGTTAATTAAAGTGTTACAAAAATTTTATAGATTACTATGATATATTATTTACCTCTAATTGAAATATATTAAAATACAACTTTTTATTGATGTATTTCATGTCAAATTAAAAGAATAGTTTCCAAAAGGATATTAATGTTAATTTACCAAAATAATACTTCATAAAATTATTTAGAACACATTAAAATATTAAAAGCTTCAAAGTGGCGTGATATGGATTAAATTCTCATACCTTGTCAATTTTTTATTTAATGTTAACCTCATATATAAAATTATAACCCATTAAAAGTAAAAAATATGTTATTGTGGTGAATTTTAAAATAGTTTAACTAAGTGGTTAAACTAAAATATCGGGTTTAAAACACCACACAAAACTATACAAATTTTATTGGTTTATGATATTTAAAACTTATCCTACCATGAGTTTTAATAAATTTCCTGTTTATGGATTTTTGTCTAGAAAATTTCTTTATTACAATTTAATCTTTTAACAAATTCAAAAATTTATTCTCACCTCATTTATAAAAGTACACCCATTCCTTCACATTTTTACACCACCTTGAAAAACAGAGGCTTAAATATCCCTTCCAATTACTCTTAATGACATCTGTATACATGTTATGTAAGTGTTGTTATCCATAAAATACAAACCTTATGTTCCTTAGTAAATTATCTAAATAATGTATCTTGAAGAAGAAAGGATTGAGTTACTCGACCACTTTAAATATATTAATTATTCTATATATTATAAGACTATTTATATATCATAAAAAATAAATACTGTATTTTACATATACTGAAATGTTATTATAATTATGTAACTGTCATTACCACTCTATTGTTTTTCAAATCAAAAGTGAAAGTATTGATAATTCATACGTACGACTTACTGTCTATATATAGTGATACAATTCATTTCTCATCCCCATAGATTATGGATGCGTATTATGAAGGGATTAATGTTTATATATTATAATTGTGCAATTATTATACCTCTATAATTATAATATCATATCTACCTTCTTACCTTCCAATCCATTGAGAAATGATAATGTGGATCGTGCGTACGTGTGGACTACCACCTCCATAAAGGGATATGATTAGTTTATCATTAATATTTTTATTCGATTATAATGTTAATATATTTTATGAATATATATAATTTATATGATCTAATAATTGTTCAACAAATGTGGATTATTATTGAATTTTTTCATTCATCAAAAACTGAAAACATCGTTCATGTGTACATAGAGGTTACCGACTCCATGAACATTGAAATTAATTTTCTATCTATAAATTTTATTTGTTACTATAAATACATATATAATGAATATATATTATAATAATAACATTATTTAAATTCTATATATTATTTAATCTTGATAAACATATAAATATTGAACCAAATGAACCAAAACATACATGCAAAATGAAATAGCTATTACTGGAAATACTGATTTTCAACAGAGTATTGTAAACAAAATAAGTGATAAATGATTATAATTAAGTCATAAATTTAATTATATATACGATTATCATTATATAATATATAAATAATAAATTTATATTTATTTTACATGAGTTTTTAACACATAAAAATGAAATTAGTCTTGAGGTAATGGTTTATTTCTCAATCTCATCATTATTTGAGATTGTTTATGTATAAGTCCCGACCAAGGGAATATTATTCTCCCATATAAATATTTTACATAAAAAAATTTAAAAAATATTTATATTAATCTTCAATAATTTAATAACTAAATTTATAACCATGTTTTACTTTTTACAAAATGGTTTGAAATCGATCATTTTATGATTTTTCAAAGGATGTATTTTTAACCATTTTACAAAGGTATGAAAGGAATTATTTTTAAAATTATAATAAATAAAATTTTCTATCGCACCATAATGAATAATATTTTCATTTAAAATTTCTTTACAATTTTACAATGTTTTTTAATGAAATATTTTTCATTCATATTTTAAAAGTATTAAAAATGAGTAATTTCAATGTAAAGAGTTTATTACCTCAATAATCTTATAATGATATTTTTAATGTATTTTCATCTATGTCAACATTTTTTGTTGAATCTTATGATTTATTGAGGTTATTATAAGATTATTTGTTATACTAATTTTTAATGGTTGGTTTATGATCAGTTTGACTATTGATGTACTATTTTGAAACCTTTTTCCATATTACTCTGGAGGTTTTATGATTTTATTTATTTATTGGGGTAATTATTAACATTTTATAAGATAGTTTCAATACATATATTTATTTTGATTATATTTCACCCACAACATATGAGTAATTTATTTGAATTAGTATGTGATAGGTGGGGCCCACTCTAACCCCTTGATGCATCAGTAGGTCTCATGATACAAACTAGTTTTTGTATTGGCTGAGGCCTTACCCATTTACATAAGAACTCTTGTTATAATCATTCAAGGGTATGTTTATGATGTATTATATTTTCTTATTTACTCATTATGATATTGGTTATTTTATTTCTATTTTATTATTTGAATATTTATGATATCCATGGATATGTTTAAAAATCATATGATAATTTATAATGAATTATTTTTTCATAATTTATTCCTATGATATTACTCTTCATGATTATGCTATTAATTAAATGGATTTTATGGTTAGGTATATACCATCAAATATGTTTTATGCATTATTTATTTATGTTATATTACACTTTATGAATACCCTTATTGAGAATCTAATCCCACCCCTTTCTTTTTTTACCTTTCTTCATGATTCCAATAAGAGTATTATTATTGATATTAAGTGATATGCTAAAGGGAATAATAATGTACTCAAAGAAAATATTATGTTGTGTTTATTTTCAAATGTAACGTAATATTCAAATACATAACTTATTTTATAAGACTAATTAACTATTGGATCCTTTGGGAAATTATTTCTTGTATCTAATGCTAATGTAATAAAGTAACTATCAAATCTTGGCTATTAGGGTCAAATCCATTACAATATCAGCAATTATATATGTAACTCATACAACATTAATATGTATATAAATGTCACCATATTTTATGCATAAAATTACATGATGAATTGATATACATTAATTATTATCTCAATTTTGGATACCAATAAACATTTTTATAGAAAGGAACAACCAATGGAATACCAAATGTGTGGTGTTCTTATTAGAGGGATAGACCTCACAATCTCTTTACTCTAGATTACCAAGTGTGAACTTCATTGGATAAAAAATAAATGATTAAGATCCCCCAAATCCTGATAATCAAACACCATCTATTTTCTACTGTATTTATATATCCATTCCATATAAAATATCTTTAATATCATTTTATTGGTATTTTAAGGTTTCCATTAGAATGAGGAACTATTATAACCCTTTGATATCAAAAAGTACCTAATGAAATTAACATGAATATGTTGAACAAGAAATTAGTTATTCTATAATGATAAGATTGAACTCAAGAATAAATTGAACTATATATATGTTATACAAATCAAATGTACTATTCAAGTTGGGATGAGTGCACCCTTAATCACAACACTCCCCCTTTCACTAATGCTAACATGTTAACTATTAAATTATTAGCCATCACATGAAAAACAAGATCCCAATTATGAAATAAATTGGATATTGGGACATCCACACATTTATTTTTGGAAAATTTATTTTTTTTGATTTATTTAATGAAAGTGATAACACACCCAATTATATTCACTTTTCTCACTCCCAGGACTCATTTTCTTGATTATAGTAACACTATAACTGCATTAACATAATAATAAATTTTATGATAATACAATATTTTTTGGTGACACAAAATCTTATATAACAATGTTGTGCATTATAATACTTCTATAATTATATCAAAAACCATTATACACATGGTTTTAATAGAAATGGAAAACACATATTTAATAAGAATGTGTTTTTTTATTTTCTCTACACAATTTGTGATCATTGATCAATTTATCAATATAAATAGTAGTTTTATATCCAAAACTAAATATATATTTATTTATCTATTTTATTGAAATTTATCCAATTTTAGTTTTGGATGATACTATATTCTTAATCGACTTGAAATTTATCCACTATTAAATCCACATAGAAATTATCACGATTAATACAAAACTTGGAATAAGGATAAAATCTATCACCCAGAAACTTTATTCAATTAATTTCCATTATATATAATTTTAATTAATAAATGAAAAATTATTAATTAATCTTCATAAATATTCTTCTAAAATCCAAAACTCTATGTCAATTATGTAGAAATAATTATTGAACTAGTATTATCTTACTATGAGACTAATATATGTTTTCAATATTTTTTGAACATATTTTCTTTTAAAAAAGATGGAAAACCCACAATACTCCTTTTGAAAAACATTATATATTCATTTTTTAAAAGAACCTAGATTATATTTATGGATTCATAAAATTGAATAAACTATGATCTTGATCCTTTATCTGATCAATAAATGGACCCATAAATTAAACATATAATATTTGCCAAAAATTAATTCCACAAACTCTTCTAATAATCTATTTCACTATTTTTATTAATTTTTGATATTTGAAATCACAAATATAATTACCTAGTTATTTGTTTTAGATAGTTTTATTCAAATAGTTTTTAACATTACACTTGGTATGGGATGTTTCAAAAAATTCTATGTCTTTATGTAGTATGAAATCAGTGTATAAAAATTAATGATAGATTGGTGTCAACTCTACTAACCATTTCTAGTTTTCTCAAATTCCAATTAATACTAATATGTTTTTCATTAATTTATTATCCAAATAAAAATACATACTCAATTTTTACAAAGATCCTTTTTTAATTTTTTTATCAGAGGAAATTTTTCTGTTTATTTTTATTTATGTATTCCTTTTAAAAAATGAATTTATTTATCATAATTAATTATATATCACCAAACATCATGATATGAAAACCAGGAAACTTTGGGTATTCATATTTCTTATGTGATACATGTATCTCTAGAATGTTTTTTACACATAAACTCATGGAACTTTTACATGTGAACTAGATTCATATTTAATCATTTTTTTAAATATCATTCTATATCTTGTTAAATTATGATTCCATATTAGAAAAGGACTGTGTAATTTGATTATAAATTCTAATAGGGATAGAATATAAATTATCATTTTATTACTAAAGATTAATTCAATGATTTAATACCTTCCCCTTCATATATTAATTTTCATAATTAATCTGACAAAAATTATTGTATCCTTCTGCATGAGACAATGAATATAAGTTTTGCATCACATTTTATTTAAATTTCAGATCTTATATATAAATTATATTGGCTTGTGTCTATGTATTTATGTCTCAATTTGTTAATAATTACTTTAAAATGTTATTGATGAACTTTAAGACTCATTACCAACCATTACTTATATATTGTGGTGTATGATATTATATATATGGCTACATTCTTCAAGTGTATTAATATAATTATCCTCTCAATTCCACTTGAAATAACTCACAAATTTAATTCTAAACTTATTTCATAACTATTATTTCTTGTCAACTTTAATTCAAAAATATTTTATTGATCTTAATATCTTTTAGTTAACCATGTAAAAATACCAAAATTATTTACCAGAATTGAGACTAGTTTCATTTCATTGTATTTCTTTTATATTAACACTTGGTATTTATGGATCCAATATAAAACTACAACATTTAGTAATTTTAGGATCCTGGGTAATTATATTCGTCATTGGTTTCCATTCATAGATTATTTATATATAGTATTTACAAAATATTATTTTACATGTTTAATTTTATTAAAGGAAGTTATTCTAAAAGAAAAAAAAATATTATCATAAAATGAAAATAAAATTATCTTATGTCTAAACATGACACCATGATTATTTTCTTGATTCAAATTTTATATAATATATCAATAAAATAAAAAAAAATGGAAAATTGTGATATTGATCATCTGTAGCTATTGAATCTAAATAAAATTTTAGATTCAGCTCATCCCTTGGAAATAATTTTTGAATCTACACAGTTCCTGTATTATGATTCAAATATTTCAATCATAATTATATATCTAATACCAAACCTACTGGAAACAAAAAAAGATCACTTACGGTAAATATACCTAAATTATAATATATTAATTCCTTTTTCTTTACTTTAAAATAATTCCTCTTGTAATTCATTATTATACCACTTAGAAAACAAATGGTATCTTGTTCATTATGCTCCCTTTATGTCTTTGGATTCTATGAAGGATGATGTGATATTTCATTTATATATTCAATTTCCCTTAGAATATTCACCATGATATTCTTCATATTCAACATACAGATTAAATATTTATATTTCTTAATTTCCTTATCAACTTGTAAAACCAAAGAAAAATATGTTAATTTGATATCTCTATATATTTCATCATAAAATCATTAATGATATTCAATAATATCAGTGGAAAAAATATTGGTACAATATTTTAGGATATTCTATTATCCAAATTGAATGAGAACAACCATCATCGCTCAATATACCCTATAAAAGTTTTCACAAGAGGTTCATCTTGGATTACATCTTCTAACATAAAATATAATAATATAGTTGGTGTTTTATATAATTTCCACCAAATTATCTTTTAAGAATCGTCCAATAAATTAGATAACATGATATATACATACATATAAGACTTTTTCTCTTGAAATTCTCAGAAATAGATGTTAATATGATGAGAGACACATAAAATTCATCATTCATGTACCTAATATAGATAATCTCATCACCATCACATTATTTTTAAGGTGGTTGATCTAGTAGAGGGGACTACCACACATAGAACATTATTTGTTTTCATTGTACAGTGTATGTGCAGTAGTACCACTCCTAAAATTTTATGTCGGTAATAATATTATATTTATCTTATTTTGATCATATTTAATTATAAGTTTTAATTTTGATTTTATAAAAAAATTAAAAAATAAGTACATTTATAATTATTAAAATTTTATTAACTTAAATTTATTTATTAAATGTCTCACAGATTTTTAAAAAAATCCCAAAACCCTTATCCTTGATTAAAAAAATTAACATTTTTTTGATATTATAGTGGTAAAGATCCCTAAATCTCACTTCATAGCTAAATCTATGGCATCAAAACTTTTATAAGAGTCTAAGGAAGCCCTTTTTCTAGACAACTACATTAACTCATAGTTCCTTGATCTATTGAGTAGACTACCTCATCTATTAATACTAAAATAATATTATACTCAATTATTCCATACAAGTTTTCAACAATTTATCTATGGATATTTTTTAATAATAATTTTATTTAAATTAACCCAACACAAAAAATAATATATCAGCAATAGTATGAGGAACTCCCAAATGTGGTTGGACAGCACCACATACATATGTTTCTGTTAAAAAAAAGTGATAGAAGGATTTTTATTTAGTACTACTTTGAGCTATTTTTTTTGTTTTCCTCAGTATATGAAATATATTCCTATTTATCATTATTTTTACTATGTTATTTCATTCGCAACTTAACCATACATAAATAAAAAACATTTATCATGTGTTAACTCATTTTATCCATACATGCTTCACTACTATTCTATGTGATTAAGTATTAATGAAAAATATACAAAATAATAACATGTGAATAATATAATACAAAAAAAATCATGAGATATTTCTAATTAGTAATAATTTAAATGAGAAACTAAAGGTAATTCCATGAGTTGTATTCAACTCAAGTTGTAGGGCCCACCCCATCCAAGGAATATATATCTCATTTGGTGCTTCCTTAAGTCTTGGTGTCAACAATATCTCATATTGTCTCCTCATTATGAAATAATAATCACCCATGGGTGAGGGGGTTTTGTGAATTGGGGATATATATATTATTTATAGTTTTTTATGAACAAAATATCTCCAAATGGCCATAACATTATCTTCCAAACTCCATTCCTCATGCCTCCAAAAGTGTTGTGACCATATAAATTACCAATATATTATTTATCACAAATTTAATGATAATTTATACTTAACACTACCCTAAAATAGTCCTCTAACAATGATAAAATTGAACTTTGTTAATGCTTAAAAGCACTGACAATCAGAGTGTGATTAAATTCCCAAATATTTTTTCATTGCAGGAAATGCACTGATAAAGGGGTCATTTATTACAACTAAAAAATGAATTGATAAAGGTTATCTTTATGAGATATCTTAGAAGTGTTGATTAAGGAACTCATTTACCAGTTATTTTATTTAGCACTAATTAATGACCCCTATATTAGTTATTTTAGATGAACTGATAAAGGGAAACATCATCAAAACTTTTCAAAGAACTAATAAAGGGACACTTCATCAATGATTTTAGAAGCAGTGATAATGGGACCTTACATTATTGCTTTTATAATAATTGATAACAGAACCATTTATCATTGCTTGTATTTTAACTAATTAAGGATCCCATTCTAAGAACTAGTATAAATATTGATAATGGGGCATACTGTTCTGTGCATCTAAATTTACAGCACAATATAGAACCAAAAATAGCACATGTACAATACAGATTGCACCATAATCAACAAATAGGTACAATACAGAATATAAATTAAGTAAAATTTACAACAAAAAATACAAAACTATATATTCTATGTTTCAAACAATGTTTTTTACAATTACATGAGTGAGTACAAAATTATCATAACCATTATAATAAATTAGTGTTCCTACGTATTTGGCCTCTAACCCCAACTCATTTTATCACCAAAAAACCATTCCATATCAAGAAATTAAATTCACCTATATAAGAAAAAAATTATCATGTTTCTAAAACTATAAATAATAAAATTAAATAGAATGTTTTAATTAAAAAATTAAATTAAACTAAACTTTGAGTCATTTAAATAACACTATGTATCAGATTATGTTCTAGTTGATTCTTGAATGTCACTCCATTTGTTGTTCATTTTCAAGAATCATCTATTTTAAAATTAACTAAATAATTATTTGATAAAAATTATATGAAAATTAACTAACTAATATAAGATAAAATGATGAGATAATAATTTTGGATTTTTTACTCGGTTTTGGTGAAGTGATGCATGTTTTAAACTAAATTAACATATATATATGTTAAACATGAACATGGAGTCAAACAGATCACTAGATGTGTCATATTGAGATTTGGATAAATAATTCATGCACCAAATAGCTTATGGATCATTTCCAAAAATTAGGAGAACAATCTGAATATGATTTTATACTTTTGATAATGTCACTTGTGTTTTTTACTAAAATGTCATTTTAATGTGAGAACATGGAATTTGAGTCATACTAGTCACATCATGTGATGTTCTAACATGAGTATAATTCTTATACATCAGAATTATTTATAAATCATTTTACTAAATTATCAATTCTATTTGAGTGTGTTTTCCTGGTTTAAAGTGGATGACGCTTTCTAAACTAACATGTCAATATTAAACTCATAATGGACACATTGATTCATGTTTGAAACATTGTGTATTAGACTAATGTTTGGATGCTTCCATAATCTCTCAAATGAAATATTGATCATTTTACTAATGTATAAAAACATCATAAATTATTTTTTTTTGGTTTTCAGTATGTTAGTAGTCTTTTTTAATAAAATTAATTTCAATTTTACATAAAAACACACACTTGGAGTCATACCTATCGCACAGTGTGTCAGATATATTTGAGGCTGATAAATATATGTTAAAATTACTTATGGACCATTTTAATAAATTATAAAACCAATATAAAAGAGTTTTATTGGGTTTGATTATGTGAGTTTTCTATTTTAGAACAATTAATTTCAATTTTAAATAAAAACAAGTAGTTAATGTCATTCCATTCACACTATGCATCAGATTTAGGATTTTCAGATTCCTAAACATAAAAAAAGAATTATTTATTTGTTTTATAAATAATAAAAATAGTATGAATGAATTTTATTTCTTTTGATTATGTCAAATGTGTTTTTTTAAATGCAATTTTATACTTGAAACATTCCCTTTGAGTCATATCGGTTACATCATCTACTAGTTTGACGTGATCATGATTACTAAATTTCATAAATGACTTGTGAATCATTATAATAAATTATAAATATAATCCAAATGTGTTTTCTTAGTATTTAGTGGGTGAATTTATTGAACTAAAATGTAAATTTTAAATAGATTACAGACACTTTGCGTATGAATGTTGTCTTTTTTACATAAATTAATGTCAATTTTAAATAAAAAGACACACATTTAGTCATACCAGCTACATTATACATGGGATTCAGGTGAGGCTCATTCATAAACTTTAATAAACGATTATCGATTAATTTCACAAATTATCAAAATAATACGAAATATTTTCTTGGATTTTAGAATTTTAGTTATTTTTTTCTTAAATTAATGTAAATTTTAAATAAAAACATGTAATTAGAGTCTTTTCATCCACATTAGGCAGTGTATTGAGATGTGGATGATTCATACACATCAAAAATGACTTATTTGTCATTTTAATAATGTATCTAAATAGTATGAATGTGTTTTATCAAATTTTACTATGTCACTTCTCTTCTTTAATAAAATGTCATTTTAAAATGGAAACACACACATTGAGTCACACTGGTCACATAGTGTGTCAGTATAATGTGAGACTAATTACTACTTGTTTAAAATGACAAATAAACCATTTTACTTATATATCAATATAATATGAGAATGTTTTCTTTGTTTTTATCTAGTGACACTTTTTGAACTAAAATGTCAATTTGAAAATGATAAGGACACTTTGAGTATTAAAGGGAACATTGTGTGTTATAGTGAGATTTACCTGATTAATAAACATAAAAAATTGTATATTTATAATTTTAAGAATGTTTCAAAACAATCCAAATTCTTTTTCTCAATTTTGAATACGTCAGTTATATTTTTTACTAATATTAACGTCAATTTTAAAATATGAAGAAACACTTGGGGTCAGTCTGGTTACACCATGCATTAGATTAAGGTGTGGTTGATTCGTACACATCATAAATGTATTCTGGAACATTATACTAAAGTATAAAAACTATAAAAGTGCATTTTTTGGGTTTTGAGTATGTTAGTTTTATTTTTTAACTAAAATTAACCTCAATTTTAAATAAAAACAATCACTTGGAGTCAAAAAATTCATAGTGTGCATAAAATTGAAGGATAGACTATTCCTACCCATCAAAAGTGAAATATGGATACTTTTTCTAAATTATAAAAACAATATGAATTCATTATCCTAGTTTTGAGTATGCCACTTGTTTCTACTAAAATATCATTTTAAAATGGAAACGCATACTTTGAGTCATATCGGTCACATCCTGTGTTGGTTTGAGATGAGGCTTATTCAATCACATCAAAAATGATATACTAATAATATTCATAAAATATTAATATAATATAAATTTGTTTTCATAGTTTTCAATGAATGAAATTTTTTTAAATATAATGTCAATTTTAAACTAATAATGGATACTTTGATTCATACTGAGGCCATCATGTATCAGATTAATGCAAGAATGATTTATATAAATAAAAAATTAATTATGGATCATTTTCTTAATGTAACAAAATAATATATATATTTTTCTTTGTTATGAGCGTTCTAGTTGTATTTTTTACTAACATTAATGACAACTTTAAATCACAAGACACACTTGGAGTCATACTAGTCACATCCTATATTAGATTGTGGGGTGGTAAAATCTTAAATACAAAAAATTACATATAGAACATTTTTATAGAGTATAAAAACAATATGAATAAGGTTTATTTGTTTTGAGTATGTTGCATGTCTTTTTTACTAAAACTAAAATCAATTTTAAATAGAAAATGAACTTTGATTTATACTAGTTGTAATATGCATTTTATTAAGGTGCAGATAATTTCTACCTGTAAAAAATGAATTATAGATCATTTTCTTAAATAATAAAAATAATATGAAAGAGTTTTCTTAGTTTTGTGTGTGTCACTTATCTTTTTACTAAAATTAATGTAAATTTTAAATAAAATATAGGCTTTGAGTCATATAAGTCAAACTATGCATTAGATTAAGGTGAGGATGACTTATAAACATCAAAAAGGACATATGGATCTATGACCTATATTATCAAAATAATATGAATTATTTTTCATGTTTTGAGTATCTCTCTATTTATTTATTCTAAAATTAATGTTAATTTTAAATAAAGACATGCACATGGATTCATACTGGTCACACTGTGCATAAAATTGATGTGCAGTTAATTTATACACATCAATAATAAATTGTGACCATATCAAGAAAATTAAACATTCTATAATTATTTTAAGCAATGAAAAATATTGTAAATTTCTAAAACTTCCCTGTAATTGTTTCCTCTAGTTATATTGGAAGTAAAAACCCCCTTACGATAACATATTAAAAAAATTATAATAAAATATTTTGTGTAATTTTATTAAGATATAAATGTACACTTTGAACAATATATACATGTATCTTGAGGAATTAAGTGAGTTATTTAAGGATTAAAAACTCAAAATATAATCTCATCAAGATTGAAAAATATCCACATGATTCATCTTTGGTTCAACTAATAGTATATTATTATCATACATAATTATCAATATTTTTTTTCTATAGTTCTCTTCCCATATTGTTTATGATCATTACTACCACAATTGAATTATATCATCATCACATAATTGTCTAGTGTAATATAAAAATATTGAGGTTCTTTCTTCAATACATATAAATATTTCATTATAGAAAAGTAGTTTTCATTTTTTTAGATACATAGATGTTAATAGGAATAATGAAATATATGGATTCACATAGAGGGAGCGAGTCTGTGAATCAAATATTTTATATTTTTTCAATAAAAATATCATTCACCAAATATTGTATTGATTGAGAATACAGATTTCAAGTCTTCTTTCCTTTTAAATTATTGAATTTTAATGAATTTTACCAATTAATTATGCAATAAAATACTACGAAAAAAGAAAACATAGTGAGCATAGAAATTTAAAAGGTTTATCCTCTAATATTAATGGTTACATCCAGGGCATGATTCGAAAAAATTGAGATCACACACTCCACCAAAATCATCTTGTGGAATATAAATGAGAAGGTTGTAACCGTAACCCATGTTGTATATACATTTATCTTTTATTATTTAATTTGATCCATCATAATACAAATTAATGTCTTCAAATGAAACAATAGTAAGAGTATTAATCTTTTTCAATGTAACTCCAGTTTTTTGCTGATGGTTATAATCTCTAATTATCTTTTCCACAGATGAAAATATTTGATGAAATAATGGATAAAAAAATTCTTTACAGTCCAAAAAGTTTTCAAATTTCATATGAAAAATCATGATAAATAACCAATCATCTTAACTTTAATCAAATTGAGGATTCTCAGAACATCACTCCAGAAGATAGATAGACCCACATTCTTTTCAAGAATGAGTTATATAATCAAATAAATGTGTTTTAAAAATAATAATTGATTTAATGTCGATAATCTATAATCAATTACTTTCTTTTTTGTCCTCCACATCCACTATCTCTATTACAGTCACAAAAATTCATGAAATACACACATTAAATCTTTAACCTGTATTTTCTGTTTTAATTTTAAATTTAATTTCAAAAATAACTAACATCCATAAAATCTCAAAAATATCCATTCAAGATCAATACATTATATCACATGAGGATTTATTTAACCTTACTTATGATTTAGGTATGTTTGGGTTGAGTTTGAGTAATTCCATGTAGCGCCAATCAATCCAAATCATGAAAAAAATTAAAAATCTTTTTTTATGTAAAACCCCAACAAAAATCATTAAGAACCAACAAAACATCAATAGGGAATAATTGTTCCAAAAATATATTTTCATAGGTAGAAATTATATACAGCTCCCCCAAAGTATATTTTTCTACTATATATCATTCTATTTTCAACCTCATTCCATTAGAACTCTATTGTCAAGTCCCCAGAACTCTGATGGAAACAATATAAGCGTTTCTCCTCCCATGGTTTTGAATTCCTATTCCATCTTCTTCAAGAAGAATTCACAAACATGATGATACATAAAAATATTATTATTCTTGTTCATAGAATCTCCCCAAACATAAATCTCATTGCATCAAACATCATTCCAAACACAACCCCAATATACTAAAACCACCAATCAGACATATC
This sequence comes from Viscum album, assembly GCA_963277665.1. NCBI lineage: Eukaryota > Viridiplantae > Streptophyta > Magnoliopsida > Santalales > Viscaceae > Viscum > Viscum album. The sequence goes on along the minus strand of OY728143.1, from coordinate 1,267,080,819 downwards.
TAACATACCAATCATTGAATTAAATTTATAATTTTTTATTTTTTATCTTGATTATATGATATGATATTCCCTTAATATTATTTCCTTTGATTTATAAAATTTTCAAATAAAATACCACACCAATTGATACCATTTTCAAATAAACCTCTTCGAAACAACTCAATCCATGCTTTGATCATCTACATATCAACTTCAAACTTGGTCTCAATAATCTCCAAATTAAAATTTTGTGAAAATTTTATATCATAAATTAATATGATAAAATATATTAAATATGATTTTCTTATTAAAAAGTTTCGGTTCTTCAAAATGGAACAAAAATTAATCAACTCTAACCGAATGTGAGCATACTAAGTGTAAGAAATAACAAAGATTAAGAAATTTATAAAGGTAATTCCTAAAATATCCATGGATACACCAAATTATTTCAAATATTAATTTATAATGAAATTTAAGAAACATCCCCTCAATATATTCCACACAATTTCCAACATTATTTCTTTAACAAAAAAATTTCAAAGATCAAAAACCAAACACAGATAGTCACTATGAATTAATTGATTTTCCCATTTAAAAAATATACTAAAATATATTTTCACCATTAATAAAAAAATATTCTTTGAATATATGTTATTATATACCATTGGAAATAAGAATTAAAAGATATAAAATAAATTGGATAGTATTCCATGGATTAACCTTAAGACAAATATTATGGAAGTCTCATCATCAACTATATCATTTGAGATGAATTCTTTTTCAGTGGTTTGGTAAACATATCCATCACTTAGTCCTTGGTTGGAATAAATTAAAAATCTACCATACCATATTAAAACATTTATTTTTTGAAGTGGATAATTAAATATATTTTAATTGATTAAAAATGTTGAACTAATTTCTACAAAATATTTACTGAACTTTGATTATTACAACACAGTAACAATGTTATCATTACCACCACTGTGAGATAATATAGTTAAATTCTCATTTACATCATCTTTTCTTGTATTTAGTTGTAGAAACATATTCTACTCAAGTTATAATATATTAAACATATCTTTTTTCACTATTTTATATTTTGAAAACATATCTCCAATGAATAACACTCAAATATAAGTAAAATTAATATTATAAACACCACTATCACAATATGTATCTAAAAATATATATAGGATTGAATTTTCATGTATATATATATTATTTTAATCCATTAAAAAATATATCATTGATGTTTTAGATATTTATATCACATGTAAAAATTTACATTATCATATCCAATAAATTATTTTTTTGGATTTCTCAGTATAAACAACCACATCATGTTCACTACGGAAGAAAGATTATTTGACATTTATTTTAAAACTATTTTAACATATTTGAGTAATGATAGAAAGAGAAATTCAACCCTTCTAAATCCTTTCAACTGTGATAAATGTATCATAAAATTAAATACATTTAGCCTTTGAAAAACCCTTATAAAAAGGATATTATTTAGTCATTTTCACTTCAACTTTCTCATTCATCCTTTAAAAAACTGTAACAACCCTATATTTAAAAAAAACATATGTCTGATAGACTATATAACAGCATGATTTTGATTGAGGTGAGGCTATTTCATAAATGTCAAAAATTTCTTATGGATCATTTCATTAATGTATCAAAACAATCAAAATGTGTTTTCTCAGTTTTGAGTATGTCCCCTCTCTTTTTTGGTAAAATTATTTTCAATTTAAAATAATCACATATTTAGAGTCATATAATTCACACCGTGTGTAATATTTGGGATAAGATTATTGATACACATCAAAAAATACATACATATTGTTTTTCCAATGTATCAAAACAATCCAAATGAATTTCATTAGTTTTGAGTATATCAGTTTTCTTTTTTACTAAAATTAATGTACATTTTTAATAAAAAGAAACACATGCAGTCATACGAGTCACACCATCCATCATATCATGGTGAGTAATATTTCTACTTATCAAAAATTATTTATGGACCAATTTCAAAAATTATTAAAAAAAATATGAATGTGTTTTCTCAGTTTTAGGTATGTCACTTGTGCTTTTTAATAAAATGTCATTTTAAAATGGAAATGAGAACATTGAGTCCTACTGGTCACATCATGTGCCAATTGGTTGTGAGAATAATTCCAACATGTCACATATTAATTATGAATCACTTTCTTAAATTATCAAAAATATATGAGTATGTTTTCTTGGTTTTCAATGATTGACACTTGTTTCAATCTAAATTGTCAATTTGAAATTGATAATGGACACATTGAGACATAACAGACACCCCATGTATTAGATTGAGTTGTAACTGATTCCAAAACATAATAAATAACATATAGAACATTTTTAAAAATTACAAAATAATCTAAATGTGTTTTCTCAGTTTTGAATATTTTTATTTTCTTCTTTACAAAAATTAATGTAAATTATAAATAAAAAGACATAGTTGAAGTCACACTGACACACCATGCCTCATATTGTGGTGAGGATAATTCCTACATGTAAGAAATGATATATGGATGGTTTTCATAATGTATAAAAACAATACTAAAGTGCTTTCTGTGTTTTTTGTATATGATGTGTGTTTTGAACTAAAATGTAATTTATTAACTAGAAAAAAAAATCCATATTATACCGAGAACACTATGTATCATATTGAGGTGTGTTTTATTGAGTATGTGATATGTGTTTGTATTTCAACTATATAAAAATCAACAAAATATATAACATATTACTTTCTGATATAATACGAATCCTCATTGTCATGGGACTTGGCCATCCTCATGCTCTTGTACGGATCCTTCAAGTCTCAAGGAGGTTCTCCAAAATACACTAGAGAAGTATAGAATATTTCAAAACATGGTAGATATGAATATAGTTCTAAATTAATTTAGGGAAACTCATCACCATACCACCTCTCCATGTAGTGGTTCATAACATCATGTTGCCTCAAACACTTCATGTTTCAGGCAACATGGGTTTACTCTTCCATTAGAAAGGAATATGTTCTTTCTATTCATTCATGACCATGTACATCTTCAAACTGACCACCCCAACACTATCAAAATAATCCACAGTTGTAATAAAATAATTCTTATGTTTGTAATACTGTAAATAAATAATATAATCATAAAAATGAAACAATTCATTCCCAATCCCCTTGTTTTAAAATATGATTCCAATCTATAAATTTTTTTATTCATCCACTATGGGTACATATGAGATATATTAAAATCTCAATCCCAACAACATGATATATTTAAGAAATTTACAATAACATAACATTCATGTATTTAAAAACAAATTCTCAAAAAGACTTTTATAATTTTTGGATGGTGTAGAACTCATATATTAAAATTTTCCTCCACATTCTCTATAAAAAACTAGCATAACACATTACATATTCCACGATTATACAAAACATTATTTTATCCAATTATTTATTCCTAGACTTCAATAACTCTTAAGGAAACCCTATTAGTTTTAATTGATTGAACTAAAATAAATATTCACATTATAGTTTTTATTCAATATAATAAAATATATATTTTTCATTAACCACAATAGAAAGTTAACACTTCATTATAAACCATTTACCTTATTTAATAGTAGAAACCTAAATGTGATCCATAATGTATTTTTATAAGACGATAAACTTTATTAAAAAAATTTGCCCCTTTTGACAGTATTAAACATCAGTATAACCCTTTATTGCATCCAAATAACACTAAAACATACCACATCTATTAACTCTTCCATGATTTTTCTATATATTAATATATCCTTTTTCAATATTCTCTATTTTGAAAAACTATAACATAACATCATCATTATTGTTTCATAAAAATGGCAACATCCCTATTATAATTTGTTTTTATTGAGAATTATCTTGAGTTTTTTATTAATAATCTTCTGATAATGGTTCATTTTACATAATGAATATTCACATTCATATTAGTGATGAACTAATGGAAATATATTATGATGTTGGGAAGATGACCAAGTATCTATATTCATACTAAGGGAAGGTTAAACACCTATACTCATGTAATGGTTGTGAGAGTCAATTTGATATAATGGACGGATGATTTAATTTTAAATAATGTGTATTAAAAAATTATATTTAATCAATATGTTTCTCTAATGTAAACAAGATGTGTTACCTGTATGGATTTCACATGAATTTGTGATGTTATATCATGAATATAATTGATGATTGAATTGTGAAAATAATTCCACCACCCACCAAAGTGAAACCACAATGTTGATAATTTTTTTATCATTTACCACCACACATGACGGAACCATTGAGAGGTAATTCGTGTAATTAGATTCTAAAAATGATAAGGAAATTCATTAAAAAATAGATACATTGAAGAGAAAATTAACTAAATAAGTAGTGGGAATTCACCTTTTCATGATGTATCTATTCATTTTGAAACCATGTTTTCTACTCATTTCTAAAAAAACGACTTCTTAGATTAAACTTATCCATGATAAATAGATCTAAAATATTATATAATCATTATGATACTAATTCTTCACACCCAAAATATATTTACAAGGTATTATCCCATAGTAGATCTCCAAAATTATAGGTAATAACCAAAAATATTTTTAGAAAACATTAGGACATCATGTATACTTCCCACTCACTTCTAAAAATCATTACATATTCTTTTAAAAAATATGGTTCTCCAAAATCTTGGTAGTACTAGGAAACTGTGTACAAAAAGAAAATAAGATATATTTTTAATGAAATTTCAATTACATTTGAATCTTTTCCATTTGGATAATATAGTATTCAGACGGTTTATGACCTCTTACATAAATTTTCAAAAATAATATCCAAAATCCTTGTAATTATGCTTCTTCATACATAGAAGAAAAATGACCAAAATATGTATTTTTTTTTAAAAAAAATTCATAGTTAAATATTTATATATATGCGCTATTATATTTCAATTTTAAGTAATTCATAGAATTTTTATGTTTAGTCACCAACTTCATACCATCATTTAGCCTATATTTATCTGATTCCCAATCAAAAAAAAATTCTTGTTAAAACAAATATTAAGACATATAATTTTATGTTTATCTATTAAATATTGACTATAATATATTATAAATTCACAGAACACATCATCTATGACCAGTTTGTTGGATATCCTTGCTTTGGATCCAAAAAATTGATAGTTTTGGTGTTAAAACTATGTAAGAACAGCATCCACAACTTCCTAAAAAGCAGCAAAATATATGTAATGAAAATATAAAAATATTTTTTATTTGATAATATTGTATAGTTTTACCCCTACATGTAGGCATAAAAAAGTATATGACATCTACTGTTTTTTTTCATAAATTCAGTTTATAGATAATTCTTTTGGTCCCGATTTAGTTCTCTTCCAATGTAGTTTCCTATGTTGAAATTATATAGGGATTAATGAATCCAAATAATGATTCAAATGTCCTTCCCTTTATATGGTTTTAATAAAACCTCTTATAGAAAATATGTATAGTTATTAACTTTGGTGATCATATTATATCATTTTTCGATAGATATATAATGAAAATTTACCTTATGTGTGTATTCAAAACTGAGACTCGAAGCTATTCAAACATGCGAATCTTATTTATAATCTTGATACCAACTAAATAAATCATGAAAGGTTAATATATTTATTCTTAATAAGGAATGCAAGACATATTTTAATCATTAATGGTGGTATCTTTATGAATTTGTAATTATAATAAATGTTTTTATGGATCTATAATGGAGAAGGTACTCACAGAAGGTCCTTTTGATTTCATGGTTGATTCACTAGATTGTCTGGAATCAACCATTTTTTTCTCCCCTCGATTCATCCGTTTTTAATATCATACCTCACTAGATATAGTTTTTCATCAACTATTATAGGTTTTTCATATAAAAATGTGTTAAATAAATACCTCAATTATCATTATAATATAATGTGGTTATACTATGAATGTTCCAGTAACATCATTGACTGGTGTAATATTTTGATCATAAAGTAGAATATTAAACATTGTGGTCAGATCCTTAGCTAAATCAATCCCTAGTATTATATTATCTTCAAGGAGTCCATTTTTGTGTATCTTATCCTAAAAGATATTACACACTATATCCCTCACAATAAGGCGGTTCATGAGTGTTGATAGGTTAACATCATATATAACTTTATGCTATATAATTTTAGTATTGTAAAGTTATTGAAAGTTGTTTGATTCACATTTATGAAAAAATATAATTACAAAATTTATTACCTCATGTAATGTACATGGTTGATGCGAATGAGTATGTTAAAAGCTTGAGAGGTCATTTGGTTATTTATATGGGAATATTTTTTCCACTTCTAATTCCCTTTTATCAATTCCCATATATTAGTCTTCCAAATAATGCTGAATAATATTATCTTTCAAATAATATATTTGAGCCTTCAATCCATTCATCATCATATATGAATCTTCTTATGGTTTTGTGTTATGGATATATGTTAGAGGAGACACTCTAAAACCTAATCCTCTTGCACAACCATATTGTTCTGCCCATTTCAATGCTACTAAATGTAGTTTTTCATCTAGTATTATCATATTTGATTCTTGTATATAAATTATATAAAAAAATATGAACAAAAATATATATTTTAATGAAATGTTTTTTTAATACATAATAATTTCTATTATTTCATACATACAAATGTTTCCTATACTTATTTTTTTTACAACTAGTTTACCCTCTTTATATCTGCGCGCCTACTTTCATAGCACATGGTATGCGATGGAGATGACTTATGATTTTGAATCATCAATATGTATATAAAAAAATAAACATATGTTATTTCATATCAAAATAAACTTTTAAATTTGATTTAAAATATTTACGAATTTCTTCTCTAGGAAAGCATAACCCATCCTTGATTGACGAGAGGGTAATATTAGTATTTATGAACAATATTTATTTTCATCACTCATTCGTGGTTTCTTAAATTGAAAATTTTGAGTCAAATTAGATTAAATAAATAAATTCAACAAATATATTATCAACTTCAATTAACCTGAAATTATTTCTCTTCGTGGTGACTATTGAAATCATTCAATGTTTTTTAATTTATAATATTTATTTAACTAATTGGTGGTTGTGTATTTAATTTCCCCTCAAAATCCCTAATATGTAAATAGGTATGAAGAGTATGAAAGTTTCTATGCGATTTTCTAGTGTTTATTATGGAAAATTACCTAAAGAATATACTAAAATAAATAAACTTTTAAAGTAATGATTAATATTAAATTTATTTTTTTATTATATATATTTTTTGGTAGAATAGATAAAATATTTCATAACATTACCTTTATATATTCCTAAAGAGTTTCTTTAATTACAGTCTAGATGTGTCACCATGAATAAATATTAGTTATCAAATTCATTCTCATTGTGACCCTAACAGATATAATGAACATTGACTTGTTGGGGACAATAGGTTGCCTATATTTATTCAATCCTACCTCAAATTTTATTCCCAAAATTATTTCCTTGATAATTTTATTTAACGCTATTATATTGTGTCATTGTTTTTTTCATCAATATATTATTGATCTCATAATAATTCTATATTTTCAGTATCATCAGTATGTTATTCTCCATGATTAGTAACATATTAATTTGTAGAAGTCATTTTCTACATGACTATCCATGATTTTAATTCATATTATTTTAATGAGGTAGAGAAAATATAATATTATGATGAAAGAATAGTATATTAAAAAACAATCTTCTCGTTAGAATCCCTTTGCTTTTTTAAAATGTTTTTGATATAAGGATCCACTACAAAGGAACCAAATCCTTTCTTTTTGGTCACCTATAATGTAAAATACTTTGGCTAAATTTGGACTGGCATGAACTAATTGTGATCTCCCAATGAAAGGGTCGTTAACAATTGAATTTTAATCTGACCCTATATTTTTTTAGTATCCAGTAGAACAATCATCCCATTCATTTTTGATGGATCTAAAACATAAAATACTTTCACTGCTAGTGATGATATTATGAATGGATCATCTTTTTCTCCTTATAAATTGAAATTCACCTTCATAAATTCAATCTCACCAGTTTTATTGCACTTTTATTTTCAACACATTTGCAATAAAAAATTATCACATGAAATGTTGTATAATAAAACTCTTATATCTATTTGAAAATTTTGAAATATGAAATATTCTCATAAATTTGATTTCAATACTTAAAACCAGATATGTGATTTTCTTCCCCAAAAGTCACAAATACACTATTTTCTTTCACATTTTATTCATTATGTTCTATTTTATAAAACGTATAACCATTGATTACAAAACCATTGTAAGATATAACATTTCCATTTGGTCCTCTTGCTAGCCATCAAAATCATTTGGAAATTAAATTCATATTTTTTGGTAAATCCTTATAAATGTAATCTGGGAACCATCCTAAAAACTATTTATTATGTGAATTTGGTATCCAAACTTAAACCATTGATGGATTTAAATCTCTAATAATTAATTTGTGTAATTCAAACTATGGATCAAAATATTCTCTATTATATAAAATGTAAATGTTTTCATACTCCCACAATGTGATGGTAATTATAACAAAAATTCTTCTAGAAATAAAATCTTCCATAAGGAATCCATTGTGATGAGACTATGGGAGACCAATCTTTTGAAAATCTAATATATAATCAGTACAAAATTCAATAACTTCTTTAACAATATATTGTTCTACAATACAACCTTTTGTCCAACAATGATTCTTGACATACCCTTTTAAAATCACCATATACCATTAAATTGGGTACATCTATCTGTAATGGGAATGCCCACATATTTGAACCTCTATATACAAGTGAAGCATCTGGTGGACCATTTAAAAAATAATTATGGTGGGAAGAATATCTCTAATTCATAGAATATGACTACAACCTCTTTATTTATTATGGAATGGCTTTTTGGGTCATTAATATTACAACAAAATACTTTAAAAAAATTATAGTCTACTTAATGTATCTCAAACACTTCTAGGAAGAAGACAATGTAAAGCAATTGATGTAAAATCTTGAGTTAAAACATTGTAGTTGTGTGATTTGAGTCCCTATAAATTCAAATTATTTTTTTATAAGAAATTACTTATATGTGATTATTACACCAATGTAACTTTTACACCATTATGGAAAATGAAAATTTTAATCTTTTCCATTTTGGAAAAAGTGTATGCTACTGGAGGGAGAAAATTCTTCCCATTACACATCAATAGTGAAAACTCTTAACTTATCCCCATGGCAATCAGGTTCAACCAAGACTTGATGAATATTTTTTCCATGAAAATTTAGTAATATTACAATAACACTATCAAATATATATTTTTCTATATGCATGTAATCCATAAAATGTATGACGTATAAAAAATTTCAATATGGTAATTCAATGAAATTTTATATTTTCTTCCAACCTAATTTCATAAGGTTTTTCGAAAATGGTTTATCAAAAATAATATCAATATCTTTTAATTTGTATAATATTTGATCATCAATTAGTGGAGATGGTGTTGTACCTTGTTTTTTTCTACCAAAGAATGCTTTCTTCCATGATTGGTATTAATTATTTCAAGGTAAAAATTATCCAATTTCTTAAAAAAATAGTCCTTGAGAAATGTTTAAACGAAACTAAGGGTGTTAATTCATCACAAATGAGACACCCCAGTATTCCTTTAATGTTATATCATAATCGATTTCATACTATGTAATGTCATTTATCATCTCATACAACATGAACCTCAATTTGAATTAATAAATTCTATGATAATCATATATTTTAAAAATATATCCCATAACGATTTGAGAACCTTGATCAAAGGAAAAAAATTGAAATTAATATCAATACACTTTTTCTATGATATAGATATAAGTTGAGGCATCATAATGTATTTGTTCTTCATGCATAACCAACATAGAATGTAAAAATTTACCATCATGAAGGGACATTTACATTGAGTAATACCTTTTACAAAAACAAAATTTATTACATCTATATATAAGTCACAATGAATTTTCCTCACCTCATTTCCAAAAACAGGATACTAGTAATCAAATTTATTTCACAAAGGATAATTTGTTGGATGACATAGGTTCCAATATTTAAATCTTGTATCTGTAAGCCATGTAAATGGTCTAATGATTTACAGACAACAATATAGTATTCTAAACCATCGAATGAGGGAGTTGTACTGTACATCTTTCAATGGACTTGATTCATTTTTCTTATATCAGTTTTCACCACATAAAGTGTATTTTTTGAGTGATTCATGGTCCTTGCAAAAAAATATGTAGTCATTTCCACATGAATGTATCTTTATAGAGATCATTCACATTGTAAATAGAATTCATTTAGCATCATGTGATCGACATCATAGTTAATTTTATTAATATAGAATATAATTCTAAAGAATGGGTAGTTCTGTAAAGTTATTATCACTCTATATATTAACAACATTAAAATTATATAACTTAAATACATATGAAAATGTTGTTTATTTAGTACAATAATTATACAATGGTATTTTTACACATCTATTTAGCTTTTCTAACAACATTAGACAATCATGATGGTCTTATTAAATTTTCATTTCTATTTATTTCATGTAATATCTATCATCATTTACACCGGTATTCATATCCAATAATCCATAAATTATAGTTGCATCCTAATCGGTGTGGAAATTCAATTTTTCTTTATGTTTAGTTCAAAATTTCTAGATCTGATGTATTCCATGACAAATAACATTCTCTTCTAACTCTTCTAGACTAATTTGTCTTGAAAAAAATACAACATCATTACGTAAAATGGATTTGAGAAGGGTCGTATGCATGCTCTTTTAAAAACATGACGAACTCTTTAACTCCATCATTATACTCATTTTCCATACGATCATCGTTCATCCATTTTTGATTCATATACGTCTTATTTGGTCCATAATATATTCATTTTTTTACAATAAATAAATAAATACACATAAGATATTATATATCAAATGGGATGGTTATAGATAATTCTAATCAGGAAAACCCAACATTTGATTGTTTCCAATAATTTCATAATTCTTTAAAGGGAATGGGTAATTGGAGTAAAGATATGAATTACTTCACTATGTTGGGTTTTATCCTCTTAATTAATCCAAAAAGCTCATTAGTGCCAAATATTATATGACTACTTCTTATAGCTATTCAGGAAATAAATGTGCATGTCTAAAAGAGATCAGGGATGAATCTTAGGAAACAAAATACAAAAATAACTGTTTGGGAGAAGAATATTATGACGATGATAGTTGCTTCCTTAAATGTTTTTAAATTAGACAAACATAATATAAAATTTCAAATGTCATCACAAACCACATTCAAAAATCAAAAATATTCCTTTTGAATTTTTAAAACACCTTTTTAAATACATTTGTTATTCTAAATTATAATTGACCAATAATTTTTAAGAAAACATAATGCTATAAGAACACAATCATATATAAAAGAAGATAACATCATGTTAAATTTTTTAATTTCAAATACAAAAACCATTAACAATAAATGAAAAGTTTAGAACATTTTTTAAGGAAATATGTAAAATTCTAAATGTTTAAAACATTACATGTTCACCTTGAAATAACTTCATGATTTTATAAACACTGGATCCAATTTACTTTATTTTTAGGGAAATCTTCATTATTTTCATTTCAAAATCAAATTGAACAATTAAAACAATGTTTATTTTTTAAAAACTAAAATTTAATGTTGGAGCGACGAAAAATACGCTATGTATTCCACCACATAAACTAAAAAAAATAATGATTATTAAACATTTCATTAAAATTTTATTAATCTTTCATGAAGAATATATTTTTCTAAATATTTTAGTAAATTATAAATTTAAATCCTAACATGATTGTCCTAGAGTACATGGCTATATATCAAGGTTCCCATGGTCTTACTTAAAAATTCAATAAAGTGACTACTAAACTAAAAAATAGTTTCATCAAATTTTGTACTTGGTTTCATTAATAATTTACATTCATTCATTTATATAATATCAGGCATAGAAATTATATAATTTAAAAATAATTTTAACATCCATTATGGAATATTGATATCATATGTGTGGGTTATGTCACCTCAACTTATTTTGATAATGTAACCTGAATATTCACATGTATTAGACCTTGGTTCAAGAAACAAAATTAATATTTATTATATATTTATGTTCTTATATCTTGAGTAATTTTAGTGAACCTAAATTTAGTTTTAAATCAGGATTTTAAATGCTATAAACATTCTTAGGTTTGTATCCCCTTCAACACCTTGAGATCATAACCTCAAAAAAAAATAAGAAAACCCATAGTATATATATTCCCATATGAGTGTGTATGTAGGGTGTGATGAAAAAAGACCCTATAATATCTCACCAAATAGTCATGTAAATTTCATTTAAAAACATTTCTAAAAAATTATCAGGACCCCATTTAAAAAATATTTTAAAAAAGGATAGTATGAATGACTGAAATATCACGAATTTAAATCTTTTCAATATCCCAAGATAAAACATTTTAGTAATATAAAATAAAACCATTCATAATATAAATACATTTATAATAATGTAACTAAAAAATTATTTAAAATCATTATTTCAAAATCTAATTTTTACTGACCAATAAATGGAATCATACATTTAAATGTGATAATTCATTAAAATACTAAAAATTACGAATTTAATGCTTATGAAAATAAATTGACATCAATTTTATACATTAAAAAATATTATCGAAATGAATTTTGTAAAATGTAAATATCCTATAGAAGAAACTAACCCAAGGGTTTCTTAATAAGGGTCATAAAATTATAATTACATTAATTTAATAAAGTGGAGATGGGCCTTTAATAACTAAATGAGTGAACATATTGCTACATAACCATCCTTATTATAAAATAAGGATACCATTTATAAAATACCATGAAATATAGTTTGAAATAGATAAGTAGAATATGAATCAATTTTTTTAATAAAATACATCCATGATTATTTTTGTAAAACAATCTTTAAAAATGACTAATATTTTAAACAAACATTTAGAAAAATTTATTAAACAACTATTTTTTCCCTTTAAATTAAATGAGTCACTTGAAAATAATTTTCCTCACCCCAATATTTATTTACAAAAACCCCACTTTTATAAATTTAGTTCTTTTTAATTTTTGAAAGCAATTACACTAAGAAAACCCAATATAAAAGATATTTCTAAAAAGAAATAAATATATAAAAATATTTTTTAGAAACTAAAGTGTATAAGGTGTAATAAATAAAATTAAATAAGGAAGATGATGATAAACATCCATAAAATTGAAGGTGGGTACCAAAATATATATATATATTACCACTAGTATAATCCACAACACATGTGTAGGATATCTGACCTATAGTTTATAAAGGTTACTAACTTGCTCATAGAGTAGAAGATAGATATGTGACCAAAACAGGTAATGAAACCTAGTCCTTCCAAGGAAACCAAAAAAAACCCATAGCTAATGCCTCAATTAAGCTATAGAAACAACCATATATTTACCATCAAATATATGGTATCTCTTTTGAAAACCACAACACAATCCACAGAGAAATCATTCATTCCATTAAAAATTAACACCAATAATTAAGAAGACATTAAAAACAATTCCTCTTTTTTAAACCTCATTTGAAATATCACTAAGAAATAAATCATTTTTCTTTAGACAATTTAAAAAATTTGTATGCTCAAAACTAGTTTTAAAATAAATTAAAAACTGTTCAAACCCCATATTTTAAATCCAATATAATAAAAATAATTATAGTCATGGTGTTTAAATTTGGAAACTTGTTTTTACTCAAAATTATGTGAACCATGGATTAAAAACCATGGTCCCAAAAATATTATTTTTTAAAGAGAAATTTCAAAGAAGATAAATAGGGGGATTGAAAAGCTAACAATGTGGCACTAACAATACCACCAAAAAAAGGAACAAAATAAATCACCTTATTTTATAACTACCACCCCTTAAAGAGCCACCCTGACCTCTTGTGTGCCTACCTCTATTCCACTTTTTAGGATCCTTCCAAGTGACATCCTGAACATTTTATCTTGAAAATTCATCTTCATCATCACAAGGCACAATGACTATTGTAAAATCATCTTTCAAAGCATCGAAAACTTGGTCTGATGCATCCTTGAGATAATAATTACCAATATTTGAGGATTGTACATTAACTCAAAAGTTTCCAAACCCTTGATGGAAAATATATTAGCTATTGAAAACATATGTTCAAATTTTATAAACATATTTAATTACACACACAAAAAAATATATATATAAATATATCTCAATAAAAATATTCACACATTTTCATTTGAATATGTAAATGTGTCTAATATATATATACACCAATACTTTTGTTTATAATAATAAAACATGAAAGTATGATCCATCACATTGGAAATAAAAAAAATTACATAAAAATAAAATAAAATATTAGAAAACGTTTTATTGGAAACCCTAATTATTAAATTTCATGATCACTTTACTTACCCAAATAGATTTGAGAAACAACCTCCAATAACTTTAAACCGCCAAATTACTTTATCAAAACCATCAATTTTTTTCCAAATATATAATTTCTTCTTTGATTTTAGATAAAAACAATTCCAAACCCCAATAAAACCATTTAGAAAGCAATTATAATCACATAAAAACCATAACTAACCAGAATATTTGAATTTAATTAAACAAATACTACAATTAAAATATTAGGGATACTAATTTCAAATACACAAGAACCTGAAACAAACTACAAAACAAAGAAATAATAAATATGCCTATTTAGGCATATCATAGATGATGAAAAACCTTAAGTAATAATGAGTGGAAGGCTTCAATAAGAAGGTAAAGTATCACACAAACAAGCTATCAACAAGTGAAGAGGAGTAAAAAATAACATTACTTGGATTCAGCATTTCATTCTTCTGATTTAAATTTTATTAATCATGAAAACATGGATTCTTTGGATCCTTCAATTCATTCTAGTCATTATTCCATTGAGCCTGGGATTTGATCCTCAGATTCATTAAAGACCTAATTTGATCCTTGATTCTAGACTTTGTATTTGGGGATGTTGACCAGCAGTAGTAGGTGGATTCCACAAAAATATTGAAATATAATGACTGAATTAGTCACTGTTGGGTTTTTTAACTAGATCAGGAGAATTTTTTCAATGTTTCCAAAAGGGCACTGATAAATATTCATTTTATCAGTGCTAAATTAATAAGAACTGATATAATAAATCTTTATCACTTCATTTTAGTGTAGATAAAAGACATCGTTATCCATGATAAAAATTTAGTACTGATAAAAAAGATATTTATGAGTGATAAAATACTAGCACTTATAAATTATTTATAGTCATAACAATAAATAAATAAATTGTAAATATATTTATATAATTTTATATTTATTTATTTTAATTTTATTATTATTTAAATAAATATTAATTTATTTTTAATTATATAAATATTTCTTTTAAAAAGTTTATTTATTATAGGTAATTATAAATAGATAATTTTTTAAATATAGTAAATATACATTTATAAATAAATTTTAAAATATATTTATAATTATTTATTTATAAATATTTTAATATTTATATCATTGTATATAATTATGTAATATATATATATATTTAATAAATATATATAAATTTAAATATAGTAAATATATTAATTATTTAAATATATTGATAATAAATTTATAATTATAAATATAATTTTATCATTATATATTTATATAATTAAATATATTTTTTTAATAAATAAAATTAAAGAATAAATATAAATATAATGAGAAATATAGTAAAAATATACATTATTAAAATAAATTCATTATAATTTTATAATTATTTAAACATATAAAATTATTTATTTATAATTATATAAATATATTTTCAAAAATAATATTAATTTATTTGGAGTTATAAATTTATAAAAATAGTAAATATAAATTATTAAATATGTTAATTTATGAATATTTATTTCTAAAAATATTTTTAACATTATTAATTATTATGTAATATGAAATGTGTGCATATTAAAAATGAGTTAATTGAATAATTAAAATTTAGTACACTTTAAAAATATTTAAAAAGTGAAAGAAATTTATTAATTAAATATAAATTATTAATAAAATATGGATATATATTTGAAATAAAGATGAATACATATTGAAAGTATTAAAACATTGTAAATAAATTTATATAAGTAAATAATAAAAAATGATTGAGTTACCAAAAAACATAAAATATTATATATTATATATTAAAAATGAATTAATAATACATAACTATACTAATAATAAAAATAAATGAATAAATTTTACTAATAGAAATATAATTTATTTAATGTATCATTATATAATGAAATTATAAAATGAATATTAAAATATGAATAAATTACATAAATATTGTGCATATGTGTTTATATAAACGACTTCATTAATTAGGTGAATATTTCTGTGTGTGCATTGTGTATAAAAATATATTAATTGCATATAAGTATGTGAAATCAATGTAACATGCATTTGATATATGTAGAATGGATAAATAAAATGTCATTCAATTATGTACATTACTCAATAAAA
This sequence comes from Viscum album, assembly GCA_963277665.1. Taxonomy (NCBI): domain Eukaryota; kingdom Viridiplantae; phylum Streptophyta; class Magnoliopsida; order Santalales; family Viscaceae; genus Viscum; species Viscum album. Next base: position 1,267,064,053 of record OY728143.1, on the reverse strand, counting down.
TTACTCAGCATTTTTTATTAATACTAATTTTTAATCAGAAACCATTCTTCACTAAATATATGACTTATTTAATGTAAGCATAAATATTTTATAATATATAAATAATATTTTAGGAAATATTTTATACAATAATATATGTATATAAATATATATAAATATATACTATTATATTTCAATATTAAATTTATTAATTAATAAATATATATAAAAACCACTAAAAATGAATAAGACATTAATATGCTTTTAATTATTAAATTTTATTTATTAACTATATTTACATTATATATATGTGTGTGAATTATTTATTAAAAGTAATAATTAATATATAAATATATACTAAACCTATTCATTTTAATTTATATTTTTTTCTTAAATAAATTTTTAATTTTATTGTTTAATTAATATAATTAATTGGTTATTTATTTTTAAAAATTATTTAAAAAAATATTTTATATATTTATATTATATATATACAATTTTTTAATATTTTCATTCTAGATATATGTATATTAAATTTATTCATTTTTATAAATAATCATTTTATTGATAATAATTTTAATATGTTTCTTAATTTTATTTTTTTAAATTATTTCGTTTTATTCATTTTACATATCTATATATCTAAAAAATACTATTTATTAATATTTAATGTCATATATATATATGTGTTAAATACATTCATTTTAAACAATAATTATTTAATTCATAATATTTTTATTATATTTTTTGGTCTACTCATTTTATGTTCTTATTTATCTAATTATTTCATTTTACTTGGGACCTTTGTCGGAGCTAAAAAAGAACACATAAAGGGTATCCTTTATCAGTGATATATAAATCAGCGATAAAGGGTACACTATATTGAAGCAAAAAATAAAATGGTGAAAATGGTTACCCTTTATCTCTGCTAAAAATAGAGTACTAATAACATATATCAGTTATCAACACTATATGAAAGCACTAATATGTTTTATCCTTTAACAACGCTAAAAAATGCACTGATAAGGAGTACCTTTTGTCAGCACATTTCTAAACATTGATAATAGGTCCCTTTATCAATGTTTTTCTATCACAGATAAATGGATCCTTTTTCAGCACTTTTGTCCCACATTATAAAAAGACCTTTTGTAGTTTTGTAAGGAATTACATGGTTGTTTTGATACGATGTTTTTGTACTGGGTATATTTTAGAGGTGTGATAGTGGGTAAACATAATTATAACTAACTAGATCAAAGTCGTAACATAAAATATTTTAAAACAACACCTGATTATCAATGAAATAATCTCTTAAAATTCAAATAAGTATGAAAATAAAAATGAATGGTCCCTCTTTCATGGGTCTGATTTTGAGGTGTATTTATCATTGAAAGGGCATCATAACATTGAATAATTTGATCATATATTCCTCTAGATCATCCTCACTGCAAAATACCTAACTCCACTGGCCTAGATAAAGTGGTATCACTACTAAACCGAGGCCATCCCTTGAATTGGGCACCAAATTCAACCCATGACAAACTCAAGAGGCATTCTCGATCCTCCTAGTGTGGTGATAATCCTCAACGATGTCACATAGAGAATGGTTGGAATTATTTGTCCTACTGAATCAATATAATGAATATTTTTTGTTGAAACACGTTTTAATTTATTTTTTTTGACAATAAATGAAATAATTTTATTACATTTTGTTAAATATGTTTATTTATGGAATATTTGGTATTAGATAATTCATTTGATAATTTGATGAAAATTTCTATTTTCAACCTTGAAAGTGCACTATATTATTTTTTCCATATCTATTCCTATATAATTTAATTGAACATAAAATATTGTAATACATATAATAATCAATGGGATACAATTCTCATTTAGACCATCTAAGCTAGATCTTTCATTTTACTATAGTAAATGGGCTATGAAGTCAATGTTGGACAATAATTGTTAGATTAGACATGACTTCACCATTTGGTCCATATATTCTACATATGGGATTGTATTGGGATAAAAAAATATAATTTTTTTAGGACTCAATTCCTCATAAATAAAAATTCTAGAATCAGATCTATTCACTTTCATTTTAGAGGTCAAAAAGTTAGTACATTTTCGATTAAAATATTTTGAAGAATTTTCCCAATCACACTTGTAGTATCTTGAAACCCTAGCCTCCCCTTCTATCCATAAATTTGTTTTTTTATCATTTAGAGGATTTTTCCCATGAATTATTATGTTTATGAAAGACTATAAGTGGTTCCACTCCAATTCTCCAAGCATTTCAAGTGGGGAATCTCTTGACGCAATTATCCCTTCATCAAAGCCTTCTCATTCCTCTTCTTTCTTATAATGTTGTTGTTTTTTCAATAAACAATATAATTATGTTCAATTTGATTTATTTTTTTCATTGTTCTTATCAATTAATTTCCATAATTTAAATTTAAATTTTTTATAGAAACAATATTGGGTTATACACCTTCTAGACCTTTGTGAATGCAAACCACATCTACGATGACTACATTGCCCAAGGAAGTGTTTTTTTCGTAGTAATTGATCGAACTATAAACTTCTTAATTTATTTGTTTTTAATCAATGAGATACTTTAATTATAATAATATGATATATGAATTGTGTTTTTAACATAAAACCTAATAAACAAATTGAGCAATTAATGAAAAACTTGTGTGGTTAGGTAATATGTTAATTATGGGAGCGTGATATTAATGAGTGAAATGAAACTACATAGGATCAATTTTTATAGTTAAAATACTTTTCTAAAACTAAATTTATCCTAATTTCCATAATTTATGTGTGCCCTAATTTACCACTAGTCATAATATAACCATATAATATCATTCAAATAAGGGTGCAATGATTTCATGTTCTGAAGCTATACTGGGGTTTATTTCATTTTAACTTTGGGTTTAAGTTAACTCCCATAGGTTTAAAGGGTTAATAATTTGGGGGATCAAAATTAAGTGTAGTATAATTTTAATGATAATGATTAAAAATTAATTTCATCTGTAGAGATATATTTATTTTTAATTCTAATAAAAATTCTATGAAATCATTCTTTCATTGCATTTTGTTAATTAAATCTCCAAAGAAAAAATGAAATATTATTCCAGCATTATTCTACGTGTTTTATAAAATTTAAATGAACCACATATCATATTAAGTATCATGTTTATTTTATTTACAAAAATCCATTTAATATTTTGTTTTTAATACTACCACATTGAGAGAAAACCTTGGTCAACCACTCGATTTCTCCTAAGTACCCAAAACCTACACATTATTTTAGAGAACCCATAGGAGGGTCTTCCAAATTGGCACAATTTCTAGGGTGAAAAGTATTTCATTCAACTAATTTTGTATATTTGTTTAAATTTATTTTATTCTCTTTTAATATTTTTATTCGTCCATATTTACCATCTTTCATACCATCAATTCAAATTCTATATTTATATTAGGTTCCATTTATCTTATTTTTATTTTTCTTTAATATAAGACATAAAATAATCCTTAGAATATCTATGATCAAGAAACTAATATTAATAGTACCCTTAGAGATCAAATTAGATAGTCTTACTCTACCGTACGATTCAACATTCACCCAGTTTGGGAATTAATCCATTTGAGGAAAATTGAAATTAGAATCACTTATCAATCAATATTAAACCGAAAAAACAATGGCTATAAATAATAATAACTAAACTAATATAAAAATTCAATAATTTGTTGTTTTAGAAAATAACTATCATATAAATTTAATTGTATACCTAATCCTAGAATCAAATTTTGAATTAAAATATTAATTTATACACATAATTCCCAAATTTCATGGCCTCCTTGGAGATAATACCAATAAAAATATAAAATAATTTAATATGGTTTTTAAGCCCTGAAACAAAAAAAAATATTTTGATGATAAAATCAATGTAAGAGTATTACCATTATCTCTTAATGGAATTAAAAAGGATTAGATGTATTTTTTACAACCTAAATGCATAACATATTTGATATATGTAAAACATATATTCATATATAGAATTTTATGATGATCATAGACCAATTCCATTTGAAAGGAGATCTCAGGGGTTAATAAATCATAAAGAGGTTCAATATGTGAGTACTTAGTGTGATTCAAGAAGTTTTCTCAATATTCTCACATCATTAAATTAGTGAGAAAATTATCATATGGTACATCTATAAGGGTCTCACACATGTGAAGAATATTATAGGGGATTCCATAGTTGAAGAGTAATTGGTAGACAAAAAACAATGGATGCATGTGTGTTCATTTACATTATGGCTCAAAAATCCCATCAAATTGGAGTTCGAGGTACCCCACATGTCATATGAGTAAATTAGGTAAGTCTATAATCTCTATAATATCATTTAAATGACACTATGTTGGCTTAATTAACCACTATGGTGATATATATTTCTATGGATAAAAAGATATCCCAACCAATGCCTATAAGGCCTTATAGAATTTCCCCTAAAACAGACAAACCTACCAACTATTTCCCCCAATTAAAAGAGATTGACAATTTAAAAACATTATACCCAAGGTGTCCATATCAGAGGAAACAATAACCAAAACCCTAGAATATGTATGATTCCATTTCGCCAACATATAACCAATGGTGGAATGGTTTATCAAACCTGGGGTATGGATCCAGAAATCAACAATGGACCCCTTTTTAACAAAACATTCAGAAGAATCTAGCTTACTAACAAGGAATTCAATAACATCTAAGGGTATTTGAATCCCAAGAATCAACATGTCAAAAAAAAGTTTAACCCAAGTTATATTCATATACTGATGACATTTGGAAACAAATGTTTCATAATTAACTGAATTAGATAAAGAATAGTGGGTCATATTTTATAGAGTTGAAGATAAAAATGAGACAAATTTCCACCACCCACCACCATGTGGTATATAAGAACTCTAAAAATATTCCTTCCCAACCTACTCCAAATCCTAAGGATAATTGTAGTTTCAACACACTAAGAAGTGGGAAGAAAGTATTTGTAGCATCTTATCTTATCAATCCACTAAGATTCACCTCAACCATTAAGAGTCCTCATTGAGGACCATCAGATGAGTAATTAATGGAGAAAGGAAAAGGTACGAAAAATATTGATCATATTCCTATTAAACCCCTTTTATTTCTGAATATAGATTTAAACAGCATGAAAATGGCTGAAGAGGTGATGAAAATATTTCTGATACATTCAAGAACGTTGATATCAGCATCCCTCTACTTGAATCAATTAAGAAAATTAAAATGTATTCTATTTTTCTAAAATAGACGTGTACAAATAAAATATAGATAAAGGTAATTGAGTAGATAAACCTTGGGAGTATGGTATCTTCACTCATCACACCAACCTTACTGATTTATAAAAAGGAAAATGAACCAACAACATTCAACATACCTTACACCATAGAGGATTTATATTTCTATGATACTTTTTTTGATTTATGAGCCTCCATTAATTCTATTCCTCGCTCTCATTTATATTTTCTATAGGTTGGTGAGCCGTTGCTATAAAATTAGTGGTAAAATTGTAAAAATTGATCAATGGAATATCTCGTGGAATTCCTTGAAGATTTACGTGTTGGGGTAAGGGAAGTTATATTTATCATAGATTTATACATGCTAAATATGGATTATGGTAAGTTAATTTTACCTGCATCCATCATTTTGGGTAGGAACTTCCTCAAAACTACTTATATAATCATAAATTTTAATTAAGGTACACATTCAATGGAGTTTAGTGATGAGATTTTTTGATTCAATATTTTAGACTCTATTAATTTCCACTCTGAGGACTATTATTCTTTCTTCATCTCTTATTTTGGACCATCTTGTGATGATTCTCCACATAATGATTTTCAATATTTTTAAATATATATTATTCCATTATTTGAGGTATCTAATGTATTGGTTCAAATTTTATGGGAAAAAATAATTTCATGTTTATTTATTAGGATCAAACCAAAAATATCTATAATTCTTCAACATATTCTTTTTCTTATTCTGAGAATGTAATTTTTTTATTATGGAATGGTTATTGATTTTGAAGATAGATTTTATATATTAGTCACTGGCGTTGAAGATGTAAATTCATACAAAAACATTTACTATATGAGTATATTAATTCCCACATCATTTCCATAAATACAATACCCACCCATACTAGAAATCAAAAAATTTCCCCCACATTTGAAAAATTCATACCTATTTAATGATGAAAATTTTTCTATAATAATTTCCATTAATCTTCTTGATGAAGAAGAAAAATATTGTATCTAAAATGGAATAATATTATGTAAATTGGGTGGACCTTAACAGATATACTAGTCATTGGTACATCAATTATCATGAATATAATTATCATAGAGGATTGGGAAAAACTGATTAGATAGCCACAAAGAAGACTTAACACCTCACTATTATAAGTTTTAAATAAAGATGTGAAAAAATTGCTTGAGGTTGTTATCATTTATACCATTTTTTACTTTCAATGGGCCAGACCAATCTTGGTTGTACCGGAGAAAATATGGTTCAAAATTATAAAGAATTTAAATGATTATTTTGTTCTAATAGGTGTATAATATAGTATGAATGTGTGAATATATTATTGAAAACTATATCAATCCACTCATAAAGACCATTTCCCCTTCCATTAATTGACCATATGCATGACATACTTAAAGGTAAAGAAACAAATTTTTTTATTTTATTGTTTCTCAGGCTATTTTATTGTTACCATTATAGAATATGACTCAGATAAGATGGCATTCATGTGCCCATTCAGTATATTTACATTCTAAAAGATTCAATTGGGACTTTGTAATTCCCCAAGTACCTTCTAGAGATGTATGGTAAGTATCTTTTCTTATTTTATTAATACATTCATGGATAGATATATGAATAATTTTAATATATATAGTTCCTCATTTGATTAATTTATATTGATTTTGTGTATTTTTTTGATCATTCTATTGATAAAATTCCAGTTTTTAATTTTAAAAATTTTCTTTCCAGGGTAGAGAAGGGAATTCTCTACAGTTATGTAGTGTCAAATAATTTCCTCGAGTTTGAAAGATCTAGGGTATAAATTATTTTATCCTTTCTATATCCTATATTTATGTGTTATGTTTGTTCGTTCCATGTACATGATATTTTTTATCAACAATTCATCAATGATTTCAGTAAGATCACTCTACCCTTATATTGATTTCTTGAAAAAAAATAGTGAGATATTTTTAAATGATTCATATAGTGTATCATTTTATTGGTTAAATAAGTATATTACCACTCCACGGATCATATATACCTCATGGTGGGAGTTTTATTCAATATTATATGTGATTCCTTCAACATTGACATTAGTGTAGTCTTATTATAGGTGGTGGAGTGATGTTTACATGTGATCAAGTATGATTCGAGGACACTAGATTCAATCCAGTGAAACTAAAATACCATGTAAAGGATTTTCTTTCTATAATATCTTCATGATATAAATTCCATTATAATTTATTACACTCTAAATTTGTTTTTTTTTATAATTTTGAATCAGTTATGTTCCTCTAGAAGAAGCTAATTTCAAATCATAGACTTATGTATTGGATGATCCTTTATTAAGAGTTTGATATTGAGATAAATAAATCAAATGGGTTGTAGAACATGGTGGTTGACCACATGTGTTTGATCACCCACATTTTGGATCATGATACCCCAACCCAGGTACACATTTAGGACACTTTTCCAGATAAAAAATCATTATTCCATATCATGTACACATCCTTAGTATTCTAATTTAGTGAATTAACTGATTTTATTTTAAATTCTTACAAACCTAAATAACCAACTAGTTGTTAAATTGAAGAGTGAGTCCAGGTTATTTGTGTTGTATAATCCGTACCATTGGAACATTTATAGTTACCAAGTCATTAAGAGATGTGTTCCTAATCATGAGTTTGAGTCTATTTTACATTTTTTCATACACTTTATTATATTGGATACTTTGGACCCCAATGGACATATATGAATTTGTTAGATGCTAGATTAAATTATTATACCATATTCCATGAATCATGTGGGTTTCGGAAGTAATTATCACCTTGACAACACTTTGGAAATATTTCAAGGAGATGCGAGATGCCCTAAAAATCGAAATGATTTCATGAATATTTTTATGTATGGGGAATTTATTTCAGGGGTATGTTTTTAATATCATTTGGTTTATTATACATTATTTTATATTTTTTTATATTGTAAAATTGGTGTAGGGCAAGGTCAACAGGATGGATGATTCTCATGTTGTGGGGTATTTTTTAAAGGATCAATTTTTTTATAGGTTTTCAGTGACAAAGAATAACATCAGCAATAAAGTTTCCTACATTTTTAATCAAAATTTGGATTCCATCATTTAGATTTTTTGGTTGACACATAAATCAATAACACCATATCATCCCCATACTAATGGTTGGGATCAAGTTTCCAACTGTGGGTTAAAGAAGATATTTGAGTAAAAATGGTTGTTGGTCAATTATATAATTTAATTTTCCTTTTAAAATCATTGATATTTTTTCATAATTATATGTGAGACATATTTTTGGAAACTTATTTCATTAAATGTCTCGACTTACTCTAAACGCAATCATGACCTGTGAGTTTCTGTTATCCAATTAAAGGATATCTATGTTATGTAATATTTTTTACCTTTTTAGTTGTTTATTATATACATCAATTTCAATTTTTATTATATGTATTACTATATTGGATTGGTCGAAACATTTCTACCTAATATATAAATTTTATACAACCTCAATAAATTCCTAGAAAAACTATTGTGAGGAGAGTGATGAAATGTACAACTTTTGGGGATATCTACTTCAGGAGCTTAATGCATGAATTTTGGGACTGATTAATTGAGTGGGTTTTTTAAATTTTTTACAAAGGAAATTGAACATGATAAATAGAATATATTCAGGTAAGATGAAAAGTTCTAAGTTACTTGAATATATAGGATAATGGGTTGAGAGATAAACATTAAATGATTGGCACACACACATATGAGGATTTTTTGCCATTGTTGACTCATAGTATGATTCCACTTGATTAGTGTCAATGATCACAGTAATAATTATTTTGATATAATTTTCTAGACACCCACATCATGATATAATGATATTAACTTCATTTAGTGATTCTCTCAGTGCTCATATTTCTATCATGGATTTCAAAATATCAAATTGTATCATTTTTTAGATTACCTTATATGAGGTTTTTTTAGGATTAAAAAGGTGTAATTGTGGGGGAGTTGATAGAACGCATTTTTATTATATATTCTATTGATAATAATAGACATAATTTCTTCATAATATGTTAAATATTTTTAATTATAGAATATTTGTGATTAGATCATTCATTTGAAAATATGATGAAAATTCTTTTTTTGACACTTTAATGTAAATTGTAGTTTTTTTACCATAATTAATATTCTGTGACTTATTTGAACATAACATTTGGTAATATAATTACTCATTCAATTTGATACAAATTTCATTTAGACCATTGGAGTAGGATATTTCATTTGTTTTATGTAGAAGAGTCGTGAAGTCAACAATGGAATTGACATGTCCAATTGGACAACACTTCACCATTTGGGCCATATGTTATACATAAAGACATGGATTATGATAAAATTTGTAGATTTTGAGACATAATTACCGAAAAATAATATTTATGTAAGATTATATGGTTCACAAATTTTGGATCTCAGCAAGTGAATGAAAGTTGGATTAAAATATTTGGACGAATTTTCCCATTAACACATGTACCCTCTTAAAATCCTAGCCTCTAATCCTCTATATAAATGTGTATTTTTCACATTTACAGGGGTTGGGGGTAAATTATTAATTTTATAGTAGAATATAAGAGGTTCCAATATGATTTTCCATGAATTTAAAAATAGGTATCTATTGAAAAAAGGATCCCTTCATCGAAGCATTCTTCTTTCTCGTTGTTATTGTAACGTTATTATTCAAACAATAAAATCTCTATTTTTCTTAAATTTATCCTGTTATTTTCAATTTTAATTATTATTTAATTTAATTCCTAGTTATATAAATCTATAGGAGAAATTTTATTGGGTTATACCATTTCTATACCATTGTGAATGAAAATCATTTCTACAATGACTATGTTGTCCCAAGAATAGTAGTTTTTCTTAGTAATCAACCTAACTCTAACCTTATTCTTTTATTTAGTTTGAATTAATGATAAAATTTAATTCATATAATATTATCTATTGATTTTTTGAGAATAAAATAATCTATGAATAAAATTGAACAATTAACACAAAACACACAAGGTCGAGCAATGTGTCAATTGTGAGAGAACAATCTTAATCAGTAAAAAAAATATCGGATCAATGTATAGAGTTAAAATACAATTCAAAAAATCATTCCATCCATATTTCCAAATCTTATTTTTTCCATAACATATATCATTCCATAATTAATTTTAAAACATTCACTAAAGCATGGTGCTATTATTATATCTTCTGAAGCATGCATGGGATTTAATTGTTTTTATATTTGTGGTTAAGTTGACACCCATTGGGATTGGGAGTTAATAATATGGGGGATAATAATTAAGTGGGATATAATTTAAATGATAATTATTAATAAATAATTTAATAGGTATAGTTATATCAATTATTTAATATAAAAATATTTTCTAAACAACATCTTCTCAATGTATTTTTTGAATTAAATTTTAATTACAAAAAATTTAATATTATTCCAACATAGTAATTATTATTTTATTAAAGATAAGGAAAACTCACATCCATGTAAATAATTTATTTTATTTTATTTTCAAATCACCTTTAGTATTTTGTTTTAAGTACTGCCACTTTGAGAGATGACCCTAGTCTGGCACATTGCTGCAACTAAGTACCAAAAAATGATACATCATATGAGAGTGCCCATGACATCACCATTCATTTACCACCCAGAATCCCAATGTGATAATTATATACATTGGATATATGTTTCATCAAATAAAAAGATACAATATAAACACAAAATAAAATTACAAATAATAATAAATGTAATAAAAAATAACAATCAAAATGAATGAATAATACAAAAAAATCAACATCAACAAGAATCTAATATATAATGACTCAAAAATAAAGGAATAGAGTACAAATATGAAAGATGATAAGGGTGACATAATAATCATTTCAAAATAAATAAACAAAAAAAATTGAACACAAAATCCATATCTATGTACTTGTGGAAAACCACCATATTTCATAACCTTTATCTTCAACCAATACCCCGATACCAACCACAAGCTGGATATCCAACTATCACGTCCAAGAAGAACAATCTAAATAATAATTATGATAGGAATGAGCTATAAATATGAAATTCCTATATTGGTTCACTATGAATATCATATTGACGAGGTCTTTAATTGGGCTTAGGTGTTCCTCCTTGTATAACAAAGGTTTCTGACAACCACTAAGGCTCTACAGGGTAATAGTGGCTAGATAGTACTATGTAGTGATATTAAGAATAAAAATAATAATAATTCAAATGTGATACCTCAAAGATAGTGGGATATATTTTAAAAAAGGGTAATAATTTGAAAAAAAATAAACGTAACAATATCAACATGTCATATTTATTAAATAATAGTAAAAAATATTTCCCAGGGCTGATCATATATGTACATGAACGAAGGGAAAAATATCACCAGCTCAGTATCAAGGAACCAGCCAACCTATCTACCCAAAAATCATTCCTCATTATTGTGATATATATGCACATCCCTATCCCCTAATAAAACTTTTTTTATCCTTTTCTATTTATTCAACTCAATCTTATAAATTTTGAATGAATCCTGAAGGGGTTGGGTATGGTTTAAGTATAAACTCTATGGGATACAAACAATGGTGAACCAAACATACATCCATTCATACATTGGTGTATGAAAAACTGAAATTAAATTAAAATCAACACATCTCACATAACATTCTCTACTCATGATTTATGAGCCTTGAGTGATTAATTTCATTCTTTGTCCAGTGTTGGAGTGTAATTAAGAATTCATGGTCTATCATACTGAAAGGAACCTATATCATTTGACCATTTCCATATCACATAATATCATATTCTATTTATTACCACATAACACATGGAACCACATGTTTTCATTCACATATAAACAATTTTATTCAACCTAATTACCCAAATGTATGCCTATAAGGCTATCACAGACCCAAATAACTTATACTTAATTCAACCAATTGATGAATCAACAACTCAAAAAACCCAAGGCATGAAAATCCCCATAAATCCAAAATATCTTCCTTGTGGACCCATCTTAAATTGTTATAATCCTTTACCCTACTGGGTGCCACAACTACCACCTTCCATTTGTCTCAAATACCACCCATGGGTGGTCTCATGTACCACCAAAGATTCCCTTCCCTAGTGAGAACCTCCTCCTTAATAATGTTCAACACCATCACCTAGTAAACTTATCCAACAAAGCATGCCACACATAGTGAGTGGCCAACCACACCTCATGGGTGTTATTATGTATTCACAAGATCATAAAGGCACGTAATCCACCCTTTCTATGCAGCATCGCTAAAAATCCGAGGACACACCCTGGATGAGTCTTTTTTCCACCTGCAAGCATCTTCATCATATTAGAGAAATGGACAGAACCATCCCCCACATCTTGAAGACCCATTTCATCTCAATTTGGGTGATCAACATCACCCATAGTCATAAGGTTCATATCCAACATCTTCCCATGAAAGTAATTCATCCATCACATCATTAAGAGAATTTACATAACCCACATCATCATTCAAAAATATCCAAAAAACCACAAATAAAACATATCATGTCATACTAGGCTCAATAAAACCATTTCATGCATGATACTACCCTTTAAAATATTCTATGAATCATAAAAAAATTAAGGAATCATTTACACTATCCCATCTATACCACCCTTATTACACCTATTAACCATGCATCACATAACACATGTTTAATATTAGGTTAAATAAAGTAACTACCTACCTTATACTCAAAGATTCCTACTTGTTAACAATTTTCCATTTGTTCAGGCTCAAATATAGTAAATTAAAAAAAGATAAAATTCCTAAAAATAGGGATGAAATGCTATAAAAATGATAAATTAATAAGTAGTGAAAGAGAAAAATAAAATTCACTTATGTGATACTATTTGTACTATAGTTTTTCCCAAAACATTATTGAAACGAAAATACATCAACAAATGAATGAGATCCACCATTTAAGGAGAATATATCAAAGAGAGGGTGTGTCTATTTCTAGCTTGATCGGAATGGACACCCCAAAACCCCTCATTTCATTTAAAAACAAAAACACATTTTTAAATTATCAAAAAACAATAAATTGTTTCAAATTTTAATTGAATGAAAAATAGTTTACAATATTAAATAGTTAATTCATTGGGATCTTCCCATATTCATGGACCTTTCATAATGCCACAGTAAGTGTTAGGTGGTGAATAGTTTTTGACTACATATTTTCTGTTATATACTCAGCTAGTTCTACCAACAACCCTTATAAACCATGTTCAACACTAAAAAAACTTAAAACCAAGTAAAATACTTGTGTATAATATAAAAAATTACTAGGTACAGCCATTACACAAATCACATGGTATTAAAATATCTATGTTATATAATAGTTTTTCCTCGATATATTTAGACCATACACGCACCCAAGATTTCATTCATCCTTAGAATCTAACTCTATATTATACCAACCATTGATATAGAACTAAAGGCCTCTATCTTATTCTGAATATCCCAAACTACCAAATCTACTAAATGAAATCTTGATTCATTCCATGGGTTATACCTACCATTAGAATCACCTATTCCATAACTTTCTAACCAAAATCCTGAATATCATTACGGTACCACACTAACCAACATCCCAAAACACTCTCATTCCAGCTATCGGGCATCTTCATTTCCAAATCCGATCAGATTCTCATTTCATAAACATATCAAACATAAATCCTAAAAAATCTCACATCACCCTCAGTGTTTAAAAAATACTGATTCCCACACAAACCCCACATTAATCTTAATTGAGAAACAAATATTATATCACTTATAATCCCCAAACATCCTATATTTATCAGGAATTGTATTTTATTCTCACATATAAACTATCACCTTGTTAATATCTTTTAATATGCACACCTAATGCACAAATAACCATCATACCAAACCAGAAACCATATTTAGTCTCTCATGATGTACCTCTAACAGTCATCAACTCCCCAACATACTCTAAATATGGATAATTGAATGCATGAAACAATCCTAATGCTCATCTACTAGATTCATGTCCTCCATCAAGATTCATACTACCCTTAGGAAACTCCCCCCACTCATGGGTTTCTCTAACACATCCCCATCATGCATGTTCTTCCATATCCTTGTTTCTTTATCTCATTACCACTACTTGTCCGACCTCATATCCATGTGTCTGACTGGATCAATGAAAACCAATTATATATTATATCTTCCAAAAAACATCAATATAGTCCTCATCTGGGAACATATATGGAACTCCTTTAGTGGTTGATCAAACCAAGTTAGGAAATGTACTATCATCTTATACAAGAAACAAATATTCAATAATCCACTATGTCATATCATCATAGATTCTCTGGTATGACTACCATATTGGTCCTCCTTATGTCCCCACTTTTGACTGCCTAAAGATCCACTACCTTCTCACTTGAAACCACCTTTTGTATTGGTATAGTACATTTTCTCATGTTTTTCTTGGAAATAGACACCTGAATCACCACCTCTAAAAATGAGGTCAACCTGAAGATGGTTACCTGCACCTTGATAGTATCTTGTAAACCGTCCTAACACCATCACACCATGGTGAGTTCCTCACCTAACATAATTTCTAAAAAACATAATATATCTATGAAACTAACAAAAAAATCCATATCTGATATCTCTTCCTAATTTAAGTTTATAAACTCACAAGCTTGATTCTCTCATAGTGTGTTAAGAAACATTTTATGGGAAAAATTAGCCTCCAAGTCCATCCATGTTAGGTCCTCCAACTTGCATTCTTGTACCTATAAATTCTACCAGTGCTTTGATGGTCCCCTAAGAATATATGTATAAAAATTTACTTTCCACCCAAGGTTATCATAATCTAATCAAATATAGTCTGAAAAAATTTTGTCCCTAAATTTTCATCTTCTGATCGACCCTCTCCCTAGAATAAAATATGGTTTGGTGACTATAACCCCCATGTAAAATATTCCATAGATGGATTAGATCCCTTAGCACCCTAGTTAATGATCTGAATAACCCACACCAAACTTACTCTAAGCTTCTCATCTAAATATGGACTAAAATCCTCATCCTGCAGTGGCCCAAGACACTATAAACGTTTTGGTTTTCCAACCCACCATGATGCCTCCACCTATGGCTCATGATCACCTACATCCCCCTGGGCATCATTCCATGCTTCGCCTAGAGGTATCACATACCTTCCCTCCCAACATTTCAATAAAGGCCCTATAGGTTTCAATAAAATGAGAAAAAAATAGTTGACTCAGTATAATATAACATTCTAGACATTGAAAATATAGAATGATTTGTTAGGAAACAAATCGTTATACCCTTAGAATTAACATCCACACCCATGTTTGCATATTGTCTAGCCTTATGGACTCGTACCTACCCATATCATATTTTGGAATTTTATGCATCATATATTTGTAGGATGCATACCCATCACATAAAGAGTCACATACATGGGTTAGATGAGTATAATACCACTAAAAATACATACAGTAAGATATAATATTGGTTTTTAATGACACTTTAAATTGTAAAATCCCATTTCATTTAAAAAAACTAACTTTCACTAGGGTATCTGAGTAGAATTCCACCAAGATACTATATTGGAGGATACTATTTATCATATTATAGAAACATTAAATTGACCAAATATCAAATTTATTATACATTTTACGTAACTATCACAAATGATACCCAAGTATCATGTGATCCATACATTCCTAACATTATGGACGAATACTCCCTTTCTCCACATAGGGAAAATAGTTTAAAAAACGCCAGTTACACAAAAAACCAATCACTCTAAGTCACATAACTCCATTATTACCATTAAAGAAAAATTAAAATCCAATAATCATTGGTAACATGTATTCAATCTTATATAGGTTTCAGAAAAACATGCAACATAACATCCATCTCATGTTCTAACATGTTCCTTAAAACTAGTCTACCATAACCCAAATAACAAAACAATTTTAATAAGCTAATCTGAATACCACCGGGTGAAGAAAATACAACTACCACTTTATAGTCAACCTTATCAAGAACATCAATGTACTACCCAAGATAAGATACCATGTCATAACATCCCCATCCTGGTTCATTCAAAATAGTTAACATAACAACTCATCATGTAACCTTAGGAAAATCTCCCAATTTTCTAAATTCTTTTAGCTGGCATTGAGGATATATTGGGTGATATAGAAGAGACTATTCCCTCTGGTGAAAATAATAATAATAACACTATGGTACCAATTTTATGTAGGGAAATAATGATCCAAAATTAACATTCTTTAAAACGAATAATAAAAACTTGTCATACTAGTGACACATGATTAAACAATATCACCATTAGGCAGACCATATTTGTACATGAACAAAAGAACCAATGGATAACCATCCCGAAACCGAGGAACCACCAATCACATCTACCCAAAAACCATTTCATCATGAAAATTCACTATCTTCACATCCCTATCCACTAATATTCTTACATCTAACATTTTCCCCATTTTATTCTCAAATAGATAAAGTCTGCACACATCATGAAGGGCCCATACAAGGTGTGAATATGAACTCAATAGTTCACCAACAATGATATCTCAATAGTATATCCATACATATATCATTTCACATAAAATATTAATAAATGGAAATCAATAATATTTCATAGCATGAACCACTCATTCTCAACCAAACCAAAGTGCGCCTTTACTGACCACAATTAAAACTATAGTGGAATGACACATTCACTATCTGTTATACTAGAAGGTCCATAGACCTTCAAACCATTTCCATATTTCATAACATCAAACATTGGACATCACCACATACCGCATGGATCCACATTCTTTCACTACCACATAGTAAATTTGATTAAACGAAACAATCTAAATTCACATTGATAAGGCTTATCAAAATTACCAACAACTTATTCTTCCTTTATCCAACTAATTGGTCAACATTCCAATGAACCTAGGGATTGATGATACTAGTCCTTTCCCAATCATGGCCTGATGAACCCAATGAATATTGTGCACCTCATTCCCCCCAAATAGTGGTCACAAATACAACCTATCAGTGGTATCAAATACCACTAATTAGTGGTTTCAACAACCACCAATTATGGAATTCCCTTGCGATAACCTTCTTCTTACTGATGATCCACACCATATATCATTCCACTTATTATGTAGTGATGCCCAACCATAATTATGGGTCAACACTACCATTTGGGTCCCATCCTATATGAACATGACCCCAACAGCCCTCTTGGCCTCCCACGGTGAGTTATATCACTAAAAATCCAATTCCATCCCCTCAAAGAGCCTCCATCACCATCTGCATGAATCATCACTTAACCATGTCAATGGTTAAAACCATGTCACTCGTCCTAATTAACCATGCCACCACATTCCTTTTGATCAAAATGAACTCATGGCCATATTATCCATGAACAACACATTCCCATGAAACTAAAACAGTCATCACATCATTAAAATAATTTCCATAACTAAAATAATTATTCCAAACCAATCATGAAACAAAACAAAACACCTACCAAATCATAATAGGATTAATCAAACCATTTCATGCATCTGAATATCCTCAGGTATCTTCTAAGAATCATAAAAACTAAAATATACACATAATTGGTCTTGTTGTAACAAGCCATCTCATTCATATTTACCATGAATCATAAAACGGATTTAAAAAATTAAGATAATCCGTGGAACCACCAACCATAAACTCCTACATTCATACTAATCGAATTCCAATAGTTGATTCGGGATCAAATGGAATAAATCTGAAAAAAATTTAAAACCCCTAAAATAGGGCACAAAGTCCATAAATGGTAATAAATTGAAAGGAATAAACCAAAATAGAAAATGGTTTCTTATGTATTATTAGTCATTACTTATGTTATCGATCATAATGATTTGAAAGAAAATTTTTAATAAAAAAGTGATATATCCTCTTCAAAGTTGATGAAACCAAAGGGAGGGGGCATCAGCTACTGGCTCGATTGAATTGGGCACCCCCCAAACCCCTCTTCCCTTTTTAAAACAAAACCCATTTAAAATAAAAAAAATTAAAAATGGAAGCGGTAATGTTTCATAGTGTGAAGAAAAACTAACCCTATAAAATATGTGAGGCTTAAGGATCCACCCCTCTTCCCGACCCTTTCACATGGTGAGACAATGTTTCAAGCCAATAAAGGTTACAGTTTAAATATTTTCAACTATAAACCCTCCCATATCTCTTACAAATCCATCCAAGCCATTTTTAACCCATTAAACACTTATAAAAGTAAAATAAACGAGTTTTCAAATAAATTTTACTAGGTATTCTCCTTTTATGAATTCTCAGGTATTATAATACAACTCAAAATTTAGCTACCCTTCAATCCAAGAATACACATTAAAAGAATAAATAATGTCATTCAAGATTAAAAACATATATAAGAAGTGGTTTTCAGAAAAAAATTCAAAATAAGTTACATATTTCATTTATTTCATACCATTTTAAATTCTAAATGTATGTAATAATTTATTAATAGAAACCTATTAGAAAAACTTTTGAATAAAATAGGCATGTCATATAGTAGAAACCTTTAAAAGTAAGGGAACCATTTTTCTAAGATCTATTTTAAAAATAGACATAAGGTTTAATATAAAATATAATAAGAAAAAAAATGTAGTAATCATGGGAACCTAAGAGTACTAAATACATTATAGGTTAGAGTTATGTGAAATATAATGCCCAGACCCATACCATTGACTTCAAGCGAGAGTGCCACAATACCTCATGTGTGCCTCCTGATATGCGAGAGGATATTGAATAGAAGTGATGGTTGTAAAATCTTCATTGGGGATGCTATACCCATAGTATCCCATCCCTACACCAATAATATAAAAAATATATAACATCTCAGAGTAAAAAAGGTGGGATACAAATAATATCAAATGTTACACATGTCATAAAAAATAAATGTTCTCCCTACACTGAATGAAATTATGGAGTATATATATTTCAAGTAAAAAATAAATAAAATTTTTGTATACACCAAAGTACATCACAATATTTCCCACAACTACATGCACCTTTGTAAAACCATCTTCCATGATCCCCTTTCCCTCAGGTGGATCCATATACATGAAGTCTGTATGCAAATCCAAATGTTTGTCTAGTGTTTGAGTAATAATACCCAATAAGAAACCACTAATTCTTCTTTAACTAATGTACACAAGTATAATAGTTTTATTCCATGATAATAATAAATGTGAAAAGAAGTTTAAACAATCAAATATCAAGCAACTATGTTCTATCCAATCTTCTAAGATCCCCAACTGCACATGCTTTGGCTCCATACTAGAAGAATGATCATGATTTCATAAGCAATAAATAATTATCCACATAGTTGGTGACTTGATATTCAATATTATCAAGGAATTTAGTCTCTAGTCATGTCACAAGGCCAAATAGTGAAAAAATACATGGTATGTGTAAGACATCAAGTTTCTGAATGTTTACATAATATTTACAAGGTATTGAGTTCTCGTTGGACCACAAGGATATCATGCTCCTACCATATGTATTTTTATATCATTTTCATCATCACACATCAAGCGTACTACCCCTCTGTGAATATTCATACTGAAATTTTATATTTTCCCCAAATAATATGAAAAAACACGAATGGAATCATAAATAACATAATAGGTAGATCATAATAATAAAAGAATAACACATCATCATGAGAATATAGTAGAAACATGAAAAAATGTTTAATTAATATCAATCATTGTAAGACGAAACTCTAGATATTCTCATGGAAACATGGATCATATAAGAGTATCCAAACAACACACACACCCAAAATAAATTAAATTAATTAAGAATAATAATCCATGCCAAAACATCATGAATTAATCAAAAAGAGTACACAAGGGCCATAAAAGAACTTCCTACATTATATTTGTTAATGAATAACTCTATTGATCATCATGGATTGAAGATTGAACATGTCACACACCCATGGTGAATGATCTCATGCCTAAAATGATACCTAACTAAACATCCAATTTATTAATAAATTGGTCTAAAATATACACACCAGAATATTTTACATTAAGAAGGGAGATTCTATAATCACATACCTTAATAATTTCATTACCAAAACCAATTCTTAGGAATGTCAGTGGAGGGGTCACTAACTCACTAAATCCATTATCGATTCAAAAAATAATATTTAATTCCTTTCTAATTATATATGGGGTCTAAATGTTTAGCCGACAATGATCGGTCCACCATAAATCTATCATAGACTAAGTGAATCCAGATGAAATTGAATAAGGATATGATCTCCTGATGATCATTTTATGATAACATTCATGGAAATTTCCACCTTTATTGAGATTTATAGCTCTGGTCTAGGGGTTTTTAATGACACATTTAATCCTCCAAAAATATACTAAGTAATCATCAATTTAGTAAGGATCTATAATCAATAAACCATAAATATGTTGTTTAATAAGTCTATTTATTAAATAAAATTCACTGACCGTTCATTTTCAATAATAGATATTGATTTGATCAAGAAATGATGTCACCACGCAAGATCCACCATAGATCAATAGAGAGGGGAATAAAAAATCATTATATATTCATGAAATTAATATATTCGACATAAATCATTTCACATTTATCATGTAATAATAATTTATTGGAACTAATCTAAAAAAAATCAATATTCTTGATTCACTAGAATCTGTCATTACTTAGAGAGATAAGGGGAGAATAATGGAAAAGTGATTATATAAGGGTGAATCTACAAAATTCACATTAGTGTCATGGGGATTCAATTTAGATTTTAATTTAGTTTGAAAATGGAATAAAAAATATAGGAGTGCATTTAATGAACCCCCATATTGGGTGCATTAGTTATCACATGGATGTTTTCTAGAAACCACAAGGATAATCCTCAAACCACCATTCCGTCCATTGGTTACTAGATCCTTTCCACTAAAAAATTACCTCTTAAAACCCCACATAACATATAAGAAATAATATTAATGTAAAATAAATCCTATAATCTCATGCATTAAAAAGAATATGTATGTTACATAAACTGTTAAATAAGACAATCACTTAATATCCATAACCTTCCTAACACCAGGTATTACCCTAACTGGTCTAACTTAGGAGAAAAGTTACATAATTAGAATAAAATATATCTCATGTCAATAGGATAGAACATGATCTTGAACTACTGCAAAAAGTGTATCAGGACATCCCACCTTACTACCCATGGTATCCCATTATATTAAAATTCTTGTGATTCTAAGAAATTATCACATATAAATGTATATAATATAACTCAAAATCAATTCACACCCTCACCTCCAATACCTTAACAAGAAATAGATTTCATTCAATCCGAAACAAAAATAAATATACATTGGACCCTTCACCAAATAGCATCACATATTAATAATATAAACCATTAATTTTTCAAAAACACATGGGGAATACTTCAATGGTTTTTATTATTCAAGTGAAATCATTTTTAAGGTTCTGTTTGTTCTAAATGATCATTTATTGTATAAATGATCTAAAAATATATTTCCAAAACCAAATAAAAAACTAAATAATTTATCTATCAATTTCATAGAGCCAATCAAGAATTTATACAAAAAAACAATTTAAAATGGATTTCCAAAATAGGCTTTACACATTTTATAGAATGGAGAACCCATTAACATTTTATGTCACTCAAAAAGAAAAATGTTATTTTCATAAATCCTATTAGATTTACTTTATATTATTTCTCAAAAACATAAAACATGGATTGAAATTGTAATGACCCGTAAATTTCAAGGAAATTTTTTTTTCTTAATTTTCTTTGGAATTTTACAAGAACGCAATTTCTGACGGCACCTGATTTCGAGGCTCGGTGTGCCCGGAATCATTTTTGGAAGTTTGGCTCGGGTACGTTCAGCGAACGAACGAGCGGGTTTTTCTAACTTTTAAACCAGTGCTCGGAATCGAATTCTGAGGGCACCGATGGAATCGCAATGCCGTTTTTTCTTAGAAACGCCTCTTCCAGAGTTGCGTTTGCTCAGGTGTGGTTTTTAATTTTTGGGCTTAAGTTAGGAAATAAAATAATGTGGAATGAAAAACTTTATTTTATTTCACTTAAGCCGCTTAAAATCCACTTAAAGATGCTTATGCTGAGTTAAAGCGGATAGGGTACAATTCAAAATATCCTACCCTCTTTGTAGGATATTTGTGAGGTGGGGCCCTCACGAGCCACATCGTTTCTTTTCCACTACGTAATGCACCTGAGAAAACCCCTATTAAATAAAACTCAACTGGGGCGTTTACTTAAACAATTAAACGCTCCTATTAATTGGGCGGTTTGATTTTTTGAATTAATTCTATGAATTAATGGGTCGTTACTTAACTTATCTTTTTCGTTTGTTGGCATGTTAATAAACTAAGACCATCATTTTTATTCTTGTGTGATGTTCGTTGAGAGGATTTGACAAAACCTTAGGTCCTTCATCCTCCTTCGCGAAAAACACGAAGAACACGAAGAACGTGAAGAACTCCGGCCTTCGACGAAGGGTGGCGAAGAACGTTGAGCCCTCAGAGATCGACGACGCGACGCCAAGTACAGTGACGCTGACGATTCTTCTCCCACAACGTTCTTCTGCGACGTTCCTTCATCCGCGAAAAATCATAGATCATCCATTGAGGTGAGAGATTGCGGACCTTTTTTAATTATTTGTGGTTTATAACAACAACATTGATTTAATTATTATAATTAAATCTATATGTTCTTGATCCTCGGAGTTTGTCGATGCAACGCCGTATACCGCGACGACGCGACGCCCTTCCACGACGCGACGATCCCCTCCTTCCGCGACGATTAATTCCATGAAGACCGCACGCTCGACGACTACGACGAGGTAGGGGTTTGATTCTTTAAATCGTTCTGATAAAATCCCCGGTCGTTTAAATATTTTTGGGTGAATATCTTTAAGACCGCTAACGCGGTGGGTGCGGACTAACGAACAAGTCCGAACCCACCGCACCTTTTTGTTCTTGGTGTGCGAAATGGCGGACGATGATAAACGGGGCCGCAAGGGCGATTCAGGGGAATGTCAATAAAGATCGGGTCCCGGGAGGACCACTAGCGAAGACCGCATGAAAAACGGACCACCAGAGCGCGTCTGGTGACTCATGGAAGCTCTCGCCGGCACGGCGGCGGCGGCCGACGCGCCGCCGGCAAAACCCGCCACGGCTGAAGCCGCGGCGGCGAGCCGGTTCCGCGGCTGTGCGGAACTGGGAGGAGGGACGCGGCCCGGCCGCCGCGTGCGCTGGCGAGGCGGCCCAACACGGGGCAGCAGTGTTTCTTCACGCAGGGGCAGTAAGCTCCCCGCGGCATCCCCTCGCTCAGCCGCCCGGCCGCGCCGAGCCGGGCCGATCCGCCGGGCCGGGTCGCGCCCTGGCCGGGCCTGTTCGGGCCGACCTATGGGGGGGTTGTGCCGAGTCGGTCTAGGCCCAGACCCCCCGTTTCCAGACCATTTCGGTCTTTTGCTGATAACTTGAGCTACGGGCCTCCGAACGATGCGCCGTTAGCGGCGATGCGATCCTTGGATCGAGACGGTCTTTTCGGTATATCACACTCATGGTTTTGAATTACTTTGAGTTCGGCCGGGTTGGTTCGTACACGAAACCAACCGGGCCCTCGGAGCGGAAATGCTCATATCTTGAGCTTCGGACGTCCGATTGACGTGCCGTCAACATTGTTGTTTTCCTCTAAGTTTGAAGGATCTGTTGGCATACTCTGCCAGAGGTTTGGACGAAGGTGGAGTACGGTAAGGTTGGTTTTTCCTTAAAAACCAACCGGCCCCCTGGGACGAAAAAGCCAATAACTCTCAGACCGGGCGTCCGATTGAGGCACCGTCTGCGATGTTGAGTTCCTATTGGAGATACGGAACCTTTGGATACATCAACTCTGGACTATGTGTCAGTTGATGCATCAGCCTCTTGGCTCGTGGAGCAGACCCTCTCGAACGAGCTTGCTGTGTGCGGGAATCCTAGAGCTGGCTGCAACTACTGCTGTGACGACGACGACTGTATAGAGATCCTTAGTGGATTCGACTACGACGATGATTAAAACAGTACGGGAATCCTTTGTGTTTTCGGCAGTGACTATTGCGGTGCATCTTGGGATACGTCCACTCCGGACTACATGTCAGTTGATGCGTCGTCCTCTTAGCATTAGGAGTGGACCCTCCCGGAACGAGCATGCCATGGGCGGAAACCCTAGATCGGGTTGAGACTTGACGACTGTTGATCAAACAACTCGGTGTGTTACGGATATCCTAGTGGGGAGTGTTTGGTTTTAGCGGCAGACCCACGGCGGAGGAGCACTTGGTTGTAGAGGCTGACCCGCGGTACTCAATAGAAGGAGTACCTCTGGAGGCTATGAGGGGGGGCGCTTGGTTTTAGCGGCAAACCCACGACGGTGGAGCGCTTGGATGTAGAATCACAGGGGAGCGCTTGGTTATAGCGGCAGACCCATGACGGGGGAGCGCTTAGTTGTAGCGGCTGACCCGTGGTACTCAATAGAAGGGGTACCTCTAGAGGCTATGAGGGGGAGCGCTTGGTTGTAGCGGCAGACCCATGGTGGGAAGCGCTTGGTTGTAGCAGCATTCCCACAGTACTCAACAGGTGGAGTACTACATCAGTCCAAGGTGAGAGGGAAGCGCTTGGTTGTAGCGGCATAACCACTGTACTTGATGGAGAAGGAGTTTTCCAATAGCTATGGTCTTCACTTCTTGATTGATCTTGTGTGGGTTATTGCGGGGGTTAGTACCTATCGATCCTTTGTGGGTCTGACGACTTAGATGGATCCGTGACCATCTATATCGTCTTTCAAAGAAGTATACCTGTATGAGCTGAATCTTGTTTTACTTTCCTGTGTGGATTGTGTTGTGCTATCCTATGTGGATTTACGTTTACTTTACTTTGTGGATTGTGTTGTGCTATCCTGTGTGGATTTACATTTACTTTCCTTTGTGGATTGTGTTGTGCTATCATGTTTGGATTTACGTTTACTTTCCTTTGTAGATTGTGTTGTGCTATCCTCTGTGGGTTTACGTTTTGCTTTCCTGTGTGGACTGGGTTATACTTGATCTCAGATGTTGGAGCCGAGCGAGAATTGATAACTTAGGTATATGTATGGGCATATACCTAAGCAGTGTCGGTTGTTACTTCTTGATTGTATCTTTCCTTTTTGGTTTATCCTTTGTGGATTCTGGGAGACCTTCGGGGGTCTCGGGGTCCCTACTGAGTAGCTTATACTCACCCCTGCACGGGCTATGCCCGCACTACGTTGTGTTGGTTATAGACGACGGACAGCGCTGATCGTGGTGGAGGCTTGAGGAGCAGGACGGTACCTGAAGGTGGACCACTGGGCCGGGTGTACTCGGAGAGGACGGCTAGACTAGGGAGCTGTGGAGGCTATCTGTACTCACCCTTCAGGTGGGACTTCCAGAGGACGACTCGATGCTGGGCTTTTCCTTTCAGTTACTGTTTTTCCTCTTTCAGTTGTACATTACAGTTGGGCTTGTAATTCCGGCCCCCTTTACTTTTCAGCATTTACTGTTGTACCAGTTGTTTTTACATAGTGTTTACCTTTTTCCGCTTGCCTACTCTATGGTGCTTGTTTACTTTACAAAGGAAATGTCTTCCCTTTACCGGGATTTACACCTTGGTGCTAGTCTCCATCCCCTGGCCTATGGAAGGCAGGCTTGAGGTAGTCACGGCACGGGCCCCGAGGACAGGTCGTGACAAAAACTTCTAAGAAATAAGAGATCAAATTTTAATTGTCTATTTCAAGATCTTCCTTCCATTAATTCTTTCACTTTTTTGGAACCACAGTTTTAATCCACCATTTCATGGGTAAATTAGTTCCAAGATCCTAATATAAACCTAAAATAACCCTAAATCATTAAAACCACTCAGTTAAAAATCAATCTACACATAACCCTAGGTGTCTATGACCATGGTATGGAATGAAAACAATAAATAAAAAGAATTAAATAATGAAAATTAGATGATAAGAGGGGTTTACCTTGAACATTTGGCCTTAAAACTAAAAAAACAGAAAAACCTTCTTGGGAGAGAGGGAAATCAAGATGGAGATACTATAGGGGTCATGCGATCCAAATAGGGGAAGAAAAAAAGGGATTTTCATTAAAAATCAATGAGGTTAAAAGTTGTAATTTCAAATTATTATAGATACCAGGAATTATCCCTAGTTTATCCACATGGTTCGTCAAATCACGAGCCAATTGTGTACCTTCTACTAGGATCCTAGAGCACTGTAAAATGGTCAAAAAAATGCTTATAATTTCATTTTTTCAACCATGTAATTTGGATTTCTTGAAATTTTTGGCATGTCACGTGATTTTCTCAGAGTTATCACTAATTTCCCACCTAAATTTGGTGATATGTATTGTACACCCCAAAGAATAAAAATTTAATGGAATTAAACCAATGAGTGAGAAACAAACAAGTTTCTACAAATTAATAAAATAAAAGAGTAAAATGGGGTAGGGATTTGATAGTTGGTTACTTTGATACAATGTTACTATTATAAAAGGTCACATTATACGGGTTCTAATATTTTTTTAGTCCTAAGAGACTAAATACAATCATGGTCCTCAAATTACATCTAAAAACATAAAATACAATCCCAGTGTGAACACTACTATTTATTCAATTATATCCTTTAAATCATTTAGATGTCACTTCTATGTACCCTGAGGATAAGAATCAAAATAAAAGGGTGATCTTAGATGATCCATAAGGGTATCATACCAAAAAAGTTATCATAGAATAAACAATACATGAATAATTTGGAAAATATAATTAATAATCAAATATTTCATATAACTATTATCATGAAAGATAAATATATCCATGGATGACATGGAAAGAAAAATAATCACAAAGAAAATAATAATTTGATTCACAATGATATATTTCATATTTTTAGACTTCTTAATGACATCTTCCAGGCCTCATTCCGTGAAATCATACCTAAATATGCAATTCATTCACAAAATACACAGACTAGTTTCTCTCTTAAGACTTACCAATGCATCAAGGAGATATAAAACATAGGTACTCACTTATAACTTATTAAGTTAAATTCATTGACCTTATTAAAGGAATGAATAAATAATACAATACATAATTTATATTCTTCGCAAGTAGATAAACAGTTATATTATAAAACTAACATACCGAATGTCAACATTTTCTTGAGTTCATAAAGGGGATAAAATGATTATAAACCATCAAGATAAATTAATTGGATTGAATAATTGTAGAATATAACTATTTTGTAATAATAAATAGTAATTTATTTTTACATAAATGAAATATTTTAAATACATTAAAAACTATTTTGAAAATTAAAAAATATATATAAACTTTTTTGGAAATGTTTACACACTAAAAATTCACTAAAGAGTGAGAATATAATTTTATTTCAAAATGATGATCACATGTAAATGAATCATTAAACTAAAGAATTTTCATTACTGAGGGAAAATGTGTTCATGTGATAAGCATTAAAAAATATTCATTTCTCTCATTTGTAAGGAAATTAAAATTTTACTTGTGTTGAACTTGTTAAAAATAATCCCAACTAAACAGTTGGAAAATAAGTAAAAGATAATAGGAATTGACATTAAAAAATCTTTTAAGTGTATATAAGAACATATATGAAAATATATATATAATATTGATATATAATAGAATGATTCTATATCAATAATAAATTATAATTGTGGGTCCCACCATTATTGAATTTAGAACCAAGGAAACGTAAAATGGTTATAAGATATAAAAAACATTTAAATAATTAGAGAACAAAATGGATGTTTTTTAGAGATAAAAATCATATGTTTAAACTAAATAAGTATATATACAAAATTAATCCTATATTCAAAGTCAAATTGAAATGGAAACCCTTACCTTGATCTTATGCTTAGTTGGACACAGTCTAACATCACTATATAATACATTTTTGTTTATTATTCATTTAAATAAAAAAACTTATTCTTGTTTATTTTACTTGAAACCAACTATTTATAATTTTTTATTACACATATATTAATTTATTATCATTAAAAATGTTATTTGGATCTTAGATGATCTTCTTATCTTGCATTATTAAGTTTAGTGATTATGGTTGTAGCATCCCTATGCCAAAAAACCTAGAGCTGGTGTACAATACCGTAAAATTGGTAGCATTAAAAGGAATAAAATCCCAAAATTTTGATCAGGTTAGAATTATTGGTAAAATAGATACATACACGAGTCTTTTATTTAAAATGAACACACTAATTACAACATAAATTTTTATACAGGATAACATTATTCAATATATTATATTCTGGAATATCTTTCTCAGCACACCATATAGAATTATTGGGGAATGGAAAAAAATAAGGGTGATCTAAAATTCTTAGTTAGTGTCAATTATAGTGGAATAAATAATGAATCGATGGGAATAAAAATAATGGAATCATAAAAAACTAAACACAGATACCATTCAAATAACAAGATAAGGAAAAATAAAAATAGAAAGGTAAGAAATTGAAACGCATGAATGTTAGTCAATGAACATATAATGAAATTTATCCATAGAAATTTCAAACAAAAATATCTTAAATAAATAATAACTAAAATGAAAATGAAGGAAATTCTTAATTATTTAATGTCATGTATTTGGAACATGAGCCATTATACTATCAAGATCTAACCTTAAGACAGTTTAAGTCTATGGGTTGAAACCCATCTATTTTACTTTGAAACAAACATAAAGGGTTTGTATCAAACTAATTTCATCTCCTGAGACTACTGATTCCTCTATGGTCTATACAATGTTTGATCCCCAACTGTCACTGCATGTTTAAAGGATTCCTCATATTGAGTAAAAGATTTAATTGATAGATAAAATAACTTATCCAATATCTATATTGAATAAAAAATAATAATGTATTAATATTTTCCCAATTAATCTAATAACATTCAAAGTAAACACCATGTGAAAATGGTATATGGTTCATCCAATAATCCTATCCATTAAAATTGATATGGATATTTAGGGGAAATTCAATAAAAATTTCTATTATGAAATAGAGTATTTCAAGACGACTAAAACGATTTAAGGAAGTGAATTTATATATTATCCTTGACCAAATAAATAAAAAATAATCAAGAGGAAGAATAAATATGGTTCCAATACAATATATCTTATGTGGATTATAAATAATAGGTTGATTTCATTGATGAATAGAAATATGATAAAAGGATTTTATAAATATATTCTCAATGAAAATATCTATTTTAGATATAATATTTTGAAAGAAAATTACATTGAAATCAATTTTGAAAACATTTTCATTAAAAATAATAATTTTAAACATGCAAATGAAGATTTAATTAAATGACGGTGGGTAAATTTTTAAATGTTGTTTGAGGAAAAATTTACATTCCTTTTTCACAGTAAAAACATTATAAAACTTCCTTGTTCAAAAAGTGACAATATTATTCATTTGTAATCATTAGTAAAAGAAAAAATTGGTAAAATTAACTTTAATAAATTATTTTTTTAATGAATAAAAATATTTTTTGAAAACCATTTTAGAGAACATGGTTTTGACTAAAGAGAAAAACGACATAAGGTTTTCTTAAAATCATTTTCTAATCAATTTTGAGTACTAAAGAGTGTGAATATGGTAAAAATACTTGAAAAGGGTCATTAATAACCATAGGAGTGGAAATTTAAATGGTTTATTGAAAAATTTTCATAAAATTTTCATTAATGTAAATTCAAATGTAAATAACCTTGAATAAAATATGATTGTGAGGTAAACCCTTTAAAGGACCGTAATTTAAAAGTGAGAATGAATAGAAGAATAGATTATTTGTATAAAATATAAATTCAAAAAAACCATTTAAATACTATAATATATTGTCAAAATGATTATACACATAATCTTAGAACATTAAAGACAATGGGGTAGTAATATAAACAAATGGAAAGGAATCAAGTTATGAAATTATTATACCATTTGTTGACTTTTAATTAAAATACCCTTTGAAGAAATAAATAAAATTTAAACTAAAAATAACTATATTAAAAAATAATAAATTAAATAATATATCAAAATGGGATGTGGATACACCACACAAAAGAAGTAAGTGGTGAATATGTCATTTATCTCAATGATGTAGAAAGTGAGATGAAAATCCATTACATTGAGTCTCAATTGTCTCATGTTTCTTTATATAAATAAATAATAAACATATTTTAATTATTTACAAACTTTTGAACCATTTTCAAGGTTATAATTA
The DNA here is from genome assembly GCA_963277665.1 of Viscum album. Classification (NCBI taxonomy): domain Eukaryota; kingdom Viridiplantae; phylum Streptophyta; class Magnoliopsida; order Santalales; family Viscaceae; genus Viscum; species Viscum album. Next base: position 1,267,033,156 of record OY728143.1, on the reverse strand, counting down.
CATTTACATCACTTATTACCATGTTTTATAAACTATTTATAAAATTAACTTTATGTCGGGTGTTTTGACCAAATTTGGTTTATTTTTCATAACAACTTTGGTAGGTAAACTATGGTTAATGGGATCATTATATAACATACAAAAAAACAATAATCATGAAATAAAAATTATATTTATAAATAAATTATACTTTTAAAACCAATCATTAAATATGGTTATGAAAATTAACCGACGTTACAATCATGGAGACGGTCGGTCGTATATATGCATGAGTAACATTACCATTTTTCTATGATAATAACGGAAAGAAGTTAAGTAGAATTAATAATTATAGGATGAACATTATCAATTAAAATTCATATTATTTAATCATTTATAATTATGTATATAATTCTTGTGCTATAAAGGAATCTCATCGTGTTGAGGAGGTGGTAGTATACACATCCATGAACAATGTAATCAATTTTAATGTGTGTGAAAGGGTTATAAAAAAAATCTATATTATATTTGATGATGTTAATTATTTCATCAATATCATATAGTTTTTTTATCTCATATATTTTTAATTAAATCCATCTTTTATACATTCCATGTATTGTGGGATAGAATCACATTGCTTTTATGAAGTGGTTGTCCACACTTCCAGAAATGATGATATAGTATTTAAAAATAATGGAAAGAAAAATATTTATGTACAATAAAAAAAATTAACGATGTATCAATACTATATAAATATAAAATATATAATAAATAAATATTTTTCCCGTCATAATTCCCATAATGAGTGGTGGTATTGGAAGAACGAACAATCATTGTTTCACGGGCTAGTAGTTCGTCACACACATAAAATCTAAGTTAATTACCCATTAGATGGATGTGTGTGAAAGTGTATATTGAAGCCTTAATATATAAATATAAAATTATATTGATGATGATGTTTTTCATATAATAATGGAATAATTATAATTTAATTAGTATAGAATTAAATAAAACTAAAGATCTTAAGGAAGGGTGTAACCTCATATCTGGGGAGGAATTTTTAGGACCTATTTTTGATGATATTAGTTGAGCCAATGTTTCTTGAGAGGTGTGAGGAAGTGTGAGTCCTGGGTTCCTTTTTATTGTGGAGAAGGAGTGGCAAATGTGTAAATTTTGGAAATGTCAACTCCACCCACATTTTTTCAATTGAACCTCGATCTAATAATGTAAAAAATTATATAAAAGGGATTATAGTATAAATATTTCCATGGAAGTTATTTTGGAAAATTTTATAGGTCATTTTGTTCCTTATTTTTAAGGATTAGTCCTTTGTTAAGAAAATTTTTCTCTTTAATGTTCTAATTAATTTTAATTACATCCAATGATCTTTTTGGTCAAAAAATAAGTTGATATTATTATAGATTATAAATTATTCTAAACAAAAAATTTAAATCTATTTTAAAAAATTCGAATCACATATGTCGCATATATTAATTTTAAATTTAACCCTATAGACAGGAGGACAATGGGGGTTTTAAAGTAAAAACATTAAAAAGTTAGAGATGTTTTTATATCCAATTTCAAAGTGAAATTGATTAAAAAAATAAATTAGACTTATTAATAAAATAATTATCAAATTAAACATTTGGACTACTTTGTAATATAATTTATCCTTATAAATAAATTATCTGAAAAAGAAGTTTTGAATTAAAATTCAGTAATTTTCAATATTCATCCAAAGATGAGACATCATAGAAAAATTTAAATAAATAACCAAAACAATATTTTTAGGATTATCTTCCTAGAAATAATATTATTCTAACATATTATATTTTCAAAATTGTCAAAAATTGGATTTAATATAGGTTATCTATTAAAATTCTCTAAAAGTTCTCTTATAAATATATATTTTTTTAGGTGTAATATTGGTTATGTTCTTATCAAATGTCTGTAAAGTATATTAGATAAATACAAAATATACATTATTTAATATTTAATATACATATCATATTCATTTCACTCCCAAATTGTAACTAATTTCATTTATTAATATAAAACACGTTTATAAACAAAAAAATCATTTTCTAAAAAAATATTCCCCTTATATTCAATTGGTTCTTATATTAATTTCAATTTAATTTTTAACCAATGAATTCAACTTATATTTTTCTACAACATATATTTTGATAAATTAGTTAATATTATTCATGAACACTAATGTAACAGCTATGTTATATCTTATTAAATTGAATAATAATATTTTAATAATATATATAGTTGTTTGGTAATCCTCAATCTTTCATATATTGTAAGATTTTGATGAAAGTCATTGTTGCATGTGATACAAGATAACTCAATGTTTCATGCATTTACAGTTATTGAATATATTAAATTTATTTAAAATAGTAATGATATTATAAATTATTGGGATATATATTCCCTTATGTGCTTGGTTTTTCATGTCATACACTCTATTGAATACAATGTTATTTATTTATAATTTTCGGGCATTACATTATCCCAACAATAATTAAATTATGACCCTAAAATTCAAATTTGAGATAAGTAATACACTGGTTTATATTTCCTATGTTGAAATCCAACATTGTGAGAAGGGTTTGTAAGAAACCCTCTAGAAAAGATAGATTTTTTTGTACCAAGGTTATGTTGAATAATGTATAACTAGATCTTTAAGTAGAATAATATTATTGGAAAGTAGAGATACATTCATAGAGAAAAAGTGTAAATATTTATAGGCAGTGACTGAGGTCACCAATGATGAACAAGTCAATGATCAAAGGAATGTTGAGGCCCTCAATGCCAAAAATATGGGATGATTTAGAATACCATCTATTCAAAATAAATTAAGGTATTCTGACAAATTCTATAATAATATCTATTTCCTCATGTTTAGAAATTCCTTTACTACATAAAAATAAAAGGAAATTTACTCACATGATGTAGTTTAATTTTAAATAAACCATTCTATCTTTTGGTTTTTCTTATATCAAATTTTTATTCACCCCTTAGTATAATAAATCGATATAAAAAATTAATATTAATTCCTGAGTCACTAAAATAAACAATTAACGAATCATAAGGTCGATAATATAGTTAAAGGTATTCGCATTTGTCTCTAACTATTTTAAAGAGCCAATATGGTTAAGTCATTATTCTATATTCTTAATATAGAAGGCATGCAGGTTTATAATTAATATTTTTCGTCAAATTTATTTACTAAAACATTGAGAAATTAACCAATGACATTTTGTTGGTTAGTGGTTTTAATTAATCCTTTATTAGCCTTCAGTCACGGGTTCATGTCTCACATCCTTTCTAGATATGATGGGTTGTCACCAGATATACATGTTTTCATTTTCTAAAATCATATTAATATAATTTCCAAAAAATATATTAAGTACATCCTTGAAATTTAATCATTAAATATCCTTTTAGCTAGAACCCTAATAAATAAACACCTCATCCATTTATTTTTACATAGCTCCTTCCATGGTCTAGATTTTATCCCTTAGAACAGGGTTTTGACTCGAGTAATTCTCAGGTTCCCCATACATAATGTAGTGAACCATAAATAAATACATAGGTTAATTTTCATTTCCTTCCATCGTACTCTTTAATTTTCCTCAGTAATTAATTTCATTATGTATTTATATACCAGACATAAATCATTTCCTTATTCCATTGAGTCACTTTCCTTGGCTCATTCTTCTTAATTCCTTACATGATAGAGATAAAGAGTTCTTTCTCCATGGTCTCCACCACTGAATCTCTTAAAAATTTACATCATTATCTACTTCAGAAACTTTGGGGGTTAGATTGGGTATAAGTTAATAATAATATTTTTGGAAAAATAATTAGGAATACACATGATATGTTTTAATCTTATCAACACATCACTTGGATTCTCATTATCACCACAATATAATTTATTTTCCATTTGAACATGACTCCTTTGGGTTCGAGCCTTTAACTAAAACTAGAAAGCATAGTGTGATTAACAATTGTCATTGTGAGAAAAATGTTAATAATTTTTAGGATATAAAAATTATTACACCATATTCTAAATATAAAACACCATATTTTTAACCTATATCATTCATTGTCATTATCTATTCAAATCCTTATAATGGTCTGTAAAAAAATATGAATTATCCAAAACATATCCCTCAAGAGTTTCAAACTAGGTTCACAGTAAGGCTTATTTTATTGTACCTGGTTAGGCCGACTCATTCCTAATGCACCTTTTCAAAGATGTTACTCCAAATTAAATCCTTTTCAGGACCACATCCACTTGTAGTGTCTAAGAAGGGATGCATTTCTAGTAAGAAACACATATTCTATAATTTACCAAAATTCTAGAGTGTTCTTCTATATATAACTTCACATTTTACCTTATGGTTATATTCTCTCATATATGTGTTCCTAAATATAGTTCCCAATGTTTCCTCTAAACTTCCATGGATACCAATTGTATCATCCAAAGCCGTGAAATTCTAGAGACTCTTTCCACTACTAGTACATTGGCATGATTTCAAGGAATCAAATCTCGAAAGATGAATCAGTTTATTATTCTTGGTAAACTAGATATATACATGAGCCTTGTATTACAAATTAATTCACTAATTGAAACATAATTGTTTTATTTTTAGTTTAACATTATTCCATCTGGAATATCGTTGTAAATCATTCTCCCCACACTTTAGGGAATTCCATGCGAATGGAAACAAAATAAGATTGAGATCAAATTCTTAGTAAGGATAAATTATGTCTGAAACAACAATTAATCAAGGATAATAATAATTAATTCATAGTAAATAATATAAAATGAATTCCATTAAAATAACTAGATATTTCATAATCAATATGGTAAGGTAAAAACTGAAACACATTCCATTTAATTAATGAAATATGAATGAAATGAATCTATGGATATATGAATGAAAAATCCCATGGATAAATAATAACATAAATTACTAATGAAGCCGATGCTTAATTATTGGATGTCATGTATCTAGTATTTGATCCATTAAACTATCAAGATCTATCCCCAAGATAGTTTGAGTCTATGGGTAGAAACCCATATATTATTCTTGGAAACAAAATTGAATGATATGTCACAAAATAATTTCCTATCATTAGACAATAAAAGCATTGAGTGGCTATATAATATTTTTTACCCTAAACATCTCTACATGTCAAAGCATTCCACATTTCGAATAATTGATTTATTTAATAAAAAATATCCATTATAAAATATCTGTATTGAATAAATAATGTAGATATATCAATATTTCCCTAAATAATCAAATAAAATTCAAAATAAACTTCATATGAAAAATGGTATATGGTTTAGGAAAATACCATATCTATGAAAAATGATATGGATATTTATAGAAAATTCAATGTCAAATGATCATAGGAAATTGAGTATTTCATGGGGATTAAAAGTAATCAATGGGGTTACGCTAGTAAAAAACATTTTTTTACATCGTCGTTTTTTGTTGGTTATAAATAACTGACATGAAAATGTGTATAATTGATTTATAATTTCAGTTATAATATAACCGAAATTAAAAATAAATTATGTTGATATATCAGGTTGGTTATTTTATAACCGATGTGATAAATCAAATATATCACTTTATCACGTTGGTTATAAAATAACCGACATGATAAATCCACAATCTTTCTTTATCAGATCAGTTCATTTATAACCATCATGATAAATCCAATTTTTATATCAGTTATATAATAACCAATGTAATAAATTATTTTATCACGTCTGTTTTAAAACAACAAACACGAAAGTTAAAATTTTGAATCGCACCAATAATGAGATCAACTTTTTACAATGATGCATTGAGATTTTAAATTGCCGCCTAATATTTAATATATGGTGAATTTATTTTCATGTGATTTTCTCTGATTTTTCATGTCTGTTATATAATAACTAATTTGAGAAATATATTCTTATGACCTTTTCACGTTAGTTGTATAGGAACAGACGTGGAAAATACATTTTTATGACTTTTTCACTTCGGTAAAAAATAACTGATGTGAAAACTCGATAAAAAACATATAGTTAATTTCCTAATCTTTCATTTTACTCATCCTGAAGCTCAAATGGAGTTACAGATCAGAATTTATGGCCATTTAAAGTCGATCACCTCTAAACAATTTCTTAAAGAATGTCAACTTTTGATGGCTATATCTTTTGATCTGTAACTTCATTTTAGCTCTGCGACTATTCAAAATAAAGCTTGAAAAATTATCTATATTTCTGTAAGTATTTTTGACATCGTTAATTTAAGAACCGATATGAAAAATTTCTTTTAATGTTAGTTATTTATTAACTGATGTAAAAAATTAAATGAAACTGATTTTTACATCGGTTATTAAATAACCGACTTTAAATGTCATTTTTCACGTTGGTTATTAAATAACCGACCTGAAAAATATTTACAAACATGTAGATAATTTTTTAAGATTCGTTTTGAGTGGTCTCGGAGCTTAAACGGAGTTACGGATCAAATGTTAAGGCCATCAGAATTTGACATTCATTAAGACTTCATTTAGAGGTTATCAACATTCAATGGACATATCTTTTGATTTGTAACTCTGTTTGCGCAACAAGACTAGTCAAATAGAAGATTAGGACATTAACTATATTTTTTTTCATCATGTTTGCAGTTCGTTTATTCAATAACTGACACAAAAAATAAATTTTCCAACAATTTATCACGTATGTTATTAAATAACCAACAATAAAAGGCATTTTTCATGTTGATTATTAAATAACCGACCTGAAAAATTGATGTAAAATTGTTTTTTATATCCTGTAAACATGGTTATTTTAATATATTTTTATGATGGTTATCATAAAACTGACTGAATGATATTTTTTATATCCCGACAACGCAGAATTTCAATTTTTTACAGCGCGACATCGAAATTTTGGATTGCCGCCTAAAACTTTTAATATCACATTTTTTTATCATATCATTTATATGTTTTTATTATAAACATATGGTTAAATTTTTTTACGATCATTTCTTTCAACCATCACCATCCAACCAAGTCGACTCATTTGATCTTCAACATGAATCCATTATTTCTTCTTTTTGCGATCTTATCAAGGTATTTGTTATTATTTTTCCATGATTTATGTTTTTATGATTTTTTTCTTAATTATTATACTATTTAATTATTATTATAATATTATAATGAATAATAATTTTTCATATGATTGTTAAACTAAAATTCATTCTTCATATTCAAAAAAAAAATTTATGACGAAGTTCTTCACTCCGTGATCTCATCAGGGCATTCGTTATTATTTTTCCCTGATTTTTTTTTTTAATTAGTTTTCTTAATTAATATATTATTTAATTATTCTTATTTTTTTATAGTGAATAGTAATTTTTATTATCAGGTTAAAACTATAAATTCTTCTTCAGATTCAAAAAATCCTTTTTAGGCAAAGCTTTCATTGGCTCATTCGATGATACCTTAGAAAAAAATATCAATCTTTAGATAGTCATACCCGTTGAACCGTAACTCTATTTGAGATCTACGACCTATCAAATCGAAGCTTATAAATTTATCTACAATATGGTTAACAATTTTCAGGTCAGTTTTCTAAAAACCGATGTAAAAATTCCTTTTAAAAATGTTTGTTTAAAAACTGACATGAAAAATAGAGTTCAATCATCATTTTTTTAAAATTAATGGTCTTTCACGTCGGTTATTTAAATACTGACGTGAAAAATAGAGTTTCAATGTCATTTTTTTTGAAAAATGGATGATCCTTTACGTTGGATTTTAAATAACCAACATGAAAAATCTTGACAAAAATTGTTATAACATCCGTTAATAAATAACCAATGTTAAAAAATATATTTTAAACATCACTCACAAACATGTCGGTTCAAAACGGACTTAAAAAACTTTTTTTTACTAATTTTAATTTCAATACTATCCTTGAAAAAAATAATAAACCATCTAGAGAAATAATAAGGATAGTATCAATGAAACATATAACTAGTGTATTAAATCTAAATGGTTTTTTCCTTGATGAATAGATATATCATAAACAGTTATTTTAGAAACATTCATGATAAAAACACAATTTTTTAAAAAAATACATTTATTTAAAATAACTTTTGAAAACATTTTATTTAAATATTTTCCTTTTAAATATGGAAATGATTATTCAATGAAATTATGGTGGTTAAATCGATACTAATTGTATGCTGTAAAAAAGAACATTCCTTTTTTACGGTAAAAAGGTTATAAAAATTACTTTTTTGAATGAAATAGGATTATTTATTAGAAATTATTACTGAAAGAAAAAAAGGGAAAAACTTATTCAATTATGCATTTTGTAAAGGATAAAAATATTTTTGGAAGACCTTTTTAAAAAATAAGTTTTATAAAGGAAAAGAGGTTATCTAACTAAAGAGTGAAATGAAGTTGGGTTTTCTTAAAAAAAATTCTAAAACATTTTGAGTACCAAAGAGTGGGAAAATTAAACATGCACATAGAAAAGTTCATAGATTAATATAGAAGAGGAAAATTAAAGGATTTAATAAAAAATGAGATATAATTTCCTTGAATGAAAATTTAAATATAAAAAATTCCGAATAAAATGAGATTGTAAAGAAACCCCTTCCAAAGATCATAATGTCGAAGTGAGAATAAATAAATGAATATATTATGTGTCTCAAAAATGAATTCATATAAAAAAAATTTAAATACTATAATATATATTAAAATTTTTTACACACATAATCATATAATATTAACAACAATGAGGATGTATTATAACCCAATGTAAAAGAATCTAATTATAAAATTCTTTACCACATGGTGACCTGTAAATAAAATATGCATAATAAATAATTGAAATTGAAACTAAAAGTACCATGAAGATAAAATAAATTATGATATAATATATAAAAATTGTTATTCGACACAACACACAAGACAAGTATGTTGGAAATATTACATTTATCTCACAGATTTAAAAATGATATGTAAATACCTAACATCGAGTCTGATTGGTCTCTTGTGTCATTATATTCCTTAATAATAAATTTATGTAAATTATTTAATTTTTTAAGAACCTATTTATTTTTGTCATTACTTTTATTTTAATTATTAAATTTCTATATACAAACACTTAAACAATGAAGTTTAGATCAGGTGTTTTGACAAAATTTGTTTATATGTCCAAACAACATTGGTAGGTCCACTATAGTCGATGAAATCATTATGTAAAATCACTAGAATAATAATAATGAAATAATTATCATATTTATTAATCAATTATACTTTTAAAACAGATAATTATATATGGTTATTAAAAATGAACCAATGTTACCATCCTAGAGACAATAGGAGGTATGTATGCATGAGTAACGTTCCCATTTTTTAATGATGGTTGTGGAAAAATGGTAAGTAACATAAATATTTACATCATGATAATTATATAATAAATTAAATATTATTTAATCATATAAATGTATATATATAATTGTTTTAGGTTAATGTAATCACATTGTATCGAGGAGGAGGTAGTCTGCATGTCAACAAATGACATTATCATTTTTATATGTGTGAAAGGGTAATAAAGAAAATGATGTATTGTAATTATATTGAGGTAAATATTTAATGAATATAATATATATTTTTTTATTTCACGTGTTTTTAATTAAAACTATCCTCTATACATTCCATGTATCGTGTCATGAAAACACATCACATTTAAGAGGTGGTAGTCCACACTTCCACAAATGATGTTATTTAATTTACAAAAAATAGAAATCATAAATGTATTTATTATATAAAAAATAAAAAATAAAAAATTCATTATAAATAGAATAAATATTATATATAAATAGTTTTTTCAACATAATTCCGTCCATGATAATTGATATAGGAATAACGAACAACCATCGTTCCATAAGGCGGTAGTTTTTCGTAAATATAAATGGTAGGTTTGTTACCCATTAGATGTAAGTGTGTGTATGTTTATATCTAAAAATAGTATAAAACATTTAATTATATTTAGGATATTGTTTTCATTATATAATCTTTGAATAAGGAATATCGAATGAGTGTCGAAAGAAAAAAAAATAAAGTGCTTGAGGGACCATGTTACATCTTCTTTGGATAACTCCTTTTGGTTTTCACCAAAGGACTTCCTTGGATAGATTTATGAAAATGAGAGGATTATAGGTTTAGTGGATGAATTTTTAGGGGAAATTATTTGGGATCTTAGTCGAGGCAATTTTTCTCGATATGTTTATAGGCCATTTTGGCCCTTAAGTTTAATGTTTAGTTCATTATTAAGATAGTTTTCTCTTAATAGTTGTAACTAATTTTTTTTACAATCACAAATATTTTTGGTCAAAATTGAGTTTACATTATTATAAATTAAAAATTATGATTATTCCAAATATATAATCCATTTTTCCTATTTATAATCACATATGTGTTAGAAATGAATATGAATTTTACCCTTTAGACGGGACGACAATTCAAGTTATTAAAGTGACAATGTTCGAATGAATGAGAAGTGTTTGTATTCAATTTAAAAGTGAAATTGATTCCAAATACCTACATTGGATTTAATTAATAAAAACATTATCTAATAAATCATTAGAAATATTTGAAAATATAATTTACACTTATTAATAAATTAAACGAAAAAGAATTTTTTATTTAAAAATTAGTATTTTTCACTATTCATCAAAAAATGAAAAATCACTAAAAAATAAAAAAAATTAACCATTACCTAATTTTTTGTATTTAGATCTAAAAAATTATGTTTATTATGATATAAAATATTTATTAAATTTCCAAAAAAAGGGATTTAAAATAGGTACTCTATTGGATGGCGGGAAAAGTGCCTATATAAAAATGTATGATTATATGTATAATATTGGATTTTTTCTTATCTTGTGTCTATTGGATATATTGGATGAATGTTAAAAAACAATATATAATATAATATATATATATATATATTACATTAATATCACTTTCAAATTGTAATTAGTTTAATTTATTAGGATTAAACTTCTTTGTGAGTATAAGAATGGTTTTTTATAAAAATATTTTCTTTATATTCAACTTGTTCTTATATTCATTTCTAATTAATTTTCAACCTATGAATTCATCTTATATTTGTGTGAACTATATATTTTCATAATATAGTTAATACTATTAATATCCTCTAATTTAACAGTTAGTTTGTATCTTATTTTATTAATTTGTAATATTTTAATAATATATTATCATTCGGTAAAACATGTTCTTTCTAGTAATGTTAGCTTTCTAAAAAGGTTATTGTTGCATGCGACGCAAGTTTACTGAATTTTTTGTATTGAAATATATTAAATTTTTTCAATGTATTTAAAATATTAATATATTATGTTGCATTGGGATATTATATTCTCTTATGGGCATGGTGTTGCATGTCACACACGCTATTAAATACAATGTTCATACTTTATACTTTTAGGGAATTACAATCGTTCTTGAGTTTTATTCACGGAATCATCCACCATAGAATTTTTCTATTAATGTAATTCATGTGTTTGATGTTGTTATTTATTCCATTTTCATTTCATTGAACTCATGGTGACAATTCTTGTCAAATTCTTAAAAAAAACATTTCCTATGATTATTGAATTAACGAAGGAATTGAATCTAGTAGTAAATATAATATTGAAGCTTTACGCTCCATAATTATAAAACATATTAAATTAATAATTATTAAATACTATATATAGTATTAAATATTTATTATTCATTCATGATATATAAGTTATAACCATGTCCATGTTTCATGTATAATTTATTAAAACAGTAACACGTTATAACAATTGAATAAGCATGAAAATGTTATTGAATAGTGATAATATAACTTTTTCATAATAAATATGGTTTAATTTTTTTAATTTTAAAAATAAATTCAGTAATTGGTAGAAGATAAAAAATAAATGAAATATAATTGTAAGAAGTTATTACATGAAAAGTTTCTCTGTGTGCTCATTTTAGGATGTTGAATTTTGATAAGAAAACTTTTTATTTATATTATTAATAAAATGGAAAAATTATCTTTATATATGCTTAATCAGGTTATAAATACAATTTTTATTCCTTAAATCTATTTTTTTTAACCATCAATGTAATGCATTACTGAAAATAAAAATACATCTTTATTGTAGGTTCTTGTTTTCACAAAACACATGGAATATTTTATTTTCAAATGGATGGAAGATAGATAGATAATAGTTAATCAATAAATATTATAAAATTTTATTATAATAATAATACTACTTTCATTATATTAATATATAACAATATATTTAAATGTTGGGGGAAAATAAAATTGAAGGAAATGTGTTAAAAACAATTACCTCTTCATTGGATGTCCTCATTTGGATCTCCCTTTAAGCCTTCTTAGATTGGTCTTTTGGGGAGATAAGAAACTCTAGATTTGGGGATATTTTTTCGTATATTTGTTTTAATCAATTTATATTTATCTATTATGAAAAGTGAGGCTATAAAGGTATACTTTTATATGTGATAGGGATGTCGCTTCTCTAAATACTCTTAATCTTAAAAGAAATTAAATTTCAATTCCAAATAAAGTGAGAAAAAATTATACTAATTTAGAATATATAATATTTTAGGTTGAAAATATGCTCAAAAAAATAGTGTTAATTTTTTTGGTGATATATGAAATGTTATCCTTTAGTTTAACCTCCTGACCATTTTTACCGTTACCGTGATGACAAAAGTTTACCACACTAACTCATTTTTATGAACAAAAATGAAATTGACCATATTAAAAAAATTCATTATATTTTTTTTCAATAAAAAACATATTTTATAATATTCACATTTTAGGGGTGATAAAAACTAATCTTAATATAAGCATGCTTAATGCAGCGAAAACATTTTTTAGATAAAAAATACTTTTTCATCATAAAAATTAATTTACACCAAAATAAAGTATTGAATTGATTCCCATGACATTTCTTATTTTATGGTTAAAAATGAGAGTTATGTGAATTTAAAATCAATTTAAAATATAATACTACCCTATGAAAACTTAATTAATGGAAAATATCACAAAAATAGTTTTTATTTAAAAAATAACTTCATATCCAAAATGTCAAGCATGGGTTTCTAAATTCAAAATAAGATTTTAAATTCATTATTTCACATTATTATATATATATTTTATTATAAAATGGTTTTAGAAATTTTTAATTTATTTTAATATCATTATTATGTCCTAATAATAGGGGTATTTGTAAAAAATTATATTTACCCTTCACCTAATAATCACCATTTTTAGAAACATTCGAAAACATTCCCCTGAGATAAATTTTATATTCTGAATCAAAAAATGATATCCATCAAATAAAATTAAAATTATAAAATATAGACATATTTATTTTAATCATATTCATTCAGTAAAGATATTTTAATTATGCAAAAAATTGAATGTGGATTCTGTTATAGTTCAGGGATGTAGTGATTTCATATTATTATAGAAATATCAGTTATTACATTATCCCTCAAATAAATATTTTTCATCAAAATTTATATTATAATATATTTAATTAATATATCTTGGTTATTCTTTATAATTTCCTCCATGATTTCTCATATTAATTATTCAATCTTTTGATTCCCCATATATTCTTTCTCAAGTCGATATATCTGAATCCACAATACAATATCGCCAATATCTAGAATCTGAATTGAAACATCATTATAGGATAAGTCGGGAAAAAAATATATTTCCTCTATGGTAAATAAATTTGTTGGATTAGGCATGTAATTTTTAACTATGAAACCTGATATGAATCATTCATGTAAGATAGGTTGGTTAGCATAGCAAGATGATTGGTTGTAACTCAAAATGTCTCCAAAATTTCAAACCACCTAATATACCTAGGTCATAGTTTCCTCTTATTACCAAAAAATTTAAATTCCATCCATATATATAATTTAAGTAAGTCATGATCCCACTCTTTATATTTTATGTCCTTCCACAAATTATCAGCTTAGCTCTTTTTTCTGCTTTTTTATATCTTGATATGGTTCTAATAGATCACAAATTAATAGTACCCACCTCAATAATGCTTAATCGTGAAGTTGAACCACTTTATTATTATAGAGTCATGTAATATGATCATGGGGTAGATCGTCCCTTACTTTTATGAAATTTTTATGATTATTAAGGTGATCAATAATCACATATTTTACAACCTTACTCCTAGGAGTATTCAGAATTGTCCTAACAAAGTCAATTTTAATATTTTCCCACTTCCATATTAGTATAGGGAGTGGTTTTGTGACTCATTTAGGATATCGTATTTAAGCCTTCACCTACATAAAATACATTTATCTATCCACATAGTCCACAATTATAACTTCATACCATCCCAACATAAATTTTATCTTAAATCCATGTTCATATTTCTATAACCAGGTTGTATAGAAAAAAATTTGTTATGTTCTTAATCTATAAATTCCTTTTTAGATCTTTAATAGATGGATCATAGTGTCTCTGTAACACCCCTATATTAATATATTTTCCAGTTTTATTATTTATTTTCCATCTAAATATTTTTTAGGTTGAGTTTCATGAGATTTTGGGTGGTTTTAGGATTTTTTGGAAGGGTATAGAATGCACATTGTCTAAGAAAAATAAGAGGAAACCATATAGTTTCTCTAGATATTATATGATATATGGAGGGGTCTACTGGGTACTCTCATATTTGGACCATAGTTTATCTAAACTATGCAATAATTATGTAAATGTTTTATTTTCGGGAAATAAGAAATATATATGGTTGGCCCATAGTTTTCCAAAATATGCATCCTAACCATGAAAAGTGATTAATTAAATCCAAAAAATATATTTTTAACCCCAAAAATATGTCAAACCCATCATTCTTATTCACATATCCTTGTATATTAACCCTTTAAACATCCCTAGGATGTTTTGAGGATTAAATTATTTTTAGTTCTCAATTTCAATGGATTAGAGAGCATCAGATATTGGAGATCGAAGGTTAGAGTCTCTTTATTCCTCTCTCTCTCTCTCTCTCCTATATTCTCTCATTTTCCCTAAAAGAGAACCCTATACTAGGTCTAGAATACCATGATCTATGATTTTTGGGATTTTTAAATACATTATTTAGAGGATTAGTTAAACTAATGAAAAGGGGTTCCCATATCTATGAAATCATATTGTAATAATTTATGTTCAATTCATTAAAAGAAGGTTGCTTCTCTTTATTTTTTATTTTCTCCTAGAATGTGATGGGTCATTATTTTCCAAATATATTTAATTTTATTTTTCTTGAAAAAATCATGTGGAGTCCCTTTCAGAAATCCATTTTTCTTGGCTGGCCTTAAATTCTAGAATTTTGGGTGACATACACATAGTGTTTAATTAAATAATTAAATGGATTTTATTTTTAAAATAATGGTTTTGGGTGTAATAACTTGTATTTATCTTAGAGGGTGTGTATTCATAAAAATATGAAAATGGTTATGTGGTGTATACATGTTTGTACTTCCAATCTAGTGGAACATTGGATTATTCCATTGAATGTTGACTTGGGATGGTAGGGATAGATACCACTAGCTTGTTGGACAATTCATGGAGCCTTCGAGTGGTGGTTTAATTAGTTAGTGTTATGTAGTGATGTGTGGATTAATGCAATGGGTGTATTTTTGGTTTATGTTATTTCACTTCCTTATGAATATATTTATTTATTTATCACAAGATTTCATGCCTCTAGTAATATTTTATTCTAAATAAAAATTCAGCGAACATGTTTATTATTTTTGTGGAATGTGGGGGTTGTCTTGGGGTTTTCCTATTAGGTTATATACTCACCCCCTATATATGAACCTTGGTGCTTATGTAAATTTTTTTTACCATGATACATTTAAGGGGATGGTATATTATTTTATCAATGGAGATTATTTATGATGAAGTCATGGATATCTAGAGTTAGAGAATATAGAGGCTATCGAGTCATGGAGTCTGGGGTGGTTCCACTATGGGAACTTATGTCTTATCTTCCTTGTGTTTTATTTATTACAGGATTATAGAATTCAATTTTATTTTGTCTATATCTTTTATTATAGTTATCACAAGGTCATAATTTTGGATTTTACTCTAGTTTTGTATCATGCATTATATTGTGTCTATTTCTCATGGTCTTTTGGAGGTTATTAATTTAAGTAAAAATCATCTCCTGTGATTTTGTAATGAAATTGAAATTTATTATTAGCCTTAAATACCATGGTGATATCACATAAGGAATTTTTTATTTAAATTCTTCAAAATTAAATTAGTTAGGTTGGGTTTTAAGTGGTTCTAAAAAATTGATCTACAATCTGGGTATCACCAACGTTGAGTTAGGTAAGTTGATATTCTGAAGATGGATTTTTAAAGTTTTAGTGGTCAATACTAATTTATTGTCTTTACCTAATGACTTATATGTGCACCGGTATATTTCTTGTCTCTAATGAATCATGTATTCTATAATTACCTCAACTTGTTTTTATGGAATTTATTGATGATATTTTTTTGTACTCTCATTCTATAAATGGAAATGATACGAAATTTGAGATAATATTGTGTACATTTCATGTGCTCCAAATTTATAATAAATTATATATGTATGAATTTTAAATATAAGTGTTTTTTTTTCATGGATAATTAATTTCTAAAATAGGTGTATCATTTGATCCAAAAACATATTGAAGAAGTGATTTATTATCATCCACCTAAAATCATCCCTAATATATAAATATTTCTAAGATTAATAGGATATTATCATAACTTTTTCTAGTCATTATGAAGACTCCTTTGTGTTATGAATATTTTTTCTAAGAATGTTATTATATATAAGTGGATTTGGTATTTTAAAAATACTTTCAAGATCTCAAGGATCAACTCACTTCAACACCATTCCTTATCATCCTTGAATGACGATAAGGATATGTTATATATTTTGGTGGATTGTTTTCAGGATTGGGATATGTTCTAATGCAATGAGACCATGAAATATATTATAGCTTAATATGGTAGAAAAAAATGAGAAGAATTGTCTAAACCATAGCCCAAAAATTATCCATGATGGTAGATGCAATAAAAACATTATGCCACTATCTCTTTAGTGAAAATTTCTCCATGTTTATCACCCATAAAATCATGAAACACATATTTCACAATGTTATTTTAACATAATTCATTGATTATGTATTTAATTTCATAATATATTAAAATCAACCATGGTTTATACACTAGTAAAAATAAATTTATTGTACAATGCCTTGAGTTGGAAAGTGTATAATGAGTTGGTTAAAGAAGCTCGTAACTAGTGGTTTCTTATGGGAGTAATTTCTGATATGTAACTGGATTGTTGTGAATATAATCATAATACTTTTTTCTTTCCCATTAATCTTATTACTTATTTAGTGAATTTGATCAAGGAGGGTCAACAATTAGACCCATATTTCCTTTCTATGAAGTAGAAACATAGGACACAAAGATCATTGTGGTCTATATAGTAGATGAAAGTATTGTGTTTCACCTTGGAAACTAAATCATAGTTTCTAGTCATTATAAGAACAATTTATTTATAACTATCTCCATTCAAAATATTATGTTCTACTATGTAGTCAAAAAATATACAAAGAAATAAAAACCTATTTGGGTGATTTGGTATGAAGTGGAAATTAGTATATTATGTTTCTAGATGTCTCATCTACCAATAGGTAAAATCTAAACATTATCAACTAGATTAAACATTATATTACATGCATATACCCATATGGAAATATGAAAAAAAAAATTACATGGACTTATTCACTAGTCTAACATGAACATTAGGGAAGCATAATATTATTTGGGTGATTATAGAATTACTCACTAATTCGTCACATTTCATTATAATCTTAAGAGTCCAATATAATGGAATACTTAAAAAATATGTATATCTTGGAAGTGTTGAAATTTCAATGTGTACTAATATAAATTGTCTCCATCGGAGACCCTAGATTCACTCCACAGTTTTGGTGATCCTTGAAACAATCCCTTGAGACTTAGTTAACCATGGGAATGGAAAATTATCCCCAAATAGATTTTTAGTCAAAATACATGATCCAGACATTGGATGATATTCTATAAGCATGTGTTATCGATTTAGTGTTTCATATGAAAATAATTTTAATTTAGTAGAGTTTTCATATAGTAACATGTATCAATACATTATAAAAATATATCTTTTCATGGAATTGTATGGTCAACCATGTTTATACCCACTTTTATAGGTTTAAGAAAATGTTAAAGTTTTTTCGGGGGCATTAATTTAAAAAATTTATTAATTTAGAGTTTCCGAAAACCCTAATAGACGATATTTCATGTTAAATTTATAATTAATTTATTTAGATATAATTAAGTGACTACCTCATCATTGGTTCATTTCTTTAATGAAATTGTTTATTTTATGAAAACCTATTTGTATTACCTTTTCTTCCCTGTATGGATTCAATTGTAGAATACCTATTGAGGTTTTCCATATGTGATCTTTTGATATCTAAGAAACGCTAATTGATTTTTGTGTTCATGCATGATAAATCAATTTATATCATTGTTCATAATGATTTCTATAAGATCATTTATGATTGATCGAGTTCGTCACGTCCTAGAGAAGAAGGGAGGAGGATTATAATATATATTGAGAGGTATATTGTGTGAAACATTTCTCTATTCTCAATTATCTTTTAATTCTATACAATATGAATAACCATATTTTAATAGAGATAGGGTTTAGTTTAAAATATTATTTAATTGTTTAACTACCCTTGTAAAATATAATAAAATTTTATAAACCCCATTCCAAAATAATAATTTAATTATTATTATTTAATAGTGTGTTCACTAATGTGTGGAATAATAAATATTATTTTCTCGACTTGTAAATTAATATTTATTACCAGAGACTATCTTGTCCCATTAAAACTCCACGAAATTTACAAAATACCTGATTGTATATTTAATGAATAAATTTATTAGTCAATAAATTTTAACAATTTAAAAAACATTAATAAAATTATTTCTCATTCTTGATAATAATATATATTTCATTAATTAAATTAAAATATAATTTGATTTATCTCAATGGAAACACTTAGTGTGTGAATCTCTTGGATTTGTTCTCATTGGAATTAGGCAAGATCACCTAAAGTCCTAAATTACTATCTTTCAATAGTTCAAGGAACTCAAGAGAATGAACATAATGTCAA
Organism: Viscum album; assembly: GCA_963277665.1. Taxonomy (NCBI): domain Eukaryota; kingdom Viridiplantae; phylum Streptophyta; class Magnoliopsida; order Santalales; family Viscaceae; genus Viscum; species Viscum album. The sequence continues at coordinate 1,267,013,797 of OY728143.1, read as the reverse complement.
AATGATGAGAACCATATATAAATTCTCACTGTGTAATATAATCCATTTTTCTCAATATCTCATCAATAAATATTCATTTATATGACATCAACCTATGTGTGTGATATGTATTTCTTTGCATATATGAAGTTTACACATCATTACACCATGTACATGGAATTTAATCTGATGATTATATTCTTAATAAAGGGACAATTTATACACTTTAAAAAAGTTAGAATGTACAAATTATGGCTTGACATATATATTAATGATATTTTAATCATAACACATCCAATTTACCCTACATACCACTAATATATGTTGTCATAATTTTGTTCAGTAAATATAAGTTTATAAGTCATGACATGCATCAATGATACTCTTAATGTCTATGGACCACTACACATGATCACAAATAGAAATATATGATATAACCAAAAGATTCAGAATTCCTATGGGTGGGTCTGTTCTCAGAATCTCTGATATTAGATATTACTAATTTCAAACCACATGGGAAGAATCCCCATCCTCTTATTAGTACTCACACCTGACAGTATACTAACTATGTATCTTATCATAGTGTGTTATCTAACCATATAACTATATTTGTGAATATCTTTATATCTCTTCAAGGTTCTCATTATAGAGGGGAATTATTATTACCTTATCAATGTGTCAAAACCCATAGGTCATTATTACATTAAATACATACATAATAATAAAAAATATGTAATAAGATTTTTATTAAATTTCAATTCATTTAATATACATGTAATCAAAATAAAATTATTTGGTATTAGAAAAACAACTTCAAAAAACACCAACATGGATATGATCCAATATTTTAATAATTTCAGTCCACTAGACCAAGCAAGATAAACATTTTTTCTATTGATTCATGGGTTTAGTGAATAGATTTTCCATAGTTTCTTATTTTTAAATACTTCTCATTTCAACCTCACCACTCTAATAAAAATAACTTGTGAGATGACACTTATAAAGTATATATGACTGATATTATCATAATAGTGTGTGATTGGATCTATACTACTAGTTATCATGTAAAGGTGTTGGATGAATTTTTATATCCATACTGCTAATGTAGTTTCCTCCAAATCTTGGATATACTCATCCTCTACTATAGAATCTACGATTATAAACTATTTTCAGCTATTCTAGCACATAATACCTCTATTAAATGTGAAGATGTATCATGTTTATGATTTCATATCATCTTGATATTTTTTGAAACTATCATCTTCATATCCTCTAATGACTGGTTCTATATCTCCTATATAAACAAGGATCATATCCTTCATATTCCATGGATACATCAGGATAGTCATCGCTATTATCCAACAGTAGCCACCTGGGTCATCTGAATATATTTCTTCCTAACTTGATGTGTAGGTGACATCTTACCCATTAAATATCATAACATATATGAATGACCTAATGAATAATGCATATGTAATAATAAACATTCTATTTCATTTCCCACTACCCTTCTCATACATTTTTATAGAATGATGATTGTCGTGTGAGTCCTGAAATAATTACCTATTGGATGTTCCATACTAAATCTCTTCAATATCTTGTCAATAAATGTAGCTTGAATTCTATCATGCACTATCATATATCAATCACTACAGATCTCAATTCCAATAATATATGATCCCTTTCCTACGTCCATTTTTGTGGAGAATTTATTCAACCATTCCTTAATAGACTATAAGATTAGTATTTTTATTCCAATATGTAATATTTCAATGACATATACTATTAGGAAAATGATTTCACTCCCAATAAACTACTTATAGATACATAGATCAAATTCATAATTTATGAAACCAAATTCTTTTATGACCTCATAAAATCGAATGTTCCATAACTCAGAGGCTTTCTTTAATCTAAAAAATATATAATTTTTCAATGTTCATATCTTGTTGGCATCTGTTTGTGTAAAAAAAGCTTCAGGTTATGCTATATAGACATCCTCTAGAATGTTCTCATTAAGTAAGGCTATTTTGACATCCATTTTCTAAATCTCCTAGTCATATAAGGCATTAATTCAATGTATGGTTTTTATAGATTTTATCATTTCAAAAAGTGAAAAGAACTCATTGTATTCTATACCTAGATTCTATTTAAACCATTTTGTAACTCATCATTACTTATATGTATTTACTTGTCCTTCTTGGTCTAGTTTATTCTTGAATACCAATTTTCAACCAATGGGATTTATATCCACTGTAGGATATACCAAAATCCAAACATCATTTTGGTACATGGTATCCATTTTAGAAATCATGGCCTCACACCACTTGGTAACATCTTTTCCACTGAATGTTTTTGTGTACGTTAGAGGATCATTATTTTATTCTAATAATAATCCATCTTCAAAAACTATAAAACCATATTGTTTTGGTTCTATAAACTCACTTCTACGCCTACCACATTCTTGTGTCTCTAGAATGTCTTCTTTTCCATAGGGGTTTATGGAATATATTCATTTTACGAATATTGTGTACCTTGAGCTTAGACTACATCAAATTTTATCTCTCTCCCATTATCTCTCTTAGATATGTACTCTGTCTCAATTAATATGGAATGTATCAACACTATTACCTCTTTTAAGAGGGGTCATATTAGTAATATCCCCTTGATTCATTAGGGTAACCTTTAAATGTTCACTTTGTGCCTTGGGGTTAATGTTTGTTACATGAGGAGACCTTAACAAACACTTTTCTAAACCACACCTCAACCATCAACAATAAGGGGATTCTTCCACTCCATGGTTCATATGGAATACCATTTATCGATTGAGTTTGTACATGGTTTCGCATTTGTAATTCTACTTGTAACACATATCCCTGAAAGTATAATGGAATATTCACATGACACATCATTGATCTTTCCATGTATAACAAGGTGTGGTTCCTCTTTTCATATATACCATTCTATTGAGGTCTGTAAGGAAGATTTATTTAACCAAAAATCCAAAACTCTCAGAAATAATAAAGGAAGTATTAATTAAAATATTCTCCACCTTAGTCTGAGTAGAGTTTCAAAATCTTCATTCCAAGATGGTTTTCACATTTATTCTTTTATTTTTTTAAATTATCAAAGCAATCCAACTTATACCTCCTAAATTATACATATCCATGTCTACTAAAATTTTCAATAAATATTATAAAGTATGATTACCCACCCCATTCTTTAATTGGAAGTGGTCCATAGAAATTAGTATAAATTAATTCAATAATCTCCTTTGCCATTTCACATTTCCTGTTAAATGGGGATTTTTTTCATTTTTCCTTTTAAACATTCATTACATACACTAAGTAGTTTTAATTTAAAATAATCTAAATATTCATATCCTTATAGTTTGGGAAGATAATTTTAAATTATATAACCTATTAAGTGTCTCCAATATTGGGTGTGGTATAAGACATGTGAAAGAGTTTCATTATCAATTTCCATTATTTGGGTTTTGTAGTCCAACACATAAAGACCATTATGTAAATTTGACATACCATAAAAAAAATTTCCTTATTAAATAAAGAAAAAATATTCCAAAATTTGAAAAGAAAAGTATAACGACCCATACTTTACATACATGGTTATTAATTTAGATTTGAAGAATATTTATTACAACATATTACAAAACCATGAAAGGACCATATAGGTATAGTGTCTTTAGAAAATGGTAAAAACATAAACAACTGGTTCGTAAATCATCCACATTGTCTCCCATATATTGCATCATATTTAGAGTCCCTTTTGGAATATCCTTCTTAATACCCTTATTCCTGACCTGGGGAAAAGAAAACTTACAAAAGGGTGAGATCAAATGCTCTGTAAGGGTAAACAAATGAAATATCAATCATATCATATTCATATGAACATATTATTTTGAACATCTTAACCTGTAAAAGAGATCATAATATCATAACATGGGATAAATCATAGTAGTTAAATGTAATCACAATAATCATAACATAAAACATGAAACTTTGTGTCATACACACATAATAATAGAAAATCATTTCATATTAGTAAAGTCTCATTGCCAAGAACATTATATCAGACAAAGTCCATTACTGAACTGAGTTCACTCCTCGTTCCAGCCCTATACCACTGAACCGGATTAAATTTTCGTTCCAGCCATGTCTATATCATGAGATATAATCTTTACACAATGATTTGGATAGAGATATAGGTCACATCCATATCATAATTATACCATTCTTATGTGTTCCACAAGATTATAAATCATACAACATAGCACAACCCATGTAATAAAAATGGGATTCTTAAACATCATTCCATCATAACACAGTCCATATAAGATAAAATAACATCATAAAAATAATTCCATCATAACATTATCAAATAAATGTAAAAATAGGGATAGAAAATAAACCCTATATTATCTTATATGGAAAATAATTTTTATAAAACACTTGAACATCATTCTTGAGGAAAATAACCTTTCTACATCAAAAACATTTTTCTTTTCTTAAAATGATATACAATTTTAAACTAAAAGAAGTTTATTAAAAATAAACCTGAAAACATGTAAAGGAATCCTTATGGAAATAATGTTCTAAAAATCCATTCATGCCATATAAGTTAAAGAAAAACATTCATATCATACTTTGGTCGGAAAAGTCAAAAAAGTACCTCGTACTAAAAACAACAAGAGATTCCTTTCATATCTTTTACTAAAAACTCACCAAAGGGTAAAATTGGATTTAAAAAATTATAAGAGTAAATAAATAATATTACATATTTAGGAAACATAGATGTGGATGATAAATATTCCCCAGCAAATTCTGAAGTATAAACAATCTCAAATAAAAATGAGATTGCGAGATTTTCCCTTACCTTAGATCTGATATGATTCGTATGAATCTGAACCACCTGTATAATGGTTTAAATAATGTCATTGACTTATTCCGGAATCATATTCATGGTTATTATATCATATATGGTCACAGTCATATGTTCTTATTAGTAATGTTTCATTGTTACTCGTTATTTTGGTGTTCCGTGTTTTATGTTCTTATGCGTGTTTTGTCGAATGAATTTTTATTCCTATTTTAAGGTTATAGATAAACCATTTACAGAATGTTATTTTTGTAATATATATCATATTTATTCCTTAAAATAATTTATATAATCATTATTCAATGAAGATCATGTAGAATGAGTCGCATCACATTGTGGAGACGGTAGGCCGTACGTACGCATGAGTGATGATATCGTTCCCATGATCATGGAATTGTATTTAAGTGTATGTATACTATCTCAGAATCAATGCCACTTTAAAATAATCATATATATTTATTATTTACACCATTATTCCCATCCAGGTAAGGTGGAGGTGGAAAACAGATTACACCACGGCGTGGAGACGATATTCCGTACGTACACATGTGCAGTGATTTCATTTTCCGTAGGATGGATAGAAGGTGAAATAGGGTTGTTTCATATTTATAAAAACATATCATTATATGAGGGATACTGATTTTATAGCTTCATAATGAAACAACTAAAAAAGAGTAAGTATAAGATGAAATTAACTTGATGAAATCGGTAAAAGGTATTACCTCTTTCTCGAAGTGCCTCCTTTAAAATTCCTCTTAGGGCACTAGAGTTGGTATTTTGAGAAGACCAGTACCTCTATAAGGTTTATAGGGATGTTTGGAAGTGAAATTGGAATAGTTTTTCCGAGCTTCAATGCTCAAATCGGTATAAAGAGGAGAGGGTGGAGGTGCCCTTTTATAAGGGAGGAGAGGGGCACCTTTGGAATTGTAAGAAATATTAATTTATAATAAATTCCAACACAACATAAAAACCTTGAAAAATGACTCAAATCCTAAGATTATATGATATAGGGTTGTAATATCATCAACCAATAAAATTTAGACAATTTTGGAATTTATTTTAAACATTATCAACTTGATTTATCCTTATTTAAGCTATTTAATTTTATTTGTGGTTATAATAATCTAAATGTTAAATCATTATAAATAATTACTTATATATTGTGAATTTTCCATAATTGTATACTCTATTAAATTTTCTACCATATAAATTTAAATTTATAATTTTTAAATATTTTTGTGATTTTAAAACAATTTTATTATATGTTATTTTTATAAAATAACAATAGTGTCAATTTTGACACTATTCATTTATTTGAATTTAAATAAATTATATACAGAAGATATGTTTAAACTAAATGATTTAATAGATTCATAACATGTCATAGGTATCTATAAAATTAGTTAATCACATTAAATAGTTCATATAATATTTATTTTAATAATTTTAAAATCATTTATTTGATATTTAAATCAATAAAATAATTTCAACATCACTATTGTGTCATAATTAATGATAATTATTTAATCCCTATAAATTATAAATACATTTATATGATGTATATAATTTTATTATATTTCTTGAGACTATTTATATCCGAAGTTTCATGAATATTATCACTAAATTAAAATTATTATAATTATAAGATTTAAGAGTGTAACATATTGTCACTTTCTTTGGTTTTAATAATAATTATATCATTTCATCGTCAAAAGTCCTTGAAATGAATATGTTCTGTCCCTTATGTGATATGGGTATACTTTTATTCATAAAATAAGATTTTGGAAAGTGTTAGGGTAATTTTATAATCTCTTTTTTACCCTTAATTACCCGAGTTATCTTTAACTGTAGTAAATAAAAATTACTACAGTTACTATTCATAATATCAAAAAAATACAAGTAATCTATTAACATAATTTGGACCCACTAAATCCAAATATGTAATCCATTTTTCAAAATTCAACACAAATAAGTTGCAGTAATTAATTTAAAATTAATCCCATTGTTAAGTAAACGTGTTTTAAAAGTTCAAACATTGCCAAAGATTGAAAAGTTTTTTACTATGAATTCAATGTAAAATTAATTATATTGACATAAAGTATATTAAATGGTAAAAATATATTATATTGATACTTTAAAACCATTCAATAATATATTTTAACAATATAAATTATTTTTTTGAAAAAAGATGTTTTCAATTAAAAATTAGCGTATTGTTACTATTCATCAAAATATGAAAGTTATCTAAAAAGTATCAAAAATTTATCCAATGTAAATTTTTATATCCTGATTCAAAATAAGAAATTTATTTTGTAAATTTTAACTTATAAACTTTTCAAAAACATGATTTAAATTGGGTGCACCATCAAAAGGCAGAAAACTGCATTTTTTAAAAAAATACTTATTTTACCCGAAATATTTATTTAGTTCTCATACCATGTTCAAGAAAATATTTAAGATGAATAATAATGTTATAAAATTCATTATTTAGTTAATAATATTCATAACGGCTAGTCCATAAAAATATTATAACAATATATTGTTGTTCAGTGAAACCCGGTATTGCTTACTACACACGCTATCGAGGAAGGTCGCGATTGTGCGTAACACAAGCCAAGCTAGTGTTGTGTGCAGTGAAGGATTCCTTTGATGTTTCATATAACATATCACATAAAAAATATACTTCTTATAATATATCAGGGTGTTACAAAATTCATCTATATATGTTCTGGATATAGAAATAATACTTTTGTTCACAAATATTGCATAATAATAATATCTTAAAACCATGATCTTACAAGTTGGAAATGTGATGTGGTAGTCACTGAGAACTAAATCAACAATTTCAACTTTTTTTTATTCTTATAGATATAACTCTCCTTGGGGAATCATTTTTAATCTACATGGTTCATATATTTGAATATATACGAGTTCTCCACAAGCTATATTTAATACTCAATTTATAGAAATAGATAAATTTCACTCATTAACAAATAAACCTAAAGCATCTAAAATCTTCATAGTATGGGTGAAAGTTTTCTTCTAGTGGAACTTCTTTCAACATGAGAAACAAAACACATAATTTTCCCTTTCTTTATCTTTGATACTCCTCTTGTTTAATGGGTTTAAATAATCATTGGGCTTAGATATCTTCACATTCCATTTTTTCTGTTCTCCATTAGGAACAAAAGCTATTCATTCCTCATCCCAGGATCCACTTGGTACAAAAGAGTGAGAAGATCTAGAAGATACATATCAATATTTTCCATATTAAAATAAACAAAAAAGTAGATAATATATAATGGAGTTATATAATAATGAGTTTGGTGCCCAGTTATCCAGGGAGATTAAACCCTAAAAACTCTTGGAAATGAATGTATCTAATTACCTTGACTACATGAGGCATAGATGGTGAACACTCTCCAATATTACTCTAAAACGAAAATTATATATCTTAAACCACTCTTATATAGATCTCTCAAGATATAGACCATGGAGATTCTCGAGCATGATATAAGAATCCATGTTTTTGTGAGAATTCATGAGTTCCCTTGATGTAGATGATAGCATCAAATAATGAATGTACACCAAATCATTAAAATGTTTTTCATAAAAAATAAATTATTCATCACCTGACTCATTAGATGTAGGATAATGCATTAATGATTCTATCATGTAAGATTTCAATACATAGAACAACACAACCCAAATGCCTTATAACCAATCCATGACGTTACTGCGAATGAGGAGATGATACTTCTCTAAAATAGTTCATAGAGATAATGTGTATGATTAACTTTCCATTTTATATGATTATAAAAGAGTGAGATATTATTAATTTACATGATTAAAAAATGTGAGAAATCATAATAATTAATTTTATTAAATATTCTTCTATTTTATCATTCCCCAATAGCCCTCACCATTGAACTTGGAATGTATATATTATAGGACATTCTTGTGTCAAGGATCCATATTACCCACCGCATAAACCCAGTATGGGTTGGTCAAGCTAGTTGAAGGTATTTAGGTAGGATATTAAATTCCAACTATTGGTTTATAGGTCCTTGTTCCCTTCATTTTATTCTAAAATCCATAAATCTTGATGTGGATTTCTTAAAAATATGTATTCAAATTACAAAAACTCTAGAAAGGGATAATCCTCTTGTTGTAAAATGATTAAGTCATGACAAAATTTTTATAACAAATCCTCTATTAAATGTATGTTTTAAAAAGGGTTGGTAAAACACTTAGATTTATTGGTTTCATTCCTAAAAATGTAATACAAGGAATCATCTAACTTAATATATATGTGATGGATTCTTTTGAAAATACATAATTTTTATCATGATTTATGCTTTACATGGCATGTTAAGATTAAGTTAATTTTACATAATTAATTAATCATTTTGGAACAAAAATAATAATACATTAGACATTTATTGATATTTCTTCATGGAATATTAATTCATTTATTTATGTTATTATGGTCTTGCTTAAATAAATTTAATAATCCATTGACAGAAATAAATAAATAAATCACCTGATCATGAGCATTTGTAATGGTGTATTTATTGAGCGGACAATAAACCAATGTATGATGTATGGTAATAACTCCTTATGTCGGACCTGGAAAGTGTTGTAGAATTTCATCGGTCCACCTATGTATCACCTGGGTTAAAATCATTATGGTTCTATATTGAACTACCTCCACATACCTTATGATACTCCATTAATCTCATATACTTATAACTCACACATAGGTGGGGGTAACCAGAGGATTAGTTAATTGTGATTACATAAATAACCATTGACATTTATGTACTATATAATAATGGAGGGAAGGATTATATTCAAGCCATAAAATTTAATTTAATATTGAATAATTACAAACTAATTCAATATATTAAATTAAAATATTCACTCATATATAGGGCTTTGTCAAGATCATAAACAGCCATACATGTAACATTTATCAAAATGTAATGGGGTAACATTCATTTCTATTCATTAATTGTTTTTAAGATAAATGCACATTAATTAATTAGTTAATTAATTATTTCCCTTTCATCAAAGCAATCTTATGAATTAATATGGAGATACCCATCATAAGGGAATTCATGGAAATGGAATGGTAAAACTAATAATTATAGTCAATTATAATAAATTAATTGAGAATTTAAAATAAGTTAAAATCTTTATTAAATTTTCAAACACAATAGATTATAATAAATAATATAAGGTATTCACTAATATAAATTTAACCTTTAACAATGCTAAAAATTACCTTTTTCGGTGAAAAAGGTTCCTCCAATCAGAGCCTAATTAAAATAATATATATTTTATCAGGGATAAAAATTCACAAATAAAGGGACACTTTATCATTAATAAAGAAATCTCTAATAATGTTACACCTTTATCACTGCTTTTATTTAGTGTGGATAAAGGGGAATATTGGTGAAATATGTTTTTAAAATTACATCACACTTCAGTATAAAAATGGGAAATACTACTTTCAAATACCTAATTTAATTGAAATAACATTTATAAGAAAAATACTAGAAAAAACAATATATTATAGACATTTAAAACATTTATTTTTACAATTAAATGAATAATTAATAATTATCACATACATTCAAAATAATAAATTTCACTTTTTATTTGGCCCCCAACCTCGGTCATGCAATTAGTTAACAAAAAAGCCACCCTATCTTTAGACAACTTATTCACCTATATAAGAAAAAAAATATTATTTTAGTAATACTATAAATAAATTAATTAATCACAAAGTGTTAACATTAAAATAAAAAATAATCATTGATTCATAATAGGAAGAATGTGTATCAGATTGATTTTTGGTTGATTCTTATGCAAAAAACTATTTATTGATGTTCCCAAAATAAGGTAATATTGAATTGGCTATCGTTTTTATTCATAAGAAACTCACTATATAGGGGATCCAATTCAAGAGGACATTATTTTTGAGAATAATCCTTCAAGTGTAACACTATTTCTTATTTGTCATCATTTGTTATCTATATGAAAATTATAAAAATAATTATAAGATTACAATGAAAAATAAATTAATTATGCAATATAAGATAAAAGGATAATAAAATAATCCAAGATTATTTTCTTTATGTTTTATAGTTGATGTGTTTTTTAAACCAAAATATAACCTTTTTATTTAAAACACCCACTTCGAGTCACATCAACCCGATCATGTGACATATTTATGTGAGGTAAAATCCTCTATGTGAAAAATTATGTATGGACCATTGTCCTGAATTTTCATAACAATTTAATATATTTTTTATAGTTTTGGCTATTTGATCTTTTTTTAAACTCAAATTGTAATTTTGTATTGAAAACACACAATTTGGGTCATATTGACCAAATCATGTGTCAGATGTATGTATGGTAAACTATTACTCCTAAAATTGAATTATAGATCATTTTTATAATGTTTGAAAACAATATGATCTTTTTTTCTTTCTATTTTGGTTATTTGATGTGTGATTTAATCAAAAAATGGAACTTTTGTATTGATAACAAAAAATTGAATTCAAATAAACCACATCGTGTTTTAGATTGATTGTAGGTGAACACATATATATTAAAAATGTATTTTTATCATTTTCATGAAGTTTGAAAAGAATCTGGTCTCTTTTCCTCAATTTTGGCTATTAGATTTGTGTTTTAAAATAAAATGGCGCATTTATATTGAAGACAAACACTTTTAGTCATAACAAAAACCTAATGCATAATATTGATGTGAGATAAATTCCAAAATGTGAAAAATTAATTATGGATCTTTTCCCAAAACATTGAAAATAATCAGAGCACTTTTTCATAGTTTTGGATATTTTATGTGGGTTTTAAACTAAGATGGAAATTTTTTATTTAAAACACCCACGGCGAGTCCTATCAAACATATACTAGTTCAGATTGATGTGTCTTCAATTCCTACACATGAAAAATGAATTATGGATCATTTTCATAAATATTAAAAATAATCTAAGCTATTTTTCCTAGTTTTAGAAATTTAAAGTGTGTTTTATACTAAAATGGTACTTTTGTATTAAGAATGTGCGCTTCAATTCGTATCGAGCATATCATGTGTCAAATAGATGTGATTTCAATTCATGAACATAATTAATGAATTATGGATAATTTTTATAGTCTTTTTAAATAATCCGATCCTATGTGCTTCAATATGTCTATTTGATGTGTGTTTTAAACTAAAATGGCAATTTTGTATTTAATACCAGAACATCAAGTCATATCAACCAGATCATGTTTTGGAATGACGTGTGGTCGATTCATACATGTGATAAATGATCTATGGATCCTTTTCTTATAGTTCGTAAAAATATTTTAATCTTGTTTGTTCAGTTTTTTATATTTAATGTGTGTTTTAAACTAAAAAGGGGGTTTTTGTATCGAAAAAACAACTTGGACACATATCGAAAAAATAATGTGTCAGAATCATGTGAGTTCAATTATTAACAATGAAAAATGAATTTTGGATCTTTATCCAAATGTTTTAGTTTGATTTGATCTCATTTTCTTCATTTTGGAAACTTATTGTCTATTTTAATCTAAAATTACACTTTTCATTTGAAAACACACACTTCCAATCATATCAAACACATTTCAGGTCTTATTAATGTGAGTTCAATACTTATATGGGAAAAATTCATTATTGTTCATTTTACTAATTGATAAAAACAATATGAGCTTTGTTGCCCATTTTTGGCTATTTGAGGTTTGTTTTAGTCTAAAATGACTCTTTTATATTGGAAACATGCATTTCAAGTCATATCAACCACATCATGTTTTATAGGAATGTGTGGTCAATTCTTATGAATGGAAAACTAATTATGTATCATTTTCATAATGTTTTAAAACAATACAAGTGTGTATTATTAATCTATTCTATTTTATGATAGTTTTAAACTAAAATGGAACTTCATTATTAATAACATGTAGTTTGAGCCCTTAGGACCAAAACATGTGTTCTATTTATGTTAGGTTAATTCTTTCATGTAAAAAAATTATTATGGATCGTTTTCTAAAAGTATTAGAAAAATCCAAAATTGTTCGCTTAATTTTGGATTTTTTATGTGTGTTTTAAACTAAAATGGAACCTTATAATGAGAGAATGAACTTAGACTAATATTTACCACATTATGAATCATATTTATATGTGGTTAATAACAATATATCAAAAACTAATTATGGATCTTTTTTATAAACATTGAAAAAAATACAATAGAGTTATCATTGTTTTGGCTATTTGATGTTTGTTTTCAAAAATATGGAACTTCTGTATTGAAAACATGCTCTTTGAGTAATATTGACCCCATCGTGTGTCAGATTGATGTGAGGTAAATTACTACACATGAAAAATGTATTATGTATAATTTCAATAAATTTTTAAAATAATTCCATCTCATTTTCCCATTATTAGTAATCTAATTTCTGTTTTAAACTAAGACAACACTCTTGTATTGAAAGAGCATAGTTTTATTCATATTGATCACATCGTGTTTCATATTGATGTGAGGTCAATTCCTACACAAGAATATTTAATTATGGATCATTATATTAATTTTTGAAATCAAATGAAGCTTATTTCCTTGGTTTTGTCTATTTGATGTATGTTTTAAACAAAAATTGTACTTTGGTACTAGAAACATGAACTTCGAGTCATATCAACAACATCGTGAATCAAATTGATTTGAGGTCAACTAATACACATTGAAGATTAATTATGGATCATTTTAAAAAATATTTAATGACAACCAAGCTTTTTATTGGTTTTGGATATTTGATGTGTGCTTTAAACTAAAATTGAACTTTTGTATTGAACAAATGCACTCTAAGTGATATCAACCACATCATATCTCATATACATGTAAGGTCAATTATTAGACACACAAAATTTATTATGGATCAATTTTATAATTTTTGAAAATATTATGATAATTTTTTTATTTTTGTATTTTCTATGTGTGTTTTAAACAAAAATGAATGTTTTTTATTAAAAATTCTTATGTTAAGTCACATCAACCAAATCATGTATAGGATTGATGGAGAGTCAATTCCTACACAATAAAAATGAATTACGTATCATTTTCCAACAGTTTAAAAAATATATAATCTAGTTTTATTTGTTTTTTCTATTGATGTGTGATTTAAAATCAAATGGAACTTTTGTATTGAAAATGGGAAATTTGAGTCATATCGACCAGATTATGTGTTGGATTGATGTGAGGTCAATTTATACACATGACAAAAAAATTATATATTTTTTTAGTGTTTAAAAATAGTATAAGCTATTTTACTTGTTTTTTGCTATATGATATGTATTTTAAACTAAAATGGAACATTTTTATTGAAAACATTTGCTTCCGGGCATATCCACTATATCATGTGTCATATTTATGTGTGGTTAATTCCTACACATGAAAAATGAATTATTGATTAGTTTTATAAAATTTTAAAATAATTTTATCTTTTTGTCTTTGTTTTGGAAATTTGATGACTGTTTTAACTTATAATGAAACTTTTGTATTAGAAATATGCACATCAAGTCATATCAAACACATTGTGTGACAGATATTTGTGCAGTCAATTTCAATACATAGAAAATTAATAATGGATCAATTTCATATGGTTTAAAAATAGCCCATGCTCGTTTTCAGTATTTTGGCTATTTGATGTCCATTTTTAACTAAAATGACACTTTTATTTGAAAACATGAACATAGATTCATATCAACCACATCATGTGTCAGATTTATTAAAACTCAATTCGTACATGTGATAAATGAATTAAAAATAATTTTCATATAGTTTGAAAGAAATCTTGGATTGATTTATCATTTTTCTAATTTGACGTGTGTTTTAAAAAAATGTCCCTTCTATATTGATAACACGAACATCGAGTCATATTGACCACATCATGTGTCAAATTTATGTGTGGTCAATTTCTACATGTGAAAAATGAATTATGTAACAATTTATTAATGTTTAAAAATAATTTGTGCTCATATTGTTGGTTTTGGATATTTGATATGTGTTATAAACTAAAATAAAACTTTTTTTATTAAAAACAAAAACATTGAGTCATATTTAACACATCATGTTCTAGATTGATGTGTGGTTAATACATACACAATATAAATGAATTTTGGATCACGGTTCTAAATTTTCAGAAAAATATTTTCTCATTTCCTCGATTTTTGATATTTGAAAAGTGTTTTAAACTAAAATAATATTTTTATATTGAAAAAACATAATTTGAGTTCTATTGACCATATCACATGGCTGATTGATGTGCGATCAATTCCTAGACATGAAAAATGAATAATAAACCATCTTTATAAAGTTTCATAATAACTCAATATTTCTTATTTTTGGCAATTTGATGTGTGTTTTAAACTAAAATGGAACTATTGTATTGAAATCCTGAATTTTGATTCCTATCGACCACATAATGTGACATATTAATGTGTGGTACATTCGTACACATCACAATTAAATTATTGACAGTTTTCAAAATGATTGTAAATAATTCCAGATTATTAGCTAATTTTTTTATTTTCAGTGTGTTTTAAACTAGAATGACACTTTTTTATTTCAAATATTCACTTTGAGCCATAACAATCAAATCATGTTTTGGATTGATGTGTAGTCAATTCATTCAATTGAAAAATTAATTATTGGTCATATTCATAATGTTTTAAAACAATATGAGATTATTTTCATGATTTTATATACATTATCTATGTTTTAGTCTAAACTTTTACCTTTCCCTTGAAAACCAAAACATTCATACCAATAACATCTTGTCTTGAATTATAGTTCAATAAATTAATACATATTATAAATGAATTATGGATCATTCTCATTATTTTTTAAATGAATTTGAGCTTACTCACTCATCATTGGTTATGTAACACACATTTTGAACTAAAATGGAACCATGAAATTGAAAACCCACACTTGGATTCATACCAAACACATTGGGTGTCATATAGAAATGTGGTTGATTCTTATACAAGAGAAATTTGTTATGTATTTTTTTCCTAAACATTGAAAAAAACGGGAGCTCGTTTTGTTAGTCTTGGCTATGTGACATGCATTTTAAAATAAAATGTAACTTTTAGATCGAGAAAACATACTTTGGATCATAACAACCACATAATTTGTAATATCGGTGTGTGGTTAATTCCTACACATGACAAATGAATTAAAGATCATTTTTATAATGTTTAAAAACAATCCAAGATCATTTATAATATTTCAAATCTATAAAGTGTGATTCAAACTAAAATGACACATTTTTATAGAAAACATGCACTTTGAGTAATTATAACAACATAGTGTGTCTGATTGATGTGATTTTAATTCAGACACGTCAAAAAATGACTTATAAATCATTTTACTAAAGTAAAAAACAATATGAATTTGTTTTATTAGTTTTTGATAATGTGGCGTGTGCTATGAAATAAATGGAAATTTTTTTAAAAATAGGTATCAAATAAATATTATAAGGAAATTAACTAAATACGTAGATAAAATGAAGATAAAATGAACTAAATAATTCACAAAGATTCACCTATTCATGATTTATATATAGATTCTGACACCGTGTGATCTGCTCATTCTTTTCTAAATTGATTGATTTCCACTTATATGTTTCTCCCTGAGAAATAAATAAAAAATAATATATAATCATTCTAATAATAATAATTTCACCACAAATATATTTATATGGTCATTTCTTATACTATATCACAAACATAGTAGATAGTAAACTAAATTTGTGGTTAGAAAATATTCTGACACCATGTACACTTCCAACACATCTCTAAACAAATTTACATCTTATTTTGAGTTTGTAGATTATTTAAAATCTTAGTATTACTGAGAAAATATTGAAAATTAAATGATTCAAGAATGTTTTTATAGAAATGGTAATTTAATTTAGAAATTGCGTATTCGAGGATGCTAGTTTTTTAATGGTATATGATATCTTTTATAAACATGGAAACAAAATATCCACAATCATTTTTGTTATCTTAATTTAGACACTATAAAAACATTGACCAAAAGAAGTAAATTATTTTGAAATATACTTTTATGGTTAATGATTTTATATATACCTAAATATGATTCCATTTTATTTAATCCATAGGCTTCTTATTTTCATTCTCCAGTCTCATACAATGATTTATCTTATTATTGATCGACCTATCATAAACAAATTATTTTTAAAAGTCAATTAAATCATATAATAGAAATATTATCTTTAAATGTCAATTTAAGTGAATTAAAAATTCAAAATAAAATTTATTTGTGGTTAGTTTGATGGATATATATCAATTGGATCCAAAAAAATAAATATTTGTTTTACCCATACTAATTGTGATCAGCCTCCAGTGCTTCCTAAAGAAAATAACTAAGGAAATAAAAACATATATCTTATATGATTGAATTACAGAGTTTTACTGCATCATTGTAGGAATAAAAAGAATTCAATTGTCTATTATTTTCTTCTCAAATTCTTTATTCATCTCATCTTTTTTTATAATCAATTTCTTTTACCTTCAATGAAATTTATTCCGTAGAAATGATAAAGGTATTAATGAATTGAAATTCAGATTCCTATGATTTTCTCCTTATATATTAGTGTTATAAATTCATATAGAAAATAAGAATATTTATTAACATTAATGAACATATTATATCATTTTTTGGGTATATGTATTAAGAAAATGTTTTGTATTTATGTATTTACAACTGAGACTCTTAACCATTAAATCATGAGAATCTTATTTATACTCTCGATACCAACCATGTCTATAATGACAGTTCAAAATATTTATTCTTCATATATAATATAGGACACAAATAATTCATTGAATTTGTTCTATTCATGAACTAGTAATGATAATATATGTTTTTATGGAATTGGTGGGGAGAAGGAAATCGTAGATGGTCTTTTTGTTTTCTTCATTGATTCACTGGATTTTCTTGATCCAACCTTCAATTTCCACATCCTTTAATCTATCTATAATGACATAACTACCTTTAGACCTTTTTTGAAAATTGTTATAGTTTTTAAATTTGAATTAATTTATGGAAATTCTTACTGTATCTTTATAATATTAGATGTCCATGATAAAAAATTTCCAATGACATCATTGGCCAATGTAATATCCGGATCATCAAGTGGAATAGGAAACTTAGTGCTCGACACATGAGCTACTCCAATCACCACTCACATGTCGTATTTTGGAAGTTATTTTTTTAGAATATCTCCTTAGATATTATACACCATCCCCCTCACCAAAAATGCAATGTGTGGGTGTTGATAAATAGAAATCACATATAACTTTACACTATATAATTTATTAATATAAAGTTATCAAAAGTTGTTCGATTCAAATTTTGGAGATGTAGTAATGAAAAAAATTATTTCCTCAGGTAAGATATATAGTTAAGGGGAATTACTAGCCTCAAAGGTAGTGGGGAAAAATTTTTTATCATGTTTTGGTCTTTGTTTCACAACAAGTTATCTTTGATCCTTTCACAAATATTGGTATGGCAAACTAGAATGGACAATATATCCTGAAAATCATATTTTTTCACCTCTAATCATTTTATCATATGATACCTATCTGCACACCATTTTTTCTCCATGAAATATATTGTAAAAACCTGGATCTTTTTTTCAGGTTTGTTTTCCTTTTTCCCGTGTTTTTAAGAAAAAGAGTAGTTTCTGGATATTTTTTAAGAACATGGTGTGTACTTCTTGAGTACATACCATGTACTCGGTTACCACGGGTACCCATGTGGTGGACATGTAGCGTCCATGCACACGACCATTTGGGGGTGACCTGTAGGGCACCGAAAGAGGAGTATAAAAATGGAATGTACATGCTTTTTACTTCCAAATACATTCAGTGTATTTTATTTTTATATAAAATGCACTGGGGTCATCTCTGATAGACAGAATAGTCTCATTCTCAACCTAGTTCAACTAAGAGTTCCCTACGGCCATTGATCATTAGAAATCCCTGGACCTAGTGTCAATCCTCCAAATCAAACTCTATCGGTTGCGTTGGAATTGCATTGGTGAGTTATCTCTTCTCCTAGAGCACCATGCCTTGTTTTCTCGTCTTTCAATAGTTATCATAGGTTGAACATTATAGATTTTTTTAAAGATCTACCACATTAAAGGTTGATCCAAGAGCTGACACCAGAGTATAAATATCATACAATGCCGAGGTAAGTGATTTGTGCCTCTCCGTTAAAAGTCTTTGAGTTATATCTGATATTTTTTCCAATACCCATGAATGGGGTACTACGCGTTTACTGTTTTAGAAATATTGTTTGAATGATATTCTTGTATGTATGATTAGATGTTAATTGAATGTGAATAAGTTTAATTTATATGTTTGGGATGTTTTTTCCCATCAATGATTTCCTATTTTGACTGTTGGGTCTATTTTGCCTCTTAGGCGGCTGTTTAATTTCTCATGCCTGGTTATAGGATGGTGTGATTGTTCTGATAAGATGATATGTTATAGAATGATAGCCAAGTAGTTCATGGGGATTATTTTGGCTGATACGTGTTTCTATACATGCTTGACTTACACAGATCCGTGAGAACTTAGTGTAGTTGACCGTAGGGAGAATGGACATAAGAGCTTCACTAGAGTGTTTGTTTTACTTACATTGCAAGACCAAAGGGGGAATTGACGTAAGTGCTTCCTTAGAGTGTTTGTAGTTCCACAACACAAACTATAGATGGAATTTGATGTATGGGGTTCCTTAGAGATCCTTTAGTTACTGATACGAAACTATAGGAGGAATTTACGGTGAGTGCTTCCTTATAGAGTCTATGCTTAAGCTAAACTAGACGGGTTGGACTGAGTGTACTGCCCAGAGGGTTGCTTCTATTTCTAGGTAGGACTAGAGGGGATATGATCTCAGTACATTCCATATGGTTACCTATTTTGATTAACTATTTTGATTAGCTGTTCCTTGACATATAAAACTGAATTCATTGAAACTATAGATTGTTTACTGCTAAGTACTTCTTTGTTTACTGCTTTCTATACTTATTACCCGCCATATATTCACTAACTATTAGGAAAATATCTTATGGTGGTTGCCTACTGGGAATCTGTATCACACCCTATTTGGGCTAGGCTTTTGGGCCCAAACAGATTATATTGATACAGGTATAGATAAGGGCAAGCACCCTTCTACTTCAAGTACTATATTTTCTCTAGGGCAGGAGAACATGGGACCATGATATGGCTTGCGATGATGAGGGGTTGTTTACCCGATTTATTTTTGTACATGGGTTTAGTACTATTTTATTCCAGAATTGTGATTTTTTTGGCTTTTTCCCTAGACATATATATCATCCATCATTCACATATATATTTGTGTGCTCTAGTTTATTATTTCCCAATCTCTTGTTGTTTACTTTTGTATAGATTATTCCTGCTTTTACATTTTCCATTTGTTTTACTTCTTCTGTGTTACTCTTCCAATGAGGGCATTGTTTCCCCACTATCACAGCCAAGGCCCTCGCTACTAGTCGGTAGGCTGTGGAGTCCGGGAAAATACACCGGAGTCCATGTGACCAACTGGGTACGGGGCACCTCTAGGTGGCTTATGGAACAAGGACGTTACAAAGTGGTATCATAGGGGTTTCTTTTTCTTCTTAGATTACTGTTTTGAGCCTATATTCAGGGATAAGATGGAATAGGTACTTGGTAATTAGATATTCCTGGGAGTAGCTAATCCGTGTATAGGAAAAAGCTAAACTACCTCGATTATTGCAATTTTTATGGTTTTTAAAGTTTTCGTTGGATCTGACTATCATTGTAGGGTGAATCAAATGTATTGTGTTGTCATTATTGATGTTATTCCAGTTTCATTTATGTTTCAACCCAATGAGATGAGTGTATGACATCTTATTCATCATTTAGGCACTTTCTTGAAATCACATGTAATGCATTCATTTCATGCCATATAGGGTACATTATCTATTGCATGTTGTTGTGATAGATGTTGTTCTAGAGATGCATGTTGTTGTGATAGTTTCCATGATAAAATACCTGCTATTTGATATGGTATCATTTGCATAAGGTTTTTTTGAATGAACGCCACGTTTTGGTTCTTGAGGTGTTATGGGCCCTCATGGACTGGAATTTGGGGGATCATTGCCTGTTATGTTTGTTTATAACATGTTTAAGATGTCAAACATTGGTTCGCGGGAAGTATGGGCCCTCACGAATTGCAATTTGGCACTTATTTGATCGTTTCAGTGTTTTTATGGGATCCAGAGTAGTTTTTGAGGTTTGTTTCCCAGAAAAACCTAGAATACACACCATGTAGTTTTGAATACACACCATGTGTTCTTCTATTTGGGAAGAAACCATATTTCTTATGTACAATCCGTATACCGTATGTACACGCAGTGTAGTCTCTAACCGTGTCTTATACTGTGTGGGTAGGGACACAAGGTTTGGAATCCTTGGTATGAGATGTCATGTACTAGATGTACACATTGTGTTGTAGAACTGTGTAACCAGCCTTGTCACTCACAACAAGGGTTGGTTAAGTCCTTCCGAATACATGCTGTGTTCTCCCAGAACACTCTATGTAGAGTAACCGGATTACTCAGCCGTGTAACAGACAACACAGGTTGGAAAAATCTTCCTAGTATGCATTGTGTCCATCCAGAACACGCTTTGTAGTGTGAGCCATGTATCCGACTCTGTCACTAACAACACGGGTCAGTGAAGCTCATCTAGTACACGTCGTGTCTATCATGAACACATTGTGTAGTCTTCTTCAAGGATAACCGTTTATCATAGCAGTGTAATGGGGCTCAGGTAGGGGAAGAGGATTCAAGTACACGCCATGTGTTAGGAAAACACGCCGTGTGTTTAGGGGGTTACACAACCATTTTTTGGTAGGAGTACACCCCCATGTGTTTGGATTATGGGAACACACCGTGCAGTTATGTTCTACAAAACATGAATTTTTTATTTCTCTTGTTCCCTTCTTATAATTTGGGTTCATAGCCTCTGATAATATTGATCTAAGGTGTGTGTTTGACCTCTCAGAGTCATTCCACCGAGACTTCCTCCAGTTTTTATCCTGTAACAAGGCTGTGATCAGACGCCAGATATAGTTGATCAGGGACTTCCTGCAGATCCTCCTGATGTGCCAGTCTTGGAACCTGTAGTTATACCTAACACAGGTGTTGACACATAGTTCAGGGAGGGCTTTATGAGGATGATGCAGAAGCATCATCCCACTTTCTCAGGGGATGGAGGAACCCAGGCTACGGATTCATGTCTTGATGCCATGTTGATGATCTTTGATCATATGGAGACACTTCCAGAGAGGAGGGGTCAAGATATCTTTGTATAAGATTTGGTACTCTACCGAGAGGTGGTGAAATGCGATCTCATATGGGAGATGTTAGCAGGTCATGACTTGGGAGGAGTTCCAATATATCTTCGTTGACTACTTCTATCCAGAGACCATGAGGGCCGATTGAGCTCTAGAGTTTATGAGTCTAGAGCATGGTACTCATTCGGTTATGGAGTATTCCTCTCTCTTTATTGAGATGCATCATTACATTCCTATTTCAGGAGGTAATTAGTTATTCCTGAAAAGGATGTTCATGGATAGTCTGAGGCATGACATCTGATCACATGTGAACATCTTACTGTTAGTTCAGTCACTTATATCGTCAACTAGTAACTAATCACTGTGCACAATCTGAGGGATTCTGGAGTTTTAATCCAGGGAGGCTCGACATCTAGAGTTATTATCCCTCATACTGACAGTAGGAAGCGTCACAGAGAGTCTTCGCGTGGTGATCCATGGAGGCGAGACACTTCTTCTGGTATTTAGGTGGTGTGCTAATAGTGCAGGAAGAGTGGGAATATGAGGACACAATGCCTGAGAGACCCAGTGGAGTGCCGATATTGTGGGAGGATGGGTCATATTCAGCATTGCTATCAGATCTTTTCACCCACAACTGGTGACAGGGGTTCTTCTATGACTCCTCACTCAGGAGAAGTACCACCAGTTTTCCATCAGTCTGGGAACTGGAGTTCTTCCATATGTTCAGGCCATGGTGGAGGTCACGGTTGTGGTATTCAGTCACCAAGAATTCAATGAAAGTAGGGTGGACAATATCAGAATGGTTAGGCGGGGTCACAGGGCCACGGTGCAAGTCAGAATTTTGCAGTGGATCAGAGCTAGCAGGAGCATGATCCCGGATCTTCTACAATTCTAGGTACGATCTTAGTTGCTTCAATTTTATGTTTTTCACTTTTTGATATGAGGGATTCCCATTTCATTATATATGTTGTTGTTTTTGAGATCCTTGGGTTCTTTATCTTTTCTTCTATAGATATCTGGACACTAGACACTCTGTTGGGGACTAGAACAGGGAGTGTAAGTCAGTGCAAGGAGTTCCCCCTAAAGGTTGGTGGGTGTCACTTCTTATGGGACCTCTATGTCTTAGAGATGATAGGCTATGATTTCATTCTTGGAATGGACTAGTTAGTTCCCTTCCATGTAGTTTCAGATTCCTATTGTCATATGGTGAGTTTCATATCACCAGAGGGTAGATCGTTTCTTCATAAGGGATAATGGGATGTCCATGTGAGCAGAGCGAGACCCGAGCATCATGGGTTGAGAGGAGGTACATCCCAGATTGCTATTCATTATCTGGATGACCATGGGACTTCATAGATTGACTTTACTATAGTGGTGGATCATTTCAGGGATGTATTTCAAGAGGAATTTTCAGGTTTTCCTCCCGATCGAGAGGTAGACTTTTCTATTGATCTCAGGCCTGGATCAGCACTGGTGTCTATTCCTCCTTAATGGATGGCTACACTAGAGTTGCAGGAGCTCAAGAAACAGTTTGGGGAGTTGCAAGGAAACGGTTTCACTTGACCCAGTACTTCTCCTTAGGGATTATCTATACTTTTTGCGAATAAGGCGAACAATACCCTTAGTCTTTGTGTGGATTAGTGGAAGTTGAACGAGTTGAAGGTCAAGAACTGATATCCTTTTCCGAGGATTGATGATCTCTTTGATCAGCTTCGAGGAGCCCGTGTGTTCTCAAAGATTGAATTGAGTTTTGGTTTATATGTTTTTCACTTTAGACTATCAGATATACCTCTTACAGCTTTCCAGAGCATGTATGGTCTATACGAGTATATGGTTATGTAGTTCGGTCTCACGAACACTCCTGCAGTTTTCCTGGAACTGATGAACCAAGTGTTCCATCCATACATGTATTACTTCGTGGTGGTTTTCATGGATGATATCTTGGTGTACTCTCATACTCGACATCACCATGCCAAACATCTTGGGATCATTGTGATTACACCGAGAGAGCGTCAGTTATATGCTAAGCTCTCAAAATGCCACTTTTGGATGGATTAGATTAACTTCCTGGGTCATGTTATATCTAAGACAGTAGTGTCAGAAGACCTAGAAAAAGTGAGGGCAGTAGTTTCGTGGGAGTATCTAAAGAACTTCTTTGAGGTATAGAGTTTTCTAGGGCTGGATGGATACTATAAATGCTTCATTTAAGTCTTTTTCACACTTAGCAGCACCAATGAAGGGTTTATTTATGAAGGGTGTAATGTTATTGTGGTCATATTCTTGTGAGTTAGCCTTTCAGAATCTAAAAGGTAGGTTCAATTTAGCACTGATACAAGTGTTTCCAAAACCATGAAAGATCTATATTGTGTACTGTGATTCTTCATGTATTGGGACGATAGCTATGCTTACGCAGGGAGAAGGATTTGTTGTGTACGAGTCTCGGCAGTTGCGACCACATGATATGAAATACATGACAAATTATCTCAAGTTGGCTGCAATTGTTCATGTCTTACACTGTTCTATACATTACCTTCTGGGAGATAATTTTGTGTATTTCACCAACCACAAGAGTCACAAGTACTTTTTCACTCAGCGTGATCAGAATTTGAGACAACAACGGTGGGTTGAGTACCTTCATTCTTTTGACTTTGAGCTTTCCTACAAGCCTGGGAATGGAAATGAAATGGATGATTCATTGAGAAGAAGGACTCATTTATTGAAAGTTCAAGAGGCCAGTAGTGAGTGGTAGCTTAGGGATTTGTTCTCTGAGATGCATTTGGAGGTGCATGACAGACAAGGGTAGACATTTCATTCCTTTGAAGTTTTTACCTATACACTTCTTGATCGAGTGAGAATGAGGAAGCTATCACACTCATAAGGACTAGTCCTATGGGAGAGTGTGTTAGGAGAGGAACCTTTCCCTAGATTGACAATAGGCGAGGATGAGATCTTTCATTTCTAGAGGTGTGTATGGGTTCCAGAAGACATACATGAAGAGATGATGTGGGACTTTCATTCCTCGGTTTGGGCAGTTCATCCTAGTGTCACCAAGATGTATCATGATCTTCACTATCCGTATTGGTGGCTAGGTATGAATACAGAAGTTTCTAGATTCATCATTAGATGTTCCACCTATTATCAGGTGAAGGTGGAGCATCAGCAACTATTTGGGATTTTATAGGAGTTACCCATTCCCGAGTGGAAGTGGAATGATGTCGTGATGGATTTCGTGATAGGGTTGATGAGGTCACCTTGAGGGAATTATGTAGTTTGGGTTGTCATTGTTAGACTCAGAATGGTTTCACACATCTTTCCAATCAAGGAGACCTTCAGTTTTGATGAGTTGGTATGGTTGTACATCCGAGAGATTGTACGTCTACATGGAGTTCCACAATCTGCCGTTTCAGACAAGGATGCACATTTTACTTCTCAGGTCTGGCATGGGCTTCAAAAGGCTTTGGGTATATATTTGATTTTCATTATAGCTTACCATCCCCAGATAGACGGACAGTCTGAGCGTATGATTCATGTGCTTGAAAACATGCTCCGAGCATGCATCCTGGATTTTTTATGTTCTTAGGAGAAGCACATACCTCTTGTGGAGTTTTCATACAACAATAGTTTTCAAGAAACTAATAAAATGGCACCTTATGAGGAATTTTACAGTAGGCCATGCTGATCACCCTTATGTTGGATGGAGGTAGGATAGGTAGCTTTGCTGGGACCTTATCTGGTATAGGAGACTGCAGAAAATATTGAGTTGATTTGGAAGAGGATGAATACTGCACAGACTCGACAGAAGTCAATGTTGATCGTCAGAGTCAACCTCTGGATTTTGAGGTCAGAGATCAGGTTTTCCTACATATCCCACTGAGTTTGGGACATAACAGGATTAGGAGGAAAGGTAAACTTTTGTTGAGGTGCGTCGGCCCATTTGAGGTGTTGGAAAGAGTTGGGCTGGTTGCCAGTCGGTTGCAGTCACCTCAGAGGTTCGAGGATATGCATGATGTTTTCCACATTTCTCAGCTTCGATTCTACTTCTTAGAAAAGTATACTACTTACCAACCTAAGGAATCCGAGTTGGAGGTGGATGCATCATTCTAGGATCATCCTATCCGGGATGTTGATCGAAGTACGAAGGTTCTTTGTGGTCGGTCTGTTCCTATATTACAAGTGATATGGCAACATGGGAGAGTACATAACGAGACTTGGGAGAGGGAGACTGATGTACGATCGTAGTGGCCAGAGCTGTTCGGGGTTTCTTCTTCTATGTTGTCTTGATAGGAAAATTTGGGGATGAATTTATTTAAGATGGGAATTCTATGAGCACCTCAATCTTTATTTTTAGGTATGTTTTCCTTTCTCTGGTGTTTTTAAGAAAAATAGAAGATTATGTAAATTTTCGAAGTACACACTGTGTACTTTCTGAGTACACCCCATGTAATTTCTATGTTAATGTTGTGTAATCAGTAATCGCGGGTATTCGTGTGATGGTCGGGTAGTGGCCATGAACACGACCATTTGGGTGTGACCTAGAGGCCACCTAAAGTGGAGTACGGAAACAAAAGGTACATGCCATGTACATCCAAAATACACGTCGTGTATTTTATTTTTTATTAAATGCACTGGGGTCATGTCTGACGGACATAACTATCTCCTTCTCAACCTAGTTCACCAGAGAGTATCATACGGCCACAGATCATTGAAAAGACCGCGACCAAGAGTATGTCCTCTGAATAGAACTCTTTCAGTTGCATTGGAAGCACATCGGGGAGTTCTATATTCTCAAAGAACACCATCCCTTGTTTTCTCATCATTCAACAAATATCATTGGTTGAACATTTTAGATGTTTTATATTGACCTGCCATGTCCTAGGTTAATCTAAGAGCTGACGTTGGATTATAACAATCTTATAATGCCGAGGTAGGTGGTTTTTTCCTTTCTGTTAAAAGTCATGGAGTTATATGTGCAATTTTTTCCAATACCCATGAAGTAGGTACTGCACGTTTACCAGTGTAGCCCTATTGTTTGCCTACGAAGATTTTATGTTTGAGTAGAGGTTAATTGAATGTGAATAGGGTTAATTTCTATGCTTTGGATGTTTTTTCCGATGCATTATTTCTTGTTTTGACTGTTGGGTCTAGTTTTCTTGTAAGGCTATTGTTTAATTTCCCATGCCTAGTTGTATTATAGCATGATTGTTTTGATATGATGATATAATGTAGACTGCTAGCCAAGTAGTTCTTGAGGTTTACATTGGCTGATACATGTTGTTATACTTTTTTGACTTGAACAAGGTTGTGGGAACCTAGTGTAGTAGACCATAGGTAGAATGGACATAAGGGCTTCTCTAGAGTGTATGTTTTACTTACAATGCGAGACCATAGGGGGGATTGACATAAGTGCTTCCTCAGAGTGTCTGCAGTTACTCAATGTGGGACATAGAGGTAATGTGACGTAAGTACTTCCCTATAGCACCTTTAGTTACTGATACGCGGCTATATGAGGAATTGATGGTGAGTGCTTTTTTAGAGAATCTATGCTTAAGCTGAACCAGAGGGGTTAGACTGAGTGTACTACCCAGAGGGTTGCTTATGTTGCTAGGTAGGACCAGAGGGGATATGTTGTGAGTACTTCCCAGAGGGTTAACTGTTGTGATTACCTATTTTGATTAGTTATTCCTTGATATATGAAACTGAATGCATTGAAACTGTGGATTGTTTACTGATGAGTACTTCTTTGTTTACTGCTTTCTATACTTTTTACTTTCCATATATTCACTGACTGTTAGGCACAGATCTTGTGGTGGTTTCCTACTGAGATTCAATCTCACACCCTGTTTGGGCCTTGCTTTTGGTCCCAAACAGATTATATTGTTGCAGGTATTGATAAGGTCAAGCACCCTTCTACTTCATGTACTTGATTTGTTGTGGAGCGGGAGAGCGTGGGACCAAGCTATGGCTTGCAATGCTAAGGGATTGTTTACTCACTTTATTTTAGTACTTGGGTTTAGTACTATTGAATTCCAACATTGTGATTTGTTTGGACACTTTCCTATATATATATATATATATCATGCATCATTCATATATATGTGTGTGTGCTTCTTTTTATTATTTTCTAGTATGCTACTATTTACTTTTGTATGGATTATTCCTACTTCCGCAATTTTCATTTTTTTTACTTCTGATGTGTTACTCTGCCAATGAGGGCATAGTTTCCCCACTATCACAACCAAGACCCTCACTGCTAGTAGGCAGCCTCTGGCATTTGGGGAAATTCACTTGAGGCCATGTGACCAACCGGTTACGGTGCCCCTCTAGTTGGCTTCCGGAATCAGGATGTTACATATATTTGAAGAGACACTTCAAAACCTGTACCTCTAATGTGACCATATTATTCTAGCTTATTCAAAGCTACTAAAAGTAGTTTTTCATTCAGTACGATCATTATTGATTAAATTATTTAAATATTATAAAAAATGAACATAAATATATATTTTTATGTAATACTTTTATAAATCATAAATAATTTCTTTTATTTCCTATAAACACATGTTTCCTAAACTTTATAGGTGTTTTGATAAACTTGTTTAACCTCATTAATTATGTGGGCTTCCTTCCATAGCTTGTGACATGGGATGGAAGTGGTTTATTATTTTGATTCATCAATATGCATATTAAAAAGGAAATATATTTTATTTCATATCACATAAAACATTTATTATTGATTTAAAATACATATCATTTTCTTCTATAGTGAATCATACCTCATCCATGATTTGTGATAGGGGTACGTTTGTTTTTATTCACATTGTTAATTTTTATCACTATGTTACTATTTAATATATTAATAATTTTAAATATAATTACATAAAAGAAATGATGTAAAATAATATATTATCAACTATAATTCACATTATATGATTTCTCATTATGATGACTAAAAAATTCATTCCATGTTTATTACATTATAATGTGTGAATAAGTAACATATGGTTGGGGATTTAGTTTCCCCTCAACATCCATTAAATGAATCTTGGTAAGAAGTGACTTAAAACCACTATGGGAAATTCCATAACCAAGTAATACATATTTTTTTCTAAATAAACTAAAATAAATGGACTATGCATGGGATAATGAAAATTAAAACAATATTTCATTATATATATAATTTTTAAAATAGATAATGTATATCATAACATTACA
Organism: Viscum album; assembly: GCA_963277665.1. Taxonomy (NCBI): domain Eukaryota; kingdom Viridiplantae; phylum Streptophyta; class Magnoliopsida; order Santalales; family Viscaceae; genus Viscum; species Viscum album. The sequence goes on along the minus strand of OY728143.1, from coordinate 1,266,984,254 downwards.
TTCATATCTTATAAAAGAGTTTCTTTCATTATATTTTTAGAAATTCCTCCACACATCTACTTCAATTCCATATTCATCCTGGTTGTGGCCCCAACATAAATAAGGAAATTTGACTTGTTAGGGATAACAAGTTGTCCTAATTGATTACTATTATCCTCATTTTCTATACACTTACTTCATGCCTATATAATTTACTCCACTCCTTGATACTACATTTTTATTGTTTTTATATTAAACATGGTGTTGATACCCTAATAATTCAGTAATTCTAGCATCAAACACCAATTCATCCATGAAACTGGAAACATCATCATGTGAAAATTTCATTATCTACATGAGTAGTCAAACATTTAATTTAGATTAAAAAAATACAATGGTGAACATAAATATTATATATAAACATATAGTAAATTAAAAAGACTTTAACTTTCTCATTTTTTTAATGGTTAATGGGATTTTCCTCACATTCAGACCATAAAAATCCCCTCTTTCGGGTCCCCTCTAACATATAAGACATTTTCTATGTTGGGATACCATGAAATGATAATGATCTCACAATAAAAGGATCATCTCGATTGAATTTTTATCTAACCCAATAGTTTTTTTAGTCTCTATTAGGTAGTTGACCAATTATTGTTCACTAGATTTGAGACATATAAATCCTACACTACTAGTGATTCCATTATAAAAAAACTCATCCTTTTCTCCTTCTACACAAAAATTCACCTTCATAAATCTCATTTCATCAAAATTCACTACACTTATATTTTCATCCCATTTACAAAAGAAAATTGACACTTGAAATATTATATAATCCATGTTGAATTTTTATTTTATGATGAAAAATATTAAATATTCACATAAATTGGATTTTTATACTTGGAAAAAGATATGTGAATTATTAATTCCATATGTGTAACTCCACTAGTTTTCATCACACTATGATCATCATTCTCTTTTGTACATAATGTATATACATTAATTAAAAAATCATTATAATATAAATCATTTCCATTTGGTCCCCTAGTTAGCCATCAAAGTCATTCAGCAATTAAATTCATATTTTCAAACAAATAATTATAAATATAATCTTAGAGCCATCCTATAAACTGTTGATTATGTGTATTTCATGTCCATACTTCATCCATTGATGGATTAAATTTTCTAAGAATTTATATTTGGGAGTCAATGTATTGATCAACATCTTCACCATTCTGTAAAATATAAAGGTGGTCATTCTTTCACTCTATAATGGAAATTGTTACAAAATCTCTTTTAGAAATTCCTTCTACCAAAAGGCGTTAATTATGACTAGACTTTGGGAGACCGATTCTATCAACATCTGATTGGTAATATATATATATATATATATATATATATAAAATTCAAAAACATATTTAGAATTATATCATTCTTCAATAAGACATTCTTTACGGATTTGATTCATAACATAATATTTAAAATTAATCATATATTGTTCAATGTGGTACATCAATATGTAATAGACATGACCACATAGTTGAACCTCCCTAATAAAAAGAACCACCTGGTGGAAAATTATATCAAATAATTATGGTGGGAATAATATCTCTAATTTAACTAATATGATTTAAACCCCCTCATTCATGATTGGAAACTTCATCAGGATTATAAATTTACTATATATGGATTTTTAAAATATGAAGATCCTCATTAATTTAGGTCATAAATTTTTTAGGAAGAATGTAATGTAATGAAATTTGCATCAAATGATGCATAAAAATATTGGAATTCATGTGATTTATAATCTATAACTTAAGATTAGTCATTTACAGAACATTGTTGATATTTAATGAATTCCCCTGTTGAAAATTTTCACCATTAAGGAAAATAAAAAATATAATTTTTCTCATCTAGATAGAGTGTAATCTATTAGAGGAATAAAATTCCAAATATTACCCTCCATTAGTTCCAACACATCCTTTATCCCTGTTTCAAACATGCTCAGCCTATACTTGATTCCATTTTTTCATGAACATTTACTAACTTTCCAATGAAACTATGAAATACCTTTTTTTTCTACATTCATGTCATCAAGAAACTTTTTTACGTACAAAGAATTCAAGTATGTTAATTAAACGAAATTTTATCTCTTTTTATAAATATATTTCATAATGTTCTTTGGAAAATGGGTTATCAAAAATAGTTTCAACAAATGTTACTTCATCTAATAGTTGATCACATGTTAGTTGATATAGTGTTGTACCTTGTTTGGTATTCCCATTGAACACTGTAGTCTAGGATCAGTATTTATGTCATCAAACTAAAAATTTCCAATTTCTTAAAAACATAGTTTTAGAGGAATTTTTCAGCTGAATTGAGTATTTTCATTCTTCACAAATGGGACACCCGGACATTCATTTAATTATGTTTCCTGAAAAATTTCCGTTTGTAAGAAAATCATTTATTTTCCCCTATAATATGACCCATAATGTGAATTATTCACTTATATAAGAATCAAAAGAGTAAAAAATGTATCCCATGTCAATTTTAGGTAGTCCATAAATGCAACCAAATGATCATTAATATCATTATAGAGTTATTTTGATCTAAATATAATCAAAGACAACATAATGTATTTGTTCTTCATGCATAACCATTGTGAAAAGTTGTAATTTACAAACATAAATAGACATGTACTATGAGTACTAATACATATTCCAAAATGGTTTATTCCATATATAGATTATACAATATGGATGTTTCTCTGCTCATTTCCAAATTCAAGATACTCATAATCATTTTTCTTCCACTTAGGAGAGTTTATTCAATGACATATCAACCCATATTTAATAATGGTATCCTCATTCGATGTTAGTTGTGTCAAAATTTCCTGATATCTATATAGTCTTCTAAACTAAGGAAAGATAGAAGAGTACCATAAAACTTTTTATGGACTTGATTCATATTTCATGTATCTATTTGTACCATACATGGATAATTTTATGACTGATTAATGGTCATTGTGTAATAATATTAGATAATTTAGAAAAGGTTGTATTATTATATAAATAATTTCCACTGAATATAGCAATTTTTCATATTTTCAACATGGAAGTCCATTTTCTTCCGGTATAATATCATTCAAGAACCCAAGTAGTTCTGTAAAACTTGTTTCACTCCATCCACTACCATCATTTAAATTATATTACTTCACTATAACTGAAAATGTTGTTTATTCAGTATATTTTTTATAAAATTTTATCTTAGAATAACTATTTAAATTCTCAAACATCATTTTAAAATCAAAATGGTATTCTTTAATTACCTTTTTCATTTCATTAATATGATATTAATGATCATTTACAGAGGTATTCATGTGAAATGATCTGTAAACTGTAGTGTCATCCAAATCCGGGTGCATGTTTAGTATTTCTTTAAGTTTAGTCCGAAATTTATATCTCTGTTCTATTTCATGATAAATCAAATGTTTTTCCATCTATATCAAAATAATCTTACTTGAATAACATCAATGTAAACACAATAAAAGGATTTTAAAAGGGTTGTATCCATGGTCTATTACATAATTGATGAACTCTTTAACTTAATCATCAAACTAGATTTTATGCAACTAGAGTGCATCTATTCTCAATTCATATTCATCATATTAGGTTCAAAAAATATTCATTTTGTAAAAAATTAAACATATGATATTCAAAACCAATGTATAATTTTATATATAATCCTAATTAGGGGAAACAAAAATAATTATTTTATTAGTTATGATTCCTAAAAAATTATCGGTTTAAAAAATGGTGACATGAAATAAAACAACCTGGGTTAAACGTGTGGTTGTTGGTCAAGGTTCTTGATTTTATATTGTGTGGTATAAAAATTTAGTAATAAATATGAATGTAAATAGAGTTTATTTACTATTGGGTGGAAGACGTACCTTGTAAATTATCATTCCTTATTTTCATTTAATTATGACCATGATTTATAAATTTGTGTACTAGTATCATTCCTTTGAACCTACAAGGTCATGTATTCATGTATTTAGACACAGGTTCAAGGATCTGGGAATTTAATGTAATGAATGGATGGAATTGTTATTGATGACATAAATGATGTTGGATTCCATGTAACTTTGTTAATCTATAAATTATTATTGACCATGAATTAAATGAATATCGTCAAATATATTTATATTATAACCCACAGATTACCCCTATTTCAAATATAATAGATTTATCAATATATTTATATTTTACAAATCCTATAATAACCAGAACCTCTATTTAATTTCTTTAAAATCATCAAAAATACATTCTATTCCCAAAAAAATTAGTTATCCTGGATTTCATATCATTGATATCAAAAAAATTCTGATCCCACCTCTAAAAATGACAGAAAACACTATTAACTATCACGAACATCTAGTAGTCAAAATGTTTATAACTATATCCAAATGTGTATATACATTCTTAATAAAATCCTTACCAGAAGTATGGTTATTGTATATTATAATAAACATTATAAAATTCATCCACTATCTTCTAATCCTATATGTGTATGAGATAAATGTGTTTTAAATTATGATGTTTTATGGGTGACACTCAAACTATTCCTAATGATAAAAAATATGTCAAAATAATAACAATAATGTGTACATTGATTCAATGTTAAAAAGAATTATATTTTTTATAAAAAATGCATATTCTATTTTAGATATAAACAAAGGAACATGAATTCAAAATATATAATTCTATAAAAAATAATAATGTATATAAAATTAATATAATATTATTTTATATAATATTTATCATGATATTAAAAAATATATAAAATCACTAAAAATTAAATAAGGAGACTTGTCTTTATTAATGAATCATGAAATAAACATTACACCCACTTCAAAAGGATATTGATTCCATAATAAAACCATATTTCATTATATTTTGGTTTCATAAAATTAAACAAATAATGAAACTTGATTATCTAATGGTAAATAAAAATAATATACACAATGTAATGAAATTTTTAAAAAGAAATTATTGTATTAATCCATGGGAGTATGAGGGATACTTGGATGAAAATGGGAAGAATTGTTTCATTTTAATCCATTGAAGTATGAGGGATAATTAAACTATGGAGTTGATTAACGTCTATGATCCACAAAACCACTTCTTACTTATCATTTACAGTCACCACCTGACATGATCATTGGGTAGTGTTTTGTGGTGAAAAGCTAGAATCACTATGGAATCCACCTGAGTAGTGATGATGAATGAGTTATAATGAATTTGAAGTAGAGGGAGATTGTGAAACTACAATGGATCGAGGTAAGAGATATTGGGTGGACAATATTTGAGGTAGATCAAGGAAACATAATTTTTTTTTTCTATGCATGTTGTTTAATAAATTTATGAAAATTAAAAACAAATTTACTTGAGGGGGATAAATAGATCACAAGTGATCACATACAATTATTTTAATATATCATTAAATTTTAAAAAACAAATTAGATAAACATTAAACTAAGAAAAATATAAGAAAACTAATTTATTTCAAATAAGACCTTTGAAACCAAAGAAACAAAAAAAAGTATGCTTCATAATCCTTAAACCATTTTTATTCTAAATAAAACATCCCAAAAAAGAAACAAAAACCTAAATTAAATTTATAAAAACTTCATAACATAATAAAATACATCATTAGAGAAAACATTATGTACATATGATATTAATAATAACTTTAATATATGAAAATGGGACTTTATTCATTAATAATTACTTTTCCTAACTAATAAAATCTAATTTTTAATTTAACTTCAGAAACAACCAACTTTAACACTTTATTTAATACATTCTATTGCATAATAAGAATCATTTAATAAAGAATTAAAATATCCTTTATACTAAAAAGTAAATATTTTTTAAATCTCTATAAATGTAAATTATAAAATTTAGATATTTATAAGAAAATTATAAATATACATTAGTCAAACACTTAAAAACATTTAAATGAAAAAAAACAAGAATCACATAATGATTCTAAATCAATTTTAGTATAGAATGTTCTAAAAATATCCACTAAAAGGGAGTTATATTTACGATAAATTAAGTAATAAAATTCATATAAAATGATAACATGATATATTTTTTCCTTTAAATATAAAAAGATATGATTTAAAATTATAAAACTCAATTTTCAAATCAAAATATCTTTAAAACTGGACCCCCCTATAAGAGGGTTTTGGAATTTTATAATGATAATTTTGAAAACATTTTTCCCTTATATAATATAAATATTTTAAAATAAAAATATTATATAAAAAAATTTAATATTGAAATAAGACTCCAAAATGTCTTCAATAAAATCAATACTACTTTTTTTTGTTGATGTATTGAAAAAAATAAAATGCAATAATACATAAATATTTCCATTTTCACTAAAGAAAATGAATTAAAGGCATAACTTTTATTCATACTAACTATATATGTTCTAAAAATATGCATATATTTTTTGTAACATTAGGTTATTTAACAAAATATATAAATTAAAACAATGGTTGGACATATTGTTTTTGTTTTTATTCATATAATTTTGAATCGTTAACATATATCATATTAATTATTCACAAAGTAATATTAATGATATTTTTTCAATTATCCCTAAAATTTTGAGGTAGTTAAAATTTTCCATTCAAATCACGCATTAGTGAAACATTTAAAAAATTTATAAAGTTGAAACAGTGCACACACTCTACTATAGCAGGCCAAAGCAGTGGAGAAGTGGATGAGAACCAATATGTGGAAGTGCTAGAGAGCTCAAAAAATGGGGTGACACTAAGACCAATAGGAAATCACTGGTCGTGGAGTGGGTTGGAAACAAAAAAACATCATGAACTAGATGTTATCAGAAAAATACCTATATGATCAATGGTTGGGTATAATCAAAAGTAAAGATACCCCCAAATAAGGAACCATCAAAGGAGAATGAATGATGATGGGGACTTCTTCGATAGAGCTCTTAAATGTGAAATTGTGAGACCACAAACACATTATAAATTCTAACTACTGAACCCAAATAAACATAAACCATCAAGTAACAATGGAGGAGGGGAAAAATAACATACATTATATTTTAGAGTTGATTCATCCAAGAGAAAATCATGTGGTAATGGTGGACAATATTAACTTCCATTAATGTCTGAATGACACGACAGAAATCTATTGGGTTAGGGTTCTTTTAAAAGATTAGGGAGTAGTTTATCAGTTCTTGTTTAGCACTAATAAGGTTTCATATTTATAATTATAAATAAATATATTTATAAAAATATTTATAGATAATTATATTTGTAAATAAATTTATAAAATTTCTATATAATTAAATATATATTTATATCATTATATATACTTATATATTATATACATTTAATAAATATATATAAATATAAACATACATATATTAAATATATTTATTATTTAAACATATTTATTGTAACTTTACAATTATTTAAATATATATAATTTAGTAATAAATATATAAATAATTTTTAATATAAAATTTATTTCTCTATATATAATTATAAATATAAAATTTTATAAATATAGAAAATATAAATTTATAAAATAATTTTTAAATATATTTTTAATTAATTATTTATAATTATAAATATATTTATATAATTTTATATATTTATATAATTACATGTTTAATAAATAAATATAAATATATATATAAATATTGTGAAAATAATGGTTATTTGAATATATTTATTATTATTTTATAATTATAAATATATTTATATCATTGCATATATTCATAAATATTTTTGAAAATATTGTGGCTCAAAGGCCCCTTTATTGATTGTAAAACCGAAACAAGTGAAAAGAGGAGGAACATACAAGACCGATAAAATCCACAGAAAATAAATGCAAAGAAATCATCAACCCACTCAAGATTGAGTGATCATATTGTTGTGTGAGAGACATCAACCCTTTCCAAGAGGGTTTAATCCCCTCCTCTATGTTATTACTTGCATCCATGGTCCATCACTATCATCTGATATCTTAGTAACCTCATCAGCATTCATGAATTCAGCTCCAGAACAAAATTAGTTTCTCCCATAGTCATCATTGTTGTAAGAGGAATATATTTCAAACGAATTATGAGTACACACATATCTACTTACCATGTCATTCTGGGTCTGAGAACGAACACGAATTATAGGAACAATAAATGTCCCCATAACTTTTGTATTATTAGTATAAGAAATATCTAAAATAGAGATATGAATTTCATATTTTGTTCCTCTAACCACATGGTCAGGTTCTAAATGCTACTTGGATGCTCTATAATCCACTAAATAAGTGACTGTTGTAAGAAAAATATTAGATTTTGTAGGGAGATCCATCCCACTAGAACAATTATTTGAAGACCAAACCTATATAGCATCTAACGACCTAGAAATATAGGTATAGTGGGGGAATTCATAGACTTTTTAGGCTGTCTATAAACTAGTGTATTTTTATTTTAACTAGAACCAAATTCAATTGTTTTATCATAAATTCGTTTCATTATGGAAGCCTCTCTATGAGGGGAGGAATAAGTAGTAGATTCAAAAGCTAGAGCTCTGCCAATTGAATCCAAATAGAGAGCATTAAGATATAAAGAAAAAGAGTGAGTAGTAAGAGTCTCCATTTAATTTCTATTCACATATTCATAATTTAAAGAAGCTTATACATTCCTTTTGGATTTATACCTAATTTATATTTCAACATCCTTCTTATCATTAACATTTCTAATTTTAGAATTATTTATTATATGCTCCTATGACAAATAAAAATCTATATCCTTCTGAACAAAGTGTTCTTTTCAGCTTGACTATCAACCAATTCATCATCCAATTCTCTTCTAAAACCCTTGGATATTCCATCAGTAAAGAATACCCCATTTAAACCATTATTACCATTAGTATTGTCATTTGGAAAATTACTATATTCTGGAATATCTAACAATGATGAAGGGGCCTTACCAGTAGATTGAGCAGGGTAAATAGGCCTAGAGGCATCACATGCAATGCATCAATCCCTGAGGAAAGGGCCTTCAACATCATGTCTTAATATTTCCTCAATAGACTCAACAACAACATCATGGGTTTATTCTAATGTTTAATTAACATTTATAAGAGTAGGGGAAATACCATCAATGTTTTCAATAGGGTTCTTTCACATATTATTTGTTCTCTAGACAATCTATTAATTTTTTGACATATGAAAATGCTGAAAATCATGACCTTTAGTCTGACAGTTATAACAAATTAGGTCTCTTCTACATGTAAATTTATAATATCAAACATTTTGAAAAGAAGTCACAAAATGGATGTTTTTTCTCAAACATAGGAAGGAAAATTTCATCATGCGGTGTGGATAAAACCTCTATATCAATCAGTGTCGCACTTAAATGAACGTCGACCATAAAATTTTCATATTAACCATAACTAAACACTTTAGTAGTAGTATCTATCCTAATTGTAATTACAATCATAGAAGTTATTTCAATGAAAATTTGAGCATGCGATAAGACCAAATTAAGACCTTCTGTTTTAATCCATATCTGAGTACAGGTATCCTTAAAATAATTCAGATTGAAGTTTAACTTCCAATAATGAATTTGAATCATTATGTGTCAAATATTGATGTATCCTATACTCCGAGAGCATATTTTGTTCTCTATAGAAGGGAATAAAATGTGTAATAATCCCCTACTAATGTAAAAACACTTTATGTTGAAAATTCACCAAATAATAGCTAAATGAGAAATAAGATCAATAAGTTTCCAAGGTTTTCTTCCTTTTAGTAGAGAAATATTAGTGATTATTGAATTTTATCATAAATAAATCCAAGACTAAGTAGATTCATCAAAGGTTGATACATGCGTGGTAGTTTCTTTCTAAATAATTCAATGTGATGTGTGACTTGAAAGAGGGACTCAGGATTCCCCTAACATGCCAGAGAAAGAGGAGAGGCCCTTATAATCATCTATGTCACAATCCTTCTTCTTTTATGAAGAAGTAAATACCTATAGAATAATATTCTAAATGGAATTGAGGGAATGTAGATTCATGATTGTGGATGTAGTAGGGAAACTATGTCATCAGGAGGTGATAGGAACCACCTATCGAGTTCCTCCATTATTCAATTATATATAATTATTTAGTGCTTGGGGTATAATTACATTCAAAAAACACACACCACACACACACAATCCTAAAATACATGCACTATTCCACACTCCCAAGGAATATCCCACCCATAAAGCATCATTTATTTAATACATGGATCATAGGACCATTGGTCATGAAGCCCATAGCATGGCCTGAAAGCATAGTGCAATGTCATGTCTGCATCACCCTACAAGCGTCAGCAAGCCTGCATCATGCATGCATCCCCTCTTACCTAGATCACCACCTGAATAGTTCATTAATAGTAAATATATTTAATATTTAAATATATTAATTATAATTTTAAATTTAATTAAATATACTGTTATTTATTTAAAATTATATAAAGACTTTTTAAAAAAATTATATTTATTTATAATTATAAATATATATTTTTATAAATATATATTTTTATAAATATTGTACATATACATTTATAAATATTTTTATATTTAAATATTTTTTTATAAAAATATTTTTGACATTATTAATGACTATATAGTCTTAAATGCACGAGTTCTAAAAATGTGTGGAATTGAATAATTAGAAATGAGTAAGCTAAAAGAAAACTGAAAAAATAGATAAGTTTTAATAATTTTTCAAATTATTAAAAAAATATGGATGTATATTGAAATGAAGATGAATATATATTTAAAATATTTAAACATCATAAATAAATATGTATAAATATATATGAGAATGTTATTAAATTCGAAGAAAAATTTAAAATTTAAAATATTAAAAATGAATAAATAATGTATAAATATATTTTAGACGTCTGAGGGTAAAATTACAATTAAACACACACACACCACACACACATGCCAAAAAGGTAGGCAATATCCCCCCTCCCCCCACCCCCAGCCAAGGGGATAACTGACCCATCAGGCTATGTTTATTCAGTACATGGATTATATGCCCATTGGGAAAGAATCTCATTACGTGGCTCATAGGCCGAGTGGGCGTGAAAGCCCATCACAAGGCCCATAATACCATATTTCAACCAAAAGGCCCACTAGTTGATTGTGATTCTATAGTACCCTAGGCTAATATAGGACTTTCTATAGTGTTGTCGTCGTTGTAGTCCTGTTACAATGCCAACCACCTCTTTTGTACCATTGGTGCTATAGTTCTGACACTTCTATAGTTTCTCTACATTATCGCTACAGAGCTTCTACATTACCTACGCTCTATGGGTTCTGATACACAATCCATGATGTAGTATTATGGGGTTCTTACCACTAAACCAAACCCCAACTACAAAGAAAATAATAAATAATACTAACTAAAATAATATTAAACACAAATATATAATATGTACCGATAAAAAACATAAAATATTATATATATTATATAACTAAATTAATTTCTAAAATGAATATTAAAATTTGAATAAATTACAAAAATATTACAAATATGGGTTTCTATATAAGATTTCCTTAATTGCGAATATATTTTTATGTGTGAAATTAATGTGTGTCTGTATTCATGTTTGATATATGTTAAATTGAACAATTATATTATATAATATGTAGGATCTATTAATGAAATATATAATAATATGAATGAATAAATTTAAAAAATGATTAAATATTTTTAATTATATATAAAATTTCAAAAATTTAAAAAGGAATATTTATATATGTCAAAATAGAAATGAATATACATTAATTAAATAAATTACATCCATATCAAAAACATTAAATGATAATTAATAAACATGTATGAATAAATATTGAAAATATATTCAATTAAAACCTCATTAAACAATGAAAACTTGAAAATTATTAAATTTCAAAAGTATTAAAAAATTAATATTATTAATGAATAAAAAATATTAAAAATGAATAAATTAAACAAAATTAAAAGTAATAAATTTTATATATTGAATAAAACATAAAAATGATAAATTTTACCAATCAAAAAAAAATATATTAAATGTATTATGGTTATTAATATATTTCATAAATGAATATTAAAATAAAATAAATTACATAAATATTATATGTGTGTTGTATATAAAAATTCATTAATTACATATATGAATGTGTGAAATCAATGTATAAAAATATGATATATGAAAAAATGAAAAATAAAACAACATTCAATTAAATGTACATTACTCGATACGATTATTCAATATTTTTAATTTATATTAGTTTTTCATTATAAACAATTTTTCACTAAATAAATGAATTATTTAATGTAAGAATAAATAAAATGTATTATATAATTATTATTTTAGGAAATATTATATATATATGAATATTTTAGTATATTAAAAATATTAAATATATTAATGAATAAATATGTATAAAAACCAATAAAAATGAATAAGATTTTAATATGGTTTTAATTATTACATTTTATTTATTTTCTATACTTATATTAAATTTATCTTATTTATTACTATTTATTATTAATATATATATATATGTATATATATTAATAGTTTTCATTTTTATTAATAATTGTTTCATTAAAATATTTCTTATTATATTTTTAATATATTTTATTAATTATTAGAATATATTCATTTAATGTATCTATATATAATATATACAATTAATAAATAATTATAATCTATATATATGTATATGAAATTTATTTATTTTTCTTAACAATTATTTAATTAATTAACATTTAATGTTTTTAAAATGTACTTATTTTTAATTACTTATTTGTTAAATTATTTCAATTTTTTAAAATATTTAATACTTGCATTTTTTTATAGGGTTTTTATGGGTATATATAAAAAATAAGGGTCATGGTCGGCATAGGCAAGTGGGTCAGGCCCTGTATTAGACGAGATGGGGGCAGGTGGGTCGGGTCTTTTGTCACCAAATTGTGTGAATGATTATGGGTTAAAACAAGTGGAAAGCATAGGATGGGACAAACCCTACATGGGCTCATGGGTGTAGGCCTAGACCAATATGGGTTTTGGTGGAGATTGTACGTAGGAGCTCATCCCTGCATCAGGCTTTTAACATTAGGATTCGTTGTAATTATATATAATGAAGCAGCTAATCATCTGTTATTTCGATGTGGGACTCTTCTCCGCTATCGGGGCCTTTATCAATACTAGAAAATACAGTGATAAATTTTCCATTTTATAAGTTATTTTCACTACCACTAATAGAGTTTGACATTGCATATTATATGTTTTGTAGTGGTGTTTAAAGCTACAATTACCTATATAAATAAATTTAATTTTTTCTTTAATTTGGAGACATCAATGTCAATTTTTGACCCTCTATGGTCTACCTGGCCGGGGGAAGGCCAAGCCATCACAACCCCATGCCCACCTCCAATAGGCCAGGGGCTGGTGACAAGATCCAAGAAGCCATAATATAAAATGAGATCCCTTTTCCTAATGTACATGTATGGATGTACCCAGCCATTTCAATGAAACAACGTTGAAAAATAATAAAAGATAGTAACATCTAGAGAAATACATGAATGAAATAACCTATAGGGAATACATCTAAGTATGGATAAATACAACACAGTTAAAATGGTAAAATACATGCACAACCAAAAATGAAATATGTACCATACTAAAACTAAAAGAAATGAAATCTGAGAGAGAAAGAATGATGATCACCAATATAAAAGACCTCACACAACCTATGCATATGATAATCACTGCAATCCACCGATGTGACCTCCAAACATTCTATCATCTCTAGAAGATAAGACAGGTATGGAAAATCCAATGCAGGGGTGAATATATACATACCCAACAGGACGCCCTGAAAACCAATGAGGGAGAAAATAAGATGCTATAGTAGTAGTCATCTCAACCGAAACCAAGATAGAAATTAAACCAAACAATATATGTTCTCCTAAATAAACCTAGAAAATAAAGAAAGGGGAATATCCATCTCAAAAACCAACCTAGGATAATGAGTCTTCCAACATGTCCAAAGGTCCATAATCGATGCATGACATCTCATTGTCTATCAATATAAGTCATGATGAGGACCCACGCCTCACAACTTCTAAACAGGCCAAGGGGGAAAAATCACCAATAAATTACCCACAACCTAATATGATTGGTTAATTCCACTCAATAGATAAGTAGAGTACCCACACCCAGAAGTGATAGGGAATGCCACTCAGTAGATGGTTTGATGATTCTTTCCCTAGCGCATCATGGGTATTCAACATAGTATATGGATAGATGACACACACCCTAGTGTTCTAGGAGATTCCTCTCAATGTATGGAGGACCCGTGAACTAATGTGTTGGGGGGGGGGGTCTACTCAGTATATTTTGATAGAGGACCAATGCCCCAATATATTATGGGGTTCCACTAAAAGTATAAAGGACCCTTTCCCTAGTGTGTCAAGTTGTTCCACTAAGTTGATTTTCATAAAGGATACAAACCATAGTACATCAAGGGGTTCTGCTACATGGGTAGAGGTTCATGAACTAGTACCATAGGTTATAGCACTCAGCTGGTCTAAGAAGTATGGGGGACATGCACCCTGGTATGATAGGGGGTTACCAAGCCTAGCCTTTCTCAATGATGATCATGATTGATCACCTTCATCGTCAAGTGTCACATAAAAAAGAAACATGCTCAGAACATTCCACTTCATAAATCAAAAATACACTATGAAGGCTCCTGACACATTCTATACGGTAAAAAACATTTGGATAGGATACTCATGGTCAAAAATATGAACCCAAAAAAGAATATATGATATAAATAAGTTCTATATGGAACTAAATGATGTGTATTGGTCCCACAAGACATGTGGTCCCACCTTGCTACATGGAAATGTGGTCCTATTAACATATCTTGGAATCAATTTCATTGTACATGTAGTTTATTATATACACACAATGTGTCTCATCCACCCAGGGCCTACCCATGAGCTTCTAGTTGTTCCTGTGTTTTGGGGTTCATGGTCGTGTTTGTTTCCTTTCCCCGATATCTTCCCATGATCGTGTACTCTCATAGTAAAAATTGTGTCCTATCACATGGGTTCATAGCCATGTGCTAGAAGACACATGTCTTGGCCAACTATGGGTGGTCGCATGATTTGTAGGCCATTCCCCAAGGAGCATGATCCTTATCCTCCCCAAAATCCATGATTCATAGCCATGGGTGGGATACACAAATTGTGTTCATAGGCTACAAGTCGTGTAGTAAAGTTTTAAATAAAAACTCAAATTCTACATGAAATGATATAGATCCAAACTCTCCATTGTGATTTCTACTCAATAACTGCTCGACATCCACAAAAATCAATGGTAACAACAATTGCCATTAATTTCCTAGCTTATGGAGGCAAGAAATCAAAATCTGGCCACTAATATAATGTTTGTTGTGCCACATGAATTTTCACGTATCTCCTTCCATCATCACTCATGATCTAATATCCATGGGGGCCTCACCTATATCCAACAATATATCATGATCTTTCTAAAAATAATCACCTTAGTGAATATTCTTCAATCCACCATAAATTTGGGGCTTTGATCTTTCTTCATCAAGTCCTAGAAATGTCAAATTGAAACCTCATGAATCAAGGGTGATAAACGCAAAGAAAAGTGGGAATAAATGCATAGGAACAAAGTCAATCCTTCATTGGATTAGCGTTCTTGGACAACAATCAAGTAACAAGGATATCAAGGGTGATAGAAAGTCTTGGCAATCATAATTTAATTTAAACATTCAAATTATTGAAATATGATAACGTGAAGAATATTTAAACTAGATCAAAATAAAATAAAGAAATATCTATGCTCAATATTTTATTTAAAAGGGTGGAATAAACACTTTTCGATTCGATGCTCAATCATGGATTGATATTTATTGATGAAGATATTCTCCAACAATGGAGAAGACCTACTACATTCCCTGCCACTCAATCCACCCCAATCTGATCATCATTCAATGACTAATTTGAATCTACAATAGTGGAATTATTTCATCCTCCTCTATGATCTAGCAAGGGTTATGCCGCTAACCCTATAAAATCATCATAAAAATGTATTTATAATCGGTGGTTTATATTAGGTTTATTAAATAAATAAATTAATGTATTTAATTAATTAACTTAATATACCTTCCAATGGTTGCCATAACTAAACACCCCTCACCAACTAACCTTTGGTCGTGGTTAGAGGAAACCCCACGTTCCAATATAAAACATGGTATTGGATTTCCAGTCGGATGCTCTTCTTAGTATATTTTTGATTATTTCTACAAGTCTTTGAGTTTGTGATATTAACATATTCAATAGTTTTATAATATCAATTCTGGGATCACCAGGCCTCGGAATATCACACCATTTTAGTACCTAGCCCAAAGAATATTTCTTAATATATATTTCTGAATTATAAAGGAAAAATAAGGTCACTGAATAATTCATCCCATTCAAATATTTTTCTCTTGAAAAGTACGAGATGAAAAAATGTGTGGGTACTAAGCCTGGATATGGATCTCATTCTCATAGGTGATATCATGCATGCTGTCATGCTCCTACAATATATGATCAGATTAAACGATATATCCTCACAAGATTCTCTCATACTGATCCTCGATCGTCACCGAGTACTCCATAATGGTGGATCCATCTTCAATGTTCAACTTCCCCCATTCAATGACATGTGTAGTACTAAGAATTTATCTCCTCGACTCCTACACATAGAAGACATCATGAACCATCTCTAACTATGTGGGTAAGCCTAGGCGGTAAGCAACTTCACAATCTATTTTTTAGGATCTCTAAAGGACTGATGAACCTCAGGGATATATTTCCTCCCTATCCAAACCTCATTAATTTTCATTTTGGGGATACTTTTAGGGATACTTGGTCCCCCTTCTTGAACTCAAAGTCCAATGGTGTTGATCTACATAATATTTACATTAGATATGGGCTTCCATAATATTCCCATTAATCACCTAAATTTTCTCCACCATCAATTACACCAACTCTGTCCCCACAAGAGATCTCTAAAAATATCAAGGAATCATTGGGGTGACATACATAGTATCGCATTAAAGGCCTCAAAAGATTCTATGATGGATTTTGAGTGATAGTTGTTAGTATAAGTGAACTTTAAAAATGGAAAGTGATCCTCCATGATCTAGGAAAAGTCCAAAACCTAAGATCTCAATATATTCTACAAAACATGTATAGTGTTTTTGATATTCCCTTTTATTTGGGAGTGAAAAAATATACTCACCTATAATTGGGTCTTCAATACCTCCCACAAGTATCTCAAAACCCATGGTGTAGACTATGGATCATAATTATAGAAATATTATTTGGGTTCCCCATTGATTTGGATGATGTCTCATGTGTACAACCACCCCAAGATCTCTATATAAATCTTCTCCCTAATGGAAAATAAGTCTGCAAACTACATGAGTTGATCAATAGTCAACTTGATAGCATCAGGGCCTAACATTATCCACAGAATCCCTATCACAAATTCTAGGGATATACCATACCATTTCCACATCATGATAACAATTGGTTGTGTGAAAACTATTTGAATACAGTGCCCAACCTTAACCTACTGACATGTGAGACACCATAAGACAAAATCGGCTACACTCTACCTCATGACATCCCACCAAAATATCTACTAAATTTCCTTATCCATATTCACCACTCTGGGATATATATAAAAATGGTATCAATCAAACTCCCTCATCAGCTACTATTTCATCACTACGGGAACCAACATCCATCCCTAGAAAATAATTACAAGTTCTACTCCTTCTAAAAATTCATCTGGTGAATCTCATAATGATAATTAATCTTGAATAACCTTGTAGTCAATGTATTGTAGCTGAGCCTCCCTTGCATGCAATAGATATTGGGAAGACTGCAACATCAAATGAAGATAAGATGAAACCCTCTCCTGTACTAGGGTCGGTTGGGATGAATCTAACTACTCACACACCTTCTCCACCAAAGGAGAACAAGAATTATTACTAAGCTTATATACCACCACATTTCCCTTCCCATGAGTATAGACAATCTCAAATTTTTAGCCCTATAGTAACTCTAATAAGATCCTTTATATTAGGTTCAATTATCATTACATGAACATAAAACTGAAACTCTAATGGTCTATTCAAACAACGAAGAAATCTCCCAGAAGATAGATCATTTATATCCTCAAAGTGAGGACTACCCCTACCAAATCTATGTTATGATTAGTATAGTTTTGGATCATGTGGTCTCAACTACCTCAACACATATACAATAACTACCTCTATCTACACTAACACATAGACAATATTAGATCCAGAAGAATCATAATACATCATGTACCCCACTCCCTCCTCTAATAGTCTCAAAATAGGATCATTGGTTAGCTCCATCCTTAACTCCATGAAGGAACTCTGGAGCTTCTTGTTCCAAGTAAATAGATACCTCTTCCACTTTAGGGTAGTCAAAGGGGATTAAAACTTGGAGAAGTCTACCATGAACCCCCTATAGTACCCTTCCAATCCAAGAAAACTCTTATCATCAAACACACTCATGGGTGACTCCTAAGAAATAAATTCATCAACATTCACTAGGTCCATAGATAATCACTGATTGGAAATGACACACCCTAAAAAGTGAACATAGAAGGTCCAAAACTATCACATAGTGATATTACCATAAAGATAGTGCTCCTAGAGTATGTCTACTACCATCCACAAATTCTATGCATTTTTATCCTATGATGCCGAGTAAACGAGATTTCTATCAATGATGTTGACAACAAATCAGTCCAAGTATGTATTGGAGTTAGTGTCCTAGGACCAACTAATTTCACTTTTATTACATATTCATTTGATGTATTGAATATTAATTAAACATATTTTTTCATATTTTTTACTATTCTCCATAACATTAATGTAATAATTTCTAAGAGTATTTATTGAAATGATAAGGTAATACAAGATCCCCTCTAGGAATAGAATCATGATGCGCTATGAAAATAATACTAATATAGTTATATAGTAGGATAATTTACTGTGATTGGATAGATATTAAATTGGATGTTAGCTGAGAGTGATCGTAAGATAATGAGGAATCATATCATGATGTTCACACTTGGTAATCTCCACGATGGGAGATTATGAGAAAAAACCTACAAATAATAATTCTTCATGTTTTGGTGTCATTAGATATTTCAACCATCAAAAATGTGTAATAGTCATTAAACATTAATATTATCAATGGTGCATGTCAGGATTCTCGTACTAATATTTTTTGACAAAAATCGTTACACCACATATTGGCGGGAAGTAAGGTACATTGGGTGAGTAATGATTTACTATTAATTAATGGATAAGTTGATGAAGGACATACCCCTTCCATATTTATGGGATTTTATATCTCAACCCTTTTATTGAAATATAAAAATCACAAAAAATCCATGACCATGGTGTATAAACATTTTTATTTCTGATAATCAATGATTTTTTTTAGCATATAGGTTGATGATGCCACTATGAAACCTACTTGGTGAGATATTGTGACAATGGGATTGTATTACACATTGATAGTTCGTATGTGGTTTTCAACATTGTCATATTAAGTTCTTTCTCTTGGATTCCATCACTCATTCATTGATAGTAATATTGGACTTTAGGCAATCCCACCTAATGGCAAGGAGAAATAGTCCAAGAGGGTCACACAAAAATAATTTTGTTGATATCAATTAAATCGTATTTGAATTTAAATAATGTAATACATAATATTCTCAAGAACATGGAATAATTTTTTATTTCAAATTATATAAATTGTATAAATTATATAAATATTTATCTTTCATCATGTGAGTAAAAAAATTCACCAATTTTATTAAATGTATAATAAATATTTATTCACCAGTATGTGAATTAAATATTTATTTATTAATAAAATATTATTTATAGTATTAAATAAATATTGATGATTTCAAATAGAAAAATCCCCCATCTAGAATAAAATACATATTTACAAGCTGGTAAATTGTATTTATCATTTCGGAAAGATGGAGATAACTAACAAATAATAATTTTGTTATTATTTTATGGCATGGGGTTTATTAAATGTTTTAATATTTTTTAAGGGATAGAATGTAGGGAAATAATATTCTAACATACAACCTACTTCTACAAATAGATTGTTATGGATATTGTGTAGGTAATCAAAAATGGAAAAAATATTGTGTACAATGAATTCTATTTGGACTCCTCCATCTCTCTCCCTATAAAGAATGAGAATGCTAGAGAGATTTCATTAATACTGAAGAATGAGTGATCAATAATGAACAGAGCATGACATTTTATTCATTGTGATAGCACAAGAAGACAGAATGGATTTTTTCATAGATCATTAAGATCACATGTAGATCACCGAAAGATGAATTCTACCCTTAGAGCTTCACCAGCACAATAAATCCATTCTGAAAGGGTTTTATTAGATGATCTACATAGACTAAAAAGAAATAAATCAAAGGAAATGTAATTTCATTCCTTCAATAAAAAAAATAATTATATACATAACATGGAATATCCTCTTTAGAGCTCTTAGAAATTGAATTTAAAATTAATATTAATTATCACATCATCCCCCATGTGTTTCCACTACACCTGAAACCTTTAGATTGTATTAGATGGTGGTTATGTTTAAATTTATAATTATTCTTTTAGTAATAATATATGTGCAATTATTGTAAGATATTCATTTTAGATTATTTTTTATATAATCCGAATTGAATCAATATGCTTTGAAATATTAATAATAATCATTCAGTGTTCCTTTTTTTAATGGTTTTATAATAGATAATGAATGATCAGAGACTCCATCATGAACTGCCAAATTTTTGGACGGTAAGACTGGGTTACATAGTGTGTACTCAAAAGTACAGGTCATGTACCTTAGTGCAGTGCCTATAGATGTGTTGAGGACGACATAGGGCCCCATGTAGTTACTACACAAGGATAACTTATTGCACACCACCTATATAATAGGCCATAATGGAACATATATTGTTGGATTACATGGTGTGTATCGGTGTACACATTTTATAGTTTACATGGGTTAGTGGTGTAAATTGTGAAATATGTGTGGTCATTATACATAGTAAAAATTCATGATACAAAAAAACCTTGAGAATTTATGATATACACGACATGGATGAAGTGTACATGGAATGTAGTTCATCATTCATTTTATCTAAAACACATTCTAAAGACCCAATAGTACATCCCAGACACATGGAAAGTGAACCACATGACTTGTAGCTAGTTTGTACATTCCACGAAGTCTGGTCGAGGTACAGAATGTAGAACTAGGCATGTACCCTGAATACATGAAAACTAAGATACATGACATGTAGATGGTATATAAACACCATGTAGTCTCCCATTTATGGAAAAAATTATAATTAATTTAATTTAAAAATTAGAGTATTAAAACCTTCTTTTATTGATTTGAACACAGATGTGTGATTGAAAATTTAATAATAGTTTTAAATAATTTTAAATTCTCAATTAATTTATTATGATAAATATTTTATTATTGGTTCTACAATTTTTTCCCATGAAGTCCTTAAATAATGGGTATATATAATTAAGATTTAATGATTATTAAGATGATTTGGAATTATTTTATTCATTAACTAATTAATGCAAGTATGTTCATCTTAATAATAAAGAATGAATAAATAGATGAATTCTAGCTAGTTAAGTTTTCATATTAATTTCATTCATGAACAATCATAAGCTTTTCCACGACCTATTTATGTGTTTTCATTAATTTTATTTTATTTATTACATGGGTTTTTAGTTAATTAATATTAAATTAAACAATGGTCTTCGAGTCGTCCCTACCTCTATTATTATTACAGACATATGTATTCGAGGATATTTACGCAACCCCCTTTTACCAACACTTTGGTTCACCTCACCAATGCAGGAGTAATAAATACATGAAATTTATAGAGAAACACTAAGAGTATAGAGGTAGCCTGAGATGGAATTGTGATGATGCCAACTCAGTGATACATAGGTGTATTGGTGGAATGTTTTAATTCATTCCACGAATGGAAAATGGAGTTATTCCCCCGTGTTATTAATTTTTTAATGTCTTATCATTATTTAAACTATTAGATGAGATCATTATTAGGTCATTTAATTTATTTACTTTTTTTTCAATGAATAATTTATTTTATTTATGCAGTACTAAAATCACATAAATAATTAAATTAATGTGAAATGATGGAATTTAAATAAATGGATTATGAGTTAATGTTTTATCAAACATTATTAATTAATTATGTAATATCTACATAATATGAACAATAATTATAGAGAATAAAATAATATAATTTATTTTAATGATAAAATAAAATGTATTAAATAAATATTAAGTTACATCTAGCCATCCATTACTTAATTAGGAATGAATCCAATAGAACTAAGTGTTTGACCAAACCATTTGGGACACTTATAAGGGAAGTTATTATGAAGGTTTTTGGTTGAAATACCATTTTATATTAAGAGTAGTGTCCCTTTATAGACTTGGTGTAATTTAGAGGAAATTATTGAGGAAATAAAATTCTGTATTTCAGTATTAGGGAGTCAACTTAACAGACCAATGAGCTACAAGGAAATAGTTGGAAAATACTTTCCTACCCAAATACCATCAAATACATTGGCCAACCCTTCTTGGGGTTATGTGAAGGGGAATATGGATCTGTAACACTATAATTTCCTTAAAACTATACATTTTATGTTCAATATTGTGGGTTTTTTCAAACATGATAAAATTGTGGGGGATTTGAAAAAATTATTTAATTTATGATATCTTATATAATTTGTAATCATGAAATGTATTAATAATATGATCCTTTAAACTGTAGAAAAAATGGAAATATCCTCATCCATACTTTCCCTATGATCTATATTATATAAAGTCCATCTTCTAATAGATTGTAACTTCCAGGAACATTATATACACCATTGGGTTTTTTGAGTTCCATTAACAGAAATCATACATGCTAGAATCCAAACTTCATAATAAACCATATATGGATGCAAGGGATAAAGAGTTCCAAGTATATTACAACCATTTAAATAATGCACTCAATATTTTATATTTTATGCATTTGTCTATGTACACTAACCTGAAGATGTCTCAACAAAACAAGGATGTGTATATCATGATCAAGCATCTCCATGGCCTGTATAAGGAGAAAGATGAGATAGAAGTAGTTTGAGATGTACAAACCACTCTTTCAGAGTATGCTTGTGAAGGGTGCCCAAGGTAAACTTAATGTATTCATGATCAAAGGATACAAAGATGTTCCAAGAGGTTCTATGGTTTAAACTCCCTAATGAACTTGGCACTGATCTCATTCCTGCATCACTGACTTTGATATTCTCTGTATTTTTGTGAATTTTAATATGACAAACATAAATATGTATCTTCCATGTCTATTCACTCTTCTTATCCTAGTGGAAAGGTGTTCCAATATTAAAAATTCTTATTCCTTATTGTAAATAAGATGAACATCCAAGCGAAAATACCTAAGGCTTAGGCTTCTTCACAACTCCCTTCCAATAAGAGGATGGTGAATGGGGAAGTAGGATATTAGGATGTTGTTTATTTCAAATATGAAAATAATTTCCACTAGAAGAAATACTAAACTCATCCTAAGAAGTAAGGGGAGGCATCAAAGACATTTTTTATCAATTTTAATTTTTTAGTTTCTAAAATTGTGTATTAGATATAGATTTTGGGGCTCAAATATGTTTTAATATATAGGAACCAAGTAGATTAAGAAGTATTGAATATGAGGAGGTATATCTACAAGTAGTAAAAAGCGATAAAATTGCAGTAGTTGCTATGGTGGACAACCACCCCATGTTGCTGACCAAAATGATCTTAGTCTTGAATGGTTGTTAATATATTCCATCCATTAACAAAAACATTATATCAATTTCCAAACTAGATATTGGTGGTTTTATTTTCAAAATTGGAAAAAAATTATTCTTTTATAAATATAGAATATTATATGGTATGTAACATTTAAATAACAGATGATATGTGTTGGGATACACAAACCATGTAATTGAAATCAATAAGGAGATAACCTCACATGACTCATACCATACCCAACATTGTCATCACCCGCAATTTCATGTAAAATAAAATCACATAACTAAATTACATCAAGATGGATATTTATATTATTTTGAATTAAAACCAGTTGGTGTATGTCATGCATCTTTACAAGGAAAAATGACCAGATCCCTAATTATTGGGTAAGGTGAAAGTTCCAAAGAGCTTCTAAAATTAGTTCATTCTGACATGGGTGAACCATTTACTATTAAATAAATTGATGGTTACTCATACTTCATAACATTTAATGATGATTTTAGTACATATGGATATATATAATTAATGAGGTATAATATGTATTACAAATAGAATAACATGTAATAAATCAATTAGAAAAAAAATTATTAAATGGTGTTCCATATGAATTTTGGAGTAGAATAAACACCATGTTATTGAATTTACATGTGTAGGTAAGTGAATCATTTTTAAGTCATCACTAGTTAAAAAAACTATTACCCTAAGGTATAAAGTGTACCTTTATAGGATAGCCTAAGGAATTAAGTGGATATTAGCTATATGAATCATCTAAAAAATGGTATAGTAGATAGTCACACCTATTCCTTGAATGAGAAAACATATTAAAAAGAGATAGTGGGAGAAAGATATGTTTCTATGAAGTTGAGGCTCAAGGAACACAATAGTAGGTATATAAACATATTCCAAAAAATCCCATGGAATAGTAATATATTCTGGAGACACAGGTACTACATACGATTATAAGAGAGGATTATAAAATAGAAAATTATGGTCTTATATTCAATTGAGATGTTGACTAATTATTAGTTGATAATTATGATCCTATATCCAATAATAAATTAGTATGTAGAACCGAATATTCAAAGTGAAAAGATGTCATGAATTATTATATGAATTCCATGTCGAAAAACCATGTCCAGATTTGTGTTGACCCTTAGTAGATGTAAAGAATTTTTTTACAAATTTTTATTCAAGAGGAAACTATACATTGAAGGAAAATTTAGTACTTATATGGTGTATTTGTTTACAACAGGGTTTAAACATTTTCATGGAATTAACTATATTGAATCATTATCACTAAGGTAAATATTGAAACCTGTCAAAATTATACATACCATTATGTCTTTATATGTTTATGAGATTTTGAAAAGGGATTTCAATACAGCCTTCCATAATGGTAACATTTAGGAAGATACCTATATGGAACATCCCGAAGAGTTGGTGAATCCAAATGATGACAAAAATGGTGTGAATATTGAAAATATTAATTTATGGGTTAAATAAAGTATCTTGGTCATGGAACATTAATTTTGATGAAGCTATAATGAAATTTAGTTTCATTAATAATAAATGTCATTTTTGTTTATATAAACAGATTAATGGGAGAGAAGTGTTTTTCAGTAGTATATGTTGATGACATATTACTTATTAGAAATGAAATAAAAGTCTTATATTCCTTTAAGTAGTGGTTAAATAAATACATATCCATGAATTACATAGGTGTTTGAACATATACTCCTGGGATTAAGATCCATTGTGATAGATTCAAGAGAATATTCAGCCTAAGTCAAGGTATATATATTGAAAAGATACAAATGAGATTCAATATGGAACAATATTAGAGGATATTGTTTCCAATGTAACATTTCATTCCTCCTTTTAATAAAATTTTTCCTCATCCAGATTAAAATATAAATAAAATGGAAAGGTTTCCATATGTCTTAGAGATTGGTTTAGTCATATACTATGTGCTTTATACTTGGGTAGATGTCGTCTATGCATTGAGTGTGGTAGGTAGATTTCAAGATTATCATGGTTACTATCATTGGATGGTATTCAAGACTATCATGAAGTATCTATGGCAAACTAAGGATATGTTAGTCATCAATATAATAGGTGACGAACTCATCATCAGAATATATTAAATTTATAGATTTCAAACATATCGTGATGACATGATCGCATTAATATCATACATCTTCACTCTGAATTGAGGTTTTGTGAGCTAAAATAGATCAAAGGAGGTTGTGGACATAAATTCTATAGTTGAGTATGAGTTTATTGGGGATTTTATGGTATATAAGTATGAATTATAGATACAAAACTTTATCCCAGATCATAATGTAGTACCTAGAAGTAAAGATCCAATCTGACCCTATTGTGACAATACTATAGTGGTGTCTCTTGAAAAGGATCCAAGGTTACATAATCAGATGAAGCATATACCTCATAACTATGATCTATTGAGGAATTTTTCTCATAGGGTGAGTTTTTAGTGGTAAGTATTACCATGGAATCAAATTTTTCATACCCATTGACTAATGCCTTGACTCAGAATAAACATGGTTATCATTTATGGTCTAGTATAATAAAAGGCGTCGGATGTTGGCTCCAGTCCAAGTTGGAGTTTTTTTTTAGTTAGTGTTCTAGGACCAAATGATTGTACGTTTATTACCCATATAGTTGATGTATTGAATATTAATTAATCATTTTATAATATATTGTTCATTTTTTCTTCATGGATTTAATGTAATAATGTCCTAAAAGATTTTTCACATTGATAGGGTATTAATAAATCCCTACTATGATGGGAACCATGAAGTTATATGGAAATATTCTTCATATTATTAAACAGATATATAACATATTATGATGGGAAATATAGAATATACACCATTTGGCATGAGTACATGTAAAGGGATAAGTCTTAATTTCATGAACTTCACACTTGGTAAACAACAAGATGAGAGATAATGATAATAGACACATTTGTAGGAATATTTTATGTTTTAGTGCCATTATATATTCTTATCTGTGATAATGTGCTATTGTTCTTAGAAATTAATATTATTATCAATTCATTCCATGAATCATGCACATATATTTACTAACAAAAACTATCATGCCATAAGTTGGCAAGAAGTAGGGTTTATTGGGTGTCTTATGATTGAAATGTCATTAATGGAAATTTTGAGAAACGATTTGTCCCTTCCATCTTTGTGGGAGTTTATATCATGACGTTTTTATGAGAATATAACTATCCCCTTAAATCCATCTCCATTCTATATCAACATGTTTATTTCAGATAGACAAAGAAACACATATTGGGAATATAATTTGATGACGTCATCATGAAATCTTCTTGATGAGATATTGTGACAAAGGGATTATATTACACAGTGATCATTCATATGTTTTTTTCAATGTTGTGACATTAAGTTATTTCTCTTGGGTGCATTCACCCATTTCTATACAAAAATCATGAACTTTAGGAAATCTTTCCTATTATCAACAAGAATGAATCAATTGCGTAACACATTAAGTGTATCTATTGGTCTCAGTTAAATTAAATTTGAATATAATTAATGGAATAAATATTATTCACAAGACTAATGAATAATTGTATACCATTTATATTGATCACATAAATTAAATACATATTTATGCACCGACATTTGAATAAAAATACATATTATTTCTTTTAATTAATAATTAATAAATATTTATTCACTGGTATGTGAATGAAAATTTTATTTATGAAAAAAATATTTATCTACTTATTCAATAAATAATGAGGATTTTAAGAAAACCCAGATCGTGTCTAATATAATAAATAATTATTCACAATATAGTAAATATTATTTATCATTGCACAAGAGAGTGCATGCCATAAAATAATAATTATATTATTATTATTATTATTATTAGGTGGTTTATTAATGTTTTTAAAGTTTTTTAATGTATAATATGTAACTAATTAATATTATAACCAAAAACCTACCCTTATAAATATACTTTTATAGCTATTGTGTAGGTAATCAAAAATGATTGAATTTTTGCACATAATGAATTCTCTTTTGACACCTCCATATCTATCCCTCCCAAGAACAATAATTAAAGATGTAATTATTCATTACCAAATAATGATAAATCATTAATGAACAATATAAGAAATTTTATTCATTGTACTAGAACCTTTAGATCGAATGTCGTTTCTCATAGATCATTAAGAGAACATGTTTATCACAACTAGATGAATTATACACTTGGATCCTCCCAAACGTAATAAACGAAATCCAAAACAGTATTTCCATATTATCAGGATTGACTATGAATAAATAAACCTAATATGTGGTGATCATTTTCTTCTTATATATGTAAATTAATTATAAAACTAATGTTCAGGAACTCCTATTAGGGTTCCTGGAAATTGAAATTAAAAGAAATTTTAATTATCCCATTACCCACCATGTTCTGTCACTATTCCCAAAACCTTTATAATGATTCATATATTCAACTAATAAAATCTATAAATACATTGGGGGAATTCATCATACTTAAAGGTGTCACCTCGACCTCATAGTGTCTATAGTGACATTAGAATTTCATCTTTGGAATACCAACCACACAAACCCTTAACATTTTCTAGTCAGACCTGAGATCTATCTTCAAGAACTAGCTTTCACTTCACAAGGAGTCGAAGAGTTCATAAATCCATGGTTAGTGTTTCATATTCTTTATCATTTCCTAGTTCATGTGAGGATAATAAACACAAATCGACAAGCTCCCATCCACCTTTTTCATGAATGAAACTGAAGCTACCCAAGGGGACATAGTGGGTCTCATAAAACTCTTCTCCCAAAGGTCCTCCAACAGTTCCATCAGCTTCTGAAGCATGGTAAGGGCCATTTGATATTCCAAATAAGATATTAGTATGGTCTTGGGTTGAAATTCAATGCATAAGTACATCTCCCTCCCCATAAGTATTCTTGAAACATCCTCTGGGAAGACATCTATAAAGATATCCAATACATATGGAATCCAAATGCCTTAAGATCCTACAATTCCAATGGATAAACCCAAAAACTGATGATTTATGGGATTAAACCTCTTGAATTCATGGCCCACTCACTCAACCATGAGATCTCTCTTCCTCACAAAGGATAATCTCATCCCATCTCTCTCAGGGCACCTTACCCATCTGTGATGAATATCAATTTGGGCTTGAACACTCACTCCATACATAAGACAAAATCATATGTTATCATCATGATGATAAAAATTTCCCAAATTAAACTCTCTCTATCGAGAGACATATTATATATAGGTAGATAAGTGATGTCATAGAATCTTACCCAGTCATAACCTCTAACAAAAGTTTTCCAATTATGGTCTTAACAGAGAACTATAACTCTTTCACAAGGGATAAAAAAATTGATCTACTCACATAAGTGTCAAAATTTAATATAGAAAGTTCAAAATAAACATAGACTATACCTCATATCATCTCATTATCTACCAGTTCATAAACCTCCATATCCTTAAACTCCCCGCGAACCCAAACGATGGCGTCTTAATCCTAGCGTGGGCCGCCTGGTGGTGGTGGTGAAAGTATATCATAATATCACACTCTACCAATGGCCCCTCCTTGTGGATGTCTAACTACTCCTCTACTAACACCAAAAACCTAGGGTCCATCCTAGCCATACCTAAAAGAACCCTCATCATGGTGAATCCTCTTCCATGGAATTCTATTTTTTAATTGACTTCCCTCCTCAACAATTCGAGTTCAGAAATCATATTCCATGTGACCTATCCCATTGTACGAATTACAATTCCTCTATTTAGTATGACCTTGTACTATACATGATCACTACACCACATATCCATGTTACTGAAACCTTCATTGGGGAGGTCTCCTACAATGAGATTCTGCAGAATAGCACCATCTAGATATTATAGATGACTGGTCCCCATGATTCTCACTACCATATATAGCTACCTGATATCCATCTAAAATGAATATATTCATTACCACTCCCTTCTCTATAACTTCATCAAAGGATGGAATTAACTGTGGAACCACACTAGCATAGATTTTTCTGTGGAGACCTTGGTTTAACATTACACTCAAATGAAACCATCACGCATCCGGTCGAAGAAGTATCGCTTAAGGTCACTGGACCTCATGGAATAATCATCAACTGTCATAATACCATGATGAATTTCATAAATCTCATAAATATGAAATGATCATAAGCGCGAGTGGTAATACTCATAGAAAATATGTTGGAAGTCGGCCCATGAGAGCATCATCTCATCATGAATCTACATGAATAGACAGCATCAACACCAAACTAATCCAAGGGAAATATTATATGGAAGTGTAGAAAATTAATTAGTAAGGATTCACATGAGCCTGAAAACTCAGATCACCAACTTAATACAATCATCCACTGCTTGGGGATCTCACTAACCGCATAACCTCAACAGCATATAAAGTGAGAATTCATATAGTGTATTAGGACTACACGTATCCTCAGCCTACCCAACTAGTACTAATTACTTCTTAATAGAATATGGTGCTTCTATTTTTCTACCCGGAGGAAGCTCCACATGAGATTACCCATGAACTAAGGCCTTATCTCTAATCAGATCTTTAGCAGGATACTTAATCTATAACCTATATAGTTATCTTCGTGGAGGCATCTTAAAAGTGATCAAGATGTGTCATAGTAAAATGAGAATATATATATCAGGAGTTGTATCATGAACTATATTAAAAGTAATTATTCATATATGATTGATGTACCATTGATATCTCATTATGCTGAGTTGACAAGAAGGTTATCAACTTTCATATGAATTGATATGTCAGCTTATGTTCCAACAATGGGTTATTTGGACTAAAAGTCACACTCGATACACTTTAACACTATTTCCCTAAGTCCCAACCATCCTCAAAAGGGGATAACTTGACAAACAATCCCAAGAAAAGAACTGCTTTGATACCACTCTGTGATGACCAATCTCACCGAGGCCCACCTAGCTATTGGAATGTCGAGCCATCACAAGCTCAAGTACACCTCAAATAGGGCAGGGGCTTGTGACAATAACCAAAAAGGAGTACTATAAAATTGGTGGCATTTTCCTAATGTACCTATCTGCTGGCACCCAAACATTTCTATGAAAAAATATAGAGAACAATAAAATACAATAACATATATAGTAATCATTTCATGTAATAATCTCTAGGGAATAAATGTGAGTGAGAAAGAATATATACAATGTGAAAAGGGAAAAAATAAATTCTTTACCATAAATTAATTCCTAGCCTAACTACAACTTAATGAAATGAAATATAATAGATCATGACTCCTGATCTATATCCCCAACTATAACGGCCTGATCCCAGAAGCCTAGAGATGGTGCATTATTTTAATACATTGGCATGATTACAAGTAATCAAGTACTGATGGAAAGATCAGTTTAGCAGTCTTGGAATATAGATTACATACATGAACTTCATATTAATTTATAAAATAAAATAAAAATGTTCTATCACCTTTGAAAACACTCATATCCCTTAGATTATCCCTTTAAGTCCTTCATAATATACTTCTTTGTATCATGGGAAAAATAAAACATAGAAAGGGGTGAGCTAAGATTATCATTAACAATAACAATACCGCAGAAACAATCCTAAATAAGCATAAAAATTTAAGGTAATGTTTTGGAATAAAACAAAAGAATTTTAAACTTAATGTTCAGCATAAAATGGAAAATATAAATCAAATAATTCCATTTAGTTATTCATATGGATATTCTACTCGTTGAAAAATCACATGTAATATCAATAGATAATTTCATAATGATGGAATGCATAATATCAGACATTATAACCATGTAGCAAAGGCCTCGTGCCAAGACTACAAATAAGATTTTTTCAAGGCCTTATTCCAAGACACTAGTTTGTCTAGTGAGACCTACCAATGCATTGAGGAGCTATAACAGGCTCCACCCGACAATTAATAAGTCTAATGAATTTCTCATATGAAAATGTTAAAACATAACATAAACATTCGTATTATAACTATCATATGAAATGTCAATGATTAAACCATAAACCATTAATGATATAAAAATATCACATCCACAGTGAAACATATGACAAAATATTCAATACAATATGGATGAATTCATCATAATAAATCAAGTTCAAATAAGTATAAAATCCAACAAAGGATGTCGTTATAGATGAAAGACAGACTATTTGAGAGAAATATCCCTTTCTATTTTGAAATAATTTAAAGTTCAAATAATTATAAAAAGAACACAGTTTTTATAAAATATTCTTATAAGCTTGTATGGGAAGCATCGAAGTTGTTATAATAGTGGTAAATAGCTGCAATGGCTGTATAAGATAAAAAACATTCTTTCCTTAATTTGATGCAAATGTTATAAAGTACCTTGTTTGGAAATCGATGAAAATATTCCTTTTAAACCATTTTATAAAAATTAAAAAAAGGGTATAAATGATTTTAACCCATAGTATAGTAAATATAATTTTTTTTTGAAATACATCTTCTAGAAACACAGATGTGTATGATAAAGTGGTCCCCTTAGATACATACGTAAAAACATCCTTAGATAAATAAAGAGACTATGGAGTTAACCCTTACCTAGTACTTTTCCATATTCGTGGGTACTTTATCCTCTTGTATAATAGTTAAATAATTATTATAAATTATACAAGAACCATATACATAATTATGATATCACATATGATCTTCATAATATTTATCTATTAATGATATTTCAGTAGTATCATTGTTTTGGGTGTTAACTAATTTGTTTTCCTTTATATGATTTTTTAAATATGTCATGTTTTTTATAGATAGTATGTATTTGATTTATATAAATAATGATATTAATTTATAAAACATTATTTTTTTAATCATCAAGTGAAATTTATTCTTGAATGGTTATGATGGGGAATGAATCTCATCACGTTCGTGGAGACGGTAATCCATATATATGATCGAGCAACAATATATTTCTATTTATGGTGAAATATTATGTAATTGGATGTTAAATTACATATACATGATCATTAACAAGTTATATTTATTATTTACAACACTTATACTCATTATTATACCCATCCAAATAATTAAGTGTTAAATAAAAAACTACACCACGACGTGGAGACGGTAAGTCATATGTAAACACATATGGTAAATTTGTCATTTATAGGATGTATAGAATAATGAATATGGTTATACCATATTCATAATAACATCATAGTATATATAAGGTACCATAGTAATTATTTTGGAATGGAAACAACAAAGAAATATGGTGTGGAAGAAGAAAAGAACATTGAAAGAGGTGATGAAATAGTTACCTCTTCTTTCGGTGATTCCTTTTGATTTGATCAAAAGGGCTCCTTAGGTTGTATTTTTTTCAAAGTAAGGAATCTAAGTAAAAGTGAGGGTAGTTGGGAGTATATTTGAGTGGTTTTATTATGATTCAAAAGGCTTTTTATGTGTGAATTTTAGATAAGGGTAACTACCCATTTATAAGAGAGGTGAGGGTCACTTTAGGAAAAGCTTGAAATATTATTTTATAATAAAATACGTTTCAGTTTCTAATGGCCCAAAATGGATCTATTTCTTGGTTAAAGTAGTTATGGGTATATAAACTCTCAGCCAATAGGTTTTAGACAAGTTTAGTTCACCATATTAACCATACGGTTTAGATTTAACTCTTAGTTAAATTGTTTAACTTTTACCATGTCTTCTTGTATTTTAATATTACTTGGTTAATGTACATACTATAAAATGATAGGAGAATATAAAATTGTTCATTAATGACATATATATAATTATATAATTATTTTGTACAAACAATATATTTTTAGAAATATTATATCATCCAATAATATCGTATTTGATTTAAGAACTCATTTATGTCAATTTTGAAACTATTTAGTATTTGGTTTTTGTGAAATTCAAAATAAACTTTATTTATTAAAAACAAATAAATTAGATCACCAATAAAATGTCATATTCAGCTATAAAATTCATGTATGGCATCAAAAGTCTCAATTTATAGTTTTTTTGATATTTATAATATCAATTATTTTAATCATTTATTAATAATTTAATTACTGCATCATCATTGTGTCATATATAAATTTAATTATATAATGTATAAAAATTATAAATAAAATACCAGGATGATGGAAATATTTTTATATTTCTAATTAATATCTATAGTCGAAATCATCTTACGCATAACCCTATATTATAAATGTTTTAGTTATTAAAATTTAAATTTAACACTTTTAACTCTTCTTTAAATTAAATAATAATAAACGTCCAAATATAATACAATTTGATCAAAGAGGATCATGTTTTATTCCTATATTTTTTTTGGTCTAAATACATATATAAAATAGAATTAAGAAATGTTTTAGTGTATTTATAATATCATTTTTACGATTAATTACCCAATTTACTTTTAAACGTGGTAAATTAAATTCAAAAGTTATTATTCACCAAAAAAATATTTTCATCTTATTGAACAACAATTTACTTACTTATGTCAACCATGTCTCTTGGATTTTTTAAATTCAATTCACAAAATCCATAAAATTATGTTTTATGCAAATTTGAAAATATGCCTAGAATGTGGGTAAAAGACGTTAAAAAGTTCTATAAAATTTTATATATCTAATAATATTATAAAATGAATCCAATGAATTACATTGGACTAATATAGGTATTATATATATATTTTGACTTTAAAATAAATTTTAAAAAAATAATAATAATATAAATAAAATGTTGGTTTTAAACAATAATGCAGTGTTTTTCACTATTCATCAAATATTGAATGTTTTTAGAAAAATACCAAAAATTCACCCAAAGCTAATTTTGATATTCCAAATTAAAAAATTATGTGTATTTTAAAAAATTAAAAACATAGAAGTTTTATTAATTAATTTAATATTAATTCCCATTGTCAAAACTTGAAAGTGGTGTTTTTAAAAGTAAAACTATCAAAAGATTTAAATGTGTTTATAACGAATTTAAATGTGAAATTACATGAAATGACCAAAATTGAATTAAATGATAATTATATAATCTAATTATAAATCAAAACCATTTAAATGTATAATTTAACATGATAAATTATTTTTATAATAAAAGTTTTTTCAATTATAATTTAGTATCTTTCCCTACTCATCAAAAAATGCAATTTATTAGAAAAATACCAAAAATTTATCCAGACTAAATTTTTATGACCCACTTCTAAAAAAAGTTTATTTTTCAAATTTAATATATAAAAGTTTCAAATATTTTAATTAAAAATGGTTCACCATAAACATGAGGTAAAATTGAATTTTGTGAAAAATAATTCTTTTATTTGAAAAATAGAATTTGTTCTAAAATTATATCTAAGAAACACATAATATGGATGTTATAATTATATTGAGTATTCAAAATGCAGTAAATATTATTCATAACATCATTTCGAACAACTAGTTTGGTATGTTGTGGTGCACTCGAACATGGTGTTACCTGTAGCGCTAGCTATTGAATTACTTTAAAGACATAACATACTATAAAATCTTTGGGTGTTATATTCTACTCATGTAATTCCCAGACCACAGTTACCTAGAGTCAGGGAATTATTACATATCATTGGAATGATACAAGGAATCATGTCCCAAAAGACCAATTAGTTTAGTAGGCTTTGAAGTACTAGATACATAAATAAGTTTTACGTTACATCATGAAATAAAAAAACAACATTTTGTCCACTTTGAACACACTTATATCCCTTAGCCTATTCTTACAGGTTAATAATAATATACATCATCGCATCCTGGGAAAAATAAAAAATAAGAAAGGGGTGATCAGAGATGCTCAGTAATGATAACAATATAGCAAAAACTATCATAAATAAGAATAAACGTTTAAGGAAATGTATAAGACTAAAATACAAACCTTTTTGACATAAACTTAATCAAAATATGGAAAATTTAAATCAAATAATTCAATTTACATATTAATATAGATATTCTACTAGTCGAATAATCACATGAAATATCAATAACTAATTTCTTAATGATGGAATGAATAATGCTGGATATCATAACCAGATAGTCAAGGTCTCGTGTAAGACTACAAATAATATTTTGTTAAGGCCTTATTACAAGACACTAGTTTGTCTCATGAGACCTACCGATGCATCGAGGAGCTATAACGAGCACCGCCCGTCACATACTAAGTCCAATGCAATCCACATATGAGAAGGTTGAAACATAACATAAACATTCGCATTAAAATTAGTATGTGAAATCTTAATACTTTAAATATAAACCATGAATGGTATAAAAATAACACATCCATAGTCAAACATATCACAAAACCTTCAATACAATATAGAAGATCGTTTCATAATAAATCAACTTTAAACAAGTGTAAAATCCATCAAGGAATTTTGACATTGATGAAATCAAAACTATTTGAGAGGAATATCTCTTTCTATTTTGAAATATTTTAAAAGACACGTAATTATAAAAGAAAACATTTATTTTAAAAATATTCTTATAAACTTGTAAGTAAATCTTCTAAGGTGTTATAAAGGTAGAAAATAGTTTCACCTACCATATAATTTAAAAAAATATATTACCTTAATTTGTCGAAAAGTTCATAAAGTACATTTTTTGGAAAATGACGGAAAGATTCCTTTCAAACCATTTTATAAAATTTCATATGAGGGTATATATGACATTAAACTATAGTATATTAAATAGTAAAAATGTTTTGAAATACATTTTTAAGAAACACATATGTGGATTATAAAGAGGTCCCAGTAGATACTTACATATAAACAACCTTGGATAATAATGTGAATGTAAAACTAACCCTTACCTTGTACTTTTACTTGATTGAGGGTACATTAACCTCATGTATAATAGTTAAATCATTGTTATTAAATAATACAATAACCACATACATAAATTTTATATCATATATGATCTTCTAATATTTTTTTGTTAATAATATTTAAGTACTATCATTGTTTTAGGTGTTAACTGATTCGTTCTCATTTATATGTTTTGTGACATAAGTCATGTTTGTTTTGAATAGGATGTATTTGATTCATATATAGAATCATATTAGGTTCTTAAACATTATTTTTAATCATAAAATGAAAATTATTCTTGAATGGTTATGATTGTGAATGAATCTCATCGCATTCGTGGATATGATAATCTGTATGTACGCACGAGCATCAATATCATTCTATAAGTGGTGAAATAAGGTGTAAGTGGATGGTATATATAGAATAATTAACATTATTTATTTGTTATTTACATCAATTATACTCATTATTTTACTCATCCAAAAAATGAAGTGTTGAATAACAAACTACACCACGACGTGGAGATGGTAAGTCATACGTACGCATGTATGGTGACTTTGTCACTCATATGATGGATAGAATAATGAATATGGTTATACCATATTTATAATAACATTTAATTATGTAGAACGTAATTGATTTATTATTTTAGTATGGAATAAAAAATGAAAGAGGAA
The DNA here is from genome assembly GCA_963277665.1 of Viscum album. Taxonomy (NCBI): domain Eukaryota; kingdom Viridiplantae; phylum Streptophyta; class Magnoliopsida; order Santalales; family Viscaceae; genus Viscum; species Viscum album. The sequence continues at coordinate 1,266,946,532 of OY728143.1, read as the reverse complement.
GTGGAAGAAGAAAGAACTTTGAAAGAGGTGATGGTGTAATTACCTCTTCTTTGGGTTCTTCCATTTTATTTGATCCAAAAGGCTCATAAGGTTGGATTTTGATCAAATTAAGGACATTAAGATTAAGTGAGGTTAGTTGGGTAGATATTTGAGTAGGTTTTGGCTGAGCCCAATGGATTTGGTGGTGTTATATTAAGAGAATGGGATGTACCCTTTTATAAGCGGGGTGAGGGTAACTTTAGAAAAAGATTGAAATATTATTATTTATACAATAATATTCAGTTTATAATGGATCCAGAAGAAATTATTTCAAGGATAAGGTGGTTCTGGTTCAAAAACCTCTCAACCAATAGGTTTTAGATTGGTTTATGTCACCATATTCACCTTATCTTTTAGATTTAACTCTTAGTTAATTAGTTTAACTTCTACCATACATTCTTGTATTATTATAATAAATGGTCATTAAACTTACTATAATAAGCCAAGAAAACCCCCCAAGTGGTTAATTATTGAATAACTAACCTTATATATGTCCTTTTACCAAAACTTATATTTTTCTTAATATTATATCAATTAATAATATAGTATTTGTTTTAAAAACACATTTATGTCAATTTTGACAGTATTTAGTTTTTGGTTTTTGTGTAAGTCATAACAACTTTATCACTTCGAAAAAAATTTACTTAATCAACTCGAACGTGTCATATTATCCTATAAAATTCGTTCAATACATAAAAAGACTCAATTTACAATTACTTTTATATTTATAATATCAATTATTTTAATATTTCAATAATAAGGTAATTACTGCATCATCATTGTGTCCTAAATAAAATTAATTATATAATGTATAAAAAGTATAGATAAAATAAAATTATATGGGAAATATTTTTATATATCTATTAAATACTTATAGTTGAATTTATCGTATGTATAACCATATATCAAAAATGGTTTAGTCATTAAACATTGAATTTATCAATTTTAACACTTCTTTAAATAAAATAATAATTATTATGCTAATCTAATAAAAGTGGACCAAAAAAATAATATTATATTCTTAAGGATTATTTTGGTCGAAATAAACATATCCAATAGAACTAGGAAATGTGTTAGGGTAATTATAATATTAATTTTACCTTTAATTACCCAATTTACTTTTAAACGTGGTAAATAAAATTCAATAGTTGTTATTCATCATAAATTGGTTTCATCTTATTGCACCAAATTTATTATACAAATGTCAACTATGTCTCTTTAATTTTTTAAATTCAATTCACAGAAGCGGTAGAATTATGTCTAATGAAAATTTGAAAATGTGCATAGAAGGTGGGTAAAAGACGTTAAAAAGTTCAATAAAATTTTATACATCTAATCTTATTATAAAATTACTCCAATGAATTACGTTGAACTAATATAGGTATCATATATCTATTTTAACTTTAAAATAAATATAAATAATAATAATAATAATAATTTAAATAAATTTCGGTTTTAAGCAATAACGCAGTGTTTTACACTATTCATAAAAAATTGAATGTTTTCCAAAAAATACAAAAAATTCACCATAAGCTAATTTTGATATTCTGAATCCAAAAATGAAGTCCATTTTGAAAAATAAAATTAATAAAATTTCAAAAAGTGGGTATTACTATTCATAACGGCTAGTTTTACTGGTTGTGGTGTGATAGAACTCAAAGTTGTGTACAAGGAAAGTTATTGTGTTATTCAAAGAGAAGGGTACCGTGGAAGATTAGGGTGTTACAAACCTACTTTAATAAATTTATTTCTCGAAATTTGAAATTTTTATTCAAAATTAAACGGATTAAAATAGATAATACCTTTGTTGAAAACCCACATCAAATATAGGGTTAATTAAATTTAGCCTTAATAAGAGGGAGAGGGAAATGAAAGTCACCACCAAATTTGGGTTTCGAATATGAGAACATTAATTTAAATTACAGACACATAATTTGAATAAAAATGTAAATATTTAAAGGGAGTTATTGAGATCACCAGTCACAAACAATTGAACAATAAATGTAAAATTGAGGGCCTCAAAGCCATCAATCTATGATGATTTAAAGTGTCATCAGTTCTACAAAACATATTCTATTAGGATAACACATTTTTTTTCTAACTTTTCCCTAATTTGATAAATTAATTTATTCATAGAATCAGAAAAAACAAAGAATACTTGACAAGTATAGTTCCATCCATTAACAAATTTCTACAACAAACTGATCTTTCACTCGAAAAGATAGTAGAACTCAATAATTTTATATTTAACCAAATCGTATAAGGTATTAAAAAATGAATTTATAATTAATCGTTCATACCATTTTAAAAAAAAAGCTACATTATACAAACCAGGACATCATGTAGGCCAGTGGTAGGTGATGCACCCCTGCCGCCCTTCGGTTGTGGGTTCAAGTCTCACAGCCTTGACAGACACGATGAGTTTTCGTCGGACCTCTAGGTTGTCCTTTTTACAACAATCAAAAAATAATCTTAAGAAATGTTTGTACCTAAAACAATAGTATCCAATGTCCAACTTAATCCATTCCAACCTTATACTTATCCAAAATACATCATTCCAAAATCATAGTCCAAAATTAATAAGGAAGGTCACATAATATACATGTGAATACCTTTATCGTGTATTCTCTTAAGATATGGTAATAAACTGAATTACCAAAAAAACAAATTTTAATAGGTATATACTTCATTATTACTTCTATAAAACATAGAATACTTAATATACTCCTTAAATCCAAAAATGTTGTAATCTCCAACAATGATGGAAACAAAAAAACAATTAATTAGTTCTGAGGTAGTCAATAATATACAATATAATTTATTGAAATCAATCATATCTTATTCCAAAATCACTACATTAGTATTCGAACCATATTAAGGTATATATTTCCTTCTACCATGTATTTTCCAAAAATATTAACTTACTATTGAGTCACATTTCTTATAACTATATAATCTCAAATTATTAATAAAATAGTACTATAGTGGAATCCTTATTTATTTCCATAATTCATATCACCAGTAAATCATTGATACAACAATTAGATGACATTATTATTTATTAACAACATAAGAACACTAGTAATTCCTCTTCATCTGTGGTGGTATCATAACCTGATTGTTATTTAATAGAATCATTTTGGATATACTCTGATGATCTGGACATTGATTCGTGTAGTATATCAACTCCTTGAAGACGAAGCATTGTAAATTTGAATCCTTTTTCTTACACTTGAAAACACGAACTTGGTGTCCTTTTTTACACTTATAACAAACTTCCATTACCTTCAAGCATTTACCAAGGTGATTCTTTCATGAGTTATCACATATGGGAAAATCCTACTTTCCCTTTTTCCCTTTATCCACCATTTTATCTTACATCATCTTCTTCTACTTCTTCCCTTCAAAGCCACAAGACTAAGAGAACTCATTACTTATCTTATTAACACAATATGTTATTTCTTCATATGATTAGAATATGTGGAAGATTGTTTCCCTAATAATGTTATCTTAAGACCATGAAAGATATGATCCTTCTTACTTTTTGGATCATCAGTATTGTTGGAGTTCTTGTTCCATCTATTGGGTGCCATTTTTAAATGATGACATACACTAGGTTAGATCATATAATAATTTATAATCCAAAAACTAGAAACATTCTCAACAATAATTGAATATTTTCACACATCAATTATCATAATCATAAAAATGGTTTCTTTACAAACATATTAACTCAGAAATCATTCATAATTATTTATAATGAAAATGTGAGTTAGACTAAGCATATCCCTGACAAGTGTCAAACAAGGTGCACAGTAAGGCCTATTATTATGTTCCAGGATACCCCGGATGAAGCCTGAAACTCCTTGTTATAGTTTTCACTCCTAGATATATCTGTGCCAGAACCATGTCCACTTGTAATATCCAGATAGGGATGTATTACATGGAAAACCCACATAATTTATATATTACCAAAAAAATTTGATGTTCATATATACTAATCCTCCAAGTATATCTTAGTGTATTGTTCTCTAGTTAGAGTTTTTCTAAATCTAGTTTCCAATGTTATTGTTAAAATTCCTCTGATGCCAACTGTAATGCCTCGACCCTAGAATCCCAGATTCAGTGCATTATTTAAATAAATTGGAATGATTACAAGGAATCTTGTCCTGAAGGACTGATCAATTAAGCAGTCTTGGAAAATATATTACACATATGAACTTCACATTAAATTATGAAATAAAAAAACAAGGTTGTGTCTTCACTAAAAACACTCATATACCTTATCTAATACCTTTAATTTCATCATAATATACATATTCGCATCTTGGAAAAAATAAAACATAGAAAAGGGTGAGCTCAGATGCTTAGTAAGGATTATAACATAGCAGAAACTATCATAAATAATCATAAAAAGTAATTAAATGAATAATACTAAAATAAAATCCTTTTAAACTTAAATTTCAGTATAATATGGAAACTATATAATGCACCGGCCTAAAACATTACATAATATTGAGTTAAGTCAACAATTCACATTGATGATATTTTTAGGTTTAAAGTTTTTGAGAATGAGGCCATAACTATTACATTATATCTCAAAAATTACAAAGTAGACTCTTCTACTCTATCGAATTTTTTTCACAAAAATAAAACTCCTTAAATAAAACAAGAGTTCTTTTCTTGATATAAATCTTCTAGAATACTTCTTTTCTTTACCTTTCCTTATAAATTGTGAAAAAAAATTCACAAACATTTCATGAGTATACAAATATCAGTAAGGGTTATAAAATAAGGAAGGAAAACATTATCCCTTCAATAAATACATGTAACACCCAAGCTTTCATGGTACGTTTCCCTTTAAATAATGTAATAGCTTGTGTTGTATGCAAATTTGAGATTCTAACACATCGTGACCAATCAAACTAGCCGTTATGAATAGTAATACAACCTTTCTGAAATTTTATAAATTTTATCTTTCAAAATGGACTTCATTTTTGGATTCAGAATATAGAAATTATCTTCGGGTTAGTTTTTGGTATTTTTCTGAAAACATTCTATTTTTTGACGAATAGTGAAAAACACTGAGTTATTGTTTAAAACTGAATTATTATTTAAATAATTATTTATTTTATATAAATTTATTTTAGGTCAAAATAGATATATAATTCCTATATATGGTCGATGTAATTCACTGGAGTCAGTTTATAAAAATTTTAGATATATAAAAATTTTATTGAACTTTTTTCTATCTTTTACCCACCTCCTATGAGCTTTTGAAAATTTATATAAAACTTAATTTTACCAGTTCTATGAGTTGAATTTCAAAAATTCGAGAGACATAGTTCAAATCAGTAGGTAAAATTTGGTTCAATAAGATGAAAATAATTTTTGGTGAATAGTAACTTTTTATATCTATTGTCCACAGTTCAAAGTAAATAGGGTAATTAAGGGTAAAAATAATATTATTATTACCCTAACACCTATCCTAACTCTATGTATAAGTTTAATTCGACCATAAAAAACCTTAGTAATAAAATATGATCCTTTAGGTCAACTTGGATTAGATTAGGAAATTTATTATTATTTAATTCAAAGAAGAGTTAAAAGTGTTAAATTCAATGTTTAATAACTAAACCATTTTTAATATATGGTTACACCTAAGATAAATTTGACTATAAATATTAATTGTAAATATAAATATATTTCCTATAAATTGGTATTTATTTATAATTTTTAGACATTAAATAATTAAATTTATTTGTGACAGAATAATGATGCACTAATTAGCTAACTAATGAAATATGAAAGTAACTAATATTATCAATGTCCAAATAAATGTAATTTGAGACTTTTTATAAATTAAACTAATTTTCTAGGTTAATATGACATATTAGGGTTGGTTAGATGAATTTATTTTTGAATTTATAATGTTTTTATGAATTTAGAAAAAACAAAATACCAAATATTGTCAAAATTGACATAAAAGAGTTTTTAAAACAAATATTATATTATTAATTGATATTCTATTCTAAAAACTCTAAGGTTCATCCAAAAGACTTATATAATGGAATTTGTATCATTAATGAACCACTTGGTGTTTGGATGGAAGTATATAGTAAGATTATTAACCATATAATATAAAAATACAAAAAGACATTGTATATGTCAAACTATTTAACTAAGAGTTAAATCTAAAAGATAAGGTTTATATAGTGACTAAAACCTATATAAAACCTATTGATTGAGTGTTTTGAGACCCATCCAAATATTAGTATTTAAAAATTCATTTTAGAGCAATTATAAAATGAAAATGATTTTATTATAAAATAATATTTCTAGCTTTTCCTAAGGTGCCTCTCACCCCTCTTATAAAAGGGAACTCCACCTTATCTCTAATTCAAACCATCAAAGCCCTTTGGCTCGTCCAAAACCTGCCCAAATACCCTCTCAACTATCCTCCAATCATCTTATAGTCATTCCTTTAGTCATAAAGCTAACATAAGGAGCACCTTTGATCAAATCAAAAGGAAGAACCCGAAGAAGAGGTAAATATTTCATCACCTCTTTCATGATCCTTTATTCTTCCAATTCCCATTTGATTGTTGTAACCATTCTAAAATAATAAATCTAGAATATTCTATATACTCTGATGTTATTATAAATATTTTACATCCATATTCAATATTCTATCCATCCTTTGAATGACATGTCACCATACGTGCATATGTACGGCTTACTGTCTCCACGTCGTTGTGCAATTTTATTCAATGCATTATTATTTGGATGGGTATAATAATGATGTGTAAATCATGTAAAAAATAAATATAACATGATAATTATTCTTTATATATGATATATCATCCAATTATATATTATTCTAATATCAAAACAATGATATTGTCACTCGTGCATACGTACAGATTACGGTCTCCACGAATGTGATGAGATTCATTCCCCATCGTATCCATTCAAGGATAATTTTCATTAGATGATAAATAATAAAGTTTAAAGACTTAATATAATTCTGAATATGAATAATATATATCCTATCCATAATAAACATTACTTACATAACAATTTATATAAAGGAAAATGAATCACTTAACACCCAAAACGCCGATAATACTAAAATATTATTAACAAACCAATATTAAAAGAACATATATTATATCATATTAATGTATATGATTATTTTATAATTTGATAACTATTATATTACCATTATACAGGATGTTAACCAACCCTTGACCAAGGAAAATTACAAGGTATGGGTTAATTTCACAATCTATTCATTATCCAAGGTTGTTTATACGTAATTATCTACTGGGACCTCTTTATCATCCACATCCATGATTCTTAAAAATATATTTCAAAACATTTTCACTATTTATAAGACAAAGGATTAAAGTCATTTATACCCTTATTTGAACTTATATGTTTGGGAAGGAATATTTCTGTCGTTTTCCAAACAAGGTACTTTTTGACCTTTTCGACAAATTTAATGTAAGAATGCTTTTTTAACTTATACGGCAGGTGCATATAATTTACGCCATTATAACATCGTCGAAGCTTCCCTTAATATATTATAATAATATTTTCAAAATAAGTTTTTTCTTAAATTATTTCACAATAGAAAGATATATTTCTCTCAAATAGTTTTGATTTCATCTAGGTAAACATCCTTTGTTAAATTTTACACTTGTATGAACTTGATTTATTTTGATACAAAAAATTAATATTGTATTGAAGGTTTTGTGATATGTTTGACTATGGATGTGTTATTTCATACCATTCATGGTTTATGGATAAATTATTTACATATCGTAAGATGATTTTAATTTGAATGTTTATGTTATGTTTAATCCTTTTCATATGAGGAATGTGTTGGACTTAGTAAGTGACTGGTGGAGCCATCTATAGATCCTTGATGCATCGGTAGGTCTCATAAGACAAACTAGGGTCTTGGCACAAGGCCTTGACAAAATCTTATTTGTCGTCTTGGCATAAGGCCTTGACTATGTGGTTTTGAAAGTCTGGCATTATGCATTCCATCATTATGAAAGTGGCTATTAATATTGCATGTGATTATTCGACTAGTAGAATATCCATATGAGTATGTAAATGGAATTATTTTGATTTATATTTTCCATATTATGATGAAGTTTATGTTGAAAAAACATTTGTTTTATTTTTACACATTTCCTTAAATTATTATGCTTATTTATGAATGTTTCGGCTATATTGTTATCCTTACTCAGCATCTATTCTCACCCCTTTCAATGTTTTATTTTTTCCCAGAATGGAAATAAGTATATTATAACTAACCTCCAGGGATAGTCTCTAGGATCTCAGTGTTTTCTATGGAAACAATGTTTTTTTAGTTTTCTATTTTATGATGTAATGTAAACCTTATGAAAATATCCAGCACTTCCAAGGCTACTAAACTAAACAGCCTTTCAAGACTTGATATTTTGTGATCATGAAAATTATATGTAATAATGAACATACTCAGGGCTTCTGGGGTTGGGTCATTATAGTTGGTATTAGAAGAAGTTTATCACAAACCTTGGAAAATAGATTTAGGTAAACTCTTATTAGAGAAAATTACACTAATATTGAATTTGAGGATTAGTATAGAAGAACAACTTAGTATTTTGGTATTGTAGGTATTTTATGAGTTTTCCAGGAAATACATCCATTTATAGATATGAGTAGGTAGAGGCGGCTCTAGCACAAACGTACCTAGGGTTAAAACCTGAAAACACTGGTTTGAGCTAGATTTGAACGTGAACTGATGCCCAATAATGAGCCTTGTTGCACTCTTGGTTACGACACTCCTAAGGGATATGCTTAGGGTAATTCTCGTTTTCTTTACAAACCATTATGAAGGGTTTATGTGTATATACTTCCTCAATTAAACCATTTTTAATGATTATGGATTACATCCATAAACTTTTCAGTAAAATGTTATGTGTTTTACAAGTTTGGAATTATGTATTTCGATTCATAATCTAATCTAATTTATGCCATTATTTAGAAATAGTGCATGTTGGAAGGAATGGAAACTATATCAATACACACTCTACATGTAGGGATTTCCCTCCAACTCAAGATAATTATAGTGGAGATGGTGATCAAACTAGTGCTGATCTGTTTATCACCCTACTGAGACAACTCACCCCGGTTATGAATAATAACCTTACCCATATATAGAACCCAGATCCACAGCATGGAGGATAAATGTTAGATAACTTCATTAGGAAACAACCACCAACATTCAATGGGAGTAAAAATCCATTAGTAGTTGAGCAATGGATAAATTCCTCAGAGAAAATATCCCACACCTTGGGGAGTAGTGAAAGGGAAAAAGATCGCATGGTAGTTTACAGCCTCACTGACGATACTGATAAATGGTTTTCATTGATTCAAAACACAAATGAAGATGATGAAGTATCAAATTTGGAATAGAGGGAGTTTAAATATCTTTACATATAAAAATACATTCCTCGTGACCATCGAGCAGATTTGGAGTTGCAATTTTTTAGTCTGAGGCAAAATGAGGACAAGAATGTTGCAATTTATGAGGCTAAATTTAAAAGGTTAGCGAAGCACGATGTAGATTATATATTTATCCTAAGAAGTAAGATTGATCATTTATTTGATGGGTTAAAACCATTTCTCTGTCGATCATTAGTCTCACAATCCATCTCGTCGTATGAATATATTGTCTCAGGTGATATCAAGACCGAAAAAGAATTCTTTAAGTCTCGTGACTTTAAAGCAAAGCAAGAGAAGAAGAGATCTGTCGAACACTCTCTAAATGGAAATAAGGGGAAGAAGAGAAATGTTGAATATCCATCCTTCATAAAATGGGGGAAGAAGCACCCTGGTACTTGCCTGAAGGAAAGGGGAGTCTGTTACAAGTGTGGTGAAAACGGCCACCAAGCACATGATTGCAAGGGGAAGAAAGAGGTGGCCACTGTTGAATGATACAATTGTAGGGAAAGGGGTTATTATGTAAATGAATTTCCTAATTTTCAATGGAACTTACCATTGAAAAGGCCAAGGGATCAAGGCCAAGCTTATGTTATCACTACTTCTGAAGTTGAAGCACTATAAGATGTAGTGGTAGGTAATTTAATGGTTTCCTCAAGTTAAGAAAATGCTTTATTTGATTCTGGATCATCATATTGTTTCATATCTTCATAGCTTTCTAAGAAAATTATATATTCCAAATTTTATTTAACAAGGCATTTATCAGTAAAAACTCTTAAGGGATGTGTCATTGAAACAAATGTTTATGAATCAGTCCCTATTAGGGTATATAAATGTTATTTACCTACTGATCTCATCGTCATACCCATGAATTAATTTTATATAATCCTCGGTATGGATGGGATTTTGGACCATGATGTGAACATTAATTGTAAGAATGAGGTTTCCATTTTTTGATGATGATAATGAGTACCTTATCATTAGAGCATAAACATCACCACCTAATTCTTATCTAGATCCACCCCCAGTAGCTCTACTAAATTCAATTATTGGGAGGAAAAGATTTGAATAAATTTTGGTGAGGAAATGAATGTTCAAATAGAGGGTGTACCTATTGTGCAAGAATATGTTGATGTGGTCCTAGAGGATTTACCTAGACATCCTCCGAGATGAGAAATTATGTTTTCCATTGATTTAATTCCTAGTTCAAGTCCCATATCGAAGACCCCATATAGAATGGCCACTGTGAAATTATTATAACTAAAGAAACAACTAGTGGAATTGAGTAATAAGGGATTTATTCCCCCTAGTGTTTCTCCATGGGGATCCCCTGTCCTTTTTGTTAATAAGAAAGATGGATCTATGTGGTTGTGCATTGACGACAGGTAGATCAATGCTATAATAATAAAGAACAAGTATCCCCTACCTCGCATTGAAGATTTATTTGAGCAAACTCATGGAGCTCAATACTTTTCAAAGATTGACCTTCGATCTGGATATCATTAGTTGTCTGTGAAGAAGGAATACATTCTGAAGAAATCATTTCGAACTAGGTACAGGCATTATGAGTTTACAGTAATGCCTTTTGGATTTACTAATGCACCCTCTGTCTTTATGGATCTATTGAATAGAGTTTTCAACGAATGTCTTGATGACTTTCTAGTGGTATTTATTGATCATATATTGATATACTCCAAAAGATATGATGGTCATGAAAATCACTTGGGCATTATCCTGAAGACTCTTAGAAGACATTAATTATATGGTAAGTTTAGCAAGTGCGAATTCTGGATTCAAGAGATTTCTTTTCTTGTCCATATCATCTATAAGGATAGAATCTTTGTTGATCCTTCTAAGACAAGAGAAATCCATGAATGTCCATCACTGAAAAGTATAACTAAGGTATACTATTTTATTAGATTAGGAGGTTATTATCTGTGTTTCTTCTATAATTTTTACCGATTGTCTAACCCATTAACCAAGCTTACACGTAAAGGGGTGAAATTTTTTTGGGCAATGGAATGTGAAGAATGTTTTGAAGAATTGAAGATAATATTAGTCAATGTTATTATACTGACTCTACCAACATGGAATGATGGGTTTGATATTTATAGTGAAGCTTCAATGAAAGGAATTGGTTGTGTCCTTATAAAGAATGATAGGGTTATTGCCTATGCATCACAACATCTAAAAATTCAAGATCAAAACAATCATACTCATGATCTTGAGTTAGTAGCTGTAATATTTTCTTTGAATATTTGGAGACACAATCACTATGGTGAAATATGTAAGATTTATATTGTTCACAATAATTTGAAGTATATTTTCTCTAAGAAAAAACTCAACATGAGGCAAAGGAGATGGCTTGAACTACTCAAGGATTATTATTGCATGATACACTACCACTCGGGGAAGGTAAATAAGGTGGCAGAAGCTTTGAGAAGAAAAGATCATGGAGTTTTGAACAAGATGAGAGTTTAAAGGGATCCTATTTTCATGGATCTATTAAAGATTGATATAGGAATAACCATGGAATATGAAACATTAATTCTTTTTCAAATGGTTTCTAAACCATCTTTACTAGAAGGGATAAAAAGTTCCCAGGTTGATGATGGGGAGTTTCAAAAGAAGATAAAAGTTGTGAATGATGGGAGATTGATTGATTTTGTATATGAATATGGAATTTTAAAATTTGTGAAGAGACTTTCTGTTCCTGATATACCTGATCTAAAAAGAGAATTGTTGGATGATGCTCATAGATTCAATTTCTCTATACACCCTGAGAGCACCAAAATGAATAGAGATTTGAAGGAACATTTTTGGTGGGACAACACGAAGAGGGAGATTGATGATTTTGTGTCAAGATGTATGGTTTGTCAACAAGTGAAAGCTGGAAGGCAACAACCTTGAGGATTCTTGAAACCTCTTCCCATAGCTGAGTGGAAAATGGATTTTATTATGATGGACTTTGTCATGGGACTACCAAAAAATCCTAGAAGGAATGATGCAATATGGGTCATTGTTGATCGTTTTACCATGTCAACACATTTTATTGCTACAAGAGAAGAGTTACCCCTTGAATGTCTTGCAATACAGTATATTAATGAAGTTGTGAGACTTCATGGAGTACCCCTATCGATGGTTTCTGATCATGATCCACGTTTTACATCAAGATTCTAGAAATGTCTTCAGAAAGCCCTGGATACTGAACTTCATTTGAGCACTACCTACAACCCCCAAACTGATGGAAAATCAGAACATACTATTGAAACCTTATAAGACATGTTGATATCATGCTAACTTGACTTTCAAGGTATGTGGTATCAATATTTACCTCTCGTAGAAGTTTCCTATAACAATAGCTTCCATTCCAGTATTCATATGGCACCATAAGAAGCATTATATAGAAAGTGATGTCGCACACCAACCTGCGTGGATGATGCTAGTGAAAAAAAAAATTTAGGACCAGAACAGGTGGAGTAAACGATGGAAAAGGTGAAGGTAATCCAAAACCACATCAACACAGCTCAAAGTAGGAAGAAGAGCTATGCCGATAACCGAAGGAAGAATTTGGAATTTAATAAAGGACATCATGTTTTCTTGAAGGTATCTCCATGGAAAGTTGTTATATGTTTCGGTAAGAATGTAAAATCAAATCCCCGGTATATCGGACCTTTCAAAATTTTAGAATGAATTGGGGTTGTAGCTTACCATTTGGCAATCACGCCAAGTCAGTCCAAAGTTCATGATGTGTTCCACGTATCACTACTGAGAAAATACATGCCTAACCCAACAGATGTACTCACCCATGAGGAATTAGAACTGGCACCTGATCAGTATTATTAAAAAGAGCCTATCTAGGTTCTTGATACAAGAGAACAAGTGCTGAGAAACCGGACGAATCATCTGGTAAATGTTCTATGGAGAAACCATAAGATGGAAGAGGCAATGTTGGAACCCGGGGAACTTATGATAAAGAACCATCTGAGTCATTTTATGTAGTAATATTCTATAAATTTATAGGATGAAAATATTTGAATGATGGGATAATGTAACACCCCAACATTCCATGGTACGTTTCCCTTTGAATAATGTAATAGCTTGTGTTGTACGCAACTTCGAGATTCTAACACATTGCGACCAATCAAACTAGCCGTTAAGAATAGTAATACCCCCATTTTGATTTTTTTAAAATTTTATCTTCCAAAATAGACTTCAATTTGGGATTTTTAATATCAAAATTATCTTAGTGTGAATTTTTGGTATTTTTTCAAAACATTCAATTTTTGATGAATAGTCAAAAACACTGAGTTATTGTTTATAACTGATTTTTTATTTAAATAAATATTTATTTTATTTAAATTTATTTTATGTCAAAATAGATACATAATACCTATATATGTTCAATGTGATTCATTATAGTCAGTTTATAATAATTTCAGATATATAAAAATTTTATTGAACTTTTTCTCGTCTTTTACCCACATCCTAGGAGCATTTGCAAATTTACATAAAACATAATTTTACCCCTTCTATGAATTGAATTTCAAAAATCCGAGAGACACAGTTCATATCATTAAGTAAAATTTGGTTTAATAAGACGAAAATAATTTCGGTGAATAGTAACTTTTTACTTTTATTTACCACAGTTAAAAGTAAATAGGGTAATTAAGGGTAAAACAGATCTTATTATTACCCTAACACATGTCCTAATTCTATTGGATAATTTTAATTTAACCAAAAACACCCTTTTAAATAAAATATGATCCTTTAGGTCTACTTGGATTAGATTAGGAAATTTATTATTTTTTACTTCAAAGAAGACTTAAAAGTGTTAAATTCAATGTTTAATAACTAAACCATTATTAATATAGGATTACACATAAGATAAATTTGACTATAAATATTAATTAGAAATATAAAAATATTTCATACATAATGGTATTTTATTTTTAATTTTTAGATATTAAAAAATTAAATTTATTTATGACACAATGAAGATAGAGTAATTACCTAATTAATGAAATATTAAAATAATTTATATTATAAATATCCAAATAAATGTAATTTGAGACTTTTTATGAATTCCACTAATTTTATAGGTTAATATGATATATTATGGTTGGTTAGATGAATTTTTTCGAAGTAATAATGCTGTTATGAATTTAGCAAAAAAAAATACCAAATAGTGTCATAATTGACATAAAATAGTTTTTAAAACAAATTTTATATTATTAATTTACATTCTATTTTTAAAAATCTAAAGTTTAGAAAAAAGACATATATAATGACAACTGTATCATTAATGAACCACTGGGGGTTCTCTTGAAAGTATATAGTATGTTTATTAACCATATAATATAAAAAGAAAAAGAGACATGGTAAATGTCATACTATTTAACTAAGAGTTAAATCTAAAAGATAAGGTTAATATAGTGTCCCAAACTTGTCTAAAACCTATTGGTTGAGTGTTTTGAGACCTATACCCACATTATCCATCAAATAATTTATTTTTGATCCATTATAAACTGAAAATTATTTTATTATAAAATATTATTTCTTACTTTTCCTAAAATGCCCCTCACCCCTCTTATAAAAGGTCACTTCTCATTATCTCCAATTCACACCTTCAAAGCCATTTGGCTCTACCAAAGCCTTCCCAAATACCCTATCTACTATCCTTAATTCATCCTAGAGGTCTTCCTTTAGTTAGAAATCCATCCTAAAGAGACCTTTTGATCAAATCAAAATCAAGAACCCGAAGAAGAGGTAAATATTTCATCACCTCTTTCAAGTTTCATTCTTCTTCAACTTCCTCTTTCTTTGTTGTTTCCATTAAAAAATAATAACTCCAGTATCTTATATATACTTTGATGTTATTATTAATATGGTACTACCATATTCATTATTCTATCCATCCTTTGAATGACATGTCAACATATGTGTGTACGTACGGCCTACCGTCTCCATGTCGTGGTGTAATTGTTATTCAATACATTATTATTTAGATGGATATAATAATGATGTGTAATTCATTAAAATAATAAATATAACATGATAATTATTTTTATATATCTTATTCCATCAAATTATATATTATTTTAATATCAGAAGAATGATATTGTCACTCGTGCATACGTACGGATTATCGTCTCCACGAACGTGATGAGATTCATTCCCCATTGTATCCATTCAAGACTAATTTTTATTAAAAGATTAAAAATAATTTTTAAAACATAATAAAATTCTTAATATTAAAAAGATAAATCCTATCCATAACAAACATTACTTATGTAGCAATGCATATAAAGGAAAACGAATCAGTTAACACCTGAAACGACGATAATACTAAAATATTATCAACAAAGCAATATTAAAATATCATATATGATGTCATATTAATATATATGATTCATGTAAAATATTATAAAAATTATTTCACCATTATAAAAGTGGCTAACCTCTATCTAACAAGTAAAAGTATAAGGTAAGACTTAATTTCACAATCTCTTCATTATCTGAGGTTGTTTATACGTAATTATCTACTGGGACCTCTTTATCGTCCACATCCACACATCATAAAAATGTATTTCAAAAAATTTATACTATTTACTAGAAAATGGGTTATCTTCATTTATACCCTTATTTGGCCTTATATATTTTGAAAGGAATCTTTCCGTTGTTTTCCAAACAATGTACTTTTTGACCATTTTGACAAATTTAAGCTAAGAATGTTTTTTAACTTATATGGTGGGTGGGGATATTTTCCTCCATTATAAAATTGTCGAATCTTCCCTTACAAGCATATAATAATATCATCAAAATAAATTTTTTCTTAAATTTTTTCAAAATAGAAAGAAATATTTCTCTCAAATCGTTTTGATTTCATCAATTTCAACATCGTTTGATAAATTTTACACTTATTTGAAGTTGATTTATTATGATACAAAACTTCAATATTGTATTGAAGGTTTTGTGATATGTATGACTATGGATGTGTTATTTCATACCATTCAGGGTTTATGGATAATGTATTGACATTTCATATGCCAGTTTTAATAAGAATGTTTATGTTATGTTTAAACCTTTTCATATGAGGGATGCATTGGACTTAGTAAGTGACGGGTGGAGCCCGCTATAGCTCCTAGATTCATCGGTAGGTCTCATGAGACAAAATAGTGTATTGGCACAAGGCCTTGACAAGATCTTATTTTTAGTCATGGCATAAGGCCTTGACTATGTGGTTATCAAAGTCTAGCATTATGCATTCCATCATTATGAAAGTGTCTATTGATATTTCATGTGATTATACGATAGTAGAATATTCTTGTGAGTAAGTAAATGGAATTATTTTGATTTATATTTTCCATATTATAATGAAATTTATATTGAAAAGTCTTTTTTTTAGTTTTATACATTGCCTTATGTGTTTATTCTTATTTATGAAAGTTTCCACTATATTGTTATCCTTACCGAGAATCCGAGCTCACCCCTTTCTATGTTTTATTTTTCCAAGAATGCGAAATGTATATTATGAATAACCTGCAGGGATAGTCTATGGGATCTCAGTGTTGTCTATGAAAACAAAGTTGTTGTAGTTTTTCATTTTATGATATAATGTAAACCTAATGAATGTATCTAATACATCCAAGGCTACTAAACTAATTGGTCTTTAGAAACATGATCATTTGTGATCATGCCAATGTTATGTAATAATGCACCGACTCTGGGCTTTTGGGGTTGGGGCATTACAATACAAATCAATGAAACCGTACTTTTGAATCACAACATACCTCATGAAAACATAATATTTATGAATAACACATAGAAATCATAAATCATAAAGGTAACATGCGACATACATAACATACATAGATTTTAGATTTCACAACTAAATAGTGAGTTACATTTGGAATACCCAACATAGTATATTCCCTAAATCACTTAGGAGAAACATTAATGTTTACCTCTGTCATGTTACCCAATGCATTGGAGAGTTATCTAGGGATCACCCCTTGGTTTATCACAGAACCACCCATATATGTAAACAATACCCAAGAACCATAACATAATCATAACACATAAAAAAAGAATAAAAGAAAGATAACATATCCACAATCTAATAACATTTCATGATATTAACATATCTAATCCATTTCCAAATGCATTTAAAAATTTTAATAAAGAGATTTTTGAGTTAAAGTGTCTCGTACCACTTTGAAAATTTTATAGGAATTAACATCTTAAAACATTAATGTCCTTATAAATAAATCCTTAAAACCATTTTGAAAACATGTACGT
Organism: Viscum album; assembly: GCA_963277665.1. Lineage (NCBI taxonomy): Eukaryota > Viridiplantae > Streptophyta > Magnoliopsida > Santalales > Viscaceae > Viscum > Viscum album. Next base: position 1,266,928,694 of record OY728143.1, on the reverse strand, counting down.
GAATAAAAATTATTTAGAAGATTAAATCCATAAATCATTTAAAACAATGTATTTGTAAAAGAATATTTTACCACATTAGAAACACTTAAATAAAAATAATAAAATAATAACATAAAAGAAAACTATAAATATCATGATAATATATAAATTCATGAAATAAAATGTAAAAATGGTTGTATATACACCTTATAGGACAATAAAGGTACACAATATCAAGATATTCCCCATAGAAAGGATATTGAGACGTAGTCCCTTACAAAGATTGTATAATTAGATTAAAGATAAATCAATTAAATATTTATGTGTGAAAAATATAAATACAACAAATATAATTGGATATTAAGTGTAAAACAATCATAGGTCATTCACACATATTCATAGCACTAAAAAATCAAGAAGTAGAAGATGAACACAAATAATGGAAATTGGTTTAAGAAGTTCACTTACCTCGAGTCCATCTTGTCTAATTTGTTAATTGTTCTTGATGAATAATAAAATTAAGTTAATTTATAATTTATTCATAACATTTTTTAAGTTTATTATTCCTTTTATATCACTTATTACCTAGAAATAACAATTTTTTAATTATTTGTGTTCATATTGGACATTTTTTCGATGTTTGGAATTTGTGTTAAAAAGGAACTTGTTATAATTTTAATTTTTCCATGTGGTCAAAAGTCCATTATCTCAAATCATGATATTCATGATTTAGATATAAAATATATCATATATTTCCAGCATATATGTATTTATAATAGTCCATATTATTTTTATATAAGAAATGAAATTCACTTTTCATGGAGACAGTAAGTCGTACGTACGCATGAACACTACTTTCACTTCATTTTAATATTTAATGGAATGAGAACTTAATGATACATAGGTATATTATAAGTCCAGTATGATATCATATTTTATATACATTACATAATTTATTTAACATAATTATTTATACGTTCCATGGATGGTATCAACAAGTCATGTCACATTGAGGGGCGGTAGTCCGCACATCCTCAAATGAAATTATCGTATTTACCCATTATAGAAACCATAAAGGTAACCTATAAATGAAAAATATAGCAGCATATTTAAAATATTAATATAATATTTATCACATATAAATACATTGTCATCATAATGGCCACTATGAGAGGCGGTAGGAGATTATTGAACAATCATCGTTTCATGAGGTAGTAGTTCATCTTCTATAGAAAAAGTATGTTTGAATCCATTAGATGGAGGTGTGTGTAAGTGTAGTTTTAATACATCACAAAAAAAATCCTATTATATTTATGATACTGGTTTTATTATAAAATAATGGAATAAAAAGAGTTTTGGGAGTTTTAGAAGAAAACTAATAGAAAATAGCTTGAGAGAAGATGTTACCTTTAAATCAGGTAACTCCTTTTGGTTTGAACGAAAAGGCTTCCTTGATGTACCTTATGCATAAGGTAAGGTTTATAAGTGTAATAGAGGGATATTGGGATCTTATTTGGGTTTAGTTTGGTCTATCCAAGGGGTTTTAAGGGTTTTAGTAATGGGTTAGAGGTGATGGCCTTTTATAAGGGAGAGGAGGGTTTCTTTTGGAAAGCTTTTAAAATTTTATTTTATGATATAATGATTTTTAATTTCAAAAGATCAAAAACATATTTAATTCTAAGATAAGTTTCATATAAGTTGAAATAAAACCATCCATTAATTATTGGAGAAGTTTTGCATATTCTTTTAATCGTTATCTTTCTTATTTAACCCTTTGTTAACTTATTTAACTTTTATCAAGTCCTCTTATATATTCGTACAATATGGATAATATATTTACTAAAAATTTCCAAGCAACCCAAATGGGTCATTAATGTCATTTTTAACATCATATTTTTTATTTGGCAAAATTTTAGATTTGAGGAATATTTTATCATTTAATAAAATATTGATTGATTTAAAAACTCTTTTAGGTAAATTTTAATACTATTCATATCATGAATTTTTTTTAAAAATCCAAACCAACATAATTCTTATGAAAAACCATTGTTAATTAAAATATAATCGGTCATATTAATCTATAAAATTCATGGATGGCATTAAAAAGTTCTAAATAAATTTATTTTAATATTTATTATATCATTTCTTTGAATCCATTATTAATGAAGCGATTACTACATCACCATTGTGTCATAATTAAATTTATTTATTTAATGTCTAAATATTATAAATAAAAACCCATGATTTATGTAATCTATTTTTATTTCCAAATAATATTTATAGTTGAATAGATAAGTTATATAACTCCATATAAAAATTTCTTTAGTAAAAAATTCATGTTTAGGATATTTTTAGTTTTTACTTTAAAAAAAGTTATTAATGTCATTATCTTACCCAAGTGGCTTTCAAAGGCCAAAAGTCTAACCCAATAATTTTCTTGGTCAGAAATTACTCATCCAATAAGATTAGGACATGTGTTAAGGTAATTTTATATTATTATAATATTATTTGTTACCATGAATTACTGTATTCACCTTTAACCGCGGTAAGTAAAAATCAAAATTTTCTATTCACCAAAAATTATTTTCATCCTGTTGAACCACATTTTTCTTACTCATGAAATCAATGTATGTGATATTTTTAAAAATTAATTCACAGAAGTGGTAAAGATTGTTTAAATGAAAAATTCATTTTTCAATTACCATGTAGTGTTTTTTCACTATTCATAAAAAATTGAACGTTTTCCGAAAAATACCAAAAAATCACTCAAATATAATTTTGATATTACGAATTAAAAAATTATTTATTTTTTAAAAAATTTATAACATATATGATTCATTAATTAATTTATAATTAATTTCTGTTATCAAAACCAAAAAACGTGTTTTAAATTAATAATATCTATCAAAAGATTGAAACTTATTTATGTCAAATATCAAAGTGAAATTACTTCCATTGACCAACGTTGGATTAAATTATAAAATATTATATAATTACACATTAAAACCAATAAAAATAACATTCTAACTATATAATTAAATTATATTATAGGGCAGTTTTGAATTAAAATGCAGTATTTTTCACAATTCCTTAAAAAATGAACATTATCATAAAAATACCAAAATTTCATCCAAAGTAAATTTTGATATCCCAATTATAAATAATAAATTTATTTTTTCAAATAGAACATATATAAGTGACAAAAAATAGATTTAAAAGGGTTCTTTATCAAAAGGTGGAAAATCATCCTTTTAAGGAATATTAGAGTATTTTGGCTTAAAATTGGATTCATTCACATGTTAAGCCTCTAACTTTTGTTAGATAAATGTGAAAACATTTAAAAAAAATTGTAATCATATTGTAGTTTGTTTTATTCATTCCCATCAATAAAACGGCTATGTGTTTACTTCCAATTAAAATTATAATATTTTATTATTATTATTCAGTAGAACTGAACGTTGTGTACAACAATAGATTTCAAAGAAAGTCATTGTTACATATCAGGTATTCCATTGATCATAGCATCCACATTTAATTAAATTAAATATTTAATTCACAAATATTAATAAATATAAAAATTTCATATTGTTTATTTACATAGGATTTTACATCCTTCCCCCTTTTAGAAATTATGTCCATGTAATTAAAAAATTGAGCTTGGAGATTTCATTAAAAGTTTTGCATTAGAAAAAGAGTCAATAAAACTATCACTTTAAAAGAAATAAATAAATGTACAAAGGTCACCCGAGATAACACATACTGGGATTCTGAATAGGAAAACATGGATATGGAAGAGAAACAAACCATCAAGTTCTGATGGAGGGAGGTAAAAAACATGATGAGGGGAAAGTTAACCACCAGAAACCCAAAATCTTATGACAGGTTTAATGGTCATTGATTCCCCAGTAGGAAAAGTAAACATAAAATGTTTTTTTGTTTTAGTTTTCCTTTCATAAATTTGGAGAATTTTTTTATGATATTGACTAAGAGTATAAGGAAATAAACATACATCTCAAGTAGAGTTTCATATTTTGATTAGTTTCTACCAAAAAAAATATTTTCTCCAAACAATGAGTATTCAATATGCCTCCATTACACATAAAGCGTAGAATCAACTTCTAAAGAATCACATAATCCACAAAATATGAACTATATATTTCCCATGTCTTTAGACATTAACCAAAACCAAAATGGTTAGTACAAGGTAAAATAATCCCCAAAGAGGATAATACTTTATAAAATAAATACAACTCATATCTCCAAAATTAGACAAACAATACAGAAAGTTCAACAATGACAATTAAATAAACAATTTTCTTTACTATTCTTCAAAATAATTGAAACAAATATTGAAACCCAATATTCAGAAGGATTTGATCACATAGTCTTCCTCAAAAATCTTAACATTTACCTCCAAATAACATCGGTTACTCTTAAAGTCTAAAACTTAAAGGTAATTAACCTAGTCACATATTCTCAAAGATAGTTCAATCATTTCCATAAATAACCTGAATCTCTCTATGTCCACAAAAAAACATAGATTATTCAAAAATATAATTTCAACCATTACTCCAAAACTGAAATAAAAAATTATTCTATTTTTCTTAGGCATATAGTGTTTCCCCAAAAGAGAGAATATCTTCCAAAATAACATTTATCACTTAATCACCAAACCATTTTCATATAATAAGGATACCCATTTGATAGAACAAAATATCCCAAATACACTTATTCTTGATCAAAAACATCATTTTACTAAAATTAACAAGTCATACTAACTAGGGACTTCACGTAGTCCAATGGTAGACGATATTCCCTTGTCTCCCTACAGTTGTGTGTTCGATTCCTACATCATTGCCTGACAAGAAGGTTTGTCACCCATCTTGCATGCTAACTCTTTTTATAAAACTCAATAATAAACCTAACATGCTTTAACCTGAATGGTTGTCTTATACCTCTCATTTTCATCCCAACTCATAATGACCTCAATATCGTAACTCATGAATCTATATTGACATTTTTTACCCCCATAAAATAACACTATTTCCAAAGAAAGAACATAATACCATGATCTTCGTTTCCACTTGGTTTCATTGTTATCTTGTTCACCTTGAAAGATGGTCCATGCATTGAAACAATGATTTAGAGATCCTTCAAAATCATCTGCTTCATTTATCCCAATACACCTCATACAACATGGTTCATATGGGTGTTCACAGAAAAATAGTTATGGAAAATAATCATTTTTGACATATAATTTCAAAACATCTCGTAAAACATTCTTTCTATTAAATAGTCAGACAAAGTTTGAGTTGAAACATTCAAACAATTATACTTTTAAAATACCAGAAGTATGTTATGAAAGACTATAATTTAAAAGAAAATATAAAGAGTTTGTGCAAGGGTCTCCTTATTCATCCCCTTTTTGAAAATCCTAATTTGATTCAAAATCATGTGATAAGGTAAAATATTAGAAAATTCTTGGATAATTTTTACCTTTCTTGATATTGTGATTATATTGAGAAAATAGAATCTGATTAAATACAACCCAAGATCCACAATGGTATAACGGTATAAAAGAGTTGTTTTATATATCATACAATTACTTTCAATTGATTTGTATGTTAGAAAATGTTACAGAGTCATCTGGATAAGACTTTGCAATATTTATTGCAAGAAAGTCATCAGGAAGAGATAGGTTTGTCATTTGAGATCCTCCTCCTTCTATTTGAACCAAATCTCCTTGAACTTAAAAATTTATAAAACAAGGATTTTACTGAAAAAATAGACATATGGACTAACCATGTGTTTAATGGAAACTCTTAGTCACTAATGTTGTCTAAATCAACCTCTGATACAAACTATAAGGCCCCGACTTTAAACATTACATAATATTGAGTTATGTTTGGAATTCACATTGAGGATCTTTTTAGGTTTAGAGTATTAGAGAATTATTACCTAAATATTACATTAAATCTCAAAAATTACAAAGAAGAATATTTTAATATATCCAATTTTTTCAAAAAAAAATAAAACTCCATAAATAAAAAAAGAGTTCTTTTATTGAAATAAATATTCTTGAATAATTCCATTATCTTACCCTTACTTATACCCTATGAAAAACATTTCAAAAAGATGGTATGAGTAAAAACATCTCTGTAAGGGTTATAAAATAAGAAAATAAAATATTATCCCATCAATAAATACAAATCAATGAAACCATACTTTTCAATCGTAACATACCTCATGAAATCATAATATTTATGAATAACACACAGAAGTCATAAATCATAAATTTAACTTGTGGTGTACATAACATACTTAAATTTTAGATTTCGCAACTATATAGGGAGTTATATTTTGAATACCCATCAGATTATATTCTGTAAATCTCATAGAAAAAATATTACATTTTACCTCCATCACGTTACCCAAGGCATTGGAGATCTATCTCGAGCTCACCGGCCCTAGGTTTATCATGGAACCACCAGTATACGTAAACAATTCCCAAGAACCGTAACATTATAATAACACATAAAACAATACTAGATATAAGATAACATTTATACAATCCAATAACATTCAAGATACTAACATATCTAATCAATTTACAAAACCATTTAAAACATTTAATATAGTGATTTTTGAGTCAATGTGTCCCATACTACATTGAAAATTTTATTGGAATTAACATTTTAGAACATTAATATCAAAATAAATAAATCTTTAAAACCATTTTAAAAACATTTAAATCAATAATACTGTTTAATAAGATTAAATATTTAAAACATTTAGAACAATGTATTAGTTAAACAATCCTTTACCACTTTAGAAACTCTTGAATAAAAATAATTTTAGAATAAAAACCAAAAAACTATAAATATAATGAGATATATAAATACATGATATAAAATGCCAAAATGGTTGTATATTCACCATATAGGAAAGAATAAGTTCATAATATCAAGATATTCCCCAATGAAAGGATATTGAGACATAGTCCCTTACAAATATTGTATCATTAGATTAAGGATAAATCAATGACTTAATTATGTGTGATAAATATAAATACACCCAATATAAGTGTATGTTAAGTGTAATAAAATCAGCGGTCATTCACACATATTCATAGCATGACAAAATCAATAAGTATAAGATTTACCCAATGAATAGAAATTATGTTAAGAAAATCTCTTACCTCGAGTCCAACTTATCTCGTATATTACTTATTTTTTCAGAATAATAAAATTAAGTTAATTTATACTTGATTCAGAACCATTTTAATGTTTACTATTACTTTTTTATCTCTTATTACCAACCAATAACAATTAGTGAATTATTTTAGTTATTATCAATGATTTTGTCGATGTTCAGAATTTGAGTTAAAAACAAACTTGTTGTAATTACAATTTTTCCATGTGGTAAAAATTACATTATCTCCAGAATGATATTCATGATTTAGATATAATAGATATATTATATATCCCGTATATATGTATTTATAATATCCAATTTCGTTTGGATATAATAAATTAAATGCACCGTTCATGGAGATGGTAAGTCGTACGTACGCATGAACACTACTTTAATTTTTTCATATTTAATATTATCAAATATTAATGATACATAGGTATATTATAATTCCATTATAATAAAATATTGTATATATGTTACATAATTTCATTAACACCATCATTTTTACATTCCATGTACGGTATGAACGAGTCATGTCACTTTGAAGGGGTAGTAGTCCGCACTACCTCAAATGAAATTATCGTATTTACCCATTATAGAAATGATAAAGGTATGATATAAATAAAAAATACAGAATCATATAGACAATAAAAATATAATATATATCACATTTAAATATAGTTCCATCATAATGTCCAACATAATTGGCATCATTAAATAATTGAACAATCATCATTTTGTGAGGCAGTAGTTCACCGTTCAGAGAAACAGTATATTTGTATCCATTAGATGGAGGTGTGTGTAATTTTAGTTTGAATAATTCTCATTAAAACAAACTAGTATATTTAAGATAATTTTTTTGTTATAATACAATGGAATAATGAGATTTTAGGTAGTTTTAGAAGGAAAATAAAAGAAAAGAACTTGAGAGAGGATGTTAACTTTATATCGCGTAACTCCCATTGGTTTGAACCAAAAGGCTTCCTTGGAGTGCATTATGCCTAAGGTAAGACTTCTAGGAGGAAGATATGGATACTTGGATACTATTTGTGTAGTTTTTGGATGAGTCGAGGGGCTTTATAGGCGTTACTAATGGGTTAGAGGTAATGTCCTTTTACAAGGGAGAGGAGGGGCTCTTTAGGTATGTTTGAAAATATTATTTTATTATAAAATTATTTTCACTTTAAAATGTTCCAAAACATATTTATTTCGAATAGATGGTTTATATATGTATAAATAAAATCATCCAATAATAATTGGATAGGTTTTGGATATTTTTTTAATCCTTATCTTTCTTATTTAACCATTTGTTAACTTATTTATCTTTTACCAAGTCCTCTTATATATTCATAATATTTAGTTAATATATTTACTATAAAATTCAAAAAGACCCAAAATATACCATTAATGAAAATTTTAGCTTCATATATGTCATTTGGCATAATTTTATATTTGTAACACTATTTTATCATTTAATAAAATATTGATTTATTTAAAAACTCTTTTATGTCAATTTAAATACTATTCATATCATGACTTTTTTAGAAAATCTAAACCAAATTGATTCATTAGAAATACCGTCATTAATTCAGAGGTAAAACGTCATCCTAATCAATAAAATTCTATTTTGGCATAAAAAGGTTCAAAATAAATTTAATTTATTATTTATAATATCATTTATTTGAATCTTTTATTGTCGAAGCAATTACTGCATCTCCATTGTGTCATAATTAAATTTATTTATTTAATTTCTAAAATTATAAATAAAATAACATGATGTATTAAATATTTTTATCGTTAAAAAAAATATTTATAGTGAATTATATCACATATAACCCCATATAAAAAAATTTTGTAAAAAGATTCATGTTTATGATATTTTTATTTTTACTTTAAAAAAAGTTATTGATGCCATTATCATACCGAAGTGGATTTCAAATGACAAAAGTATCTCCCAAGGATTTTATTGGTCTTCCATTACTCATCCAATAAGGTTAGGACAAGTGTTATGGTAATTTTATATTATTATAATATTATTTTTTACCTTAAATTAAACCTATTTACATTTAACCGCGGTAAATAAAAATAAAAAGTTACTATTCACCAAAACATTATTTTTATCTTATTGAACCAAATTTTACTTACATATTACAACCATTTATGTGAGATTTTTTAAAATCAATTAACAAAAGCGGTAAAAATTCGTTTAAATGAAAATGTCAGATTTTGACTACTAGGCAGTGTTTTTTCACTATTCATCAAAAATTGAACAATTTCAGAAAAATACCAAAAAATAACACAAATATAATTTGGATACATCAAATTAAAAAATGATGTCTATTTTAAAAAATTAAAAACATATATGTTTCATTAATTAATTTAAAATTAATTTCTATTGTGAAAACCAAAAAACATGTTTTAAAGAAGTAATATCTATCAAAAGATTGACACGTGTTTATGTCCAATTTCAAAGTGAAATTACTTCCAATTACCAAAATTGACTTAATTAGTGAAAATATAATCTAGTTACACTTTAAAACAAATAAAAATAATAATATAACTATACATATAAATTAGATTAAAAGGTAGTTTGGAATTTAAATGTAGTATTTGTCCCTATTCATTAAAAAATGAAGATTATTAGAAAAATACCAAAATTTCATCCAAAGTAAATTTTGATGTCCCAATTATAAATAATAAATTTATTTTTTCAAATATAACCTATAGAATTGATAAATACTATATTTAAAATGGGTTCGCCATCAAAAGGCGGTAAATCAACCTTTTAAGGAATATTAGAGTATATGCTTAAAATAGGATTCATTCACATTTTAAGCCTCTAACATTTATTGGATAAATATAAAAACCTTTAACAAACATGTGTAATTATATTGTATTTAGTTCTATTCATTCCCACCAATACAAAATCTATGTGTTAAATAACATTTAAAATAATAATATTATATTATTATTTTTCAGTATAACTCAACGTTGGGTGCAACGTAATATTCCAGAGAAACCTGTTGTGGCGTATCATGTACGCCATCAAAAATAGAATCCCATTTAAAGAAAAATTAATATTTAATTCAAAAATATTAATGAATATGAAAATTTCAAATTCTTTATTTACCTAGGATGTTACAAAATATAAATAAAATAATGCCATTTATTTATTCACATCGATATTCTAGTAGTCGAATAATCACATTTAATATCAGTAGATAATTTCATAATGATGGAATGCATAATTATGGACATCATAACCACCTAGTAAAGGCCTCATTTCAAGACTACAAATAAGACTTTTTCAAGGCATTGTGCTAATACACTAGTTTGTGTCATGAGACTTACTGATGCATCATGGAGTTATAGCAGGCTCCACCCATCACTTAATAAGTCCAAGGCATTCCTCATATGAAAATGTTGATATATAACATAAACATTCATATTAAAACTAGAATACGAAATGTCAATACTTAAACAATAAACCACGAATAGTATAAAAATAGCACATCCTAAGTCATACATATCAAAGAACCTTCAATAAAATATGGAAGATTTTATCATAATAAATCAACTTCAAAAAAACATAAAATCCAATAATGGATTTTGATGTAGATGAAATCAAAATTATTTGAGAGAAATATCTCTTTCTATTTTGAAATCATTTGAAAGTAACATAATTAAAATATAAAACATTTATTTTGAAAATATTCTTATAAGAGTTTATGGGAAGCATTAAAGGTGTTATAATGGTAGAAAACAGTCCCACCATCCGTATAAGTAAAAAAATACATTCTTTCTTTAATTTTTCGAAAATGTCATAAAGTACCTTTTTTGGAAATTGATGGAAATATTCCTTTCAAAATATTTTATAAAAATTTAAAAAGGGGTATAGATGAATTTAACCCATAGTTTAGTAGAGAATAAAAATGTTTTGAAATTCATATTTAAGAAACATGGATATGGGTGATAAAGAGGTCCCAATATATACTTAAATAAAAACAACCTTAGAAAAATAAAGAGATTATAGAATTAAACCTTACCTTGTACATTTCCTTAGTATTTGGTGTGTTAACCTCATATATAACAGTAAAATTATTGATATCAAATTATAAAAGAACCACGTACATAAATATTATATCATATATGATCTTCATAATATTTCTTTGTTAATAATATCCTAGTAGTATCACTGTTTCGGGTGTTAACTGATCTGTTTTCCTTTATATGTTTCGTTACATAGGTCAAGTTTGATATTGATAAGATTTATTTGATTCATATCCAAAATGATATTACGTTCTTAAAAATTATTGTTTTAATCGTCAGGTGAAAATTATTCTTGAATGGTTACGATGGGGAATGAATCTCATCGCGTTCATGGAGATGATAATTCGTACGTACGCCCAAGTGAAAATATCATTCTATTGATGGGGAAATCATTTTTAATTGAATGGTATATTACATATACAGAATAATGAAAATTTTATATTTATTATTTAAATCAATTATACTCATTATTATACCCATAAAAATAATGAAGTGTTGAATAACAAACTACACCACGACATGGAGACAGTAAGTCGTATGTACGCACGTATGGAGACTTTTTAATTTATTGGATGGATAGAATAATGAATATGTTTGTACCATATTTATAATAACATTGCAGTATGTATAAGGAACTGGATTTATTTTTTTGGTATGGAAACAACTAAAAAAGTGGAAGTGGAAGAAGAAAAGAACTTTCAAAGAGGTGTTGAAATAATTACCTCTTCTTCGGGTGCTTCTTTTTGATTGGATCAAAAGTCCTCCTTAGGCTAGATTTCTGATCAAAGTAATGACTCAAGGTCAAAGTGAGGGTTGTTGGGAAGATATTTGAACAGTTTTTGGCAGAGCCAAATTTCTTTGGATGTGTGAATTTGAGATAAGGTGACGACCCTTTTATAATATTGGTCAGGGTCACTTTATGAAAAGCATGAAATAGTATTTTATTATAAAATCATTTTCAGTTTCTAAGGGATCCAATTGAATTTATTTCGAGGATAAGGTTTGTATGGGTTTCAAACCTCTAAACCAATTGGTTTTAGACATGTTTATGTCATTATATTAACCTTATCCTTTAGATTTAACTCTTAGTTATATTGTTAATCTTTTACCATGTATTCTTGTATTTTAATATTATAAGGTTAATATAGATACTATAAAATTCCAAGAGAATCTCAAATGGTCCATTAATGACATATCTATCATTATATATTTTCTTTGGATGAACCATATATTTTTAAGAATATTATATCATCTAATTATGTAGTATTTGATTTAAAAAATCATTTATGTTAATTTTGACACTATTTAGTATTTAGTTTTTGTGAAGGTCAAAAAAATGATTACATTGAAAAAATATATTAAATCAACCCTAACATATCATATTAACTTAGGAAATTCTCAGATGGAATCAATAGTCTCAATTTACATTTATTTTGATATTTATAATGTCAATTATTTTAATCATTTGTTAATAAGATAATTACATCATCATCTTTGTGGCATATATAAATTTTATTATTTAATGTCTAAATATAAGGACCTACCCTGAAAAATTACTTAATAATGAGTAAAACAATGAATTGACATTAAGAATATTTTTAGGTGTAATGTTTTAGATAATTAGGTCATAATTATTACATTACATCTCAAAAATTACAAAGTAGACACTTCTACTCAGTATCTATTTTTTCATAAAATAAAAATTCTTAAAAGAAAACAATAACTATTTTCCTGATATAAATATTCTTGTTTTATTCCTTTATCTTACCCTACCTTATACCCTATGAAAAATATTACAAAAACTTGGGATGAGCATAAAAATCTCAGTATGGTTTATAAAATAAAGAAAGAAAACATTCTTTAATCAATACATACAAAACATAAGCTCTTTAACAAACCTCATGAAATCATATTATTTTTGAATAGCACATAGAAAACATAAATTATAAAGGTAAATTATGGAATCCATATTAAACTTAAATTTTATCTATTACAGCTACATAGTGAGTTACACTTTGAATACCCATCTTAGTATATTACCTAAATCTCTTAGGAGAAACATTAAGGTTTACCTCTATCATATTACCCAATGCATTGGAGAGATATCAAGGGCTCACCTGCCCATGGTTTATCATGGAACCACCCATATACATAAACAATTCCCAATAACCATAACATATTTATAACATATAAAACAATCATAATGTAAATATAACACTTCCACATTTCAATCACAATATATTATTTCAAGATATTGACATAATCAATGCTTTATCAAACAATTTTCAAACCCATTTAAAACATTTAATAGATAAATTTAAGAATCAAAGAGTCTCATACCAAATTTAATCTTTTGAAAGAAATTGTAATTTCAAAACATTCATCTATATATTAATAAATCATTAAAACCATTTTTAAAACATGGACATTAATGCGAAATATTTTTAAGAATAAATCTTGAAAAATTTTAAAATAAAATTTTAGTTAAAGAGATCTTAACCAAATGAGAGATGCTGAATTACAAATAATTGAGGAATAAAATTAATAAAAATATTATAATATCATGAAAATAAAGGGGTTCATGATATAATATACCAAATGATAGTATTAACACCATATAAAGGTGAATTGGTGCATAACACCAATAAAGACTCAATGGATTGTAAATTTAGATGAAATCTATTATAAAAATTGTATCCTAAGATTAAGGATCAATAAATTGCATAATAATGTGTGAAAAATATAGATACACTCAATATGAATGGATATTCAATGTAAATCAATCATATGAAATTCACCCATGTTCTTTTTAAAACAAAACCAATTACTATGATGTTTAACTTAATGAATATAAATTGATCTAAGATTGCCCTTATCATGTTCATATCGATGACTTGAGAATTTATTAATGAAGTGATTATGTGTATAAAAAGTATATCCACCCAAAGGAGAGTGTAAATTACAACATAAATAAATAAACTGTGATTCCACACATAATCATATCATGACATAATTAATAAATAGAAGATTGACCCAAGGAATGGAAATTGGGTTAAAAAGTTTCCTTACCAATTTGGTATCTTACAAAACATACACCACATGAAAGAAGGATCATAAAATGAATATGTAAATACCCATTATTAAAGTATATTACACAAATAATACAATCATTGGTAGTATATACACCACACAAAATGAAATAGTGGCAAACATAGTATAAATCTCTTGAGAATAAAAAGTGGCTTGAAAACCCCTTACCACGTTGTAATCAATCGTGTCGCATGACCAAATATTAAAAACCACTAAATAAATCACATAATACCATGAATATAAATATAATCATGATAATATATATCAAATGTTAGTACACAATACTCCACATGCTATAAATAAGTGGTGAATAATGGAAACCTCACGAAATTAAAAGTGAGATAAGAAACCCTTTACCTCGTGTCTGACTTGACTCGTATATTCTGTGTTCTTCATTAATAATAAAATTAAGTTAATTTAAAATTCTTTAAGAACAATTTTTATGTTTATTATTCCTTTTATTTCACTTATTACGTTTTTATAATAATTAGTTAATTATTTGTGTTCAAATCATACATTTTTTCGAAGTTCGGAACATTAGTCCAAAATGAACATTTTATAATTACAAATTGTCCATGTGGTAAAAATTCCATTATCTAAAAAATTATATTCATGATTTATATATCATATATATCATATATATCCAGTGTATATGTATTTATAACATTCCAAATCATTTGGTGTTATTAAATGAAATGCACTGTTCATGGAGACGGTAAGCTGTATGTATTCATGAACACTACTTTCATTTATATTTTATATTGAATGGAATTAAAACCTAATAATATATTGGTATTTTATAATTCCATTATAGTATCTATTTTATTTAGTTTAATTAAATTCATCCTTTATATGTTCCATGTATGACATGAACGGGTCATATCACTTTGAGGGGTCGGTAGTCCACACTTCCTCAAATGAAATTATTGTATTTACCCATTATGGAAACCATAAAGGTATGATATAAATAAAAAAATGAAGAATTATAGAGAAAATATAAATATAATATATATCACATGTAAATACAGTTCCATAGTAATGACCTCCATAAGAGGTAGTAGGAGAAGATTGAACAATCATCGTTTCGTGAGGTAGTACTTCACCATCCACAAAAATAGTATGTTCTTTACCCATTAGATGGAGGTGTGTGTAATTGTAGTTCGAATCCTTCTCATAAAATACAACCAAGTATATTTAGGATACTGGTATTGTTATAAATGTAATGAATAAAAATATTTTAGGTGGTTGGAGATGTAAAATAAAAAAAATAACTTAAGAGAAGATGTTACCTTTAAATTGGGTAACTCAATTTGGTTTGAACCAAAAATGGTTTCTTGAAGTGCCTTCTGCCTAAAGTAAGGCTTTTAGGTGGAACAGAGGGATATTGAGAGATTATTTGTGCTGAGGGTGGATGAGCCAAGGGGATTGAGAGTTGTGAGTAATGGTTTAGAGGTTATGGCTTTTTACAATGGGAGGAGGGGCTCTTTAGGAAAGTTGGATAATATTATTTTATTATACAATTATTTTGGGTTTCTAATGGTCCAGAACTTATTAAAGACTTATATAAGATGAATATTTTTCGAAATAACACCATACAATAATAATTTTATTGGTTCTGTATATTGTTTTAATTTTTATAATCTTATTTATTTTAGTCATTTATCAATGAGGTAAACATTACATCATTATTGTGTCATAGATAATTTTATTTATTGGAAGTCTAAAAATTATAAATAAAATACCATGATGTAGGAAATATTTTTATATTTCTAAATTATGTTTATATTCTAATATATTAAATATATAACCCCTCATTAAATTTTTTTTAGCAAAACAATACATGTTTTTGATGTTTTTATTTTTACAAGAAATAAAAAGTTATTATTGTCATTATCTTAAAAAAATGGATTTAAAAAGCCAGAAGTCTAACCCAAGGATTGTATTAGTAGGAAATGAATCCTTCAATTATGTTAGGACAAGTGTTAAGATAATTTTATATTATTATAATATTATTTTTACCTTGAATTTCCCAATTTACCTTTAACATTGGTAAATAAAAGTCAAAAGTTATTATTCACCAAAAAATATATTCATCTTATTGAACCAAATTTTACTTACTGATAATAACCATGTATGTTGGATTTTTTAAATTCAGTTCACAGAAGTGGTAAAATTTCATTAAAATGAAGAAGTCTATTTTTTAACTACAACTTTGTGTTTTCACTATTCATCAAAAATTGAAGGATTTCAGAAAAATACCAAAAATTATGCCTAAGCTATATTTGAGATTATGAATTAAAAAATGATATTTATTTTAACAAATTAAAACATAAATGTCTCATTAATTAATTTAAAATTAATTCCCATTGTCAAAACCAAAAAAAGCGTGTTTTTAAGAAATAATTACTATCATAAAATAGACACTTGTTTATGTTCAATTTTAAAGTGAAATTACTTCCAATGAACAAAATTGGATAAAATGGTTAAAATATAATCTAATTACACTTTAAAACCAATTAAAATGGTAATCCAACCATGCAAAAAAATATTTAAAAGGTATATTGGAATTAAAATACAGTATTTTTTACAATTCATTAAAAATGAATTTTATCAGAAAAATACAAAAAATTTACCCAAAGTAAATTTTGATGTCCCGATTCTAAAGAAGAATTTTATTTTTTCAATTATAAAACCTAAAAGTGACCAAAACTAGATTTAAATAGGGTTCTCCATCAAAAGATTGTAAATCGACCTTTTGAAGAATATTAGAGTATTTATGATTAAAATTGGATTCATTCCCATTTTAATCCTCTAGCATTTATTGGATAAATGTAAAAACATTTAACAAAGACGTGAAATCATATTATAGTCAGTTATATTCATTACTTCCAAAACAATGACCCTGTGTTAACTACTATTTAAAATAATAATAAGAGTTTTAAATTTTTCGGTATAACACAAAGTTGTGTGCAACATACGCTTTCGAAGAAACCCGTTGTTGCATGTTGAGTATGCTATTAGACATAGAATCCCATTTTAAAGAAAATTTAATATTTATTTCAGAAATATTAATAAATATTAAGTGTCATATTTTTTATTTACTTGGGAAGTTATAGTAAAAATTATAAATAAAATACCATGATGTAGGGAATCTTTTTAGCTTTCTAATTAATATTTATAGTCGAAATTATCTTATGTATTACCCTATATTAAAAATGGTTTAGTTATTAAAATTTAAATTTAAAACTTTTAACTCTTTTTTCAAGAATATAATAATAAATGTCCATATCTAATCCAAGTGGATCTAATAGGATCATATTTTATTCCTATGGTTGATTTTGGTCAAAATACACTTATCAAATAGAATTAGGACATGTGTTAGGGTAATTATAATATCATTTTTACTATTAATTACCCTATTTACTTTTAACTGGGGAAAATAAAATTTATAATTTACTATTCACCCAAAAAAAATTATCTTATTTAACTAGATTTTACATACTAATTTCAACTGTGTCTCTTAAAACTTTGAAATTCAATTCACATAAGCGGTAAAATTACGTTTTATGAAAATTTTAAAATGTGCATAAAAGGTGGGTAAAAAATGTTAGAAAATTCAATAAAATATTATATATCTAATATTATTATAAAATGACTCCACTGAATTAAATTGGACTAATATATGTATTGTGTATCTATTTTTACATTAAAATAAATTTAAATAAAAATAATAATTATTTAAATAAAAAGGCAGTTTTAAATAATAACATAGTGTTTTTCACTATTCATCAAAAATTGAATGTTTTCAGAAAAATACAAATTATTCATCCAAAGATAATTTTGATATTCCAAGTTCAAGAATGATGTCTAATTTACCATATTAAAAACCTATAAGTTTCATAAAATAATTTAAAATTAATTCTTGTTCTCAAAACCAGAAAGTGGTTTTTTAGAAGTAAAAACTATCAAAAGATTGATATGTGTTTATCTCCAATTTAAATGGTAAATTACTTAAAATGACCAACTTAGGATTAAATTATAAACATATAACCAAATTATTCTTAAATACCATTAAAATATATAATTTAACACTATAAATTAATTTGATTAAAAAAGTTTTTTTTCAATTAAAATTTCATATTTTCACTACTCATCAAAATATGAAAGGTATAATAAAAACACAAAACATTTATCAAAACAAAATTTTTATGACCCTCTTCTAATGAAGAAGTTTATTTTGTCAAATTGAATATATATAAGTGTCAAATATTGTATTTAAAAAGGGTTCACCTTTTATATGGCGTAAAATTTCATTTTTAAAAAAATACTTCTTTTATCTAAAAAATGGAATTTGTTCTAATAATATATGAAATAGTCACAAAATGTGGATGTTAAAATTATATGGAGTATTCAAAATTTATTTAATTCAATTCATAACAGTTTTTTGAACGGCTAGTTTCGTAAGTCATGGAGCGCTCATACTCAGCGTTGCGTGCAGTGCAAGCTATTGAATTACTTTAAATATATAACATACTATGAAATATTGGGGTGTTACAGCATCCATTGTCACTTCCCATTTACTAGACTATCACTATTCTCTACTGATGTCATTTTTGAACTACCAGTCATCTTTATAAGACATGTCACATGTGAGAAAAGACTTATGGGGGTGAGAATAAACCTACCGATTAAGACTCCCCAAAAACTAAAGTGGGAGAAATAGAAGACATGATAGATGTATTCATCTCAACCCAATGGAAGAGGGAAACCTAAAACCAAATATATGTGTGGGTGGGTGTGTGTGATCACAATGAAACCCGACTAAAAGATATAGAGTATCACCATATCACTAATCATCCTATGAAAATAATTTTACTAGTGTCTCCAAAGGTCCATCACTGATTCTTATTATCTCATGTGTATGTTCGAATAAGTCATGAGGGTGTCACGTACCTCACAACTACTCCACATATCAAGGAGACACAACCTATACAAGAGGACCTATATCTTAGTATGGTAGGATTATGCTACTCAGTAGATAGGTAGAGGACCCACACTCTGTTGCAATAGGGATATGCCACTTACTAGATTCATAGAGGACCCATGCCCCAAATGCATTGGATGCATGTCACTCAGTAGATAGATAGAGGACCGATTCACTAGTTTGTTAGTGGATTCCACCAAAAGTATGTTAGACCCATTCCCTAATACATCATGCGGTTCTACTTGATAGTTGTTTATAGAGGACTCACTCCCTAGTGAATCAAGGGGGTTCCAATCAATATATGGCAGACCCAAGCCCTAATGTGTCAGGGCTTCCATTGAATATATGGAAGAAACATGACCAAGTGTGTTAGGGGTTCCACACAGTAAATGTTGATAGCGGACATAATCCCTATTATTTCATTGGGGTGACACTCAATGGGTAGATGACTTATGCCGCAGTACAATAGGGGGAACCACTAAACAAGTGTCAGTATAGGGTTCCCACACCTTTGTGTGAGGGGGAGGTTATCAACCCCAAACTATCTCACTGATGATCCTTCCTAATCACTAAAATCATCAAGCTTTTCCTAAAGAAGAATCACATAAATAATATTTTATGTTGTTTCTCAAAATACACTAAAAAGTCTACCAATTCATTTTATGTAGAAAACTGTCTAGGATAGGCTACACATGGGACAAAATTTGAGTCCAAAAAAGGATATATGAGTGGAGTAAGTTATATAGAGAACTACAAATCATTAATGGGTTATATACTACTTGTTCTCACACCATAATTTCTTGTCATGTTCTCTTTTGAACATGTCTTGGAAACCATGTCACCATATATGGAATTTACGGGGTCTACACAACATGCCTCTGCCACCTAAGGCCTACCCAATGTTCTCTTGGTCATGCATGAGTTCATTGGGTTGTGCCTAGGTTCCTTTTCAAGTACTTGGTCATGCCTGAGTACTTTTCTATTCCCATGAACTCATCATGTACATGGTGTGGAACCGACTAGGGAGGTCCACAATGCGTGTGGTACCAACCACATGAGGTGTGATCCTTATCTTCCCCAAAACCCTAGCATTATATCCAGTGGGATACATGACATGTGTTCCTAGACTACACAAATATTAGTTGCATTTTCTGTAGGAACTCAAGTTCTACATGTGGATCTTTATATCTTAAATATAACACAATTTCCACACATTAACCACTTGAAATTCACTGAAATTGAACTTAATGATGTCAGTCATCAATTTCCTAGCCTTTGTTCGATGGAAATCTTAATTTGACCAACCACATGAGGTATATAGTAATACTCAATTCATCTATGATCACTTTTTATCGATTCCCTAGATCCTAGATCAATGAAGGCCTCACTTTCATCTTGAAACATATCCATTCAAACCAAAAAATCTTCATGCTAGTCATCATTTTTAAATCAACCAGAAATTCAAGAGTTAGATCATGCTCGAACCTACCCAGACAATGTCGAACCAAAACCCATTGGACAATAATGAAGAACATGAATAATGGTGAAGAAACTTTTCATTAACTCATTAAATCCTTCACTATCCATGAGTTCTTAGACAATTATAACATAATAGGGATATCATGGGTGAAATAAAGGATTGATAATTCTTATTTAATTTAAATAATAAACTTACGTAAATGGAATCATGCGATGAATTGATAATACATATCAAGAGAAGATAAATAAATATTCATACATAATATTTTTATAAAAATGGAGAAATCAGACATTTATGAGCCCAATCATGATTATGGATCTATCAATAGTGAATAAAATGTTTTTTGATAAAGGAGAAGACCATCTGCATTCACTGCCTCTCGATCAACATCAATTAAATCATCATTTATCATCTGATTTTGATCCTCCAATAAAGAACACTCTCCAACACCTCTAATATATTCGAAGGTTTATGTTTTAAATCCTATGAAATCATCATAATAATGTATTTATAGTGGTATGGTTTGGTTACTCTTGTAAAATAAATTAATGAATTCACTTAACACACCAACCAATGGATACCTCATCTGCATGTTTAGTGTTGAGAACACTTTTTCATACATTGGGTGAAAAACACATTTTGGGATCAATTCTTGTCTTGAATTTCAGATTTGTTGATCCACATAGGTGGTATTCTATTAATTTTGGAAAATCATGTTCATGTTATATTAATATATTTTATATTTTTATAAAATTAATTCCAAATGCACCAGTCCTTAAAATGTCACATCGTCTTAGTTCCTGGATCCAAAAATATTTCTTATTATATCTCAAAGTTTTATAAGGTAAAAAAGATCAATACACTACATCGTGTTCCCTAATCAGTCAGAGGTTATATACCTCGGTTTTCATGTATCTGGGATATTTACGTGGGACTTCAGTATGTACCTCAATCGGACTAAACGACATAAACTAACTAGCTCCATGTCATGTGTTCCTCTTATCATGTGCCCAAGATATATGCTTGGGTTATCAACATATATCATATAAGATTATATGATTTGTATAATACAGCCACACCCCATCGAATCCCTATGACATAAGTATCTGTGACCCTCAAAAGGACTCTACATGTTCATCGAACACAGAACTACATGACATGTACAAGCCAACTAAAAACAATGTATATCACATGTTGTGTGTCTTCTTGTCTGGTTAAATGAATTGGAGTGTACTACCAATGTAAGTTTGGATAAACTATATTTCATGTTCCCCAAATACACATCTTGTATATCATTAATTCTCCAGATGGTCAGCCTTACATGGTTTGATGGTGTATAATAATCACATGGATTTCAAAAATTTTACAACTAACCCATGTAGATTACACAGTGTGTACGATAGCTACCCACCATGTAATTTTATATGTCATGTTCCTGGTTGTCCCAATCTACACTGGATGTGCAACAAATTCATCACTTGTAACTACTAATTAGTGTGTTCTATATCTCGTAACAAGTCCAAGTTCATGAACTTGGGTACAAAACGTGTACTCTAGCTATATGACATATATTCCAATAATATCCAACATAAATCATTGAAACACTTATTGTGTGACCCTCTTGGATTACTTATCATTGGCCTCAGGCGGGATCACCTAATGTATACGATTACTATCTAGAAACGAGTCAAAAAACCCCAAGGTAAAGAACATAATTTCATAATGATGGAAACCACACAGGAACTCTCATGGGGTAATATAATCCCTTTAACTCAATATCTCATCAAAAAGGTTTCACATTTGTGTCATAAACCTATATGCACAACAAATATTTCATTGAATATCTTAAATAAACATGTTTTTATGACATGGGCATGAGATTTATTGTAATTGTTTTATTCCATCAAAAGGGTTATGATATAAGCTTCCATTAATATATAAGTAAAGGATACCAATGATTTGGTAATTCCCTTGACATTTATTTTTAGCCTTTTGTGACTTGGGGAAGTCACTTAAGGTCAGTGGGATTTCATTTCATACCAATTTAATGTGTCAGGTCATCATATTATAGTCACATAAATAAATTTAACACACCATTTTTATAGATGAAGTCTGACAATCTCACATCATTCATGGTGGTAATATTATTTTGTAAACCATTTTTATCCTATAGGTACTTCTTTTTATTTTCTAGTAAACATGGTTTGGAAATGTTTTATAAAAATATTTATGTTTCTCCTTAACTAAAAATTAATATATCAAACTTTATGAAATCTGTGAATTTAGGATCTTTGTTTTTTCTTATCATGGTTAGAACTTCAATGCCCTTAATTCAAAATGCATACCCCACCTTGTTTGTTTAACCATAGTGGTATTGAATAGAGCATCCATAGTTCTTGAGTAGAAATATTAATCTCATTTTCCCCATATTGTGTTCTTTGTAGGATAATATATACTTCAAAATTGTAAGGATTGTATATATATATCGTATTTCACCATAGAGATAGTTCCTCTATATCTTCAATGAAAAAATTACAGCTCCCAACTAGAGATCACGATTTGGAATGTTATGTTCATGGATATTTAATTTTCTTAATGCATAGGCAACCACTATGTCATTCTATGTAAGGGCTTAACCGAGTCCTTTCTTTAATGAAACACTATATATTTCAAATCAATTATTTCCCAATGAAAAATTCAAAACTGGTGCATTTAATAATACATTATTTAGATTTTAAAATCATTATTTAAATTCATTTCACATGTAAATCTGAATCCTTTTCATGTCAACTTAGTTAATTGGTTGGTAAACTAAGAAAAAGATTGAATGAATCGCTGATAATAACCCGTTAAACTAAGGAAACTATGTTTCTCTATTTATTTATAGATGTGGGCCATAACATGACTGTCTTTTCCCTTTGAATGATAAATTGATATTCAATCATTGGAGACAATATAGCAAACGAAAAAACATTCTAGATCCAAAATTAATACTTACTGAATATACCATATAATTCTTTTTCTCATAGAGTCTCATGAGTGATTTCCAAATAATTCACATTCTCCTTATAGTTCTTTGAATATATTTAGACACTGTTAGTGAATACCACCATCTAGAAATCATGATAATATTTTAATAATATATTCATTACATCCATAAACACAAATGGTGTGTTAGACCATCCAAAGGGCATTTATGTAAATTCATAATGTTCATACCCCATAAAAAATGTTTTCTTTAGTATATGAACCTCACTACCCATTGATGGATGATAACTATAACTAATAAAAATCATTAAAAAAATTACACCCCATGCATTTTATCAAATATGTCACCATTTTGTAGTAATTGAGACTTGTTCTTCTAAATAATGGAATTTATTTACCTATAATCTATGCACAACCACGTAGATCCATCATTTTGTCACAAATAAGATAGGTTATCCCCAAGGTGAAACAGTAGGGAATATAAATCTTTTATCATAGAACTCATGCAGTTGTTTCTGGAACTCCACCAATTTCATTACTTCCATTATATAGTTTTTATATATATATAGTTTTTCCAATATGGTTGAGTTTAATGGAAAACAAAACTTCACACTCAGGTGTATGTTTGAGTAATTCTTCTGGAAATAAATTAATGTACTCTTATTCAATATGTATTTCCTCTGTTCTTAACTTTTCCTTCCTATAACTATATTTCTTTTTCTATTCAACTTATCTAGTAATTTCATTAACATGAGCCACTAGAAGTGAAATAGGATGAGACTCAGATAATGAAGTCTCTACTCTAAAAAAGGGATTCTAAGCCTCCTTCTGAAATAGTAATATTCTTCTCTAGATAATAAATTCTGACATTGAATTTTGAGTGTCAACTCATACTAAGGATTATATTAAAGTCAACCATATTTTAAAACAAACAAGTTTTTAACTAAGGAATATTGTTTATCTTACTAGAGACTATCTAATATTTTTGTTGCAATAAGACGTTCATTGGGTGGGTTGAATGATAAATCCTTTCTCAGAATGTTATGAGTGATTCAAGGTTCTTAAAAAACATAAAATATATAAAATAGTTTTTAGATTGAAACTAAAATAAATAATTATTTAACATTTTGTTTATAATCAATGTAACTTCTATAATGTCATTTAGAACATCAACCATAGAGGTAGTAATTTCATAAGACTTCCCTTCAACCCTTTACCATTTCTAAGGTAAATTACTTAATTTCTTGTTTCATTGGTTTGAATAATTCCCCATATCCTTATAAATAGAGAATTTAACTTTAGAAGCTTCTCCCTTCAGTGTAAATTCATTATCATAATGGAATTTACCTCCACACTTGATGAAAACTCCCACTCCCTTCAATAATTTATCAGGTTGTTTCATTCCATACTTTTTATGTGTTGGAAATTGCATTCTTAGATTATTCCCCTTTTTAAAATCTCTATTTATAGAGTGCTCAACCAACTTCTTATTTTTTATATTTCTTATGAAAATATAATACATTAGGAATTATTTATCTATCTTCATAAAACATGATAATATATCTTTTGTGATAAAATATTTTGAGGGAGTATTGTCATTTGAAGGATAGGAATTAACTTATAAAAGAATAGATCAATCTTAATTCTTGGAATATTTACGTAATAAATGGCATGAGTTGTTATCCTTGTAATGTAAACTTCATATACCAAATAATTTCCCTCTTCCTTTTGCCTTATGTTGAAGAATTTTTTTTCCATATCAGGTCATTTCTATTGAGGAATAATTTTTTATAGAATATACCATTAAATGTCTTCTATTACACAATTTTTATCCCATCTACCTACTTAGTGTTTTTGAATCAATGACTATAATTGATCAACATCTCCCTTTAGATGATAAACAACCACAAAAACTCTCTCACATCCACAAATTCACAAAGTAAGAAATATATTCTCTATGAATGCTTAGATACTAATGGTTCAGCATGTCTATTGAATGATATAGGTTTTTCTCATATGAAGTGATCCAATATTGATTCACCATGTTGTTGATTAGTATGTTTCTCCATATAGGAATGGTTTTTGGTTATAACATGGGTCAACTTCCCTAATATAGTTACAATCTGCTCATCTATAGCACCGATATCATTGACATAATTGACTTTCTCATTAGGTAATTCACAATAAAGGTTACAAGTGTCGATATGGTTCTAATTCCTTACATTGGGATCCATTTTTTAATAATGGAATACACTAGATTAACTCAAAACATAATAGATATTGAATTGTATAATATGATTCCCATAGAAGTAAAATATTTTTTGAACAGTTTCTTGAATATCATAAGGGTTTATCATAATGTGTGTTATCTAATTTTTCTCATCTAGATCTATATCCCATGTTACATTGACTATGAATATAAAAGATCACATTACATAATATCCAACAGTTTATTAGTATTAGCAGACTAAAATACAGACATGATTCTAACATTATATTAGAAAACCTAAAATACAACTTAAAATCTAAATGATAACATTATTAATTATTCCATTATATTATTGAAATAATTCATAGTTCACTTCTATGTACCTTGAATATAGAAAACAATGTAAAATGGTGAGCATAGATTATAAGTAAGGGGAAGCATACAATGAAATCTACTATAGAATAAACAAGGAATGAGTAATACGAAAGAGATAAATAATAATTTAATATGTCATATAAATAACTTCATAGAAGATAAATATATCCATCGATGGCATAGTAATATAAAAAACCACATGGAAAAAAATAAATGGTTTCATATTTATAGAATGATTAATTTCAATCACCTTAATCTTATTATCAAGGCCATTTTCTAAGTCATCATAGATAAATAGGAAAGGTACTGAAAATTACTTTTTTTATTGTATAATTTCCCTCCTTTTAATGGGTAAGGGGTAACCCAGTAAAAATATCAATGACATAAAGACATAATCTATGACCCCACAGTCCACAATCGATCAGTAACCAGAACAATACAATATATAAAAGCTTCTCCCTTGAATAAAAAATGATAAGTTCAGCTTCTACCTTCTCATCACTATTTGGCATGCTATCCCGTGCAGTTTCATGGGCATGGTACTAATCACAAAATATGTACCCTCCCAAATGTCCAAATCAAAAATCAATTATCTGGTGGAAACTTATAGCTCTACACCTCGTCTAAAGTAGCTCCCTGAAGACGGTCTAGTTGCAAAGACCCTTGAACATGGGCCATTGGTCACAACATCATACGCAGAGTGTAAAATCACGAAGAAAGATATTATCCATGAAAATATTCATCCTTCGGAAAAGCATCAATGAAATTGTGTGCATCCAGAACATCATATCATTGCTGAAAGATAGTCTCTCCACAGGAACCTATGAGGCTTCCTTCAGAATCATAGCCATAGATGAGCCAATTGAATAAGCTAGACCCTCCAAGATGTGATAATCTAAGCTAGGACCACCCAGGGCTGGAAGACCCAACAATCACATAACAAGAGCTTCACCGAAGAGGGAAACCACACCGATCTGAACTAGACGTGCACTCTGGGCATAAATCCAATATTATCTGAGCTGAGGAGGTACCACACTAGAGGCCAAAATGAGAAAGCACATGGGAGAGAGAGGAAACCACAACGTCCAATAACAAGGTCACCCCGATGACAGTGATGCACAAAGGTCATTAAATCCCATCACCACCACTGAAACCGCACGTAGAGACCACACAAACCAACCAAAGTACTCACCCAGAAGGAGCACGCTATGGATGATCAGAATGAACACCCTCATCATGAAAGACCTAAAACACGACCCCTTCACTGTGGGTGATTGGACCACGTAACACCACAAAATCTTGACCACCTATTTTCATAGAAGCACAACCACCCTGCAAGTATATCCAAGCCATGGATGAACTATCTCCACCCCAAGACCATCGGGAAGACTTCACACCACCGTGTCACCAGGCATGAGCCATGGTCAAAACTCACTGCTACCCAAAGACAACACCATGGAATATCGTACCATGCCTCCTAGATACTTCACCGTGGAAGAATACAGCATGTTGCCCAAAGTTCTCCGCATATGAACACACCCAGCCATGCCAGCAGAACCGAGCCCCGGATAGACCTCATTGTCACCTAAGACCTCACTGTAAAAGGTCACACCCTAGCAAAAAAGAACAAACACCATGCTAACAGATCCACAAACTCACCATAGTGAGAGAAGCCACAACACAATAGAAGAAACTCTGCACAACCAGATCCGAGCATGAATAGACAAAACATGTCACTGCTATACAGTCACACCACAAACACACTAGGAAAGTGCTAGGAAGACAATATAGCTCACCAGAGATGGAGGATGGGGTGGTGGCGATAGAGGGAACCCTAAAACCTTTGGGTGACTTATAGGCTCATCTGACATCCCGATAAATTAGTAAGACGAATGATAAATACTCATACAAGTTTATCAATTAACAAATATTGATGCATCAAGGGAATATATAATTCAGGGAACTTTTTGTCACTAATTATATCCAATACATATATCATATGAGTGGAATGAATAAATAATATATACACTACATAATCAATAGGACTTAGTAATCAATAACCATCTATATTAGGAAATTAGCTTACAAATTGTTAATATATTCCCTATTCATTAAATAGAATATCATGATCATAATACATATAGGGAAATAAGGTGAATGAAATCATTAGAGAATACGGCCAATGTAGCATAGTAAACATTAAATATTTTAACATATATTATAAACACATTTATAAAACATTTTTATGTTTTTTGAAAACCCTAAGAAATATTCTTTTATTTTGGTAAACTTTAAAAATGAATCATTCACAAAAAAAGTGGAATATAACTTTCCATAGAGTACCACCTTAACATGGAAAGGATTCATGATAATGACTAATGGTCATAATAGAGGGAAAATTTGGTCATGTGATAAATGTAAAAAAATCATTTTCCCCCAATTTTGTAATGAAATTTTAAAATTACTCATATGGAAAACGTTAGAAAAATTCCTCTTAAAAATTGTAATGTATGTAAATTTTAATATAATATTACGCTAAAATATAATTTTTATGTAGAGAAAAAAAATTGTGAGATAGTATAATGAATATAGAATGGAATAGAATGATTCCTGACTAAGAAGAATAGACAAGGTCGGTTCCCCATGGGTATCCTTTCTGTTGAATTTCAAACCAAAATGAATTGAAATGGTAATAAAACATATAAAACCTATAAATAATTAAATGGTAAGATAATAAATATAAATTTATAGTGAAATATATTTTTTCCCCAATTAATGATTTAGACCTAATAACTCCTGAATTCAATGTGAGATTAGAAATGTAACTCTTACCCTGAACTTCCACTTAGTTAGGTGAACTATAACTTCTCTATATAATAAATTTATATTTATTATTCATCTAAATGAAAACCTTATTCATATTTATTTTTATTCATTATAGCCATTTATCATTCTTTATTACTCATATACTAATTTTTATCATTAAAAATTAATATTTGGGTGATAACCATTCTATTTCGCATGCATGATTTTGTTTTTTGGTTCAAACTCTTCAGATTTCTTCATAGATTTTTCATCTACAGAATGTTTATTCAAATTTAATTCATTTTTTTATATATATTTGGATTCACATAGTAAATTCATGGATTTTTTTGGAAAATTCTCATAAAAATCCTTGAAATCAATGTTTCCAGTGATTTTTTATTTATAGAAGGAATTGAATATTTTATTATATATATTATTTAAACTTACATCATCATAATTATAAAAACAATCTAAATTAAGGATTATTAAATATTATTTCTAATATTTATATACTATTATTAATTCATGATATAGAAATTATAACCATGTCTATGTAAGTATGTACTCATACTTTTATATGTCCAACTAAGTCAAACTGTATCTATTTTGATCTGTTTTGTAGTATTTTCCAGTAAAATTTATCCCAACATCATCTAAAGGATAGGGATACACCAATCCATCATCTCGGTTTGCTCATTTTAAGAGGCTAAATTTTAAGATGAAAATTTATTGTTAGATTTTTTAGTACCATATTAAAACTATCTAGAGCCTTAATCTTTTTATACGCATTATATATATTGATTAAATAAATTTTTAGAACTATTTATGTATGGAGGTGATCAAAAATGATATTCTGCATTCGTGGATGTGGTATTTCACATGTTAGACAAGTGACGTTTTCATTTTCCAAAGGAGGAAGAGTAGTGGATAATAGTGTTTCTATCAACATAATAAAATGTAAATATAGTAATGATATTCATTACATTATACTAGAATGGTTATAATAGATTTATAAGATTAATAAAAAGAAAACATGAAATAACTCGACTAAAACTATTAAATATCCCCGGTATATCTTCCATTAAATATCTCCTTAGGTCGTATTAGATTGGTATTTTGGGGGTAAAAACCCCTATAAGATGTGGAAGAATATTTAGGATTGTTTTGGGTAGGGTTTGGTTGATCCAAGGAGCTTTCGGTGTGAGAAGAAGTGGGGTGCTGAATAGATTGTTTTATAGGTGAGAAGGGGTGAACTTTTGTAAGTAATATTAATCTTATAATAAAATAAATGTCATTTTCCAAGAAAGTATCACTAAATTAGTCAAATTTATAATATGGGATAAGTCTGGTTGATAATTCACTCAAATAATCAATTAGATACAATTTTTGGTGATACTCGAATTCTTGTATAATAGTTTAACCCCCTCTTTAACCTCGTTAACATAAATTGTAGTGAAATTTGTTTACAGTGGTAACTTGGTTTTATGAAAAAAAATAAAATAGTCCTTATTAAAAAATTGGTATACACTTATTCTAAATATGAAAACCATTTTATAATATTCATGTTCAAAAGGTGGTAAAAATAATTTTAATATAAGTAATACTACCACAATTAAGAAATTTATTTAGAGAAAATGTATTTTAAATATAAAAATATATTTACCTCAAAACTACGTGCTGTATTGATTCTCATGATATTTTTTTTGGTTAAAAAAATAAGAGTTATGGGTATTTCAAATAAATATGAAACTAAAGTTACATTGTGGAAACTTAATTATTGCAAAACACCACAAAAAATATTTTTTATTAGAAACTAATATAACATAGAATTATAAATATCAAGAAAGGGTGTCTAAATTAAATATATTTGTTCTTAGATATTGTCTCAAATACATTTTATAGAGCTTCACAAAATATTCTTCAATTTCATACCTTCTTCTTGGATAGATCTTCAGATGTTGTCGATCTTTTCCTCCCTCACTTTTGGTTTTGTTTCTGGTCTCACATCCTCGGAAATTGTGATGATGGTGGCTGTGGTGGAGCTGGCTTCACGGTTTCTCCCAATCAGTATTGGTGGGTGTTAAATCACCGCACATCAGATATGGATCTCTCTATATCCAATAATATTTTTCCCTTATTAATTGTTGTGATCACAGTGGAGGTGGATGCTTGGTGGATCTAGTTTGAGGACACGTGGGACCCATGGTTTGGGGATTACCTTTGTTCAGTGTGTTAATGTTTTGTTTGGTATGACATCGGCTGCAATTATTTTGATGGTGGGTGTGGATCTAGATCTGTTTCAGTAGTTAGAGATGATGAAGATCTAGAGGTTTGGATGTCATTTATCGTAGTTTTAATTCTTACGTTTTGGTTGTTGATCTAGTTTAGCACTTATCAGGAGTGATTTTCTTGAATTTCACCTTGTTATGCATCAGTCTCTTTGGTTGTGCATGTTCTTTGGAAGCATATTTCTTCACAGGTACTCGTTTTTCTTGTTGCATTTGGATGTGGTGACACGTTTTACAAGTGTTGTTAGGTTGGTGGCCTCGAAAGAGGGATGGGTGTGATGACAACCATCATTCTTTTATGCATCATCACATTGTTGGATGGATGGGTACCATTCCATGATTGTTGCTTAGTGTCTTTCAGTATAGTATTGTGTTGCATCAGGTTGACATTACTGAGAGTTATTTTCATTCTTTTTCAAGTGGGTGGCTCAAAATAGATACGGGTGTGCTGGCATCTTTCATTCGTCTCTCCAAGTCATTTCTATGATGGTTGGAGAGGTTCTCTACCACGTTGCACTGCTAGAATAGTGAAACATCTTATTAGAGGGGGTGATGAATTTTTTTTATTGATCTCACTATTGTGTAATCTGGAAAGGGGGGATGAGGTATTCCTGTGCCTACTTGGAGGTTAATTTATTTTGGACTTGTAGGATATTTTTACATTTGTTTATTTTTTAATGGAATTTTCACTTCTTGTAATGGGTTCCCTCTTTCATAGTTCTAAAATAGGTTCTATATTTTTTTTATGATCAATAAAGAGGTATTGAACCACAACCAATAAAAAATAGTATTTTTAATAAATTTATTTTTACTTTTCACCCAAAAAATAAATATTTTTAGAAAAAATCCAAAACATCACCATTAAATAATTCTCACATTTTGAATCCAAAAATGATTTTAATCTAATAAAATTGAAATGTTAAAAACTTGTAATCTACTTTTTAAACATATTATTTTAATAAATCTATTTCATTTTACTATGAATAGACTGTGCATTGCATTTTAATTCAGGGATGTAGTAATTTCATGTTGATATAAAATCTTTGGCATTAGACACACATAATCCAAAAATACATTAGTCTACTTTTCTCTAAACACTAGGTTCTATCATGAAGAAGAAAATGAACTTATGACATACCCTTGATTTCTAAAAAATATTTATGACTGGATCATTGAAGAACATTGATCAAATCACCTTGGAAGAAAATAATCTCACCTGAGGAGCTTTAGAAAAGGGAGAGGATGAGTGAGGAGTACTTTATTAATGAAATTAAATATCGGACAACCAAATGGGCTAAATCCCTTTAAATTATAGGTTTCAGTTTTTAATTTTTCTCTTAATCCCCTTGAGAAATTAATCCTTCAATGTTTAACCCAAAAATGGATTAAATGACTTACTTAAAATTATCATTACAACTACAAATTTTAATTACATTCCTTTAACATTGAAAAGTGCATAATTAAATAGACCCATACCCCAAAAAATATTAATAAATTTAAAATATATTATTTCCTTAATGAAAAATATATAATTTAAAACATTCACTTATTTAGACATAATAAATCTTTATGAATACCATGAGAAATTAATTTAACACTCAAAAAATAAATTTTTATATTAATTTAAACTCAAATAATATTTTTTTAATAATTTTATTTAATTATTTAATTAATATTTTTTATTCAAAATAAATTATTTCTATAATATTCACTAAAAAAACATTTGAATGTCTTGAGATAATAAATTCAATTATTTTTATTATAATATCTGAAAACATATAGTTGAATTTATTTATTTCATATGATCATCTAAAACCTATCAACCGAACCTTTATTCATATGGATTTATTATGTGAGAAAATGTGTGACCTTCCATGCATTGATCAACATAGTGGAACCCGTCAAATGATGTCATGGGGTTTTGATGGAGGTGTTGCGATGCACCACACATGCACCACCAAGATAGAATAATGAAGGAGATGTAGGTGTGTTTAAACCTATCAACCAAACCTATTAAATCATTGACACCTAGTGTGGGATAAAGGGGTGTCATGTCTTCTTGGTTGGGGTGACAGAACTTCCAGACTAAATATACAGTGCAATTATTGTTAAAATTTGGGAAATATGGTAGATTACTGGATTCATAGAATGATACAAAATTCTCTTTATATTCTTGGATTCAAGTCCCCTAAAGGGTATCTAGACATCATCCGTACGGGCCTTTAGTAAATCAAGAGTTTTGGCATTCAGATCATTCATATATAATAAAATAGGTTCATTAGATTTTTTTATATATTATAGTGTGGAATAGTTCTTGACCCACCAGGGTGCATATATTTGTGTATTGTTGTTGGTTTTTAATCACATGTAGCTAAAATACAATATGAATCAAAATTTATGATTCATCCATTTTAATTAATATCCATCAAAGATCAGGAAGTCTGTTAGACTAATCAGAAGAGCATCTTTTGTGAAAATTTTAAAATTGCCACATATGACTGCATATAATTATTTCATTAAGATTTTTTTTATCATTGGAAAATAATAATAAAAAATTTCACAATATGATAATTTTAATGAAAATTCAACCATACCAGTTAGTCCTACTTGATAAATGTTGGACTAGTCCATGGTTTGATAAAAATACAAGTAGGTAGCGGTAAAATCAATGAAAATGAACAGAAATCGGTAAACTAGTTCTCTAGTTTTTTAAATCAAACCACAAACACACCTTCCAAGATTAGATCATGAGTTTTGGACAACATTACACATGATGGCCCCCATACTTACCCTTATATTGAAACAAATCTCATATTTTTAGTGTGCTGCATCATTTTCACCATGCCATGGGCATGGAAAGGTATATATAGTCATGAGGTCATGCCATGCTCCAAGGTACAATAAAACCCATTTGTTGAGTAAATGTTTTTTTAAGATATTATTTTCTCAAAAATAGGATAATAATGAAACAATGTTTATCATAGACTCAATTTTTATCAAATGAAAGATCCAATGTATCTAATGACACTATATTAAATATATTTGGACTAAGAAAATATATAAAACCTCATAAAAGTTTCATTTCAGAATTGAAAATATTGGAACTCAAGACATTCATGATATAGAAACATATTTATATTCAATGAAAATTGATTGTATGAGAAGAGTAAAATAAAGAAAAATAAAAAAATGAGGATGAATAATGAGAACACAATATTTACATGGTTTGGGAATAATCAATGTGTACACTATATCAGGGATAATATTTAAGAGAATATACTCAAAATATCAAAACCCTTACTTGAATTTATCTCCTAAAAAACATGAAGAAACATTAATTTTCATTTATATAGTTTCAAGACTATACAGTTAATGTGTTGTGCTAAAAATTAGTGGTAGAAATTCCATGGAGCTATAGTATCATGATGATAATGTTTGCACCTCTACAATACCCCCAAACCCCAAACCATCTCACTAAAACCCTCAATGGCCTCACTATAGAGGTCAGACCATGAAAATTTAAGAATAATATATAGTATAGGTTGCTAACAATTGTCCCGACAACATTCTATGGATCAGTGTCCAACATTCCAAAAAAATCAAACATTAGTTTAAAATTTTGGATGTTCTCAAAACATGATTTTGTGTAACGAAATTAAATTTAAATACCTTTAAACCATATTTTCATTGTACACATCTTTCTGTTATTTATTTTAATATATGCATGATCATTTTACATATTAGGAATTTTTTTAATGTACCTAAAAGGACTTATAGAGTATAAAGGACTTAAATTTTATAAGTGTGGTCAATGTAGATATGCATTAAGGGATACCCAAATGCAGAGAGTCATATCTGATGAGTCTTCTCTAGAAAGAATCATTATCTGAGAAATTTGACTCAATAACTTTATGGGTGCCCTTGGGTTTTAAGAATGTAGTCATCAAAAGAATCTTGAGTAGGATTATCCTTCAATACACTGCCTACATTGTAACTTGACCCATTCCAGATAAGGTAATTTACCTCATTATAGTGAATTGAAGGTGATGTTGTTTTTGTCATTCCTTTCCACTTTTATGCATCTTCCATTTTTTTCCTCTTTTAATTCACTTGAAAACACAGTCTTTGGCTTCAATTTAGATTAGGGTAGGATTACCTATCATTTTTTCATATCATTGGATTCCTTATCTTGATCCTATTACTAAAATATAATTATAGACAAATTGACAGTGATTGTTTCAAAGATAAATGATTTGTATTCTGTCTCATTTTCTATCACAAAATCATAACATAAAAATGATGATTGGTTAAGTTTGATTCCAATGATAATGTTAAAAGATTATAACTAAAATTAATAAAGGAAGTGAAGAAGTAAATCAATCACTATTTACAAGCGAAGCATATAGAATCATAATAAAAATGGAATGCCATTACATCCCAATCTGTACAATTTTACGTAGTCATTCTATCCTAATTGGGATATTTTATTTAGTGCCAAAGTCATTCTATGAAATATTTCAATGCACTCGGTATTACCATCCAGACTTGTTGGACTATGAATCATTAATAAAAATAAGTTAACAAATAAATTTTTTTAAGAAATACAAATACAACTTCTAAGTGCCCAGAAAACATCTTGATCGGGTGTTGTGAGCTGTAGTAAGCGAATGAAATGAGCTCAGATAAATTAAAGCAGTGAATGCATACAATAAACTATTTACTAATCAGGATTTATATAAGTTATACTTAAAAACAAAAAACTAATCTAATTTTTGGGAGAATAATATTACTGATAATTGATCACGGAATATGAAAAATTATATCAGTTTTTATCTATAAAAATACCTATATTTCACTATGAATGTCCTTAAAAAACTATTTACCCTCATTATTAATAGAGAAACATGAGTAAATATGAGTGTATCATTTGTAGGTGACATACTGGAGTGGGTTGAATATATCAACCAGTATTCCTTAATAAAAATAATGTAACAAAAAAATATTCAGGCAAGCCCGCTACCACTGGTAGGTGCCCTGGAAAATTATTGATCAGTTGATATGACCAATACTAATAGAATGAAATGATATTAGATAAAATGAGGTAATGAAAGAATAAAATCATTTTTTGACTAATGAATATTTATCCATGGAACACTTACAAATGAAAAACTGAAAAAAAAATATTTGGGAACATATTATTACTGAAAATTGACAGTGGAATATAGGAAAGTATAATAAATTTTATCAGGGAAAATTACTATTGGTAACTAGATTGAAAAGAAAATAAAGAATTATCCATCTTATTAATGGATAAACCAATGGTGATACTATTAAATCACTTATAAGTGATATACTTTATGGGGCCTATGATATGAGATATTATGTCGTGCTAACATTTCCTTTTCCATGTGTATTGTCATGAAATAATGATCAGATATTCATATAATGATATGTTAAATTTCTATAAATGTATATCTTAATTTTTTAAAATGGATTCAATAAATTTATATGATAAATCTCATTATATCCTTCTTCATTTATTAATGGATGTATGCAGAAGGAAATTCCTCTCTCATTACAAATAATATGAGGGAAATATTTTTTGGTCAAAGATAATTTATTTTTCCATTAATCTTGTAAGTGAATGTTCTTATATACCTTAAAGGTAAGTAATTATTTATTTGACCTATGATTCTGAAAAATTATGGATTACCTGTAGAGTAAAAATTATTTTAGTTGATACTTAGATAGCCTCACCAACATTTACAGACCTTTAGAATAAATAGAATGACAGATGCACCTCTTGGAGAAGACGGCTACACAGGACCTATAAGACAACCATATATAACTAGAAAATAACTAAATACCCTATTCTAGGTCCCTACCTAATTATTTAATAGCCAATAAACTAACAAATAAATAGATAATTACATCACTACCTCTGGATGTTACACCTCAGTATTATTCCCAAACCCCACCCTCCATTGGTATGTAAATTGAACTAGTTACCTCTCCAAAATATGGACCATCCCAACCTATAATTCCCACATCCTTGAAGATTAACCTTTTCCTCATGTAAAAAATAGGGGAACAGAAAATTGAGTATGTTTTCATCCTCCAAAGTAACCTCCTCCATCCTCACCATTTCCCCAACCACAACTAGGTAGTTTCCCATTTATCCACTGTCAAAATGGATTATAGATAATCAAACTCTACCAATAATTTCTTAGTTAACTCTTATTACACATAAGGATTATTGAAAACTTATTCACTTCATATAAATGAATCATTAGGTGTTCCTTACAAGATTTAGGCAAAATCATAAAGTCTATAGTATTTACATTTTTATAGAAAATGGGTCATAATATTATGTATCCATCTTTCCACTAAATATAATACCTATACAAGTTATATTCGGTATTAGATTCATCCATACAAGGTTACATACCTCAAATTTCACTTCTCATCGGTGTTTCTTGGAAAAATTTATCATTAACTACTTTGATTATTAGTGGCTTTATGGAGTTTCTTTATGATTTATCTCTACTCACCACTCCATTGGCCATAGTATCTACAACTCCCCCCTAGTATTTTGGAAAATCTATAGAGGCTTATGTCTATATACGGATTCAAAAGGTTTATACCCAATATAAATATATAATGGGGTGTTAGAACTATATTCTTCCCTCAACTACCAAGTTACCCAATGTCATGGCCGATTTGAAGTAAAACACCATAGGTAAATCACTAGGCACCTAGTTACTACCTTAGTATTCCCATAACTTTTTTGATGATTCGATGATATTATCATTAAGTTAGTACCCAATAATTTGAAACATAATATTCAAAATAAATGTTTAAATATGGGATATCAATCACTAATTATTATATTGGGTACACCATGTAGTCATACCTCTTATTTCATAAACACATAAAATACTATTTTTTCCTTGTAATGGTGTTTCAAGGAATTAAAATGTTCATACTAACTAATCCTATCAACCAATACAAGCACTAATTCATAAACCTATGAATTTGGAAGGAATAAAAAATTCATTGATACCAACTCCCATACCAATTCTGGTAAATCTAATGGTTAATTTTTCTAGGTAGACTTTGAGAATCATATTTACATTTCTAAAAATTCACATTCCCAAACATAACTCTTTACTATGTGAGTAATGCCATGACAATACACAACATTATCCATACTATTATAGTTTTTTAAGTACCCCCTTAATGAAATGTGGGGTATTAATTCAATAATGTTGGTATTTAAATGGATTTATGGGATACTACCAATATGTTATTGTAAAATAAAAGTCCATATCGATAAGTATTATCAAGCTTTAAAACATCTCCTCACTCTATGGTTTTTAAAATTGTCTTTATCTCTTCATCTTGAGACAACTCCTATCAGGTCACATGTATTTATTTTCATATTATTCCATAAATTTATACATGGATGAACTCCCCTCTAGGAACAACTCTATACAACTCATAAGACTCATTGTGAAACATCCCAGGTTGATATAGGACCTCAAAATTATACCCCATCAGTTTTTTTCCAACATTATTGATTTTTCATCATTAAATGCTGGTTTAATAAATTTTTTAGATTTTAGTAATTTGTAAAAATGACAAATCATTTCATCAAGAATACAATCTCGAATGATAAATATAAAAAAACAAGTTTCATTAATTTATTCTCATTAACTAATTTGGACATGTTGTTTTTGGATAGTACCTTATTGTAATAAGCTAGTAAAA
Organism: Viscum album; assembly: GCA_963277665.1. Classification (NCBI taxonomy): domain Eukaryota; kingdom Viridiplantae; phylum Streptophyta; class Magnoliopsida; order Santalales; family Viscaceae; genus Viscum; species Viscum album. The sequence goes on along the minus strand of OY728143.1, from coordinate 1,266,889,482 downwards.
TTATCTCTAGAACCAGTACATCTCTGATTCTCATCCCTAAGGAATCATAATTTGGAATAAATTAATTAGAAAAATATGGTAAACCATGTATAGGCACACTCTCAATATAATTTTTTAACTCCTAAAAAGCAGACTATATATCCTCACTCCACCTAAATTCCTGTATTTTGGTTAAAGATATCAATGCTCTAAAAAAATTTCCATAATATCTAATAAATTTATAATCATACTCAATGAGATTGATTAATCCCCTAACCTTTGTTACATTTAGTGTTACATTCCAATTGAAAACATCTTCCAACTTCTATTGATCCCTAGAAATTCCCTCTGCTGAAATCATGTGCTCAAAATACTACACCATTAACGTCCCAAAAGAACATTACTTTTTTTGGAAAGTAACAAATTATTTGTAATCAATATTAATAGTTTTCATAAAATTTCTAAGTTCCCCTCCAATCCAATTTTGTAGAGTAATACATCATCAAAAAATACTAAAACAACCTTTTTGAACATTGAATAAAAAATATTGTTCATTATTTCTTGGAAGGTCATTGGTGTGGTCATGAATCCAAGTGGACTAACCACAAAATCATGCTCCCTTCATGTGTCTTTAATATTATTTCTTTAAAGTCCACATCCCTCAACTGAGCATGGTGAAACCATGACATTATGTCCATCTTAGTGAAATAAGTAACTCTATGAAATGAATCCCTCAATTCCTCAATTGTTAGAATTGGATATCTTTCTAGCACTATTATCTTATTTAATGATAGGAAGGCAACACACATTCTCCACCCACATAAATTTCTATCCATTATTATCATGCTTCAATAGGGGCTATGAGTGTGTTTGATAAATCCTAACCCCATCATATCTTATACTTTATTCTCAATTAAAATTTTCAAATGGTAAGAATGTATATATGGCCTAATGTTCGTAGGTTCGAACCCTTATTTTAGCTTAATGGAATTGTAAATTTCTCCCTTTGGAGGAAACCAACTATGAGTATCAAAAACTATGCTATGTCGCACCAAAACCAATTTTAATTGTTGTTTTTTGTCATGGTCTAGCTTTGTTTCATCAAAACCTCCCTCATCTTGAGTTATGCACTACATTCCATGCATTCAAATTTTTTTCTTATCCAGGTATTCTTACAAATCCCTTGCTAAACTGAGTGGTGTTTTGTTTCACTACAACACCACATACTTTCCATCTTAATCAAATTTCATTATCATTCAATTTAAATTTGTTTTCACATACACTAGGATCCCAAGGAATGAGATCCTGAAAACAAAATCATCCCCCATTATTTGAAAAAATTTAGGAATAAACAATTAATTCCACCATTCATAGCTGAAGACTTACAAAATTACATGGAACCCACTTCATAATCATTTCCCAAATGAATATTGAATTACCGAGTCTCAACAATATGGGATGAAAATTATCTTGTTAACTGCCTTAAAATGAAATTATGACTCTCTCCACTATTTATCCAAACCCAAAATGGTACACCATCTACATTACATTTCATTTATATTGAATTGGTTTCAATATACCTAGTCTTTTCTAGGACATTATATGTAGTATGAAAACTTTTCGTCCCCCACAAACTTCTAATCTCCCCATCCATTGTTTCCTAATTTTTAGGTTCCACATCAACTTCTTCACATGGCATGAATCACTCCAACACTACTCGCATTACCTTGGCCATCGATTATTCCACCAAATTTATTGTGAGTCATAGATCTAGGATCATAGGGGCTTAATTTTTTTGGTGACCATATTTTTCTGTCTAATTCTCCTGTAAATCATTAGTAGTCATTTATCACATCATCTCTACACAAAACTAGATCCATATATCCATTCTAAATACTCCTTCATTTTCCCACAATCATCAATGCACCTTGAAAGCTCTTTAAATTTTGAATTACACCCGTGGAATTCATCATTTGTACTAAATAACAATCGTGCAATGATTGAATAATGGGTATTCATAAAATAGTGGGACCGATAAATTTACCATGAAGAATGTGGATTTAAGTGGGGGGAAAATATTTAAAAAATCATATGAGGAATTAAAATTGGTCACCATTTATTTTATCCTTGATCATTCATTGTATAATTGAAGAGCAAAGAGGAAAAAGAAATACAGTATCAAAACAATATCCCTAATAACAATAATCAATCAACAGTTCACTTATTATAAGAGGAATTGACACAAAATTGAAATGGGATAATTAGACAAGGATAAATCCACATAAATAAAAAATCCTACCTCAATTTATGATTTCCCTCTAGTGAATAATGATCCTATATCAAATTTTTTAGAAAAATCCACAAACATTGTAAGTGTATATGATGCCTTCAGTATCAATCTGATTCTATTATCTATTTTTCTACTAAAAATATCCTCCAAGTCATCCAATAAATTAATATGGTTATGCATCTAACCTTGAAAATTATATATTATAGTGTTTAAATAAGAAAGGGATAGGTCGTTTCACTAACACATAACCAAATAAATTTATAAATTTATTTATTTATTATTTTCAACCTCAAAACAATTTTCAAAAATACCCAACATCGAAAAAGGTTATATAACACATAGTGTAAAAACCAAATTTTATACTCATTGGGGGAATTATATTTTCATCCAAGCCTCCATTTTAGAGTTATTTCACATTTTCAATGAAATTTCAGATGCGGGATATTAATTTTTTTAATATTTTTCAAATCACAATTCTAGACTCACCGAGTCTCGTAATCATGCATTATCTCAATTACATGAATTAAAAATATTTATACATATATTTAAAAACAATACATGGAGAAAATATATACATTACATTATATTATCCTTAAGTATATTCATCCCAAAAATAGAAAAACTAATCAAAAGATGTGGGAACTGATCTAGAATCTAGTTCTCCTGCTCTGAGGTGCTCTCTTAAAGACTCACGTTCTACCAATGGAAACACACTAAGGGAATAACTCTCTAATGTATGATCATCTCCAACTTATACTTGATCTCTACTTGGTACTTATTAAATGTTTCTCCATCCTCAATTCCAATCATTCCCTAATTGATAACAAGAAACGGGTCATCCACATACCTCCTCAGCAGTAACACATAGAAGACCTTATGTACCCAATCCAACTATAGTTGTCGATCCAAGTGTTATGAAACCTTTCTGACTCTGTACAGTATCTAGAATGTGATTTTGAACTTCATGGATAACTTTCATCCCTATCCAAATCTATATAATTCACATGAAATGAGACTATCAAGAACACATGGTCTCCCTATGAAAACTCCAAAATCCTATATAGTTTGTCCTTATAGGACTTCAAATTACTCTATATAGTCCTCATATACTCTTGTATGATCTTCACATTATTTTTCTTAGCTCTCACTATCTTTGGGATCATGTTTAATGACTCTCCTAGATCAGCGAAACATAGTGGTGACCTGTAGGGTCACCCATACAAGGCCTCAAATGGTTCCATAATGATGATGGAATGGTATATTTCTATATAAAGATACTCCCACATGGGTAGGTGATCCTACCCACTATGGAATATGTCTCAAATGATCTCCCACAACATTTTCTCTAGAATATGTATGGTCTGTTCATTCTAGGCATCATTCTGCAGGTGAAATTATGTGCTCAAATACAACTGAGTCCCAATGGACTCCTGAAATTATCTCTATATTAATGATGTGAACCAAGTATCATGGTCTGAAATTTTCATTTTGGTAACACTGTGGATCCATACAATCTCTTGGACATAAATAATACCAAGATCTCTACTGGAAGCTTCTCTTGGATATGATGGAAGTTGGCCGACATGGTGAGTCGGTCTATGATCACCCAGATGGCATTATTTCCTCAAGAAGTACATTATAACCCCATAAAAAAGTCCATATATATTATATCCCACTCCCAATTTGGATCTTTAATGACTTTCTCCAAACCCTCTAGATCCTAGTGTTCAACCTTCACTTGTTGACAAGTGAGGCATTGTAAATCCCTGACCCTAGTTACCCAGAGTCGGTGCATTATTACATAACATTGGCATGATCACAAGAAAGATCAAATCTCAAGAGACCGATTGGTTTAGTAGCCTTGGAAACACTAGATATATTCATAAGTCTTACATTACATCATAAAATGAAAAACTACTAAAACAAAATTATGTCTCCATAATCTACACTCATATCCCCTCATAATATCCCTGCAGGTCATTCATAATTTACTTCTTCACTTCCTGGGAAAAATAAATCATAGAAAACGGGTGAGCTCAAATGCCCAGTAAGGATAACAATATAGCAAAAACTTTCATAAATAAGAATAAACATTTAAGGTAATGTATAACTAAAACAAAAGCCTTTCAAACTTGAACTTTCAACATGGTATGGCATAAATAAAATGAAATAATGCCATTTACTTATTCACATGGATATTCTACTAATCGAATAATCACATGAAAAATCAATAACCACTTTCATAATGTTGGAATGCAAAATGCCAGACTATCATAACCACATAGCTAAGGCCTCGTTCCAAGACTACAAATAAGATTTTTTCAAGGCCTTGTGCCAAGACACTAGTTTGTCTCATTAGACCTACCGATGCATCGAGGAGCTATAGCGGGCTCCACCCATCACATATTAAGTCCAATGCATTCCCATATGAAAAGGTTTAAACATAACATAAACATTCGTATTAAAACTAACATACGAAATGTCAGTAATTTCACCATAAACTAAGAAGGGTATAAAAATAGCACATCCACAGTCAAACATATCACAAAACCTTCAATACAATATATAAGTTTTGTATCATAATAAATCAACTTCAAATAAGCGTAAAATCCATCAAAGGATGTTGACATAGATGAAATCAAAACACTTTTTAGAGAAATATCTCTTTCTATTTTTGAAATCATTTAAGAGCCATATAAAATAAAACATTTTCTTTGAAAATATTCTTATAATCTTTTAAAGAATGCTTTGAAGATTTTATAATGGCGGAAAATAACCGCACCCGCTGTATAAGTTAAAAAAACATTTTTACCTTAATTCTGTTGAAAAGGTTAAAAAGGACCTTGTTTTGAAAACGATGGAAATATTCCTCTTATAAAAAGTCAAAAAAGGGTATAAATGACTTTAACCCATATTCTTGTAAATAATAAAAATGTTTTGAAATACATTTTGAAGAAACATGGATGTGGATGATAAAGAGATTCCAGTAGATTATTACTTATAAACAACCTCGGATAATGAAGAGATTGTGAAATAACCCTTACCAATTTGGTAACTTATGAAACATACAACCCATGAAAGAGGTATCATACAATGAATATGTAAATACACATAAATTAGAGTGTATTACACAAAGAATATAATTATGGGCAGTACATACACCACACAAAAGGGGATGGTGGTAATATGGCATTAATCTCACGGGAATAAGGAGTGAGATGAAAACCCCTTACCTTGTACTTTTCCTTGGTTGGGGTAGGTTAACCTCCTGTATAATGGTGAAATAATTGTTATTAAATTATACAATAATCATATACATTAATATGATATCATATATGATCTTTTAATATTGATTTGATAGTAATATCTTAGTATTATCGTTGTTTCGGGTGTTAACTTACTTGTTTTCTTTTATATGTTTTGCTACGTAAGACATGTTTGTAAAGGATAGGTTGTATATAATTCATATACAGAATTATATAAAGTCCTTAAACATCATTTTTTATATCATCAAATGATAATTATACTTGAATGGATACGATGGAGAATGAATCTCATCGCGTTCATGGAGACGGTAGTCCGTACGTACGCATGAGCGACAATATCATTCTTTTGATATTAAAATAATATATAAATTGATGGTATATCATATATAAAGAATCATTAACATGTTATATTTATTATTTAAATGAGTTACACATCATTATTATACCCATCCAAATAATATTATATTGAATAACAATTACACCACGACGTGGAGACGGTAAGCCATACGTACGCACGTATGGTGACATGTTATTCAAAGGGTGGATAGAATAATGAATATGGTTTTAGCATATTTATAATAACATCACAGTATGTATATGATACTGGAGTTATTATTTTATAATGGTAACAACAAAGGAAGAAGAAGTGGAAGAAGAAATGAACTTGGAAAAGGGTGGTGAAATCATTACCTCTTCTTCGGTTTCTTCCATTTGATTTGATCAAAAGGGCTCCTTAGGTTGGATTTCTGATCAAACTAAGGCCTCTAGGTTGTAGTTAGGGAAGTTGGGAGAGTATTTGGGTAGAGTTTGTCTGAACCAAAGGGCTTTTAAGGTGTGAAGAAATGAGAAGGAGGAGTGCCCTTTTATAAGAGGGGTGAGGGGAACCTTTGGAAAAGCTAGAAATATGAATTTATAATAAATTCAGATTCGGTTTCCAATGGCTCCAAAGTTGATTATTCAAAGGTTAAGGTGGGGATTGGTCGAAAACAACTCAACCAATAGAATTTAGACAGGTTTGGGTACTTATATTAACCTTATCTTTAAGTATTAACTCTACGTTAATTAGTTTCACTTTTACAATGCCTCTTTGTATTTTTATATAATATGGTTAATAAACATACTATATACATCCAAGAGACCCTCAAGTGGTCCATTAATGATGAAACTATCATGATATAGGTCTCTTGGCCGAACATTAGTTTTTTAGGAATTTAATATCAATTAATAATATAATATTTGTTTTAAGAACTCTTTTATGTCAATTTTGACACTATTCAATAGTTGATTTTTGTGAAACTCATAACAGATTGATTACTTCGAACAGAGTCAAATAAATCAATAATAATATATCATATTATCCTATAAAATTAGTTTAATTCTTTAAAAGTTTCATATTATATTTATTTGGGTATTTATAATATCAATTATCTTAATTTTTCACTATTATAGTAATTAATCCATCATCATTGTGTCATAAATAAATTAACTTATTTAATGTCTAAAAATTATAAATAAAGTATCATTATGTAGGAAATCTTTTTGTATTTCTAATTAATATATATAATCTAAAATCCAACATATATAACCATATGTAAAAATTGTTTTTCTAAAAGATATATGCTTGTGTCATTTTTGTATTCATTTTAACCTAATTAAAATAAAATGTCCCTATCACCTACAAGTGGCACCATGGGGTCCCAAAATCGACCCAAAGATGCCTATGGTAGAAAAGGTATCAACCAATAAGTCTAGAAAACGTTTTAGGGTAATTTAGTATTATTATAATATTATTTTGTAACCCTTATTTACCGGATTTAGCTTTAACCATGGTAAATAAAATATTTACCGCAGTAATTATTCAAAATGTCTAAAAATAAAAGTTACCTATTTACACAATTGGAACATCCTGATTCCAAATATGGAATCCATTTTTCTAAATTCAAAACACAGAAGTGGCAGAAATTAATTTAAAATTAATTCTTGCTGTCAAAACAAAAAGCGCGTTTTTAAGAGATAATAACTATCAAATGATTGACACTTGTTTATGTTCGGTTTAATTGTAAAATTATGTCCAATGACTAACAGTAAATTAAATGGTAAAAATATATTCTAAATATTCTTTTAAACCACTCAAATTCATAATTTATCACTATTAATTATTTTGATTAAAAAAGTTGTTTTTAATTAAAATTTAGTAATTTTCACTATTCATCAAAATATTAAAGTTATCCGAAAAGTACCAAAATTTCACCTTAAGCTAAATTAGATATTCCGAATCCAAAAATTAAGTCCATTTTGAAATATAAAATATATATAATTTCAAAAAGTATGTATTACTATTCATAACGGCTAGTTTGATTGGTTATGGTGTGTTAGAACTCGGTGTTGCGTACAACACACGCTATCACATTATTCAAAGAGAAGAGTACCGTAGAAGCTTGGGGTGTTACATTCTCCCCTCCTTCAAATAATTTCGTCCCCGAAATTTCTAGAATACTTATCACATGAAAAGACTCGGGTGGTTCTTCATCATATGTTCCTCGGGTTCCCACGTTGCCTCTTCCATCTTATGGTTTCTCCACAAAACTTTTACCAGATGCCTTGTCCGGTTTCTCAGTACTTGTTCTCTTGTATCAAGAATCCTGACGAGCTCTTCGCAATAAGATAGATCGGGTTCCAGTTCTAATTCCTCATAGGTGAGTACATGCGTTGGGTCAGGCATGTATTTCCTCAACAGAGATACGTTGAACACATCGTGAACTTTGGAGAGACTTGGCGGCATTGCCAATCGGTAATCCAAAACCCCAATTCATTCTAGAATTTCGAAAGGTCCGATGTACCTGGGACTCAATTTACCTTTCTCACAAAAACGTATAACTCCTTTCCATGGAGATACCTTTAGGAAAACATGATCACCGACTTGAAATTCCAAATCCTTCCTTCGATTATCGGCATAGCTCTTCTGCCTACTTTGAGCTACTTTGATGTGATTTTGGATTACCTTCACCTTTTCTACCGTTTCCTCTACCAGTTCTGGGCCTACAAGTTTTCTTTCACCAACGTCATCCCAACAGGTTGGTGTACGACATCTCTTTCTGTATAACGCTTCATATGGTGCCATCTGAATACTCGAATGGAAGCTATTGTTATAGGAAAATTATACCAGAGGTAAATATTGATCCCACATACCCTGAAAGTCAAGTGAGCAAGATCTGAACATGTCTTCTAAGGTCTGAATAGTCCATTCTGATTGTCCGTCTGTCTGAGGGTGGTAAGCAGTGCTCAAATGAAGATCAGTATCCAGGGATTTATGAAGACTTTTCCAAAATCTTGAAGTAAAACGGGGATCAAGATCAGAAACAATCGATAGGGGTACTCCATGAAGTCTCGCAACTTCATTAATATATAGTCTTTCTAGACGTTCTAGGGGTAGATCTTCTCTTATAGCAAGAAATTGTGTTGACTTGGTAAGACGATCAACAATAACCCATATTGCATCATTCCTTCTAGGAGTCTTTGGTATCCCCATGAAAATGTCCATCGTAATATTGTCCCATTTCCACTCCGGTATGGGAAGAGGTTGCATGACTCCTCCAGGCTGTTGCCTTCCAGCTTTAACTTGCTGACAAACCATACATCTTGACACAAAATCTGCAATCCCCCTCTTCATATTGTCCCACCAAAAATGTTCCTTCAAATCACTATAGATTTTTGTGCTCCTAGGTTATATAGAGAAATTGGAACTATGAGCATCATCCAGCATTTCCCTTTTTAGATCAGGTATATCGGGAACACAAAGTCTCTTCCCGAATTTCAAAATTCCATCTTCATACACAAAGTCTCTCAATCTCCCATCATTCACAGCTTTAATCTTCTTTTGAAATTCTTCATCATCGGTCTGAGAAATCTTAATCCTTTCTAGTAAAGATGGTTTGGCAACCATTTGAAAAAGCATTGATGTTTCACCTTCCCTGGTTATTCCCATGTCCATCTTCACTAGATCCATGAAAATTGGATCCCTTTCAATTCTCATTTTGTTCAAAACTCCATGGTCTTTTCTACTCAAAGCATCTGCCACCTTGTTTGCTTTCCCCGGGTGGTAGTGTGTCGTACAATCATAATCCTTGAGTAATTCAAGCCATCTCCTTTGCCTCATGTTGAGTTCTTTTTGTGAAAAAATATACTTCAAACTCTTGTGATCAGTATAAATCTCACATTTTTTACCATAGAGGTAGTGCCTCCATATCTTCAAAGAAAATATCACAGCTGCTAACTTGAGATCATGAGTAGGATAGTTTTGTTCATGAATTTTCAACTGTCTTGATGCATAAGCAATAACTCTATCATTCTGCATAAGGACACAACCAAGTCCTTTCATTGATGCATCACTATAAATAACGAACCCATCATTCCCCGATGGTAGTGTCAATATAGGAGCATTGACTAGTCTTCTCTTCAGTTCTTCGAAACATTCTTCACACTCTTTTTTCCAAACAAATTTAACCCCTTTACGTGTGAGCTTCGTTAATGGGTTAGCCAATCGGGAAAAATTCTGGACGAAACGTCGATAATAACCTGCCAAACCAATAAAACTACGTACCTCAGTTATACTCGTAGGGGCTGGCCATTCATGGATTGCATTGGTCTTAGAAGGATCAACAGAGATTCCATCTTTAGAGACAATATGGCCAAGAAAAGAAATCTCCTGAATCCAGAATTCACACTTGCTAAACTTCCCATATAATTCATGCCTTCTCAGAGTCTTCAAGATAATGCGCAAGTGATTTTAATGATCTTCGTAGGTTTTGGAGTATTCCAAGATATCATCAATAAATACCACCACAAATTCATCGAGATACTCCTTGAAAACTCTATTCATCAGATCCATGAATACAGAGGGTGCATTAATCAATCCAAACGGCATTACAGTAAACTCGTAATGCCCGTACCTGGTTCGAAATGTTGTCTTCAGAATGTCTTCCTTCTTCACACACAACTGATGGTATCCAGATCGAAGGTCAATCTTTGTAAAGTATTGAGCTCCATGCAGTTGGTCAAATAAATCATCAATGTGTGGTAGGGGATACTTGTTCTTTATCGTTATAGCATTGATCTCCCTGTAGTCGATACATAACCTCATAGATCCATCTTTCATTTTAACAAAAAGAACAGGGGCTCCCCATGGAGAAACACTAGGGCGAATAAATCCCTTATTACTCAATTCCTCTAGTTTTTTCTTTAGTTCGACTAATTATATAGTGGCCATTCTCTAAGGGTTCTTCGATATAGGCCTTGATCCAGGAATCAAATCAATGGAAAACTCAACTTCTCATTCTGGAGGATGTCCAGGTAAATCTTCCAGAAATACATCTACAAATTCTTTCACAATAGGTACATACTCTATTTGAACATTCATTTCCTCACTCATAGTTATTTCATTCTCTTCCTCCCCAATAATTGAATTTAGTTGAGCTATTGAGGGTGGATCTAAATAAGAATTAGGTGGTGATGATTCTTCTCTAAAGATAAGGTGTTCCTTATCATTTTCATCAAGAATCATAACCTCTTTATTCTTACAATAAATCTTCACATCATATTCTGAAAGCCAGTCCATACTGAGGATTATATCAAACTCAATCATAGGTATGACGATGAGATCAGCAGATAAAGAACATTTATGTGCTCTAATGGGGACTGATTCACAAAACTTTGTTGCAATGATACATCCCTTAGGAGTTTTAACTGAAAACTCCCTTATTAAATCAAATTGGAAATATCTAATTTTCTTAGAAAACTGGGAAGATATGAAACAATGCGATTATCCAGAATCAAATAATGCATTTGCTAAACTTGAGGAAACCATTAAATTACCTGCCACCACGTCTTTCGGAGCTTCTACCTCAGTAGTAGTGATAGCATAAGCCTGGCCTTGATCCCTTGGCCTTTTCTGAGGTAAGTTCTCCTGACGCATAGGACATTCATTGGCATAATTCCCCATCTCCCTGCAATTGTAGCACTAAATATTGGTAGCTTCCTTCTTCCCCTTGCAATCACGAGCTTGGTGGCCTTTTTCACCACAACTCTAACAGACTCACATTTCCTTCAAGCAAGTACCAGGATGTTTCTTCCCGCATTTACCACAATATGGATATTCAACCTTTCCCTTCTTCCCCTTATTTCCATTCTCAGATTGATCAGCAGGTCACTTCTTCTCTTGCTTTGCTTTAAATTCATAAGTCTTAGAGAATTCCTTTTCGGTCTTGATAGTAAATGAGACAATGTCTTCGTACGGCGAAAAGGATTGTGAGACTAATGCTCAATGAAGAAATGGTTTTAACCCATCAACGAAACGATAAATTTTACTTCTTGGGTTACATATATAATCTCTAGTATACCTTGATAACCTTGTAATGTTAGCATCATACTTTGGGACATTCTCATCCTCCTTTTGTCTCAGACTCAGAAATTGCCTTTCCATATCTGCTCGATGGTCGCGAGGAAAGTATTTTTCTAAAAACAGAGCTTTGAACTCCCTCCATTCCATATTTGATACTTCATCATCTTCCTTTATGTTTTGAATCAATGACCACCATTGATCAGCATCTCTAGTGAGGCGGTAAACTGCCATGATAACTTTTTCCCTTTCACTGCTCCCTAAATCCTGAAATATTTTCTCTAGGGAATTTATCCATTGCTCAGATACTAAGGGATTTGTACTCCCATTGAACGTTGGTGGTTGTTGCCTCATGAATCGATCTAACATTGATCCTCCATGCTGTGGATCAGGGTGCTCCATATGGGAAAGGTTATTATTCATAACCTAAGTAAGTTGTCCCAGTATGGTGCTTAGCTGATCGGCACCAGTTGCATCACCAACTCCACTATAATTATCTTGAGTAGGAGGGAAATCCCTACATGGAGTGTGTGCATTGATACGGTTCCCATTTCGTCCACTAGGCACCATTTCTAAACAACGGCATAAACTAGATCAGTTTATGAATCAAAATACATAATCCCATACTTATAAAACACTTAACATAAATTGAACTATTTATGGATATAATCCATAATCATAAAAATGTTTTCTATGAGAAAGTATATACTCATAAACCCTTCATAATGATTTGTAATGAAAATGAGAGTTATCCTATGCATATCCCCCGGTAGTGTCGTAACCAACAGTGCAGCAAGGCTCGTTGTCGTGCACCAGTTCCCGTTCGAGTCTAGCTCAAAGCGGTGTTTTCGGGTTTTACCCCTAGGTACATCTGTGCCAGAGCCCCCTCTACCTACTCGTATCCAGACAATGATGTATTGCTCGGGAAACTCACAAAATCTCTACAATACCAAAATTCTAGGAAGTTCTTCTATACTAATCCTCAAAGTTCATCTTAGGTCTACGTGCTCTAATCAGAGTTTATCTAAATCTAGCTTCCAAGGTTTGTACTAAACGTCCTCTGATACCAACTGTAACGCCCCGACCCTAGTTACCCAGAGTCGGTGCATTATTACATAACATTGGCATGATCACAAGAAAGATCAAATCTCGGAAGACCGATTGGTTTAGTAGCCTTGAAAACACTAGATATATTCATAAGTCTTACATTACATCATAAAATGAAAAACAACTACAACAACATAATGTCTCCATAATCCACACTCATATCCCCTCATAATATCCCTGCATGTCATTCATAATTTACTTCTTCACTTCCTGGGAAGAATAAAACATAGAAAATGGGTGAGCTCAAATGCCCAAAAAGGATAACAATATAGTGGAAACATTCAAAAATAAGAATAAACATTTAAGACAATGTATAACTAAAACAAAAGCCTTTCAAACTTGAACTTTCAACATGGTATGGAATAAATAAAATGAAATAATTCCATTTACTTATTCACATGGATATTCTACTAATCGAATAATCACATGAAAAATCAATAACCACGTTCATAATGTTGGAATGCATAATGCCAGACTATCATAACCACATAGCCCAGGCCTCGTGCCAAGACTAAAAATAAGATTTTGTCAAGGCCTTGTGCCAAGACACTAGTTTGTCTCATGAGACCTACCGATGCATCGAGGAGCTATAGCGGGCTCCACCCGTCACATATTAAGTCCAATGCATTCCCATATGAAAAGTTTTAAACATAACATAAACATTAGTATTAAAACTAACATAAGAAATTTCAATAATTTCACCATAAACTATGAATGGTATATAAATAGCACATCCACAGTCAAACATATCACAAAACCTTCAATACAATATAGAAGTTTTGTATCATAATAAATCAACTTCAAATAAGCGTAAAATCCATCAAAGGATGTTGACATAGATGAAATCAAAACACTTTTTAGAGAAATATCTCTTTCTATTTTTGAAATCATTTAAGATCCATATAAAATAAAACATTTTCTTTGAAAATAGTCTTATAAGCTTGTAAGTAAAGCATTGAAGATTTTATAACAGTGGAAAATAAAGGCAACCGCCGTATAAGTTAAAAAAAATATTCTTACCTTAATTCTGTCGAAAAGGTTAAAAAGGACCTTGTTTTGAAAATGATGAAAAGATTCCTCTTATAAAAAGTCAAACAAGGGTATAAATGACTTTAACCCATATTCTTGTAAATAATAAAAATGTTTTGAAATAAATTTTGAAGAAACATGGATGTGGATGATAAAGAGATCCCAGTAGATTATTACGTATAAACAACCTCGGATAATGAAGAGATTGTGAAATAACCCTTACCAATTTGGTAACTTATGAAACAGACAACCCATGAAAGAGGTATCATACAATGAATATGTAAATACACATAAATTAGAGTGTATTACACAAAGAATATAATTATGGGCAGTACATACACCACACAAAAGGTGATGGTGGCAATATGGCATGAATCTCACGGGAATAAGGAGTGAGATGAAAACCCCTTACCTTGTACTTTTCCTTGGTTAGAGTAGTTTAACCTCCTGTATAATGGTGAAATAATTGTTATTAAATTATACAATAATCATAAACATTAATATGATATCATATATGATCTTTTAATATTGATTTGATAATAATATCTTAGTATTATCATTGTTTCGGGTGTTAACTTACTTGTTTTCTTTTATATGTTTTGCTACATAAGACATGTTTGTAAATGATAGTTTGTATATAATTCATATCCATAATTATATGAAGTCCTTAAAAATCATTTTTTAAATCATCAAATGATAATTGTACTTGAATTGATACGATGGAGAATGAATCTCATCGCGTTCGTGGAGACGGTAGTCCGTACGTACGCACGAGCGACAATATTATTCTTTTGATATTAAAATAATATATAAATGGATGGTATATCATATATACAGAATCATTAACATGATATATTTATTATTTACATGAGTTACACATCATTATTATACCCATCCAAATAATATTATAATGAATAACAATTACACCACGATGTGGAGACGGTAAGCCGTACGTATGCACGTATGGTGACATGTTATTCAAAAGGTGGATAGAATGCTGAATATGGTTGTAACATATTTATAATAACATCACAGTATATATATGATACTGGAGATATTATTTTAGAATGGTAACAACAAAGGAAGAAGAAGTGGAAGAAGAAATGAACTTGGAAAAGGGTGGTGAAATCATTACCTCTTCTTCGGTTTCTTCCTTTTGATTTGATCAAAAGGACTCCTTAGGTTGGCTTTATGATCAAACTAAGGCCTCTAAATTGTATTGAGGGATGTTGGGAGAGTATTTGGGCAGAGTTTGGCCGAACCAAAAGGCTTTGAAGGTGTGAAGAAATGAGAAGGATGATTGCCCTTTTATAAGATGGGTGAGAGGCACCTTTGGAGAAGCTAGATATATTAATTTATAATAAATTCATATTCGGTTTCCAATGGATCAAAGTTGATTATTCAAAGTTTAAGGTGGGGATGGGTCGAAAACAACTCAACCAATAGAATTTAGACAGGTTTGGGTACTTATATTAACCTTATCTTTAAGTATTAACTCTAAGTTAATTAGTTTCACTTTTACAATGTCTCTTTGTATTTTTATATAATATGGTTAATAAACTTACTATGTACATCCAAGAGACCCCCCAGTGGTCCATTAATGATGAACCTATCATGATATAGGTCTCTTGGCCGAACCTTATATTTTTAAGAATTTAATATTAATTAATAATATAATATTTGTTTTAAGAACTCTTTTATGTCAATTTTGACACTATTCAATAGTTGATTTTTGTGAAACTCATAATAGATTGATTACTTCGAAAAAAGTCAAATAAATAAATCATAATATATCATATTATCCTATAAAATAAGTTTAATTCATTAAAACTTTGATATTATATTTATTTGGGTATTTATAATATCAATTAATTTAATTTTTCACTATTATAGTAATTAATCCATCATCATTGTGTCATAAATAAATTAAATTATTTAATGTCTAAAAATTATAAATAAAATATCATTATGTATGAAATATTTTTATATTTCTAATGAATATTTATAATCTAAAATCCAACATATATAACCCTATGTAAAAATTGTTTTTCTAAAAGATATATGCTTGTGTCATTTTTGTATTCATTTTAACCTAATTAAAATAAAATGTCCCTATCACCTACAAGTGGCACCATGGGGTCCCAAAATCGACCCAAAGATGCCTATGGTCGAAACAGTATCAACCAATAGGGCTAGGACACGTTTTAGGGTAATTTAGTATTATTATAATATTATTTTGTAACCCTTATTTACCGGATTTACCTTTGACCATGGTAAATAAAATATTTACCGCAGTAATTATTCAAAATGTATAAAAATAAAAGTTACCTATTTACACAATTTGAACATAATAATTCCAAATATGGAATCCATTTTTCAAAATTCAAAACACAGAAGTGGCAGAAATTAATTTAAAATTAATTCTCGCTGTCAAAACAAAAAGCGTGTTTTTAAGAGATAATAACTATCAAATGATTGACACTTGTTTATGTTTGGTTTAATTGTAAAATTATGTCCAATGACCAACATTATATTAAATGGTAAAAATATATTCTAAATATACTTTAAAACCACTCAAATTCATAATTTATCACTATTAATTATTTTAATTAAAAAAGTTGTTTTTAATTAAAATTTAGTAATTTTCACTATTCATCAAAATATTAAAATTATCCGAAAAGTACCAAAATATCACCTTAGGCTAAATTAGATATTCTGAATCCAAAAATGAAGTCCATTTTGAAATATAAAATATATATAATTTCAAAAATTAGGTATTACTATTCATAACGGCTAGTTTGATTGGTTATTGTGTGTTAGAACTCGGTGTTGCGTACAACACACGCTATCACATTATTCAAAGAGAAGTGTACCGTAAAAGCTTGGGGTGTTACAGGCATCGAGAGACAAACTACACTACAACATTCTTTAAACCTATCCAGAAAAATTGATTTCATAGGTCCGAGTACAACATTTCCTTGCTGGGATATATTTCCAAAGGGGATGTTGAAACTCTATAATCCCCTCCTCCCACAACTTCATGGATACTGTAGTCCATCTTATGAAAAGTATGAAACTATCACCACATTTATATAATCTATTAGGAGCATGTCCTATGTATATTTGAGTACACAAACTGTCAAAGTCGGTAATTTCATGTTGAGCCTCCCTAAAACACACTAGCAGAGGCATGCTAAAAACCATAAATTATAGATATGAAGCGCCATCCAAGTACACTAAGTATAACTACAAAGACGATAAATACTCTACAGCTTAACTAAAAACTATGAGAAGGATCTTCTACTGAAGATAATATGCACCCACATTCCAATTCCTAGGTGTATATAATATCTAAACATCATAATCCTAGAGAAACTATATCCGTCACCTCTATCTAATGTTAATATCTATATAAGATAAGATATCTATGATACTTTTGTGGCCAGAGTAGATGATAAAAAGCTCAACCATAAAGTAATGTCACCATTTATTCAAGGAAAAGAATACCATTTCCAACTCAAGATCGCGGGTCATGTAGTTCTTATAATGTGTTCGTAACTATTGAGATCCATAATAGATAACATCATTCCTCTACATCATAACACGTAGTATTTTGGTCCCAAAGGAATCACAAAACATTACATACTTGACAACCTCATCTGAAAATTTCAATATGGTGGTGCTCATCAACCTCTTCCATAGATCCTAAAAAGACTATAGGAATCTATCTGTCCAATGAAAAGGATCCCCCTTCAAGGTAAATGAAGTCAAAGGTTCTAATATCTAGGAAAAATCAAATATCCACCTCCTATATTAGTCTTCCAACCCAAGGAAGCTCTGTACTAATGTCAATCTCTTGGGTGGATCTCGTGTTAAAAATACCTCAACCTTCGCTGAGTCCACGAATACACCATCATTTAAGATGATATTTCTAAGAAATTGGAACATTTTGATATAAAACATACACTTTTAGATATTCTCATAAATATGGTGCTCTCATAGTATGACCAGGTAAATCCTAAAGTGACTCACATGATCCTCCTCATATATCAAGTAAAATAAGATATCGTCGATTAATACCACCACAAACCGGTATAAGAAAGGATGGATGATCTATTTTTTGAGTCTTATGAAAAATTCTAGGGTGTTCGTCACATTGAAAGGAATCAAAAAATATTCATGGGGACTATAGTGACATCTAAATTCCACCTTCGGTATATCATCACCTCATACTCATTGCTGGTGATAACATGATATGAGTTCGGTATTTGAGAACCATTGTGACCTAATACATTTCTTGAAGAGGTTATCAGTCCTCAATAATAGATAATTATTCATCATAATCACCCGGTTCAAGCATTGATAATCCACATGAAACCTCAAGATCCCATTTTTATTCTTGGAGAACAACATTGGGGATTCCCATTGAAAAACATTGGGTCTCATGAAGCCCTTCCAATGAAAATTCTCCAACTACACCCTCATCCCTCGAATATCTATAGGGGACATACAATATGATGATGTATATATTAGGTTCATCATAAGATATAAATTAATGAATAAGAGTGTATATAGGTTGTGAGGTAAGACTAGAAAATCCATGAGAAAGGCATCCCCATACTCTATAACAACTGTAGAGAACTCAATTGAAATAACATCCACTATTCCAAGGGAAATACAATCCAATTTGTGAGTAATCAATTTTATCCTCCTATGGATGAGCCCATACTTGACTACCTAGGTTTCCTTATCACCCATGATGGAAAACCTCAACCCTCTCCATAGATACATCGTATCCTCATCCTAAAATATCCATTATGTGCATAAACAATGGATAACCAATCCATAACTAAGATAATGTTGTAATGCCTAATATATACTAAAAATAGATCCCATACAAAGATCTCACATCCATGTTTCTAGTCCCAGTGTCAGAAAAAGTGTGTGATTGGTCACTCATCTAGGGTTGGAGTCTCAAACCACATGGTTTGTTCTAAAGTTTCAACTAGAATCTTTATGTCATGCACCAGATAATTATTAAGGAATGTTTGGATCACAATTGAGTCTCTCAGTACTATAACAAAGGTATAAAATACATAGATCATATCTATAATAATATTGGGAGGCTGATGGTTGTAGGCCTCCACTACCTACTATTATTCCCTCCCCTGAACATCATCTCCTTGAGATTGGTGCGAACCACCCAGGGGTGGTGGTGGAAATAAGTCAAAATGTCTTCCACCACCTACTACAATACCCTTTCCTCTACAATTGCCACTACCCTGTGGACCAAATTACTCATTCCTATGCCTCTATCTTGGTGGTACATCAACCATTACTCTCTTAGCTATGTGGTGGATCATAAAATATTGAGCAATATGTCCCTGACAGTCTCATGAGAGGCACCTCTTCTCCCTAGTAGGACTCCCCAAAATAACCACACATAAATATTATAGAGTAGTTATCTAATAATGAAAATAAATATAAATAAAAAATAGAATACACGTAACATACAACTATTCTCAAGTGGTCTCAACAAATAAGTCTAGCCTCATGAATCTACTTGAGACTTCTAGGTAACACCTATATTTGGATTACTCACTCAAAAATCTCTGACATCACTGATGACACACATCCAAGAGGTCATGATTTTCAGTCCCCACTTGAGAAGTTCTCACTGGATCTCTAAACATCTCAGCAACTATGTAGGGGATTAGACCTAAGGACACTAAGGAAAACCATGGACCATATTATATCTACTTTCAAGATATGGGATCAACACACTATTCATAGTGGTCATGATGATACCATAAACCCCACTTAGGAATGATACGAGATACCACCATGTTCTAAAGGGAGATTCACCAAACACTATTTGTAACTAAACCCATATAGGGGTTAAAAATTCTATTCCAAGGATGTAATTCCACATTTTACCCTCATTGTAAGGGACTATATAATCACACTCAACTGATCCTGATCTAAACTGGGTAACACATTGGTTCCAAACGCCCTTCTTAGGAGTACATGATGTGTACTAGGGGTAGATGACTTGTTTTCCAACCTCTTATATACCTATATGTAATTATCTCACATGAAACGTAAAACTCATAATAAATGGATTTTCCTCTTAGGGTCCATTGCATACAGATAATGAAAAAATATCTTCTTATACTATCTATCCATTCCCATGTACTTTAGGTCATGCTCATGTACACTTTCCCATGTCTGATTACATAGCTCTTCCCATGAACTCCTGACGTGTCTAAGTACACGTCTTAGCCCATGTACATACCCATGCCTATGTATACTTTGAGATACATGGACTTTAGTATCCATAAGTCACATGTTGTGTGGTATGGACCACAAAATACAATATCTTGAACTATTTGTAAAAAATCTAGCCCTGCAGTTGGAGGTCCCACATGACCCTTATCTCTAGCTTACATACCGTGTACCATGTGTTTTATATAATCCTATTATTCCATATCTACATCCTCTAATGATACCTGCAATATCTATTCCCCCAATAAATCTTCCATGATTCATAGATCTATGTTCCTAGGGGAATATCATTGTTGGTGACCAGATTCTGGCATCTGATTCACCTGAAAAATCATCACTCGTCATTTTGTATACCCTTTATACATGCCAAAACCAACAAGAAGATCCAAAAATCTGGTCTCAATACCCCCACGACTACTCATCATCATCATCACACCTCAATAAATCCATAGATTGTCAATTGTTCCCATCATGTTGATCTATTGCGTTGACAAATGGTTGTCCAAGGATCAAATATTGGTATTCATCAAACCATGTTCCAAAGAGATTACCTATGATGAAAATGCATAGAACATGGGGAGAAATAAATAAAAAATAATATAAAGAGTGAATTGAATCCATTTTTCATTTCATCCTTGATCCTTTTTTATAGAACTATGAACAAAAATGAAAAAAAATGCAACATCCAAATAATATTCAAAATATTAACCCTCGATCTATTGATCAATTCTTGTTAGTGGAATTGAACCATGTTAAACATGGGATAAATAAATGGGGATAAATCCACAAAAATCAAACATCCAACCTCAATTTTGGAACAGCCACTTATGATGAAAAATCATGCATCATAATAATTAGTAAAAAACTTGAACTCAGTTTGTGTGGACAAAGATTTTGGAATTGATTCAATTATTTGATCGATTATCATGTGCCTATGATCTCATATCATGTCTCCCATAAATTATCAAGGTTATGTAGAAAATCCCATGAATGGTATATAATTATTTCTAAATAAGATTTTTCTAGGTTGTTGCTCCAAAACATTTCAAGATTAATAAATATATATATTTATTTATTATTTGCACCAGTCACAACATTATCACTAATTCTGAATGAAAATAAAAATAATTTCACTACCATAATAAAAATAATGTTCTAAACTTTATGTAACTATACAAATTTCTAATCTGGTCATCAATTATATATTTATTCCACATTTCTGGTAAATTGAGCATGTACGATATTAATATATTTAATATTTTTAAAATATCATCTATTGGATCACCGGGTTATTGAATCACATTACGAATCAATGCATGGATTCAATCATATTTATAGATATATTTCAAAACATTACATGGGAAAAAAATAAGTTACATATATTATGTATATCAATTCTAACTGTACTCGGTTAAGACAATCCTATAATTAGTTTTTGATATTTACCTTAGAAATAAGCTCTTTCAATATTTCAAAATGTAGTATTTAACTTTAATTCCTTTTATTCAAAATAATTTGTTAAAACTGGTATAATTAACTATTTATTTACTTTTAATTTTAAATAATTAATGATAATAATATTTGGAGGTAAAATGGGATATTTTTTCCGAAAAGAGGTTTGAAAGAATAATGAATTTCCATTTTAATTCATTAAAATAATATTTAATGATGAATGATTAAAAAAATTTAAAGATTATATATATCACTATATGATATTAAATCCATAGAACAATGACTAATAGTAATATAGTTAATTTATGATCATCTTATGTTCAAAAATACATTATTTTTAAAATATATTTTCGACACATTTTTTAGGGTTTTTAAATTAAACTACGAAATGTACATGAAATGAATTTGATAAAATGGATTCTATATTTATAATCATAATTTAAATTTTTTAATGATTCCACTTTAATTGGTTTATAATTAATAGTTACTATAGTAAAAATTTGTCACCAAATTTGTGTTTAAAATTGGTTTATCGGGGGCTAACCTAAAAAGGTAAGGGTTAAAATTACCTAAAAATATACTAAAAACCTATTCATTGGTTCAATATCAAAATTACCCTTATAATATTTGAATATGAGATACTTTTTTCAATTTCTCCTATAAATTTACTTGATATTATTTTAAAACTATGATCAATTATATGTTTTCCATTCACCTCAATTATAAAAGTGCACAACCTACCCTCACATATTTACACATTTCGAGCCATTTGGATTGACCGAACCCTACCAAAATGTCTCTATTACATCCTTATACACGTTATAGAGCTTATATAATTCCCAAAATACAAAAAATATGATTATTTATAAGATATCAAATGGATATTTATCAAGGAAAAGGAAATCGCCTTCACCAAGCTCTTTCTTTTTTTACTTCTTCTTCTACAACCTTAAATTATGTACTATTAGTTACAATAAAATAAAAATAGTATCTTACATATATTGAAATATAATTATGTTTATGTAATAATATTTATCAATATACTTACCCATAAAATTAGAAACAAAATCATCACTCGTGTGTACAATGGACTACAACCTCACGAACCAAATGAAATTTATTTTCCATCAATGACTCACATGTATAGTCATAATGATCAAAATAAAAAATGTATATATATGATACTTATGAAATATTATGTATTCTCTAAAATTAATATAATGTACATTTCCTTAACCTTTCATTATTTAAGGAAAAGATAACGTCACTCGTGTCTACATACAACCTACTGTGTCCACAAAGGGATGTGATTCATTTTCCATGTCAAAATTTAAGAATGGATTATAAAAATGAATATAATGAATAAATATGATATTTATTAAATTAACCTTATTATATATATGTTTTAACTATATCAAATTCAGAATATCTTGGACTTATGTGAAAAAAATTCCAGATAAAATTATGTAGTTAACACCCAAAACCATGGTAATAATGAAATATTATTTGCAAACAACTGATAAGATATTATAAGAGGATCATATATTATATTTTAAATATTAATATTGTTATTTAATAAATTAATAACATATTTAAAACCATAATACATAATTTTAAATAAATTTCACTAAAGGGGGGTGTGAGGTATGGGATTTCATCAAAATTTCCATTTTATTGAAAAATATTTTATATTATTCCCCTCGTTACTTTTATGTGGTGTCTATAATACATATTTTATATATTTAACAGTAATATATATTTATTAAGGATTCTTATTGTTTAATAAATGATTTTTATTTCAAGGGGTTATAATTTAAAATTTACCATGTTGGTAGTGATCTATTTTAATTATCATTTTTTGGATTTCCATAGTTTTAATTGAAGAGATATTATAATAATTCCTTCATAAAATCCATATATTTTATTATACCCTAGATTTTTAAAGAGTTTTAATAATTTATTTAAAAAAATATTTCTTTTTAACTGCAATCAAAAAAATTAATTTTTAAAAGAAAAACAAGTTTTATTTATCTTTTAATTAGATATATTTTCCTTCTGAGTCCATATGTGTCATTATTCATTTACAAAAGTCATTTATATTACTCAAATGACTTGATAAGGAAATTTATGTTATCCTTAAACTTTTAAAACGGTTTAAAGAAATATTTTTTCTTTTTTCTGGAATTTTTGACTTTTCCTTTCTTTAAAAAACTCAAATGGAATGTTTTTTGCATATGCAGTATTAACAAACATACCCGCCACCATAACCGCTTTATGGTGTTTAGATTCTTCTATATTTTTTCAATGGTTTTTAAAAGAAAAATATTTTTAAAATTATAATTTTATTATCTAACATCCATTTTATATATTTTATAAATGGATGTTATTTTATTACAAATATTATATTAATGATGAAGCAACGATCACCTCTTATCTCTTTTTAATTTTAGTGTCTTTACCATTCTCTTGAAAAATTCAATTTCTTATGAACATTCGAAAATTAATTTCTCTTAAATATAAATATTCATTATATCATGTATATAATTATTTTATAAACCATGTACAATTTTTACATGTGGGGTTTTACTATGAATCGTATTAGATTTACTAAGGAAAATATCAACAAATTTTTATTCTTTAATCAATAATGATATTTATTGATATGGAATATTACCTATGAATTGAATTGATCATTAAATTTATGAGTAATGCTTTGGAAATTTAGTGATGGGTGGGGATCATTTATGTTTATCCCCTTGATGAATCGACAGGTCTCATGAGACCAATTATTTGGAAAAATTGAATGGCTTTTTGGAGTATACCAACCCAGTTATTAAACAACCCTAGTGAAAGGCCTTGATGATATAGATATCATGATGTCTAAGATCATGACATCGATTATTTCCTTCATTGAGAATATTGTTATTAATACCCATAATATTATTTCATTAATATTATCCATGAATTCATTTCATGCTCATGTTAATGAATAAATGTATTTTTTCAGTTATTTACATTTACACATTTATTATTGATTATTTATTGATGATAGACTCTATTGTACATAAAAATTACTAATCATTTGAGCACACTGTTATTTTATATCATTTCCCATAGATATGAATAATATTTATTTTAATGTGTTTTAGGATTTCAATTTTTTTTATTACTACATTTTATGATTTATTTTCAATATAGAAATGGGAATCACATAAGTATTTGGTTCTTCAAGAATAATAAATAGATCGACATTTTGTGAATAAATCCCTTGTATGTATGAAAATGTAATAAACCAGACACCAACTCTATGTTAGTAGATTTGGGTTTATTACATCAACCACCACTATGTTAGTATTCCACATCAATTTGATGTTATTTCTTATGGTTTGGAAAGTTACACATATGATTATGTGTTTTAAAACTCTAACATTTATTAGCATCCTAAGAAAACTATAACATGGATTTATGTGGAATTGGTTTCATGAAATTCTGACTAAATCTATGGTTTTGGATTTACAATTTCAAAAACATTCAATATCATTTGTTTGGTGTTGACCCCTGATTTTCTTTTAAAAAAACATTGATATCCTTTAAAACATATTATAAGGAAATTATGAGAACACTCCACAACATATGGATGTTATATCTACTCACAAACATAATAAATAATCTAACTATATTTTTATAATAATTTCATGTCAATCCAATGTTTTTTTTATAGTTATAATTGTTACACTCATGTTTTAGTGTTTAAAAAAAATAAAAACACATTAACGGGAATCTTGGAAAAACTGAAACATGGGTTGAAATGGATTCAGATCATACATTTTAAAAATAAATCTATGGTAATTTTAGTATGATTTTATGTCCCTCCAATATAAGGTTTTTGGGTTTGACACCATAATACACCATTTTGAATACATTTATATCTTTTAAAACTGCTTATTGATTCATTTTAAAACATGCCAAATTAGATGGATGTTCCATCTAGTAATACAAAACATAATTAATTGAACCATTGTCTTCCCAAGAATTCACAACAATATGAGTTTATTTACTACTATTTTGACCAGTACACACACATTTTTGTGTCTCACAAGACTTAAAATTCATTTATAGGAATCCGAAGAAAACAATAACTTGGATTTTCATGGAGTTGATTAAGAAAGATAAGAAATAAATACATGGTCATTTTACTCTGATTTCATGGAACTATGAGATCAGTTTTTGTGTTTTACCCCATGGCGCTTATTTTTAAGACATTAACATCTTTTAAAAATTCTTAATAAATCATTTAATACACACCACACCTCATATAAAAATGTTTTCTACTATTACACATAAAAAATAATTCAA
The DNA here is from genome assembly GCA_963277665.1 of Viscum album. Taxonomy (NCBI): domain Eukaryota; kingdom Viridiplantae; phylum Streptophyta; class Magnoliopsida; order Santalales; family Viscaceae; genus Viscum; species Viscum album. The sequence continues at coordinate 1,266,863,324 of OY728143.1, read as the reverse complement.
CTATAGTTTTCCCATTATTTCACATCAATATAAGGATGTTTCATACGGTTTTGACAGTTATATGAATGTTTTACTATTTTGAATCATTGAAAAAGAGTTTACAAGAATTGAAAAAAAACAATAACTAAAATTTATATTGTGTTTTTTGATACATTTAAAAAATAAATCTATATTTATTATAATATGATTTCACATCCCACTTAAGCCTTTTGTTGTGTTTTGACCCCCTCCACATGTTTTTAAAGATTTAAAATCTTTTAAAACAGCAATTCAGTCATTCTAAGCGCACCAAAAATAATATATTTGTGTTTTATACTCACACAAATCATAGATAATTCAACTATAATTTTATTATGATTTCACTACAATATGAGGTTGTTTCTTATGGTTTTAATCTTTACACGCATGTTTTACTATTTTAAACACTAAAAATGAATGTATAGTAATCCTATGAAAAATAAAACTATGGTTGACTTGGAATTAATTCCTACGTTTCAAAAATAAATGTATAGCCATTTTACTATGATTTGATAGCCCTCAGACATCGTTAGTTTCTTTTTTACCCTAATACATGCATTTTTAAAGACTTTGAAATCTTTTAAAACTGGTTATTCGATCATTTTGAGTACACTGCATGTCGAATTGAATTTTTTTTATTAAAACATGTCATAAATAATTAAACCATTTATTTATCAAAATTTAACATCAATTTGAGGTTGTTTCCTATTCTTTTGAACATTATACACATATTTTCATGTTTTAAAACACTAAAAAAGCATTTACATGCATTCTGATTAAAGAGTAACATAGATTGATGTGTCGTCAGTTCCTAAATTTTTAAAATTATTATATGATCATTTTAATATGATTTAATAGCCCTATTATTTCATTTTCATGGTTTTGAACCCTTGATGCTTGTGTTTAAAGACTTTTAAATCTATTAAAGTTTTTTATTAGGTCATTTTGAGTGTACCACATATCGGATGGGCATGTAATCTACCCATAAAAATAATAAACAATTAAAAACAATTTTCGAAGTATTTAATGCCAATAAAAGGTTATTCTATGTAGGTTTGATCATTATACACACATTTTCATCTTTTAAAATAATAAAAACGTGATTACAGGTATCCCAAGAAAATTGTAACTTGTATTGATGTGGCGTCCATTTCTAAATTGCAAAAATAAAGAAATGGTTGTTTTTATATGATTTTATAGCTCTCAAATATCATTTCATCTACTTTTATACACTGAATCATGTTATTAAATACTTTGATATGTTTTGAAAATTGTTATTGGGTTAGTCTGAGAAACATGCATATCATATGAATGTTTTGTTTTCTTATACGCCTAAAAAATAACCCAACCATATTTTTCCCATGGTTTCACATATATATGAGATATTTTACTATGGTTTTGACCATCACACACACATTTTAGTGTTTAAAAACACTAAAAATGTGTCTATATGTACCACATGAAAACTGTATTTTTGATTTACATAGTGTCTTTTTTATAGTTAAAAAATAAATCTATGATTGTTAACCTAATTTATCATTTCCCTTTAATATTTTTTTCTTGGTTTCGAATCCATATCATATTTTTTTAAAGAAGTTATATTTTTCAAAACAACCTATTGAGTCATGGATTGATTTTAGAATCTACCTCAGTGTGATGAGAAATAATATTGGAAATTTCCACAAGGATCATGCCTTTCATCCATTGAATTAAATATAATTATGAATATTCCTTTTCGATCCACCACTGATCTGATGTTTTCCTATAATATTCAGGTTATTTTACTTTGTATTTTAGCATTGAGATTTCTCTCAATGATTTTCTATCAATGGAACAACTCAAAACCCCACTAGGTGTAGTAGTAAACAATTTTGAAACCCTACTAAAGAAAGACAATGGAGTATACCAAAAACCCATCACCCATATATGCTCAGGATTATCCTTCCCTAAAACAATTGCAACTACATTGTTCTAGGAAATCAGTGGTTATTGTGGTGAGTTTACATCCTCAGATTATTGATTTTTAATATGTCAATACACCAATATTAGCCATGTTTTTTTAAATTATCATAACATCCTAATATTATCTAATTATAAAATTTTCAATACTAATTAATTTTATTTCATTACTATAAAAAACATATTATTCAGAAATAAATAAATCAATAAAAAATCCTTAAACCTGTTTAATTAGGGATGGCTACATATTTGAAATGACGCTAATAAGGAAAATTGGCAATATTTGATCCATGTAGATAGCCTCATTTAATTGTGTTTATCGTTTGTTTCTTGATGTAATTTTTTTTATGTTTTTATATTTTTATATTTATTTAATAACATTTATTGGTAAATAAATCTACTTAATATAACATCTCCAGTAGGTTCTTTTAAAAAACAGCCATCAGGTTTTTGATTAACTTTAAGATACATCTATATCTCACCATTCTAGTTACCTAATTCTAGAAACTTTATAAAAAAATATATGTAATCATTATAAAAAAACATTAGTTATAATAAAATAATAAAAATAATAATGGAAAAAATATCACAAAGGGTGTTACTTTTCTTGAAAAACTCTATGAGCCATCGAAATGAGCTATGAAATTTTTTCATGATTCATAATATTTTTTAGGTAATTTCTTATAAAAATAGAAATATTAATAAAAATTATAATTTGATTATGTTTATTTTAAAATTATACTATACAATATGCAATTACCACAGGACGTGTATCCAAATTATTATTTACAAACTTCTTCCACTACTCCTATGAGACACCTTATGTAACCTTCTCATACTTCTTTAAAGAGATCATAGACGTGTCATTAATATATTTCCATAATATCCAATTATGGTCTCTCCATTTTTTCCCAAAATTGTTATGGTCCATGGGTGTTAAATAGAGTCAGGGGAATCAAAATGAAAACAAATCATGAAATAAAAAAAATAACACTTTTTATTTATATTAATAATTTTAATTATTTCTTTTAAATTAGTTATAAATTAATGTTAATGTAATATTAACTTTACTTTGTTATAAAGCACCTCATTTTTTCAAGCAATAGGAATATTCCTTGAATATTTATAATTAATGGGAAAGCTCACTATCTCTCAAGGAAGTCACCCAATAACCTATTAATAGATTATATAAGCATAACCAGTTGGCACCCCAAACTCTTCAGATGGAAATATATTTTTTAAGTCTATTAGGTCTCATACAACTATTGTATAACTATTTATATATTTTTTGTTATTATCTTTATCATTTTGAAAAATTTATTAAGAAATTAATAAATTAAATAGTTTTTTTTAGAATGATATATGTACAACTAATAGATACTCACAAATATACATTATATGGAGGGGTGAAAACTACTCTATCTCTGGAAGTACATTAGTTAGTGGGCTACCAACAACAATGGAGAAAGTTATTGCCTTCATAGAAGTCTCTAGTACAGAAAAATTCTTTTGATAAACTGATTCTAATGGTAGTGGTGGTATGGTTTGAGATATTGATTATTTAGGTTCTAAAAATAATAATTCTTAGCATTCCTATAATTTAAATTTTTTAAAATATATTCAATATAAAAAATACTAAATTAAAAATATTTGTACAAAAAAAAAGAAAAAAATTAAAAATTTATATATGTAAAAAATACTTATAATTGAGAAATTGTAATATAGTTTCAATAAAAATTTATAAATTAAGTTATATTTATCTACATTATCTCCATTGTTATCAAACATTATTTTGAAGAGTATATCATCTTCAAAATCCCTTTAAATTTATCTTATTTCCATATTTTCAGGAAAACTCTATTGGATGTTTTGTTCTAGATGAGGTTCACACTCATAATGTACCAATTGACCTTCGTCACCCATATCATACAAGTCTTTTTTATTTTATATATAAAATACAGTCATGACTTCTTCTATTTCATCATCAACAGAATAAACTATCATCACTTTTGAATCCAAGATAAATGGATCATGCACTTAAAAGACATCGATTTGGATCAAGTGAGAGAAATTCAAAGAAGTAAAATTTAATAAATCGATCATTATAACCCTATCAATGTTAAAACACATTCATTTTAATAAGATAATATAAAATTGACCTAGAATGTTTAATTAGATTATATCAATCATATTCATATGGTGTCCCACATTTTTATGTTTAAATACAACACTATTTTGAGTTTTTACGAATTATTAATGCTAAACTTTTTGAAACTTAAATCCATGAATATTGTAGTCATTGAATCAATTTGAATTACATAGAGTACCATGATACAAAAAATTAAAATCATTTGATATTTTTTATCAATTATAATCATTCAATATCTTGAAAAGAATATATAAGGTTTTATCTTTAACATAGAAAAAATAACTACACATGACTAATATGAATATGAGTATATACTTACACAATAGATGAACAATTAAAAAATCTCATGGTTAATAACTTTTGTTAAATCTAGATATTTTCAAGATTAACCCCTTAGTCATCTCTTTTATTTGTAATATAAATTCTTCAATAAATAGATCTATAATAAGACTATTGAGTTTCACATATCCGTATTCTTATAGTAACTACAATTCAATTACTATAAAATTTAAACACTTCTTAACTAGTTATTTAGTAGTTTGAAATATTGATGACTGTTTTTCATAATGATAATTATTGGAGATGTCATAAAAAATTATTACATTATTCAATCTAGTCTTAATCCTATCCAAATACATAGAATATATGGTCTATAAATATTTTTCTATGTAACCTTTAACAATAGATCCCTCAATTTGAGCTTTATTCTTCACATATCATTTCATATGACCTATGTACCTGATGAAAAAGACATGAAATATCAAAAAAATTAAAAAATTATTTTATAAAATTTAATTCAGGGATTTAAATAAAAATAATATTACCATACCCAACAATTGGACACATCCATCAATATTGTATCAGTCCATCATGTTTATCTTCTTCAACTAAAGGAATAGTTGAATAAGTCCTGATAGTGAAAAATGAAGGGATAAATAATATATTCAATTGAAAAAGTGTCCAAATAATTCATTCTTAATTTTTATAAATCTTAGAAATATTTAATGTTTTTCCAAAATGATCTCTAAATAAGTTACGCAACTCAACTAGAAATTTAGTTACTTTTTGGGGTAACAAATTAAAATTTTCCAATGAAAAAAAATAATTCATCATAATATGTGAGTCATAACTTTTCAATCAATTTATATTTCAATAGTATAAGTCAAATCACCATGAAATTTAAATTAAATATCCATATAGCACTTTAACATTATTTAATGTTTGAGGAAAGACAACTTTGTCATGATTTTCCTTTATAAAAATTGAATAAGGATACTTTCCATTCTCGTTTTCTGAAAAAGAAAATTTGTATTCATTGATTCCAAATTCTTATCAGCATTCATGTGATCCTTTGATTTACCCTGGTCATTAAGAAATGAAAAAATTACATATTCACATATTTCCTTCTAAATATGCCATATTTCAATATGATGATAAAAACATTAAACTCCCAATAAGGAATTTTGAAAAATATACTTATTTTATTCCACTATTTTGTTCTAGTATCTTCGGATATGATATACACTACCCCTTCATTAAACTTATTAAATTTTCCAAATACTATAGTGGAATTCATTAATTGTCTCAAGATGTTAGATAACACCTTCAGTGACATTCCCAAATCAATATCTACATTTAATTATTTCTTGCTTAACATTAATTTATTAGAATAATCAATAAATTATTTATGAAACATAAAACAAAATTTTCTAGAATGAGGTAATTATTGTGGTTTGAAATCAAAATAAAAAACTTGAAAAGTCAAACCAGTATGTGTTTTTCAGCTGGATAAGTTTCTAGTTAAGTAAAGTCGTTAATTTTACACATTAAAGTAGCATATATTTTGAATATTTTTCTCATTTAAGCTTCATGTGTTTCTACACCATTATCCCATAATTCGAATAATTATTTTATTAGATTTTAAAGGTATACGTCAATGCCATTTCAAGGAATATTCTTCCCTAGAATAATCATCAAGATAATGAAATAATTATTCTTCATAAAAATATATGAAGGTATATTATAGGGGTTCAAAACATCTTCATATGTTAAATAATTAGTACTTAAAGTACCAAAATGGTCAAAACCATTATAAGAGAATCCCTAACATAAATTCCTAGGATCCAAAGAAAAATTGGGATATCATGAATCAATCACCTTCCATGATATTGAATCTTTTTGATGTATCATAAAACAATAATTTTTACTATATTTATCATGCTACTTCATGTCTTATGAAGTCTTAAACATCATGAATAATCCTTGCAAGCATGGTTTCTGAATAAAGTAATGCAATACCTTTATGTATTTTTTTTCTTTTTCATCTTCTTCTGATTGTGACATTCATTTGTACTCTCACTATTTCTCTTTGACATCGATATACTTGTATGATATCTTATGAATTATTCTATATTATACATTTATATACAATAAATCATGAAATCATTAGGTAATGTATGTTTATTTTTATAATCAAGTCCAATTTTATAGATGATTTTATTTATCTCATAGAAAGTTGCAGGGATTATAGCTTCACTAAATGAATCATGAAGAAAATATTAAATCATATACCCTTTTTTGTTAGTATTTATATAGAGATATTTTATATAATAAAATTATGAATAAAATGAATCTTTTAATACTTGGAAAATTCTTCATAATATTCAAGTATTCCATGTTCAATTAATTTAAAAATAAAATTCGTTGTTCACTGAATTTTGGAGAAATATTAACATACATAGGATAAAATGAAGGTTATTTTGCTCAATTTAAAAATTATAAAGTGTAATCTATAAATACATATGCATCATCTATCACGTTTCAAACAGAATTATAATATGGTGGCCCAATTTTCATTTCATTGACTGTATGTTCGTTATTTTTTATTTCTATAACATTTGATTTGTGAGTAAAAATCAAATATATATATTGATCTTGAACCTATTTGAATATCAAGTGATCATATAAATCATTTCTACTCATCCATCACTTGAATTTATAATCCTGGTACAGATATTTTATTCTACTATACACTTAATGGTTTGAAATTTAATAATCTAAAAATTCTTCCAAAGCCTTTGCATTCAAAGTTATTTTTATAGGTAAATTAATAAAAATTTTGTCCATACATGTTGAATTTCCACTATACTACCTACACATTCAAATATAATGATAAAAATATTTAATCAAACAAGTACAATCATTTTTTTAATACCACTCGAATTAATCATTGACCAAAGAATGTTCTTGATTCAACATAACACAAATTCAACATGAAAATGACCCAATATGGCATAAAAACATAAATATATAAATTAATAAATATTACCCCTCTTAATTACAAGGTTAGATTTTAAGGAAGATAGTCAGTGATGTAAGGAGAGGGTAACAGATAGTGTGGATTTTAGGGATAAAATCCCACCAAAGATAGACTCATGCGTAGAAAGGAGTAGGGGATATCGGTATGGGGTTGGGATGAGGATATTGTAACATCCCAACCTAAACTAGTGGATCTAAAATGGAATTTCTGATGATCTCATGCACATCTCCCCACATGAAAGAGGCTGATGGCCTTTAGTGAGGGTTTATATCTCCCAATAGGGAGACTATAACATGTCTATCATTTCATTGGATCGATAACAACAATAAAAAATTTAATAAAACAATATAGTAATCATGTGTAAGTGAATACATGACATAAATTTTATATAAATGAAACAGATACCAATGTGGAAATCTTCCCATACTAATAAAGTAGATAAATAAAAAAAATAAACTATGGGCCACTGGAGTCCACTCCCACCCACTTCTATCTCCATCATCCTCTGTTAAGATATCCACCTTAATTCCCTTTCCATTCATGAGATGTATAATGAAATGGATGGGAGCAATAAAATTTCTAAGTAGGGTTTGAGTTTTTCTCAAGTAGAACAATTATATTCCAATATTTATTATGAATGCATAATATAAATAAACATGAAATAAAAATATGATTGGTCTTTCACCAACTACGACACAAAAAACCCTTATCCATACCTTCATCATATCCACGCTAAAACGATAAGAGTATATTTTGATAGGAACTAAACCAACCCTAGTAAGACATGCTAACAGTGTCGAGGATATGATACTCAGTGTCATCTATCCCTCAAGAGGACCATGAAACCAAGTTCCACTAGATGAGAATATTTATCTCACACATTGACCAGGAAATAACATGGTGAATGGATCTTGGAAAATCAAGGATACCTTAATAACACCCTTGACATGACACCATGGATATCGCATACCTTCACACCAAGATCAAGTCCCTCATCGCTATCATCACAATCATGTTCACTCCCCCACTAATGGATAATCTATCACAATGGTCTACCTAACTCAAGTAAAAATTAAATCCTATAAGGAAATAGTAATGCACATATAGGTTGATCACACAAGAAATAATAACACATCATCATGATTATATAACAACATACATAATAATGTGTGATCACAATAAAACATGGAAACAATCTACTCTATATCACTTTTGGAGTCAATATCACAAATAATATCATGGTCCACACAAAAAAATGTGATCATAATCAAGCATGGAATAAAATTCCAAAAAAATAAAATAATATAATGGAATAAAGTTTCAAAGAAACCCAAAATATGATAAGGAACATCCTACCAGATGATTGTCAATATTAGTGTACAAGTTCAATAAAGATTTCATCATCGAACCGTGCTCACAAACCAACCCGAAAATAATCACATGATAATAGCTCTTAAAACCAATAATAAATCTCGTCAAGGATTCTCTAGCAAGTATATGAGAAATGAAACTAAAGGGTAGATCCATGATTACATAAGATCAAAGAAAATCCTATGTAAAACTGGAGGAGCAGTCTGCGTACCACGTAAGTGGATGACATACAATGTAAGACCCGGTCGAACATTTTATGGTGTAAGTGGGTGTATTCTACTGTAAATCCCACCTCACACTTCTCAAAATATTTTAAATTCTGGTTGTGTTGAAACTGAGTAGTACAATCTCCTCAGTCATGGTTTAGTCATAATGGTGCATGTTTTGAATTCTACGGTGTTGCGTAAGGACACCATGACATAGATACAAGTAATCTGGTGTAAAACCTAGGAGATTCATATTCTTCTATAGTTATGTAGAGAGTTATTTCGGTAGGGAGATTGTTCGACAGTCATTTAGATCATATGTTCGAGGTGATTTCAAATAATGGGGGAGGATATGTATATGAAGTGTATCACCATGGTTCAATATTCATGAGGAATGTTATCAACCCTCTCATAAATTCATGAAATGTATTTACTTGATTTAAGACTTTTATAGTTGTTGTAACTCCCTATAACCAGCCACTTCAGGTCTAGGGCTTCTAATTTTTGTAGAAAATGTTTAATGGGATACTTCGGCATAATACCTCTCATGTCATACCTCTTATAGAATAATAGGTTGTCTTGTTTCATAAGTATGTTGTGCCATAAAGTTTAAAATGTAATATTTATTTATGCCCTGAAATATTGGATGTTACTTTTACTCATTAAAAAAATATTTATGCTATAAAACAAGAGGCAATAATGATTTACAATTCTCCCCCTCTAATAAATTCTCATCCCCAAGAATCATATATATGGATCATAATTGAATATTTATGTCGACTAATCGTAAAAATATACCTCTCACTCCCAAGTATCCAATTAGATCTGTACAGGATGCCAACAAAACCAGATTAGGGGAACCATCTTCCCTCAAGGGACATTCATACCCAATTATACTATCTTCACTAGATGCTGCTTATAATATACATCAACCACTAGCTCAATATCTAGGAAATAAGTAACATGGATAGGTTCAGGTATATACCTTTGAAACTGTGACACATAAAACATGTTCTGCATAACCCAATAGTGAGAAGGAAGGTCCAGATAAGAGTTCACTTCCCATATCCACTCAGTGATCTCAAAAGGTTTAACAAAATGAGGTTTTATCTTGACCTGATTCCCTAAATGTTTGTTCACTAACAATGGAGTCACTCTCAAAAAATCTTAATCACCCATAGAAAAATTAAAATATCTCCTCCATCATTCATAATGATCTCTCTTTCTACTATGAGTGGGCATCAACCACTTATATCTATCTAGAAATTCATTTTTTTGATATTTGAAACACTTTTTGGTTAAGTGAGAACCCACCATTAAAATCACTTTAAGGCTAAGTGAGAACCAACATAACATCACAAGGAACCATTAACGGGATGTAAAAAGAACCCTGTCCAGGACCAAACACATAAAAAAACCACAAAAACATGTCAGACCATCACTTTGTGGAAAAGCGAGAACCAAACTTAGTATCCTCCATGATCAGAAACGTCATCATCAGATCCACCAAAACCATCTCAATTTTCTAAATAAACCTTTGAACCAACCCAAAGTGGGGGCGTGCGCAAAGTGCAAGGCCAAAAGAGGAGAGGATAATCATAAAATGAAGTTATCAGACCATGGAACACAAAAATAGTACCCCAAAGGACCAAATAGGGAAACAGATGAGAGAACATGAAATGAAAGTGCTTAATCGCCGAGCGTTCCTGAGGTCACCCACTGTGACCTCATATTGACCCGGGAGAAGACATTGTCCCAGAATATTCCAACCCCGAAGAAACCAAGAAATCAGAACTTATGAGGAGAGAACAGCGTTCGTACCAAGCATTCCATCATCTTCAATCCGCATATGTCTACTAATAATGGAAAACAAACAATGCCTAACATCAAAGACACCAGCACCCGCACAGGAACGGAAAGACGCACAAACAAAAAATTGAAGATAGATCAACCACTTATATATCAGATGTAATATCATCTAGATCTCATAGACCATGATGGGTCAAGAAACTGCTATTCCCCCCACCTCATTCCAATAGATAAATGAATGATAAGATGACCAATAAATATCTTCAAAATATTCCATTTTAATATAATACTGGTTATTGTAATTGTATAAGAACTTATCCAAGTCTAGGTGATCATACAATTCTCAACTGAAGTCTTTGATACAAGCTAAAGTAATATCCTCCAATATGCCTATATTTTTGTCGGACTTTCTATCTTTCTGAGGAAGGTATAATATGATCAACCTCAATAGTGTCCCTATATACTTATATAGTCCCTACAAAAATATTGATGTAAAACATTCATCTTTTTCTGATACAGTTATCAAGGTAACATCATGAAATTGTATGATCTCACTGAAATATAGCTTTCCCAGCTCCTCTATAGAGTGTGTCTCTCTAATCGATAAAAAATTATATTCATTCATAAATTGGTCAAAATCTACCCAAATCGCATCTTGAATCCACTGGTTATTAGGTAACACCATAAAAAATTCAATCATGATTTCTAAAACGTACACATTAGTATTGTAAGTTCCTGGAGAAACTCATTAGGACACTATTTCTCAACATTCACCTTCTGATTGGTAAAGAATCAAGAGGCAAACCCTGAAATGTCTCCCTTCATCATTGCACACCAAAACTATCACCAGAAGTAATTAAATATTTTCATTAATATAGGATAAGCAATCCATATAGTTGTATGGTAATCCTTCATCATATTCACTATGAGTAAATTAGGGACTACTACTCCTCCATGAATCATGATCACATACTCAGTGCTCAAGGATCACCCAAGTATTGGATCTTCTCAAGAATGTTTTTCCCTCATCATAGATGACTCTATGTATGACTCATATAAATAATATACCCTGTACATAAGACAATATATGACTACCAAGGTTTCCCTAGTCATATAACATGGGTCCTCTAAAGTGTTCTTCCTCTAATCAACCAATACGTTCATAAAGCACGACAAATCCTTAGATGGCCAGTCTCCAAGATCCTGCAATGCCTATGTATTACAGATAATAGAATCCAAAAAAATTACCTTTACCAGGTTCATGTCCCATATCAAAATTGAATATCTGTTGATACTCATCCCAAAACCTTTGTCTATGATTCAAGTCCCTCTATGTGAAGATATAGTGACGGATCTCATAGTCTACTTGAAAACCTAATCTATCTCTAAAGAGATAATTTCACCAATACTTCAAATCACAAACCCCCTGATTCTAGGTCTAAGTCATTTTTAGGGTATTTTATCTCATGGGGTCATAACTAAAAAGACCCATAAGCCACTGACTTATCTCCCTACATCATAAATACTCTTAAGTCAATGCCTCATGTATCACAATAAAATTTATAATAAATCATTTTCTCAAGGAGTTTCAATAGTGGAGTTATCACCCACCTTCTCATTAAATCAATTAAAGACTCTTCACACTAGTTCAACCATAGAAAATTCACTTCCTTCTTTATCAGTTTAGTTGTGGTTTATAATTATATATATAATTATTAAATAAACCGATAGTAATATATTGTTAGACCTAGAATTATCCTTATCTCAAACATATTCTTGGGATGTTTCTAGGAAATGGTTGCCTCAACAATCTATGGGTCTATAGATATAGTCATCTTAGTTTCCATATATCTGATGAAATTCACCACTCAAATCTGTAAATCACACTTCAATAAATAGGTGTAAATATAGTGTGATTAAATCATACTTAATTACTTCTCCAGCTTCTTATCTTACTGTTATGGTGTCAGATATTAAAATATGATGTCGTTGTTTAATATCATGATGAATGAATCCAATTATTGGTGGAAGATCATATTGATGAGGTCCATAAACATGTCAAGTTCATTCATCATCCTGAATAACATCCCCATGTACTCATATAACACCTAGATGATTCAAAACATCATCTTTGGAATCTCCTATATTCCAACTCACTATTGATGATTAGTCAATCGAAGGCCAATATTAGATAACGAAAAGGTTCCCTATAGCTGATTGAAAATATAATATATCCATGGATGTGATATTCGTTCTTCACAATTTCTAGTTTTATATTCTATTAATCGATTTAAATCCAAAGAATACCATACACCATAATGCTAAAAAATGTTGGTGCACCCCATGGTGAAGTACTCATTCTGATAGAGCCTTTCCATTTTGATTCATCCAAATATACCTTATTCTCTTTCATTGTGTTTGTTTCCATATGATATGGTGAAATCAAAATGTTATGTACACCTATTACAAGATCAAACTCAAATTCAATGCTTATATCTGGAGGTTTTCTTAAGAAGTTGTCTTGAAATATGCCCTGATAGATATATATGATTGGAGAAAAATATCATAGGGTTTTCACTGATCCTACTAAGAGATCAAATCCCTCCATCTATGTTTTAATAATCCTTAGATGAATCAAATCTCTTATAACTCTTCCAACTCACAATTTCCACTTTCCAATCATCATGTACTTCCCTCACATTAGAATAGTGAATGAAACTCACCTCCAATATATGTCTATGTGATCTCAGAAGCTAGTTATCTAGTCCATGCCATGAATCACGTCAAAGGATCCCATCTCCAGTATCATGAACTCCCAATGATTTCCATATTTGTTGAAAACTATGGGAAAAAATGTGCATTGCGGGAGATATTCCATGTTGGTTCCTAATGGTGAGTCAAGGTATAATAAATTAGAAGATATCTTCACTAGTAGGTTAATACTAGAAACTAAATAATATGCTATGAAATAATGGGAAACACAATAATAAAACATTGTAGTTGAAAGAGTTTATGCTAGCAAGAATGAACCTTGAACTATAGGTGGTCCCTCTACTCCATATTTTAGAGTTTGATCCACAACATAAACATGGTTTATCTCTAAATGGTGACTCTACACATCAGATGCATGGATAGTCTCAGATTTCTACTGAGAACCCCGACCGGACAATTGATTTCCTGAACATAGATATCTACACCTTCTAGATGTAATTATAGACTAAAACTTCTGGGGGTTGCCTATCGTATCACATTTCTAGCACTGAATCTAGGGTCTACGCATACCTAAGTATAGTTTCTAAAATTCCCACAATTGAATCATTGTTGGTCTCCCCCCAATGTAACTAAAGAGAAAAAAATTCATCTAAAATCCTACCGGTCTGTTTCATATCGCTAGAATTCATTTTTATACCGTCAAAAGAGGCACACATAGTATTAGTATGGGGTCCACATGCTTGGGAAGTGAAGGTTAAGAGAAGACCATATATTTATTTGTCCATAAGAATCCTCATAATAGCCAATTCCTTCCTCAGAACATCTAGGTATGAATCCAAATAAAAAATCCAAACCTTATATCTAAGGTTGGGTTGATGTCTGATTTAAATTGTCATTTTCTTCTAAGACTCATTACTAGACCAAACTAGTGGGAAACAGAGTACTTCCATAAAATTTATAATGTATTTGTATGCTTTCATCAAGCATTTCTACAAATCAATGAACTCATGCACTTCATTGATCATAAGTGTGTCAGGGAAGAAATCTATGACAAATAATTTAAATTACACCCATGATAGTCCCTCATGTCATCATGTCTAACCTATAACTCACCAACAATGCTTACTTTGTCCATATTGACAAAATGCTACCATCTTCACCTTCTTATCCAGTGATTTCTCGATGAATTTGAGTATTATCACTATGGATTCAACCCAATAATTATTATATTGTTATTCAATTGGTTCCATGAAAGTATAGGGGCCACTAAAACTAAAAATCATTTTTATAGTCCACCACGAATTTTGGTGGTGGTTGGTAAGGATCCACAGCTTTCACCAACAAGGAAAATGCGGGAATGAGCTCTGGAGAAACTAACCTACTCAAAAGTCCCCCCGAACATCTAAAAAGAGGAATATTCCACAAAAAAAGTAACATTATGAATACATAATGTTTTATCCTGTCTATTGGATTACATAAGTTGTTTCTAAAAATTTACACTAAACCCAATGTTTTACCCTCCTAGCACTAATCCTTGCCTATGTCCCTTCATGTTAGGTACTATAATGATATATATACTAACATAATAACATGCTCAGTTAAATGAATAAATTTTAGTAAATATATATCATACAAAAAGGAGATGAATCGAAATATCACCCAACCAAAGAAATTATCCCAACAGATACCACAATTCAATGATTTTTTTTGAAGAACTACTATGTTGAAAAATAATAAGTTTATATATATTACATGTGAACCTAAGATCCCAATCATGACGCACGAGTACACTTGAAATCTTATAAATCTCATATTAATATCATGTACTCCACCCAAACTGATTTTAATCAATTTTAGGAGAAAAACATAACTCTCTATTTTTATGGAAACTCAAATGTCCCTTATACAATGCTAGACATAAACTAACATAGTTATATAGCCTGAGTGTCAACAATCATAACTCTTGTCAATCCTTTCCAAAATCAAGGCATAAAAAATAATGAATAAATTATACCCTATGTATCATGTCACGGGATTGATAACAACAAAACAATACAACAATGAATTAGATTAATCACACAGAAGTAAATACATAAAATACATTTTAGACAAATAAAATAGCTCTCAATGTGGGAAGTATTTCAAGAGTAATAAATTAAATTAATAAAACAATTAATACATTATAGGCCAAGGGAGTCTACTCTAACCTATTTTTAGCTACATCCTCCTCTTTTCAACATTCCACCATAGTTACCTTTCCCTTCATTGGATCTCTCATGAAATATATGATCACACTAAAAGACTAAGTAGGTTGTAAGTACAAGACATATAAGGTCACCACCAATGTAAAGATCCTTAATTTTCCATGAAAATTTATTTTTAATTATATGGGAATATTACAAGTCTGCAGAAATTGACGGCATGTGATTCTGAGGCCCGGTGTGCCCAGAATTAATTTTTGAACGTTTTTCGAGTATGTTCAGTGAACACAGGAGTGTCATTTTGTAACTTTTGATTTGGTGCTCAAAATTGAAATCTGAGGAAACCATTGAACTCAAAAAATCGATATTCTCTTAAGGAGACCTTTACCTTGATCGTAGTAGGTGGAGGGTGAAAATTAGTTTTCAGACTTTTCATGGGAGAATATAAAATAACCATTATTTATTTTCTTTTTTGGAATTGAAACCACCCATTTTGAATTTAGTGGTGGGGACCACCCGATATTGAAACCTCCCATTTGAATTTAGTGGCGGGGACCACCCGACCCATGAACTCCAACTTTAATGTGATTTAACCTTTGGAATCCTCCAAACATAATGTGCCAACCTTTACATAATTAATGTGACAACTTTAATTGAGTTAATTCTTATCTTATTAATTTGGCACCTCATCTCTCACTGGAAAGAGGGATTGGAAATGGAGAGCCTTTGGAGAAACATCCTCCAAACATAGAACCTCTCCAACGAAGATCGTCCTCTGGATCAAGAATGAGGAACCGACTTTCGCTCTTTTTGCAGGAGCGATGGACGATGGTGACTTCATCATCATCATCTCCTTCCTCACGCCGTCTCCAACAAGAAACAAGGTAGGGGATTTATTTTGAAATATGAATGAATTTATTTGATAATTCTTCATATTCTGGATTCACAATGATTATGGACAAACAAATATGGCCATTATCCCACACATATACCTTTCCTCTTATCTTTTGTTCTTCGTGCATTCTTCATGCGTTCTTCGATTCCAAATATATAATGTTTCTAGAAAAATAGATTTTTGTCAAGCGCGACACATGGACACAAAGCCCTTGACTCGAGGATCATGAATATGTGAACAAAAAAAAATTTGGGCTTGGAATGAAGCTGTGATGGCTCACGTAAGATGGTGGTGGCCGGCACCCTGTCGGTAGCGAGGAAGGTTTGGCGGCACGCGTTCGCACCGCCAGATGAGCAGGATACATCAACCCATCAGTCGTAGCAGAGCAGGGTAGCAGATGGCATCTGGAGGGTCGTGTGGCCGGGCGGCTGTGTGCTTCTGCGCCGCCGGTAGAGAAGGAGGCCGCAACTACTCGATCAGGGCAGAGGCCGAAGGGTGGCCGACACTCAGCCGACTGCGAAGGACAGCAGTGTCGTTGCACCGCTAGGAGGAGGAGGACCGGCTGCCAAGCCAGCAGGTCATCGTTCTCTGAGAAGGACCCATTCCAGTGGGTCCTGCACCCAAAATCTGAATTTCCCTTTGGCCGTTCAGGTGACCTGGGGGAACTTTCCCCCAAGAGTCGGCTAGGGCGGACACCGCACCTGGTCGGGCGGGCCGCACAGCAGGCCGCACCTAGAACAGGTCGGGGGAAACCCAGTGGGCCAGGCCACCCTTCACAGGACGGGCCCTCTACGGCCCAGGCTAGTTGGGTCGAGTCAACTCAGGTTAGGTCGGACCGATTCAGACCGGACCCAGGCCCATTTAGACCTAGATACACCTTTTGATGACATGTCATGAGATTCGGTAGTCCGTTTGACAAACAGTATGTGACACTGGAATCATGGGATCATGATGGTCCTTTTGGTATACTCCACTTGATTTTTCGATAAATTTGGATTAATGATTGGTTGGATTGAACTCCAAATCCAACGGGGCCCTCAGAGCAGAAACAATAATAACTTACAGGTCGGGCGTCTGATTGATGGACCGTTAGTAGTGTTGGGTCCCTTATGACCTGACAGACCTTTGGGATACATTTCCATGGGGATTTTTGGCGATTGAGGTATGACTTATATCTCGAGGGATAGATTCTAAGGAACACGAGCGCACTGGGTGCGACGATTCCAGTGGCTGGTAGTAAGGTGGAAGTTGGAGACAAATAATATGAAGGTTAGTTACCTATCGACACTAGGTGGGTCAGATCATTTTTGGGTCATTGTGGGGATTAAAACCTCTCAATGTTGTGTGGGTCAGCGCTAAGTGATCATGTGTGGGTCAGCGCATACTAATCTTGTGTGGGTCAGATCCTGTGTCGGTCAGCGCTCAGCGATCCTGTGTGGGTCAACGCAAACCGATCCTGTGTGGGTCAGATAATGTGTGGGTCATTACGGCGGTTAGTACCTATCAATCCTGTGTGGGTCAGAATCCATATAATCAGTAGTAGTGCCTCTTTATATAATAATATAATCTAGCTTCACAACTAATCATTTGTACCTTTATACTTCACTAAGGCCTATGTGAGCTGAGTCTTATATCTTCATGGTGTACCTGTGTGGTACTATATCTTCATGGTGTGCTTGTGTGGTACTTTATCTTCATGGTGATACCTGTGTGGTACACCTACCTTAATGGCGTTACCTGTGTGGTATTTTTCCCTCCTATGTGAGGTGAGTATATTATAATAACTTGGGTATATGTATGGGCATATACCAAAGTACAGTTTAATGTTGTTTCCATATTTTTGGTTTATCCATTGAAGATTTGAGAAAACATCGGGGGTCTCAGAGTTCCTATAGAGTATTGTTATACTCAGCCCAGCACAGGCTATGCCCGCACCTTGTTGTGTCTAGAGCAGATGATGGATAGCGCTGACTCAAGACGAGGGTATCTGGACTCGAGAGTGCTGAATGGAGGACCTCATATGAGGTGATTCGCAGAGATGACCATTTGAGGGATGTAACTATCCTTCAAGTATGATCCTTGGTGGGTCTTCACAGGATTTGTTCTCAGTTTTACTTTTACTTTCAAGTTTTACATGTACTTTCTTATTGGTCTTGTATTCCATCCCCATTAATTTCTGTACACACCGTTTTTACTATATAGTTTACTTTGTTCTTGTATCTTGCTATGTGCTTGGTTTGTGTGAGTTTAGAGTTTATAAAGGCAACTTGTTCCTGTTTTAGGGAATATGCATTTCGGTTCTTTTCTCAATACCCAGGCCTATAGAAGGTGGGATTAGGGTAGTTAAGGCACGAGCCCGAGGGGACGGGTCCTGAAAAATTGGTATTAGAGGAGTTCGGTTCTACCGAAGAACTAGGACTCTGATATTTTCTATGTGGAGAAATACTGTTAGGTGTTATGAGTGTGTTTTTCAGTTTGGGGAATCCATTATTGG
Organism: Viscum album; assembly: GCA_963277665.1. NCBI lineage: Eukaryota > Viridiplantae > Streptophyta > Magnoliopsida > Santalales > Viscaceae > Viscum > Viscum album. The sequence continues at coordinate 1,266,844,191 of OY728143.1, read as the reverse complement.
TGTGGCGACTGACGTATCCATACACCAAGACCCTATCTTCTGATTTCTGACTCAGTGCATGAAAAACTGATTGAGTATGTGTTTTTGAAAATTTTTCTTTCTGATCTCATTGAGTGAGATCACCAGGTATAGAATAATGACTATGACACACCTGTTTCTTTTCCAGATGCCTCCACATAGATAGCTAGCCAGGGTTCCGGATAGAGTACGTGATGACAGGCCACCGAGCGGTGAGGCTTTGGTGCAGGGCCCTCTTACAGCAGTGGTTCCATCAGGTGGTGTACTAGTAGAAACGCTACCTGTTGGGCCACTGATGCCACCAGCCCCAGTAGTAGAGGGTGAACGCCGCTTGATCATGTTTCACAAGTTCTTGGGCCAGAGGCCACCGAGGTTTTGGGGAAAGATAGATCCACAAGCTGTTGAGGACTGGATGGAGGCCATTGTTAGAGTTTTCCGACTGGTAGGGATACCAGCTGATCTTATGGTGATCCATGCTGCTAGTCTTCTTCAGCAAGTAGTGGGTAGATGGTGGAACTTGATGATCCAGGTTTATGATAAGGTGACTCTTGTCTTGGCGGACTTTGAGAGCCTTTTCAGGGTAAAGATGGCCCAATAACCTTACACTCAGTGCGTATAAAAGAGCTTCTCCACATACAGTAGGGTAGGATGAATGTGTCACAGTATTCAGTGAGGTTCACTGACCTCTCACTCTACTCCACTAATATGGTGTGGGACCCTTTCTTCAGGACCCGGAAAATCGAGTAGGGGCTCATCCGAGAGATTAGAACTTCGATGGATTCTCTGAGCATCCTGACATAGGTGGGGTGTTAGAGAGAGCACTCTTACTGTAGAGATTTCTTGTTGAGCAGTCACCAGCAGTGAGACCCACCATCGGATGACACGTAACAGATTCATCGGTAGCTGGCAACAGACTGATGATGGAGAGGTCCACGAGGACCAGACCTACAGGTGTACGACTTTAGGATACATGGTCGGTGGTGTGAGGCTCTCGAGATAGAGCAGGACCGGTGAGGAACAAGCAGTGTTATTCGTGCGGTGGGTAGGGTCACATGGCTCACTACTGCCTGACCCGCCGTACAAATGACCTTCAGACGGTTGAAGGACCATTTGAGAAGAGATAAAGATTTTATCGAGTATGTCTAGAGGTAGGAGGCAAACATGGAATAGGAGTAGGCGGTGGGTGGCGATTTGAGGTTCAATCGCCACCACCACCATGTGGTCCACCCCGACTATAGGGAGCAGGTTGACCGGGATGATCTCATCTTCCAGAAGCTGAGGCCTACAACTATGGAGCTCTAGAGATGATACGAGGTATGATCTGTGTCTAATCTACCTTAGATGCAGTACTTATAGACACTGGTTCCAGTCATTCTTTTATTTCCCCGACCCTTGTTCAGATCTCAGAGATACTGGTGGAGTCATTGGCTCGATCCTTATGGCAAGAAAATCCTATGGGAGCGGATTCGATGATTATGCATGGGTGCCGGAAGTGTGAGCTTACTCTAGGTTGTGAGAGCTTTAGCTGAGATCTTCTAGTAGTGGCGTCCAGGCCTTACGACATCATCTTGGATTTAGATGGGTTATCTACAGTCAATGCTCAGAATGACTGTATTAGGCACAAAGTGTGGTGTGTCCGCACTGATGGGACCAGGTTTTCCTTCACCGGTGAGAAGGGATCCTTCGAATCAGAGGACGGACTTACCTAGAGTAGGGTTAAACCAATCACAAATCAGTTGGCTAGCCTTACCCTCAGAGCGATTGATGTTGAGAGTCTAACATATCCTGTAGTGGTGGACCAGTTCACTGATGTTTTTCCAGGAGATGTTCTGGGTTTACCTCTTTGTAGAGAGGGGGACTTTTACATCGATTTGTACCCCAGGACGACACTGATGTCTACTCCAGCATATTGGATGGCTCCCTTGGAGCTTTGAGATCTGTGGGTACAGCTAGAGGACATGTAGTTCGAAGGGTTCACTAGGCCCATTGTTCCTCCTTGGGGAGCCCCGATTTTGTTCTCTAAGAAGTCATATGGGAGTTTGAGACTCTTTGTGGACTATAGGCACATGAAACCGGTGACCAAGAAGAACATTTTCCCACTCTTGAGGATTAATGACCTCTTTGATCAACTGAAGGGAGCACGGTGGTTTTCAAAGATAGACCTCTGACCAGGATATCGCCAACTCAGAGTACGAGATGAGGATGTGTAGAAGACGGCCTTCAGATGTTAGTATAGACATTATGCGATCTTGATTTTGAATTTCGGCATGACCAATTCCCTATCAGTATTAATGGGACTCATGAACTGAATATTCTAGCCATACCATGATTGCTTTGTGGTAGTCTTCATTGACGACCTCCTAATTTATTCAGTGGCGGAGAAGGAGCATGTCGATCATCTGCAGATAGTTCTGGATACACTCTGAGAGAACCAACTTTATGGTATGCTCTAGAAATTCCAATTCTAGATCGGGGAGGTTCACTTCATAGGACATGTCATCTCTAAGGCTGGGGTTGCAGTGGATCAATCGAAGATTGAGGCTTTACTTTCTTGGGAGCCACCCACAAGTGTGATGGAAGTGCATAGTTTCCTGGGTTTGTGTGGTTACTACTGGAGGTTTCTGCCTGACATTTCTAGAGTTGTGGAACCCTTATCAGTATTGACAAATAACGGGCAACCCTTCTTGTGGTTGGAGAGATACCAGTGGAGTTTCTAGGAGTTGAGGTAGAGACTGAAAGATTTCCCATCTTGATGCTACCAGAGGAGGGCGTTGGGTACGTAGTCTACTGTGATGCATCAGGGACTGGGTTTGGATGTGTACTGATGCAGGAGAGAGAAGTGATTGCGTATGGTTATCAATAGCTGAGAAATCATGATCAGAACTATGCTACCCATGACATGGAGTTAATAGTAGTGTTCTTTTCCATGATGATGTGGAGGCATTACTTGATTGGTGAACTTTTTACAGTCTACTATGATCACAAGAGTCTCCGGTATATCTTCTCTCAGAAGGACCGGAACCTAAGACAATAGCATGGATTGAGTTCCTCCATGACTATGACTTCAAGATTGTCTATACTCATTTTAAGGGGAACGTAGTAGTAGATGCACTTAGCAAGAGATCTAGTATACAGTTTATGAGTGAGGTGATGGAGAAGCTAGCCACTTTGCGGACATTCTATGTGGATCGAGATGGAGCAGCATATCTTTAGTCTCTGATAGTAACTCCCCCACTTTATCAGAGAGTCAAAGAGGTGCATCTTAGGGAAACTAACTTTGAGGCTAGACGTGGTCAGATATCCACAGGATAGGCACTTGATATATTTTTTGATGGTGGGGAGCATGTCATCCTCTTAAGAGGACATACTATAGTACTGATGGCACTTTGGGAAGAATTGTTGAGGGAGTTTCATACATCCCTTCTAGTGGTACATCTAAGAGTGGAAAAGATGTAATAGAACCATTGACATTAGAACTGGTGTCCAAGAATGAATAATGATTTAGAAGAGTTTGTTTCATGGTGCCTCACTTGTCAGAAAGTGAAGGAAAAGCATCAGGTTCTAGCAGGCATAGTTTTTCCACTAGGGATGCCAGAGTGGAAGTGGGATTAAATTTCCATGGACTTCATGGGTGGACTTCCATCCACGTCCAGGGGTAAGGATTCTATTTGGGTGATCGTTGACCGACTCACCAAGTCGGGCCACTTCCTACATAACAGAGAGAAAGGATCAGTAGAGAGATTGGGACACCTCTATGTACAGGAGATTGTACGTCTTCATGGAGTGTCATCTACGATTGTCTCCGACCGTGATGCACATTTCACTTCCTGTCTATGGAAGGGGTTGTAGGGGGAATTCGGAATGCATCTTCTTTTGAGTATCGCCTTCCATCCTCAGATGAATGATCAGACAGAGCAGACCATTCAGACCCTCAAAGGCATGGTAGATGCTTGCATCCTTGATTTTGGCCATAGTTGGGAGGATCTCTAGCCTTTAGTGGAGTTCGTGTACAGTAACAGCTATCAGTCCACTATCAGTATTGAACCATTCGAGGCATTGTACGGATGGCCTTGCAGATCACCTCATTGCTGGACTGACCCAGGGGAGTCAGCACTCATGGGACCAGAGATGGTACGGGAAACCACAGAGAAGGTGCAGATCATCTAGGAGAGGACGAAGACTACATAAATCTGGAAGAAATCCTATACTGACTAGAGATAGAGACCTCTGGAGTTTGAGGATGGAGACCACGTCTTTTTATGGGTCTCACCTCGACAAGGTTTTTGGAGATTTGGGTGAAGAGGAAAGTTATCTCTAAGGTTTGTTGGACCCTTTCAGATCTTGAGTAGAGTTGCCGATGTGGAATGCTTCTTAGCTCTTCCAACTCAGTTGCACCGGGTGCACGACATTTTTCACGTATCCCAGCTGAGGAGTTACGTACATGATCCTTTTCATATCATTGGCATGGGGAGATCTGGACGTCTATGATGGTGCGACGTTTTTGGATGTCCCAATGATGATTGAGGATCAATAGGAGTGAGTCCTTTGTGGGTGGTCGATACCTCTGGTGTGAATTCGTTGGCAGCGTGGGAACCTTCATGAGAGATCATAGGAGTGGGAGGCTAAGATTAATGCTTAGTACCCCAACATGTTTCCGTAGTTGTGTTAAGGCTTTCAGGGATGAAAATCCTTGAAGTGGGGAGAATATAAAGAAAAAATAATTTCCATGTAATTCTGTTAATTATATAGGAATATTACGAGTCCACGAAAATTGACGGCACATCATTCTGAGGCCCGGTGTGCCCAGAATGAATTTCTAAACTTCTTTAGGCTATATTCAGTAAATGCACAAGTGGAATTTTATAACTTTTGAACTGGTGATCGGAATTAAAATATGAGGACACCGTTGAACTTGTAGCACCGATATTCACTTAAGGAGACTTTCTCCTCCACTGCAGTAGTTCGAGGATGAAAATAAGTTTTCAGACCATTAATGGGAGAAAATATAATAAACATTTTTTATTTTATTTTTTGAATTGAATCCCCCCATTTTAAATTTAGTGGTGGGGACCACCCGAGCATGAAACCTCCCATTTGAATTTAGTGGTGGGGACTACCCGACCCTTGAACACCCACTTTGATGAGAGTTAAGATTTGGAGTCCTCCCAACTTAATGTGCCACCCTTAACATAATTAAATTGCCATCTTTAATTGAGTTAAATCTTCTCTTATTAATTTCGCACCTCATCTCTCACAAGAATGAGGGATTTGAAAAGGAGAGACTTTGTAGAAACATCCTCGAAATGAAGAACCTCTCCAATGAATAGCGTTCTCCAGATCAAGAATGAGGAACCGACTTTGGAGCTTGTTGTAGGAGCGATGAACGACGATGACTTCATCATCTTCATCTCATTCCTCGCGTCGTGTCCAATGAGCAACAAGGTAGAGGATTTATTTTGAATTATGAATGAATTTATTTGATAATTCTTCATATTCTAGATTCACAATGAATATGGCCAAAATAACATAGGCATTGTTCCGCACATATACCTTTCCTCTTATCTTTGGTTATTTTCTCGTTCTTTGTGCGTTCTTCGACGCCAAATATTTAATGAAGCGGGATACACAGTGTTTTTTAGAGTGCAATAGATGGATGCATATCCCTTGACTCGGGGATCATGAATATGAGAACGACATAATTTTCGGGCTTGGAATGAATCTGTAATGGCTCACAGAATAAGGCGGCGGCCAGCACCCGACCAGTCGTGAGGAAGGTAGGGTGGTGTGCATCCGCACCTCCAGATGAGGAGACTACATCCGTGGCAGAGCAGGGTGGCAGCCAACATCTAGCCAGCCATGTGGATGAATGGAGACATGTGTCTGTGCCACCGGTGGAGTAGGAAGTCACGACCGCTTGGCTGTGGTGGAGGCTGAAGGGCGGCCGACACCCAACCAATAGTGGAGGACAACGGTGCCATCGTGCCTCTGGGAGGAAGACCAGCCGGTGAACCTACCACTAGTGGTGCACCGGGAAGGACCCATGCTGGTGGGTCCCCCTTCAAAAACCGAATGGCCCTTTGGCTGTTCGGGTGACCAGGTGGGCACCTTCCACCTAGGCGTCAACTAGGGCGGACCCCACACCTGGTCGGGGGGCCGCACCATGGGTCGGGCCTCCCTTCGCGGAATGGGCCGTTCCATGGACCAACAGGACGGACCTGCTACATCCAAGACCCACCGAGTCAGGTGACCCGAACTGGGTCGGGCTGTGTTGGTCTGATCGGGTCGGACCGGACCCACGCCCACCTATACCTAGATACGCCTTTGTGGCCTTATCTTGAGAACCAGGAATCCGTCTGACAAACCTTCTACGACACTGGAATCCTTGGTTCGAGAATGTCATTTTGGTTCAATCCAATTTATATATGGATGAATTTTCAGTATGGATGGGTTGGATCAAACCCTGAATCCAACCGGGTCCTCCGAGCGGAAATGCTAACAACTTACAGACCGGGAATCCGATTGACGTTCCTTCTGTTGCACTAGGTCCTTTATGGCGTGACTGAACTTCGGGATACTTTTTCATGGGACTTCATGGTGGTTGAGGTATGACTTATATTTTGAGGGACAGATTCTTCAGAACTTGAGCGCACCGGGTGCGAGGAATCTAGTGGCTGGTAGTGAGGCGGAGGTTGGAGATAGATAATAGAGAGGTTAGTTAACAATAGACTATGGGTGGGTTGGATCCTATGTGGTTCATTGCAGTGGTTAGTACCTATCTATCATGTGTGAGTCAGCGCTCAATGATCATGTGTGGATCAGCACATACCGATCCCGTGTGGGTCAGCGCTCAGCGATCTTATGTGTGTCAGTGCATACTGATCCTATGTGGGTTAGTGCTCAGCGATCTTGTGTTGGTCAGCGCATACTGATCTTGTGTGGGTCATTTCAACGGTTAGTACCTATTAATCTTGTGTGGGACAGACTCCGCATAATCATTAGCAGTGCCTCTTGATAGAATTAGATGATCTAGCTTCGTGACAAATCATCTGTACTTCTATACTTCACTAATACCTGTGTGATCTGAGTCGTATATCTTCATTTTGTACATGTGTGGTACTATATGTTCATGGTGTACATGTGTGGTACATTATCTTCATGGGGATACCTGTGTGGTACTCTTACCTGTGTGGTGTTACTTATGTGGTATTCTTCCCTTCTGTGTGAGGTTAGTATATTCTGATAACTTAGGTATATGTATAGGGATATACCTAAGTAGGGTTTACTGTTGTTTCCATGTTTTGGGTTTATACTTTATGGATTTGAGAGACCTTTGGGGGTCTTGGGGTCCTTACTGAGTATTTTTATACTCACCCATGGACGGGCTAGGCCCGCTCCTTGTAGTTTCTGGTGTAGACGACGGACAACGCTGGCTGAGTATGAGGGTACCTGGACTGGAGACTGATCAGAGGTGGACTTTGGACTAGGCGATCTGAATAGACAAAAATTAGAGACCTATACCTATACATCAGGTAGGATACTTGGCGTGTGTTCACAGGAGCTATTCTCAGTTTTACTTGCACCTTCCAGTTTTACATGTACTTTACAGTTGTTATTGTATTCCGGCCCCTTTACTTTTTGTACACACCCTGTTAACTATATAGTTTACATTGTGCTTGTATCTTATTTTGTGCTTGGTTTGTGTGAGTTTACAGTTTATAAAGGCAACGCCTTCCCCTTTTTGGGAATACGACTTTCCGTGCTTGTCACCTACCACTGGCCTTTAGAAGGCAGGCTTGGAGTAGTCACGGCATAGGCCCCAAAGGACGGGTCATGAAAACCAATGAATCCATACATGATGCATCCAGGTATAGATATTTTCCACTGTTAATGATTGTAAATTTGTAATAGAAATAAAAACATAGTGAATAAATTAGAAACCATGTCTTGATCAAGCTACCATAAACCCTAAACTGTAGTTTCTTTGGATCCATGCCAGAAAGAAAATAGAAGATGCCAGCAGTAACCAAACTATCCATTACAAAACATTCTCATGGTGTCATGGAGATGATACATTTCATCATCTATCCCTCAAGATGATCATACCACCCAAGTCTTATAGATGATAATATCTATTAGCCACACAGTGCAGACTATCACATGTTGAATGAAACTTGGAAAATCCAAGTTACCTCTATCACATCATCGAGACAACACCATGGAAACCTCATGCCTTTAACCTATGATCAGGTCCCTCGTCACCATAAATTATATCATGTGAACTACCCTTATAAGGGAAAATATATAAAAATGGTCTACCTTTCTTAAGTACCAATAAAACCCTCCATGGAAATGGTAACAAACATATAGGGTGAGCGCACAAGCAGGAATATAATATCATCATGTGTATATATTATCATACATAACAACATGTGGTCATAGTCATGAATGGAATCAAGATACTATAATATCACTCATGGAATCAATATCACAAAAGAATCATGGGATATATACACACATGTTATAATAATCTAGCATGGAATAAAATTATAAAAAATAAAATTATATAATGGAAACAATTGTAAATGTGATCCCAAGATGGTATGTAGATTTCTACCACTTGATATTCAATTTCAGTGCTTAGTTATGTCAAAGATGTCATCATTCAATCCATGGTTGCACACAAACTAGAAAATGGTCATAGGACAATATATCCTAGAACCTCAAAAAATGAAAATAAATGATTATTTAGAAAGGATATGAGAAATGATACCAAAGGGTAGAGCCAAACATACCTGAGGTCAAGGAAAATCAACTGGAAAACTCGAGGATTGCTCAACATACAGTGTAAGTTGAAGACATGAATCGTATTATCTATTTCACACCATTTATGGTGTGAGTGGATGTATTAAGGAATAAATAAATCCTTGTAATTTTTATGTCGTAAGAAATGATTTTGGAATACAAACTGAGTTGTGTGACCACCTTAGTATAGGGTTGGCCACCATAGTGTAGGGGTACTCTTCCATGGGGATGTGTAAGAACACCATGATACAAAGGGGTGTCTTAAGGTGTAAAACCTAGAAAAGTCACATTCTTATGTAGTAATAGAGTGTGGTATTGGGGTAAGGAGATTGTTCTATAGATTTTTAGGTCTTTCATTCCAGGTGATGTCATACGAGGAGGGGGAATAAGTATATTAAGTGTATTTCTAGGGGTAAATCCATGTGAAGAACATTGATACCCCTCTCATAAATTATAGAAATGGTTTTTCCAAATTTAAAACTACAATGGTGGTTGTAACTCCATATGAAAAGTCCCTTGAATCCCAAAGAATAAAGCTAATGTAATAGCTATAAGAAGAGATAATCTTGTATAAAAGCATCCATGTCACACCCCTTATAGTGTAAGTATGTTAAGGTATAAAGATTATGATCGAATAATTATTTATGCCTTAAAATTATTGAAGATACTTTTACACCATTAAATACATATCTACACTATAAAAGAAATATTTATGCCATAAAACAAGATGAAATTAGGGATTTATAGATAGGTTTATGTGGATGGGGTGGTGGTCACTAAGAAATGGGAAAGATGTGTTGTCTTCATAATGAGTAAAGTTTTTGGGGTGGGGTCTCCATGGATGGTAGCCCGTGTCGAGGGAGAGGATAGGAGGGTTCGAGATGACGAGGTATCTATAGGATGGGTGATGGATTGAGTATGTTATTATTATAAATTATTTAGTAGTACTTTTAATAAAACCACTGCTAAATCTAAAGGTATTTTAGGAATTGTGGAAAATTTACAAAAACAGCACTATAGTTTAAATAAAATTAAAAATATTTTAATTATTGATTGTTATAAAAAATTCAGTGAATGAACCACCATAAAGATCATATTATTTTATAGTGTGATTTCTATCCTAGTAGTTTAGTCCCCTTTCATTAGTCAACTCTTGTGATTTCTAGTGGAGTAAGTTATACATTTTTACCTATGTCCACAAAGTGAGACATCAAATTCCTGAAACCATATATGAGTTTACTAAAATTATATATTATTTTATGTGTGAATTTGGGGAATCAAGATTTAGTTTTTCGATGCTAAAATAGATTGAATTAACTATAAAAAATAATAATATGTAAAATTAAGTAAATGAAAAATGTATCACTGGATGTGGATGATATTATCATCTTGTTTTTTCTAAATCATTCATTATTATTTATGTTTTATTTTATTTTCTCAAATTTAATATATGTTAAAAATTTGGAAAAGTGTATAAATGATAAAAAAGAATAAACAAAATACATTTTCAGTTATCATCTTTATAAATTTACACAAGCTAATGATTGTGAAAATTATACCTCATGGATACTAAATAATTTTAAATTTCAATTTGTTGATGGGTAGTGGATATGATCAATATAATTAAATAAAATGAATGTTTCTTGTAATTAATTAGTAAAATCCAAATGTACTCCTATCAATTATTTGTTTTATGTGATTTTTAGTTGCTTGTTTATTATTACTATTTGATGTGAATTATGTTATGTTGATGGAATGTGGTGTCAAATACAATGATGATTTTATGGTGTAATGGGTTTTCAAATATGATTATTTTTTATGGTGGCATGGGACGATGGGTCTGATGATGTTGTGATGGTGGAACTGTGTGCTGGACATAATGATAGTGGGATTATGGTATTGGGGGTCGGTTTTGATGGTGATGTGTTGGTTATTATTATTTAAGGATGAAATGGGGTTTTTACATGGATTATTGTTGGTGGTTTCTTGTTCATGGGATCAATAAATGTGATCCTTCCTTTCTTGTTTTTACACTGTAGTGATTCCTTTTATTTTATGTAGTTCTAGATGAGTTCTACAATTCCAATTATAAAATTATGAATTAAATATGAAGAACTACTGGGATGGGTGATAACATATTAAAATTAACCATGGATTTGGTTTAATAATAATTTCTGATGAATTACTAAAAGAATAAAGATTATTGATAAACCTGGTTTCTTATGTGGTTAGATGTATCTTAACTTGTAGTCATATCAGTGGGAATCAAATATTTAGGGGGGAAATTATCTAGATCGATTCAATAGTAGGTGGTTTCTTTTGTGTAGTTTTATGTTGCTTATATTCCTATCTTTTTGTGATTTATTACTCACCCCACCTAAGTCGATAGGGAAATAAATAGCCAACTGTTTTGTGGATTGTTTTCCCAAATGTCCATGTTAGTGGGGGAATATGTTTATGGAGTCTCCATCTCCCATGATCTATCTTTGGATGTAGTTTCATGGGTGTTAATACTCCATTTGTGATGGATTAAGGTGTAGGGTATGGTCTCACTCGACTGTGATGGATCACAATTTCACTATACATTTCTGTGGGGGTTGTAATAGATTGAGGTTATAACAAATAATTTTATTCCAGACATGGTAACCAAAGTTTATTATAGGTATATTATATACAAGTTATTGTGGATTGATATTTAGTACATAATTCACAAGTTGTGGTGGATTCAAAAAAGAAACCTGGTTATGATGAGGATGATTTAGTTTTCTACATGGGGTATAGGGTGACGTGTTGATGATCTTCTTGGGATAGAGGGTAGATATGGCTCTCTGGAAGGTAGGGTTATTATGGGTAGAATGAGAATAATACATAAATATTGGGTCTTATGGTGATAACTAGTGTGGATGTTTTTACATAGTACCCTATATATATATCATTATTATATTACCCACTTCTGTTCATCATTTTAAGAGTGATCCATTGCGAGGCTAGGAATATAGTTGACCTATTGTAGGTAATGAGTTATTTTCACTATTTTTTTCATTGGAGCATTAGTTTGATTCATTAACATTTCTAGGTGAGGTTTAATAAAGGATTATACTTAGTATACATGTTATGATCACCCTATGTATAAATTAACTATTTTTAAAAACTATAGGTGGGAGCTGATGATCGAGCTAGGAGATACTTGGTTATGGATTGATCATGAGTTTCTAGGGCTTATAGACAATATCATTAGAGTGTATCATGTATTATTTATAGTAGATTTATTTTATTTTTCTATTATGTCATAAAATTCATGTATTTTTATTTTACAATTGGTTATTTATATTATGGAGTGGGTTGGTGGATTCTCATGTTATTTATTATCTATAAATTTTTATTAAGGGAAGTGCCTCCCATGTGTCTGGATTATTTACCTTCATTGCCAGTCATTAACCTGTGGCTTATTGAAGAAATGATTCTAGAGTAATTATACTCCACTTTCCACTTCTATCCCTGGAGGGGTCCCTTTGGAGGGAGTGGGTTATGACATCACCAAACTATGTGATAACCATGTAATAGTGAAAATCACAATAATTTCAAATTCTTGGTCTAAAAACTCCTAAAAATTTAAAATAACCGAAATTTATATATTAATTAACATAGTAGTGACATGGGGGAATAACACATACAATTAAAAACATCCCCATTATACTCACCATCTCCGTGTTTCATGTGATACCCCCTTCAAAATATGATGGTTCTTGTATTTTTTTCCTCTATTATTTATTTTTAATTATTTATTCTATAATAATCCTTAACTATCTTCATGGATTCTTGGTTTGTGTCAATCTAGCTCAAAAAATAGTTTTTGTTACTCACAATCATTATAAATTTTTATATCACCAAAAATAACTATCTAAATACATAAACACATGGTATACTTTTCCCTAAAAAACTATGCAACTAATCTAACTTGGCTGTCACATTTTCATCCATAACTAGTTATCAAGTGTTCTGGGACCACTATTGTTGGAATCACCTGTTTTGATAATCCCAAATCATGCTTAAACATTGATTATGATGTATTAAAACCTTGCATTAATCTTTTTATTCTATGCTTAAACATATTTTATTCAAAACAGTTCATATTCTTACTCTCATAACTTTACTGTAACCGCTTACATTAGTATTTACATAAGTTTAGTATTGTTAGCTAATAGTCAGAGTTTTCTTTTCAAAGTCACAGTTACAGCTAACTGTCACCTTAAGTTACTGTTGCAATAAGTTCACAGTTACAAGGTTACAGTCGAAGACTAATACAAGCTCACAGTCACGAGTCTACCGCTATCTATTGTCAAAGCTCACAGACGAAGGTCACAGTTACAAGACTTCTGTTCAAAGTTTTCTCTGCTCAAGTTCACAGTCGAACAAGTCTACAGTTGGAAAAAGTTCGCAGTCGAACAAGCCTACAGTCATAAGTCTACAGTCAAGGTTACAGTTAGACAGCTTCTGTCGACTAAGTCTATTGATGATCGAGGTCTACAGTTGACAAAGGTTACAGTTCTACAAATTTGATATTACAAGTCTACAGTTAGAGAGGCTACAGTTACATGGAGTAAAAGCTACCATTGCAAGCCTACAGACAGCAAGCCTTTTGTTGAAGTCAGCAGTCAGAAGGAAGTCCACAGTTGGAAGACCACAGTTGAAGTCCACAGTGACATACATTCTCGACCAGTCTATTATTATATTTCTATTTTTTTCTTTACCAATTTGATTAATACTAATCTAACGGTCATGTCTAGACAAATTAATACACCTAACATTATTTATTGATATTTGCATACATATCAAGAAATAATACAATGTACGAGGAAGATCGCACGTGTAACTCAAGACTATTTATCTTGTCGGCCTCGGGTGATCAAAAAGGGCATATATGGAGGAGTATAAAAAGAAGAGAGAAGCATTCAAGAAATGGGATGAATGGAACGAAAAGAACAGTGACATAGAGGAAGGACACACAGAGTCTAACATCTACAACTGAGAAGGAGATACGCATTTACACAAAAAGAAGAACTCTCGAGCATTCATTCTGAAGAACAAAAGAGTCTCAAGTGAACCGACTGAAAGAACCGTCTCCTAAAAGCCATGTTGTGAAGCACTTAAACTCAAAGAAGCTGATCACTTGAACATCTGGAAGTCTGGAAATCACAACACTCTGTTTTAGTGTCAACTTATAGAAAAAGGACCAAGCTTCAAGTCACTCATTCCTACGAGTCCAGAACTGATCTGCCAACACTATAGAGCACTCTAAACCTTCTTCTTTCTATCTCTTTCTCTACTGTGTTTAAGTGTTTTACATTTGTGAGCAGTGTGTTAGTATTACACACACTGTCTCCTGTGCTTAAACTGAGGGATACTGAAAATCCCTATCCCAAACCTTTTTACATTTGTTACCCACGTATAACTGTGGAAGAAGCCTGGTGTGGCTTGGTCATTTTGTTTTCCCACGTATAACTGTGGCAGAGGTTGTCAAACCTAGACAGTTTGTGAAAACTGTTGTAAAGCCCGATACAGGATGTGTATCAATCTTTTTTATAAAATTGCTTGGTGGCAGGTGATCACCAAGTGGAAGAGGACTAAGTCTTAGCTTAAGACTGAACCTCTTGTTTGAAATAGCTTGTTACTCTTTTCTTTACTTTGCCTTTCTTTATCCGTTGTGCTCTTTTGTTTAAACAAGAAATCTGTTTTTACATATACTCTGATAGTCAACTTTGGTTAGTGTGTATACGAGATTTGTTTAGTAAACTTGTTTCAAAAGTAAAGTTAGTCATCAAACTAACCTTATTGAGGATTAATCAACCTTAGAGAAACCTGTTGAACAATAAGTCACCTATATCTCTACTGCCTTAATTGACTGGGCTGTTTTTCAAATTTGGGGGATTTAATCTTAAAGTTTTCAACAGAAATTTTTAATTGGAACTCAATTCACCCCCCTCTTGAGTGTCCACTCCGACCAACATTTGGTATCAGAGGTTGTGTTTATCTCTGTTTTACTTGCTCAAAGTTTTATTTTAACTCTCTGTTTTTAAACTGTGATTGTAGTTTTATCTAAAAGATCTTAAATTTCTGTTAGTTCTAAATTTTATCTCTTTAAAACATTTTCTAAAATTTCCTTATGGATAATAGACTAGAAGGTGCTGCTACTAACAGGACACCCTTCTTTAATGGTGTGAATTATTCCCAATGGAAGCTCAAAATGAAAATTCATTTGGAAAGTATGGGTTTTGATATTTGGACTGCTATAGAGTCTCAATACAAGATTCCAGAAACTGAAAGAATAACTTGGGATGAACCTACTAAGGTATCTTACAATAATAATTGTAAGGCTGTGAATGCTCTCTACTGTGCTCTAGGAGATGAGGAATTCAATAGAATTTCTGCATGTAAAACTGCTTTTGAAATCTGGGACACCTTAGCTGTTTCTCATGAAGGAACAACTAATGTCAAGGAAATGCGGTTAAATACTTATACTATCAAATATGATAACTTTAAGATGAAAGCTGATGAACCTATTTCTGATATGTATCTCAGGTTTAATGAGATAGTCAACACAATGAGCTCACTCGGAAAGATTGTTCCAGCAAAGGAGCAAATCATGAGATTATTGAGATGTCTGCCTGACAGATGGAGAGGCACATCCGTTTCAATTAGAGAATCCTGTGATATTGGAACTTTGCCTGTCAAGGAGTTAATTGGTAAGCTGATGATGTACGAAGAAGAGCTCAAGGTAAATAAAGAGGAAGATGAGGAACCAAAACGAAAATCTGTAGCTTTTAAGTCTACTGCATCAAAGAGAAAAGACAAGGAGAAAGTGCATATACCAACTGAAAGCTCATCTAGTGAAGACTTAGATTCTGACAGTGATGCCGAGATGGCACAAATAGGAAGGAGATTCAAGAAGTCCTATAGGAAGAAGAAGTTCTTCAGAAAACCAAACTACAAGGGTAAGTATGATAGACAAGGTAAGTGGAAGAAAGATTGGAAGAAAACTGATAAAGAAGAAGACATAGTTTGCTATGAATGTAAAAGGAAAGGACACATCAAAGCTGACTGTCCTAAGTTAAAATTCAAGAAGAAATATGAGTACAAGGACAAGAATTATAAGAAAGCTATGAAGGCCACCTGGAGTGCTTCAGAAGACAGCACAAGTGAATCAGAATCCAGTGATTCTGAAAGAAATCGTGCTAATATATGTTTCATGACAAACACATGTGAGGAAATCTGTTTGAAAAGCAATTACAAGAAGGTATGGTACTTAGATAGTGGATGTTCAAGACACATGTCTGGGGACTATTCGTGCTTCAAAATCTTAATAAAGGTTGATGGAGGATATGTCACTTTTGGTGATAACTCAAAAGGAAAAATCATCGGCTTAGGCCAGATTGGTAACACTGACTCAGTATTAATTTCCAAAGTTTTATTTGTTGATAGACTTAAGTACAACCTACTTAGCATTTCTCAATTGTGTGATGATGGTTTTAATGTCAAGTTTGAAAACAATTCTTGTGATGTTTATAATTCCAAAAATGCTTTAATATTTTCTGCCTTAAGAAATGAAAATGTTTATGCTGTTGACTTAAACACTTTAGCAAAACGTAATGTTACTTGCTTAAATGCTTTTCATAAAGAGTCTTGGCTGTGGCATAGGAGATTAGGACACTGCAACATTCACTCACTTAGAAAACTCTCTAAGAAACACCTAGTTAGAGACCTACCTAAGCTTGAATTCCCAAATGACAAAGTGTGTAATCCCTGTCAAAAGGGAAAACAACACAAAGTTTCTTTTAAACCAAAGAAAGAAGTTTCAACTTCTCAACCACTTGAACTGGTTCACATGGATTTGTTTAGACCATCAAGAATTTCAAGTCTAAATGGGAAGCACTATGTTTATGTTCTTGTAGATGACTTTTCTAGATATACTTGGGTATACTTTCTAGCTCACAAAAGTGAAGCCTGCTCTTCCTTTGTTAAATACTCTAAGTCTGTAGAAAATCTTAGTGGACTTAAGATTAAGACCTTGAGGAGTGATCATGGCCGTGAGTTTGAGAATCAAGAATTTGAATCTTACTGCTCACACAATGGCTATGCTCACAATTTTTCTGCTCCTAGGACACCTCAACAGAATGGTGTAGTGGAAAGAAGAAACCGAACCCTACAGGAAATTGCAAGGACTATGCTTAATGAATATGACCTGCCTATTTACTTTTGGGCTGAAGCTGTAAATATAGCCTGCTATGTTATTAATAGAGTCTTGATTAGACCGGTTCTTAAGAAAACCCCTTATGAGTTGTGGAATAATAGGAAGCCTAAGGTTAATTACTTTAGAGTTTTTGGTTGCAAAGTCTTTATTCTGAATACTAAAGATAATCTTGATAAATTTGCTCCAAAAAGTGGTGAAGGAATTTTCCTGGGTTACTCTATGTCTAGTAAAGCCTATAGAGTGTTCAATAAGAAAACCAAATGTGTGGAAGAATCTGTTCACATCAAGTTTGATGAGACTGATCCACATGAGTCTAAAACTTCTCTTGAAGATGTTGAAGAAGACTTATCTGTTCTGGACCTAAATGACAAATCTAAAGAACCTGTAATAAAAACATCCAGTTCTGGACTTTTTCCAGAATCTTCCTCTGTGGAACCCGAACCTATAAATGAACCTGAAATCTCTAGTTCAACCATTACCAAATCAACTAGGATTCTAAAGAATCATCCTTTGGTTGCTGTTGTTGGTAATCTTGATAGAGGAACACAAACTAGAGCTTCTCTAAGAAATCAGGTTGAACATCAAGCTTTTCTTTCACAGCTTGAACCCAAAAATGTCAATGATGCTATCAGTGATGAATTTTGGGTAATGGCTATGCAAGAAGAACTTAATCGGTTTGAAAGAAACAATGTTTGGGAATTAGTGGAAAGACCTAAAGACACTCTTACCATAGGCACTAAATGGGTGTTTAGAAACAAAGTTGATGAGTTTGGTAATATAATCAGAAACAAAGCTAGGCTAGTTGCACAAGGGTATAGTCAGGAAGAAGGAATAGACTATGAGGAAACCTTTGCACCCGTGGCTAGACTAGAGGCCATTAGGATATTACTTGATTATGCTGCTCATCTGAATTTCAAACTATATCAAATGGATGTTAAAAGTGCTTTTCTAAATGGATATATAATTGAGGATGTATTTGTGGAACAACCTCCTGGTTTTACAAATCCCCATTTTTCTAATCATGTTTTTAAACTATCTAAAGCTTTATATGGTTTAAAGCAAGCTCCAAGAGCTTGGTATGATAGGCTCAGCTCTTTTCTTATTTCGAAAGGATTTACTAAAGGGATAGCTAATCCTACTCTTTTTATTAAATGGATTTCTAAAGATGTCTTAATAGTACAAATTTATGTGGATGATATTATTTTTGGATCTTCTAAAAATTCTTTATGTGTTGATTTTTCAAAAATAATGCAAAATGAGTTTGAAATGAGTTTAATGGGAGAACTCAAATTTTTCCTTGGATTTCAGATCTTTCAAAATAAAAATGTTATTATTTTGAACCAAAGTAAATATATTAAAGATCTTCTAAAACGTTTTTCTTTGGATGGCACCAAAGGCAGTGACACACCTATGAGCACCACTTGCAAGTTGGACAGTGATGAAACTGGTGAACCAGTGGATCAAACCAATTACAGAGGTATGATAGGTAGTATACTGTACCTTACTGCCAGTAGACCTAACATCATGTTCAGTGTATGCATGTGTGCTCGGTTTCAAGCCAATCCAAAAGAGTCTCATTTGACTGCTGTTAAAAGGATTTTCAAATATCTAAAACATACTCCCAATTTTGGATTATTTTATCCAAAAGGACAATCATTTGATTTATTAAGTTATTCTGATGCTGATTTTGCTGGCTGCAAGTTAGATAGAAAGAGCACCTCTGGAACATGTCACATTTTAGGCAAGTCACTAGTATCTTGGTGTAGTAAGAAGGAGAATTCTGTTGCATTGTCTACTGCCGAAGCTGAGTATATAGCTGCTGGTAGCTGTTGTGCACAAATCTTGTGGATGAAACACACTTTACTAGACTATGGATATCAATTCAAACATGTCTCTATAAGGTGTGACAATACAAGTGCTATTAACATTTCTAAAAATCCAGTATCTCATGCTTGGACAAAACATATTGATGTGAGACATCACTTTCTGAGGGATCATTATCAAAAAGGTGATATCACTCTTGAGTTCATTGGCACTGAACATCAGTTAGCTGATATTTTTACAAAGCCTTTGAATTCTGAGAGATTAAGTTACATCAAACATGAGTTAGGTATGATAAATTATAGCACATTTGAAACCTCACAGTTGAAACCTCACAGTTGAAACCTCACAGTTGAAACCTCACAGTTGAAACCTCACAGTTGAAACCTCACAGTTAGACCTCACCGGTGTACCTCACTGTTACATCTCTTTGTAGACTGTTTCGCTGTTTAACCTTATTTTATTTTTGTGGGAATTCGAACCGTTTCTTTTCTTTATACTTTTATTTCTAAATCCCTAAATGATAAAATTTAGAACATCGAACATATCTCAATCCACTCATCTCGACCCTTGCTCTCTCAAGTCCTAAACCCTAAACCTTCAACCGAACCTCGAAACCTCATTCAGTTCCAATGGCCAGAACAAAGCGACCCCCGACTGTCAATGAAGATGCACCAATGCCGAAGAGGACTCAAGTCGAATCCAGTGGCACCGGGAACGCCTCGATAAGACCTGTTAATCCACATCTGACTAAGAGAGAAATAGTTGCTGAGAAGGAGCTAAGTGAAGAGTGGATTTTATCGAGCAGATCATTAGTACTGGCAGTGCTTAATGAGCAAGGATGGACCGAATGCTTCGCAAACAATAATGGACCGTACTACCCGAAGCTGGTGAAGGAATTCTATGAATATCTACAGTTCGAGGAAGAGGATGATCTGCATAGACTGGTATCCAGAGTAAACGGCAATGAAGTCAGTTTTTCATCCGTTGAATGGGCTGCATGTTTAAGAGTTCCTCATGAGGGTATTTACAACTACTATTCTGGAGCGGCTCCTCCAAATAGTGGAATCTTTGATCATGAGATGGCTCTGGAAGAACTGACAGGCAATGGCACAGTAAGAAAGATTATTGCTACTGAAATGTGTGGAGAGGACAGGCTTCTGTTTAAGTTTATTCAGCATGTACTGAGTCCTAGAAGAGGAGATTTTGCAACTCTGAAGCACCAGGATATTTACTTGATGTACTTATTAAAACATGGAAGGAAGGTCAACCTTTGTAGGTTGCTGATGGCTCAGATGGAGGACATGATAAAGGAAACCTCAAAATCAAGTTCCTTGTTTCATGCTAAACTCATTTCGGTAATGTTGAAAGTGAAAGGTGCAGCTGGAAGTCAGGAAGAGTTGATAGTGGCAAAGAACAGTGTATGTATCTCGAAAGTAATCTGCAAATTCATGAGGATCAGTTGGAATCCCTGGAAGAAATCATGGGTGAATGATGAGGAGAGAATCTATGAGAAATTTAGCCCTTCTACTCATCCCTCTAGACCGAGAGATAGGAGAGATCCAGGCTTAAAGCCTGATGAGCCTGAACCTGTATACTCAGATGATGAACAGACTGCAGTAGTTGGTGACTCTGCAAGAGAGAACACCCCAATTGATGAAGGGAGTGATCCTGAGACTACTCAGAGTCCTGTCAGGACAGTGACGTTTGGAGCAGCAAGCCCTCCAAAAGAACTACCTAGTAGAGAACCTGTTCTAAGAGATAGTGAGACTGAGTCTACAGAAGAAGAAGAAGAAGAATCTCAATATTTTGTCAAGGACACCTCTGACGAGGATGATACAGTCGAAGCAGAAGAGGCTGGAGCTTCAAAAGAAACTGTTGCAGAAAATGAAGAGGAGATCAGTGGTGAAGAAACAAAAGAACTTAGTATGAGCCCTCTGATAGGGTATACAGACAAGTCAGTGTCTGACCAGGAAGTAGGAGTGGTCTCTACTACTGTTGTCATAGAAGTGGTTGATGAATCAACAGAGTGGGAGGCTAACCTCACTGCCGAACCTACAGAGGAAGCAAGTATGGAACCTGCTAGAGCTACAGAAGAGAACTTAGAGTTACCTAGAGTCGAGCAGATAGTAGAAAATGGTCAGGAAGGATATCCAAGTGAGGGGGAGCTTTTTGGTTCAGTCTCTGTATTGTATGATATAGAAGGATGGACCTCAGATCCAGGATACATGGTGTTAGGACTCAATTATGAGGATTCAGATGAGGAAAACCAACCACCAAGAAATCCAGTTATCCTAACTAACAGCTCTCCAGTGTTAGAAACTGAAAGATTCGCCACCAAGGAAGACCTTGAATCCTTAAAGAATGAAATGAAGGAGACCATCAGACAGTCTGTTGCTGAATTGAAAACCAGTCTTTTTGATGAGCTGAAAAATGTAGAACAATCCTTAGAATTATCTCTAGGATGTGTTGTGGGAAGTCCAATCAAAGAAGTGATGGATGAAATGAAAGTGTGCCACACTCAAATTGAAAGCTGGACTGGAGCAGTAGTGGCCCTCAGACAATCAGTTGCTTCTTTAACTGCCCTGAGCAGTTCTCAGACACAAGTGGCCAGTGAGATTCGATACATCAAAGAAGTGGTCAAGCAGTTTGTGGAAGTATTTGAGGCTTTCAAGAAATCAGTAAAAGAACACTTTAGCAATCAGGATGTTGTCATTCAAAAAGTGATTGGAAATCTGACTCAGTCTTTCAAGGAGACAGTGGCATTCTCAGTCAAGTCCCTTCCTTCATCTAGCTCTCCTGTAGACCTTGAGCAGTTTAGAAGCCTGCTCAGAGAAGAGCTTACTCAGGCCCGTGCAAATGACACATCAGACCTACAGATCCTTGCTACTACAAGAGAAGTCAGTGGTTTTGTTCGTGAGCACCTGCAGGCTGCTACTGCTTCTCAGGAGGCCATAAAAAGTAAAGTGGATTATTACTTTGATCGGATTTTCACCAAGCATCAGTTGAACCATCACTTCAAACTCATGCTAGAAACTATGAAGCTGCCTCCTGTAACTCAAGCTTTCAAAGAACAAGTTAGCAAGCTACGAGAGTTGACCCCGGCTTTGGATAAATTCTTGGAAAACAAAAATGACTTATTATCTGCCATGGACAGAGGAGGAAACATCATCATGGATTTCAGGAATCTGCTCCTACCTTTTCTTCATGTGGACTGCACACCTGTTATAGTTCCTCCTGCCCTACCTGTCTCCAACCCCAGTGGTTCTTCAGTAATGTCTCCTGCGGATGCCCTCATAAGCCTTAGACCACTGATACCTCGGCAAGATACTCACTACAGGCCTTCAGGAGCATCTGTTGCTGCCCCTCCAGACATTCCTGCTACAATTACTAAGCCTGTTGATCTTTCACCTACTGCTCCATCTTCTTCCTCCAAAGGAAAAGATCCCTTACCTACAGATGACGAGGATTGAGTCTGTTTATGTTTTTTTTTTGATAGGGATCATGTATTCACGTTTTGGGTCATGTAATGTTCTCATTATTAATACAATGTTTATTTTCTCTCTTTCTGTCTTTCTTTTTGTTAATCACAAAGGGGGAGAAATAGGGAGAAATAGGGAGAAATAGGGAAAACTCAGGGGAGAAATGAACCTATACAAAGAGGGAGAAATCCTTGAGGATTATACCTATTTTTCTTTGTGCTCATATTGCTAATACTGTTTTTTGCACACTTCTCTCTGATACATCTATATTTCATTCCATACTGACATAATTTGTGATTATCAAAAAGGGGGAGATTGTTGGAATCACCTGTTTTGATAATCCCAAATCATGCTTAAACATTGATTATGATGTATTAAAACCTTGAATTAATCTTTTTATTCTATGCTTAAACGTATTTTATTCTAAACAGTTCATATTCTTACTGTCATAACTTTACTGTAACAGCTTACAGTAGTATTTACATAAGTTTAGTATTGTTAGCTAACAGTCAGAGTTTTCTTTTCAAAGTCACAGTTACAGCTAACTGTCACCTTAAGTTACTGTTGCAATAAGTTCACAGTTACAAGGTTACAGTTGAAGACTAATACAAGCTTACAGTCATGAGTCTACCGCTATCTATTGTCAAAGCTCACAGACGAAGGTCACAGTTACAAGACTTCTGTTCAAAGTTTTCTCTGCTCAAGTTCACAGTCGAACAAGTCTACAGTTGGAACAAGTTCGCAGTCGAACAAGCCTACAGTCATAAGTCTACAGTCAAGGTTACAGTTAGACAGCTTTTGTCGACTAAGTCTACTGATGATTGAGGTCTAAAGTTGACAAAGGTTACAGTTCTACAAATTTGATATTACAAGTCTACAGTTAGAGAGGCTACAGTTACATGGACTAAAAGCTACCATTGCAAGCCTACAGACAGCAAGCCTTTTGTTGAAGTCAGCAGTCAGAAGGAAGTCCACAGTTGGAAGACCACAGTTGAAGTCCACAGTGACATACATTCTCGACCAGTCTATTATTATATTTCTATTTTTTTCTTTACCAATTTGATTAATACTAATCTAACGGTCATGTCTAGACAAATTAATACACCTAACATTATTTATTGATATTTGCTGACATATCAAGAAATAATACAATGTACGAGGAAGATCGCACGTGTAACTCAAGACTATTTATCTTGTCGGCCTTGGGTGAACAAAAAGGGCATATATGGAGGAGTATAAAAAGAAGAGAGAAGCATTCAAGAAATAGGATGAATGGAACGAAAAGAACAGTGACATAGAGGAAGGACACACAGAGTCTAACATCTACAACTGAGAAGGAGATACGCATATACACAAAAAGAAGAACTCTCGAGCATTCATTCTGAAGAACAAAAGAGTCTCAAGTGAACCGACTGAAAGAACCGTCTCCTAAAAGCCATGCTGTGAAGCACTCAAACTCAAAGAAGCTGATCACTTGAACATCTAGAAGTCTGGAAATCACAACACTCTGTTTTAGTGTCAACTTACAGAAAAAGGACCAAGCTTCAAGTCACTCATTCCTACGAGTCCAGAACTGATCTGCCAACACTATAGAGCACTCTAAACCTTCTTCTTTCTATCTCTTGCTCTACTGTGTTTAAGTGTTTTACATTTGTGAGCAGTGTGTTAGTATTACACACACTATCTCCTGTGCTTAAACTGAGGGATACTGAAAATCCCTATCCCAAACCTTTTTACATTTGTTACCCACGTAAAACTGTGGAAGAAGCCTGGTGTGGCTTGGTTATTTTGTTTTCCCATGTATAACTGTGGCAGAGGTTGTCAAACCTGGACAGTTTGTGAAAACTATTGTAAAGCCCGATACAGGCTGTGTATCAATCTTTTTTATAAAATTGCATGGTGGAAAGTGATCACCAAGTGTAAGAGGACTAAGTCTTAGCTTAAGACTGAACCTCTTGTTTGAAATAGCTTGTTACTCTTTTCTTTACTTTGCCTTTCTTTATCCGCTGTGCTCTTTTGTTTAAACAAGAAATCTGTTTTTACATATACTCTAATAGTCAACTTTGGTTAGTGTGTATACGAGATTTGTTTAGTAAACTTGTTTCAAAAGTAAAGTTAGTCATCAAACTAACCTTATTGAGGATTAATCAACCTTAGAGAAACCTGTTGAACAATAAGTCACCTATATCTCTACTGCCTAAATTGACTGGGCTGTTTTTCAAATTTGGGGGATTTAATCTTAAAGTTTTCAACAGAAATTTTTAATTGGAACTCAATTCACCCCCCTCTTGAGTGTCCACTCCGACCAACAACTATGATCATCAAATATACTATTTTATCCAAATAATAATAATATCCCAAAATCATGTCTAATTATTATTATGTTATAATTCATATAATCGTAGTTCTATAATTACCATGAATTCCTGGATCATAATCAAGAACTTCTAGTCTACATGAAATACTATTTCCTAATTTCATGTGATTTTACTCACCATAAAACTACACAAGTTTTCACATTTTAACTCACATTTGCATTATTGCAATTCCTAATCAGGATATTTTGTTTAAATCACAAGGAATTGTAGATTAATATTAATTTTGACCTAAAAATAAAATTTATAAAGTAGAATTTATCATCATAAAATTTTTGTGACACTGTGCACAAATTTATTCAAAATATTTTCAAATTACCAATGAATGAAATTGTTATTCTTTAATTTCATGAAACAATATTCATCATACCCAATAAAAAAATATTGGTTATTTATAATCCAAGTGTTTAATTTTAAAAATTAAATATTGATTTCAATCCATCCATTAATATTCATAAGTATTAATACCTTTAATTCCATGAAAATGAAACCATGGTTCTAATTATAAAATATCATCAACATAATTAAACATGAAATATCAACCAAGGAATCCTAAAAACATTATTTTCTTAAAAATCAATATATGTGATTAATCTTAGTTAAAATCAGGTAATTTATGCACCTTATTAGGATTTGGATAAATCTAATATTACAAAAACATAGTGAAAACAATAAAAGATCCCAAAAAGAATTATTGAAAACAAAACAATCAAAATTATAATATCTGAAGAATTTAAAACATAGGCTTCAATGTTCGTTCCCTCCCTCTCTTAATTTGGAATCACATGATCCGACCAAATGAATCAAGTCTCCTATACTATCCATAAACAATGTAAATAATTGGTAAATTTTAGTGAACTAATAGAATAGACTCATCCAAATTTCACGGATTGTTAGTTTTTCCTTTATGATAATTAAATGGAAGTTAAAAATAAATTTATCTAGGGTTTTATGTAATATAGTTTTATTTTTATTTTTAATGAATATATTATATTTTAAAAGGAAATGGTATAGTAAAATTGAAGAGTATTTGTATCATTTGTTTAAGGTAAATATTTCATCATGTTTACTGATTTTGGAGTTTATAAAATTCTATAATCTCATTAAGGATTTACCTTATGAAAGTAACTATGTTTTTAGTGAAATTGAGCCCCAAAAGTGTTATAAATAGATGTTTTTGTGTTGTAAATAGCTTATTTTCCTAATTTGTAAACTGTGAACGTCAACGAAGAAGTGGAGATGAATCTTCATGACTTGTTTATAGGTATTGATAAAGTATGTTGACAAATTTCAAATTCAATAAATGTATTTTTAATTCATGATTTCACATCTAAAACACCCATTATTACATTATGGTGAGTAAATATTATATTTTAATAAAACTATAATACACTGGATTTTTTTATGGCACAACTAATAATAATTACGTAGTATGAATAATTATTTTGAACTTACTAGCTCAAAATAAGCCTATAATGAAGTTTATAAATTTCTCTTAGAAGTAAGCTAATATGATTAGGTGCAAATGTAGTATTTAACTATTCATTGTTTTATTTATAGTACTATGTTATAATATATAGAATTAGAAATTTATTTACTATAAATTTTATATAAAAAGGTAATTTCATTTTGAAGAAAAAAAGGGATATTTTTCAGAAAATTGTTTAAAAAGGAATAATGTCATTAAATTTTATTTAATTAAAAAAATGTTTAATGATAAATGATTTCAATAAAATTTATGGATTGTATATCTAAATATATTAATTCAAATAAATATAATGGTTATTACTAGTTATGTAGTTAATGTAAGATCATATTATTATGGAAAATTCATTTCCTAAAAACCATTTTTCTACACATTTTGCAGGTTTATTTTTCAAATTAACTTCTTCCACTTCTATGTATTAAATTTGATAAATTTTTTGAATGTTTGTAATCATAATAATTATTTTTAGGTAAAAACATAAATATAATATTTGGTAATAATTAATAGTAAAATAATTAAAAACTAATTATTATTGGTTTGTATTATTTAGGACTTACCCTTATCCCCATCTAATATGATCAATTTTGGACCATATTTTTAAGAATTTGACTTAACCTTATTGAAAAACATTTGAAAATTATAGGTGTGCCACTCACTTAAATTATAAAAGGGAACCTCCTCCCCTCACTTCTCCACACCTCTCAAACCATTTATCATGTCCAAACCTTAAAAAACTCTCTCTAACATCCTTATACAATTTATAGCGGTGTTTTTCTTCCTAAAATTCCAACTCTATGGTCCTTATAAAGTTATCCAAATGTTCTTTTTCTAAGCAAAGGTAATTGTCTTTACCAAGCCCTTTCTTTTTTAATTCTTCTTCTATCACCTTTATTTTTTTCATAAAAATTATTTTTTAATAAGAACAAAATATCCTATATAATGATATTCTATTTTGATTATGAAATAATATTTATCCATTTCATTCTCCATAAAATGGGAAACAAAACTATCACTTGTATGTATGGTAGACTACTGGCTTAGGAACCAATGTAATATGTTTTCCATCACCGAATCACATAGATAGTTATAATGATGTAAAAAATGAATATATATGTTACTTTTGACATAATATTTATTCTTTAAAATTAACATATCATCATTTTCATTACCCTTTCACCCATTTTGGAAATGATAATGTTTCTCATCCGTACGTATGGATTGTCATCTCCATGAAGCGATGCGACTCATTTTCCATGTCAAAATTTAATGAATGGTTCTAAAAAATGTATCTAATGAGTAAATATAATATTTATAAAATAATATAATTCTGTATATTATTCAACTATATATTATTCTTTAGAACCATAAATTTTGTGACAAAACACCCATGGGATAATAAGGAAGTTAGAAATCAATATAATATTAATAATGAAATATTATTAGGGAATGGTTAATAAGAAATTAAAATATGATCATATATGATATTATAAATATTATTTTGGTTCAATTATAAGTTAATATTTTTCTTAGCACCATTATAAATTAGGTTAAATCATGTTTAAATAAAGGGAAGTAGGAGTTAAGGGATTTTGTCTCAATTTCCACTCTATTGATAAATATTTTATATTATGTGTGTATTTAATTTTATGGGGTTTATATACCATTAAATTGATATATATAAGATGAATACAAACATATTCATGATGATTAATGTTTCAATTAAACTTTTTTATTTCAAGGTGTTATAATTTAAAAGTTACCCAAGAGGTTAAGATTTATTCTACAATCCCATTTGTTATGATTTCCATAATTGTAATTGATGGAATATTATAATTTATCCTTCATAAGACAATAATTTTTTATTATCCAATATAAATATTTAAGGAATTTATATGATTTATTAAAAAAATCCCTCCCATTTTAACTTGAATAAAAAATGAAAAGGTTAACGGAAACCAAATTGTATCTCTCTTTTAATCGGATATATTTTTATTCTATGTGCATAATTTAAAAAAAATAGATATGTATTTTTTATTCCTAAAATAAATTATTAATGATAGTTTTAGTTATTCTTGAATATTTAAGTGGTAGTAAATTAATAGTTATAATTATTTCTAAAGGGTTATTTTTTTACTTT
Source organism: Viscum album (assembly GCA_963277665.1). Lineage (NCBI taxonomy): Eukaryota > Viridiplantae > Streptophyta > Magnoliopsida > Santalales > Viscaceae > Viscum > Viscum album. The sequence continues at coordinate 1,266,815,822 of OY728143.1, read as the reverse complement.
ATATGTAAAATGGTAAAAGGATTATTTTTTACATAAATGGCATTAACAGACATTCCCACCCACCGAAACTTTTTTAAAATATTCTTATCTTCATCTATTTGTTTTCACTTATTTTAAATGAAAAATGTTAAATGAAATCATATTTTTATATTTTCTTACATATTCTTTGTTACTCTAAAGGGAATTATTTTATTTCAAAACCTATGATTTTGATGAATCTATGATCATTTCATATCTCTTATAAATTTTATGTTCTGTAACTTTCTCATGAAACATTCAATTTATTCTGATCATTTGAAATTAAATCTCAATTATATATTCAGATTATTTTTATCATAGATATTATTATTTCCTAAACCATATACAATTTCTATATATGATGTTTTACTATTAATATATTTGACTGACTGGGGAATTATTGATATTAAAAATTCTTTATCAAATATGTATATTTGTTGATTAGGTATTTTATTTGTTAATTAAATTAACCAGTCAAGATATGAAGAATGTATTAGACATATAGTGATGGGTGTTGCCTGAAATTATATATCCCTCAATGCGTCGACATGTCTCATTAGAAAAACTAGCATTCCAAATAAAATTGGTTTTTTGGTTTATACCTACACATCAATTAAATAGTATTATCACATGTTCATAAGGGTATAGAAATCATCATTTTTGATATGATGACATTCGATATTAATCATTTCATTGATCGAGAATTCAGTTATTATTATCCATGATATATTTTCATTGATATTGTCAATTAATTAATTTTATGCTCAAGTTATTAATTAAATGACATGTGTTTTTAGTTATTCACCTTCACATTTTTTATTATGACTTATTTAATCAACATAGTTTCAACTATATGGAACGCTTTCGGGGCACTTGAGTACACCATTATTTTTTTCCTTTCTCTGAGATATGAAGAATAATTCATTGAATGTGTTCAAGGATACATAATGTTTTCCATTACTATTAAATGTATTATATTCCCATTGTAAAATGGGTACCATGTATGTATCTAGCTCTCCATGCATAATAAATTGAATGGTACTTCAATATTAAATCCCTTTTATCTATGTAAACATAATATATTTTACATCAACTATTGGTGATAGGATTTGGGGTTATTACAATTGGTATTAAAGGATGTTTTATAGAGACAGTGTGATCTAGGTTTAGGAAAAAACTAGATTATGGAACATAAAACTATAATAGAATTTTATGATTTGACTAATTTTAAGATAATGTCCTAAAATTTTTCTTCATGTTGATATTATGTGGGTTTTTATAAAAATACAACCCTTTCTGGATAAAATAAGTTGATGTGGTTTTGGCACATGAGAATTTATGGGTAATAACCTCAAATAGAGTTGGTTGACTATATCATGAACATCATTGTATTGAATAGTGAGTGTTCCCTTTTTAAACACATGGTTTGATGCACCCATGAGATATTATTCGGTTAATTTTTATTTTATTAATAAACTATTTTGAAATATTTAAAAATATTTTTATGATTTATATATATCCCCAAAGAAGCTATGTTTTTTATGATTCTAATAACAATAAATAAATTTTAAATTTGTTTTAAGGTTAAAACTAGATTTAGAAATATTTATTATGATTTAAAATTCATAATGTTATAAAATAATTCAATTTATTCCACAGTTTAGAAATGACACATAGCATAAATAATGGCATCAATATGGGTGTCCATTCTCAAAAATTACCAATTGGGAAAATCAAACAACTTATATTGGAGATGATAAAATCAAAGAAATATTATGGAAACAGGAAGAGGCTATGAATAATAAATTTTCACATATGGATAAACATGATTTTATATAGCATGAAACACATATATTAGAAAATGTTTTGTGAAAAAATTCTCCATCTTAAGTGAAACTACTAATCCAATGGTTGTTGAGAAATAGATTAAGTCCCTTGAAAAATTATTTCTAGAAAAGGGATGTGATAAAAGGGAAAAGGTTATATATGTAGTATATTTACTCAAAGGTGATATAGATCAATGGTGGTTATTGATCTAGAATACTAAAGATGAATTATAAATAGATCACATGGACTCAGGATATTTTCAGGAATAGTTTTTCGATAAATATTTCACTCACGACCAACAAACAAGAATTTAGAGGATGTTACTTAGCTTAAATAAGAAGGAATAATATATTTTCATGGATAATGTGACTAAATTTTCAGTACAATCCCGGTATTATTCAGACTACAAATGAAATATAAAATGTAATATTGACATTTATTTAATAGTCTTAAGACAATTCTCTAAAGTGTATCAGTTCTCAAACATTTTCATCATATGATGAAATAGTTTTACGCTCCATAAAAATAGAGAAGTAATTTTATTTATCATAAATATTCAATGGGAATTAAGAGAATAATATGTTGGATTAACATAAATAAATAAGGTAACTTGTAAAAAACTAAGATGATAATGATGTAATTTCCAACATGTGAAAATTATGCAAAGAAACATCCTGAAAAATGCTTGAAGGGTGTGGGAATTTGTTACTAGTGAGGTGAAAAGGGTAATCTATCTCATGAATGTATGGGAAATAAAGAAACAAATGTTATAAAATTATACAAGTATAAATAAATGTGGGATTATTCAAACCATTTTCTTAAGCATCAAGGGAACATACCACATAAGAGGCCAAGGGGAGAAGGCCAAGCTTATGTAATAACTACAGTTGATATTGATGTTCCTGAAGATGTGATAGAAAGTACTTTAATAATATCATCAAATTTAGATAATGGTTTATTATATTTTGGATCCTTACACTCTTTTATATTTACCTTGTTTTCTAGAAAAATTATATATTTCCCCATTACCTTAAGAGTAGAGTTTTTAGTTAAAACTCCTAGTGGAAATCTCACTACACAAGGATGGATGAAACACTTCCTATTATGACACATAATTGTGATATATTCACTAAGTTTATTATTATAACTTTGGTGTTATTTTATATAATATTTTATATGGACTGGATTTCAAAATATAATTAATAAAAATTTTGGAAAGAGAAAGAAATTATGATTTATGATGAATATGTAGAATTACATATCTTTATAGGGTAGGCTTTATCATCTGGGTCATGTATAAATCCACCCCTAGTATCTCTTTTGAATAATATTTTTTTGGAAGAAGAGAAAATAAAATCTATGGGAGAAAATTTTATATTTAAAAATTAGGATATACCTATTATACACAAATATATCGATGTATTTATTAATTAATTACATGGACATCCACCAAATCCTGAAGTGGAGTTTTTCATTTATTTTATCACTAATTCAAGAACTATATCAAAGACTCCTCATAGAATGACCATCATAGTATTAGTGGAGATGAAGAAAAAACTAGATGAGTTTTGTGATAAGGGGTTTATACACCCTAGTGTTTCACCTTGGGGTTTCCCTTTTCTTTTCTTTAAGATGAAATATGGATCCATGAAGTTCTACATAGATTATAGGAAAATCAATTCCATTATGATAAATAAAATGTATCATCAGGATCTTATTAAAGAATTTTTCAATAAAATTCATGGAGATAAATATTTTTTAAATTCTTACCTTCATTTTTGGTATTATCAATTACAAGAAATGAATTAATATATTCTAAACAATAAATTTTGAACAAGGAATGGACATTATGAGTTTATGGTAATCCCAGTTAGATTTAATAATTCAATCTCTAGTTTGATAAATATAATGAATATATTATTAAAGTAATATATTAATGATTTTGTTTGTTATTTGTTAATGATATATTAGTGTATTATAAAATCTAGGGGACAATGAGAATAATTTTCAAATCATTCTTAAGACTACTAGAAGAAGAGAGTTATATGGGAAATTTAGAAAGTGTGAATTCGGGATTTAAAAATATTCATTTTTAATCCATATTGTTTATAGGGATGGAAAATTAGTTAATCCTATTAAAATAAAGGAATTAAAATAATATCCTATTCCAATGAACATAACCAAGGTATGTAGTTTTATTGGTTTGATATGTTAGTGTTTGTGGTTTATTTTAAATTTTGCAAGAATGGACAACGCATTATCCATGATTACGCATAATTGAGATAATTTCATATAGATAAATGAATTTGATGAATGTATTTTTGAATTAAATAGGATATAGGTCAATGGTATAACTTTTACTCCACCATTAGGAAATGATGGATTTTTGATATATAGTGATTCATAGAAGAATATAGTTGGTTGTGTCCTTTTATAGAATGATAAATTTATTTCATATACATCAAGGAAGCTAAATTTTCATGAATAGAACTACCCAACCCATGATCTTGAGTTCTTATATATAATACTCACTTTCAATATATGAAGAAACTATATTTATGGTGGAAGACTTAAGATATAAATATATCATAAGAGTCTTAAATATAACTTCTCCTAGAAAGAGCTCAATACGAGGAAAATAAAATGGCTCAAGCTACCCTAGTATTAATATTTCTCAATAAAATAAAACCAAAGGAGGTAAAGATGGATATGTGAATTATTATGGAATGCAAGACATCACACATTTTTCAAATGATTTTGAAACCATATTTATTGTGAAATATAAAAATTTCTCAAAATTATGATGATAATTTTCAAAATAATACTAAATATATGAATGATGAGAAAATGAAATACTAAATATATGAAGATGGAATTCTGAAATTTGGAAATATTAAATGTTTTCCATCTATACCTCAAAAAAATATGGAATCATCAGCTGATTATCATGGATCAAGGTTTTTTATACACCCTTATAGATAAATTATGTATTGGGATTTGAAGGAGTATTTTTTGTGGGATAATATGAAGTGGGGAATTACTAATTACGTATCAAGATGATTGGATTTTAAATAGATTAAATATGAGATATATAATCCTAGAGGAGTCATGTATCCTATACTTATTCTTATATGAAAATGGTATGATAATACAATAGACTTTTTCACTACATTACCAATGACTCCTAAAAAATATAATAAAATATGGGTTATAGTTGATCACCAAACACAATCTGAAAATTTACTTAATATACTAGAATATGAACATCTAAAATTCCTTATGAATATTTATATTAATGAAGTTTTAATAATTCATGGTAAACCACTTACAACAATATGTGTGTGTATTAAATAAGTCAAGACATAGGGTAAGGTATTTCTATCATCACATTTCTTTCTAGAAGACTTATGTCAAATTCACCACTCATTTATTTTTTGATGGGATTATATCACCCCTTTGACATTTTATATCATTAATATCCTTATTTGAATGATATTTGATGTTTCATTTGATGTTTCTATTTAATGGGGTTTAGGATTGAAAATTTTTTCAAATTGGTTTGGGATTTTTGTTTCAAATCCATTTATTAAAAACAGATGCTATGTTATGAACATATCTTCTTTTATAAGGTTTATATATACTTCCAATTTGACATGTAATAACATTAATTTTTCTATTATCTAAATATTTTATATTTTTTCAATTTCATTTAATAAGTAAGCAGCTTTAAACATTAAATAATATTGACTTATGTTTAGAATTCAACATTGAATATCTTATAAGGTTTAGAGTTTTAGAGAATTAGTATATAAAGAATATATTACATGTCAAAAATAACAATGTAGAAATTTTTACTCTATCCAATTTTTTCACAATAATAAAACTCCATAAATAAAACAAGAATTATTTTCATGATAAAAATCTTCTTGAATTATTCATTTATCTTATCCTTCCTTATACCCTCTGAAAAACCTTTCAAAAACATGGTATGGGCATAAGAATATCAGTAAAGGATATAAAAAAAGGAATGAAAACATTTTTCTAGGAATACATACAAATAAAAGAAATCATTATTTTCAATGATAAAATATAATATCTTTAACAAAACTCATGAAATCATAATATTTATGAATAACACATATAAATATTAAATCATAAAGGTAACTTGTGGCATCCATAACATACTTACATTGTAGCACTCACAGCTACGTAGGGAGTTTTGTTTGGAATACCCATTACAGTGTATTCCCTATATATCTTAGTAGAGGCAATAACATTTACCTCTGTCACATTACCTAATGCATTGAAGAGCTATCTCAGGATCACTCTCCCTAGGTTAATCATGAAACCACCCATATGCATAAACAATGCCCAAGAACCATTACATAATCATAAAACATAAAACTATCATAAAGGAAAGATAACATTTCCCCATTGTAATAACAATATATCTTTTCAAGATATTAACAAAATAAATTCTTTCCAAAACCATTTTCAATAACAATATACATAAAAAAATTATATGGTATTTATATTCCCTTTTAAAATCATTTTTTATTGTAAAGGAAGCCAAATATCAAATAATACTCGCAACGGTGGAAAGTTCATCGTCACCATGTACATTAAAAAGAAACATTTACTTTTTAATTTAGTAAAAAGATTCATAAAAAATTACTTTTTAAAATCATTTAATGAAATTAAATTGAAAAGGGTATAATTATACAACATATAAAATAAGGTTGTGTATAAACACAAATACGCCTCAATGAAAGGAGATTGAGATGGAGTCCCTTAAAAATTTCATTTTGAAAGTAAAATAGATCAATTATGTGTATTCAATATATGTACACTTAAAGAAATTATAAAACAAATACATTACATTAAAATTTATTCCTCAAATAATCATATCACGGCATATTCGACAAGTAGAAGTTCAAACCAAAGAAAATAAATTGGGTTAAGAAGTTCTCTTTCCTTGAGTCTGACTCGTCACTTATGTTAGTTGTTATTCCTAAATAAAAATAATAATTTAATTTATACTTTTTAGAACCTTTTGGAAGTTTATTATTCCATTTATATCACTTTTTACCATGTTATAAACATTACCAAATTTTTTTATGTTAATATCGGTTGTTTTGTCGATATTTGGTACTTGAGTCAAAAATGAACTTATTATAATTAAAAAATTTCCTTGTGGTCAAAATAAAATTATCTCTATAATGATATTAATTATTTAAATATAATATATATCCAATATATATATCTATGTATGTATTTATAATATTATATAACCTTTGGATATAAAAAATGAAATGCACCATTCATGGAGACGGTAAGCCGTACGAACGCAGGAACTCTACTTTCATTTCATTTTCATATTTAAATTAATTAAAACTAAATGATACATAGGTAGATTATAATTCCAGTATAATATCATATTTTATAAATTATACATAATTTCATTAACTCCATCTTTTATACATTCCATGTATGGCATGAATGAGTCATATCAATTTGAGGGGGCTGTAGTCCGTATTTCTTCAAATGAAATTATCTTATTTACCCATCATAGAAACAATAAATGTATAATGTAAATGAAAAATATAGAATCATATTGAAAATATATATATAATATGTATCACATATAAATACAGTTCCATCATAATTTCCACCATGAGAGGTGGTAGGAGAAATTTGAACAATCATCATTTTGTGAGTCAGTAGTTTGACAAACAGAGAAACAATATGTTCGTATCAATTAAATGGAGGTGTGTTTAAGTGTAGTTATAATCCTTTACAAAACAAATATCCTACTATATTGAGGATACTAGTGTTATTATTTAATCAAAGAATAATAAGATCATAGGGAGTGTAGAAGTAAAATAAAAGAAAAGAACTTGAGAGAATATGTTACCTCTAAATCAGGTAACTTCTATTGATATGAGCCAAAAGGAATTCTTGAAATGCCTTATTCCCAAGGTAAGGCCTCTAGGAGGAAGAGAGATATGTTGAGATCTTATTTTGGAAGAGTATGGATGAGAAAAGGGCTTGATATGTGTAATTAAATGGGTAGAGGTGATGCCCTGTTATAAGAGAGAGGAGGGGCACATTAGGAGTGCTTGAAAGTATTGTTTTATTTTAAAATGATTTTCAGCTTGAAATTGTCCCAAAGTAGTTTATTTCAAATATAATATGATTTTGGGTTGAAAATATCTCAACTTGTAGGTTTCAGAGAAGTCTAGGTCAAAAATATAACCTTATCGTTTAGGATTAACCCTTAGTTAACTAATTTAACACTTACCATGTCTTCTTGTATATTCATACTATATGGCTAATATATTTATCATAAAATTCCTATAAAACATTAAATGGTTAATTGGTGAAATTGTCAACATTATCTAAGTCATTTGGACAAATATTATATTTTTAGGACTGTTATATCATTTAAGAAAATAGGGATTGTTTTAAAAATGCATTTATTCCAATTTTATACTATTCATATCATGACTTTTTTCTTAAAATCCATAACAACATGATTATTTCAAAAAAACATAATTAATTAAAATATAGAAAGCCATAATAATCCATAAAATTTGTGGATGGAATAAAAAGTTTCATAATAAATTTATTTCAATATTTATAATCTCGTTTATTTAGATCATTCATTAATAAGGTAATCACTATATCATTACTGTGTCATAAATATATTTATTTATATGATGTCTAAATTTTTTTAATAAAATACTATGATATAGGAAATATTTTTATATTTTTAATGAATATTTATAGTCAAAGAGATCACTTATATAACACCATATAAAAAATGTGTTGTAAAAGATACATGTTTAGGTTATATTTTTCTTTACTTTAAATTAATTCTTATAAAATTTCATTTTCACATCAATATGGCTCCATGGAGTCCCAAAATCGACCCAAGGATTCCCATGATCAGAAATATCTCGTAAAATAGGATTACTAAATGTCTTGGGGTAGTTATATATTATTATAATATTATTATTTTACCCTTATTTACTAGATTTACCCTCTAACCACAGTAAATAAAAAAATTACTGATGTTACCATTCATAATGTCTAAACATAAAAGGTAACTATTTACACAATTTGAACCTTATAATTATAAATATAGAATAAATTTTTTCAAATTGAAAACACAAAAGATGTAATAATTAATTTAAAATTAATTCCAACTGTCAAAACCAAAAAAGGTTTTTAAAAAGTAATAACCATTAAAAGATTGAATTGTGTTTGTGTCCAATAAAAATGTTAAATTACTTCCAATGACCATAATTGGTTTAAATGATAAAAATATAATCTAATTACACATTAAACCAATTATAAAAACAATCTAACTATATAAATAGGTTTGATGAAAATGCAGTTTTTACTTAAATTGCGGTATTTTCACTATTCATTAAAAATTATCTTTATCAGAAAATTAACTAAAATTTATCCAACGTAAAATTTGTTGTCCCGGTTATATAGAAAAATTTTATTTCATCAAATCGAACATATAAAAGGGGGAAACTAGATTTAAAATGGGTTCTCTATCAAAAGGCTGTAAACCAACCATTTAAAAAATATTGGAGTATTTCATGCCTAAAGTCGGATTCATTCTTATTATAAGCCTCTAAAATTTATTGGATAAATTTAAAAACAGGTATCAAACTTTTTTAATCATTATTTAGTATGTTCTATTAATTCCCACCATTATTAAGACTTTTCATTAACTTCCATTTAAAATAATAATAATATTATTGTATTACTTTTTATTATAATGCAATGTTGTGAGCAGCCTAAGATTTCAAAGAAACACATTGTTGCGTGTTGTGTACGTTATTAAAAAAGGTGTTCTATTTAACATAAAATTAATATCTTATTGATAAATATTAGTAGATATGAAAATTTATTATTCGATAAATACATGGGTTGTTTCATCCTTCCCCCTTTTGGAAATTGTGTCCCCATAATTTTAATATTAGGCTCAGAAACTTTATTGAATGTACCACATCAAAAAAAAGAGTCAATAAAAATATCACTTTAAAAGAAAGAAAGTGAAGTAAAAAGGCCACCCAAAATAACACATAATATTATTCCAAATAGGAAAACATGGATATAGAATAGAAACTAACCATCATGTTCTAAGGGAGAGTGATAGAAAACATGATCAGGAGAAAGTTAACAACCCAAAAACCACAAACTTGTGATGGGTTAAACCGTCTTTGATTTAGTAGTAAGAAAAGTAAATAGAAAATGTTATTTTAAGTCCCTTTTCATAAATTTGTAGAATTTTTTTATAAGGTTTTCTAAGAACATTAGAATATATGCTTACCTTTCAAGTAGGGTTTCATCCTTTAATAAATTTGTACCACAAACTCATTTTTCTCCAAATGATGATTATTCTAGATGACATGGCCACACCTGAAGTGCTAGAATCAACTTCTAGAGAATCACATAATCCAAAAATATGAACTATATATTTCCTGAATCTTTAGACAATATCCAAAACCAAAACGGTTAGTACGAGATTAGATAATCCTTAAACAGGATAATCCTTTATAAAAAAAATACTACTCTTAATCACCAAAATTCAACAAATAGTTCCCAAATTTCAATAAATACCATTCAATACAAAATTGTCCTTAAAATTATTCAATATAATCAAAACTAATATTAAAACTGAAAATTCAGAAGAATTTGATCAAATAGTATTCCACTATAAATCTTAACATTTATCTCCAAATAACATCATCTACTCATAAAGTATCATACTTAAAAGTAATTAACCTAATCACATATTCTTAAATATAGGGTAATCATTTCAATAACCAACCCAAACAGTAATAAGTCTATAATAAAATATTATATTCTTCCAAAATATAATTCAATCATTACAACTTAAAGGAAATCCCATATTATTCTATTTTCCTTAGGCATATGGTTTCCCAAAAGAGAAAACGTCTTCCAAGATAACCTTTATCACTTAATCACCAAATCATTTTCCTATATTAAGGATATCCATTTGATAAATCATAGTTCCAAACATAAACTTATTATTGATCCATAAAATCATTAAAATAATAATAATAATTCATACTAACTGGGTACTTAATTTAGGTTAGTGGTACGTAATAAATCCCAATCGCACTTTGGTTGTGGGTTCGATTCCCGCAACTTTGTCTGACACGATGAGTTTTTTGACGATCTATGTGTTTTCATTTTTCAAAAACTATATAATTTTATAACATTCCAAAAAATGAGATAAATTCTAGGAAAAGTAACCATAACATATTTTAACTTCAAATGTTATGTCATACCTCACATTTTCTTCTAAAAAGTAATAACATGTAATTGCCTAAAATTCAAGGATCATATAAACCGAAATGGTTCATTATAACTATGTCCAAAAAAGAAAAGATAATTCTCCCTAAAATATCATTTTCACAAAACAAACTTTAGGGTTACACATACAAGAGAAAAGTATTCCAAAGTAATCCCATCAGAAAAAGGTCATTAATAATTTTAAATATTTCATCACCCAGATATCAAACATAACTCTCAAATTTCAACATGTAGACATCATAATAGCCCAGATTTCTTCATGATCCCTTTACCATTTTTTCCAACTTATTTTTTAATACTTATTTTCAGCAAACCATAAATTGCATAATGTCCTAAAATTTTAATAATGTCAAAACGTGAGCTAAGAAATAATCCAAACCTTTCAAAGGTAATTTTGAGTTTCCTAATATTCTATTGGAATGGAATTAAGTGTTTGTAAACACATATTTTATGGCCCTACTAATACCATTCTCTAACCTTCTTCATGGAACATCTATTTGTATAATGACCATTCTCCCCACATTTAAAACATTTAATTGATCCCTTGGAAAAAACATCATTCGATTTCCAAGAGTCAGCTGGATGATTCCTTTTTCAATCATAGGTTATTACTTTATGAAATTCATTACCGCAACTATAACATCTTCTTTTCCCTTTGAATCATTTTCCTAGGTGTTTATTTCCACATCCTGGACACATATGTTTTTGAATATACAAACCTTATGATTATTACCTGAACATCCATAGGGATTCTTTTATCTCATATATGATGCCTTTGAAAAATCACCAAGGATAAAGTGGTCAATCATGACTCCATATAATTGGTTAATAATAACCACAAGATTTATCATTGTAGCTCTTATTTCATTTGGTTGCTTATTAAAAAAACCTTCACATTTCCCTTCACATCCATTTTTACTTTGGTGCCTGCTAGATCTAGCCATTTACTAAAACCAAAAAGGTTAGTGCGACTATATTAGTACAATTATCATATACTATCTTATGAGGAGGGTAAATACTAAGATATACTTATTCAGGTTATTTTAAACTCTTTGAATTTGAATAAAATAACTATAACTATTTCTAATATGCTAACCACTATTATTATATAAAATATTTAAATTATGCTTAAATAACACTATAACCTCTAAAGTTATCTAAACCAACCTATGATAACAACTTTAAGTCCCCATCCATAAATATTACATAATATTGAGTTATGTCAAAAATTTGACAGTGACGATCCTTTAAGGATTAGAGTCTTAGAGAATTAGGTCATAACTCTTACATTACATCTCAAAAATTACAAAGTAGGCACTTCTACTCTATCCAATTTTTTTACAATAATAAAACTCCTTAAAAAATAATAATTTTATTGATAAAAATATTCTTGAATTCTCCCTTTCTCTTATTCTTTCTTATAACCTATGAAATACAATTCAAAAACATGAAATGAGCATAAAATTCTTAGTATGGGATATAAAAAAAGTAAAGAGAACATTAGTCCCTGAATAAATTCAAATCAAAGAAATCATACTTTTCAATCATAAAACATAACATATTTAACATACCTCATGAAATCAAAATGTTTATGAATAACAGATAGAAATCATAAATCATAAATATATCTTGTGGCATCCATAACATACTTACGTTTTAGCTTTCACATCTATGTAGTGAGTTACGTTTGGAATACACATCACAATATATTTTCTAAATCTCTTATGAGAAAAATTATTGTTTACCTCTACCACATTACCCAATGAATTGGAGGGCTATCTCGGGCTCACCCACCCTAGGTTTATCATGGAACCACCCATATACGTAAATAATTCCCAAGAACCATAACATAATCATAACACATAAAACAAGACTAAAGAAAAGATAGAATTTCCATATTGCAATCACAATATATCATTTTAAGATATTGACATAATAAATGCTTTATCAAAACCATATTCGACACCAAAATGCATAAAAAAGGTATATGGTGTTTATTTTGTTTTTGAAAACATTGTGGCTTGTTAAGGAATCCAAATATCAAATAATACTCACAGCGGCAGAAAGGTCATTGTCACCACGTACGTTAAAAAAAATTCCATTATTCTTTTAGTAATAAACTAAATAAAACAAAATATTGCTTTTGAAAACCATTGAATGAAATTAAAATAAAAAGGGTATAATTATGCACTATATAAAAGAAGGTCGTGTGTAAACCAAAATATACCGAAATGAAAGAAGATTGAGACAAAGTCCCTTAGAAAGATCATTTTGTAAATAAAAAAGATCAATTATTTGTATTCACTAAAATTACACATAAATCAAGTATAAATATAATATATTACATAAAAAGTTATTTCTCACATAATCATATAACTATATATTCATGAAGTAGAAGATAAACCCAAAGAATGGTAATTGGGTTAAGAAGTTCCCTTACATTGAGCCTAACTCGTCACGTATGTTCCTTGTTATTCCTGAATAATAAACCTACATTAATTTATACTTTCTTCACAACCTTTTCCAATTTTATTATTTCTTTTATATAACTTTTTACCATGCTATAAACATTACATAATTGTTTTAAGTTAATATTGGTTGTTTTGTCGATATTCATTACTTGAGTCAAAAATGAACATGTTATAATTACAAATTGTCCACGTAGCCAAATGACCGTTATATTTAGAATTATATTAATGGTTTAAATATCATATATATTCAGTATATACTAGTTTTTGTAATATTATAGAACATTTGGAGATAAGAAATGAAATGCACCATTCATGGTGACAGAAAGCTATACGTATGCATGAACGCTACTTTCATTTTTTCATATTTAAATTAGTGAAATATAAATGATACATGGGTATATTATAATTACAGTATAATATAATATTTTATATACATTACATAATTTAATTAACACCATCAATTATACGTTCCATTTATGGTATGAACAAGTCATATCACTTTGAGGGGGTGGTAGTCTGGACTTCCTCAAATGAAATTATCGTATTTAGCCATTATGGAAACCATAAAGGTATGTTGTAAATAACAAAATAATGAAGCATAGAGAAGATATAAATATAATATGTATCAAATATAAATATCGTTCTATAATAATTGCCACCATGAGAGGTGGTAGGTGAAATTTGGACAATCATCGTTTCGTAATGTAGTAGTTCGCCAAACATAGAAACAATATGTTCATATCCATTAAAGAAAGGTGTGTGTAAGTGTAGTTAGAATAATTCCCACAACAACATCCTAGTATATTGAGGATACTATTTTTATATAATTAAATACTAATAATATCATATGTAGTGGATAAGTAAAATAAAAGAAAAGAACTTGAGAGTAGACGTTACCTCTAAAACGAGTAACTTCTTTCGATTTGAGCCAAAAGGTTTTATTGAAGTGGCTTATTCCCAAGGTAAGTATTATAGTAGTAATAGAGGGATTTTGGTAGATTATTTTGAAAGATTTTGGATGATCCAATATTCTTGAGAGGTGTGATTAAATGGGTATAGGTGATTCCCTTTTATAAGAGGGAGGAGGGGCACTTTAGGAATGTTTGAAAGTATTATTTTATTATAAAATTGTTTTCAATTTAACTTGTCCCAAAGTCATTTATTTATAAGATAATATGTTTTTGGGTCTAAAAACTCTCAACTAATAGGTTTTAGATAAGTCCAAGTCAAAAATCTAAACTTATATTTTAGTTTTAACCCTTAGTTATGTAATTTATCATTTACCATGTCTTCTTGTATATTCTTACAATATAGTTAATATAGTTACTATAAAATGCCAATATAACCTCAAATGGTTCATTTATGACATTTTCAATGTTAGCTACGAAATATCTTAGAATATTATTTTTTTAGGACTAATATATCATTTAATAAAAAGGTATATTTTTAAAAACCTCATTTATGTTGAATTTAATACTATTCAAATCTTGACTTTTTTAAAAGTCCATAAAGATGTGCTTGTTTAAAAAGAAAACTTCCTTAATTCAAATACAACAAGTCATAATCATCCATAAAATTTTTGTATGGCATAAAAACTTTCAAAATAAATTTATTTTAATATTTATAATCTCATTTACTTAAATTATTCATTTATAAGGTAATCACTACATCATCATTGTGTCATAAATATATTTATTTATCTGATGTATAAAGATTATAAATAAAATATCATGATATAACAAATATTTTTATATTTATAATTAATTTTTATAGTTTAATATATAACTTATATAACCCATAGAAAAAAGTTAGTAAAAGATACATCTTCAGGTTATATTTTTTTACTTTAAATTAATTATTATAAAATGTCATTTCCACATCAAAGTGGATCGATGGGGCCCCCAAATCAACTAAAGTATTCCCATGGTCGAAAATATATTTTCTAATAGGATTATAAAATTTTTTTAGTGTAGTTTTATATTATTATAATATTATTTTTTACCCTTATTTACCATATTTACCCTTTAACCATGGTAAATAAAATAATTTCTTAAGTTACTATTCATAATGTCTAAAAATAGAAGGTACATATTAACACAATTTGAACCTTATAATTAAAAATATTAAATCCATTTTTCCAAATTCAAAACAGATATGTTTCACTAATTAACTTAAAATTAACTCCCATTGTCAAAACCAGAAAGCCGTTTTTTAAGAAGTAATAACTATCAAAAAATTGGCATGTGTTTATATCCAATTAAAATGGTAAATTACTTAAAATGACCATTTTTGGATTAAAATATAGAAATATAATCTAATTAAACTTTTAAATAAATTAAAATTACAACTTATATATATAAATAAATTAGACGAAAAGGTAGTTTTTACTTAAAATGTGGTCTTTTCACTATTCAGTAAAAATGAACATTATCATAAAATTACTAGCGAAATATCCAAAGTAAATTTTGTTGTCCTAATTCTATAGAAAAAGTTTATTCCATCAAATAGAACATATAAAAGTGAAAAAAAATAGATTTAAAAGGGGTTCTCTATCAAAAGGAGGTAAAACAACCTTTTAAAAAAATATTAAAGTATTTCATGCTTGAAATCAAATTCGTTCTTATTATACACCTCTAAAATATATTGGATAAATTTAAAAACATTTTAAAATATTTTTAATCATAATTTAGTTATTTCTACTCATTCCCATAAATATAATGACTAGGAGTTAACTACCATTTAATATAATAATTTTATTATTTTATTATTTTTCATAATAACTCAAAGTTGTGTGCAACGTAATATTCTAAAGAACCCCATCGTTTCGTGTTGAGTACATTATCAAAAAAATTATTCTCTTTAACATAAAATTAATATATTATTCATAAATATTAATATATATGAAAATTTATTATTCTATAAATACCTGGTTCATTACATATTCTTTCATGGGGCTTTTGATTCATTATTTCCAATGTGATAATGTTTTTATGATACAATTTCATCATTTAAAGAGATTGTTAATGTTTATGATTTTGATGATAAATTATTATAATCCATATTGTAGGAAACTGATGAATTTTCCAATACTATATTTATTCTATGAGAATACATGTTCCCCCTTATTTTTCTCTCCTAATGTACTAA
The DNA here is from genome assembly GCA_963277665.1 of Viscum album. Lineage (NCBI taxonomy): Eukaryota > Viridiplantae > Streptophyta > Magnoliopsida > Santalales > Viscaceae > Viscum > Viscum album. Next base: position 1,266,798,999 of record OY728143.1, on the reverse strand, counting down.
AGAGTTCAAACTTGTGTTTTTATGAAAAATAAAATTTATTTCTCTCATCGGTCAAAAGTCCTTGTTCTCCCATATCCATATTCTCCAAATATGTCTTAAAAATATTTTAATGTTCCTTTCATATTTTTTAAATTCATTTTCAACCTTGTTTTAAATTTTAACAAATTTTTTAAAAGGAATATTCATGTCATTTTCAAAACAAGTCTCTTTTGGGTTTTATCGAAAATGTTAAAGGAATATTTGTTTTAAAGTGTAGTATTTTCTGCATTTATGACCACCTAATTGTTTTAAGTAATACTTTATATGTTTCCAATATTATTTTAAAATAAAACAATTTTTAAAATTATTTACGTTTTAAAAAGATTTTTCAAAGTTTAAAGGATACATTTCTAAAGAAATGCTGTTAATGATTTAAAAACTAGCTTTATAATTTTATAAGATTATTTTCAAAGAAAATGATTTCAAAAATGTATTATTTTTTAAAATATTGTTTTCAAAGTGAAATTTTTTTAAATTATCCATGTGATATTTCAAAATCATTTTCCATCTAATATGAAATCCTTTGGTATTACTTATGATTTACTGGGGAGACGATTGAATGATTTCATCCTTATTGTTTCTTTGTATAGATAATTTTTATATAAAATAAATGTTTATAAAGCCCATTTATTTTTCATGGGTTATGCTATAGTGAATTGAGGAAATGTTTAGGTTACCCATTTTTTTTACACTTGTTATGATGTGATGATATGTTGAATGTTTTACGATGTTTTGGTACACATAAGTATTGTTTCCATTATGAGATGTGTGGGATATGTATATCAAAAAAAATAATTGGGTAAGTCTTTATATATCATGATATAATAATGGGAAACATGTTTGTCGGATTCATACTCTATTTCAAATAGTAAATTCATTATCTATAATGGGAAACATGTGATTAGTCATGATTCACTATGTTTATGGTCTTCATATTTAACCTTGAAATATGAAAATTGTTTCTATATCTATGATTTTTCCACAATTTTATGAAATTATTATATGGTTTATTATTCATTTATGATGATTTAATACATTTATAGACCATGTTTTCTAAAATGAATTTTTTTCCCATGATTAATGTTTATAATCTATGATAGGATGGGTATTAAACTTGTAAGTTATGTTCATGTTCACATATTATTAAGCTTGTATTATTATTTAATATGATAATATATTTATATCTATTATTTTTTCCCTTATAGAGTATCTTAGATCACCCTTTTTTATGTTTCCTTCCCCTAGTTTTGAAGAAAATTTAAGGTTGGGAATGCCTAATAGTATCACTTTGTGAGAAGATCATTATGGGAGATATTGGAGTTTATTCATGAAATAATATTATTATGTTTATGGTATCTAAAGACAATAAAATTTTAAGATAATTGGGTGTGTGTTTATGATATGTATTGAATATTCATCTAAAAATATGTGCCATTATTGTATGAAAATCTTGGTTCCATATAGTTGGCATCGGGGAAAAGGTTTAGTTAAGATGGGAAAACATTAGTAAGATCCATAGGGATATGTATAAGGATATTTCTAGGGATTTTACTAAGGATATTCCTAATGATTATTCCATGTTTTAGAAAATATCTTACAATGTTGATTAAGGATAGAAGAAGTGGTTTCCAAGCCATATATCCCTATATAGATACTACAATTGGATGTGTATCTGGAATAAATGAACCTATGGGAAATAATTCAGAAAAATAAACATTGTGATTGACTCAAGAGTTACCTGGTACAGAAAAATTAGCCTTACAATGCACCAGGTTTAACACTCCTATGGGTTATATTTTGGTATTTCAAAAAATATTTACCAACCATCATGAATGAATTGAATAATGATAATGAAATGACATATGTTAATCCTAAGATGTAATAAATTTAAAATCTATCATAATGATTTAGTCGTTCTATAATTTATTTTTCATAGTTATCCATTATTTCAATATGATTATAGTTTATCAAACTATGCTTTTTGGTTTTAGTCAATAGTAGGAACCCGAAGGAACTAGGTTGAAATTTAATGTGGTAGAAAATGTTTTGATGAGAAACCGAATGGGATAAAGAATGTAGTGAAGGATATGGAAATTATTCATAATAATTTATCGTGATACATGACTAAAATAATTCACCATAACCAACTATCACGGTCACCAAACAAGATAAGTATAGAGTTTATTGAGTGTTTATGTGGTGGATACCATGGAAGAAAGAAGATTCAATTTTCTATATGTAGATAATGAGGAAGGAAGCACTCCAAGGAATGTCTCCAAGGAATAAGAAGATGATATATGTGTGGAGAAAAAGTACATGGAGATTGTGATTTACAAGGAAAAACGAAAATTTTAGTTAACATAATGGATGAGAATAATAGTTTCTCTAAGGAAACATCAACTTTTAAATGTTATAAATGTGGATAGTTTGAGATTTTTAGAAATTTATTCCCTAGGGGGAAATCTCATGAATAGGATCAGAAAGGTTTTATAAGTATAGGTTTTCTTATTTATTATGAAGAGAATAAAATGAAATATGAAAGGAATGAGGTATTAAAGAATATGATGATAAATACTAAGAATAATGTATAATGAATGAACTGTTTATGTATTATAATTCAAAAATTATGAAATATATAAAGAATTATCTATAGAATAAATTTTATTAAGGAAGTGTTAGAATACGTTGCATAGAACCGATGACCTAGATAAGTTATTTAATGTTATGGTGATAATTTATAGAAAAACTTTATTAAGTGAAGATAATCTTTAATGTATTACTGATGTTGATAAAAATGGTGTTTACATTGGATAAAGAGATGATTGATATAGATAAAGTAGATCAGATACTATTTATTACTGTAGAAATGATAAATGATTTGATGGAAAAAAATATGTTATCCTTGATGAATTTTATAACATTTGTTTATTGATGGAATATATAAAATAATCTATGATTTTATAAGGAAAGAGTAAAAATTTTAAACCATGTATGTTTTCATTAATGTTTTATGGTAGTTCATGATATTGTTATGTTTGAGGAGAATATATGATCAATGTATTCATATATTTGGTATGTGATAATAAGAGATGACTCATATTTTTTGGGAGATTAATTATAAGTTGATTTAGGAATTTTGGGGACCCTATTTATAAATTTTTTGATTTCAATTTAGGCTATACATGGAGGTGACATAAGGGTAACTATTCATGGAATTTATTAAGTTTAACATTCTATTTTATTGGATTACATGTGTTAAAAATATTATTTTTTATAATAAATAGAGAAATAATGAATGAATTATCATTATTTTATTAATCTTATGGTCCATTAGTGCTTTAGACTTAGAAAAAAATTCATCTTCATTTTTTAAGGTAAGAGATGATGTTTAAATTGATCAAACTGCAACCGAAGGATGAAATTATTCTTATGAAATAGAATGGAATAAAGTAAGTATATATTTTTAGGAAAATTCTTCAAATTTATCAAAATAATAATGAATTAAAATTTCAATAATTTTCAATTATTTATTATGACTTAATTGTATTTTCCCCTATCAAATTTTTATGGATTTGTGGTCATTACCAATCTCATGGCCATATTATCTATCACTCTCCATCAGTATTTGAGTGTTATTTTTCTCTTACATGTCCATGTTTTAACTTCCCACCAGTGGTATCATATATATAATCAATGTTATGTGTTATTCTAGGTGACCCTTTCGCATCCCTTTCTATCTTTTCAAGAGGAATTTTTATAAACCATTTTAACGAAGTTTGATTTCTACAAGGGGATTTTCAATTGTTAAAAAATTATTTGTGGAGAAAAATTTTAAATTATAAGGATGAAATTTACTTAAGGGGGTATAATGTTAGAACATTATATTTTAAGCAATATTTTTTAAAAAAATTATCTTGAATAGTTTATGTTATAGGCAACAATATGTTTTAATGAAAAATGACATACTATTAATGTTTTGTTATATAATATGATAGTTATCACCTAGAAATTGAAATTATGGGTATGAATATAATTAACTATATTATGAAAATATATGGTTTAAAAATTTATATAAAATTAATTCTTTGGTCTTCAATTGATTATAAATTAAAATAAATACTATTTGAAAATAAAATATTATTATTTTGAAAATTTATTTTCACTCACACAAAAGAATTTCATAGAAATAAATTAAAAAAATTAAATTTTTTAAATGGATTCAATGAGGTGTATATATATTATATATTTAATAAAAAATTTAACATTAACCTTATTTGTTTTCTGGACAAGAGATAACTATAAGTCCAATTCTATGCTTAAAAATAGTATTATTCTCAAAAGATTTTATTTTTATTTTTTCACACTTAATAAAAAATAAAAATTTCATTATATAATGGAATTTATTTGTAAAAATAAACATCTATTTTATATTATCATGTAAAAATTATCTTGTAGTGAATTTATGATAATTTTCTTATTAAGATAATTTTTTCTGATGAATAGGAAAAATACTTGTTTTTATTAAGATCCATCAATTCTTTAAAAGTATATAAAAACATAAAAATATTTTTAAGATGGATTTAAAAATAATTTTTTAAAAAATATATATATATTAATCTAATTCATTTCATTTTAACCAAATTTAATATTGTATTTTGATATAAAAACATTTCCAACATTTGAAACTTTTATCTTTAGAAAACTTCTTTTTCATCATGTGTGTGGGATTAATTTTAAATTAAAATTTTCCATTTATGTGTATAAATTATGAAAAATAGATTCCATAATGGGAATTATAAAAACAATTATCTAATGTGTTCAAACTAGTCTTTTACCACTATGAATAACAAAAGAAGTAAAAATCAATTACCACAGTTAAGATGAAAATGGGTTTACCAAGAGTTAAACTAAAAAAGTAAGGGATAAAATAACCTAAAAACTTTTACAAAAAAATTTCATAGAATAATTTTTACCTTATATCATATATTTTTTCTAATAGAACATTATTTATCCTTTCATGTTAAAAACATTGGTAGACCATTTTATTTTAAAATATTATTGTAGTGCCACTGACTATACTTATAAAAGGCCACCCATATTACTATCCTATTTAAACATCCAGAACCCTATATTCATATAAAAACTGAAAAAACCTTTTCCATAAATATATACTCACAAATTATATTCCTTTTTTTGATCATAAATGATTTATATTAAGTCTTTAGGTTAATCCTATATAGGTTTTCTGAAGAATATGTAAATTTTATATCTATGAGTTTTTATTTTAATTATTCTTATATATACTTATAATATCATTAAAATATAATAATATATTAAAAAAATTATCTACCATATATTGATATTTAATTATTTAATTTAATAACCTATATACATATCCTCTTCCATTAAATGGGATACAAAACCATCGATCATGTGTACAACAGACTACCGCCTTGTGAACCGATATTATATGTTTTCCATAACTACCTCCAATGACTAGATATAATGATGTATTTAATGTTTATGTATGATATTTATGATAGTATTATACCTATTTAATTTTAATACCACATCTAAATTCTTTCCTCCTAAACCATTTTAAAACAATAACGTCGCTTATGGGTACAGTGAACTACCACCACAAGAACCGATGTGATGTGTTTTTCATTTTGGTTTTACTTGGATTATTATAAGGACATATTAAATGAATATATACGATATATGTAACATAATTATACTTTTGGTTTTATTATATCACATATACCTTCTTACATTCCATTCCTTGGGGTTTATGATAACGTCGTTCATGTGTACGGAATATTACCCCCTCATGAAGCGATGTAACTCATTTTTAAATAATGAATTCCTTGGAAGGTAATAAGGGTAAATTTATTGAATATATGGGAGATATATTTCAGTTATTATTTAATGGAAATATGTTATTTTCCTCTCATTAATTTCATCCATTTTAAAAATGGATACAAAGTTCATGCATTCGAATGGCCTACCCTCTCCATGAATGGGGTATTTCAATTTATTTCTCTAACATTAATGGATTATTATAAATATATATATATATATTATGTAAAAAAATTATATCATGGTTCAAATTTTGGAAATTATGGAACTGTGAACAATATATGATTATGGAAAATATAAAAACAAAAAATATATGAAAAACAATGCATTTATTACCTGAATTGTGATTTTTATGAGGAAATGTTAATAAACAAGTAATAAAATGTCATAAGTATATCTTTTATGGTATGATATATATATTTACGGTTTTATAATATATTTATAATATACCTATAATTATTATAACTGATTTTCTAATGTGTTAAAAATAAGTCGAGACATTAGGTAAAGGATTTCTAGCCTCACTTTTATTTCGGGGAGACTTATATCAAATTCAAAACTCATTTATTTTTTGTGGTGTATATACTACCCCATTGAAATGATATATAACAAATATAATTATTTTAATGATATTTAAGGTTTCATTTTATGTTATTATTTAATTTTCCTCATGATTAAAATGTTTTCTAATGAGTATTCTATTTCTATTTCAAGTTACATTATTGAGACATATGATATATTATACATCTATCTTCTTTTATTAGGTTTTTATCCACATCAACATTAAAATTTAATATAGTTAATTTATTTATTATCAACAAATTAAAATTTCTTTTAATGTTATTATTTCATGTGGATTATGATTAAATTTTACCAAAATAATAAGGTTATTATAATACAATCTCATTGTTTATCAGGATTCTTTATGTTCATGGTTACAATGATGATATATTATAATTATATCTTAAAAAATTATTTAATTTTATAATACTCTCTTTATATCATGATAATTTATGTGTTACCTTCTTTTTATGCTCTATGAACTAAATATTTCAAAAGAATATGTTAAAAAAACCAACTTTATTTCTATCTTTGGTCGAAAATCATTTTTCTTCCATATTCATGTTTTCTTAAAATGTATTAAAATGTTTAAATGTTACTTTGGGATTGATTAAATTCATATTTAACCCTTTTTTATTTTTTATAAATTTTTTAAAAGTAATCTTCATGTCATTATCAAAGTAAGGCCCATTTAGATTTTACCAAAAATTGTAATAAGAATCATTGTTTCAAACATTATGGTATTTTCCTCCATAATAACCAAATAATTGGTTTAAATATTTATTTATATGTTTCCAAGTTTATTTTAAAAGAAAAATATTTTTAGAATGTTTTATGATTTATTGTTTTTCAAATTGGAAAGGATGTTTTCCTTAAGAAATGTTTTAAATTATTTTTAAAGATTCTATTGTAAGGTTTAAATATTATTTTCAAATAAAAGGATTTTGAAATATTTTTATACGTTAAAAAGTTTTTTCATTGTGGAAGGTATACTTTCTTCAAGAAATATTCCAAGTAATATTTAAAAATCATTTTCTATCTTAGAATATTTCCTTTTATGTTACATATTCTTTACTATGGACAACATAGAATGACACCATCATTATTTTTTCTATAGATGATAAATGTTTATATTGATAAAATTTTTATGAAAACCTTTTTCTTTAAAAAGGTTATGATTTGATGATATGATATGATTAATGATTTAAGATATTGTGGAACACGTAAGTATGGTTTTAATTATGAGATGGTTGGGACCTATATCTCCCTTTAACGCATTGGGTAAATATTTATATCTCATGAGATGGCAATTGGAAACATATTAATGGGTTTGATGTACTATGGGAAACATGTGACTCCTGGTCCACTATGGGAAACAAGTGCATCTTGATCAACAGTGAGAAATACGTGATATGTCTTATTCCACAATGTTGATGGTATTGGTATTTAATGATTAAATATGAAATCTATTTATATATTTATGATTGTGCTATACTTTTTTGACATGTGATTATGGTTCATGATTGATTAACAATGATTTATCACTCTTATGGTCAATGTTTTCAAAAATGATAATGTTTTATTACATTACTATTGTTTATAATATATGATAGGTTGGGTATAAAATTCCAAAGTCATGTTCCTAACCATATACCCATATTTATATCTTATTAATTTATATGATGATAGATTGGTATCTAATATGATTACCATTATTCAGAATCTGAGCTCACCCAATCTTATGTTTCCTTCCCCAGGTCCTGAAGAAAGGTTTTGGTAGTTCATTCATAAGTGGATTACTATGTCATAAGATATTTATGGGATTTGTTTAAGATATTTCATGAAATAAGAATATTGTGTTTCTAGTCTCCAATGGCACTAAAATATTATGGACCTCGGGATTTTTTTAGGAAAATTGTGGAATATTCAAATAAAAGGAAGTGATATCTATATATAAAAATACTGGGTTTTTATAGGTTATAAGGAATGATCTTCCAATATGAATCCAACATTTTATATGTTCATTTAGATATTCCTATTAGAGGATGTGTTTTATTTGTCCTTAGTGTTGTAACTATGGAATATATTGTTGGTTTTGTTACTAATTGGAAACATTTGTTATCAATTGAAGGAGTTTTTATTGTATACTAGAATATAATAGATTGATTATATTTATTACCACTTACTACTATTTTTTAGTAACCTTAGATACACTTGTAGTTATTTTGGAATATTATGAATAAGTATAGATGAACATGGTTAGAAAATATTTCTCTGAAAATATCACAATCCTTATATTTCCTTAATATGTAGATATCTAGGAGAAATAGAATTGAATATTTCATTAGGTTCCCTAAATATGTAATATATTCTATAAATAGTGAAAATGAAAAAGTCTTTTGTTTTAAGTTGATGGATGACATATTTTCAATCGTTCATAAGACACTATTTTTAAAGTAAATTGAAATTTAGAAAAGGAAAGTGATTTGTATTATCTTTATGTTTCATACATAATATATTATAGAAGTGGTATCTTTGGTAAATGTGTGGTATTAACAGTGATGCATAATATATTCAAGAAGAAGAATAGGATATTCCCTTTAGAATACCTATAATTCAATAAAGGATTGGAGTTATTATTATGTGTAATATATTGAGTAGATACATAATATTATTCAGATTCATAAAATACATTAAAGGAAAAAATTCCCCATACATGTAATATTTTTGATAATAATGTGTAACATTTTTTCATGCATAAATGTTGTAATGTGAGAAATTCCTATATATATTTTAGATATTTGAATAGATTTGTAACATTTTTAGTTTCACTTAAAATGTGGAAAATATAAAGAAACCATATAAATGCATAATATATTTGAGTTTCATTTCTATAAGACGAGGATTTGTCACACTGTGACTTGAGGATTTAGGGTTCAATATCTATATGAAGTAAAGGATGATTTCTGTAGGACATGTGTATTAAAATGCATATATCGACCACAATATATGATTGATAATTCGGTCAAAATGGTAATAGAATATTGTGGAGTTCATGGGAGAATTATGACTATAGTTAATGAAAGTTATCATGAAATTTTTTAAGAATTAAAGAGGAGTTTTTTATGATCTAGTTTAAGGGAGCTTCCATATTAAAATTTTTAGTAATATTTTGTGATATAATTTATGAAATAAGAATGGAAGAAGGGAGATGAGGTTTTTAGAGTTAGAATTGTTAAAAGAATGATAGAGACTTCTATACTATAATACATTGAAGATTTGGTATTGAATTAGAAGAAGATTGAAAAATATAAAACCCTTTTTAGTTATGATTTTCTTATTTTTATCTATAAAAAATTATTCTAAGTGATCTTCGTGTCACTATTAATTATGAAAACTATGACTTAAGGAAGTGTGTGAAGAGCCAGGAATATGAAGTTTTCTTAGGATTGACAAAGATTTATTCCTCCTCTTTTTAAAAAAATATATTGGATCATGTTTCTCAATGTTATGTTAACACCCTATCATTGTAATATCTTTGGATTACACCATATTGGTGATCCAAGTGATACAGCATGCCTCTATGTTCATTTTCAATCATTTGGATATAATTTTCATGGATAAAGTTTATTATTTTTTTTCTTCTCTTTCTCACCCAAGAGAAATACACCAAATTGAAAAAAAATACACACCCTAATTTACTTACTTTTATAATGTGTTAGACTATGGTTTTAATAAGTGGTATCATAGTAGAATGTTATAATTGATGAATCTATCACTTGAGAAAGGCTATTATGGAGAAACAATTGAATGCAAAAGTAATTTCTTGATTTTATTGGTGTAATTTCCAAATATATAACAACATAATTAAATATCACCAAAATTCTATTGGGCACAAAATTTTCTAGTAAAATAAAATTGGATACCTATAAATGATGTATTTGAATTATCCATGTTTGAAGTATATGTGAAGTTGGTCGATGATGATTCAAAATCCTATAATTCTTGATATGGAACATTAATAAACCATGTATATATGAAGGTTATGGATTGGGATATTAATATATTCTATGTGGTATAAATTATAAAACTTATATGAGGATAATAGTAATGTTAAAGAGGAAATTCAATAGGTTTTTCATAATAAGTTTGAAGATTTAGTGATGTATCTGGATCAAAAAATTTATGTTTCATTCAATCCTATCATTATGATAGTAAGTGTAATCTAAGTACATGTTTAGGAGATAAAGGATAATGATGTTGGGAAGAATATCCTAATGATTTTTTCACCTATATATAATCTATAGTGGTCGGCTCTTTAAGAGGGAACATTGGAAGAGTTAAAAATGGAAGATTTGTACAACAGTTTGGTTGCCTATGAAATATATGTTAAGAAGAAAGGAATGTAAAATTTATTGTATACAGATAAAATGTTAAATAAAATAGAGAAATTTAATTTCAATGTAGTCTCAAATTAATCAATGAATGTGAGTGATGAATTTCACTCTCTTGTGGTAAGGAATTCAAAATAGGTAAAGGTGGGTTCAATTAAAATCCTCCCATAGCTAGTTTTTAGTGTGGAAATACAAGAAAATTATAGTAAGGTATATATGGAATATTGACGATGATGATAGTGAATTATATACCTTATAAAATACATGAAATAATATTCCTCCTAAAAAAACTTTACATCAATAAGTTCATTCGAAATTCAGTTCCCAATGAAGTATTATAAACAAGGAAAAGAAAGATGATCAAAAAAATTAATGATAAGAATAAAATGAATTTAAATTTGATAAGAAAATATTACATGATGGAAATATTCAAAAAATATAAATCAAATAGTAATAATGACAATAAATATGAAGGAATAGTTGACCTCAAGGTGGTACTGTAATGAGCTCTTTAAGAACATGATATTTAAAAGAAGAAAATCAAAAAAATTGAGGTGTTTTTGAAAAAATCATCCAAGTATGTGTATTATATTGAGGTTAAGATAGATAAAATATAGAAGGATTTGAAACATGAACCATCCAATGATAAAAACCTAGGATAAGAATTAGATTCAAAACTAAAGATCTAGGAGCAAGCCAAGGAGATTGATGACTGTAATACATACGTGGAGAAAATATGAATCGATGTTTAATCCCATGATGAATAAGTAGTAAATTTTAGGAATAAGCTTGATAATATAATAAAACTAGTGATATATATAGTTTCGGAGGTTCTTATATATCGAACTATTGTAAATCACCCAAAATAGCCCGAAAGGTATTCGGAGAATTCTTAATGAATAGATACCCACATGCCCAAATAAAAGTGGAGAATATTTTTCCAATGAGTTATGAAAAATTAGGACAAAAATAAAAAACAAAGGGATTTATATGTTATATCATGATATAGAGATTTTATAATTGGGAACTATAAGGTATTAGTACAAAAGAATATTAACTGTGGTAAAAAATCCTTAGTTTTTGGGAATTAATAATTAACCAAGTAGGTATTCAAAATAAAATGAAATGTGGAGAGGTAATGGAGGTAATATGTTTCATTTAATATTGTGACATTTTTGTGCCTTAATTTTCCATACCATGATATATTATGAGGAAAACTAGAGTTACATAAAAGGAGAAAAACTAGGAATCTAGAAAATAATAATGTGTTCATCTCATACATCATAATGAAGTAATTTTTTTATGGTTACTACTATCAATGTTCAAAATTTAGTCACAAGTAATTTTATTATATTCTATGAATAAGTAAAATTCAATATCATGAAATTAAAAAATAGATAAATTCTTGGTTTTCTAACATGATTTATTTTGGAAATAGTTTATTTTTATTGGGGGAATAGGGTGGGTATAGTTACACATCCTTTAATAAAAATGGTAAGGAGATTCCATATAATGCATCCACATAGATGGTAATATATTGAAAGTAATGAAATAATATGTCGAAATAATATCTAGTTGAGGTTTCATCAAAAGTAATAAATAAAAAGAAAACATTGATCATCAATAGGGGGTGTTCATCCCACATTTCTATAAAAACGTATCTTCTGAAAAATGTGATAAAAAGTGTGGATAGAACCATATTTTTTTGTAATGATAGAAAATTGGAGATCAAAGTAAGTGGTAATATGAGGTTAGTAGGTGATAGACTAAATAACAATGAATTTCTCTATGTGGATGTTCTATGAAACAATTTGTAACAGCCCAAGATTTTATGAAAAATATTCTTTTTAATTTTATTAATGTCTTGTGTTGTATGCTACACCAAAAGGAGATTGCACAACACACATCCTTGACTTGCCTTGCATTACACGCAATCGCAACCTTCCTCGATAGCGTATGTAGTACGCAATACTGAGTTTCACGAAACAATGATATGCTATTAAAATATTATTAAAACTAGCCGTTATGAATAGTAATAACAACTTTTTAAATTTTAGAAAATTTAGCTCTCAAAATGGACTTCATTTTTGGATTCAGAGTATCGAATTTAGCCTAAGGTGAAATTTTGGTACTTTTCGGACAAATTTCATATTCTGATGAATAGGGAAAATTACTAAATTATAATTAAAAACAACTTTTTTAATCGAAATAATTAATAGTGATAAATTATTAATTTGAGTGGTTTTAAATTATATTTAGAATATATTTTTACAATTTAATACAATGTTGGTCATTGGTTGTAATTTCACATTTAAACCAGACATAATCAAGTGTCAATCTTTTGATAGATATTGTTTCCTAAAAACACGCTATTTGTTTTAACAGCGGGATTTAATTATAAAATTAATTAATGCAACTTATATGTTATGAATTTGGTAAAATAGGCTTCATTTTTGAATTCGGAATATGAAATATAGCTTAGGATGAAATTTTTGCATTGTTCTGAAAAACATCAATTTTTGATGAATAGTGAAACTACTAAGTGGTAGTTAAAAAAACTGAATTTTTCATAAAATGTAATTTTACCGCTTATGTGAATGGAATTTCAAAAATCCGAGAGACACGGTTGATGTCAGTAAGTAAAATGTGGTTCAATGAGATGAAAATAATTTTTGGTGAATAGTAACTTTTTACTTTTATTTACCACGGTTAAAAGTAAATAGGGTAATTAAGGGTAACAATGGTATTAATATTACCCTAAAACATGTCCTAATTCTATTGGACAAGTTTATATCGACCAAAAACAACCTTAAGTGTAAAATATTATCATTTAGGCCCACTTGGATTAGATTAGGACATTTATTATTATTTAATTCAAAGAAGAGTTAAAAGAGTTAAAATCAAAGTTTATTTACTAAGACATTTTTTATATAGGGTTGTACATAAGATAAATTCGATTGTAAATATTAATGAGAAAGCTATAAAGATTTCCTACATAATGGTATTTTATTTGTAATTTTTAGACATCAAATAAGTTAATTTATTTATGACACAAAGATGATGCAGTAATTATCCTATTTATGAAATATTGACATAATTGATGTTATAAACACCAAAATAAATGTAATTTGAGGCTTTTTATGAATTCCACTAATTTTCTAGGTTACTATGATATATTAGTGTTGATTTAATCAACTTGGTTCTAACATATAATTCTGTTATGACTTTCACAAAAATCATATATCAAATAGTGTCAAAATTGACACAAAATAGTTTTTAAATCAAATATTATATTATTTATTGTTATTTTATTCCTAAAAATATAAGGTTCGGCCAAATGACTTATATAAGGATATATAAATTAATAATAAACAATTTGTGGTTCTTTTGATATGTTATAGTAAGTTTATTAACCATATAGTGAAAGCAAACAAAAAGACACGGTAAAAGTTATATTATTTAACTTAGAGTTAAATCTAATTGATAAGGTTAAAATAATACCCTAAACTTTTCTAAATCCTATTGGTTGATAGGATTTCGACCCATCCCCACTTTAGCTTCTAAATAAGACCCTTTGGAACCATTATAAACCGATTTTGACTTTAATATAAAATAATATTTTGAGATATTCCTAAGGTGCCCCTCTCCTCCCTTATAAAAGGACACCTCCTCCCCCCCTCCTCACACCAATTTGAGAACTCAATCTTGGCCAACCCCTGCCAAAATCCCTTCTCCACTTCCCTAGTATCATCCTAGAGGACCTGGTCTTCTTCAAAGACCATCCTTAGTTCTTTAAGTGGAGGCTAAGAAAAGGTGCGTCAAAAAGAGGTAATTTCCATTACCGGTCTTTTTCAATTTCTTTCTTCTTCAACTTCTTCTTCTTTAGTTGTTTCATGATAAAGTAATAAAATCAGTATTTCTTATATACTGATATGTTATTATAAATATGAATCAACTCTAATTAACCTTCTATCCATCCTACGGAAAAAGGAAATCACCGCGCGTGCGTACGTACGGAATACCGTCTCCACGCCGTGGTGTAATCTATTTTCCGCCACCACCTTAATTGGGTGGGTATAAAGGTGTAATTAGTAACTATATATGATTATTATAATGTGATATTGATACTGAAATAGTATACATACACTTCAACTCAATTCCACGACTATGGGAACGATATCATCGCTCGTGCGTACGTACGGACTACCGTCTCCACGACGCGATGAGATTCATTCTCAATGATTAACAATTCATGAATGATTATAAAGTATATATAATAAGTACTAATTAAATATATGACCTGATAATGATACTGGAATTATTTATATTTATACGTATGTCATCTACTTAATTCCATTCAATTCAATAAGGAAACGAAAACAGCGTTCATGCGTACGTACGGACTACCGTCTCCATGAACGGTGTACTTCTTTCCATTTATTGATTTATTATATATGTATATTCTTAATATATATATATATAAATCATGTTTTATATTATGGAATTAATTAATCATAATCTAAGTAATCATATGAATAATTACAAGTTAAAAACACGAACGACAAATGAGACGATTCTACCCAAAACGCTACTTTAACATGAATTTACAAAAGAACGGGTAATATAAAGTCATAAGTGGACCATATATGATATAATAACAATGAATATGATTCTGGAATAAGTCAATAACATGATTTAAATCAATATACATGAGGTTCGGACACTTACAAAGCAAGTCGGACCTAAGTTAAGGGAAATATCACAATCTCATTTTTATCCGAGATTGTTTATACTTTGGTATTTACTGGGGTGTATTTTATCATACACATCCATGTTTCCTCAATATGTAATATGTATATCCTTCTACAATAGTTTATATCCAATTTTACCCTTCGGTGAGTGTTTAGTAAAAGATATGAAAGGAATCTTTTGTCGTTTTTCGTATGAGGTACTTTTTGACTTTTCCAAAAAAAGTACGAGAAGAATGTTTTTTTTAACTTATACGACGTGAATGGATTTTTAAAACATTATTTCCAAGAAGATTTATTTACAAGTTTTCAAGTTTATTTTTAATCAACTTCTTTTATTTTAAAGTCGTATGACATGTTATGAAAGGAAAAATGTTTTTGAAGTAGAAAGGATATTTTCCTCAAGAATGGAGTTCAAGTATTTTATCAAAATTATTTTCCATCTAAGATAATAAAAGGGTTCTGTTTTTATCCCTATTATTACATTGGTTTGATTATGTTGTGATGGAAATATTTTTATGAATTCCTTTATCTTATATGAATTGTTTTATGATGTCATGTTGTTTAAGAATCCCATTTTTATTACATGGGTTACGCTATAATGTATGGTTTATGATTATGTGGCACACATAAGAAAGGATTCATTATAAGATTGGTGGGACCTATATCTCCCTCCAATTCATTGGGTAAATATTTCATATCTCATGATATAGACATGGCTGGAATGGTAGGTTACACCGGTTCAGTGAAAGAGGACTGAAACGAGGGTGACTCGATTCAGAAAGGGACTTTGTCCACTAAGATAGTCTAGGAAATGAGTCTTGACTAACAAGAAATGATTCTCTATGATTATGTGTGTATGCCACAAAGTTTCATGTTTTATGTTATGCTTAATGGGATTTCATTTCACTACTATTATTAATCCCGTGTTATGAAATTATGCTCTCTTTTGCAGGTTAAGATTTCCAAAAGTTATGTTCTTATGAATATGATGTGATTGATTTTTCTTTTGTTTACCCTTACTGAGAATTTGAGCTCACCCTTTTATGTTTTCTTTTCCCCAGGATATAAAGAAAGGTTCTAGGTAAAAAAAAGCGAAGATCTTTATGGGAGATATTGAAGATCTTTCACCACGATTAGAATATTATGTTCCGAGTTTCCAAAGACACTAAACTATTACGATCCTTATGTGTGTTTTTTTGTTATGTACTAAGTATTCCGCAAAAGTAATGTAATGTCCATGTACGTCTAGCTTCGGGTCTCTATAGTTGGTATCAGAGGAAAGGTTTAGTCAACCTTTGGAAACTAGGATGCGAAAACATTAGTGAGATCCCTAGAGATATTTCTAAGGTATGTCTAGGGATGTCCCTAAGGTTAAGTATACGTATAGGTTATAGTACTATAATTACGATAATGATCATAGAATTAAACCTAAGATGTTAGATATTGAAGGTACTCCCCCTTTATTATGTTGTTTTCCCTAGCATGATTTTTGCCTCTCACACTATTCTTTTTGGGTTTTAGAAAATGGCTGGAAACAAGATGATTCACGATAAAGGAGGATATGATGGACAATGGAATGATATTCTTCATGAGAAACCAAATGAAATGGGATTTGGAAGTCCAAACATCATTATTATGCCGAATCAGCAATCTCATAATATGATCAATAAAGTAAAATTTGGTAAGTTTCCTGACTCGGCTAATAAGAGAAAGATGGAGTTTCATGATGATCATAGAGGAAAGAAAGTTCAATTTCCCCTATGTAAATCATGTGGGAAGAGGCATCAAGGAGAATGTTTCAAAGGAACTGGAAGATGCTTTGGGTGTGGAAAATAAGGACACAAAGCCAGTAAGTGCAAATGAAAAGGTTCAGTTAACACCAGGGATGAAGATAATGGTATTGCTATGACATCAACAATGGTTAAATGTTTTAAATGTGGAATGTACGGGCATTATTCAAACCAATTCCCTAAGGGAAAGTCTCATGAAGAGAATCAGTATGGTCGTATGGGTAGTATTTATGTTGATGATGATGAAGAGACTACAAATGATATGTGAGATGAAAGAATTGTTGAAGCTCGGTCAATGGTTTAAGAATGTAGTGGAATGATGACATGTTTATCATGTGTAATGTTGTATAAGTAATCTCATGGTACTATGGAATAAAGAGACATCTAAGGATTGTTACACTATTGTCCTTCCTTGAGTTTTGAAAGTGTATGATTAAGGGTACAAGTATCCATGAAAGGTTATTCAGATATTTTTGGAATGTAGATGATATGCGCATAATGAAGGGATAAGGAGAAAATGAAATGTCTGACAGTATTCATGAGCTCATGATTGATATAAGGACTAAGTGATATCATGGTTTGAGTATATAGAATTTTG
Organism: Viscum album; assembly: GCA_963277665.1. Lineage (NCBI taxonomy): Eukaryota > Viridiplantae > Streptophyta > Magnoliopsida > Santalales > Viscaceae > Viscum > Viscum album. The sequence goes on along the minus strand of OY728143.1, from coordinate 1,266,781,007 downwards.
AGGATTTTGGTATGTGAAAAGTGTTAACTTTTAACTGCATTCAAGTTTTCACTATGGTTCAATGGGTATTCAAGAGAATACATTATTAAGGCCTTTGATTGTTTGGAATGTGACCAACAAAACATATCTTATGATATATGGGGATCGACGATGGTGTTAAATCTCTGGTAATCGTTTTCACTATGATATGAGAGTGGACTGCAGTATTATGGATAAGCCTAAAGATTGGAATGGATTATGTTGGACATAAGTTAGTATTGTTTATGGATAGAAGTTTTCTCGATATTATTGATGGGATGTTATAGTAATATAGTTTTAGAAAAAGGGCAACCTGCAGGACGGGCGACAACCCATCGCGTCGGATAAGGATGTGGGAATCGAACCCACAACTGAAGTGCGATTGGCCTTTATCGCCTACCACTGGCCTACAGGAAGTCCCTGTTTATTAGAAACTAGTTTTATTATATTAAGCAGTATGATATATGAAGTATAAAGTCCATTTTAGGAACCATATATGATTAATCTCACTATAGATCGACTTATGTATATAATTTTTGCTAACCTTTTGTTTGAGACAGATGGAATGACCTGTCATTCTATCACATGATCTGCTAACACTTCACGAATAACAAATTCAACTTCATTTATTTAAGAGATGAAGTGGAAATTGTTAAAGGCACGAACAATAGTGAGATTGTACCAAAATAAAGAAAGTATTTATTCTAATTCAAATTCTTTAACTTTAGGGAAACGATCTTGAAAACCAAAAATGTTGTCCTAGTGATCTTGTATCTGATGAATCAGATGGTACCTTAGATCATCACAAATTTATGGCTTTGTGATTGCTGGATTTTCCATAGCCATGTTCTCTACCACTCTCCAACAGAACATGATGGTTAGATTTCTCTTCCATATCCATATTTTCACCTATGTGGAAACCCAGTGATTAGTTTATTTGGGTAACCATTACGTTTCATACTTTTGTTTTTAAAGATTGGTTTTGATATTCCTTTTTACAATGTGGGTTTCTATTAAAGAAACTTTCGAATAGTAAACCATTTATAACCCCGACGAATTTCGAGGGCGAAATTCATTTTAAGGGGGGTAGAATGTAACAGCCCGAGATTTTATGAAAAATATTCTTTTTAATTTTATTAATGTCTTGTGTTGTACGCTACACCAAAAGGAGCTTGCACAACACGCATCCTTGACTTGCCTTGCATTACACGCAATCGCAACCTTCCTCGATAGCGTGTGTAGTACGCAATACTGAGTTTCACGAAACAACGATATACTATTAAAATATAATTAAAACTAGCCATTATGAATAGTAATAACCACTTTTTAAATTTTAGAAAATTTATCTCTCAAAATGGACTTCATTTTGGGATTCGGAGTATCGAATTTAGCCTAAGGTGAAATTTTGGTACTTTTCGGATAACTTTCATATTCTGATGAATAGTGAAAATTACTAAATTATAATTAAAAACAACTTTTTTAATCGAAATAATTAATAGTGATAAATTATTAATTTGAGTGGTTTTAAAGTATATTTATAATATATTTTTACAATTTAATACAATGTTGGTCATTGGTTGTAATTTCACATTTAAAACAGACATAATCAAGTGTCAATCTTTTGATAGATATTGTTTCCTAAAAACACGCTATTTGTTTTAACAGCGGGATTTAATTATAAAATTAATTAATGCAACGTATATGTTATGAATTTGGTAATATAGACTTCATTTTTGAATTCGGAATATGAAATATAGCTTAGGATGAAATTTTGGCATTGTTCTGAAAAACATCAATTTTTGATGAATAGTGAAACTACTAAGTGGTAGTTAAAAAAACTAAATTTTTCATAAAACTTAATTTTACCACTTCTGTGAACTGAATTTCAAAAATCCAAGAGACACGGTTGATGTCAGTAAGTAAAATGTGGTTCAATGAGATGAAAATAATTTTTGGTGAATAGTAACTTTTTACTTTTATTTACCACGGTTAAAAGTAAATAGGGTAATTAAGGGTAAAAATGATATTAATATTACCCTAACACATGTCCTAATTTTATTGGACAAATGTATCTCGACCAAAAACAACCTTAAGTGTAAAATATTATCATTTAGGCCCACTTGGATTAGATTAGGACATTTATTATTATTTAATTCAAAGAAGAGTTAAAAGAGTTAAAATCAAAGTTTATTTACTAAAAACTTTTTTATATAGGGTTTTACTTAAGATAAATTCAATTGTAAATATTCATTAGAAAGCTAAAAAGATTTCCTACATAATGGTATTTTATTTTTAATTGTTAGACATCAAATAAGTTAATTTATTTATGACAGAATGATGATGCAGTAATTATCTTATTTATGAAATATTGACATAATTGATGTTATAAACACCAAAATAAATGTAATTTGAGACTTTTTGCGAATTCCACTAATTTTATAGGTTACAATGATATATTATTGTTGATGTAATCAACCTTTTTAGAACATATAATTCTGTTATGACTTTCACAAAAATCATATATCAAATAGTGTCAAAATTGACACAAAATAGTTTTTAAATCAAATATTATATTATTTATTGTTATTTTATTCCTAAAAATCTAAGGTTCGGCAAAATTACTTACATAAGGATATATATATTAATAATAAACAATTTGGGGTTCGTTTGGGATGTTATATTAAGTGTATTAACCATATAGTGAAAGAAAACAAAAAGACACGGTAAAAGTTAGATTATTTAACTTAGAGTTAAATCTAATTGATAAGGTTACAATAATACCCTAAACTTGTCTAAATCCTATTGTTTGATAGGATTTCGACCCATCCCCACTTTAGCTTCAAAATAAGACCCTTTTGAACCATTATAAACCGATTTTGACTTTAATATAAAATAATATTTTGAGATATTCCTAAGGTGCCCCTCTCCTCCCTTATAAAAGGGCACCTCCTCCTCCTCCTCCTCACACCAATTTGAGCACTCAAGCTCGGCCAAACCCTCCCAAAATACCTTCTCCACTTCCCTAGTATCATCCTAAAGGTCCTGGTCTTCTTCAAATACCATCCTCAGTTCTTCAAGTGGAGGATAAGAAAAGGCACGTCAAAAAGAGGTAATATCCATTACAGATCTTTCTCAATTTCTTTCTTCTTCAACTTCTTCTTCTTTAGTTGTTTCATGATAAAGTAATAACATCAGTATTTATTATATACTGATATGTTATTATAAATATGAAAAAACTCTAATTAACCTTCTATCCATCCTACGGAAAAAGGAAATCACCGCGTGTGCGTACGTACGGAATACCGTCTCCACGCCGTGGTGTAATCTATTTTCCGCCACCACCTTAATTGGGTGGGTATAAAGGTGTAATTAGTAACTATATATGATTATTATAAAGTGATATTGATACTTAAATATTATACATACACTTCAACTCAATTCCACGACCATGGGAACGATATCATCGCTCGTGCGTACGTACGGACTACCGTCTCCACGACGCGATATGAATCATTCTCAATGATTAACAATTCATGAATGATTATAAAGTATATATAATAAGTTCTAATGAAATATATGACCTGATAATGATACTGGAATTATTTATATTTATATGTATGTCATCTACTTAATTCCATTCAATTCAATAAGGAAACGAAAACAGCGTTCATGCGTACGTACGGACTACCGTCTCCATGAACGGTGTACTTCTTTCCATTTACTGATTTATTATATATGTATATTATTAATATATATATATAAATCATGTTTTATATTCTGGAATTAAGTAATCATGATCTAAGTAATCATATGAATAATTACAAGTTAAAAACACGAACGACAAATGAGACGATTCTACCCAAAACGCTACTTTAACATGAATTTACAAAAGAATGGGTAATATAAAGTCATAAGTGGACCATATATGATATAATAACAATGCATATGATTCTGTAATAAGTCAATAACACGATTTAAATCATTATACAGGAGGTTAGGACACTTACAAAGCAAGTCGGACCTAAGGTAAGGGAAATATCACAATCTAATTTTTATCCGAGATTGTTTATACTTTGGTATTTACTGGGGTGTATTTTATCATCCACATCCATGTTTCCTCAATATGTAATATTTATATCCTTCTACAATAGTTTATATCCAATTTTACCCTTAGGTGAGTTTTTAGTAAAAGATATGAAAGGAATCTTTTGTCGTTTTTCGTACGAGGTACTTTTTGACTTTTCCGACAAAAGTAGGAGAAGAATGTTTTTTTAACTTATACGACATGAATGGATTTTTAAAACATTATTTACAAGAAGCTTACTTTACAAGTTTTCAAGTTTATTTTTAATCAACTTCTTATATTTTAAAGTCGTATGACATGTTATGAAAGGAAAAATGTTTTTGAAGTAGAAAGGATATTTTCCTCAAGAATGGAGTTCAAGTATTTTATCAAAATTATTTTCCATATAAGATAATAAAAGGGTTATGTTTTTATCCCTATTATTAAATTGGTTTGATTATGTTGTGATGGAAATATTTTTATGAATTCCTTTATCTTATATGAATTGTTTTATGATGTCATGTTGTTTAAGAATCCCATTTTTATTACATGGGTTACGCTATGATGTGTTGTTTATGATTATGTGGCACACATAAGAAAGGATTCATTATAAGATGGGTGGTACCTATATATCCCTCCAATTCATTGGGTAAAGATTTCATATCTCATGAGATAGACATGTCTGGAATGGTAGGTTATACCGGTTCAGTGAAACAGGACTGAAACGAGGGTGACTCGATTCAGAAAGGGACTTTGTCCACTAAGATAGTCTTGGCAATGAGTCTTGACTAACAAGAAATGATTCTCTATGATTATGTGTGTATGCCAAAAAGTTTCATGTTTTATGTTATGCTTAATGGGATTTCATTTCACTACTATTATTTATCCCATGTTTTGAAATTATGCTCTCTTTTGCAGGTTAAGATTTCCCAAAGTTATGTTCTTATGAATATGATGTGATTGATTTTTCTTTTGTTTACCCTTACTGAGCATTTGAGCTCACCCTTTTATGTTTTCTTTTCCCCAGGATATAAAGAAATGTTCTAGGTAAAACACAGGAAGATCTTTATGGGAGATATTGAAGATCTTTCATCACAATTAGTAGATTACGTTCCGAGTTTCCAAAGACACTAAACTATTACGATCCTTGTGTGTGTGTTTTTGTTATGTACTAAGTATTCCGCAAAAGTAATGTAATGTCCATGTACTTATATCTTTGGGTCTCTATACAATCTCTAAAGTGTAACTCAATTGTGTTATTCTTTTTTTGAAGTTACATTTAACCAAAAGGGGTGAATGAAAGATAAAGTTGGGAACAGACTCATAAATGCATAAGGAAAAAATGAAAATATTTTTAAGGTGTACAATAATGAAATCACATGATTTATTATAGAAGAAGAGGAGAAAAATTTCTAGCATTTGAGGTTTGGTTACATTCATCCACAATTTAGAGAAAATATATCAAAATTGAATTTTATAGTGGATATAGCTGACCGAATGAAATACTGATTAAAAATATGTGATGTATATATGTGATGGAAAATAGATAGAAATCATTATCAATAAAATAATTATAAAGACTTTAATATTATTGATCTGGTTCACTTGAATTTGTGTGGTCCAATGGTTTGACTAAACACATATGTAGAATGGTACTTTAATCATTTTTTAGATGATCAAATTATGATGGATTGTATCATGTTCTGGAAAAGTAATAAATATACCATTAAGTTAATAAAGTGGTACTGAAATAGAGTTAATAATAGTACTAGATTCTTAATAAAAATATCGTGGTTTGATAATAAAGTTGAGTTCATATACATTGAGGTGTAAAATTATCTCATGAATTGTGAAATCAAACATGATGTTTCTTCAATTAGGACACAAAAATGGATTTGGTGAGAAGGTAAATTATATAAAGAATAATATGGCAATGAATGTTTTTATTAAGAGTGGTGTGTATTTCCACTATTAGAAGCAGACAACATAAATTATAGTATATAATAGAATCTAGGAATTTCTAATACCTAGAGTGGAAAGAACACCCAATGAGGAGTTCAATGGATAAAATCTTTATATGAAACATTTCTATGTATTTTGAAGTAGGTTTTATATCGATATTAAGGAAGATAATGAAGTTAAGTATTAAGTTTTTACATACGAATGGGTTTTCTTAGGCTGTCAATAATGAGTAAATCTTAAAAATTCTTTAACAAGTTACTAAAATTAATTACGGAGAGTAATCATGTCATGGTTTTCTAAATAATAGAATAAAATAATTATGTAAATACAAATATGAATGAATTTTTTAAGTGTGTGATAAAGTTGATACAAATTATGAGATTGTATAATTTCATTTAAAATAGGAAGATTCTGAAGCCTATTCAAAAGTCGAAACAACTACTGGAAGGTATCAATATACATATCAAGTAAAACAAATAATAATGGAGGTTAATGTATTGAATATTATTTGAGATAAATCTTTCCAAACACAAACTTAAAGAATGAGGTTTGAAAAACATGATTCAAAACTATGCATTGTAGATATAAAAACATTTGAGGAAGAGGGAAAAGATACATCATGGATTTGATCCATGAATGAAGAGTTTAGTTTGATTAATAATAACTAGACATGAGAAATTTTGGAGATACATGAACAAAAAAATATTATTGGAAAAAAGTGTGTTTTCAAAAATAAATTAGATGAAAATTAAAATGTGGTTGAAAACAAAGATCACCTTTTATGAAAATTCTGTTATCTAATAAAAGGTATCTATGTTTAAGAAATATATGTACCCATAGCCTGACATGAGTCAATTAAAATATTTTTGTGGTTACAATTTAAAGAGGTTTTAAAATAATTCATTTGGATGTAAAAATAGTGTTCTTAAATAGTGTACTTATGGATAATGATTACATTTTACAACTAGTGCATTTCTTGATCTTGAGTAATGAAATAAAGTTGTCTAGATTAAGTAAGGACCCATATGGTATAATGTTAGACCTAAGAGCATGGTATTCTCAATTAGACATTTAATTAAAGATTATAAAATTAAAATGTGGTGGTTTTTATAATAACCTTTATATGAATACATCCAAGGATGAACAATTCATGGAGCTAATATATTATTATGAAATTATTTTCAGTGGAGGCTAGAAAACATTTATGGTGGTGTTCTTGAATCTCATAAAATAAAAATTCAATATATCCTGGATTAGTGAACTCACATATTTTCTAATGATTCGTTTGGATCAAAAAGAGAACTAATAATTTTATTTTTCTAAATAAATATATATGAAATTTTTTAAATAAATTTGATATACATGACTCCAACCCGTTGTTAACCCCATTTTTAGTTGGAACCAATATTGGGAACCAAGACGATGGAAATCCAATGAATTTTACCATATATATATGATTCAAGTGGTAATTTTAGTATTTTACTTCAACTCGACCATACATTTCCTATCCCGTGTTTTGGAATCTTATTTCAAAAGTAATTCCATGGAAAACATTCTAGTAGTGGTGAAATGAATCATGAGGTACGTCTGAGTTCCACTTGATTTTGGATATATATAAGGAGTGAAAAATGGGAAATAAATATTAGATTTTTCTATTGTGGACTATTCTAGAAACACGATGGATGAAAATTTTATATATGGTGGTGTATTTTTCCTTAGTGGTAAATATTTGTTCTGGTTGAGAAAGAAATAATAACTAACAACCTTGAGTATAACATAATAAAAATTTGTATCAGTAACCAAGGAATATACTCAACTCTTATGGTTTAATAAAAATCTATAATATATTGGAAAAAGTGTAAATTATATTATGGTTTGATTTTTTTGATAATAATAGTGTTATTAAACTCACCAAAAATAAAGTTTATAATTCTTGTAAAAAACATATTGAAATTGCATGCCACTTTTTCGTTGAATATTTTGTGAATAAAATCACACACCAACATAATTTCACAAGAAGTTAAATCCTAATAAAATTAAACATTAAGTAGTGACTGATCCTTTATAATATGATTATCCCACATAACTTCATGTGCAAGATGATAAGAAGCTTCGGAAACATTTTCACTGCAAAATTATAAACATAAAAAACAATCTATTATTGAAATTACACATAAAAAACATTCATAGAGGTTAAAATAAAGAAAATAAAGTGAAGAAAGCATTATTTTTTCAAAACATTAAGACTTACATCCATAAAAAAATACTTATATACTTTTCATTACTCATAAGATACATTATTTAAATTTATGATTGATAATAAAAAATATTAGAAATAATTTTCATAAAAATTATAAGTGGAGTTAAATAATCATGTTAGGTGATCCAAACCCATCCTTATAGAGGTAGTCTTTCATTAAACTAGTAACATATTCCTCGAAATTTTGTAGGCAACCTCTCGATGACCCAAGGCTATTGGTGATACACTGTTGATTTCTTTATCCTGACCAAATATCCAATTTATCTCCTTACACTACATGGTCACCTCAATGATTTATAAGATGTTTTATTACATACATTCTTATTTTCTCCATTCAGAGAACTACCTCACTTATATTACATACACACAACAATCATAGGATAAACTCCTGATCAAATTTCTCATCACTGGAGTTTCCACTTTCACTAGACAAAACATAAACCCCACTATATCTTTTGGGTTCATTGAATTATACTTGATCTAAATAGACATTAAAAATGGTTTCATTTACGAAAAATAATCCACCTAATGATTATTTCATCTCACCTATTTGAAAACTCTATCACATTAGAACCTCATGATCTTCCTTAATTCCTTCTGCATAATATATTCTTTGCCATCAGATACCCATACCCAAGTCCTATCATGGTACTATGTTGCCTCCTGAATTCTTGAGTTAGAACATTAATGAACATGTCAGCTAGATTATATTGTATCGATATCTTCAAAAACTCTAAAACTTTTTCTTCTAGTAAATTCCTGATGAAATTGAATTTCATGTCAAGGTGTTTTGTCCTAACATAAAACACCAGATTCGGTACAAGGTGAATCATGCTCTAAAAATCCTAGTAGAGTACTACCTCCTCCTATAATCATATATTTTCATTCAATAATCATATCAACCAAACCAATTAATTTACTTCTTACATTTATGCAATATATTCAGCTTATATGTACAATAAAAAATCCAAAAATTTTAGTTGATACATACCTCTAACCACCATCCATATATAGGTAAACACTAATCTTGTCATTCTCTTTCGGGGATTCGAATCTCCAAAAATGTCTGCATTGACAACCCAATATATATCTCATAATCTTCCCAAAACCTAATATTTTATCTTCCAATAATTTCATGTAACAGATGATCTTTTTCATAGCATCACGATGTTCCCTTCACAAATTTTATATAAAATGACTTATTATTCCCATTGTATGTCCAATATCCAACTATGTCAAAATCATATTCCAAATAAAAATTATGATAACTAATCATAATGGAACATTCTCCATGTAATATACCTCATTATTTATTCTACTATCTTTCCCATGCACAAATTGAAGTTTACAACCAATATATTTGAAGAAAACTTACATTTAGTCAACCCAAATCTCTTAATGTTATTTCAAATGAAGTCCTTGTGAGATAAAACCAAAGTTACAACCTTATTATCTTTATAAATTACCATTCTATAGATATTATTTTTTTGTATAAGATAATTATTTTCAAATATTCTATAAATATAATGTTTCATCTCCCAAATCCTTATAATTTATGGTCTAACAAAAAAAATTCATCTATTTATAGAGGTAGGATGATCTATCTTCTATTATCCTAGAACATTTGGTAACAAAAATAGTCTCATTTTCTTAGTATAAATCCTTATTTATCTATAAAACAATCAAATATTATGTTTCCATTTATGAATAAAATTCTTTAATCAATATAGGTTGTACTTCAATCTATAAAAAAACTCATGTTATGAAGATATTTTAAACATTTATGTAACATCATGTAAATATATTACTATGAATATCTATATATGATGTTTTTTTCATCAATGTTCTAAATATTCATATCATTAGAAGCAACTATTCTTATCTCTGTCTAAATGGTTTCATGTTTAACAATCTATGAAAAATATATAAGAAGTATTTTCCCTCTTTATATTAGAAAACCCTCACCACCAACTGCACCTTGTATCTCTTCCAAACACCAAATTCATACATAAAATGGAATACCCATTTATTCTCAAGTTCCATTTCCCCTTATGGAAGTTAACCCATCTTCCTAATTGATTAACGAAGCTATTTCTTCCTTCATTATCTAATCCCAAAATTGTGATTCACTAATTTTTACCACTTCTTCAGGTAATTCATGTTGTCTAACATCCATTTAAAGTAAAAAAGTTCATGTATTTCCAAATCCTTTGCATTAAATTATTGATTAAAGAAGATATTTTCATTTTAATCTTCTCATATTCCATTTAAAGAACTAAATTTTCTATTGCTCTATCTCTTGAATCTCCAACATATGATTCCCTAAATTCTAGAGATTTTACATAGAGTTCTATAGTTATTAATAATTTAGATCATATACCAATGGTATAGTTTCTATAATATAAATATTTTATTCTAAACTCATTAGAACTTGTTGTCTTCTGGTGTTCCCATTCAGATCAACATGAGATTCAGTAGTCATTTCAAGCCTCTAACATCCTATTATACCATGTTTTTTAACTAATATATAACCTTATCATTAAAATAATTTTTTTATTATTGATAAATTTATTCTTATAATCATTCGATAGTCATAAAACAAAATCTTTATTTACATATCTGATAAGGTAATAAGTTTTAGAGTTTTCCTCCATATATTTTCTATCCTTTGCATCAACATGGGAATATACCAGGATTCTAAAGACTATTTGGTTTCAAAATTTTGAAAATTTACTAGAAAATAGATTTTCCAAAAGTTTATTCCCAAGTACAAGTGAAGGAATCATGTTGATGAGATATGTTTTCATGTTCACCGCCTCTATCCAAATTTCCTTGGTTACCCTGGATTTCAAATGTATACTATAGGCTTTCTTTATCAAGGTTTGATTTATGGTTTCCTCTATAACATTTTTCTATGGTTTTATAGGCATTATCTTCCCAATCCCAAATCATTCCTTCCATTAAAAGTTATTAAATTTCAAACTATTGTACTCACCCCTATTATTGGATATTATGAATTTTAATCTTAGGCCAATTTCCCTCTCAACAATGGATTTCCACAAAACAAAAGCATTTAAAACATCATAATTATACACAAATAAGTAAACCTAGGCATTCCATTTAGCGTCAACCACAAAATTAATAATTTATAGTGAACCCAAATGAGATTGAATTAGGGAACCCCCATACATCAGAGTGAACCAACAATAATTTTCGACTCCTAGGCTTCCAACTAGTTAAATAGAATTACACACTGTTCTTTCTTCTCAATTACACAATAATTATAATAAAACATATCAGTGTGCTCATGATTTTACATGACCATCACCATTAAAACTATAATTATTTTATCACTAAAATGTATGATCCTACAATTCCATAACTATGGATATTTGGAAGTAATACATATAAAAATATCATATCAATTTTATCCTCACATTAGATAAAGAATCACATCCTTTACCCCATGCACCACCATCATGGTTCTACTGGTGACATTCCATGATTATCTAGAGAATAATGAACTAAAAGCCAAATCATATAGCTAACTAATGGAATATATATTATTCTATAGTCTAGGGTTGTGTTTGAGTTCTATAAGTTTCAAGAATCCTCTATTATTCATAACAAACTGACATCTCTATTTCCATATATTACCAATTCTTCATCATCCATCTATTGTTCCATGATGAATCATTCATATTTATAATTGACCATATATCCTTGATTTTTTATTGAGTGTAATGATGCACCAGAATTAATAACCCATTGATTCCCTGAGAAAATTAACACCTAGTAACAAATTAATTCTTCTCTTAGATGTGATCATATAATTTGTACCTTAGGAAGATGTCCTTGTGATGATTTCCTCACATATTAAGCAATAATTCTTGATATTAACACATTTCCCATGGTTCCATCAAGTAGGAATAAGGCCAACAGACTTTCCTTGAATAATGTATCATGATTTATCTTCTGCTTTCTTCTTATGATAGTTTCTCTATGGTGATTATATTATTTATTTATTTTTTAAAGCTTTATTGGAAGGTTCTTGGACGTCCCTTCCCCGGATATTTAAATTAAGTATTATATTTCAAACATCATAAAATACCAGGTTGATCTTTCCATAATAATTTATCACTTATAAAACCATTCAATCCTATGATTTTTGAAGTTATGAATATAAAATAGTTTTCAAATAATAATTTTTGATGGTTACATACATTTATTTGAGTTGGAACCAAATCATGTGGGAATCATTCACATGATTTTTAATTAACCTACCATTCGATAACCTCAAACTAAAAAACTACCTCATTAGATGAAATCTTGTAAGAACCAGAGGTTTATTATAAATATCTTATAGATCCACCATCAACTCTAGTTTAGTTTTCACCTCTTGGATGTTGAAGTCCATGTTTCTAACCAATGAAATCCTCACCAAACCATGATATTTCCTTACAAACATTATCATTAAAATTTATTCATAACATAAAATTTGAACCAGTCTAATAGAATTTTTTGGCCCTTTTTGATGAAAAAACATATATTCCCATCCTCCATATGTCATATTCTATTTTTTCAAACTTTTCAACATAGATCATTCCTTCTTCTGATTCCATACCTTCTTCCAACAGAAAAATACAACTAGAAATGAAATAAATTCATAGTAAGAGTGTGAGTATACCATAGTATAATTCTAATCATAAAGAGATAAAGAACCATAATCTTTGATACAAATTTTTGGGAGAAGAAGATCCCATACAAATTTCCATTCACAAAAAGTTAAAAAACTAGAATAAAAACACATAGTGGAAATCGATCATGCGGAATGGGATTAATTCACCGTGCTTAGTGTTATAAGAGACTAGAAGCTCAATCACCCTACTCAATGAACATAGTGGAAACTCACACACACACCACTCATCAACTCACACACAAAAAACCAATTTAGGGAATATAATTAATGAAAAAGAAGTACATAATGTTTTATATGGTTTAGATTTTAACTCATATGTCCAAGAAATAACATTATAAAACTTTTCATTACTCAAATGATACAATATTTATAATAAAAAAATTTAATTACTATTATTAAAAACTATAAAAATTATTATAAGTACATTGAATAACTCATGTGTCGGTAGTCTCATACTATATTTATTGAGGAACTTAGCTAATAAACCGGTATCATTGTCCTCTTACTTTTGTGGGAAACCTTCTATTGACCAAAATTTGTCATTGATATACAATATATTTTTTCATCCTAACTAAAATTTTCATTATAGTTCCTTATAATACATCCTCACCAAAAAACATGCTCATATGTTCCCCAATTATTCTAATTTTTTCCACTATTGGTGAACATACCCACTTCTATTATCCGCACACAATGATCATAAGACACCCTTCTGACCAACCTACATACCACTAGAGTTTCTATTACATTTATACAAAATATCAAACCCTCTTTATCATTTTATTACCTATCCTTTCAGTTGATCTAAATAGAAATTGAAATTGGATTCATTTCCTTACAAGGAATAGGTAGTGAAAGGATTTATTTATATGGAACCTGTTGGAACTAATTATCAAGTATAAAACAAAATAAAGAAGCCTTTATCTACTTCAACATTCTAGAATAATGGAAAACTCGTAGTGTTAATCTACCTCTATAAAATTAAAAAGGGTAAAAAAATTCCCTCTCTCCATTGAATATAATGATTTACATGGTTGTTGTGTATTTATTATAGGTGTTCATAACCTGTGAATTTGAAGAGAAAGGGGATATACTATCCAAGGGGAATTACCATAGAAGAGTAAAGCATTTATCTGAACTATATGAAAATCATTATTGGTATTAAATTTTGTCTCTTATTTCCTACACTAATAACTGTCTCAAGTGGGATTAGATACATAGTTTATGATTATTTTCTTGGTTTCTTATGTAATGGTTATTTTTTAAAAATATCAACTATGGTCATACTTGGAAAATACAATAGGGATTTTAAAGAAGCATAAAAAGGGATAGAATGTTGTAACCGCATCAAAAATTGTTAGATTTTTATCAATTGAAATCATTTATTGTTAATTGAATGTATGCTGATTCTGTAATGGATTTTTAATCTTTACTCTAAGTTGCTATGGTCTTGGAGTGTCTTGGGATACACTTGGAGTGGTTTGAAAATTTTATAATTAAATCTAAAATAAGTTGGGTTGTGTAAATTTATAAGAAATTTTCAAAGTTTAAATGTTTCCTAAGTATGTATGATATTTCCTAGAAGAAGAACTGAAATTATCCTAAGGTTTCTTGAAAACCAAATTTATACTAAAAAAACTGTATATGAAAATGTCCCAGGGATCAAGATAATTTATAACATATTTATAATGGTTCATAATATATTATTCCTTGTGTTCTTATAAATTTGAAAAAATATGGTGATATGTAAAATCTTTGTGCTGCATACACAATATATTATAGTAGTGTCATACTGGTAAATGGAATGAGATTCATTGATTAATTACATATTGAAGAATATGCATACGATATTATCTATGGAATCAAAAAAAATTAGAGACATAATAAATCTCATTGGATATGTAGTATATTGATTATATATATAATATTATTCATAGTGAAAGAATAAGGAAAATGTAAAACATTCATGTATACGTTAGATTATTGATCAAGATTGGAAACAGTTGTAGTTTGGCCTAATACGGGGAAAAGGGAAAACATTCCATGTATATAAAAAATATTTAAGAAGCTTTTTAAATTATTCGTTGGCCCTGAAATGTCGAAAATTTATTAAAAAATCCTAAAAACATAATATATTTATGTTTTCTAAGATTTTATACTTCCTTTATAGAAGAAGAGTGTCACGGCCCATCCTCGGGGCCCGTGCCATGACAACTGCAAGCCAGCCTCCCATAGGCTAGGGGCTGGCGACTAGCACCAAGGTGTAAATCCCGATAAATAGGGAAGGCATTGCCTTTGTAAAGTAAACAAGAACCTCAGAGTAAGCAAGTGGAAAAAGTAAACACTAAGTAAAAACTGTAACAAGCTGTGATGAAAGAAAAAGGGGCCGGAAATACAAGCCCAACTGTAAAGTACAACTGAAAGGGGAAAACAGCAACTGAAAGGAAAAGCCGCAACGTCGAGCCCTTCCTCTGAAGGTCCCACTTGATGGGTGGGTACAGATAGCCTCCACAGCTCCTCGGTCCAGCCTTCCGCTCCGAGTACGTCCCGCCCAGTGGTCCACCCCCAGGTACCGTCCTGCTCCGCACGCCTCCACCTCGATCAGCGCTGCCCATCGTCTGCAACCAACACCACGAAGTGCAGGCATAGCCCGTGCAGGGGTGGGTATAAGCTACTCAGTAGGGACCCCGAGACCCCTGAAGGACTCCCGAAATCCACAAAGGATAATCCACAAAGGAAAGATACAATCACGAAGTAATAACTGACACTTCTTAGATATATGGCCATACATATACCTAAGTCATCAATCCCTGATCGGCTCCAATATCCTAGCCCAAGCACAACCCAATACACACAGGAAAGCAAACGTAAATCCACACCGGATAGCACAACACAATCCACAAGTAGAACAAGACATAAATCCACACAGGATAGCACAACACAATCCACAAAGGTGATCAAAACATAAATCCACACAGGATAGCACAACAAAATCCACAAAGGAAAGCAAAACGGAATCCACACAGGATAGCATGACACAATCCACAAAGGAAAGCAAAATGGAATCCACACAGGATAGCATGACACAATCCACAAAGGAAATCAAACAGTAATTCAGCTCACATAGGTATACATCGTAAAAAAGGTGAAAGGGATGATCAGATATAGATACTGAATCATCTAAGCTGGGACCCACATAGGATACAAGACCAGTACTGAAGCATCAAAGCTGGGACCCACATAGGATACTAGACCAGCACAGCTAAGACCCACATAGGATACAAGACCAGCTGTCTTCATTGATTCATCTATACTGGGACCCACATAGGATACAAGACCAGTATTGAATCATCAAATGTGGGACCCACATAGGATACAAGTCCAGCACAGCTAGGACCCACATAGGATACAAGACCAGCTGTCTTCATTGATTCATCTATATTGGGACCCACATAGGATACAAGACCAGCATTGAATCATCAAAGATGGGACCCACATAGGATACAAGACCAGCTGCCTTCATTGATTCATCTATACTAAGACCCACATAGGATACAAGACCAGTATTAAATCATCAAAGCTGGGACCCACATAGGATACAAGACCAGCACAGCTAGGACCCACATAAGATACAAGGCCAGCTGTCTTCATTGATTCATCTATATTGGGACCCACATAGGATACAAGACCAGTATTGAATCATCAAAGCTGGGACCCACATAGGATACAAGACCAGCACAGCTAGGACCCACATAGGATACAAGACTAGCTGTCTTAATTGATTCATCTATACTGGGACCCACATAGGATACAAGACCAGTATTGAATCATCAAAGCTGGGACCCACATAGGATACAAGACCAGCACAGCTAGGACCCACATAGGATACAAGACCAGCTGTCTCATCATCGTAGTCCACTGAGGATCTCTGCACAGTCGTCATCGCAGTCCACTGAGGATCTCTGCACAGACGTCGCTGTCGAAGTAGTAGTCGCAGCCAGCTCTAGGGTTCCCGCACACAGCAAGCTCGTTCGGGAGGGTCCACTCCATGAGCCGAGAGGTTGATACATCAACTGTCACAAAGTCCGAAGTTGATGTATCCAAAAGTTCCGTATCGACAAAAGGAACTCAACATCGCAGACGGCGTGTCAATCGGACGCCCGGTCTGAGAGTTATTGGCTTTTTTTGTCCCAGGGGCCCGGTTGGTTTTTAAGGAAAAACCAACCCAACCGTACTCCAGCTGTGTCTAAACATCAGGCGGAGTGAGCCAAAAGATTCGTCTCACTTAGAGGAAATCACCAAAGCCGACGACACATCAATCGGACGTCTGTAGCTCAAGATATGAGTGTTTCCGCTCCGAGGGCCCGGTTGGTTTCCTGTACGAACCAACCCAGCCAAACCCAAAGTTTCTTGAAACCATGAGTTCAATATTCCGAAACGACTGTCTCGATCCAAGGATCGCGTTGCCGCTGACGGCGAGTCGTTTGTAGGCCCGTAGCTCAAGTTACGGGCATTTGACCGAAAACGGTCCGAAGATGGGGGGTCCAGGCCCGGGCCGACCCTGCCCGACCCCCCCCCCCCCTGGGTCGACCGAACTGGGTCGACCCGACCTGTTCCGACCCGGTCCGGCCAGGGCGCGGCCTGGCTCGGCCTGCCGGTCCGGCTCGGCTCGGTCGCGCGGCTGCCGCGGGGCGCTGCCCCCGCGGGTCGGAAGTGCCGCGGCCCCCCGCGTGGGGCCACGCTGGATCAAAGGACGCGGCTTTGCCATGTCCGAGTGCACCAAACCCGCGCGGCCGCGGGTCCGCGGGCGCCTCCGCCGTGGCTTCAGCCGGGGCGGCCCTGTCCGGCGGTGCACCGGGGCGCCGCCGCCCCGGGCTGCCGGCGCCGCCGGAGTCGCTCCTGTGGTCCGATTCCATTCCCGTCTGCGCCGCTGCTCCTCCCGGGACTCGTTCTTCACTGCAGAACTATAAAATTTCCATTGCGGCACGTTTTGTCGTCGCCCGTCAAATCTGAACAACAACGAAGAACGGCGGAGGGTTGTCGGGCCGTGTTCGTTTGGCCCGCACCCTCCGCGTTAGAGATAAACAACGGAAGAAAATAATTCAACACATGAAACAACAATTTTAATAAATTAAAATTGTTCATTTGAATCCGGTTCTTTAATTTAAAGAAATGTTCATGGGAATAAGGGCATTTCCAAAACAAAAATCCCTACCTCGTCAAGTCATCGCGCGTGAGCGTTCTTCACAGAATTTCTCGTCGCGGAAGAAGGGGTTTGTCGTGTCGCGGAAGGCGTCGCGTCGTCGCGGAAGGGCGTCGCGTCGTCACAGAATCCGGCGTTGCGTCGACGAACTCAACGGACCAAGAGACAACGGATTTAATTGTAAATAATTAAATTTTTGTGTTGTTATAAACCACAAGGAAGTTTAAAAAGAAACCCGAGATCTCTTACCTCAAGCAGTTGGTGACCGGAGATCGGGGCGGGGAAGAACGTCTCGGATGAAGCGCCGTCACACTCCGAGAGTGATGGCGTTCTTCGCCTTCTTCACGTTCTTCGCGTTCTTTGTGAAGGAGGATGAAGGCACAAGAATTATTTCAAAGCCTCTCAACGAGTAATCCTCCAAATGTTGGTATTGGTCTTATTTTTATTATTACGCCAAAAAATGAAAAGAGGTAAGTAACGACCCATTTAATTCATAGAATTAAATTAACGAAAGAAACTGCCCATTTAATTTATGAACAAAACTGCCCAATTAAATGGTGCGTTACGAAAATAAGAAAACGTGTCAGTTGACTTTCATAAATACGGGTTTTCGTGGGTGCATTACTTAGCGGAAAGAAACGGCGGGGCTCGTGCGGGCCCCACCTCACAAATATCCTACAAAGAGGGTAGGATATTTTTGGATACCACTCTATCTTTTTCAACTCAGTTTAAGTGGATTTCAAGTGGCTTCAAGTGGATTAAGTGAAATAAAATAAAGTTTGTCGAACAATTATTTTATTTCCTAACTTTAAGCCCAAAAATTAAAAACCACCACCGAGCAAACGCAACTCCGTAAGAGGCGTTTCTAAGAAAATATCGGCACTGCGATTTCATCGGTGCCCTCCAAATTCGATTCCGAGCACCGGTTAAAAAGTTGGAAAACCTTGCTCATTCGTTCACTAAACGTACCTGAGCCAAACTTCGAAAAATGATTCCGGGCACACCGGGCCTCGGAATCAGGTTCCGTTAGAAGCAGTGTTCTTGTAAAATTCCAAAGAAAATTAAGAAAAAAAATTTCCTTGAAATTTACGGATCTTTACACTACTCCCACCATAGGGATTTATGTCCCCATAAAGCTTCACCACAAACTTAGGGATACAAAGGCGGTACTCAGCACGCATCTGAGCCTCCCGCTCCAAAGTGCTCTCCTGGAGGTTCTCGTGATGCTATCTGAAGCGCACTAGAGAAATCGATCGTCCACGTATGACCCGCTCCTATTGATCCTCGATCTCCACTGGGACCTCCGCAAAAGTCGCCCAATCATCAAAGACCAGCTCTCTATGGTCAAGATTTGTGTCGGGTCGTGCACGTATCTCCTCAGCTGAGATACGTGGAAGAAGTCGTGTACCCAGTGCAACTGAGGTGGAAGAGCCAGGTGATAAGCCACCTCGCCAATGCTGCTGAGGACCTGGAAAGGCCCGATGAAGCGTACAGACAACTTTTCGCCTCGGCCAAATCTCTGTAATCCACGTCGAGGTGAGACACGCAAGAAGACGTGGTCGCCATCCTCGAACTCTAGTGGCCTCCGCCTCCTGTCAGCAAAAGACTTCTGCCGGCTCTGAGTTGTCCTCATTGCTCCTGGATGACCTGGACCTTCTCTGTCGTGGCCTGGACCATTCCCAGTCCCACAAGAGCTGCTAAGATTTCTTCTTTGCCGATAAGTGAAATCTGGTCCCATCCCCTAGATGAACCACATTCTATGCCTAATACAGTCAATACCAATATGGATGATACTAATCCATACCGAGGATGACGTCGTAAGGCCTCGACGCTACTACCAAGAGATCCAACTGTTACTCTCGCCTCAAAGGGTTGAGTCACACTGTCGGCATCAGTGTGTGGTAACTGGGTCTCCTCCAGTAGATGTATCACAAGTGAGGGTCAAGTCAACAGTCAAAACTGGAACCTCTTAGTAATAACACAAAAGAGGAATGTAATGAAAACATCACAAAGGTATGCGTCTTTTATTATTACAGCTCATAATACAAAGACGCCACACAATAGCAACATGGAACTACAAGTACAAAGGACGTATCCACTAGTTCCGCTCCTGTCCATTTGCTCCCAGAGCTCCATGATCGAAGGCCTCAGCTTCCTGAAGCTGAGCTCTCCCATGTCCACCAACTCCCTGCGGTCGGGGTGGACCTCCTGGTGGTGGTGGTGGAAACACCTCGAAGTGTCTCCCACCATCGGCTACTCGGCCAGCTCCTCTGCCTTGTCTGCCTGCACCATGCGGACCACCGTGGCCGAACCTCTGTCTGGGAGGTCCCTCTACCACCTGCTGCTCATCTGTAAGACGAGTAGGGAAGTCTCGAGCCATGTGACCTCGCCCGCTGCATGCGTAGCAATGCTTTCCCCTCGTGTAGTTGGCTCTCCTTAGGGTTCCCCGCACAACCGAATCTTCATCCAGTGACTGCCCATCTGATGGTCTAGCCCGTTTGGACCTCTACGTCACCTTTCTACTACCAACTACAGAAGACCCTGCTACGGGCCATCCTGCGGAGGGCCCTGTCACTGGAGCCTGCTCGGCGAGAAAACTCTCTACTAGAAGGGCTCTCTCCAACACCTCTGCCTGAGTCGGAATGTTGAGGGAGATCATCAAAACCCTGATCTCATGCCTCAGTCCCTACTCGAAGGTCCGGGACCAGAAGAACGGGTCCCGTACCATATCTGTGGAGTAGCGCGAGAGATCAGTAAATCTCGCTGGGTACTGGGCCACTGTCAAGCTGCCCTGCCGCAGCTGAAGAAGCTCCTGAATGCGCACCGCACGGAGGGTGGCTGGAACAAACTCGGAGCGGAAGATGCTCTAAAAGTCCATCCAGAGAAGAGATGTCTCGTCGTGCACCTGGAGCATCAAGCTCCACCATCGGTCCGCTGCTGCGTGCAGTAGGCTCACCGTGAGGATCACGATGAGGTCTGCTGGTGTCCTCACTAGCCTGAAAACTCGCACCACGGGCTCCAGCCAGTCCTCGGCTGCCTGGGGGTCCATCTCCCCATGGAACCTGGGCGGTCGCTGACGCTGAAACTCGTGCAGTGCGCTAAGGCGACGTGCATCATCAGCAGCTGGGGCTGGTAGCATCGGTGGCTAGGCGGGTAAAGGTACCGCCGGTGCCTCTGCTGACAAGGAGCCCTGCACCGAGGCCTCGTCGCTCGGTGGGCTGTCATCATGCTCCACTCTCAGAACCCTAGCTGGCTGCCATCGTGGGGCCATCCTGAAAAGAAGCAGGTGTGCCACGGTCAGAACTGTACACCTGGTGAGCTGACACAAGTAATCACAAAGAAAACTTGAACACACATGCAATCATTGTTTTCGTGCATTAAGTCAGAAATCAGAAGTCAGGGTCCTGGTGTACGGATACGTCGGCCGCCGCACCAACACTGGACTCCCTGGACTGATAACCACACTCAATACGCTAAACACTATTTCTTCACATAGAAGAAAGATCAGAGTCTGTGGTAGAACCGACCACCTCTGATACTAATTTGTCACAACCCGTCCTCGGGGCCCGTGCTGTGACTACCCCAAGCCCGCCTCCCATAGGCCAAGGGCTGGTGACTAGCACCAAGGCGTAAATCCCAATAAACAGGGAAGGCATTGCCTTTGTAAAGTAAACAAGCACCTCAGAGTAAGCATGCGGAAAACGTAAACACTAAGTAAAAACTGTAACAAGCTGTGCTGAAAGAAAAAGGGGCCGAAAATACAAGTCCAACTGTAATGTACAACTGAAAGGGGAAAACAGCAACTGAAAGGAAAATCCGCAGCGTCGAGCCGTCCTCTGAAGGTCCCACCTGATAGGTGGGTACAGATAGCCTCCACAGCACCTCGGTCTAGCCGTCTGCTCCGAGTACATCCCACCCAGTGGTCCACCTCCAGGTACCGTCCTGCTCCGCACGCCTCCACCTCGATCAGCGATGCCCGTCGTCTGCAACCAACACCACGAAGTGCAGGCATAGCCCGTGCAGGGGTGAGTATAAGCTACTAAGTAGGGACCCTGAGACCCCCGAAGGTCTCCCAAAATCCACAAAGGAAAGATACAATCACGAAGTAACAACCGACACTGCTTAGGTATATGCCCAAACATATACCTAAGTCATCAATACCTGATCGGCTCCAACATCCGAGCCCAAGCACAACCCAATCCACACAGGAAAGCAAACGTAAATCCACACCGGATAGCACAACACAATCCACAAGGATAGAAAGACGTAAATCCACACAGGATAGCACAACACAATCCACAAAGGAGAGTAAACCATAAATCCACACAGGATAGCACAACACAATCCACAAAGAAAAGCAAAACGGAATCCACACAGGATAGCATGACACAATGCACAAAGGAAAGAAAAACGGAATCCACACAGGATAGCATGACACAATCCACAAAGGAAAGAAAACAGTAATTCATCTCACACAGGTATACATCGTCAAAAAGGTGAAAGGGATGATCAGATATAGATACTGAATCATCTAACATGGGACCCATATAGGATACAAGACCAGTTGTCTTCATTGATTCATCTATACTGGGACCCACATAGGATACAAGACTAGCACAGCTAGGACCCACATAGGATACAAGACCAGCTGTCTTCATTGATTCATCTATACTAGGACCCACATAGGATACAAGACCAGTATTGAATCATCAAAGCTGGGACCCACATAGGATACAAGACCAGCTGTCTTCATTGGTTCATCTATACTGGGACCCACATAGGATACAAGACCAGTATTGAATCATCAAAGCTGGGACCCACATAGGATACAAGACCATCACAGCTAGGACCCACATAGGATACAAGACCAGTTGTCTTCATTGATTCATCTATACTAGGACCCACATAGGATACAAGACCAGTATTGAATCATCAAAGCTGGGACCCACATAGGATACAACACCAGCACAACTAGGACCCACATAGGATACAAGACCGTCTGTCTTCATTGATTCATCTATACTGGGACCCACATTGGATATAAGACCAGTTTTGAATAATCAATGCTGGGACCCACATAGGAAACAAGCCCAGCACAGCTAGGACCCACATAGGATACAAGACCAGCTGTCTCATCGTCGCAGTCCACTGAGGATCTCTGCACAGTCGTCGTCGCAGTCCACTAAGGATCTCTGCATAGTCGTCACTGTCGAAGTAGCAGTTGCAGCCAGCTCTAGGGTTCCCGCACACAGCAAGCTCGTTCGGGAGGGTCCGCTCCCCGAGCTGAGAGGCCTATAAATCAACTATCACAAAGTTTGAATTTGATGTATCCAAAAGTTCCGTATCGACAAAAGGAACTCAACGTCGCAGACGGCGCGTCAATCGGACGCCCGGTTTGACAGTTATTGGCTTTTTTTGTCCGAGGGGCCCGGTTGGTTTTTAAGGCAAAACCAACCCGACCGTACTCCACCTGCATCCAAACCTTGGGTGGAGTGATCAAAAAGATCTGTCTCACTTAGAGGAAATCACCAAAGCCGATGGCACGTCAATCGGACGTCCGTAGCTCAAGATATGATCATTTCCGCTCCGAGGGCCCGGTTGGTTTCGTGTACCAACCAACCCGGCCGAACCCAAAGTATTCCGAAACCTTGAGTGCAATATACCGAAATGACTGTCTCGATTTATGGATCGTGTTTCCGCTGATGGCGATTCGTTTGGAGTCTCGTAGCTCATGTTATGGGCATTTGACCGAAAACGGTCCGAAGATGGGGGGTCCGGGCCCGGGCCGACCCGGGCCGACCCCCCCCCCCCCCCCCCCTGGGTCGGCCGAACCGGGTCAACCCAACCCAGCTGGTCCCAGTCCGGTCCGGCTAGGGCGCGGCCTGGCTCGGCCGGCCGGTCCGGCTTGGCTCGGCCGAGCGGCTGCCGCGGGGCGCTGCCCCCGCGGGTCGGAAGTGTCGCGGCCCCCCGCGTGGGGTCGCGCTAGATCAAAGGACGCGGCATTGCCGCGTCCAAGTGTACCGGACCCGCGCGGCCGTGGGTCCGCAGGCGCCGCCACCGTGGCTTCAGCCGTGGAGGCCCTGTATGGTGGCTCACCGGGGCGCCGCCGCCCCCGGCTGCCGGCGCCGCCGCGCCGGCGACCCTCGCCGCCGGCGGCTTCCGCGGGCCACCGGAGTCGCTCCGGTGGTCCGATTATGTTCCCGTCTGCGCCGCTTCTCCTCCCGGGACTCGTTCTTCACTGCAGAACCATCAAATTTCCATTGCGGCACGTTCCGTCGTCGCACGTCAAATCCGCACAACAATGAAGAACGACGGAGGGTTGTCGGGTCGTGTTAGTTTGGCCTGCACCCTCCGCGTTAGAGATAAACAACGGTAGAAAATGATTCAACACCTGAAACAACAATTTTAATAAATTAAAATTGTTCATTTGAATCCAGTTCTTTAATTTTAAGAAACGTTCACGGGAATAAGGGCATTTCCAAAACAATAATCCCTACCTCGTCAAGTCGTCGCGCGTGAGCGTTCTTTGTGGAATTTCTCATCGCAGAACGAGGGGTTCGTCGTGTCGCGGAAGGCGTCGCGTCGTCGCGGAAGGGCGTCACGTCATCGCGGAATCCGGCATTGCGTCGACGAACTCAAAGGACCAAGAGACAATGGATTTAATTGTAAATAATTAAATCTGTGTGTTGTTATAAACCACAAGGAAGTTTAAAAAGAAACCCGATATTTCTTACCTCAAGCAGTTGGTGACTGGAGATCGGGGCGGGGAAGAATGTCTCGGATGAAGCATCGTCAAACTCCGAGAGTGACGGCGTTCTTCGCGTTCTTTGCGTTCTTCACGTTCTTCACAAAGGAGGATGAAGGCACAAGAATTCTGTCAAAGCCTCTCAACGAGTAATCCTCCAAATGTTGGTATTGGTATTATTTTTATTATTACCCCAACAAACGAAAAGAGGTAAGTAATGACCCATTTAATTCGTAGAATTAAATTAATGAAAGAAATTGCACATTTAATTTACGAACAAAACTGCCCAATTAAATGGTGCGTTAAGAAAATAAGAAAACACGTTAGTTGACTTTCATAAAGACGGGTTTTTGTGGGTGTGTTACTTAGCGGAAAGAAACATTGGGGCTCGTGCGGGCCCCACCTCACAAATATCCTACCAAGAGGTTAGGATATTTCTGGATAGCACTTTATCTGTTTCAACTCAGTTTAAGTGGATTTTAAGTGGCTTCAAGTGGCTTAAGTGAAATAAAATAAATTTTGTCGAACAATTATTTTATTTCTTAACTTTAAGCCTGAAAATTAAAAACCACCACCGAGCAAACACAACTTCGGAAGAGGCGTTTCTAAGAAAATACCGGCGCTGCGATTTCATCGGTGCCCTCGGAATTCGATTCCGAGCACCGGTTCAAAATTTAGAAAACCCCGCTCGTTCGTTCACTGAACGTACCCGAGCCAAACTTCGGAAAATGATTCCGGGCACACTGGGCCTTGGAATCAGGTGCCGTCAGAAGCTACGTTCTTGTAAAATTACAAAGAAAATTAAGAAAAAAAATTTCCCTGAAATTTACGGGTCTTTACAAAGAGGATCTACCACACCATGACTCTAGGATTCATGTCATAATATTTTCATTCATGGATGGATGATTTAAGAAAACCATGTGAATTAAAATGTGTATCATCAATCAAAATATATTAAAGATAATTTGGTTAAAAATTAATATAAAATATTATATTTTTCATGGGAGAATGAATGGTATGGTTTTCGATGGGGATCCTGAAAATTATAGAGAATTAATGACTATTATTTTTTTGAACAAATTTGATAGAGTTTCCATATTAAAAATAAGGAAAATATTTTTAGGCTATAATTTTAGTAATTATAAGAGTAGAAAGAAGATTTCACTATGGGGGTAAAAAATTTGAAGTAATGGAGCGATAATTTTATTTTGAAATACTTTTTTGATCTATAATTTAGAGAGAATAAGTAATAAAGTGATATAACCCTTAATAGTTTTGTTGTTGTTATTTTTCTCTATGAAAAATCATTTTAATTGATATAGATGTAGTTTTTATATATCAAACCCTTGACATGAATAATTTGATGAAGAAACAAGAGGAGGAAGTGTTGTGAGGATTAACATTATGCGATTCCTAAAATTTTGTAACACCTACAATGGATAGTGATACTCTCTAGTATATCAGAACATTATCGGTGTATTCTACCTAGATTATACATTAGTATTGAATCTAGAGAAACATTATATCTATTCTTTAATTTTCCTTTATTTGGATATCATTTTCATGCATAATCTATAATAGGTTTTTAAATATATTTCTTACCCAATATAAAATCATAAAAGTGAAAAGAAATAAAAAACATAATTCACTCACCCTCTTAGGGTGTATTGGAATGTTACAATAGCACATAGACTAAATATTATTATTAATTTAAATTATAGATCATGTAATTTTATATATTGATGAAAATAATAATTAAATATTCTCATATAGAGGCAAGATAAGTTTTTTGTGTCATAAGTGATATTTAATTAATTTAATATGCCAAAAATATATATTTCACTTCAGATTTAATATAAAAATATATCTTAGTCCATTCGATTGAAATGGAACCACATGATTAAATCAATAGTCCCAAATGTTCTTCAATGAGTTCATCTAATAGATTCAAATAAAGATAAATCAAGCATATAGGTTGATGACACAAATATGTAACTTCCCTTTCTATGGGTGCCTTTATGTGTTACCAAACATTGATCTTGAACTTTATGAATGTTAGAATAATTAAATTTTGAGGGAGGACTTGAAAGTATCAAACTATGTGTATCCATATTTTTACTTAAATTTGATTTTAATTTTATATTTAGAATAAATATTATTCTATTTTTATAGAATATTAATTATTTAGGTTAATTTCATCACATAAATTCAACCACAAGTTCTTCAAGTTTTGAATATATGTTTATTAAATATAAAGTATTTTTTTATTTTTGGGAAAATGAATATAATATATCTTTATTTAAGGATTAATATATTAATGTTTATTTATTTAAATAAATATTTATCATTCAATTTTCAATAAATTCTGCTGAATATTGAAAGTAGATGTTATGGGATCAATTAAAATGATATATTTCATTTAATATCATTTAAATTAATATTTATTTATTTATTTGAAATAATATATTTAAATATCTAAAATTTAGTTTATGTCTTGGAATATAATATTCTTATTATTATTACTTATATAGTTTACTTAGAATAAAAAATTACTGAAGGGACACTCTAAATTTACTAATTGTTTAACCCTAAGTTTAAAATCAAATTTTTATCAATTTAGAAGATAGTGAAATGTTGTTCCCAACTTATTATCCAAAGAAGTTTCTCTCAAATCCATAGAGAGAACATCTCATGAACTCTCTCAAGAATAAGAGATAAAGAGGGAATTTTTTCAAGATTGTCTGATTACATATTATGATCAACCAAAAATAATGAAATTCACTTGGTTACTCCAAGGTAGAACCTAGAATACAAATGCAAACATTACCTGATTTGTGGATCAGGTTTGAGATAATTTTTATTTAAAATTAATTATAAATTTTGTGTTAAAATATACTCTTAATAAACAATCTAAGGATACTTAATCATGTTCTTTGGTTTATATCCATTGAAACCAAAAAAATATTTTTAGACACCATTCCAACAACTTTTATCATAACCCAATACCTTTATGTGGTTTTAGAGTGATGACAATATAAATTATAATTATTTATTATTTATTTATTATATTTTTTGGTTTTTAGGGAGATTTCATTTCATGTAATTCATTATTTCAATCTAAAATTTTAAACAATAAATTCATTTGAATTCATATGACCAAGAACAAACTAAGGATAGATAAATATTTCTTAAATATCTCATCCCAATGTGTCAGGGATGTTGGCTACAGGACATGGTTACATATCATGTATGATAAATTGCACATTCTGCACCATTTTATTGATCCTAATTTGTAATGACCTAAACTTTTTTCAATAAAAATACCCCTTGATCTAATTAAATATCTTAATATGAGAAATGGTAATACAACATATTCACTTCTTTTGTTTTATGTTTTTTGGTTTTAAAATACCATTAAGAATTGTGACCATTACTATTGCATCCATTGAACAGTGATCACATGATTAGTATAAATATGGGCTTTAACCAATCCAATTTACTCAGACAAAGGAAGCGATGGATTCACTCAGTAGACTTTCCCTGTATAAAGCCCATTTTTCAGATCTCAGAAAGGAGGGGCGTTATTGGGCTTCACTCTTGACCAATCTCATGCTGATCATGAACACGTTAATCATGAGTGTCCGCCTATGGGGAAAGTGGAAGTTGATAGAGATTACCACCAGAGCGATGCTATCCGAGCCACCCCAAGAGTCTGTCACCATTGCACACCTCACCCTTCAGCCTTATGCAGGTTTTTTAAGGGGTTATTTAACAATACCCTAGTACTTTGGTTATGTAAATTATTTTGGTATATAATAATGAATATACTTTCATTGTTATCTTGTAAATAGTTTTGAAAGCACAAATAGTATTTTTAGTTAATGTTCAACAAAGAAATATATCTTGATGAATTAATGTATTTTCTAAATTAAATAATATTTAAATAAAATATTATTATTGTCGTTAAATTAATTTTTATTAAATATAAATAATCGTATAATTTATGAATGCAATTGTAATTTTTATTAAGGTTTGAAGGCCATTTTCATCAAAACACATTAATTTTTTATAAATGTCAATTTTTATTTTAAAAGTAAAAATTAATATATTTAGATAATTATTTAGATAAAAGGAATATTATTTCAGAAATCAGGATGTCAAAATTATCCAACGGTGATTTTTTCATTATTTTCTAAGACAGTCAAATTTTTGGGTAAAAATTTATTACTGTTTAAATATATAATGTGTTTTATGACATCATAATGACCCAATAGTGATGTAATAACATAATATAAACTTTATTTTCAAACAATATATGTTTAAACATTAAAATAATGTGATATTGGGTTTATTTTATTTATTTTACAAAGCTTTAGTGGACCCTTCAAGACTTATTAATCATTTTGTCTTTTTAAATTATTTTTCATTGGAGTGTGACTCTCCTACACATAAGCATCCCCATTAATTTAGGATGTTTGGACTTTGGCCTTATAAAATATTGTTTTCCACTTCTCTTTTCCATAAACCATGGTCAAAATCCATGGGATGTTTTTTGGTTTGTATTATTTTAATGTGATGTGTCTCAAACCTAAATAATAAATAATTACCTCACATTTCCTATATAATCCCACTA
The DNA here is from genome assembly GCA_963277665.1 of Viscum album. Classification (NCBI taxonomy): domain Eukaryota; kingdom Viridiplantae; phylum Streptophyta; class Magnoliopsida; order Santalales; family Viscaceae; genus Viscum; species Viscum album. The sequence continues at coordinate 1,266,751,424 of OY728143.1, read as the reverse complement.
AAGATCCCACTTCCTCCTCACTCAAAGACTTTGGATTTCATCCATCCTCTTCCCTCCCCTCTCTATATTACTACAACAGTTCCTCGAACACCCAATAATCCTCTCTCAAGCCTCTCTCAAGCCTTTGGAACCACACATCCAAGTAAGGGATTTATTTCTTTCTCATTTTTGTCTAATTTTATTTAAGTTGTTATGCCCTTTTTTTAAATTAAAAATATTGAGGTATGATTTAAATCCTCCCTCATACTGTCCTATTTATTTTTGGATGATGGGAGACCCATTTCTACTCATTAAATCCTCCCACGCACACTTGTTACCATGCCGAAATTCTGTGAGGTATTTCTCTTTCTTCTTTTACATCCTAGTAATTATTTTGTATTTTGCATCTAAATTACATTAATTTTGTTGGGACATGTATCCATATTACCCCCTTAAAGTCCATTTCATTTAAATATGATGAGACACCCTTTTTATCTCATCGACTATTTTCACGAGTCCTTATGTCACACTGTTATGCTGCCGAAATTAGACCACGTTTTTCCCAACCATGATCATTGTAGTCAATACCATACCCATGTCTCTATCAAGGGTATTCACCTTTATGAACATATACTTATTTAATGGTACTTTCATATATTTATTCCACATTACTTAATCGTATAATAACTTATGATGTTAATTTATTCCAAGTTATATGATCCATGTGGCACACTTATGCATGAAATGAAATGTTTAAGAAGGGTGTGCCCTAATAGTGCTCCAATGCATTGGGTAAAGTATAGTATCATGATATGTCATGTGAAATGGGTGTTTACTTAGGCTAATACAAGTTCAAAGAGGGTTTACTCATGCTTTAGTTGCAATGAGGGTTTACTCATGCTCCATGTGCAATGAGCCTCAGCACATTCTAATTCCATGATAAGTGTTGTTTCCACATTTCCATGTTATGATTATCATGATTTATCATGCCTTTATGTTTATTCTTATCTTGTTATCTATTTATATTCCTATTATATAACATGTATTGTATTCCTCATGTTATTCCATGATTAAACCCTTACTGGGCTTTATAGCTCACCCTTTTCTTATACAAGTCCTCAGGATATCCCATGCAATGCTAAGTACGCGAGAATGTTGTGGTCATGTAAAGGAAGTTTTCAATAAAGATGTTGTATTTCATGTTTTAAGTTGTTATGTAATTATAGTAATCCCCAAATATACTAGATCTCTTGATCTTATATATTGTATCAAGTGAAGTTTATGATGTAAATTATGTGTAATTGTGTAAAAAAAGCAGGGTTGTCATAGTTGGTATCAAAGGATATGTTTAGTTATTTTTGGGGTTTGGATTAAAAAATCCTTGTAAAGCCTTATAGACAAGAATAAGTATAATAAAAACATCCTTAAGTTTTGGTAAGTATTGAGTAAGTGGTTTATCAAGAAAATATATCACGGTCCCGATACGAGCAGGTAGAGGCAGCTCTGGCACAAATGTATCATTGGGGTAAAACCCAAAAACCCCACTTGGAGCTAGAATTAATTGGGAACTGGTGCACAAAAATAGGTCTTGATTCACTCTTGGTTATGATACTCCTGAGGGATATGCTTTGGTAAATTAACAATCTTAGTATGAACCATTATTGAGGGACAAAAAAATTCCCTAAGAATATATGATAGAAGATAGGTCATGGATAACATATACTGAATCCAATAGATTCATATATAAAGGAAAAAAGAGTTATCTATAAGTCATCAGTTTTTCCTTGGATTACCCTTTATGTGTTACCCCTAACATTCCTTTTATTCTATCCATCAATCAGTAATAGGAGGAATCAGTCCAACAACCGATGTGAAGATCAATGTGATGATTGTGCTAATGAGATGCCCAATCCAATGGGAGTAGGAATCGTGAACTTTGTCATGCTTATCGATTAGCTAAATCAAGATTTGAATAGAAACATGGATCAAGAGGAATGTTCAACCCCACCCCCAAGAAATAATAGGTTGCTATCGAGATCTTTATTAGACAAAGGCCTCCTACTTTTAATAGATCATCTTATCCCTCAATCGTTGAACAATGGATCAACTCCATTGAAAATATCTTCTCTATCAATCACGTTTTTAAACTAGAGAAGGTTATCCTGGATGCTTATCGTATGGAGGGTGAAGCTGATCAATGGTGGACATTGATCATAAATATGAAGCCTGAGGAGGAGATCGAGGCATTGGAATGGAAGGATTTCTAGAAGATGTTTTTCAATAAATATTTTTTGTGTACCCTCAAGATTAATATGGAAAGGGATTTTCTTTCCCTCAACCAAAAAGATGATGAATCTATAGGATCATATGTGGAAAACATAACAGGGATTCTTCGATATACCTCTATCTTTGTTGTTACCCCCGAATGCAAGGTTGAACACTTCTTGCGTGGGCTAAAACCTAGACTATGAAAAGTGCTGGTGATCTGTGACTTCGACAGCTATGAGGAAATTATCTGATGTGCCCTCAAGGTCGAAATGGAGATCATAGAATTCCAGGGGTATCATGGGGATAAGAATAATGCATTGGAATTCAATGTTGGCGGTCCAATGGATAAATCAACTGTTTCTAAGAAGATCCATCACCCCACTTGCCAAAGGTACAGAAAGAAGCGCCCCATAAATTGCCTAAAGGGGACGTGGAAATGGTTTCTGTGTGGATGAGAAGGGAACCTAGATATTAACTGTCAGAAAGAAAGACCTTAGGTTACGATAGAAGAGAGGAATTCTCCATTCGAACCTCAACGCGTGGTTCATTACTACAACTTCAAATAACCAGGGCATCTTGTAAATCAGTACCCTAAGACAAGGGTTTTTGGAGGCAACCAACAACCTCCAAGGAAGCAAGGGTGAGATTTTTCAATAACTACTACTAAAGTGAACCCTGACATCGAAGTGGTGATAGTTATGCTAGATATTCATTCAAGAATAAAGAGCGTACATTTTGATTCAGGTTCTACACATTCTTTTCTATCTTAAAATATTAGTAGAACAATCTCAACACCACCACAAATCAATGAAATGAAGATGTCGGCGAGTACAGTAAATGTGGAAATCATTGCATCCCATGAATATAACTCCTCCTCTATCATAATATTTGGATTGAACTTCCCGTATAATCTCATCAAAATCCCTCTGGTTGAATTTGATTCAATTATTGGCATGGATTGGCTGTCCTTTAATATAGCCAACATAAATTGTCGTGAGAGGGAAATCACTCTCCATGTGGAGAATCATCCCCCAATTCATTACAAGTGCAAGGAGAAAGATGAATCTTCTTTAGATCCATCATCTCAAGAGTGGATATTAATTCCCTATGATATTGTGTATCTGGCTCAGATGATTGAGTCTATAGAGGCAACCATCCTTGAAGACATTCCTATTGTGATAGAGTTCACTAAAGTGTTTCCTGATTAATTGTCCGGTCTTCCTCCTAGAAGAGATGTTTAATTCTCAATTGATCTTATACCTGGGTCATTGAAAGTATCCAAGACTCTATATAGAATGGAAATTGTGGAGCTTGAGGAGCTGAAGAAACAACTACAGGAGAATCTGGATAAAGGGTTTATACACCCAAGTGCTTCACCACGGGGTGCACCAGTCCTCTTCGTCAAGAAGAAGGATGGTTCAATGCACCTTTGGATTGATTATCATGAGCTCAACAAAATCATGATAAATAACAATTATTCTCTCCCACAAATTGATGATGTGTTTTCTCATCTTCATAGAGAATAATACTTCTCAAAGGTGGATTTGTGGTCATGATATTATTAAGTAAGGGTGAAGAAGGAAGATATCCCTAAGACTGCTTTTTGTAGAAGATACAGGCACTATGAATTCATAGTAATGCCTTTAGGACTGAGTAATGCTCTAGAAATCTTCATCGACTTGATGAATAGAGTCTTTAGAAATTACCTCGAAATTTTTTTGGTAGTCTTTATATATGATATTCTGATATACTCCCAAACAAAGGACGGTCATGAAGAGAATCTAAGAACAATAATAGAGACCTTGCGGTAGGATAAGCTCTATAAAAAGTACAACAAGTGTGATTTCTGGTTGAAGGAGGGCTCAATCATGGGACATATCATCACAAGAAATGGGATATCTACGGATCCCTACAAAACAGATGCAATTGAAGGATGGATGAAGCCAAAATTGGTAATGGATATTCGTAACTTATTGGGGTTACCTGGATATTATCGATGATTTTTGAGAAATTTCTTATGATTGTCCAACCCTCTTACCAAGATAACTCGAAAGGGAGTAAAGTTTTCTTGGAGTGATAAATACAAAGAAAGCTTCAAGGAGTAGAAAAAGAGGCTTATCAATGCACCCAAGCTCACTTTACCCACAAGTGTAGAACTTTTTGTGATATTTAGTGATGCTTCGAAGAAGGTCCTGGGATGTTTGTTGATGAAAAATGACAATGTCATTGCCGATGCTTCAATGCACTTCAAAGTTCATGAACAGAACTATCCAACACATGACCTCGATTTGGCTGCATTTATCTTCACTGTGAAAATTTGGCGTCATTATATCTTTGGGGAGAAGTGGGAAATATATACGAACCACAAAATCCTCAATTATATATTCACATAGAAAGAGTTGAACATGCACCAAAGAAGATGGTAATAGATGATCAATGACTATGACTGCTCAATCCATTACACCCCTAGGAAAGTGAAGAAGGTGACAGATTCCCTATGTATAAAGGATCTAGTGATTCTATCATTGATGAGAATTGAAAAGGATCCAATCTTCATAGATTTGATAAAGATGGACATGGTAATCATAAAGAAGGGAACATCATTAATCCTTTCACAAATTATTTCTCAAACATCACTTTTGGAAAGGATAAAGGATTATTAAAAGGATGATGTGGGAATTCAGGAAAAAGTGGAAGCTATCAGAAAAGGGAAATTCTCAGAGCTTAATGTTAATAAAGAAGGAATTGTCATATTTGGTAAAATACTATGTGTTTCATTAGTCTAGAGCTGAAGAAGAAAATTTTGGATGATGCACATAGTTCAAATTTCTCTATTCACCCCGGAAAAACAAAGATGTATCGGGATCTCAGAGAGCATTATTGGTGGGATAATATGAAGAAAGAGATCACTAAATATATATAAAAGTGGCTCATGTGTCAGAAAGTGAAGGAAGAGAGGTAGAAGTATAAGGGGATTATGCAACCATTGTCCATACAAGAATAGAAATGGGAGAACATCACCATAGACATTGTCACCGGACTTCTGAAGACATCTAATGGAAACAATGTAAGCTGGGTTGTTGTGGATCATCTTACAAATGTTGCACACTTCATTGAAATTCGGGAGGATTTCTCATGGGATAAATTAGAGAAGATATATATCAGGGAAGTAGTACGGCTGCATGAAGTACCACTATCTATAATGTCTGATCGAGATCAAAGATTCACCTATATGTTCTGGAAGAGTCTTCAACATGCTCTAAATACTGAATTGAACTTTAGTATGTCCTATCATCCTCAAACTGATGGCCATTCCCATTAGACTATCTAAACACTTGAGGACATGTTGAGAGGGTGCACAGTGAACTTTAAATGAGGATGGGATCAAAATCTTCCTCTGGATGAGTTCTCTTATAATAACAGTTTCCACTCGATCATCCAAATGGAACCATATGAAGCCATTAATGGGAAAAGGTGTAGAACACTAGTGTGGTGGGATGAGGTTGGTGAGAGTAATCTTATTGGACCAAAAATGGTCAAATAAATTGTAACACCCCAAGCTTCCACGGTACGTTTCACTTCGAATAATGCAATAGCATGTGTTGTACGCAACCTCGAGCTCTAACACACACCACAACGAATTAAACTAGACGTTGTGAATAGTAATACCTAATTTTTGAAATTTTATTTATCAAAATGGACTTCATTTTTGGATTCGGAATGTCAGAATTAGCCTATGTTGAATTTTTGGTATTTTTCTGAGAACTTCTATTTTTATGAATAGTGAAAAATACTTAAAACAACTTTTTTAATAAAAATAATTCATTGTGATAAATTATACTATTTATTGGTTTTAAAGTATAATTAGAATATATTTTTACCATTTTATCCAATGGTGGTCATTAGAATTAATTTAACATTGAAATTGGACATAAACAATTGCCAATCTTTTGATATAAATTGTTTCTTAGAAACACGCCATTTTTTGTAACAGCGAGAATTAATTATAAAATTAATTAATGCAACTTATATGTTTGGAATTTTTTAAAATAGACATAATTTTTGAATTCGGAATATCAATTATATCTTAGGGTGAAATTTTGGTTTTGTTCTGAAAAACTTAAATTTTTGATGAATAGTGAAACCACTAAGTGGTAGTTAAATAACTGATTTTTCATTTAAATGAAATATTACCACTTCTGTGATTTGATTTTCAAAAATCCGACATACATGGTTGTCATTAAGAAGTAAAATCTGGTTCAATGAGATTAAAATAAATTTTTGGTGAATAGTAACTTTTAAGTTCTTAATCGCGATTAGAGGTAATTAGTGTAGTTTAAGGTACAAATAATGTTTTAATAATATGAGATGAGCATGACACTTGTCCTACTCCTATTGGATGAGTCATGGCCGACCAAGACAACCCATGAGTCAACTTGGGGACCCCATGGAGCCACTTTAGTTGGAAAATGACATTAATATATATTTATTTAATGTTAAAATTAAATTGACACAAACATGAGTTGTTTTACTAAAACAGTTTTTAAGTGGGGTTACACAAGTCCAAATTTTGACTATAAATATTCATTAGAAAGATAAAAAGATTTGATACATCATAGTATTTTTTATATAATTTTTAGACATTAAATAAATTAAATTATTTATGACATCATCATGATGCAGTGATGACCTCATTATTTAACAATTTAAATAAAATGTGATGATAATGCAAAATCCAAGGCTTACACTTGTCCAAAGACTATTGGATGAGGGTATTTCAAACCCTTATCACCTTATCCACGAATTATATAAGTGTGGGACCTTTATAATCCGAAAATCATTGTATAATAATGTAACATTTCAATATTTCCAAAAGAGCCCCTCCTCTCCACTTATAAAAGGCCCCCACCTCTCCCACCTTATTCACACCTTCAAGCCATTTGGCTCGGCCAACATCTGCCCAAATACTCTCCCAACTTCCCACTCTTACTCCTAGAAGCATCACTTTGGGCATAACTCTTCTCAAGGAAGCCTTTGGCTCAAATCAAAAAGAGTTACCCGATTTTGAGGTAATGTCTTCTCTAATGTTGTTTTGTATTATTTTTCTTCTCCAACCCCCTAAACTCTTTTTATTCATTTATTTTGTAACAAAACCAGTATCCTCAATATACTAGGATGTTGTTATAAGAAGTATTCGAGCTACACTTACACACACCTACATCTAATGGTTAAAGAACATACAGTTTCTGTGGATGGCGAATTTCTGCCTCACGAAACGATGATTGTTCAACACTCATATAACACCTTAAAAGGTGGCCATTAAGATGTCACTATATTTATATATGATATATAATGTGTTTATGTTTTACTTATGCTTCTGTATTTCTCATTTATGTCATACTTTATGATTTTCATTATGGGTAAAACGCGATAATTTCATTTTAGGACGTGCGGACTACCGCCCCCTCAAAGTGATTTGAATCGTTAATGCCATATGTGGGATGTATAAAGGATGGATTAAATGGTATTATACACTATATTATACTGTAATTATATTATAAATTTATATCATTATGATTCCGTTCCATTAAATACGAAATAGAAATGAAAGTAGCGTTCATGCGTACGTACGGCTTACCGTCTCCATGAACGGTGCATTTCATTTCTTACCTCTAAATGTTACGTGAAATTATGAATGAATGTATATACTGGATATATATGATATATATGACATCTAAATCATGAATATAATTCTGGAGATAATGGATATTCTACCACATAAACAACTTGTAATTATAAGAAGTTTATTGTTAACTCAAGTACCAAAGATCGACAAAACGACCGTTATTAACCTAAATAATTACATAATGTTCATAACATTATAATAAGTGATATAAAAAGGATAATGAAATTAAAAATGGTTCTTAATAAGGTATATATTAACTCTAGTTTATTATTCAGGAGGTTAAAGAACGGTTGAGACAAGTCAGACACAAGGTAAGGGAATTTCTTAACCCAACTTCCATTCTTTGGGTTAATATCCTACTTTCAAATTATGTCATGATATTATTATGTCCTATTTTGTATTTTTACATTCTTTATGTGCACCTATAGGGAATAAACATAACAGATCTATTTTATTTTAAAAATGATCTTTTTAAGGACTTCGTCTCAATCCCCTTTCATTGAGGCATATTTGGTTTTATACAAAACTTTCTTTTATACGGTGTATAAACCCCTTTGACTTTTACGTTTATTCAAAAGGGATCTTTTTTATACGAAGCTTTTTAGTAAACGACAAAAAGGGAATGTTTTTCTTTCCGTACTTATGTGGCGACAACGACTTCTCCGCCGTTGTGACCATTATTTTAGTTTCGGCTTCCTCTAGAAGCCATCGTTTTTTAATGAAAAATAAATACAAAGTTTTAAATTTCTTTTATTTTGGTATTGAAAATGGTTTTGAAAGCATTTTTATTATATCAATGTGTTGTATTTATATCTTGTGATTGAAATGTGGAAATGTTATGTTTCCTTTATTCATGTTTTATGTGATACGATTATGTTATGGTTTATGATATGTTTAAACCTATTCATATGAGGAATGCATTGGACTTAATAAGTGATGGGTGGAGCCCGCTATAGCTCCTCGATGCATCGGCAGGTCTCATGAGACAAACTAGTGTCTTGGCACGAGGCCTTGACAAAATCTTATTTGTGGTCTTGGCACGAGGCCTTGACTACGTGGTTATGATAGTCTGGCATTATGCATTCTATCATTATGAAAGTGGTTATTGATATTGCATGTGATTATTCGACCAGTAGAATATCCATGTGGAGAAGTGAATGGCATTATCTCATTTTACTTTTGCCATATTATGTTGAAGTTCATGTTTAAAAGGCTTTTGTTTTAGTTATACATTTCCTTAAATGTTAATGTTTATTTATGAAAGCTTCTGCTATATTTTTAACCTTACTGAACATCTGAGCTCACCCCTTTCAATGTTTTAATATTTTTCCAGGATGTGAAGAAGTACTTTATGAATGACCTGTAGGGGTAGTCAGAAAGGGATATGATTGTGGACTATGAAGACCATGTTATTGTAGTTTGTTTACTTTTTGATGTAATGAAATACTTATTAATGTATCTAGTGTTTCCAAGGCTACTAAACTAATCGGTCTTTCGAGACTTGATCTTTTGTGATCATGCCAATGTTACGAAGTAATGCACCGACTGTGGGTAGCTGGGGTCGGGGCGTTACAGTTGGTATCAGAGGCAGTTTAGTACTAACCTTGGAAGCTAGATTTAGATAAACTCTGATTAGAGCACATAGCCCAAAGATAGTCTTTGAGGATTAGTATAGAAGAACTTCCTAGAATTTTGTTATTGTAGAGATTTTGTGAGTTTTCTGAGCAATACATCCCTGTCTGGATACGAGCAGGTAGAGGCGGCTCTGGAACAGATGTACCTAGGGGTAAAACCTGAAAACACCGCTTTGAGCTAGACTCGAACGGGAACTGGTGCACGACAACGGGCCTTGCTGCACTCTCGGTTACGACACTCTCGGGGGATATTCTTAGGATAATTCTCATTTTCTTTATAAACCACTAAGAAGGGTTATGAGTATATACTTCCTCAAAGAAAACATTTTTATGGATTATATCCATAAATAGTTCAATTTATGTTAAGTATCTTACAAGTATGGAATTATGTATTTTGATTTATAAACTAATATAGTTTATGCCATTGTTTAGAAATGGCGCCTAGTGGAAGGAATGGAAACTGTATCAATGCACGCACTCCGTGTAGGGTTTGCCCTCCTGCTCAAGATAATTATTGTGGAGCTGGAGATACAACTGGTACTAATCAACTTATTACCGTACTGGGACAACTCACTCAGGTTATGAATAATAACCTTACTCGTATGGAGCACCCTGATCCGCAACATGGAGGATCAATGCTAGACCGTTTCATGAGGCAACAACCACCAACCTTCAATGGGAGTACAAATCCTATAGTAGCTGAGCAATGGATAAATTCCTTAGAGAAAATATTCCATGCCTTGGGGAGTAGTGAAAGGGAGAATGTTGTCATGGCAGTTTACCACCTCACTGGAGATGCCGATCAGTGGTGGTCGCTGATTCAAAACACAAAGGAAGATGATGACGTATCGAATATGGAATGGAGGGATTTCAAAGAGCTTTTCTTAGAAAAATACTTTCCTCGTGACCATCGAGCAGATATGGAAAGGCAATTTCTAAGTCTGAGGCAGAAGGAGGATGAGAATGTCGCAAAGTTTGAGGCTAACTTTACAAGGTTAGCGAGGCATTCTTCCGATTATATACGTAACCCAAGGAGTAAGATTGATCGTTTCTTTGATGGGTTAAAACCATTTCTCCGTCGAGCTTTAGTATCACAATCCTTCTCATCATACGAAGATATTGTCTCATGTGCTATCAAGACGGAAAACGAATTCTCTAAGTCTTATGATAACAAAGTAAAGCAAGAGAAGAAGATAACGGTGGAACAAGAGACAGATAAAGGGAAAAAGGGAAAGAAGGATTTTCCATTATGTGATAATTGTGGTAAGAATCACCCTGGTACGTGTCTAAAAGGAATGGGAGTTTGTTATAAATGTGGAGAAAAGGGTCACCAGGCTCGTGATTGCAAGGGAAAGAAAGAGGCTATCAAAGTTGAATGCTATAATTGTAGAGAAATGGGTCATTATGAAAATGAATGTCCTAAGTGTCAGGGAAACTTACCTCATAAAAGGCCAAGGGATCAAGGACAATCTTATGCTGTTACTACAGTTGAAGCAGAATAACTAATTTATTGGTGCTTTTTGACTCATGGATTATATTTTTGTTATTAGAATAATGTGATATATATATAAGGATTTTACTGCAGTACTTGTTGATTTCAGTAAGGTTTTAATATGATTAAGGTAATTATATTTTTAGTATGTGACAATAAGAGAAACTTTACTTTGTTTGGGGAATCTGATAAATTGATTTTGGAATTAAGAGACCTTTTAGAGAAAGTCTGGACAGAGGTATTTTGGATAACTATAATGGTTGGAGTGGATTAAGTTAATCTTTTGATAGTATTTTTTAAGGTTAAAAAATTTATGAAGATTATTTTTGGAATATTATGATACTATAGTTTTAGGAAAAGGACAACCTGCAGGGTGGGGCATAATCCGTCGCGTCGGACAAAGCAGCAGGAATCGAAGCCACAACCATAGTGCGACAAGCCTTTATTTCCTACCACTAGACTACAGGAAGTCCCTGGTTATTACAAAATAATTTTACTAATCTAAATGGTATGTGTTAACATTTGGAACCTTATACAATTAGGATAAATAGAATATTTTTGAGTTCTGTTACCATTTGGAGTAAAAGATGGGTTTGTGGTAAAAATTCATTAACGAATGAAAGTATACATAACAAGTATGTATATTCCCTTACATTCTTAGTAATTATCCTAAATAAAATCCTCAACATTATAAAAGATAACTTAAAACAAAAATGTTGTCGGTTAACTTTTCCAACTGGGGATTCAATGACCGTTTAACCAATTACAAGTTTGTGATTTTCTTGTCGTTAATCTTTCTCCTAATCCTGTTTTCTATAACTCTCCATCAGACCTTGATGGTTTTTTTATCCTCCATATCCATATTTTCATAGAATCCTAGAATGGGCTATATCAGGTGACCTTTGTACTTATCTTGCTTTCTTTTAATGTTATATATTTATTAACCTTATTTCCGATGTGGGTTTTCCTCAATGGTATTTTCTCTTTTCAACCTTTTATTTTCAAAGAAAAATTTCAAATTGCGAGGATGCAATTTATTGAAGGAGGGGAGAATGTAACACCCCAAGCTTCCACGGTACGTTTCACTTCGAATAATGCAATAGCGTGTGTTGTACGCAACCTCGAGCTCTAACACACACCACAACGAATTAAACTAGCCGTTGTGAATAGTAATACCTACTTTTTGAAATTTTATAAATTTTATTTATCAAAATGGACTTCATTTTTGGATTCGGAATGTCGGAATTAGCCTATGTTGAATTTTTGGTATTTTTCTGAGAACTTCTATTTTTTATGAATAGTGAAAAATACTTAAAACAAATTTTTTAATCAAAATAATTTATTGTGATAAATTATACTATTTAGTGGTTTTAAAGTATAATTAGAATATATTTTTACCATTTTATCCAATGGTGGTCATTAGAATTAATTTAATATTGAAATTGGACATAAACAATTGCCAATCTTTTGATATAAATTGTTTCTTAGAAACACGCCATTTTTTGTAACAGCGGGAATTAATTATAAAATTAATTAATGCAACTTATATGTTTGTAATTTTGTAAAATAGACATCATTTTTGAATTCGGAATATCAATTATAGCTTAGGGTGAAATTTTGGCTTTGTTCTGAAAAACTTAAATTTTTGATGAATAGTGAAACCACTAAGTGGTAGTTAAATAACTAATTTTTCATTTAAATGAAATATTACCACTTCTGTGATTTGATTTTCAAAAATCCGACATACATGGTAGTCATTAAGAAGTAAAATCTGGTTCAATGAGATTAAAATAAATTTTTGGTGAATAGTAACTTTTAAGTTCTTAATCGTGATTAGAGATAATTAGTGTAGTTTAAGGTACAAATAATGTTTTAATAATATGAGATGAGCATGAAACTTGTCCTAATCCTATTGGATGAGTCATGGCCGACCAAGACAACCCATGGGTCAACTTGGGGACCCCATGGAGCCACTTTAGTTGGAAAATGACATTAATATATATTTATTTAATGTTAAAATTAAATTGACACAAACATGAGTTGTTTTACTAAAATAGTTTTTAAGTGGGGTTACACAAGTCCCAATTTTGACTATAAATATTACATAGGAATCTAAAAAGATTTCCTACATCATAGTATTTTTTATATAATTTTTAGACATTAAATAAATTAAATTATTTATGACATAATTATGATGCAGCGATGACCTCATTATTTAACGATTTAAATAAAATGAGAAGATAATGCAAAATCCAAGGCTTACACTTGTCCAAATCTTATTGGATGAGGATAGTTCGAACCCTTATCACCTTATCCACGAATTATATAAGTTTGGGACCTTTAGAATCCGAAAAGCATTGTATAATATTGTAACATTTCAATCTTTCCAAAAGAGCCCCTCCTCTCCACTTATAAAAGTCCCCCACCTCTCCCACCTTATTCACACCTTCAAGCCATTTGGCTCGGCCAACCTCTGCCCAAATACTCTCCCAACTTCCCACTATTACTCCTAGAATCATCAATTTGGGCAGAACTCTTCTCAAGGAAGCCTTTGGCTCAAATCAAAAAGAGTTACCCGATTTTGAGGTAATGTCTTCTCTAATGTTGTTTTGTATTATTTTTCTTCTCCAACCCCCTAAACTCTTTTTATTCATTTCTTTTGTAACAAAACCAGTATCCTAAATATACTAGGATGTTGTTATAAGAAGTATTCGAGCTACACTTACACACACCTACATCTAATGGTTAAAGAACATACGGTTTCTGTGGATGGCGAATTTCTGCCTCACGAAACGATGATTGTTCAACACTCATATAACACCTTCAAATGTGGCCATTAAGATGTCACTATATTTATATATTATATATAATGTGTTTATGTTTTACTTATGCTTCTGTATTTCTCATTTATGGCATACTTTATGATTTCCATTATGGGTAAAACGCAATAATTTCATTTTAGGAAGTGCGGACTACCGCCTCCTCAAAGTGATTTGAATCGTTAATGCCATATGTGGGATGTATAAAGGATGGATTAAATGGTATTATACACTATATTATACTGTAATTATATTATAAATTTATATCATTATGATTCCCTTCCATTAAATACGAAATAGAAATGAAAGTAGCGTTCATGCGTACGTACGGCTTACCGTCTCCATGAACGGTGCATTTCATTTCTTACCTCTAAATGTTACGTGACATTATGAATGAATGTATATCCTAGATATATATGATATATATGAAATCTAAATCATGAATATAATTCTGGAGATAATGGATATTCTACCACATAAACAACTTGTAATTATAAGAAGTTTATTGTTGACTCAAGTACCAAAGATCGACAAAACGACCGTTATTAACTTAAATAATTACATAATGTTCATAACATTATAATAAGTGATATAAAAAGGATAATGAAATTAAAAATGGTTCTTAATAAGGTATATATTAACTCTAGTTTATTATTCAGGATGTTAAAGAGTGGTTGAGACAAGTCAGACACAATGTAAGGGAATTTCTTAACCCAACTTCCATTCTTTGGGTTAATATCCTACTTTCAAATTATGTCATGATATTATTATGTCCTATTTTGTATTTTTACATTATTTATGTGCACCTATAGTGAATACACATAACAGATCTATTTTATTTTAAAAATGATCTTTTTAAGGACTTCGTCTCAATCCCCTTTCATTGAGGCATATTTGGTTTTATACAAAACTTTCTTTTATACGGTGTATAAACCCCTTTGACTTGTACGTTTATTCAAAAGGAATATTTTTTATACGAAGCGTTTTACTAAACGACAAAAAGGGGATGTTTTTCTTTCCGTACTTATGCGGTGACAACGACTTCTCCGCCGCCGTGACCATTATTTGAGTTTCGGCTTCCTCTACAAGCCATCGTTTTTTTTAATGAAAAATAAATACAAAGTTTTAACTTTATTTTATTTTGGTATTGAAAATGGTTTTGAAAGCGTTTTTATTATATCAATGTGTTGTATTTATATCTTTTGATTGAAATGTGGAAATTTTATGTTTCCTTTATGCATGTTTTATGTGATACGATTATGTTATGGTTTATGATATGTTTAAACCTATTCATATGAGGAATGCATTGGACTTAATAAGTGACGGGTGGAGCCCGCTATAGCTCCTCGATGCATCGGTAGGTCTCATGAGACAAACTAGTGTCTTGGCACGAGGCCTTGACAAAATCTTATTTGTGGTCTTGGCACGAGGCCTTGACTACGTGGTTATGATAGTCTGGCATTATGCATTCCATCATTATAAAAGTGGTTATTGATATTGCATGTGATTATTCGACCAGTAGAATATCCATGTGGAGAAGTGAATGGCATTATCTCATTTTAATTTTGCCATATTATGTTGAAGTTCATGTTTAAAAGGCTTTTGTTTTAGTTATACATTGCCTTAAATGTTAATGTTTATTTATGAAAGCTTCCGCTATATTGTTAACCTTAATGAGCATCTGAGCTCACCCCTTTCAATGTTTTAATGTTTTTCCAGGATGTGAAGAAGTACTTTATGAATGACCTGCAGGGGTATCCAGAAAGAGATATGATTGTGGACTATGAAGACCATGTTATTGTAGTTTGTTTACTTTTTTATGTAATGAAAGACTTATGAATGTATCTAGTGTTTCCAAGTCTACTAAACTAATCGGTCTTTCGAGACTTGATCTTTTGTGATCATGCCAATGTTACGATGTAATGCACCGACTCTGGGGAGCTGGGGTCGGGGCGTTACAGAAATGGTGGAGAAGGTGAAAATCATTTAGCAGCATATCAAGGCATCCCATAGTCTATAGAAGAGTTATGTAGATAACTGTCAATGAGACCTTGAGTTTAATGTTGGAGAAATGGTATTTCTAAGCATATCTCTATGGAAGAAGGTCATGAGGTTTTGGAGGAACGAGAAGTTAAGTCCAAGGTACATCGACCCCTTCGATATTCTTGATTGTATCAGGGATATGGCCTATCGACTAGCACTTACATATACCATGGACAAAGTACATGATGTCTTTCATGTATCCCTATTAAATAATTACATACTAGACCCTTCACATGTACTCTTTTCAAAGGTGGTACAGTTAGAGGATGATCTTTCTTATGAGAAGAAACCAGTGAAGATCTTAGATTATAGAGAAACCGTTCTACGAAATAAGACAATTCCCCTCATCAAGGTGTTTTGGTGAAACCAAAAGTTTGAAGAAGCGACGTGGGAATCGGAGGAAATGATGAGGCAGAGTTACCCACATCTGTTTTAGTGTGGGAAAAAAATTTGATGGAAATATTTCTTAAGGATGGAGGATTGTAACGACCCAAAAACTTGTCAATGAAATTCCCTCTCGATCTAATTAAATATCTTAATATGTGAACTGGTTACAAAACATATGCACTTCTTTTGTTTTATGTTTTTTTATTTTAAAATACCATTAATAATTTTGACTATTTCTATTGTAGCTGTTGAATAGTGATCACATGATTAGTATAAATATGGGCTTTATCAAATCCAATTTTCTCAGAAAAATGAAGCAATGGCCTCATCCAATAGAATTTCCCCATATGAAGATCATTTTTCAGAGCTCGAAAAGGAGGTGGTGTTATTGGGCATTGATCTTGACCAAGCTCAATGCGTGCTTGAACACGTTAAGCTTGAGTAGAACCACCTACATGAAGAGTGGAAGCTGATAGAGATTCCCACCTGAGTGATGTTATCTAAGCCACCCCAAGAGTCTGTCACCATCATACACCTCACCCTTTGGTATTATGTAGGTGTTTTAAGGGGTTATTTAACAAGACCCAAGTACTATGGTTATGTACATTATTTTTTGTATATAAAAATGAATATACTTTAATTTTTACCTTGTAAATAGTTTTTAAAGAAAAAATTGTATTTTTAGTTAATGTTTAACTATGAAATATATTCTGAATAATTAATGTATTTTTTGAATTAAATAACATTTTAATTAAATATTATTATTATTATTAAATTAATTTTTATTAAATATAAATGATCACATAATTTTATGAATACAATTGTATTTTTTATTATGGTTTGAAAGCCATTTTCGTCAAAACCCATGGATATTCTATAAATATCAACTTTTATATTAAAAGTGAAAATTAACATATTTGGAAAATTATTTAGATAAAATGAATATTATTTCTGGAATCAAGACATCGAAATTATCTAACGGTGAATCTTTCATAATTTTCTGAGACAGTCAAATTTTTTCGTAAAACTTTAATACCATTTAAATAAATAATGTATTTTTATGAAATCATAATGACCCATTAGTGATGTAATAATATACTATAAACTTTATGTTTGTACTTTATATGATTCCCCATTAAAATAATGTGATTTTGGATTTGTTTAATTAATTTTACAAAGCTTTAGTGGACCCTTCAAGACTTATTATTCATTTTTTATTTTTAAATTGTTTTCCTTGGGAGTATGACTCACCACCACATAAGCATCCCCATTATTTTAAGAAGTTAGGACTTTGGCCATGTAAAATATTTTTTTCCACTTCCCTTTACCAAAAAACATGGTTAAAAACCATGGGCTGGTTTGTCGTTTGGATTAGTTTAATGTGAGGTGTTCCAAACCTAAATAATAAAGAATTCCCTCACCTTTCCTATATAAGCCCACCCTAGATCCCTCTTCCTACTCACTCAAAGCCTTTGGTATTCGTCCAACCTCTACCCTAATCTCTCTAGAATCCTACCATGGTGCCTTAATCTCCACAAAAATCCTCTATCAAGCCTCTCTCAAGCATTTGGAAGCACACTTCCAAGTAAGGGATTTCTTCCTTTATCATTTTTGTCTAACTTTATTTAAGTTGTTATGACCATTTGGTTTCAATTAAAAATGTTGGGGTATGATATCACACCTCCCTCATATTGTCCTATTTACTTTTTTATGATGGGAGACCCCTTTCTTTCCCATTAAATCTTCCCATGTACACCTATTACCATGCTGAAATTTCGTGAGAGATTTCTCTATCTTCATTTACATCCAAGTAATTATTTTGGATTATACATCTAAATTCCATTACGTTTGTTGGGACATGTATCCATATGACCCACTTACTATCCAATTATTGTACATATTATGAGACACCCTTTTCTATCTCATCAACTATTTTCATGAATCCTTATGTCACACTATTATGCTGCTGAAATTGCACCACTTTTTTCCAACAAAGATCATAGTGAATATCATACCCATGTACCTCTCAAGGATATTCACCTTTATGCACATATACCTATTTTATGTTACTTTCATGTATTTATTCTACAATAATTTATTGATTAATAACTTATGATGTTAATTTATTCCATGTTATATGATACACGTGGAACACTTATGCATGAAATGAAATGTTTAGGAAGGGTGCGCCCAGATAGCACTCCAATGCATTGGGTAAAGTATAGTATCATGATACGTCATGTGAAATCGGTTTTTACACATGAAAATCCATGTGAAACTACGGGGTACTTTTTCTTCATGTGAAATGAGGTTTTACTCATTCTCCATGTGCAATGAGCCTTGGCTCATGCTAATTCCATGTTAAGTGTTGTTGCCACATTTCCATGTTATGATTATCATGATTTATCATGCCTTTATGTTTATGCTTCTCTTTTTCTCTATTGATATGCCTATTGTCTAAAATAAATTTTATTACTCATTTTATTAAATGATTGATCCATTACTGGGCTTTATATCTCACCCTTTTCTTATGCATGTCCTCAGGTTATCCCATGCAATGCTAATTACAAGGGAATGTAGTGGTGATGTAAATGATAGTTTTCAATAAAGATGTTGTATTTCATGTTTTAAGTTGTTATGTAATGATCTTAATCCCCAAAGGCACTATACCTCTTTATCTTATATATTGTATCATGTGGTGTTTATGTAATAAATTACGTTTAATGGTGTAATAAATTACAGGGTTGTCATATAAGAAATTTTTATAAGATTTGTTGTGTTTGAAAATATTTTTTAGACAATTAGATTACTCTTATATTTGGTATTATGTCTAAAAAACAATAAATGAAGATTTTTTGGGGGATATAATGCTTGGTTTTTCTTTTTTAACCAACACAATATTATTTTAAACATCACAGAAAAATAAATCATGTTGTGCGAGGTGAATTATTGAAGGATTTTGGAAAAATTCTATAAATATTTTTGAAGTATTATTGAAATTTATAATTGAAAAATGAAATTTTTCTAAATTCTCAAAATTTCAGAAGATTCATTCGGTACAGTGGAAATTTGAAATATAGAAAAGGCATGAATTCCTAGGATTCATGAAACACTTCTTATAACTAACTCATTGAATTTGGAAGAGTTATTTTAATTTTAGAATAGTAATATATTACATTATAAGAGTCCTTCTAAGTTTAAGAGAGAAATATAGTTCTTAAAAAGAGTACACTAAGAGTTTATAAAAGTAAAGTTTCACTTCTAAATAGTCATCCTAGAATTAGGAAGAGTAACTTCCTACATCAAAAGACTAAAACCCACTTTAAAAAGGGAAAATGTTTCTTTAGAAGAGTCACTGAAAAAATTTGTTAGAGTTGTATGCATACATATATTTTATGAATTTGTTTTTGATGGAAATATGAAATTTATATTTTATATTTTATGAAATAAACCATTTTATTCTATTTTATTGTTTTTCATTCATGGTTTAAACATTATAAAATGAGATTTATGAGTCTCCCATAATTATTAATATAGTTGTTTTGAAGAAAAGAAGTAGTTTTGGGATAACCGCTTGGTCATAGTATAATACTTCCTGTTATAACATGATGAAATGGAGAAGATTTCAAATAGAAGAAGAATGAATAAGGAAGAAGGATAAGATGCTGAAAAATAATTTAAAATAATTAATTCATTTGAATATAAATATAAATTTAAAATTAAATCTTGTTTTCACTACTAATGGTGTGAAATAATAATATTGTAGTGTGCATACAAAAATAAAAGGAAAAGGTGGATGGTATCTTTTAAATAGAGAATATTATTGATAAAAAGAATATTTTTTCAATATTCTAAAATTAAACTAAACCAATCTATTAGACTGTATGATTAATGAGAATAAAGAAAAAAATTAGTAAAATGACTTTATGGAATTACAGTTATGTTGAGGTTTTATTTTTGTTGAAAGAAAATAATTTATCAATTTATCCATGTGGGAATCACTTAATTATGATTCAGATACTTTCTATAATATGATTACCAATATATTCTATGTTATCCCCTACAAATTAATATTAGTCATTTGTATGGTCTAAGTGAAATCCAGATCATACCAATGATTAGTCATCTAATTTTGAGAGGTGAGCCTTGTAAATATGATTTACCATTTTTGAGTCTTCAAGGATGTATTGATATTAATCAGTCATACAACCTTAAAAAATGGTGAATTTTATTTCAATAAGAAATATAAAAAGAAGTTTTTACTCACTAATTAACCCATCTCTATGATTTTATTGATCTTGGGACTAATTCCAAGTGGAATTAGAGCAACAATCCCCTTTATTTGTAATCTTATGTTTAGTGTTTTAATATTTAGTTTTTCAATCTATGTTTCCCCTTGAGAACTTATAGTTGCAATAGATTTATTTGTTTCATTTTAATCCCCACCCCAAACTATTGTAATATATGGAAAAACAAATTTTTCCTGAACCGTTTATCTATCAATTAATATATATTATAAGTTCCAACTGATGGATTTATTCCCCATACTAAAGGTGTTACCATGATAGTGGTAGACAAGATTCATCTTCATAGTGATTAATTTAATGAAAATTATATATTGTCTTCCTTTTCAAAAATTGAATTTATAAAATTAAAAGCGATAAAAATGAAATAATAATATGGTACATGCATTAGAACATATAACTAACTAGCATAAATATGATTTTGAGAATGATCAGAGGGTTTGGTGTGAATTTTAAAGATTCTATAGTGGTATAAAAGACATTTCACATCCTAACTAACAAGTTTGATTAAAAACTATTGGATTTGGAAGATAAATATTTATTAACACTTTCTTCTGATTACTTATATAACATTTTAATTCCTTGTGAGATGAAAAGAGATAATTTTCTCAATAATAATGTTAACACTAAAAAATAAATCTCTCTAAACACCTCAAAGTAAGAGAATTATAAGAAGAATGATAATAAATATTAATAGGATATTTAAATTCATATTTATATGTGGATATAATTTTTGATAAAATATTTTCTCTTATATTTATAAATGTGCAAAGAAATAATGGAAGGTTTAATAGAAATCTTATACTCAAAATTTTTAAATGGGGAGAAATTAATATTTTTGTGGGAAAAAATCCAAAATTAAAAGAATAATGAGCTAGTGATAATGATAAAAAAGAACAAGAATATCCTTTAAAAGTACAACATAAAAGGCTGAAAAGTAAAGGATTTATTTAAAATATAAGGGAAATGATTTCTCAAAATACAAAAAGAGTAACTTCTTATCCAAATGTGATGATAGTGAATGTAGTGGTGAAGATGAGAAAGTTGAGACTTCCAGTGATGATGATGATAAGATTTTAATTTCTAAGGTAAATTAATTATAATTTACCAGGGATATAATTAGTGAAGTTGTGAGTGATATTGAGATTTATATTTTATTTATTTTCAATATATAATTGAAGGAGTGTCTTCCCAAAATCTCAATATTGGAGAAAGACATCATATTTTTTAAGAAATACCACAAATATTATTATATCAAGAAGTCTATCCATGTAGAATAAAATAAAAAAAATGTAGAAGATACATAAAATATTAATAATGATGAAAAAACTCTAAAAATTAATATCAAAGAAAAGGTAAATAGAAATATAAATATCTTTAACATATTAAACAAAACCGATTGAGGTGGAAGAAGAACTGAATAATTCTAAACCTATATTAAGGAATCATATTTTAGAGATTATAGAATGTTGAAAAAAATATGATCATTTTCAAGATTAAAAAAATACCCTCTAATTGTTAATTATTTTTTTAAATTTGGTGAAAATTCTATGAAAAATAACAAGTGTAGAAGAAAACATTTTTGGAAAAATTAAGTGAATCTTTAAAATACATAAATAACAAGAATTATAACATTATGTTAAAAATGATAAAATTGGTGAATCCAAAATTTATTAAAATAATCCTATATCAATGAAGAAATTTTTTAGAGTCTAAAATATTTTTTCTTTGCAAAAAGAATCCAATTATTGTGACTCATAGAAGTTAAAAATATATGTATAAAATTTGTTACAATATGATGTTTATAAATAAAATTATTATTTACATGGATTTTTTTGGTATATTGAATATTATGAGCATAGGGAAATTATTTTTTGGATACATTATCAATATCATAATGATTCTATAGGTTAGGAAGAAAATATTTAGGGGGTGTTAACCCTCCCAAAAGAAGAGTGCCCCGAAAAAAATTTGAAATGTTTTATATAAATCCGAGGATAGGTTTCAAGTTCTCAAGAAACTACATGATAGATGTGTCCAGACATGTAAGAATAAAATGAATTCCTCATTCTTATACTAACCCAACTAAGTATTGGTTACAATACATAAAACTCCATAAGATAAAGGGTAAATTTAAAGAAAAATATTTGGTCATGGAAGTTTCACTCAAACATCAAAAGGTTATAATCAATGGAATATGGATAGTGAACATTCCTCTCACCTGATATAGGATTAAAAAAATCAAATAAATTTATAAGATCTCAAGGATAGATCAGTGAACTTTGGGAATAATTAGTCACTCAAAATCAAAGGTGTCAGATCAACTGTGATTGGGAAAGATTGAATGAAATCAAAGAACACTTTATTTTTTGATTGGATGGAACCCAATATGACTAGTGTGTCTCAATTATTTTATGAATGAAATTAAGTTATATCTAAAAATGAGTGATTATAGTGATTAACTTGTAAAATATTTACAGTTTTACAAGAGTTCAATGAACATCGAAAAATCTATTTTGAGTGAGTGATGTTGTAAATTCAAGTTAATTAAGTATAAAAGAATAAAATAAACTATGGAATAGAAGGCTAGGTCATATTTTAGAAGATAACATGAGTAACCTCATGTGAGGAGACAATGTTCATGAAGTACCTATACTAAAAAGAGAGAGTAATTCTATGTACTCAATATTCCAAAATGGGAATATTTTTAATTATCTACACAAGAAGGTTGAGATTCAATCAATTTATACATGGGAGCTTATCCATTTAGATATTTTTGGGCCAAAGAAAAATATATCAAAAAATAGATATAATTATTTTATTTCTTTCACTATTTAATTATCAAATATTACATATATTATTTTTATGAAACATAAATAATACACTCTTAGAATGATCAATAATTTTAGAAGAAGTGAAGAAAATGAGTTGTATCTCTCCTTAAAGAATATATAAACAAATAATAGTTATGAATATATAAGAGAAATTACTAATTCCTCTCTTCAGAATCGTGATATTAACCTTAAAATTATTTCATCATATATACTACAACAAAATGGTTTTGTTAAATAGAAGAGAGAATGTTTAATGGAGATAACCTAAACAATACTAATTAGACATGATACCTCTCTGTATTTTTACTGAAATTATATTAGAGAAACAATTCCAATTAAAAAAATCATATTCCAAATTATTTTATTTCCCTGTATTAGAGTTATTATAATATATATCCAGGTGTGAAGAATCTAAAGGTGTTTAACAACCAAGGTGTGATCAAAGTTCAAAGATAAAATCTTACGATGTTTGAGTAGAAAGGTGTTGATGGGATATGCCTTAGTTATCATTAAAAAAAGATGATACCATTTCTATAAAAAATATATGGGAACATATTATACACAACTAATGTATAGGTTCTATATCAATCAAAGAAATAAGTTACACATGAAGTAGCTAGTTCCATAAGTGATAATGAAGCCATTTTCTATTTCAAATTGCCTAAATATGTATTAGAAAATGGTAAAACTGTAGAAGATGTATATGATGGAGAAAAATATTCAAACATTTCAAGTGATGAGGAACAACCTCATTTACACCTTCATTTCGTAACGGAATACTCATCTACATCCCTTCAGGTATTCTATAATTAAAATTTCTTTTAAATTCTATATATATTTTTGTATAAAACCTCTTTATTAATTGGTGAATCAAAGTTAAATTTTCTCATTGGTAAAACAAAAAGATGTATTTATATCTATTGAAGTATACTTTGGCTAACTCCCTTCAGATACTTGGATTTAAACCACTGAATAATTGAGAAATATAACTTTTTGGTTCAATGATAATACCAAAATTGTACCTCACAAGTCCTATAAAAGTTTCCTTATATATACTATTATATTCATAATAATTATACTTAATATCAGGTAAATCCTTATCCATATTCAATCCAATAATACTGGGATTTAATTATTGAAAAATATGCTCATTAACTCATCTCAGAAA
The DNA here is from genome assembly GCA_963277665.1 of Viscum album. NCBI lineage: Eukaryota > Viridiplantae > Streptophyta > Magnoliopsida > Santalales > Viscaceae > Viscum > Viscum album. Next base: position 1,266,726,810 of record OY728143.1, on the reverse strand, counting down.
ATCCATTTAATTTATTTATTTTGTCTCATATTCATTATTATATTCCACTATTGACCCTCTTAACCTGCCAAATGGTATAAATATAAGATAAAATTTTTCTTTTCTGAGAATTAGAGAATGAAAAATACATTTTTAGTGGATTTAATCTATTACTCAGTAATTGGAAAAATAGAGGACCCATTAAAACAATGTTGAATTTTCCTCATGAAGGACTCAAAAATATGTTGTTCCTTCCTTTTCACATTTATAAATTAAACCTGATTCATTACTTGAGAAAGGTTCATAATCATAGAGACAATATTTTTCATTTTAATCCCATAACATTCAGTTTATAAGGGGATAATCATTTCATTATCTGTTACATTCTATCTCAACATGGTTTTTAATGGTTATAGGAATTTACTGAAATCAAATGCATAGTATAAGGAAAAATAATCATAGTAGAAAATCATATAATCTTGAAAATAATTTATATGATGTTTAAATCTTAACACCTTAGTTTAAATACATGATAACATAATTTTAAACTTTTTCATCCATGGTTATCATCCACTCAAATCCTTCATAATGTCTCATAATTAAATGTTTATTAACCCAATAATATCCCCTGGGAGTGTCAAACTAGATGCATAGTAATATCTCATTCATGATGAACCAGACTGATGGCCAATATATACTCGAATAAATATATTTTTGGGTTATTACTGGAAGATACATCTGTCCCAAAACCAAATACACTTGAAGTATATAAGAAATGTTGTATTTATAAGAAAACCACACTCATGTCATTAACAAAATTAAAGATGTTCACCTATACTTAGGAGTTTCCAATGGGTTCCCAAAAAAATCCCCATCCTAGTTTCCAAAAGTAACGAAAAATTTCTCTGAAAACAATTATGAAAATCTATACTTTTCATACATAAATATTACATCTCATCAGATGAATATTCATTATATATATCAATATGGTCCTTTAAAAAATATAAAATGATTAGTAAAGGAAAACATATGATATATAAATCAATGACCACAAGTTATCATAAGATATGAATAAGTGTACGAGTACATGATCATGACTTAAAATAATCATACCCAATCAGTCAGAGATCTTTAATCATGAAGTATGGAATAAATTTTTTTTATAAAAAGACATAAGAAATAAGTGTGCATAATAATAATCAATCAATCATGAGCCATGATAAAACAACATAAGAATAAGGAATAAGTTTCTGGTATAAACATATTCTTGTAAAATCATTTCCTTTGTCAGGGATCACTGCCAAGACTACTTTCGTGGATTGGGTTCATTCTCTACTCCATATTTTATATAGCCAAGGTTCACTCCCTAGATTATATTAATTGATAAAGTCCCTTATTGAACTAGGATCACTCTACATTCCATTCCTTATTATCTCATGAGATATCCATATTTACTAAATTCATTAGAGGGATATATAATTCTTATCTCTTCCATTACATATTGAAAATTATAAATAGTTGTGCCAAAATATTATAATACATTAATCATGCCATTATTTCATAACCCATGGATAGAATACATGTTTCATAAATATATCATTTTCATAATCATAAAACCAATAGAAAAATAATAAATTTGGAATTATTGGATAATATCCCTATAAAATCGTAAGAAAAATAAAAGGATGTTTTTATAAATAAAAACACCTTTAAAATATCCCTATTACATTTTATAAGGAAATTAACAATTTAATTTTGAAGTAACATATTTATATTCAAGAAATTTAGAAATCATTTAGGAAAACATTTTCTTTGAAAATATACAAGTAATATTATACTGTAATATTAAATTAAATGATTATTTGTGATGTTAGGGAAAAGATGTCATTAAGTGTATGTGAAAATAAATAATCCTTTAAAATATTTGATAAAACACAAAAGTACCTCATTCAAAAAAAAATAGAAGAATATATTTTAAATTTTTCATAGAAATGTAATCATTGGAAAAAATAATTTTAATAAAAAATTTTAGAATAGTAATAACATTCATCAGAAAAAATTATTGAAAAATATGGGTACGGATGAAATGATTCCTGACTGAAAAGATAAATGATGTTTTTTTCCATAAAAATATTATTTTGATATTTTGAGTACATAAAGAGGGAACAATGAGAGGAAAATATATAATCTATAAAAATTACCACAGGAGAAGAAAATAAGTAATATTTAATATGTATATATAATATAATTTTACCATGGGAAAAATTAATCATAATAAATCCTAGAAAAACTAATTTTGCAACATAAAATCCATACCTCAAATATGTCTTGCACATGAGCCTCAAATCGGTTGGTGCAGGATATTTAAATGAATACAAGAGACCCAGAATCAATACTAGATGGAGGAATATTACAAGGTTACTATAGCATTACTATGGATGTATTGTAGGAGTATTGTAGTAGGTACTATAACAGGTAATATACAGGCACTATAACAAGTATTGTTCGGTACTTCAGCAGCTAAAACTATTTATCTATTTCAACCATTAAGTCAATGGTTTGATTCTAGACTCCTCAAGTCCTTCGGTCTGCCCATGTTTTGTGGGTTAGTAAGTATTTCGGGACACCTCAAGGGCTTTAGGCCACATGAAGTGCAGAATCAACCTGACAGACTCTACAAAAGAATATGCTCCAGATGAGGATTTAGAGAAAATCCATTCATGAGAGAAAATATAACTATATTTTTATGAATGAGAGTGTATGTAATTTTACATTGGTAATAATAATGTTCATATCTTCATAATGCATTTATCCAAACAACAATGCGAAGGTGGATAGATGACATCATGATATAGACACTTGGGGGGATGTTCTAAGTAGTTATAGTCTAGGATGAATTACTCCAAGACCTTCGAGTCATGTAATGTGACTCCAAAGCCTATGGGACATATAATAGTTCCCCCTAAACCCTTGAATGTGGTATTACAAAAAATTAGTAAAAAAATGAAGGCCTTCATGCCATTCACGTAAAATTAAACTATATAGTTGGTTAATCCACAAGAAAAAATTATGTCTTGCTTCATAAGAATTATATACTACTATAAAATAAAATTAAATTTATTATAATTTTATAAAATAAATATTTTAATTCCTATAATATCATACATTTTTTACTTATAACATCATTTCACATATTAATTAACAATCATTCATTATCATAATCATTTTGGGTGTCAAGTGCATCATTTTTCATATATGTTTGGTTTGATAGTTATGGTCCTTGAACTATAATAACAGTTATTTTATCTCAGTAATGTTAATAAATATATAAATATAACATATATTTAATATATAAATATTTTTAAACATATATATAATCCAGTGATGAAAAATTACTTTCCTCACTATGTGGAGATGGAAGTTCGTATGTATGCACGAGTGATGTTTCCATTTTTTGGATAGATGGAATGAAATAGAGGTAAATAAAAATTCAAATTTTATAAAAAATAATTAGATAATAAATAAAATATGTATACATTGCCTATAACATAATAACTAACCATGAAATACGACGGTGGAAAGTGAATCATATCTCTACAAGGAGGCAGTGGTCTACACATCGCACAAGCGATACTTTCCACTATCATTTGATAGAGAAGAGGTAGAAAATGGTAGTGAAGTAATCATAATAAAATATATTTTTATTTATGATATTGGATTAATAATTTTTTATGGATAAAATAATTTTAAATGAATTTAAAGAAGAAATAAAATATAAAGATAATTGTTAAGATTTATACCTCTTCTTTGAAAGGCCACTTTTCACTTACACATTATGGATTAAAGGATTGGTATTAGAAGAAGACTGTGAGAAATAAGAAAAAGGGGAGTAACTTATCAAGTATTTTTTAAATGTATTTTATGATATATTTAAGGATTAAATGGTGTGAATAAGTTAGGAGGATAGGTTTTGTTTTATAAGTGAGGGGAGGAACACACATAGAATTTCTTAAAAATAGTTTAATGATATAAGGTCACTTTTATGAGAAAGTGGATCCAGATGGAAAAGGATTAAAATTTAGAATAATATAAGGTTGAAATATATAGAAAAATAATAATTAAAATTCATTTTATGGATATACTACCCCTATCTCTTGGTTTAATCTCTTGGTAAACCTATTTTAACCGTACCCGTGGTAATAAAATTTTACTTTTCTTACTATTCACCAGGACCGAAAATTTCTTTCACCCAATTAAATGAAATTAATTATGATTCTTCAAAATATAGAATAATTTTCACCCTGTTAAATTTCTATAAGTGGTTTAATTTAATTTTAAATAGGAATTTAAACTGTAATGACAACTCATTTTAGAAAAATACATTTTTTAGCATAAAACATAATTTACTTCCATTACCTAAATTATGAAAATAATAAAATGGATAATGAAATATTATATTTAATATATCATCTATATATTTCATTAAAACTATTAATCAATATATGTTAATTTAACATATTATGATAAAAACACATTATGAGCATGAAAACAGTGTTTAGAGAATTGTGTTTTTAAGACCAAAAAAGAACATATTACCAAATTAATTATAATGATGATTAATAAATAGTTAATTATATTATTTTAAATTAATGGATTCATATGTTTCATTATAATAAAATTAAAAATATAATAGAACTTTTACATGAAAATAAATGATCATTTTGATAAAAATCATTATTTTTTAGCTATTCTCTGAAAAATAATTTTTTTGAAAAATTTGAAAAATTCACACTGAGATAATATTAAAATGACTATTTAAAAAATTAAATTAATTTCCTATAGAAAAATTTCAAAGAGAATTATATATTAAATATAATTAATATGCAAGAAAAATTTAATAATGCCACATTTTTTTAGAATGAATATTTCTAAAACATATAATGACATTAATAAAAATTGAGTATTTATTAATTATGTTGTATCAAGAAAATTTAATTATTTAATACATTTTTCATAATACGGTTATTACAATTCATACCTTCCACTTTAATGTATAGGTTTGAAAAGATTAATTTATTTTGGTTTATTTAGACTTGGGGTTGTGTGAAAGGAAAGATATCGAATACTTAAAGTTTGTTTCAAAGTAAATTCATATAAAATAATAGGTTGTTATAAGAAGATAATTTTGGAAGAGAAAAAAAGGTTTTATCTATGGTTACAATGGGTTTTAATGGTTACTTTGATAAAGTTTTACATCACATGGCTCATGATTATTGATTCTTATGAGTCTTTCATTTGTTAAGGATTCATTCCATGTCACATGATTAATGATCAAGTTTTTAATGGATATTAATTATCTTATTTTATTCTCATGAACCTTGAATTTGTTCTAATTCTATTATTCTTATCTTTTTCTTATCGAATATATTCAATTATTAATTCCAATGTTTACCCTTACCAAGAATTTGAGATCACCCATTTCTTATGCTTCATTTTACCTAGGTTATTAGAAAATATGTTAAGTATGATATTTTTAGAAGGGTTTAAAGTTGGATATGACGTAGTCCAATGTGGAATAATAAACCCTAGAAATAGTTGGGAAAATGCACACTTAGAATCATGGGTAATGTTATGTAAGAATTTTTCCCAATTATCTAAAATTCTAAACCTAAAAGATTTCTAGGTATGTAACTGATCCAATATTTCCATTTTATGTTGCATGTTTTTTATTACTAGAATTATGCCACTTTTATTGGTATCAATGCTAAAAATGTAAAGAATATTTTTTCATCCGAATTAGGTTTTACAGATTCATGGCTATTATACAAGGGGATTGTTTTTACAACCACCTCATGCTTCATGGAAGTTGGACTTATATTTATTAGAGGATGTTCTAAAAGAAATATCCCAATGATTTCATTTGTTAAATGACTCCTCTCTCTATTTGGGGATACACTTAGAAAGAGTGTCTAGATATTACTTAAATATCACCCTCCGCACACCAGTCCAAGGATAGAATTTCAAGGAGAAAGAAAATCCTTGAAGGGGAAACAAGATGAAATGATCTATAAATAATGGGAAGAACAAGAAGAGTTTTGGATCCTCTTAATAGATGTTTTACAGATAGTCAATATCCTTACCCTTTTGATAGGGTCATGATTCTGACCACATGTTATGCAATAGTGAATTTCATCAATATTGGACCCACTGATGATATAAATAATTATTCTGATACAGAAGATAGAAATGAAGATATTTCTATCCAAAATATGGTCCACACTAAAATAATTTAAGAAGGTGTTCATACTCAATATTATATACAAGATTTATATCTAGGATTCTTATTGAATTATCAATTTCCACTACCATGGTGGGAATCAACAAAAGAAAATGGGAAGAGTGTGAATATATCCCACCAATAACTTAAAAAAGATAGGCCTTCTAATGTTGAGTAAATACGACCCCAATTTTAATTGAAGATATATGATTTAATATGACTCAATGGTGAGTTAATCATGGTAAATATTTATTACGAGTATAACTCTCAAGAATCAATTCACGTTTCTCCTTTAGTAAGTGTCTATCAACATGGAGAGGCTACAATTTTGTTAAGAGAATAATCTATCCATATAAATAACTCATGATTCAAATTCCCATTCTACTTATACCAAGTGGTTGGGTAATATTTTGAGTTTTTTCCATTGGGGATGCAACTAGAACTATTTTATATAATCCACTACAGGATGACCCATATCAATAGTCTAAAATTGATATAGGCAGGACTACTATATTATGCTATACAAATTATATTTTTTTAACTATTTGGCCAGCTGACCATCCCACTTGAACTCATCGACTCCATCAAATCTTTGGATGCTAAAATGGGGGATATATAGGGGAATCATGAACAAATGAAACCAGAAAGAAAAACATATCTTTAATTTGTGGATGAGACTCCTCTATTGCCTTACTTTAGAAATCAAACATTCCTGATATTCAATAGAACTGGGATTCTAAAGAAACATCTGAAAAAAATTATATCTTGATGTGGACCTATGATGTGAACCCTCGAGTAATAAGAGGAATCTATGATCAGATTCGTTTTATAGACTCTGTATGAATTGATTTTGGTCTATTATTGCAATCTCTCAACTCGATCGGTCATAGGATAGAATGACCTTATCCAATAGTTTCTCTAAAATTTGATCTCAACATAGAGAATGACAACAGTACTTGAAATATCAAACTAAAAATAATGAGAATGAGAGAGACTAATATTTCATCACTAGGTTTATAGGTTTGAACTATTCAATGAACATATAACTTCTCTAAGAATATATTTATGGAATCTATGTAGAAAATATTCTTGATGAGCTCCAGAAAAACTCTTCATAGTGAATTTTCTTAGCAGATTTCATGAGTTTTTCATAGTTTCATAGAGATTGTAAGATTCCATTCAATGGAACTAGGCCAAGTCACAACTAACACTAACATCTTAAGGAAAGAGGATTTTTATATTATAAATAGATAATTTTTCACTTAAACTAGTTCCAACACCAACTCTGACACCCAACCCCATGCAATATCTTGTGTTTCCTTGTCATAAGTGAAAAAAATAGTGAAAAAATCATTTTTATGGTGGAATAAAATAGAATATATTCCCACTACATGATGTTTGAAAGAATAAAAAAAATTATTTCCAAAATGAGAAAGTCCATATTTACTTTATTGAATCTATAGAAAATAGTGTACTAAATCTGAAAAGACCTAAGAATCCTAATCAATTTTCTCTCAATGACCACCTGGATTATTTTCCCTCCCAATAAATGGTATGTTGCACCATCCAAGAATTTGTTTTCATCAAATACATCCTTTATCTGATTGTAATATCTGAGCAGTTCAAGCTATTCAAATAACTAGCATAAGTGGATTTCGTTTTTTCCAACTTAATAGTAGAAAATTTTTTTTTGAATGATGATATGAACATGGGTGTGTGGAAATTAGATGAATGGATGACCAGAAAGATGGTTAACAAAGCTCATATAATCCTTAGGGCCTAATATAATAAACTATTTATGACCCCCTATGAAAATTGAGTTGACATCTTTGGTGCGATAACCCTCTAAGATCCAATCATAAAATAATAGGTTTAATAAGTGTGAAAAGTTAAATGAATTGGAATATGTACATGTGATGATAAACAATATAGTTTTAACCCTTCTATGCTTTATTCCCCAATCAATGGGAGGATAGGAACCAACCCAAAAAATGGTTTAGTGGGAACTGAACCATCAACTATAATCCATGTTAGACTGGGAGTATCTATAAATATCTTCCAATGTAATTCACTTGGATCATATCTTCTTTGAAAATTAGATAAATGTGATCATAATATTCCCTCTCATATTTAGGGAGAAGGATGAAGAGGCTTCTGAGGCTAGTGGGCTTGAGGAATATGAGGTTGACATTAATGTTAACATTCATGCCACATCCATGATAAGAATAAATATATTTCAGAGATCCAGATACACGAACACTAGTTAGGTTATCTAAAGCAAAAATATACTCTTGAATTATTTAGGGATTGTTCAATGCTAATTAAACTTGAGGACTGATTAAAAAATCATTATCTATCTGATTAGTGTCAAAATGGGGTAAGATCAACTCATCCCAACTTATAGGTGAAAGAGATTACCTCATGTTCTGATTAGGTAAGGTACCCAATATTACAAACACCCATGAATTATAATCCTTAATCAAAGGAACAACTTAATATTCGGAATAATATCCCTCTATCTCATAAATATGACATCTTGAAATAAAAGGAATCCATTATGAACATGATTAAATTTATCGATGCCCTTTATCTTTCAAAGGAGCTTCAAGAATCACATATTGAGGCTCTCTTATTCCCTTAAGTGTTTAAATATTATGTCATTTCCTATGAATTATATCATATAGAAAGTAATTCTAGAGAATTTCTTGATGGTTGAAATTATTTTCATGTCCTACACGATAGAACAACGATTCCTTTCACTTTTTTAGTAAAAGATAGACATTCATTTTTTTAAAAATGAAAAGAACGTGCCTTTAAACAAAATTAAAGTCAAAATGTGTGACATCCTAAACCTAGGTTCCAATCCAAGGTTCCTCAAGACCAGTTAGCCACATGGCCTTAACTGAATCTCTTGGAACACTAAAGGATACCATCTACTATTGAGGACATTAGGTGTGTCTACGGGAGACTTTTGTATTAATAAAAAATTGTAGAACAATGGATAAAAATAATAATAGTTAAATAGAGAAAGAGTTATGATAAACAGATGGAAAAATTTAAGAAGTCACTATATACACAGTATTTGTATCTCACCATAGTAGAATTATACTGAAATAATAAGTAATTGAACCAATTTATAATAATACTCAAATTTTTGTTCGAATTTATGTCATGTCTGTTTGAAGTAGGAAAAAATATCTTTCTGAAAGTATGTGATACTTGATATATAATATAATCAAAAAGAATCCAAAAACTATCCAAGCATCATGAGCTCCAGTTTAGTCATCTACTACTAAGATCCATCATACGAAAGAAAGAAATATCTTGTGTCTAAAGCATGACACTTCACCTTATCAACACATTCATACACATAATATACCCTGGAAATAATTGTGGCATGGATAGGGTGTGAGATAAATATCACTAGGACACCACCAATAGAATCTATGACATCCTTCCTATGTAATATAAAATGAAATACTATGATGGCAGGAAAATATACAATTAAAGAAATAGAGTGATTTAAATACCCAAGTACCTACTTCAGCCTTATATGGTTTTTAAACATGTAATAATTTCATTTATTAATTATTTTAGAGTTTATATAGTAACTCACAAGAGGTATAATCATCACTTATATCATGTCATGATAATAATAGTAAAATATCCAAGATGAACAATGCATCCTATGATATTGATAATAGTAAATAGGATCTGAGGTAATAACTAAGGCATCCTAGACCCCAGGTGTCAAACCAAATCAGCAATAATATATAGCCTATAAAAATAGTTAAGAGTATTATCCAAGGGGAATATTTGAAGGCATTCCACAATAACATAATTCTCACCATTTCTAAGGAATTCATCCAAGGTAAAACATGATAATAAATTTATATGAACAAGGGTGTATCCAGGGAACCTCGTGTCTATTAAAATGATGTTGGATACAAGGACTATATTCAGTACATCCTATAATGATAATTTTGGGAGACATTATTGTAATAAACCTGGTGGGACTAAAGCCCAATGAACATGGCCATGCCTGAGCCCAGCCCTCTGGTAGATAGTAGACCCCCACCCCATAGGCATATAATAGGCCCCCACCTTAGACTATCCTAGATAACACGTGGTAGGAACTGTCCCCTACCTGACATGGATTTAATTCGACTCCCCCACAACTCGAACCGGAGACCACAGGCTTAACATCCATTCGATATCATTACGATTACCAAATGGGCCGTAGCTCAATTGGTACTCATAATGCTCTCAGTTGGATATTAATCATGTGGTCTCTAGTTCGAGTTTAGGGGATGGGAATTAAATCCTCGTCAGGAAGGGGATAGATCCTTCCACGTGTTATCTAGGACATTCTGTGGTGGGGGCCTGTTATCTGCCCGTGGGGTGGGGGTCTGCTATCTGCCAGAGGGCTAGTCTTGGGCATGGCTGAGTTCATTGGTCTTTAGGCCCACTGGGTTCATTACATAAAAAGTCACATTTTATGCAACGAACCTGGTGGTCCTAAAGCCCAAAAAACTTGGCCACGCCTGAGCCTAGCCCTCTGGAAGATAGCAGATCCCCACCTAGGGGCATATAATAGGCCCCCACCTCAGACTGTCCCACATAACATGTTGCAGGAACTGTCCCCTACCTGATGAGGATTTAATTCGCCTCCCCCACAACTTGAACAGGATACCATAGGCTTAACATCCAACTAGGAGCGTTATGAGCACCAACTGGGCGGTAGCTCATTTTGTACTCATAAACCTTCTGGTTGTCTGTTAAGCCTATGGTCTCTAGTTCGAGTAGCGGGGGAGGAAAATTAAATCCTCCTCAGGCAGGGGATAGTTCCTTCCATGTGTTATCTGGGATAGTTTGAGGTGGGGCCTATTATATGCCCCTAGGGTGGGGGTCTTCTATATGCCATTGGGCTAGGCTCGGGCATGGCTGAGTTCGTTAGGCTTTAGGCCCACTAGGTTTGTTACAATTTTTGTACCAGGAACCCACTAATATACAATGATCGGGTTCCAAGGTTGTTATCTACCCTGGAAACTAACATTATTGAATCAGAATGGTTTCCACAAGTGCTCAAGGAATTCCCTCAAGAATCCAAGGGTTTAAAGATTCTAACCACTCCTATAAATATTTCAAGGTCCATATTCTACAAGCACTATATAATATATTCTTTTTATAAAATTATGCCATGTAATAATAATTCCATTTAATAATTCATTTTCTTCAAGCTATTTCCTTTCATTAGAGTGACAAGTCAAATAGGGAATGTAACCATTTAGATTATTAGACATGTTTCACTTATTGGGTTCACTCTTTTTCATTTTATTAACATGAAAATGTGGGATAAGGTTTTGAATCCATATTAAATTTATTTATAATAGACTAGGCTAAGTGATATCAATACTATAATTTCAAATAAACCATTTACACATTAATTAATTAATTGGAACACTCACCTTATAAAGGATCAAGTGACATTACCATATAAAAGGTCTAACCACTTCAATACATAACTAATTTAATTAAGGTATGGATTACAATTTGTACGGTCAAGCCATAGCACACCCAAATGGTGGAATAGAAGAACATAACCAACCACCACAATAATATACATAGAAAATACCCTACATGGGGTGGTTTACATTGAGGTAATAGCCTCCAAATATTGATAACATTTATAACATGTTTCTTATAATATTATTCTAATTACTATAAGCATGGTATTCAATTCTAATAAGCCACACTCGATTAAATTTGTAGGTTCACAACTGGAGATATTAATAAAATGGAAAAAGTTGATAGATGTGTCATAAAACACCTTCCTTATGCTCATATAACCCTCTTTATCCAATATCAGCCTTTATATTTTCCTAAATTTAAATAAATCTGAATAATTGATCGACACCCTAAAAATAGGGAAAATTAGCTTGCACTTAAATAGCATTGTTGATGGAAACAAGAATAATGAACAGCTATAAAGGATTTGAGTATGTACTGATGTTCATCTAATGTGATGAATGGGAATCGAATCAGACTTCAAATATATAAATGAGATTAAAATATATCAATGATGTATGTGAGAGCTCAAAATTGGATATGAATCCCTCTACTATTTACTGAAATCATAAAAGGAGGAAAGGGTAGGGTTAAACATTTCAAAAAGGTAATTTTGGAAAAAAAATTCCAAGAAATAGGGGTCGCACAGTTTGGCCTCACTGTTTGCCAAACCATACACAAATATTGAACTTTTTTTGAGCTAATGGGGAACCCATACAGTTAGGTTTCACAGTTAGGAAACTATGTTCAAACTATTTGTATCACCTCTTCAAAAAAATATTGGACATTTCGCATAGGCGTATGACCCCTAGAACATGGTTAGGAACAACTATGAACCTTGGTTTCTCCTCGGTCCAGCCCTACACGGTTAGGATTTGTTGTGTAGGCTAGGTTAGATGATTTCAACAAACCCTAAAACCTAGTGATTTCCTTAACCAATTGGAGTTCTGATCTATGAACATGTCTATGAAACCTATGAAGCATTTCTGAACTCATTAGGCATCCATATTTGGTTCCAAATAAAGAATTAGACTAAAATATAAAGGATTCATACCTTAGATAAAAACTAAGTTTTATATACATCACCCCATCAAGGAATTCATCCTCGAGTTCACCGTCCAAGGGTGATGAAATATTATTTTAGAAAAACTCTGGCCATTGGCATGTACTTCGACCTCCCACTCTAAAGTCTCGTCATGTACATGGTTGTGCTGACATAGAACCCATACTAAATGAACATACCAGTATCAGTTATCCTTCTTTATATGGTCAATAATGCATACAGGATACTCCTTAAATGAAGTATCAAAATCTAACTCAACCTCCTCAGGATCAAAAGTTCAGGATGAGTTGGCATGATAGCAGCAATGATATGAAACATGGAGGACGTCTTTAATGGAATGATTCCATTGGGGGAATAAAAACAAATAGGTTTCTAAACCGACTCTCTCTAGAATCTCAAATTTACATATATAACTTGTTGATATCTTCCAATTCCTATATATCCATCTATTCCCAATCCTAGGTGATACCAACATGAAAACATGATCCCTAACCACGAACTCCAGAGTTCATCGGTGATAATGAACATAATATTTCTATCTAGACTAAACAGTAGACATACACTTCTTGATCACTTGAACCTACTCTAAAGTCTCCTGAACAAGATGAGGAACTAGTAGTTCCACTTTACATGCCTCTAACAAGAACATTTTTGAATAGAACAACTAATTTTTCAAGGCCTCAAAATGATCCATGAAAATTTCATCGTAAAACGTATTATTATAGGAAAACTCAATGGGAGGGACATGTTTCTACCGTGAACCACCGAAATCTAGGACTCATGATCTAATAATTTCCTATAAAACGTGTATCATCTATTTTGACTGGCCATCAGTCTGAGGGTGAATGGATATGCTCATAAGCACCTGTATACCCATATCTCTCTAAAGCCCCTATAATAACTATAACATTAAGAAAGCATCCACATCAGAAATGATATTTTAAGGCACCCCTTGTAGTCATATGATCTCACAGACATAAAATACTCATTGATAATCAATTAATAATGTCTCCTCGATTGGAAGGAAGTTGGATACTTTCATTAGTTGGTCAATGATCACCCAAACTATGTTACTACCTCAAGGTGACCTCGGTAAGCTGACTATAAATTCAATAGCAACATCTTACTAATTCTATTCAGGAACTAGAAGTTTTTTTAACAATCCTACATGTCATAAGTTCTCCACCTTCACCTACTAAAAGGTGTAACACCAAGTGATAAAGCTTGATATCTGACATTTCATCTGAGGCCAAAAATACTAGTGTCACATATCTCTACACAATTTATATTTTCTTGGATGAACTACCCATCGAGGTGCGTTGGAATCCCACATCAGTTTTTCTATCACAATTGTAGTATCCTAGTGACTTCCATGTATATATTGGATTGCATACCTATCCATAGACCAATCCAGTGGTGGTTCCTCCCCAACAATAATCTCATGGAGAACCAATCCATTTGGATCTGAAAACTACATACTCTTTACCCTGTCAATGAGTGAAGTGGTAACTGTCAGTTTTGAGATATAATACTTCTCGTGACTATTATGAAACTCTATATAAATTTCAAAAATGAGTTCCAACAATTTTCATTTGTCACTGGCTTCATGTATGGCTTATTCCTAAATTTTCTGACTCAGCACATCATCTACTTTATTTCCCTTTCCATGTTTATAATAAATCTCTAAATCAAGGGATTGAAGATATCTGACCCATCCTTTATGTATAAGAGTCAAGTCACATTGTAAAAACATATATTTTATGGTATTTTGGTTAGTATACACCACAAAGCACTCACCAAAAATATATTATCTCTCGCAGTGTAAGGTATGGACAATTTTTATAACTTAAGTTCATACATCAAGTAATTTATCTCATGAGGCCTCAACTACCAATATTTTTACACAATGACTCTATCCCCCTACATCATCACTACACTTATCATCACGCCATATGCATCACAAAACATTTTATTTCAACTATTAGGCTCAAGAAGAATCAGAATAGGTGTTAAGACAAACCTTCCTTTCAGATCCTGAAAGGATTTCTCCCACTCCTCTGACCAGAGAAACATACCACCCTTCATTAAAAGACCATTAAGATGTGAAAAAAGTGATGAAAATTTTTGTACAAAACACATTTAATATCCAAACATCCCTAATAAAATATTTATTTCAAACATATTCTTGGTACACTCCCATGAAGTAATAGAAATTACCTTCTATGGGTCAACTTATACTCATGATTCTGAGATAATATGACCCAAGAAGTGATCTTTTATAATCCAGAAGCATCACATAACAAGACATGAATAATTATTACTATCACTCATTGTATTTGAAATGATCTCAAGATTTGTAGCACGGTCTCTATGAGTGTGAGAATACACGAAGATTTCATCGATAATTATTACGACAAAAGATTCCAAATAGGGGTGGAACACCCTATTAATTGAATCCATGAAAACAGAATGAATGTTCATAAGATCGAATGACATAACCATATATTCATACAACCCATACCTACTACAGACAGTTTTAGAAGGTATGCCTTATGGCCTAACCCATGCCTGATGATATCCCAATCTTAGGTCAATATCTGAAAACAATATAGATCTTTAGAGCTGGTCAAAGAGATCATCTATTCAAGGTGGTGGACACTGGTTACTTATTGTAATTTGGTTCGACCAACTATAATCCATGAATAAATATAGAGTCTCGTCTGCCTTATTGGTACAAAGCACAAGTGAACACCAAGAGGAAGTGTAAGGTCGTATAACACCTTTGTCCTCTAGATACTCCAACTACTTCTTAGTCTCCTAGACCTCAGTAGGTGCCATACATTATGGAGGAATGAACACTTAGTCTGCTCCTAGAATAATATTTTTCAGTAAATCTACCTCGATCTCATGAGGTATGCCAGAAAAATGATAAGGAAAAAAATCCCAGAAATAATCTACTATGGGAGGAAATTATAACAGATGTAATACTTTATTCTTCATGATGAGACTATAAATTTGGTTGGTCACTCAACTTATCCCATGATTCTCTTTTCAAACTCTACTAGCCTTGACATCCCACTCACCATTGTGTAGATAACTTATTTCATATAGTGATGTAAATGATACCCTACGATGATTACATTATACAAAGGTGTGATATGGATCTAACCAATCTATCCCAAGAGTGACATCAAAGCTAGAAATATCCAGAAAAAGAGGTCACATAAAAAAGGCTAACTACCTACCTCAAGTGGATTGTGACTTTATTGATGTATTCTCTCTGACTATACTCCCAACAGTGTTTACAGTGTCCTTACACCCCAATAATATAGAATTTATAGCTTAAGACTTCCCATTAAATATAATGAGATGATGGAGTGTGAATCACCTACATCTAATAAATAAGATACTATATTAGAGGATACTAGAATTGTACCTCATAATGTAGATGGTTATGCACCCTAATCCTAGGGTATCGGTTGCAAAGAATTAAACTAGCCTGATTGACAGCCATGTGATGTAGTTAGAGAACCCTGAGTAGGAGCATTATCTTGTGCTAATGATCTGAAATCTAGATACCATGGACATAACCACCTCCTTAGCTAGTCCTTTCATTTATACTCCAACTCCCCACCTGATTTGGCATAAAATAATCTTCCTTGAATATGAAGATGGTGCAGATCCACTTCTACTAGAAGTAGATGGAATGGTTGGACATAACCTCTTAAGATGTATTATATGACTTCATGCATGAAACTACATTGCGTCTCTACCATAATTAGGCTTCAGATTCTTCTGTCATCCACACTGATGGCACAAAACCGAGATAACAATGTGGTTACTCACAGTTCCATTCCTCTACCCCGAATCCTCAACTGAACATTTCTGCTATGGTAAGAACAACTAGCTTGCCTCTCCATTGATCCTCTATGTGTGGTACTAACTCCTTTTCTCAGGTTTCTCTTAGTGATAAGAGCTTGGTTGATGATCTAAAATAAATTAAGCAGGTGAAAAACATTCACCTGATTACAGATGGCATATTGACACCCATTGTCAAAACATATAGCATGCTAACACTCATAACTGACTAAAAGTATTGAAAAGTTCTAAAACTCAGTAAAACACAATAAATTATCACTGAATGACAAAGAATCCTTATCTAGATGTATGAATTATCTGGTTAGGTCAACCCTCGGCATCTATGGGATGAATTTTTCATAGAAGTTTGACTAAAATCATCCCAAACCATGCCTTGGTGACAACCAGTTTGGGTAATCAAATCCCCCTGGTGCTTGGCTGAACCACGCAATATATTGGTGGAAAGACTGACCTCACACTATGGAGGAGTCTCTAGATTCTCAAAGATTTATAGGGTGGACTCCAGCCATGCATAGTTGTCTTTGGACCACCATCCCTTGAGAAGGATGAAAGATGTTGTTGTTGTAACTCAAGAGTCAGATAAGAAATTCTATGTGCATGTCTTGGAGCACCCTGTATATACTACATCAGATTTATGAAACTCTCATTGAGTTGATCTTTAGTTCCCATATGATGTATAGTAGGCATTGCCTCAAGTGAAACTTGACAGGTGGCTCAAGTCCACCACATCTAGAGCACGGTCATTATGCCCTCCTAGTGCACGACATGAGGGCATCATGGCGGCATAGGTCAAAAAATTACTAGAACATACCTAATATCAAAATTTGTGAAAAGATAGAAATACTAGTTAAAGAAACTCATAAGGATAAGGAATCACTACTCATGATATAATACACCAACTACCCACTTATAATTCCATGTATTGGTAAGTGTTCAAGTTTAAATTACAGGGGTTCTAGTAGGCGAAGTGTCTGTAGCATCTTGCATACTTATTTATGGGAAACCACTTATTTTAATATTAGTATTAACTTTCAATGATTCATTTTAAAATAAAAATATATCAAGATTAGATTAAAATGGACTTAAATTCCCTGAAAATTAGGGCCCATACCCATTATATCTGAAATCAACACCCGTTTAATTTTTTTCTAAGCCTATCAACATTAGGTCTCATAATGTAACATGTTATGTAAAATTGATTAACTCGGTAGACCACCCATTCTAAACCATGAGGGCCCATAAACCATGTGAATTGAATCTATAAATCACTCACTCATACCTAAAGAGTAGAAAATTAATAATATTACTTCATGAGCATCTCTCAACAATCACAAGAAAAATAGGAAAATAAAAAGCAGTGAAAATGCGTATACATGTAATAGAATATGTGTGGCATGTGAATTATATGTTCCTATGAGGATTCATGTAATAATTTTTATATTACTCCTTCCATTAGGCGAAGTATGAAATAAATTAATCAATTAGGTTAATAATAATAACAATCACATAGCATGTGTGTCAATTAAGAATGAAAGGACATCAGCTATAATAGGAAAAACCAGAACAACAAATATAAATCAATATACTTAGCATTTACCCCAAACATGGGTTAGTTACACCAAATCATGGCTTATAACAAAGTTCCAAAGAATTCATAATCTCTTTTTTATTGTCTACAAATAGTAAATAAAGAAAGGGAATTATCTGATACCACATTGTAACATTCTGAACCAGGCTTCCATTCAAATGTTCCCTAATCCTAGTTGGCCACACGGCCTCAAGCTCATCTCCATGAATTCCATTGGTTGAAAACTAGCAACGAGGCCCTCGAGTATGTATTTAGGGAGACTATGACCAAATTAAAATATTTCATAACGTAAAATAAATATAATTACAATTAAATAAACATTGTGATAAATAGATGGAATGGTAGAAGATGACACTATACACATTGGACTAGTAACCCACCATAGTCGAAAAAGGTAAAATAATATGAAATTGAAGAAACTGATATAAATACTAAAAAAATGATGATATTTTAATTAATGTATCTATAAAGTAGTAAAATAGGTTTACATGGAAGTAAGAAGGACATTATATGATAAACCATAAAAAGAAGCCAAAAATTATCCATGCAAGCCGAGCTCCAGTTTGGCCATCTGCTACCAAGCACCATCTTAAGAATGCAAGCAATATCATGTGTCAAAAGTAGAAAATTTCCCCTTGTAAACACCATAATAAATATAATATTATTCGATACCAATGGGTCATGGATATGATCTGATTTAAATCACATTAGGCCATAACCAATGATGTCTATGGCATCCAGTCCATGTAATATAAATATAAATAGTGTGTATGCATGCATATATAAAAGTAAAGTAATGTAAATACCCAAGTACATTCTTTATCCTCAAAAGGTGTTCTAACATGTAATCATTTAATTTATTAACTATTTTATTGTTTATATAGTAATTCATATGACGTATAACTAGAACCGGCACCATGTCAGGATAATAATAGTAAAATATCCATGATGAACCAGGCCTCCTTTGATAATGATAGTTGAAAAGACGATCCAAGGTAATCACCAAGGAATACAAGACCTCAAGGGTTGGTAGAAATAAATAATAATGTCTATCCCGGATAAAGGGGTAAGAGTTTAATCTAATGGATATTTCCCAAGGAATTCCACAATAAAATAATTCCACCAAGTCCAAGGAATCCATCCAAGGTAATATAGGATAAGCAATGAAAATCACCATGGGCGTATCCAAGGTACCTCATGTATATAGATGTAGCACTGAATCCAAGGAGGGAAACCAAAGAATCCTATAATGATAACAGATGGATCCTATGGTGTCATACCAAGAAACCACCAATAGAAAAGGATCGGTTTCCATGGTGGATATCAACCATGAAAACGAGAATTTGCGAATCAAAATGGAATGCATGAGTGATCAAAAAATTACATAGAGAATGAAAAGATGTCTTGAATATAACCAATGCCATAAATATGTCAAGTTTCGTAGATAATTGTCACCTTATAATTGATTCATTATATAAAACTAGTCCATGTAATACTCATGCCATTTAATAAGTCATTTGGTTCAAGTTGTTTCCTATAATTAGTGTGATAGGGTTAATAGGGAATCCAACAATTTAGTTCATTAATAATATTTGATTTATTATGCTCACTACATTACCTTTCATTGACATGATAGGGTAGGATAAGATAGTGCTACCATATAGAATTTATTTATAACAAACTATTCCAAGTGATATCCAAAATATAATTTCAAATTAACCATTTAAATTTTAATTCATTGTTTAGAAAACATACATTAGAAGGGTCAGGTGGAATTTACTATACAGGGGATGACCACTTCAATTCATAACTCATTTAATTATGGAAGGTCTTATTATTACCAGGTTCAATCCATAAAACACCCAAATGGTGGTGTATATAAAAATTAAAAATAATAATAATAAAGGAATATATATTGAAAATACAACAATTTTGGTGGTTGATATTGAGTTCATAACCTCCAAATATGGATAAACTTTATAACAAGGGTCTTATAATATGATTATAATGACTATAAGTAGTGAATGTAGTTTTAAAAATTCATTCCTGATGAAATAAGTGCACACACAAATTTGCCTCTTTATAAAATGAAACAAATTGAGGGACGATTCATAGACCACCTACCTTAAGCTTGTATGACTCTCCTCATCTAGTTTCAACCTTTAGTTTTCCCAAAATCAGAATAAATATGAATAAATGATAATGGTCTAGAAAATAGGACTTATGAGCCTGCATCTAAATAGAATTTTCACTTGAAACAATAATGAAGAATGGATAAAAAATCTTTAGTACGTACTAATGTGCATCTAGCATGAAGAATGGGGCTGGAATCAGACTACATATCAATGAACATGATACAAATTTATCCAATAGGGATTTGGGAACTCAATATGGGAGAAGAATCCCTTTTCTATCGACTAGAATGAGAAAAGGATTAATGGGTATGGTAAAACATTTCATTAAATTTATTTTGATAAATATTCCAAGAAGTAGGGTTCACATGGTTTCACTTCATGGTTGGAAAAACTATGAACTAAAAGTGTATCCTTTGTTGTGATAACGAGGAACCCACATGGTCAAGTCACACAGTTAAGGACACCATGCACCAACCATGTTAATCACCCCTACTAAAAAATGTAGAAATTTCACATGAGTGTGCAACCCGTGGCCCATGGCTAGAGAAAAATATGCACCCTAAATGATCATCTATCGAGCCCAGAATGGTTTGGAGAGACAATACATGATAGTTTTCATGGATTATACTAATTTTGTGGCCTAGTTATTTCTTCCACTAGTAGGGTTTCTGACCTATGAAAAATCCTTAAACATCCCTTAAACCTTCATGAACTCATTAGGAATTTTTATTTGGTACAAAATAAATAATTATACCAAAATTTAAAGGATAAATACATGAGATAAAAAACCGAGTTCTCACAAAATAAGTAATTTTTTAATAAATCATTTTTCAAACACATTTATAAAACATGGTATTGGAAGAAAACATATTTCTATCCAAAGAGAAAAATGATGTCTGGTTTTCTTAAAACAATTATCATTTATTTTAAGTAAAAATGTGTAAAGAAAATGGTACTATTAGTTGAAAAAATCAATAATAAATAGAGGAGAAGAAAATGAAATAGATTATTATAAAATTATCATATAATTTCATTCAATGTAAATTCAATCATAAATATTCTCTACTAAAATAAGACTATGAAATAAAACCTCCTAATGATAATGGCATTTAATTAAGAATTAATCAATGACTCTCTTTTTTGTATCAAATTTAAATCCATATAAAACGATTTTAAATAGAATAATAGATATTAAAAATTAATTAATAATGTAATCATAAAATATCAATGACAATGAAGAAGTAATATAACTCAATGAAAATAAATTAAGTTATAAAATTCTATACCAATTGGTAGTTTACTATTCAAATCATCTTGGATGAAATAATTAAAATTGAAACAAAAAATACAATTAATTATTAAGGATTAATAATATTAAATGAGAAATTGGAAGTATATACATCGTATAAATTAAAATAGGTTCATAACATTACAATATGCCTCAATGAAGGGAAATTGGGACGAAAACCCTTACCTCATGCTTAATTTTAGTTCGACATGAATTAAACATGTATATAGTTGTTTTCAAAATGTTTTTAACTTACGAAAGAACTATATTAATATTTTTAATATCATGTATGATCCTTTTCATAACATCTTATCACCCTTTAATTAATAATATTTAATTATTTTCATTGTTTTGTTTGTTAATTGCCTTGTTTTCTCATTTATCCTTTATCATGAAGGTTCTAATTCATTTGAAAATTATATAGTTACATCATATATTTAATAATAATAATTAAATAGTTACCATATTTTAACATCAATTTTACTTTTAAAACAAATCATGAATAATGGTTATGAAAAATAAAGTACGTTGCGATCATGGAGATGGTAGGTCGTACGTACACATGAGTGACATTTTCATTTTCCAATGATCATCATGGAATGAAGGTATGTAAAATTTTATCATTGAATTATAATAATAATATGATATATATAATATTATTTCTTTTAAATATACCTATATATATCATACATTTGGTGTGGTGATGAAAATAGAGTCACATCGCTTCGCGAAGGCGGTAGTCCAAATGCACACGAACGATATTGTCATCTTTCATTGTAACAAATAAAATTACATATTATATTCTAATCATGATAAATATGAAATTAATATCATAAATATTATATTTTCATAACATATATTCATTAAATTTATCTTTATTAATTTCCATAAAATGTTTTTGTGAAAAATGAATCGCATCCCTTTGTGAGGCGGTAGTTTGTTATACACATGAGTAGTCTCATCGTACCCCCTATGAAATTGATAGTAATATTTATATATATATGAGATAATTAATTTAGATTCATAATTATCTTATAAATTTCATTTATATAATTTTTATAGATCATTATACCCAACCCTGATAGGTTATAATAGAAAAATGAATGACATTGATTCTCGAGGCCGTAGTCCGCCATACACATGAATGGTGATTTCAAAACCCATTTGATTAAAGTGTAAATTGTTTTAGGAATTGAAATTAACAAAAAATATATATAATAATATTTAATATAATATTTTTACTATAAATGTTTTTTTAATAATAATTAATGGATTTAGATAATTAAATAAAATAAAAATGTTTTTTGAAGAATGTTACGTCTTCTTCAGGTAACCACCTTAGGTGTTAACCAAAATCCTTCCAAAATTGACTTAATGACATAAATATGGTAACTACAATGAGTGTATGAATAATGGTAACTGGTTTTTTTAGGGATTTTATGATCCAAAATGGTTTGAATGTGTGAATAAGAGAGGATAAAAAATGTCCTTTTATAAGTGAGGTGAGTGGCATACTTATAATTTTTAAAAATAAAAAATTGTACACACGTTTTCATATGAAAAAAGGGTGAAAATAGATTATTATAAATAGATTTACATGATACAGTCTAAATACTTCAATAAAATATATTTTAAAAAAGTTTGTTTGTAATTTTAATCCTTATCGTCTTTGTTTAAGCCCAGATAAATCCATTTTTTCCATAATCGTGGATTTGTTTTCTATTTTTACTATTAATTACAGTGAAAATTATGTTGAAATTTTTGGAATATATATTTTTTATTCCAAATATCGAATCCATTCTTCCAAATTACATTCAATAAATATTAAAATTTTAATTTAAAATTAATCCCTTATATGCGACGAGAAAGATGGTTTTAAAAGAGAAAATGTTCAAATGTATACAGTGTTTATATCAAAATTCAGAATGAAGATTATTCCAATTGAATAAATTAGAATTATTTATATATAAATTAACTAATTTTAATTTTCAATTAATTCAAAATAAAATTTAAGTTTACAAAAAATTTAAACAAAAATACTGTTTTAAATTAAAACTCAGTATTTTTTTCATTTCATCAAAAAATGAAACATTTCAAAAAAATCTAAAAAATTAACCCTAAGATAATTTTAATATTATTATTTTAAAATGAATTTAATTTTTTGAAATAAATTTTTAAGAATTTATAAAATTAATTTTAAAATATATGCCAAAACGTGGCTAAATTCTATTTTCGAAAAAAAATTAGAAAACATCTATTTTTATTTTAAATGAATCATATTATATTTATAATAAAGATATAACCATAATATTAATACTTTATATAGATCTATAAATACTTTCCAATTTAATGGCTATGTTATAATGATATACTGTATTATAATTCACGTAGACTTGAGGTTTCTTGTTCTGTAAGTGATCAAATAGAATAAATTTAATGAAATACATTCTATGAGTTTTTTATGATTGGTGTTTCAAGTCTCATATACTATCAAATAAAATTTTATTATTATATAAATTTAGGTTTTTACATTTCCCAAAATTCATATCGAGGAAATAACTCTAGATATGGGGATTCATTGGGCTATACAAACCCTATTTGGCGGGGAACACTTGATCACCTTTTTATTATATGAAGGTTGAGCTATATTTCATCAAAACAAGTAAATATTGTAGGGAGAAAGAATTTTATTCCATCTATATAGATCAATGTCATTCCTCAACATCTCTACAAGATGTTTTTTTTATGGATCAACAACCCCAATTAGCAAAATCATCACTCTTCAACCTGGAGAAAATGAATCCTTGGAGAAGAAGGGATTCCTCTTTTTTGAGAATATTCACCTTTGTCTTCATGAAATCAGTTGCATTAATTGAAACTAGTTTCACTGAGAAAGGCTCAGATCCTAGAAATTATTATTATTCTCAGAATTAAAATTCTTCTCCCTTGTCTCTAGGATCTGTAGAGTATCTTGCATGACTCTATAGAGTAGAATATGTCCCCACATCCTTTGTGAAGATTGATGATTACCCAATGTCATCCCTGAAGACTCAGGATGTCGGCATATCTTCATGCCTCAATCATAGTGGAGAGGAATGAGGATATATACAGAATTCCTCCATGAACAATGCCCATATATATATACTCTCAGAACA
Source organism: Viscum album (assembly GCA_963277665.1). Classification (NCBI taxonomy): domain Eukaryota; kingdom Viridiplantae; phylum Streptophyta; class Magnoliopsida; order Santalales; family Viscaceae; genus Viscum; species Viscum album. The sequence continues at coordinate 1,266,701,878 of OY728143.1, read as the reverse complement.
TGGAAATGACTCCCCATCATTCATAGAGGATAATAATTCCTCTTAATGGTCTCTTAATCCTGAAATTATTTATCCGTCACCCATGCCCAATAAAATTGAATAGAGATAAGAATAAGAAGAAAATATCAATGATTCCCCTCCACTATTTTGGAATGGAATCTACACTGTCATTATTCATCTTAAATAAGTAAGTATATGTATAGTGAAATACTTGGGGCCTACCTTGATCAATATCATCATGTTTCACAAAGAACATGAGAAATACATCTCTTTTATGAAGAAACTTTGAGATGTATTCATAAGGAATTAAATTGAAGTTCCTAAACTCAGTCCCATTATATCCACCTATAACATCTCAAACTAAACCACCTTGTCCACGCTGAAAGGTCACATGAAATCATGCATAACTCCCTATATGAAATTATTTACTAACTAGTAGTGTGGGTCTAAGTCCATCCGTGGGGAGACTATACCCTCAGTATCATTCTATAGGATCAATAATAAATCCTAAACCATTTAATTAATGACTAGGGTGAACTTGAGAAAACTAAAGAGTGGTATACATGTCATACAATAATAAGCAGCCCCAAAATGGTAACCATGTCTAGTGTAAAAAATAAGTAGATAAATAAATAAATAAACATCAGGGTCATTGAGTTTATTTTATAGTCCACTACCAGCCACATGCTCCTCTTCTCATCAATCCAACATAAGGACATTTCATTTCACTGGATCATTAGTTCAGATATCTATAAGTGCAATGAAATTCCCAAGTAGGGTGTGAGTATAAGGCTCAGTAAGACACCACCAAGGAACCCTTAACTAAATTTTATAAATTATAATTTGTTTATTCTATGAATATAATGAACTCATTACATGAATAACAATATACAATCCTATACTGAGTGGTTGTGCACTAAACTAGCCTCTACAAACCCTTAATAGTTCTTAGTTCAGCAACATGAAGGAATAATGATCCCATTTCATGAAAAAATATTGTAATATAGACACAAGTCTATTTTCATTCAACTCAAAATCAAAAAGATATTTAGTCAATGGTTTACTCAAAATACATAAGGCATCAAGTCAATGGGCTCACCAGAATCCACAATCCATCGAGTATTAGCATGTTTTCTGATGTGGCTCTATTTTTTCATAGTTTTTCCACATAATTTTACTTAATTTTTAATGATTTAATTAATTATTTAATCACTTTTTACTAAATAATTTTACTTTTGTATTTTTTAGTAAACTTTGTTAATTATTCAATTTTTATAATTAATTATGTATTTTTAGTCTTTAAAATAATAATTTTAATCTAACTAAACTATTCAACTTTAATTATGTCATATCTAGTTTGGTTAACTTATGTTTTCCTGAATTTTTAATAAACTCACATTTTTTTATTAAACAATTATTTAATCATTGTAATTTTACTTAAATAACTTAGTCTTTATTTTAATATTTTATTTTTTTAGTTACATTAGAATAGGTTATCAGTGTAAATTAATGTGTTTAGTCTTCCTTCTAGTCATTTAAGTAAATAATATGTGTTTTTAATTGAATAAAATAGTTTGTTTTTAATTTTATGTGTTTAATTAGTTAATTAATTATTTAATTAAGAGTTTTTAAACATTAATTATATTATTTTATGTATGAAGTTTAATTATTAATTCATTTTATTTTGGTTTTAGTCTACCGGTGAGGTAGACAATAACTAGCGGTAACCAGGTTACCGTTACTATCTAATAGTGACCTTGCTTTTATCAGTGACCTTTGTCACCGTTATCCTTTCTTAGTGGTAACTCTAATTTTTAACCCATCCTCACTGGTAAATTTTTCTGGGTCACCGCTGCTAATTTATATTTGTTGTTACCTTGTAATTAATTTATTTAGTTATTTTAAATTTAAGACTTTTATTAATATAGCATTAAAAATTATCAAGTTTATTAATTTAATTGTTATCAATTAATACTTTTTATTATAATTTTAATGTTTTAATGTTTAATTTAAATCTTCTTTTAAATTTATGTTGTTTAGTTTCTTTTAATTAATTATTTTCAATTATAATATTTTTTGTGTTTAAGTTTTAATTTTTAGGTCAAAATATTTTCCAAAGGTCACCGTTAGTTTCTATTTATCTTGTAATGGTGACCTTTCTTTTCCCTTACCGGTAACCTCTTATTTTACACTAACGGTGAGCTTTTAATTTTTGTACCGGTGACTTGGTTTTATATCTGCAATAGTGACCCATTTATTTTCATTATTTCATTAACAGTGACATATTTATTTATTTTCACCGATGACTTTTATTTCCCTCTATCAGTAGCTCCTTCACCGATACACCTCCTGCCACACTGTTACCTACTCCTCACCGTTACTGCCCCTTATCTGTCCTCGCCGTTTCAACCTAAGTCCAATGTTACCATGTTTACTGACCTCCACCCAATCCTCCTAGACAATCCTCACCATTTCTTTTACCTCACCAGTAGCATTTCTTACCGGTGACCCTTGCAGCTTCCCTCCCCTTACATTACCTCACGGTCAAACCATTTCCATCAAGTTCATGCATTGCCCATCTTTTTACCTGTAAACTCTACTACCATTTCCTCTCCAGTTCTCGGTAAGAATGGTTCTACCAATCTACTCAACATCCACCACTTTTCACACCATTTTCACCATCTCCACCGAATACATCCACAACGACTCAATATCATAGAATCAAAGCAACTAAAAATATAGACTGGGACTAGTTTCAGACTCAAATCATATTCAATTCACACAAATAAAATCCTCAAAAGAAATTTCATTTTTGGATTTGAAAAAGAATAATTCCATACTGCAACTCTTGTTACTTCGTTCCTCTTCCGAATCTGATCCATCTCATCCTTCACCCAAGATTTCAAGCTGCTGGAGTTGTCGATTCATTGTGAGAAGATCTGATTGTCTGTTGTAGCTATTGAACCTTGTTTTATGCCACACAAGGGGAAGGAGCGAACCTCCGTTGAGTAGTTTGGGAGGAGTTGTCCTCCGCGAAGAATAATGTTTAGCCGCTATTTTCTGAGAAGATACGGGGTCGAGCTGAAGTGGGATTCACGCCACTGCTTGATGCATTAGAGTGAAAGAGTTTCGCCGCACTTATGATGACTGTCGCGCCGCGCTGGACTGGAGGAGATAACTGCTATAGAGTTGCGTTGAAGAAGACCTCCTCCCTTGCTCGTTCCATGGAGAAGAGGGGGAAATAAGAAGTGATTAAAAAAATTAAAAAAATAAAATATAAGATTAAAAGGAATATAAAACAAAAATTAATAAAAAGTTACCAAAAGATAAAGTTAAAGTTTTCACTTTAATTAAATCAAAGGAATATAATAGATTTTATTAAATTTATAATTCAAAAAAATATAATATTAATAAATAGATTAATTATAAATTAAAAGACAAAACTAAATTAATAATAAGTGTTAATAATAAATTAATATACTGAGTAATGTAAATATATAATTAATAACAATTATAAATAAACTATAAAATATACTTATTAATTTAAAAATATTTCAAATTAAAGTATTATATTCTAATTATTAAAATAAACTAATTAATGAATTAATATAGAAATTTAATTTCTTAAATAGTAATAATAAAATTATTAATACAGTCTAAAATATTTCTTTAATTACATATTTATTCATGTTTTTAATTTTTAATAAATTAGTTAAAAATGTTAAACTAAAAAATAAATTTTATTAACTTAATTATATTAACAAATTATTAATTAATTTATGTATTACTATAGTAATATTAAGTGGATAATTTTATAAATAATATAAAAGTAGATAATAATTATCATTTTATGATATTTATTATTTAACGTTAATTACTTTTTCATATGTATTTTAACAGTAAACATAAAATAATAACTATAACATCTTATTTTACTTTGGTTGAGTTTTAATTATTTCATTTTGTTTTTAACTTGTGCAGGTTCATTCAAGAGGTGGAAACATGTCCAAGTGCTTCCAACTAACTCATCCTGAGTTAGTTATGAGGGAAAAACTACGGTGACATTCCTATCACAGATAAAACGCACATGTGTGGTGAAAAGTGAAGAACTTTTTGGAGTCATCGGAACCAACCGATGACAAGCAGCAGTTGACAGTTGATTTATAAAGCAGAGTAAGTAGTAGATTTGGGGGATGCTCATTCATTCCACGAACAAACCAGACTCAAGAGCAGATACCTGAAATCAGTACTGGAGATTAGCAAGGGACCGAAGAGCCCGAGAGTAGAGTATTATTTGGGGAGTACTTATTCCCTTCGTCCAAAAATATTTTAATCTGTTTTCTGTTGTTTTTTCACTAAATTAATCAAGATGATCAAAGGATGAATTTTCTATCTCGAGAATTTAATTCTATTAGTTAATCTTTTAGTCTTCTTCATTCACTCTACATTTTTTGGAATTGTAATAAATTGGAAAAATTGATTAATGATTCTATGTTTCGTTGCTTTACTCCTCAATTGTTTTCTTAATTCATTAATTCAAGACCAACTACCAAGGTTGTTCTTGAATACATTTTCTAAGCGTCATCATCTTTACATCTGGAAATTTATGGCGAGTTTATTTCCGAATGTTATCCTTTTCTAACTATCATGCAGTTAGGCTGATTTTGGAGTGGAAAACTTCTAAAGTCAGTCTTCTGTGTGTTGAGTTTCCTGGAATGGGAGGCTTTTCACTTCTATTTCTTGAGGTGTGACTCAATAAAGTGTAGTGGAGAATATATCCATTAAACTAGTATGTTCAGATTCACGGGTATTACTTTTGATCTGCTCCTTCGACCCTGCTGCTTTATTTTAGTATTTTGTTCTCTTATGTTAGTTTTACTGTAGATATTAGTTTATTAGTATAATAGTAAGTGATTTGGCCTCCTGTAATCATCTTTTATCTTAATTATTTCTTAAAGAAAAGTACAAAAAAAATTAAAGTGAAAACAACTAAAAAATGCACACTCACTTCACTGCTGACAACAGTGGAGTTACTTTTGAATAAAACCTAGAACTCTCATCTGCCTTCTCTGTGGATCGACACTGCACCACTGTGCTAGTGTAGGTTAATAAATGTAATTTTTAAGGCCATGATGACCTCCAGCTTCATCATTTTCTTAGAATCATCAAGGTATCATGTTTCATTCATCCTACAAGGCTATCATACTCTATCATTTTCATCTTCGCATATCAAGAACAGACCCCCTCTAAGGGATAACCATACCATGATGTTCAACTGTCACATGTACTAAACAAAAATCCTATAAGGGAATGATGATACCCAAAAATATATTGCATGATAACAAACATCCCATTACATTATGGGATTAATAATAGCACCAAATTCAAAATTTGAATCAAAATCAATCTTGGGATTTATCTATTATAACAAATCTTTATGAAATGATTTCATAAAGGGACCCAAGGGATACATACATGATGACATGTGATCAAAAGTGAAGCATGATTATCAATTCTTCCGACACATAAATTATAACAAAGAAACACATGTAATAAAATACCGAAGAGGTAATGAACTTTCCACCTCAGAGTCATCGAGGTCAATGGTAATGATAAACCACCCAGTGCGATTCAAAAACTAGAGTCCAAACCTCAATAGGAAATAACACATGATCTTGTGCCTTATTGGCATAGTCATCGACACATCCACCCTCAATTTTTTTCATGGGTTCCTAGAACCAAAACCTTCTATTTTATTTCAAAAAGAAATAAAATAGAGAATGTGTTGATGCATTCTATCTCATAGATAATTACCAAATTATCATTTTAGTTCAACACATGTTCTATCAGTATTATATTTAGGATTAATTATAAAATCACATTTGAAATTATAAATCTCTCTAAATTAATTCTATAACAAATATGGTATTCATTAAAAATAATTATTTGATAATTTTATATAATTATCCTTAATAATTTTTAAAATTACCCTTGGATATTTTTACATAAATTACCCTTTGATAATTCAATATAATTATCTTCTGGTAATCCTTATAATTATCCTTTTATAATCTCACATAATAATCTTTTGATAATTATTAATAATTACCCTTTGATAATTCAAATTAATTATCATTTTATAATTCTTTATATTTATCCTTTGATAATTTTTCATAATTATTTTTAATAATTGTTTATAGATTATCCTTTGATATTTTATGGAATTATCCATTGATATTTCATTATTATTATCTAATAAAAAGTTTACAAAATTATCTTTTTATAATTTTTTAAAAAAACCTTGATATTTTTTATAAATTTTCCTTTTATAATTTTATGGGATTATCCCTTGTTAATTTTGGGTCTTATCATTTCATATTAAATCTAACCAATTTTCAATATTTATTGATGATGGATTGTGGAGGATAAATAAAAATAATAAAAATAAAATTCAATAACCAATACCTTACCCTCATTAGGCACCCCACACATGAAGAGGGAAGGAAGGGTTTGCAGTTCCTTGGGAAGGGATCAAAGTAGATAAAAGGAGCTTCGCTGGTCATGCACATAGGATTTTTGGAATCACTAGTACATAACAAAAACAACCAATTATTAAAGTTGGCTATTTTATCTATTTTAGGATCCCAACCCACATTTTAGATTTCAAGGACCAAAAATTAATCCATTGATTTAATTTTAAATTCTATAAAAACTTGAATGCAATGTTTTTAATTTAACCACATTGTGATGTTTCTATCTTAAAAGGGTTGTTTTCAATGTTTTTGGATAAATTCCATGTGATAGTGGTGGAAAGAATCATGTGGAGGAAGGTGAATAATAAAATTAAATTAAAAATGTAAGTAAAAGGTAATAAAAATACCCTTACATGCTATTTAACCAAACACCTAATGTGTTCAAATGTTAGTTCATGCCTGGGGTAAAACCGAAATTCTATATTTAATGGTTTCATCATATTTCCCATCTGAGAAACTATTTTGTAGATACACCATTATTTATAAAAAACCACATGCCTGAGATTTAATATTTTTTTATTTTTTTATAAACATACTGAGCCTCTACAGGCCCCGGAATCCCATATCGATTCCATGCTTACCTCCAAAAATATTCCATATAATATTTCAAAGTGTTAATAGTGATTTTATGCTTACATGAACCCACTTAAAAATAATTATTATGTATATATTAATTTAATAATATAGTTCCACTCAAAAACACTTATAATTAGAAACAAAAAGGGTTTGATTATCATTTAAAATTGATGATATTAGAATTGTACCCCCAATATTGAATTATTATCCCCAATAAGTAACTCTATCAGTATTGATTTAAAAACTCAAGACACTGATATAAAACATCATACTCTCTCTCCCATGTCTCCTCTTATATTTTTCTACACAAACACCAAATCAAAATAAGTGGTACCATGTTCCCTTGAAGGACGTTCGGAATCCGGTCTATAATCTTCACTAGATGATCCTCATAAGATTTATCTCCCTCCAACTAAATTTCCTCAGAGATGATGACATGCATATGATCGACCATGTACCTCTAGAGTTGTGACACCTGAAACATATCATGAATACCTATAGAGAGTGAAGGAATATCCAAATGACATGCCACTATTCAAAATCATTCAGTGATCATGAATGGTCTTACAAACAATGTTGATGGCTTCGCTTCCTCAAATGTTGATGTCCAAACCAAGATGTCACTCACAATAAAACCATATTTCCCACATTAAAATCCAAATGCCTCAACCTATGGTCAGAATATGATCTCTTCTAACTCTGATTAGAGATAAAATTCTTCAAAATTATCCATAATATCTGGGAGGTCTCATGAACCAGATTGGACCCACACCTTCTGCCTCACCTGCCTCGTGCAAACAAAGTGGTGATCAACATGGTCTCTAATAAGGATCCTCAAAATGATCCATCTAAATCGATTCTTAGTATCTATTATTATACTAAAAATCAACCAAGGATATATAATCATTCCAATATCTACTAAATCTACAACATAATCTCTATGAATATACTCTAGTATTTATAATGACCTCTCATAATATCTATCTAGATGAGGATGGTGCATTGTGATCAAACTCAGTTGAGTCCCAATATATTTTTGTAATAAATATGAAAATAACGATGTTAAACAAGATTATTTGTTTATACGACACTCAAGCATACTCCATGTACATGTATGATCTGAAGGATATATATCTTTCTCAGCTCTTCTATTGATTAAGTCTCTTTGAGTGGTATGAAGTGTTTTACCTTTTTTAGCTAATCAATAATCACCCAGATAGAATCATGGATCCTTGGGGTCCTGGGTAACCCATCAAAAATTCCTTCTTGGAAACCTCATAGAAATCCACCAGGATGATGGTGCTCAACCATTACCCTCTAGAAGGTAAGGCATCTTCACACAAATCCAATGATTTCGATCTTCATACAAGGCCACCAGAAATGACACTTAAAGTCATATTACATCTTATCATAGTGGGATATACAAACCATATTGAGGTGTGAAAGTCCCACGTCATCTTCCCTCCGATGGAAGTAGGGACTACCACACTCTTATTCATAAGGATCATATCTTCATCACCCCAATTCCACCCTAGTATCAGGTCACATCCATATAGATATTTCCAAATCATCTCACATATGGGTCTAACTCCACACCATACTTTACCTGATTAACTATAGGAGAGTTTAAAACAAAGAGATAACAATTAATTGATCCATGATCCTCCAAATAATTCATCCTTTTAATCATCCAAAAAGCTGGTATATAACCAATTCTCCACAAAAGGCCTCTCACCATACTCCGGATCAGCAGGAATTTACGTCTAAGAGCATCTATAATGATGTTACCTTTCTCTAGTACATAATCTATCTTGAAGTAAAACATATGCAGATACTCAACCCAGTTCCTCTACTTCAGATTTTGGTCCCTCTATGGGAATATTTAACGAAGGATATTTTAGTAAATGTAGATAAAAAACCTCTCTCCAAAGATATTTTTTTCCAAAACATCATATTTTGGACCACTTTTTCTAGCACCATTTATTTATTTGGGTAGTTCCATTTGTGGGGCCATAGCTTGACTAACCCATAAGCTACTACCTACTCATGTTGTTTCAATACTGGTCCTAAACCAATGATTGATTCATCATAATATATGGAATATTTGTTCCCTATATTGGGTAGTATTTTCACTAGAGTTAGTCAACTTGCCCTTCAGATTAATTAATTCTTCTTCACATTGATCCTTCCACTAAAACTTTACACCTTTCTTTATCAATAAAGTCATGGGTGTTGATAATAAGAATAATTCCTATATAAACCATCATTAATATCATGCTAAACCCAGAAATATTATTATCTTTAACTAGTTCTAGGGAGGTGTACAAAATATAAATATATATAAATTATCTAGGTCCATGTATGTACCTTTTTGAGACATCATACATTCTATGAATATTACCTCATGAATCCAAAAGTCACACTTCTACAGGTTGGCATAAAGTTGATGTGCTTGAAGAATACTCTTGAATACTTAGAGGTTCTTATCTTGTTTCTATAGTGTCAGTGATTCGATATATATTTTTTTAATGAATACCATTATGAATGAGTCTATATATGGGTAGGATATGTTTTTCATGAGATCGATGGACTTTGATGGCATGTTCGTCAGTTCTAAATACATCACCATGTACTCATACATAATATACCTTCTCTAAAATCAAGTATTTAAAATTACACCCTCTAGAACTCAAAAATGGTGATATCCCAACCAAAAATCAATCTTCGAGAACCTCCAAGATCCTCAAAGATAGTCAAAATATCATCAATCCCGAGTAAGGGATATTTTTTCTTCATCATCACCTAGTTCAACTTCTAGTAATTGATTAAGTGATAAATATTACATTATTCAATCTTGAAAAAAAAATCACCCAATAGTGAAGTAATCATCTAGATAAGTCACTTACCCTCTAATTTATCAAGATGAACCGTGAGAAACTTCATCACAATTGGTGTAATACGATATAGGGGGTATCAAAATGGGTTGTCTAATAGGAAAGAACTCAATATCAACATAGGTCAAAGAATCATACAATGGTTTTAAATCATTCTTCAAATACCTAAGGCTCTCCAATTATCTATAAGAATTATGAATACTAGATTTGATATCAGGTCATATTTGACCATAGTTATGAACTTTTAGGCCAATGATATGAACTATGTTAAAGAATTGTGGTTAAAGAAACCCTATTGGGTAAACCACAGATTTGGTGTGGGATTATGCTCAACGATATTATCCAAAATGTCCAATGTTAATGTAGAAAACATACTCCCTTATAAGAGTATTTTGGCTTGATACCCAAGTACTCCTATAAGACTACTTCATGGTGACATATTTTCTGATGTGATAGAAACACTTTGGAAAAACTGATTTTTTAAGATAAACCATATTCATTATATGTGATCGTAAAATGTTATCCCAAGATTCTACCCATAACCAATGGTATAACCCTTCTAGAACTAAATTTGGTCTTTCCTCCTATATATTAGTCACATTCATCATATTTATACAAACACCACAACATTCTCAGTTTAACTAATTAATTCCAACTAATATATGTAGTAAAATCATGCAAAATAGATATATCAAACAAGGAGAAACTATCTTATACATATAGTAAAAATCAAGTAATTTTAATTAAATAACTACTATGAATCACAAAAATAGGTTTATATTTTATATGTGAACCTACATTCCTAGTCCTGAGGAAAGAACACGCCTAAAATCTAATAAATCACATAGTATCATCATGTTCATCACCCAAGGTTAATTTAATCAATGGTAACAAAAAAATATAACCTCTCACACTTTATAGAAACATGGAGGTCCATTATACAATTTTGGTTAGACATTGTCATACTTCCAATTACAAAGTTCAAAACATCCTAAATCCTATCTATTTTGTCTCAAATCAATGAAAGGAGAAGAATAAAGTTAGTGAATCCAAGTCTTCTTATGAAATTTTCTAATATCTCATCCTAAACCACTAGGTCTGGGTCAGATGATCACATAACCTCATATGTGCCTACCCATACGCAAGAGGATGTCGACAAATAGTGAGGGTTTGATTCCCTAAGTGGGGAGATTATAACCTCAAAATCATGTCATATGATCAATAATAAATCATAAAAAAATACAATAAATAACCACAGTGGACATAAAGAAACTAAATAATGACATAAATTCCATACAATAACAATAATCTCCCAAAGTGGAAAGCCAATATAGTGTATAAATAATCAGTTAAATAAAAAAATAGAATGTTCATCTAGATTCTTTCATTTTTCTCTACCCGCTTTTCACTTCTCTGCTCATCCACTTATAATAGGGACCTTTCCATTCTCTAGATCTCTAGAAATGAAATCTACAAGCACACCAAAATTCATGAATATGGTGTGATTACAAGTATCAGTAGGACACCACCAATAAAATCATAACCAGGTGTGGTTGAGAATAATAGGTTTATTCCCTAAATATAATAAATTCATAATAATAATAATAATATGATATAGTCTAAAACTAAGAATTAATGCACTAACCAAGCCTCAAAAATCCTCGGTTGTACCTTCTTTATCTTGATGTCGAAATGATGATCCCTAGTCATTATAAAATTTTCCTAACCTAGATACAATGTTTCTGGCATTCCATTCAGAATCCAAAAGGCATAGAAGGGTTATGATAATCAGAATCTAAAAGTTATATAGTTTCCATGATACTCATAGTCCATAAGGCATTTAGTCAATGGGGTACTCTGAATCCACAAGGCATTGAGTATTATCATGTTTCCTCTGAATAATCATGTAAACATGTTACATTGAGACCACAAGCCTATAATGATCCACCATTGTGTTTATTTCACATCAAAGACACTCCCCCTATAAGGGATAAAAACCATAATGGTCACCTATCTTATCTACCTAACATAAATTCTATAAAGGAAATATGATAGACAATAAGGTATATCATTCTTGAAAACATATAACAACATCTTGAGATAAATAGTATCACCAAAGTCAACATGTGAGTCAAAATAAAACATAAAATCTAGATTTTCTAACATATATCATGAAAACAATATCATAATGGGTCTCACATGCTATACCCACACAGAGATTTGATCACAAGTCAAGCATGTTTATCAATTATGCCAACACATAGATAAGAACGAGGAAACTTTTATAATAAAAATCCCAAGTGGTAAGGAACTTCCTACCACAAATTCATTGATATAAATGGAAAGACCTTTTATGTTTGGAATATTGTAGTGTAAATATCTACATTCAAGAACACATGTTCTTGGGCCTTATTATTTTTTTCGTTGACACATGAATGGTGAAAGATTTTCATGTGTTCCTAGAACCAATACTATCAATTTTATATCAATCAAAAAATAAAATATCACATTTGGTTATACTCTATCTGTCTCGAATAGTTACCAAATTAACATTTTAGTTCATCAAATATACTAGTGGTCTTGTCCTAAAGGTTAATTATAAAACCCCCTTTGACATTATAAATCTCTATAAATTAATACATGAACCCATGTGGTAGCCCTGAAAAATTAGTATTGGATAATCCTATATGATTATCCTTGATATGTTTTCATAAATTATCAATTTATACTATATTATGACTATCTTTTTATAACACTTAAAATTATTATTTGATAATCTCACACAATTATCATTTGGTAAATTTTAATAATTATTCTTTGATAATTCAAAGTAGTCATCATTGGAACGTCATTTTATTTATAATTTGATAATTTTGATTAATTATCAGTTGAATATTTTTTATAAATTATCCATAAATAATATGTAGAATTATCCCCCAATAATTCAGTATTATTAACTAACATTTTTTTGTATAATTATATGTTGATAATTTTTAACAAATTATCCAAGATAATTTTTATAAATTATCCTTTGATTATTTATTCAAATTATCTCTTGATAATTTTTTATCTTATGGTTTAATATTAAGTCACACCATTTTTAAAATTTTATGAATATGGAATTTGAAAGATAAATAATAATAATAATAAAATAAAATAACCAACCGATTACCTTTCTAACATGCCACACATAGGAATAGATAATTAAGGGTCCATCGTTCTTAGAGAAGGGATCAAACAAGATGGAAGGAAATTCATGAGTCATGCGTAGAGGAGATCGAGGATCACTCAAAATCGAAGGAACAATCTAATAATGAAAACTATGTGGTTCTGCTATTTCATGATCACAAACCACATATGTTATTTCCATAACTGAAAATTAATCCACTGATTTAATCTGTGATTGAAATAAAACATGAATGAAGAGTCTTTAATTAAACCAAATTAAGATTTTTCAAAATTAAATAGTTTAAAATGATTTATTTATAAGGTATTTTGATCAATGTTGTCTGAGAATATTGGAATTATTCATGTGGAGGAAGATTAAATTGAAAAAAGAAAAAGAAAAATGAAATAACATGAAACAAAAAAGGTAAGAAAAATGACCCTTACGTGTTATTTAACTAAAACCTTGATGCGCAAAAAGGTTATGATGCATCTAGGAAGAAAACACATGTTATAGATTTAATTGTGGTCTCAAATTTTTCTTCTAAGACATCATTTTAGAGATATTCCATTATTTCAGAAAAATCACTGACACAAGACATAATATATTTACCCTAATGTGTGATCTTACCAAACATGTGAAAGACACTATAGTTTTATCACACATTTAGTAAAATATGAGATAAGGATTTAATGGAGATATCTAATTTCCCATATGAGATAGAATTCTAGAGAAATTCCATTATTTTAGAAACACCACATGCACATTTTATAATATATTTAATATTCTTATTATCTCAATATTGAGAATCTATGGGCCCTTGAATCCAATGATGACTCCACTTCTAACTCCTAAATTATTCCATAGAATATTCCAAATTATTAATAGGGCGTTACCCTTACATGAAGCCACATACAAAATCATTTACATGTTAATTTTTATTGAATAATCTTGTTCCAAAAAACCCCATATAATTACAACAAAAAATTGTTTCATTGTCATTTAAAAATATAAGATATTACACCACCCATAATTTTGGTTCTCTTTAAGATTGTCATTTCAATAAGTAGGTATCCAGGAAAATCCATCTGACACATGACTTCATGACTGAATATGATATTTCGATGATTATCATATGAAACTTCTTTTTGGAGATTTGGTACCAAAAATTCTTACCAACATCATCCTTATCCAGAATAATATCAAGAATATAAAATTTTTCATTGAATTTCTGAATCTCTACATACATTTTCCAATGGATTAATTCCTAGACATGATTATATAACTTTTTATCATTGCAACATCTGGTTTTCTAGTTATCTCCTTCATAGGTGTATGTTTCGGTTATAATCAAATTCAGATAGCCCTAGAATATGAGGAAACCATACATTTTAGAGCTCCATAAGGAGTTTATTCTGATTGAGAAATTCCAATCGGCTTAAAGAATGAGCTAACCACATATCAACATACCTTGGATCAAATATTAAATAACTTTCAAGGGAATACCATGGAATACTATGTGGATGATCTAGTGGTCAAATATCAACAATATTTTGATCATCTCACAAACCTTTAAATAGTTTTCATTAAACTACTACTAATAAACAAGAAGATAAAAACCATAAGAGGTGTTATTAGGTAAACACTAGGAATTTTTCTCTACTTCAAATTATACCATCTTAGCATTGAGTCCAACCCTGAGAAAACCAAGGTAACCATTATAATTACACCTCCTAAAAATATCAATGAGTTTATAGGACTTCAAGTAATCCATTTCTATATCAAATAATTCAAAGTAATCCTTGAAACTAAGTTCATACCCTTTACTAACCTTGTGATAAAGGAATACACCTATCGGTTGGGTGAATACTATTAGAAAGCTTTCAAAAATATCAAGAAATACTACTTCATCCCATTGATATTGATGTATTCAATTGATAGAATGTTGATTATAATGTATAGGGATTATATGGGGAGATCACATGGTGCCTTTCTCACATCAATAAAATATGTGGGAAATGTAAATGGAATATACTACCTCATCCTAACAATTCTTTACACCAAGGGTCAATACTATGACATTCAAAATAATTTCCATGCACTAATCTTCACGATATAGACGTTAGGAAAATACCTACTACATCGCAAGGTATATCTAATCTATCATATTGACCTAATAAAATATATCCTCAATCATCTGATGTTTATTTTAAGATGAGAATGGTTGTTGTTCATCCTACAATAATTTGATATTCATTTTGTAACACATAAGGTAGTCAAAGAGAATGTGTCAGAGGAATTTCTTATAGAACACCTTACCACATAATTTATTATTCTTGGATATTGAATAACATGATTAATAGGTAATATTCATTCATGACACACCCCAAATATTGGAGATTTATTTTGATGAGTCTTTTAGTGGTCCAACATGAAGAAGGATGGAAAACCCAAAACTCAATAGAGTTGTCTTGGGGATTGTCTTGTTCCTTATTTCTTTTTATATTCTAATAGATTAACTAAAAAGGAATACAAATATCATCTCTCATTATATACTCATAACTTGATATACTAGTACCATTTTCTAGATTAAATATCAAGGGTAATTCATAGTTAGTAACTAATTATATAAATGGTGAACATACTATTAAAAAAGATGAAGTAATTCCCCAACTCAGTTATATATGAGGGTTGAAGGATAAATTTCCCTATAAAACAACAATATCTAATATCCAAAATTTAAAAAAAATCTTTTAGAGGAATTGGATAATGTATAAATTATTTTGGAAGATCCATATCAAGATGGAATAGTCATTAGTATTGCAAATCATAGGATGGTGTCCTATTTCTTTGGTAGCAATTCGAAAGAGATCTGTGATATCGACACCACTCCTAAAAAAGTTGAGTAGATAACTAAATTGAATAATACCACCATGGGTTAGATTTACCCCATATTGAATTGCACTAAATTGGAATTTTATCATCAGACTAAGTATACATTGAGAATACCTGATGGTGCGTCATCAACTTTATCCTTTATGATAGTCTAATTTCTTAAACAGTCCTCTATAACTTTGGATTTTGTGGATTATTCCTCAGATGTATTGAATATGGAGAGACCCTCTTGGTTATAAAAGAATTATATATAGGAGTTTTTAGCTCTCAGAAATCATGGACTAGGACATCCCATAAGATCAGATGTCTTGGGTACTTCTATCCATCCATTACACAAGATTGTGTGTAATTCACTAAGAAATGTAATTCTTGATAGATACATGCTAATGTCATCCATAAAACCCTAGAATTAGTGTATTCTTATATATATTCTTTATTGTTTTTCATTTTTGGAATCACAGGGATATATCCCTCAGAAATATATAGGTAGTTCATGTATATTCTTATTTCCACCAACTTTATCTCTAATTTGGTTGATGCTATATCCCTCAAGGAAGTTTTTAAAAAGGATATTATCAACTTTGTGAAAATCAAATATCATTACTAAATTTTTATCCTATCACATAATACTTATGAAAAATGAAACCAAAATTTTTTTTTTCATGTAGAAAATTTTGCATCAGTAATATAGAATTTTGTCTAACCTCTCATCCTGATACAATATAATGGAAAATAGATAAATTGAGGCTTCCAAACATAATATATATAACATACTTCAAAATATGGTGGATAAATAAAATAGGAAATATATTTAAAACCTATTAAATTATTTATAGTTTTATCACACCCCAATTACACATATATAGGTGACCCCATATTCACTTATATATAGGACAAAGCCATTCATCTATATTGAGGTCTATCTTTCCTTGCTTCATGTTTCCATTTACAACCAAGTGTTTAAAGATAAAAAATCTCATAAGACAGTGGATGATCTATAAAAAATTTATGAGAATAGATTTTAAACATTTTAGAACATATGAATACATAAAAATTGAGTAACATTAGATTTCAATAAGAAATTTCTCCTCCACTTTTTCCTCAAGGGAGAGAAACTATTAGTTATTAGAACTCCAATGATACTAAGAAATAATCATCCAAATCTTGAACCAATGTGGGGAGGACCCTATGTCATACATAGGTTTTACTCTAATAGATATTATTTCATGGTAAAAAATGATTGAGAGAACATCAATCAGATCACCATTACACAATTTCTCAAGATTTACTTTTCAAAAATATCTTATTAGTTCACTACGTCCTCAATGTATGACATTAAACCGCATGGTCATTTTTCTAACTCTATAACGCTAAAATATGAGAAAAAAGTCATCTTTATATGATTTTAAACTAAATAGTATACCATTCTCATTGTAGAAAATAAAACATCATGGTCAGGGTACTAATTGCGTGATTTGAAAAGTCAAACCTCTAAAGTTCTAGTGGAAAGAATTTAAACTATTCATCATAACATCTAAGTCACATAATGTAAATCTACATAGTATTGTCCTAGGTGTGTGATGTAAGAAAATTCTTGGAAAAATCCTCACCATATGATGTAAAAATAAATATTCACCATCCTCTATACATGATTTTAAACTTTATAATAAACATCCTTCTTAAATGAAGTTAACTTTTATGAAAACATCCACACAAAAAATTCAAAATCTTATGGTGGGTAATAACATTTTCCTATGTTCTAGTATAATATAGATGATCCCACAATTTCCTTCTGTTTCTCATAGAAACCATGACTCATGTGAGCTAAGATATTCTAGTCATTGGACTTATTTAAAATGAATAGAAGACACCATGATTAAGGATGGGGAATGACATATGGTCCACCCTGCAGGACATTAAATTACTTAGAGTGGATTACTTTTAAAATCATAACCCCCCAATATAAGATCCAGATCTATGTATTAGTTCTTAGTGAACAATCATCTTGTTCGTATATATAAATTCTCTCATCATGACTCACGAGCAAGATCTACATAGGGAATCCTTGTAAGAACTATTTGTGGTTTGATTCCTTCCCTTATAGGGTATTTAGTGATGCATAGATATTTTACCATAGGACTAATAGTAAATAAATAAATAACCCCTTACCTATATATGAGATTTATATATATGTGGAATTTCTCTCTAATAACGATGCATGCCTTTCTTCTGATAAAATCAGGATACTTAGTGATGCACGGATCCTTTATCCTTGGCCCATATAGAAATAAAGAAAATTAAAATACCATGCCCTGTTAAAAAATCTCAATCTATACAAGGGGCCTTTATCCATTTTTTGGGGATCCAATGGTTGTATTTATAATATCCTAACCTTATGTCATGGTTCACTTTACCCATGATATAAAACTCCTCATTACTTTCTTATGAATCAGATATATACAAATAATTTCTTTACCAGAACTATGTGTTCCTTGATTCCTACTACAATAGGATATAAATTGATGTCTGGATTAATTATATTAGGTCCATATGTGAATCCCAAAAAATAAAATGACACATTATAACTTAGTGTTTAAATATTTATAGTAATATTATGTTTCCTGATGGCACATCACTAAGGTGATGCTCAATTTTCTTTCCTTATCCTTGAATTATATTTCTAAATAAGAGTATTAATAGGAATTGTGTGTATATTAATATATAATTTTTCCTAATTATAGTCTAAATTTATATAAAGACCCCCCCCCCAATATATATTCATCTTTGAAATCCATTACTAAAATACACCTCATATGCAAGAGTCAGATCTACATAGGGGATTTCATAAAAGGGTACTTCATCTATGAATTTAAGCTAAAAATGATATCCATATACCTGAGATAGATTTTCATATGGAATACATTACACGAACTATTTCTGTATTGATTCCAATTTCATTTCAATATGTTTTGATACCTAAATTTTCTATTTTAGGACCAGCCATGAATCCCAATTCAACACCCCCTCATCTTAGTGTTCAGAACCCTTCCTTTGTGATGGGTTTCCCCTCTATTGGTTTAACACTGAGAATAATCCCTTCATCTTGTGCATGATTCAGGCATGTAGAAATCCACCATCTGATGTTCTGTATCTTATGAATCTAAACTATATAGAATTTTATTTCTTATCACATGAAGTTAAACCTCATGAAATATAGCCTACCCAATATGACCTTAAATTTTCCTGAGAATACTATTATATATGGACCAGTTTCCCTACACGAGATTCTAATTTTTGTAAGGATTCCCAATGTGGGGTTTTCCCCTAAAAATAATTTGAAGATAATTCCCATTTCTCAAAATTATGTCCTGATGATTAGATCATCCCCTATAATACAATAACTATTCATGTATTGATTTTTATTATACAACGAAATGTAGTGACATCCAAATCACATATTCCTGAACCATTCATTATTTATCATTCATCTTCACTCCATTCAAGGGAAGCAACCAAGTCATGGAAATATCAATTTTTAAAATGCATATATTACTTTTTATGATCATCCCTTTTCATAATCCACACTTTATATCTTAGTGTCTTAGATTTCTGGAAACTTTTTATTGATATCGATAATGAGCATATTCAACTCTGAAATATACTTCTACTTTATTATGCATACATTCCACCGATATAGATCCCTACATGCACCCCCGATATGGCTTATCAACTAAAGGAATCTATTATCTAAGGGAAAGATACTCTCATATTTTTATTCCCCCTCAACATCACAATAGAACATGTAATTTAAATTTTCTCTACAGTCAACCTTTATATACCTATTCCGTACCTTTATTCATCATCCACAAACATTGAGTTGTGGTTTACAATAACATCACTCTTTATTCGAATGATTTTGTGGAATTCTTAGTCTTTAATACCCCATTTTGTTTTTTATTCTCACTCATCAGGTCCATACATCATATCCATAAATGGTGTTAACATTCTCTGAGAAATTATATCATGGAATTCGACCCCCCTCCCTTCACATCGGTTTTTTCTTAATTCTTGTTTTATAAACCATATCTCTTGTTTTTTAGTGTTGTGCAACCATAAAATCAGCAATTATGGGTGAAATTTATATGAACATCAACTTTATCTCTCATTGGTCCAAACCATAAGACCCTAAACTACATGTGAAAAAGATTCAAAACTTCTTGGTATGAAACCTATATGGGGATTATTGAACAAATTTATAATACTAAATCGCTAAGCCTCACACTCTCACGAATTATGAAAAAAATAGACCAAAAATTGAAATGTTTTCAATCATGAAGGGACCATTTTATAGCCCTAGAAAAATTATATCCATAATTATCAGACCCACTCATTTATAAAAAATGTTAGAGTGGTGATAGATCACATCTTGCTACCATGATCATGTGTTCCATGAATAGTGGTGTAGCCTTTAGGAATTAATTCCATTTATTGAACATTCCATTTCTTCCAAGAAACTATTTCATTTTGAAAGTTTACAAATCCGTAGAAATATTTTCAGTAATCAAAAAAAGAATATTCAACTACAAAGGATAGTTCTACTTAACTATGAATGCATGCCCCAATAAATAATTGTATATGTTCCGCTAATATGATCTGTCGATCAGATGAATATAAGTCTAAATGGGGTATCATATAATCTCTATATGCACGTACAATATTTATGTGGAACCCATCAATCAAATATAGTCAGTGGTCATCACTAGAATCGGTGTCTCATCTCATCACCCTGATTAAAATTTCTTGTGATTTAATTTACAAATTCCAAAATCCAACTATTCAAGTGGATTCAATACCCTTAATGTTTCACACATATTCATTGTGCTCATCTTCTGATAAAATATTTTAGATATCACCCTTGAAACATCAAATTTTCCTCATTATGTAACATTAAACTAAATAGAATGATAGTACAAGATTTATGAACATAAACTGAACCCCCCATTTTTAAAGGATAGTCTATGATAAAAATAAACCCTCCTTAGTGTAAAAAATAATGGACCAAATTTTTGTCACATTATACATTGACAGTCCCCAAATTGAATCGGTATCTCAATAATGCATAATCATGATTTATAATTCTCTTCAAAAATATAGCTATAATATTTACCTCGTGAGATCAGACAATCAGGCTTTGAAACACAATTATAGAAAGTCGGTCAATATATTATGGTCCTTGTTATTGGGTTGATTGAGATGTTCTATTTTTTTGAAGTTTTCTATGTCAGTAACTATGAGAATTAAAAATTAATGTCGAGTCTATCTAACCCATGTTACTGGATGGGAATCCTATAATACTTGGTAAAAGTTTTTCAACTTAAAAAAATATTCATTTCATAGTACCAACATTAATTCATTAAACTACATCTATCTTTACATATCTATGATGGGTCTGAGCCCCATATTCACATTGGTTTTTCCTTACCCATGTTGTCACATAGACGCATATCCTTTCCTTTAGTCAGAGTTGTTTGACCTTAAACATCAATCACAATGGTCTAACTTGCAATACATAAAATTTCCCAATGAAGTAAGAACAAAACTATCTATATGGAAAACCAAAAAATGGAAAACTAGGTAAAATTTGAGTCTCCACTCACTCAATATGTACCTCATGTGTTCTAGGGGAGATTCAGTGTTAGAAATTTAAAAGGATCAAAACTTGTTAGGCCAAAAACCCATCAACGGTGGACTAAGAAAAATCCAATTCCTTTCTTATTGGATTCACCTAATATAAGGCTTAGGAAAACATTAGCGCAATAAAATAAAATACTCAAATAGAAGTCAAGATGTGCTTTCTAGGCCCATTGTCCTAAGAAAAATTTTGATTGTTCATCTTCTCCTCTTTATCTATGGTATATTAGTCCAAATAATCCAAACCAATGAGTAAAGGAATAAATTAAGGTAGTAAACCCCTTTTAAACACCAGAACCATCATCTCAATATTTCCCTTCATGATCCTATTCACATTGAGAAAAATAATTCAATCAAATAGACCAACACATTTGTTATGTTGATGGTATATCTATATATACCCATATGTGATATGCGCCTATGTTCCAATCATTTGAATCAAGTATTTAGTAATAACTATTGAATTTTACCATCTATCACTCAACATTCAAATTAATTTAGGTTATCTTAAAACTTCCTTCATGATTTCATCAGTTATTATTAGGGTGATGCAGAATCCCAAGAACAGACAATTGAGAAAAAAATTGAGTTTACATTTATTAATCAAAGAATGAGAGAAGAATCCACAAAATTAGAGAATCACTTACTAATGATGAAAAATAAAAAAACCCCATTATGGAAGCTTGGAGCTCCCCAATATAATTCTATGATCCATAATTATTTTTTTGATGTTTAGTTATCCATGTGATTTTGTTCAATTCAATAAGGTGAATAATTGTTGCCATTACATCTACCCTTTTACCCTTAACTCAAGTGTCCTCTAGGATCTTATTGTGTTCCATCAAATTTCAGTGAGTGAAATATAACTCTAGTTCGAAGAATATTACATGATTGTGCTTTTTAATATAAAAATATATCTCAAGCTACTACTACACAGTAATATTCACATTTCATAATTGTGTCTAGGATTCTTGTAGAACAAGCATTTGATTATGCTTTCATATGTAGTGATTGGGCCACCAATTCTCAGTCTCATTCACCCAAGATCATCATTATTTTATCATAAATTTATTGATAATAGGAACCATAACTTCATAGATTAAAAAATAAATGGTTTAATAGTTGTATTATCATATATATATTGGTACAAAGCTCTCAAAAATTGGATTCTAATTTATTTCCTAGGCATGCTGATAAGTACTGTGATAAAATTTCAGTGACCCTTTATATAACCTATTTTCACTTCCAGAAGGTGGGACGTATTCTAGTATGAAATCACTAATGGAAATTTCACTAGGAGACAAATCCACACTAACACCTTTCAAACCTATTGGTTCTAGGATATATGCTGCCTCCATATGCCCTATATAATGAGATGTAAAAGTGGGAACTTCAAAATATTTAATGTTTTTTGTGATACTAAAACTTTGAATGATATAAACAGTTAAATTTCAATCTATAATGTTACCAGAAGGTAAAAGGAATACTCACACTTCTCCATCAGTATATTAGCTAATGTGGACTATTCCACCTCAGTTTTTAAATCCATACAATCATTACCCTAGACTTTTGTCTCCTCATTGGTGATTATATGAGATTAAATCACTTACATGATCCCAACTATGGTTACTAAAGGAGTATTCTCATTCTTTGTCAAGGCATGGTCATCCAACCATCCTTGAACAACCTTTAGACTGACCGCTTTCTTAATATAGTCAGTTGGGTTCTCCAGATGAGAAAAAAATAGTAGTAAGAGTATCATATCATGCTTTATTTAGGAATAATTCAAATCCACATCCTTTAGGTATAGTTAATGTGTTAGTGTATGTGGCCTCTATTTTAGAAAAACCAAATCTGTTACCATCTTCTTTATGTACGGTAGAAAATTTTATGGTATCTATAACTATCTAGATTTTATCTTATGTTGAAAGATACTCAGGAGGAATAATTGGAAATGTTATAATAAAAAGATATAGAAATTATTTCATAAAATCAAAATCTTGTTTTGTTTCCATACATAAATCTTCTCCTTCTCTTTCATTGACCAGATCAAGTAAGGTTATCACTACTTGTATATTTCCCACCATGGATGTTTTCCTATTAGTAGATACCTAAGATTAACCAAATTAACTCTAACCAGTACTCTTGAGACATTAAATATATCAATTTAGGGATAAAAGAGAGCTAGATCCTATGGTTGATAAATTCATAATGTTTTTATCTGAATGCACACATATATGCCCGGTAAAATCAAGTGTGGGTTTCAAAACTAACCACAATGAAGGACGCATTTATCCAAAAACTTTTCTCTCCACCAACATTTTAATTTAGATGGTAAAACACAATTTAATGCTACTAATAATATTAGTATTAGAGGGGGAATGATAATAGCCTCCATCCATCTCCTTATGCATGAGTCATTGGGTGGGTGATAATCCCCATGCCTCTGAAATAGACTATTTTCCACACTAATGGGACTTCCTATTACCATATACCATAGATACATCATTGGTTGTGACTATGTTTCCACTCCCTTAAATGTTATGAAATTATCATGTAATAAAAAGTTTCCCATCATAAATAATTATTCCTTCACAAGACATAAAACCTTAGGGTTGAGATATTCCTCTTATTCATAAATAGATCGGGTAACTATACCTTCGGTAGTGACCAGATCCATCATGTCCCTCACATACCTCGAATCAGAGACTCTGTAGTCTAAGGACTCCCCATCCATCCATGAATAGGACCCAAGTCCCTTTGATTTGAGTTTATTTCTATGAATCTCCCTCTAAATTAGTGTTTGTGAAACTAATGCTTGGATCTCTTCTTAGTAGTGATAGTTTGATCATCTCAACCTAGCCTTAGGTCACATATGTTTCTCTACTATGAGACTCTATGAATCTCATTTTTGGGGATGATTCATTGACTTTGGGGATTTGTAATTTTTCACGTCAGGGTTATACCTTTTGATTATCCTCATCTAGGAGTCACTACATTTTCAACCTAACAGATGCTACCCACCATCATTCCTTGAGGATATAAAAAAATACAAGAGTCGGCATATCTCTGGGTCAACCCGACATAATCACTCAAAGGAATCGATTTTTTTTCAACTTGTTCATATTATAGAGAAATACTAAATTAGATTTTTTACACAACCATCTGGTTATTGTCTAAAAAAATTTCTATTGATGGAAAAACAATTAGTTTTCTTGTGTACCAAACTTGATGTGTAAACCATTGAGGCGCATTATCCTCATAAATGATCAGTTTTTGATAAATTGAGGCTTTATTATTGATGGGTTTTGAATTGGATATTTATTTTTAAAAAATAATTTATATTTAGAGGAAAATCTCTGAACCTTTGAATCTAATCCCTTCATCTGGAAAAAAGTTCATATATGTGGTACAACTTGAATAAAGGGATGAAATTGGAATTCAGTGATGTTTTTATCAATATAGAGTTCATGTACATTATGATCTACTTCCAAACATCCCCATAAAACATTAAATGGCCTATAAATAAAAATGACATCCTTTCCTATGGGATCATGAAATAATAATTCATCAATATTTATTATCATAGGCCCTACTAATCCAAAATTATCTCATTGCTCTAGCTTTGTTGTCATAATAAATGAGCCTATCCTAGAACCGCTATAAAAGTTGTGAACTAGAAGTGGATAAGTCCTAAAACACATTTATTAAAAAATCAATAGATGGGTTAGACATGGTATGTTTGATTTAAATCTGTAACCCCCCCCCCACTTCATATAGGTCATTTACCAGTGTAAGAAAATATTTTCCTAACATTCCCTACATTTCCATTCTAGGGAATTCCTTTGGGAACATGCAACTCTACAATTTTCTATGGGGATCCAAGAAGAAATTAATCCCCTAGGAAAAAATTATTTTAGATCCTAATGGGAGTAACTTCCCATGATTTTAGAATCCTCTTTCAATAGTATATGGCCCAATTGGGGCGTCTGATCAGAATCCTCCCATAATTCCCTTGGTGGGATAAATTCATTGTATATTTCTTCAAGTATGGGTACCCCTTATAATTTTTAGATACCCAAAAATATGATTCAAACATATAAATTTGTTAGATAGGATGTATTATTTTTTGGGATCCATCAACTCAGAAACTCTAGGAACAAATCATATTTCCTATACACAAATGTTTTAGATTCCCAAAAATCTTTATAAATAGTATTTTCCTTAAGCTCATCCTTTAATCTAGGACAGGTATTTCACATAAAATATTTCCACATCCATTAAATAATGAAACAACCCCCCCCCCCCCATTGTGAGTATCTAATTCTTCATTTTATTCTTTTGATTTATTGGTAGTAGAACTATATAAAATGGATGAGAACCATTGTGTCTTGCACAATGAAATGTGAAGTTAAGTGATGCATCAGGCACATTAGGAAAGATTCTATTTCTTTAATATAGGTTACCTTGGCATAAATATATGATGAAATAATATTTGGGTACATTGTAAACCAATAATGTGGTATATGAGTGTCTGGAATCAAGATAAGAACATTTATCAAGTTCCCATGACCATATAACAAAATAAGTTTAAACATATGATACTCAGGATGATATTGCTTTAGGATGCTAAAAATATGTGGTAGGGAAGTGTTTTATTCATAGTAGTAGATTGATCCATCAATCTCAAAAAATTCATTTTATGTACGTTGTAACCACATCATATGAAACAATGATTGTGGGATATGACATTATTTTCCTATTATAAGAAAAAAAAATTCATTAGAAATGAACGAACAAGGTAAGAATGGATGGGAAGGAAAAGGCTATCAAAGGACACTAAAGAAATAACCATTTGATGAAAATCTTACTAAGTAAAAATTATTTCACCCAAGTCATCCTCTCAAGTACTTCTTACAACCAATTCATGAAAATAATTCACCTACTTACTCTGCGCAAGTACTTCATGCATGTATGTCATCCATGGAATTCACACAAATATTTTATCTAGGAATTTATCCCAACCTATGTGACCAGCATCAAATTAATGAAGGGTTAAACCCTTATATTCGTATATACCTTAAGGTAGAGTGAAATAATTGAGAGAACATATGTTGATTTCTTTATATTGCATTATGAAAAGGCACAAAAGGAGGCCCCCACCCACTATTTATTGGTTTTTCAAGGGAGAATTACAAATGTAAAATTTGTGTGATAATTTCAAACACAACTAGAATGAAACACTTATTCATGTTACTACTTCAATCCATCTTATCCTTATGTGAAAAGTTTTTATCTATTGAACAAATTATTATCACAGTAGTATAAGGGAGACCTTATGATTAAATCCCCCTAGTCTAAATTAGATTAAATCATAGGGGGAATTTATTAGTGCCCCATTTTACAAAAGTATGAATTCACTGAAGGAGTAAGGATACCTCATCACGTGAATAAAAATTCCTTGGTAAAGGAACTCTAAGTTCACCTAGGATCGGTGAAGTTTGTACAATATATGTGTGCAAGTCAAGTATGTGAAAGCAATTTTCATTAGATGGCTATATGTGAATGTCACACTTACATGCACCACTTACGCGCCTAACCACATTCACCCATGATACTAAATTTTCCTATAAATAAGGCACATAAACTTCCAATTTGAGCCTTTTTTGGGAAGATAAATAGGGATACCAAATATCTACTCACCCTAATCTCAATTCCATGTTATAAATTATATTCAAGAGAATTATTTAAGGCTAAAACAAAGGGAAATTAGATTAAAAAGACAGTGATTGAGTTCCCCAAGTATTATAAATATTCAAAACATTTCAAGGAATCACTTATTGTCTAGTTCATCAATACTAGGGCTATGAACCCTTCCTAGGAAATTCACTTACATACCACCCATCAAATGGAATCCATGGAGACCCCTTAGAACCAAAGACAAATCTTCACCCAGGTTTAGTAACCAATAATATATTCTCTCTCAAGTATTGTTGGGGAAACACTTCACTCAAGTATCAATTGGGTGAAGCCTCTTTATTTTCCCCACTATGAAGAATCATTATTCCCACCCTCACTAGGGTGAAGCCTCTTAATCACCCTTACTAGGGGTGAATCCCTCTATTCACTATCACTATGTAAAACCAATCTAATATGTTCCTATATTAATTAACTATACATTCTTAGTTTTCAGTGGTAAATCACCCATTTTCCCAAGTCTCCAATTTGGAACTATAATTATCGAGGCCACCCTCAAAGTTTCCATATGTATAGTATTGGTACATACACACTATAATACACTATGAAAATCATGTATTGTCATAATAAAATGATTCATAAGAGTTATCATCCTAGATAGGTAGAACCCTTAAGGGAATTACAATTGTGGACTCCCTTAATAATAGGGGACCCTATTAAGAAGATAATGAAGTGGTATACCTTGGTTTAGGAGGCTCATCCTGGTCCCTGCTCTATTCAATTCCATATCAATGATGGATTTTTATTTACTAAATGATACATGGAATAATAGAAATAGAATCTCCAACGCTTAAACCCTAACATATCATCCTAAAATGGCTATATTCCATTTAGGGAATCCCTCTTACAAATATCCCCTAATATTTCTTGAAGGATGTCATACTCCTCCTATTTCCATATCCTTTTTACCTATTAATAAGAAGGAAGATGAGAGAATGAGAATCCTTTTCAACTATAAGACCCAATACGACTCCATTTGGTAATACCAACAAAGATCCATGTATATTTATAAAGGGAAACAAAAATTCTTAATCCCCATTCAAATCTAATTTTCCACTCCCATATAATGTACATGATATTATATTACCTCTTCTATATCATAACATGCATGAATCAGGTGTGATTAGATTTATTAGTCGATCTGGCCATTATTAAAATTACAATACCTTCAAATGGGCCACCTATTAAGTGTAGGACTCAATTCTCTATTATTGGGCATCTCCATATGTGTAATCCCAACCCATTCCTCTCTTGTCAAAACATTCACAACATAGAAATCCCTACAAGAAAATGTTAATTGTGTAGTCAAAATTCTAGTCATATGATATAAAACAATATGACAACATCCTTATCATGTGAGGATATACCACATGGTATGGCTTTACTACATGACCCTAAATTGTGAAATTAAAACTATATGGGATTTGATTCTTGTTAACTAAGATATATAGGACACCACTCTATGGTATAAACACAACATCATCAACCTTAAAGGGGAAAAATTCCTTAGGAATCCATTTATATCATTCCTCTATGATCCATATTTCCCCCATGTTTGGACATCTCTTATAATAAGGTTATATTCCTTATGATCTATTCCCTCAATGAGGTCATATGACAAATAAAATCATTCCCTTACTTAGAGAGTCATATTCACTCCAATTATATCAATATATTACTCTCTGAGCTATATTCCTTGTGAAATCCATCCTTAATTGACCATATTACCTTTGAGGTCAACCAAAATGATTCTCTTATACATAATTCCCACACCATGCATCGCAAGGAATCATCTTCCTAGTTGACATTATAAAATGAAATTAAACTACATGTATTGATATTTGTCTCATGACTATAAAATTTATGACATATCCCATTAATTTCCACAAAATTATATGGGTTTTTATTCCTTTAAAAAGGATACATTGGAATCCCTTTTTATGGGAACAATTGTGATAACTTCAATACCTACCACTTCCTTGGATATCAAAAAACACTAGAGTTCCAAAAATTGAATATTTAATGAACAATATTTTAAAATTATACACAAATAATTAGTAAATAAAAAATATAGAGAACATATATTACATACATATCTTCTAATAAATGAATGTTAATGACAAACAATTTTCAGTTGGGGATCCAGTCTCACACGTGGACTTTGGAAGGATTCATGAAAACATCTTAAATCTGTATGAAAGTCGAAGAGTTGGAAAGAATCCCCTTAAAAAATGTGTGATGATCTTGAAATCACACACTCTTGAAAAATGCACATTTTTAAGCTTTATTGGAAAAACACCTTAGATATAACCTCTACATAGAATGTAGGCCTACAATAATGTCCACATCAAACTATCCTGAATTCATGGCTACATCAGAGTTACCCATAAAAAATGGTGTGATAGAAACCTCTAACTATAAAGGGGTTATAAAACCTTTAAATTTGTGATAAATGGAGAATTAGGGTAGAATAAATATTAGTATTTGGATTCATGCACATATATGTATCCTAAAAAGGTGGGTCTCCACCCTTTATATAAGCTCATCTATGCATGAATGGAGTCAAGGATCAACTTCCATTGTACTGTAAGTCACACTCTTTTCCCATAACTCGTTCTCATTGATTATATGATCATTTTAGTATTTCAAATGATTTTTATTTCTATAAATAAACTGCATCAATGACCCATAACCAAAGGTAAACCATTATAAATCTCTATAAAGGTTCATGCACCCATTACATTAGAGGAAAATTAATCTCAAGATTTTATTGATGATATACATCATATACATGCCACAGGATAGGAATTAGATATATCAAATTATATGACATAATTGGTTTGGTTTATATCCAAAAATATCCCACTTTCACTAAAATCCCATAAAGTATTTATGTAAAACTTCATAACTCTTTATTAATTGGCCAAAACTCTTTTAGATGCGATTTATCAAACTCAATTCATTTTGGAAAATAAATTTTACCAAAATTTAATCCTTATTCTATGTCCTAACTGTGTGATTGTTTGTAATTTTTAGCATTTAAAAAATATTTCATCATGATTTTATTTATATAAGAAAAGAAAAACCTCTTGAAAAATGTTAGTGATACTCAAGTATCAAAGGGGTCTACTGTTATCTCAATCAAACATATTCATATCACCATATGGAAATTTCAAGAATAACATGTATCGTATAAATGATATGTATGCTTATATAATCCATTTTTTTAATTTATTGTGTGACCACTATACATGGAATGTTTCAGTCTAGTAAAAATGAACTCATGTAGTAATGATTCTCTAAAATAAATAGACTAGTTTGAATGAATTCATATAATGTATTTATTATAAATATCCAAGAACATCACATTTCATTCAAAAAAATTGCCAATAATTTCTTTAGTATAACTCAATCAAGATCCTAGATGATTTTCTTTTCATAAAAGTGGACATGTCCCATCTTGTTTGAGCCCCGACCAATGACATGATTAAAAACATACCCAACCACCCCAGATTAGTTGAGAAACAATACTCATGTAAGAAATGTATAAAATAATGAAGGTTATAATTTTAAGTATATTTACAACCATAGGTAATGTAGATTCATATTAATTATATTCCCCTTTGTATATCAATGATAAAATGACATTGCATGTGATTTAATTTAGAGGTTTAGTTCAAATAAAAAATCTAAACTTATTATCTCATGATTTTATTCTCTAGATATCCTATCCATAATTTTTGTATAGATTAAAATATTATAATCACATTAATTTTAATATATCATCGCAAACCATAATAATCTGTGATAATCATCAATTAGAAAAAAACTCAAAGTCATAATTTGAGAGGATAATTAGCATTTCACTTCACACAATATATGTTGATAATGTTAAGGAATGATAGAGTGAAGATTTCACTTTGTACATAATGATACAGTTTATTTTCTTAAACTCGTTTTATGAATTTAAAACAAAAAATGTATTATAACATGTAAAATATATCTTATATGATATACTTTCAGACAATCCTTATGTTTAATTCACTTTCAAGGTTTTTTCAAACTCATTATATCTCTATGTAATTCCACTCATATATCTATGTGACCTAATGATAAAACCATCCCTATAAACTCTTTAATGAGTAAAATCTATAAATTAATCTAGTTGAAATTATAGGGATATTTCGAAATCATATTCCTAATGTTTTATACCTTCAACAAAATGAAACTCTTTAACTCTAAAAAATACAATGTTGTAATGATAGATACTTATATTGTATTCTTTGAACTCTTTCTATTTACATCATCATCATTCTTGGAACACATCCATAAAACTTTTTCTGTGAAATATTTTTCAAGCTAATGTAATTTTTTACTTTACCAACATATCATAAAATCCTTTGGTATATAAACTAACATTTTTATTGTATTTTTATGAGGGTAATTTTTATTTGTTAAATTTTAACTTATCAAAGTCCAAACATCCTCCCAATGACATCATAAACACTAAATTATATTTGTAATATCATTTTATGATACAAAAAATAGTTTATGTTAAATAAATAACATGTATTTACTTTAGTAAAAATATTTAACAAAAAAAATATACCCATATCATATATAGTATCTGATGTCTATCGAGCATTTACTTGAAGAAAAATACTTTCTTTAAAATATGTCACTGATGGTGGTTTACTCTGAATTCGTCTTATTTTAAAAAATATCTAGATAAAACATAGTATCCCAAATAAAAAAATTACCCTTATCTTCTTTAGAAACATGATATAGAATTTGATGAATCATAAATCATGTGTATCATCTCATATTGTTCATAATAACTCTAAATAATAACTATAATCATATAAGTTTAATGATATATTCACACAAATACTTATTTTAGATTTATACAAGCTTGATACATTTCTTTAATTTCAAATATTTGATGTTGTAATTATTTGATTCACCATGTGAATAAAAATTACAAGTTTTAGAAATTTTTACCTTGATTTTTTACTACTATATATTTATAACACTTATAAAAATATATATTTGTAATTACACACCATTAAAAATTTAATAATTAACTTCTATAAAATTGATATATAACATTTAAATTCCATTGAGTTTTATAAACCTCTTTGGGTATATCAAAAATTTTCATCATATATAAATAATACTCTTTCCTGATAACAGATTTAGGTTTTAATGAAATTTAATAAATATGAGAAGAAACATTATTGGACCTTCCAACAAACTATCCCTCTTCTAGATTAAACTTTTACCTACTTTTACTATTAACCTCTCCAAATTATCTTTTTTATTATTTTCAATTTTGAAGAAAATGTGAGAAACTTCGCCAAATATACCACAAATCATCCAACACCATAAGAGATCATGGGACCATAAAAATTGATTTTAATCCTAATATAATCATTATACCTATATAATTTCCATTGAAAAACATTTACCTATTTTTCTAGATTTTCCTTTATAAGGTCTTCCAAGAAATAATACATCTTTTCCAATGTTTAAGTGTACTCCATCACATCTATCGTTTTTTCATTGAAACCACTTGTCAAAATATTTTATTTCTTATTGAACCACTTGTGTTTCTTGTTATTTGTTTCCACTGGAATAAATATATTAACAATCCTACTATAATACTCTATAGAGGATTTAATCAGCAAGTCATGCTCCAACATTTCTTCCTCAGAGTGTATGATTAGTTCCCATATATTTCCATTACATTCTAACTCTTTATCAGCCTCCCTCTGTGGATCGGCCAACCCACTTTTATCCTATACCACCACTATAGTGCCTCCCAACATCATTTTATGGTCTTTCATCATACCATTTTCATTCTTTTTCTCCTTAGGGTCCCCACATTCAAATTTTGAATCCTCGTAAATGGATTCACCACTCATCACCTAGGTCATAGAATTTCGAAAATATCATGTCTCCATTGGTTTTGGTAGGTATGTGATATCCTTAAATACTTTTTATTTCTTCCCCTTGATCATAATATAATTCCCATAGGCCAAATTTCCATTTCTCCCCTTCTTCTTCTGTATACTGTGAATCCCTCTATAGATTATTCCCTCAATACTATCTTCTGATACATGAATAGATGCCCCATCACTTTCTTCTACCCTAGGTAAAACTCTAACTTCATTGGAGAACACTTTTTTACTTTTTCATTATATTATAGAACCATATCTTCAATTTCTAGGCTTTCAAAGAGGTTGTCCAAATTTATAATTGGATTTCTTCTTATTAGGCAAAACCTATTCATAGAAACCCCATCTTCTAGGTCCTACAATCTGTCCACCTAAAACTTGATTCCCATAGGGCCTTCCTCACATTATGCCTATATCACTAATTCATGTGTATGTTCATGGAAAGGTAACACTAAATCTATATAGTATTCAACATTAAGTTTGAAAATATTTTGAACCAGGGAATTTCCATCACATGCCCCTTTAGATGAAACTAACCCTAGTAGATCTAACACTGTGGATTTTTGGTTCGCTCACTCTACAAGTAGTTGAATATGTAAAATACATTTTGATTATAATGATATCTCTCTTTAATTTTTATAAATGGTATTATTAATAACAGAACCCATAAACATTGGAACTGAATACACAAGACCCAAATTCTTTTATTGGAACAAACCATAATGAAACCTCTAGTCTCATCAAGTCATTAACATACACAAACATGTTGAGTATATGAGAATAGAATACAAAATTTTAATCATATTATATTTAATTCCTTTGAAACCTTATGTTAATCATTCTATACTTATCTTAAGAATCAATATTTAGATATTGAAAAGCTTCAATAGTTCACTTATTTA
The DNA here is from genome assembly GCA_963277665.1 of Viscum album. Taxonomy (NCBI): domain Eukaryota; kingdom Viridiplantae; phylum Streptophyta; class Magnoliopsida; order Santalales; family Viscaceae; genus Viscum; species Viscum album. The sequence goes on along the minus strand of OY728143.1, from coordinate 1,266,667,507 downwards.
AGAAGGAATTTCTCTAACACATAGTATTTCTCTTACTTATAAAGTGTTTTTAAGTTACCAGTCCTAAGAGTTACTTGAATTAAGATTATACATTTCAAGTATTATTTTCAATAAAAAAATTGATAATGATAGTTCCATTTATATTTAAAATATTCTATTATTAAATGAGAATTTTATTTACTTTCATTTAACAAGGTCTTTTATTAAATTTTCTCTGGCTAAAATGATAATCCCTTTTGAAATCCTTGATGTTTATTAGTGGTCAAAGATCCATATTTCAATAATATTTTGATTTCCCTAGAGTTTCTATCATCACTTGCCTATTTATATAGGGAATATTAATAATCATATCATATATACATTTTGATATTTTAGTGGGAAAATATTTTTGTTAATTCAACAAATAGATTCAATCAAGTCTATTCATTTGATAATCACGTCATACTAGGGTCTCTGGTACATGTTTAACCAAAATAAAATTCCTATAGTGAGAACCTAATACTATTAGGGTCACCAATTACTTTCATTTCTAACATACTACTATCAAGTGGAACCTATCATTGACATTACCTACCCAATTTGTTGATTTATATCATAGAAAGTTCTACTTTGGAAGGAATTTAAGACTAAGTATTTTGAGGTGAATTTAATATCACTATCTTATCTCTTGTTAGTCCCTTTAAATGTATGCATGCTTCTAATGATTTAATTTTGGATCATATTCCTTTCACCACACCAATATGTTCAAACCATATTGATGTTTAATTCATTACACAACTCATGTCTTATGTTACTAACACAAATTAAAATCCAACTACATTCCTGAACATCCAACTGTTTCCTAAGTATAATTTATATGAAAATATTGTTTATAAATGTATCGAATTATACGATAATTATAATCATAATATGAGTAAGAATGGATCCATATATTGTCTACCCTCCCATTTATAAACAAGGAAGAAACCACCATCCCTTTAACAAGTCTGACTCAAAGTCTCTCTACCCAGTGATACTTTACTCAAGAGAGATTTTAATTATATTGTATCTCTAATACCTAATATGTATAAACAATAATGAACTACTTAATTTAATATCATTAATCAAATACAATCCAAAGTAATGTTAGAAGAAAACTAAATCCATTATCCAACCTATCATGAAACTCCATAGATGTATGTATGTTATTCATTAAATTGGTTCAAAAACATTAAATTATAGCATTCATAACAATTCATAATATAATAATTATATATATGAATAAAATCAAGAATAAATCTAAAATATATGAACACTTAATATAATTAAACATGAGATAAAAAAATTATGAGCAATTCAAAAATTAATGCTAAAATAAAAAATTTATAATTTGGTAAAATATTATAGAAACCCTTATAATTTAAATAAATTTTCATAATATATATTCTCTCTTGATATAAATTATTTGATATTATTCATCGTTTTATGAAATTTACCTAATAGATTACATTAAATTAACTATAAAAGGTTTATATTCTTATTATATTGTGTAAAATTTTATATATCCCAAATATCATATTTTATACTTATTTAAACCATGATAAAATCCATCATCATAAATCCTTTTAATGTGGATTAAATAATTTTTCAAAAAAAGGTCCTTTAATTTGAGTGGTTCAAATAATTAATTATGACTATTTCATGATTTTAAATATAAACACTTTTATATTAATCCTTATTTTTTAAATAATAAACAATTTATAAATTACTCTTATAATTTCTATATAAATAATTTATATTTAAATTATAAGTTATGTCATATATATTAATTATTAATTATTATATATCATGTAATATTTATTGTATAATGTTCTATTTACTTATTCATGCTTAAAAATATATAAGTATTGGATTATCTATTAAATTAATTCGAACATAATATTCAAATTATATAAATAAACTATATATAAGAATATTAAAAATAAAAAACATATATAAAAAACATTTTATTTATTTTATGAAAATGAGATATAAATACGTACATTTCATAATTTATTTAGGCATTAAAGTTTCCTATTTAAAATGTCTAACACTAGTCTTTTTTTAATATTTCATAAACTGTAATTATTTTTTATAAATATATTAAATTTCATCATTTTTGGCTTTAAACATAACTTATTACAGATAGAGGCCTTGTCAACCATAAACCTCCCTAATAAATCCTATACAACTTTGTGGTGATTCATATATAAGAACCTTTATTTTAATCCTATAAGAGATTATAATAATTACATAGGTATTAAATTCACAAGATTTTTCATCTGTGGATCTCTATCATATGTCGATATAGGGTCAATGTTAATGATTATCTCAATATTACACATGTCACTGATGCTCCTTATAGGGATGTCGAAACTGTGTGTGGTTTCTTACACAACTGACTATCACAAGATGTCACTTGCCATTGGATGCCAATTTAACATGATGGAAGTTTCCTATAAATCAATACATGAGAGTTAAATCATAGTATATAATTGGGTAAGACCTAACAATTAGAACCTTACACAGATGGATCGATGAATCCTAAATTATAGTGAATCATAATAAATGACATTACCATTATCTCTATACTTATTTGATGATCTTTTTTTATAACCCTAGATTTAGTCATAGCCTAAGATATCACCAATATTGTACCTTACAACAAAACACAAAACCATGATATCTTGATATTTCATACCTTAAAATACAAACCAGTTGTACCATATGACTAGGTTGTTGGAGTGATCTCGAAACTAAAATTCTTTAAAATCATATCATATGTTATGATACGGATTCATGAAAACAAAATATAAAGAAGTTTATTGAATATGGTTGTGGAACGGATACCTATAATGGGTTTTTAGGATCATATCATGATTATTTTAGAAGAAGAAACCCATTATGTTTCTAGATTTTTCATCCCAAATAAACATTTAGGGGGTAACATGATAACATAAACAACATAACTCAAATATAGTATTCTCTTTATCTATTTATCCTTATAGTTTATTCTTCATCATGATCACCTAGAAAAAACTAAATGACTCTTGCCTTTATAGGGATGACACAGAACACTAGTATCCATGTATGATATGGGAGGACTCCTAAACTCAAAAGTGGTACAGGCACATTTACCTTGGTCATTAATGGAGAACTAAGGTATAATATGGATTCATCATTGGTTTGAATATATCCCATATAAATGAACCATCGATAAGGTGTTCCACCCATTATATAGGATCTTTCATGACTGAAGGGAGTCTGGGGTCATATTCCATCACATGGAATCCAACATGTTTTTCCCATATTGCATTCTCATTGGGTAAATTATTTTTTAGACTTTTAAAATGATTGGTTATTCCATAAATGAAATAACCAAATGATCTATGGTTGAAGTTAAACCATTATTATATACCTGAAATTAACTGATCAGCTATTATGTTAGTAACAACATAATATTAAGCCTTCCTTTGTGATATTTACCATAATAATATTGTAGGATACAAATTAGGTATATCATATGATATGATATACCTAATTTAGTTCATATCCAACATTGTCATACTATGGATAAAACCTTTTTAGGAACAAAAAGACCTATTAAGATAAGATATCCCGCCCATTAAATTTGGATAGAAACGTATTCTAGGAAGATATTAATGTTTGTAATCATAGTGAAATATTATGTGCATGAATTCCTAGGATGTCAGATCCATCATCCCTCCCAAAATTTATCCCACCATTTATTCTTTTCTAAATGATGATAAAGTCCCCCTCTTTAATATTAGGACGCATTCTCTCACATTTTCTAATATGGGATCCTAACCATTCCCTTGTCATCTCATTTAAATAAAAAAACTAAAAGGTTTTAAAAGAAATAAAATACAATATCTAGGGATGGAAATTGGCACTTATTAAAGGGGTTCCTAGACTAGGGAATTGATAAAATCCCATGTTAAATTTGATTTGGGTGCTTGAAACATCACATATAGAGACAAATGTAATGGGAATGACTAGTTTCTTGAATGGGAATAGTGCAAGGATTTGTTTAAATGAAAATTTCATAAAAAAATTATAAGTTATTAATTTTAAATATTATGAAAAATATATCTCCATTTATGGGTTCAAGTATTTTTATCACTGAAAATTATTATAAAAATTTAAATATTAAAAAAGTTCATTACAAATTTATAGAGACCCAAGCTTAACATACATGGATATAACATCATTTTAGATGAATATTCAAAACAGTACAAAAATGCATTCTAGAGGACCGTAATAGTTTAGTGCATTTGGAAAAATGGAAACCAAATATTCTATCCTTGTGAAAGATCTTGAACATCCCCCATAAAGATCTCCACCTTTAGTACTTCTACCTAAAACCATTCTTCATAACCTAGATAAAGGAAATATAAGAACGTGGTGAGATCAAATGATCTGTAAGGGTAAACAAGGGAGACATGTTTGCATAAACATGGACATAGGGGGTATAAGAGCAAGATCAAAACATTAGAAGATTATACCTGTATCACCCAAAAAAAATTATGGTATGTTTCTCTTAAATACATTTTAGCTATAACCTATATTTCAATAACCAGTGAGCCTCTATGGAACAAAACATTGTTACATATAAGAGATAGCCATAACCTAGCCATAAAACTTAAATTTTTCAGCTCTGTGATTTGAATTTTAAAAATCTAACATACACTGTTGCGATCAAGATGATAATTAGAGTCTGATATAATTAACTTAATTTTCGGTGAATATTAACCTACCCTTATGAATAGTAAAATACCCTTATGAATAGTAACATACCATTATGAATATTAATATGAATCTTATGAATGGTATCTGTGCCCTTGAATGTATAAATGAATTTAGGCACCTTAAAAATGAAGATGAATATTTTAAGTGTTTATATTTCTCGATTAAATAATTATTTTAATTATGTATTTAATTAATCATATTTATAAAATTATTTTTGAAAAATGGACTTTATTTTTGGATTCTAAACATCGAAAAATGGGTTTGGTTAATTTTTGGGATTTTTCTGAAATACTTAAATTTTTGATGAATTGTCAAATCCGATAATTCACAATAAATGCTAAATAATGGATGAATTGAGTCATTGATGATAATAATATGATTTAATCCCAATTGGATCTAAGTCACATGAATATATTACTATTCTCTTTCATGGAATACTCACTATTGTTTGTCTTGAGAGTAAATAAAAAATTAATGATTATAATATTAAAAAAACTCCTCTCCCCTCCACTATAAAATGCACCCCTCACCCCCACTTCCTCTCACACCACTCAAGCCTTGTTCCTTTCCAATATTCTGCCCAAGTCTCTCCCCAAGATCTTCCCCCACGTCCAAAATTTCTTATCCTCCTCAAAATACCCAAACCTCTCCCCTTAAGAGGTTCTCAAAGGAGGAAGTTTCAAGAGGTAAATTCCAATTTCCAATTCCTTCAATTCTTTTAAGTTCTATTATTTTTGTTTATTTCAACAACATAATAGTATGATAAATAAAATAACATAAATGTAATAGATTGTTTTAATTCTAATGGTATATTTCATTACCTTCTCTCCTTTCGCCAACATTTATTTGAAAGAAAGGAATGCACCTTTTGAGATGTGCTAATTTAGCACATTCAAGGACAATGGTTTATCAATTTCTATTATAAACATTAATTCTGTACATGAAACCATTTGTGTTATGGTTGAACCAGATTATTATATACTTCATATATCCTATTTTTAGTTTTGTAATCCTTTTGTACAAATGGTATTAAGTTATAAAGAAAACATGTTCACTGTAATCAAACCCACTGTTTAGCCAAAATGGTTGTCACTAAGGTTATATATATAATAATTTGATTTCACACTAAGTAACCAAATTAAATTTAAAAACATTTAATATTATTTATTTTCACTAATAGAGTATAACTTCATTTCTTGACAACCACATCCATCTTATATATTTACCTGAACTTGAATATAAGTGAACCGATTATTTAAAACCAATTAAACAAACTAGCCCGAATAGTAAAATTGAACCGTATAACTAATCAAAAAAAGCCTTAAATTAACTAAAAAGGGTTATAATAAATTATTTACATATATAATATATTCTTTAATTATTAATTAATAATCATAATATTTTTATTCAGGTCTTAAATAAAAAGTCAAGAACACCTTCAAGCATAAGGTAAGGGATCCTCTCTCTCACTTCTGTTCAAGAATCTCCCCTATGCTGTGCCATTTTATTTTTAATTCATAATGATGGGGTATGTTTTTATCCTCCTCCATACTTTCCTTATGACATATAAATAATTTAATACCCCTATAATTCTCATTAATCCCTCACAATAACTCTCGTTACCATGCCAAAATGTTTGTAAGTGGTTTTCATCTCACTTTCAATTCTGTGAGTTTTTCATTGTTCACCACTTATCTCTTGTATGTGTTATATGTGTAATGTCATTTGATATATAATAACATGATTTTATTTATATTCATGTCATTCAATGAATAATTTTCACTTTATTAAGTTCTGGTCAAATGATTCGACCGTTTACATTGTGGTAAATGTTTTTGTCTCAACTACAATTTTATTGTGACTAACATTGAATTATGCACCTAATAATCCTTATGTTGTGTACCCAATACCCATTTGAGATCACCTTTCATTTGAAAATTATATTTATATTAAATATCCATAATCTCATATCATGGATATGTTTTTTGTCTAAACCGTATACCATTTTACATATGGTGTTTGTTTGGAAAGTTATATTAATATCGATGAATATGTATACTCACCCTATACAGATATTGAAAATAAATATTGCTATTGTATTAAATCAATGTGTAAATAATGATTTGGACATGAAGTGGTGGGTGGGTCCCACAATAGCCTCTCGATGCATCGGTAGGTCTTATGAGACAAATAAGTTGGCGGCAAACCCTTCGAGTTTGTTTCCAAAAGTAAGACGGGTTTCTACCCATATAACTAAACCGTTCTTACGGTATTATGGTTTCATGTACCAGATACATGATGTCCAATTAATAATAATTCTCTTTATTCATTATCACTTATTTTTATTATCGATGATGTTTTCACTATGAAAAAAATCTATGGATGCAGTTTCATTCTCAATTTATTAATGGCATTAGTTATTCATTTATTTACGATACCATATTGATTTTGTCAGATTGATTGTGATTCACTTATTATTTTAATCATGATTCTGTTATTTTTAACCCTTACTGAGCATTTGAGATCACCCATTTCATTGTTTAATTTCAGTAGGTGACAAAGAGTAGATCGTTTTTTGAGTTCCTGTGGGTGTAGTTTTTAGTTTCGTTATGTATTGTATTTTGTAAGCTTTTATAATTTAATTTGAGTAGAATATATGTATCTAGTTTCTTCAAAACTACTAAACTAAACTTTCCTTCAGGATTTTCATTCCTTCTAACCATGCCAATATCACAAGTAACGCACTAGATCCAACCTAGATGGGTCGGGGTGTTACAGTTGGTATTAGAGGAAGTTTAGAAGAAAACATGGAAACTGGAGTAGGAAATGTATGGTAGGGAACAAATCCCTAAGGTAGTATTTGAGAATAAATATACAAGAACGTCCTGGTATTTTGGTAAGGAATAGATTATGTGGATCTTTTAAGAAATACATCCTTGTCTGGATACGAGCAGGTAGAGGCGGCTTTGGCATAGATGTATCTCGGGGTAAAACTCGAAAGCACCGCTTTGAGATAGAATTGAACGGGAACTAGTGCATGAAAATATTCTTTGCTACACTCTTGGTTACAACACTCCTGGGGGATATGCTTTGGATAATTCACATGTTCATTACAATCCATTATGAAGGAGTTTAATGTAAATATTTCCTCATAGAAATCATGTTTATAAGATTAGCTATGCATAAAATTTCAATCTATATTGAGAGATTTTCTATTTGAGATTCATAAACTAATCTAGTGTATCCCATTATTTTGAAATGGCGTCTAATGGAAGAATGGGAATCAATACTCGTTGGCAAGGCAGGGATCTCCCAACTGAGAAAATCAACACAATCAATGTTGGAGTAGATCACATCATGACCATATTGGGAAAACATACTGAGGTTGTAATGAATAACCATTCCACACCTTTGATGGATCATTTCATGCAGTAGAATCCCCCATCTTTCAGCGGGACTACTAATCTCGTGGTTGCTGAGAAATTCATCAAGTCTCTTGAAAAGATATTTATGGAATTAAAATGCAATGAAAATGAAAAGGTATTACTAGCTGTATATTGTCTCAAGGGAGACACTGATCAATGGTGGTCCTTGTTTCAGAATACCACAGAGGAAGAAGAAATAGAAGATATGGAATGGATGACTTTTATTGAAATATTCTTTGAAAAATATTTCCTTCGTGAGAAATGAACTGAAATGAAGAGGAAATTCCTTACATTAAAACAAAGGGAAGAAAAGAGTGTTGTAGAGTATGAGGCTACTTTCACAAGGCTGGCTAGGTATGTTGTAGATTATATATGTGACTAGGCAGACAAGATTGATCATTTCTTTTAAGGTCTTAAGCCAAGTCTTCGAAGAGCACTGGCTTCTCAATCATTTTAATCATATGATGAAATTGTATCAACTTCCATCAAAATAGATAGGTAATTTTCTAGATAAAATCTATTCAAATGAAACCAAGATAAGAAGTGGTACTCTGATAATAAAGGAAAAGGAAAAGTACCAAATAAGATAAAGGGAATAAAGCTCTTCCCATTATGTGAGAACTGTGGAATGAATCATCTCAGGAAATGCTTGAAAGGCATGAGAGTTTGCTATAACTGCAGAGAATGGGTCATCGATCTGATGAATTCAAGGGGAAGAAAGAATTAAATGATATTCAATTATACAATTGTAGAGATATGGGACACTGTGAAAATGTGTGTCCTAAGTACCAAGGAAACATGCCTCGGAAAAATCCAAGAGAACAAGGGATAGCCTATGCGATTACAACCGCGAAGGTTGAAGTTCCTAATGATGTGGTGGTAGGTACTTTAATTGTTTCCTCAAACATAGCCAACTCTTTATTCGATTCTGAATCATCGCATTCATTTGTATCATCCTATTTTTCCAAGAAAATTAGATATGTCCAATTTGATTTAATTAAGGAGTTGTCAGTCAAAACTCCCTGGGGATGTATCATTACAACAAAGGCATGTTGACTAGTTCCCCTCCAGACACCAAAACTTGGTTTAGTTGATAACCATATCATCTTACCAATGAATGAATTTGATATAATTCTCGGTATGGATTGGTTGTCAAATTATGATGCGAAGATTTATTGTAAGAAGAAGGAAGTTAGAATTTTTTTAAACAGTGTAGAATCCCTTGTCATTAGAGAAGAAACTTCGCCATCTGATTCTTATCTAGAACCACCCCCAGTAGCTCTACTGAATTCAATACTTGGAGAGGAAGATAAAACAATATCTATGGGAGAGGAAATAAATATTCAAATTGAAGATGTTCACATAGTGCAATAATACATTGATTTATTTCCTGAGGATTTACCTGGACATCCTCCAGAGCAGGAAATTGTGTTCTCTATTGATTTAATTTCTGATACAACACCTATATCAAAGACTCCCTAAAGAATGCCTACTGTGGAATTAATAGATCTAAAGAAACAACTAGATAATTTTAGTGAAAAAATATTTATTCGACCTAGTGTTTCTCCATGGGGAGCCCCTGTCCTCTTTGTCAAGATGAAAGACGGATCCATGAGGCTTTTCATTGATTACCGAGAAATAAATGCTATTAAAATAAATAATATGTATCCCCTGCCCCTAATTGATGATTTATTTGATCAACATCATGGATCTCAATAAATTTATAAGATTGACCTTCAATCTGGATATCATCAGTTGCGTGTAAAGAAGGAAGATATTCCTAAGACAGCATTTTAGACCAGGTATGGGCATTACGAGTTTACAGTAATGCCTTTTGGACTGACAAATGCACCCTCTATTTTCATGGATCTAATTAATAGAGTTTTATAGTAATATCTTGATAAATTTTTTGTGGTACTCATCGATGATATCCTCATATACTCAAAAATCTATGAAAACCATGAGAATGACTTGTGGGTCATTCTGTAAAATCTTAGAAGCAATACATTATATGGGAAGTTTAGAAAATTGAAATTTTGGATTCAGTTAGTTTCTTTTCTAGTCCATATTGTCTCTAAGGATGGAATCCTAGTTGATCCTATAAAGACAAAGGAAATCCAATATTGGCCCACACCAAAAAACATAACTGAGGTATGCATTTTTATTGGCTTAGCAGGTTACTATCGGCATTTCGTTCAGAATTTTGGCCGACGGACTAACCTGCTAACCAAGCTCACATGTAAAGGTGTTAAGTTAGTGTGTACAAAAGAATGTACAGAATGGTTTGGAAAATTGAGAAGAAGATTGGTCAATGCTCCAATTTTGACTCTTCCATCTAAAATTGGTGGATTTTTAATATACAGTGATGCATCAAAGAATGGACTGGGATTCATCCTTATGAAAAATGATAAATTTATTGCTTATGCATCAAGACAGTTGAAGACTCATGAGAAAAATTATCCAACTAATGATCTTGAGTTAGAAACCGTAATATTTTCACTGAAAATATGGAGGCATTTTCTTTACAAAGAGAGATGTGAGATTTATACAGACCACAAGAGTTTGAAATAAATTTTAGAAAAAAAAGAACTCAACATGAGGAAGAAGATATGGTTTGAGTTACTCAAAGATTACTATTGTTCAATACACTACCACCTAGGAAAGGTGAATAAGGTGGCATATGCATTAAGTAGGAAAGATCATGGAATTCTAAGTCAAATGAGGATTGAGAGAGATCCTATATTTTTAGATCTATTAAAGATGGATATGGGAATTGTTAAGGAGATGGAAAATCCCGCATCTTTAAAATGATTGTTAAACCATCTTTACTAGAGAAGAAAAAAATCTCTCAATCTGATGATGAGAATCTAAACAAGAAAATTAATGTAGTTAAGGATGAGAGACTGGCTGACTTCATGTATGAAGAAGGAGTTCTAAAATTTGGGAAGAGGTTATGCATTCCGTCATTACCAGAGCTAAAAAGGAAACTATTAGATGATGATCATAGCTCAAATATCTCTATACACCCGAGTAGAACCAAGATGTATAGAGATATGAAGGAATATTTTTAGTGGGATAATATGAAACGAGAAATTGCTGACTACGTGTCAAGGTGTCTAGTTTGACAACAAGTGAAGGCAGAGAGACAACATCCCAAAGGAGTGATGAAACCTCTACCTACTATTATGTGGAAGTGGTATGAAATTCTGATTGATTTTTTCACCGGACTACTGAGGACACCTAGAAAGAATGATACAATATGGGTAATTGTTGATTTTCTCACAAAATCAACACATTTCCTTCCAATAAGGGAGGATTTATCACTTGATCTCTTGGAATGACTTCATATTAATGAAGTTGTAAGACTTCATGGTACACCTCTATCTATTGTGTCTGATTGGGATCCCTGGTTTACATAAACATTCTGGAAAAGTCTTCAGATGGCTTTGAATACAGAGCTTCGTATGAGTACTTCTTATCACCCACAAACTGAAAGAAAGACTGAAAGGACCATTCAAACTGAAAAAGATATATTGAGGTCATGCTCTCTTGACTTCCACGGTATGTGGGAATAATAATTGCCTTTGATAGAATTTTCCTACAACAATAGTTTCCATTCAAGTATTCAAATGGCTCCATATGAAATATTATATGGAAAGAGATGTCGAACTCCAACTTGTTGGGATGAAGTTGGTGAGAGGAAACTTATAGGTCAAGAACTTATTGAAGATACCACGACAAAGGTGAAGAAGATACACTCCCATATTAAAGCAGCCCAAAGTATGGAGAAGATTTATGCTGACAACTGAAGAAAGGACTTGGAATTCTAAGTGGGAGAACATGTATTTCTGAAAGTATCTCTATGGAAGTGTGTCTTAAGGTTCAGTAAGAAAGGGAAACTAAGCCCCATGTATATCGGACAGTTTTAAATTCTGGAAAGAATCAGAGTAGTAGGTTACTGTTTAGCAATTCCGCCAAATATCTCCAAAGTCCATGATGTGTTCAATGTGTCATTGTTGAAGAAATACGTGCCAGACCCAATGTATGTACTCACCTATGATGAAATTGAACTGAAACCTGATTTTCCCTACTGTGAAAATCCTATTGGGATTCTTGACGCAAGGGAGCTTGTTTTGAGAAATCAGAAAACTCATCTTGTAAAGGTTCTTTAGAGGAACCAGAATATAGAGGAAGCAACATGGGAACCAGAGACTTTCATGAAAAAGAATCACCGACATCTTTTTGATTAGTTTCATACGTAAAATTTCAAGGATGGAATTTCCGAAGGAGGGAATAATGTAGCACACTAAAAAATTTATCGTATGTTTCTCTTAAATAAATTTTAGTTATAGCCTATATTTCAAAAATATCTGAGGCTCTATATAAAAAAACAGGGTTACTTATAGGATATATCCTTAAACTATCCATAAAACTTAAATTTTCCAGCTCTGTCATTTGCATTTTAAAAATCTAATATACATGATTGTGATCAAGATGATAATTAGAGTCTCATTGAATTAACATAATTTTAGGTGAATATTAACTTACCCTTATGAATATTAACCTACACTTAGGAATAGTAACATACCCTTATTAATAGTAATATGACTCTTATGAATGGTATTTGTGCCCTTGAATTTATAAAAGAATTCAAGCACCGTAAAAATGAAGATGAATATGTTAAGTGTTTATATTTTTCGATAAAATAATTATTTTAATTAAATATTTAATTAATCATATTTATAAATTAATTTTTGAAAAATGGACATCAGTTTTGGATTCTACACATTGAAAAATGGTTAGGGTGAATTTTTGGAATTTTTCAGAAATGCTTAAATTTTTTATGAATAGTAAAATCCGATAATTCACAATAAATGATAAATAATGGATTGATTGAGTCATTGATGATAATCTACGGATGTAATCCCAATTTATTAGAAGTCACATGAATATATTACTGTTCATGGTCATGTAATACTCACTATTGGTTGTCTTGAGAGGAAATAAAAAATTAATGACTATAATACTAAGAAAACTCCTCTCCCCTCCACTATATAAACCACCCCTAACCCCCTCTTCCTCTCACACCACTCAAGCCTTGTGCCTTGCCAATATTCTGACCAAGTCTCTCCCAAAGATCCTCCCCCAAATCCAAATTCTCTTAGCATCTTCAAAATACCAAAACCTCTCCCCTTACGAGGTTCTCAAAGGAGGAATTCTCAAGAGGTAAATTCTTCTTTCCAATTCCTTCAATTCGTTTAAGTTCTTTTCTTTTTGTTTCATTCTTCACCATAATAGTATGATAAATCCAGTAACATACATTCACTAAATTTTCTTAATTCTAATGGTATATTTCATTACCTTCTCTCCTTTCCCCACCATTTATTTGAAAGTTTTGAAAGCACCATTTGAGATGTGGTAATTTAGCACATTCAAGGACAATAGTTTATCAATTTCTATTATAATCATTAATTCTGGTCATGAAACCATTTTTGTTATGGTTGAACCCGATTATTATATATGTAATATATACTATTTTTAGTTATGTAATCATGTTATACAAATGGTATTATTTTATAAAGCAAAACATGTTCATTGTAATCAAACCCACCTTTTATCCAAAACAGTTGTCACTATGGTAATATATATAATAATTCAACTTCACTATAAGTAACCAAATTATATTTATAACCATTTAATCTTATGGATGTTCACTAATAGATTATAACTTCATTTTTTGGACAACCACATCCATCTTAAATATTTATTCGAACATAAATATAAGTGAACAGATCATTTAAAACCATGTAAACAGACGATCCCGAACAATGAAATTGAACCTTATAACTAATAAAAAAGGCCTTTAATGAACTAAAAAGGGTTATAATAAGTTATTTACATATAGAAGAGGTTCTGTAATTATTAATTAATAAGCATAATTTGTTTATTCATATCTTAAATAACAAGTCAAGAACACCTTCAAGCCTAAGGTAAGGGATCCTCTCTCTCACTTTTGTTCAAGAATCTCCCCTATGTTGTGCCCTTTAATTTTTAATTACTAATGATGGGGTATGTTTTCACACATCCCACATACTTCCATTGTGATGTATAAATAATTTAATACCCCTTTACCTCTCATTAATCCCTCGCAATAACACTCGTTACCATGCCAAAATGTTTATAAGTGGTTTCTCATCTCACTTTCATTTCGGTGTGATTTTCATTGTTCACCGCTTATCTATTATATGTGGTTTATGTGTACTTAAATTTGATATATAATAACATTATTCTCTTTATATTCATGTTATTCAATGATTCATTGGATGTTTATTATGTTATGGTCAATTGAAGTGATCGTTTACATTGTAGTAAGAGTCTTCGTCTCAACTACTATTTTGTTGTGGCTAACTTTGTATTGTGCATCTAATAATCCTTATGTGGTATACCTAATACGCATTTGAGATCACCATTAAATTGAAAATTATATTTATATTAAATATCCATAATCTCATATCATGGATTTTTTTTTGTCTAAACCATATACCATTTTACATACGGTGTTTGTTTATAATGTTATTTTAATATTGATGAATCTGTATACTCTACCCTATACAGATATTGAAAAGGAAGATTGATATTGTAATAATCAATGTATAAAGAATGATTTGGACATGTAGTGGTGGGTGGGTCACACTATAGCCCCTTGATGCTTCAGTAGGTCTCATGAGACAAATCAGTTGGTGGCAAACCCTTCAAGTTTGATTCCAAAAATCAGACAGGTTTCTACCCATAGAACTAAACCATTTTTATGGTATTATGGTTTCATGTGCCAGATACATGAAGTCCAATTAATAAGAATTATCTTTATTTATTATTAGTTATTATTATTATCAGTGAGGTTTTCACTATGAAAAAATCTATGGATGCAGTTTCATTCTCAGTTTATTAATGGCATTAGTTATTCATTTCTTCACTATGCCATATTGATTATGTCATATTGATTGTGATTCACTTATTATTGTACTCATGCTTCTGCTATTTGTAACCCTTACGGAGCATTTGAGCTCACCCCTTTCATTTTTTACTTTAAAAAGGTTACAAAGAAGAGATTATTTATTGAGTTCTTATGGATGAAGTTTTTAGTTTTGTTATGTTCTGTATTTTTTAAACTTTTCCAATGTAATTTGAGTAACATCTATGTATCTAGTTTCTTCAAGACTACTAAACTGATCATTCCTTCGGGATTTTTATTTCTTCTAACCATTCCAATATCAAAAGTAATGCACCAGATCCAACCTAGAGGGGTCGGGGTGTTACAATACCCTACATATCTAATATCATAAACATGAATGATGGCATAAATCTTGGTAGTTTATAAGTGATTCATCATAAAAAGATAAAGAATAGAATCCATGATAATTTATTACAGGAATAATACCTAAATTTTGGCATACATAAACATGTGATATCATTACCTATCACTCAAGAAGAATAGAAAGAACTTATCAGGACACTTCATGGGAACTACACCTATTGGATGGGACACACCACCATCCCCAATTGTTGTTCTTTCTTTGTAAGGGATCAGGTTTCCCTATATTCTCATAATGGATCGGGTTTCCCCACATTCCATCTTCATGGTGACCACACCTACTAGGTGGGACACACGATCATCCCCAGCATAAGTCCTTTATTTGTAAGGGAACTGGTTTCCCAATCTTACCATAGTGGATCAGGTTTCCCCATATTCCATCTTCAAGGTGACTACACCACCTTGGAAAGACACACCCCCATCCCCAGTGGAAGTCCTTTTTTAAGGGATTCGGTTTCCTCATCTTCCCATAGTGGATCATGCTTGTCGACCTAATTCTAATCATTGTCTCATTATATATAAAATCTTACTCAATGAATTGGAGGGAGATATAGGTCCCATCCATACTATAATAAAATCATACATGCATGTGCCACAAAACATATCATAACCCATGAAATTAAATTGGTATCATAAACTTGTAAACATATCATAACCTATGGAATATGTTACAGGTTTCATAATAATTTCATCAAAAGAATAAGTCACAAAAAGAAGTGGGTTTCAAAAGAATATAACCCATTAAATATAAACAGGCTCCATAAACATCATGCATTTAAAAAATAATCCATTCAGAGAAATAATTTGAATGTAAACATTGAATAATTTCCTCATAAAGGCATGACTAAAAGCAACAAATATTATCTTAGATAAGAAATAATTTTTAATGATCATTTAAAACATTTATTGAAGAAAATATAATTGTTTATAAAAGGATTTTTAAAGAATAAAACCATTTGAAAATCATTTTAATAGAAAATATATTTTAAAACATTGAATGTTTCTTGAAATCATTTTTAAAAATTGTTTTCCTTGAAAACCAATAAAATATGCTTTAAAAAATTCTTATAAACCAATTTATTTTAAAACTTATAGAGAAATATTTAAAAAAAATTGAAACCCTTTTTAATTCAAAACATTAGAAATAAGCATGAAAATGTATTGAAAACCATTTCTTTGAAAGTACTTTGAAAACTTGTAAATAAGGCTTGAAAACATTTTGAATAAAATTTTTATAAAAACATAAAAAATAAGCCTGAAAAAATTTAAAAAATTATTTCCAATGAAATTTAATTTTAAAAAATATTCTAAATGATAAAACTTTTTAAAAATGAAAAGGGAGAATCGAAGAAATGATGGAAGGTAAGTCCATATATGTCATATGAGGTTAAAGAACATTCATTTTACACTGTAAAAAGGATAGAAATTTACCGTATCTAGAAGGAGAAAATAATATTCCCTTGAATAGATCGGTAAAAGAAAAAAGTGTAAAAATTTATATTAAATATTATAGGATAATGGTATGATATTCTTGTCAACCGTTTTTAGAAAACATAGATTTTTTTTCGATGAAATGGTAATTCTGGGCATTCCTAAAATCACTTTCTTAACTATATTATATAACAAAGATTAGAATATGGAATAAATACCTGATTATAATATGAAATAACAAAGTATAATAAAACTCATGAATATTATTGAGAGATTTATCATAATATTTCATCAAAGGTAGTATAAAAAAACAATCTCAAAAGCAATGAGATTGTCTCAATAAACTCTTATAACTTTGTGACTTAGGGGGAATACTCTCCATGTAAAATTATAAAGTACAGGGAGATTGTGATATAATGAAAAGAATTATAATCATGAAATAACATGTAAAATTTAATTATATACACTATGATAAAAGAGTTTAGGTGCATAAACAAACAAGGGTCTCAAAGAAAGAAAAATTCAGACAACACTGTTTCACCGATTTGGAAACTTTTTAAAGTTAAACCCCAAGAAAAAATGATAATAAAATGGGTATATGAATACACATAAATTTAATTAAAATAAAAATTGAATAGATTCATGGTTAGTACATACACCACATAAAAGGAAAGAGTGGCGAACATAGCTTGTATCATATAAAAATTAAAAGTCAGATGAAATCCACATACCTTGTGTCTTGAATTTCTTTATAATCATTAAAGCATCATGAATAATAAATATAAGTTTAATATAAATATTTTACAGAAGAATATTATTATAAATAATACCATATATGGTTTTATTATTGTAACGTCCCGAAATTTTGAATAAATCTTGTTTCCTAATTTTGCGTGTTATTTTATTTTTTATACTCAACAAAATTGTTTGATTAGATAAAATTATTATAATTAAAATGAGACCGTTGGGTTTTGACTATTATGTGACCATTGGTCAATTTGACCACTGGAAACTAAACGTTTCTATTATTTTCTCTAAATACAATTGATCTTGGTTAATTAATATAGAAAGAAGATTCGATGGCCTCATCCAGTAGTCTTGGGCCAATCGAAGCCCATCTAATGGAACTTCGGAAGGAGGTAGCACCATTGGGCATTGATTCGGACCAAACCCAAGCCGAACTTCATCGTGTGAAGCTATAATGGAATCGCCTTTGCGAGAAGTTCAAATTGATAGAAATTAGTACTCGTGCAATGTTGGCTGAGCCTCCCTCAGATTCTCTCACATTAGCACACCATACACTTAGGTCCAATGCTAGGGTTATAAGGGGATATGTAAGCAGACCGTAACTACCTTGTGTAATCCTTTGTTTTAAATAAAAATTTCGATTTCTTCTTATGATGAAGTTTATGAATTTTTAAATGTCCGGATAAATATAGTATGCATATTTTTGATGAATTTTAGAGAAAGGATATTTTTTAAAAAATTATGTAAACCTTAAATAATTAAAAATGTGTAATGATTTTCAAAAAATGGTCTTCTACAATTATTTTCATTACAAAATTTAGAGTCTAATAAGATCAACTTAATTTTTGATGAATAGTAAATTATGAATAGTGATTTTATGCTTAGGATTAGTAATTGACCAAATGGATTAGTAATCTCACTTGAATAATTTATTAATATAATCTAGGAACCTTTATTAAGTAATGTGATTCAATAAAATGGTTAAATAACGGTTTCATAAATTATTAGTCAAGTATTAGTTTTTTCGGGTGAATAGTGTTTTTTAATTAAAAATTAAATTAAAAATATTTTGAAAAATATTTTTATAAAATGGATTTCATTTTTGAACTAAGAGCATCGATATTATGTTAAGGTAATTTTTGGGGATTTTTCTGAGAAAGTTGAATTTTTTATGAATAGTGAAATACAGTTTTTAAGTTATGGGTGTTTAATGACATCATTAAATGATGTATTAAGTATGTAATCAATATGGTTGACTTATGAATAGTAAGATAAGGTATGAGGTGTCCCAAGTGGCCAATTCCATGGGAAAATAC
The DNA here is from genome assembly GCA_963277665.1 of Viscum album. Classification (NCBI taxonomy): domain Eukaryota; kingdom Viridiplantae; phylum Streptophyta; class Magnoliopsida; order Santalales; family Viscaceae; genus Viscum; species Viscum album. Next base: position 1,266,648,428 of record OY728143.1, on the reverse strand, counting down.
CATGGGCAAGCCCATGGTCCTTCCAAAACCACCAATGAGGTGTCCCTTGGCCATTAGTGCCTTGTCCCCTCACTTTCCATATAAATACCATGCCATCTTCTCATCCATTTGACTCCCAACTCACCCCAACAAAGCTCTGGTCTCATTACATCCCAAGGAGTCTGCTCAAGGTGCCCCCAATCCCTCAAGGTCCCAACCTTTGAGTTTTAAGATTTACGTTTTAAGGTAAGGGATCCGAACTCTCTCTTTCTTTTCAAATACTCTCTTTTAAGTTATTTCTTTTATGCTCCATGTTCTTATGTTTGAGGATGTTCTTTTATATTCCTATTACTGCCCTTTTCATTTTCATATGATGAGAGATACCCTCTTACTCTTATCATTTCGTTTTATGAATGTTTAAGTGGCGCCGTTAGGCTGCCGGAATTTTTGTAACAGATTCTTTCACCCTTCTCGTTTTCAAGATCTATTTTTGTGTCAAATCTTTCAGGATACTTTTTATTATGTTGGGTTATTATATCTATATATATCAAACTGATCTTTTATTTTCTATATGATGATATACCCTATTTGATCTCATCAATTCATTTTTTTTTGAAGTTTAGGTGACGCCGTTAGGCTGCCGAATTTGTAAGGGATTCGTTCACCTTTCTCATTTTTCAAAGTTCTACATTCATGTCAAGTCTTTAAAGTTCCTTTTTATTATGTTTGGTTATTATATCTATATCTATAATACCGATATTTTATGTTCATATTATGATATACCCTATTTGATCTCGTCAATTCATTTTTGTTGAAGTTTAAGTGACGTCGTTAGGCTGCCGAATTTTTAAGGGATTCTTTCATCTTTCTCCCTTTTCATGTCAAGTCTTTCAAGTTCCTTTTTATAATGTTGGGGTATTATCCCTATATCTATAATACTGATATTTTTTGTTAATATGATGAGAGACCCTATTTGATCTCTTCAATTCATTTTTGTTGAAGTTTAAGTGACGTCGTTAGGCTGCCGAATTTTCATAAGAGAAATCTTATTTTTGTCCTCCTTCTATGTTTTTAATTTCATATGTTATATCATTCAAATGTCATTACCATGATATTATACCCTTTATATTATGTCCCTATACTTCTTTATGGATCATTTATGAGTGGGTTACCCATGTCCCCTCTCTTTTCAATGTTTTCTAGAACCCCAAAACATAGCCGTTATACTGCAGAATTTCCGTCTCAAAATGTCTCTCTCTTATCCTCAAATTCATTTCTTAAGTGAATACTAGAAGCTCTTTATTCTAAATGGGTATTCACATATATACAAAAATGTTCTATTTTAAATTCTGTGATTTACATACATGATACCCGCTTTCCCATTCCCTGGGTTTAAAGTGACATAAAGATCATGTCTTTAAAGGAGTTTTTAAAAAGTTATGATTATGAAATGAAACCCATTTCTTTTATGCTATATGGGTTTTTTATTAAATTATTGATGATGATATATGTGGCTCACATGATAATAATAAAAATTAAGGGTGCGCTCTGATAGCGCTCCAATGCATTGGGTAAAGACTTAATCTCTAGAGATGGCCATTTTTAACGATGCCTTAGTGAATAACTGTGGTAATTTTTAATGACACCTTGGGGATGGACCTTGGTGAAACGGAAATGATTTTCAATATTAAATGTTGTAGCCACATCTTCAAGTTATGAAATACATTATTTTTATTATTATATGCCTCATGATTTCTTTCTCATGCCTTAATGATCTTTTTCATGACATTGTTGATGTATCTCAAGTTCACATGTTAAATGTTTCCCCTTGTTTCCCTTACTGGGCCTTATACTGACCCTTTCTTTTGATGTATGTCCCCAGGTTATTAGATGCAGTAATGAACCTAGGATGAACCTAAGGAGAAGCCTTTCAAGTGATTAAGAAGAATGTTTTATGTTTTCATGTTTTAAGTTTCTGGTTTCCAAGACACTAAACGTTAAAGATCCTCGGTTTTGTAAAATGTAATGAAAGTTTATGTGATAGAAAGGAGGGATGCTATAGTTGGTATCAAAGTATGGTTTAGTTATTTTTGGAAATTTGGATATGAAAACTCTAGGAAGATCCCTGTAGAAAATTTTAAATATAGGAAATCTTCCTGGTATTTTGGTGAGTATTGAGTAAGGGATTTCCAAGAAAATACATCCCTGTCTGGATATGAGCAGGTAGAGGTGGCTCTGGCACAGATGTACACAGGGGTAAAACCCAAAAACACCACTTTGAGGTAGACTCGAATGGGAACTAGTACATGATCACGGGGCTTGCTACACTCTTGGTTACGACACTCCCAGGGGATATGCATTGGTAAATTCATAATCTTAGTATGAACCATTATTAAAGGAACAAATATAGAATAAAATAAGGATTCACATAAGAATATATGATCATTGATAACCTAGATTGGGACCTAGGGGACCACAAGTTAGGGTATACTTTTCTTCTACAAGTTTATCCTTCTATGCTTTAAGTTTCCTTTTCATGATTATTGGCTAAGTATTTAATCCCCCTAATTATACGTTATTTTCTTAGTTAATGGTAAGAAATGGAAGAGCATGTCCCAACAACCAATGTGATAGGAAACATGATGATTGCCCTATTAATGTGACAGAGATGGCTAAATATCAAGTTGAACATATTATGATTATGCCAAACCAGCTATCAAAAATCACAATTAATAATTGGTACGTAGTTGAATGCCCAAATTCATCAAGGAAGAAGAAGAAAAAGTCTCAAGGATGTTCTTCTGATAAAGTTGATAAGGGATAGAAGGGCCAATTTATTTTTTGCAAAAAGTGTGGGAAGAGGCACCAAGGAGAATGTCACAATGGAACCAGGATATGTTTTAAGTGTGGGAAGATAGGGAATAAAGTATACAATTGCTTTAAAAAAATGGATAATGTGATGAATGGATATAAGGTTTGATCTAATGTAACTTATACATTTTGATGTCATAAATGTGGAGAAGTTAGACATTATCCAAGGAAATACTCTCTTGGAATGGATGAGAATCATGATGAGCATCAACAAACTTCGAGGACAAGGGAACAATGCAAGTCCTATGCTGAGATGGATCATGATGACTGAAGTTCATGTAACTTCTTCGCAATAATTGTCTATGTCATGTTGTATTTTAGTTTGTGCTCTATGAGCATATATTTTTTGTTTTCTAAGATCATCGAGTCACTACCTAAGATGATTTTATATCATTAAGGAAAACATCTATTGTTATGTACCACATGTTGATGTAGTGAAGCTATTCTCCTTAAAAAAAATAGGGTGATTAGGGGATTAAAAGGTGATTATTATTTTGGAACACATTCACTATTTTGGGAACCCTATTTGATCAAGGTAAATAGATTACTACGGTATTTTCTTTGAGGAGTAAAGGTTGACTTATATTTTGAATAATCGATGAATTTAAAGTGGACTTATAGTAATTTAGGTTATATATGGAAATTATTAATCTATCTTGGGGAAAATGCGATTAGGTTAGTTACTTTTGTTATAAGATGATAAGAGTGGTTGATGTTGTTTGAAGATGAATGATAAAGTCTATCTTGGAAAACTATGTTATGAGATCATTCTTATAATTGGGTTTCAATCTTAGTTTGGCTTATTTTGATGAATATTAATGACAGTTATTTATGGAATGGTCTATGATGAACTTTGGGTAGTACCATGGAACTTTGAAGATTTAAAAGTAGTTTCCCTTCCTATAGGATTCTTTCTTTTTGAAGAGTTGATTTATCTTACCCTTTCTGTTATTGGGATAATGTTTAAAAATAGAATAAATTGATAGTTAATCTTTTGTGGATTACATAACTCTCAAGAAGATGATTCTTGTGTTTTGATGAGACCAAGTGTTTTTGAATGCTCATCGTTTGGAGAAAAGATTAGTTTTGGTAGAAACTTATTAAAGGATGAAACTCTAATTGAAGGTAGGTATATTTCCTTATGTTTATGTTCTATGTAGTAAATTAATTCCTCAAAATTATGAAAAGGAACTTAAAAAAACGTTGTTGGTTAACGTTTCCTACTAGGTAATCAAAGACCATTTACACACATCATAAGTTTGTGATTTTCTTGTGGTTAACTTTCTCCTAATCATGTTTTCTATCACCCTACCTTAGAACTAGACCCTTTGTTTTCTCCTCCATGTCTATGTTTTCTTACAGGGAATCCTAGTGTGGGCTAACTCAGGTGATCTTTTTCATTCCCTTTCATTCTTTTAAAGTAATAGTTTTACTGACTCCTTTTCTGATGTGGGACTTTCAATGAAATTTCAAAACCTGATTTTAAAAATTTCGAGGATGCAATTTCTTAAGGGGGGAAGATTGCAGCGACCCGAAATTTTAAATAAATCTTTTTTCCTAATTTTGTGTGTTATTTTATTTTTAATACTCAACAAAGCTGTTTCTTTTGATAACATTAGTATAATTAAAATGAGACCGTTGGGTTTTGACTGTTATATGACCATTGGTAAATATGACCGCTAGAAACTAAACTTTTCGATTATTGTCTCTAAATAAAAGTGATCTTGGTTAATTAATATAGAAAGAAGATTCGATGGCATCATCCAGTAGTCTCGGGCCAATCGAAGCCCATCTAATGGAACTAGGGAAGGAGGTAGCACCACTGGGCTTTGCTTTGGACCAAACCCAAGATGAACTTTGTCATGTGAAGCTAGAACGGAATCACCTTCGTGAGAAGTTCAAACTGATAGAAATTACTACTCGTACAATGTTGTTTGAGCCGCCCTCATATTCTATCACCTTAGCACACCTTACACTTAGGTCCTATGCTGGGGTTATAAGGGGCTATGTAAGGATACCGTAACTGCCTTGTGAAATCCTTTGTTTTAAATATAAAAAAAATTCCTTCTTATGATGAAGTTTATGAATTTTCAAATGTCTCGATAAATATAGTATTCATATTTTTGATGAATTTTAGAGAAATTATATTTTAAAAATGTTTATTTAAACCTTAAATAATTAAAAATGTGTAATTATTTTCAAAAAATGGTCCTCTACAATTATGATCAGTACGAAATTTAGAGTCTAATAAGATCAGCTTAATTTTTGATGAATAGTAAATTATGAATAGTGATTTTATGTTTAGGATTAGTAATGTGACCAAATGGATTAGTAATCTCACTTAAAGAATTTATTAATATAATCTAGGCACCTTGATTAAGTAATGAGATTCAATAAAATGGTTAAATAACGGTTTCATAAATTATTAGTCAAGTATTAGTTTTTTCGGGTGAATAATATTTTTTTAATAAAAAATTTAATTAAAAATTTTTAGAAAATTATTTTTATAAAATTGATTTCATTTTTCAATTCAGAGCATCGATATTATGTTAAGGTAATTTTTGGGGATTTTTATAAGAAAGTTGAATTTTCGATGAATGGTGAAAATACAGTATTTAAGTTATGGGTGTTTAATGACATCATTAAATGATGTATTAAGTATGTAATCAATATGTTCGAATTATTAATTTTTATATAAGTATGAGGTGTCCCAAGTGGCCAATACCATGGGAAAATAACATGGTCAAGCCCATGGTTTTTCCAAAACCACCAATGGGGTGTCCATTGGCCATTAATGCCTTGTCCCCTCACTTTCCCTATAAATACCAAGTCATCCTCTCATCCATTCGACTCCCAACTCTCCCCGCAATAAAGCTCGGGTCTCATTACCTCCCAAGGAGTCCTCTTAAGGTGCCCCAAATCCCTCAAGGTCTCAACCATTGAGTTTTAAGAGTTGCGTTTTAAGGTAAGGGATCCAAACTCTCTCTTTCTTTTCAAATACTCTCTTTTAAGTGATTTCTTTTATGCTCCATGTTCTTATATTGGAGGATGTTCTTTTAAATTACTCTTAATTCCCTTTTTATGTTCATATGATTAGAGATCCCCTCTTACTCTCATCATTTCATTTTATGAATGTTTAAGTGGCGCTGTTAGGCTGCCGAAATGTTTGTAACGGATTCTTTCACCCTTCTCATTTTCAAGATCTATTTTTGTGTCAAGTCTTTCAAGTTACTTTTTATTATGTTAGAGAATGATCTATATATCTATCATAATGATATTTTATGTTCATATTATGAGAGACCCTATTTTATCACATCAAGTCATTTTTGTTGCAGTTTAGGTGACGCTGTTAGGCTGCCGAATTTTTAAGGGATTCATTCACCTTTCTCATTTTTCAAAGTTCTACTTTCATGTCAAGTATTTAAATTTCCCTTTTATTATGTTTATGTATATTCTCTATATCTATCATACTGATATTTTATGTTAATATTATGAGAGACCCTATTTGATCTCATCAATTCATTCTTGTTGAACTTTAAGTGACGCTGTTAGGATGCCGAATTTTTAAGGGATTCTTTCACCTTTCTCTTTTTTCAGGTCAATTATTTAGAGTTCATTTTCATTATGTCAGGGTATGATCCCTATATCTATAATACTGATATTTTATATTCATATGATGAGAGACCCTATTTGATCTCGTCAATTCATTTTTGTTGATGTTTAAGTGACGCCATTAGGCTTCCAAATTTTCATAAGAGAAATCTTATTTTTGTCCTCCTTCTATATTATTCATTTCATATGGTATATCTTTAAAATTTCATTACCATGTTCTTATACCCTTTATATTATGTCCCTCTACTGCTTTATGGATCATTTATGAGTGGGTGACCCATGTCCCTTCTCTTTTCAATGTTTTCTAAAACCCCGAAACATAGTCGTTATACTGCAGAATTTCCATCTCAAAATGTCTCTCTCTTATCCTCAAATTCATTTTATTAAGTGAATACTCAAAGATATTTCTTCTAAATGAGTATTCAAATATATACCAAATTTTTCTATTTTAAAGTCTGGGATTTACATACATGATACCCGCTTTCCCTTTTCGTGGTTTTAAAGTGACATAAAGATCATGTCTTTAAAGCAGTTATTAAAACGTTATGATTATATAATGAATCCCATTTCTTTTATGCTATATGGGTTGTTTATGAAATGAGTGATGATGATATATTTGGGTCACATGATAATAAAGGAAAATTTAAGGGTGCGCCCTAATAGCGCCTCAATGCATTGGGTAAAGACTTAATCTCTAGAGATAACCATTTTTAACGACGCCTTGGTGAATAACCTTGGTAATTTTTAATGACACCTTGGGGATGGACATTGGTGAAATGGAAATTATTGTCAATATTAAATGATGTAGCCACATCTTAAAGTTATGAAATATGTTATTTTTATTATGATATTTCTCATGATTTATTTCTCAAGCCTTAAAGTTCTTTTTCATGACATTGTTGATGTATCTCAAGTTCACATGTTAAATGTTTCCCCTTGATTCCCTTACTAGGCCTTCTGCTCACCCTTTCTTTTTATGTTTGTCCCCAAGTTAGGAGACGCAGTAATGAACCTAGGATGAACCTAAGGGAAGCCTTTCAAGTGTTTAAGAATAATGTTTTATGTTTTCATGTTTTAAGTTCCTGGTTTCCAAGACACTAAACCTTAAAGATCCTCAGTTTTGTAAAATGTAATGAAAGTTTATGTGATAAAAATGAGAGATTCTATAATTATTACCTTATATTAATCGCTTTTTAATGGTCCTATGTTAATGATTCACTTTGGGTATTATTTTCTTTCCTTTTCACATGTGTCATGATTTGTTATATCGTTGGTCCTTATATTAATATCCAGATTCCAGAATGTAGTTAACTATATAAATATAAATTATATCCCTTATATTAATATTATAATAATTTATAGCATATAGAAGTATGAAATGGAATACACTGATCATGTTGAAAATAAGTTCTACGTACGCATGAACGTTGTTTCCTTTTATTATTGTCGTATTGAAAGAAAGTATCTAAATGACATATGTATATAAAATTATGTATATATATATATATATATCATTATTAAATAATCAATAATATATTATATATATCATATAATTTCACCAAACCCATCCTTTATAGATTCAATGTGGTGTGTGATCGAATCACATCGCTTTGTGGGGGTGGTAGTCCACACATCCTCAAACAAGACTATCGTATTAACACTAAATAGAAAGTAAAGGGATTTGTTTTGTAAAAGGAATAAATAATATTAAATACATAATAAATATAATATATGAAATATATAAATATAGTTTCAATCATAATGGCCACCATTATTTGTGTTAATAGAAAATGAACAATCAACATTTCGTGAGGCAATAGTACGTCGTACATAGAAACAATATGTTCAACATCCATTAGATTGAGGTGTGTGTATGTGTAGGTCATAAATTTTTCATTAAAAAATACTATTATATGGATTATACTATTTTTTTCACAGAATAAAGGAATAAGGAGAGTGGAAGAGGTGTAGAAGGAAAATAAGTGGAAGCATCTTGAGAGATGATGTTTCCTCTAAATCGGATAAATCCTTTTGGTTTGTGCCAAATTGCTTCCTTCAGAAGATTTTTGTCCAAAATGAGGCTTCAAGAAATAAGCCAGGATATTTGTGAAGCTACTTGGTAAGATCTTTGAAGATCATAAGTGTTTTGAGAGGTGTGAGGAATGGGTAGAGGTTGTGTCCACTTATAGGGAAGGAAAATGACTCACTTGAAATTTTTAGAATCAAATTAGGTGTACACATTTTCTTTTCTAAAAGAAATTATAAAAAAACAAAAAAACTCAATAATTTAAAGTTTTTGGACTTAATATTGATAGATAATGGGTTTTGGATAATTTTCTAGTTCATTTGGGACCTTAATTGAATGGTTTAGTCCCTAATAAAGCTTAATTTGGTCTTAACTGTTGTGATTAATTTTAACCACTTTTACTAATCATTTTGGTCAATAATTTACATGGTCTTATTATAATTTAAATATTAGGCTGAATAAAATGGTTTATTTCTGATTTTTTAAATACAAATCATAGAAATGGATAAATTAAGATCTGTGATAATTCCACATACGGGACGAAATAAAAGGGTTTTAAAGTAGGAAAAAGTTCAAAAGTTTGTTAAGAATTTATATTCAGTTACAAAGTGAAATTGATTATAATGAATTAAATTGTATTAATATATGTAATAATTATCTAATTTTACCTTAAAAAATATTTATAATATCATTTATCATTAATAATTGATTGCAAAAAAGTCATATTTTAATTAAAAAATAGCATTTTCACTATTCATAAAAAATGAAGTTTCCTAGAAAAATCCCAAAAATTCACCATAGGATAATTTCTACAATATTAATTAAAAAATTAGGTTTATTTTATACAATTAAATTTCTAAATTTTTCTAAAATTTATGTTATTATTAATAGTATCTCATTTAAGAAAATGGTATTTTTAACATAAAAGGACTTTACCAAGAATCTCATATGTAATTATCAATGTGTTTTATTTAATTAAGAAAAATATAAAAAATATTTGGAAATTATTTATTACTATTACTATAACTATGTTATTTGGAATGTTTATAGTTATCTCATTTAATTAATTATATATGTATAGATATTTTATAGAAACTTAATGTCGTGTGCATCGTATGCCAAGTCAGTGTTGCTTGTAGTGAAAGCCATATTGGTATAGTGTATGAAAAGAGTGTTTGAATTATTTTGTGTGTATATATATATATATAAAGAACTATTTTCTTTTGTCATGCGAAATTAAAAATCCTAAAAAGATAAATTAATTCAAAAAATAATAATTCTCAAAATCATGGGGTGTTACATTCTACCACCATTAAAATGAATTTCACCCTCGAAGTATGTCTGGGTTATCAAAGGTTTAATACGTGAATTTTTCTTTCATATAAAACAATATTTTAAAACTGGATACTAATACTTCCTTTAAAATGGGGAATGTGGAACTATAATGGTTACCTAAAGTAACATATAACTGGGTTTCCACATAAGAGAAAAAAGGTTGGGTGTGAAGATTGGACTTGGAGGAAAAGTGTGAATATTTATAGGGTTTGATTGAGGTAATCAATCACCAACAAGTAAGTGGTCAAAGTAAAGCAGAGGGCCTAAAATTCATAAATCTTTGATAATTCAAAAGGACATCATCTCAACAAAAACTAAGCTATTAGGACAATGATTGTTTTTTATCATTTTCAGAATATTGATTAATTATTGATAAATATCTATAAAAAGTCCATTCTTGGGTTGTGATTCGATCCATTCACAATACATCCATTGCATCATGTAATGAATGTTCATAAATTAATATTGATGTATATAGAACTAAACGTGTAACATCCCAGGTAAATAACGAATGTAACATTTTAACTATTTATTAATATTTTTGAATTAAATATTAATTTTACTTTAAAGGGGGGGGTATGTTTTATGGAGTACATGACACGCAACAATGGATTTCTTTGGAATCTTACCTTGCACACAACGTTGAGTTATACTGAAAAAATATATAATAATATTATTATTTTAAATGGTAGTAAACTCAAAGACATTGTATTGGAAAGAATGAATAGAGCTAACTACAATATGATTATACATGTTTGTTAAATGTTTTCAGATTTATCCAAAAAAAGAGAGATGCTTAAAATGTGAATGAATCCAATTTTAAGTATAAACACTCTAATATTATTTAAAAGGTCAATTTACCAACTTTTGATGGTGAACTATTTTTAAATACAATTTTATTAAATTTTGTGTATTCCATTTAAAAAATAATATTCTTCTTTATAATCGGGATATAAAAATTTACTTTGGAGGAATTTTTGGTATTTCTCTGATAATGTTCATTTTTTAATGAATAGTGAAAATACTGCATTTTAATTCAAAACTAACTTTCATCAAATTTATTAATATAGTTAGATTGTTATTTTAATTGGTTTTAAAGTGTACTTGGATTATATTTTTACCATTTAATCCAATTTTGGTAATTTGAAGTAATTTCACTCTTAATTTGTACATAAACAAACTGTACTAAAAATAGTATATTTCTCAACGGTTCAAAACCATTGGGATGGGCTACAGAACCATTGGTTTATCTTATACCAATGGTTCTTCCAACCATAGGGAAGTAATCCATTGGGAAAAAGTTTTTCCAACAGGTTATGTAGAACCGTAGGGATATGTTAGTTACAGTAACCTATCCCAGCGGTTCGGTTGAACTGTTGGTATAAGTTTTGCCAACGGTTCAACCAAACCATTGGAAAAAACCACTTCTAGGAAAAACCATTGGGAAAGGGTTTTTACCAATAGTTCTCATAGAACTGTTGGTAAAAACATCCTATAAAATGTATTCCAACAGTTTGAAACCATTGGCATAGGCCATGTTGTGCAAATTGCATAGCAGCCTGTAATTTGCACAGGTCTGCAATCTCATTCCTGTCCATTGTTCTGTAATTCTCCATCCCTCTCCTTTCCAATTATTTAACATATAATGTATACACATTTAACATTGCGCCCTAGAACTATACACATCCATAATTAAATCATAATTCATAACGTAATTATAAACATACATAATTGATTTAGAATTCAATTTAAAACTTAGATGAAAATTATATGTTAAATCTGGAATTCATTTAATAATTGAATACATATATAATTTAATTATCAATTATCAATAAAATACATAAAAACTGAATAAGTAATTATATGTGTTATTCATAATTAAGAATACATACAAGTGGTTTTTACTAAAAATGATGTCCATTTTAAACATTATACATACACTTTGAGTGATACTAGCCACAAAGTGTCTCGGATTGAGGCGAGGTTGACACATAAATGTCACATATGACCCATGGATCATTGTCCTAATTTATCAACATATTCTGAAATCGTTTGGTCTGTTTTCTGTATGCCAGTTTTACTTTTCACTTAAAATGTTGTCCATTTCAAATAAAACTGAGACACTTCGAGTTGTGACGGCCACACTGCACCTCGGATTTAGGCATGGTTGACTCATAAACATCAAATATGACCCATGGATCATTGTCCTAAGGTTTCAATGGAATCTGAATGAGTTTGGTTGGTTTTCCATATATCAGTTGTTGTTTTCACTCAAAATGATGTCCATTTTAAACAAAAGAAAGACACTTTGAGTGGTGTCGGCCACACCGCACATCGTATTGAGGTGGGGTTGACTTTTACACATCAAATATGACCCATGTATCTTTTTTATAAAGCATTAACACATTCAGAATGCATTTTGTCAGTTTTCTGTATGTCAGTTGTTGTTTTCACTTAAAATGTTGTCTATTTCAAAAAAATGAGACACTTTGACTGTTTTCGATCACACCATGGCTCGGATTAAGGAAGGGTTGACTCGTACATGTCACATATGACCCATTGATTGTTTTTTTAAACTTTAAACACATTATTAATTCATTTGGTTGGTTTTTTGTATGCCAGTAGTTGTTTTCAATTAAAATGTTGTCCATTTCAAATAAATGTGAGACACTTTGAGTGCTACCGGCCACACCAGGCCTTGGATTGAGGCGGGGTTGACTTATAAACGTCACATATGACCCATGTATCATTTTCCTACATTTTTAACAGAATCCAAATGTATTTGGTTGGTTTTCCATATGTCATTTATTGTTTTCACTTAAAATGATGTCTATTTTAAAAGAAAGAGAGACAATTTGGGTGGTTCTGACCACACCGTGCCTCGAATTGAGGTGAGGTTGACTCTTACACATAAAAAATGACCCATAGATCGTTTTACTAAAGGTTTAATAGAATCCGAACGCATTTGGTCTGTTTTCCATATGTCAGTTGTTGTTTCCACTTAAAATGAAGTCTATTTTAAACTAAAGAGAGACACTTTGAGTGGTTCCGGCCACACTGTGCCTTTTATTGAGGTGGGGTTGACTCGTGCATGTCATATATGACCCATGGATCGTTTTTTTAAAGTATCAACACAATCAAAATATGTTTGGTCGGTTTTCCGTATGTACTTAAAAAATTGTCCATTTTAAACAAAAGAGAGACACATAGAGTGATCCCAGCCACACTGCGATTTATATTGAGGCGCGGTTGACTCGAACACATCACATATGACCCATGGATCGTTTTCCTAATGTTTCAAGATAATTTAAATGCGTTTGGCTGTATTACCGTATGTTAGTGGTTGTTTTCAATTAAAATGAAGTCCATTTTAAACTATAGAGAGACACTTCAAGTGGTGTCAGCCACTCCGTGCCTTGGATTGAGACTAGGTTGATATTTACACATCATATATGACCCATGGATCGTTTTCCTAAAGTTTTAACTGAATCTGAATGCATTTAGATGGTTTTCTGTATGTCAGTTGTTGTTTTCATTTAAAATGTTGTCTATTTCAAATAAACCTGAGACACATTGAGTGGTGCAGGCCACACCTAGCCTCAAATTGAGACAAGGTTGACTCGTACACATCAAAAATGACTCATGGAACGTTTTCCTAAAGTTACAATAGAATCTGAATGCGTTTGGTCAGTTTTCTGTATGTCAGTTGTTGTTTTCAATTAAAATGAAGTCCATTTTAAACTATAGAGAGACACTTAGATTGGTGGAATCCACACCAAGCCTCATATTGAGGATGGGTTGACTCTCACATGTCTCATATGACCCATGGATCATTTTCCTAAAGTTTCAATGGATTCTGAATGCATTTGGTCGGTTTTCCATATGTCATTTTTTGTTTTCACTTAAAATGAAGTCTATTTTAAACGAAAGAGAGACAATTTGAGTGGTTCCGACCACACCATGACTCAGATTGAGGCAAGGATGACACTTACACGTCAAAAATTACCCATGTAATTTATTACTAAAGGTTAAATAGAATTCAAATGAGTTTGGTCAGTTTTTTGTATGTCAGTTGTTGTTGTCACTTAAAATGAAGTCCATTTTAAACTAAAGGGAGACATTTTGAGTGGTACCGGCCACACCGCACCTCGGATTAAGGTGGGGTTGACTCATACACATCATATATGACTCATGTATAGTTTTTCTAAAGCATCAGCACATTCAGAATGCGTTTGGTCGGTTTTATGTATGTCAGTTATTGTTTTCACTTAAAATGTTGTTTTTTTCAAAATAAAATGAGACACTTTGAGTGGTTCTGTCACACCATGGATTGGATTAAGGAATAGTTGACTCTTACACGTCACATATGACCCATTGATCATTGTTCTAAGATTTTAACACATTCCGAATGCGTTTGTCAGATTTCCATATGCCAGTAGTTGTTTTCAATTCAAATGTTGTCTATTTCAAATAAATGTGAGACACTTAGAGTGGTGTTAGGCACACCAGGCCTCAGATTGAGACGAAGTTGACTCGTACACGTCACATATGACCAATGGATCATTTTCCTAAAGTTTCAACAGAATCCGAATGCATTTGTTCATTTTTCCGTATGTCATTTATTGTTTTCACTTCAAATGAAGTTTGTTTTAAATGAAGGAGAGACAATTTGAGGGGTTTCGGACACACCGTGCCTTGGCATGAGGTGAGGTTGACTCGTACGAGTCACAAATGACACATGGATCATTTTACTAAAGGTTCAATAGAATCCAAATGTGTTTGTTCGGTTTTCTGTATGTCAGTTGTTGTTTTCACTTAAAATGAAGTTCATGTTAAACTAAAGAGAGACACTTTGAGTGGTGCTGGCCACACTATGCCTTGGATTGAGGTTGGGTTGACTCGTGCATGTCATTTATGACCCACGTATCATTTTTCTAAAGTATCAACACAATCATAATCTGTTGGGTTAGTTTTCCATATTTACTTAAAATGTTGTCCATTTTAAACAAAAGAGAGACACTTAGAGTGATCTCGTCCACACTGCAACTTGGATTGAGGCGTGGTTGACTCGAACACATCACATATGACCCATGGATCATTTTCCTAAAGTTTCAATAGAATCTGAATGTGTTTGGTCAGATTACCGTATGTCAGTTGTTGTTTTCAATTAAAATGAAGTCCATTTTAAACAATAGAGAGACACTTCGAGTGGTGTCGGCCACTCCATGCCTCGGATTGAGGCTGGTTTGACACGTACACGTCACATATGACCCATGGATCATTTTCCTAAAGTTTCAACTGAATCTGAATGCGTTTAGTCGGTTTTATGTATGTCATTTGTTGTTTTCATTTAAAATGTTGTCTATTTCAAATAAACCTAAGAAACATTGAGTGTTTCCGGCCACACCTGGCCTCGAATTGAGGCGGGGTTGACTCGTACATGTCGCAAATGACTGATGGAACGTTTTCCTAAAGTTTCAACAAAATCTGAATGTGTTTGGTTGGTTTTCCGTATGTCAGTTGTTTTTTTCAACTAAAATGAAGTCCATTTTAAACTATAGAGAGACACTTTGATTGGTGGCGGTCGCACCAGGCCTCTTACTGAGGAAGGGTTGACTCATACATGTCACATATGACCCATGGATTGTTGTCCTAAAATTTCAACGGAATATGAATGCATTTGGTCAGTTTTCCATATGTCATTTATGGTTTTCAGTTAAAATAAAGTCTATTTTAAATGAAAGAGAGACAATTTGAGTGGTTCCGGCCACACTGTGCCTCAGATTGAGGTGATGTTGACTCATACACGTCAAAAATGACCCATAGATCATTTTACTAAAGGATCAATAGAATCTGAATGCGTTTGGTCAGTTTTCCGTATGTCAGTTGTGGTTTTCACTTAAAATGTAGTCCATTTTAAACTAAATAAATATACATTGAGTGGTGTCAGCCACACCGTGCTTCGGATTGAGGTGGGGTTGACTCATGCATGTCATATATTACCCATGTATCATTTTCTTAAAGTAACAACACATTCAGAATGTGTTTGGTCAGTTTTCCATATGTCAGTTGTTGTTTTCACTTAAAATGATGTTTATTTCAAAAAAATGAGACACTTTGAGTGGTTTTGGTCACATTGTGTATCCTATTAAAAACGGTTGACTTGTACATGTCACATATGACCCATTTATCTATTTTCTAAACTTTAAACACATTTGGAATGCATTTGGTCAGTTTTCCGTATGCCAGTAGTTTTTTTCAATTAAAATGTCCTCCATTTCCAATAAATGTGAGACACTTTGAGTGGTACCGGCTACACCAGGCCTCAGATTGAGGCAGGGTTGACTCTTACCCATAACATATGACCCAAGGATCATTTTACTAAAGTTTAAATTGAATCTGAATGCATTTGGTTGGTTTTCTGTATGTCATTTATTGGTTTCACTTAAAATGAAGACTATTTTAAACGAAAGAGATACCATTTGAGTGGTTTCGGCCACACCGTGCCTCGAATTGAGGCAAGGTTGACTCGTAAATGTCACAAATGACCCATAGATCATTTTACTAAAGGTTCAATAGAATAAAAATGTGTTTGGTTGGTTTTTTGTATGTTAGTTGTTGTTTTCACATAAAATGAAGTCCATTTTAAACTAAAGAGATACACTTTGAGTGGTGCCGGCCACACCGCGCCTAGGATTGAGGCGGGGTTGACTCATGAACGTCATATATGTCCCATGGATCTTGGTTCTAATGTATTAACACAATCAGAATCCATTTGGTCAGTTTTCCATATGTACTTAAAATGTTGTCCATTTTAAACAAAAGAGAGACACTTAGAGTTATCCTGGCCACACTATGACTCAGAATGAGGCGCGGTTGACTCAAACACATCACATATGACCCATGGATCGTTTTCCTAATGTTTCAATAGAATCCAAATGCATTTTGTCAGATTAACATATGTCATTTGTTGTTTTCAATTAAAATGGAATCCATTTTAAACTATAGAGAGACACATCGAGTGGTGTTGGAAACTCTGTGCCTAGGATTGAGGCTGGGTTGACATATACACATCACATAAGACCCATGGATCATTTTACTAATGTTTCAACTGAATCCAAATGCATTTAGTCAGTTTTCCGTTTGTGAGTTGTTGCTTTCATTTAAAATGCTGTCTATTTCAAATAAACCTGAGTCACTTTGAGTGGTTCTGGCCACACCTAACCTCAGATTGAGGCGGGGTTGACTCGTACATGTCACAAATGACTCATGGAACATTGTATTAAAGATTCAATAGAATCTGAATGCGTTTGGTAAGTTTTCCGTATGTCAGTTGTTGTTTTCAATTAAAATGAAGTCCATTTTAAACTATAGAGAGACACTTTGATTGGTGGCGGCCACACCAGGTCTCAGAT
This sequence comes from Viscum album, assembly GCA_963277665.1. NCBI lineage: Eukaryota > Viridiplantae > Streptophyta > Magnoliopsida > Santalales > Viscaceae > Viscum > Viscum album. Next base: position 1,266,631,190 of record OY728143.1, on the reverse strand, counting down.
TGAGGCTGGGTTGACTTGTACACCTCACATGTGACCCATGGATCATTGTTTTAGACATCCCCTCCCCCACCCCACTTGGACATCCCTACCCCCACCCCACTTGGATAGCCCTACCCCACCCCACACCCACCCCACTTGGACAGCCCTACCCCCACCCCACTTGGACAACCCAACCCCCCCCCCCCACACCCCACTTGAACACCCATACCCCCAACCCACTTGGACAACCCATCCCCCCCCCCCCCACTTGGACATCTCTACCCCCACCCCACTTGGAAAACCCACCCCCTCCCCCCCCCCCACCTGTAACCCCTACCCCCCACACCCCACTAGAAAAACCCACCCCCCCCCCCCACCCCACCTGGACAGCCGTAACTGTATTTATGGCTAACCAATGAAATCAAGTCAATAGACCTTAAATTTAAAATAAACCAAGGATAAAATAACTCAGGATCATATTAACCTCTTCAATATCAACCCAAGTTATTCTATAGAGATAAATCACAACAAAACCACAACCTAAAATGATATATTGATTGTGTTCATAAGGGAGTCATAATACATAATACATTAAAAAATGGAATGAAAAAATCTAAAATAAATGAAGGCACACCTACTGATTTAGAATAGAAGAACAAAAATTAATTGGATCAAAGATAGATGTCCCATTGGAAATTAGAGTTAGCACCCTGTAGAGCAGGTAGGGAAGTAGGGTTCAAACCGTAACCTAAAATTATATATGACTTATTTTCATAACGGGGTAATAATACACACAATATTGCACCAAACCTTAATGAAAAAATCTAAAATAAATTAACACACATGTGCTGATTTAAACAGGAAGAAAAAATCTAATATAAATGAACTAACACATACTGATTTAAATGGGAAGAAAAAATCATTAGAAACCAAACCTGTTGTATTAGGAAGTAGCATTTGCATCAAGATCTAGAGGCAAATCTTCCATAAGGTTGAGGTTTAGGGAAAACATTTCGAGGGGGTGCATCGAACTCTCGGTTAGGGAAAAATATTCGAGATGTCTAGAGTTGAAGATCGATGATATTTGGGGATTTTCTTTCCCAACAGTTTTAAAAAACAGTTGGGAAAGTTATGTTATCCAAATGGATTCAAAAAACCATAGGCAAAAACCTCTTAATACCATATATACCAACGGTTCTATAGAACCATTTTTTATATAGGAGTCTTCATCTTTCCCAACGGTTTCACTAAATCATTGGGAAAACTCTTTTTCCCCAATTTTCCCAACGGTTTCATCAAACCATTGGGAAAACTCAATTTTTACATATCTTTACCAATGGTTTATGAAAAACGTTTGTAAAGATCACCAATACCAATGGTTCATTAAACCATTGGTGTACATGCATTGGGAAAATCATGATTTCCAGTAGTGAAAGGTAAATCTTTTGATAGTTATTATTTCTTAAAAACAAACTTTTTTTTACAACGGGAAATTAATTTTAAATTAATTTCTACCACTTTTGTGTTTTTAATTTGAAAAAATGGATTCCATATTTGGAATAAGGAGGTCCAAATTTTGTAAATAGGTAACTTTTATTCTTAGACATTATGAATATTTACTTCATTAAATATTTTATTTATCATGGTTAAAGGGTAAATCTAGTAAATAAGGGTGAAAATAATATTATAATAAAATTAAATTACCATTACACTTATCCTAACAATATTTTATGATACATTTCTAACCATGGGCATCCTTGGGTAGATTTTGGGACCCCATGGAGCCACATGGGAGTGATAATGACACTTTATATTAATTAATTTAAAGGACAAAAATAACAAAAACATGAATATTTTTACTAAAACAATTTTTATATGGGGTTATATAAGTTATTTTAATATAAATATTATTTTTAAATATTAAACTATTTCCTATATCATGGTATTTTATTTTAATTTGTAGACATTAAATAAACAAATTTAATTATGACATAATGGTGATATAGTAATTTCTTCATTAATAAAGGATTCAAATAAATGATATTATAAATATTAAAATAAATTTATTTTGAATCTTTTTATTCCATACACTAATTTTATAGATTATGATGACTTGTTATCTTTGAATTTATGATGGGTTTTTAAAATAATCGAGTTAGTTTGGATTTTTTTAAAAATTCATTATATGAATAGTATTAAAATTGACATAAAATAGTTTTTAAATCAGTCAATATTTTATTAAATGATAAAATAGTCCTAAAAATATAAGATTCAGAAAAATAACATATATGATGTTAAAAATGTCATTAATGATCCATTTTGGTTCTCTTGTCATTTTATCGTAAATATATTAACCATATAGTATGAATATATAAGGGGACATGGAAAAAAGTTAAATAAGATAACAATGGGTTAAATAAAAAATATAAGGATTACAAAATATCCAAAACCTGTCCAATTGTTATTGGATGATTTTATTTAGAATTATATACACCTTATATTCAAATGAAATATGTTTTGGGCCTTTAGAAATCGAAAATCATTATATAATAAAATAATATTTTCAAACATTCCTAAAGAGCCCCTCCTCCCCCTTATAAAAAGCCATCACCCCTAACCCTTACTCACACCTCTCATGTCCCCTTGGAAAATCCATCCTCTACCCAAATAAGATCTCAGGATCCCTATCTTGCTCCTATAATCCTTTCCTTAGGTAGAAATCACTTCAATAAATCCTTTTGATTCAAACCAAAGGGAGTTACCTTATTTAAAGGTAATATCTTCCCTCAAGTTCTCTTCTTTTATTTTACTTATTCAATCCCTATGCTCTTCTTATAAATTTTGTACATAATAACAATGGTATACTTAATAAACTAGGTTTTTGTTATGAGAAATATTCAAACTAAACTTACACACACCTTCATCTAATGGATACGAACATATTGTTTCTGTTTACATGGAACTGTTGCCTCACAAAATGATGATTGTTTGATTATCTCCTACCACCTCTCATGGTGACCATTATAATGGCACTATATTTATTTCTGATATATATTATATTTATATTGTTTCCATGATTGTGTATTTATCATTTATATCATTGAAAGTGTGGCCAATTGTCACCTATCGACCGGTCAAAGTTCTGATGCTCTGCTAATGTGTATAGCAGCACTCGGGTCGAATCCTCGGTGATAATACTTTTTAATAGTAATTTTTTTTAGTTGATTATATTCTGATTGGGGGGGTTTGCGGAGATTATGAAATGATATATTGATTAATATTGATTTAACAAATTTATAAATATTTGGGTGAGTTCATTATTAGGAAGTTAAGATTTTGATATCCTTGAGCTTTGTTTTATAATGCATTTAAATTAACACCCACTTCACAAGATAACGTTGATTTGAATTCCTAAGTGTTAAGGATTTAATCCAAGCCTTAACTTAACTTAGGGTTATAATATCAATTAGAGATTTTTGATAGTGGTGTATTTATGGTTCCAATAATCCATGGAAACCTCACGTTAAACAAAACAATTCATTAATCCATGAAATGTTAAGTCCAACATACACAATGTTAATTTGAAGAATATTCATCGAGAAAATACTCTCAATCACTTAACATCCCTAAATTTCAACTCACACCAATAATAGAATTACTCATCCATTAATATAGTCATTAATATGGTAATATGTGTTAATAGTGTTGAATTATAAATATAATAAAAATAATGGGATAAGAAAAGATTTGTGTGTCGAACACACACACACACGAACAATAATTAGAATTAAAAATAGAATTTCAATTGAATGAGGAAGCGAAAGAAGGGAAGGGGATTCAACTGTATTTAAACTATTTTAAGAAAATTAATATGATACTATATAAGGTGGATGAGAATAAGATATATTGAATAAGAAACTTTCATTAAAACAGAATTACAAAAAAAACACTTACAATATTACAAACAAAGAACAACACAAAAGTAAATGAAAGGAAGCAAGGAGGAATGGTTTATCAAGTAAAAAACTTGAGTTTGGTAGATCCTATAAAGTATTTTAAAGAGCCTTGTTCATGCCAACCTATCCGCCTTTTCTCTGAAATGCCAACCCTTTGCAAGGAGAGGAGGGGTGTATTTATAGCCCAATGTTGTGGGTTGTTTGCATTCTGAAACCGCCCCTCCACTTTCATCACCACTTTGATAAATAATATAGATGAATCTCGATATATTATCTTATTAAAAGTTTTAGATACATATCCCCTATATCTACTCTGAAAATTTTGTGGTCATTGGACTTAATGAGCCAAAGTTATGGCTGGTTGATTAAACAAAGTTAATTTGTCCATTTCAATCCAAACTTTTTGAAGTCCAAAATGTGAATGGGTTTTTTAATATGAATATGCCTTAAAATTCAAATGATTTATTCAAAAAATTATTCTAATAATATCTACTCTTTCACACTAAAAAATAACAGCTTGATTTGATTATTACATCATGATATATGTCATGAATAGTGTCTATATTTTAATTTTCGGAAATATTGGTGGACTCAATTTCAAAGAATTAGCTAGGCCCCTTGTTCTTAGATTTGGGACCTGAAATTTTTATCCCTTACTCCTTGAATTTTGATACGAATTAATGAGGAGATTTAATGAATTTTCACTTCTGGATTGAGCCTAGTAATTCAATCTTCATAGATGGTCCAGTTTTCTCACAGATTCTATGGGCCTTCTTGTGTGGCCCATATGAGCCATAAAATGGACGAATTGGACCATGATCCCTTCTAATGAAATGTTTGATATTGAATTAGAAATCCGGAAAAATAATAAACACACAATTTGGATCTTCAGGGTGATAGTTATAAATAAAATAGTAAACTGACTCAATTGGACTACTTTTAAAAATGCTCAAAAATTATAATTTGTATTAAAACATTAATATTTCACAAAAATTATGAATATTTCATATAAAATAAGTAAATGGAGTATATAATAAGTCATGAAAATATTAATAACATCAACTCCCCCAAAAATAGTCTTTTTCATGTCTTTGTGTGCTTCAAATATAAAAACATGACAAAATCATTTTCACTCACCAAGAAATATTAAAATTTTGTTTTCTCCAATCAGGGGAGGTTTTTACTATTTCAATCATTCATATTGAATTTCACCTCAAATTTTTTCAGAAACAATGTTCCAAAAAAACTCTTTTTTTCATGTTCAAATTTAGAAATTGAAAATGTGGACATTCAAATCTATCACCTCTCAAGATGATAAAATTCATTTGTGGAGGTTCCATCTTTCACCAACCAAAAGTTAAAATCTTAGAGTTTGAAAGAGTTATAATCTTATAATCTCTATCCAAAGTGCACATGAATCAAGAGGTCTATTTCAGGGTTTTTTCTGTGTATATGGGACGATAGTAATATAATATCCAAGAGAGAGAATAAGAGTGGTAAAACATCAACATGGAAAAATAAATGCATTTTTTTAAATGAGATATGAAAGGAAATGGAAACACATATTTAGGAGGGAATAAAAATGTGAGATAAGACACAAAAGTGGAAGGAGATATGAATGTAATTAAGAGATGTAATATTTACAAAACACAAAACTTCTCCCAATGACATAAGTGTTCATCATTTTTTCCATTTTTTGAAAGTTGAAATTTAAATAGATCTCACACTCATATCCCAAACAATGATTGATCTCATCACGACACTAATTTTAATACCTATAACAAGATCAAATGTTGGGGAAGAGTGATTTTTGACCCACCCATGACACAACCCATTCTTATTTTATTTTATTTTTATTTTTATTTTTTTTCCCGATTTTTTTTAATTTTTTTGAACACTTTTCAATTATACAAGATAAAAATATATACATTCCAAAACCCCACTGAAGGAAAAACTCTCCCCCATATTGAAATGGATGCTTTCCTGCAAGCATATGATAACATAGTGAAATCAAAAAAAGGGTACCCAAAATGAAATCCATTCTCTCCACACTTAAATTTCAAAAAATTATGCAATGGAAATCCATGTTGATATTGGGTGGGAAAATGTATTGGGCTTGTATTGTGGAAATCAAAGAAAAGGTTTTCAGAGGCTCAAAGGGGCTTTCAAAAGGAGGTTTAATGTAAGGGAAATGAGAGGCTATTTGGCTATTGTGATTCTCATGTTGTTCAGAAAATGCCTCTATCATATTAATGCACACCAAAGTAGGAAATTCAGCGCAAAGGTATACAAACTCAAGATTCACAAATGGGGGGTGAAGAAACACTCATTTTGAAAATATGTCCATAAGTAGACTTGTTATGAAAGCCAATATTGGTTCTCACGGTTGGGGAAAATCATTTTTCGAAACAAAAATTGAGTATTCAAAAAATTTTGGTTTTGACATAATATTATTTATCCAAATATATGTTGAAAACATAAGATTTTTGAGATGAAACCATCTCTTTTAACTCCCCAAAATGGTGGGACAAAATTTCAAAACTAGATGACGAGTAAATATGAATCTTTTTTCATATATGTATTTTAAATATATTTTTTTGTTTTTACAGTTTTTTAGGATTTTTTAGTTTTTTATAAAGACACGCCCACCAAAAAGATAAAGAGTAAATAAAAAATGTGATGAGGAAAGTGGTAAAAAAATTAGAATGAGGGAGGAAGAAGAAGAAAGAGAAAGAGAGAGGGATAGAGAAGATGAGTTAAAGGGAAAGTGGTGCCCCTGGTTTGGATTTGGTGGGTCATCATCTCCATCCGATGGTGGGTAAAATTCAGAAGTTTGGGATTCTATGGATGTTGATGTGGTACTAGGATTGTGTGTCCTCTCATGGTGATGCTTTAACTGATGTCCATTAACCATGAATGATCTTTTGGAAGAGGGGTCCTAGACTTGCACTGCACCAAATTGATAAACATTAGTAACAATAGAAGGACCTTCCCAAGGAGAATTAAGCTTACCTGGGTGAAGACAAAATCGAAAATTAATGAGCATTACCTTTTCCCTTTCACGGAATACCTTTCTCAGGATGTTTTTGTCATGGAGTTCCTTGGATTTTTCTTTTTATAGTTTAGAATTATTATAAGAATCAAGTTGAAGCTCCTCCAGTTCAGCCAATTGCAAAAAAAATCCCCGTATTTTTCACAATCATGATTACAGGTTTTCACAGCCTAAAAAGACTTATGTTGGATTTCAACTGGTAAATTATATGCTTTACCAAAAAACTATCCTAAAAGGAGACATCCCAATGGGTGTTTTATAGGTAGTTCTATAAGCCCAATGTGTTTCACCAAGTCTTTCAAGCCAGTCCTTCCTAGTGGGTTTTACAGTTCTCCCAAGCACTCTTTTTACCTCTCTATTAGACAGTTCAGCCATGCCATTTGTCTTGGAGTGATATGCAGTTGTAGTTTTATGTACAAACCCATTCTTTTTCAAAATATATTCCATGGTTCTATTACAGAAATTGGTTCCTAAGTCACTGATCAAGGCACGAGGTGTTCCAAATCTGTAGAGGATGTGTGTCTTTAGGAACTCACTAACAGTATGTGAATCATACATTCTAGTGGGTTTGGCCTTGACCCACCTAGAAACATAATCAAATGTAAGAAGAATGTATAGAATCCATTTGAAGGGGGGAATGGTCTCATGAGATTGATACCCCAAACATTGAAGATCTCCCAGAAAATTAATGGATTTTGGGGAATTTCATTTCTCTTTGAAATTGTGCCAAACTTTTGGCAAGTGGGACATAATTGACAGAACTCATGTGAGTCCTTGAAGAGTGAAGTCCAGAAGAATCCAAATTATAGGACCATTCAGGAGGTACTCTGTGGTCCATAGTTTCCCCCACCAGGCATTGAGTGATAGAATTTTAATATAGAAGAATGTTCATTTTCATCGACACATCTTTGTATTACTATGTCATCCCCAATTTTCCGAAGTTTATTTTCATCCCAAAAATATTATTTTGAATCACTTTTCAACTTCATTTTTTGTTGTTTTGAAATTGTTTCTGGAAAAACACCATAAACCAAGTAATTTACAATTGGGGCATAACATGGTATTTTTGGAGTGAGATATGAAAGGTTCTCAGTGGGGAATTCAAGATCGATGATTTCAGAATGAGAAGGATTAGAAATTCTACTCAACTGATCAGTCACATAGTTTTATTTTCCTGTTCTATCTTTGATTTCAAGGTCAAAATCTTGGAGCATTAGGATCCACCTTATTAGCCTTGGTTTGGAATCACTTTTCTTGAGTAAGAACTTTTTAGCAGAATGGTCTATGAAGATAATTATTTTGGCACATAAGAGATAGGGCCGGAATTTATATAAGGAAAAAACAACTGCTAAAAGTTCTTTTTCAGTGATAGTTTAGTAAGATTGAGTTTCATCCAATGTTTCTGAGGCCTAATAGATGACATGAGGAACTTTTTCTCTTCTTTGGCCAAGAACAGCCCCAACGTCTCTATCAGGAGTATCACACATCAACTAAAGGGGTAAAAATCAATATGGGGGTTGGATTATCAGGGAAAATATAAGAGATGTTTTGAGTTCAATGAAGGATCTCTTACAAACCCCATTAAAATGGAATGTGACATCATTTTGGATCAACCGAGTGAGTGGGGGAGAAATTTTACTGAAATGAATCATCAATAGAAACCAGCATGACCAAGGAATGAATGGATGTCTTAAACAGTGCTGGGTTCAAGAAGTGATTGGATCACTTCAATTTTGGCAGGATCAACTTCAATGCCCTATTTTGAAAATATTTTCCCTAGAACAATCTCATTTAGAACCATGAAGTGACATTTTTCAAAATTTAACACAAGGTTACACTTGACACACTTTTTAAGGACTAGAGAGATTAAATTCAAGAAAGATTCAAATGACTCACCATAAATGGTAATGTAATCCATGGAGACTTCCATGAAGTGTTCAATGTATTCAGAAAATATACTCAGCATACACCTCTGGAATGTTGTAGGAGCATTACAAAGGCTAAAAGGCATTCTTCTATATGCATATGTTCCAAAGGGGCAAGAGAAAGTAGTCTTTTCTTGGTCCTGATGTGTGATTGATAATAGCTAGTATATCCATCAGGAAAGAAATAGTGTGACTTTCTAGCTAATCGTTCTAGAATTTGATCAAGGAATGGTATAGGGTAGTGATCTTTTCTTATTTCAACATTCAATTTTCGGTAGTTGATGCACACAAACCATTTTTTTTCAATCAAGTTGTGACTACCTCCACATGTTCATTTGTGAAAAAAGTTATCCAACCCTTATTAGGTACAACATGAATTAGTCTAACCCATTCACTATCAGAAATTGGGTAGATAATACCTGATTGAGGAAGATTAGTGATCTCTTCCCTAACTACCACAAGGATGAGTGGATTTAATCTTCTTTGTGGTTGTCTAATTGGTTTGGATGATTCCTCAAGATGGATGAGATGCATGAAAAGGGTAGGGTTGATTCTTGGTAGGTCATCTTGGGTCCACCCTAAGGCCTTTTTGGTATCCTCTAACACTTTAACAGGCTTGGACTCCTCAGTTTTGGTAAGTGAAGTATTGGTAATGATATGATAAGAGTGATCAAGGAAAAGGAATGCATATTTTAGATGTTCAGGAAGAGGTTTCAGATCAGACTTATCTTATATTTCTGGGATAGAAAACTCAAGAATAGAGGAAGGGAATTAAATTGCTTCAGATTCATTCTCCTTAATACTGTCCAAGGTGGAGCAGTAGAGATCTGAGTTGATGTGGGATTCAAGAGAGTTTTTTAGTTCCTCTATATTGATGGAGTCTATGAATGAGAGGTCCACATCAAATTCACCATTTATGACTTAGTTAATCATGGTTCAGATTTCACAAGATCCTTTATCATTAGAACTAGATGAACATGATGGAATGGGGTTCAATTGACTCTTAGAAGTTTCCTTGGATGCATGGATTGATAATGTTGACTGATCCTCATATGGGTATCACATGGCTTGGAAAATGATGAATTTGACTATTTGGTCGCCAAATGCTAGGGATAAGATGCCTAAATGGACATAAATCTTAGTTCTCACTATCATTAGGAATGGTATTCCTAGAATTAAGGGAGATCGATAATATTTCTTCTCACCTTCCATGTCAAGGACATAGAAATCAGCTGGGAAGATAAGATCATTGACATAAACAAGGACAACCTCGATTATCCCCTCAGGACTGGCTATTCTTCAATTGTATAACTAAATGACAAGACCCATTGGATGTAGGGGACCTAGACCAAGGTTGGAGAAGATGGATTTGGGAATGACATTTATTGAGGCTCCTAGGTCTATGAGTGCCTCATCAAAGATAGAACTTCCAATTTGGCATGGAACTGTAAAGGTCCCTAGATCTTTGAACTTTATGGGAATAGACTACTGGGTGGAAACATTTCTTAAGGTCCTAATTTGCCTCTTATGGGTGCACAATTCCTTAAGAATTTTGGCATACATAGTAATTTGTTTTATGGCATCTAAGAGTGGAATGTTGAATTCAACACGTCTAAATAGGTTGAGAATTTCTAGATCGGGTTCAAAGAACTTTTTTGGCTTAGAAATGGCCTGGGGAAAAGGAATTGGGTTCCTAAGTGGAATAGAAGGACGTGAGGGAATGGTTTCAGATTCCTTTTCAACTTTCTTTTTCTTTTCATTGTCTAGGATAACATTTAAAGGGGGTTGGAGGACTTATCTTGATGCATAGCAATTTTCTTCTCTGATCTAAGTGAAATTTCACTTACATTACCCTTGGGGTTGGGTAATGGTTGAGCTGGAAGTTAAGAGGAATTGGATGGTTTTTGCTGACTAAGGTGGGATGAAGGTTGACCAATTTGGGTTTCAATGTTCTTGATGCTAGAATGGGTGAAGTTGGCAATATCTTCCAATTGCACTTTTCCATGGTTTCTTGGAAAAATAGGCTTGTCCTGAAATGGTATTACCTAGATTTGGGTTCTTGGGAAAGCAATTATATTGGTATTGAAATTGAGAAGGCTCACTAAGATATTGGAATGATGGAGGAGGATTGTTTCATTAAGGTTGAGGAATAAAAGGATAAGGTTGTGGGAAGTTACCAACACCTTGACCATATTGGAACTGGTTTGGGTTTTGATGAGGGAATTGAGGGGGATGAGTGAAAAAATTACCATACCTTTGGCCTTGGTTATAAGAAGAAGAGAAGGGCTCAGAGTGAGGTTTTTTGAAGTTTCTAATGAACTGAACTGATTATTGAGGGTTGGTGTTATTCTGAGCATATGCTGCATTGAGCTCCATTGGTCCAGATAAATCGGATTGATCCTATTGAAGTTGTGGACATGTGTCAGTTGGATGAGATGGAGAGTTTCAGATTCCACAGTTTTTGACAGGTCTAGGAAACATTGATTGCGAAGAAGATGAGGTTGGGGATTTGGATTCCACAGCTAGTTGTCGCAAAAGACCTGTAAGTTCACTCATCCACACGGTCATCTTGTTCAGCTCTATGGATTGATTATCTTAGGCTTGTTTGACTTGATCATGTGCTCGAATATGGAATGGTTATGTGTTCACAGCCATGTTTCTTATTAGATCTCTTGCAGCTGCAGGAGCTTTCTCAACAAGAGCACTACCACTTGCGGCATCATGAGGGTTCTCTCTATAGCCAATAACCCCTCATAGAAGTATTGGATCAAGAGTTGGTCAAGTATTTGGTGGTGTGGATAGGTTGAAAAAATATTTTTGAATCTATCCCAGCACTCATGTAGTGATTCATTTGGGAATTGACGAATACCACTTATTTACTTTCGGATAGAAGCAGTACGAGAAGCAGGAAAGAATTTCTCTAGGAAGAGTCGCTACATGTCATTCCATGTGGTTATTGAACTAGGAGGAAGGTAGTAGAGCCATGACTTGGCAGTGTCAGAAAGGGAGAAATGGAATGCCCATATTTTGATTTTTTCCTTAGAAACCCCTTGAGGCTTCATGGTAGAGCACACTACTTGGAACTCTTTAAGGTGGAGATGTGGATCCTCACCGGCTAGCCCGTGGAAATGAGGAAGAAGATGAATCAACCCGATTTGAGTTCAATGTCAGCCTATCTGTTTGGATATTGAATAACAATAGGTTGGTAATTTGTATCAAGGGCATCATGTTTTTAAGTGTTTGTTCCCTAGGATTGGCCATTTCTAATTCAACTGGTTGGATAAGGACTGGTTCTTGAATTATTTGATTATCTCTTATGTTCCTCATAAGTTGGAGAAGTGTTCACTAAATTTTAGGGTCAAAAAAATCTGAGGGATTTTTTAGGAGGATAAGAGGCATTCAGAAATACATTGTATGAAATAGGAATATGGTTTTTTTCTTTGGGTTTTTAAGTTTATAATTTTTATGAGAAGATGGGTTTTTCATTGTGTTTTTTTCAAAAAAAATCAAATTTTTTGTTTTTTTACAATAACCAGAAACTAATGACTACATAAATCACCATCCCCATAAATGGTTCCATTTGAAAGCAAGGATGAATTTAACCTATCGACCAGTAAAGTTTCGGATTCTATGCTAATGTGTGTAGCAGCACTCAGGTCGAATCCTCAACGGTGATACTTTTTAATAGTCATTTGATTTTAGTTGATTGTATTCTAATTGGGGGGGGTTGTAGAGATTATGAAATTTTTTATTGATTAAGATTGATTTAAAAAATTTATAATTATTGTAGTGAGTTCATTTTTAGGGAGTTAATCTTTTGATATCCTTGAGCTTTGCTTTATATTGCATTTAAACTAACACCCACTTCACATGATAACGTTGATTGGAATTCCTAAGTGTTAAGGATTTAATCAAAGACTTGACTTAACTTAGGGTTCTAATCTAAATTAGAAATTTTTGATGGTAGTGTATTTATGGTTCCAATAATTCATGTAAACCACGCGTTAAATAAAACAATTCATCAATCCATGACATGTTAAGTCCAACATACACAATGTTAATTTTAAGAATATTCATCGAGAAAATACTCTCAATCAGTAAACATCCCTAAATTTTGACTCACACAAATAATAGACATACTCAGAAATTAATATAGTTATTAATATGGTAATATATTTTAATGGTGATGAATAATAAATAGTACAAAATGAACGGGATAAGAAAATATTTCTGCGCCGAACACACACACACACATGAACGATAATTAGAATTAAAAATAGAATTTTTATTGAATGAGGAAGTGAAATAAGGGAATGGGATTAAACTATAATTAAAAAGATTTAAGAACATTAATATGAAACTACTAAAGGTGGATGAGAATAAGAGATATTGACAAAGAAACTTTCATTAAAACAGAATTACAAAAAAAAGACTTACAATATTACAAACGAAGAACAAAACAAAAGTAAATGAAAGGAAGTAAATATGAATGGTTTATCAAGTAACAACATGAGTTTGAAAGATCCAGCCAAGCCATTGGTAGAGCCATGGTCGTTCCATCCTATCCTCTTTTGATCTGAAATTCCAACAGGTTGCAAGGAGAGGAGGGGGATGTATTTATAGCCCAATGTTGTGGGTTGTTTGCATTCCAAAACATCCCCTCCACTTTCGTCCCCAAATTGATAAATAATACATCTGAGTATCAAGAAATGATATTCCTAAAAGTTGTAGATAAATATCCCCTTTTTCGACTTTGAGAATTTGGAGTCCATTGGAATTAAGAAGCCAATGTTATGGCTGGTTGATTAAACAATGCTAATCTGTCCATTTCAATCCAAACATTTTGAAGTCAAAAATGTGAATGGGTTTTTAAATTTGAAGATACCTTAAAATACGAATTATTTCTTCAACAAAGTCTTCCACCTATATCTCCTCTTTCAAACTAAAAAATTTCAACTTGATTTGATGATTACATCATGAGATATGTCATGAATAGTGTCCAGATTTTAATTTCCGGAAATAATGGTGGGCTGGAATTGAAAGAATTAGTTTAGTCCCTTGATCTTAGTGTTGGGACCTGAAATTTTTATAGATTACTCCTTGAATTTTTATCCGAATGTTTGAGGATAATTAATGAATTTTCACTTTGGGATTGGGCCCAGTAATTCAATCTTCTTGGATGGTCCAGTTTCCTCAATGATTCTGTGAACCTTATTGGGTGGTACATATGAGCTTTCAAATGGAATAATTGGCCCATGATCCCTTATAATGAAATATTTTATATTGAATTATAAATCCTACAAAAAAGGAACCACACAATTTGGATCAATAGGGTGATCGTTATGAATAAAATAGTAAACTGACTCAATTGGACTACTTCTACAAATGCTCAAAAATTATACTTAGTATCAAAAAATTAACATTTCACAAAAATTATGAAACTTCCATATAAAATAAGTAAAGGGGTTATATAATAAGTAATTAAAATATTAGTAACATCAATCATACCTTTATTGTTTCAATAATGGGTATATACGATAATTTCATTTGAGGAAGTGCAGACTACCGCCCCCACAAAGTGATATGACTCGTTCATTCCATACGTGGAACATGTAAAGGATGGAGTTAGGGAAATTATATATGATATTATACTAAAATTATAATAAACCTATGTATCATTATGTTTTCATTCCATTAATAACAAAACATAAATGAAAGTATCATTCATGCGTATGTACGGCTTGCTGTCTCAATTAACAGTGCATTTCATTTCATATCTCCAAATGTTATTTACTATTATAAATACATATATATACTGGATATATATGATATCTATGATATCTATATCATGAATATAATTATGTATATAATGTAATTATGACCACATTTACAACTTTTAATTATAGGAAGTTCATTTTTACTCGAGTACCAAATATTGACAAAATGACCGTTATTAACTTAAATAATTATGTAATGTTTAAAAAATGTTAATAAGTAATATAAAAGGAATAATAAACTTGAAAATGGTTCTCAATAAAGTATAAATTAACTTTATTTTATTATTTAGGATATTAAAGAACTAATGAGTCAAGTCGGACACGAGGTAAGGGACTTTGATTCAACCACCTTTCATTGAGGCATATTTTGACTTATACATGACTTTCATTTATACGGTGTATAAATCCCATTGACATTTCACTTCTTTCAAAGGGAATATTTTTTATTTTTAGAGTTTTACTAAATGAAACAGGGACTATTTCTTTTCTTTAACTTATGTGGTGATAATGACCATTCTGCTGTCGTGAGCATTATTTGATTTTTGGATTCCTTAACAAACTGTAATGTTTTTAAATGGAAAATAAATACCATATGCTCATTTATGTATTTTGGTATTAAAAATGGTTTTTATAATGGATTGGTTCTATCAATATATTTAAAATATATTTTGTGATTTAATTGAGTAAATTTTGTCTTTTTTTATGTTTTTTTATGTGTTATGAATATGTCATAGTTCTTGGGAATTGTTTACGTATACAGGATGGTCCGTGATAATCCTATGGAAGGTGAGCTCGAGATTGCTCTCTGATGCATTGAGAAATGTAACGGAGGTAAACATAAATGTTTATCCTAACAGAATTTGGAAATATACTGTGATGGGTATTCCAAATGTACCTCCCTACATAGTTTTGAAAGTTACAACGTAAGTATGTTATGGATTCCACAAGATACTTTTATGATTTATGATTTCTATTTTTTATTCCTAAATTTTATGATCTAGTGTGGTATGTTAAAGATTGGAAAGTATGATTTCATTGACTTGTATGTATTAACGGACTAATGTTTTATTTTTTATTTTATAATCCTTACTATGATTTTTATGCTCATCCCATGTTTTTGAAATGTTTTTCATGTGACTTAAAGATGAATAGGGTTAAGGATAGGATCATGGAAAAGTCACATTGTCTAAAATATGTAATTAGTCATGACTATTTTTTTCCAAAGTTTTTATTTTATGAAAAAATGGATACTGGGTAGAATTTTTTACTTTGTAATATTTGAGATGTAATGTAATATTTATTGACAAATTCTCTAAAACTATAAACATAAAAAGATCCCCAATGTGAATTATTAACTTAATTCAACTTTATGAATTATTTAAGGCTTGGTCCTTATAGTTGGTATCATTGGTCTGTTTAGAAAACATTAGGAGTTAGGATGTTGTTAAATTAATATCCATAAATTTATTAATGTTAATATTGAAATGATATGTCATTTACAGATTACCATGTTACTTCGCCTAAGATATTTTTGTGTTTAGAATGGTGTTTTGTAGAGTAAACAAGGCAGCTATGATGGGACGACCTCAGGATGAATACAACCTTCCAAATCAACAACCTGAGATGGTCAGAATCGCAACTAAATAGTTTGTTACAGTGATGGAATGCTTGACTCAGGATATAAATGGTTGTGGTATCCATGTACGACATCAGCCAGATCAACCACCAATGAACATGTTAGTAGTGGAGCATTTCACGAGACAACATCCCCCATAATTCAGAGGATCATTTGACCCTATTCTAGATGAAGGGTGGATTAAAGAACCAGAGAATATTTTTGATGTCATGGTGTGTTCAGAACATTAAATGGTTAATCTTGTTTTTTACCATTTTGAAGGTGATTCTAATCAGTGATGGTTGATGGTGAAAAATATTAGAGATAGTGAAGATATTGATGCTCTTGATTGGGATGAATTCAAATGAGAAATATTTTCCTTAGGTGGTTCATCTTAGTATGGAAAACAATTCTTGTAATTGAGGTAGTAAGATGACTCAGTGGCTACTTATGAAGCAAAATTCACTCGACTAGCAAGGTATGCTCCAAAATTCATATGAGATATTGATAGTCAAATCATTATTTTTTTACTTAGGATTAAATCCAAAATATCAAAGGGCTCTATCTTCTCATGAGTTCAAAAGTTATGAAAAACATTTTTGATGAGCAGAGACGGTGGAAATGGAGTTCTTCAAAGATCAGGTGTAATTTGGAAAATAACCAAATAAGAGGTTGAGGTGGTAGATGAAAGAGAAGAACTCTTAGAAAAAGTATGATGGTAAGAAAATTAAGTTTACAGTTTGTAAAAATTGTGTTAAAAATCACACTAGGGAATTTCTTTTGGATTCTGGTGAGTGCTACCGATGTGGTAAAATGGATGTAAGGCTTGTAATTGCACTAATAAAGATCAGGTTAATGGTAAGAAAAAATCTGATTTTATAGTTAGTAAAATGTTTTATGTGAAATTAGATGGGATATTATGAAAATGAGTATCCAAAAAAGAAATCAACTAAAGGAAGGTAGTCGGACTACAAGCAAAAAAGGGTGGTGTAATACTTTGAAACTACTTCAGCAGATGTTGGGCCATCGAATGTGGTCGTATCAGGTATACTATTGGTTTATTCATATTATGCCTATGTGTAGTTTGATTCAGGTTCTACACTCTATTTCATTTCTGATAAATTTTCTAGTAAATTAGGAATTCCATCTCAATATATAAATCAGGAACTTCTGTTAAAAACACTAGGAGTAAATGTTAAGACAAAAAGAAATTATAAGAACGTTCGTGTCCCTGTTTGCGAAAATAATCTACCTGAAAACATTATTTTTTGGACTTTTGTAGAGTTGGATGTTATTTTGGGTATGTATTGGCTTTCCATTTTCCATGATAATATTGAATGCAGAGCTAAAGAGGTTTCTTTTCAGAAAAACATTCATTTTGTGTAAAATAATGAACCCTTACTTCTGATAACATATCAGAATGTTTAGAAACTAGTAAAAGATGGAAATTAATTCTACCTTGCACATATTGTCGAAAACAAAGGAACTGTTCATATTAATGATGTGCTAGTGGTATATGAGTATCTTGAAGTTGTTTTTGAAGAGTTTCCTTGTATAATACCTGATCAAGAAGTTGAATTTATTGTTGACTTAGATCTTGATGCTAATGGAATTTAAAAACCCCCTTATCAAATGGCTCAAATTCAACTTTAAGAGTTAAAGAATCAATTGTATTAGTTTTTAGATAAAGGTTTCATTGGAACTCGCACATCACCATGGGGTTCTCCTATCATGTTTTTTTAAAAGAAAGATTGTTTAATGAGACTTTGGATTGATTATAGTTCATTGAAGAACATCACTGTTAAGAAAAAGTATCCTTTTCCTCATATTGGTGATTTTTTGATTAGCTCTAGGGAGATCAGTATTTTTCAAAGATTGATTTGAGGTTTGGGTATAATCTGTTGAAATTAAATGAAGAAGACATTCCAAAGACAGCATTTCGTAATACATATGGCCATTATAAATTTGTAGTTATTTATTCTGGGTTAACCAATGCACCTACTGTATTCATGGATCTTATGAATATAATTTTCCATGAGTTCCTAGATATGTTTTTGGTTATGTTCATTGATGATATTTTGGTTTATTCAAAACCTAAATAAGAAAATGGAATTTATTTAAGGGTTGTATTGAAAACATTAGGAGAAAAGAAACTATATGATAAATTCAGGAAGTGTGAGTTTTTTATAATAAATTTATTTCCTTGGAAACATTGTCTCAAAAAATGGCATAACAGTTGATCCTTCTAAAACAGAAGTTGTTGAAGAATGGACAAGAATTACAAATATTACCAAGATCCATAGTTTTCTTGGTTTATCTGGTTATTACCAAAGGTTTTTTGAAAAAATTTCATGGTTATCTAGACCAATGAAATAATTAACTCAGAAAGGTGTTAAGTTCATTTGGACAAAATAATGTGATGATTGTTTTAAGGAATTGAAAAGATGATTGGTGAATGCTCCAGTTTTGGCATTACCTTCCAGAAATAGTGAATTTGTTATCTACATTGATGCATCATTGAAAGGACTTGGTTGTGTCCTAATGAATAATGATTAGGTAATTGCTTATACTTCACTTCAGTTAAAACCTCATGAATTAAATTACCCTACACATGATTTGGAATTAAATGCTATTGTTTTTTGCCTTAAAAATTTGGAGGCATCATCTTTATATAGTAAAATCTGAAATATATACTGACCAAAAAATTTTGAAGTATATATTTACTCAGAAAGAATTGAACATGAGATATATGAGATGGCTGGAATTAATCAAGGATTATGATTACACGATCAATTACCATCTAGGAAAGGAAAATAAAGTGGTTGATGCTTTGAGTTGAAAAAGAAATTCTATATTAACCATGTTACGTTTGGAACAATATCCTTTCATTAATTATTGGATAAACATTGGCATAGAAGTTTTTGGTGTTAGAAATTCCTCTATTTTGTTTCAGGTGTTTGTAAAATAATCTCTATCAGACAGAATTAAGAAAGCACAAAAGGAAGATAGTGAGTTGCAGAAAAATGTAAATTTGGTTTAGAAGGGTAAGTTACCTAAATTAAACATTGATAATGATTGTGTTTTGAGGTTTGGGAAGAGATTATGTGTTCTTTGTGTATCACAATTGAAGAAAGAGTTATTATGTGAAGCTCATAGTTCTCTATTTTCAGTTCATCCTAGAAGTACGAAGATGTACAAAGATCTTCAAAGGTATTACTGGTTGTATGGAATGAAAAGAGATATTGTAGACTTTATTGTGAAGTGTTTGACCTTTCAACAGTTTCAAGCAGAGTGGTAGTTATATAATGGGATGCTTCAGCCTTTACCAGTGCCAGAGTCGATGTGGGAAAATATATCCATGGAGTTCATTGTGGGATTACTGAAAACATCTCGATGTAACAATGCAAGTTGGGTTATTTTTGATCGATTGACTAAACATGCTCATTTCCTTCCTATTCGAGATACTTTGTCTCAAGAACAAATTTCTAAGTTATATGTTAAAGAGATAGTCAGGTTACATGGAGTTCCCCTCTCTATTGTATCTGATCATGATCCCAGTTTTACTTCTTAATTTTTGAAAGGCCTTCGGAATTCATTGGGTATGGAATTAAATTTAAGTATAGCTTTTCATCCTCAATCAGATGGACAGTCAAAATGAAAAATTCAGACATTTGAAGATATGCTATGAGCTTACTCAATGGATTACTAGGGAAGTTTTGACCAAGATCATTCATTGGTTGAATTTTCTTATAATAACATTTTTCATTCTAGTATACAGATATCAGCATTTGAGGTATTATATGGAAAGAGATGTCAAACTCCAACTTTTTAGGATGAATTAGGTGAAAGGAAACTGATGGGACTAGAATTTGTAGAAGAGATAGAAGAGAAATTTTAGTTGAATTAAAAACACATGAGACCAGCACAATGTAAGTAGAAAAGATATGAGGATAACTGGACGAAGGATCCTTCTCTTGAGGCAGGTGATCATGCCTTTCTCAAAGTTTTTACATGGAAAAGTTTGATGCATTTTGGAAGGAAGAGAAATTTGAGTAAGAGGTTCATTGGAACCTATGAAATCCTGTTGAAAGTTGGATCAGTTGCATATAGAGTTGATTTACCTCCAAGTTTATCCCATGTACATAATTTTTGTCATGTTTCGATGTTGAGAATGTATATGCAAGATTAATCCCATTTTTTGAGTCCAGAGGTAGTTCAGTTGGTAGACAATCTTTCTTATGAGGAACAACCAGTCTAGACTCTTGACCAAAGAAAGTGTTGTGGAATAAGGTAATTCATCAAGTAAAAGTTTTATGGAAAAACCATATGGTTGAATAGGGAACATGGAAATTTGAGAATGCTATGATGGATAAATACCACCATTTTTTTGATAAGTTAATAAAATCTTGAGGACGCAATTTCCAAAGGTGGGGAAGGATGTAACATCCCAGGTAAATAAAGAATATTAAAATTTTACTATTTAGTAATATTTGTTAATTAAATATTAATTTTACTTTAAAGTGGATTCCATGTTCAACGGTATACCCAACACACAACAACAAATTTCTTTGAAATATTACGTTGCACACAACGTTGAGTTATACTAAAAAATAATATATTATTAATATTATTTTAAATGGTAGTTAACTCATAGTTTTTGTATCGAAGGTAATGAATAGAACTAACTACAATATTATAATATATTTTTTAATTTTTTTTTACATTTATCCAATAAATGGTAGAATCTTAAAATGTAAATGAATCCAATTTTAAGCATAAACACTCTAATATTGTTTAAAAGGTCGATTTACCACCTTTTGATGGAGACCCATTTTAAAATACAGTTTCTGTCACTTTTATATGTTCTATTTGACAAAATAATATTCTTCTTTAGAATCGAGACATAAAAATTTTCTTTGGATGAAATTTTGGTATTTTTCTAATAATATTCATTTTTTAATGAATAGTGAAAAATACTGCATTTTAATTCAGAATTGTCTTTTCATCTAATTTATTTGTATATTAAGATTGCTCTTTTAATTGGTTTTACTATGTAATTGGATTACATGTTTACCATTTAATCCAATTTTGATCATTGGAAGTAATTTCACTCTTAATCGGGACATAAACAAAGATAAATCTTTTGATAGTTATTATTTCATAAAAACATGCTTTTTATTTTGACAATGAGAATTAATTTTAAATTAATTTCATCCACTTATGGGTTTCTAATTTATAAATTTGGATTCCATATTTGTAATCAAGAGGTACAAATGTGTAGGTAGGTAACTTTTATTTTTATACATTGTGAATATTTACTTCAGTAAATATTTTATTTACCGTGGTTAAAGGGTAAATCTGGTAAATAAGGGTGAAAATTAATATTATAATAATATTAAATTCCCGTTAAACTTTTCCTAACCCTATTGGATGATACTTTTCCAACTATGTTAATCCTTGGGACTATTTTTGGATCCCATTGAGCCACTTGGGAGTGATAATGACACTTTATATTAATTAATTTAAAGTAAGGACAAAAATTAAAAAAACATGAATTGTTTTACTAAAACAATTTTTATATGGGGTTATATAAGTTATATCTTTGAATATAAATATTACACAGAAATATAAAATTATTTTTTACATCATGGTATTTTATTTATAATTTTTATACATTAAATAAACAAATTTAATTATGACACAATGGTAATGTAGTAATTTTTTCATTAATAAAGGATTCAAAATAAATGATATTATAAATATTAAAATAAATTTATTTTAAACCTTTTTATGCCATCGAATAATTTTATAGATTATTATGACTTTTTATATTTGAATTAATGAAGGTT
The DNA here is from genome assembly GCA_963277665.1 of Viscum album. NCBI lineage: Eukaryota > Viridiplantae > Streptophyta > Magnoliopsida > Santalales > Viscaceae > Viscum > Viscum album. The sequence goes on along the minus strand of OY728143.1, from coordinate 1,266,609,037 downwards.
TTTCAAAAGAATCAATTTGGTTTGGAATTTCTTAAATATCAATGATATGAATAGTATTAAAATTGACATAAAAGAGTTTTTAAATCAATCAATATTTTGTTAAATGATAAGATAGTATTAAAAATATGAGACTCATCCAAATGAAATATATGATGTTAAATTTTTTATTAATGATCCATTTTGGGTCTCTTGGAATTTTATATTAAATATAGTAACCATATAGTATGAATATATAAGAGGACATGGTAATAGATAAATAAGTTAACAAAGGGTTAAATAAAAAATATAAAGATTAAAAAATATCCAAAACCAGTCCAATTATTATTGGATGATTTTATTTAGACTTATATAATCATTATAGTTGAATTAAATAAGTTTTTTATATTTACAAACCTAATATCATTATACAATAAAATAATATTATCAAACTTGCCTAAAGAGCCCCTCCTCCACCTTATAAAAAGTCATCACCTCTAACCCTTACTCACACATTTGAAGACCCCTTGACTCATCCAACCTCTAACCAAATAATCTCTAGAGATCCCTCCCTTCCTTCTAGAAGCCTTACCTTAGGAATAAATCACTTCAAGAAAGCCTTTTGGTTTAAACCAAAGTGAGTTACCATATTTAAAGGTAACATCTTCCCTCAAGTTCTATGCTTTTAATTTACTTCTACACTCACTATGATCTTCTTATTCTTAGATTAAATAAAAACGCCAGTATTCTAAATATAATAGGTTTTTTATGATAATGTTTCAAACTAAACTTAAAAATACCTCCATCAAATGTATATGAAGATACCGTTTTGGTGGACGGCGAACTGCTGCCTCACGAAATGATGATTGTTCGATTATCTCCTACCACCTCTCATGGTGGCCATTATGATGGAACTGTATTTATATGTGATATATATTATATTTATATTGTCTTTATTCTTCTATATGTTTCATTTATATCATACCTTTATGGTTTCCATAGTGGTTAAATGTGATAATTTCATTCGAGGAAGTGCGGACTAAGGCCCTCTCAAAGTGTTATGACTCATTCATTCCATATGTGGAACATGTAAAAGATGGATTTACTGAAATTATATATTATATTATACTGTAATTATAAAATAACTATGTATCATTAAGTATTCATTCCATTAAATATGAAATATAAATGAAAGTAGTGTTCATTCGTATGTATGGCTTACTGTCTCCATGAATAGTGCATTTCATTTCTAATCTCCCAATGTTATGTACTATTATAAATATGTATATATACTGAATATATATGATATCTAAATCATTAATATAATTCTATATATAATGGAATTTTTATAACATGAACAACTTTTAATTATAGGAAGTTCATTTTTCACTCAATTACCAAATATCGACAAAATGACCGTTATTAAGTTAAATTATTATGTAATGTTTATAACATGGTAATAAGTAATATAAAAGGATTAATAAACATTAAAAGGTTCTTAACCAAGTATAAATTCACTTTAGTTCATTATTCAAGTGATTAAATAATGAATGAGTCAAGTCGGAAACGAGGTAAGGGATTTTGTCTCAATCACCTTTTATTGGGGCATATTTGGACTTTTACACGACGATATTTTATACAATTTTTAAACCACATTTAATTTTAATTTATTTGAAAGGGACTATTTTTTATATATAGTGTTTTACTAAACTATGAAGATAATGTTTCTTTTTTTTAACGATCGTTGTGACAACGAGCTTTCCGCCGCCACGAATGTTATTTGATTTTTTGGCTTCCTTAACAAGTACTAATGCTTTTAAATAGAAAATAAATACCATATACTCTTTTACATATTTTGGTAATGAAAATGGATTTGATAATGGATTTTTTATGTCAATATATTTAAAATATATTTTTTTATTGAATTGTGTAAATGTTATCTTTCCTTTATGTTTTTTATGTGTTATGAATATGTCATGGTTCTTGGGCATTGTTTACATATACAGGTGGTTCTGTGATAAACCTTGGGCGAGTGAGCCCGAGATAGATCTCCAATGCAATGGGTAATGTGATGGATGTAAATGTAAACGTTTATCCTAATAGATTTAGGGAATATACTATGATGGGTATTCCAAATGTAACTCCCTATGTAGCTGTGAAAGCTACAACGTAAGTATGTTATGGATGCCACAAGTTACCTTTATGATTTATGATTTCCATTTTTTATTCATAAATCTTATGATATAGTGTGGTATGTTAAAGATTGAAAAGTATGATTTCATTGACTTGTAGGTATTGATGGACTAATGTTTTGTTTCTTTATTTTTTAATCCTTACGGAGCTTTTTATGCTCATCCCATGTTTTTTTTTGAAAAGTTTTTCACAGGACTTAAATATGAATAGGTTTAAGGATGAGATCATGGAAAAGTCATGCTGTTTAAAATTTGGAACTAGACATGACTATTTTTTTCATGATTTTTTATTTTATTAAAAATGGATACTGAGTACAATTTTTTTACTTTATAATATTTGAGATATAATGTAATAGTTAGGGCCTAATTCACTAAAACAATAAACCTGAAATGATCCCCAATGTGAATTATTAACTTAATTAAAGATTGTGTATTATTTAAGTTCGAGTCCTGATAAAACTACTCTTTTACCAGATCATAAGGCCCATAAGAAATTCTAACTATTTGTCTCTTAAAAACACATCATGCATTAATATATAATAATAAAACAAAACACTAATAGTTCTTCATAAATAAAAATTTATTACAAGTAAATATACATTAACTCAGACATCACATAGTCTAGGGGTTAGTTTGAAACCCTTGTCTTCCTTCAGTCATGGGTTCAGGACTCATGGCCTTACAAGACATGATTTTTTGTCACCTAGCATACTTGATGTACTTTTCGCAAAATAAAAAGACGAACATCCTTGAAATAAGGTTAAACACTAAATATCCTTTGTAACCAGGTTTTCAAAACAAACTCAGTGCACAAATACTTGTCCTAATTTTCACTTAAACTTTTCATGATTGATTAGCCTTATTACACTTCTCAGTGATGAAAAAATAAAAAACTTTTTAAAGTGTTTCAGAAAAATAGCTTAACATTGATTTCCCTATATATCACAAAGTAGATCTTTATTGTAAAATTAAAATGATGTGAATACCCTCAACATATCGTATCATGAATTACCATAAATCCTTTTGGAAGGAATGAATTCTTCCTCATTCCAACATTTATTGGATTTACTTCTGAAATAAAAAAATGTTTTAAACTTAAATAGTGATAACATAAACCACATATAAACAAGTCCTCACTTAGTTCCAAGGTAATAAATACTGTTTAATTTACTTATTCATATCTAATGTACCATTATCCATACAAAATTAACATATCATAAAGTATATATTAATTTTTACCTTCCCATAATCAAAATATCATCTTTTCATTAAATCACCTCTCTAGTCCAACATAAACTTATAAATATTGTGAAAAAAAACATAAGTAAAAAAATCATTTTTATATTTCATCATTCATAACTTTTGAATACAAATACATAAATACATCAATTACTTCATCCTTAATTTATTAACAATAATACCTCTTTACTTTTACAATTCATCCTTAGTTTCGTCATCATTCATAATGTAACCATTACTCACACCACCTTGCAAATTATCATTATGGACATTCCTCTTGGGACATCCGGTTACATAATGACAATTTTCTCCACATTTAAAACACATAACCTTAGATTAATATTTAGGGAGGCCAAAATTCCCATCCATTTCATTAAATTAACTCTTAATTTTTCCCTTGCAATAACTTTACTTGCGTCCTTCTTTTCCACAGTCAAAACACCTTTGTGATCTTCTAGGACATTCACTTAGGTGATTATTTACACATTCTTGAAATAAAGGAAAATGATCCCTCTGTCCTCCATGGTCTCTATTACTTTAACTCTTAGTGAAATCCTTATTTATCTTCCTTGGTGAGTCTAAGTGTTGGTTAAGGTAAACATTATTAATCGTGTTTTGTGAAAACTGATTAGGAATGATCACAACATATTTCACTCTAGTGATCATCCAACATGACTTCTCATCAAAAAATTGTCCATCAAATTCAACATTAATATAGTTCATTATGGTTCCTATCATTGACTAAAACTAGAAGCATAGTGTGAGAATTATATATCATAGTAGAAAACCACATAGTCATGAAAATAATTACATATAGGATTTTTAAATCATGTCGCCTTCCATAATCTATGACAACCAAGATTCATCAACGATTTTTCATATGAAAACCATATATAAATCTTTCATATGGTTCATGAATAGTTTGTGAATTCCCAAATCATATCCCTTGGGAGTGTCAAACCAATTGTGCAGCAAGGCTCATTGTCGTGTACTAAATTACCTCGAGTCAAGCCCAAAACATCTTTTAGAAGTTGTTACCCCTAGGTATATCTATGCTAGAGCCACATCCACTTGTGGTATCTAGGAAGAGATGAATTTCTAGTAAACCACTCATTCTACCCTTTACCAAAATTATACGAAATTTTCCTAAACGTTAACTCATCCTTATACAAATCCTTAGAGATATCCCTAGACATATCCTTAGAAATGAACCTAGGGATCTCAATATGGTTTTCTCATCCCAATTTACAAATTTTGACTAAACAATTCCTTTGAAACCATATATAGAGACAGAGACTTAACATACATGGATGTTGCATCATTTTATGGGAATATTCAATACATTACAAAAATACATGCCAAAACATAGTAATAGTTTAGTGTCTTTGGAAACATAGAAACAGAATATTTTATCCTAGTGAAAGATCTTAAAAATCTCCCATAAAGATCTCCACATTTAATACTTATACCAAAAACCTTTATTCATAACCTAGATAAAGGAAACAAAATAAATAAATGAGCTCACATTCTCATTAATGCTAAAAAAAGGAGACATATAAGCATAAACAACAAAATAAGTGGAATGAGAACATGATCAAAACATTAGAAGATCATTCCCTTCATATCAAAGATCATAAATATGAATGATGGCATAAATCATGGTAGTTTATAATTCATGCATCACAAGGATATAAAGAACATAATCCATGAAAGTGTATCATAAGAATAAGACATGAAATTTTGGCATACATAAATATGTGATATTATTCATTATAAGTCAAGATGAATAGGTATATCTTATCAGGGAACTTCATAGGAACTGCAGATACTGGGAGGGACACACCACCATCCCCAGTCACCGTTCATTCCTTATAAGCGATCAGGTTTCCCAATCTTCTTATAATGGATTGGTTTTCCCCATCTTCTATCTTTATGGTGACTACAACTACTGGGTGGGGAACACCATTATCCCTAATGTAATCCTTTATTTGTATGATATCAGGTTTCCCCATATTCCCATAGTGGATCTGGTTTCCCAAACTTCCATATTCATGGTGAATACACCTACTGGGTGGGACAGACCACCATCCCCAGCGAAAGTTTTTTCTTTGTAAGGGATCAGGTTTCCCGGTCTTCCCAAAGCGGATCAAGAACATTTCCTTGATTCCCTTAATTATCTCATGTGATAAAAAAAATAATCTAATTAATTATAAGGAGATATAGGTCTCACCCATCTCGTAATGAAATCATACATACTTTTTCTACAAAACATATCATAACCCATGAAATGAAATGGGTGTTATAAACATCTTAACAAATAAAAGCATTTGGAAAGAGTTATAGGTTTTGTAATAATTTAATCAAAAGAATGAATCATGAAAAGAAACAGGGTTCAAATGCATATAACATGTGAAATAGAAATGGGCCTCATAAATTTCATGCCAACAAAATATAATCCATTCAGAAAAGGAATATGAACAGAAACATTGAATAATTTTCCCATAAAGGCATGAGTAACACCGAATGATGTAATCTTATATGGGAAATAATTTTGAAATATCATTTTAAAAAATCCTTGGGGAAAATATCCATCCTAGTTTGAAAAATAATTTTAAATGCACAAAAACATTGGACAATAATTTTCATATAAAATATATTTGATAATATAAAAAGTTTCTTGAAATCATTTTGAAAAACTTTTTCCTTGAGAAATTATAAAATAAACTTCAAAATATTTTTAAAAATTATTTTATTTGAAAAATCATTGAAAACTTATTATGAAATCATTAAAATGTTTTGAAAACCTTTTTACTTGAAAAAATTAGAAATAATTTTCATAATTAGTTGAAAACCATTTCATTGAAAGTACATTGAAAACTTGTAACTAAGTCTTGAAAACATTTTGAAAACATTTTTCCTTGAAAATATGTAAAATAATATTTAAAAATTTGGGAAAATTGTTTTCCTTGAAAATTACTTTTAAAACATATTATTAATAATGATCCTTTTTGGAATTTCAAAGGGAGCTTCGAATAAATAATGGTGGGTAAGTCCGTACATGTCGTATAAGGACAAAAGAGTATTCCTTCTACGTGGTAAAAAGGTTAGAAAAGAGAATTATTTAGAAAGGGAAAGAATATTCCCTTTATGATACTAGTAAAATAAAAAAAAGGTTGAAAATTTCTTTAAAATATTATAGGATAATGATATAATATTCATGGAAACACTTTTTCGAAAACATAGATTTCTGACCATTAAAAGGGTAAAGTCGGGTTTTCCTAAAAACAATTTTTTAACTATCTTATGTACCAAAGAGTATAATATGGTACCAATTCATGATTATAACATGAAATAACAGATTATAAAAAAATTATTAATATTATGGAGAGATGGATCATAATATTTCATCAACGGAAGCATAAACATAAATGATCTCGAAAAGAAATGAGATTATCTCAATAAGCTCTTATAACATGGTGAATTGGCATCATGATTCCCATGTAAAAATGTAAATTACATTAATATTATTATATCATTAAAATAATAAGATTAATCTCATGACACATGAAATTTAATTATATATACCAAGAAAAAATATTTTAGGCTCATAACTAAACACGGGTATCCAAGAAGGCTAATTGAGACAAAACCGTTTTACCAATTTGGTAACTTTTGAAAGTTAAACCCCATGAAATAAGTATCATAAAATGGGAATGTGAATAAAAATAAAATTAATTTAAAGATATATATAATATAATTGTGATCATTAAATACACCACTCAAAAGGAAAGAGTGGCGACATAGATTGTATCTCACCGAAATTAGAATTGAGATGAAATCCCCTAACCTTGTGCCTTGACTCTATCTATACTCGTACAAGATTATTGTATAACAAATATAATTTTATTATAAATATTTTATAGAAGATTATTTTTATAAATAATACCATATATGGTTTTATTATCACCTTATATAACCTTCTTGTTAATGATCCTATGTTAATGTTTCACTTCAGGTATTATTTGAATTGCTTTTCGCATGTGTCTTAATTTGTTATATCGTTGGTCCTTGAACTTATATCACGATTATATAATGTATATAATGATATAAATATAATTTATATCCATTATATTCATATTATAATTATTTATATCATATATCAGTATTAAATGGAATACCCCATTCATGGAGACAGTAGAGTCGTATATATGCATGAATGATGTTTCTGTTTTTTGTTGTCGTATTGATAGAAAGTATTTAAATGAAATTTGTATATATATTTATGAATATATATATAATTATTAAATTTTCATGTATATATTATTTATATAATCTAATTTCACAAAACTCATCCTTAATACATTCTATGTTGTCTGTGAACGAATCACATCGCTTTGAGAGGGTGGTAGTCCACACTTCTTCAAACAAGATTATCATATTAACACCAAATGGAATGTAAAGGGATGTGTGTTGTAAAAGGAATAAAAAAGAATAAATACATAAAAAATATAATATATGAGATATATAAATATATTTTCCATCATAATTCCCACCATGATTGGAGGTAAAGGTGAAATGATCAATCATCATTTCGTGAGGTAGTAGTTCACCGTACTTAGAAACAGTATGTTCGAAATCCATTAGATAGGTGTGTGTGTAAGTTTAAGTCAAAAACCTTTCATAAAAATCATCCTAGTATGTGTAGGATACTTTTTGTTCAAACAATAATGTAATAATCAGTGTGGAGGGTGTGTATAAGAACAATAAATGGAAGGACCTTGAGTGACGAAGCTACCTCTGAATCGGGTAACTCCTTTTGGTTTGTGCCAAAAGGCTACCTTGAAAATCTTTCTTCCAAAAGGGGGGATAGAAGGTCTAAGGGGTAATTTTTTGAGGCTACCTAGGTATATATTTGATGAACATTGATGTTTTAACAGTTTTGAGGAAGGGGTACAGGTGGTAGCCTTTAATAGGGAAGGAAAAGGACTCACTCGGAATTTTTAGAAACAAATTAGGTATACACATGTTATTAACAAGAAAAAGTCATACAAAACCAAAAAAACTCAATTATTGAAGGTTTATGGATTAAATATGGACATAAAATGGTTTTTTGACTAGTTTATAGTTCATTTTGTCCCTTAAGATTAAGTCTTAGTCCCTAATTAAGCTTAATTTAGCCTTAAGTGCTGTGATTAATATTAATCACTTTTACTAATCATTTTTGGTAAAAAAAATTAACATGGTATTATTATAATGTAAATATTATAATTAACACATTGGTATATGTCATATTTACAAAATTCAAGTTATAGAATAAAAAATAATATTACTGATAATCCCGCAGAAGGGGTGGAATAACTGCGTTTTAAAGTAGGAAAAAGTTCAAATGTTTGTTAAGATTTTATATTCAGTTTCAAAGTGAAATTGATTATAATGAATTAAATTGTATTAATAGATTTAATATTTATCTAATTTTACCATAAAACAAATTTATAATATCATTTAACATTAATAATTTATATTGAAAAAACATAGTTTTTAACTAACAAACGATATTTTCACTATTCATCAAAAAATGAAGTTTCCCAGAAAAATACCAAAAATTAACCCTAGGAAAATTTCAACATTATAAATTCCAAATTTATTTTTAAATTATAAAATTAAATTCATAAATGTTTATAAAATTAATTTTATTTTTAAACATCAGTCTATTTAAGAAAACGATATTTCTAACATAAAAGGACTTTACGAAAAATATAATCATTCATTATCAATATGTGTTATTTATATAAAACAATTATAAAACCCATTTTGAAAGTAGTTATTACTATTCCTAAAACTATGTTTAATGATTAGTTTATAATTATCTCATTTAATTAATTATATCTATATTTAGTAAGATGTTTCATAGAAAGTTAGTGTTCCGTGCATCGTACGCCAAGTTGGTGTTTCTTGTAGTTCAATCCATGTTGGTATTGTCTGTGAAACAATATTTTGACTTAATGATTTAATATATATATATATATATATATATATTTCTAGAGTCATGTGAAATGAAAAATATTGAAAAGATAAATTAATTCAAAAAAATCCCAAAATCCTAGGGTGTTATAAAATGAGTATTAAATTTGTGGGTTTGGGTCTTGGTTATTATATTTTTAAATGGGAATCAATATAATTCATGTACCAAGGATTCTAAATATTTTTGGGTTTCGCTACCTACATTTTCATGAGTACGCAGCCCATTGTCATCCATAATCGGGACAGGGTGAATTTATATTCATAGAACACACTAAACCAATAAATTATAAGGATTTAAATGGAACACCTTACCCAACCCCAAGAATAAATATTGTAGAACTTCACAATAATATCACTTGTGAATTATCCAAAAAAAATACCACCTTTACCAAATCCCATAAAATTGTTATAAAAAACATTAAATCATTATATAAGGATGTTATATAAAACATCAGAGATCATTGTGAATCAATCCAAACTTATTTGGATACAGTTTATCAAACTATATTATTTTAGAACACACTTTTCCCAAAATATAATTCTTCTTGTAAGGCCTAATTTTTTGACCCATAAAAACATTTTGTAATTTATAAAAAATGAATTCTTTGATTAATAAGTGTAAGTAAAGAGTGATCTCTATAAAAAAGTCTGAGGTTCACAAGCTAAAAATGTTTCTATAATGATCTCAATAAAACATACTAATATATTCATATGAAAATTTCCACCATAAAATATATCCTATAAATTTTATTTATACATATATAATCCCTTTGTCTATGAAATTCAGTAACCACTATATGTGGAACATATCAATCTAGTATGGTCCAACTCATACATTATTTATTAACTAAGTTTATTGGCCATATAGAATGATCATATAACATGTTAATAACTCCAATAGACAAGAACATCACATGTCACTTATCTATGAATAACCATACATTTAATGAATCTCCCATTTGAAGGATCATATGTCTTTTCTTAACATATAAGTTTACAAATATCATCTTAGATAAACTCAATGGATGATATGATTAGTAACATACCCAATCACTTCATGGTTATCTCAACATCAAGGATGGCATAATAAAGGTATCAAAATATGATGGTTCACTGACTAAGTGTCTTATCAATCTTAGGTAATGGATATTCATATAAAGAAAACACCTCTATGTATGTTAATAATTGTATAAAATTTCACATGATATATTTTGGTTGTCCAATCCAAATAATAAGTTTCTTTTATTTATCTCATGATTCTAAACTATATTATATATGAGACTTATAATAATTCTAATAATAGCATATCATCACTACCCATAATAATTTATGTTTATTTATGAGTAGAGAAAACTTAAAGTAATACTTTGATATGTTATTATCATTGTATTATTCGTGTTTAATATATAAAACACACATGAATGATTAATAAATTGATAGTGTATTTATTATAAAATTATGGTACACTATATAACTATTACATCAAATCACTAATGTATTTAATACCTAGAGACTAATAATTTCCCACATGTTTTTATAAATTAATGGTTTTATAAATGGATCTATTACATTATCATCTATACCTACATAATCAATATTTACATCACCCTACACAATAATTTCTCACATGATATGGTAATTACAAATGATGTATTTGGTCTTTTAGTGCGAATGGTGTTTCTTGGAATGAGAAATAGTTCCATTATTATCATAATATATCTCAATATCTACAATAATTCTGGGTTCCCCAAATGTTTATTTATGATCTTATTGATCCAGATATCTTGTTTCACAACATGTGTTATAGTGATGTACTCATCCTTATTATTGAAACTTCCACAGTGTCTTGATTAGGACTCTTCAGGATAATAACTATATCATTGAGGAAAAACATGAAACAATATTAATAACTTATATCATCCTTGTTGGTTTGGAAATTTAATTAAATGTTACCCTTTATAATAATCTCACCCTCACCACCAAATTATAAGAATATACCTTTTCTGGTTCTTAAATAATTAAGGATATTCTTTATAGAAATACAGTGACTCTCCCTAGGATTATATTGGTATCTAATCATTATGATCATAGAATAAGAGAAATATGACCAAGCATAAAATTTCACATACATGATAGATCCTTTGTTAGAGTCATAAGAAATTATATTTATCTATTTTAATTATTAATAAATATATTGAATAAATTTATGATTCATGCCATGAAACACTGGTAAAAATCACTTCTTAATGTTATCCATGTTAAATATCTTTAACACTTTACCAATATATGTATTATGACTTGGTCTAAGAAACTTATTCAATATATATCTTAGAAATTCATAACCAAAAGGATGTCTCAATCATGTATTTAATTTAGAATCATTTTTTAAACCATATATTTACATAATATGAAGATGGAACATCATTTCTGATGATTAGTAGTTTATCCACATACAACATAAGAAATAATAAAACACTCTCACAAAATAACATGTATACATAAGAATAATTTTCATTCTTGATGAAATGAAACACATTAATTACAATATCAAAAAAGAAATTTTATATTTAAGAATATTTCTTCATTCCATAAATAGAAAAATACAACTTGGAAAATAGAATTGTATCTCAAAACATTTAGGTTGTATCATATATAAATCATCCAATAAATTTTCATTATATAATGTGGTTTTGAAATCCATTTTATATATCTCATAATAATAATAATAATGTTCTTTGAAAGAGACTATCTGAATGGATTTTCTAATCATTGATGGTGAAAAAGGATCGCTATTGCCGATACCATTAATTTTTTATAAAGTTTTACTAACAAAAGAACTTTATAAGTAAAATTTTTACCATTGATGTTAGTTTTCTTATAGAAACCCAATTTTCACCCTATGGGTATCACCACTTCCTGTGTAACCACTATATTCTGAACTTTGGTAAGTGTACATAGATACCATCTTATATTACATATTCCCTAACAATTTCCTGGAATCGAAGCTCTTAATACATTTATAGTATACAAAAAGATCATAATCTAAGAACATTGCATCATCATCACATTCCGTAAACAAGACATATCAATTTAGATCCTGATAAATCCAACCAAACCTTTGAGGTTACTATGAAACTGGATTCAAATTTATTTCCAAATTCTCTTATGGAACTATCCAACTTTCCATCTCAAGAAAAATACCTACTTGTTCATCCTAAACATCACCATGTAAAATTTCCCCCCACTGAAACCTTGATTTATATATTCCTTCTCAATAAAAATATTTAAATACTTTTCATTTATTATTATTATTATAGAGATAATATCTTATTTTTTACTTGGTATAACCAACAAATATTCACTTTTCTCATTTGGGGTTAATTTTTTTTGATAAAAACATCATACACATGCTTCACAACCCCAAATACTCATAAAATACAAATTAGGATGCTGCCTAGTATATATATAATATTTAACATTTATTAATTCTTTAGGTAGAATTATTTTAAGTATGAATGTATTTGTTTCCAAATCATATCCCCATAATAATTTATGAAGGTCATACAGACTCATTATTGACCAAAATATATCCAACCATGAATAACTTCACTTATTAGACATTTCATTCCATTATAGTGTTTTTAGAGGAATGAACTATTAACAAATTAAATAATCTCATAGGTGATAATAAAAATCATAACTCAAGTATTCACCACCCCAATCTAATCATATAATCTTAAAAAAATCCTAGTTGATTATATACTCTATTTATATACTCTTTGAAATTTTCAAATGATTTAAACTTGTTCCTTAAATATCCCTTATATATTCATGAATCTTTATTGATTGAATTAATAAAGGGAAGAGTTTTGAGTTCATAAGGTGACTCATTCTTGCATTTTAAATGTTTTCCTATTTTACTTATTAAAAACATGATCATGAATCAGTTGTAGATTTTTTGAAGTTGAGAAGCACATAAATTTTTTTGAGAAGAAATTTCTCCTAGAATTAATGAAAATGGGACATCATGATAATGTTGAATATTTTTAATGTATTTGAAATCTATTTTTGGTAATTTTTTGTGTCATTATTAGAAGACAATGTAGTTTGGTTCTTTGTTATTTTTGATTATGTGGGAGTATCATTTCATATAAATTATACTCACATCAAAAAGTAGGGACTCACACCATAGATTCTTATCCATAGAAATTTGGTGGGGTACTGGAGTTGTGAAAGTGAATCATCCATTCCATTGGGAACCATGTTGTCCCATAAGTGGTTTAAAATATGGATACTAAAATATTTAAGTTTATTTTACATATAAATCTTATCTATCCCCCATGATAAAATTGAGAGCACCATGCCACAGTTGAGAAAATAATCACACTGTTGAAAACAAGGTCACAATGGGGTGGTGGTAAAACAATTCTCAAATATCATTAGGATTTTACTTACATATCTCTTGGATATAATTACCACACCATTAGTCTTAGAATTGGGTCACGATGGATGAAAACTATAAAAATAGTAGGTGATTCACCCAAAATGAAGTCACTCATTTGAGATGGGTTTTAAGAAAAGTTTAAGGGAGATTAATAACCATTATAGGGAGTGTTATTATGAGTTTTTTCTATTAATTATAGAGAATAATATGGGTCCACACATGATTCAGATTATGGAATCCCTCGAGGTAAATGGAATTGAACATTGTTTGAAATTTTAGAACTTGTCATTATATCTTATACATAATGTTTTTGGATAGATCATTATTCCTTTACTTGTTCTTATTGATAATAAGATAGGGAAATGTTTATAAATATTAAAACCATTGTTCATGAGGAATTTTATAATTGATAAGAATTGTTTGAAGATATTGTATTTCACCCTTGTATCATATGTGTAATTTATCATGATTTCTTTTTTCATTATCTCATTACTATTTAAATCCAATTCACACAAACTAATGTGGGAATGTGAGTTCAAATTTCATGTTTTTGATAATCACTAGTCCACCCCCATCTATTTTCGACCCTTCGATGGGACTTTCACTTGGAATCAAGGCATTATTGAACAGTGGATTCTTATAATTTCCTATATATATGATTTTAATTTAATTGATATATCTCTAATTAATGAGATCCATGGTGTGATGACTCATACTCGCACTACTAGAATATGGTGTGAATAAATATTATCTATATATAATAGATTTAAAAACAATTGAAGTGAATCAAATTTAAATATCTATAATTTCAATATCTATAACAAATATTGAGTATCTTACACTGTAAGAACCATTTATGTTTAGAGTATTAGATAGGTAGGAAAAACTCATATCTTTCCCATATAATGGAAATTCATCCTATTATAACAATAATTCTGTAGAGACCCGAAGCCTGACGTACATGGACATTACATTACATTTGCGGAATACTTAGTACATAACAAAAACACACACTAAAGGATCGTAATAGTTTAGTGTCTTTGGAAACTCGGAACGTAATCTTCTAATCCTGGTGAAAGATCTTCAATGTCTCCCATAAAGATCTTCCTTTTCTTTTACCTAAAACCTTTCTTTATATCCTGGGGAAAAGAAAACATAAAAGGGTGAGCTCAAATGCTCAGTAAGGGTAAACAAAATAAATATAAAACATATCATATACATAAGCACATAACTTTTGGAAATCATAACCTGCAAAAGAGATCATAATTTCATAACATGGGGTAAATCATGGAAGTGAAATGTAATCACAATAATCATAACTTAAAACATGAAACTTTGTGGCATTCACACATAATCATAGAGAATAATTTCTTGTTAGTCAAGACTCATTGCCAAGACTATCTTAGTGGACAAAGTCCCTTTCTGAATCGAGTAACCCTCGTTTCAGTCCTGTTTCACTAAACCGGTATAACCTACCACTTCAGCCATGTCTATCTCATGAGATATAAAATCTTTACCCAATGCATTGGAGGGAGATATAGGTCCCACCCATCTTATAATGAATCCTTTCTTATGTGTGCCACATAATCATAAACCATACATCATAGCGTAACCCATGTAATAAAAATGGGATTCTTAAACAACATGACATCATAAAACAATTCATATAAGATAAAGGAATTCATAAACATAATTCCATCACAACATAGTCAAATCAATGTAAAAATATGGATAGAAACAGAACCCTTTATTATCTTAGATGGAAAATAATTTTGATAAAACACATGAATTGAATTCTTGAGGAAAATATCCTTTCTTCTTCAAAATCAATTTCTTTTCACAAAACATCATGCAATTTTAAAAGAAAGATATTTTATTGAAAATAGTCATGAAATCTTTTAGAGGAAGCTTCATGAAAATAAGGCTTTATAAAACAGTAGAAATCCGTTCGTGCCGTATAAGTTAAAAAAAAATTCTTTGTACTTTTGTCGAAAAAGTCAAAATGTACCTCGTACGATAAACGACAAAAGATTCCTTTCATATCTTTTACTAAAAACTAACCAAAGGGTAAAATTGGATTTAAACCATTGTAGTTGGATGGAAATAATATTACATATTGAGGAAACATGGATGTGGATGATAAAATAAACCCCAGTAAATACTTACGAATAAACAATCTCGGATAAAAATGAGATTGTGATATTTCCCTTACCTTAGGTCCGACTTGCTTTGTAAGTGTCCGAACCTCCTCTTCTTTGAAGTGCCTCTTTGAGACCTCCTCTTAGGGCACTAAAATTGGTCTTTGAGGAAGACCAGAACCTCTAGGATATTGCTAGGGAAGTGGAGAAGAGATTTTGGCAGGGGTTGGCCGAGCTTGAGTGCTCAAATTGGTGTGAAGAGGAGGGGGAGGAGGTGTCCTTTTATAAGGGAGGAGAGGGGCACCTTAGGAATATCTCAAAATATTATTTTATATTAAAGTCAAAATCGGTTTATAATGGTTCCAAAGGGTCTTATTTCGAAGATAAAGTGGGGATGGGTCGAAATCCTATCAACCAATAGAATTTAGACAAGTTTAGGATATTATTTTAACCTTATCAATTAGATTTAACTCTAAGTTAAATAATTTAACTTTTACCATGTCTTTTTGTTTTCTTTCACTATATGGTTAATAAACTTACCATAACATGCCAAAAGAACCCCAAATTGTTTATTATTAATATATATATCCTTATCTAAGTCATTTGGCCGAACCTTAGATTTTTAGGAATAAAATAACAATTAATAATATAATATTTCATTTAAAAACTATTTTGTGTCAATTTTGACACTATTTGATATATGATTTTTGTGAGAGTCATAACAGAATTAAATGTTCGAAAAAAGTTAATTAAATCAACATTAATATATCATAGTAACCTAGAAAATTAGTGGAATTCATAAAAAATCTCAAATTACATTTATTTTGGTGTTTATAACATCAATTATGTCAATATTTCATTAATAAGATAATTACTGCATCATCGTTGTGTCATAAATAAATTAACTTATTTTATGTCTAAAAATTACAAATAAAATACCATCATGTAAGAAATCTTTTTATATTTCTAATGAATATTTATAATCTAAAATCCAACATATATAACCCTATGTAACAATTGTTTTGCTAAAAGATATATGCTTGTGTCATTTTTGTATTCATTTTAACTTAATTAAAATAAAGTGTCATTATCACTTACAAGTGGATCAATGGGGTCCCAAAATCGACCCAAAGATGCCCATGGTCGACCATGTATCAACCAATGGGGTTAAGACACGTTTTAGGGTAATTTAATATTATTATAATATTATTTTTTAACCCTTATTTACCGGATTTACCCTTAACCATGGTAAATAAAATATTTACCGCAGTAATTATTCAAAATGTCTAAAAATAAAAGTTATCTATTTACACAATTTGAACATCCTGATTCCAAATATGGAATCCATTTTTCTAAATTCAAAACACATAATTGGCAGAAATTAATTTAAAATTAATTCCCGCTGTCAAAACAAAAAGCGTGTTTTTAAGAGATAATAACTATCAAAAGATTGACACTTGTTTATGTTCGGTTTAATTGCAAAATTGTGTCCAATGACCAACATTATATTAAGTGGTAAAAATATATTCTAAATATACTTTAAAACCATTCAATATTATAATTTAACCACATAAGATATTACGATGAAAAAAGTTGTTTTTAATTAAAATATAGCGTGTTTTTACTATTCATTAAAATATGAAAGTTGTCGGAAAAATATCAAAACATTATCTAATGTAAATTTTTGCATCCTGATTCAAAAGAAGAATATTATTTTGTCAAATTGAACATATAAACATGTCAAAAAACCAGATTTAAATTGGGTGCGCCATCCATGGCGACAAAACTGCATTTTGTGAAAAATACTTATTTTACCCGAAAAATTTATTTTGTTCTTATACCATGTTCTAGAAATGTGTAAGATGAATAATAATGTTATAAAATTCAAAATTTAGTTAATACTATTCATAATGGCTAGTTCATGACAATATTATAATAATATAACATTGTTTATTAAAACCCGGTATTGCGTACAACACACGCTATCGAGGAAGGTCGCGATTGCGTGTAATGCAAGCCAAGTCAGGGTTGCGTGTTGTGAAAGAATCCTTCGTTGTTTCGTATAACAGAATCCATCCATATTTCATTTATACATTTAATATATATATATATACTCATTGTTGCGTAGAATAACTATTATCAAAATTGTGTGTAACACGATCCAAGAATAGTGTTGCGTATACTGCAAGCTAATACGGTGTTGCGTATAGCGCAAGGTAATCTTGGTGTAGAATACAACATAAGACATTAATGAAATTAAAATAATATTTTTCATAAAATCTCGGGGTGTTACATTCTACCCCCCTTAAAATGAATTTCGCCCTCGAAATTTGTCGGGGTTATAAATGGTTTACTATTTGAAAGTTTCTTTGACAGAAACCCACATCGTAAAAAGGAATACCAAAACTTATCTTTAAAAACAAAAGTATGAAACTTAACGATTACCCAAATAAACTAATCACTGGGTTTCCACATAGGTGAAAATATGGAAATGGAAGAGAAATCGAACCATCATGTTCTGATGGATAGTGGTAGAGGACATGGCTATGAAAAAGCCAACAATCACAAAGCCATAAATTTGTGATGATCTAGGGTACCATCTGATTCATCAGATATAAGATCACTAGGACAACATTTTTGGTTTTCAAGATCATTTCCCATTAAAATAAATACTTACTTTATTTTGGTACAATCTCACTGTTGTTCGGGCCTTTAACAATTTCCACTTCATCTCTTAAATAAAATGAAGTTGAATTTTTTATTCGTGAAGTGTTAGCAGATCATGTGATAGAATGACGGGTCATTCCATCTATCTCAAACAAAAGGTTAGCAAGAAATTATATACATAAGTCGATCTATAGTGAGATTAATCATATATGGTTCCTAAAATGGACTTATACTTCATATATCATACTGCTTAATATAATAAAACTAGTTTCTACTAAACAGGGACTTCCTGTAGGTCATTGGTAGGCGATAAAGGCCAGTCGCACTTCGGTTGTGGGTTCGATTCCCACATCCTTGTCCGATGCGATGGGCTGTCGCCCGTCCTGCAGGTTTTCCTTTTTCTAAAACTACATTACTATAACATCCTATCAATAATATCGAGAAAACTTCGATCCTTAAACAATACTAACTTATGTTCAACATAATCCATTCCAATCTTTAGGCTTATCCATAATACTGTAGTCCACTCTCATAACATAGTAAAAACGATTACAAGAGATTTAACACCATCGTCGATCCCCATATATCATAAGATATGTTTTGTTGGTCACATTCCAAACATTCAAAGTCCTTAATCATGTATTCTCTTGAATACCTTAGTGAAAACATGAATGCAGTTAAAAGTTAACACTTTCCACATACCAAAATCCTCAAAATTCTATATACTCAAACCGTGATATCACTTAGTCCTTATATCAATCATGAGCTCATGAATACTGTTAAACATTTCATTTTCTCATTTTCCCTTCATTATGCGCATATCATCTTATTTCCAAAAATATCTCAATCACTTTGAATACCACATTAGACCAATACATAAATATTCCAATACACCATAAAAGTACCTCAACAACATTATTCTTTATTACCAATACATAAACACTTCAGTCCATCCACATCAATGACTGTCCTGGAAGAAGTCCTTCCTTGATTTAGAAGTGTCTTTTTAGGTCAGGACATTGAGTTGGGTAATGCCCATGTTCTCCACAAATAAGACATTGAACTCCATAACAATCTGTCACTCTATGACCCTTTTCTCCACACAGATAACATCGGTCCCTCCATTTGAGGAATTCCTCAAGGTTCTTCTTCCCTTCTTTAGAAATCTCAATCTTCCTTTCTTTATGCTCCTCAACATGCGAACATGCATAATAGTTTATCTTCCTCTTCTTTGATGAATTAGGCATACCACTAAATTTCACCTTGTTAATCATATATCGTGATGACTGATTTGGCATAATCACAATATCTTTATCTTTAGGCATTACACAATTTTGTTGCTCATAGTCACCAATTTGTCCATTGGATTCAATGTTAACCGAATTCCTTCTGGTTCCCTCCATTAACTAAAACACAAAAAGAATTTTGTGAGAGACGAAATCATGCTAGGGAAGACAACATAGTAAAGGGGGAGAACCCTCAATATCTAACATCTTAGGTTAAATTCTAAGATCGTTACCGTAGTTCTAGGACTATATCCTATACGTATACTTATCCTTAGGGACATCCCTAGACATACCATAGAAATATCTCTAGGGATCTCACTAACGTTTTCGCGTCCTAGTTTCCAAAGGTTGACTAAACCTTTCCTCTGATACCAACTGTAGAGACCCGAAGCCTGACGTACATGGACATTACATTACATTTGCGGAATACTTAGTACATAACAAAAACACACACTAAAGGATCGTAATAGTTTAGTGTCTTTGGAAACTCGGAACGTAATCTTCTAATCCTGGTGAAAGGTCTTCAATATCTCCCATAAAGATCTTCCTTTTTTTTTACCTAAAACCTTTATTTATATCTTGGGGAAAAGAAAACATAAAAGGGTGAGCTCAAATGCTCAGTAAGGGTAAACAAAAGAAATATCAAACATATCATATACATAAGCACATAACTTTTGGAAATCATAACCTGCAAAAGAGATCATAATTTCATAACATGGGGTAAATCATGGAAGTGAAATGTAATCACAATAATCATAACTTAAAACATGAAACTTTGTGGCATTCACACATAATCATATAGAATCATTTCTTGTTAGTCAAGACTCATTGCCAAGACTATCTTAGTGGACAAAGTCCCTTTCTGAATCGAGTAACCCTCGTTTCAGTCCTGTTTCACTGAACCGGTATAACCTACCATTTCATCCATGTCTATCTCATGAGATATAAAATCTTTACCCAATGCATTGGAGGGAGATATAGGTCCCACCCATCTTATAATGAATCCTTTCTTATGTGTTCCACATAATCATAAACCATACATCATAGCGTAACCCATGTAATAAAAATGGGATTCTTAAACAACATGACATCATAAAACAATTCATATAAGATAAAGGAATTCATAAACATAATTCCATCACAACATAGTCAAATCAATGTAAAAATATGGATAGAAACAGAACCCTTTATTATCTTAGATGGAAAATAATTTTGATAAAACACATGAATTGAATTCTTGAGGAAAATATCCTTTCTTCTTCAAAATCAATTTCTTTTCACAAAACATCATGCAATTTTAAAAGAAAGAGATTTTATTGAAAATAGTCATGAAATATTTTAGAGGAAGCTTCATGAAAATAAGGCTTTATAAAACAGTAGAAATCCGTTCGTTCCATATAAGTTAAAAAAACATTCTTTGTACTTTTGTCGAAAAAGTCAAAATGTACCTCGTACAATAAACGACAAAAGATTCCTTTCATAGCTTTTACTAAAAACTAACCAAAGGGTAAAATTGGATTTAAACCATTGTAGTTGGATGGAAATAATATTACATATTGAGGAAACATGGATGTGGATGATAAAATAAACCCCAGTAAATACTTACGAATAAACAATCTCGGATAAAAATGAGATTGTGATATTTCCCTTGCCTTAGGTCCGACTTGCTTTGTAAGTGTCCGAACCTCCTCTTCTTTGAAGTGCCTCTTTGAGACCTCCTCTTAGGGCACTAAAATTGGTCTTTGAGGAAGACCAGAACCTCTAGGATGTTGCTTGGGAAGTGGAGAAGAGATTTTGGCAGGGGTTGGCCGAGCTTGAGTGCTCAAATTGGTGTGAGGAGGAGGGGGAGGAGGTGTCCTTTTATAAGGGAGGAGAGGGGCACCTTAGGAATATCTCAAAATATTATTTTATATTAAAGTCAAAATCGGTTTATAATGGTTCCAAAGGGTCTTATTTCTAAGCTAAAGTGGGGATGGGTCGAAATCCTATCAACCAATAGAATTTAGACAAGTTTAGGATATTATTTTAACCTTATCAATTAGATTTAACTCTAAGTTAAATAATTTAACTTTTACCATGTCTTTTTGTTTTCTTTCACTATATGGTTAATAAACTTACCATAACATGCCAAACGAACCCCAAATTGTTTATTATTAATATATATATCCTTATCTAAGTCATTTGGCCGAACCTTAGATTTTTAGGAATAAAATAACAATTAATAATATAATATTTGATTTAAAAACTATTTTGTGTCAATTTTGACACTATTTGATATATGATTTTTGTGAGAGTCATAACAGAATTAAATGTTCGAACCAAGTTAATTAAATCAACATTAATATATCATAGTAACCTAGAAAATTAGTGGAATTCATAAAAAATCTCAAATTACATTTATTTTGGTGTTTATAACATCAATTATGTCAATATTTCATTAATAAGATAATTACTGCATCATCGTTGTGTCATAAATAAATTAACTTATTTTATGTCTAAAAATTACAAATAAAATACCATCATGTAGGAAATATTTTTATATTTCTAATGAATATTTATAATCTAAAATCCAACATATATAACCCTATGTAACAATTGTTTTGCTAAAAGATATATGCTTGTGTCATTTTTGTATTCATTTTAACTTAATTAAAATAAAGTGTCATTATCACTTACAAGTGGATCAATGGGGTCCCAAAATCGACCCAAAGATGCCCATGGTCGACCATGTATCAACCAATGGGGTTAAGACACGTTTTAGGGTAATTTAATATTATTATAAAATTATTTTTTAACCCTTATTTACCGGATTTACCCTTAACCATGGTAAATAAAATATTTACCGCAGTAATTATTCAAAATGTCTAAAAATAAAAGTTATCTATTTACACAATTTGAACATCCTGATTCCAAATATGGAATCCATTTTTCTAAATTCAAAACACAGAAGTGGCAGAAATTAATTTAAAATTAATTCCCGCTGTCAAAACAAAAAGCGTGTTTTTAAGAGATAATAACTATCAAAAGATTGACACTTGTTTATGTTCGGTTTAATTGCAAAATTGTGTCCAATGACCAACATTATATTAAGTGGTAAAAATATATTCTAAATATACTTTAAAACCATTCAATATTATAATTTAACCACATAAGATATTACGATGAAAAAAGTTGTTTTTAATTAAAATATAGCGTGTTTTTACTATTCATTAAAATATGAAAGTTGTCGGAAAAATATCAAAACTTTATCTAATGTAAATTTTTACATCCTGATTCAAAAGAAGAATATTATTTTGTCAAATTGAACATATAAACATGTCAAAAAACCAGATTTAAAGTCGGTGCGCCATCCAAGGCGGCAAAACTGCATTTTGTGAAAAATACTTATTTTACCCGAAAAATTTATTTTGTTCTTATACCATGTTCTAGAAATATGTAAGATGAATAATAATGTTATAAAATTCAAAATATAGTTAATACTATTCATAATGGCTAGTTCATGACAATATTATAATAATATAACATTGTTTATTAAAACCCGGTATTGCGTACAACACACGCTATCGAGGAAGGTCGTGATTGCGTGTAATGCAAGCCAAGTCAGGGTTGCGTGTTGTGAAAGAATCCTTCGTTGTTTCGTATAACAGAATCCATCCATATTTCATTTATACATTTAATATATATATATATACTCATTGTTGCGTAGAATAACTATTATCAAAATTGTGTGTAACACGATCCAAGAATAGTGTTGCGTATACTGCAAGCTAATACGGTGTTGCGTATAGCGCAAGGTAATCTTGGTGTAGAATACAACATAATACATTAATGAAATTAAAATAATATTTTTCATAAAATCTAGGGGTGTTACAAATTCCATATTATAAAATAATTCTTCATAATTTTCCACAAAATTCTCCATTCATGATACCCTTATAGAAATATCACATGTATTACTCTTTTTCCTAACCTAGAGAAATAGAAACAAAAGAAATGTGACCTAAAATCCACAATAAGTTGTAGTGTATATCATAACTATCATGTAATAAACAAGGCATTAATAAATATAATAGTGATAAAAAAACAACCAAATATTCCATATAATTAATGTCATGAAAGTGTAATATATCCATCAAAACATAACAACATAAATAGTTACATGGATATTTATAACTGCTTTCATAGTGATAGAATGCATAATATCAGACAATTTAATCTTACCATCAAGAAATAATGTTAAGACATATTACAAAAAAGGTAATTCATATGCCAAATAACAAATATTGTTTGTCTCAGAGACCCACCAAGGCATCTAGGGGATACAAAAGGCCCCACTAATCACTTTATAAGTTCAATGAATTAATTATATAAAGTAAATATATTAAAATAAAGTACATAATAATATTTCCTTATTAAGTCAATATGAAACCATATTAGAATAATAAACATATGGAATTTTAATACTTTCCTTGGTCAGTAAATGTAATGACATGATCATAATGCATCCTAAGAAAGAAATTGGATTATATAATTAGAGTATATTCCCAGTGAAAAATGAGAAACGTTAAAGGATGTTAAAAGTGATAAAAAATACCTCTATAAGGGAATTAAAATTTTACATATAGAAAGAAGTTTCATATGGGAAAATGATAATGGTGATGGTAAATTCATATGTATAGAAAATGTGTAAAATAAGATTCTTTTAACATTATGAAAATAAGATCAATGTTAATCAAAAATAATGTCACAAATCACTTTAAAATATAATTTTCAAAAAAATTACTAGAATTCATATTAATTCCATCCTTTTAAAAAATATAAAAATGGTATTTTGAAAATAAATAAGTTCTTAGTTCACAAATATAGACTGTAAGATAAAAATATTAACACCAATAATATTTTAAAATTATACTTATTCAAACCCATATAGTTCAAAGGTTAATAAGAATTCCATTTGAAAAGAGGTAAAGAGAAATATGAAGATAAAAAATAAATAATAAGTATATGGATTTTAAAATAATAAAAGAGATTATCGTATAAAAGATAAATATAGGTTTGAAGGGGAAAGATTCATGGAAAAAAATAAGTGACATTCAAAATGAAGCACTTACAAATTAAATAAAATTTAAATTATAAGCCGTTTAAGTGAAGGAAATGATACATAATTTCCAATCAAATCAATTTCATAAATTATATGTTAACATATTTTCATTTTGTAGTATATACCCCACATAATTTATGAATTTGGTAAATATAGAACAGATTACAATGAATAAAAATTGAGATGATAAAACCTTTACCTTTTACGCTCTACATTCACGAAAGATATTCAACCACTTGTATAGAAACAATAACCATATAAATAACTTATTTTAGAAACATGTTATATCTATTAACTTTTTTAATATTTAATTATACTCACTCACTACATATATTAGTTAGTTAATATTTACTTTCAACACCAAATGTTGGTAGTTTTTATTATTTCTTGCGTATTTTGTAATAGAGATGTCAGACCTAATTTTTTGATAAAGATTTCTTCAATCCAAATTTATTCAACATATTATAATTTTTTGTTTCAATGATTTATGAATTCCTTTTTTAATTCCATGGAAGTCATGGTAATGGTTTGAAAAAATGGAATCTAGGATATTTCTGTCAATTTAACAATACTAATGGTCACTTTATAATGATTTTTAATTCTAATGTTATTATTACAAGATATTTTTTATGACATATATTACTCTTTAATATCATCGATATTTTTAACATCCAATGCTTTGGACTAGGTTGAAAATTATATAAGATTCCAAACATTTCGTTTGGTGGATGGGACAAATCCTAAACTGATCTTCCGAATGTAATTCTAAGATTTTCAACCCCTAAAAATGTCATTTTAAAATGGTTTCAAGGCCTTAGAGGTGTCTTGGGTGTTCTATTGAATTTTAGGAGAATTGATCCATGAAATACTAGTTTTTTAAAGCTGAAGGAAGGTGTATTGTTAGTGCATGGTTAGTGCTAACCATTCCTCTCAACCATGCGGTGACTGGAGGGTGCCACAAACTTTTTAAACCATGAACCCGACGCTATATCATGTTATGAGGTTTATAAAAAACATTCCAAAGCGCATGGAATTCATATAGTTAGACAAATTGTGTTCTCCTCCTATATGGTTGGTGCAACTTATACAGTAGGTGTGTCCGGTTTTTCCAAACCATGAAACTACTAAAATTGGAAGGAATACTGAATTTATCCTTCCTAATTAAAGTATTTTTACCCCTTTTCCTACCAAATTTTTGTAATAGGTTACCTAGCGATGATGCTATATTTAAAACTTATATGTGAATTGGGATAGATTCTGAATGCTAGATTTTGAATCAGGATGGATAACTGATCCAGGAGTATGATAGGTCAATAACACATATTTTATTGTAAGGAAACACAATAGTGAGTTGGTTGGTCGAATACATAACCATTGAATAATTCTAAGAGTCAGGTTGATGCTTCTTTGGTTGTTATAAATAACTATAGGTACCATTAGATTTAGGGTTTTGTGAGAAAGCCTCCAAATACAACTTGGGCTATTTATCTAGACATTTCATAATCATTCAGTATGATTTTGATCAAGCGATGGCCTGATAATTAAATATCAATGGATGGATGTGTTTCTTAGATGTGAATCCCATTTTTTACGATGTACGTGTTAGAAGTGTGGACCTTAAGACTGTACCAGATGTGGTATGATCATAGTTTTAGGGTGTCAAGGGGTAGTGAACCCATATTTGGACATGGTCACAAATCATCGAGATATGTGTTAGTAGGTATTGGTAAAGGAAAATATAGCCTTATTGGTTGTGAGTATGGCTCAAGGATAGTTATTCACATCTATCGATAAAATCTCAATAAAATCCTAGTCTAGAGGAGATCATTCCCCATATCCTGAAATCATTCTAAGTATGCTGAGAGATCATCATCAATACATTTATATATCTAAAAACTAGATTTTATGGGTTTATGGAAGAACTCATTGGGAGTTGTGCTTGAGGAGTGGTTTAAAATAATCCAAATGGTGCATAGTACACTAATGGACCTTTGGGAGTGATGACCCACTTTATAACTAGAAATATGAATAATTTCTTGGAAACCATTATTGAAATGTCGGAACAGGAGATTGGTGACATTTACATTTTCACTCAGAAGTGATAAAATCCATACCAATGTCATTCGCTCTGTTCAAATTTCATGAGGCATGGGTTGTGGTAATCAGTTTTAATATTTATTTAGTATGATTACCTGGATACTCCTTTGGTGAGGAATGAGACATCAGTCATTAGTTGGAGACCCTTATGTGGTAAGGGATGTGTAATATCAAGACTAGTCATTAGATTTTCATTTTGGATATCAGTTTTTATTCAATAAGTAATGCGATGTATAGATAGGATCCTCGGTAAATTCCAAGTATTGGTTCAATTATAGATTTTGGTGAAATCAATATGTAAGAATTAAACATATAGTATATTAAAATAATCAATGGATGATAGATTAGGATAGTGTTGGTGATGGTGAAATATCATGATAATGATTTCTTATTGGAGATGGTTTGACCAGTAAATGTCATCAGATGTCGGTTACAGAATTTATTGACGGTGTTAAAAATGACCTATGTGGGCCTTGTAATAAAGTAACTAGAATCTATTTTTTAAAATGTGTTGATAGTTAATGTAGGTCATTTTCAATAATAGTTATCTGGATGTGGTTTGACTTTCATTTTCATTTTCATTTGAATGGGGCCATATGGAAACTACATTGAATGCTTAATCAAAGGAGATGAGTGTAGCGCAAGAGTCAAGTAGGGATTTTCATGTAAAATCTAGCACAACCAGTTAACCTTGGTCGATTGAAGTTTGATCACTTCAAGATAGATAATGTTTGTAAATAGATTTCTCATTTCAATAAAAGATTCATGTGTTTATATTTTTTTTCAAAATCATTTCTTTGACACTATGACCATGTTTCAAGAGGCAATTATGTTGTTGGGAGTAACATGGATCATAATTAGATGTAGAAATCAAGAGGCTATGAGGGGGAGTGCCTTAGGTCAGATGAGGAAAGAAAAAATGAAGGTATCATATTTTGGGTCAGATGGACTTGTTTAATCCTTGTCTTTGTGTTTTAGTTTTGAGAAATGGCAATGGATCGTGTTTTAATGACTTAAGTATCCTCTGTTTAAAGTTACATTTGCTGGTGTATCGGGCATAGAAAACCCAACATTACCATTTGTGTTTAAATTCATAACCCAGTTAGTTTAGGTGATGTTTTATTTGTTACCTTAGGGTTCTCAATGATGCTATGGTCTAAGGTGGGGAGATTGTAACATCCCATCTTTTGGATCAGTTTGAAAATTCCAAAAGAGTTTGAACATTCATTTGGTGGACGAGATAAATCTTAAACAGATTTTTGAAACGTAATTCTAAGAGTTTAAACATTTAAAATTATTATTTAAAGATTTATGTTGAGGCTCTATTGGTTTCATGGTTGTTTTATTGATTTTTTGAAGTTTCATAATTCAAAATCCTAGTTTTTAGAAATCTTAATGGAATCACATGATTATCACACTGTTAGTACCAATCATGGACCTCAACTATGGGGGGCCTAGAGCATCTCACTTGGTTATTCAAACTGTGATCCCAAGGGCTCTTAAACATGTGGTAATTCCATAGAAAATTTGGGAGTGAAAATAAACAAGTTCGTAGTGGTTATAGAAACTGTGTGCATAGCCTGTTTGGTTTGTTTCACATAGATGGTGGGTGCGTAAAATTGGAATAAAGTTTTTCAAAATCATGCATAAATATTATGTAGATATTAAAATTGGAAAAAGTTATGATTTTCCCCATTCTTAATTTATTTTTTTTACCATTTTCCCCCAAATTCACCCAGTTGGTCCCCCGTGCTCACACCCCTTCCTCACCCTCTTCCCATGTGGCTCTACCTCGTTTGAGTCAGAATCAACTGTCATTTTTTTCTTTAGAAGCCACTCAGTAAGGATAACACTCTTATTTAATTTTTTCTATTCCATGGGAAATGTTATTTCCATGTGAGATAAGTTTCTCTATTTTTATATTTTTTTTCATTCATTCATTTTCTCTCAATCTGGCTCAAATCATGGATCGATAATGGACCAGTGAAGTTTCCTAAGCATGTGGTCGGTGGTATAGTTTCATTTAACTTATTGTTTTGACATTTAGAAATTATTTATATTTTTATGAATGCTATACTTCCTGTGTTTATATTCTAAAACATTAAATACATTAAATTTATTATCTAGACCTTTTTTGGACACGTTATGATACACCCATAAATTGTTAGAGGCAGATGATGCCATGCAAAACCACCACATAAGGTGATTCCAGTTAAAAATAATTATAATTATCATTGTTTCCTAATGTTACAAATCACTATTTGGGTGTGTTGATCTTTTCACTAAGTAGTGGGTGTTATAATCTTCTTAAATTAAGATCGAAATGTTTAATAGAATTGGATGACTTGATTTTTGTGTAATTAATTAAGATTATTTTTTATAAATTTTCATATGGTTATATCAGTTGTATGTGAAATAATATTTAGAATTTCATAACGTATTAGATGTTTAGGATAGTACCCCCGTTTCCCTTGGTCCTTTAAGAGTTTCATCACTATAAGTGATCGAACTAAATTCAAACTTTTATAGTAACATGGAATTATTATAAACATGACCCTCATATTCTATTGTAATTGGATTAATTAATGAAATAAATAATGATGACATATAGTATAATATGTATACATGAATGGCCTTCCATATTCATTATAAATGATATTTACAGATGGAATAATCATGATGGATCATATTCATTCTATCATGGTTGATTTCCTAGGGCCTATGTTATAATATTTTTCATTTATTATGTTAACTTCTTATGGATAGTTCACCTCATCACGTATTATTGTGATACTTGGGCATGACATCCTTTATTATTCATGATAGTTAGGGATAGAATACCTTATTATTCATGATAATTGGGCATAGAGTCCCTCATGATTTTTGATAATTGGGAATGGTATACCCTATTACTCATTATACTCAGACATAGAGTCCCTTATTAATATACAAGACTCTTGTTACTTTGCATGGATGCCTGAGTTATGCCTCAGGAAATGAATATCACTACTATATATATGTGTGTGTGTGTGTGTCTATATATATATTTATATAGATATAATTGTTACTACATATATATTGAATATATATTCATAAATTTCTATATAATTATATATATATATACATTCACATACTTATATATATATATATATATTGTGACACATGTTTTAAGATGTTCTGCCTTAAGACAAAGCACGTATGGTTGGTCGGGTTTCCGTTAGGAACCTAACACTAACTTGATAGAATTTATTTATTCACTACTTTATTCCTTTTTCATAAACACAAATTTATTTTATATTCACATTATGGATAAAATTAAACATCGATGGTGGTGGCCTACTAACACCTTGTTTGGGTCATTGTTTGGTACCTGAACGGACCTCTTGTTTACAAGATCAGGATTAGGGCTTATACATTCTTGCTTGATATTATTGTTTATGGAATAATACTAGACATGGGATGACGGGAGTATTGGATAATCATGTACTAATTACGTATTTTAGATTTAGTTTCATTTATTTATTTATTTCATGTCATCCTAGTTTTGTTTAAATATTACCTGTTGTATGCATGTTTCTTGTGCACTATATCATGTTCATTCAAAATAATTAATTCATTATTTGTTTATTGTCAGTTATGATTATATTTTAGTGATTTTTTCTCATATTCTTCTAATATTCCTCATTTTTACTTCTATTGTGTATTTATTACTAATCCATGGGGTATAGTCTCCCCATTATGCCACCTTTAGACCCTTGTCGTTAGCCTACAACATTTGGATTATGGGGAGATTCACTTGAGAACATGTGGACAAATAGATTTGGGAATCATTTTATTTTATCCTATTTCAGTAAATATAATATTAATTAAATAATGTTTTGTAACTATCCATGTAAGGTGGTGATGAAAAATAAAACATGTTCCTTTATGGAAGTGGTAGTACACACGTACACAGGGATGTCATTTTCATTTTTCATAGAATATTTGGAAGGGAGAAAATAGTTTATATTACCATATTCTAGAACATGTTTAAAATATCATAATTATTCATTAAATAACCTTTCATAACCATCTATGTAATGTATTTATAAATAAAAGTCTTCACTTCATAGAGGCAGTAGTATATACACACTCATGAACTATGATCTCTATTTTTCTAAGTGGGAAGGGTAGATAATGGTTATAACATTAAAATAA
Organism: Viscum album; assembly: GCA_963277665.1. Classification (NCBI taxonomy): domain Eukaryota; kingdom Viridiplantae; phylum Streptophyta; class Magnoliopsida; order Santalales; family Viscaceae; genus Viscum; species Viscum album. The sequence goes on along the minus strand of OY728143.1, from coordinate 1,266,577,679 downwards.
TAAAATTTTAGTTTAATATTAACAATAATTCCAATATATTATATTGTTTAAAATATATATTTTAGGATAAATAAAATAATACAAAAAAATTAAGAATTGATTAATACTCACGTTGAGAATTTGAACCTTCTCTCAGAAGAGCTATTGAAAAATGAATATTTAGGGATTTTACTTGAATAATGGGGATTAAAAAATGGGATAGGGGTGTATGGGAAGTAAAAAATTTAGATTTTCAAGTGTAAAATTTAATTTTATAGTTTATGTAAAGTTATGGTCGAAGTTATATTTTATAATTTATGGGGGTTTTATTTTTACAAATAACACTTCCTTCTCTTCGAAGCCATCCAAGATTTCAATGAAATACACCTAATATTTTCAATTGATGAAAATATTTTAGTAAAAATATAATTTAAATAAGTATAAGTTATATTTTGATACATTTTAGTCGATTTCCCCCTGATTTTTCTTTTTAACAAAATTTACTTCTACTATAGTAACTTATTTTTTACCTTGTAGACTTATTTTTATGCCTAAAAATAAATTAAACTCATTAGATAATTTGTATATATGGATTCCAAATATGAAATAAGTTTTATCAGATAAAAATTATAAAGTTGATAAATTTTAATTTTACTAAAATTTTTCTTAACAAAACAAAAACCAGTTTTAGGAAAAACACTACTTTTGTTCCAAAAGTTTAATTATAGGTTTCTAAATCCAAAGAAATATTTTTAAATGATTTTTTTTAATACTAAAAATATATTTGTCCTATAAAAAAGTTTCATTTCTATTTAATATGTTATTATTTCATCATTATGTCTTAGAAGTGAAAATATTTTTAAAAACTGTTTTTCACTATTCACACAAGAAATTCAACCCTTTTAGAAAGACCACAAAAATTAACCCCCAGATAATTTTGAAATGTTTAATCAAAAAATGATTTATTTTTTAAAATTAATATTCCAAAATTTAGGAATTTTATTTTTAAATGGAAACATAAATGATAATGAAACATCATTTCCATTGGGAAATGAATTTTTAAAAACCTTATATCTTCTTAATATTATTTCATAAAAATTATAATTTATATAAGTTTTAATATATTTATCTGTACAATGAAATTTTTTATTAGAATAATTTTCTTATAATTTTCTATTTTATTTATTAAGAAGAAAAATTAGTGTATAAAAATATAAAATTAATCAATAATTTGATACTACATTATTTTCCTTCAAATTTTTAATATTAATTAATTTTATAATAATAATTAAGTAAATTTCATCAATTAGTTTTTATTAAAAAGATTTATTTTTATGTAGTTAAATTCATTATTTAAAAGTAATTTTTATGGAAATTTAAAATGTATAAAACACACATAACAATGTGAATAAAAAAATTTCTAATAAATGCATGATTATACCTACAGCATCATGATTGAAGGTACACTCTATTTTAATGTTTAATAGGTTTTTTCTTGAGTTTGGAGGGAATGTAACGAATTTTGGGAGTTTTTTGTAGGAAACTAGGTTGGGCAGTATAATTATAAAAAATTCACCTTCAGAAAAATTAATTCACAAAATGAATCAATTTTTGGGAAGAATCCATGAAACAAGCTCATGAAATGAAAATAATTTATGGTAATAATATAATTCATGTTATGACTTAGTCGACCAATATATTTTATTCAAGGATACACCTTTTTCAGCATACATGAATCCCGATGGATTCATGTTGTGAATCCAGGATTTATGACATGAATCCTTTATTCCTACTGTGTTTTATCATGCTACACGCCTGAACCTTATATCATCTGATGTGTTTCCTTCCCCCTCAAACCCTATATCTCTTCCATGTGATTTTTGGTGGTTTTTCTCCTTCTGTATTGCTCTATATAGAACCTTGATCCCTGTTGTGGTGGCTAGCTTCCCCTTTTGTGACTGTTTAGTTTTCTCTTTCATTTACTATGTATACCTTGGTTCATCAATGGTGTTGTACTACATTTTTAGAGTATAATTACTAGGATGTGACATCTCTCTTAATCCCTTGTAGATTCCTTATTTTGTTTGTTATTTTGTGGTCAATTCTGGTGTTGGTTATGGTGCAGCACATGAAGTTCTCAAGTTGTGTAATGATCTAACCCCTCCACTGATCCTTTTATCTTAAGGAATTATATTCGAAGACATGATAATTGACATTATTGATTTTTTTAATTGATTTGGATATTCCTTTACACTATTGGTTTGTGGATCCCATTTTGGTAGATTTAAGGCTTGATTTTTAGGTTGGTGGTTCTGTCTCTAGACTAGGTTGGATGAACCATAATTTCTCTAACTTCCATAATTTTTTTTATAAATTATTATGAATTAGTTGGTGTTGGTTGATATGTGTGTGTAAATAGGTTTATGAGAAAATATGGTTTTCCCTCATTTTGGTAAAATAAAGGTGATTTTAAAAGTAATGTGAAATGGATTGTTAGATGGGTTTTAAAAGAATTGTTTTTATGAAAAAGGGATGTTTGAGTGGTTTTTAAAATGTTATAAACATTTTTAAAGTATTTGATAAATGTAGTACATGGGATCATTGGATACTGAGGTGTAATGTATCACTTTATGGATCATCCTTTGGTATTATAAAGGGGTTCAATTTCTATGGTGTTATTACATTATTATCTATAGATAAATTTTTCTCTAGTAATTAATTAACATTTTTGGAGGGTTCACTTTCTAGGATGTTCTTCTATTTCCTAAACATTGATTCATAAGTTATAGGGACTGGTAGTGGGAACCCATCATAGTTTATGAATGAGAGACCCAACTAGCCTAATTAGAAGATATCCTTGGGGTGTTCTTCTATTATTATGTAACTTTATTTAATTTTTGTTTTGATATACCTTTTTTGATAAATGTTAAACGATTTGGTAATTTTACAGTGAAACTATTTTACCCTGTTTATTTTTGAACTATGGAAAAGGGGAAATTGACTACCATGATATTGATATAGAATTGTTTAACTATAGATAATGAATATTTTCTATAAATTGAGAATATTGGGATTATTGTACAGAGAATTGATATAAAGAACATGGTCAGGATCCTATTGATCCTTTTTTTCTCACACCCTTCACATTCTCTCAGGGATCTGTATACCTTATATTCTCTTTTGATGTAAGAAAAGGAAAGACACTATAATAAGGTGGTAATTTTTTTGTGTCAACATGTTATAGGTGAATGGTTAAGATAAAGTGGGACATTTACCACATATCATAGAGATTAGTTGGTTCTAGTTTTAGTTTTCCTTTTGGTTGTTGGAAATGTCCCATTTTAGATTATATTATTTTTTTAGTAGTATCATTACCACAATATTTATTTTATTATAGATCTATTTTTTGTTGTCTTTCTATATATATGCGTGTCATGGATCTTATTTTATATTGGGTGAAATCATTTGACCAGTTTGATGTTCAATGCCCATGTTTTGTTCACTAGCCTTTAGGTATCAAGAACACCCTTCAGGTTAGTGGAGAATCATTTCAGATACCAATTTATAAGGTATCTCAGGTCAGTTAATTATAATGTCATCCTAACATATACCTAAATATCCACTCACATTTTTTCATAATACCTAAGAATAATATAAATAACAGTGGTCATTATAGGTGGTGCTTTATTTATAATGGATCTTTTAGTGATTTTCACAAGCTTGAGCTTCACTTATAGATGATTTCCCTCAATCCATGCCTATGGGATCTTGTCTTGGGCTTGGTTTGGGGAAAAACCTATTAAAGATGAATCTTTATAAAGATTAAATAAATGATCCTCATAAGGAATTATTCTACCATTTTATTCAATTTCATACACTTATCTTATTGTTTTTCTAACATGGTTACGTCAAATTATACCTGTTAATCCGATGATAATTTGATAATGGTAATACTTTAATTATAACTTGTTTCACTTCCATTCTCATATTTATTTTATAACATGGTTAATTATATTTATACGTATCAATTCAATGATAATATGATAACAGTCATACCTTTATTATAACATGGTTTACTTTCATTTTGAATTTTTTGTAACACAAGATATCATAATTTCATAATATTATAATTTCTGGGGTGTTACACATAGACTATATGAATACCATAACCAATAAAAGAGTTATTATATTTGATCATGGTTTTTCATCTATAGAGAAAGATGATGGTTCCATATCATCTATCACTTGGATTAGATGTTCTTGATATCACTAGGAAGGGTTTGCACCAACTCAAAGTTGGGAAAACTGAATCTCTATTGGATAAGTGAATATTTAATATTATGAGGGAGAATGTATTGTTTTACTCTAATCCCTCTCAGAGAATAATTTTACATTATTTGAGTGGATAGATAATATAATATGGAGGAAACTCTATGATATCCATGGGTATGAGACAAAAGGGTTAAATAGGCTTCATTACAAACATGTTAGGATCAATTTTAAGATATTTGAATGAGATAATATAAAATGGTGGATGAATTATTCATTTTGTAAACACAATTATGATATAAAATTTAATGTATAGAAAATTTATTGAATATTATACCATGGTAATAATTTGATGAAAATACTCTTTGATAAATTAAATTGAAATATTTCTACCATGGGGGGACTAATACATGGATGAGTGGACCATCTACAAAATCAAAAATGTTTTTATTTCCTATGGGGGGGAGAATAGATTAAACTATAAGGATAAAAGTAAAATAAAATAAGGATATGGATTTTAAACCTTAAAAAGCCTCGAAACATCTTGAGCCAATGAAATTCCATGAAGAGGAGATCAGTTTCAAGGAATATTACTTAAATTGTAAGGAACTTATATCATTATTTTCAATAGAAATGCAGGGAGGAAAGGGTAAATATAAGAGTAAGATTCCATTTAAGTGATTAAATTATGGATTGATTGGACACTTTTCAACATATTTCATTGGGAAAGAACAAGTAGATAAATATGATGACCAACCTCAAAGGTAATAAAAAATAAACAAGGTGTCAAGTGGTCATAAGCTAGGAATTTATTCAAAGGAAATCGAAAGGCCAATACCTCATAGAAAAATAAAATTTTCTCAATAATGATTTAAAATATTTTGATGATGATAGTGAAAGATGGAAATGGGAATCATAGGATTAAAGTACAATTGATTTTATAGACAAAAATAATTATTCCAAATATCCCACACAAGAATAAGAAGAAAGGAGTAGTGGATAAAAATAAAGCAGTGATGAGGAGACCACAAAATAGTTCCAATTGAGGATGGATATTATGGTCTACTTGAAGGATAATAAGATGCTTGAAATATAAAATAAATCATTAAAATATAATAATTACTCATTGATAATGAGACAAATGAAAAAATATTTTCAATATTTTAGTTGTGTTCACATGGAATATGGGTGAACTCATTGTTATCCTTAAATCTTGGGATAAAAGTATTGATATTTCTATAATGAGTATCACTATAAAAATGAAGAAGTAAAACCTCTTTATGGGAAGTTGGTTGATGCTAAAAATTCATTAAGGTGCACTGTAAATGTGATTTAAAATTTTGTAAAGTAATTTAAGGATTAAAATCAGTAAAATATATCAATAATTATACCAAATAAAGTTTATATTTTCCCATGGTACCAAATACTATTGTTTTAGACACCCATTCTTGTAATATAGATGATGGTGGTAGTGATAAAGGGAAGTACAAAGTCATTACATCATCTAAGAAGAAAACATCACCTATTTCCAATAAAAATATAGATGAGAAAAATTAAACTATGGTGTTGAAGAGGTATAAAACCAAGTAAATACCTAAGGGAAATTTCATGTCGGAAAAAAAGGACCATATGTATGAGAGAATCAAAAACAATAAGCAGATATGAAATTAAAGAGAAGATCAATAAGAACCTTTTAAATAATTTATCTTTTAATAGGGAATTTTTTACATTGATTTAATCTTTTGGGGTTATGGATCCTATGAACACAATTCATATGTGTGATGGTACAATAATTTACTCCATCAATAAAATATCAGTGCTTAATCAAGGGGGAGTCAACATGAAATTCTAAAATGTTGGTCAAAAAACGTCTAAAAGAGAAGGTTTAATTGAAAAATTAATTGACGGCTCTTGTGGAAACTTATTGGAGATGTGATCAAACTAAACACAGTACCCAAAAGTATCTCACCATGAAACTAAAATAGGTAAATCAAAATTAAAATTCAAAATCTATGGGGAATATTAATAAACAAGAGAACGCAATGGTGGTTGAGTTTTCATACAAAAATAAAAATTGGAGAATCCATGGATATATGAATGTTCTTTCCTATTACATATGGATGAAAATAATAATATATTTAAATATATCCAAATTTATGATAGATAAATTTCCACTTTTTTTAATTAAGGATCACATAATGTTAATGGAGTTAAATAAACCCAGATTGGTAAGAATAAATCAAATGATGTACTCTTTGTCAATCGGTTAAAGTAAATTCTATTGTGTGTTTCAAGACTTTTTGAAAATGGGAATGAGTTTATTTTTCTCAATAATGGATGTGTTATTAATTTGATAAAATTTATCATAATCTTAGTGAAGGGGTATCTAAAAAGTGATAATTTATTTCAAATTTACAATAACCATAATAGTTTTTTTATGAGCATGAAGGAGGAAAATCAATTATGGCATTGAGATATTTTCTATTTAAAGAAAAAAAATTAAGATTTTAAAACATTAATAAATGATATATATACCAAATATACATCATTATAAGATCATAAATTTATAATAATTTCATAAAGATAGAATAATAAACAATATCTATAAGTTGGTGGAGATTAAAACAAAGAAACCTCTCGATATTTTTCACTCACATGTGTGTAGTCCAGTGAGATTGAATTCATATAATAGAGGTATTTTTAACAAGAAATGTTTTTATGATTTTACCTTTATGAATTATATTTATTTTAGGTCAAGTAAGTCACTATCTCTTGATAAATTCAAACATTTTCAAAGAATTTTTAAAAAACAAGTTTAATGAGTTATCAAAAAAAATTATTTGAAAATGGATCCAAATAATAGAATGTATCATTTGAGTAATATATTGAGAGGCATGGAATAAAACATGAGCATATAACTCTATACACTCCCCAAAAAAAATATTGGAAGAGAATAAGAACTGAATCTTGGTCGGTATAGGAGGAAAAGTTATATTAGAGCATGGAACCTCCAAATACTTTTAAATAGAAGCCACAAATGTAGTGGTATATATTTCCAACCAGTGCTTAATTTGACCAAATTAAATCTACATGCCAAATGAGTTATGTTTTTCCAATAATATAAACATTAAAATCATAAAATTTATTCATAAGCCCACATTAAATCAAAATCAAAGTGTAAATTTGAAGAAAGGGGTAATATAGGTATATTTATAGGATATATACCTGATGAAATAATCTATCAGTTTTAAAATAATAATATATGAAAAAACAATGATAAATTTTATGTAATTATATTAGAAAATTAAAATTATCTAAAAACATAATCTTTGGTTAATTATGACATTGAATAGACCTTTGATAAATACATTGGAGAACATCTGATTATTTTAAATGGATAAGGAGTTTTTTAAAACACTCATGATGATTATGAAAATTATAGTGATTATGATAGCTCAAATCAAGGAGGTTTGACGTTTTGAAGACATAAAAACCTATATAGCCTTAAAACACCGCTAGAAATAATAAGAGGTGTGTGAAAATTTGAAAAGGTCTGATGAGTTCCAATCGTACGATCATTATTTCATATGTTGAACTAAAGCAGGTTTATGAAAATCTAAAACATGGTGATTGAGTATCAATAATGGAAGTGGAGCTTAATAAATGTTTGAAGAATTAAACACGTGAGTTAGAGTCACACCCCAAATACAAGTATGTTATTGTGATGAAGTGGGGTTTTTGTAATAAACATAATGAGAATGGTTAGGTAGCTTAATAAAGTCTCATCTTGTTTGGAAAAGGTTTATTGGAATTTAGTGTATTTATTTTTTTGAGACTTTAGATTTAGTTGCATGGATTGAAAACATTTTAACTCTTATTAAGATTTGTGATATAAAAAACTAAAAAAAAATTTAAATAAACATTAAATGAACATTTATTAATGGTGAACATGAAGAAGTGGTTTACATTGACCAACTAAAGGTGTTTACTATGAGAGTGGTGGTTCTCGAGTATGAAAGTTGAAAAATAAATTATATTGGCCAAAATAATTTCTTCAAGAATGGTACTAAAAGTTTTATAATATCTAAAGTATTATGAAATTCATTAAAGAAATAGTTGATTCAAATTTTCATGTCTAGTGAGATGACATGAATTTACTTATTATGATCATGTATGTCAATGAAATTATTGTTACTGAAAACAAATAGAGAACTTGTGAGTAATTTTAAACCATATGGAGGAAACTTTTCATTAAGTCAATAAATAGTGAGATGATATTTTTTCGTGGTTTTTAAGACACCAATTAAATAAATTTTATCATTATCTCAAAATATAAGTATGTTCATGAGTCACTCAAAAAAATTACAAAGAGGAATTAATAGAAGGTTCCACAACATTAGATTTTGGTATTAATTTTTATATTTATTAGTAATTAATAGGTTTGTATCAAAATGTTTTTTGAGGGATTATTGTTAGTTTAATTTTTTTGATTGAATCAGGACTAGGCATAATATTTATGGTTTCACGTTGTTCATAATTCAAGAAAACCCTAAGTAGTCACATCTTGAAAATGGTAAAATGGATCTCATTCTATATCAAAAGGACTCTTGATTATGGTTTAATGTATAAAAAATGTATAGAATTTTAAATTTAAGGAAATACAAATATATACTAGAAAGGTAATTCAAATGAACCAAAAATCTACTTTTGGAGGTGATTTATTTTTTAGAGGAAACTGTGTAGCTTGGAACTCCAAGAAGTAAAATTTTGTCACTCTTAGCTCAATGAAAAATAAGTATGTTATAGTTTCTCAAGCTACAACATGATGTATTTATATAAACTCATAACTTATATAAATTTGGGTGAATGCTTCATACCCACTCGTGGTTGTGTGTGATAATCAAAGTGAAATCAAATTTTCAAATAAATTTTTGCAACACTCAAGGTCAATTCATATCAATATAAACTTTATCAAAAATAGGTAGATCATGGTGATATTTAATAAGATTATGTTTCAACTACTAATAAAGTTGAAAATATCTTGATAAGAAACCCTATTGTAGGATTCCTTCTAGAAATTTAGAGTTTTTTTAGAGTTCATTCTCTAAAAAATTCATGTATGTTTTATAGGTTGTTTTCCCACATTTAATCATTTTAACTTGTTTTAAAAGGGGGAGTATATAATAGGATATCTTCTTGTAATGGGATAAATACTCTTTTTTCTTGTATAAGTGATCCAAAATGGGTTTAGGAGATGATAAGTTTTTCATAAAAGGGGATAATTATTTAATTGGGGATTGGATTTTGAAGAATATATATTTCATTGAATCATATATTTCCAAAAAATACAATTGGTGAAATTTAATATCCCTTATATATCTAAGAACCCTCATTAAATTAATTGAAAAAGGGGGAATTTTTAGTTCTTATAGAGGTTTATTAATGAGATTTTAGTGATCTCATATTGATTTTATTAATAATATTATTATGAATTTTTAGAGAATATTTGAAGTTGAGAAGGAATTAGAGTTTTCAGAGAACAAGTAGCTCAAATAATGAAATGAAACATTTCATTGTGATTATTTTGAATATAAAAGTATCATGTTATAGGATGTATTATTGTGTCATACTTTTTTTTTGCATATTTTGGGTAATGAGTTATGTCGTGATTGGAAGCCACAGGAATTCAGTTCTTCGTTGGTTTTACAAAAGGAAGATATCATACTATACTGATAATTATCACTTTATGATGGAGGGAATCACATAAAATCTTCTTAGATATATAATTTTGGTGTGGTACTAGATTTATGATGGTTTATCTGCTATTTCTTAGTGTGTCATGATACACTACATGTGGATTCCAAAGTGGGATACTGAAATCATAGGGATTTAGTTTACAAACCGATCAGATCTATCCTATGTATCATAACTAAGAGCACCACATTTAAGGTGATTAAGGAATCACAACACATGCAGTCAATTCATTTCATGATGGTTTTCAAATATACATTGAGATATTTGGGATTTTACTTCCATATATTCTAGATCTGAGGATCACAACACAAGTCATGCAATTATTTCATTATAGATGAAGACACTATAAATAAGATGTGTTTCACCCAGAATGAAGGCCCATGATTGAGATGAGTTTTCATAGTCCTATAAGATAGATAACTAACTATTTCAAGGAATTATATAATGAGGTTTTTGTATCGATTAAGGATACAGAATAGGTTATAGAGGCAATTCAAATTATGAAGTCACTTGTGGAAACTGAAGTGAAGATAATTTGGCTTGTTGGAAGTTTTCATTCAATCTTGTATTGGAATTTTGAGGAAATATGATTTATTCTTTCATTATTATTATTTATATACCATTGGGGAATGATTTTTTGGATTTCAACCATTTCTCAAATTGTAGTTTTACACTTGATAAAAATATTTAATGAATATTTTATTTTCCCTTATTTCATGTCTATTTTTATCACTCTTTATCTCATCAACGTGTCATCACTATTGAGATCATATTCTAACTTACTGAAGTGGGAAAGTGAGTTGAGAGTTAGTGTTTTTGGGAATCTCTTAGTAACACCCCAGTGGTGCTCCACTGTCATCCAGGATTTTCATGTCTCTTCAGAAAAATATTACTATAATAATATCTACCACATGTTTGAGAACTCATTAGTCAACAAAATCACTATTTATAGGTTACTATAACCCACTATTCCTTTTAGCTCTTACATTAAAAGGGGATTTTTTCCATTTTTTTCTAATAAAATAGATTACAAATTTTCAATTGATTCATAATCAAATGCGTCCAACAATCCATCTCTATAGAGATATTGGATGTGTTTTTCATTTATATATCCAAGGCAACAATGCCAAAGGTTAGTGATGTTAGAATTAACATTGACCTTATCATCTTGAAATTTTATTAGATTAGATTATCCATGTTTAGAATATATACATCATTTAATATATTTCCAAAAAAAAAAATATTTTATTCATATATATATAATAACTCTTATTCTTAATAAAGAATGAAAATCCATTTTTATCCCAAAAAACTATTAAAATAAATTTCTATTTATGGATATAATATAGTGATATTTTTAATTCAAAATATAATATACTAGGTAGACTTAGATAATATGTACCAACCTTTAATGAAAAAAAATATTTCAAATAAACATGTATATTTACCTCACATTCCATTAATTATATATTATTTTTGAGTCTGCTATTATTGATAAAATTGTTTAATCCACACCCCATATAAAATTATAATTCTTTTGAATTATAGAATTCTATTTCTATAAAATTCACATCCATAGACATAGAATTCTTCTCTTTGAGAACTTTTCTCAACCTTAGATACCAATGTAGAATTATATTATATGTCATCCCTATAATAAACCAAAAAATGATATTCATGATACATTCCATTATCTATGAAAATACATATCTCTATATGTGTTTTATTATTTATATCTCTTAATCAAATTCTATTAATTAAAGTACATATAAATCCCCATCCCAACTCAGCTAGTCCGAGACATAGTACAACATGGACACATGTGAATCTCCCGATATGCAAGAGGTTGCCGACTAGTGGTGAGGGTCTGAAAACCATCATTGGGGAGACTATACCCTCAGTAACAATAGAAACAAGTTTAAATAATAACATCGTAAAATAAAATACAATTCTATAAAAACTGGAATATTGATTATATTATCTTATATAGAATAGTGTACCAAGGTCCCCTAAGGTGGAAGACCAAGTAAGTGTATGAAAAAGATAAGTAAGCCAATAAAACAATACAGTATCACTCTAAATTCTATCCTAGTACTACCTATGATCACAATGCTAGGTCTCATAAATCCCTATAGTTGGCGCCTTTCACATTCATTTATCCTTGGTCATAAATTTTTCATGTGCATCATGATTCCCATCTTGGGTGTGAGTATAAGATGATTTGAACACCACCCATGCGTCTTTAACAAAAGGGCATGTGCATAGGAGTTTATTTCATGATAACAAATAAATGTACAAATAACGACATATAATCATGTATTGAGTGGTCATATACTAACCAAGATATCATAAAACCTTGACCATACCTACTTCGACTCCATGCTAAACCCATAAACATGAAAGAAGTTGGGATCTAGAGTTTACTACAAGGTCACCACAAGTGTCACACAATAGCTACAAGGTTATCAGATATGGGGTAAGCAAACAGTACTATCAAGAACCATCTCCCTCATGGGTCGTGTCACTAGGTCATCATACCCCAACACTACCTCAGGTCAGGCCACGAGGTCATCGTATCACAACACTGTTATAACATCCCAAAATTTGAACTTCCTAATCTTGTGCTAAAAATATAAACATTAAATTTATGACATTGATACTTATAAATGTGACCGATTTTTTTTTTCAAAAAAAACATACAACATCGAAAGAAAATATTAGATCACATACATACCCAAGGGTCTTTTGGGTTTATAGTTTTAAAGATTTTGGAAAAACTCTTATCAACTTTGGCTCAAAAACTACTAGATCATGAAGGTCAACATTGTCTCCCACTATACCCATCTTTCACAATAGTTCATCAACATCATCCATGTGAAATCCTTATTTACAGAGTGCATATAACATATTTCCTCATAAATTGTGGAAAATAAAATATAAAAAGGATGAGCTCAGATTGTAATATCCCAAGTAAATAAAGAATATGAAATTTTCATATTTATTAATATTTGGAAATAAATATTAATTTTACTTTAAAAGGGGATGCTATATTTGATAGACAACTCAACACACGACAACAGGTTTCATTGAAATCTTATGTTGCTCACAAATTTGAGTTATACCGAAAAATAATATAATATTATTATTATTTTAAAATGGTAGTTAACGCATAGTCGTTGTATTGGAAGGAATGAATATAACTGACTACAATATGATTTAACATGTTTTTTAAATTTTTTAATATTTATCCAATAAATGTTAGAGGCTTAAAATGTGAATGAATCCAATTTTAAGCATAAATATTCTCATATTCTCTAAAAGGTCGATTTAATACCTTTTCATGGAAATAAATCTTTAAATATTGATTTAGTCACTTTTATATCTTCTATTTGAAAAAATAAAATTCTTCTCTAGAATCGAGACATAAAAATTAACTTTGGGAAATTTTTTGGTATTTTTCTGATAAAATTCATATTTTATTAAATAATGAAAAATATTGTCTTTTAATTAAAATTTGGATTTTAATATAATTTATTTATATGGTTAGATTATATTTTTAATAGGTTTTAAAGTGTAATTAGATTATATTTTTACCATTTAATCCAGTTTTGGTCATTGTAAGTAATTTCACTTTGAAATTGGATATAAACTAATGTCTATCTTTTGATAGTTATTATTTCTTAAAAACACGCTTTTTGTTTTGACAATGGGAATTAATTTTAAATTAATTAATGCTACTTATATGTATTTAATTTGTAAAAATAGATATAATTTTTGAATTCAGAATATTAAATATATCTTTAGCTTAATTTTTTGTATTTTTCTTAAAACCTTCAATTTTTGATGAATAGTGAAAACACTGAGTAGTAGTTAAAAAACTAAATTCTTCATTTAAATGAAATTTTACTGCTTATATGAATTGAATTTCAAAAATATGACATACATGGTTGTTATTAGTAAGTAAAATTTGGTTCAATAAGATGAAAATAATTTTTTTGAATAGTAACTTTTGACTTTTATTTACCATGGTTAAATGTAAATTGGGTAATTCAAGGCAAAAATAATATTATAATAATATAAAATTATCCTAACACTTGTCCTAACCTTATTTTATGAGTCATGGGCGACCAATAAAATCCTTGGGTTAGACTTTTATCCTTTTAAATCTATTTGGGAAAGATAATGACATTAATAACTTTTTAGTTAAAGAAAAAATAAAAACATCATAAACATGTATTGTTTTGTTAAAAAAATTCTAATGTGGGGTTATATAATTTATATATTTGACTATAAATATTATTTATATATATAAAAATATTTAATGCATCGTGGTATTTTATTTATAATTTTTAGACATCAAATAAATAAAATTATTTATGACATAATAATGATGCAGTGCTTACCTCATTAATGAATGATTTAAATAAATAAGAATATAAAAATTAAAAAAATATCCAAAACATGTCCAATTCTTATTGGATGATGTTATTTAGAACAACATTCATCTTATCCTATACTTTAAAAAGTTTTGAACACTTAGAAACAAAAAATCATTATATAATAAAATAATATTTTCAAACTTTCCTAAAGAGCCCCTCCTCCCCCTTATAAAAATCCATCAACTCTAACCCATTAATAAAACCTCTCAAGCCACTTTTCTCATCAAAAATCTTAAAATATAATCTCTCAAGATCCATTTCTTTCACCTATAAGCTTTATCTTAGGCATAAGGCACTTCAAGAAATCATTTTGGTTCAAACCAAAGGGGGTTACCTGATTTAAAGGTAACGTCCTCTTTTAAGTTATTTTCATTTATTTTACTTCTACAACACCCTAAAATATTTTTATTCCTTAATTTTATAACAAAAAAAGTACCCTCAGTATAATAGATTGTTTTTATTAGAATTATTTAAAGTACACTTACACGCACCTCCGTCTAATGGGTAAAGAACATATTGTTTATGTGGATGGTGAACTACTGCATCACGAAACGATGATTGTTCAATCTTCTCAAAAAACCTCTTATGGTGGAAATTAAGATGGAACTATATTTACATGTGATATATATTATATTTATATTCTCCCTATACTTCTGTACTTCCCATTTATATCATTCCATTATGGTTTCCATAATGGGTAAATACGATAATTTCATTTGAGGAAGTGCGGACTACTGCCACCACAAAGTTATATGACCCGTTCATGCCATACGTGGAACCTATAAAGGATAGAATTAATAAAATTACATAAGATAGATATTATATAGGAATTATAATATACCTATGTATTATTATGTTTTCATTCCTTAAAATATAAAATAGAAATGAAAGTACCGTTCATGCATACGTACGGATTACCATCGCCATGAACGGTGTGTTTTATTTCTTAACTCCAAATGATATGGAATATTATAAATACATATAAACTGTATATATATGATATATATGATATCTTAATAATTAATATCATTCTGGAGATAATGTAATTTTGACAACATGGACAATTTGTTATTATAACAAGTTCATTTTTCACTAATGTTCCGAACATCGACAAAATGTTTGATATGATCTAAAATAATAAACTAATTGTTATTGAAAAGTATTAAGTGATATAAAAGGAATAATAAACATTAAAAAGGTTTTTAAGGAAGTTTAAATTAACTTATTTTTATTATTTAGGAAGAACATGTAACATACGAGTCAAGTCGAACACGAGGAAAGGGGTTTCTTATCTCACTTTTAATTTCGTGAGATTTCCATTGTTCACCACTTATTTATTTCATGTGGTGTATTCTATACTGACATTTGATATATATTATCATGATTAAACTTATATTCATGGTATTATATGATTAATTTGGTGGTTATTAACTTTTGGTCATATGACTCGATTGATTACAACGTGGTAAGGGGTTCTCATCTCACTTTTTATTCCTATGAGATTCATGCTATGTTTTCCATTATATCTTTTTGTGTGGTGTATATAATATCCATGATTGTATTATATGTGTAATATAAATTAATTTATGGGTATTTATATCTTCATTGTATAATCCTTCTTCTATTTTTTGTATATTTCGTAAGTTACCAAATCGGTAAGGGAACTTTTTAACCCAATTTCCATTCATTGGGTTAATCTTCTAATTCTTAATTTTGTCATGCTATGATTATGTGTAGAATCACTGTTTATTTATCTTTGTTTTAATTTAAACTCCACATTGTGTGGATATAATTTTGATACACATAATCACTCCATTGATAAATTCTCAAGTCATCGATATGAACTTGATAAGAGTAATCTTAACTCAATTTCTATTCATTGAGTTAAACACCCAAGTCATTGGTTTTGTTTTAAAAAGAACATGTGTGAATGTAGTTGGATTTATTTACATTGAATATTCAATCATATTGAATGTATTTATATTTTTCACACATTATTATGTAACATATTTATCTTTAATCTAAGGATACAATTTTTATAAGGGATTTCGTCTCAATTTACATTCCATCGAGACTTAAATATTTTTATGCACCAATTCACTTTTATATGGTGTTAATACTTTCCTTTGGAATATTATATCATGAATACCATTATTTTCATGATATTATAATGTTTTTATTAATTTTATTCCTCAATTATTTGTATTCAAGCGTCTCTCATTTGGTTAGGAACTCTTTAACTAAAATGTAGTTTTAAGTTTTTTTAAGATTTATTATTCTAAATCCTTCACATAAATGTCCATGTTTTAAAAATGGTTTTATTAATTTATTTATATGGACATTAATGTTTTGAAATTAATTTTTTTTGAAAAGCTTCAGATTGGTATGAGACACCTTGATTCAAATATTTCTTTTTTAAATGTTTTAAATTTTTTTGAAAATGGTTTGATAAATCATTGATTATGTTAATATCGTGAAATGATATATTGTTATTGTAATGTAGAAATGTTATATTTTCTTTATGATTATTTTCATTGTTATTAATATGTTAGGTTTATTTGGAATTATTTATATATACAGGTGGTTCTATGATAAACCAAGGGTCGTTGATCCGGAGATAGCTCTCCAATGCATTGTGTAACATGACAGAGGTAAAAATTAATGTTTCTCCTAAAAGATTTAGGTAATATACTGTGATGGGTAATCCAAATGTAACTACATATATAGCTGTAAAAGCTACAATTTAATTATGATATGTATGCCATAAGTTACCATTATGATTTATGATGTCTATGGGGTATTCATAAGTAATATGGTTTAATGTGGTATGTTAAAAAGCATATGTTTTTTATGTATTGAAGAACTAATGTTTTATTTATTTATTTTATAACCCTTTATAAGCTTTTTATGCTCATCCCAAGTTTTTGAAATTATTATCATAGGTTGTAAGGCAAGGTAATAGAAAGGAATAACTCAAGAATATTTATATCAAGAAAATAATTATTGTTCTCTTCTAATAATTTTTATTTTATGAAAAAAATGGATACTGAGTAGAAGTGTCTACTTTGTAATTTTTGAGATGTAGTGTAATAGTTAGGGAATAATTCTCTAAGACTCTAAACCTAAAATGATCGTCAATTTGAATTCTTGATCTATCTCAAAATTAAGTATTGGTTAAGGCTAGGTCCTTATAGTTGGTTTCATAGGTCAGTTTAGACAAATTTAGGGATTATGAGTATTCGTTAAACACATGGTTAGCCCCTATGTCTATTATTTCAGTTAAATCATTGTTTTATAAATTTCTTAGATCAAGGAAAGTCTTTTACAAATGGAAGGAAGAACTTCTCAAACAACATTAATATATCTTCTTCATGACATGCTTGCAATAATTATTGAAAATTCATGTTTAGATGATCGTGAAACTTTTTCTAGCCTGCAACTCACATTCAAGAAGTTTTTTGAGGTATAAAACACCTCCACTATAACTCGTTACCATTGTGGATCATGGGTTGTATTTGATCAAATACTATTTTCATATTATTCTCATATTTTAAAGAAAGGTAAATATTATCAAGGCATTTTCAAATATTTTACCTTATCATAATATTTTGAAGCATATTATGATTTTGAAAAAGGTGTAGAAGAAGGTGACCCTTTTGGAACCTATTTATATTTTCTTTTACAATATAGTCTCTCAGAACATACTTATGGTAATTTAAAAGGACCATTGATTGAAAGTTTCAACTCAAACTCGGTCCAACTGTTTTATAAAAATATTGTTTTATCATATGTTTTTAAATTATATGTCATACATGATTATTTTCCAAAAATATTTTTCTACAAACACCCATATGACCTAATTTGTACAAGGTGTATTTGGAGGAAGGTAGAAAATTATTTTTAAGGATCCCAAAATCATTGTTTCAATGCATGGACCTTCTACCTGTATGAACAAGATGACGATGAAACCATATGTACACCATGATAAATGTATGATGTTCTTTCTATTAGGAATAGTTTTATTTTATCATATGGTGTTGAAATAAAAAAACTAAAATATATATAAGGCTTCATGAATTAAGATGTTGAGGACTTAATGTGTTGGGATGAAAATGAAATGTATAAGAAAAACTTTGAGGATGAAACATGTTAGGGTTGTTTTTTTATAAAAGTGACAACACACTGACTATGTGACAACCCGTCGCGTCGGAAAAAGCTACTGAAATCAATCCCACAACCAATGTGCAATTGGGATTTATCGTCTACCACTAGCCTACGTGAATTCCACGGTTAGTATAAGTTATTCATTTATTTAAATGATTTTATGGATCAATAATAAGTTGATTTTGGGAACTTATATTTTATCAAATGGATATCCTTAGTATAGGAAAATGATTTGGTGATTAAGTGATAAATGTTATTTTGGAAGACGATCTCTCTTTTGAGGAAACACTATATGCCTATAGAAAATAGAATACTATAGGATTTAATTTTTGGAATAATGGTTGAAATTTTATTTTGTAAGAATTTATGTTTTATGGCTATTTGGGTTATTTATGGAAATGATTTACCTATCAAAGATAATATGTGATTAGATTAATTACACTGCAGTATGAGACTTTAAGAGTAGTCGATGTTATTTGGAGATAAATGTTATAATTTGATGTGGAAGACTATGTGATTAAATCTTTATGAGTTTTGGGTTTCAATTTTAGTTTCATTTACTTTGAAGAATTTTATGGACAATTTTTTATTAAATGATCATTGTTGAACATTGGGTATTGTTTGTCAAAATTTGGAGATTAAGAATAATATTTTTTAAAAGGATTATCCTTTTTTGGGATTATCTGATCTTTTAATAACCATTTTTGTTTTGGTTAAAGTCTAAAGATAGGGGAAATATAATGTTCTTCTTTTGTGGATTATGTGATTCTTTAGAAGTTGATTCTAGCTATAAATATGGGATCAAGTCATCTTGAATACCCATCATTTGAAGAAAAGATGTGTTTTGGTAAAAACATATTAAAGGATGAAACTCTAATAAAAAAGTATGTATATTTCCTTATATCCTTAGTAAATCCCATAAATAAATTCTCAAACATTATGAAAATGAACTTAAAAAAAGTTCTATGTTTACTTTTCCTACTAAAAAACCAAATACCGTTTAACCTATAACAAGTTTGTGATTTTATAGTGGTTAACTTTCTCCTAATCATGTTATCTATCACTCTCCAACAGAACATGACCTTTAGTTTCTCTTCCATATCCATGTTTTCCTACATGGAATCCTAGTAGGGGTTATCTCAGGTAACCTTTGTACTTCAATTTATTTCTTTTAAATTGATACTTTTTTTGACTCTTTTTCTAGTGACGGACTTTTAATGATTTTTATGAGCCCAATTTTAAAATTGCAAGGATGCAATTCCCAAATGGGGGGAAAGATGTTACATCCCAAGTAAATAAAGAATATAAAATTTTCATATTTATTAATATTTTTGAAATAAATATTAATTTTACTTTAAAAGGGGATGTTAGTTCTGATAGTGTACTCAACAAGCAACAATGGGTTTCTTTGAAATCTTATATTGCACACATCTTTGAGTTATACTGAAAAATAATATATAATTATTATTAATTTAAATGGTATTTAAGGAATAGGTATTTTATTGATGGGAATGAATAGAACTAACTCCAATATGATTTCACATGTTTGTTAAAATGTTTTTCATTTATCAATAAAAGTTAGAGGCTTAAAATGTGAATGAATCCAATTTTAAGCATAAATACTCTTATATTCTTTAGAAGGTCGATTTACCGCCTTTTGATAGTGAAATCTCATTAAATATATTTTTGGTAAATTTTAAATTTTCTATTTGAAAAAAGAAAATTCTTTTTTAGAATCGAGATATCAAAATTTATTTTAGGTAAATATTTAGTATTTTTTAGATAAAATTTATTTTTTAATGAATACTAAAAAATACAATATTTTAATTCAAAACTGTCTTTTAATATAATTTATTTATATGGTTCGATTATCTTTTTAATTGGTTTTAAAGTTTAATCAGATTACATTTTTACCATTTAATTCAATATTGGTCATCAGAAGTAATTTCACTTTGAAATTAGACAAAAACAAGTGTTTTTTTAATGAATAGTGAAAATACTATATTTTAATTCAAAACTACCTTTAAATCTAATTTATTTATATGGTTCGATTATCTTTTTAATTGTTTTTAATGTTTAATTAGATTATTTCATGAATCCATTTATTTCCATGATATTATAAAGTTTTTATTAATGTTATTCCTCAATTATTTCTATTGAAGCGTCTTTCATTTGGTTAGAAACTCTTTAACTAAAATATCATTTTAAATGTTTAAAAGATTTATTCTTCAAAATCCTTCGCATTAATATACATGTTTTAAAAATGGTTTTATGTATTTATTTATATGGCCATGAATGTATTGAAATTAAAATTTCTTTCAAAATCTTCAAAGTCGTATGAGACACTTTGATTCAAAAATCTCTTTATTAAATGTTTTAAATGGTTTTGAAAATAGTTTGATAAAGCATTTATTTTTTCAATATCTTGAAATGATATATTGTGATTACAATGTGTAAATTTTATCGTTTCTTTATCGTGGTTTATTTTTTGTGCATATGTTATAGTTATAGGGCGTTGTTTATGTGTATGAGTGGTTCTGTTATAAACAATGGGTGGGTGAGCCCAATATAGCTCTCCAATGCATTGGGTAATGTGACTGAGGTAAACGTTAATGATTCTCCTAAGTGATTTAGGGAATATACTGTGATGGGTATTCCAAGTGTAAATCTTTATGTAGCTATGAAATCTATAATGTAGGTATGATATGGATGCCATAAGATACCTTTATGATTTATGATTTCTATGTGATATTCATAAATCTTATGATTTCATGAGGTATGTTAAAGAGATTATGTTTTGTATGTATTGAGGAAGTAATGTTTTCTTTCTTTATTTTATAACCCTTACTGAGGTTTTTTATGCTCAACCCATGTTTTTGAAATGTTTTTCATAGGGTATATGGTAGGGTAAGAGAAAGGAAGAACACAAGATGATTTATATCAGGAAAAAAATTATTGTTTTCTTTTAAGAATTTTTATTTTATGAAAAAAATGGATACTAAGTAGAAGTGTCTACATTGAAATTTTTCAGATGTAATGAATAGTTATGGCCTAATTATCTAAAACTATAAACCTGAAAATATCCTCAATGTGAATTATTGATTTAACTCAAGATTAAGTAATTTTTAAGGCTAGATCCTTATATAGATGCTTAGTAATGGTAATCATGGTTGATATGTAAGAATATCATGAGCGTAAGTGTATGAAAACCAGAGTATAACATTTGATAAGAACACCCTATATATTAAAGATAATAATCTTGAATAGAAATATTGGAAGTTCATAATACATGAATCATAAGATAATCAAAGAACACAATATATTGGAGTATAAGAGTGGTATAAGACATTGATTTTTTAGCATACAAATAAGCTTAGAATATCTTACGTTGATGATATCTAAAAATATATTTATAGTATGTTAGGCATGGGATAATAATCTATGTACCTACTTATAAATTGGGATGACCTCCCATGTAACTTCTAGTTTTGGTCTAAGGATGACCTACCATGTACTCTCTTTTGTGGTCTTAGGATGAACTCCTATGTACCCAATTAATATGGGATTTGAAAGACCTCTTGTGTACCCACTTGTTGCGGGATTAGGATGACCTCCTATGTACCCTTTAAGATCATAAAACATTTATAATTACCTTTGAAGTAGAATGAGATATATTTCTCACCCATCACATAATTAAAATCATACATACCTTTTCTAAAATAACATAAATCATATTAGATCCTTTAAAAAGAAACAGGTTTCATAAACATTTCATTATATAATAATCCGAGGAAAATAAATTATTTTCATAAATACAAAAATAAAACAAACATAGAACAATATGTATATATTTATTGACAATTATAAAACATTTATATTGAAAATAAAATTAATAAATTATAAAATTAATCTTTTAAAACCCATTATAAACACCTTTTAAATATTTTTCATCTAATATGGTTAGAATATCATTTAGAAACATTTTTGAAAACATTTCTAGAAAACACGAATTTTGAATAAAAATTTCTAATAGAAGAGATAATAACATTAAATGAAACATATAATATAATTACAGTAATTATATTGGTTATAAAACTTGAAAAATTAAATTATTTACAAATCATTAAATAATATTGGTTCGCAACACAACATGGCACTCAAAGAAATAAAATTGGGACAAAATTACCATATCGATGTGGTAACTTTTGAAACATAATCACCATGAAAAAGATATCATAAAATTTATATGTAAATACCCATATATGTAATAATATATGTGATATATTACATTCATGGGTAGTATATACACCACAAAAAATAAACTATTTGTGAATATGAAAACAGTATCACAGAAATATAATTCTGACTAAAAATCCCCTTACAAATATCATATCCCTAAAGTGAGGATTAGTCACATTAATTAATTATGTTTATTCACTATATATACTCATATAATAAGTTTAGATAACACATAATATGACAAAAATTCATTTCACACATAATCATATAATTACATAACCATGGAAATAATATTTTAACCCAATGAATCGAAATTGAGTTAAGAATTTCCTTGCTACTTGGTAATCAGTCAAATCATATGCACCATAAAAATAATAATTATAAAACGAAACATTGAATATCGTTAATATAATGAAATTTATGATATTATATATATATATATAATGTTAGTATATACACCAAACACAAGCAGTAAGTGGTGAATGAGGCACATATATTGCAGATGAAAAAGTGAGACAAGAAACCCTTACTGCATGCTTCTCTTTAGTTTTTCATACTTCATCCTCCTGTATAATGATTTTAAAAAAATTATTAATTCATTCCAAAAACATGATAATTTTTTATACCTTATATTATGTCACATACATGACATATTTTAATGGTCTTTTTCATTTAATTTACATTATTTCTTTGTTTTTGGGGTTTTCCATTCATTTTTGAAAGAAATGGTGGGTTTTCAAAATTTGGGCCAACCCGAGAGCCCATTTCCAGTTTTAAAAATAAATTTTGTTTCTTTCATAACTCATTCATTTTTCAACCTTTTTCATCCATTAAACTTAAAAAATGACCTTCAATTAACTATTCAAACCTACAATAAAATTTGGTCCCCTTAAAAATTCATTAGCATCTTGGATTTGGGTGATCAAATTAGGTATTGGGCCAACCCGAAAGCCAATTTCCAGTTTTACAATTTTTTTAAATTCATTTATAAAATACTCATTTGCTATCCTTTTTAGATTATTCCGCATCTCACATGTTCCCACTAAACCCACCCACACCCCCATATTCGTTTCCCTATGTTTGAAGCTCAGACGCATCGCGACTTAGGGCTGAAATGCTCAATCTCCAAAAAAACGTCCATATTTCTCAAGTAAGTTGGTTCTCTTCCTTCCTCCTCCCTTTTTCTTAGGGTTTCTTATATTTTTATTGAATCCAAAAATGTTAAAAAGCTAGGGATTTGTACCTAGGGTTTTAGTTGTGAGTTTCTTGGTCAAATCCTATGGTTTTAGGTTCATTCTTACTCCCCTGTGGTGCGGCGGAGGTGCGGTTGGAGTGACGCACAAGGATTTGGGGGTTTTGACACTTTTGGTAGGTGATTTCATATGTAGATATTGTAGAATAAGTAGTGTTTCTGTATTTATGTTTCAATTATGTTACTCCTTCATTATTTGGATTATGAAAATTGATTTTGGTAGCATTTTCAAAGCGGTTGATTTTTAAGTGCCAATTTTGTGTGAAAATAGGTGTTTTACATGTGCAACCCCTGTTGTGCCTCTTGGTGTTGTTTTATAAATCATGGATTCGATTTATAAAAATGTTTTGATGCTTAAATTTCTGTTTTTTTATAATATTGTTGTCCGTTATGTTTTAAATGTGGGATTTTAGATGAATTTAATGTGAAAAATTTGATAACTTTTCTTGAAATTGTTTTATGGAAATTATAAGTGGTTTATTGAGTTATATAAATGGTGCAAAGAATGTGTAGATACTATTTTGAATGTGTGTGACCAGAACTGATATTTATATGTGAAAATTGATTTTGGTAGCATGTGATAACTATTTGAGCACAAGACGGGAAACCCGAGTAACTAGGTAGGCTAACGTGTAATAGTACGCTAGTGAACGGAGGGGTTTTGACCATGGTTCACTTAGAAATTCTGACATGGATAACACTAAAAAATATATAATGAAGATGATTAGAGACCACTAGGTTATGGGTATGATCCCTAAGAGTGGCTCATGCATGAGAAGGAATTTTATTGTGGTTACTTTCACCGAGGTACGAGGCACTTGGGGCTCACAACTAACTAGTACCTAGGAGTTTTCCTATGCTTGGTGCTCGTGACCTTTTTGGAATTTATCCTTTAATTATGGTATTTTGGGATTTTAAAACCAGTACCTTTCATGTTTTATTCAAATTCACTCATTATTTAATGTTATCCCCATTGAATGTTATTTTTTTTCAAAAGTTTCACTTTTGGAAATAAATGTTGCCATTTTCTGTTTATAACTCTTACAAGTTTTTTATTTTATAATGCCTATCACTTGGAATCCTTGGGTAGTATCCTATTGGCCTTAGTCTCACACCCTACTTACACCTTTGGGTGTAAGTATACTTCATCATGTTTGACACAGGAAAAGGCAAGGCCTTGGGCGATGGTGGTTCAGGTTGCTAGCTTCTCTTAATGGTGCGGTGTTGTGGAGACGGATCGTGGGTGATGACCCCCTGTCATGTGGAGTCTCATGGGATTTTTCTTTCTGATACATTTATACACCTTTGGACCTCTTGTGTCTTGTTTAAACCCTTATACATAGTTCTTAATTTTTATTAAGTCTTGTTTGGCATAATTTTTCAGATTTGGTTTGTTGTTTGTTTTTGGTTATTTTATTAATCCAAACTCATGTAAATCATTCCCAAATGAATTTTTATGATACCTGGGCACTTGTGCCAGCCGGTAGGGATAGGGAACGCCCTTCGAGTCTTTCCATGATTCGGGTTTGGTGTCGGTTTGATGGCAGCCAGATTCGGTTCGTGACAAAACGGTATCAAAGGGAGGATAAAGTTTTTGGGTTATATTGCTATTTTGGGATGAGTCGGGATAGAGAGGAGCTAAGAAAATCGGGGCTTGGGGTTTTGGATGTGAGTAGGTTGTTTGTACCACACCTCTCATGGAAGACCTTGAGTCACCAGGGGATATTGGAATTTACGGATTGACTTCACTTCCAGGTGAGACGTGTGGGCTGCAGACCACATGTGGACATCATGAGGATGTGGAGTAGTTGTTTCATTTATTATTGAAATGTGTTTAGTTTATTTATATTTTATGTATTTGATTACAATTTTCAGAATTGTGGTATTGACTATTGTTTTGTGACTGTTTCATTTTGTAGCAACATGCCTCCCCAGAAAGCTCCCACGCACCCACAGGAGGAAGCTGGAGAGAGTT
Source organism: Viscum album (assembly GCA_963277665.1). Taxonomy (NCBI): domain Eukaryota; kingdom Viridiplantae; phylum Streptophyta; class Magnoliopsida; order Santalales; family Viscaceae; genus Viscum; species Viscum album. The sequence continues at coordinate 1,266,551,608 of OY728143.1, read as the reverse complement.
CTCCCACACTGATTGATCAAAGGCTTTTGGAGGCTATGGTTCAGGCTATCCAAGATTTGGGACAGTGATTAGTTCCTACTCCTATTCCTGTTAGGTCAGAAGTGATAGGTCCTAGAAAAGATAAAGCACAAAAGTTTTTGAAAAACAAGCCTCCTATCTTCTGAGGTAGCTCAGAACCCCAGGAAGCAGAAGAATGGATCGAGAAGATCGAGCATATGTTTAGTTCCTGGAAACACCCAAGGAGCTCAGGGTGAAGTTTTCCTCCTTTAGTTTGGAGGATCCCAGCCATAAGTGGTGGGAGTCAATGCTTCAGGCTGGGAAGAATGAGCAGATGCGCTGGGGATATTTCAAGGTTGTCTTCAATGAGCAGTACTTCCCTGAGGTGTTGGCTTATGCTAGGTCTAGATAGTTCATGGAACTGTTCAGGGTAATCTATATGTGATGGAGTATGCCAACCATTTCACTGAGTTGGTTCGGTATGCTCCAAAAATTGTCTCTAATGAGCAAGCGAAGGCCCAGAGGTTTGAGAAAGGCTTGCGACCAGAGATATACTCCCAGGTGATCTTCTTTAAGATGAGGAACTATGCTGAGGTCGTTGATCGGGAGTTCAAGGTGGATATTGATAGAAAAGGAAGGGATGGTTTTTATGATTCAGTATCAGCAGTGGGAAGTGGAAGCTCCTCAGAGAAGAAAAGGAAGTGGGAGGTTCATGTGAAGAAAGGAGGAGGTAGTTTAGGGCACTCTTCCAGACAGTTTTCGTCAGTGGATTCTGATGCGAGATCGGTCATGTGACACTAGTGTGGGAAGCCTAGGCACATACATTCAACATTCCCTCATCATCCAAAGACCTATTTCAATTGTGGAGGTATGGGACATGTGCAACGCTTTTGCGGGGTAGCACGTCCACTTCAAAGTGGGGCATAATCCATGGCTCCCTGAGGAGTTCCAGCACTGTCTGAGTCGTCGAAGACTGGGGGATCCCGATTTGGAAACTGTGGTAGTAGAGATGGGTCATCTTCTAGGAAGATCCAATTTAGGGCACAACCATAGACTAGCGGTCATCTTCAGGCAGAGACTGGACATCTCCATGCGGTGGATCAGGCACCAGCAGGATCAGAGGCGGGACCGTCGACAGTTCGAGGATCCATTTTGATCGCATCTTTTATAGTTGCTGCTCTTTTTGATATTGGTGCCTTTGTTTCATTTCTTTCTGCCCATTTTGTGTACATGCTGAATTTTCCAATTGATTTGATGTCTTTCACGATGGAGTTGGTGACACCGCAAGGAAAGAAGAAGGAGCAGGGTCTCAGGTGCCCATCGTGTGCACTTTTTGTGTCAGGGGTCGAGATGGAGTGGGACCTCTTGGTCTTAGATATGGAATTTTTGAGGTCATACTCGGGATGTATTGGATAGTACACTTCCAGGCACACATCGATTGCTACAGACGGCGTGTGATCTTCATGGCACCTGATGGGAGTCGTCAGGTTTTTCTTGGAGAATGGGATCCTCGGTCAGGTCACGTAGGGCCTCCACTCCCATAGTTGGGAAGTGTTATCTTCCAGTTATCTTCACTAGTGATGGAGGATGGAATTTCACCTGAAGGTGCACTACCTCATGTAGTTAATGAGTTTCCGGAGGTATTTCAGGATGATTTTTCAGGTTTTCCCCCGGATCGGGATGTGGAGTTTTCGATTGATCTGGCGCCGGGAACACAGTAGATATCTCTTCCCTCCTATCTCATGTCCCTCACCGAGCTGATGGAATTAAATATATAGCTAGATGACTTGGAATCCAAAGGATTGATTCGCCCGAGTGTCTCTCCTTGGGTCGATCCTGTGTTGTTCGCAAAAAAGGATGATGTATCCCTCTGGTTGTGCATTGACTACCGGAATCTGAATAAGTTAAAATTAATAATAAATACCCTTTTCCCAGAATAGACGATTTTTTTGATCAGTTGAAGGGGGAGAAGTGGTTCTCAAAGATAAACCTGTGTTTGGGGTATCATCAACTTCGGGTGAAAGAGTCAAATATCCCAAAGACAGCCTTTCGAAGTAGCTACGACCACTTTGATTATTTGGTCATGCCCTTCGGATGGACCAATGCTCTAGCGGTCTTTATGGAACTCATGAACATGGTGTTTCATATGTATCTTGATTCTTTGGTTGTGGTGTTTTTGGATGACATTCTGGTATACTCTAGATCTAAGGAGGAACCTGAACATCACTTGAGGATCGTTTTGGGTACATTACGGGATCACCGCCTCTATGCAAAGTTGTCAAAGTGCACTTTCTGGATTAGGGAGGTGAGATTTCTGGGGCATGTGATCTTGGAACATGGAGTTTCAGTGGACCTCGAGAAAATTAGTGTGGTCATGTCGTGGGAGCAACCAAAGAATGTGTTCCAGATCAGAAGTTTCCTTGGCCTTGCTGGTTATTACAGGCGATTCATTCGGGATTTCTCTCGACTTGCTTCACCGATGACCGCGCTCACCCAGAAAGAGGTAAAATTTGTATGGGGTCCATAATGTCAAGCATCATTCGAGGAGCTGAAGAGGTGGTTGAATACCTCCCCCATGCTGATTTTTTTAGAGGCTAGAAAAGGATATGTGGTCTATTGTGATGCTTCAGGTATGGGTCTTGGGTGTGTGCTTATGCAGGATGATCACGTGGTGGCATATGGATCTCGCCAACTCTGACCACATGAAAAGATCTATCTCACCCATGACTTGGAGTTGGAAACAGTTATGAATGATTGGAAGACTTTGCGTCACTATCTCTTTGGGGAGAAGTTTTTGGTTTACACTGATCACAAACGCTTAACCTATATCTTCTCGTAGAAGGACCTCAACTTGTGGCAGTGTCGCTGGATCGAGTACTTGCAGGGGTTCGACCTTGACATTGTCTATACCTTAGGCAAGGGTAATGTGGTGGCTGACGCTTTGTGCAGAAGAGTTCCAGTGCAGGCTTGGAGGAAGTCTAGTGATGAGTGGACATTGAGGGGGCTCTTTTCTCAGATGCATATGGAGACCAAGGAACATAGTGGAGGGGCATTCTTGGCCAGCGTCCAGTTGACTCCTTGTCTATTGGAGTTGATTCAGCAGGAACAACCCAGTGATGAGCTTTTCCAATGATCGAGACAGATTCTTCATGGTGGAGAGATGTATTCTGATTGGTCTTCTTCCCCTGAGGGTATCTTGTGTTTCAAGGGCCGTTCAGTGGTGGCTCTATCTCTGAGGAAGGTGGTAATGCAGGATAGCCACCAGTCATAGTGGGTCATCCACCCCGGTGCCACCAAGATGTACTATGATGTTCGTCGACAGTTCTGGGGGCCAGGTATGAGACAAGACATTGCTGACTTTGTATAAAGATGTTATACTTGTCAGTAGGTGAAAGCAGAACATCAGAAGACCTCTAGTTTTCTTCAACCATTACCCATTCCTACCTAGAATTGGGATGAGGTTTCCATGGATTTCATTGTTGGATTACCTCTTACACCTCAAGGTAAGAATTCTATTTGGGTGGTGATTGATCGTCTGACCAAATCATCCCACTTCATTCCTATCAGAGATACATGTAAAGTGGATGAGTTGGGCTAGTTGTATATTCAGGAGGTGTTAAGGCTTTATGGTGTTCCATCAGCAGTTGTCTCAGGTAGAGACCCCCGCTTCACCTCTAGGTTTTGGGGAGGCCTTCAGAAGGCTTTGGGGTCTCAAATTAAGATGATCACAACATACCATCCTCAGAAAGATGGTCAGACAGAGTGGGAAAATCAGATCCTGGAAGACATGCTTCGTGCATGTGTCTTGGACTTCGGTGGTTCTTGGTATATCCATTTGGGATTGGTCGAGTTTTCTTATAATAACAGCTAACAATCCTTGATTTTAATGGCTCCCTTTGAGGTGCTCTATGTTCGGCCTTGTCGGCCCCCTCTATGTTGGGATTAGGTAGGTGAGACATCGTTGTTGAGACCGAGTCTTGTGCAAGAGACATCTTAGAAGGTCAAGTTGATCAGGAATCATTTATTGACAGCTTAGAGTCTCCATAAATCATATGCAAAGAAGAGGCGTCGAGATATAGAGTTTTCTATGGGTGATCGGGTATTTCTAAAAGTGGCCCCTCGTCTGGGTCACCGCCGCTTGGGGAAGCTGGGCAAGTTAACATCGAGGTATGTCGGACCTTTTGAGATCACTGATCATATTGGTATGGTGTAATATAGGTTAGATTTTACTTATTAGTTTACATCCATCCATGATGTTTTCCATGTCTCCCAGTTGAAGAAATACAACTCGTATCCGTCCCATGTGCTGAATTGGGAGGAGTTGGACATAGAGCCTGATTTATCTATTTTTGAGCGGCCAGTGCGAATAGTGGACTACCAAGATAAGGTTCTTAGGGGAAATTCTATCCAATATTTCAAGTTCTTTGGCAGCATGGTAGTGATACACATGAGACATGGGAGCGAAAGTCATGGGTTGAGGAAGAGTACCGGAACATGTTTTCTGATCAAGCATCGGGTTGACATTCGAGGGTGGAAAGTCCTTCATGGTGGGGAGGGTTGTCACATAAATGAAATATTTTAAAGGTATTTTTTATTTAATTTACATTATTTCTTTGTTTTGGGGGGTTTCAATGCATTTTTTAAGAAAATGGTGGGTTTTCAAAATTTGGTCCAACCCAAGAGCCCATTTCCAGTTTTAAAAATCAATTTTGTTTCTTTAATAACTCCTTCGTTTTTTAACCTTTTTGGGGTAATGCCTCGGTCAAAGACTGAAGCACCATTTATTAATTAAAGAAGAAACAGTTTACATGAGTCTAATGGATGGGATTTTATTACAATCTCTTTCTAAGAGGTGAAGTAATTCAGCTGGCAGCGCATCCATCCAAATCATGCTCTGGTGGACACCTTTGTTGGCAAGGGCATCAACAACAGCATTCGCTTCACGGAAGACATGTGTGGAAACGTAGTCAATCTCATGAAGCAAATTCAGGAAATTCATCCAACGCTTAGTGAGTGGTCAGGCGAGATGAATAACTCCATTCCAAATGGATTGAACAATGGTGGTAGAATCACTTTCAATCCACAGTTTTCGCCATCCTCTTTGGAGAGAAAAATCAACAGCATGGATGACTCCTAGAATCTCTTATTCAATGGATGAGGAAATCCCACACCCATTGTAAAAGAAACCTTGGCAATGGTCAACAGAATCTCTAAAAATGGCCCCACAGCTGGCAGGTCTAGGATTGCCTTTTGAGGCACCGTCGACATTCACTTTAATCCAACCCGACATCAGAGGTTTCCAGAATACTTCAAAGGGGTGCTTGGTCTTCGGGAAAATACCCGAGACATGGATACGTCTGAGGATATCGTAGTCTCCAATATAATTACTGCAAAAATATTTTTTAATTGAGGCATCCTCATGTATCGCAATGAGAATTCGAGCTTTTTCTGCATTGAGACTGAAAGAGTGATTATTATGGATAAGATTGTTTCTTACATACCATATTTCATGTTGTAGTTCTGCCACATCCGCAGGAAACAAATTTTTGACATTCTGAGAGGCTTCATGTTTAGTACATTTCTTCAAAAGTAAACAAATCGGGTCAGATAAGGACCATGAACAATTAAAAATCTCAAAGATGTAGTTCCATAGAGCCGAGGCTGTAGCACAAGATAAGAAAAGATGATCAGAATCATCCCTGTGCTGGTTACTTAAATGAAATTTTGAGCAAAGTTGAATGCCAAAGGCTTGAAGTCGAGTTTCAATGGGCAATCTATTGTGAGAAATACACTAAATAAGGGTGAACTTATAGGGTTTTATCCATGTCTAATTGAAGGTGCTCACCCATTTCTAATTAGGTTCATTTCCAGAGAAGTTGTGCATGTAGAAATTTTTCAAGTCAAGTATGCCATTGGGAGTAGGTTCCCAAACAAGGAAGTCCCCAGAAATGGAGAAGGTATAATTTTAAATGATTTGAGCAATGCTATTGGGGAGATCATGCCTATGTAGCTGCATAACAACTTTAATAATATGGATGGTGTCTACATGAGTTTTATTAGGAGGCAGCATAGAAATTAAAGGATTACCCATCTAGTTGTGACACCAGAATTTAATGTTGGAGTCAGCGCTGACCATCCATCTAGAGTTAGCCATAATCTTCTGATAAGAGTTTCTAATAGAGGGCCAGATCGAGGAGTTAATGAATTTAAAATTTCCTTTTAAAAGTTTATTTAGGAATCTATGATTTAAAAATTCAGAAGCTTTAGAGTTGCTATTAATGAGATGCCAAGTGAATCTCGCTTGTAGGGCATCATTGAACAATTTTAAGTTTTTGATTCCAATGCCTCCATTGTCAATAGGTTTACAACAGGTCTTCCATGGGATGGTGACGAGTTTCCTTTCAAAGATACTTCCCGTCGAAATGAAATTTTTATATACGTATTGATTTTCTAGAAAGTACCTATGGGCCATTTATAAATCATGAGATAGTAAACCAACTTAGAGACAATGGTTGATTTGACAAGACAAATTCTGCCATCCATGGAAAGGGATTTACCCTTCCCTGTAGAGAGTTTATTTATGATTTGATCAGTGATATTAGAGAAATAAAATGATTTAGGACGTCCCCAGAAAATCGGGATGCCTAAGTACGTGATGGGAAAAAAACCTTCTTTAATTCCAAGGTTACTGGTGATGGTGGTTTTCCTTCTAACAGGGAAATTTTTTCCAAAGAAAATATGAGATTTGTTCTAGGAAATAGTTTGGCTAGAAATGTTCTCGTAATGAGAGATATATTTCTTAATACATTGAATATTTCTTTGATATCCCTTTAAAAACAAAATAATATCATCAGCATAGAGGAGGTGAGTGGGGACATTGTGGTTTCTAGCGGCTTGAATGGGTTTAAGTTTATTTTGATCGACCAGATTATGAATGAGTCTGCTAAAGTAGTCTTCCGTAATGACAAAAAAAATGGCCGAAAGAGGTTCTCACTGTCTAACACCTTCAGAACATTTGAAAAAACCTCAAGGGGTTCCATTTATTAATATGGAAATGATAGCAGATTGAAATAAGGTCTTGATTCCCTTGATAAAAATCTCATGAAAACCAAAGTTTTTCAAGACTCCAAATATAAATCCCCAATAAATGGTATCAAAATCTGTTTTAATATCAAGCTTGATGGCAACACAACCTCCTCTATTTTTTTTATTGAGGATGTTGGTACATTCTAAGGTAAGAAAAATGCAGTCTTGGATGGATCTGTTTTTGATGAAGCCAAACTGATTCCATGAAACAATTTTCTTGAAAATCGGAACCAATCTGTTGGCAATGATTTTGGTAATGATCTTGTATAGGGTATTGATAAGAGCAATCGGTATAAATTGATGAATTTTAGAAGCATTATCAACCTTAGGTATTAAGATGAGGAATTGAGCGTTGATACCCTGAGGAAGAGATCCATGAGTGAAAAAGGACCTTACCAGTGTACAAACATCTGAACGAAGGGTGTCCCAGTGATTTTGATAGAAACCATTGTTAAAGCCATCTGGACCAGGAGAACTATCTGGCTTTAAGCTAAAGACCATTTCTTTAATTTCATGCTCCAATGGAATAGCTAAGAGAGAGTCATTGTCTTTCTCATCCACCATTAAGGGAATAATATTGGGATCGAGATCAATGTTTATCTCAGGGCCATTGAAAATGTCATTAAAGTAAGAGACAACATGATCCGAGATGGCCTCTTCTGAGTCAATGATCAAGTCATTGTGAATCAGTTTAGTAAGTGGACGATTGGGTTTTCTGGTTCTTTGGAGAGAGTTATAAAACATAGTATTTCTATCCCCATCAGCCAGCCATCTGGTCTTAAACATTTTCTTCCAAATTTTATCCTTGAAGGTGAGTAAAGTGTCTATCTTAAGAGCTGTATTGACCTCCATTTGAGGGTCAAGGGTAAAATTAGAGTTGGTACTACGAGTTTGGATTTGATTAAGCTCATCTTCAAGAGAGGTGATGTCAGAATCCATTTGTAAGCTCTTGGTTTTACACCAACCTTTGAGAGCTTGTTTGAAAATTTTCAATTTGAAGATACAGAAAAAAGATTCATGATGATGGTTCATAGAATTTCAAGTGTTATTAATCAAAGTGACATAGTCAAGGTCTAGAGACCAAGCATTATTGAATTTAAAATGAAGGGTAGTTCTGTGTTCATTAGATATAGAGCTGAGTAATATGGGATGATTGTTAGAATTGAGCCTGGGAAGCATTATACAAGAGACATTATCCCAGATGTCCAGGGCCTTCATGTTAACAAAGGCCCTGTCAAGCTTACTGGAAACAGTTTTATTATAATGTCTTCTATACCAAGTGTATTTCTCCAAAGTAAGTTTCACTTGAAAGAGATTACAGTCTTCTATAGAAGATCTAAATTCTCTTGTGGATATAGAAAGATGTGAGGGTCCAATATTTTCAGTGGGACTAAGAATAGCATTGAAGTTACCACTAATCACCAACGGATCCTGAATTGAGTTAGCCATGTCAAGAAGATCTTTCCAAAGATTTCTTCTTTGCTGATACGTATTATTGTCATAGACCAATGTGCAATAGATGTGCTGATCATTCCAGATAAAATCACAAGTGAAATATTGTTCAGCGGTTTTAAAAACATTGATTTTTTTAAGGGATGAGTGATAAAATATCCACATAGAGTCCATCAAAGGACCATTTTTGCAGGATCCTAATAAGTTGTAATGAAGAGAGCCAAGTCTCATGAAATTAGGATTGAAATTGACCTTGTGTTCAGAGATGGAAAACAGCTGAGGTTTATGAGTGTTTAAGAGCCTCTTAAGAGTTATAGAGGGGTCATTGTTGGCAATGCCTTGGCAGTTCCAAAATAGGAGATTCATTGTTACTTATGTTTTGTGTTAGAACCCATTTTCTTGGATTTCCCAGAATTATTCTTCCTATTAGATCTTCTAATAAGAGGGGGGGAAGTAGATTCTGATTTGTTCTCAATTGATTTGACATTGGAAGTTGAGGAGTTAAGCATAACAGGCTCAACAGAATGAACCGAAACAGTGGTATCCAGAGTTACAGGTTGATTAGAACAATTTTGAGAGTGTTCTGGATCTGTTTTTTCAGCAGGATCAGCATTAGGTTTTAGTGCTCCAGTTGAGTCCAGAGAAGATTTGTGTTTAGGGGGAAGGAGATTAGGGGATTTAGTCAAGGGAGAGGGGGAGTCATCCATCATGGGGAGAGAAGCAGGGGTGAAAAGTTGTAACTGTCTAGAAGCAAAGTCCTGCTGCCCTAAAGGGGGTGTGGATGTCTCTCTATGGGGGTAATCAGACAGAGGTAAGACATGCAAAGATTTTTCAGTAGAGGGGGGGTCAGGAGCATACAAAACAGAGCTTAATACAATAGAAATAGTGTTGACATTCCACCTCTCACATATTCCCAATGAACCCAGACACACCCCCATATTCGTTTTCCCATCTTTGAATCTCAGACTAATCACGAATTAGGGCCTAACTTCTTGATCTCCAAAAAAACGTCCAGATTTTTCAAGTAAGTTGGTTCTCTTCCTTCCTCCTCCCTTTTTCTTAGGGTTTTTCCTATTTTTATTGAATCCCCAAATGTTCAGAAGCTAGGGATTCGTACCTAGGGTATTGTTTTTGAGTTTTTTAGTCCAATCCTCTGGTTTTAGGTTCAATCTTACTCCCTTTTGGTGTGGCGGAGGTGCGGTTGAAGTGACGCACAAGGATTTGGGGGTTTTGACTCTTTTGGAATGTGATTTCATATGTAGGTATTGTAGAATGAGTTGGCTTGATGTATTTCTATTTCAATTATGTTCCTCATTCATTATTTTGATTTTGAAAATTGATTTGTGTAGCATTTTGAAATCGGTTGATTTTTAAGTGCCAATTTTGTGTGAAAATCGGTGTTTTACATGTGCAACCCATGTTGTGCCTCTTGGTGTTGTTTTATAATTCATGGATTGGGTTTATAAAAATGTTTTGATGCTGAAATTTCTGGTTTGGTATAATATTGGTCCCCATTAGGTTTTAAATGTGGTATTTTAGATGAATTTAATGTGCAAAATTTGATTACTTTTCTTGATATTTTTTATGGAAATTATAAGTGGTTTATTGAGTTATATAAAAGGTGTAAAGAATATATAGCTATTGTTTTGAATGTGTGTGACCAGAACTGATATTTATATGTGAAAATTAATTTTGGTAGCATGTGGTAACTATTTGAGTACAAGACGGGAAACCTGGGTAACTAGGTGGGCTAACGTGTACTAGAACTCTAGTGAACGGAGGGGTTTTGACCATGGTTCACTTAGAAAGTCTGACATGGATAACACTAACAAAACTATAATGGAAATGATTGGAGACTACTAGGTTATTGGTATGCTCCCTACTAGTGGATTTTGCATGAGAGCGAATTTTATTATGGTTACTTTCACCGAGGTACAAGGTACTTGGGGCTCACAACTAACTAGTACCTAGGGGTGTTCTTATGCTTGGTGCTCATGGCCTTTTTTTCATTTATCCTTTTATTATGGTATTTTAGGATTTTAAAACTAGTATCTTGCATGTTTTATTCAAATGCAATCATTCTTTAAAATTATCCCCATTGAATGTTATTTTCTTTTCAAAGTTGCACTTTTGAAGAAAAAAAATGATACCATTTTCTGTTTATAGCTCTTACAAGCTTTTTATTTTATAATGCCTATCACTTGGAATCCTTGGGTGATATCCTATTGGTCTTAGTATCACACCCTACTTACTCCTTTGGGTGTAAGTAGACTTGATCATGTTTGACACAGGCAAAGGCAAGGCCTTGGGCGATGGCGGTTCAGGTTGCTAGTTTCTGTCAATGGTGTGGTACTGTGGAGACGACTCGTGGGTGATGACCCCTTGTCATGTGGAGTCTCATGGGATATTTCTTTATGATATTTTTATATACCTTTGGACCTCTTCTGTCTTTTTTAAACCCTTATACTCATTTCTAAATTTTTATTAAGTCTTATTTGGCATAATTATTCAGATTTGGTTTGTTGTTTGTTTTTGGTTATTTTATGAATCCAAACTCGGGTAAATCATTCCAAAATGAATTTTTATGATACTAGGGCACTTCTTCCAGGCCGTGGGGATAGGGAAATCCCTTAGGGTCTGGCCATGTGCTGGGTTTGGTGTTGTTTTGATGGCAACCAGATACAATTCGTGACAAAATGGTATCAAAGAGAGGTTTAAGTTTTTGGGTTATATTGATATTTTGAGATGAGTCGGGATAGACAGGAGCTAGGACTATTGGGGCTTGAGGTTTTGGTTGTGAGTAGGGTGCCTATCCCGCACCTCTCCTAGTAGATCTTGAGTCACCAAGGGATATTGGAATTTATGGATTGACTTCACTTCCAGGTGAGACGTGTGGGCAGTAGACCACATGTGGACATCAGGCGGATGTGGAGTAGTGGTTTCTTTTATTACTGAAATGTGTTTAGTTTATTTATATTTTATGTATTTGATTAAAATTTTCAGAATTTCGGTATTGACTATTGTTTTTTGACTGTTTCATTTTGTAGCAACATGCCTCCCCAGAAAGCTCCCAGGCACCCACAGGAGGACGCTGTAAAGAGTTCTCCCACACCGATTGATCAGAGGCTTGTGGAGGTTGTGGTTCGGGCTCTCCAAGCTTTGGGAGAGGGACCATATCCTACTCTTATTCCTGTTAGGGCAGGAGAGACAGGTCCTAGAGAAGATAAATCATAATAGTTTCTGAGAAACAGGCCTCATATCTTCTGAGGTAGCTCAGAACCCCATGAAGCAGATGAATGGATCGAGAAGATCGAGCGTATGTTTGAGTTCCTGGAAACACCCGAGGAGCTCAGGGTGATGTGTGCCTCCTTTATGTTGTAGGTTCCTAGTCATAAGTGGTGGGAGTCAGTGCTTCAGGCTATGAAGAATGAGCAGATGCGATGGGGAGATTTCAAGGCTGTCTTCAATGAACAGTACTGCCCTGAGATGTTGGCTTATTCTAGGTCTATAGAGTTCATGGAACTTGTTTAGGGGAATCTATCTGTTATGGAGTATTCCAACCATTTCGCAGAGTTGGTTAGGTATGCTCCAGAAATTGTCTCTAATGAGAAAGTGAAGGCCCAGAGGTTTGAGAAAGGCTTGTGACCAGAGATATACTTCCAGTTGTTCTTGTCTAAGTTGAGGACTTATGTTGAGGTCGTTGATCAGGCATGCATGGTGGAGATTGATAGGAAAGGAAGGGATAGTTTCTATGGTTTAGTATCAGTAGTGGGAAGTGTCATCTCCTCAGATAAGAAAAGGAAGTGGTAGGATCATGTGAAGAAAGGAGGAGGCAGTTCAGGGCACTCTTCCAGACAGTTTTCGTCAGCGGCTTCTGATGCGAGATCGGTCGCGTGCCACCAGTGTGGGAAGCCCGGGCACATACGTCCATCATGCCCTCATCCTCCGAAGTCCTGTTTCCAGTGTGGAGGTATGGGACACGTGCAACGCTCTTGAAGGATAGTGTGTCCACTTCAAAGTGGGGCAGGATCCATGGCTCCCAAAGGAGTGCCAGCACAGTCTGATCCGTCGAGGACTGGGGGATCTCGATTTGGAATCCAGGGTGGTAGGGTTGTGTCATCTTTTGGGTAGAGCCAATTCAGGGCACAAACACAGACTAGCGGTCATCTTCAGGCAGAGAACGGACATCTCCATGTGGTGGATCTGGCACCAGTAGGATCATAGGCGAGACGGTCGACAGTTCGAGGTACTGTTGTGATCGCATCTTCTATAGTTGCTTCTCTTATTGATACCGGTGCCTCTGTTTCATTTATTTCTACCCGTTTTCTGTACATGCTGAATTTTCCAACAGATTTGATGTCTTTCGCGATGGAGTTAGTGACACCTTTGGGAAAGAAGAAGAAGCAGGGTCTCAGGTTCCCATCGTGTGCACATTCTGTGTCAGGGGTCGAGATGGAGTGGGACCTCTTGGTCTTAGATATGGAACTTTTTGATGTCATATATGGGATGGATTGTCTAGTACACTTCCAGGCACACATCGATTACTACAAACGGCGTGTGAGTTTCACGACACCTGATGGAAGTCGTCAGGTTTTTCTTAGAGAATGGGATCCTCAGTCAGGTCGCGCAGGTCCTCCACTCCCACAGTTGGGAAGTCTTATCTTTCCATTATCTTAGCTCGTGCTAGAGTATGGACTTTCCCCTGAAGTTTCACTACCACATGTAGTGAATGAGTTTCCAGAGGTATTCCTGGATGATTTTTCAGGTTTTCCCCCGTAGCGGGATGTGGAGTTTTCAATTGATCTGGCATCGGGAACACAGCCGATATCTCTTCCCTCTTATCGCATGGCCCCCACCAAGATGAGGGAATTAAATAGACAGCTGGATGACTTAGAATCCAAAGGATTCATTTGCCCGAGCGCCTCTCCTTGCGCCGCTCCTGTGTTTTTCGTGAAAAATGATGATGGATCCCTAGGGTTGTGCATTGACTACGGGAAGCAGAATAAGGTATCAATTAATAATAAATACCCTTTTCCCAGAGTAGATGATTTTTTTGATCAGTTGAAGGGGGAAAAGTGGTTCTCAATGATAGACCTGTGTTTAGGGTATCATCAAATTCGAGTGAAAGAGTCAGATATCCCAAAGACAGCCTTTCGAAGTAGGTACAGACACTTTGAGTATTTGATCATGCCCTTCGGATTGACCAATGCTCTAGCGGTCTTTATGGCACTCATGAATAGTTTGTTTCATTAGTATCTCGATTCTTTTGTTTTGGTGTTTGTGGATGACATTCTGGTATACTCTAGCTTTGAGGAGGAACACGAACATCACTTGAGGGTCGTTTTGGGTACATTATGGGATCACCGCCTCTATGAAAAGTTGTCAAAGTATACTTCTTGATCAGGGAGGTGAGATTTCTGGGGCATGTGATCTCGGAGCATGGAGTTTCAGTGGACCCCGAGAAAATTAGTGCGGTCATGTCGTGGGAGCAACCGAAGAATGTGTTTGAGATCTGTAGATTCTTTGGCCTGGCTGGTTATTACAGGCGATTCATTCCGGATTTCTCTCAGCTTGCTTCACCTATGACCACGCTCACCCATAAAGGGGTAAAATTTGTATGTGGTCCAGAATGTCAAGCATCATTCGAGGAGCTCAAGAGGTGGTTGACTACCACCCCCATGCTAATTTTTTCAGAGGCTGGAAAGGTATATGTGGTATATTGTGATGCTTCAGGTATGGGTCTTGGGTGCGTTCTTATGCAGGATGATCACGTGGTGGCATATGGCTCTCTCCAACTCCGACCACACGAAAATAACTATCCCACCCATGACTTGGAGTTGGCAGTGGGGATTTATGCTTTGAAGACTTGGCGTCACTACCTCTTTGGGGAGAAGTTTGTGGTCTAATCTGATCACAAAAACATAGCCTATATCTTCTCGTAGAAGGACGTCAACTTGAGGCAGCATCGCTGGATCAAATACTTGCAGGGGTTCGACTTTGAAATTGTCCATACTTCAGGAAAGGGTAATGTGGTGGCTGACGCTTTGAGAAGAAGTGTTCCAGTGAAAGCTTTGAGGAAGTATAGTGATGAGTGGACATTAATGGGGATCTTTTCTTAGATGCATGTAGAGACTAGGGAACACAGTGGAGGGGCATTCTTCATGAGCGTCCAGCTGACTCCTTTTCTGTTGGAGTTAGTTCAGCGGGAACAACCCAATGATGATATTTTACAGTGATCGAGAGAGATTATTCATGGTGGGGAGACATATTCTGATTGGTCTTCTTCCCCTAAGGGTATCTTGTGTTTCAAGGGCCGTTCAGTTGTGCCTCTATCTCTGAGGAAGGTGGTAATGAAATATAGCCACCAGTCACAGTGGGCCATCCACCTCGGTGCCACCAAGATGTACTATGATGTTCGTCGATAGTTATGGTGTCCAGGTATGAGATGAGACATTGAAGACTTTTATCGAGATGCTATAATTGTTAGTAGGTGAAAGCAGAACATCAGAAGCCCTCTAGTTTTCTTCAGCCATTACCCATTCCTACCTATAAGTGGGATGAGATTTACATTGATTTTATTGTTGGATTACCTCATACACCTCAAGGTAATAATGCTATTTGGGTGTTGATTGATCGTCTGACCAAATCATCCCACATCATTCCTATTAGAGATACTAGTAAAGTGGATGAGTTGGGCCAGTTGTATACTCAAGAGGTGGTAAGGCTTCATGGTGAGCCATCACCAATTGTCTTATATAGAGACCCCCACTTCACCTCTCGGTTTTGGGGAGGCCTTCAGAAGGCTTTCGGGTCTCAAATTAAGAAGAGCACAACATACCATCCTCAGACAGATGGTCAGATATAGCGGGTAAATCAGATCCTGGAAGACATGCTTCATGCATGTGTCTTGGACTTTGGTGGTTTTTGGGATATCCATTTGGGATTGGTCAAGTTTTCTTATAATAACATCTACCAATCCTCGATTCGAATGGATCCCATTGAGGCGCTCTACGATCGGCCTTGTTGGTCCCCTCTATGTTAGGCAGAGGTAGGTGAGACATTGCTGTTGGGACTGAGTCTTGTGAAAGAGACATCTGAGAAGGTCAAGTTGATCAGGTAGTGTTTATTGATAGCTCAGAGTCACCAGAAATCATATGCTAATAAGAGGCGTTGAGATCTAGAGTTTTTTGTGGGTGATCAGGTATTTCTGAAAGTGGCCCCTCATCTGGGTCACCGCCGCTTGGGGAAGTAGAGAAAGTTGATGTTGAGGTATGTCGAGCCTTTTGAGGTCACCGAGCATATTTTTAATGTGGAATATAGGTTGGATTTTCCTTCTCAGTTGACATCCATCCATGATGTCTTCCATGTCTCCCGGTTGAAGAAATACAACTTGGATCCATCCCATGTGCTGAATTGGGAGGAGTTGGATATAGAGCTCGATTTATCTGTTTTTGAGTGGTCAGTGTGAATAGTGGACTTCCAAGAGAAGGTTCTTAGGGGAAAGTCTATTCCACTGTTCTGAGTTCTTTGGTAGCATGGGAGTGATACACACGAGACATGGGAGCGAAAGTCATGGGTTGAGGAAGAGTACCCAAACCTGTTTTCTGATCAAGCATCGAGTTGACATTCCGGGGCGGAAAGTCCTTCATGGTGGGGATGATTGTAACATACATGACATATGTTAAAGGTATTTTTTAATTAATTTACTTTCTTGAATTCTTTCGGGGGGTTTCCATGCATTTTTGAAGGAAATGGTGGGTTTTCAAAATTTAGGCCAACCCGAGTGTCGATTTCCAGTTTTAAAAAAATATTGTTTCTTTAATAACTCCTTAGTTTTTAAACCTTTTTCACCCATTAAACTTCCAAAATTACCATCACTTAACTATTAAAACTACCAAATTAATTTGGGCCCTTAAAAATTCATTATAATATTTGATTTGGGTGATCAAATTAGGTATTGGGCTAACCCGAAAGCACATTTCCAGTTTTACAATGTTTTTTAATTCATTCATAAAATTCTCATTTTTTATCCTTTTTCGGTAATTCCACCTCTCCCATGTTCCCACAAAAGAAAAACGAACCTCCATATTTGTTTACCGTCTTTGAGGCTCAGACTCATCGCAAATTAGTGCCAAACAACTCGATCTACAAAAAAACGTCCAGATTTCTCAAGTAAGTTGGTTCTCTTCCATCCTCCTCCCTTTTTCTTAGGGTTTATTCTATTTTTATTGAATCCTCAACTTTCCATAAGCTAGGGATTCGTACCTAGGGTTTTATTTTTGAGTTTATTGGTCCAATACTCTGGTTTTAGGTTCAATATTACTCCCTTGTGGTGCGGTAGAGGTGCGGTTGAAGTGACGCACAAGGATTTGGGGGTTTTGACTCTTTTGTTAGGTGATTTCATATGTAGGTACTATAGAATGAGTTGGATTGCTTTATTTATGTTTCCATTATGTTCCTAATTCATTATTTTTATTTCAAAAATTGATTTGGCTTTCATTTTCGAAGCGGTTGATTTTTAAGAGCCAATTTTGTTTGAAAATGGATGTTTTACATGTGCAACCCATGTTGTGCCTCTTGGTGTTGTTTTATAATTCATGGATTGTATTTATAAAAATGTATTGATGTTAAAATTTCTGGTTTGGTATAATATTTTTCTCCATTAGGTTTTAAATGTGGGATTTTAGATGAATTTAATGTGCAACATTTTATTACTTTTCTTGAAATTGTTTTATGGAAATTAGAAGTGGTTTATTGAGTTATATAAAAGATGTAATGAATGTGTAGCTACTGTTTTGAATGTGTGTGACCAGAAATGATATTTATATGTGAAAATTGATTTTGGTAGCTTGTGGTAACTATTTGAGCACAAGATGGGAAACTCGGGTAACTAGGTGGGCTAACGTGTACTAGTACGCTAGTGAATGGAGGGGTTTTGACCATGGTTCACTTAGCAAGTCTGACATGGATAAAACTAACAAAACTATAATGGAGATGATTTTAGACCACTAGTTTATGGGTATTCTCCCTACTAGTGGATCTTGCATGAGAATGAATTTTATTATGGTTACTTTCACCGAGGTACGAGGTATTTGGGGCTCACAACTAACTAGTACCTAGGGGTGTTCCTATGCTTGGTGCTCGTGGCATTTTTGGAATTTATCCTTTACTTATGGTATTTTGGTATGTAAAAACCATTATCTTGTGTGTTTTATTCAAATGAACTTATTCTTTAATGTTATCCCCATTTAATGTTATTTTCTTTATCAAAGTTTCACTTTTGGAAATAAATGCTACCATTTTCTATTTATAACTCTTGCAATATTTTTATTTTATAATGCCTATCACTTGGAATCCTTGGGTGATATCATATTTGGATTAGTCTCATACCCTACTTACACCTTTGGGTGTAAGTATACTTCATCATGTATGACACAGGAAAAGGAAAGGCCTTGGGCGATGGTGGTTCGGGTTCCTAGTTTCTCTCAATGGTGCGGTGTTGTGGAGACGGCTCGTGGGTGATGACCCCTTGTCATGTGGAGTCTCATGGGATATTTCTTTCTGCAAATTTTATACACCTTTAGACCTCTTGTGTCTTTTTTAAACCCTTATACTCAGTTCTGAATTTTTATTAAGTCTTGTTTGGCATAATTTTTCAGATTTGGTTTGTTGTTTGTTTTTGGTTATTTTATGAATCCAAGCTCGGGTAAATCATTCCCAAATGAATTTTTATGATACCCGGGCACTTGTGCCAGTCAATGGGGATAAGGAATGCCCTTCGGGTCTTGCGATGTGCTGGGTTTGGTGCTAGTTTGATGGCAACCAGATTCTGTTCGTGACATATTATATTTTAATAACATCTTACCACCCCTGCATTAATAATATTTCATGATTTTCATTGTTTCTTGTGAGTTCGTTTCATGGTTTTCATGATCATTTCATTTGTGTGTAAATATGGATTTTTCCATCAAATGAAAGGAAAACTATATAAGAGTAATAAAATGGTATTAATTAAATTCCAAAAGTTTAAATGGTCCCATTTATAATTACTATTTCATACATGGGGATTTTTTATTTGATAAAATGTTAAAGATAAATGTTTAGGTTAATTTAAATCTTTTTCAGACCATAGCAAACATGTTTTATTTTATTTAATATTATGTATATATAGTAGTTACATAGAATTAAATAGGTTATAATATACATATTAAAATATTATTTAACCAAAATTATAGTTTTATGACCATCCAGGGTGGAGGTAATAAAAAATTAACAAAATTATTAATCACAGAGGTGATTAATAGGAATAATTTGGAAAATAGTTTGGTTTCATAAAATAAGAGGAGGTAATAAAAGGGATTAATATAATAAATTTAATTAGAAACATAAAATTTAAGCATATGAATTATTCTGCGATTCTTATTTTAGGATAAATTAATGAGGTGAGGAGAAAATTGAATAATAATATAAATTAAGAGACGTACATTGAGAAAATTGCCTCTTTAATATTACATCCTTGAGAGACCCTTGAGGACTTTGTATTTTGTATTTTTGTGTCACCGGAAAAAAAATTACATGGTAATAGTAGTCAGGGAAAGTTTGAAAATCAATTTTGGGAGCTTCAAGTCATTTGATTCGAAATGGGGTGGTGGTGGGTGGTATTTATATTTGAGCAGCTATGGGTTTAAGTGATTGAAATAATAGTTATTTTATATTTAAATCCAACCACATTGAGGTCGAATTAATTTGCAAGAATTTTCTAAGAAATTAATATTTTATAGGCTATTTAGGGTGGATAAATATATCAACCAACCATTAAATTGTGTAATTGTTAGTTATGTTAAGCTATTACCTATTAACTTTAACCCTTTCCACTATTTTACCAATACTGTGGTAAATAATATTTTTATGATGGTAAATTTTTTATACATAAAAATGGAATATACCTTCGAAAATAATTTAAAATTTATAATTTCAAATATGTAATTCATTTTACCAAATTAAATTCACAGAATTAGAAAAATTATATTTAAAATTAATTTCATACGCACAACAAAAAAGTGGGGTTTTCAAGTGAAAAGTTCAAGCATTTGAACCTTTTTTATATCCAATTTCAATGTGAAATTGATTCCAATGACCTAAATTGTATATATTGATCTATAATCTTACAAATTATAATTTAAAACCAAATTGAAATGTAATTTAACAATATAAATAAATTAGATGAAAATGCAGTTTTCAAATAAAATGCAGTATTTTTCACTATCCACCGAAAAATGAAACGTATCAAAATAAAAAAAATCACTCTAAGATAATTTTTACATTCTAATTTAAAAAATTAATTTTATTTAGTCAAAATAAATTTATAAAATTTTATAATTTTAAATTTAAGATAGGTGTGCCATCAAAAGGTGGAAAACTTTTTCTTTTACAAAAGTATAGTATTTATTCTCAAATTTAATTTATTTTTATCTTAAACCTGTAAAAATTATGGGAAAAATTCAAAAACATTTGAATATATAAATTTAATTATGATATTTCACTAATATTTATTAATTTAATTTATAAATATAATATTCAATTATAAGAGAAAATTATTTTTTAATAAAAACACTTCCTTTTGGTTAAATTTGATTTTATTTTCCATTCCAATGAATTGGTAACCAATAAATTTATTTTATAAACTAGTGGAAACTATATTTTAAGAATTTATTTAATCCCATTCATTCCCTATTTTCCAATATCTAGAAGATAACATATTTGGAAAAATAATAATTTTTTGGAGTTATTTTTATCTCGGGGTGTTGTCCAAGGCAAGATATCAAAGTGATTAAATTTATTTTTTAAAAATAAAAATAAATATGTTAAAATCATGGGATGTTACATTATACCACTTAAAAATGAATTTCTCCCTCGAATTTTTTTACTTGGATATAAATAGATGAGTATACTTTTAGCTCATCACATCTTCATGTTCCTACATAGCTTCCCCAAGTTGGTGGTTTCACTAGAAAACATTAATTAGGTGAGTTGTCTTATTTCATAGAAATTTATTAGTATGATCCAGAATATCTACTGGTTTTTCATTATAAAAATTATCATTCTCCATAAGTATGACCTCTTAGTTAAAGAACATGTATTTACTTACTCAAGTTAGATACATGGAACACATAATAAACTTGAGAAAGATATGGTGGAACCATAAATCAATAGTCCATCATCTTGATACGATAAAAATTTCATGAAATTTCGTCCTCAAAATGTTAAATTTCACTACAGAAATCAAATATGGATGTATGAAAAAAAAGTATGGAAATAACACATCAAAAAAGGGGTCAATAAAACATCCCCTTAAAAATAGGGAAGGTAAAATTTTAAGATCACCACATAACTATGATTACAATTAGGATAACATAGTGTAATGTGAAAAATTGGACAAGGAACAGAAATACAACTATAAATTTATGATGTAGAGTGATAGAAAACGTGACCATAAAAAATTATACCACCAAAAAACCATAAATTTATGATGGATTAAAGAGTCCATTGACATATCAGTAAGAAAATTAAATGAATAAAGTTTTGTTTCTTGATCCGTTTTATATATTTTAGGACTTAAATTACCTAAATATCAAAGAATATACGTAAATATACTTACGTGACAAGTAGGGTTTCATCCTTTAATAAATACCCACAAAAAATCATTTTTTCTCTAAATTATGAGTATGAATATTTATTTATTTCATGAATAACTATAATTATATTCTACTTATAAGTAAATATTTAAAATATAAAAATCTATTAATCCTATCTTTAGGCATTAATCAGCACAAAAATAGTTAGTAAAAGATGAAATTTTAATGAATCCATATCCCCCTAATCATTGGGTATCCTCTCTCTTCTATGCTAGGGTTTCTTCCCAGCATCACCATCGCCACACCCTCCCTCTCCCCCCTCAAGGTGATGGTCCTTCTTTGATGCCCCTCCTCTTATCTCATTCTCGTTCCCCTGCTCTCCTCTTGGCCTCGTTTTCACTCTCTTGGTTACCGGGGTTCATCTTCCCATCACCTTCAGCTTCTCTATGTTTCTTCCTCTTTGATCCTATTTTCTACTTTCTCTTTAGTGAAGGAACTTTGAGCTTCCTCAAATAGACAATGTATTCTTCGATCTTCCTTGAATTGATGGAATATTCTTCATTCACCCTCAAATTGACGATATCTCCTTCAGAATTATTCGTATCAACAACATATTGGTATGTGTAGCCTCACACCTTCATTGATGGTCCCTAGTTTTCCTACCTCATTGATGATTTATTCATTCTGAGGCCTCAGCTTCTTGAACCATTTCTATGACCCTAAATTCCATGGCTCCTATCCTCTTTGGGTTTGGAGTGGGGGATACAAAAAGGTTTTGGGATGTGTGGTTTAATAACCATCAATGTTCTAGGCGTGAGCTCCTTAATGTTGGATTTGGTTTTTCTGTTTTCTTCCTCATCCTATCAGTGAAGGTTTGTATGATTCTTCCCAACAGTCGATCTAGTTGATACTTGTTCAATGGTGTTTCAATTTTTGGTTCATGTTTGATTTCGATTTCCACAATGGGTTTCTTATCGGCATAGATGATGATGATTACTCCTCGACGATGATGGTCTCTGATGGTTCCTTTCAACGGCGGTGATATGGGTCTTTGGTGGTACAGTGATATAATGGCTCTGGTGTTTATGTGCACATCGAGTTGATGGGGATAGCAATGTATTGATCGTTTATTTATTTTTGATTTACAAATTTTGAAATGGTTCTTTCTATGGTGGTATTGTTGAGTCTATATGGGTTTTTCACATTGGTGTTTTTGAATTTTAAAATAGGTTGCGTCTGATGGTCAAGGCTTGGTGAATGGTTGTGTTTTTTTATTTTGAAATTTCTCTCTCTAATGGGTGTTTTATGAGGTTGTGTCTTGATGCTAGAGGAACGGTTCTATAGGTCCCCACTTACCCATAAATCGGGTTTTCAATAAAATTAAAAAATGTATTTTGGATAAGATGTAATTTTAAAAACAAATAAACCATTATATGATGAAAAACTACTATAATCTCTAAAATTACACAGTAATATGTGTATTTAAACATGTATCATTCGATAAATAACTATCCTTAAAATTAAAAAAAACATTTCTTGACTAATATTGAAACTAAAAAAATAGAAGGATTTTATCACATTGTTTTCAAAGATAAATTTTAATATTTATTCTCAAATAACTTCAATCACTCTTAACATATCATACCAAAAATGTAATTTTCTAAATCACAAAATATTCAATATATTTTAACCATTTCCATAAGTAACCTGACTATCCATAAAGACACAATAAAATCATATATTATTCCCAAATATAAATCATCCTTTATTCATCAAAAAAATACAATTACATTCTATTTACCATAATCAAATTGGGTTTCGAAAATTCAGATCAGCTTCTAAAATAACATTAATCACTTAATCACAAAATTATTTCCAATATCATGGTTTTTTATAAAACATATTTTTCAAAAATGAACATAACCATTATCCATAAAATATATTAAATAAAATAAAATAATAGTTTACTAACTAGGAGATCATGTAGGCTAGTGGTAGGAGATGCTCCCTTGTTTCCCCTCGGTTGTGGGTTCAATTCTCACAGCCTTTTCAGATGCGTTTGGTTTTCACCCATCTTGAAGGTTGTACTTTTCCCTAAACTATATTATTATAATCCTTATAAAATAATATAAATTTTAGAATCATTATCAAGAATATATTTTATATTTATTAACCACAATGGTTTTATCATACCTTTCATTTTTCATCCCAAAATGTAATAACCAATAATTACCTAAAAATAAAAGTCTCTAAAATTACCATTAGTTACTGTAAAATTGCAGAATCATAAATCCTAAAATGGGGTTTCTATGACAGTAAACATATGATCAACCTGTAATTTATAAACCCTTGATGATATCCATAACTCTTAAGAATTCTTCAAAAGAAAAAATCCTAATATCCAAAGTTTTATAAACCCTACAATGATAATAACTGTAATATCCCAGAATACACACTTTGAGTTCTGGTTCTAAAAACCTAAATATTAAATTTATGAATTTGACACATATAAATTTGACCCAATTTTACTCCAACTAAACATAAAATGTTGAAAGAATATATTGAATAATATACCTACCCAAGGGACTTTTAGGATTATATTTTTATATTTTTAGGATAAACTCTTAACAACTTGGGCTCATAAACAACTAACTCAAAAAGATAAACATTATCTCCCAATATGCCCAAATTTAACAATTGGTCATCAACATCATCCAAGTGAAATCATTCTAATCATAGGTCATTTAACATGTTTCCTCATATCCTTTTTAAAAGAAAACATAAGAAGGGAGAGCTCAGATACTTAGTAAGGGTAATCATTGGAGATACATAAGCATAACATAAGTATACGGGTATGAAAATAAAAGCATAACATTTGAAAAGAACACCATGTATATCGAATATCATAATCTTGAATCTAATTTTTTAAATATTAAAATAGATGAATCATAATATAATAAAATCACATGATCCATGAGAGAATAATAATTGCATAAGACATATAATTTGTGGCATACACATAAGATTAGAATATCTTATGTTATTGATACCTTCCAAGACATTTTTAGTATGTTATTCTTTGGATAATCACACATGTACCTATTTTTTTATCTTGTGATGACATCCCATATACCTTATAGTTTTGGTCTTAGGATGACCTCCCTTGTACCATCTTGTTGTGCACTTAGGATGACCTCTCGTGTACCCTATTGTTGCGGGCTTAGGATGAACTCACATGTACCCTCTTATTACAGGATTAGGATGACATCCCGTGTACCATTTTAGCTCATAGAACATTTATAATTCACCAATTAATTAGATTGGGATATATTTCCCACCCATAATATAATTAAAATCATACATACGTGTTCCACAAGAACATAAATAATATCAGAACCTATAGAAAGAAATATATTTCATAAGCATTTCATCGCAGAAAAACCCTTGGGATAGAAATAGTTTTCTTAAATATAAGTATAAAGCAACCATAAAATAATAATGATAATTTACATGAATAATATCCCCAATAAATTATAAGTAACATCAAATAATTTTCTCTTAGATGGAAAATAATTTTGATATATTACTTGAAATAAATCTTGAGGAAATTATACATTCTATTTTGAAAAATGATTTTTGTGTCATAAAACATTTAGAAAAGATTTTTTATTTAAAATAACCTTAAAAATTTATAAATTAATCTTTGAAAACCCATTTTAAAAATCATTTGAATCTTTTTCCATGAATATTCATAAAACATCATTTAAAAATATTGTTGAAAACATTTCTAGGATAAACAGTTTCTAAAAAAAATTCTAATCGATAATAGAATAAAATTAAATAAAATATATAATATCAGTAAAATATGTATATTCATGATAAAACATGTAAAAGTGAATTATATACACCTAATAAAATAATATAGGTTCATAACACAATATGTGTATCAAATATAGAAAATTGAGCAAAAATTACCTTACCAATTTGGTAAATTTTGAAACATAAACCCCATGAATGAGAGATCATAAAATAGATACTTAAATACTGATAAATTTAATTATAATAATGATATATTACATTCATGGGTAGTATATACATAAAAAAACATGTGGTGAATATGTAAATAGTCTCGCATAAATATAAGAGAGACTATAAATCCCCTTACAAATATCATATCATTGAATTGAGGATTAATAAAATGAATTAATTTTGTTTATTCTCTATAAATCCACATAATTTAAGCTTAAATAAAACATAATATTATCATCATTCATTTACACATAATCATATAGTGACATAATCAAGGAAATAATAGTTTAACCTAACAAATGGAAATTGTGTTAAAATTCCCTTAATACTTTATAATCAATCAAATCATATTCCACATAAAAGTAATAATTATCAAATGAAACATTTAATAACATTAAAATAATGAGTTCTATGATATTATATATATATATATATATAATTTCATTATATACAAAACACACAAGGAGTAAGTGGTGAATATGGCACATATCTCACAGAGTAAAAAGTGGGATAAAAACCCTTATCTTAGGCTTCCCTTTAGTATTGTTTACTTAAAAATCCTATATAATGGTTTATATACTGTTATTAATTCATTAAAAACCATATTAAAATTTAAAATACCTTATATTATATTTTTATAACATCTTACCACCCATTTATAAATAATATTTCATGATTTTCATTTTTCGGGTAAGTTCCTTTCATGATTTTCATGATCTATTCATTTGTGTGTAATTATTGATTTTATTATCGAATATAAATAAAAATAAATAATTATAATTATATTGTATTAATAAATTACATAAGTTTAAATGGTATCATTTATGTTTCTTCTTTCATACATGATGATGATTCATTTGATAAAATGTTAATGATAAATATTTAGTTTAATTTGATGATTTTTCTAACTATAGAAAACTAGTTTTGTTTTTTTAACATTATGTCTATATATTTTTTAAATAACATGAAACAGGATATAATATAAATATTAAAATATTATTTAACCATAATAATATTTTTATGACCATCCATGAAGGTGGTAATGGAAGATGAACAAAATTATTATTCACGGAGGCGATAAATCAACATAATTTGGAAAATATTTTTAGTTCTATGAATAAGAAAAGGTAATTAAATGGATATATATAACATATTTCATTAGAAAATTAAAGTAAAATAATTTAAATTATTATGTAATTATTTAATGACGGATGATGGAGGTGAGGAGAAAATAGAAGAAGAAAATAAATTAAGAGACATACTTTAAGAAAATTACCTTTTAAATATTACATCCTTGAGAGACCCTTGAAGACTTTAGATTTGGGATTTTGGTGATACGTAGAGAATCTTTATGTGGGGATAGTTAATAGGAGAGTTTTTGGAATATATTTTGGGAACTTCAACCCATGTGAGTCAAAATTGGGTAGTGAGGGGTGGTATTTTTACTTGAGGAGTGGGGGATTAAGTGATTAAAATAATGATACCACAATGAGGTGGAATTAATTTCCATGATTTGTTTTAAAAATTGATATTTTATAGGTTTTTATTTTTTATAGATACCTAAGGAAACCATTAAATGTATTAATTTTTAGGTATGTTAATCTTTTACTTTTAAACTTTTACCTTTGTCATTATTTTACGTATACAGTGGTAAATAATATTTTTACCATGGAAACATTTTTATAAATAAAAATTAAATTGAGATTTAGATATGATTATACTTTAAAAGTGGGTTTCTAATGTGAAAAGTTCAAATGTTTGATGTGTTTCTAATCTAATTTTAATGTGAAATTAATTAAAATGTCCTAATTTTTTTTATTAATGTTGATTTAAATAATTATACTTTAAAAATCATTTAAAATATAATTTTACTATATTAATAAATTTTTTTAAAATGCAGTTTTCATATAAAATGTAGTAATTTTCACTATTCACCAAAAAATGAAACTTGTTAAAAAAATAATAGAAATTAAATCAAAGATAATTTTGAAATTAATATATAAAAAATGAATTTTATTTTTTCAAAATAAATTTATAAAAGTTTGAAAATTTAAATTTAAGATAGGTTGTCCAAAAAATGGAGACAAAATTATCTATTAGAAAAGTATATCTTTTTATACTGAATATTTAATTTGTTATTATCTTAATCGTATAAAACATATTGGATAAATTTAAAAAAAAATTAATATATAAATTTCATTATGATAATTAACTAATAGCGATTATTTTAATATTTATATATATAATTCCATTATAAGAATAAAAGTATTTTTTTTTATAAAAACACTTCCCTTATGTTTAATTAGATTTTATTTTCATTTATAATTAATTAGTAACCAATGAATTTATTTTTTAAACATGTGAAAACTATATTTTCAATATTTAGTTGATCTCATTAATTCCCATTATTCCAACTACTATGTGACAATGGTTTTTTAAAAATATTACTATTTTGGAGTTTGTTTAATCCCAGCATTTTGTGAAAAGAAATTTATTAAAGAGATTAAATTTATTTTTAAAAAAGTAAAATAAATAGAATAAAATCTTAGGGAATTACAATGGTGTCTTAGTTTAGGTCATTGAATACAATCTTACTCTACTATCTCATTTTGATTCAGATCACATAAGAGAATAATTCCCCCATATAAGGCCACAACTATATCATTCCTCCATCTTCTAACTCGACTATATCATCATATCACATTAAGCATCCAAACACACTCTCCCTAAAGGGATATTGAGCCATGATGAGTCCACTAGTCACATTCGTACCATGAACAAAATAATAATATTTCATATAATAGAAAAATCACATTTAAAGAGTGTAATCCCATATAGGGGCTCAACATAGCATATCAAGAGTGAGAAATAGTTATTTAATACACACACATGTGATGAAACCCAAACATGGGTCTTGCAATCTATGAACATATATACACATGTGATCATACATCAACCATTGTCTTATGGGATGCACATACACACCCATGTGATAAAATCCAATCATGGTATAATCATATAATCAGACAATGTCATATCATGATAAAAATCATATACATGGAATCCACATGGTAAGGAATTCCCTACCTCAAATGTGTCAACATCAACATCAAGGTTCATCAATGGTGTCATCACCTATACCATGTCCACACAAAAATAAGTATAATATCAAGTGCTGTTAAATCATATAATAAATTCTAATAAATCATAAAAAATGGTTTAGAATTAGACTTGAGAAAGAATTAATCCAATGGTAGAAGAAAAATGTATCTAATAGTCAATACCGTCAACGGTAGAGTTTGAGTGCAGTTGAGAAGGAAGAATTTCCATTTCTCTTAGACTATAATAAAAGATGATATCAAATTATCTAATGGATTTTATTTAATTAGAACAGACTACCCCTATAAGGTTTCATTCTTTTAATAAGATCAATCGAGTAGAATCAAGGAGAATGAATCATCCATGTCTATAGATTTAGTAAGGAAATTCATTCAAAAATTTCCCTAAAATTCCCAAAAATTATCTAGAATTTGAAGGAAAGATCTAGATGGGATCATAAATTGAATAATAGAGGGGATATATGAATTAAAACCAAAATTTAAGACCCCTCAGTTATGATTTAGGTTTTTTTTATTTGAATGAAATGAGATCCGAGGAAGGAGTACTAGTTTTATCTATTTCAAAACCCATGTGACTCCTGCTATAGTTTTCACAATAGCCACACCATGACCATGGTGTTCTTGAACATGTAGCTAGACACAACTAGTATTATGGTGTGTTCCCTAGATTCTATATCTTTCCCCTGATACATCCTCCACAATGGTTGTGGTGAGGTCATTATTGTTATGACTCATAGGTTCCTTCTCAGAGCACCACGGAATCTTCACGCCCATGACTGGCCATCTTTCTTTCCCATTTTACACAAAATCCCACTAGGGGCCACCACAACCAAAACCACACCTATGTTGTTTCCTATTTTGGACCAAGAAACTCTAAACCCCAAATTTTAGCTTCCAAATACCTACAAAACCTAATGGATCCTAGTTTTAGACATCACAAACCATAAAATAACACTTAATACATGTCAGAACATACATAAAAAACCAATATAAAATGAGGGTGTTCCAATTTTCCTACTAAAATGATGAGCCTATAAATCATTATATTTAGGGAGTCAAGATCCATATTTTTATAAGTTATTGAGTCCATATTATTGTTCCTCTAAAATATTATGTATTTTTGTAGGTCATAATTCTAATCATATCATATATTATTCTTGGATAATCATGTCAAAAACCCTTTACCCAAATCCATCATATGTAAAAACTCAACTATATTACTTTGATATCTAGTCTCATAAATTTTTCAAGCTTTCTATAACCCAAATATCTCTATGGGATGATAACCTAACTCTTAAGGTTATTAATTTTTACCATGCCTTTAAAAATATAATACATGGACACCCATATTGAACATGAAACATCCTGGTTAAATTATTTTGTCCTTTGAATGTGTTTGTGTTAGAATAAATATCACACATATTATTTAATGGTATTTATTGGTATATCTATTTAATATACGTCATTTATATATTTATTAAATTTATAACTATTTCTTCAAATGCAATCATTATTATCACATATTTCATTCCTAAATATGTTCAAGATATTAATGATTTAGTTTACAAATATCTATTCCTTCCTTCAAATTATTATAATCAAAATATATTAATATTTAAATCTTTACACAACTCACATTTTTTGTTACTAAACAGAAAATAGATTCTAGATACATCAACACATATCCGATTGCATCTCATGTATAAGTTCTGTAAATCAATTTTATTTAAAATACTAGAATCACATGAAACTAAATTTTATTAAGGGGATGATTGGAGTGATTAGTAACCAAACCATTAAAATTTCTGACCCAAAATCACACTACTCATAGATCAATACCCAAGGAAATTTTCAATTTGAATGAAACTATAAAACATAATACGTATAAATGATAATCAAAATCTAAATTCAAAGACAAAATAAGGTAAGAAATATAATTCAAGGTAGAAGAAAACTAAATTAGATATTGTCATATCTAACATGTAATACGGGGTATGAAAATTTAATATGAATCAATTTATCAAATTAATTAAATCACACACGATATTCACATCATATAAGAAAATTATATGAATGAAATTTTAATGAGTAATTAAAATAAATAAACAAACATTTCACTTACTTACAAAAATATGATATTAATATGAAATTTTCATATATTTTTTAGGCATAAATATATTTCAATTATAATTTCTACCACTTATATTTTATAAAATATTTATAAATAATAATATTTTCATATAAAATAATTAAATTTATCATTTTTATACCATTTAAAATTTTATATTATATACGATATAATATGGTGTGATTCAAATAAATGTATAAAATGGGTCTTATCACTAGAATCCTATCACATTTTATGATGTTTGCTATCATATAGTGAAGTTCAATATTTAAAATATATCGTATCCAATGATATCTCTTATATCATTGTAATGACATACTGCTCTATTTTCTAAATGTCACACCACCTATCACAACTTATGAAAATATAAATAAAAATATACAATGTTTTGAAAAAACAACTATTTTAAATAAATCATACCTTATGATTCATCTTGTATTAACCTATGAAAAACAAAAAACAACAGGATCATTTCATATGATATCATATATCATTCATAAAAAATAGAGATTCAAAGGCTAA
Source organism: Viscum album (assembly GCA_963277665.1). Lineage (NCBI taxonomy): Eukaryota > Viridiplantae > Streptophyta > Magnoliopsida > Santalales > Viscaceae > Viscum > Viscum album. The sequence continues at coordinate 1,266,520,640 of OY728143.1, read as the reverse complement.
TAATTATCCATATAATATTTTTTGGTATTTGTTGTTTCATAGAATCATAAAATCAAGTAAATTTAAACAAATAATTAATTTCATAGCACCAAGTATGGCTTGAAAACACCCAGTTATCATTGTAAGAATATTGTATAATTCAAATAAGAATGAAATTTAAAATCAATGTCACACAATTCATGAACTAGATGTTAAGGTGTATTGATATTTGATGAGAGGTCATATTAAAAAATAATCTCAGCTAGGATCCCTTTGTATCATCCTAACATGATTTAAAAAGTCATTGTTCCACCATGCTTCAAACTTTGTGTGATAACATGGAAAACTGAAGGAACTTATGATGTTCCCTTGATCATAGAGAAGTATTTGTGATCAGATCATTGAGGAACTTTTATCTTCTCACCTTGAAACCCTTTAATCTCTCTTTAAGAGCTTGATGTATTGGAGGAGACAGGTTAGGATCAATCAATTAGTGCAAGTGAACATCCACTAACACAAAATGGTTAAAAACAAGATAATATTAGGTTTAATATTTTAATTTTTCACTTAAGCCCCTTTTGAAACTAAAACGTCAATATTAAACCCAAAATTGTATTAAATGACTTAATTTAATTTGTCATCACCACCATAAATTTTATAAATATATTTGAAAACTCAAAAAATAAAATCTATAATATCAGAATTGAGTCATTAACACAACTCATCCCTCCAAAATTATTCATGAATTTAAAATAATTAATTTTTGATTGAAACATTAAAATTTCCTATATTCACTTGTTTAGGATTAAGAAATCATTATGAATACCAGGAAAAATTAATTTAATACTAAATAAATAAATTCTCAAATTATTCTAAACAGAATAATATATTTTTAATTTATTTAATTATTGTTTTATTTATGTTCTTTTATTTAAAAATATATATATCTTATTCACATAAACAATTTATGAATACCCTGAGATAATAAATTCAATTCTAAGTATTCTAAACTCAAATAACTTATTATTTTATTGACTTATTTTTTTGAAATATTTTAAAATTTAATGAGTACTAGTCCACACTCATGGGATCCATATCATCTAAATATCTTATTCATTATAATTAGTATATATTTTGGATAAACTTTGTGTATGAACCTACGGGCCCTTATCTCGATTGTAGTGAGTCCTACACATTTACAATGAGTGGCATCTAATAAAACATCTTGATCTCAAAAGAGATAATGAATTTCATAGCTACAAAAAAACCCATGAACATGCACTGTGTAAAATAATTTATTTTTCACATGATATCTCATAAAAAGGATTCATATATTTGTTTCACAATATTCTGTTGTTTTGTAATTTCTTCTCATTACCTATGACATATGGACTTACCTTCTTATACCATGGAAAAATATTTAATAATCGTACCATCATCCTAGATAAAAGGTTTTGAGATATATCTTCATATACCTGAAAGAAAAAAAATAATTTCTTGATCATCCAATTAATTTCATATATGTAACACCCTAAGATTTTATAGTGTGTCTCTTTTTAGACAAATTTAATCACTTCAACATAGTGTGTTGCACGCAACACCTAGTTCAAACAAACTATAATATCTTATTAGGTGACTGTTATAAAATATCTATTGAAAATTATTGTTATAAATAGGACTAACTAAATTATAAAAATTATATGTTTTACAAATTTTTAAAATAAATTCCTTGGTTATCAATAAAAAGAACAAACATTTTAAAGTAAAATAAATGTTTTTAAAAAAACTAGTTTTGTGTGTAAAATATATTCCTATCATAATAAATGAATTAATAACTATTGGTGAATTATTTCAATGAAATGTATATAATATATGTTTTAAAATTTATCTATAGTTTTTACAAGGCATAAGATAAGAAAAAAAATCCCTTCTTATTCTTAAAAATGTATTTTTCAAAAATGTAATTTTTGTCATGTTTCATGCAGTTATTTTAAAATAAATTTATGAAACTTATAGAAACTAAATCATGAAAAATGGATTATATATTTATAATTTGTAGGTTCAAATTTTCTAAATTATTCCCTTTTATTTTTTGGGCAATATGAATAGTAACTATGGTAAACTTTATCGCTTCAATAAAGGGAAAATTAGGTTAATCTAGGTTAAAACTAAGTGATAATGTTAAAATATTTCATACTAATTCTTATTGAATGATTTGAATTAAACCCTTATCAAAATTTTCTTGAAATTTATATGTTTAATGGACACTCTTCCATTAAATTTACCAATATAATATTCAAATCAAGTAATGTTTCAAAATTTCACTCTCTTTGTTTTAAATATTTATTATGTGTCCCCATAGGGACAAAAGTATGTTATGGACGAATATAAATGTCAATTTTCATAAAAATGGAATTATATTTATAAGGACCTGGCCATAAAAATTACTTAATCTTGAGTGAAATCAAGAATTCACATTGAGGATCTTTTAATGTTTGGAGTTTTAGAGAATTGGGAAATAACTATTACATTACATGTCAAAAATTATAAAGTAGACACTTCTAATCAGTATCCATTTTTTTCATAAAATAAAAATTCTTAACAGAAAACAATAATTCTTTTCTTGATATAAATATTCTTGAGTTCTTTCTTTCTCTTACCTTTCCTTATATCCTATGAAAAACATTTCAAAAACATACGATGAGAATAAAAAGATCAGTAAGGGTTATAAAATAAAAAAAGAAAACATTATTTCATAAATACATAAAAAACATAAACTCTTTAACATGCCTCAAGAAATCAAAATATTTATGTATAACACATAGAAATCACAAATCATAAAGGTAACTTATAGAATCCATATCAAACATACATTGTTGCTTTTACAGCTATATAGGGAGTTACACTTGGACTACCAATCACAGTATATTCCCTAAATCTATTAGGATAAACATTAACGTTTACCTCTGTCACGTTACCCAAAGCATTGGAGGGCTATCTTGGGCTCACCCGCCCTAGGTTTGTCATGGAACCACTCGTATACGTAAACAATTCCCAATGACCATAAAATATTTTTAACAACATGAACTTTTGAATAAATATTTGTTTCTTAATTTTGTGTGTTATTTTATTTTATACTCAACAAAACCATATCCTTTAATTAATGAAGTGAGTATAATTAAATGAGACATTTGGGTTTCGACTATTATATGATCGTTGGTCAATATAATTGTGGGAAACTAAACTCTAAATGTTGAAATTATTGTTTATAAATTCAAATGATCTTGGTTAATTAATATAGAAAGAAGAGTTGATGGAATCATATAGTTGACTAGGGTCATATGAATCCCATCTGTCAGAGCTTGGGAAGGAGGTAGCATCACTGGGCTTTGCTCTGGACCAAGCCCAAGGCTAACCTCAACATGTGAAGCTTGAACCGAATCGCCTAAGGGAGAAGTTAAAGATGATAGAAATCACCACTCAGGAAAGGTTGTTCGAGCCACCCCAATATTCTCTCACCATAGCACACCATACACTTAGGTCCTATGAAGGTGTTATAAGGGGATATGTAACGAAGCATTAGTTACTTTTTGTAAACCTTTTTTATAAATAAAATTTTTACTTCTTGTTATGTTAAAATTTGTGAATTCCAAACATTCGGATAAAAATATAATGACTTTATAAAAGTTCCATATTATTGATGAATTTTGAAAAAAAAGGTATTTTAAATAAAATTTGTATTCTTTAAATAATTAATAAGGTGAATTTAATTTCAAAAAATTGTTTTCTACAGTTTTGTTTAGTAAGAAATTTAGAGTCTAAAAAGATCAAATTATTTTTTAGTGAATAGTACTGTATTAATAGTAACATACTCGTATGATTATTAATTAATATTAATTAATTTTAAATCTACCAAAAAAATATAAACCTCAAACATGAATGTATAAATACATTTTAGATATCATAAAAGTGAAAAAATGATCATAGTATAAGTTTTGGTATTTTTTTATGTCATAAATATTTTATTTACATTTTTATAATTAATTTAATAATTTAAAATGGAAATTTATTTTCATAAAATGTAATCATATATTGTTAATTTATTGTCTTATGGTTATACTATAATTTTATGGGACCTTGGTTACTTTCTTAAGCTGTTACAAAATGAGTTATAGTTTTAAATTGTATTTTTGGAATAAATAATGATTTTATTTAAAAATTAAATTATAAAATATTTAGAAAATTATTCTCATAAAATGGAGTTTATTTTTAAATTCAAAGAATTGATATTATGTTAGAGTTAATTTTTGGGATTTTGCTGAAACTGTTGATTTCTCGGTGAATAGTAAAAATACAGTTATGAGTTTCCTATGTTTAATGACATCATTGATGATGTAATCATGATATAATAAATCTGGTAGACTTTTTAATAGTAATATATGTTATGAGGTGTCCCAAGTGTCCAATACCATGGTCAAGCCCATGGTTTTTCAAATACCACTGATGAGGTGTCCCGTGAAAATTAATTAAATGTTCTCTCTCTTTTCCTATAAATACCAATCCATTCCCTCATTAATTTCATTCCAAAATACTCCTAAATGAATTTCTATTCTTTTTACCTCCCAATGAGTCCTCCCATGGTTCCATCAAGCCCCTCATGATCTCAACCTTCAATCTTTCAAATTTACTCTTCAAGGTAAGGGAACCTTTCACCCTCCTCTTTTTAGTCATGATTTCCTTTATGTATGTCTTCTAGTTTACATCTTCTTATGTGGGGGTATGTTATTATATAATAATATTAAGGTCCATTTCATGTCCAAATTATTATAGACCCTTTCCTATTTCATCAATTTATTTTCTGAACTTTTAAGCGACGTCATTAGGCTATGGAATTGTTCATAAAATAAATAGCATCTTCTCTTTTCTTTCATATTTCTTTTTCATGTGGTATGTCATTAAAATATACATACCATGATCTTATTATTTACCCATACATTATTATGAATTATTAATGGGTGGTTGACCCTTGTCCCCTCTCTTTATAATGTTGTTTAAAACCATGTTATATAGCCGTTATGCTGCAGAAATTTCATCTCAAAATTTCTCTCTCTTTCTATCATGAAATTATCTTGTTTATTTATGTGAATACCCATACCACTTTCGTTTCTATAGGTGTTCATAAATACAAAAAAACGATATATTTGATTCTGTAATTTACATACATATAACCCTCACTCTCTTTCCATGGGTTATAAATGACTTAATGATCTTATTTTTAAGCACTTTTAAAACGTCATGATTTTGAAATGAAACCCATTTATTTTATTCTCGTTGGGTTATTAATGAAATTTTTTATTGTTATATATGTGGATCACATGAATGTAAAGACATATTAATGGTTTTTCCTGATAGTTCTTCAATGCATTGGGTAAATAATTTAATCTCCTGAGTGGACAAGTTTCACGATACCTTGGTGAATAACCGTGAAAATTTTTTTATAACACCTTGTGATGAACCTTGGTGATATGTTCATAAATGTATAAATTAAATTTTTTTTCCACATATTAAAGTTGTGATTCATGTTCGATATATTATGAAATTCCTCAGTTTTCATTTCTCATGTCTTACGCTTTTCATCAAGTTCTTATTGATATCACAAGTAAATTGATTCCCTTGTTTTTCTTACTGGGCCTTCAGCTCACCCTTTATTTTGATTTATGTCTCAAGCTTATGTGAAGTAGTAATTGTACTTAGGATTAACTTTTCATGAATCTCTTAAAGGGTATTTAAAAGTGTGTTTTAATTTTTGATGTTTTATTGTTCCTGATTTCCAAGACACTAGACTTTAAAGATCCTCTGTTTGTAAAATGTAATGAAAAGTTATGTAATAAAAAGGAGGGATTCCATAATATTCATAAAACATAAAACAAGAGTAACGGAAAGATAAAATTTCCACATTTCAATCACATTATATCATTTCAATATATTGACATAATCAATGCTTTATCAAACCATTTTCCAAACCATTTAAAACATTTAATAAAGAGATTTTTGAATCAATGTGTCTCATACCACTTTGAAGCTTTTGAAAAAAAAAATTAATTTCAAAAAAATCATGTACACATAAATAAATGCTAAAAACATTTTTAAAACATGGTCATTAATGTGAAATATTTAGAATAATAATCCTTCAAAACATTTAAAATGATTTTTTAGTTAAAGAGTTCCTAACCAAATGAGAGACGCTTGAATACAAATAATTGAGGAACAACATTAAACAAAACTTTATAATATCAAGAAAATAAAGGTATAAATGATATAATATACCAAAGGATAGTATTACCACCATATAAAACTGAATTGGTTCATAACAACAATGAAGTATCAATGGAATGTAAATTGAAACGAAACCCCTTATAAAAACAGTATTGTTAGATTAAGGATAAATCAATTACATAATAATGCGTGAAAATTATAAATACACTCAATATGATTGGATATTAAATTTAAATAAATCATAGGACATTCACACATTTTATTTTTAAAACAAAACCAATTACTTAGATGCTTAACTCAGTGAATAGAAATTGAGTTAAGATTACCCTTATCAAGTTCATATCGATGACTTGAGAATTTATCAATGGAGTGATTATGTGTATCAAAATTATACACACACAAAGGGAATTGGAAATTTTAACATAAATAAAGAAATAGTGATTACACACATAATCATATCATGACATAATTAAGAATTAGAAGATTAGCCAAAGGAATAGAAATTGGGTTAAAAAGTTCTCTTACCGATTTGGTAACTTAAGAAACGCACACCACATGAAAGAAGGATCATACAATAAAGATGTTAATACCCATAAATTAATGTATATTACAAAAATAATACAATCATGGGCATTACATACACCGCACAAAAAGAAATATTGGAAAACATAGCATGAATCTAATGGGAATAAAAATTGTGAGGAAAATCCCTTACCACATTGTAATAAATTGAGTCGTTTGACCAAAAGATAAGAACCACCAAATTAATCACAAAATAACATGAATATAAATTTAATCATGATAATATATATCAAATGGAAGTACAAAAAACACCACATTTAATTAATAAGTGGTCAATAATGGAAATCTCACGAAATTAAAAGCGAGATAAGAAACCCCTTACCTCAGGTCGGGCTTGACTCATATGTTCTATGTTCTATATGAATAATAAACATAAGTTATTTTATACATCCTTAAGAACCTTTTTTAAGTTTATTATTCCTTTTATATCACTTATTACCTTTTTATAACAATTAGTTAATTATTTGAGTTCATATCTGACATTTTATTGATGTTCAGAACATTAGTCAAAAATGAACTTGTTATAATTAAAAATTGTCCATGTGGTAAAAATTCAATTATCTCAAGAATAATATTCATGATTTAGAAATAATATATAACATATATATCTTGTGTATATGTATTTATAATATTCCATATCATTTGGAGTTAAGAAATGAAACGCACCATTCATGGAGATGGTAAACTGTACGTACGCATGAACACTACATTAACTTCTATTTTTTATTTAAAGGAATGAAAAATTAATAATAAATAGTTATATTATAATTCCAGTATAATATCTATCTTATGTAATTTAATTAAATCTATCCTTTTTATGTTCCACATATGGCATGAATGAGTCATGTCACTTTGAGGGGGCGGAAGTCCGCACTTCCTCAAATGAAATTATCGTATTTACCCATTATGGAAACCATAAAGGTATAATATAAATGAAAAATAAATAAGTATAGAGACAATATAAATATAATATATATCACATGTAAATACCGTTCTATCTTAATGTCCACCATAAGAGGTTGTAGGAGAAGATTGAACAATCATCGTTTTGTGAGGCAGTAGTTCACCGTCTAGAGAAACAGTATGTTCTTTACCCATTAGACGGTGTTGTGTGTAAGTGTAGTTTGAATAAATCTCATAACAAAATCCTAGTATATTGATGATTCTATTTTTGTTATAAAAGAAAGTAATAAAAAGAGTTTTGGTGGTTGGATAAGTAAAATAATAGAAAAGAACTTAAGAGAAGATGTTACCTTTGAATCGGGTAACTCCCTTTGGTTTGAACCAAAAGGATTTCTCGAAGTGCCTTCTGCCAAAGGTAAGGCTTCTAAGAGGAATATGGGGATATTGAGAGCTTATTTTGGAAGAGTTTGTATGAGCTAAGGGGCTTGAGAGATGTGAGTAATGGGTTAGAGGTGATGGATTTTTATAAGGGGGAGGAGGGGCTCATTTGGAATGTTTGAAATTATTATTTTATTATATAATTATTTTCAGTTTATAAAGGTCTAAATCTTATTAAAGTATAATATAAGTTGAATATTGTTATAAATAACATCATAAAATTAGAATTTTATGGGTTTTGGATATTTTTTTTTATAATCTTATTTATTTAAATAATTAATTAATTAGGTAAACATTGCATCATTATCGTGTCATAAATAATTTTATTTATTTGATGTCTAAAAATTATAAATAAAATACCATGTTTTAGGAAATATTTTTATATTTCTAAATTATATTTATAGTCAAATATATAAATTATATAACCCCACATTAAATTTTTTTTAGCAAAATAATACATGTTTATGCTGTTTTTATTTTTACTTTAAATAAAAAGTTATTAATGTCATTATCTTACCCAAATGGATTAAAAAGGCCAAAAGTCTAACAAGAGGATTTTATAGGTCGGTCATGACTCATCCAATAATGTTATGACAAGTTTTAAGATAATTTTATATTATTATAATATTATTTTTACCAAGAATTACCCTATTTACCTTTAACTGCAGTAAATAAAAGTCAAAAGTTACTATTTACCGAAAATTATTTTCCTCTTATTGAACAACATTTTACTTACTGATAATATCCATGTATTTCATATTTTTTAAATTCAATTCGCAGAAATGATAAAATTTCATTTAAATGAAGAATTCGGTTTTTTAACAACTACTCAATGTTTTCACTATTCATCTAAAATTGACGGTTTTCAGAAAAATGGAAAAAATTCCACCTAATATATATTTGATATTTCAAATTCAAAAATGATATCTATTTTACCAAATTCAAAACATATAAGGTTCATTAATTAATTTAAAATTAATTCATGTTGTCAAAACAAAAAAAAAATCGTGTTTTTAAGAAATAATAACTATCAAAAGATTGACACTTGTTTATGTCCAATTTCAAAGTGAAATTATGTTCAATGACCATAATCAGATTAAATGGTAAAAATATAATCTAATTACACTTTACAACCAGTTAAAAAGATAATCTAATTGATGTACATGGATTTTACATATATTTTTTTATAATTTTCTAACTTAGTTTTAATTAATTTGTTTAACCAAATAATATATTTTTAGTTTATTTTTGTAGTTTTGTAGTAATTTAGATATTTTGATAATTTTTATTTAATTTATATACTTATATTAGTAATTTATTATTTTTATTAGTTATATTAATTTTATATATTATATTTAAATTATATTATTATTATTAGTTTCACTAATTTTATTTTAATTTATTTTATTAATTTTTATTAGTTTGTATATATTTTAATTCTCTATTTTAATTTTATTTTATTTCATTATTTTTATAGAATTAAAAACATAGTATCTTTTTATTAGATTATTATTTTTATATTTAATAGTAAAATATCTAATTACATGTACATTAATTTTTTGTTCTAATTTTATTATTATTATTATTATTATTATCTAACATTAAATATTTAGATAATTGTATTCTTTTAATTTGAATTTGAGATTTAGTTTTAACTTTGATTTTACTTTTTTATTTATTTATTTATTGTCTTGATTTTCTCTCTCTAATCACTTTCCCCCCTACCCCCTTGACCCGCTCCTCCCCATTCTCACCCGTCTCCCCCCCTTAAACCGCTGGATACACAGCCACCCCAATATTCTTTCCCCTAGGACCCGCTGTACCCCATCTCCCCTACCCCTTATCTCCCTTAGCACCCCATCTCTCCACGTCCACACTCATCCACCACCCCCCATTCTTGCTCCCTTCCCCTACCGCCTCCACTCCACTATTTTCCCTCCACACTACCCATCACCTCCCCACTCTTATCCCCACTGGACTCCGCCAATCCACTTGCCACCTACCTCACCTTCCTTCCCCCACTATGTAGGTGCGAAACAGGAGACCATCAACACCGGCATCCTCATCTTCTCATCACAACAGTCAGTGACCACGCCTTCTCCATTCCAGAAGGGTGGTTCGGGCACATCATCGACGTACGCAGAGGTTCTCTTTAGTTGCCAGATATTGACGTCACACGGTGAGATCAAGCATCGATCCTATCATATTTTCAGCAGTGGTGGATTGATTCGGGTGCGGTGTCAGTGACTTCACGGAGTGGAGCGATGGTTATTATTTTGCGATCGTTGACAGCGTCTCAAGGTGACCACAAAAACGACACAAGCACGATGATATCTTTTATTTATTATTTTATGTGTCATCTCATCATGATGGCAGGCTAATTCATTTGTGTCGGAGTTGTGAAGAAAGTGACGGTAATTACATGTCTTCAATTTATCTAAATGTTTGATTGCCATTTAAATTAATTTTAATTTAATTTTTATCTAATTAATTATATCTGTGTTGAAATTAATAGTTATTTGGGCTCTGCACAAATGATTTGGTGCTCGTTCATGTGATACTTAATAAGTAATCATGAACATGAGTTCATCAGAGAATTTGTTTATCTGGAATTAAATCAATCGCATGAGCGAATTCTGAATAAATAAATATATTAATTGAAAAATTAATATTTTGTGTGTGCACTTCTTCAAACTTGTGTGAGTGATACTAAATAAATGACCTCATGTGATTGAACATGACACAGGTAGATACTTTGACTTCATGAGAAATGGGTCGTCATATTTCACCAAGTGATTCAGTGTTATAATGGCGTGCAAATTATTCGGCAGGACAGAGATCTAAATGACGGATAATTTGTGTAAACATTAAAATAATTTATAACATCATAGAATGAGACCATATAGTATTTTGATTAAATTTGGAATTGGTGATAATAGAATAAATAAATATTCAAATGTGAGAATTAAATAATTGAAATTGCATGCACTCGAATGGACGTCATGACTCTGACACTTTCATCTCTGCCAGTTTCATTCATAGATTAGTTCACTTAGATAGTTTTAGTTAATTTAAATATTCATTTTTAAAATAGTCATTTAGTTTTTAGAACTTAGTTGTTAATCACACAATTAGATCCCATTTTCCTGAACATTCCTCAAAAAGGACGTTTCTAGTGTCTACTCAAAGTCTCTCTATGGTTCGACCCTGCTCGCCACTCCTACAGTAGTTAGTAGGTAAATAAATATTGCAAATTTTCACGCGTTGTGACGCGCATGCCAAATTTCTGGCACCGTTTTCGGGGAGAATATTATCATTAAGGGTTCCTTCAAAAGAGTGGTTTAGGTCAAAAAAAATAATAAAAAAACAAATAAAAAAATAGCTTACTGCTCTAGGAATTTTTCATTGAAGGAATTTTCAAGACAACCAGAAGTTCAAAATGATGTGGGCTACACCACACAATTACCACCAGTACCCACCATACGCAGCCCCAACTCAAGGTATGATGTATAATGATTCACCGGACATGATCTATCCAGGTAATCCCGTTTATTTCAATGATCTTTATTCAAGTCCATGCTATGATCCATATGAGAATATTTCGCTATGATATGAAACAAGTCCTTATACATCTGTTGATCATTTTCAAAGTCAATGCATTCCTGGAAATTTAGAACTTGATAATTCATGTCAAACAAATGATTAAATAACTGAGCACATGTTTTAATCAGCTATCATTAAGACAAATAGGATGTTTGAACTTGAAGATTAACGTAATGCAAAGTTACTTTCTTCAACAAAAGATTTACAAAATCAAACAAAAGGTTTAGAAAATTCAACAAACGTTTTATAAAATCAAATGAAAAATTTAGGAAATCAAATGACTCAACTTGTTCAACTTTTCTCCTCACTTCCACATGAAGATCCAATTCAGAAAAATTCTTTTTCGGACAGTACAATAGAGGTTCCATTTGAACAACATCCATGTTCTGAGTCTGATAATGAGATTGATCTTCCTTCTTGTCATAAAATTGATGACTCCCCTCCATCACAAAATAATTCTTCCAATCTAATCGCATTTCAAGAATATGAGAGATTATTCTTCCACCCTGTTGAACATAATGGTCCCTCTGAAAATGTGATTTCATGTCCTTCTGTGAGTTCACAACCCAGCCATCCCAAAGTTAAAAAGGACACATTAAATGTCTATCAAATTCCACCTTTTGAGGATGAAGAGGACATTGAACTAGAACCATTATTTACCATGATAGATTTAGAATTGAACAAAGAGAAATTGGATTGCCACACTCAAGAGGACATCACTTTAAATGACATCTAATCACCTCTTTCTGAAAATTTTTTTGAGTCCGAAACTTTTTCTAAAATGGAGACATCTGAAAATTTTCTGGAGTCAGAGAATCAATCAGTATTGGTGGTAGGGAACACACATATATTTCAAGAAACAATGGAAGAATAGGATTTCTTGGAGGATCCTGAGTTCGTGGTGACACATGTGCCTACAAAGAAAAATGATTAGGGCGGTATAGAGGAAAATTTTAAAAAATATGTCATTTTTTGACAAAATGGAGTCATCTGCTCCAATTGAACCCGCACCACTTGCCCCATGTGTGGAGGTTAAAAACACTTCAATTAAATTACCCACATATGCTAACAATATTTTTTACCTTAGAACAATCAATGAAACATTGAGCATGAATTGAGTTGGAAACAAGTAGATTTACTTGTACTAGTGGTGGGGTGTGAAAATGAATTCAGATACATCATCAACCCAAATATTGCATTCAAGGATGTGATGTATATAAGCCGACCACTGAAGGAGTCTGGTAAAGGCATATTTTCACCTGTGTACATTCAAAGAGGTAATCTTATTAATCTTTCCGTTGATGACCTTTTCCCAAAATTAAATTATTCGATGAATCTTTCTTATGGTGAGGTATATTCATTCTCTTATGAGTTGGCATATTTTCATTTCATTCCACAAATCCATTCTTATAACAAGATTCCATTGAGATTTTGTATAGCTTACAAGATAAATTCATCTTCAATGAATGAATTCCACACTCTTACTGAAAAAGAAGCAGATGCATGGTTTACATTTCCATTCGATCCTAGTGGAGTATCAACAATGTCTGGTTAAAGACAAAGTAAACTTAGCGCTCTATGAGAGGAAACCCATCATTTGTTTGTTTACTTTTCACTGCATTTAATTTCATTTCATTTAGATTTCTTTAAAAATAAAATAAAATAAAAATGAATGCATTTACCACAATCTGTTTTCTCCAAGAACTATAATGGATTTAAATTAATCATAAATATTTTTATCATCCACATGATTTTTATTATGGTGTGACTTCTTTGATATGATGCGAGTACGTGTTCTCAATGTGTAGGTTTTACAGGTATACCATTTTTGGAGCTTTATTAGATACAAATAACCTCTCCAAGTATATATGAACTTACATAGGGAAGTGTTTTATTTTTTTAATATTTTATGCTTCCAAAAACACCATGTAAACTAATAAAAAAACAAAAAAAAAAGAAAATTATGAAAAATGAAAAAAAATTACACTCCTGTCGTTGATGAACCCACATAAAAGCTGCTGTATTTTTTTCACAACACAGTCGAGAACACACCACTTGTGTCCCTAGGTAGTTTTACCACCTGATTCTTGTTTGGGATTCTTTGATCCTTGATCTCGTGACTTAGATGATTGCTAATATTATTTCATGCTTTGAAAATATTTTTCAAAAACTTGTATATTTTTGAGACACTTATTTGCACTAATGCTCATCTGTGTTATCCAATATTATATTTCCATACCCGTGAGGACTCAAACCCCTTTTACATCATCTATTATTTACCTTTTTCTTGAGGTAATCTCAACCATGTTATGTATTCTAGAACTTTCCATGTTTTTCCATCAAAGCGATAGGAATTTGGGAAGTTCCACTAAAATGATTGAGGCATCTGTTTGATATTTTAGCCCCGTTGACCCACTGAGCCACCCATATATTTTCTCTATAATGTATCCAATAGAGTCCATGAAGAATACATTTAAGTATAATCTCATAACTAATACCCTTCCCTACCAATTTCTTCAATTTATGCATGATAATTTTCAATCTAAGTGTGGGGGAGAGATTTACTCATGGAGAGGGTTCTTTGAGGAGCAGTGAGTCATTTGATGTACATGGATCGACATTCTCTCATCCTGATCATATGAGTTATATTTCACAGTAGCCACATTCATTGCATGTATTTTGATATAGGAATATAGAATCCTTTTGGTTCCAACAATGAGTACATTGGTGATCATTACGCGGTAACCCTCCCTTTTTGGGATACCTATAAAAGTGATGATCCATTACTTCAGGAACTAGAGAGTTTTCTATATGACCTACCTTTATTGAGATGTTACAGCATATACACTACTGGTGTACCATTCTTTGGGATTATTTTCTGAAATTTATTTCATGGGGTTTTGGAACTGATACTCACTAGTTTTTTCTACCCGTCTTATTTGAGTGAGTTGTGTAAAAAAAGAGTGAAGCATTGGATTATAAAATGCTTGGGTACAAGCAGTTTATTAAGTGTTGGGGAGTGAGAGTTTGAGGGAGACATTTTGATTGACATATATCATGGATTTATTTCAAGATTAAACCCTCCTTTTTTCCAAAAAAAAATAGTCACAAATTTTTATGACCCACTGTCCCACAACCTCATAGACATTTGAACCTCATATAAAGTCGTTGAGATTGGTTCATTATTTTGATTTCCACTAGTGGAGATGTGAAATTCATGGTAAGCCTATGGTAAGCATGCATGTGTATGATAAGTGAGAATGACTTTGATCAAATATTTTCTGAGAGATGGGAGTGATGGCGAGGTAGGTCACATGATACATGAGTGCACGTACTTGTTTTGAAAAGAATGAAAGTGAAAGAAAAATTGTTTTGAAAATTGAAGTTTTAATTGAAGAATGATATTTTATGAGGAAAAAGTATGAAAAATTTTGAACTTGTAATTTT
Organism: Viscum album; assembly: GCA_963277665.1. NCBI lineage: Eukaryota > Viridiplantae > Streptophyta > Magnoliopsida > Santalales > Viscaceae > Viscum > Viscum album. Next base: position 1,266,505,412 of record OY728143.1, on the reverse strand, counting down.
GATGTTTGGATTTGTCTATGGGACCACTGGTGTTTTATTTCGGATTGTTTTGCCTAGGAGTGCAAAAGTTTAAGTGTGGGGGATTTGATGTACATTGATTTTACATATATTTTTTATAATTTTCTAACTTAGTTTTAATTAATTAGTTTAACCAATTTTTATATTTTTAGTTTATTTTTGTAGTTTTGTAGTAATTTAGATATTTTGATAATTTTTAGTTAATTTATATACTAATATTACTAATTAATTGTTTTTATTAGTTATATTAATTTTATATATTATATTTAAATTATATTATTATTATTAGTTTCACTAATTTTAGTTTAGTTTATTTTATTATTTTTTATTAGTATGTATATATTTTAATTCCCTATTTGTATTGTATTTTATTTTATTTCATTATTTTTATAGTATTAATAACATAATATCTTTTTATTAGTTTATTATTTTTATATTTAATAGTGTAATATCTAATTACATGTACATTAATTTTTAGTTCTAATTTTATTATTATTATTATTAACTAACATTAAATATTTAGATAATTGTTTTCATTTAATTTGAATTTGAAATTTAGTTTTAAATTTGATTTTACTTTTTTATTTATTTATTTTTTGTTTTGATTTTCTCTCTCCAATCACTTTCCCCCCTACCCCCTTGACCCGATCCTCCCCATTCTCACCTACCCCCCCCCCTTAACACGCTGGATACGCCGCTGCCCCACTCTTCTCTCCCCCTAGACCCGCCGCACCCCATCTCCCCTTCCCCTTATCTCCCCCAGCACCCCATCTCCCCATGTCCTCACTCATCTGCCACCCCCCTATTCATGCTCCCTTCCCCTGCCGCCTCCACTACACTATTTCCCCTACACTCTACCCATCGCCTCCCCACTCTCATCCCCACTGGACTCCGCCATTCCATTTTCCACTTGCCTCACCTTCCTTCCCCCGCTACGCAGGTGAAAAACAGGGCACCATCAACACCAGCATCCTCAGCTTCTCATAACAATAGTCAGCAACCATGCCTTCTCCATTCCAGAAGGGTGGTTCGGGTGTGTCATCGAAATACGCATTGGTTCTCTTTGGTTTCCGAATATTGACGCTGCACGGTGATATCAAGCGTCGATCCTATCATATTTTTAGCAGTAGTCGTTCGATTCGAGTGCGGCGTCAGCGACTGCATGGAGCGGAGCGATAGTTATTATTTTGCGATCATTGATGGTGTCTCACGATGACCACAACAATGAAACGAGAATGGTGATATCTTCTATTTATTATTTTATATTTCATGTCTTCATGATGGCAAGATAATTCATTTGTGTCAGATTTGTGATGAAAGTGATGGTAATTGTATGTCTTTAACTTATCCTCATGTTTGATTCCATTTTAAATTAATTTTAATTGTGTGTTTATTTTATTAATTGTATCCTAGTTGAAATTAGTTGTTATATGGGCTCTTTAAACATAATTTGGTGCCCGTTCGTGTGATACCTAATAAGTAATCATGAACGGGTGTTCATCAGAGAATTTATGTATCCGGAATTCAATCAAGCGCACGAGAGAATTCTGAATAAATAAATATATTAATTGAAAAAATAATATTTTGTGTGTGTACTTATTCAAGCTTGTGTGAGTGATACTTAATAAGTGATCTCATGTGAGCGAACCTGACACAGGTAGATACTTCGACTTTGTGAGAAATGGGCCATCGTATTTCACCAAGTGATTCAGTATTATAAGGACGCACAAATTATTCATCAAGACAGAGAAAAAAATGACGGATACTTTTTGTAAACATTAAAATACTGTATAACATCATAGAACAAGACCAAATAGTATTTTGATTAAATTTGGAATCAGTGATAATTGAATAAATAAATATTCAAATGTGAGAATTAAATAATTGACATTGCATGCACTTGAACAGACGTCACGACTCTGACACTCCCATCTCTGCCAGTTTCTTTCATAGCTTAGTTCACTTAGATAGTTTTAGTTAATTTAAATAGTCATTTTTAATATAGTCATTTAGTTTTTAGAACTTAGTTGTTAATCACACAATTAAATCCCATCTACCTGAACATTCCTCCAAAAGTACATTTCTAGTGTCTACTCGCATTCTCTCTGTGGTTTGACCCAGCTCGCCACTTTTACAGTAGTTAGTTGGTAAAAAAATATTGCAAATTTTCATGCGTTGTGATGTACGTGCCACTAAACATATAAATAAATTAGATTAAAAGGAAGTTTTTAATTAAAATACTTTATTTTTCAATATTCATTAAAAATGAATTATATCAGAAAAATACCAAAAAATTAACCAAAGAAAATTTTGATGTCCCGATACTAAAGATTAATTTTATTTTGTAAAATTAAACATATAAAAGTGGCGAAAACTAGATTTAATGAGGATTCTCTATAAAAAGGCGATAAATTGAACTTTTATGGAATTTTAGAGAATTGTATGCTTAAAATTGGATTTATTCTCATTTTAAGCCCCTTACTTTTATTGGATAAATGTAAAAACATTTAACAAACATGTGAAATCATATTGTATTTAGTTATGTTTATTCCTACCAATACAACGACTATGTGTTAACTATAATTTATAATAATAATAATATTATATTATTTTTTGGTATAACTAAAATTTGTGTGCAACAAAAGATTTCAAAGAAACCCATTGTTGCGGGTTGAGTACGCTATCATATATAACATCCCCTTTTAAAGAGAAATTAATATTTATTTTAGAAATATTAATAAATATAAAAATGTCATATTCTTTATTTACTTGGGATGTTAAAATATTAATGAAAATAATTTATTTATAATTTTTATAAATAATATAATCACCTTAAACCTTTGGACAATTCTAATATGGTATTTATTCAATTATTAGAAAACTAAAAGAAAAGATATTAAAAATATTAATACTGATATAATTTGTGTGATTTATAGATTTCCTTGAATTTATTTAATTAATATTACATAATAGTTATGTTTAAATTAATTATATTATAAATAAATCTTTTTACTTATGTATTTGAAGTCAAATTAAATTAATAGTGTTAAAATTCAAATTAATGATAATTTATCAAAATAAGAAAAATTTAATTATTTAAAAAACATTAAAAACATTAAAGAGGATAAGGAGTAATATATGGTCTAAAATTTCATTAATTTTTCATTTATGATTCAACAGTTGCATTATATGTAAAATTATAACCCTCTAAGAGTCAAAAATAAGTTGATATGATTAATGTTAAAATATGTTAACTGATGTGTTAAATCAAAATAAAACGTTTAAAACACCACACCAACTTGTAAAAAAATTATTTGTTGATTTGATTTAAACCATATAATACCCTATGTTATAATAAATATAAATTTAGAGGCATTTTGGATATATAATTTCTTTATTGTAATTTAAAATTTTAAGAAGTTCCAAAAATTCCCCTCACCTCAATTGTAAAGAGAAAATCATTCCTCACTTATTTACACCACATTGAGAAACATAGCTCAATAAATCCATACACTTTCTTCTTCTATACATCATTATCCATTTTTTGGAGTAATATTCTCCCAGAAATACAAACCTTATGTTCCTTAATAAAGGATCTAAATAAGGTATCACAAAGAAGAGTTTATTGTGTTACTCGGCCTATTTCAATTTATTTATTCTTCTACCTCTTCTAAGTATCTTTAATTTATCATATAATATTAAATTAAGTGTCCAAAATATAATTAAATTTTATTATGATTATGAAACCACCATTACACAGCTTTCTTTCCATGTAATGGGAATTGAAACTATCCCTTGCGCATATGTATGACTTATCCTCTCCACAGAACGATACAATTCACTTCTCATCACTATATATTTTATGGATGTACATTATTATGGGTTCAATGTTTATATATGATAATTATTATATTATTATACCTTTTTATTTATAATATCCTATCTACCATATTACCTTCCAATCCTTTGTAAAACCATAATGTCACTCTTGCGTATGTTCAGACTACCTCCTCCACAAAGCGATATGATTTTTTTTCATTTATATTTTATTTGGATTGTAATAATGATGGATTTTATGAAAACATAAAATTTATATGATATAAAAATGATAATTATAAGGTGAATTATTATTTACTTTTCTTTCATTCCATCTGTTGTAAAGCGAAAACAACAATCACACATACGTACGTCCTATAGTCTCCATGAATAATGTTATTCATTTTCTATCTCTAAATTTTATCGGTTAATCCAGATAAATATATAATGAATATATATATTATATTTATATAATTATTAAAATTTAGGTTATGATTTAACCATTATTAAATTATAAATACCAAAACTATAAAATCAAAACATACATGAAAAACGAATGAGTTATTACTTGAAACAATGTTTTTAACAAAGAATTGTTAGTATACTAGTGATTAAAGATCATAAGTAAGTAAAACATGGTATGATATATATGAGTATGGTTATATAATATATTTATAATAAATATATATTTATTATATTGGATTTTTTAATAGTATATAGGTGATCATATAGGATTTAAGGGTTTATTTCTCAATCTCATCATTATTCGTAATTTTTTATGTTTAAGTCCCCTATGGTGGAATAGTTTTATTCCATAGACATATTTTCCTTAAAATGATTTAAATAATATTTCTTCTACTCTACAAGTATTTATTAATGAATTTTTTACCAATTTTTTCTTCTTAAAAAATGGTTTGAAAGGAACCTTCTTATCATTTTCTGAATGAGGTACATTCATCATTTTTACAAGAGTGTTAAGGGAATGTATTTTTAACTTATATTGATGGAAAGAATTTTCAAAACATCGTGAATAATAATTTATTTGATTATGTTTTTACATGTTTAAACTTTTATTTTCGAATAGTTTTTTTATTTATGTATTTAATGTTTTTAAAAAATAATTTCAAAGTGAAAAAGGTATTTTCATCAAAAAAACCAATGATGTTTTTAAAGTATTTTCATCTATGCCAACATTTATTGTTGAATATTTTTCAATAATGAGGTTATTTTCTTATGATACCATCTACCATATTTTATTGGATGTTTTATTATCAGTTTGACTAGGGAAGTACTATTTTGAAACCATTTTCCATATTACCATGTATAGTTTATGAATATTTTAATTGATTGGGGTAATTATTATAAAAGTCATGTTAGTTTCAATATAAAAATTTATGTTAATTATGTTTCACTAATTTTATATGAGGAATGGACTAGACTTGTTAAGTGATAGGAATGACTGTTTATAGCCCCTCAATGCATTGGTAGGTCTCATGAGACAAACTAGTTTTGAAATTGGATGAGTAATTACACATTTGTGTAAGTTGTTGTGGAATAAATACTCAAAGAAATATTTATGTTGTTTGAAATAATTCATTTCAACATGATTATTTGATTAGCTGTGATATCTAGGGAAAAATTTTAAGATCATGTGATTATTTATATGTCATTAATTTATCATCAGTTATTCCTTGTATATTGTTCTTAATGATTATATTATTGATTAAATGGAATTTAATATTAGATATTTACCATGCCATATTATATATGAATTATTTTATCATGTTAGATTCTTCTATATGGATACCTACTATGAATCAAATCTCAACCCTTTATTATGTGTATTTTTTCCTATGATGTTGGTAAGAGTATAATGATTAATATGTAGGGATATGATAAAGGGAAAAATGGTATACTAAATGAAAATATTATGTTGTGTTTTATTTTAAAATGCAATTTAATATTCAACTATTTATCTAGTTTCTAAGAGTAATTAACTATTTTATCTTTTAGGATGTGATCACTTTTATCTAGTACTAATGTAATTAAGTAACCATCAACTCTAGAATACAAGGGTTGGGGTATTTAAATTAGGTATAAAATAATGTTTATTAGAAACCTTGGGAAAATGATTTTGGATTAAATAAATTAGTTAACATATCCTTATGATAGACTTTTAGAATATTCTCTAAGAAACCAAGATTATGGCTCTGAGATTAGTTATACGTAAATTTTCATTTTATGTTAAGGGTTTCACTTGTTTTGAATGTACACATTTTGATTAATAATATAATCTGCTAAATTCCATTGTTAAGAAAATGGTGGATTCTGGAAGGAATGTAAAACATACAAATGAAAATAATCCACAAAAGGATTTCCCTCCTAGGAAAGATAATGCATTGGGAGCCAGAACATGATCTAGAGATGAAATTATAATAACTATATTAGGAAAAAAAACTAGGGTTATGGCCAGTAACCTTTACCAAATAGAAAATCCTATTGATACACAACATAGAGTAACAATGTTAAACATCTTCATGCATTAGAAGCCTCAATTATTCAATGGAACTATAAATCCATTTGTAAATGAAAAATGGATAAGTTCACTGTAGAATATACTTCACAGTTTGGGAAGTAATGAAATGGGTAAGGTTTTTATGTAATTTTATTATCTCTTAGGGGATGTAGATTAATAGTGGTCATTGATTCAAAACACTAAGGATAAGGAGGAGATGGAAAGCATGCAGTGGAAGAATTTTAGGGAACATTTCTTAAAAGAAATTCTCATGAATAGTAAGAGGATATGGGGAAAAATTCATGATTCTTATACAAAAATAATATGTATATTTTTCTATTTAGGAATCCAACTTTATAATATTTTCAATACATGTCATAGATACGTATATAATCTAGAGAGAAATATTTATTTTTTCATATATGGGATAAAGGAAATCCCTTGAATTGAATTAGTCTCCCAAAAATTCTTATTGTATAAGGATATAGTATCATATGTTATAAATATGGAGATAGAAATATCAATTTTTTATATATTTAAAGGAAATCTAGATAAGAAGATGGATGTTGAGTACTCTATGAAAGAAAATTTGAAAAATAAGAGGAATGGAAGAGTTGAATTTTGAACTTGAAATAAATTTGGAAAGAAGAACCATGAAACATGCTTTTTGGGAATGGGAGTTTCATATAAGTATAGTGATAAAGTACACAAGTATCATGTTTTCAAGGGAAATAAGGCAGATTCCAATGTTAAATGCTTCAACTGTAAGGATATGGGACACTATGAAAATTATAGTCCAAGGTGTCAATGAAACTTTCCCCAAAAACGTCCAAGGGGGAATGGATAAGATTTTGTGATCAAAAAATATGTGGTTCAAGTTCTTAATGATGTGGTAGTAGATAATTTAATCATATATTTAAATTTATTCAATGCTTTATTTAATTCTAGATCATCAAATTCTTTTCTATCTTCTATGTTTCCCAAGAAAATTTGATACTTATCGAGAACCTTAATAAAAGATTTATTAGTCAATAATCCTAGTGGAAGTCTCACTATAATAAGGATGTGGAATTTAATTCCCATTATGACACATTGACATTCTATATTTGAGGAATTTAAAATTATTCTTATGGTTTATTTTGAAATAATCCTTAGTATAGATTGAATTTAAAAATACTATGCAATTTTTTTTTGAAAATTGAAAGAAATTATGATTCATGATGAAGATTTGGAATTGTATATCTTTATATGGGATAATTCATCAGATTCATTCTTAGATCAACCCACAGTAGCTCTTTTCAAATATATTCTTGAGGAAATAATAGAATACGCAATCTGTGGTATAGATAAGGCAATATTAAAATTGAGGATGTACCTATTGTGATGAAATAAATTGATGTATTCCCAAAATAATTACTTGAAGATTCATTAGGGAATGAGATTGAGTTTTCTATTGATTTAACCCCATTTAAAATACCTATATCCAATAATATCTATAGAATTGACATTGTGGAATTGGTGGAATAGAATAAAAAACTAGAGGAGTTTTTTAATAAGGTATTTATATGACTTGGTTATTCACCTTGGGGAGCCCATGTTATCTTCATTATGAAGAATGATATATCAATGAGATTGTGCATTAGGGGTGCCCATGGGTCAGGTCGAGGATGTTTTGGGAACCGAATCAATCAAAAAAGGTCGGGTTAGGTCAGCCCAAATGCTTTGTGAGTAGCTGATCTGATGCAACCCAACCATTGGGGTTGGGTTACCCAATACATGGTTGAAGGACCCAACCCAACATGTTGTGGGTCAAGTCGTTTTGGGTTGGGGTATATGTTTAAAATTGTCCTAACCTATCCCAGCCCAACCCGATGGACCCATAAATAGCACCCTAGACCCCACCCCCCTCCCCCAAGCACAACTTGAGGACCTGAATCCCTCCCCCCTCCCCCTGCACCAGCCTACCCCATGCACTACCCTCCCCTCCCACCATCACCCTCCCCCCTTCACCCCTACCCCCTTCACCAACCCCTTCCCATTGAGCATGCCTCCCCCCTTTCGGCACTAGCCTCCTTCCCGAGCCACCCCCTATATGAGCCTCACCCCCACCCCCTATGCACACCTACACTAGATTCCCCTCCCACCCCTCCCCCCTACTCTATAACCCACCCCCTGCACCCCTATACCATCCCCCTGGCACCAGCCTCCCCCACCCCCTACACTATCCCCCTCCTCCCTTAACCATCCACCCCCTTCCGGCACCATTCTTCTACCCTAGCCTCTCCCCCGGCACCAGCCTCCCCCTATACCATCCTCTGATCCCCCCCCCCCTTTCATAGAAGCCTCCCCTCCCCCAACCCCCCACAGCAATCCCCCTCCCCCATTCCCCTTCCTACATCAACACCCCATCCCCCCACCCCACCCCTCAACAATATGTATTATATAAAGGGATATTAAACAATGGTATTTTTTGATAATGTATTTCTATAAAACATTCAGGAATATGTGTTTTTAATTATATAATAATGTCTTAACCAATATTAAATGATGAAATACTACTTTGAGTCATGTTAAAAGAAAAATACCACAAAAAGAGATAAGAAAATATCACATTTTTACTAAAGATAACACATATTTGAAAAACAGTTGTTCAAGAAATAAAAATTAATAGGAATCCATAATCTCCCTATCATTTCACAAAACTGAAAGTTCAAAATGTGCAAACATGCACTCCGAATCACATAGGTGCATGAAGAAATAACCTGAGACTCTATCATTTCTTCTAAATAGTAACCATAGAAATAGTCATCTAGAATGGACATCAAATTCTTGAAACATTTTATAGAAACCAATGAGCCTACAAATCCTACTATGAAAACCTAAATTCAAATGTTATTAGTGATTCTACACTACAGAAAATCATTATAAACAAACAAATGACTAGGCAGGTTACATTTTTTTTTAGAAAAGACAGATATCATTAATGACGAATATCAGCAGACGTACATATGCAATGCCACGAAGGGAAATTGTACAGCCAGAGCTGGTTGGCCTCGAAGGGGATTGATGCCGCCAGCTGTTGGGCCACATTGTTTCCTTCTATTTTGGTAAAGGAGAAGGTGCAGAATGAAAAGCATTGGTGGAGCGAGAGAATTATCCTGATGATAAGGCCAAATGACTGGAGTCTGCCATCGTTGTGGTTAATGGAATCGATCAGGGTGAGGAAGTTAGACTCGATGCTGATATCATCCCATCCACATTCCAATGCCAGCATCAAACCTACCAGGATGGCATTAGCCTCAACAACAGCTGGTTCCCAAAAGGCATGGTGTGACTCATACTTTGCAGTGATAATTTTCACCAGATGGTTTCGGGTCAGGAGACCGAGGGAGATAAGTCTATCCTTGGGGAGAGATGCGTCCACGTTGATCTTAAGAATCCCTTTAAATGGGGGGTCCCAATGAGGAGGACAAGAGGTGGGAACATTTGTCATTTGATGTCTATTGTGGTGTTTCCATCCCTCAATCCATTAAGTGGCCCATTCAGTCCATAATTCAGGTGGTTTATGCATGTGATGGAAAATAGCATCATTACACCGGACCCAGATGATCCAATCCAGGGTGCAGAGTGAACCTGCATTAGCCGATGAAAGGGAGGAGCACCAACACGTCAGGATAGCGGGGAGATCAGAAGCCATGGACAGTGATGCATCTATAGCAGGGCCCCATTTATCCCAAATTTCCTTAGCTCCTGGGCAGTGAATGATGGCGTGCAGAGGGGTCTCTGGGATATTCAGGGAGAAAGGGAAGAAAACGGAATTGGACATATGTTAGTAAACATGAAGGTTCATGGTTGGAAGGGTGCTCATGCATACCTGCAACCAAAAGTGGCATATTTTTTTGGGGACATTGAGCTTCCAAAGTGATTTCCATGGTCCCTCATTCCGGCTGACAAGGTGGTTGCCAACAGCAAGCCTGTATCCATATCTCACCATGTATTCACCCGACATGCCATTACTCCAGAAGAGATGGTTAGGGCCAGCGTCTGGAACCCAGGGGATTATTAGGATAATTCTTTGGTCTCTTTCGTTAAACCATTCATGAACCTTATCCAAACACCCCCCCCTCTCCGTCCCTTGGTCGGAAAGGAGACATCTGACAGTGGCGTCTTCAAAGCCTGGTTGGGCATGGGATGTTGCCCACATACCTTCTGTATAGATCAGCCGGGGATCGGTCTTGATGTTGACAGATGATTCATCCCATATCCTCCATCCCAGTCCTTTTTCCAGGAGCTTTCGGTCCCCCCAAATGCTTCTCCAAAGGAAGCTAGGGTGAGGGCCAATAGAGGAAACATGGAAGTCCGAATGGGAAAAATACTTTTCTCGTAGTACCCACGCACAGATAGATGATGGACAGTTAATAAGGTGTTATCCTTGCTTGGCCAAAAGTTCATCACTGAAGAGAAGAAGATTCTGGAATACCATCCCTCCCTCTGACTTGGGTATGCAAAGTTTATCCCAGGCCATCCACTGAGGTATATTCCTTCCATCATTTTTCCCCCACCAGAAGTTGGTTGTCCATGTATGGATCTGGTTGACAATGGCCATCGGGAGCTTAAACAGGGACATGAAATAGTTGGGGATATACTAGATGATAGGTTTAATGAGGGTCTATTTTCCTGCTTTTGAGATTCTTTTTTGGGTCCAACCTTGAATTTTCTTCTCTATCCTGTCCACCAGAGATGCGTGGAGATCATCTCTATTAGTACGAGGAACCCCTACACTGAAGGAGATTTCTCATTTTCCATGATTGATTGACTGGCCAGATGCCCTCTCGTACTGGTGGATCGCTTGGCTGATCACCCGTCATTCATTAATAGTTGCTCTGGAGAACAGGAGGCAGTCGTCGGTGAAAAAGAGATGTGACACTGGTGGACTTATACGGCAGACCTTTTCCCCATGAATAGATTTAGTGGATGAAACCCTGGAAATAAGGTTAGAAAATACATCATCCACCAAGATGAAGAGAAAAGGGGAGAGGGAATATCCCTGGTGAAGGCCTCGGGATGGAACAAATCCTCAAGTGAGCTCCCCATTTACCCAGATTCTGAAGGAGATGATCGAGATGCATTACATGACCATATCTATCCAATTAGTGTAGAAACCCATTTTCAGCATCACGACTTGGAGGAAGTGCCATTCCACTTTTTTGTAGGCCTTGGTCATATCCAGTTTCCAGTCCATGGTTCCTATTTTTATGGGGGAGCGTGTTTTCATAGAGTGGAACACATCATGGCCCAAAATTGTGTTACCAGTGATATGCCTCTTGGCCACGAAGGCGCTCTGGTTTTCCGAGATAATATCAGACAACCATAGTCACAGCCAATTTACAAGGATCATTGAGAAGATCTTGTAAGAGACATTGCAGAGGATGATAGGCCTAAATTCAAGGACCACCTAGGGTTTCTTGATTTTGGGAATGAGGACAAGGATAGTTTCATTGATGGTGGAAATGCTTGTTCTCCCGGCCTAGATATTCCTTATCATTTAGCAGATTTCGGGACCGATGATATTCCAGTATTTCTTAAAAAATAGGGGGTGGAACCCATCCGGTCTCAGGGCCTTAGTGGGGTGAATAAGTTTCAGAGCCAGGCGTATCTCTTCATCTATCACATCTTTGGTAAGATGACAATTGATCTCATCCCTGACCACTGGTCTGAAACATTCTTCCACTTCAGCCGAAATGACAGGATTTCTTGTATTGAAGAGGTTCTGGAAGTAACCTGTCAAAGTTTCATGAATTCCATCAGTGTCTGAGACTTTGCTCCCATCTGGTTGTGAGATTCAATTGATAAAATTTTTCTGGCACCTATCTGATGCTTTCTGGTGAAAATACCGGGTATTTGTGTCCCCTTCTGAAATGTGGGTATCATGTGCCCTCATAGCCGAGATGCTTTCCTTCACGTGTAGGGTCGCGTCCAGCTCTCTTTGAGTGGCACCAATCAAGGCAATATTTCAATTGGATGGGGGTTTCTTGAGTAGGTTGTGTAGTTTTTTTTTCAAGGAAAACACAGTGCCTCTTTGGATGATGGAATTTCTTATTGCTCCAAGATCTTAGATCGGATGCGACCTGTTGTAGATTGAGTCCAACATCTTTGTGATTACTATTCCATCATGATCGGACAACATCTTCGCATTCCCAGTCCTTTGACCAGAAGCTTCCAAATTTGAAGGGTCTACTGGGTTGTTTATTGCGTTCACCTTGAGAGTAGTCAATGAAAATTGGGCAGTGGTCTGAACAGTTGAGCGTCATGTGGGCGATGTGGAACATGCTGAAGAGATTTATCCAATATGTTGAGCCTAGAAATCTATCAAGTCACTCGGCGATGCATGTGCCATCCGTATTACCTCAGAATCATGTGAAAGGGTTACCCGCATATCCCAAATCGACCTGGTCCGCCCTAGTGACCGCGTCCTTAAAATTTGACATCGATGCAGAGTGTGGGACATTTCCGCCTCTTTTTTCCCTATGGAATATAATCTCATTGAAGTCCCCTCTGAAGATAATAGGACATGGAAGCTCATGACGAAGCTTGCAGAGGAGATCCCAAGATTTATCCTTCTCATTATGAGCCGACCACCCATAGAATCCCACAAAGGTCCATGGAAGGGTCTGGTCTGCCTGAATAGTCACAACCATGTGGTGCGAGGAGAAGGAAAATATCTTGATGTCGAGGTGATCCTTCCATAGGAGACAGAGTCCCCTAGAGTGACCTTGTCTGGATACCGGGAGACATCCATGGAAGCCGCATTTCAGAGACATACTAGTGGTGTCCCTGTTTTCTAGTATGGTTTCGGACAGGAAAACCATATCGGGGTGACTTTGGGAGCAATTATGCTAAAGCATGCGATCTATTTGTGGGTTTCCAAGCCCACGACAGTTCCAGCATAAGACAATCATTGATCTAGGCAGGGTTGGGTCTCACCCACCTCCGCCTTTGAGTTTTCGCAACTTTTTATTCCACTCGTTGTTTTCCCTCTCTTTGGGGAGTTCCCCATAGATTGGCATGTTTCAATTCATCTTTTCAAGTCCCCAGGTTTAGGGTCCTCTAGTTTACCATCACTTACTTCACATTTCACCCTTTTCCAGGTTCGACGGGTGATTGGGCCTGGTGGTGAAGTTCCTATCTTTCCCTCTTTATCCTATGTTAGGATGTCTACCATGTTCATTTCTAGGTCAGGGTCAAGATCTGGTGGTTCAGTGTGCATCTTCTTTAGCCTTGACCTTTGTTCTGCAAGATCTTTTGGTGTATACACTAGCTCTGTAAGTGTTGAGGCGGTGTCCTTCAGGGGGGAGGGATAAATTCTATTTTTCTTCTATGTAGTTCAGCTCTCTTTAGGGAACTCTGGCGGTCCAATCCTGATGATCTTTCCCTATTCTGTCCCCTCCTATCTTGTGTGGGCCACCATGAGACGTTCGAGATCCTTTTGTTTTTCTGCCTTAGGGATGAAGGCATATCTAGTCATTTTGGCCTGGAGCCATAGGCCATATTGTAGAATGATATTACCTGCTCCATTCCCTTTCTTTGAGACACACGCTCTTTCCAGATGGCCAAGATGTCCATAAAAAAATTACTAACTAGTAAAACTTAATTTTTAGGAACTAATAATTTTACCATACCAAAAATTAGTTTCTTCTTTATTAATCAAAAGTAACAACAACCCCGAAATAAAATTCTTGGCCTAAAAATAAATCAAACCAAACTAATAAGGTATCATCCACCAAAATCATTAGTCATTGATCATTATCAACCTCTAGCCATATATATCTTTAAAAAATACTTTCTATATGCATGTCAATCAACCTCATTTATTGTATTTTCCATTACAGTAGTAAAATCATAACTTATCCAAAAATAATTCATCATCAATATTGACAATGGGTGTAATGCCCCAAAATTTCAATAATGAAAATTCCTCTTGATATAATTAAATGTCCTAATATGTAAGATGGTTATATAACATATGAACTTACTTGGTTTTATTTTTTTGGATTTTAAAATACATTTAAGAATTATGACCACTACTAATATAGTCGTTGAACATTTACCATGTGATTAGTATAAATATAGGGCTTTAACAAATCCAATTTAATTAGAAAAACGATGTGATGGCCCTATCTAGTAGAATTAATCCATAAGAATCCCATTTGTTGGAGCTCGTAAAGGAGGTGGCGTTATTGGGATTTTCTCTTGACAAAGAACAAGCCAATCTCTAGCATGTTAATCTTAAATGGAACTACCTATGGGAGAAGTGGAAGTTGATAGAGATTAGTACCCGAGTGATGTTATCCAAGCCACCCCAAGAGTCTATCACCATCGCACACCATACCCTCCAGTATTAGGTGGGAGTTATATGGGGTTATGTAACAAGACCCTAGCACTATGATTATGTACATTATTTTTGTATAGAGTATATACATTCATTTTATTATTGTTACTCTGTAAATAGTTTTTAAATAAAAAATAGCATTTTTAGTCTATTTTGATGAATTAATGGATTTTAGAATTAAATAATATTTTAATAAAATATTATTACTAAATTGCTTTGTATTAAATATAAATTATCATATAATTTTTATGAATACAATTTTAATTTTTATTAAGGTTTGAAAGATATTTTTATCAAAACCCATGAATTTTCGATAAATGATGGTTTTTATTTTAGAAATAAAAAATCACATATTTTGAAAATTATTTAGATAAAATTAATATTATTTTTGTAATCAGGAAATTGAAATTATCCAATGGTTAATTTTTCATAATTTTCTGAGATAGTCGAATTTTTGGGTAAAAATTAAATACTTTTTAAATATGTAATGTGTTTTATGACATCATAATGACACAATATTGATGTAATAAAATAATATCAATGAGATTTTCGGAAAATATATATTTTATGATTAAAATTATGTTATTTTAGGTTTGTTTTATTTATTTTACAATGCTTTAGTGGACCCTCCAAGACCTATAAAACATTTCAACTTTTTAAATTAATTTCCTTTAGAGTGTGTCTGACCTCCACATAATAAAGCCTAATATTTTAATAAGTTCTTCCATTGGCCTTTTAGAAAATGTTTTCCAATACCATTTGGAAAAAACCATTGGAAAAAACCATGGGTTGGTTTGTGGTTTTAATTAGTTTAATGTGTGGTGTCCAAAACCTAAGTAATAAAGAATTCCCTCTCTTTTCCTATATAAACCCACCCAAGCTCCCACTTCATCTTCACTAAAATCCCTTGGAGCTCGACCAAAATCTTACTTTATCTCTCTATAATCCTAATAAGGTTCTCCAAGATCCAAATAAACCTCTCTCAAGCCTCTCCCAA
Organism: Viscum album; assembly: GCA_963277665.1. Taxonomy (NCBI): domain Eukaryota; kingdom Viridiplantae; phylum Streptophyta; class Magnoliopsida; order Santalales; family Viscaceae; genus Viscum; species Viscum album. The sequence continues at coordinate 1,266,489,677 of OY728143.1, read as the reverse complement.
GCCTTTGATATCACACTTCCAATTAAGGTATTTCTTCCGTTCTCATTTTTGTCTGAGTTTCTTAATGTTGTTATACCATTTTTTCAATTAAAAATGTTGGGGTATGATTTTTCACATCCCCCATACTTCCCTCCTTATGTTTTAATGATTATAGACCTATTTATATCTCCATAATTCCCCCCATGTACACCCACTACCCTGCTGAAATTCCATCAGGAATTTCACTCTTCGCATTTAAAATCATGCAATTCTTTTGTATTATGAATCTAAATTCCATTACATATGTTGGTACATGTATATATATGAACCCATTATATTTCATTTCATGTACATATTATGAGACACCCCTTTCTCTCTAATCTACCATTTTTATGAATTCTTACGTCACGTCGTTAGGCTACCGAAATTGCACTGTGGTTTTCCAAGCCAAAGTCATTGTGTGGTGAATACTGTGACCATTTCTCTATCAAGGGTATTCACCTTTATTCACATTTACTTATTTATTATAGAGTTTCATGAATTAATTTCACATTACTTTATCATGGAATAAATGATTATGTTTAATGAATCCATGTTATATGATCCATGTGGCACACTTATGCATGAAATGAAATGTTTAAGAAGGGTGTTCCAAGAAAGCACTCTAATGCATTGGGTAAAGATTAGTATCATGATACATTAAGTGAAATGAGGGTTTACTCATTATAATTCAAGTGTAATGATTTTTTACTCATGATTCATGTGCAATGAGCCTTGGCTCATGCTAATACCATGTTAACTGTTGTTTCCACATTTCCATGTTCTGATAATCATGTTATATCATGCCTTTATGTTCATGTTTCTCTTATGCTCCTTTGATATGCCTATTTCCTAACATGTACTGTATTCTTCATGTTATGTCTTTTTTACCCCCTTAATGGGATTTATAGATCACCCTTTTCTTATGCGTGTACTCAGGTTATCCCTTTCAATTCTAAGTATGAAAGAATGTAGTGGTCATGTAAAGGAAGTTTTCAATGAATATGTTGTGTTTTTATGTCCTAATTTGTTATGTAATGTTCCAAATTTCCCAAGACACTAGACCTATTGATCCTCATAGTTGTCTTAAGTTAATGTTTATGTAATAAATCATGTTTATGTGTTTAATAAATAGTAGGTTTGTCATAGTTGGTATCAAAGGATGGGTTTAGTAATTTTGGGATTAAGATTAGAAAAACCTAACGAAGTCATAGATATAAGAATAAGTATAATAAAAACATCCCTAAATTTTTGTGAGTATTGTGTAATTGTTTTATCAATAAAATACATCCCTGTCTGGATACAAGCATGTAGAGGTGGCTCTGGGACAGATGTACCTAGGAGTAAAAACTCTGACAAGGAGTTTTAGGCTTGACCCAGGGTATCCTAGTACACAAAAACTGCCCTTGTTGCACTCTTGGTTGAAACACTCTTGGGGGATATGCTTTGGTAAATTCACAAGATTAATATGAAACATTGTTAAGGGAAAAAAACTCCCCTAAGAATAAATGTTGCGAAGTAGATCATGGATAACATAAATTGAAGCCTATAGATTCATAAGTTAAAGAAATAAAAGTTATTTATAAGTCATCTGTTTTTGTCCTTGGATTACCCTTTATGTGTTACCCCCTAAGTTTTCTTATATTCAATCCAATGGTTAGTTATATGAGGACTCATGCTAACAAATGATGCAAAGATCAATGTGATGACTGTTCTAATGCGATTCCCAATCCAATGGGAGTGGGAATCATGAACTTTGTCACGATACTCTCTCAGTTAACTCGATATTTGAATAGAAACATGGGTCAAGAGAAACGTTCACCCCCCCCCACCCCCAAGTAAGAAAAAGTTACAATCGAGAGCTTTATTAGACAAAGGCCACCTACTTTTAATGGATCATATGATCCATCAATTGCTCAAAAATTGATCAAATTCTTTGAAAAGATCTTCTCCATCCTTCAATGTTCCGAAAAAGAGAAGGTTATCCTGGATTCTTATTGTATGGAAGGTGAAACTGATCAAAGGTGTACATTGATAAAAAAATATGAATCTGGAGAAGGAGATCGAGGCATTAGAATAGAAGGATTTCTGGAAAAAAAAATTCGATAAATATTTTCCTCGCACCCTCCGACTTAAGATGGAAAGGGACTTCCTTTCCCTCATGAAAAAAGATGACAAATCCCTCAGAGTGTGCGAAGAAAACTTTACAAAGATTTCAAGGTATTCTTATGGCTTTATCGTTACCCTCGAATGCAAGGTTGACCACTTCTTTGGTGTACTGAAACCTATCCTATAGAAAGCCCTATCAATTAATGACTTTGATATCTATGAGGAAATTGTCTGATGTGCCCTCATGGTCAAAATAGAGATCGAAAAATATCAGGGGTATCATGGGGATAAGAAGAGTAAGGTGGAATTCAATTCTGGTGGTCCGATGGACTAATCCAATGGTTCTATGAAAATATAGCACCTCACTTTCCAATGGTGCGGAAAGAAGAACCCCAAAAATTGCCTGAAGGGGACGAGGAAATGCTTTAGATGTGGTAGAGAAGGGAACCTAGACATTAAAGGCTAACAAGAAAAACTCGTGGCTATGATAGAGGAGAGGAACGATCTGTTTGACCCTCAATTCATTGTTCATTGCTTCAACTGAAAATAATTGGGGCACCTTACAAATCAATTCCCTAATCCAAGGGTTTTAAGAGGCATCCAACAACCTCCAAGTCAACTAGTGTGAACTTTTTCCATCACCACCGCCGAAGTGAACCCCAACAACAAAGTGGTGACATGTATTCAAGTTATTCATTCAATAATAAAAAAAAACATACTTTTCGATTCAGGTTCAACATATTCTATTATATCCCAACATTTTAGTAGAACAATCCCAACACCACCAGAAATCAAGAGAGTAAGGATTTCAGTAAGTACTGTAAATGGGGAAATCATTACATCCCATGAATATAACTCCTCTCATATCATAATTTTTGGATTGAACTTCCCAGTGAACCTCATCATACTCTCTATAGTGGAACTTGATGCAATTCTCAGCATGGATTGGCTTTCCTTACATAGAGCCCACATAAATTGTTGTTAGAGGTAAATCACTCTCCAAATGGTGAATCGACCCCCAATTCTATAAAAGTACAAGGAGGAAGATGAATCTTCTTTAGCACTATCATCACTAGCATAGATACTACTGGATTATGAGCATGCTTATCTGGCACAGATTATTGAATCTAAGGAAGCAACCGTCCTTGAAGACATGCCTATTGTGAGGGAATTTGTTGAACTATTTCCCGAGTAATTGTCTAGTCTTGCTCCTAGAAGAGATGTTGAATTCTCACTTGACCTTATACGTGGGGCATTGCAAATATCCAAGAATCCATGTAGAATGGATGTTGTGGAGCTTGAGGAGCTGAAGAAACAACTACAAAAGAATCTGGATAAAGGGTTTATATACCCAAGTGCTTCCCCAATGGGGGAACCATTCCTCTTCATCAAGAAGATGGATGGGTCAATACACCTTTTCATTGATTATTGTGAGATCAACAAAATCACGTTAAAGAAAAAGTATACTCTTCCACGAATTGATGACTTGTTCAATCAGCTACATGGAGCACAATACTCTTCCAAGTTTTTTTTGTAGTCAGGATATTACCAAGTAAGTGTGAAGAAGGAGAATATCCCCAAGACTTATTTCTGTATAATGTAAGGGTACTATGAATTCATAGTAATTCCTTTTAGACTCACCGATACTCCAACAATATTCATGTACTTAATAAATATAGTCTTTAGAGATTACCTCAACAAATTTTTGGTAGTCTTTATAGATGATATTCTAATATACTTAAAAACCAAGGAGGATCATGAGGATCATATAAGAATTGTACTAGAGACCTTGAAAAAGGATAAGGTCTATCCAAAGTGTAGCAAGTGTGATTTATGGTTTAAGGAAGTCTCATTCTTGGGTCATATCATCACAGTCAATGGGATATCTGTCGATCCCTCAATGATAGTTACAAATGAGGGATGGTCGAGGCCAACATCAGTGATAGATATCCATAACTTCCTGGGGTTAGCTAGTTATTATCACCTATTTTTGAGAAATTTATTACAATTTTTCAACCCTCTTACCAAGATAACATGGAAGGGGGGAAAGTTTCATAGAGTTATGAATGCGAAGATAGATTCAAGGAGTTGAAAAGGAGGCTTATCGCTATGCTCATGCTCACACTACCCACAAATAGAGAACTTTTTGTGCTATTTAGTGATGCTTTGAAGAAGGGAATGGGTTGTGTGTTGATGCAAAATGACACAGTCATTGCTTATGCTTCAAGGTAATTGAAATTTCATGAGAAAAACTATCGAGCACATGATATGGAGTTGGATGTAGTAATTTTTTCTTTAAAATATGGCAGCATTACCTCTTTGGGGATAAGTGTAAAATATATACGGACCACAAAATCCTTAAGTATATATTCACATAGAAAGAGTTGAACATGTGCCAACGAAGATGGTTAGAGATGATCAAACACTTTTACTGCTCAATCCATTGTCACCCTCGGAAAGTGAACAAGGTGGCAGTTGTTATAAGTATAAAGGACCCAGTGATTCTATCATTGAAGTGAATTGAAAAGGATCCAATATTCTTAGATTTTATAAAGATGGAAAGAGGAATCATAAAGAAGGGAACATCATCAATCCTCTCACAAATTATTTCCCAACCATCTCTTTTGGAAAGGTTAAAGGACGTTGAAAAGGATGATGTGGGAATTCCGAAGAAGGTGGAAACTATCAAAAAATAGAAATACTCAGACTTCAATGTCAATGAAGAAGGAATTTTGTGATTTGGGTCAATACTATGTGTTTCATTGAATCTGTAGTTAAAAAAGGAACTTTTGGATGATGAACATAGTTCAAATTTCTTTATTCACCACGGAAAGATAAAGATATATCGAGATCTCTGAGAGAATTATTGGTGGGATAACATGAAGAAATAGATCGCTTAGTATACATCAAAGTGTCTGGTATGTGAGCAAGTGAAGGCTAAGAGATAGAAGTCTAAGGGGATGATGCAACCATCACCCATACCATCATGGAAATGGGAGAACATCACCATGTTATTTGTCACTGGACTTCCAAATACATCCAAAGGAAACAATGATATCCGGGTTCTTGTGGATCATCTTATAAAGACTGCACACTTCATTACAATTCGAGAGGATTTATCATTAGATCAACTGGGACAGATATACATCAGAGACCTGGTAAGGCTTCATGGAGTACCACTATCGATTGTATCTGAATGAGATCTAAGAATCACCCCTATGTTTTGGAAGCATCTTCAAAATTCTCTAAATACTGAGATAAACTCCAATATGGATTATCATCCTCAAACTGATGGCCAATCTCAACAGACTATCCAAACACTTGAGGACATGTTGAGAGCATTCTCAATAGAATTCAAAGGGGGATGGGGTCAACATCTTTCTCTGGTTGAGTTCTCTTACAATAACAGTTTTCACTCAAGTATCCAAATGGCTCATTATAAAGCCCTATATGGGAATAGGTGCAGAACACTGACATGTTGGGGTGAAGTTAGGGAGAAAAAACTCCTAGGTACTAAAATGGTCAAAGAAGTGGTGGAGAAGGTTAAGACCATCCAGCAGCACATTAAAGATTCTCATAGTTGATAAAATATCTATGCTAATAATCATCGATGAGACCTAGAGATTGGTGTCTGAGACAAGGTATTCCTCCATATATCACCATGGAAGAGAGTTATGAGATTTGGGAAGAAGGTGAAGCTTGTTCCAAGGTACATCGGCCCTTTTGAAATCATTGATCGCGTTGGATAAGTATTCTATCGATTAGAACTCCCACTAAACCTATGTCAATTACATGATGTATTCAATTTATCACTATTTAGGAAGTACATACCTGACTCATTTCATGTACACAATCCAGAGGTGGTACCATTGGAGAATGACCTATCATATAAAGAGGAGTCTATGAAGATCTTAGATCATAGGAAAAACGTTCTACAAAATAAAACAATGCCCCTTGTGAAAGTGTTGTGGAGAAACCACAAGTTTGAAGAAGAAAATGTGGAAAAAGGCGATGAATAAGAGTTACCTGTATCTATTTTAAGGTGGGAAAAGGAAATTTCGAGGGTGAAATTTCTTAACAGTGGAAGATTATAATGACCCAAAATTTTATTAATGAAAATTCCCATTGATCTAATTAGTTGTCTTATTATGTAAGATGTTTATATAACATATTCACTTCCTTGGTTTTATGTTTTTGGATTTTAAAATACCATTAATAATTGTGACTGTTGAAAATATAGTCATTGAACAGTGGTCACATGATTAGTATAAATATAGGGCTTTAACAAATACAATTTACTCAAACAAAGGAAGTGATGGCTCCATCCAATATAATTTCTCCATACAACGCTCATTTATTGGAGCTAGGAAAGGTGGTGGAATCATTAGGCTTCGCTCTTGACCAATCCCAATCTAAGCTTCAACACATTAAGCTCGAACGGAACTGCCTACGGGAGAAGTGGAAGTTGATAGAGATTACCATCCGAGAAATGTTATCTGAGCCACCCCAAAAGTCTGTCACTATCGCACACTATACCCTCCTATCTTATGTAGGTGTTATATGTGGTTTTGTAACAAGACCCTAGCACTTTGATTATGTACATTATTTTTTTAAAGAGAATATACATTCATTCTATTATGGATACTTTGTAAATAGTTTTTAAAGAAAAAATTGCATTTTTAGTCTATTTTGATAAATTAATTGATTTTTGAATTAAATAATATTTTAATAAAATATCATTAATAAATTAATTTTTATTAAAAATAAATGATCATATAATTTTTATGAATATAATTGTAATTTTATTATGGTTTGAAAGCTATTTTCTTCCAAACCTGTGAATTTTTTATAAATGATGGTTTTTATTTTAAAAGTAAAAAAATCACATATTTATAAAATTATGTAGATAAAATGAATATTATTTTTGTTATCAGAACTTTGAAATTATCCAATGGTGGATATTTCATATTTTTTTGAGATATTCGGATTTTTTGGTAAAAATTAAATATCGTTTAAATATATAATGTGTTTTATGACATCATAATGAACCAATAGTGATGAAATAAAATACTATAAATGATATGTTTAGACAATATATGTTTTAACATTAAAATAATTATATTTTAGGTTTGTTTGGTTTATTTTACAAAGCATTAGTGGACCCTCCAAGACTTATAAAACATTTTAACTTTTTAAATTAATTTCCTTGAGATTGTGACTCACCTCCACATAAGCAAGACTAATATTTTAAGAAGTTCGGTCATTTTACATATAAAATAATTTTTTATACTCCCCTTTAGATAAAATCATGGGCAAAAACCATGGGATGGTTTTTGGTTTTAATTAGTTTAATTTGGGGTGTCTAAAACCTAAATAATAAACAATTCACTCTCTTTTCCTTTATAAACCCACCTAGGATCCCACTTACTCTCCAATAAAAGAATTTTGAGCTCGACCAACCTCTTACCTCCTCAATTTAGAGTCCCCCTTAGGTGTCCCAAGCTCCCAAGAAGCCTCTCCCAAGCCTTTGGGATCACACTTTCAAGTAAGGGTTTTCTTTCTTTCTCATTTGTGTCCATGTTTCTTAATGTTGTTATACCATTTTGTTTTCAATTAAAAATGTTTGGGTATTATTTTACACCTCCCCCATACTTATATAATTATTTTTTAATGATGATATACCTCTATATCTCTTGTTAATTCCTCCCATGTACATCTGTTACCATGCTGAAATTCTGTAAGGAATTTCTCTCTTCTCATTTACATTCAAAAAATTATTTTGTATTATGAATCTAAATTCCATTAAATATGTTAGGACATGTATATATATAACCCCCTTAATTTTCATTTCATTTACGTATTATGATACACCCCTTTCTCTCTAATCAACCTTTTTTATGAATTCGGATGTCACGTCGTTATGCTGTCGAAATTGCACCGTGATTATCCAAGCCAAAGTCATTGTGTAGTGAATACTATGCTCATTTCCCTATCAAGGGTATTCACATTTTTGAACATTTACATATTGATTACAGAGTTTAATGTATTAATTCCACATTCCTTTATCATGGAATAAATGATGATTTTTAATGAATCCATGTTATATGATTCATGTGTCACACTTATGCGTGAAATGAAATGATTAAGAAGGGTGTGTCCAAATAGCGCTTCAATGCATTGGGTAAAGATTAGTATCATGATAAATCAATTAAAATGAGGTTTTACTCATTATAATTCAATTTCAATGACGTTTTACTCATCCTCTATGTGAAATGATCCTTGGATCATGATAATACCATGTTAAGTGTTGTTTCCACATTTCCATGATATGATAATCATGTTATATCATGCCTTTATCTTCATGTTTCTATTATGCTTCATTGATATGCCTATTGCTTAACATGTATTGTATTCTTCATGTTATTTATTTTTTACTCCCTTACTAGACTTTAGAGCTCACCCTTTTCTTATGAATTTCCTCAGGTTATCCCTTGCAATGCTAAGTATGAAAAAATGTAGTGGTCATGAAAATGAAGTTTTCAATAAATATGTTGTGTTTTTATGCACTAAGTTGTTATGTAATGTTTCTAATTTTCTAAGACACTAGACCTCTCAATCCTCATATTTGTTGTATTTTTCTATTTAGTTAATAAATCATGTTTATGTGTGTAATAAATATCAGTGTTTTCATAATGGTTGAAAATGTTGAACATGAAATTTTGTGAGCACATAAGTCTTAAATTCCATTAAATGATTCCAAACCTCATTAAATTTACCCTTTCTTCTTTACCATGGTATATTTTACCCCATGGGTTCTCTATTGTCCTTATGCATCACCTATATAGTATTGTGAATTATAGGTTTCCCCACACAAAGAGACACAATCTCACCTATTATATCTTTTGATATAAACTTCTATGGTTTATAATGTATAAGTCACAAAATAGTTCTATTTATATGACCATTTTATAGATTTTACAAGACATGTGAGCCTAAAATAAATGACATGATAGTCTTAGTCATATGACCATAATCTATAAGATAATTGTCCCAGTTCCTTGGACATAAAATTGATAACACTAGTATTTATCACATGACCTTGTAATTAGAAATACAAATTTATAAAGATAAGTTCCAAATATTTTCATATTCATTTAAATATGAATTGAATCTATATGAGTTATGAATCCCCTTCATGGGATTTTTTGTAATCCCTCTTACAACCCAATCCAGAAACTATGTCACCTTTAAATTCCATCTATTTTACCCTTAAACCATCGTTGATGACCCTTAACTATAGTTTACTATTAATCATACCTATATAACCACAAATCATACTATATAATTTTTTCTTCTTGGATAAAAAACAATACCAAATATTCAGGTCTTCTTAGGAGATTGTAAATCCCGAGGTACTATTAATTTATCTTGAATTGTATGAAACACCAAAATATCATTATTTATATCCACCTAGGAGACCATAAAATAAATTTCACCATTCATAAATTTTGGATGAAATAAATCTTCACCATTGCATTTTTTTCTCATATCAGATCTTAAATAATAGAATACCATTAAATCCTCCATAGATTTTATGAAATCCTAGCATACCTTTAAATCCTCAGTGAATGCATCAAAACATTCTTGGATAGAAATGAACTCTAAAATGATATTTATGTTTTACCAGGGGACCTTAACACCAATATAATAAACTATATATTATTTGGGGGTGATCTATGTATGTGATTACTATATTTTTAACCACTTTAAAACAACCATGATGGAATTTAATTCTAGATAACATTACAATACACAATGAAAATATAGTATAACAATAAGAATGCACATCTCCATGACATAAGAATGATATTCCCTAAAAAATTAAAGTATTGAAATTTAATTTAAAATAGTTTCCATTAAAATTCTTATGCTTCAATATATCATGGTCATAATGGGTTTTCTTTTTGATTAGTAAGAACAAAATTTATGGTAAACTGGAATATAATCAATCATATTTGTATGATTTTCTTTAAAATAATCATAAATTTATACCTTAATAAAGAGTTCTCCATCATATTTTCTATTTCTATTTCAGACAGTGAAACTCTGATCATGAATTATAGTGAATGATGGAATATCTTAAAAAATACAATATACGAAAGAAAAAGTCAATATTTTACACTTTCAAACAAAGGATTGTAATTGACAAATTATAAATGATAAAACAGATCATAATATTTTTTTATGGTACCTAATTCAATCAATTCCACTAATTCTATTTTCTTTAGATTGTTAATTGCTTTAGACTTTCTAACACATTTTTTTGAGAAATTTAATTCCACAACAGTGTTGGGATTCGAACAACTATGAAACTGATCAAGAACTCATCCTCCTAAACTAAAAATGGACTCTGATGGTACTATAGTTAAAGGAATTACTAGAATATCTCTAGAAATGAATGTGAAAACATGATACTTTCTTTACTTTACTTTCTACCAACATAAAATATCAATTCCATCGAAATCATCATTACAATCATCAATCTCTATATATATTTCTTTTTCATTCATTTTTTATGTCGATTTCCTTTTCCTTTTCTTTAATATGTTTTCATTTTTCATTTATAATCATCCTCGCTATTGGTAATAGCATCATGAATATGTGACTATTGATGAGAAGCTGACTCACATTTATCAACAACTTGAATGGGACATTTATATTTTTAAAACTCATAAAGATTATTCAACCCCTCTATTAATTTACTAATCAACTCATTTGTGTCTTCATTATCAAACATCATTTCAAAATTATCCAAAAAATACTCTAATTTTATATCAGGGGTCAATAAAAAATGCATAAGTAAGAGAGAATTAAAATTGGAACCAATACCACAATAATTTTCCAACATACACTTCATTTCAATATCCATTTCACTCACAGTAATATTATAACTCTTCATCCATTTCTATAAGCGGTACGAAATAAAGTGTGACCTGTTATATGCATAGAATCAGATAAATCAATAGTGTTATAATAATTTTTTTTATAAACTTGACAAATACATGAGTATGCCCCCAATAAAATATTGTAGTATCCCCACCTTCATAGACAAGAGCACTCCTAAAACATGAATCCTCCTCAAGGTGAATGAATACATTCCCATAATTCTATACAAAATCCAACATAAAGTAACATGAATTTCACCTAGTGTGAACGTAAACAATTATGGCCTTTTTATGAGTAATTTTTAACACCTTAGCTATTCTCTTGAAAAGATCAAATCTAGATGGTGAACATCCCCCAAATTTCAAGAAACTAGGATTCTAGCAATTGATGTTGGTTTTTCCTCTATCCCATCACTAACAATAAGGTGTAAAATATATGCATAGCATCTCATATGAAAATACACTCCAATAATAATAGTCTCATTCTAATCAGTAACCCTTCTCACAAAATAACTAATCTCTTTATTATTAAAACTAGAGTTTTCTACTGTAACAGTATTAATCCTATCAATCCTCCATTGTTTCAATGACTGTTCTAAATCTCGGCCAATTTTTTCCCCTTTATGATCTATAACAAGACAAAACTGGATAATTTTTTTACATAAGACCCAATTATCATCAATGAAATGTGTAGTAACACATATATAATTCATATTATGAACTGAATTCTATGTTTTGGTAGTGAGACATACCATATGAGAGAACCTATCAAACACATACATCAATTTTTATTTATCAATCAAATATAACTACATGAAATCCCCAATAGCTTTTTTTCTAGATGGAAGTTGAAATTGAGGGTTAAAATCTTTAATAAATTCTCTAAAACCTTAATTCTCAACATATTTAAATGATAACTAATCAATTATTATCATTTAACAATATTTATTCTTCACTCTTCATGGTTAAAATAAGCTACTGAAATTTTAACTATCCCATAATCCTCATCTGCATGCATCTCTCTAAGACCAATAGTGGTTTGACTTTTGTCAAGATTTTTGTTGGGATTTTTGTTTCACCATATCGAATTAATAATCAAATTACAACTTATATGTTGGCCTTATATGAAATAATAATATTTTCCACAATAATTACAAACAACCCTTCCATTTTTCTTATGAAAATGGTCCCATTATTGAGAAACTCTAGAACCATTATAACATTTAGGAATTTTTACCATACCCTCAGTTTATTCAACCGGTATGCTACCCGTTATTTCAATAATTGAAGTTTCTTATTGTAGTAGACCCCATCTCACTTAGGGTTCTTGGGGAAACTAGAGGATTTGAAACACCTTACTTGTGAAAGGATAGGTGTTTTGTTTTCTACAAAATATCCAACATGGAATAAGTTTGTTGTCGAACACCCATAGTAAAAGAAGAAGACATAAACATAACAACATAATGAGTAAGATAATTAGAGGAACATGATAAAAACAAATATTTAATTAATAGTTCCACCAGATAGAACACAAGACAGATAGGAGTATAGTTGGCAAGCTAGGATGGATTTATCCCGATCACTTGTGATGGAATTTTTCTGAGGAGGAGGCGAGTGGGGAGAGGAGGAGGAAAGGATTAGAATAAGAGGAGGGATTCCTGTCTCCTATAAGGTAAGTTTTAAGGAACAAGATTATGGTTTTTCCGCATGTGAGGTAAGGTTGGGGTTAAGGGGAGGAGGAGGAGAGGAGGATGGAATCTGTTCGGAGAGGACCTGAACAAGGATAGGAGGAGGAAGGGAGTATTGAACAGGAGGAGGGAGTCCATCCACTTGTGAGGGAAGTAGGAATGAAGTAGGGGGAGTGGAGTAGGATTTTTCTGCATGTGAGGGACGTTTGGAGAGGGAGAGGATGTGAGGAGGAGGTGAGAAAAAGGTAGGTAGGGAATTAGGGTGGCCAGCATGTCGGGTCATGACATGAGGTGAGTGTTTTTTTAATACACCCATGGGTCATCAATTCGGGCTGGGTCTATATGTATCCAACCTAATACCTGACTCGACCCGACTCGACCCATGCACGGTTCAACCCAATAAAAATCCAACCCGACCCAATTGGGTCAAGTTAGACACCCCTATTATACATTGATTATAGAGAAATAAATTTTATTATGATAAAAAAAAATTATCCTTTACCTCATATTGATTAATTTTTTGATCAACATCATGGAGATCAATATTTTTCAAAGGTTAATTTTCAATATTTATATCATCAATTTTGAGTAATAAAGTAATATATTACAAATATAGAACTTCGAATGAGGTATGGACATTACAAGTTTATAGTAATATTATTTGGATGGGAAAATGTACCCTCTATTTACATAGATCTAAGGAAAATAGTATTCAAGGAATATCTTGATGAATTTTTTTTTGGTATTTAAGATTTTATCTTATTGTTCCCCATGAGAAATGAGGACAATGATAATTTATTGTAGATTCTTCTGAAGACTCTTACAAGAAAAGGTTTATATGGTAAATTTAATAAGTGAGAATTCAAGCTTCAAAAATTTTCTTTTACTACATATATTTTCTCTAAATATGGAATCTCATTTGGTTATTTGAAGAAAAATGTAGTACAATAATGGACTACATTAACAAATATAACTAAGGTACGTATTTTCATTGTTTTGGTAGGTTACTGTTAGAGATTCATTCAAAAAAAATTCTTGATTGGATAAACTATTAACAAAGATTACTCTTAGAGGGGTTAAGTTTATATGTAAAAATTAATGTGAAGAATGTTTTGAATAATTTAATAGGATATTGTGGAATGATTCTATTTTGACTCTACCATTAAGACATTATGGATTTATAATATATAATGATTAATTGAATAAGTTAATTGGTTGTGTCCTTATACGTAATGATAAATTCATTTCTCATGCATCCAAGAAAGTAAATAATCGTGGACAAAACTATCACACTCATGATATTGAGTTAGTAGTTGTAATCATTTCTTTTAAGATATGAAGTCATTATCTCTACAATGAAATATTTGAGATATAAACTGGCCATAAGAGTCTAAATTTCATATTTTCATAGAAATAGCTCAACATTAGGAAAATATGATTTCTTGAGTTACTAAAGGATTATGATTGCTAAATACACTACCATTCTAGGAAGGAAAATAAGGTAAATGATACATTGAGTAGGAAGGATCATAGAGTTATGAAAAAAAATAATGATCAACAAGGATCCTATGTTTTTAGATTTAATAAGGATAGATTTTTGATTTAATAAGGAAGGGGAAATATCACCCTTTTTTCAAAGTATTTCCAAACAATATTTATTGGAAAAGATAAAATTTTTTCAATATGATGTTGAGAATTTTCATAAGAAAATTAAATCCAAAAAAGATAGAAAATTAGAATACTTTTTATATGAAGTTGCTATTCTAAAATTTGGATAGAAACTACATGTTCCTTATCTACCTAATCAAAAGTAGTAATTATTGGATGATAGAAATAGTTCAAATTTCTATATACACCATGGTAGCACTAATATTTATAGAGATTATAAGGAACCTTTTTTGTATGAAAATATGATGTGGGAAATTGTTGATTATGTGTCAATATATTTGGTTACAATAGGTGAAGGCTGAGAGATACAATCCTAGAGGTTTTATGTATCCTCTTCCTATTCCTACATAGAAATGGAATGAAATTAATACAGATATTTCCCTTGGATTACCAGAGACTCCTAGAAAAAATAATTTGATATGGTTTATTGTTGACCAACTTACCAAATCTACGCAGTTATTCACTATAAAAAAAGATTTTCCTATGGATCACCATATATGAATTTATATTAATGAATTTGTAAGACTTCATGGTGCACCAATTTTAACTGTGTTGGATCATGATCCATGATTTACATCGAAAATATGGAAAATTATTCAGAAGGCTCTTAATACTGATCATTATTTTAGAAAAAATTATCAACCTCAAAAAGACGGGCAGTCATAAAGGACAATCAAAACATTATAAGATAAGTTTAGGTCATGTTATCTTTACTTTAAAGATATATGAAATTATTATTTACCTTTAGTATAGGTTTTATATAACAATAGCTTTCATTTGTGTATTCAAATGGCACCATATGAAGCATTATATAGAAATATAATTCATGATCCATCTTGTTGGGATGAAGTTGGTGAAAGGAAGCTTATGGGTTTAAAACATATATAGGAGAAAAAATAAAATGTTAAGACTATTCAAACACATATCAGAGAAGATAAAAATTGGAAAAATTGTTATGTTAATAACAGGATGAAGTATTTTAAATTTCAAGTGGGATATTAAGTTTTCTTGAAGGTATCTCCATATAAGGGTGTTAGAAGATTCATTACGAAAAGAAAACTAAGCCCCATGTACATCATACCTTTTGTAATCCATGAAAGAATTGTTGTTGTGGATTACTATTTAGCAATTCCACCTAACCTTTCAAAAGTAAAAAATGTGTTATATATTTATTTATTAAGGAAGTATATTCCAGACCCGATGCATGTGTTAAATTATAAATAAATTGAATTGGAACATAAATTATCTTAATGTGAAGATCCTATCCAGATTATAGATACTAGAGAACAAGTTTTGGTGAATCATTCGACTTATCTGGTAAAGGAACTTTGAAAAAATAATAAGATAATAGAGGCCATGTGGGAACTTAAGGATGTTGAGTCAAAATGTATTTCAAATTTCCCATCAAGAATTTATTTTGGAAATCACAAACTACACATATCATAATCATATATATTTTTTATCATGTTTATTGTTTTAAAATTGTAATCACTGACATTGTCTTTATTATATGTTTTATTTTATCATAATCATGTATGTTGTTCACTCACATTGTTTTATATGTTGCTTCACAATTGTAATCAAATTATGTCTTACATCGTAATTAGGAATCATAATCTGATTGCATATTGCATTGTAATCAGAAATCGTATCCAAATTATGCACTAAATTGTAATCATAAATCGTATCCAGATTATGTCTTACATCGTAATCAGGATTTGTAACCAAATTATATACTACATCAATTCCACATGCATTGTAACTACATGCATTGTAACCACATCCATTGTAACCAGGTTAAGTACTGCATCGTAATTATGTATCGTAACTAGGTTAAGTACTGCACTATAATCATGAATCGTAATCGGATTATGAATTTGTATCATAATCTTGAATCATAACCATGTTATATATCATACTCCTATAAATTCATTATATTCATGTATCAAAATCAGATTAAATATCATGCATTGTAACCATGTTAAGAATCATAACCAGATTATAAAGTGTAATCACGATATGAATTGTTTTCTTGATAAGCCTAATAACCTAGTTATGTATTGTATTTTTTTAATACATTACACTCTTATAATAACTTCAATAACGATTATATCTTACTCACACTCATTATTTCATACTTTTGTACATACTATTTTCGAACTAAAATGATGTCGTTATGTTGGATATTTACCAATTAAAATGATGACTTGTATTCGGTTTGTTTTGACCGTTGTATTGACAAGTGTCCAAGTCCCTCTGAGTTTTTTTGGAGAAATATGACTATTGAGGAAATATGACCAATATAACCTGAAGACTATAAATAGGAGGTCAATTGAACCCGAATAAATAAATTTTTCTTCAATAAAGTTCTATAGAGAGATATAGTGACTTCTCTCTTACTTCGTACGAAAGGCTTGAAGAAACAAGAAGTGAACATCATGTCCCATGTTATTGTATTTCTATAAGTTATTTTTTTCTACTTTGTGTGACCAGTCATTATGATAATGATCTAGGGATTCTGAGGATAGGAAGACATATTGTCGATCATCGTATCAATGGATTTCAGTTGCTTAAAAGACAGAGGTGTTGATTACCTTTTTAATCGAGGGCTTTCGATGATAGAAATATAGTCGTACTAATATTCATATTGAGGGCTTACTAGGGTGGTGGTTAGATAGACCTTTTACCCTAAGTGAAAGGATAACCTACTATTTGCGATAAATGAATTGTAATACTTTTACATTTCCACTTCTATTTGTATTAGAAAGAGAATTGTATTGTTTCCACTTTCTTTTCATATTCAATTCAATTGTAATTGTTTCAATTATGATTCATATTGGATTAAAATATTCTATATGATATATGGTAGAATCATTAACATTGGTATTTGTAACACCTCGACCCCAGTTACCCAGAGTCGGTGCATTATTACATAACATTTGCATGATCACAAAAGATCAAGTCTCGAAAGACCGATTAGTTTAGTAGCCCTGGAATCAATAGATACAATCATAAAGTTTACATTACATCGTAAAGTGAAAACTAAAACAACATAGTCTCCATATTCCACACTCATATCCACTCATACTATCCCTTTAGGTCATTCATAAAATAATTCTTCACATCCTGGGAAAAATAAAACATAGAAAGGAGTGAGCTCAAATGCCCAATAAGAATAACAATATAGCAGAAACTTTCATAAATAAGCGTAAACCTTTAAGGCGATGTATAACTAAAACAAAATCCTTTTAAACGTGAACTTCAGCATGATATGGAAGAAATAAAATAAAATAATTTCATTTACTTATTCACATGGATATTCTACTATTCTAATAATCACATACAATATCAATAACCACTTTCATAATGATAGAATGCATAATGCCAGACTATCATAACCACGTAGCCAAGTCCTCGTGCCAAGACCACAAATAAGATTTTGTCAAGGCATCATTCCAAGACACTAGTTCGTCTCATGAGACCTACCGATGCATCTAGGATCTATATCGGGCTCCACCCGTCACTTATTAAGTCTAATGCATTCCTCATATGAACAGGTTTAAACATAACATAAACATTCGTATTAAAAATAGCATATGAAATGTCAATACTTTCTCCATAAACCATTAATGCTATAAAAATAACACATCTACAACCAAACATATCACAAAACCTTCAATACAATATGGATGTTTTGTATCATAATAAATCAACTTCAAATAATCTTAAAATCCATCAAAGGATGTTGACATAGACGAAATCAAAACTATTTGGGAGAAATATCTCATTTTTGAAATCATTTAAAAGTCACATAATTATAAAAGAAAACATTTACTTTAAAAAATATTCTTATAAGCTTGTAATGGAATCTTTGACGATTTTATAAAGGCAGAAAATACCCACACCCATCGTATAAGTTAAAAAGAAATACATTCTTACCTTAATTCTGTCGAAAAGGTTAAAAAGGACCTTATTTGGAAAACGATGGAAATATTCCTTTATAAACATATTATAAAAAGGAAAACAAGGGTAAAAATGACTTTAACCCATATTTTGTAAAATAGAAAGAATGTTTTGAAATACATTTTTAAGAAACATGGGTGTGGATGATAAAGAGGTCCCAGTAGATACTTACGTATAAACAACCTCGGATAATGAAGAGATTGTCAAATAAACCCTTACCTTGTACTTTTTCTTGGATAATGGTAGGTTAACCTCCTGTATAATGGTGAAATAATTGTTATTAAATTATACAAGAATCATATACATTAATATTATATCATATATGATCTTTTAACATTTCTTTGTTAATAATATCTTAGTATTATCGTTGTTTCGGGTGTTAACTTACTCGTTTTATTTTATATGTTTTGTTACATAAGCCATGTTCATTATGGATAGGTTGTATCTTATTCATATATATAATGATATAAAGGCTTTAAACATTATTTTTAATCATAAAATGATAATTAGACTTCTATGGATATGATGGGGAATGAATCTCATCGTGTTCGTGGAGACGGTAGTCTATACGTACGCACGAGCGACAATATCATTATTTTGATATTAAAATAATATATAATTGGATGGTATATCATATATATAGAATAATTATCATGTTATATTTATTATTTACATGAATTACACATCATTATTATACCCATCCAAATAATAATGTTATGAATAACAATTACACCACGATGTGGAGACGGTAAGTCGTACGTATGCACGTATGGTGACATGTCATTCAATGGATAGATAGAATACTGAATATGGCTGTACCATATTTATAATAACATACTAGTATATAGAAGATACCATATTTATTATTCTATAATGGGAATAGCAAAGAAATAATAAGTTGAAGAAGAAAGGAACTTGAAAGATGGTGGTGAAAACATTACCTCTCCTTCAGGTTCTTCCTTTTGATTTGATAAAAAGGGCTCTTTAGGATGGCTTTATGATAAAAATAAGGCCTCTAGGTAGATTTTGTGGAAGTTGAGAGAATATCTAGGTAGGGTTTGACTGATCCAAAAGGCTCTGAAAGAGTGAATTAGAGAGAAGGGGGAGTGCCCTTTTATAATAGGGTTGAGGGGATCCTTTGGAAAAGCTAGAAATATTATTTTATAATAAACTCATATTCAGTTTCCAATGGATCCAAAGTGGATTATTTAAAGTTTAAGGTGTGGGTGGGTAGAAATATTTTCAACCAATAGATTTTAGACAAGTTTGGGTCACTATATTAACCTTATCATTTATATTTAACTCTTAGTTAAATAGTTTGACATTTACCATGTCTCTTTGTATTTTTATATTATATACTTAATAAACATACTATATACCTCCAAGAGACCCCCATGTGGTCCATTAATGATACACCTATCATTATATAAGTCCTTTCGCAGAACCTTATATTTTTAGAAATATAATATCAATTAATAATATAATATCTGTTTTAAAAACTCTTTTATGTCAATTTTGACACTATTGGGTATTTTGTTTTTGATAAATTCATAACAGCATTATTACATTGAAAGAAATTTATATAAACAATAATAATATTTCATATTAACCTAGAAAATTGTTTTAATTTATAAAAAGTCTCAAATTATATTTATTTGGGTATTTATAATATCAATTATCTTAATCTTTCATTAATACGATAATTAATGCATCATCATTGTGTCTTAAATAAATTAACGTATTTAATGTTTAAAAATTATAAATAAAATACCATTACGTAGGGAATAATTTTATATTTCTAATTAATATTTATAATTGAATTTATCTTATGTATAACCCTATATTAAAAATGTTTTAGTTATTAAACTTTGATTTTAACTCTTTTAACTCTTCTTTGAATTAAATAATAATAAATGTCCTAATCTAATACAAGTGGACCTAAATGATATTCTTTTATTCCTAAGGTTGTTTTTGGTCGAGATACACTTTTCCAATAGAATTATGACATGTTTTAGGGTAATATTAATATCATTTTTACCCTTAATTACCCTATTTACTTTTAACCATGGTAAATAAAAGTAAAAAGTTATTATTCACAAAAAATTATTTTTATCTTATTGAACCATATTTTACTCCTTAATATTAATTTTTCCTCTCATATTTTCAAAATTACACTCACAAAAGTGGTAAAATTATGTTTTATTTGAATTTCAAAATTCTCCTAATAGGTGGGTAAAAGACGGTGAAAAGTTCAATAAAATTTTTATATATCTAAAATTATTCTAAACTAACTCCAATGAATTACATTGAACTTATATAGGTATTATGTATCCATTTTGACCTTAATTAAATTTAATTAAAATAAATAATTATTTAAATAAAAATTTGCTTTTAAACTATAACTTAGTGTTTTTTCACTATTCATCAAAAATTGAATGTTTTCAGAAAAATACCAAAAATTCACCCTAACCTAATTTCGATATTCCGAATCCTAAAATGAAGTCCATTTTGAAAGATAAAATTTTAAAAAATTTAAAAATTGGGTATTACTATTCATAACTGCTAGTTTGATTGGTTGTGGTGTGTGTTAGAACTTGTAGTTGCGTACAACACATGCTACTGTATTATTCAAAAAGAAGCGTAATGTGGAAGCTTGGGGTGTTACATTCTCCCCTCCTTCAAATAATTTCATCCTTAAAATTTCTAGAATAATACTTCATGAAAAGACTCGGGTGGTTCCTCATCATAAGTTCCTCAGGTTCCCATGTTGTCTCTTCCATCTTATGGTTCCTCTATTGAACTTTTACCAGACGATTTGTCCAGTTTCTCAGCACTTGTTCGCTGGTATTAAGAATCTTGATGGGCTCTTCACAATAAGACAGATCAGGTTCCTGTTCTAATTCCTCATAGGTGAGTACATGCGTTGGGTCAGGCATGTATTTTCTCAACACTGATACATGGAACACATCGTGAACTTTGGAGAGACTTGGAGGCATTTCCAAACGGTAAGCTACAACCCCAATTCGTTCTAGAATTTCAAAAGGTCTGATGTACCTGGGACTCAATTTAAGTTTTTTACCAAAATGTGTAACTCCCATCTATGGAGATACCTTCAGGAAAACATGATCTCCTACCTAAAATTACAAATCCTTACTTCTATTATCGGTATAGCTCTTCTTCCTACTTTGAGCTGCTTTGATGTGGTTTTGGATTACCTTTACCTTTTCCATCGTTTCCTCCACTAGTTATAGGCCTACAAGTTTTCTTTCACCAACGTCATCCCAACAGGTTGGTGTCTGACATCTCTTTCCATATAACGCTTCATATGGTGCCATTTGAATACTTGAATGGAAGCTATTGTTATAGGAAAATTCTACCATAGGTAAGTATTGATCCCATATACCCTGAAAGTCATGTGAGTATGATCTCAACATGTCTTCTAAGGTTTTATTAGTCCGTTCAGATTTTCCATCTATTTGAGGGTGGTAGGCAATGCTCAAACGAAGTTCATTATCCAAGACCTTCTGAAGACAATTCCAGAATTTTGAAGTAAAACGGGGATCATGATCAGAAACAATTGATAGGGGTACTCCATGAAGTCTCACATCTTCATTAATATATAGTCTTGCTAGACATTCAAGTGGTAGATCTTCACTTATATCAATAAAATGTTCTGACTTGGTAAGACGATCAATAATGACCCATATTTCATCGTTCCTTCTAGGAGTCTTTTGTAGTCCCATGACAAAGTCCATCGTGATATTATCCCATTTCCACTCAGGTATTGGAAGAGGTTGCATGAATCCTCCAGGATATTGCCTTACAGATTTCACTTGTTGACAAACCATACATCTTGACACAAAATAGAAATCTCCCTCTTTATGTTGTCCCACCAAAAATGTTCCTTCAAATCTATATACATTTTCATTCTCCCTAGGTGTATAGAGAAATTGGAGCTATGAGCATCATCTAACAATTCCCTTTTCAGATCAGGTATATCGGGAACACAAAGTCTCTTCCCATATTTCAAAATTCCATCTTCATACGCAAAGTCACTCAATATCCCATCATTCACAGCTTTAATCTTAAATTGAAACTTTCCATCACTGGTCTGAGAACTCTTTATCCTTTCTAGTAAAGATGGTTTGGAAACCATTTGAAAAATTATCGATGTTTCACCTTCCATGGTTATTCCCATATCCAACTTTACTAGATCCATGAAATTTGGATCCCTTTCAACTCTCATTTTGTTCAAAACTCCATGATCCTTTCTACTCAAAGCATATGCCACCTTATTTGAATTCCCCGGGTGGTAGTGTATTGTGAAATCATAATCCTTGAGTAGTTAAGGCCATCGCATTTGCCTCATGTTGAGTTATTTCTGTGAGAAAATATACTTCAAACTCTTGTGATCAGTATAAATATCACACATTTCACTATATATATAGTTTCTCCAAATCTTCAAATCAAAAATTATAGCAGCTAACTCAAGATCATGATTAGGATATTTTTTCTCATGAATTTTCAATTGTCGTGATGCATAGGCAATAACCCTATCATTCTGTGTAAGGAAACAACCAAGTCCTTTCTTTGAAGCATCACTATAAATAACAAACCCATCATTCCCCGATGGTAGAGTCAATATAGGATCATTGACTAATATTCTCTTAAGTTCTTCAAAACGTTCTTCTCACTCTTTTTTCCAAACAAATTTAACCCCTTTATAAGTGATCTTTGTTAATGGGTTAGCCAATCAGGCAATGTTCTGGACGAAATGCCGATAATAACATGCTAAGCCAATAAAACTGCGTACCTCAGTTATACTCCTCGGTGCAGGACATTCTTGGATTGCCTTTGTCTTAGAAGGATCAACAGAGATTCCATATTTAGAGACAATACGGCCAAGAAAAGAAATCTCATGAAGCCATAATTCGCACTTGCTAAACTTCCCATATAATTCATGTCTTCTCAAAGTCTTCAGGATAATGCGCAAGTAATTTTCATGATCTTCGTAGATTTTGGAGTATACCAAGATATCATCAATAAATACCACCACAAAATCAATCAGATATTCCTTGAAAACTCTATTCATTAGATCCATGAATACATAGGGTTCATTAGTCAGCCCAAAAGGCATTACTGTAAACTCGTAATGCCCGTACCTGGTTCGAAATGTTGTCTTCGGAATGTCTTCCTTCTTCACACACAAATGATGGTATCTAGATTGAAGTTCAATCTTTGAAACGTATTGAGCTCCAGGCTGTTGGTCAAATAAATCATCAATGCGAGGTAGGGGATACTTGTTCTTTATTGTTATAGCATTGATTTCCCTGTAGTCGACAAATAACCTCATAGATCCATATTTCTTCTAAACAAAAAGGACAAGGGAGCCCCATGGAGAAACACTAGGGTGAATAAATACCTTATTACTCAATTCCTCGAGTTGTTTCTTTAGTTCAACTAATTCCGCAGTGGCCATTCTATAAGGGGTTTTTGATATAGGCCTTGAACCAGAAATTAAATCAATGGAAAACTCAATTTCTCATTCTGGAGGATGTCCAGGTAAATCTTCTGGAAACACATCAATATATTCTCTCACAATACATACATCCTCTATTAGAACATTCATTTCCATAACCACAGTTATTTCATTCTCTTCCTCCCCAATAATTGAATTTAGTTGAGCTACTGGGGGTGGATCTAGGTAAGAATTTAGTGGTGAAAATTCTACTCTTAAGATAAGGTGTTCCTTATCATCATTATCAAAAATTGTAACCTCCTTCTTCTTACAATAAATCTTTACATCATGGTCCAAAATCCAATCCATACTGGGGATTATATAAAACTCAATCATGGGTATGACAATGAGATCAGCAGAAAAAGAACATTTATATGCCCTAATGGGAACAGATCCACAGAACTTTGTAGCAATGATACTTCCCTTATGAGTTTTAACTGACAACTCCCTTGTTAAATCAAATTGAAAATATCTAATTTTTTTAGAAAACTGGGAAGATATGAAATAATGCGATGATCCAAAATCAGATAATGCATTTCCTAAACTTGAAGAAACCATTAAATTATCTACCACCACGCCTTTCAGAGCTTCTACCTCAGTAATAGTGATAGAATAAGCTTGGCCTTGATCCCTTGGTATTTTCTGAGGTAAGTTCCCCTGACACTTAGGACATTCATTTGCAGATATGTCCCATCTCCCTACAGTTGTAGAATTGAACATCGGTAGCTTCTTTCTTCCCCTTGCAATCACGATCTTGGTGGCATTTTTCACCACACTTGTAACAGACTCACATTCCCTTCTAGGAAGTACCTGGGTGTTTCTTCCCACATTTACTGCAGGATGGATATTCAACTTTTCCCTTCTTCCCCTTATTTCCATTCCCAGATTGATCAGCAGATCTCTTCTTCTCTTGCTTTGCTTTAAAATCATAAGACTTGGAGAATTATTTTTCTGTCATGATAACACATGAGACAATATCTTCGTACAACGAGAAGGTTTGTGAGACTAATTATCAACTAAGAAATGGTATTAACCCATCAAATAAAAGATCAATCTTACTTATTGGGTTACGTATATAATCTGCATCATACCTTGCTAACCTTGTATAGTTAGCCTCATACATTCCGACATTCTTATCCTCCTTTTGTCTCAGACTTAGAAATTGCCTTTCCATATCTTCTCGATGGTCATGAGGAAATTATTTTTCTAAAAACAAATATTTGAACTCCCTCCATTCCATATTTGATACTTCATCATCTTCCTTCGTGTTTTGAATCAATGACCACCATTGATCAGCATCTTCAGTGAGGCGGTAAACTGCCATGATAACTTTTTACCTTTCACTACTCCCCAAAGCCTGAAATATTTTCTCTAGGGAACTTATCCATTGCTTAGCTACCAATGGATTTGTACTCCCATTGAATTTTGGTGGTTGTTGCCTCATGAAGAGGTCTAACATTGATCCTCCACACTGCGGATCAGGGTGATCCATATGGGTAAGGTTATTATTCATAACCTGAGTGAGTTGTCCTAGTATGGTGATTAGCTGATCAGCCCTAGTTTCATCACCAGCTCCACTATAATTATCTTGAGATGAAGGGAAATCCCTACATGGAGTTCATGCATTGATACGGTTTCCATTCCTTCCACTAGGCACCATTTCTAAACAATGGCATAAACTAGGTTAGTTTATGAATCGAAATGCATAATTCCAAACTTGTAAAACACTTAACAAAAATTGAACAATTTATTGATATAATCCATAATCATAAAAAAAATTCTTCGAGGAAGTATATACTCATAAACCCTTCATAATGGTTTGTAAAGAAAATGAGAATTATCCTAAGAATATCCCCTGGGAGTGTCGTAACCAAGATTGCAGCAAGGCCCATTGTCGTGCACCAATTCCCATTCGAGTCTAACTCAAAGTGGTTTTTTTGGGTTTTACCCCTAGGTACATCTGTGCCAGAGCCGCCTCTACCTGCTCGTATCCAGACAGGGATGTATTGCTTGGCAAAACTCACAAAATCTCTAAAATACCAAAATTCTAGGAATTTCTTCTATACTAATCCTCAAAGTCAATCTTAGGGCTATGTGCTCTAATCAGATTTTATCTAAATCAAGCTTCCAAGGTTTGTACTAAACTTCCTCTAATACCAACTGTAACACCCCGACCTCAGTTACCTAGAGTTGGTGCATTATTACATAACTTTGGCATGATCACAAAAGATCAAGTCTCAAAAGATTGATTAGTTTAGTAGCCTTGTAATCACTAGATACATTCATAAAGTTTTAATTAAATCATAAAGTGAAAACTACAACAACATAGTCTCCATAGTCCAAACTCGTATCCCCTCATACTATCTCTGCAGGTCATTCATAAAATACTTCTTCAAATCCTGGGAAAATAAAACATAGAAAGGGGTGAGCTCAAATTCCCAGTAAGGATAACAATATAACGGAAGCTTTCATAAATAAGAATAAACATTTAAGGCCATGTATAACTAAAAAAAGCCTTTTAAACTTGAACTTCAGTATAATATGGCATAAATAAAAAATAAATAATTCCATTTACTTATTCACATGGATATTATACCAGTTTAATAATCACATGCAATATCAATTACAACTTTCATAATGATGGAATGCATAATGCCGGACTATCATAACCACGTATCCAAGGCATCGTGCCAAGACACTAGTTTGTCTCATGAGACCTACTGATGCATCAAAGAGCCAGAGCGGGCTCCACCCGTCACTTATTAAGTCCAATGCATTCCTCATATGAACAGGTTTAAACATAACATAAACATTCGTATTAAAACTAGCATATGAAATGACAATAATTTCTCCATAAACCCTAAATGGTATAAAAATAACACATCCACAGTCAAAAATATCACCAAAACTTCAATACAATATGGATGTTTTGTATCATAATAAATCAACTTAAAATAAATTTAAAATCCATCAAAGGATGTTGACATAGATGAAATCAATACTATTTGAGAGAAATATCTCTTTTTTGAAATCATTTAAAAGTCACATAATTATAAAAGAAAACATTTACTTTAAAAAATATTCTTATAAGATTGTAAGGGATGATTCGACAATTTTAAAATGGAGAAAATAGCCACACCCACCTTATATGTTAAGAAGAAAGACATTCTTACCTTAATTCTGTCAAAAAGGTTAAAAAGGACCTCATTTGGAAAACGACGAAAAGATTCCTTTATAAAAATCATTTAAAAAATCAAACAAAGGTATAAATGACTTTAACCCATATTATATAAAATATTAAGAATGTTTTGAAATACATTTTTAAGATACATGGATGTGGATGATAAAGAGGTCCCAGTAGATAATTAAGTATAAACAACCTCAGATAATGAAGAGATTGTGAAATATACCCTTACCTTTTACTTTTCCTTGGTTGATGGTAGGTTAACCTCCTTTATAATGGTGAAATAATTGTTATTAAATTATAAAAGAATCATATACATTAATATGATATCATATATGATCTTTTAACATTGCTTTGTTAATAATATCTTAGTATTATCGTCGTTTCAGGTGTTAAATTACTCATTTTCTTTTAGATGTATTGTTACATAAGCCATTTTCATTATAGATAGGTTGTATCTTATTCATATCCTGAATTATATCAAGTCCTTAAACATTATTTGTAATCATCAAATGAGAATTATACTTGTATGGATATGATGGGGAATTAATCTCATCGCGTTCGTGGAGACGGTAGTCCGTACGTACACACGAGCGACAATATCATTTTTTTGATATTAAAATAATATATAATTGGATGGTATATAATATATAAAGAATAATTATCATGTTATATTTATTATTTACCTGAATTACACATCATTATTATACCCATCCAAATAATAATGTTTTGAATAACAATTACACCACGACGTGGAGACGGTAAGCCTTACGTATGCATGTATGTTGACATGTCATTCAAAGGATGGATAGAATACTAAATATGGTTGTAAAATATTTATAATAACATCAAAGTATATAGAATATACTGTAGTTATTATTTTAGAATGGGAATAACAAAGAAAGAATAAGTTGAAGAAGAAAGGAACTTGAAAGAGGGTGGTGAAAATATTACCTCTTCTTCGGGTTCTTCCATTTGATTTGATCAAAAGAGCGACTTAGGATGGCTTTCTAATCAAAATAAGGCCTCTAGGTCGAAGTGAGGGAAGTTGAGAGAATATTTTGGTAGGGTTTGGCCGAGCCAAAAGGCTTCGAAGGTGTGAATTAGAGAGAAGGGGGAGTGCCCTTTTATAAGAGGGGTGAGGGGAACCTTTGGAAAAGCTAGAAATATTATTTTATAATAAATTCATATTCAGTTTCTAATGGCTAAAAAGTGGATTATTTAAAGTTTAAGGTGGGTATGGGTCGAAATACTTTCAAACAATATATTTTAGACAGGTTTGGGTCACTATATTAACCTTATCATTTATATTTAACTCTTAGTTAAATAGTTTTACATTTACCATGTCTCTTTGTATTTTTATATTATATACTTAATAAACTTATTATATACCTCCAAGATACCCTCATGTGGTCCATTAATGATACACCTGTAACTATATAAGTCCTTTGGGCGAACCTTATATTTTTAGAAATACAATATCAATTAATAATATAATATTTGTTTTAAAAACTATTTTATGTCAATTTTGACACTATTGGGTATTTGGTTTTTGATAAATTCATAAATGCATTATTAATTCGAAAACAATTAAATAAAAAATACTAATATGTCATATTAACCTATAAAATTATTTTAATTTATAAAAATTCTCAAATTATATTTATTTGGTTATTTATAATATCAATTATCTTAATATTTCATTAATACGGTAATTACCGCATCATCATTGTGTCTTAAATAAAATAAAGTATTTAATGTCTAAAAATTATAAATAAAATACCATTACATAGGGAATCTTTTTAGATTTCTAATTAATATTTATAATCAAAGTTATCTTATGTATAACCCTATATTAAAAAAAATTAGTTATTAAACATTGATTTTAACTCTTTTAACTCTTCTTTGAATTAAATAATAATAAATGTCCAAATCTAATCCAAGTGGACCTAAATGATAATATTTTATTCCTAAGGTTGTTTTTGGTTGAGATTCAATTGTCCAATAGAATTATGACATGTGTTAGGTTAATATTAATATCATTTTTACCCTTAATTACCCTATTTACTTTTAACTGTGGTAAATAAATGTAAAAAGTTACTATTCACCAAAAATTATTTTTATCTTATTGAAGCACATTTTACTCCTTGATATTAACTGTGTCTCTCTAATTTTTGAAATTACACTCATAGAAGCGGTAAAATTATGTTTTATTTGAATTTCCAAATTCTCCTAGGAGGTGGGTAAAAGACGGTGAAAAGTTCAATATAATTTTTATATATCTAAAATTATTCTAAACTAACTCCAATGAATTACACTGAACTTATATAGGTATTATGTATCTATTTTGACCTTAATTAAATTTAAATAAAATAAATAATTATTTAAATAAAAATTTGGTTTTAAACTATAACTCAGTGTTGTTTCACTATTCATCAAAAATTGAATATTTTCAGAAAAATACCAAAAATTCACCCTAAGCTAATTTCGATATTCTGTATACAAAAATGAAGTCCATTTTGAAAGATAAAATTTATAAAATATTAAAAAGTGAGTATTAATATTCATAATGGCTAGTTTGATTAGTTATGGTGTGTGTTAGAACTCGAAGTTGCGTACAACACACACTACTGTATTATTCAAAGAGAAGCATACTATGGAAGATTGGGGTGTTACATTCTCCCCTCCTTCAAATAATTTCATCCTTAAAATTTCTGGAATACTACTGCATGAACAGATTCGGGTGGTTCTTCATCATAAGTTCCTCGGGTTCCCACGTTGCCTCTTCCATCTTATAGTTTCTCCACTGAACTTTTACCAGACGAGTTGTCCAGTTTCTCAGCACTTATTCTCTGGTATCAAGAATCCTGATGGGATCTTTGCAATAAGAAAGATCAGGTTCTAGTTCTAATTCCTCATAGGTGAGTACATGCGTTGGGTCAAGCATGTATTTTCTTAACAGTGATACATGGAACACATCGTGAACTTTGGAGAGACTTGGCGGCATTGCCAAACAATAAGCTACAGCCCCAATTCGTTCTAGAATTTCGAAAGGTCCGATGTACCTGGGACTAAAATTACCTTTCTTACCAAAACATATAACTCCCTTCCATGGAGATACCTTCAAGAAAACATGATCTCCTACCTGAAATTTCAAATCCTTCCTTCGATTATCGGCATAGATCTTCTTCCTACTTTGAGCTACTTTAATGTTGTTTTGGATTACCTTTACCTTTTCCATCGTTTCCTCTACCAGTTCTGGGCCTACGATTTTTCTTTCCCCAATGTCATCCCAACAGGTTGGTGTGAGAAATCTCTTTCTGTATAATGCTTTATATGGTGCCATCTGAATACTTGAATGAAATCTATTGTTATAGGAAAATTCTACGATAGGTAAATATTGATCCCACATGACCTAAAAGTCAAGTGAGTATGATCTCAACATGTCTTCTATGGTTTGAATAGTCCGTTTCGATTTTCCATCTATTTGAGGGTGGTATGCAGTGCTCAAATGAAGTTCGGTATCCAAGGCCTTCTTAAGACTCTTCCAGAATCTTGAATTAAAATGGCGATCACGATCAGAAACAATCGATAGGGGTACTCCATGAAGTCTCACAACTTCATTAATATATAGTGTTTCTAGATGTTCAAGTGGTAGATCTTCTCTTCTAGCAAGAAAATGTGTTGACTTGGTAAGAAGATCAAAAATGACTCATATTGCATCGTTCCTTCTAAGAGTCTTTGGTAGTCCCATGACAAAGTCCATCATTATATTATCCCATTTCCACTTAGGTATGGGAAGAGGTTGCATGAATCCTCCAGGATTTTTCCTTCCAACATTCACTTGTTGAAAAACTATACATCTTGACACAAAATCAGCAATCTCCCTCTTCATGTTGTCCCACCAAAAATGTTCCTTCAAATCTCTATACATTTTGGTGCTCCATATGTGTATTGAGAAATTGGAGCTATGAGCATCATCTAACAATTCCCTTTTCAGATCAGGTATATCGGGAACACAAATTCTCTTACCAAATTTCAAAATTCCATCTTCATACACAAAGTCACTCAATCTCCCATCATTCACAGCTTTAATATTCTTTTTAAACTCTTCATCACCAGTCTGAGAACTCTTTATCCTTTCTAGTAAAGATGTTTTGGCAACCATTTGAAAAAGTATCGATGTTTCACCTTCCATGGTTATTCCCATATACAACTTTACTAGATCCATGAAAATTGGATCCCTTTCAACTCTCATTTTGTTCAAAACTCTATGATTCATTCTTCTCAAAGCATCTTCCACCTTATTTGCCTTCCTCGGGTGGTAGTGTATCATGAAATCATAATCTTTGAGTAGTTCAATCCATCGCCTTTGCCTCATGTTGAGTTCTTTCTGTGAGAAAGTATACTTTAAACACTTGTGATCAGTATAAATCTCACACAGTTTACCATAGAGATAGTGTCTCCAAATATTCAAATCAAAAATTACAGCATCTAACTAAAGATCATGAGTGGGATATTTTTTCTCATTAATTTTCAGTTGTCGTGATGCATATGAAATTACCCTATCATTCTGCATAAGGACACAACCAAAGTCCTTTCTTTGAAGCATCACTATAAAGAACAAACCCATCATTCCCCGATGGTAGAGTCAATATAAGAGCATTGACTAATCTTCTATTAAATTCTTCAAAACATTCTTCACACTCTTTTTTCCAAACAAATTTATCCCCATTACATGTGAGCTTTGTTAATGGGTCATCCAATCGGGCAAAGTTCTGGATGAAACGCCGATAATAACTAGCTAAGCCAATAAAATTGCGTACCTCGGTTATACTCGTTGGTGCAGGCCATTGCCCTTGTCTTAGAAGGATCAACAGAGATTCCATCTTTAGAGAAAATATGTCCAAGAAAAGAAATCTCATGAAGACAGAATTCACACTTTCAAAACTTCCCATATAATTCATGTCTTCTCAAAGTCTTTAGGATAATGCGCAAGTAATTTTCAGGATATTCATAGATTTTGGAGTATACCAAGATATAATCATTAAATACCAACAAAAAATCATCGAGATATTCCTTGAAAACTCTATTCATTAGATCCATGAATACATAGGGTGCATTAGTCATCCCAAAAGGCATTACTTTAAACTCATAATTCCCATACTTGGTTCGAAATGCTATCTTCGGGATGTCTTCCTTCTTCACACACAACTGATGGTATACAGATTGAAGTTCAATCTTTGAAAATTATTGAGCTCTCTGGAGTTGGTCAAATAAATCATCAATACGAGGTAGGGGATAATTGTTCTTTATTGTTATAGCATTGATTTCACTGTAGTCGATACATAACCTCATAGATCCATCTTTCTTCTTTACAAAACGGACAGGGGCTCCCCGTGGAGAAACAGTTGGGAGAATAAATCTATTATTACTCAATTCCACTAGTTATTTCTTTAGTTCAACTAATTCCACAGTGGCCATTCTATAAGGGGTCTTCGATATAGGCCTTGAACCAGGAATTAAATCAATGGAAAACTCAATTTCTCATTCTGGAGGATGTCCAGGTAAATCTTCTGGAAACACATCAATATATTCTCTCACAATAGGTACATACCCTATTAGAATATTCCTTTCCTTAACCATACGTATTTCATTCTCTTCCTCCCCAATAATTGAATTCAGTTGAGCTACTGGGGGTGGATCTAGGTAAGAATTTGGTGGTGACGATTATGCTCTAAAGATAAGGTGTTCCTTATCATCATCATCAAAAATTGTAACCTCCTTATTTTTAAAATAAATTTCCGCATCATGGTCTGAAAGCCAATCCATACTGAGGATTATATCAAACTCAATCATAGGTATGATGATGATATCAGCATATAAAGAACATTTATATGACCTAATGGGAACAGATCCACAGAACTTTGTGGTAATGATATGTCCCTTAAGAGTTTTAACTGACAACTCCCTTGTTAAATCAAATTGAAAATATCTAATTTTCTTAGAAAACTGGGAATATATGAAACAGTGTGATGATCCAGAATCAAATAATGCATTTGATAAACTTGAGGAAACCATTAAATTACTTGCCACCATGTTTTTCAGAGCTTCGACCTCAGCAGTAGTGATAACATAAACTTGGCCTTGATCCCTTGGCCTTTTCTGAGGTAAGTTCCCCTGACTCTTAGGACATTCATTTTCATAATATCCCATGTCCCTAAAGTTGTAGCATCGAACATCGGTGGATTCTTTATTCCCCTTGAAATCACGAGCTTGGTGGCCTTTTCACCACACTTGTAAGAGACTCACATTCCCTTCAAGAAAGTACCAGGGTGTGTCTTCCCACATTTACTGTAGGATGGATATTCAAATTTTCCCTTCTTCCCCTTATTTCCATTCCTAGATTGATTAGAAGATCTCTTCTTCTCATGCTTTGCTTTAAAATCATAATACTTAGAGAATTATTTTTCTATCTTTATAGAACATGAGACAATATCTTCGTACAACGAGAAGGTTTGTGAGACTAATGCTCGACGGAGAAATGTTTTTAACCCATCAAAGAAACGATCAATCTTACTTCTTGGGTTACATATATAATCTGCATCATACCTTGATAACCTTATAAAGTCAGCCTCATACTTTGCAACATTCTCATCCTCCTTTTGTCTCAGACTTAGAAATTGTCTTTCCATATCTACTCGATGGTCACAATGAAAGTATTTTTCTAAAAACAGATCTTTAAACTCCCTCCATTCCATATTTGATACTTCATCATCTTCTTTCATGTTTTGAATCAATGACCACCATTGATCAGCATCTCCAATGAGGCGGTAAACTTTCATAATAACTTTTTCCCTTTCACTACTCCCCAAAGCCTGAAATATTTTCTCTAGGGAACTTATCCATTGCTCAGCTGACAATGGATTTTTACTCCCATTGAATGTTAGTGGTGGTTGCCTCATGAAGCGATCTAACATTGATCCTCTACACTGCGAATTAGGGTGCTCCATACAGGTAAGGTTATTATTCATAACCTAAGTGAGTTGTCCCAGTATGGTGATTAGCTGATCAGCAACAGTTGCATCACCAGCTCCACTATAATTATCTGGAGCTGGAGGAAAATCCCTACATGGAGTGCGTGCGTTGATACAGTTTCCATTTCTTCCACTAGGCGCCATTTATAAACAATGTCATAAACTAAGTTAGACTATGAATCGAAATACATAATTCCAAACTTGTAAAACACTTAAAAAAATTCAACAATTTATCAATATAATCCATAATCATAAAAATGTTTTCTTTGAGGAAGTATATACTCATAAACCCTTCATAATGGTTTGTAAAGAAAATGAGAATTATCCTAAGCATATCCCCCAAGAGTGTTGTAACCAAGAGTGCAGCAAGGCCTGTTGTCGTGCACCAGTTCTCATTCGAGTCTAGCTCAAAGTGGTGTTTTCGGGTTTTACCCCTAGGTACTTCTGTGCCAGAGCTGCCTCTACCTGCTTGTATCCAAACAGGGATGTGTTGCTCGGAAAAACACACAAAACCTCTACAATACCAAAATTCTAGGAGGTTATTCTATACTAATCCTCAAAGTCAATCTTAGGGCTATGTTCTCTAATTAGATTTTATCTAAATCTATCTTCCAAGGTTTGTACTAAACTTCATCTGATACCAACTATAACGCCCCGACCCTAGTTACCCAGAGTCGGTTCATTATTACATAACATTGGTATGATCACAAAAGACCATGTCTCGAAAGACCGATTAGTTTATTAGCCTTGGAATCACTAGATACATTCATAAAGTTTACATTACATCATAATGTTAAAACTACGACAACATAGTCTCCATAGTCCACACTCATATCCCCTCATACTATCCCTCCAGGTCATTCGTTAAATACTTCTTCACATCCTGAAAAAAAATAAAAGATAGAAAAGGGTGAGCTCAAATTCCCAGTAAGGATAACAATATAGCGGAAACATTTATAAATAAGCATAAAAATTTAAGGGAATTTATAACTAAAACAAAAGACTTTTAAACTTGAACTTCAGCATAATATGGCAGAAATAAAATGAAATAATGCCATTAACTTATTCACATGGTTATTCTACTAGTTAAATAATCACCTGCAATATCAATAACCACTTTCATAATGATGGAATTCATAATGTCAGACTATCATAACCACGTAGCCAGGGCCTCATGCCAAGACCACAAAT
The DNA here is from genome assembly GCA_963277665.1 of Viscum album. NCBI lineage: Eukaryota > Viridiplantae > Streptophyta > Magnoliopsida > Santalales > Viscaceae > Viscum > Viscum album. The sequence goes on along the minus strand of OY728143.1, from coordinate 1,266,454,356 downwards.
AAGAGTTTGTCAAGGCCTCATTCCAAGACACTAGTTTGTCTCATGAGACCTACCGATGCATCGAGGAGCTATAGAAGGCTCCACCCGTCACTTATTATGTCCAATTCATTCCTTATATGAATAGGTTTAAACGTAACATAAACATTTGTATTAAAACTAGTATACAAAATGTCAATACTTTCTCCATAAACCATGAATGGTATAAAAATAATACATCCACAGTCAAACATATCACAAAACCTTCAATACAATATGGAAGTTTTGTATCATAATAAATCAACTTCAAATAAACTTAATATCCATCAAAGGATGTTGACATAGATGAAATCAAAACTATTTGAGGGAAATATCTCTTTTTTGAAATCATTTAAAAGTCACATAATTATAAAAGAAAACATTTACTTTAAAAAATATTCTTATAATATTTTAAGGGAATATTTGACAATTTTATAACCATAGAAAATATCTGTACCCACCATATAAGTTAAAAACAAAGACATTCTTACCTTAATTCTGTTGAAAAGGTTAAAAAGGACCTTGTTTGGAAAATGACGGAAATATTCCTTTATAAACTTATTATAAAAAGTAAAACAAGGCTATAAATGACTTTAACACATATTCTATAAAATAGAAAGAATGTTTTGAAATACATTTTTAGGAAACATGGACGTGGATGATAAAGAGGTCCCAGTAGATAATTACGTATAATGAACCTCGGATAATGAAGAGATTGTGAAATAAACCCTTACCTCGTACTTTTTCTTGGATGACGGTAGGTTAACCTCCTGTATAATGGTGAAATAATTGTTATTAAATTAAACAAAAATCATATACATTAATATGATATCATATATGATCTTTTAACATTGCTTTGTTAATAATATCTTAGTATTATCTCCATTTCGGGTGTTAACTTACTTGTTTTATTTTATATGTTTTGTTACATAAGACATGTTTGTTATGGACGGGTTGTATCTTATTCACATCCAAGAATGATATAAAGTCCTTAAAAATTATTTTTAATCATAAAATGAGAATTATACTTGTATGGATATGATGGGGGATGAATCTCATCCTGTTCGTGGAGACAGTAGTCCGTACGTACGCACGAGCAACAATATCATTATTTTGATATTAAAATAATATATAATTGGATGTTATATCATATATACAGAATAATTATCATGTTATATTTATTATTTACATGAATTACACATCATTATTATAAAAATATAAAAAATAATGTTTTGAATAACAATTACACCACGACGTGGAGACGGTAAGTCGTACGTACGCACGTATGGTGACATGTCATTCAAATGATGGATAGAATACGGAAAATGGTTGTAAAATATTTATAATAACATCATAGTATATAGAAGATATTGGATTTATTATTTTATAATGTGAATAACAAAGAAAAAATAAGTTGAAGAAGAAAGGAACTTGAAACAGGGTGGTGAAAACATTACCTCTTCTTCGGGTTCTTCCTTTTGATTTGATCAAAAGGGCTCCATAGGATGGCTTTCTGATCAAAATAAGTCCTCTAGTTTTAAGTGAGGGAAGTTTAGATAATATTTGGGAAGGGTTTGTCCGAGCCAAAAGTCTGTGAAGGTGTGAATTAGAGAGAAGTGGAAGTTCCCTTTTATAAGAGGGGTGAGGGGTACCTTTGGAAAAGCTATAAATATTATTTTATAATAAATTCATATTCAGTTTATAATGCCTCCAAAGTGTATTATTTATAGTTTAAGGTGGTTATGGGTCAAAATAATTTCAACCAATATATTTTAGAGAGTTTTGGGTCACTATATTTACCTTATCATTTATATTTAACTCTTAGTTAAATAGTTTGACATTTACCATGTCTCTTTGTATTTTAATTTTATATACTTAACAAAATTACTATATACCTCCAAGAGACCCCCCAAGTGGTCCATCAATTATACAAATATCATTATATAAGTCCTTTGTCCGAACCATATATTTTTAGAAATAGAATATCAATTAATAATATAATATTTGTTTTAAAAACTCTTTTATGTCAATTTTGACACTATTGGGTATTTGGTTTTTGATAAATTCATAAAAGCATTATTAATTCGAAAAGAATTTATATTAAATATCCTAATATGTCATATTAACCTATAAAATAATTTTTATTTATAAAAAGTCTCAAATTACATTTATTTGGGTATGTATAATATCAATCATCTTAATCTTTCATTAATATGGTAATAACTGCATCATCATTGTGTCTTAAGTAAATTAAATTATTTAATGTCTAAAAATTATAAATAAAATACCATTATGTATGGAATCTTTTTATATTTCTAATTACTATTTAAAATGTAATTTATCTTATGTATAACCCTATATTACAAAAAATTAGTTATAAAACATTGATTTTTAACTCTTTTAACTCTTCTTTGAATTAAATAATAATAAAAGTCCTAATCTAATCCAAGTGGACCTAAATGATAATGTTTTATTACTAAGGTTGTTTTTTGGTTGAGATAAACTTGTCTAATAGAATTAATAAATGTTTTAGGGTAATATTAATATCATTTTTACCCTTAATTACCCTAATTACTTTTAACCGTGGTAAATAAAAGTAAAAAAGTTACTATTCCCCAAAAATTATTTTTATCTTATTGAACCACATTTTACTCCTTGATATTAACTGTGTCTCTCGGATTTTCGAAATTCCAATCATAGAAGCGGTAAAATTAAGTTTATGTTAATTTCCAAATTCTCCTAGGAGGTGGGTAAAAGATGGTGAAAAGTTCCATAAAAATTTTATATATCTAAAATTATTCTAAACTAACTCCAATGAATTACATTGAACTTATATATGTTTTTTTCATCCATTTTGTCCTTAATTAAATTTAAATAAAATAAATAATTATTTAAATAAAATTTTGGTTTTAAACTATAACTCAGTGTTTTTTCACTATTCATCAAAAATTGAATGTTTTTAAAAAAATACCAAAAATTCACCCTAAGCTAATTTCGATATTCTGAATCCAAAACTGAAGTCCATTTTGAAAGATAAAATTTATAAAATTTCAATAAGTGGGTATTACTATTCATAACGGCTAGTTTGATTGGTTGTGGTGTGTGTTAGAACTTGAAGTTGCGTACAACACACGCTACTGTATTATTCAAAGAGAAGCGTACCATGTAAGATTGGGGTGTTAAAGTATTACTTTGATCATTGTATTCAATTAAAATAAAAAAAATTACATTACTTATAGTATTTAATCATATCATCATCAACAGATCCTAGACCTACATGATCTATTGATTTGACCGATAATTATATTAGTTTAAGACCTTTTAAGCTAAGTTATTTATTAATTGTTTATATAAAAAGTTTTCAAAATTACAATTCATCCATCTCTTGTATTGTGCCATATTATATACATATTCATATATATTACGATCCAACAATTGGTAATAGAGTAGGTTTACACTATTTTGTATTACTTTCTTTATTTATTTTAGCAATACAATTGTATTTCTTTTACAAAACTTTTGTTTATAACTACTTATTACACCTAACATATGGAGTGGAAAAGTTTTGTTTTAGAAGATGGAAGGAATGAATATTGGTTCAAGTGACAATATGAATCCAACAAGACCACCTATTTTTCATGGAAATGATTATGAGTACTGGAGGGATCAAATGATGAATTTTGTTATTAATACTGGAGTAAACAACTTTATCATGCTTATTGGAGGTTATAAAACCCCATACAAGGAAGTCAGTACCTTCACCAATCAAGAGAAACAAGAATATAAATTAAACTAGAAGGTATGAAATACATTGCTGTATTCCAAGACAAGGAATATATATAGTCAGATATCATCATATGAAGCAGCCAATTGTATCTAGAAAAAATTGGATGTCACGCAATATGGTACATCCAAAGTTAGAGAAACAATAAGTGCAATGATTCGAGAAGAATATCATGGGTTTACTTTTCCTTATGGAGAACCAGTATGCAAGGTGAAACAACAATTTATGAAAATTTTGAATAGTCTACAATCAATGGGTGAAAAGGTTCTTGATGATGAATCACTTATGGACAAGATAATTTATATAATTCCCAATGAATGGGAATAAAAAAAGACAGTTATTGATGCGAATAGGAAAGTTACTCCAATTATTCTTGATGAGTTATTTAGAACTCTTCTTCAACATGAGACAAGAATGAAAAGTGATGTTGATTTTAATAAGAATAAGAATGGTAATGGTATTGTAGATTTTACTACTACATCCAATGTTATCACACTAGAAAGTATAACTAGATCCAAGCTAAGAGAGCCATTGTCATATCAGAATCAAAAGATAGTGATCACTCAGAGAATGAGTTATCCAATCTTTCTCAAAAGATGAACAAGATTATGATAAATAAATACATTCAATACAGATTCAAAAATAAAGATAGAAAGGAAAGGAAAGACTCATAAGTAACATGTTATGAATGTAAAAGAGTGGGTCATATTAGACCAAATTTTTCTCTACTAAAAAGAAAAGACAAAAAGGATAAAAATTTTGAAAGAAACAAGAAAAATTATTACAAGTCAAAGACAAAAAAATTCTTAAAGGAAAATGATACTTGGAGTGAAAGTGGTGGTGATTCATCAGATGAATCCTTAGAATATTAATCTTCTAGTCAAAAAAATATACGACTTATAGCCATCCTACCTATTGAGAATCATTGTTTCATGGATAAGGTAAACAATGATGAATCACTTACAAATGTATCAGTAACTTAAAATTACCATGATGAGAAACATTATTACTCTTCGAATGAAGAATCTTCCTCATCAAGGGACAATTTACCTTCCTTTGAAGAAGTTTCAGTATTTTCCAAGTTACTTGAGAATGAAAATTCTAAACTCAATAAAAATCTTGACAAGGGAAAATCTAGAATATCTATTCTTACAAAATAAGTGTCAGATCTCTCAAAATATCATAATATAAAAACTCGTGATTTTGAAAATATTTAAAAAACCCTTAAATAATTATTTTATGAGAAGGATAAACTTTCTAAGGATGTTGAACAACTGGTTTTAAAGAAAAATGTTTTTGAAACTGAAAACAATTCCAAAACAATTTCTTGTGAGAATTATAATTTAGTCATTGGATTGAAATATAAATCTTTTCTCTTAAGAAAATTTTATCAATATTCACCTTGGGAGGAAAATAATTTGATAAATTTTATTCTCTAATTTTTCCTCTTAAGACTAGTTCTGGAATTGGTTAAACTCACTCAAAACTGATTTTTATTCATAACTATTTTTTTCCTCAAAGTGACCCATTCTATACTAAATTTCAATATGGTGGACATTCGGAAAGAAATTTTTCCCTTAATAGAACTCAATATTTAGGACATCATAAATCCAATTTTGGAAAACAAATGTGGATTCCTAAAATCCTTTTATCTAAAATTTCTGGATCCAAACAAGTTTGGATTCAGAAAAACTAATTGTTTCTTTTTCATGAAAACAAGAAGTTTACCAACAACAAGAAAATTTCATACATGGATATTGGTTGTTCTCGACACATGACTGGAAACAAAGATTTATTTGAAAGGATTATTGAAAGGAAAGGTAGAAGAGTGACCTTCAGAGATAATTCTAAGGGAAGTATAATTAGTAGGTAATATTTTTATTTTAGGAAATTTTTTAATTTCAAATGTTTTGTTTGTCAAAGGTCTTAAGAACAACTGTATCAGCATAAGTCAATTATGTGATGAAGTCTACCTTGTGAATTTTAAGAATGATAAATGTTTTGTTCACAATTCCAAGGATGAATTCATTCTTTCTTCCCATAGGCATGAGAAGGTATACAAAATCAATATATAAGACCTTAGGATCCAAGACATATCATGCTTAAGTGAAATGGAAGAACAATCTTGGTTATGACATATAAGGTTAAGAGACTATAGCCTAAACAACCTTTGTAAACTCTTAAACAAAAGACTTATTAAGGATCTACCAAATCTAAGGTATGATTATTAAAAAGTTTTTGTCCCTTTTAAATATGAAATGAAACATAAAACTAGATTTAATTTAATCAATGAAGTTTCAACTTCTAGTACATTACAGTTATTGTACATGGATCTCTTCAGTCCTATACAAACTAGAAGCATCAGAGGCATGTACCATGTATTTGATTTAGTTGATGACTAAACTAGATTAACTTGGGTCTATTTTCTAGAAAGGAAATCTGATGCCTATTTCTAATTCAAAACTTTTAGATCTCAAGTTAAAAACGAGGAAAACCCTTCCATTGATAACTATATGTAGTGATCATTATGGATAATTTCAAAATTATTATTTTGAAACCATTTGTAATAAGAAAGGTATTACTCCCAACTTTTTATCTCCAAGAACCCATCAAAAAATTGTGTTGTTAAGAGAAGGAATCATATTCTTCAGGAAATGACAAGAACCATGTTGAGTGAATACTCAATTGCTACTAATTTCTGGGATGAAGTTGTTGTTACTACATGTTATAATATAAATTGTGTTTTAATTAGACCTTTTCTTAATAAAAATATTTATAAATCATGGACTGGCCAAAAACTAAAAGTTTATTACTTCAAATTGTTTGGTTTCAAAGTATTCATATTGAATACAAAAGAGAATTTACATAAATTTTCACCCAAATCTGATGAATGAATTTTTATAGGTTATTTCAAAACTTCTAAGACTTATATAGTTTTTAATAAAACCTCTTGTAATGTTTAAGAAATAGTACATGTTATGTTTGATGAAATTGACCCCTATGTTTTTAAGTAATCCTTACCTGCATCAACTGATGTATTTTCAAAAACTGATTATCAACCTTTGATTGAAAACTCTTTTGATAAGGGGAATACTCAAGAAAATGTTTCTGAAACATTTACTCTAGAAGATTTTATTTCTTATGTTGATGAATAGGTTCTAAAAAACCCAAATCAATTGTTTCTTAAGAATCATACATGTGAAAATATAATTAGTGATGTAAATTGACCTATAAGGACCAGAAATTCCTTAAGAAATGAAATAGAATATCTTTCTTTTCTATCTCAATTTGAACAAAAAACTCTTAATGATGACTTAGGTGTTGAAGATTATATTAAATCAATGCAAGATGAACTAAATGAATTTGAAATGAATCAAGTTTGGACTTTGGTTGAAAAACCTATAGAAACAACTATAATTGGTGTAAAATGGGTTCTCAGAAACAAGTGTGATGAAAATGGAGTCATCATAAAAAATAAAGCAAGAATTGTTTCTAAGGTCTATAATCAACAAGAAGTAGTATATTATGAAGAAAACTATGCTCTTGAAGCAATACTTGATCTATTTTAATTATATTATCTTTTAATACATACTTCAATATCCAAATTTTTCAAATGGATGTTAAATGTGCTTTTCTTAATGGTTGTGTATAGGAAGAAGTTTTTGTAGAACAACCTCTTGGTTTTATAAATTCAAAACATCCTAATCATTTTTTTAAACATAACAAAGCCTTGTATGGTTTTAAACAATCCCCAAGAGCATGGTATGATTGACTCACAAGATTTATTTTACAAAACAATTATGAAAAAGGTACTGCTGACCAAACTCTCTTTATAAAAATGGAAATCAAAAATGTTTTGATTGTCCAAATCTATGTTAATGACATTATATTCGGTTCAAATCAGCAAACCTTAACTGATTCTTTTGTGAATCTTATGAAATTTGATTTTGAAATGAGTGTGATGGGTGAGTTAACATTCTTTTAAGGTTTTAAAATATCTCAAAAACCAAAAGGAACCTATATATCATAGAATAAGTATTTCAAATACATACTCAAAAAGTATGGATATGAAAACACTGAAAGTATTAGAACTACAATCGATACCTCAAATACACTTGATCTTGATGGTGTTTGGAAACCAATGGATCAAACAAATTTTAGAGGTATGATACCAAACTTGTTACACTTTACAACTAGTCATCTGGAATTAATATTTTCTATATTCTTATGTGAAATATACCAATCTAATCCAAAAGAATCTAATTTAAAATCAGCAAAAATAATTTTTCGCTACTTAAAGGGAACTATGGACTTAAGACTATTCTATTATTCTGAAAATGAATTTTTTTTTTAAATTTTTTCAGATATTGACTTTGGTGGATGTAGAATGAATAGAAATATTACATCTGGAACATGTCATTTCTTAGGATATTCTCTAGTTTCTTGGTCATGTAAGAAATAATCCACAGCAGCACTTTCTACTGTTGAAGCTTGATATATAACAGCTAGAATTTTTTTTGCTATGGTGTTGAGGATGAAACACACACTCACTGACTATGGTATGAGTTTTATCAAAACTCAAATACTATGTGAGAATACTAGTTCCATTTCTCTTAGTAAAAACCAATCACACCACTCATGTGAAAAAAACATAGATATTAGGCATCACTTTATTAGGGATGACATAGAAAAAGGAGATATTATCTTACAATTTACTGACACGCAAGAACAACATGATGACATTTTCACAAAACCATTATCTTCCAATAAATTTGAATACATTAAACAGAAACTAAGAATGGTCACTGTAAAGTAATCATTCACATATATTTCTTATTTGAAAAATCCCTTTAATTTCAGTTACTTATTTTCAAAGGGGGGTATACATTTCACTTATTTATGTGTCTTATTTTATTGATTTTACTCTATTTTTTTTATAGTTAACCAGTTTCACTTTTTATTTTACAGTTAATCAGTTTCACTTTTTTTTATAGTTTATCATTTTTTTGTTTCACTGTAATTGGTTTTACTCTTTAGTTTTTCACTCTATTCATGATTTTATCAGTTTTATGTTTTTATTAGTTTCATGATTATCTGTATTAGATTATAATATTAGTATTAAAAGACATTATTTGTACTAAATTATTGGTATTGGATTATCTATCAGGTATTGGACTACCGGTTTTGGATCATTCTATCGGTATCAACTAATCAGTACCCGCCTATTTGATTATAATGGTTTTAGAATTCTTATCGATTTAAAATTTTTGTTATTTTTTTTATTATAAGATAAATATATCAAAACCAATACATCTATCCCGGTACTTCGGCATGTATAATTTCTAAATCCTTATTTTGGTTGTTTCAATAGTTGTTTCTCATTTATTTTAATTACTAAACGGTTTCAGTCTGAATGAGTTTTTCATTTAAGGAAAACCTCAAGAGTTAAATATCATTCGTGAACATTGGATCTCTCTGATCTAATATTGATCATTAATTTCATTTTAAAAGAACCAATCCCACATCGAACTCATCTATTTTTCTCCCAAGATCAGTTTCTCTATAGGTAGTCAGCATTATTTGAAATCAATTCCTACCTCAATTTTCGTAATTTGAGACATACTCATCTTTCATAATCACCAGGATCTTTATAGTGTGAGTTAGTCTTTATGACTGAGTCTATTGCTTCTTCTCCAAAAGAAATGGCTCAAAAAGAATTTTATTCTATGATATTTCAGGGAGAAAGGTTAGTCTCTCGATACTTTTATGAGTCTTTTGATTCTTCTTTAAGAAGGATTATATGTTTTCATGGCTGGGAATCAATTTGTGAGGAAATACGAGGTTCTGATCAAGATATTGTCTATCATTATGAGGAGTTACGTTTACTTGAATCAGTAGAAATAGACAAGTTTCTTAATATTTCATTTAATTTGTTTGATAAGAAGTATACAACCTCTTCAAAATAGGAAGCTATGTTTTAGGTGTTCCATCTGAGGGAGATGCATTATGTCCTTCTCATAAGTTACCAGAAGCTGATGGATCTTTTGATAGGTATAAATCCGAAGAAATACTTTTTGAGATTCATGATGAAAAAAGAAAATTCATTTATCAAGAGATAATATACTCATAGCCCTCTGTATGTAAGGGTTTTTTGTGCCAAGAAAGGGTGATAAGTAAACTTTAAAAGTTTAAGATGTGTATGTTCATAACTATTTGGTGAACATGATAAAGATTAACCTTATGGGGTTTATATTACAAAAACTTATGAAGCTCAAATCTGGTGGTATAAAATCATAGTTGATAATGTTTTCCACCATTATTAGTAAGTTTCTGAAAGAATTATTGGGCTTGTGTAATATTACAATCAAGTCATATCCCACTTCCTTCAAGGAGCCCTTACTTAGAAAGGATACTATAAGGAGAATCAAGTTATGATTCAATCCTGAATCGAAATTATTTGGAAAATATTCAGATGATGAGAATGAAAAGGAAGTTGCTGAAGGTAGTGAAAAACGTTCTAATCCATCAAAGTCTACTTAAAATAAAATAAAGGTAGTTAATAATACAACTCAAAAGCCTTCAAATAAACAAAAGGTTATATATGATAAAGTTGATGCTGAGTAGAGGAATAAAAATCAAGAAAGTAAGAAGGGGGGTCCTCAGTTTGGATTGGATATAGTTGAAGCTTTGGAATTTAATTAAGGTCTAAAGAAGAAGTGAGAAAGAAGATATTGAAGAAGAGAAATTCCAAGGTTGTTGACATTGATATTCTTCTCAGAATAGCTGAGAAACTAAAATCTGGAATTGAAATAAGGGAACCATCTGGTAAAACTCAATCAGTTCCAGCAAGGAAAGGCAAGGAGAAACAAGTTTTTGATCTGTCATCCACACAATCTCTTGCTAAAGTACATGAAGAAGAGAAAGAATAATAAGAAATTAAGGCCAAGAGGAACATGATCAAGAAGAACTGGAATAGGAGGAAATAGAATTTGAAGAAAAAGAAGATACAAATTAGAGAAGTTACACTATAGAGTCATCAGAAGTATCAAATTTTGTTTATCTATCTCTAGATCCTCAACCCTCCAAGAGAGTATCTAAAAAGGTTTCCTCAGAGTGATTCATTCAGGTTTCTAATAAATAAGAGGAATAATAAGAGGAGGTGGAATCTAATAAGAATTGGAAATAGCCAACTCAAGTGATCGGCACTGAGACTCATTTTGGTTATCTTCCACAATACAATGAAGACACGGATTCTAAAAGAAAAATTACTATGAAATGGGTTTAGTACATTGAACAAGACTTGAATAGATTGAAGATTTTGTTACCTTTTATTCCAAAAGTTGAAGCTAGGATGGAATTTTTTTCTAATGCCTATAATGATATAACAGATTCTGTCAAGGTTTTGATGGACATGTTTCTATGTCTTGAAGCCAATTTCAAGATTTTCAAGGAACATTCTACTGATCACATTAAATCTTGAAATAAATTTTTGAAGTGGTATTATAAATTTTATGAAATTATAAAGAATCATCTAGACAAGTAAGAATAATTGGTACATCGGGTAAACAAACTCAACTCTATTTATCTAAAGTCGATTGATGATTTGAATGAAAAGTTTGAATAATTTCCAATACCCAGTGACTCAAAATAAGTACCCTCAAAAGAGCTTGAGATTTTAAAGGAAAAGTTGGAAAAAAAGAGTAATGAGTTTTTTACTCTCAAATACAGTTTTTGTCTTATAAAAATTCTGTCAACTCAGGATGGGTGATTTGAATAACTAGGAAGAAAGACTTAAATCTCAGGAAGCTATTAATCGGCTTCATGAAGATAGGCTCTAAAATCAAGAAAAGATTATTTTTTAATAGGATAAGAAGATGAAGGCTCAGCAATAAGCTCTTGACATGCTCATGGTGGATATAAAAGATTTCAAGAAGATGAAACTTTCATTTTTTAATATTTTGGAAAAAAATGTAAAAGAATGATGGTTGAACTCTTGTTATAATCAACTTTTGTTTCATGTAATAATTATTCTTTCATATTCTATTTCTCTAACCTTTTGCAGTAAATTAACTCTTTACCTTATTCTATTTTAAAATCACAAAGGGGGAGAATGGTTGTGAAAATAAATTTCTATGAATTCCTTATTAAGGGGGAGAAATCTTAAGTATAGGTAAAGAGAATAAGATCCCTTGAGAGATGTTTTTAAACTAAGGATGGAATTAGAAATATTCACTATAACTTTCAGAAGAGTTATTAAACTCAGGGGGAGATAAATTCTTTTTTGTTTGTTTTGTTTTGTTTTTTTTTTGTTTTGTTATTCTTGGTTTTATGATTTCCAAAAAAAGTGGGAGATTTTTGAGTTAAAATGTGTTTTGACTTTACCATCAATCATTTGTTTTGGAAATAAAAAACCATACATATCATAATCATATATATATTTATCATATGTGTTGTTTTAAAATTGTAATCACTCACATTGTCTTTATTATATGTTTCATTTTATCATAATCATGTATGTTTTTCACTCACATTATTTTATATGTTGTTTCACAATCGTAATCAGATTTTTTCTTACATCGTAATCAGGACTCCTAAACAGATTGTGTATTGTATTGTAATTAGAAATCGTATCCATATTATGTACTACATTGTAATCAGAAATCATATCTATATTATGTATTACATCATAATCAGGATTGGTAACCATATTATATACTGCATCAATTCCACAAGCATCGTAACCACATGCATCGTAACAACATGCATTGTAACCAAGTTAAGTACTACATAATAATAATGTATTGTAACCAGGTTAAGTATTGCATCATAATCATGAATCATAACCAGATTAATAATTTGTATCATAATCACAAATCATAACCATGTTATGTATCATAACTTGGTTATATATCATACTCTTATTAATGCATTGTATTCAAGTATTGTAATCTGATTAAATATCATGCATTGTAACCATGTTAAGAATCGTAACCAGATTATAAAGCATAATCATAATATGAATGTTTTTCTTAATAAGCCTAGTAACCTAATTATGTATTGTATTTTTGTAATGCATTATACTCTTATCATAACTTCAATACGGATTATATCTTAATCACACTCATTGTTTCCTACTTTTGTACTTATTATTTTCTAACTAAATCAATGTCATTAAGTTGGGTATTTACCAATTAAAATGATTTCATGTATTCTATTTGTTTTGACCGTTAAAATGACAAGTTTCCAAGTCCCTCCATGTTTTTTGGAGAAATATAATAGTTAGAGGAAACATGATCGTTGGAACCTAAATCCTATAAATAAGAGGTCATTTGAACAAAAATAAATACCTTTTATTCTATAAAGTTATAGAGAGAGATATTATGACTTCTCTCTTGCTTCGTGTGAAATCCTTTAAGATACAAGAAGTGAACAGCTTGTTCCATTTTCTTGTATTTCTATAAGTGCTTTGTTTCTTCTTTGTGTGACTGATCATTGTGATAGCGATAGAGAGTTTTTGGGGATAGGAAGGTGTGCTTCCAACCATCGTATTGAGGGGTTTCAACTACTTGAAAGATAGAGGTGTTTATTACCTTCTTAATCAATGGATTCCGAGGATAGGAAGATAGTGGTACCGATCTTTGTATCGAGGGCTTACCAAGGTGGTGGTAAGATGGTCCTTTTATCCTAAGTGAAAGTATACCCTACTCTTTGGGTTAAAAGAATTGTAATACTTTTACATTTACACTGTTATTTGTATTAGAAATGGAATTTTATTATTTCCCATTTCTTTTCATATTTAATTTAATTGTAATTTTTTCAATTAATATTCAAATTATATTAAGATATTTTATACACTATAAGGTTGAATCATTAACATTTGTATTACTCTGATCATTGTATTCAATTAAAATAAAAAAAATTTACATTACTTATAGTATTACACCATATCATTACCATCAGACCCAAGACCTACATGATCTATTGTTTTGATTGATAATTTTATTAGTTTAAGACCTCTTAAACTAAGTTCTTTATTAAGTATTTATATACAATGTTTTTAAACATACAATTCACCCCCCTCTTATTTTGTGTCATCTAATATACATATACATCTATATTACGATCCAAAAAAGGAAATTATGATAAATAAATACCCAAATCAATTCATGAGGTGACATTATAGAAATTTTCAGGATCAAATTATTTTAAGGATGTAAGAATGTAGCATTCCTGAATTTTATGGTATATTTCTTTTCAAATAAATTTAATCTCTACGATAGCTTGAGTTTCACAAAAAACTATGTTCCAATGAATTATAGTCTATTATTGTGTGATCATTATAACCTATCCATTAAAATGGAGTTTATAAATAGGACTAACTAAATTATAAAAAGTATATGGTTTACACATTTATAAAATAAATTCATTGGTTGTCAATAAAAAACATTTGAAAATAAAAGAAATGTTTTTCTAAAAAACTATTGTTGTGTGTGTAATATATTTACATCATAAGAAATTTAATTTTTCACAATGTTTTAGCTAATTTAATGAAATTTTCATGTTATATGTTTTAACATTCAACTATAGTTTTTACTAGGCATAGAATAAGAATAAATCTATTTTTATTCTTAAAAACTCTATTTTTCTAAAACACGATTTTCATTGTGCTTTGAGAATTTATTTTAAAATTAATTTATGAAAATTATTTAAATTAAATATTTAATATTTTTTTATATATTTATAATCTTGAGGCCCAAATTTTGAAAATATTTCCCTTTTATTTTTTGTTACTATGAATAGTAACTGTGGTAAAATTTATCATCATTGTAAAGGGTAAATCGGGTTAATCTTGGTTAAAACTAAGTTATAAGGTCATAATATTTCATATTAATTATTATTTAATGAATTTAATTGAACCCTTATAATATTATCCCTTAAATTAATATGTTTAATGGGAAATTTTCAATCAGACTTTCCAATATAATATATAAATGAAAGAAAGTTACAAAATATCACTCTCTTAGTTTTAAATAACTAATATTCCTCTACATTGGATCAATAGAAATTTATGAATGAATTTAAAAGTAAATTGTGTGACAAGTGATATTATATTAATTATTATAATTTATTCCTAAATTTTATTAATTATTTATTTACCTTTAATGATTATGCAACACTAATACAACATTTATTGGATTAATAAAAAACTAAAATAAATGATATTAAAAATTTCAAAGTGATATAATTTTAGAGAATTATAGTGTTACAAAAAATGTATATATGAATATGAAATATTATTTATTTTTAAATGAATTATATTAAAAATAATAAATTTTCTTGATATATTTGAAGTCAAATTAAATGAATAGTGTTAAAATTGGCATTAAGGATAATTTATCAAAATCATACTTTATTAAATTATTTAAAATACATTAAAATATTTAAATAAGATAATGTGCAAAATATGGTATAAAATTTTATTCATTTTCCATTGAGGATATAATATTTAACTTATATATAAAATTATAACCCTTTTAAAAGTGAAAAATATGTTACCACAGTTAATGTTAAAATTGGTTAAATAAGGGTTTAAAGAAAAAATAAGGTTTACAACACCAAAAACACTATAAAAAATTATATTATTTGATGTTATATCAACCATATACTAACATATTTTTGAATAAATATCCCTTCTAAGGAATTTATTCTAGATAATGACTTTATTATTATATAATCTTTTAAGAAATTCAAAAATTCCCCTCACCTCAATTATAAAAGGTCACACATTCCTTCACTTCTTTACACAACATTGAACAAAATATCATGAAATATCACTTCACATACCTCTTTTAAACATACATATATGTGTTCTTGAGGTTATGTTCTCCCCAAAACGCAATCCCTAAGTTCCTTATGAAATGATCTAAAGAAGGTCTCCCAAAGAAGAGGCGATTGACTTACCCAACCACATTAAATATATTTCTTCTTCTACCTCTTCTATGTCTCTTGAATTTATCATAAAATATTAAATTATTTATCTTAAATATTTTTAAATGTTATTAAGATTATTATACTACCATTACCACCCTATTTCCTCTCAAATGGGAAGTGAAAGTATCACTCATGTGTACATACGGCTTACTATCTACATATGGTGATACAATCATTTTCTCATCACCATATTTTATGAATGTGTATTATGATGGGTTTAATGTTTATATAATATAATTATTAAATTATTATACCTATTGAATGATAATATCATATATACCTTCTTACCTTCCAATTCATTAAGAAATGATAACGTTGTTGGTGCATACATGTAAACAACCTCCTTCATGAAGCGATGTGATTTGTTTTTCATTTATAATTTACATGGATAGTAATTAGGATGGATTTTATGAATATATATAATATATATGTTTTAATAATTAATCTAAAATGTGAATTATTATTTACTTTTGTTTCCTTCCATCAGTCGAAATGTGAAAACATTGTTCATGTGTATGTACGACCAACCGTCTCCATGAACGGTGTTATTCATTTTCAATATATAACATTTTAGGGTTAATATAAATACATTTATAATGAATATATATTATAATAATATCATTATATACACTATTTATAAGAAATAACATTGAGAAAAGTTTAAATACTAAAACTAATGAATCAAAATATACCTGAAAAATGAAGCAGTTATGAACCAAAATAGTGATTTTTAATAAAGAATTGTTAATGAATAGGTAATAAAAGATTATAATTGAGTAATAAATGTTATGAAACATATTATTATGATTATAAAAAATATTTATAATAAATCAATATTTATTATAAAATAGGTTTTAAAAAATAAAAATTAAATCAGACCTAAGGTAAGGGTTTGTTTCACAATCTCATCATTATTTCATATTGTTTAAGTTTAAGTCCCCATTGGGGGAATATTTTTCTTCCATATGTATTTTTTAATTAAAAAATATTAAAAACATATTTCTATTAATCTGAAATTATTTATTAATTAAATTTATACCCATGTTTTTCATTTTACAAAATGGTTTTGAAGGAATAGTTTTTCCTTTTCGAAATGAGGTACTTTTAACCATTTTATAACACTGTGAAAAGAATGTTTTATTTAATTATATAACATGAAATTTTTTTCTCAACATATTTTGTAATATTTTATTTGGAGATTAATTTAAAATTTTATAAGTTTCTTTTAAAATAAAATGTTTTCCTTCATATTTTCAATGTTTTAAAAATAAGTAATTTCAGAGTAAAATTGTGTTTTCCTTGAATAATTTTCCAATGATAATTTTAAATTTCTTTCATATATGTCAAAATAATTTGTTGAATATCATGATTTATTGAGGTTATTATATTTTTATTCCATATTACATATCTTATTTCACAGTTTATGATCATTTTGACTCAAGATTTATTATTTTCAAACCATTTCCATATTACTCTTTCTAGATTATGATTATGTTTATTGATTGGTATAATTATTAACATTTCATATGCTAGTTTCAATATGAATATTTATGATGGTTATGTTTCACCCCCTTTATATGATGAATTTATTGGACTTAGTAAGTGATGGGTGGGGCACATTATAACCTCGCAATACATCGATAAGTCTCTTGATACAAACTTGTTTGTGTTTTGGCTGAGGCCTTTCTCATTTATGTAAGATGTCTTAGACAAGGCCACAACGGTATGTTTATAATGTCCAGAATTCTTCATTTCCTCATTTTGAGACTGGTTATTTTATTTCTATTTGATTATTTGAATATTTTTGATATTCAAGGATAAGTTTCAAAATCATATGTTTATTTATATAGAATTATTTTATGATCCTTTATTAAATTCATATTATTTTTCATTCTTATTTTATTGATTAAGTGAAATATTTTTTCATATATTTACCATGAAATTTTTTTATGTATTATTTATTCATGTTATCTTTCACTATATTCATACCCTTACTAGGAATCAGAGCCCACCCCTTTATTTTTTAACTTTTCCCCTGGATGATAAGAAGTTTATTATGATTGATATGTATGGATATTCTAAATGGAATAATTATGTACTCAAAGAAAATATTATGTTGTGATTTTTTTCAAATGTAATATAATATTCGAATATGTATCTTGTTTTCTAAGAATAATAAACTATTCTATCCTTTTTAATGTGATTTCTTGTATCTAGTGTCAATGTAATAAAGTAACCAGCAACTCTGGGATACTTGTGTTGAAGTCTTTACAATATCAGTAATTATATACCAGAATCATGCTGCCTTACTATGAACATAAATATTGCAGTTTTTTTCATGCATCAAACTACATGATAAATTATCTAAATTGATTATTACATAAATTCTGGAGACCATTAAACATTTTTATAGAAAGTAAAAACCAATGGAATCCAAAACATGTGGTGTTCTTATTAGTTTTTTAGACCTCCTTATTTCGTTACTATAGATTACTAAGTGAAAACGTCATGGGATGAAATATCAATTTTTATGAGCCCCAAAATATTATAGTCAAACGCCATCTATTTTATATTTCAATTATCTATCCATACCATGTGAAATATCTTTAATATCATTGTCTTGGTATTTTAAGGTTCCCATTAAAGATAGGGATTGTGATAACCCTTTGATATGACATAAGACCTAAGGAAATTAACTTGAATATGTTCAATACAAAATTAGTTATGCTATAATTAAAAGAGTGAAATCATGAATGAATTTAACTATATGCATTATATGATAATCAAAATCCGCATTTAGGTTTGGTTGAGTGCACCCTTACTCACAACAATCCAAATTTCACTGGAGCTAACTTGTTAACTATTAAATTATTTTCCCTAACATAAAAAACATTTTCCCATTGAGGCACGACACTAGATATGGGGACTTAAACACATTTCCATGAGTAAAATATATTTTCTATGACTTCTTTTATGAAAGGAATAATGTACCCAATTATATTTTCTTTATACACTCCCATGGATTGTTTTCTCAATTCTAGTACAACTACAACTATATTATCATAACTTTAACTATTAAGATAATACAACATTTTTTTGGTGAAACTAAACATTCTATAAAAAAATGTATTATACTCTTTCATGAACTATATAAAAAATCTTCTATACACATGGTTTTTATAGAAATGGAACCCACATGTTGAATGGGAATGTGTTTTTTTATCTCTAAACTCAAATAGAAATTGTTGATCAATTACTCATCTACAGTCTAGTTTTATATCCCCAAAAAACTAGAGCTTTATTTATATATTTTATGTAATTTATATCAGACATTTATATTATACTATAAAACCTGGCCTACTTGATATTTATCCATTATTCATTCCGCAGAGAAAATATCATGTTTAGTATATAACATGGAATAATGATAGAATCTATCTCCCTAATCCTTATATTTTCAATTAATTACCTTTATCTATTAATTTGTTTATAAACACATCTTCTTTGACAATTATACTCTATGGGATAAAGGAAATAATCATATCTTGGGTAGTTTTCTATTAGTATTTTTACAATAAATTTCAATTATATATAATTTGACATAATCTAAGAAACCTAATTGATTAATCTTCATTTATATTATTCAAAAAACTAGAACTCTAATTAAATTATGGATAAATAATTAGTAAATTACTCTAATATGAATATAAGAATAATATATGTTTTCTATATATTACCAATATTTTTTCTTTCAAAAAAAAAATAACTCCTACAAACCTATTTTATATTCAAATCTTGTATTCATTTCTTAAATGAACCCAATTTATATTTTTGGATTTAAAAAAAATGAATAACCCATTATCTTGATTCTTGATCTCATCCATAGATATACCCAAGAATTATACATATTATACTAGCCAACTTTAATGACACAAAATCTTTTAATTATCTGTTTCATAATTTTTTATTATTTTTTATAGTTGACATAATAAATATAATTACCTCTGTAAATTATTATAGAAATTACTATTCAAATAGTTTTTTTCATTATTACTGGTAAATAATGCTTAAATAATTCCATGTCTTGATATAGTATAAAATCATTATATAACCATTCATTCTATATTGGTGTCGACTTTATTAACCTTCTCCATGTTTCTTGAATACCAATTAACACTAATTGATTTTTCATAAATTGGTGAACCAAATAAAAATCCATATTTATTTTGAATTTAGATCCCTTTTGAATTATTTTACCAGTGGACATATTTCAGTTTATTTTCATTTATTTCATGATATTATAAAATTAATTAATTCATCTTAATGAATTATATATCACCTAACGTGGTGATATAAAAACCATGAATCTTTGGGTTTTCATATTTTTATGTGATATATGTGTTGCTAGAATTTTCTTTACATGTGAACTCATGGAACGTTTCCATGCCAACTAGTTGAATATTTAATCTTTTTTTCAAAATATTTTACTATATCATATTGAATTATGCTTCCTTAATATAAATGTCATGTTTCCTTTTACCATCACTTATATTATGGATAACATATAATGTATCTTCTTATTACTAATTTATAATTCAAAAATTAAATGCATTCCCCTTGATACATGTTTTTTTCAAAATTAATCTTAACAAAATTATTTTATCCTTATGCATTAGAAGATGGACATAAATTTAACTTCACCTTTTATTTTAATATAAAATCTTATATTCCATTTATATTGTCTTGGGATGAGTTCTTATGACTCTATTTGTTAAACATTACTTTAAAAGATTATTGAAGACCTTTAAGACTCATTACCAAGCTTTACATGTATGTTGTTGGGTATGATATTATATTTATAGCTATATTATTTAGGTGTGCAAATATAATTCACCTCTTACTTCCTTTTGAAATAATTAAAACCTTTATTTGTGAACTTATTTCACAAGTATGATGGATTTTAACCTTTAATTATAAAAGGTGCAATTGGTCTTAATACCTTTTAGTTAATCATGTAAAAATACCTAAATTTTTTATCATAATTGAGACTAGTTTCCATTTATAGTGTTCCTTTAATATTAACACTTTGTATATATAGATCAAATATAAAACTTCCACATCTTGGAATTTTAGGAACCTCATGAATTATATTCATCATTGGTTTCATTTATTAGAGTGTGTATATCTAGTATTTACATATTATTATTTTTCATGTTTAATACAATTACATAATTCATTCCAATGGAAATAAATTTTATCTTTTACTAGAAATAAAATTATCATGTTTCTAAACATGACACGGTGATTATTTTCTTGTTGAAAATTCTATATAATAGTTTAATAAATTAAAAATACACCAGGTAAAAGTATGATATTCATCATTTATAGCTAATGAATCTAAATTAACTTTAAGATTAAATTAATACCTTACAAATCATTTAGGAATAATCTTGTTTCCTATATTATGATATAAATATTTAAATAATAATTTTTTATCTAATACCCAAGATACTTGGAACAAAAAAGATTTCTTATGATGAATCTACCTGAATTATAAGCTATGAATTTCATTTTATATACTCCTTAAATTTTTCCCTTTTAATTCCCTTTTATTCCACATGGAAATAAAATGGTGTCATGTTCATTACCCACCCTTATAATATTTGGATTCTATGAATTAATATGTGATAATGCCTTCATATTTTCACTTTCAATTGGAATAGTCATCATGTTCTTCATCATGTTTACCAAAAGGATTGAAGATTTATCATTTTTAATTTCCTTATCAACTTGAAAACCCATATCCAAAATACCTTGAACTGATTTCTCTATATATTTCATCTTATAATACATGATGAAATTGAAGAATCTCGGTGGAAAGGATAAGATTGAAATATTATAGGATAAGTATTTATCCAACATTAACTCTAACTATATTGATCAATCAATATACCCAATAATATTTTGTACATGAGGGTCATCTTGGATTCCTTCTTCCAATATAAAAGACAATAATGAATTGGAATTTTTATACAATTTACACCTAATTATCTCCTAGAAAGATTTCTATAGATTATATAACATGATATATGCATCCAAAAATGCATTTTGATCTCACAAATTCATGGATATATAGGTTAACATGATGAGATACACATAAAATGAACTATTCATGTATCTCACATAGGCACTTATATCACCATCAATTTCTCCTGAAGGTAGTTGATCAGGTAAAGGGGACTCCCACACATAGAACTTCCATTGTTATCATTGTGTAATGTGCATGCACCAATACCACTCCTAGAAGTTTGTTGTTGTTACAATACTATATTTATCCAATATTTAAAATATTTAATTTTAAATATTACATTACATTTTATAAAAAATTAAAGAAATAAGTATTTTTATATTGATTACTATTTTAAACACATAAATTAATTTTTTAAATATATCCCACTTTTTTAAACAAATACCAAAATTCCACATCCATTAGATTCAAAAAATAATATTTCATGGATATTATAGTGGGAAAGTATCACTAAACCTTACTTTAGAACTCAATCTATGAAATAACAACTATTATAAGATTCTATGGAAGGCCTTTGTCTAAACAACAACATTAACTCTCAATTCCTTGATCTATTGAGTGGACTACCTAATCCATTATTCCTAAAATTGGATTATACTAAATTATTACCTATAAGTTATCAACAATTTATCTAAGGATATTTTTTTATTCTAAATTTACTTATATAAACCCATCGCTCAAATAAGATCTCTCCAATAGTAGGAGGCGCTCTCAAATATGGTTAGAGAGCACCTTATACTTATGGTTTTGTTAAAATTCAAGTGATTTAAGGATTTTTATTTAATTTTACATTGTGAGATTTTTTCCCTATGTAGATGAAATATATTTCTATTTATCATGTTTTTACTTATATGATTTCACTCATAACTTAACCATGAATAAATTAAAAACATTTATCATGTGTTAATTCATTTTATCAATACATGATTTTTTGTTCTTATATGTTATAAGGTATAAAATGAACATTCAAAAAATGATAAATCATTCATAATATAATATAAACGAACATAATCATTAGCTATTTATAATGTATTATCCTTCAAATGAGGTACTAGGGGTCACTCTTTGAGTCGTATTCAACATGATTTTCAGCTCTAACCCCATCCATGTAGTCTATCTCTCATCTGGTTCTTCGCTAATCCTTAGTGTAAACTAAATCTCCTTTTTTCTCCTCATTGTATGACTATACTCATTGATGGGTGAGGGTGTCTCTGGAATGAGAGATATATATATTAGTTTTATTTTTTTATAAATAAATGATCTGGATGGCCATAACTCATCCATCGGACCTTTAATACTCAAGTATCCAGTGGTGTTGGGACCAGATCAATACTCTATATATGAATTCTCACAAATTTAATTTTAATATATACTTAAATTTACTACAAAACAGACCTTTAACAATGCTAAAATTTTCCATTGTAACCACTATAAAATCACTTACTTTCGGGTTGGGATTAAAATACCAAGGCATTTATCACTGCTATAAAATAACTGCTAAAGGGTTACTTTATCAGTTATAAAAAACTGATAAAGGGTGTATTTTTCAATGCTTCTAGAAGCATAGATAAATGACCCCATTTATCAGTGCTTTTATTTAGCACTAATGAAGGACCCCGTTATCAGTGCCTTTAGAAGCATTGGTAAATGGACACTTCATCAAAACTTTTAAAAGTATTGTTCAATGGATACTTCATCTAGGATTTTAAAAGCACTGATAAAGGGGAGTACTGTAGTGTGCTTCTAAATTTATGGCACACTACAACACCACAAATAGAAAAGGGACAATATAGATAAAATAAGAAACAATAGATAGGTACAATAAATATTATTAATGAAATAAAATTTACAACACAAATATAATAAAAAATATATATTATAGTATTTTCAAACATTGGTTTACGCAATTACATGAGTAAGTAAAAATTATCAAAGAGATTTAAAAAACAACAATGTTCCTACAACATTGGCCGCTAACCCCCACTCATTCTATTTCAAAACAATCAATCCCAGCTCAAGAAAAACAATGACTTTGTATAAAAAAAATTCTTATATTAGTTATACTACAAATGAATAAATTAAATAGAAAGTTTTAATTTTAAACTAATCTTTGAGTCATACCAAGATCACTGTGTATCAGATTGAGTTGTAGTTGATTCTTGCACGTCACGCCAATTTTTTCAGCTTAAAGCATCACCAATAGAAAAAAAAATTAACTAAATAAGTATAACATAAAAATGATAGTGAAATTAATTAAGTAATAGAATATAAAATGTTGAGAAAACAATCTGATATTTTTTTCTTATTTTTGGCGATATGATGCATGTTTGGAACAAAAATGACACTTATATACTGAAAACACATACTTTGAATCATAACAGTCACACCATGTGTTAGATTGAGGTGCAAAAAATTAATATGTGTCCCAATTTAGTTATTTAACATTTTAATAAAGTATAACAATAATATGAATGTGTTTTCACAGTTTTGATTATGTCACTTGTGTATTTCCTAAAATGTCATTTTAAACTAAAAACATGGACTTTGAGTAATAAAAATCACATTGTGTATCATTTTTATGTGAGCCTAATTCCTGAACATAAATAATGATTTATTAATCATTTTCCAAAATTATCAATAAAATTTGAGATTCTTTTCTTGGTTTTCAGTGAGTTCCGCTTTTTGAACTAAAATGTCAATTTTAAACAGATAACGAACACTTTGAGTTATACCAAGAACTCAGCATATAATATTGTGGTGTGGATGATTCCTTAGTTTCACAAATGAAATATGGATCATTTTACTAAATTTTTTAAAAATATTGGATGATTCTTCTTGGTTGTTAGTATATCAATTTTATTTTTTACTAAAATTAATGTCAATTTTAAATAAAAAAGACACACTTGGAGTCATACTGGTCACACCGTGTGTTATGTTGAGGTGAGTCTAATGACTACATTTCAAAAATGATTTATGAATAATTTTCCTATAGCATCAAAATAATCATAATGTGTTTTCCATATTTTGAGTATGTGAGTTGACTTTTTTCCAAAATTAATGTCAATTTAAAATAATAACACGCACATGGAGTCATAAAATTCACACTATATGTTATATTGAGGTTATTCTTATTCTTAGACATCAAAAACAACTTATGGTTTGGTTTTCTAAATTATAAAAAAAATCAAATTTGTTTACTCAGTTTTGAGTAGGTCAATTTTTTTTGTTACAAAAATGTCATTTTATAATGGAAATATATACTTTGAGTCATTTCGGTCACATAATGTATTTATTTTATGTTAGAATAATTCCTACTAGTCCAAAATGAATTTTTAATCATGATCCTAAATTATCAAGACAATCTGATAAATTTTTCATAGTTTTCAATGGGTGACACTTTTTGAACTAAAATGTCAATTTTAAATAGATAAGAGACACTTTTAGTCATAAAGGTTACATCATATATCTCATTAAAGTTAAGATGATTCTTATTTTTCAAAAATGACTTATGGATCGTTTTCCAAAATTATAAAAAAAATATGAATGTGTTTTCATGGTTTTTAGTATGCTAGTTGCCTTTTTTGCTGAAATTAATGTCAATTTTAAATACAAAGACACACTTTGAATAATACCAATCACACCACGTGTTAGATTGAGGTGAGGAGGATTCATACACATAAAAAATTTATTATGGGTCGTTTTACTAATTTATAAAACAAATCCAATGGAGTTTGATTGGTTTTGAGTACGTCAATTTCCTTTTTTACAAAAATTAATGTCAATTTTAAATAAAAATACATACTTGGTGTCATTCTATTAACATTGTGAATTTTATTTAAGTGAGGTTGATTACTAAATATAAAAAATTACTTATTTATTATTTTAATAAATTATCAAATCAATATGAATGACTTTTATCATGTTTAATTATGTCCCTTTTCTTTTAGAATAAAATGTTATTTTAAACAAAAAACATGCACTTTGAGCCATACTAATCACATCGTGTGTCAGTTTGACATGATACTGATTCCTACATATAAAAAATTATTTATGAATAATTTTAATAAATTATAAATGTAATATGATCATGTTTTATTGGTTTTCAGTGAGAGAAAATTCTTGAACTAAAATGTCAATTATAAAATGATAACTGACACTTTGAGTCATATTGGGAACAAAAAGTATTATATTGGGGTTCATATGACTCCTATATTTCAAAAATTCTATATGGATAATTTTCTTAATTGTATCAAAATAATCCAAATGTGTTTTCATGGTTTTCATTAGGTCAATTTAATTATTTACTAAAATTAATATCAATTCTTAATAAAAAGACACAATTTATGTCATATGGGTCACACCATGCATCGTATTGAGGTGTTGTTGATTCTTAAACATCATAAATGACTTATAGATCATTTTTCATGATGTATTAAAACAATAAAAATGTTTTTTCTTGGTTTTGGTACCTCATTTTAATTTTTTACTAAAATTAATGTCAATTTTATATAAAAATACACACTTAGAGTAATACTATTCACACAGTTTGTTAGATTGAGGTGTCGATGATTCCTAAACATTCCAAATGACTAATAAATTAATTAACTAAATTATCAAAATAGTATGAATATTTTTTTTCTCAATTTTTAGTATGCTAGATGTCTTTTTTACTAAAATGTCATTTTAAACTCGAAACATGCACTTTGACTTTTACCAATCACATCATTTGTTGGTTTGATGTAAGTATGATTCTTAAATGTAAAAAATTACATATTAATAATTTTCATAAATTATCAAAAAAATATTATTGTTTTTTCTTTTTTTCATTGAATGGAACATTTTGAAATAAAATGTCAATTATAAACTCATAACATGAACTTGTCATATTTGGAATATCGTGTATTGGATTGAGGTGTGACTAATTCCTACATGTAAAAAATGACATATGGATCGTTTTTTTAAAATATCAAAACAATAAGAATGTTTTTTATTGGTTTTGATTATTTCAGTTTTCTTTTTTATAAAATTAATGTAAATTTTAAATAAAAAGACACACTTGGAGTCATAACGGTCACACCATGCGTCATATTGAGGTGTGACTCATTCCTACAAAACAAAAATTAGTTATGGATCTTTTTCTAAAAGTATTAATATAATACAATTGTTTTTTCTCATTTTTGAGTATGTCACTTGTCTTTTTTACTAAAAGTAATATCAATTTTAAGTAGAAACATGCACTTTGAGTCATACCGGTTACATTGTGAGTTATATTCAGGTGTGGCTAATTCATACATGTTACAAATGAATTATTGATTTTTTCCAAAATTATAATATCTATCAAAATTATTATTCCCATTTTTGAATATTTCACTTATTTTTTTATTAAATTTAATTTTAATTTTAAATAAAAGATAAACTTGGAGTCATACTGGTCACACTATTCATCATATCGATGTGATGTTGATTCTTAAACATCAAAATTGACTTGTGATATCATTAATTAAATTATACATTAAATACTTATTTGACAAAATGATGAATATTCTAAATTTATAAAATTTTCCCTTTTAATATTTTTCTCTAACATTAATGGAGGTACCAACCCACTTACTATCACATATTAAAAAATTTCTAATAACATAATTATTTTAATTTAGTTGAGATATAATTTTATGCTCGTATCCTAATTTACATGAAACCTAAGAAAGTATGTGAGTTATCTAATAATTAAAAACTCAAAATATGATCTCCTTAAGAATGAGAAATACTCACATGATTCATATTTGGTTCTACTAATATAATTTTATTAGAATAGATGATAACAGTGATTTATTATTCTTCTGTGCTATTCCCATAAAGAATATGATCGTTACTACCCCAACTGAATTCTATCAAATTCAAGTAAGTGTATAGTATATATTAAAAAAATTGGTTCTTTATTCAATATATATTAACATTTCATTAGATTACATTAATTTTTTTACTTTTTTGGATACCTAGATGTTAATAGGTATAAGGATCGGTAAGGATTCACTGAGAGGGAGGGAATCAGCATATCAAAAAATTTATATTTTTTCTTTAAAAATATCATTCACTGCCAATTATGATTATTGAAAATTGAGATTTCGTGTTTTTCTTAAATCTTAAATGTTGAATTTTGATTAATTTAAATCAGTTAATTCCGCAATAAATTACTCTGAAAAATGAAAACATTGTGAGCATAGGAATTTATAAGGTTTATTATCTAATATTAATGGTGACATACTTGTAATGAGTTGAAACTTTTGAGATCATAGACTCCAGTATAATAATCATGTGCAATATAAATAAGAGGTTCTTAACCTTAAATCATGTTATATAAAAATTTCTATTTTCTTATATAATTTGATCCCTCACAATAAAAATGAATTTCTTAAAATGATACAATAAGAAGAGTCATAAAATTTTCAATGTAACTCCACCTTATTATTAATTTTTATCAAATCTAATCATATAATCCCAACACTAAAATATTTATGGAAATAATGGATAAACAACATTTTTTAAAACCCCAAATGTTTTCTAATTTCCTCTAAGAAAGTATGATAAAAGAAAAATCAACTTAACTTGAATCAAAAATAAAAAAACTCAGAACATCACTATCTATGATAGATAAATATAGATTCTCTTCGATAATGACTTATATCATCAACTAAAAGTGGTTTACAATCAATAATTGATTTAATTAAGACCATATATAACCAACAACTTTCTTTGGTGTCTTCCACATACATTATCCCTATTAAACTCACATAAATTTATGAAATATAATAAAGATATATTTTGCCCATATTTTTTATTTGGATTTTAAATTCTAATTAACAAATAACATACTTTAATAAAATCTCATAAATATATATTCAATATCAATCCATTATATCACTTAAGTATTCATGTAACCGTATATATGATTTAGATATGTTTGGGTTGATTTGGAGTAATTCCATGTAGCACCAATCAATCCACATCCTCAAAAAATAAAATTCATTTTTTCGGTAAAAAATCTCCAGAAATTCATTAGGAACCATAAAAACTTCAATAGGGAAAAACTATTCTAAAAAGTGATTTTTTATAGTGACATATCATATTAATCTCTAAACAAAGTATATTTATCAACCAGATACCTTACAATTTTCTAACATAACACCAATGGAACAATGATGAAAAAGTATTAAGCTTTTCACCTCCTATTTTATTTTAAATTCCTATTCCATCAACTTTAACCTCTATTCACACACATAATGATACATCAAAATAATCTTAATCCAACTCCAATATACCCAAATAACCAATGAAACTTCTCAAACTTACCAACCATTTATTTAATCTTATAATTAATATTGTTTATCATGATTAGATGACTTGATAATCCTTGATTACTATTCCTTTTGATTTAATTGATTTTATAATAAAATAAAACACTAATTGATACCATTTTCAAATAAAAAACTTCTAAAAAACTCAATATATGCTTTGATCATCTACAAATCAACTTCAATCATGGTCTCAACAATCTCCAACCTTAGATTTTGGTGAAAATTAAATATCATAAATCCATATGATATAAATTATTTTATGTGTTTCTATTATTCACATTTTTTCTATGAAATGGAACACAAATTAGTCAATTATAACCCGATGTGATCATACTCGGTATGTGAAATAAGAATGATTAGTTAATTTATAAAAGTAATCCCTAAAATAGAAATGGATACACCAAATTATTTTAAACATTAATATATAAATATTTTTGAAAAAACGTCTATTATATATATTCCATAAAATTTCTAATATGATTTCTTTAACAAAAAAATTAGTATAGATCACAAACCAAACACACACACATAGTGAATTAATAGATTTCCTTATTTAAAAAAGTTCACAAAATACATTATCACCCTTAAGGGAAAACATATTCTTTGAATCTATGTTATTATATCCCATTGAAAACAAAAATTCAAATATTAGAAGAAAAGGGATAGGATTAAATGAATTTTCATTGGGAAGAATTTGTTTGAACTCTCATAATCAACCATAACCATTGAAATGAATGCTTTTTAAATGGTTTGGTAACACATCCACCACTTAATATTTGGTAGGAACAAATTCCAACTCTAGTGTACCTTACTAAACCATTTATTTATTGAGGTGGTACATTAAATATATGTACATTTATTAAAAGAATTGAACTAATTTCCTAAAATATATATATATATATACTTGATTATTGCAACATAGTAATAATGTTGTCTCCACCACCAACTTGAGATTATCAAGTTCAATTATAATCAATAATAACTATTTTTTTGTCATTATTTATAAAAACATATGCTACTTATGTTATAATAAAAAAACATAAGTTTTTTCTTTATTTTCTAAGTTGCACACTTCTCTCCAAGGAATAACACTCCACTAGAAGAAAAATTCCTATCATCAGCACCATTTTCCAAATATTTATAAAAAATACATATAGAATAAACTTCTCCTCTATTTAATATTTTATACAATAATAAAATATACAATTATTGTTTTAGAGAATTTTTTATCTTGTAAACATATAAATTATCTTATCTAAGAAATAATTCATTAGGTTTCTGAATATATACATCCAATTAATGTTCACTACTAAGGAAATATGATTAACATCTATTTGAAAGCTCTAATAACATATTTGAGTAATGATATAAATAGAAATTCATCTTTTATTAAGCCATTCAACTGGGGAAATGATTCATTTAATTCAATACCTTCATACTATGAATAACCATTATAAATAAGTATTGATTTATTCCTTATCACATCACCTTTATATTTTATCTTCTTCAAAAACTATAACACCCCTAGATTTTAAAAAACATTATATTTCAAATAATATATAAAACAATGTGTTGGATTGAGTTGAGGCTGGTTACTACATGTCACAAATAACATGTGGATTATTTCTCAAAATTACCCAAATAATCCAAATGTGTTTCTTGATTTTGAGTATGTCATTTGTTTATTTTACTAAAATTAATGTCAATTTCAAATAAAAATACACATTTGGTGTCTTATCAGTCACACCATACATCATATTGAGGTTTGGTTGATTCTTATACATCAAAAATGACTTATGGATCGTTTTCCTAAAGTATCAAAACAATAAGAATATGTTTTCACAGTTTTGTGTATGTCAGTTGTCTTTTTTACTAAAATTAATGTAAATTTTAAATAAAAAGACACATTTGAAATCATATAGGTCACATTGTGTGTATAATTTAGTTGAGCCTCATTCCTACACATAATAAATGGTTTAAGGATCATTTTTCCTGATTTTTTAAAACAATACAATTGTGTTTGTTCATTTTTTAGTATGTCACTTGGGTTTTTTACTAAAATTTCATTTTAAATTAGAAATAATAAATTTGTGTCATGCTGGTCACATCATGTGTTGGAATGATGTGGGAATAATTTCTACACATAAAAAAATTAGTTATGAATCATTTTACTAAATTATCAAGACAATATGTGTTTTTTTGATTGGTTTTCATTGTGGGACACATTTTCTGAACTAAAGTGTCAATTTTAAACTGATAATGGACACTTTGAGTCATATAGGGAATAATATGTATCATATTGAGGTGATTTTAATTCTTACAAATAAAAAATTAAATATAGATCATTTTTCTAAAGTATCAAAACTATCCAAATGTGTTTTCTTAGATTTGAGTATGTCATTTGACTTTTTTAATAAAATTAATGTCAATTTTAAATAAAAAGACACACTGGGAGTCATATCAGTCACATTGTGGGACATATTGTGGTTTGAATGATTAATACATATCAAAAATTACATATGGATGGTTTTCATAAAGTATTAAAACAATATTAATGTGTTTTATTGACCCTAAGTATGTGATGTGTGTTTTGAACCAAAATTTAAATTATAAACTGAAAATATTCAGTTCAAGTCATATCAATTACATTGTGTATTAGATTTAGGTGAGGATGATTTAGTATGTGATATGTAATTTTCTTTCCAATATCTAAAAAATCCAAAAAATAGCGAAAAAATTTCCATTATGGTAGAGGATGAATCCTCATTTTTTTGGGACTTGGCCTTCCCCATGCTCTTGTATGGATCCTTCATGGACCAAGGGGGTGTTCCAAAATACTCTGAAGAAGTCAAGAAATATTTCATAACCTAGTTGAGATGAATATATATCTAAACGATTATAGATAAATCCATCCCCATATTTCATCTCCATGTGTTGGGTCATGACATTATGCTGCCTCAAACACTTCATGTTTCAAACAGTATGGGTTTTCTCTTCCATCAGAAAGGAACATGTTCTTTCCAATCTGTCACGAGCATGAACAACTTTGAACAAACCACCCCAACTCAAGAAAAATAATCCACCTATATAGGAAAAAAATTCTTTTGTTAGTAATACTATAAATAAATAATTTAAATATAGATATGAAACAATTCATTCCCAATCCATTTTTCCTTAATCTATTTTTTTTATTTTCCAAATGACACATTTAAAGGTTAAGTGTCAACCCTAAAAATTTCATCCAAATAAAACTATTAATGAATTCATCCCATATCATGTAAAGACCGGGAAATTTCAAGGAAATTTTTTTCTTAAAAACTTTGGAATTTTACAAGTCTGTGGTTTCTGATGGAACTTGATTCTGAAGCCCGGGGTGCCCGGAATCAATTTCTGAAGTTTCGTTCAGGTACGTTCAGTAAACGTACATGCGGGTTTTTCTATCTTTTGAACCGGTCGTCGGAATTGAAATCCAAGGACACCAATGAACTCGCAGCGCCTGTATTCGCTTAAGGGGACCTTCACCGCAGTTGCGTTTCATGCGGGATGAAAGTTAATTTTTGGGGTTTAATATTAAATTAAATAAAATTGTGTGGTACAGAATATTATTTTGAGAGTTGGTTATTTCCTCCCATGGGGATGTTATTAGTGGGTCCCATACCCAAATAACTTCCCATGTGTGGATATTTATTAGGTGGGGCCCACACGATCCCTAACCTTTCATCTCCCCATAACTCTCTTCAACTCCCTTAAACCCCTTGTTTAATTCTTGAAACCCCCCCCCCCCCCTTAATTGCTAAACTCTCCACCTTCCACATGGACATTAATATGAAAACTCAGTGAATTAATTATTCTGTACACCACAAATTAAATAATTATTTTGGGTGGATTTGAATCATTTTTAAATGGCATGGAAAGTTGATTAAAATAGGGAAAAGCCTCATTTTAATATTTTCTTGGAAAATATTTCGGTGGAGCCTTGGGAATTAGAAGAGAGATTCATCCTTCCATGAATAATGATGCCCTCTTCGACGAATAATGCCGATTCCATGAAGAAAAATGATGTTCTTTCCTTCCTCTTCTCTTCAAAAAGTGAGGAGACGTTGCATCCTCCTCAGGCGCACCCCGACATCTACGGAATCGACGTCTGTTCTCTGCGACGTCGTTCTCCGCAACACCATCTATCGCGACGCTCATCTTCCGCGGCTCGATGATGTGCGATGTCAATTATTGAGGTAGGTGTTTTTTATGTATTCTTTGAGTGAATAAATTGTACCTAATTCTTTGTTAAGTTTCAGAATTGACATTGGCTGATTGTTACCGCCTAACGTGGAGGGCGCGGGCCAAACAAACACGACCAGATGACCAGACGAAGTTTCTTGTTTTATTTGCAATCAAGAGGTTGCGACGATCGAAGGTGGCGGCCAAGTGTCGGCCTCCTGAGGAGGAATTGTGGCCCTCAACCGTGGGTTTCTCGACCGACAAAGAACCGGCCGACTAAAGCTGGTCGGGCCAAAGGAGGACCGCGGCACCACAAGGGGTGCAACGCTACAAAAGACCCCGGCCCGTAGTCCACATGCCGCTTCGGCGGTGAACCGGCTGGCTTGTCGGCCTACCGGGTGAAGAAGCCATGGAACCCAAAGGTTTCATGCAGCCAGACCGTGACCTGCCTTTGAGGGCTACTTGCACCAGGAAGGCTAGCCAGCTTCAGCCGGCCGGTTGGGAGGGTGGCGCCGCTTTGTGTTGTCGGTTCGGGAAAGCGCCCCCCCCCCCCCCCCCCCCACAGACCTCTCGGCCCCTTCAGGTGGAGAAGTGGCCAGTCGGGCCACGTGATTCATTAGGCTGGTCCAACCCTCTACCGGGTCGAACCTGCCAAAGCTGGGTTGACCCGACCCGTCAGCCCACTGGGCTTAAAGGGTCGGGCCTGTTTTCACTTAAAGGTGAATATCTTTAAGACCGTGTGTCCGATCGACGCACCGTCTGCGGCATTGTGACCCTTGAGACGAGGCGGTCCTTTTTTGATTATCTAAGAGGGTTTTGGAATATTTTTATAACGTCCGAGTTTGGAACGAGCGTATTTCCAACGAGGCCCATGGAACAGAAAATCCAATATCTCTTAGATCGGTCATCTGATTGATGTCTGGTCTATCGTGTCGGTCCCTTTTAACGAGATGAAACTTCAGGATACATCAACTCTGGACTTTGTGACAGTTGATGTATCGACCCCTTTTCTCGAGGAGTGGACTCTCCCAGAATCGAGCGTACTATGTGCGGGAACCCTAGAGGTGGATGCGACTGCAACGACTACCATACTAGAATAATCCATGGGTTCGGTGACAACAACTACCATATGGTAATCCTCCGTGGGTTTGGCAATGATGACTACCATACTGGAATCCTCCATGGGTTCGACGGAGATGATTACTGTACTTGTATCCTACGTGGGTCCGATAGTTCGACTTTTGTTCTAGTATCCTACATGAGTCCAACAGAGTAGCTGGTCTAGTATCCTACGTGGGTCCGACAGATTATCTGGACTAGTATCCTACGTGGGTCTGATAGCTTAGATGAATCAGAGACTACATCTGATCATCTTTATCACTTTACGAAAGAAGTATACCTTTGTGAGCTGAGTCTTAACATTCAATCATTATCATTGATGTGATTGACTTCTTTCCTGTGTGGAATGGGTTATTCTTGGGCTCGAGAGTTAGAGCTGAACTAGATTGATGAATTAGGTATATGTATGGGCATATAACTAAGTATAGTTGGTTGATACTTCATGATTATATCCTTTCATGTGGTTTATCCTTCATGGATTCTGGGAGACCTTCGGGGGTCTCAGGGTCCTTACTGAGTATTTTATTACTCACTCCTACAGGGGCTATGCCCACACTACGTTGTGTTGGATGAAGATGACAGACAGCACTGATCGTTGTAGATACTTGTGGAGTTGGACGGTACCCGGAGGTGGACCACCTGGCGTGACGTATACGGAGTGGACAGACGGACCTGAGATGCCGAAGAAACCATCTGTACCCACCCTTCAGGTGGGATTCATGGGGGAAGACTTAGTGGTTGCAACTTTACTTACTGTTGTTGTACTTGACTTTCAGTTGTAATGTACTTTCAGTTGGGTTTGTATACTGGCCCATTTACTTTTCAGCCCTTAAATTTGTACTCAGTTTATTTTGTGCTAACTTCATCTTGCGTACTCTATTCTATATTTTTACTATCATAAAAGCAATGTATTATGTTTTTATCGGGATTTACAACTTTGGTACTAGTCTTCATCCCCTGGCCTATGGAAGGTGGGCTTGGGGTAGTCGCGGCACGAGCCCCGAGGACGGGTCGTGAAAAATTGGTACCAGAGGAGTCGATTCTACCGTAGAACTTAGTACTCTAATCATTCCTTTCTGTGAAGCAATAGTTTTAAGAGTATTGAGTGTGGATTTCAGTCCAGGGATTCTAGTGTTGGTACGGCGGCCAACGTACCCATACACTAGAACCCTAACCTCTGATTTCTGACTCAGTTCACGAAAACACTGATTACATTTGTGTTTTAAAAGTTATCCTTGTGATTACTTTGTGCCATCTCACTAGGTATATTGTTTTGACCGTGGTGCACCTTTTTCTTTTTATGATGGCCCCATAAAGGTAGCCATCTAGGTTTCTAAGTCACGTGCGAGATGGTAGCCCACCAAGCGATGAGGCCTCAGTATAAGGCCCCATCACTGTGGAGGCACCAGCGGTACCACTACCCGTTGAGCCACCAATACTACTAGCCCTAGAAGTAGAGAGTGCACGCCTCCTGAGTGTGTTGCAAGAGTTTCAGTGATAGAGGCCGCCCAGGTTCCATGGAGAGACGTACCCTCAGGCAGCCTAAGATTGGTGGGAGTCTATCATCAGAGTCTTTAGATTGGTAGGGACACCAGCTGACCTTATGGTGATCCTTGCCGCGAGTCTCCTACATGCAGTAGCAGGTAGATGGTGGAGCTTGATGCTCTAGGTGCATGACGAGGAATCTCTACTTGGGGAAGACTTCAAGAGTATCTTCCGCTGGGATTTTTTTCCAGCCACCCTTCATGTGGTGCAGATTCAGGAGTTACTTCATCTTTGGTAGGTCAGCATGACAGTAGCTCAGTAATCAGTGAGGTTTACTGACCTCTCACGCTACTCCACAGACATGGTACGGGACCCATTCCTTAGGTCCTGAACCTTTGAGTAGGGACTGAGGCACAAGATCAGGGCTTTGATGATCTCCCTCAGCATTCTGATGCAGGCGGGAGTGCTGAAGCGAGCCCTTCTTGTGGAGAGCTTTCTCGCTGAGCTGACACCAGCATGAGACTCACCGCAGGGAGACACGTAGCAGATTCTTCTAAAGCCGGCAGTAGATAGATGTCACAGAGGTCCAAGCAGACTAGGCCATCAGGCGAGCGACCTCAGGATACAGGTTCGGTTGTGCGGGGCACCAGAAACAGAGCCAGCTATACGAGGAGCAGGCAGTGCTATGCATGTGGGGGGCAGGGACACATGGCTCGAGACTGCCTGACCCGCCATGCATATGAGCAGCAGACAGTGGAGAGAACTCCTATGCAGAGGTAGAGGTTCAATCATGGTGGTCTGTAGGGAGAAGGCAGGTGAGGCAGAGGAGCTGGCCGAGCAGTGGGTTGTGGACGACGTTTTAAGGCTCTCCCACCACCACCAACAGGAGGTCCACCCCAACCACAGGGAGCTAGTGGACAGAGGCAGGGTCATCTCTAGGCAGTCGAGGCCTATGACCATGGCACACCTGAGATGATTCTAGGTACTATCTGTGTCCACTCCACCCTTGCTGCAGTACTTATAGACACAGGTGCGAGTCATTCTTTTATTGTCGTTGCCCTTGTTCAGATCTTGGAGATTCCGATGTAGTTGTTGGCTCGATCCTTACGCCTAGAGACTCTTATGGGAGCAGACTCGATGATTACACACTAGTGATGGCAGTGTGAGCTTACTCTAGAAGGGGAGAGCTTCGGTTGGGATCTTCTTGTAGTGGCATCGAGGCCTTACGATGTCATCTTGGTTATGGACTGGTTGTCTACAGTCCATGCTCAGATCGACTGCATTAGGCGCAAAGAGCGGTGTATTCGCGTTGATGGGAGCAGGTTCACCTTCACCGGCGAGAAGGGAGTCTTTGTAGTGTAGGATGGACTTTCACAGAAGAGAGGGAAACTGATCACACATCAGTTGGTTACTCTCATCCTTGGAGCAGTTGAAGTGCAGAGTCCGATTTTTCCTATTGTGGTGGATCAGTATGCGAACACTTTTCCTGAAAACATTCCCGGACTACCTCCTCGCAGATAGGTAGACTTCTACATAGACCTGTACTCTGTTACATCACTGATATCTACTCTATCATATCAGATGGCTCCCACTGAGCTTCGTGAGCTGCGGGTACAGTTGGAGGACTTGCAGGGAAAGGGATTCATCTGACCCAGTGTTTCACCCAGGGTTTCTCCAATTTTATTCACCAAGAAGGTGGATAGGATCTTGCAACTGTGTGTCGACTACCGTCACCTCAATCAGGTGATGGTGACGAACAAGTACCCACTCCCGAGGATTGACGACCTCTTTGATCAGCTTATGGTAGCATGATGGTTCTCGAGGATAGACCTCATGTCAGGATATCATCATCTCAGAGTTCGAGATGAGGATGTTCATAATACGACCTTCAGGTGTTGGTTTGTCCACTACGAGTTCTTTGTGATGCCCTTTGGTGTAACCAATGCTCCAGCAGTGTTCATGAGTCTCATGAACAGGATCTTCTAGCCTTACCTCAATCGTTTTGTCGTGGTATTCATCGGTGACATACTGATTTAATTGACTACTGAGGAGGAGCATGCCTATCACCTGCAGGTTGTACTGTATACACTCTGAGAGCACCAGCTTTTTGGTAAGCTCTCAAAGTGTCTGTTCTGGATTCGACAGGTACACTTCTTGGGACACGTCATCTCGGAGGTATGAGTAGCAGTGGATCTATCAAAGATCGAGGTAGTGATTGCTTGGGAGACACCCAGGAGCGTGACAAAGGTGTGGAGTTTCCTAGGTCTGGCTGGGTACTATCAGAGATTTGTGATGGAATTCCCCAGAGTTGCAGCACCGCTTTCATCTTTGACGAAGAAGGGTAAACCCTTCATGTGGTCAGATAGATGTCAGCAGAGCTTTCAAGAGCTGAGACATAGATTGATTAGTGTGTCCATCTTGAGGCTATCGGAGCAGGGTGTTGTGTATGTAGTATACTGCGACGCATCAGGGACTAGACTCGGGTGTGTCCTAATGCAGGAGCGAGTAGTGATCACATATGGTTCACGGAAGTTGAGGTAGCATGAGCAGAATTACGCAACCCATGACCTGGAGTTAGCAGTAGTGGTATTCTCCTTGATGAAGTGGCAACACTATCTAATGGGCGAGTGATTTACAGCCTACTCTGACCACCAGAGTCTTAGTTACATCTTTTCGTAGAAGGACCTGAACCTGAGAGAGTGGTGATGGGTCAAGTTCCTCCAGGAATATGACTTTGAGATAGTTTATACCCCTGGGAAGGGGAACGTTGTAGATGATGCTCTCAGCAGAAGATCGGGAATTCAGCTACTAGGAGAGGTGACGGAGCAGCTATCCGTGTTGCAGATATCCTTTGTGGATAGAGATGGAGCAACCTTTCCATAGTCACTCTCATTCACTCCTCCACTCCTTTAGTGGGTCAGAGAGGCACAACATGGGGATGTTGACTGTGAGACACGATGTGCTCAGATTTCCATAGGGCAGGCGCCTGATGGATTTTCTAAATGAGGATAGAACGACATCCAGTTTAGGGGAAGTACCATGGTACCAGATGCACTACAGGAGGAAGTGCTGAGGGAGTTTCACACTTCCACTCTAGCGGTACATCTAGGAGTGTAGAAGATGTACCAAGACCTTAGACGACAGCACTGGTGGATGGGTATGAAGAAGGTTGTAGCAGAGTTTGTTTCACGATGCCTCACTTGTCAGCAAGTGAAGGCGGAGCACCAGGTACTAGCAGGCTTGGTATATCCCTTAGAGGTCTCAGAGTGTGAGTGGGACGGGATATCCATGGATTTCGTGACGGGGCGTCAACGTACATCCAGAGGGCACGACTCTATCTAGGTGATCGTTGACTGACTCACCAATTCGGACCACTTCCTTCTGATCAGAGAATAGGGTTCAGGGGAGATCTTGGGATACCTCTTCATTCAGGAGATTGTACGGATTCATGATGTGCCATCATCTATCATTTTCGATCGAGATGCTCAATTCACTTCCCGGCTATGGAAGGGGTTACTGGAGGCTTTTGGGACGAAACTACATCTGGGCACCACCTTCCGTCCTCAGATAGACGGCCAGACAGAGAGGAAAATTTAGACTCTCGAGGACATTCTCTGTGCATGTGTCGTTGACTTTGGTCATAGCTGGGAGGATCACCAACCCTTGGTAGAGGTTGCGTACAACAACAGCTACCATTGCACCATCGGGACGGCACCATACGAGGCATTGTACGACTAACCTTGCAAATCACCTATGTGTGGGATTGAACCTGGTGAGTCAGCACTTGTAGGACCAGATATGGTTTAGGCTATAATGGAGAAGGTGCAGATCATCCAGCAGTGGATGAAAACTGCACAGAGCAGACAGAAGTCCTATGCTGATAGGAGGCAGAGACCAGTGGAGTTCAAGGATGGCGACCACGTTTTCTTAAGGTTCTCACCTCGACAAGGTCTGAGGGATTTGGTAAGGGTGAAAAGTTATCTCCGAGTTTCATCGGACCTTTCCAGGTCCTCAGAAAAGTAGGTGAGGTGGCTTACCGCCAGGCCCTTCCACCTCAATTGTACCAGGTGCATGACGTCTTCCACGTATCGCAGTTGAGGAGATACATTCACGACCCAACCCACTTAATCGATCGCGGGGAGCTGGACATCGATGAAGGGGTGATGTCTGCGGAGGTTCCGGTGGAGATCAAGGATTGAAAGAAGCGGGTCCTATGTGGAAGTTCAATTCCTCTGGTGCACATTCGCTGGCAGCACGGGAACGTCTAGGAGAGCACTTGAGAGTGGGAGGCTCAGATGCGAGCTCAGTACCCCCCATTTGTTTTCCTAGTGTGTGTTGTAGTTTTATGGGGACGTAAAGCCCTGATGTGGGAGTAATGTAAAGGCCCGTAAATTTCAAAGAAATTTTTTTGTTAAATACTTTGGAATTGTACGATTCTGTGGTTTCTGATGGCACTTGATTATGAGGCCCGGCGTGGCTGAAAGCAATTTCTGAAGTTTGTTTTGGGTACGTTTAGTAATCATACGTGTGATTTTTTCGATCTTTTGAACTGGTACTCAGAATTGAATTCTGAGGACACCGATGAACTCGCAGCGCCGGTATTCGCTTAAGGGGACCTTTACTGCAATTGTGTTTCATGCGGGTTGAAAGTTAATTTTTGGGGTTTAATCTTAAATTAAATAAAATTGTGTGGTACATAATTTTATTTTTAGAGTTGGTTATTTCCTCCCATGGGGAAGTTATTGGTGGGGCCCACACCCAAATAACATCCCATGTGAGGATATTTGTGATGTGGGTCCCACATGAGCCCCAACCTTTCATCTCCCCATAACTCTCTTTAACTCCATTAAACCCCTTGTTTAATTCTTGACAACCCCACTTTAATTGCTAAACTCTCCACCTTCCACATGGTCATTAATATGACAACTCAGTGAATTAATTATTTTGTACACCACAAATTAATTAATTATTTTGTTTGGATTTGAATCTTTTTGAAATGGCATGGCAAGTTGATTAAAATAGGGGAAAGCCTCATTTTAATATTTTCTTGGAAAATATTTCAGTGGAACCTTGGGAATTAAAAGAGAGCTTTATCCTTCCATGACGAATGACGCCCGCTTCGACGATGAATGCCGATTCCATGAAGAACGATGATGTGCCTTCCTTCCTATTCTCCACAACAAGTGAGGAGACACCGCTTCCTCCTCTTGCGCACCCCGATGTACACGGAATCAACGTTCGTTCTCTGCGACACCATTCTCTGTGATGCCATCTACCGTGATGCTCGTCTTCCGTGGCTCAACGATGTGCGATTTCAATTATCGAGGTGGGGGTTTTGTATATATTCTTTGAGTGAATAAATTGTACCTCATTCTTTGTTAATTTTCAGAATTGACATTGTCCGATTGTTACTGCCTAACACAGAGGGTGCGGGCCAAACAAACATGACCCTCTGATGTTTCTTGTTTTATTTACAATCGGGAGGTGGCAACGATCGAAGGTGGCGTTCGCGTGCCTGCCGTGTGAGGAGGAACCATGCCCGCAACCATGGGCCGCTCGGCCGACAAAGAACCGGCCGGCTAAAGCCCGCCGGGCTGAAGGAGGACTGCGGCGCCACACGGGGCGTCGTGCTGCGGAAGACCCCGACCCGCAATCCGCGGGTCGCTTTGGCGGTGAACCGGCCGACTCATCGGCCGGCCGGGTAAAGAAGCCACGACACCCAAAGCAGCCGCGCAGCTGGACTGCAGCCCCCCCGAGCAGGCCGCTTGCGCCAGGAAGGCCGACTGAACGGTTGAGAGGGTGGAGACGCCGGTTTGGGAAAGTTGGCCCCCCTACGGATCACTCGGCCGCTTCGGGTCGAGCCGTGGCCAACCGGCCCGGGCCGCGCGATTCATCAGGCTTGTCTGACCCTCTTCCGGGTCGGACCCGCTAAAGCTGGGTTGACCGGACACGTCGGCCAACTGGGCTTAACGGGCCGGGCCCGTTTCCACATAAAGGTGAATATCTTTACGACCTCGTGTCTGATCGACGCGCCCTCTGCGGCACTAGGACCCTTGCGAAGAGGCAGTCCTTTTGCGATGCTCTAAGTGATTTTTGGATGACTTTGGATAATGGTTGAGTTTGGAATGAGTGTATTTCCAACTGAACCCCTAGAATGGAAAAACCAACATCTCTTAGACCGGGTGTATGATTGACGTGTTGTCTGTCACGTAGGGTTCCTTTTGACGAGATATAACTTCGAGATACATCAAATCTGGACTTCATGATGGTTGATGTATCAACCCCTTTTCTCGAGGAGCAGACCCACTTGGAATCGAGCATACTATGTGTGGGAACCCTAGATCTGGATGCGACTGCAACGACTACCATACTGGAATCCTCCATGGGATCGGTGACGAAGACTACCATACTGGAATCCTCCATGGGTTCGGTGATGACGACTACCGTACTGGAATACTTTGTGGGTTCGACGGTGAAGATTGTTGTACTTGTATCGTATGTGGGTCCGACAGTTCGACGTTTGTTCTAGTATCCTACATGGGTCTGACAGAGTTGCTGGTATTGTATCTTACGTGGGTCTGACAGCTTAGCTAGACTAGTATCCTACATGGGTCTAACATCTTAGATGAATCAGTGACTACATCTAATCTTCTTTATCACTATACAAAAGATGTATACCATTGTGAGCTGAGTCTTGATTTTCAATCATTATCATCGATGTGATTGACTTCTTTCATGTGTGGACTCAGTTATGCTTGGGCTCAAGAGTTGGAGCTGAACTGGATTGATGAATTAGGTATATGTATGGGAATTTACCTAAGTAGTGTTGGTTGATACTTCGTTATTGTATCTTTTCTTTTGGTTTATCCTTCATGGATTCTGATGCACCCAATTTGTGTATACATTTCCATATATATAATTGAAGATAAAAACAATTTTTCAGAAAATATCTGTTGTTTTATGAACATATTCTTTGATTTTGGTGAATCTGTTTACTTTCAGGATCTTTCTGGCTAAATAAACGAATCAAGGGATGCATGTAAAAATTTTGAAACTACACGGCATGTACTTTTATACACGCCGTGTACATCCAGGCATGGACACGGACCGAAGGAGGGAGTACACGCCCATGTCGCCAGGCAGAAGATACATGTCATGTGTGGCGGTGCTACATGTTGTGTCCTGCTTTCTAGAAGCAGCAGTTTCCGAAGAAAAGTCCACATGCCCATGTGGTCGTTGATGAAGACACGGCTTGTTTGAACATTTACACGCTGTGTCGGCTATTCTATAAGGGGATGGTGGCCAAACTTATGAAACTACACGCCGTGTATGGCAGTGCTACACACCGTGTACACCCAACCACCAGGCGACACCGTGTTCAAAAGTCAAAGACGGCGTGTTAGGCCGCCTACCCGTGGAGAAATTGGCACCAAAGCGCGTTGACGAAAAGTACATGGCATGTACTTTCTATACATGTCATGTACTTTATTTTTCTATAAAAAGAATCCTTGGCCTACAGATTTGGGAGTTCAGAACCATTGAGAGGAAAGAGAAACTCTTCTATCACCAAACCTGAAGCTACCAAGGTGCCATCACTCCACCATTCCACCTTCTGACACTCTACCTCAACGCCTACACGATGAATCTGTCAGGTATCACGTGTGTCATTTCTCTCCCAATTTCTATGTGTAACTAAAACCCTCAT
The DNA here is from genome assembly GCA_963277665.1 of Viscum album. Taxonomy (NCBI): domain Eukaryota; kingdom Viridiplantae; phylum Streptophyta; class Magnoliopsida; order Santalales; family Viscaceae; genus Viscum; species Viscum album. The sequence continues at coordinate 1,266,410,596 of OY728143.1, read as the reverse complement.
GTTGGGGTTGTGGTTGATGGGATCATAATTTGTATGTTGTTTTATATAGTTGTGTTTGAATCGATTCATCTTACTCTTCTTAATCCACTGTCTAATATAACTGAGAATTCTTAGCCGGGCCAAGGGAAGGATTCTCAGTGATACAAAAGAAAAGTAACGGTGAAAACACCCATGACCATTCGAAGGTTTTCACCGATTCAAATAATAGACTAGACGTAATAAAGAATTAAGAACACTGACTACCGGACCAAGGAGTCAGCTGCTCTTATTCCAAACAAGAGGAATCAGACCAACGAAATGTTGTAACAAAATGAAATCCCGAATGATTGAATTATTATGAACAACACAACAATTTAAACAATCTGCATAAAAACTCCTTATTCACCACATCCCCGACATGTCTTTTCTTTCCATTTTAAAAACTCTTTAAAATTTACCCGTTGTTTTCCTTCAAACTGTATCCATTTCTTCAAAGAAAATCAATTTATTTTCAATCAAAACTCAAAATCAACCAAATCGCTTCTAAATTCTACATACTTCACCTAATTAAGTATTAACTCAATCGAATTCACGCAAGCCACGGTTCCCTGTGAATCAACCCTAAACTTATGCTATACTAAATTTCTAAGAATGAGTAATTAATTTAGGATGCATATAACTTCAATCAATGACAAGAAAGACCAAATTTTGGTGTCGTTGTCAGGGAACTACCATTTGGTTTTAGTGCTAAGATTTAAATTGTGTTAATAATTAATTTAAGTGAAAATAAAAATCAAAAATTATCAAAAATCTCTTTTCTGATCCCATTTCAAATTTTCTCTTTTATTTTTCCCTTTTAAGCCTGGATTTCGTTTTTGTGTTGTGTAGAGATTAAAGTATATGTTTAGACATTTTACACGATCCAGAAGTGTCGAGCCTTCGGAATTAGTTCAGCTTGACCCGGAAATCGAACAGACCTTACTTCATCGTCGGCGTACACGGACAGAAACTCACAACCATCAATCACAACCCATGGTGAAAAAGGAAGAGGGAGCACCAGCCGTAGATTCTACGACTGGGCATCAGTACCAGGATCAGCAGCATCCCACTGCTTGTCTACCAGTGCAACCTCCTGGAGCCTTCATGGAATTCCTCCCAAGGGATTACCAATGGCCACTACAGCAACTCTTCCCACGGCCATACTTTTCCCCTCAGGAGCAGTTTATGCAAGCTCCACCCCATCAACAACAACCTCCAAGACGTACCCTTATGGAGTATGGACTTCCATCAATTCACGGAGCTGATACGGGCATCGTTCGTCCTCCGGTCTAGGCCCAACACTTCGAGATCAAGTCTGTTATCATGCAGTTGATCCAGAACACAATCCAATTTGGAGGCCTGGCCAGTGAGGACCTGAACGCACATCTCTCCAACGTTCTAGAGATCTGCGACACCTTTCAGTACCATGGCATGTCCGAGGACGCCATCCATCTTCGCCTATTCCCCTTTTCTCTACGGGATAAGGAGAAGGACTAGATCAAGGGGATGCCACAACGATCTATCCTCACCTTGGTGGAGCTAGCCTAGGCGTTCCTATCCAAGTACTTCCCACCATCCAAGACGCTGACACTCCAGAATGAGATTCATAACTTCCAGCAGCATGACTCTAAGTCGTTGTACGAGTCCTGGGAAACCTTCATGGAGATTTTACGAAAATGACCCCATCACGGACTCCCACTCTGGATGCAAGTCCAGACCTTCTACGGAGGACTTACCATGAATACCAAGTCTGTGGTGGACGCTGCTGCTAGTGGTATGGTGTTGCGGATGTCCCCCAAAGAATTATTCGAACTACTAGAAGACATGTCAGCCAATAGCTTCCAGTGGCACTCCGAGCGGGGGACTCAAAAGCGAGGTATGCACAACATTGATGCTACCACTATGTTAGCTGCTCAGATGGACGTTGTGTCCAAGAAAATCGATGCATTGAACCTCAAAGGAGCATCTCAAGTTCATGCGGTGAACCATCCAGCATGTGGCGACTGTGGTGATAACCACATGATAGGAGAATGACCAGGTTCAGCTGGAGGCCCCTCAACGAGTGAAGTGACTTATGTTGCCCAAAATTGGGGGCCCAACCAGTACCAGCAGTACCAGAACCTATAATGGAGAGATCAACAGAACATAGGATGGGGCCAACAACAGCAGAATCCTCCGCCCCAGCGACCACCCAACTACAACCAGCCTCCATATCCAAACCAATACCAAAGGCCGCAACAACCCCAGCAGGGTCCTTATCAGCAAAAAGGGTATCAAAACCCTCGTCCACAGTAGCCACGGCAGCCACCTCCTCCACCGGCTCAACAACCACCTCAGTAGGAGAACACCTCAAGGTTAGAGGATCTGATGACTAAATTCATATCTATTGCTGAGACTCGGTTCCATAATCAGGAATCTTCGATTCGAGGCTTGGAGAATCATATTGGCCAACTGGAAAATCATCTCTCAGGGATGCAGCTCGGTACACTATCGGGGAACACCGAAAAGAACCCAAGGGAGGAGGCCAATGATGTCATGCTCCGGAGTGGAAAAGAGCTCCACCAGAACCAATCATTACAGCAAGGTGCATCCACACCCACTGTTGATGAAAAAGGTACCAATACCGAACCCTCCTCATCCAAAATCCCGTAGAAGGAGTCTTTACAAAATAAAGAAAAGGACGTAATCCAACCATTCAAGCCTGCCTTACCTTTTCCGAAAATATTGAAGCAGAGGAAGCAGGACCACCAGTTCAGCAAATTCATGGATGTTTTCAAGAAGCAACATATCAACATACCATTTGCAGAGGCCCTAAAACAAATTCCAACATACGCCAAATTCATGAAGGAAATCCTCTCGAATAAGAGGAAGATGGAGGATTTGTGCGTTATTGCACTAACGAAGGAGTGCTCCGTAGTGGTGCAACATTCCATTCCTCCCAAACTCCAAGATCCAGGTAGTTTTACCATTCCTTGTACTATTGGATCCTGTGAGTTTGGGAAGGCCCTCTGTGACTTAGGGGCCAGTGTGAACCTCATGCCCCTAGGATTTTTCAAGAAGTTGGGACTCCACGAGTTCAATCCCACCCACATAGCCCTTCAACTTGCTGATCAATCCATCAAGAATCCAAAGGGATTACTAGAAGACGTACTGGTCAAGGTGGGTAGGCTGATCCTTCCCACTGATTTCATCATCCTTGACATGGGGGATAACTAGGAAGCACCTCTTATACTTGGAAGACCTTTCTTGGAAACTGGGAAGGTATTGATTGATGTGCACCAAGGGGAGATTATTTTTCAGGTAGGTGATGAAAGGGTTTCCTAAAACATCCTCAAAGATGTCAAACATGATTCCTTGTCAGAGCATGAGGGCTGTTATGCAGTGTCCACCATGGTTAATCATTTTAGTGACAAAGGGGATGATCTGGTATGTTCTTTTATTTAGAATAATTTAACTGATCCCGGTTTTCTATTAGAAGAAGCGCCAGAAGACTTGCAATTCGTATAAGGCCAGGGTGGCCACTATTGGCAGCGTGCAGTTGTTCCTAATAGTTTGGAACGGGACAAGCTGCAGCCACATGTGCCTTCGATTTTAAAGGCGCCTGAACTCAAACTGAAGGCTCTTCCATCTTCTCTCAAGTATGGGTATTTAGGACCCAATCAAACTTTGCATGTTATACTTAATGCAGAACTTTCACAGGAGTAGGAAGATGCACTCCTGCAAGTTCTCAAACAAAGGAAGCATGCTATTGGGTGGACAGTCGCTGATCTGAAGGGCTTCAGCCCTACTATTTTCACTCACAAGGTGCTACTTGAAGAGGGTTCCAAGCAATCTCAGCAACCACAACGACGCTTGAATCCTCCCATGAAGGAAGTTGTAAAGAAGGAGGTGATTAAATTATTGGATGCAGGCATCATCTATCCCATCTCGGATAGTCCGTGGGTGAGTCCTCTCCAAGTGGTACCCAAAAAGGGGGGTATCACTGTGATTTCAAATGAAAAGAACGAGCTCATCCCTACACGCACTATCACGGGTTGGCGAGTCTATGTTGATTACCAAAAGCTAAACGATGCCACAAGAAAGGATCACTTCCCCTTTCCATTCATGGATCAAATTCTAGAGAGGCTTGTAGGGCACAACTTCTATTGCTTCCTCGACGGTTTTTCCGGTTACAACAAAATCTCCATTGCTCCAGAGGATCAGAAAAAGAGCACATTCACATGCCCCTACGGCACATTTTCTTAACGAAGGATGTCTTTCGGCATGTGTAATTCCCCCGCCACCTTCCAGCGTTGTATGTTGGCCATCTTCCACGACATGGAGGAACTAATCCTGGAGGTATTCATGGATGATTTTTCCGTTTACGGAAAATCATTCACCATTTGTTTACGGCAACTAGAACTAGTTTTGGAATGATGTGAGCACACTAACCTAGTCTTGAACTGGGAAAAGTGTCATTTCATGGTGCAAAGTAGCATAGTCCTTGGCCACATAATTTCAGCGATGGGGATAGAGGTGGACCAGATGAAGATTGAAGTCATTTAACGATTACCAATACCGACTTCCATCCGCGCCATCTGCAGCTTCCTGGGGCATGCAGGTTTTTACAGGCAGTTTTTCTGCGACTTCTCCAAAATAGCCCAACCCCTCACCAATATTCTAACCAAGGATTCCATATTTGAGTTCGATGACCAATGTGTCAGATATTTTGAGCATCTAAAGTACCACATTGTGGAATCTCCAGTTATGATTTCTCCCAACTGGGAGGAACAATTTGAGGTGATGTGTGATGCGAGCGACTACGCAGAGGGAACAGTCTTGGCCCAGCGACTTGACTGGATTTTCAGACCTATCTATTATGCCAGCAGGATTCTCAATGAGGCAAAAATTAACTACACCACCACAGAAAAGGAGATGCTCGTAGTGGTTTTTTCATTTGACAGGTTTTGTTCTTACTTAGTGTTGTCTAAAGTTATTTTTTATACTGACCATGCAGCACTAAAGTACCTACTCAACAAGAAAGATGCGAAGCCCAAATTGATCTACTAGGTACTCCTACAAGAATTAAATCATGAGATCTGGGATAAGAAAGTGAGTGAGAACTTCATTGCTGACCATCTCTCCCGCCTCGAGCTGCCTCACTTAGAGAAGGAAGAAGATCAGAAGATCAGGGAGGATTTTCTTGATGAGAACCTCTTTCCGATCAGTGAAACACCTCGACCATGGTATGTTGCTATCGCTAATTTTCTGGTTACAAGTGTTGTTCACCCCGACCTCTCCTTCCAGCAAAGGAAAATATTTTTCTCTGATGTGAAAAGGTACTTCTGGGAGGATCCTATGCTATTCTGATCCTGTGAAGATGGAGTGATCTGCCGTTTCATCCCAGAGAATGAAGTTCACGGTGTCCTAGAGTTCTGTCATGCCTCACCAGTAGGAGGACATCATGGGTCGGACCGTACCATAGCTAAGATCATGCAGTCTGGATTTTTCTGGCCCACCATGCAAAGAGATGCTCGGGCCTTTGTTTCCTATTGCGATCGGTGCCAGAGGATAGGTAATGTGGGACATAAAGCCGAGATGCCTCAGCACACCATCCTAGAGGTCGAGATTTTCGACGTCTGGGGCATATATTTCATGGGTCCTTTTCCCTCATCTTTTGGGAACACTTACATCCTAGTCTACGTCGATTACGTCTCCAAATGGGTAGAAGCTACTGATATAGCTCACGACACAGCCAAGGTAGTCATAACTTTCTTAAAGAAAAATATTTTTAGCAGGTCTGGAGTTCCATGAGTATTGATCAGCGATAGTGGAACCCACTTAGACAACACACTGATGAGAGGAATACTGTCGAAGTATGGAGTAAAGCATCAGATGGGGACACCATATCATCCCCATTCCAGTGGACAGGTAGAGCTCTCCAATCGTGAGCTCATGCAGATCCTGGAGGAAACAGTGAACACTTCACAAAAGGACTGGTCCAAGAAGTTAGATGATGCCTTGTGGGCATATTGGACTACTTTCACGACACCACTGGGAATGTCCCTGTTCCGCCTCATCTATGGCAAGCCCTGCCATTTTCCAGTAGAATTGGAACACAAAGCCTACTGGGCCATCAAAGCCCTAAATTTTGATCTAAAGGAAGCTGACGAGAAATGGAAGTTCCAACTGTCAGAACTATATGAGATCCGATTAGAGGCATACAAGAACGCGAAGTTGTACAAGGAGAAGACAAGAGCCATTCACGACCGGATGATATCATGAAAATATTTCCAACTTGGTGATCAGGTACTTCTCTTTAATTCTCATCTTCACTTATTTCCAGGGAAGTTAAAGTCACGCTGGTCGGGACCATTCCACATTATCCGCGTATTCCATCATGGAGCGGTAGAAATTTCTAGAGAATATGGTCAACCATTCAAGGTAAACGGGTAGTGCTTGAAAACTTACCATTCTACAGACAACATGGTGGGAACGTTGTCCACCATACACCTCAGGTAAGCAAGGAAAGTAGGTTGAGCCAATGACCTAAAACAAAGGCGCTTCTTGGGAGGCAACCCAGAGGTTACATGTCGTGTCCCACTTATATACACGGCGTGTACTAATCCTTTTTAATTTTTAAACTTAATAGTACAAATATATATAATAACAAATAAATAACCAGGGATGATGCCGGTGCTGATGGCAAATTCACTGGAGTTTATTCGAGCCGTCCTCGGTTCGAATCCTCCTGACCTACCTTCGGCACAAGGTTCCTCCTTTTAATTACATGACGTGTGTAGTATTTTCAATCTATATATATATATATATGTGTTTAATAAAACCCATGGTGGGGATGGACCGGTTGGCTCGAATCGTAATCCGGTTTCAAAAGACCCGGGTTCGAATCCAGACAGTCGTCCCATTTCCATCATTTGTTCTTTTAATAAAACAACACGATGTGTACTCCGATATACGCCGTGTGCGCCATGATTTTTCAAATATAAATTAAAAACATTTTAAAAATAAGAAATTACATGCAGGTGAAGTTGGCGGATTGGCAACATCTCGGCACCAGGTTCACAAGACCCGGTTTCGAATCGTGCTAATCTCTCCACTTCACCCCCATACTTTCCTAAATAAAAACCACATGTTGTGCATTTCTTTCTTTCCGTGTGTATAGTCTGTATAGAATAAAAATATATATAACATAAATATGAACAGTAGAACAACCTTTGCTCCAGTGGGTGAGGGCGTCCGTTCGAATCGGTCTATCGCCGGTTCGAATCCTGCCCCAATCACCAGACAAAAGGTTGTACTACTCTTTTTCTCATTTTAAAATACACGCCGTGTATTTCCCGATATACGTCGTGTATAGGGTTATGTATAATAGAATTTGTAGATACATCTATTTTTAATTATTAATAATAATTATTATATAGTTTACTATAATATTTATATTTATTTATTAAAAACAAAATCGGGATACACGGCGTGTACCAAAAATACACGTCGTGTACCGTGGCTATATAAGCAGCAGGCCACCCATCTTGAGGCTGTGTCGCACGGCCACCCCATTCTTCCCCTTCTTCCCGTTTCTTCTCCCGAACACCATCCGAACCACCTTTTCCAGATTCGTCAATTTGGGGTGTTACAAGTTCTGATTCTTTTCACATTGTGATCCTCAGTCCAGGTACACTGTTCTGTACCCTCTATTTCAAGTTTTTGTTATCGTTTAGGGTGTTTATAAGATCGGCCGACCATTTGGCTTCTGCCTGTACAAGACCACGAAATGAATAACACACGCTGTGTACATCTGTACATGGCCACACACAAAATATTTCGAAATTTGAATGTACACAGCATGTATGTTCAGTACACACCATGTAGACCATTTCCCTTGGCCCCTTCATGTGTGGCGCATAACACGGCCTGTCACCCCATTTTCCAGAACACGGCATGTATGTTTGGTACACGCCATGTCCTTTATATCTGTAGTCGGCCCATGTCTCACCCTCTACATGGCCATGTTCTTCATGTGTAGTACACGTTGTGGACTGTACCTACACAGCGTGTATTGTTTTCTTAGAACTGATAGCAACATGGTCATGTCATTTATAATAAAAAACCACTTGCACTTTGATATAAACACGGCATGTATGTTCGGTACATGTCGTGTCCTATTACATGGTCTATTTCCACCCTAGGCGTGTCCTTCTAGAGAACACGGGATACTCTATATTCTGACTACATGTCGTGTACTCTGGAGTACACGCTGTGTAATTTTATTTTCCAATTTTCTCACATTTTCTTTGTTTTATTTTCTTCTTTTTTCTTCTAATTTTTTGTTTTCTTTTTCTTTCTGTTTCAGGATATGGCAGATCGTGATCCTTCCCGCGGGAAGCGGCCAGCCTCCGCCACCGAGGGCGAGAGGCCCAGCTATCGTCGGATCCGACTCCGACCACCTACACAGCCGAACCCCGACGCTCCGGTCATTGAGCTCCCTTCGTTGGCCATTATTCCGCCACTCACTCCCTCAGATGAGGCTGGGCCTACTTCTGCTGCACCAGCTGCCACTTTCCTTGTACTATCATCCTTAGCAGTTGGTCCCTCTTCAAGCACACCTTCCACTGAGCCACCTTCTTCTTCGGCGGATCGCCCTCTGGAGCCAGACGTTGCTGCTGCACCGGCACCTGGGCCGGGACCTGCAGGTGCTCCCTATCCCTGCAAGGTCTTCCCGGTCACAGACCTCGCATACGATAGGATCTGACGCTTCTCTCGTCGGCTGATACCATTGATCAGCTGGTACCTTAACAGCAGCATTCCGCAATGGCTCGGTATTTGGGAGGAGATAGAGGTACTTCTCGGTCACACCGCACTCCTAGAAATTTTCCATGTTAGCACTCCTGTGTTTCGAGATTTATTTTTGGAGTTTGCGGCCTCCTTTGAGTTCGATTGAGCGGAGTACCGAGAGACACCTGGCGATGCGGTGCTAGTAGTTCGATTTCAGCTAGGTGTTCGTCGTTTTTCTCTGACGATGACAGAGTTTGGCAGAGGGTGCAGCTTCTACCCCCATCCTACCACACCACCACCCCATTTCTGACATGACCCGGCCCGATCGCTTTGACCTTATTACCATGTGGTGGGAGATTGCTGGGCCTGACCACCGGTACTCCCCCACTTCCCAGAATAGCACTCTTATAGTCGACCCTGTCCTTCGCTTCACCCACCGGTGTTTCAGCACCATTCTTTTTCCCCGCCATGAGGATATGGGGGTCGTGACCGGCCGTGACATGGAGCTTCTTACCTATGTCATCTGGCATGCCTACCTGAACCTCCCCTATCTTAACGCCTCCTATTTCAACTCCATGTTTACCAGTCGCCAGGGAAACCTGAATGGCGGGTTTTACACCACCTGTCTTGCCCACCACTTAGGGGTCTTCGAGCCCTCATTACCTCATGACTTGATAGGTTCACCCCAGCGAATGGACTTCCTCATGCTCATTCGAATGGGATGGGTCCGGAAGCAGGGGGTGCCTACATCTTTGCTCAGGCTCGAGCCCCGCCACCAGCTGACCCCCCTGCCCCAGCTGCTGACCCCTCTCCTCCTTCCCCACCCCCTCCAGCTTCTCCAACTCACACACCTCCTACTGACCCCACTTCTTCTGACCTTCCTTCTTCTATCCCATCCCCCATCCCACCTACCCCGGCACCCTCAGTCGATTTGACCCTTTCCCTCCGCCTAGCCATGATGGAGCAGAAGTTAGCCCATATAGTCAGCCTCCAGGACACCATTGCATGCCATTTGATTCTCCTGGACGACCTCCAGGACCAGATGGAGCATATGTTGGTGCATATTGCTCAGCATCTTGCTGTTCCACTGCCTCAGCCACCATCCACTGCCTCCGTTCCTGGCCCTTCTGCTGCTGCTCCACCGCCGTCTCCTGCGTCGGCCACAGATTTTGTTCTAATGACTACGGTGAGCTCTGCTACTGCCACTTCTGCCGGGCCAGGTCCTGCTGTTGAGCTTCCGATCCCGAGTCTAGCACCTGCGGCTCTTACTTCTTCAGCTACCCTTCCTGATGCCAAGTCAGAGCCTCACCCTTCCACACCTCCTGCGCCATCTCTCCTGGCCGATTCTGTACAATATGATGCCTCCCCTGAGGCGACCCCATGATAATGACATTTTTCTTTATCTTATATATCTCTTCTTCCATTTCTTGTGCTGTGATGTTATGCGTATTTGTAGTTTTCCTTTTTCTCGACAGTCAAAGGTACGGGAATGGAGCACCTTGGGCATCACTTTTCCTGAGGCGAGTATTTTTTCATTTATATTTTCTTGCTTTTTGGATTTACTTCTTCCACTGCTTTCCCTCATTTTTCCCCCTTTTCTCCCCATTTCCCACCCTTTACCTTAGTATTACACTTGGTGTACCATGTACATTATTAAGCATGGGTGAGCATCTATATCGTTCACCTTAGTCTTTTCCCTTAAACTAACCTAGGAGACATCATTATTAGACTCTATATTTGAAAATGTAAAGCAATTTTAGTTAATCAATCTTACAAATGCTAGAGTTATCAGTAGGAACTTTCGGAAAGGTTACATGCTTATTTTAGTTTTTAAGTATTTTAAAATGATTGCTGATATCGTTTCAACTGCATCCTTTCATCCTTGATTAAATTACATTAATTAGGCTAATCATTTTTATGCATGTCATGACCTGATTGTCCCTTTATTATTTTTCCACTCCTGAGAGGTATTCTAAACCCTTTTTCGTATTTCTTCTCTAATAACCTCTTTCTTGAGAGATTCTTAGGATATGTATCACTACCAGAATTTTCAAGTTTTTCTTTTCAAAACATGAAGAAATTTTTGAATTACTTTAACATTATTGAGGCACTAGATTGTTTTCACCCCTTTATCTTGAGATCTACCCTACATTTAATCTTCATTAAGCCCATAGAATCCATGAACAGCCTTTATAAGAAGCCACATTAAAATCTTATTTCCCTTCCTACCCTATTTCTTTTTAAACTTTTCATGATTATTCATTTGAGCTTTAAAGAGGGAGTTGGCAATACAAGGAATATTTTTATATACAGCCATGGAATAAAGTGTGGGGGAGTGAATCTTGATTATTTGGGGAAGAATGGGTTCCAAAAATCTACTCATTGTATTCATAAGGGATGCCCTTGTGTTTTTTTTAAAACAACAACAACAAACAAACAAAAAAACAAGGGGACCTTATGCTTATTTTCCCATGAACCCTACTTGCCTAAGGAAAATGGTGACGATTACAAAAGCATTTGACTGAGATTTTGAAGGATGTATTTTCAGTGATCTTTTCTTTGAATATCATGCAATGTTGTTTAAAGGAATTAGCCATCCCTTTTCAAGCCTCAAAATTTATTTTCACATCTGAACCTACCAACACTTAGCCACAGAAAAATCTGAACCTTTTTTATAAAGGCCTCATGATTTGTGTAATTAAATTTTTCTGAAGTAGAGAACAAGATATCTTAAAAACCTATGGATAGAGTGTATATACCTTGGATTGAGAATAACTCTGAATAAAAAATTCTTGAGTGTGGAGTGTGATTTTGACTGATAAGGTAAATCATCAAGTGTCATGCTTATTTTTGAAAGGGTGAAAAATGTGTTGAAAGAGGATGAGAGTAGTTAATTGCATTATATATGAGGAATGATTTTAATATCTTATGAATTGAATTTGTTTATGCCTTTCAGAATTTTTCCTCGGTAACTTTATCAGTTATACATTTGATTAATTAAATTCCTTCCTTTTAAAGTATAGGCTCTCTTAATTAGATGTTGAGATTTTGCTTGAGGGCAAGAAAAAAACTAAGTGTGGGGGAATTTGATGCACCCAATTTGTGTATACATTTCCATATATATAATTGAAGATAAAAACAAGTTTTCAGCAAATATATGTTGTTTTATGAACATATTAATTTGATTTTGGTGAATCTGTTTACTTTCAGGAGCTTTCTGGCTAAATACATGAATCAAGGGATGCATGTGAAAATTTTGAAACTACACGGCATGTACTTTTATACACACCGTGTACATCCAGGTAGGGACACAGACCAAAGGAGGGAGTACACGCCCATGTCTCCAGGTAGAAGATACATGCCGTGTGTGGCGGCGCTACACACCGTGTTCTACTTTCTAGAAGCAGTAGTTGTCGAAGAAAATTCCACATGCCCATGTGGTCGTTGATGAAGACACAACATGTTTGAACATTTACATGTCGTTTCGGATATTCTAGAAGGGGATGGCGGCCAAACTTATGACACTACACGCCGTGTATGGAGGCGCTACACGCCGTGTACACCCAACCACCAGGTATAACATGTGTCGTTTCTCTACCACTTTCTATGTTTAACTAAAACCCTCGTGTTGGGGCTGTGGATGATGGGATCATAATTTGTATGTTGTTTTATATAGTTGTGTTTGAATCGATTCATCTTACTCTTCTTAAACCATTGTCTAATATAACTGAAAATTCTTAGCCGGACCAAGGGAAGGATTCTCAGCGATACAAAAGAAAAGTAATGGTGAAAACACCCATGACCATTGGAAGGTTTTCACCGATTCAAATAATGGACTGGACATAATAAATAATTAAGAACACTGACTACCGGACCAAGGAGTCAGCTGCTCTAATTCCAAACAAGAGGAACCGGACCAAGGAAATCTTGTAACAAAATGAAATCCTGAATGATTGAATTATTATGAACAACACAACCATTTAAACAATCTAAATAAAAACTCCTTATTCACCACATCCCCAACACGTCTTTTCATTCCATTTTAAAAACTCTTTAAAATTTACCCATTGTTTTCCTTCAAACTGTGTCCATTTCTTCAAAGAAAATCAATTTAGTTTCAATCAAAACTCAAAATCAACCCAATCGCTTCTAAATTCTATATACTTCACCTAATTAAGTATTAGCTCAATTGAATTCATGCACTCCATGGTTCCCTGTGGATAGACCCCGAACTTATGCTATACTAAAGTACTAAGAATGGATAATTAATTTGGGACGTATATAACTTCAATCAACGACAAGCGAGACCAGATTCTGGGAGACCTTCGGGGGTCTCAGGGTCCCTAATGAGTATTGTAATACTCACCCCTGCACGGGCTATGACCGCACTACGTTGTGTTCGATGCAGACGATGGACAACACTAATCATGGTAGAGACTTGTGGAGCTGGACAGTACCCAGAGGTGGACCACCTGGCATGACGTATACGGAGCGGACGGACAGACCCGAGGTGTCGAGGAGACCATCTGTACCTACCCTTATGGTGGGATTCCTAGGGGACAACTTACTGGTTGCTTCTTTACTTACTACTCTTGTACTAGACTTTCAGTTGTATTTTACTTTCAGTTGGGTTTGTATACTGGCCCATTTACTTTTTATCACTTACTTTTGTACTCATTTACATTGTGCTTACTTCATCTTGCATACTCTTTTGTTGTTTTTTTACTATCATAAAGGCAATGCCTTCCTTTTTTATCAGGATTTACGCCTTTGGTGCAAGTTGCTATCCCCTGTCCTATAGAAGGATGGCTTGGGGTAGTCACGGCACGGGCCCTGAGGATGGGTCGTGACATATCAAGATTACATGAACTAACTCTCCCTAGTATCTACATCATTATGACAAGAATCCACCTTCGCATGGTTGCTTGGCTAGATGTCACATTCAAGGTTGCACAGGCCTGGTATTGATGGAAATTTCTATACCCTCTCAATCATCCAAATCCAGATCGCTATGTTATGGTTAATGCTTCCTAATATGAATCCTTGTTTAGAGATTATCCTTATAAATTTTCTAGTATTTTCCATATTCAAAATTCAATATATGACCAAATTCCATTATATTGTCTTAATCCAAGTCTTCAAAACAAAAACCCACTTCAAAATATAAACAAAAATTGAAAACCACTCCAACTACTGTGAAATTGACAACTGAAAACATAGTTCAGAATTCAAAATAAAAACTGGCACCATCATACTGCCTCAAACATTATACCACAATAATGACTTCCTCATACAATGAACCATCATGCACCATGATATCAGCCCTATCTATACACATCATTTCTTCAATTTTCATCACTAGAATACTTTTGAGAACCATCCACAAGAAATCCACATTTTTACCCCAATCAAGACTTTCATCATCTCAATTCGAAATATCACACACTGGAGATCAATGAAATCCATCATACCACTTCATCGAAGAAATATCCTGAAAAAGTCAGAACATACCACATATCTCTTCAAAAGATCGGTCTGTCTATCCATAACCATTTGCACCAAAGAGTTTCAACAACTAATATTGTCCACAACATAGGAAAATAAATAGGGTCATATCATAGAACATTGTGGCTGAATGAATGAACATCCCAAATCTTTCTTATAACCAACACAACTGACCGACTTAGAGAACGGTGAAAGGATTGTGATGCTAGGGTAGTGAAAGGTTCGGTCAAGGCTTTAACAAAGAAGCATCCACCAAAACCACCAGCCCAAACTAATGAATACATCACCAATAGAGAAGGGAACGCACTAAAAACTACACACAACAACCATAAATAAAGACCACCACATCTTGAATTGAGTCTAGTTGAAGACGCACCTCAAGAAACATTGATGACCAAATGATCCGAACTTCTAAAATCCTCTGATAAACCACCACAACTAACCAACATCGAGAGCAACACAAGATCAGAAGGCTAGAGTAGTAGTTTAATCTATCGAGGGTTTCAATAGAGAATCACGTCCATGACTAGGCTTATAACCCCTTTCTATAAAGCCACCACTGAGCAAAAAAACACACCTAAAACAAACACAGAGGAAAACTACCACCCAGAAGAAATCTCCATGAGAGGATAAGGCCAGAAGAAGGAAGGGGAAGGGAAGATGAGGCCAAAATGCAGTGCACCAGGCTCCCCATATGAAGAACCACCAAGGAACCCTAGTAGAGAGAACTAGAGGGAGATATGATGCTAAGATTTTGACCCTTCTTCCAACCATATTCTGGGAACTTCAAAACTACTAAATGCAGTCATCATACATTCACAATCCCATTTTATTAAAGTATGATTCAAAAATATAACATTTATTATTCACCCATTATGGACACATATGAGATATTTTAAAATCTCAATCCCAAAAACATGATATATTTAACCTCTTTTTAGTAACATAACATTCATGTATTTCAAAAAATTCCCATAAAAACTTGAATCATTTTAGGATGGTGTAACACTCATATATAAACATTTTCATACTTATTTTCTATAAAAACAAGCATAACACATTATATATTCTTGGATTATACTAAACATTAGTGTGTCCCAATATTTATTCCTAGAATAAATTAAAATTTACTATAAACCTATTTTCATTCATCAATTGAACTAAAATAAATATTTACATTTTAGTTTTTATGGAACATAATAAAATCTATATTTTCCATTCACCGTCAGAGAGAGTAAAAACTCCATGAGAAAACATTTACCTTCTTTGATGTAAGAAACCTAAATGTGATCCATTATGTATTTTCATAAGGCAATAAACTTCATTATAAATTATTTACCCCTTTTTATAGTATTATAAATCAGTACATCCCTTTATAACATCCAAATAACACTAAAATATACCACATCCATTATGTCTTCCAAGATTGTGTTATATATTACTATAACCTTTTCAATAATATTGGTGATGATAAACTCAAACATAACATCATCCTTATTTTTTCATAAAAATGGGAACATCCCTATTCTCATGTATTTTTTATTGAGAATGATGATGATTTTTTTCTTAATGAGCTTGTGAACATAGACCATTTTACATAATGAGTGAAAAAATACTGGACACATTTTTTGAGGGTGGGATAGTGAAAAGGTATCTATATTCATAATAAGGATACTTTAAAAACCTCTACTCATGTAATGATTGTGATATTATATGTTATATAATAGTGGGATAATTTAATTTCACTTAATGTTCATTCAAAATAATATATTTTAGTTAATACATTTCACTAATGTAAACTTGATGTGGTACTTGTATATATTTCACAAGCATTTTTTATATTATATCATGCATAAAATTGATGTTTTAATAGACCAAATAATTCAACCACCCACCAAAGTGAACGCATTGTATTTTTCATTTCTTCTATCATTTACCACCACATAGGATAGAACCCTACATAGTGAATTAGTCTAATTTTATTCTAAAAATGATAAGGAAATTAAGTAAAAAAGTAGATAAAATGATGAAAAAATTAACTAAATTAGTATTAGTAAATAACATATTCATAATGTATGTATACATTCTAACACCATGTTTTCTTATCATTTCTAAAAAAATTGATCTCTTACATTATACTTCTCCTTGAGAAATATATAAAACATAATATATAAGCATTACAATACTAATTCTTTATATCACAAATATATTTTTAATATCATATACCATACTAGATCACAAATATGGAAGGTAATAACCTAAATTTGATGTTGGAAAACATTCATACACCATGTACGTTTCCCACTAATCTCTAAAAAAATTATCTCTTCTTTTGAATATGAAGGTTTTCAGTAATATTGGTAGTACTGAAAAAATATATAAATAAAAATTATTAATAAATATTTTTAATGAAACTTTAATTACTTTAGAAAATTAAATTTTGGGGGATGTCGGTCTTCAAATGGTTTATAATATCTTTCATATATTTGTAAACATAATATCCACTATCATTTTCATTATATTAATTAGGACACTATAGAAACATTGACCAAGATATTTAAAAAAAATAAATATGTTTTGATAGTTAAATATTTCTATATATACCCAAATCTGTTACCATTTGAAGTAATCCATAATAATTTTATGTTCACTCACCAACTTCATGCCATGATTTATTTTATATTTAGAGACCTCCCTATCATGGAAAAATATAATAAAAATAAATATTAAAACTTATAATTAAAATTTTGTCTACAAAATATTGATTGTAGTGTATTATAAATTAATAATACACATCATGTGTGGTCAATTTGTTGGATATCCATTCTTTGGATCCAAAAAAATAAACACTTGGGGTATCTAGATTGTGTGCTATTAACATCCATTTCTTCCTGAAAAACAAAAAAAAATAAGTAATCAAAAAATATATTTTATTTTGATTAGATTATATAGTTTTATCCCTTCATTGTGAGCATAAAAAAGAGTTATGCCATCTATTTTTTTCTCGAATGCATCATATAGCTCATTTTTTCTTCTCAATTTCTTCATTCTCCATATAAGTTTCTTGTATATAATTGATATAGTGATTAATGAATCCAAATCATGTTTCACATAATCTTCCCTTTATATATTAGTTATATAAAAACCTATAGAAAATATGTATAGTTATTAACTTTAATAGAGATATTATATACTTTTTTTGAAAGATGTATAATGAAAATTTACCTTATGTATGTATTCAAAACTAGGACTCCCAACCATTAAAAGGTGATATTCTCATTTATACTCTTGAGACCAACTACATTTGTCATGAATGTTCTATATATTTATTCTTAATATGAAATGTGATAAACATTTTCATATTTATATTTTGTTTCTACATGAAGTTGTAAGGATAAAACTTTTCTATAGAACTAGTGGGGAGAAGGTACTCTTATAAGTTCCTTTTGATTTATTTTTAATTCACTTGATTGTCTTGATCTGACCTTTAGGTTCCCCATAATTTTATCTTTATATAATATAATACCTCACTAAAAACCTTTTTCATCAACTTTTAAAAGCTTTTCATAGGAAAATATTTGTTAAATACATACCTCATGTGTAATTATAAGATTATACAGTCCGACTATGAAAGTTACAATAGCATCACTAACCATTGTAATATCTGGATCATCAAGTGGAATAAGAAACTCACTGTTCAGCTCCTGAGATGCCTCAATCCCCACTCTCTTGTGATATTTTGGGAGTTAATTTTTATGTACTTTTCCCCAATTATATTATACATCATACCCCTTACAACAAGGAAGTGTGTGGATGTTGATAGGTTTAAATCACTTACCACTTTGTCCTACTAAATTTTAGAAATATAATGTTATCAAAAGTAGTATGATTCCCATTTAGAAGAAACTATAGTGAAGAAATTTATTACCTCAGGTAAGGTATGTTGTTGATCGGAATGAATAGAAATAAATCTAGTGGTGTCATTTAGTTATTCATATTTAGAACTTTGTTTCATCACTAGTTCTATTTGATCCTTTCTCATATATTTTTCTATGAAACTAGACTAGAAAATAATATATTTTAAAGCATATATTTTTGCCTCCAATCCTATATGTATCTTCTTGTGGTATTGTCTTCTCAAATTATGTTTGAGGAGACACTCCAAAACCAAATACTCTAGAAAAACCATATTGTTCCAGCCTCTTCAATGATACTGAAAGTCATTTTTCTTCTGGTACGGTCACTACTATTTCCTATGTCTAAAATATATAAAAAACATATGAACAAAAAAATATTTTTTTATGCAATTATTTTATAAATAATAATGAATTACTATTACTTTATACCTACACATGTTTTCCATACTAATTTTGTGATTTCATCAACAAGTTTACCCTTCTTATTTATACGATCCTCCTTTCATAGAACATAATATGGGATGAAAGTGGATTTATTTTCTGATTCATCAATCTGAATATAAACTAAGGGAAAAATGTTGCATCATATCACATTAAAATTTTATTATTGATTTAAAATACATACTAATTTCTTCCCTGGTGAAGCATACCTTATCCTTGCTTTGTGATAGCGGTAAATTTGTTTTGATCCACGTTCTTTATTTTTAGAACTCTTTTTTTATAAGTTAACAATTTTTAATCAAATTGGATAAAATAAATAATTTAAAATAATATATTATTGACTATAGTGAATCATGAATTATTTTACATCATGATGAATGATGAAAAAAATCTATTTAACTTGTCTAATAATGTGTTCATAAATAACTGGGGTTGGGGATTTACTTTCCCCTAAGCATCCCTAAGATATCACTTGTTTTGAAGAGTAAAAAACACTCTAGAGGATTTTTTCGTTGCCATTAAGACAAATTCTATACAAATATATTAATAAATAAATGAAATCTACAAGGAATAATGAAAATTAAATCAACATTTCATTATATAATTTTTTGGTGCAATAGAGAAATTATATCCTAACATTATCTTTATATCTTCCCAAAGTGTTTATTTATTACATATTGGATATGGCACCATGAATCAATATCAATCTTTATATTAATCCTAGTTTTGACCACCAACATAACTAATAAACTTTGACTTTTAGGGTTAATATGTTGGTTCTATTCATTCCAGCATACCTCAAATGTTATACCCTTACTTCTTGCCTTAATAATTTTATTCAACAGTGTGATGCTACATCATTATTTTTTGTCATGAACATGATATTGATGCAATAATAATTATACATTTTTAGTATCAATAGTATTTTATTCCCTGAGATTGGTAACATCATCATTTGGACAATACATTTCCTACATGATCCATCAAACATTTAATATATGTTATTTTATTGTTGTAGATAATAGATAATATTATGTGGAAAATTATAGTATTTTAAAATACAATTTAACCTTATCATTGAAATCCCTTTTTTAATGTTTTTATGTATTTGGATCCTTAATCGAGAAACCAAATCCCTCTTTTTGGTCCCCTCTAACAAACAATACATTGTATTATTAAACAAGACATTTTTTACATTTGGATGGACATGAACTGATTGTGATATCCCAATTAAAGGGTCATCTTTAATTGAATTTTCTTCTAACCCTGCATTTTTTTAGTCACCAGTAGGAAAATTAACTAATATTTGTATACTGGTCTGATATATAAAATACTTTCACTTCTTATGAAGCGATTATGAATGGCTCATCCTTTTCTCATTCCACACTAAAATTCTCCTTCATGAATTCCATTTCATCAACTTTCACTACACTCCAATTTTCAAACCCATTTTTAATAGGAAATTAGTACTTGAAATGTCATATAATATATCTCATATATCTATTCGATAATTCCAAAATCTGATATTTTCAAATAAATTTTATTTCTATAATTGGAACCAGATATGTGGATCACTTCTATGACAACAATAACTCCTATTCTTTTCATCATATTATAGTCATCGTGTTTTTTTTCAATGTATAACCATTGATTACAAAACTAGTGTAAGATTTAATTTTTTTCATCTGATCTCTTAACTATCCATGAAAGTTGTTTGGAAATTGAATTTGTATTTTTAGGTAACTTCTTATAAATTTGATCTCAGAATCAACCTATGAACTATTAATTATCTATATTTTTTATCCAACTTTCATTCCTTGATGGATTTAAATCACTAAAAATTGATTTGTGGGATTCAACATATGGATAAATAGCTACGTTATTATATAAATTGAAAAGGTTTTCTTGATCCCACTCTATGATATTAATTGTAACAAAATCACTTCCAGAAATCCCTTTTTCCATAATTTGTCTTCTATAAATATACTTTGGGTGACCAATGTTGTCAATATCTAATATATAATCGCTATAGAAATAAATACATTATTTAATAATATATCATTCTTAATGACTCAAATTCTTTACATACTGAAATGCACGGCTAATTGTCGCCTATCGACCGGTCAAAGTTCTGGTGCTCTGCTAATGTGTATAGCAGCACTCGGGTCGAATCCTCGACGATGATACTTTGTAATAGTCGTTTGTTTTTAGTTGATTGTATTTTGATTAGGGGGTTTTTTTGCAGAGCTTAATTGAAATGACTAATTGATTATTATTGATTTAAAAAATTGATTATAATTGGGGTGAGTTCATTATTAGGGAGTTAAGCTTGTGATATCCTTGAGTTTTTCTTTATATTGCATTTAAATTAACACCCACTTCACAAGTTGACGTCGATTAGAATTCCTAAGTGTTAAAGCTTTAATCCAAGCCTTAACTTAACTAGGATTCTAAAATCAATCAGTAATTTTTTATGGTAGTGTATTTATGGTTCCAATAATCCATGGAAACCACTTGCTAAACAAAAGATGTCATTAATCCATGACATATTAAGTCAAACATACACAATGTTAAATTAACGAATACTCATCGAGCAAATACTCTCAATCACTTAACATCCCTAAATTTTTACTCACCCCAATGAGATATTTACTCAGACATTTGGGTGTTTAATATTCTGGTTAAAATAATTATGATAATAAATTAAGAATATAAGAAAAAGAAAGGGATTAGAAAAGAGTGGTACTTCGGACACACACACGAACAATGATGATAATTAAAAACGGATTTTCGATTGAATGAGGAAGCAAAATAAGGGAAGGGGATTCAACTGAATTTTAACTATTTAATGAAAATAAATATTAAACTATAGAAGTTGGATGAGAATAATAGATATTGAAGAAGTAACATGCATTAAAACAGAATTACAAAGAAAGAGAATTACAAGATTAAAAAAACGAAGAACACGAAAGTCAGTGAAAACAAAGAGAGGATGAAAGGTCTCTCAAGTAAAAACTTGAGTATTTCAGGTACTCCCAATCCTTTTTCAATGATTTGGTCGTGAAAATATGATATCCTCTTATCCTAAATACCAACCCCTCTCAAGGAGAGAAGGGGAGAGTATTTATAGCCCAAGGAGTGGACTGTTTGCATTCCAAATCTGTCCCTCCACTTGAATCGAAAATTTGGCTATTCAGAAATCGTAATATTCAAATATATCCTTCTTCAAAGTTGTAGAAAATAATTTTGTTCGACGACTCTCAAAATTTGGAGTCATTTGGACTTAAGGATCAAAAGTTATGGCCGATTAATTAAACAATGTTAAACTGTCCATTTCAATCCTGTCTTTTTGAAGTCCATAATGTGAAAGGGTTTTTGAATATGAATATGCCTTCAAATCCAAATTATTTCTTCAACAAAGTCGGCCGCATATATCTCCTATTTCACACTGAAAAATATCAGCTAGATGTGATGCTTACATCATGAGATATGTCATTCATACTATACTGATTTTAATTCTCGGACAGAATGGTGGGTTGGACTTCAATGCATATGTTGGCCCCCTTTTATTTGGAGTTGGGCCTTGAAATTTTTATACAATATGACATGTAGTGTCTCCCGAATTATGGTGGAGATTTAAGGTTTTTGGACTTCTGGATTGATCCCAGTAAATCAAGCTTCAAGTCTGGTTTAGTTTGTTCACAGATTCTTTGGTCTTGTTTGGGAGGACCATATGACCCTTCAAATGGAAGAATTAGCTCATGGTACCTTCTAATGAAATGTTTTATATTGAAAGGATAATCCTAAAAAACAAGAACCACACAATTTGGATCAGTATAGTGATATTTATTATTAAAACATTAAACTGACTCAATTGGACTACTTCTAAAAATGCTCAAAAATTATACTTAATATTAAAACATTAATATTTCACACAAATTATGCACATTTCATATAAAATCAGTAAAGGGGGAATATAATAAGTCATGAAAATATTAATAACATCAACTCCTTCACACTTAGTTTTGTGCATGTCCTCATGTGCAACAAATATAAAAACATGACAAAATCATTTTTACTCACCAACAGATATTGAAATTTTGTTTTCTCCAATCATGGGAGGTTTAGACTATTTCACTCATCCATTTTGAATTCCACCACAAGTTGTTACAGAAACAATGTTCCAAAACTAATTCATTTTTTCATGCTCAAATTTAGAAATGGAAAATGTGGACACTCAAAACTCACACCTCTCAAGATGATAAAATTCATTTGTGAAGGTTCACTCTTTCACCAACCAAAAGTGAAAATCTTAGAGTTTGAAAAGAGCTCTCAGCTTACAATCCCTATCCAAAGTGCACAATAATAAAGAGGTCTTTTTAAGGGGTTTTTTTGTGGCTATGGGACGGTAGGAATATAATGTCCAAGAGATAGAATAAGAGGGTTAAAATACCAACATAGAAAAACAATGCACATTTTTTTGAAATAAAACATGGAAGGAAATGAAAACACATATTTACAAGGGAATGATTGTGTGAAGAAAGACACAATAGAGGAAAAAAATATGAAGGGGATGAGAAGAAGAAATATTTACAAACCACCAAACTTCTCCCAATGATATAAGAATATAATGCAAGTGTTCTTTTTTTCTTTTCCTTTTTTTTCTTTGTTTTTTCGAAAGTTGACCTTGGAATAGATCTCACACTCATAACCCAACCCATGATTGATCTCCTCACAACACTAATTGTAATAGTTATAACAAGATCAAAGGTTGACGAAGAGTGATTTTTGACCCACCCAAGACACAACCCATTTTTTCATTTTTTTTTTTGATTTTTATTTTTATTTTTTTTGAACCCTTGTCAATAACATTTACAAAATTACATAAATGGAAGTTCATTACATTCCCCAAAACACACTTAATGATAACCTCTCCCCCACACTGAAATGGATGCTTGCCCTCAAGCATATGATAACATGGTGAAATCAAAAAAGGGTACCCAAAATGAAATCCATCCCCCCCACACTTAAATTTCAAAAAATTATGCAATGAAAATCCATGTTGATATTGGGTGGGAAAAGGTATTGGGCTTGTAATGTGGCTATCAAAGAAAAGGTTTTCATAGGATTTATGGGGCTTTCAAAAGGAGGATTAATGTATGGTTAATGGGAGGCTATTTGGCTATTATAATTCTCATGTGGTTCAGAAAAATGCCTCTATAATATTAATGCACACTAAGGTAGGAAATTCAGTTCGAAGGTCCACAAACTCAAGACTCACAAATGGGGGTGAAAACACACATTTTGAAAAGATGACCATAGGTGGCCTTGGCATGAATGAAAATGTTGTTACTCACGGTTTGGGAAAAGCATTTTCCAAATCAAAAATTGAGCATTCAAAATTTGTTAATTTTGACACAAAATTCTTTATCCAAATTCATGATGAAAATACAAAATTTTTGAGATGAAAACATGTCTGTTAACTCCCCAAAATGGTTGGACAAAATTTCAAAACTCGATGGTGAGTAATCATGACTCTTTTTTTTATTTTTTTTAAGTGATTGTGTTTTTTGGTTTTTTTTAGTTTGTAAGGTTTTTTTGAAAAATACACACCCTCACAAGAAAGAGAAAAAAAGGGTTTGAAAAGAAAAAAAAAGTGGTAAAAATGAAGGAGAGAAGAAGAAGAAGAAAGAGGTAGAGAGATGAAGAGATACAGAGAGAGAGTTAAAGGTAAAGAGGTGCCCCTGGTTTAGATATGGTGGGTCGCCTTCTCCATCGAGTGGTAGGTCAGCTAGAGAGTTGGGGATCTAGTGGAAGTTGATGTTGTTCCAGGATTGCAAGTCCTCTCATGGTGATGTTTCAACCGATGTACATTTACCGTAAATGTCCTTTTGGAGGAGGGGTCCTGGACTTGCACTGCACCAAATGGGTAAACATTAGTGATAATAAAAGGACCTTCCCAACAAGAATTAAGCTTACCTGGGTGAAGTCGGAATCGAGAATTGAAGAGCATTACCTTTTCACCTTCATGAAATACCTTTCTCAGGATGTGTCTGTCATGGAGTAGCTTAGCCTTCTCTTTGTACATATTGGAATTCTCATAGGATTCAAGTCGAAGCTCCTCTAGTTCATCCAACTGCAACAATCTTTCTTCACCAGATTTTTCACAATCAAAATTACAGGTTTTCACAGCCCAAATAGACTTATGTTGGATTTCAACTAGTAAGTGACATGCTTTACCAAAAACTAGCCTAAAAGGAGACATCACAATGGGTGTTTTATAGGCAGTTCGATAAGCCCAAAGTGCTTCACCAAGTCTTTCAGGCCAGTCTTTTCTGGTGGGTTTTACAATTCTCTCAAGCACTCTTTTCACTTCTCTATTAGAAATTTCATCCATTCCATTTGTTTAGGGGTGATATGCAGTTGAGGTTTTATGTACAACCCCATTCTTTTTTAGAAGATCTTCCATGGTTCTATTACAAAAATGGGTTCCTAATTCACTGATCAAGGCACGTGGTGTGCCAAATCTTTGGAAGATGTGGGTATTTAGGAACTCACTAACAGTATGAGAATCATCCTTCCTAGTGGGTTTGGCCTCAACCCAACTTGAAACATAATCGACCACAATAAGAATGTATGAGAATCCATTGGAAGGGGGAAATGGTCCAATGAAATTGATGCCCCAAACATCGAAGATTTCACAAAATATTAAAGGCTTTTGGGGAATTTCATTTCTCTTTGAAATTGTGCCAAACTTATGGCAAGTGGGACATGATTGACAAAACTCATGTGAGTCCTTGAAGAGTAAAGTCCAGAGGAATCTAGAGTCTAGGACCTTTCGGGAGGTCCTTTGTGGTCCAAAGTGGCCACCTCCGGGAAGTGAGTGACATAATTCTAAGATGGAAGAATGCTCATTTTCATCAACACATCTCTTAATTACCATGTCTGCCCCAGTTTTCCAAAGTATATTTTCTTCCCAAAAATAGTATTTTGAATCACTTTTCAACTTCATTTTTTGTTCTTTTTAAAAAAAATCAGGAAAATCACCAGAAACCAAGTAATTTACATTTGGGTCATACCATGGTATTTTTGGAGTGATAGATGAAAGGTGCTCAGTAGGGAATTCAGGATCGATGATTTCTGAATGAGAAGAATTAGAAATTCTACTCAAGTTATCAACCACAGTGTTTTCTTTTCCAGGTCTATCTTTGATTTCAAGGTCAAACTCTTGGAGCATTAGGATCCATCTTATTAGCCTTGGTTTGGAATCACTTTTCTTGAGTAAGAACTTAATAGCAGAATGGTTTGTGAAGATGATGATTTTGGCACCTAAGAGATAGGGACGAAATTTATCTAAGGCATAAACCACAGATAAAAGTTCCTTTTCAGTCACAGTGTAGTGAGATTAAGTTTCATCCAATGTTTTTGAGGCATAATAGATGACATGAGGAATTTTTTCTCTTCTTTGACCAAGAACAGCCCCAACAGCTCTATCAGAAGCATCACACATCAATTCAAAGGGTAATGACCAATCTGGGGGTTGGATTATCGGGGAAGATGTGAGAGTAGTTTTGAGTTAAATGAAGGCTCTCTTTCAAACCTCATCAAAATGGAAAGTGACATCATTTTGGAGCAAAAGAGTGAGTGGGAGGGAAATTTTACTGAAGTTATGGATGAATCGCCGATAGAAACCAGCATGACTAAGAAATGAACGGATGTCCCGAACAGAAGTGGGTTCAGGAAGTGATTGGATGACTTCAATTTTGGCAGGATCAACTTCAATACCATCTTTTGAAACTATATTCCCTAGAACAATCCCATTTGCAACCATAAAGTGACATTTTTCAAAATTTAACACAAGGTTACACTGGACACACTTTTGAAGGACTAGAGAGAGTGAATTCAAGCATGACTCAAATGACTCACCATAAATGGTGAAGTCATCCATGAAGACTTCCATGCAGTGTTCAATGAATTCTGAATAGATACTCATCATACACCTTTGGAATGTTGCAGGAGCATTGAAAAGTCCAAAAGGCATTCTTCTATATGCATATGTTCCAAAGGGGCATATTAAAGTAGTCTTTTCTTGATCTTGAGGTGCGATTGAAATTTGAAAATAGTCGGTGTATCCATCAAGAAAGCAATAGTGTGACTTTTCGGCCAATCTTTCTAGCATTTGATCAAGGAATGGAAGAGGGTAGTGATCATTTTGGGTTTCAACATTCAATTTCTTATAGTCAATGCACACACTCTATTTGTTCTTCACTCGAGTTGTGACTACCTCTCCATGTTCATTTGTGACAACAGTTATCCCACCCTTCTTTGGTACAACTTGAATTGGACTAACCCATTCACTATCAGAAATTGGGTAGATAATACCAGCTTGAAGAATCTTGGTGATCTCTTCCCTAACTACCTCAAGTATGAGTGGACTGAGTCTTCTTTGGGGTTGTCTAACTGGTTTGGATGTCTCCTCCAGATGGATGTGATGCATGCAAAGGGCAGGGTTGATTCCTGGTATGTCATCTAGGGTCCAACCTAAGGAATTTTTGTTTTCCTATAACACTTGAACAAGTTTGGACTCCTCTATTTTAGTAAGTGTGGTAGAGATAATGACAGGATATGAGTGATCATGGAAGAGGAATGCATATTTCAGGTGTGAAGGAAGAGGTTTCAGATCAATCTCATCTTTCAATTTTGGGCTAGACAACTCAGAAATGGAGGAAGGGAATTCAGTTTATTCATATTCATTTTTCTAAATGTTGTCCAAGGTGGAGCAGTAGAGATCAGAGTTGATGTGGGATTCAGGAGAGTTTTCAAGATCCTCTAGATTGATGGAGTCTATGAATGAGAGAGGTCCACATCAAATTCACCATTTATGAATTTGTTAATCATGGTGCAAATTTCACAAGATCCTTTATCATTATAACATGAAGAACATGGTGGATTGGGGTTCGATTGACTCTTAGAAGTGTCCTCAGAAGCATGGATTGAGAATGCAGAGTGATCCTTATATGGGTATCGCATGGCTTGGAAAATGTTGAACTTGACCAGTTGGCCACCAAATTCCAAGGATAATATGCCTGAATGGACATCAATCTTGGTTCTCGTAGTCATGAGGAATGGTCTTCCAAGAATTAGGGGAGATCGAGAAGAGTTCGTCTCACCTTCCATATCAAGGACATAGAAATCAGTAGGGAAGATAATATCATTGACTCGGACAAGGAAATCCTCAATTATTCCCTCAGGACTAGTTGTGCTTCGATTGTCTAACTGAATGACAACACCTGTTGGATGTAAGGGACCTAGACCAAGGTTGGAGAAGATGGATTTGGGAATGAAATTAATTGAGGCTCCTAGGTCTATGAGTGCATCATCAAAGTTGGAACTTCCAATTTGGTATGGGAATGTAAAGGTACCTGGATCATTGCACTTTATGGGAATAGACTGCTGGGTGGAAACATTTTCAAAGGTCCTAAGTTGCCTCTTGTGGGTGCACAATTCCTTAAGAAACTTGGCATACTTAGGAATTTGTTTTATGGCATATAAGAGGGGAATGTTGACTTCAACACGTCTAAACATGTAGAGCATTTCAAGATCAGGTTCAAAGGACTTCCTTGGTTTAGAAACGGCTTGAGGAAAAGGAATTGGATTCCTAAGTGGAATGGAAGGAGGTGAGGGAATGGATTCAGATTCCTTTTAAATTTTCTTTTTCTTTTCATTTTCTATGTCAACATTCAAAGGATGGATAGAGGACTTATCTTGAGGAATAGCAATGTGCTTTCCCGATCTAAGTGCAATTGCACATACATTACCCTTGGGGTTGGGTAATGGTTGAGCTGGGAGTTGGGAAGAATTTGATTGTTGTTGCTAGCTCAGGTGGGATGCAAGTTGACCTATTTGAGTTTCAATGTTTTTAAGGCTAGAATGGGTGAAGGAGGCAAGATCTTCCACTGCACTTTCCCATGGTTGCTTGGAAGAAGAGGCTTGTCTCTAGTTGGGATTTCCTTGATTTTGGTTCTTGGGAAATTGATTGTATTGGTTTTGGAATTGGGAAGGCTCACTAGGATAATGGAATCCAGGAGGAGGATTATTCCTTTGAGGTTGAGGAGCAAAAGGATAAAGTTGATGGAAGTTACCACCACCTTGACCATATTGGAACTGGTTTGGGTTTTTAGGAGGGAATTGAGGGGGGTGAGATATGGGATTACCATACCTAAGGCCTTGGTTATAGGAAGAAAAGAAGGGCTCAGAGTGAGGTTGGTTGAAGTTTCTATAAAACTGACCTGATAGTTGAGGATTGGTGTTCCTCTGAGCATATGCTGCATTGAGCTCCATTGGTCTAGATGAATCGGATTGATCCTCTTGAAGTTGTGTACATGTGTCAGTTGGATGAGATGGAGAGTTGCAGATTCCACAGTTTTTGACAGGTCTGGGAAACATTGATTGCGGAGAAGGCGAGGTTGGGGATTTGGTAGCCACAGCTAGTTGTCACACAAGGCCTGTAAGTTCACTCATCCACTCGGTAATTTTGTTCGATTCAATTGATTGATTATCTTGGTCTTGTTTGACTTGAGCATGTGTTCGAGTATGGAATTGTTGTGTGTTTGCAGCCATGTTACTTATGAGATCTCTTGCAGTTCCAGGAGTTTTATCAACAAGAGAACCGCCACTTGCGGCATCTATGAGAGTTCTCTCCATAGCCAATAACCCCTCATAGAAGTATTGGATCAAGAGTTGGTCAGGAATTTGGTGATGTGGGCAGGTTGCAACAAGCTTTTTGAACCTCTCCTAGTACTCATGGAGTGATTCACTTGGGAACTGATGGATATCACTTATTTCCTTTCGGATGGAAACGGTACGAGAAGCAGGAAAGAATTTTTCTAGAAAGAGACGCTTCATGTCATTCCATGTAGTTATGGAACCAGGAGGGAGTTAGTATATCCATGACTTGGCACAGTCAGCTAGGGAGAAAGGGAATGTTCGGAGTTTGATTTGTTCCTCAGAAACCCTTTGAGGCTTCATGGTAGAGCATACTACTTGGAACTCTTTAAGGTGAAGATGTGGATCCTCACCGGCTAGCCCGTGAAAATGAGGGAGAAGATGAATCAAACCCGATTTGAGTTCGAATTCGGCTTCAATGTTTGGATATTTAATACCAAGAGGTTGGTAATTCATATCAGGGGCAGCGAGTTCTTTAAGGGTTTGTTCCTTAGGATTGGCCATATATAATTCAATTGGTTGGATGAGGACTGGTTCTTGAATTATTTGATTATATCTTATGTTCCTCCTAAGTTGGCGAAGTGTTCACTCAATTTCAGAGTCAAAAAAATCCGAGGGATTGTTTAGGAGGATACGGGGCATTCAGAGAGATTTTGGAAGAAATAGTAGGATCGGTTTTTCTTTGTATTTTTTTAGTTTATGATTTTTATGAGAAGACGGGTTTTCTTTGTGATTTTTTTTCAATTTTTTTTTAAATTTTGTTTTTTTGGTTTTTTTTACAATAACCAGAAACTAATGACTACATAAATCACCATCCCCAGCAACAGAACCATTTGAAACGCACGGACGATTGTCACCTATCGACAGGTCAAAGTTTCGGTGCTCTGCTAATGTGTATAGCAGCACTCGGGTCGAATCCTCGGCGATGATACTTTGTAATAGTCGTTTGTTTTTAGTTGATTGTATTTTGATTAGGGGGTTTGTTTGCAGAGCTTAATTGAAATGACTAATTGATTATGATTAATTTAACAAATTGATAATAATTGGGGTGAGTTCATTATTAGGGAGTTAAGCTTGTGATATCCTTGAGTTTTTCTTTATATTGCATTTAAATTAACACCCACTTCACAAGTTGACGTCGATTAGAATTCCTAAGTGTTAAAGCTTTAATCCAAGCCTTAACTTAACTAGGATTCTAAACTCTATCAGTACTTGTTTATGTTAGTGTATTTATGGTTCCAATAATCCATGGAAACCACTTTCTAAACAAAAGATTTCATTAATCCATGACATATTAAGTCCAACATACACAATGTTAAATTAACAAATACTCATCGAGCAAATACTCTCAATCACTTAACATCCCTAAATTTTGACTCACCCTAATGAGATATTTACTCAGAAATTTGGTTGTTTAATGTTATGGTTAAAATAATTATGATGATAAATTAATAATAGAAGAAAAATAAAGGGATTAGAAAAGAGTGGTACGTCAGACACACACACACGAATAATGATGATAATTAAAATTGATTTTCGATTGAATGAGGAAGAAAAATAAGGGAAGGGGATTCAGTTGAATTTTAACTATTTCAAGAACATAAATATTAAACTACAGAAGGTGGATGATAATAAGAGATATTGAAGAAGTAACTTGCATTAAAATAGAATTACAAAGAAAGAGAATTACAAGATTACAAAAATGAAGAACATGAAAGTCAGTGAAAACCAAGAGAGGATGAAAGGTCTCTCAAGTGAAAACTTGAGTATTGCAGGTCCTCCCAATCCTTTTTAAAGGCTTTGTTCGTACCAATATGATATCCTCTCTTCTGAAATGCCAACCCCTCTCAAGGAGAGAAGGGGACAGTATTTATATCCCAAGGAGTGGACTGTTTCCATTCCCAATATGTTCCTCCACTTGCATCGCAAATTTGGCTATTTAGACAGATGAATCTTCAAATATCTCCTTCTTAAAAGTTATAGAAAATAATGTTGTCCAACTACTCTCAACATTTGGAGTCATTTGGACTTAAGGATCAAAAGTTATGGCTGGTTGAGTAAACAAAGTTAAACTGTCCATTTCAATCCAATCTTTTTGATGTCCATAATGTGAAAGGGTTTTTGAATATTAAGATGCCTTAAAATACGAATGGTTTATTCAAAACATTCTACCGTATATATCTCCGCTTTCACTCTGAAAAATCTCAGCTCGATTTGATGCTTACATCATGAGATATGTCATGCATACTATACTGATTTTAATTCTCGGCCAGAATGGTGGGTTGG
Source organism: Viscum album (assembly GCA_963277665.1). NCBI lineage: Eukaryota > Viridiplantae > Streptophyta > Magnoliopsida > Santalales > Viscaceae > Viscum > Viscum album. The sequence continues at coordinate 1,266,378,932 of OY728143.1, read as the reverse complement.
ACTTCAAAGCATATGTTGGGCCCCTTTTATTTGTATTTGGGCCTTGAAATATTTATCCAATATTACATGTAGTGTACCCCGAATTATGGTAGAGATTTAATGTTTTTGGACTTCTGGATGGATCCCAGTAAATCAATCTTCAAGGCTGGTTCAGTTTGTTCACAGATTCTTTGGTCTTGTTTGGGAGGACCATATGACCCTTCAAATGGAAGAATTGGCTCATGGTACCTTCTAATGAAATGTTGTATATTTAAAGGATAATCCTAAAAAACAAGAACCACATCATTTGGATCAGTATAGTTATAGTTATTATTAAAACATTAAACTGACTCAATTGGACTACTTCTAAAAATGGTCAAAAATTATACTTAATATTAAAACATTAATATTTTACACAAATTATGCACATTTCATATAAAATCAGTAAAGGGGGAATATAATAAGTCATGAAAATATTAATAACATTACATACCATTTCAAAATCATCATATAACGTTCAATGGGGTATACCCATCTATAATTGACAGGACCAGATAGTTCAGACTCTCTAATTAGTTAAACCATCAGGTGGACCATTATATCGAATATATATGGTGGTAAGAACATATCTAAATAACATAATATAACTATAACCTCCTTATTCATGATTGGAAACTTTGTCGGGTCCATAACATTAATGCATATGGATTTTAAAAAAAGAAGATTCTGGTTAATTTATGTCATAAATTTTTAAGAAGAATTCCATGTAAACCAAAAGGCACAAAATCATGAATAAAAACATGAAATTTGTGTCATTTTAGTCCCTATAACTTTGAATTATCCATTGACATGACATTAGTCATATTTGATCTATAAAACTCTATAACTTTTACACCACTAATAAAAATGAAAAATCATAATTTTTTCTTTATAGATAATGTGTAAGATGTTGGGGGAATAAAATTATCTCAATTACCCTACACTTGTTCCAAATATTACCTTATCCCCATGTCAATAATTCCCAACCTATCCTTGATTCCATACTTTGTTTTTTAGGAACATTTAGTAATGTGACAATAACACTATCAAATAAATTTTTTTCTAAATGCATGAAATCAAAAAAATGTTTGACCTACAAACATGTCCAATACAGTTATTAAAAGAAAATTAATATCTTCTTGAAACCTCATTTCATAAGGTTTTTTAGAAATAGTCTGCCAAAAATAGTGTTAATATCTTTTACTTTTTTGAATTTTTGACCACCTGTTAGTGGATATGGTGTTGTACCTTGTTCAGTATTATCGTCGAATGTTGTTGTCCAAGATCGGTATTTATTTGATCAAAATAAAAAAAAATTAATGTCCTAAAAACATAGTATTTGAGAAATGTTTCAACCAAAATGAGTATGTTGATTCTTCAAAAATGGGACACCTAATATTCCTTTAAGGATATCGCCTAATAAATTTCTATAAGTAGTAAATTTATTTATCATCCCATACAGCATGGACATAAATGTGAATTATTAACTTCTATGAGAATCATATAGTGAAACACATGTATCCCACGTCAATTTCGGATCACTGATCAATCGATCCAAATAGAAATCAATATAATTGCTAAGTTTTTTTGTCCAAATATATATAGAGTCAACATAATGTATTTGAGATTCAAGAATAACCATAGAGGAAAGTTATAATTTACCATCATGATGGGACATGTACTATGATTACTAATATATACACCAAAAGGATTTATTCCATATGTAGATAATGCAATGTTTCATAGCTCATTTCCAAATTTAGGATAATCATAATCAATTTTCATCCACTAAGGAGAATCTACTGGATGATGTATGATCCATATTTAATTCTTGTATCTATATAAAATTTCAATTTTCTATGGGTTTCACTTCATTCATATAGTATTTTAAACTATGTAATGATAGAAAATTACCATAAAACGTTCAAAGAACTTGATTCATTTTTCTTCTATCGATCTGAACAACTAGAAAATTCACCTACGGCATAGTTTGGAATTGTGGTAGTAGGCAAGAAAACCGTGGCAATAGCATATGGCCACGATTTTGGAAAATCATGGTCGCTATCGTCGTGGTAGTAGGTCTTACCTACTGCCACAGTTTTATCCATGGAAATAGGGGCCTATTTCCACTATTTTAATCATGGAATTAGGGGACTAGTTCTACGGTTTAACAGTGGCAGTAACGGCCCAATTGCCATGGTTTTAACTGTAGATGTAGGGGTCTAATGCCACGGTTTTAACCGTGGAAATAGGAGCCAAGTGCCACAGTTAAACTATCGCATTAGGGGGCCTACTGCCATGGTTAAAACCATGGCTCTGTCATTTACATGGTATAAAAAACTTTAGTTCCCCCCACTAGTTCCCCACCGCCACTACCAGTTGACCCTCCCCCCTTCCAGTCCCCCTTCCCCTGGATAGCCCCCTTCCACCCCCCCTAGTTCTCCACCCCCACTACCATTTTCCCCTCCCCCTACCCCTGGATTTCCCCCATGCATTCCCCTTGCACCCCCCTACCCCCTAGTTCCCCACCCCCACTGCCAGTTTCCCCTCCCTCCTACCCCTGGACAGCTCCCATGCACCCCCTTGGACAACCCCCTTGCACCCCTGGACAACCCCCTGGACAGCCCCCTTCACTACTACAAAAAATGGGCAAGGGAAGAGCTACACTTTCATCAGCGCTATCTATCAGTGCTTTTTCCTACCGGTGATAAATTTTATGTTTCAAAAAAAATTATGAAAAATAAATTATTGTTATATAAGTATATTTATATTGATATGAATATAATATATATTTTTAAAATGTGTATAAATAGACTACTACATTTAATATATACGAAATTTAGTGAAAATAAATTTAACATATTTTAAAAACTATTATTAATTAATAATTTTCTAATTATTATCGATTAAAAATCATTTAATAACAATTTTAAGACACAAAAAATCAAAACAATTAATAAAAGATCTAAAATAAGTTGAAAATGTAACTCAAACTTCAAATGGCCATAACTTTTGATCTGGGTGTCCGTTTGAGCTCTAAAACATATCAAATTGAAGCCTGTGATGAGATCTATGTGCTAGTGACCCAAGAAAATATTCGGCCACACATTCCAAGGCTAAAAAAGGCCCATAAGGCCTTTAAAACTGAGTTTTTAGTCGGGATACCCCCGTTTGTTAACATTCAAACAAGTATAACTTCTGATCCAGATGTCTGTTAGGCATGTACCACATATCACATCGAATATTGTTTCATTTTATTCGATTTTAGTGGTTGTGAAGTTGAAACGGGATTCTAGATTTTAATTTATAGTCGTTTTAATATTCTATTGATTTTTCAAATACATATATATATATATATGTATGTATTTATTTGTAAATATATATGTGTCTGTGTTTGTCTGTGTGTGTTTGTGTGTGTTATATATATATGTATTTATTTATTTATTTATTTATAAAAACACAAAAAAATATATTTTTTCATAACTATATTTAAAACTAATCTTATAAGTATATATTAATATACCAATAAATATACGAATAAAAAATTATAACTAAAAATATATATATAAATAAATATTAATTTATATTAATATAAGAATGAATATATATATAATAATATATGAATAAATATATTTATATTAATATGAATCTATATCAATATACAAATAAATAAAACTATATATATATAAATAAATAGATATATCATTAAATAGAGAAAAAAATAAATGGCTTAGTGGTAAAGGTGCAGCCGTGAAAGGGGAGAGGTCACGAGTTCAAGTTTAGGTGGAAGCAAAGGGCTACGTGCATGAGAGAGTGTGAGGGGGGTCCACCTGGCACTGATAGGGGGGTCAAGAGCTGTTAAAATCTCTCCCCACATTATATAATGATTTTTTTTTGACTTTTATCAATGCCTTTTAAAAGCGCTGATAAAGGTCACTTTTATCAGCGCTAAAAAAATCATTGATAAAGGGGTCTTTTATCAGCGCTTTTTTAGCGCTGATAAAAGGGGTCATTATCAGCGCTTTTCAAAGCGCTGATAAAACTGACCCCCTATATCATCACTGAGATTTATAACACTTTTTTAGTGCTGTTAAAGCACATTTTTAGCACTAATAAATCCCATTTTTGTTGTAGTTCTTGAACACCCCATGCACCCCCATGCCCCCTTGGAAAACCCCCTTGCACCCCCCCCCCCCAAGACAGCCCCCTTGCACCCCCTTGAACAACCCCCCCCCCCCCCCCACACCCCCATGCCCCCCCTGGACAGCCCCTTTCACCCACTGCACAGCCCCCTTGTACCCCCTTGAACACATCCCCTACACCCCCATGCCCCCATCAGTAGACCACCCCCTAGAGATCCCCCTTAAAGAGCCCCCAAGCCCCCCACCCCTTTGAATAACCCCCTCCCCTGCCCCTTTCACCCCCTCCCCCTCATAGACACCCCCTTTCTCTTGCCCCCTCCCCCCTACACCCCTGCCCCTTTCACCCCCTCCCCCTCATAGACACCCCCTTTCTCTTGCCCCCTCCCCCCTACACCCCTGCCCCCTCCCCCCAGCACACCCCCTTGTACCCTACCCAACCCCTGTGAAAAAGAACCCATCACACCCTCCCCCCACATGATAGTCCCCCCACCCCACCTTGTCTTCTCCCCTTTCCCCTCCCACCCCTTGAACAGCCCCCTCCCCCTACCCCTTGCACCCCCCTCCTGGACACCCCACTGCTTTTCCCCCCTCCCCCCTGCACCCCCCTGCTCCTTGAAACACCCCTGCCTCTTCCCCCCAACAACCCCCCCTGCACCCTACCCATGCCCCTTGAAAAAGAACCCAGCACACCCTCCCCCACCCACCTACTGTTTCCCCCCTACCAGTCCCCCAACCCCACCCCACCTTATCCTCCCCCTACCAATCCCCACCCCCACCCCCCTCCAAGTTTCCCCTCCCCCTTCCAGTTCCCCCATCCCCCCTGCCAGTCCTGCCCCCCCCCCCCCCCCGCCAATTTCCCCTTCCCCTTCCAGTCCCCCCCCCCACCCCCTGTTAGTCCCCCCCCTACTAGTTTCCCCTCCCCCCACCCCCTGCCAGTCCCCCTCCACCCTGCATCTACCAGTCCCCCTCCCTGCTAACCTCCCAACCCATTAGCTTGTATCAAGTTAGAGGATCTACTAACCATTGGTGAAATTTCACAAACACTAAATATATTTCATGGGTTTAAAAACAATGTTACAAAATGAGAATGAGTTACTCTATTTATCACCTAGAAGATCAATGTGGTACTCACTATACAAATTAAATTATACACTATAGATACTTAAATACAAATAATTAAACAACTCCAAATATAAAAAACACATAACTTCACTTACATGAATCTCCCTATAAGAAAAACTATCAAATAAGTCTTGAACCATATCAAAAGTACCTACAACACAAGGTAGAACATAGTAGTGTTCATCCCCTAAAATTATGGTAAAACAAACCATCTTAAAAACTTCACAAAGAATATAACTCAATAAACAAGAATATTGTAGTCATATACCCAACAATAATAGAATAAATGCACCAATTATAGGAAAACAAAACCCGTCTCCAACTGAACTAATGTGTGATAGATAAATAATATTTCATGTGCAGATCTTAAGTTTAAAAAGAGATGTGTCATTGGTTGAATTGAATTGGATAATTGTTTACATCATTTTAAGAATATTCCATGAAAAATTATTTCTTTTCATGAAGAGTTTTTTATTTTGTTTGAGTTGGTTGGAAATATGGAATTTGGATTATCATTTTTAAAGGTGCTTCGTAATGTCCCGGATTTTTCCATGTGTTATTTGTAATATTTTATGGGAATTCTTTTGAGACCAGTATTTGAGACGACGCGTAGTTCCGAGGCCCAGTGAGCCCGGAACAAATTTTTGAATTTAATTAAATAATTAACTAACACACACGTGTGTTTTTCCTAAAAAAATTGAATAACTCCTAAACGGGTGCTCGGATCGGAAATCCGAGGGAACCATTGCGTCCAGAGCAGCGGGTTTACCCTAAGGGAGACCTAACATCGGCTGGCACAGGTCGGTGGTGAAATCTAGTTTTTGGACGCAACCATAATAAAATATTTAATTAAAATATTTTATTAAATTTTGTTGCAGCGAATATATTTTTATCCTTTTTTAAATAGAGATTTTTTAGGGGATCAGGGTTACAATTCCCATAACCCTGAATTTCCCTGGAGGCTCTGGAAAGCTTTGGAGAAAACCTCCCAATGCGACGATGGTGTTCTTGACGAGCTTCGCCGGCGACGACGACGCGATGACCAAATCTTCTCCAATGAACGCTGTGAATCCTGGTAGGGAGTTTGATCTCTTTGTGAATTATTTCCCATTTATTATTCCTACGACGAACGTGGACTAATCCACGAACAGATTAGCATGCGGATCGATCGTATTTGCGGGATGGGATTTTGTAGGGATTTTGGGGATTTTGATTCATGAGTTATTTTGGTTTCATTAAACCTTCTAACAGTGACGAACCAAGATCGACATGAACATCGATCGAGGTTCGTCCCTCTCGATTTGTTGTGTTTTTCTTCCCCGAATTCTCGCGTTCTTCATGTGTGTTCTACGTGTTCTTCACGGGATAAGAACAATGATCGATTGCACCATCGATCTGTGGCGTAACGATCCGATATTGTAGATACAACCTTGGAATGATGGTACAGAGCTGCGACGATGGTTTCGGCGGACGATTCGGAGCGGATCGAGAGATATTTCATTTTTTGGAATTTTTATTTGGATGGATCATTGGAGGTTTATGACCCAATCGAAGGATCAAAAACAACTTATTCGGTGTTTGTATGATGAAACAAACCAGCGTCTTGAGTTTCGCGGAAAACGGATGATAGAATCGAGATCCGGAAGAACGGTCGAGGCGCGAGGAGGAAGATGACGTTTCTAGAAAAATCTCGACTACACGGCATGTAGTATGGGCTACACAGTGTGTGTCTATCGCAGACTACCTGGAGTGTACTCTAGGAGTACACAGACATGGGTTGGGTACACAGCCAAGGACATGACGTGTGTACCCTTCCCCGACCAGACCCGGCCAGATACACGGGATACCCCGTGTACTAGTACATGGGCAGGCGACACGGATACAGACTGTGTATTGGTACATGTCCAGTATACACGGAGCAAACCCAGATGCTCAGACACAACATGTAATCCTAGTACATGCCAAGTAGTGACATTTTACATGACAGGCCTAATGGCGTGGGCCGTTTACATGGGTAGTACCTGAAGTCAGGGAACACAGTGTGTGATCCTTCTACACGTCGTGTAGTTCAGTTTTACACAGCTTGGATGAATGACATGGGCCATTTACACGAGCAGTACCTATGGTCAAGGAAAACGACGTGTAACCATACTACACACCGTGTAACCTATTTTACATGAATTGAGCTAGCTTCCTTCTGTGGCATGGACTAGTTTCCTTAGGGTTTGTCCCCTTGGTATTTCTCCTGAAGGTTCACGGTATCATTTCCTATGTACAGGAGTATTATCCCTTCAGCATGAATTCCTGAATAGATTTGTTGGAATCCCCTCTATGATACTTAGATCTTGATCCTCTATTCATTCCTAGAACCCTAGGTAGAGTTCTTGGTATCGACGTGACCAACTTTACCCGGGCACCAATCCTCTGCTTAGTGGATTAGTTCGGACTGAGTTGTTGGAATCACCCCATAGATATTTGTTGCGATCCTCATATGAACATAGTATTTCTCAAGTACTTGTGGAGTGTGTTCTCCCAGAATTATTACTTCTTGTCTCTCTCTTCAGACCAAGGAGTGTATTCTCCTTATTACGTGCTTAGTGGAATCTTCTAGCTAGATCTTAGTGGTGGTATCACGATAGTTGATCGTGAATGAGTATATCTCAATATTCTTGTTATATGTTCTATAAACATATACTGTGTAGAGATGACTGTATCTTTCCTTTGTGGTATTTTACCTTTTTGTATTCCTTTGTGGTTTCGGGGTATCCTGCTGGGTATTGTTATACTCACCCCTGCATGGGGTTTTCCTGCACGTGTCGTATCTTGTGCAAACGAGTGAGCCTTTGATAGGATTCTAGGAGGACCTGGACCGGATGGTGCTCAGTGAGATCAGATAGGCCGAGGTGTGTTCCTATGGCTATGGATTGTAGTCCCAGTACCTTTCTTCATAGGTTGGAATTTGTTGTAGACTCTCTTTTGGTGGGATTCTACTTTTGGCCCAGGGTTTTACATTACTGTATTTTACTTTCCTGTCGTACTCTGTTGGTTTGGATTTTTTGAGTATGCATGTATTTCCATTTTTAGTATTTTTTACTTTTCAGCTTTGGGGGCTTGAAGATGTGTGTGTCTGTATAGGTTTATAGGTAATGCCTTCCATGTCAGTGACATGCCTACTCGGTGCTAGTCACCAGCTCCTGGCCTATTGGAGGCGGGTTTGGGGAGTTGCGGCTTGGGACACACTGGGATGGGTCGTGACAGACTGGTATCGTAGGTGGTTGGTTCTACCTTAGGATCGAGAGTCTGTGAGTTGGTTTGGGGAAACAGTGTTAAGTGTTTAGAGCTCGAATTTCAGGCTAGGGACCCCAATGTTGGTACGGGCAGCCGACGTATCCATACACCAGGACTCTGATAACTTTCTTTTCGACTCGGAACATGAGAGCACTAGTTGTAGGTGAAAAAATAATGGTACATGCATCATATAAGAATGGGTTGTCGTTTCCATGTCCTTCTTGAGTCAGCTCTCCAGATATACTCACTGACTGAGATACATCTTGTTTCTATTCAGGATGCCTCCGCGACGCGCACCCGCTAGGATCCAACAGCTCGATCACGAGGATGACCCCCTCAATGAAGAAGCTTCTATATAGGGACCAGATCCCCCAGCTTTACCATCTGGGGGTGTGCCATTTGTTCCACCACCTGTGGAGAAGTATTTAGTGCCTGTTGTACCAGTGGAGGAGGTGTGTAGGCTGAGATCACTCCACAAGTTTCAGAGATAGAGACCCATCAAGTTTCGAGGTGAGACTGACCCTCAGGAAGCAGAGGACTGGCTTGAGGCAGTGACCAGAGTCTTTCGTTTGGTCAGTACACTAGCAGACCATATGGTGATCCTGGCAGGGAGCCTTCTTTAGGGCTCGACAGGACAATGGTTGATTTTTTTTATCCAGACCCACGATGAGGCGACTCTTGCGTGGTCAAAGTTTGATCATCTCTTCAAAGATGAGTTTTCACTGGCTACCCTGAGAACAGTATGTATATAGGATCTTCTTCAGCTTCAGCAGGGAACCATGACAGTGGCAGACTATTCATTGAGGTTTATCGACCTCTCACAGTACTCGATGGATATGGTCAAGGATCAGTACTTTAGAGCTCGGACTTTTGAGCAGGGCTTGCGTAGAGACATTCGAGCTACCATCATTCCTATGATCATTTCTACTTATGTCGGGGTGCTCGAGTGGGGTTTGGTTGTCGAGAGCTTCTTGGCAGAGCAGAGATTTCCAGTAGTTGTCAGTAGTGAGCGAGATGGAGCAGAGACCTCGATAGTATGGAGCCGACATCAGGGACCCAGGCATGTGAGACATTTTCAGAGGATATCCGAGGATAGAGGATATGCCGTACAGGGTTCGCAGGGCGCATCCAGCCATCCTCGAGAGAGGTGATGCTACTCTTTTGATGGTAATGGACATCTCGCCCGATATTGTCCGGCCTGATGTACTACTGACATGGGAGCGGTGGATGGACCAACGAGGCAGAGGCAACGTGTGGAGCAGACAGATCCGCGGGGTGGTGGATGTGGTAGAGGAGCTATGATATCAGCTGGAGGTGGTCGGTGGTTTGACCTTTTACCACCACCACCCCTGGGAGGTCCACCCCAGGCTCAGGGAGCTGGTGGACAGAGGCAGGGACAACTGCAAGCAGCAGAGGATTATGACCCAGGTACTCCTGGAATGATTAGAGGTACAATCTGTGTCCTTTCTACTTTGGTTTTCATACTGATAGACACAGGTGCAAGTCATTCTTTTTTGGATTCATATTTTATTTGAGACCTTGAGATTCCTTTTGAGCCGTTGACTCGACCCTTATGCTTAGAAACACCGAATGAAGAAGATTCAGAGATCACACACCTTTTTAGACAGTGTGACCTAACCCTTGGAGGTGAGAGTTTCGGTTGGAACCTCTTGGTAGTAGCGTTAAGGCCTTACGATGTAATTCTTGGTATAGATTGGATATCCACAGTTCATGCCCAGATTGACTATTTTAGGAAAAGGGTAGAGTGTGTCCATAGTTATAGAATGAGGTTCTCCTTCGTTGTTGAAAAAGAGACCCAGGCAGCGCAGGATGGACTCGTACATAGGAAGGTACAACCGATTTCACATCAGTTGGCTAGCCTATCCCTTGGCGCAGAAGATGTTATGAGCTTCTAGTTTCCAGAAGTAGAGGATGATTACGAGGACGTCTTTCTGGAGGATGTCCCTAGGCTACCTACCCATCAAGAGATAGATTTATGTATTGAGTTGCAACCCGGGACGGAACCGATATCAACATCAACATATCAGATGGCTCCTGTAGATCTTCGTGAGATGAGGGTGAAGCTGGAAGACTTGTAGAGGAAGGGCTTTGTGAGACCCAGTTTTTCACCCTGGGCGCCCCCAGTTTGGTTTTCCAAGAAGGTAGATGGGAGCTTGAGGCTATGTGTGTATTACCGGCGCTTGAATCAGGTGACCGTGAAGAACTAGTATGCACTACCACGGATAGATTACTTCTTCGACCAGTTAAGAGGGGAATGAAGGTTCTCTAAGGTTGATCTACGATTAGGCTATCACCAGTTGCGATTACGGGATGAGGATATACTGAATACGGATTTCAGATGTCGCTACGGTCACTATGAGTACTTGGTGATGCCCTTCGGCGTGACGAACTCCCTAATAGTTTTTATGGGACTTATGAACCAGACCATTCGTCCTTATCTTGACTGGTTCGTAGTGGTCTTCATCGATGATATCCTGGTGTACTCTGTGTCTGAGGAGGATCACGCGGGGCACCTGAGGATTGTTCTGGATACACTCTGAGAGCACTAGTTGTACGGGAAACTCAGGAAGTGTCAATTCTGGATACAAGAGGTCCACTTTCTGGGACACGTTATCTTAGCAGATGGTGTAGTAGTGGACCCATCCAAGGTAGAGGTAGTGTTAGCATGGGAGCCACCCCGGAGCGTGATGGAGGTATGAAGATTCCTTGTGTTGGCAGGCTACTATCGGAGATTCATTCTTGATTTCTCCAGGATTTCAGCACCCATGACTGCTTTTACCTAAAAGGGCCAACCTTTTGTGTGGACTGAGATATGACAATAGTCTTTTCAGCAATTGAGACAGAGTCTGATGAGTGCCCCGATCATGAGATTACTGGAGGAGGGTGTCGAGTACGTAGTGTTCTGCGATGCATCAGGAACCGGGCTTGGTTGTGTCCTGATGCAGAGGAAAGCGGTGACTGACTATGTCTCACATCAGTTGAGGTCACACGAGCATAACTACGCAACCCATGATCTTGAGTTGGAATTGGTAGTCTTCGCATTGAAGATGTGGCGGCACTACCTGATGGGCGAGCGGTTTACCATCTACTCTGATCACAAGAGCCTCAGATATATCTTTTCTTAGAAGGATCTGAATTTGAGACAGAGGCGGTGGCTTGAGTTCCTCCAGGATTATGACTTTGAGATCATTTATACTCCTGGGAAGGGGAACGTTGTGGTAGATGCTCTTAGAAGGAGATCCAGTTCACAGTTGCTGGATGAGGCGATGATGCAGTTGGCCTCTTTACAGTTATCCTTCATGGATAGAGATGAGGGAGCTTACCTTCAGTCGATGGTTGTTACCCCTTCACTCTTATAGCAAGTTAGGGAAGCACAGCTCTAGGATTCTAGCTATGAGATTTTACATGCTCAGATATCCTCAAGCGATGTTGTTGATGGATATTCAAAAGGTGGGGAGCACGTTTTTCTTTTCAGAGGGTGCATAGTAGTACCAGTGACGTTGCAGGAGGAGGTTATGAGGGAGTTCCATACATCTCCTTTTTCGGTGCATCTAGGCATGGAAAAGATGTACCAGGACCTCCGACATCAGTTCTGGTGGCCAGGGATGAAGAAGAGTGTGGCAGAGTTTGTTTCTCGGTGCCTTACTTGTCAGCAAGTAAAGGCTAAGCACTAGGTGCCAGCAGGTTTGACTCATCCCCTCGAGGTGGCAGAGTGTAAGTGGGATGGGATATCCATGGACTTCATGATGATTTTACCACGTACGTCTAGGGGACACAATGCCTTTTGGGTGATCGTTGACCGACTCACCAAGTCGGCCCACTTCCTAGCCATACAGGAGCAGAGTTAGGTAGAGAGCTTGTGTAACACCCTGACCCCAGTTACCCAGAGTCGGTGCGTTATTGCATAACATTGGCATGATCACAAAAGATCAAGTCTTGAAAGACCGATTAGTTTAGTATTCTTGGAAACACTAGATACATTCATAAATGTTACATTACATCATAAAGTGAAAAACTAATAACAAAGTCTCCATATTCCACACTCATATCCTCTTCTAACTATCCCTGCAGGTCATTAATAAAATACTTCTTCACATCCTGGAAAATATTAAAACATTGAAAGAGGTGACCTCAGATGATCAGTAAGGATAACAATATTACGAAATCTTTCATAAATAAACATTAACATTTAAGGCAATGTATAACTAAAACAAAAGCCTTTTTAAACATGAACTTCTGCATAATATAGCAAAAATAAAATGAAATAATTCTATTTACTTACTCACATGGATATTCTACTGTCGAATAATCACATGAAATATCAATAACCACTTTCATAATGATGGAATGCATAATGCCAGACTATCATAACCACGTAGCCAAGGCCTCATGCCAAGACCACAAATAAGATTTTGTCAAGGCCTCGTGCCAAGACACTAGTTTGTCTCATGATACCTTCCGATGCATCGAGGAGCTATAGCGGGCTCCACCCGTCACTTATTAAGTCCAATGCATTCCTCAAATGAATAGGTTCAAACATATCATAAACCATAACATAATCGTATCACATAAAACATGCATAAAGGAAACATAAAATTTCCACATTTCAATCACTAGATATCAATACAACACATTGAAATAATAAAAACACTTTCAAAACCATTTTCAATACCAAAATAAAAGAAAATTAAAAATTTGTATTTATTTTTCATTTTAAGAAAAAGTTATGGCTTGTAGAGGAAGCTGAAACTCAAATAATGGTCACGGCGGCGGAGAAGTCGTTGTTTCCGCATACGTACAACAAGAAAAACATTCCTTTTTTCGTTTAGTAAAATGCTTCATATAAAAAGATTCCTTTTAAATAAATGTAAAAGTCAAAGGGGTTTATACACCGTATAAAAGAAATTTGTGTATAAAACAAAATATGCCTCAATGAATGGAGATTAAGACGAAGTCCCTTACAAAGATCATTTTTAAATAAAATATATCTATTATGTGTATTCACTATAATTATACATAAAGAAAGTACAATAAAAGATAGGACATAATAATATCATGACATAATTTGAAAGTAGGAGATTAACCCAAAGAACAGAAATTGGGTTAAGAATTTCCCTTACCTCGTGTCCGACTTGACTCGATCGTTCTTTAACCTCTTGAATAATAAACTAAGTTAATTTATATTTTCTTAAGAACCTTTTACATGTTCATTATTCCTTTTATATCACTTATTACCATGTTTTTAACATTATGTAATTATTTAAGTTAATAACGGTCATTTTGTCGATCTTTGGTACTTGAGTCAAAAATAAACTTCTTCTAATTACAAGTTGTTCATGTGGTGAAATATCCATTATATCCAGAATTATATTCATGATTTAGATATCATATATATCATATATATCCAGTATATACATTCATTCATAATATTATGTAACATTTAGAGGTGAGAAATGAAATGCACCATTCATGGAGACGGTAAGTCGTACGTACGCATGAACGCTACATTCATTTATATTTCGTATTTAATGGAATTAAATCATAATGATATAAAATTAGATTATAATTCCAGTATAATATCAAATATAATATCATTTACTCCATCCTTTATACATCCCACATATGGCATTAACGATTCAAATCACTTTGAGGGGGCGGTAGTCCGCACTTCCTAAAATGAAAATATCGTGTTTACCCATAATAGAAACCATAAAGGTATGCCATAAATGAATAAAACAGAAGCTTAAGGAAAACATAAACATATTATATATCTTATATAAATATAGTGACATATTAATGGCCACCTTTGAAGGTGTTATATGAGTGTTGAACAATCATCGTTTCGTGAGACAGAAATTCTCTATCCACAGAAACAGTATGCTCTTTAACCATTAGATGTAGGTTTGTGTAATTGTAGCTAGAATAATTCTTATAAAAACATCCCAGTATATTGAAGACACTGGTTTTGTTACAAAATAAAGTAATAAAAAGAGTTTAAGGGGTTGGAGAAGCAAAATAAAACAAAATAACATAAGAGAAGACATTACCTTAAAATTGGGTAACTCTTTTTTGATTTGAGCCAAAGGATTCCTTGGGAAGAATTCTGCCCAAAGTGAGGCTTCTAGGAGTAAGATAGGGAAGTTGAGAGAGTATTTGGGAAGAGGTTTGCTGAGCCAGAAGGCTTTGAATGTGTGAGTAAGGTGGTAGTGGTGGGGGCCTTTTATGAGAGGAGAGGAGGGGCACTCTTGGAAAGTAATGAAATGTTACTTTATTATATAATGAGTTTCGGATTTTAAAGGTCCCACACTTATATATTTCTAGGATAAGGTGATAAGGTTTCTAAATCTACTCATAAAATAGGTTTTTGAAAAGTTTAAGTCTTAGATTTTACACTATCTTTTCATTTTATTTAAATCGTCAATTAATGAGGTAATCACAGCATCATCATAGTGTCATAAATAATTTAATTTATTTAATTTCTAAAAATTATAAAAAACTATCATGATGTAGGAAATCTTTTTATATTTCTAATGAATATTTATAGTCAAAAATATGACTTCTATAACACCATTTAAAAATTGTTTTAGTAAAACAACTCATGTTTGTGACATTTTTATTTTAACATTAAATAAAAAGTTTTTAATGTCATTTTCCTACCAAAGTGGCTCCGTGGGGTCCCCAAGCTGACCCATGGATTTTTTTGGAAGACCATGACTCATAAAATAGGGGTAGGACAAGTTTAAAGGACATTTCATATTATTATAACATTATCTTTACCTTAAATTACACTAATTACCTTTAATCGCGATTAATTAAACTTAAAAGTTACTATTCACCAAAAATTATTTTAATTCCATTGAACCACATTTTACTTCCTAATGACAACCATGTATGTCAGATTTTTGAAAATCAAATCACAGAATTGGTAATGTTTCATTTAAACTAAAAAATCAGTTTTTTAACTACCACTTAGTGGTTTCACTATTCATCAAAAATTGAAGTTTTTCAGAACAATGCCAAAATTTCACCCTAAGCTATAATTGATATTCCGAATTCAAAAATGATGTCTATTTTAAATAATTCCAAACATATAAGTTGCATTAATTAATTTTATAATTAATTCCCGCTGTCACAACAAATAGCGTGTTTTTAAGAAACAATATATATCAAAAGATTGACAATTGTTTATGTCCAATTTCAAAGTGAAAATAATTATAATGACCACCATTGGATAAAATGGAAAAAAATATATTCTAATTACACTTTAAGACCACTCAATAGTATAATTTATCATAATAAATTATTTTTATTAAAAAATTAGTTTTTAAGTATTTTCACTATTCATAAAAAATTAGAAGTTCTTAGAAAAATACCAAAAATTCTACATAGGCTAATTTCGATATTCCGAATCCAAAAATGAAGTCCATTTTGAAATATTAAATTTATATAATTTCAGAAAGTGGTTATTACTATTCATAACTGCTACTTTGATTGGTCGCGGTGTGTTAGAATCTCGAACTTGCGTACAATGCAAGCTATTGCATTATTGAAAGAGAAGTGTATCGTGAAAGCTCGGGGTGTTACATTCTCCCCTCCTTCAATAAATTGTGTCCTCGCAATTTGAAATTTTTCTTTGAAAATAAAAGGTTGAAAATAGAAAATACCTTTGTGGAAAACCCACATCGGAAATAAGGTTAATAAAATTTAGCCTTCATAAGAGGGAAAGGAAAATGAAAAAGTCACCACCAAATTATGATCTCGATAAGGAGAACATTGGTGGAAATTAGAGACATATAATTTGAGGAAAAACATAAATATTTGTAGGGAGTGATTGAGGACATCAATCACAAACAAGTGTAAAATTGAGGGCCTCAAAGCCTTCAATCTTTGTTGATTTAAAATATTATCAGTTCAACAAGACATAAGGTATTAGGATAACACATTTTTTGTTTTAATATCCCTTTACTAAAGTTTAAGAATTAATTTATTCATAGAATAAGAGATAGGTATATATATATTTATGCTTGACAAGTAGAGTTTCAACCTTCAACTAATTTCTACCACAAACTCATCTTTCATTCAAAAAGATAATAGAACTCAAAAATATTATATTTATCATAATCGTACAAGGTTCAAAATATTAACACATACCATTTATATTAGGAAAACTATTTTGTAATAACCAGGGACTTCCTGTAGGCTAGTGGTAGGTAATAAAGGCCTATCGCACTATGGTTGTGAGTTCAATTCCTACAGCTTTGTCCGACGCGACGGGTTATCCCCCAACCTGCAGGTTGTCCTTTTCCTAAAACTATAGTATTATAATATTCCAAAAATAATCTTCATAAGTGTTTTAACCTTAAACAATACTATGAAAAGTTCAACTTAATCCATTCCAACCTTTATTGTTATCCAAAATACCTCTGTCCATACTTTCTCTAAAAGGTCTCTAAATTCCGAAATCAATTGTAACATTAGATTCCCCAAACAAAGTAAAGTTTATCTTATTGTCACATACAAAAAATATGATTACCTTCATCATATTAAAACCTTAATGAAAACAACAAGTACTGCAGTACAATCCTTATATATATCACATTATTATTATAACCATAATATAGTTCTTGAGTCCAAAAACGCAAATAAAATAATTATTCAACTTCATCTGTAGTAACAGCATAAGCTTGGCCTTGATCCCTTGGTCTTTTCAGAGGTATGTTTCCCTGACGCTTAGGATATTCATTTGCATAATGCCCCATTTCTCTACAATTGTAGCGTTCAACATTGATAGCCTCTTTCTTTCCCTTTCAATCACGATCTTGGTGGCCTTTTTCACCACACTTGTAATAGACTCCCATTCCCTTTCAAGAAAGTACTGGGGTGTTTCTTCACACATTTACTGCAGGACTGATATTCAACTCTTCCCTTTTTCCCCTTATCTGTCTCTTGTTCCATCGTTCTTTTCTTCTCTTGCTTTACTTTATTGTCATAAGATTTAGAGAATTCATTTTCTGTCTTGATAGCACATGAGACAATGTCTTCGTACGTCGAGAAGGTTTGTGAGACTAATGCTCGGCGAATAAATGGTTTTAACCCATCAAAGAAATGATCAATCTTACTTCTTTGGTTACGTATATAATCTGCAGTATGCCTCACTAACATTGTAAAGTTTGCCTCATACTTTGCGACATTCTCATCCTCCTTTTGTCTCAGACTCAGAAATTGTCTATCCATATCTGCTCGATGGTCACAAGAAAAGTATTTTTCTAAGAAAATATCTTTGAACTCCCTCCATTCCATATTAGATACTTCTCTATCTTCTTTCGTGTTTTGAATCAGCGAACACCATTGATCGGCCTCTCCAGTGAGGCGGTAAACTGCCATGATAACCTTTTTCCTTTCACTACTCCCCAAGGCATGGAATATTTTCTCTAAGGAGTTTATCCATTACTCAGCTACTGATGGATTTGTACCCCCATTAAATGTTGGCAGTTGTTGCCTCATGAAGCGGTCTAACATTGATCCTCCACGTTGCAGATCATGGTGCTCCATACGAGTAAGGTCATTATTCATAACCTGAGTGAGTTGTCCCAATATGGTAATAAGTTGATCAGAACTAGTTGTATCTCCAGCTCCACAATAATTATCTTGAGAAGGATGGAAATCCCTACACGGAGTGCGTGCATTGATACGATTTCCATTCCTCCCACTAGGTTCCATTTTTAAACAATGGCATAAACTAGATTAGTTTATGAATTAAAATACATAATTCCATACTTGTAAAATACTTAACATAAATTGAACTATTTATGGATATAATCCATAATCATAAAAAAAAATCATTGAGGAATTATTCACTCATAATCCCTTCATAATGGTTTGTAAAGAAAATGATAATTATCCTAAGCATATCCCCCGGGAGTGTCGTAACCAAGAGTGCAGCAAGGCCTATTGTCGTGCACCAGTTCTCGTTAGAGTCTAGCTTAAAGCGTTGTTTTTGGGTTTTACCCCTAGGTACATCTGTGCCAGAGCTGCCTCTACCTGCTCGTATCTAGACAGGAATGTATTGCTCGGAAAACTCACAAAATTTCTATAATACCAAAATTCTAGGAAGTTCTTCTATACTAATCCTCAAAGTCTATCTTCGGGCTATGTGCTCTAATTAGAGTTTATCTAAATCTAGCTTCCAAGGTTATCACTAAACTGCCTCTGATACCAACTGTAACGCCCCGACCCCAGTTACCCAGAGTCGGTGCGTTATTGCGTAACATTGGCATGATCACAAAAGATCACGTCTTGAAAGACCGATTAGTTTAGTAGCCTTGGAAACACTAGATACATTCATAAATGTTATATTACATCATAAAGTGAAAAACTAATAACAAAGTCTCCATAGTCCACACTCATATCCTCTTCTGACTATCCCTGAAGGTCATTCATAAAATACTTCTTCACATCCTGGAAAATATTAAAACATTGAAAGGGGTGAGCTCAGATGCTCAGTAAGGATAACAATATTGCGGAAGCTTTCATAAATAAACATTAACATTTAAGGCAATGTATAACTAAAACAAAAGCCTTTTTAAACTTGAACGTCAGCATAATATGGAAAAAATAAAATGAAATAATTCCATTTACTTACTCACATGGATATTCTACTAGTCTAATAATCACATGCAATATCAATAACCACTTTCATAATGATGGAAAGCATAATGTCAGACTATCATAACCACGTATCCAAGGCCTCGTGCCAAGACCAAAAATAATATTTTTTCAAGCCCTCGTGCCAAGACACTAGTTTGTCTCATCAGACCTTCCGATGCATCGAGGAGATATAGCGGGATCCACCCATCACTTATTAAGTCCAATGCATTCCTCATATGAATAGGTTTAAACATATCATAAACCATAACATAATCGTATCACATAAAACATGCATAAAGGAAACATAACATTTCCACATTTCAATCACTAGATATCAATACGACACATTGATATAATAAAAACACTTTCAAAACCATTTTCAATACCAAAATAAAATAAAATAAAACTTTGTATTTATTTTTCATTTTAAGAAAAAGTTATGGCTTGTAGAGGAAGCCGAAACTCAAATAATGGTCACAGCGGTGGAGAAGTCGTTTTTGCCGCATACGTACAAAAATAAAAACATTCCTTTTTTTCTTTTAGTAAAATTCTTTGTATAAAAATATTCCTTTTGAATAAACATAAAATTCAAAGGGGTTTATACACCGTATAAAAGAAATTCGTGTATAAAACAAAATATGCCTCAATGAATGGAGATTGAGACGAAGTCCCTTACAAATATCATTTTTAAATAAAATATATCTTTATGTGTATTCACTATAAGTATACATAAATAAAGTACAAATACAAGATAGGACATAATAATATCATGACATAATTTGAAAGTAGGAGATTAACCCAAAGAACAGAAATTGGGTTAAGAATTTCCCTTACCTCGTGTCCGACTTGACTCGATAGTTCTTTAACCTCCTGAATAATAAACTAGAGTTAATTTATATTTTCTTAAGAACATTTTACATGTTATTTATTCCTTTTATATCACTTATTACCATGTTTTGAACATTATGTAATTATTTAAGTTAATAACGGTCATTTTGTCGATCTTTGGTACTTGAGTCAAAAATAAACTTCTTATAATTACAAGTTGTTCATGTGGTGAAATATCCATTATATCCAGAATTATATTCATGATTTAGATATCATATATATCACATATATCCATTATATACATTAATTAATAATATTACATAACATTTAGAGGTAAGAAATGAAATGCACCGTTCATGGAGACGGTAAGCCGTACGTAAGCATGAACACTACTTTCATTTCTATTTCGTATTTAATGGAATGAAATCATAATGATATAAAGTTATATTATAATTCCAATATAATATCAAATATAATATCATTTACTCCATCCTTTATACATCCCACATATGGCATTAACGATTCAAATCACTTTGAGTGGGCGGTAGTCCGCACTTCCTCAAATGAAAATATCGCGTTTACCCATAATGGAAACCATAAAGGTATGCCATAAATGAAAAATACAGAAGCTTAAGGAAAACATCAACATATTATATATCTTATATTAATATAGTTACATATTAATGTCCACCTTTGAAGGTGTTATATGAGTGTTGAACAATCATCGTTTCGTGAGGCAGAAATTCGTCATCCACAGAAACAGTATGTTCTTTAACCATTAGATGTAGGTGTGTGTAAGTGTAGCTTGAATCCTTCTTATAATAAGATACTAGTCTATTTAAGATACTGGTTTTGTTACAAAATAAAGTAATAAAAAGAGTTTAAGGGGTTGGAGAATCAAAATAAAACCAAATAACATAAGAGAAGACATTACCTTAAAATCGGGTAACTCTTTTTTGATTTGAGCCAAAGGCTTCCTTGGGAACAATTCTGCCCAAAGTGAGTATTCTTGGAGTAATATAGGTAAGTTGAGAGAGTATTTGGTCAGAGGTTGACCGAGCCAAAAGGCTTTGAAGGTGTGAGTAAGGTGGTAGTGGTGGGGGCCTTTTATAAGAGGAGAGGAGGGGCACTCTTGGAATGTATGAAATGTTACTTTATTATATAATGAGTTTAGGATTTTAAAGGTCCCACACTTATATATTTAGAGGCTAAGGTGATACGAGTTCTATATATACTCATCAAATAGGTTTTTGGAAAGTTTAAGTCTTAGATTTTACATTATCTTTTCATTTTATTTAAATCATCAATTAATGAGGTAATCGCTACATCATCATGGTGTCATAAATAATTTAAATTATTTAATGTATAAAAATTATAAAAAAAATATCATGAGGTAGGAAATATGTTTATCTTTCTAATGAATATTTATAGTAAAAAAAATTAGTTGTATAACACCATTTAAAAATTCTTTTAATAAAACAACTCATGTTTGTGACATTTTAATTTTAACATTAAATAAAAAGTTTTTAATGTCATTTTACTACCAAAGTGGCTCCATGGGGTCCCCAAGTTGACCCATGGATTTCCTTGGTCGGTCATGACTCATCCAATAGGGGTAGGACAAGTGTAAAGGAAATTTCATATTATTATAACATTATCTTTACCTTAAATTACACTAATTACCTTTAATCACAATTAATTAAACTTAAAAGTTACTATTCACCAAAAATTATTTTAATCTCATTGAACCAAATTTTGCTTCCTAATGACAACCATGTATGTCGGATTTTTGAAAATAAAATCACAGAAGTTGTAATGTTTCATTTAAACGAAAAATCAGTTTTTTAACTACCACTTAGTGGTTTCACTATTCATCAAAAATTGAAGTTTTTCAGAACAATGCCAAAAATTTACCCTAAGCTATAATTGATATTCCGAATTCAAAAATGATGTATATTTTACAGAATTCCAAAAATATAAGTTGCATTAATTAATTTTATAATTAATTCTTACTGTCACAACAAATAGCATGTTTTTAAGAAACAATATATATCAAAAGATTGACAATTGTTTATGTCCAATTTCAAAGTGAAATTAATTATAATGACCACCATTGGATAAAATGGTAAAAATATATTCTAATTACATTTTAAAACCACTCAATATTATAATTTATCACTATAAATTATTTTTATTAAAAAAGTTGTTTTTAAGTATTTTTCACTATTCATAAAAAATTGGAAGTTCTCAGAGAAATACCAAAAATTCAACATAGGCTAATTTTGATATTCCGAATCCAAAAATGAAGTCCATTTTGAAATATAAAATTTATATAATTTCAAAAAGTGGGTATTACTATTCATACCTGCTACTTTGATTGGTCGCGGTGTGTTAGAATCTCGAACTTGCGTACAATGCAAGCTATTGCATTATTGAAAGAGAAGCGTATCTTGAAAGCTCAGGGTGTTACAGCATGGGATGTCTCTACGTGCAGAATATAGTTCAGCTTTATGGAGTTCCATCAACAATCGTCTCAGATCGTGATGCTCGTTTCACATCCCAGTTGTGGAAGGGATTGCAGAAAGCTTTTGGGACTCAGCTATGCTTGAGCAGAGTGTTCCATCCTCAGACTGATGGTCAAACGGAGCAAACCATCCTGGTTTTGGAGGATATTCTATGAGCTTACATACTTTACTTCGGTCATAGATGGGAGGATCACCTAACACTGGTGGGATTTGCTTATAACAACATTTATCATTCCACTATTGGTATGGCGTCATTCGAGGCTTTTTACAGGTGACCATGCTGATCACCACTTTGCTGGACTAACCCAGGAGAGTCAGTTCTCATGGGCCCAGATATGGTGCGAGCTACTATGGAGAAGGTGCAGGTAATAAAGGAGTAGATGAAGACTGCACAGAGTTGGCAGAAGTCTTATTCCGATAGGAGACAGAGGCCCTTGGAGTTCGAAGAGGGAGACCATGTGTTCCTTCGGGTCTCACCTCGATGGGGATTGCAGAGATTTGGCCAAGGTGGCAAGATATCTTCGAGGTTCATCGGCCCTTTTCAGATTCTAAGTAGAGTTGGCGAGGTGGTGTACCGCTTGTATCTACCTCCTTAGATGGACCAGGTACACAATGTCTTCCATGTGTCATAGCTACGGAAGTATGTGCATGATCCATCACACGTTATCGACCGGGGTGAGCTGGTCACCGATGATGGAGCAACCTTTTCTGAGTACCTAGTGGAGATCGTGGATCGATAGGAGAAGATCCTTAGTCGGTGAGCTATTCCCTTGGTACGTGTCTGCTGGCAGCATGAGAATCTCTAGGAGAGCACGTGGGATAAGGAGGCTTGGTTTCGTGTGCAGTACCCACATCTTTTTGAGTAGCCCTTGTTTTGGATTTTCGGGGATGTAAAAGCCTTATGGTGGGGGTGATGTAATGTCCCAGATTTTTCCATGTATTATTTTTAAAATTATATGGGAATTCTTTTTGAGACCAGGCTTTGAAACGACGCACAGTTTTAAGGCCTGGTGAGCCCAGAACAAATGTTTGAATTTAATTAAATAATTAAATAACACGCATGTGTGGTTTTCCTAAAAAAATGGAATAACTCCAAAATGGGTGCTCGGATCTGAAATAAGAGGGAACCATTGCGTCCAGAGCAGCGGTTTTACCCTATGGGAGACCTAACATCGGCTGGCACAGGTCGGTGGTGAAATCTAGTTTTTGGACACAACCATAATAAAATATTTTATTAAAATATTTTATTAAATTGTGTTACAGCAAATATCTTTTATCCTTTTTTAAATATAGATTTTGCAGGGGATCAGGGTTACAATTCCCATAACCCTGAATTTCCATGGAAGCTCTGAAAAGCTCTAGAAAAAACCTTTCAATGCAGTGATGATGTTCTTGATGAGCTTCGCCGACGATGACGACGCAACGACCGGATCTTCGCCAACGAACGCTGCGAATATTGGTAGGGAATTTGATCTCTTTGTGAATTCTTTCTCATTCTTGATTCCTACGATGAATACGGAGTAATCCATGAATAGATTAGCCCGCAGATCGATCGTATTTGCGGGGTGGGATTTTGCGGGGATTTTGGGGATTTTGATTCTTGAGTTATTTTGGTTCCGTTCAACCTTCTAACGGTGACGAACCAAGATCATCACGAACATCAATCAAGGATCTTCCCTCTTGATTTTTTGTGTTTTTCTTCCCTAAATTCTCGCGTTCTTCATGTGTGTTCTACGCGTTCTTAGCGGGATAATAACAATGATCTATTGCACCTTAGATATATGGCGTAACGATCCGAGATTGTAGATCCAACCATGTAATGATGGTACGGCGCTGCAACGACGGTTTCGACGGACGATTCGAAGCGGATCGAGAGATATTTCATTTTTGGGAATTTTTCTTTGGATGGATCGTTGGAGGTTTATGACCCGGTCAAAGGATCGAAAACACCCAATTCGGTGTTCGTATGATGAAACGAACCAGCGTCTTGAGTTTCGCGGAAAACGGATGACAAAATCGAGATCTGGAAGAATGGTCGAGGCACGAGGAGGAAGACGATGTTTCTGGAAAAATCCCAACTACACAGCATGTAGTATGGGTTACACGGCGTGTGTTTGTCGGCGGACTACCTGGTGTGTACTTCGGGAGTACATGGACACGGGTTGGTACATGGCCAAGGACATGGAGTGTGTACCCATCCCTGGCCAGACCCGGCCAGATACATAGGATACCCCATATACTGGTACACGGGCAGGCGACACGGACAGAGACCGTGTACGGGCACATGTCCAGCATACACGGAGCGAACACAGATGCTCGTACACGGCGTGTAATCCAAGTACAAGCCGTGTAGTGACTTTTTACACGACAGGCCTAATGACACAGGTTGTTTACATGGGCAGTACCCGAAGTCAGAGAACACGGCGTGTGATCCTTCTACACGCCATGTAGTTGAGTTTTACATAGCTTGGACAAATGACATGGGCCGTTTACATGGGCAGTACCCGGGGTCAAGGAACACAGCATGTAACCATACTACACACTGTGTAACCTATTTGACATGGCTTGAGCCAGTTCCCTTCTGTGACTTGGACTAGTTTCCTTAGGGTTCGTCCCCTTGGTCTTTCTTATGAAGGTTCTCGGTATCATTTCCTATGTACAGGAGTATGATCCCTTCAGCAGGACATTCTGAATAGAGTTGTTGGAATCCCCTCTGTGAGGATTAAAGTTTTCTCATTAAAATTTTTTAAAATATCAACTTATTAATTTAAAATTCCATATATCATCTCAAGAAAACTATTATAATTCAAAAGGATGCGTTTTAAATTTTTAAAACACCACTTTAGGTCCATTTTTTAAAAAATTACACATTACAATCAACCAATTTTTTTGAAAACAATAATGTTATATGAAGACCATTTTCTATAAAAACAGTTATCTTGAGGTGATAATTACTATAATCTTATCCAAGAAACATTAAAAATAAATTAAAGGATTATAATTGTTTCCATGGAAATTTGTAACCTTTTAAATTCTTAAAACATTACAATTTCACTTTGAAATTACTTCATGAGTTTCGAAACACCAAATCCATTTTAGTTTATTTTTAAGGAAAAAACTCCTTTTTTTTCAAACCCCACTTTAAATTTAAAACCAAGTTTCCTTTTTCAAAACTTAAATTTAAAATAGGCATGACCACAAAAAATCTAAGTAGGACACCACCAAGTTTAAATAAAATCATGATTATTAAAAATTTCATAATCATTTTATAAAGTTGGCATGAAGAAAAAAATCAAAAAATAGTAATAAAATAACAATTTAAATCCTAACATGATTTTGCTGGACTACGTGCCTAAATAACAAGGTTTCTATGTGATTATTCCAAAATTCAATCATGTGACTATTCATTTATCAAAAACAAGTTTTATTAATGTTGGGACTTACAATCTTTAATTATTTACATTCATTCATTTATATAAGTTCATGATTAGAAATTCTATAAGATTCTAATAATTTGAACATCCATAAAGGAATGCAGTAATCATATGTTTGGGTTATTTTACCTTAAATTATTCTAATAACATAACCTAAATATTTCCAAGTATTAGACCTTTGTTCAAGAAATGAAATTAATATTTGGTATATATTTATGTCATGATATCTTGAGTACATTTATTAAACCTGAATTTATTATCAAATCATGAGTTTAAATGGAATAAATATATGTAATTATGTATCTCCTTTTATACCTTGAGATAAAAACTTCAAAAAATATATGAAAATTTAAAATCTATATATAAACATATGGGTGTGTATTTAGGGTGTGCGCTAAACAAGCCTAGTAATATTTCACCAAATAGTTAATTGTATTTCATTTATAAAAAATTTCACAAAAAAAATATTCTGAACTCCATTTTCAAAAATGTTTCAAAAAACGAAAGTATAATGGAATTAAATATCATACATTTATCTATTTTTGAAATCACAAGGTAAACCCCTTTTGGACAATGAAATATAACCATGATTTAGATCAATACATTTATACGTATGTAGATAAAAATTTTATTTAAAATCATTCTTTAAAAAACTAATTTTTACCAACCAATGAATGGAATCAAACATTAAAAGGTGAAAAAAATTAAAATATTAAAAAATTAGCCTTCAAAGATTATGAAAATAAATCAAAAATAAATTTTATTCATTTATAAAATTTATCAAAACACATTTTATAAATGGTAAATAGCCTATAGGAAACACTAACCCAATGGTTTCCTAATAAGGGTGATGAAATCATTATTGAACTTCTTTTAATAAAGTGACAATGAACCTTTAATAATAAGATGGGTGAAAATCTTGTTATAAAACCATCCCTATTATAAAATATGGATAATATTTATCAATTACCAATAAAGATTCTTTGAAATACATAAGGAGAATAGTATTTTATTCATTTAAAAAAATCTAACCATGATATTTTCTTGACATCGATCTTTAAAATTAAATAATATTTTAAAAAACATTTTTAAACATTTATTAAAATATTTCTTTTTTCCTTTTAAATGAAAAGAATCACATGAAAATAATTTTCCTTAGCCCAAACCTTATTTATTCAAAACACACATTTGGAGATCCCTTTGTATTTTTTTAATAAATAGAACTAAAAAAGAGAACACATTCTCACAAAATATAACTAAAATGAAATGAAATAAATAAATAAAATTCATATAAAAACTCACGTGTAGAACATGAAAGCAATACAATTAAATAAGGGTAATGACAGAAACCTTCCATAAAAGTGAAGGTGGGTACAAAACAATATATAAAATAGAACAAGTATAAGCAACAACACATGATGATGATCTTTGGTCTATTTGTTCTAAATGTATCTAAATCTCTCATAGAATACTAGCTGTTTATGTGACCAAAACAAGTAATGAAATCCATGCTTCTAAATGAAACTGAAAACAACCTCGTGTTAATTCCTCAATTAAGCTTGAGAAGCACCCATATGTTTACCATCCTATCTATAGTCTCCCATGTGAAAACAATAAAACAATCCACATAGAAATCATTCATTCCATTAATAAAAACAACACACAATTAAGAACACAATTAAAACCATGCCTGATTTCAAAAATCCATTTGAAATCTCACTATAAAAGAAATCATTTTTCTTGAGGCTATTTAAAAAAATGGTAAGATCAAAACTATTTTTAAATGAAAAAAAAACAATTTAAAAACCCCTATTTAAAAACCTATTTAAGAAAAACAAATTTATACAACATGTTTAAATTTGAAAACTTCTCTTTAAATGTTATAAACTTATGTAATTACACACTTACATATCTAAAAAACTCTCAATATAAATATTCACATGTTTTCATTTCAATACATATATGTGTTTATATATATATACACCAATACATATGTTTACAATTATAAAACATGAAAATAGGAATCCATAACATTGGACATAAAAAAATAACACAAGAACAAAATAAAACATAAGAAAACTTCTCAAACAAGGAAAATCTTGTTAATAAATGTCATGAACTCATGCATTACCCAAACAGATTTAATAAATAACCTCAAATAATTTTAAAACACCAAATTAATTTATGAAAAATATCATAAATATTTTATTTTCCAAAAATATAATTTATCCTTTAAATATAGATAAAAAAATAAGACCAAATCCATAAGAAACCAATTATAAACCAATTATAATCCCTTAAAAACCTTGACTAAAAATCATATTTATTTCCAATTAAACCCAAAAAAACAATTTTAATTTTAGAGAAACCAATTTCAAACACTGAAGAACATGGAACAAATTGTGAAACAGAGAAATCATAAATACACCTATCTAGAGATATTATACATGATGCAAAACCATCAATAACATTGAGTAGAATGCATGAAGTAGAAGGGAAAGAAATATAAAAACAAGAAGTCAATAAGTAAGGAGTATAAAATAACATAACGTCGATTCAAGAGTTGATTCATTTAAGAGAATTTAGGGATATCTTGAAATATTTGATTCATTTGACCCTTGGATTTGTTCGAGCATCGATTCGTTCAAGACTTGGATTCATTCAAGACATGATTTGAGCCTTGATTCATGACTGTGATTCAAGGAGGAGGAGCACCAGAAGTAGTTGGATTCCACAAAATATTGAAATATCATGACTGAATCAGTCACAGTTAAGATTATTTAAATAGATTGGGATACTTTTATCAGTGCTTCCAAAAAAAGCACTGATAAAAGACATCTTTATCAGTGCTAAAACTTTAGCACTAATAAAATAAATATTTATCAGCACTCAAACATTATCACTATTAATGGTTTTATGATTATAATTAAAAATTAAAAAAAATAATATATTTATACAATTTATTTTTATTTATTATAACTTTATAATTATTTAAGTATATAATTATTTATTTTTAATTTTGTAAATACTTTTAAAAATATTATATTTTTTATTTATAATTATAAATATATAAAATTATATTTTTTATTTATAATTATAAATATAGTAAATGTAAATTTATAAGGATATTTGTAAATAAATTTATAATTATTTATTTATAATAATAAATATATTTATATCATTTGATATATTTATATATTTATATATATTTATTTAATAAATATAAGAAAATATAAATATTGTAAATATATTTAAATAATAAATATATTTATAATTATATCTATACTTTTCAAAAAATATATATATATTTATTTATTTAAAATTAAAAATATATTAAATATAAATTTCTAAATATATTTATTTAAAAATATTTATTTAAAAATATATTTTTATCATTATTAATGAATATATAATCTTAAATTCATTTATTTTTAAAAATGAGTTAAATTTATTAATTAAAAATGAGTACATATTAAAAATATTGAAAAAATGGA
Organism: Viscum album; assembly: GCA_963277665.1. Taxonomy (NCBI): domain Eukaryota; kingdom Viridiplantae; phylum Streptophyta; class Magnoliopsida; order Santalales; family Viscaceae; genus Viscum; species Viscum album. The sequence continues at coordinate 1,266,349,413 of OY728143.1, read as the reverse complement.
TAAATTTTATTAATTAAATATAAATTATTAAAAAAAAATATAGATATATATGGAAATAAAGATGAATAAATGTTGAATATATTAAAACATAGTAAATAATTTTATATAAATAAATAATAGAAAATGATTAAATTGACCCAAAAATAATTAAAAATATTTAAAATGAATAAATAATACATAACTGTAATAATATTAAAAATAAATAAATAATATTTATCAATTAATAACATAATATATTAAATGTATCATGTTATAATGATATTCTAAAATGAATACTAAAATATGAATAAATTACATAAATATTAGGTGTATGTGTTTCTATATAAGATTTCATTAATTACGTAAATATTTGTGTCTGTGTGTAGTATTTAAAAATGTATTAATTTCGTATATGTATGTGAAATCAATGTAACATGAATTTTATTTATGTTAAATGTATAAAATAAATGACATTAAATTATTTCCATTACTCGATGAAATTAGTCATCATTTTAACTGATTTTCATTTTTAATTATAAACCATTCTTTACTAAATGTATGACATATTTAATGTCAAAAAAAATATTTTGTATTATATAAATCATATTTTAGGAAATACTATATAAAATTAATTATATATATAGGAATATATTTGAATATATTTCTATATTAAACGTATTAATGATTAATTATGTATAAACCCATTAAAAATGAATAAGAAAATAATATGTTTTTAATTATTAAATTTTATTCATTGTCCATATTTATATTTAATATATATTATTTTTTACTATTTATAATTAACATATATATATATTAAAAATATTCATTTTTATTAATAATTGTTTCATTGATAAATTTTTTAATTATTTTTAAATTTTATTAATTTTTTATTTTTTTGATTAATTATTACAATTTATTCATATATAATTTTTTATTATTCAAATTTATTCATTTTATAAATTCATATTTAACATATAATATTTATTAATATTTATAATCTATATATATGTATATTTAATATATTCATTTTAATCAATAATTATTTATTTGATAAAATGTTTAGTATTTTCCTTAATTTACTCATTTGAAATTTTTATTTGTGTAATTATTTCATTTTATTAATTTTAAATAACTATATATTAAATATATACCATTTATTAGTATTTATTATTTATATATGTGTATATTAAATTTATTCATTATTATCAATAATTATTTTATTAATAAATGTTTTAATATTTTTTTAAATTTTTTCCATTTTAAAATTTTATTTCTCTTATAATTTTATTTCATTTAGGGACCTTTATAAGCACTAAAAATAAAGTGCTGATAAAGGATACCCTTTTTCGATGCTAAAGAAAAGTGTTGATAAGGGTTATCCTTTAACAGTGCTAAAAAAATGCAATGATAAAGGGTACCTTTTATTATCACCTTTTTAGCCTCGATAAGAGGCACCCATTATCAGTGATTTTTCTAGTACTCATAAAGGGAACCTTTTTCAGTGCTTTTGTCTAGTGCTGATAAATTCTAGCACTGTTAACGGTTTGTTGTGTAGTAGTGTAAGGAATTACATGGTTGTTTTAATGCCAATTGTTGGTACTAGGTGCGTTGTAGAAGTGGCTAAATTGAATAAATATTCAGAGGATCAAAGTCATAACATAATATTTGGTAATTAATCACCTAATTATCAATGAATTAATCTCATTTGATTGAAATAAACAAGAAAAATAAAAAAAAATGGTACCTCTTCCATGTGTTTGATTTCGAGGTGTATTGATCATTGATAGTGTGTCATCGCATTGAGGAATCTGAGCCAAGATCTCTCTAGATCATTCACACTAAAAAATCCCTAACTCTAGTGACCAAGATCCAGTGATTTAACAAACCATACTAGGCCACCCCTTGTATCAGGCACATAATTCAACTCATGACATTCTCAAGAGGCATTCCCAATCCTCTCGGGTTGCTGATAAGTGCCAACAACATCACATAGAGCATGGTGGGAATGATTTCTACCAAATAATCAATATAAAGAAAAAGGGTTCCTGATGAAACAAATTTTTATTGAATGTATTATTGACAATAAATAACCTAATTTCCTCACATTATGTTAAATATGTATATTTATGGAATATTTGAGATTAAATCATTCATTTGAAAATTTGATGAAAATTCCAATTTTGACACTTTAAAGTGCATTGTATTATTTTGGAGATAACTATTATTCTATGATTCATTTTAGATTATTATTTTTTGATAGATATAACTACTCAATGGGATACAACTTTCATTCAGACAATATTAGCTAGATATTTCATTTTATTGGATTAAATGGGTCATGAATTTCAAGATAGACTAGATTCATTTGATTGGACACCACTTCACCATTTGGTCCATATAATCTACATATGGGATTTTATGGGGATAAAATTTTTAAACTTGATATAGGACCTTATTCCTCACATATCAAACTTGTTTAAAAACATTTGGTTCATAAATTTTAGAGGTTAACAAGTTAGTACATTTTGTATTAAAATATTTAGATGTATTTTCCCATTAACACTTGTAATTTCTTGAAACCTTAGCCTCCCATCCACTCAATAAATGTTTATTAATATTATTTTGAGTATTTTGACAACTAATTATGAATTTTATGGAATATTATTAGTGGTTCCACTCTAATTATCCAATAATCTCAACAGGGGAATCACCTGAAGCAAAGATCTTTTCATTATAGAATTCTTCTTCCACTTATCTGTTATAATGTTCTTTATATTTCAATAAACTATCTATTTATCTTATATTTAATTTGTTATGTTCAATTTTATAATTTTTTAATTTAATTTTTTTTATTTAAATCTATATAAGAAACATGATTGGGTTGTACCCTTTATAGACCATTGTGAATGAAAATTATTTCTACGATGATTACACCACCCAAGGAAGAGTAGTTTTATTTGTAATCTATCTACCTCTAAACTCATTCATCTATTTGATATGAATCAATGAGATACATCTATTAATATAATATGATCTATAAATTTTGTTTTTTTCATAAAATAAACTAATAAATCCGTTTAAAAATTAACACAAAACATGCGAGGTCAAGTAATGTGTTAATTTTGAGAGGAAGATCTTAATCATTAAAATGAAACTACACGAGATCAATTTGTAAATTTCAAATTCAATTAAAAAAAATTCATCCTCATTTTTTGAATGTATATGTTCAATAATTTACCACTAACCATAATTTGTCTTTCTAACAACATTCAAATAACAGTGCTACAATTTCATGTTCTAAATCTAGCCTAGGGTTTAATTCATTTTTTTTGTTCTTAATTTAACTCCCATAGTGTTAGAGGGATAATAATATGGGGGTCATAATTAAGTGGATTATAATTTGAATTAAAATTACTAATTAGTAATTGAAGAGGTATAGTTATATTAATTTTTTATTCTAGAAACATTTTCAAAAAAAATCTTTTCATTGTGTTTTGTTAATTGAATTTCAAAAATAAAAAAAAAATATTCCTCCAACATTCTTATACTTGTTTTAAAAAAATTAAAAAGAACCCCTTTATCCATTTAAGTAGTATTTTTAGATAATTTTTTTAAAATAACTTTAATATATATCTTAAGTACTACCAGTTTGAGATACAACATTGGGAAACCAATATATTTCTCTTAAATACCCACAAACCACATATCATTTGAGAGAGACCACAATAACACCATAAAAATTTGAAACAATTATAGGGAGTAAAGTGTTTTATTAAACTGATTATGGGAATTTGTTTAATTTTATTTTATTACACTTTAATATTTTTATTCTTCCATCTTTCACCATTTTTTTCTTCAGAGCATCAGTTCACAATTATTATCTTTATATTATGGTCCATTTTTTTATTTTCTTTTTATTTGATTTATGACATGAAATAATACTGATGATTTCTTTGATCCTAACCCTAATATTTAGTGTATCCTTAGGGATTAAATCCTATTGTCTCATTCACTGGTAATATTCAACATTCACCCAGTTGGGGAATTCCTCTATTCTGGGAACATTAAATTAGAATCACTTCTAAATCAAACAAAAAACCAAAACCAATAGCTACAAATAATAATAATGTTTAAAGACCAAAACCTGCACTTTCAGATTCATTACTAAAACATACAATGTATTTTTTTTATTATAGATAAGAGAAAAATACACAGTACATTATACAATTGAGGACATTTTAGGGTCTAGGTTTCAAAGGATTAGACAAACCATACATTAAATCATAGTTTACAAAACTAATTGGATTCATATGAATTTTAACCTTAACTGTCCTTTGAACTTCTACGTTATATTGTTAAAAATATTTTCAAAACATGGGATGATCACAAAAATCTCAGTAAGGGATATAAAAAGAAATAAAAAAATCATTGTCTCATGAATACTTATAAAATTAAAAAATCATTTCCACAAATTCATTCTTCTCACCCATGAAGTATCCTATACATACTTTTGAAAAACATGAGATTTCCCTAAAACATAGAAAAACATAAATAAATCATATTGGTTACATAGTGAATTAATTAATTAAAATTTTAACCATCACGACTACCATATTATTTGTAATCCTCATGACTACCTTATAATGTAATCCTCAAGGCTTCCTTATGGTGTAAGCATCGCAGTAACACTTGGAGTGACCATATGCCTGACCTCCAACATAAACATACCCAATGCATTGGAGGGAGATATAGTTCCCACCATTAGTAATAAAAAATCCCAAGAACCAAAACATAATAATAAAAAAAGAATACTTACATTATATAAATCATTCCCTTAAAAAAGAAGATAAATTAAAAGAGAATTTTTAGAGAAATGTCCCTTAAATATATTATATAATTGAAGTGAGAATTAATTGAACAAAAGGAATATGTGTATACACTATAAATATAAATAATTAAACATAATATAAATAAAATTCATTACACAAAAAATCTTAGTAACACATAATTAATTAAGTAGATGGTTAACCCAAAAAATAGAAATTGTGTTAAGAATTCACTTACCTTGGGTTCAAATTACTCAAATTATGTTTAAACCCCTGTATAATGGTTAAAATAGTGTTATTAATATTTTATAAAAACATATTAAATTTTATAACACCTTATGTCATCATTTTATAACATCATTTCACCCATATATTAGTAATATTTTTTTTTATTTTCGTTGTTTCAGGTGTGTCCTTTACAAGGTTTCCATGGTTGGTTCGTAATTGATTTTCTTATCGAATGGAAGAGACTCTAGAAGTGGAATGAAATGGTATTAATATGTTTCCATAATATTTAATGATACCATAAATCTTGTTTTTTTCAGATATGATGATGAATCATTTTATAAAACATTAATGATATTTGTTTAGATCATTTTGGTAGTTCATCGATAACCACAAACTAGTTTCATTATATAATTTAATATTATGTGTATATGTTAATTAGAGAACATAAAAGAGTTTATATAATAAAAATTAAAATTTTATTCAACCATTAAAATGGTTTTATGACCAGCCATGATGGTGGTGATTTAAATTGAATAGACATCATTCAAAATGTTGGTAAATCGATACATCACGGATGATGTTTTTATTTTTAGAATAAGAGGGAGGGGAGACAAAGTATGAAAATGAATTTTTCCATAAACAGGAAAAAATTAAAGTATATATAAGATACTATAGTTTTCATGCCTCTGGGATAAGGTTATGTGAAGATAGTATAATAAATTAAAAATAATATAATGGAAAATAAAAGAAAATAAAATAGGATTTTTACCTCTTATATTATCCTCCTTGAGAACCTCTTTAAGGCCTTTGGTTTTGGCCTTTTGGTGAGACCAGTAGGACTTGGATGTGGGGAAGAGGGTTTGGAAGTGTATTGGGTATAAATTGGACATGTCACAAGTATTGAGATGTGTGAGGAGAAGATGGGTGATGGGTGGTATTTATAGTGGAGGAGAGTGGGGTGGTTTATTATTTTAATCATTATTTTATTATTATATTCTCCAGACATAATATAGTGTTGGTTATTGTGACTAAATAAAAAAACATTATTGCATTTGATTTTAAACCAATGGTTATTATCTCCACGTAACATCTTCCATGACTCAACAATTCAGGTATTTGGCTTATTTTGTAAATTTTCATATTTCACTATTCACAAAAAATTCAAGTTTTTCAGAAAAAAATCCCAAAAATTCACCTTGAACATATTTCGATGTGTAGAATTAAAAAATGATCTCCATTTTTCAAAACTAATTTTATAAATATTAGAAATATAATTTTTAATTAAAATCATAAATTTTTCTAAAAATACCAATTTTAAAATTATAACTAATTTTATAACACTTTGAAAAATTAATTAAATTCTCATAAAATTATCTTATAAAAATAAGACAAAATAATAATAATTTCATAATATATTTTAAGAAAATATATTTTCTTTTAAATCATTTTATTAATTATAAAATTGAAAATAAATATTTATTGCTTACAAAAATTCCAACACTTATTTTATAATTTTCAAAAAAAATATTTACTTGTTCAAAGATATAAATATATCATATTTTTACTTATAATATGGCTAAATTTTATTTATGCTTTCATTGGTGAGGCTACTATTCATTTGGGTGGTTTACTATTCATAAGTTTCATATTACTGTTCATAAGGGTAACATTACTATTACTAAGGGTAAAGTTACTATTCGACAAAAATTAAGTTGATCTTATCAGACTCAAGATATCCTACTTATCACAACCGTGTATGTACATTTTTTAAAATTTAATTCACATGAGTAGAAAAATTATGTATTAATGGATAGGTTATAAAGGTCACATAATAGTATTTATTTGTTCATTTAAGAATGATGTGGAATTGTGTTTCCTTTTAAAATATCATGATATTAGATTCTCCCCCCTTAAATGAATTTAACCCTCAAAATTCATTCACTATACTTATATTTATTAATTTACATATTTATAATTAAGAAAACTATTTTCTTATCTGTACTTAATTAACTAGAATTTCAAAAGTAAATACTATCGCTAAATGTTTTCTAATAAAATGGAAATGTCTAATCTCCAAAGTTGTATCCATTATTCCTCTGATACCAACTGTAAATCCAAGAACTCGTACATATGAATTAAGTACTAAAACATGTTATGTATTTATTTATTATAGCTAACAGAAAAAAATATAGTACATTATACAATCGAGGACCTTTTTCGGTCTAGGTTTTTTGATAATGAGACAAACCATAAATTAAATCATAGTTTACAAAACTAATTGGATTCATCAGCCTTATCACCTTATCATTCCTTTGAACTTCTAGGGAATCCTGTGAAATATTTTTTTAAAACATGGGATGTGTACAAAAATATCATTAGGGATATAAAAAAAGGAATGAAACTGCTAGTCCATAAATACTTATAAGTATATGAAATCATTTCTACAAAGACATACTTCTCGCTCATAAGGTATCTTATACATACTTGTGAAAAACATGAGATTTCAATAAAATGTAGAAAACATAAATAAACTATATATGTTACTTGGGAATTAATTACTTAAGATTGTAGCCATTGAAGATACTATGTCATCCCGCTTTCTTAATACATAACTTTTTATTTCATTTTACATACAGAGGATCTTTAAAGTCTAGTGTCTTGGAAATCAGAAACAAAATACATGAAAACAACATAAAACATTCTTCTAAACCACTTTTAAAGCTTCATCATAAGTTCATCCTAAGTAGAATTACTGCATCTCATAACCTGGATACATACATTCAAAGGAAAGGGTGAGCATAAATCCTAGTAAGGGTAAGAAAGGGAATCAGTGTACTTGTGATATCAATAAGAACTAGAATAAAAACATAAAGACATGAGCAATGGAAGAATAGGAATATTATAATGAAAAGAAATTTGAACATAACTTGAATACGTGGCTACAAAATTTCATTTATACATTAATAAACATATCACCAAGGTCTATCCACAAGGTGTCATAAATATTACCAAGGTTATTCACCAAGGTATCGTAAAACTTTTCATCTCTAGAGATTAATTATTTACCCAATGTATTATAGCGCTAGCAGGGCACACCCTTAATATTTATTTACTTTCATGTGATCCACATAGATCATAATCAAACATTTCATAAATAACCCAAATGGAATCAAAGAAATGGGTTTCATGTCAAAATAATGACATTTAAAAAGTGCTTAAAAATAAGATCATTATGTCATTTATAACCCATGGAAAGGGAGTGAGGGTTATATGTGTGTCAATTCTGTAACTCCCCAACCCCAGTTACCCAGAGCCGATGAATTATTACTTAACATTGGCATGATCACAAAAGATCAAGTCTCAAAAGACTGATTAGTTTAGTAGCCTTGGAATCAATAGATACATTCATAAGGTTTACATTACATCATAAAGTGAAAAACTACAATAATATAGTCTCCATAGTCCACACTCATATCCCCTTCAGACCATCCCTCCAGGTCAGTCATAAAATATTTCTTCACATCCTGGGAAAAATAAAACATAGAAAGAGGTGAGCTCAGATGATTAGTAAGGAAAACAATATAGCGGAAGCTTTTATAAATAAGAAAAAACATTTGAGGCAATGTATAACTAAAACAAAAGCCTTTAAAACTTGAACTTTAGAATAATAAGGCAAAGATAAAATGAAATAATTCCATTTACTAATTCACAAGGATATTCTACTAGTCGAATAATCGCATGCAATATCACTGAACACTTTCATAATGATGGAATGCATAATTCTGAACATTAATTTATTTGTCAAGGCCTCGTGCCAAGACCTAAGGGATAACTGTAACCGGAACCCCACCCGGAGAGACTTTGTAACTGGACTCCAACCCGGAGTGCCTCTAATAATCGGACACCAGCCCGGAGTGCCTCTAATAACCGAACACCAACCCGGAGGGTCTGCTGTAATCAGACCCCAACCAAGAGGGCTTACTTTTACCGGTCCCCAACCCGGAACATACTAGTCCAACAAATTCATCTTAATAAGAGGATGAAATATAACATAAACATTCGTATTAAAACTACCATATGAAATGCAAAAACATTACTCATAAACCATTAATGGCATTAAAATAACTCAACCATAGTCAAACATATTACAAAACCTTAAATAGAATATGGGATATTTGTATCATAATAAATCAACTTCAAACAAGTGTAAAATTTATCTTAGGATGTTGACATGGATGAAATCAAAACAATTTGAGAGAAATATATCTTTTTTTGAAATCATTTAAAAGTCACATAATTATAAAAGAAAACATTTAATTTGAAAATATTCTTATAATATTTTAAGGGAAGCTTCAAAGATTTTATAACGGTGGAAAATATCCACACCCGCTGTATAAGTTAAAAAGACATTCTTACCTTAATTCTGTTGAAAAGGTTTAAAAAAGACCTTATTTGGAAAATTACGGAAATATTCCTTTATAAACTTCTTATAAAAATTCAAAAAAGGGTATAAATGACTTTAACCCATATTCTGTAAAATATTAAGAATTTTTTGAAATACATTTTTAAGAAACATGAATGTGGATGATAAAGATGTCCCAGTAGATAATTACGTATAAACAACCTCGGATAATGAAGAGATTGTGAAATAAACTCTTACCAATTTCGTAACTTACGAAACATACACCCCATAAAAGAAGTATCATACAATAAATATGTAAATACACATATATTAAATTTTATTACAAAAGGAATACAATTATGGGCAGTACATACACCACACAAAAGGTAATAGTGGCAATATGGCATGAATCTCACGGGAATAAAGAGTGAGATGAAAACCCCTTACCTTGTACTTTTCCTTGGTTGAGGGTAAGTTAACCTCCTATATAATGGTGAAATAATTGTTATTAAGTTATACAAGAATCATATACATTAATATGATATCATATATGATCTTTTAACATTGATTTGTTAATAATATCTTAGTATTATCATCATTTCAGGTGTTAACAAATTCGTTTTCCTTTATATATTTTGTTACATAAGCTGTGTTTTTTATGGATAGGTTTTATCTTATTCATATATATAATGATATAAAATCCATAAAAAATATTTTTAATCATCAAATGAGAATTATAATTGCATGGATACGATGGCGAATGAATCTCATCGCGTTCGTGGAGACGGTAGTCTGTACGTACGCACAAGCGACAATATCACTATTTTGATATTAAAATAATATATAATTGGAAATTATATCATATATACAGAATAATTACCATGTTATATTTATTATTTATATGAATTACATATCATTATTATACGCATCCAAATAATAATGTTATGAATAACAATTACACCACGACGTGGAGACGGTAAGCCGTACGTACGCACGTATGGTGACATGTCATTCAAAGGATTGATAAAATAATGTATATGGTTGTACCATATTTATAATAACATCACAATATATAGAAGATGCTGGAGTTTTTATTTTAGAAATGAAATAACAAAGAAAGAAGAAGTTGAAGAAGAAAGGAACTTGAAAAAGGGTGGTGAAAACATTACCTCTTCTTCGGGTTCTTCCTTTTGATTTGATCAAAAGGGATCCTTAGGTTGGATTTATGATAAAACTAAGGCCTCTCGATTGAAGGGATAGAAGTTAAGATAATATTTGGGCAGGGTTTGGCTGAGCCAAATGGCTTTGAAGGTGTGAAGAACTGGTTAGAAGTGGTGTCCTTTTATAAGGGGGGGGAGGGGTTCTTTAGGAAAAACATTAAGTATTATTTTATAATAAATTCATATTCAGTTTATAATGGATCCAAAGTAGATTATTTAAATTTTAAGGTGGGGATGGGTCTAAATCCTTTCAACCAATAGATTTTAGACAGGTTAGGGTCATTATATTAACCTAATCTTTTAGTTTTAACTCTTAGTTAATTAGTTTGACATTTACCTTGTCACTTTGTATTTTTATATTATATAGTTAATAAACATACTATATACATCCAAGAGACCCTCAAGTGGTCCATTAATGATACACCTATCATTATATAAGTCCTTTGGCCGAACCTTATTTTTGTAGGAATATAATATCAATTAATAATATAATATGTGTTTTAAAAACTCTTTTATGTCAATTTTGACAACATTTAATAATTGATTTTTTTAAAGTCTTAACAACATTATTAATTCGAATAAAATTCATTTAAGACATCCTAAAATTTCATATTAACCAATAAAATTCTTTTATGTCATCAAAACTTTCAAATTATATTTATTTTAACATTTATAATACCAATTATTTGATTCTTTCATTAATAAGGAAAATATTGCATCATTATTGTGTCATATATATTTTTAATTTTTCAATGTCTAAAAATTATAAATAAAATAAAATTATTTAGGATATATTTTTAGATTTCTAATAAATGTTTATATTTGAAAATATAATATATATAACCCTATGTAAAAATTGTTTTTCTAAAAGATATATGCTAATGTAATTTTGTATTTACTTTAACTTAATTAATATAAAGTGTCATTATCACATACAAGTGGATCCACGGGGTCCCAAAATCGACCCAAATATGCCCATTGTCGGACATGTATCAACCAATAGGGATAAGACACGTTTTAGGGTAATTTAGTATTATTATAATATTATCTTTTTACCCTTATTTACCGGATTTACCCTTTAACCATGGAAAATAAAATATTTACCGAAGTAATTATTCAAAATGTCTAAAAATAAAAGTTACATATTTACACAATTTTGACATCATGATTCCAAATATGGAGTCCATTTTTTCAAATTCAAAACACAGAAGTGGCAGAAATTAATTAAAATTAATTCCCTCTATCAAAACAAAAAGCGTGTTTTTGTGAAATAATAACTATCATAAGATTGACACTTGTTTATGTCTGGTTTAATTGTAAAATTATGTCCAATGACCAAAATTGTATTAAATGGTAAAAATATATTCTAAATATACTTCAAAACCACTCAAATTCATAATTTATCACTATTAATTATTTTTATTAAAAAAGTAGTTTTTAATTAAAATTTAGCAATTTTCACTATTCATCAAAATATAGAAGTTATCCGAAAAGTACCAAAATTTTACCCTAGGATAATTTCGATATTCTGAATCTAAAATTTAAGTCCATTTTTAGAGATAAAATTTATAAAATTTTAAAAAGTGGGTATGTAAAGACCTGTAAATTCCAAGGAAATTTTTTTTCTTAATTTTCTTTGGAATTTTACAAGAACGCAGTTTCTGACGGCGCCTGATTCCGAGGCCCGGTGTGCCCGGAATCAATTTCCGAAGTTTGGCTCGGTTACGTTCAGTGAACGGACGAGCGGGTTTTTCTAACTTTTGAACCGGTGCCCGGAATCGAATTCTAAGGGCTCCGATGAAATCACAGCGCCGGTATTCACTTAGAAACGCCTCTTCCGGAGTTACGTTTGCTCGGGTGTGGTTTTTAATTTTCAGGCATAAAGTTAAGAAATAAAATAATTTTGCGACAACTTTATTTTATTTCGCTTAAGCCACTTGGAAGCCACTTGAAGCCACTTAAAGGCGGCTTGAACTGAGTTGAACTGGATAGGATGCTATCCAGAAATATCCTACCCCTTGGTAGGATATTTGTGAGGTGGGGCCCGCACGAGCCCCGCCGTTTCTTTCTGCTAAGAAACGCACCCGTGAAAACCCATCTTAATGAAAGTCAACTGACGCGTTTTCTTAATTTCTTAACAGACCATTTAATTGGGCGGTTTATTTCATAAATTAAATGAGTTGTTTCTTTGGTTGAATTAATTCTACGAATTAATGGTTCATTTCTTATCTTTTGAAATTCAAATGTTTAGTTGTGTAAATAAAATAAGACTTAAGCTTATTTTATTTTGGGTTGAAACTTGTGGCGTGGAGAGGATTTGGAGGAAAGCGTTCTTCTTCGGCGAAGAACGCGAAGAACGCGAAGAACGCGAAAAATGCGAAGAACGCGAAGAACGCCAAACCTGCGGAGATCGACGACGCGAAGCCTTGTACCGCGACGCCAATGGATCTCCCTTCGCGGCGCTTCTTCCGCGACGATCCAACCCCGCGACAGCCTTCGATCGACAACAACCAAGGTAGGGGGTTGCGCTTCTTTTATTTTCTTTTTGGATTTCAACAACAACATGGATTTAATTATTATTAATTAAATCCGTATGTTCTTGGTCCTCAGAGATCGTCGACGCAACGCCCTTCCGCGGTGTGACGATCACCTCCTTCCACGACGGTCAATTCCGCAACGACCTCGCATCCGACAGCGACGGTGAGGTAGGGATTTTATATTTTGGGAATTACCCCCCCTTTTTTTATATTCCCGTATTTGTTTCTTTAAAAAGTTAAAGAACTGGATTTGTGAACAATTTTAAAATTATTAAAATTGTTGTTTCCGTTCAAATAAGGAACCCGTTTTTATGAAACAATTTTATTTCATTAAAAATTGTTTCGGATATGCGTTCATGTGTTGAACTTTAATTTCTCCCGTTGTTTATATCTAACGCGGAGGGTGCGGGCCAAACGAACACGGCCCAACAACCCTCCGCCGTTCTTCGTTCTTGTGCGGATTTGACGGCCAACGATGGAACGTGCCGCAACGGATGTTTGATGATCCCGCAGTAAAGAACGGAACCCGGGAGGAACAACGGCGCAGACGGGAAGGAAAACGGGCCACCGGAGCGACTCAGGCGGCCCGCGGAAGCCGGTGGCGGCGCGGGTCGCCGGCGCGGCGGCGCCGGCGGCCGGAGGCGGCGGCACCCCGCGGGTGTCCAGCGCGGCACCCCGCGGGTGTCCAGCGCGGCACCCCGCGGGTGTCCAGCGCGGCACCCCGCGGGTGCCGCGGGGTTGGCACGCGGCACCCCGCGGGTGTCCAGCGCGGCACCCCGCGGGTGCCGCGGGTGCCGTGGGGTTGTCACACGGCACCCCGCGGGTGTCCAGGGCGACACCCCGCGGGTGTCCAGGGCGACACCCCGCGGGTGTCCAGGGCGGCACCCCGCGGGTGTCGCGGGGTTGTCACGCGGCGCGTCCGGCTGTCTGGCCGACACCCCGCGGGTGCCGCGGGGGTGTCACGCGTGGCGGTGGCTTTCCCCCGCGTCGGCCGCTCGGCAGCTCGGCCGAGCCGAGCCGGGCCGGGCCAACCGGGTCGGACCCGACCCGGTTCGGGCCAACCAGGGGGGGTCGGGCCGGGTCTGCCCGGGCCCGGACCCCCCGTCTTCGGACGACTTTTGTTCAAACGCTCGTAACTTGAGCTATGGGCCTCCAAACGACTCGCCGTCAGCGGCAACACAATCCTTGGAGCGAGACGGTCGTTTCGGTCTATCTCACTCAAGGTTTCGGAATACTTTGGGTTCGGCCGGGTTGGTTCGTACACGAAACCAATCGGGCCCTCGGAGCGGAAACGCTCATATCTTGAGCTACGGACGTCCGATTGACGTACCGTCAGCTTTGTTAGTTTCCTCTTAGTAAGACGGATCTTTTCGCTCACTCCGCCCGGGGTTTGGGCGCAGGTGGAGTACGGTCGGGTTGGTTTTGCCTTAAAAACCAACCGGGCCCCTGGGACGAAAAAGCCAATAACTCTCAGACCGGGCGTCTGATTGACGCGCCGTCTTTTGCGTTGAGTTCCTGTTGACGATACAGAACTTTTGGCATCCTTCGCCCGAGTTTTGGATACAGTTGGTAGTGGTCGGGTTGGATCGCACCCGAAATCCAACCGGGCCCCTGGAACGGAAAAGCTGATATCTTTCAGGCAGGACGTCCGTTTGACGAACCGTCAGTGGCGTTGACGATCACGTTGAGAACGGTCCCTATGAGTATACCCTAAGAGAGCTCGGGGTACAGTTGAGATACGGCTGGGTTTGGTTCGCTCACGAAACCAACCGGGCCCCTGGGGCGAAAAGGCTAATAACTCACAGACCGGGTGTCCGATCGACGCGCCGTCTATTGCGTTGAGACCCCTGTGACGAGGCGGTCCTTTGAGTTACTTCTTCGTGGGACCTTGAGATACTTGGAGTATCGACTTGCAGCTCGTAGAGCGGACCCTCCCAGAGACGAGCGTGCGGAGTATGGAGACCGTGTAGCCGACTGAGACCTGACGACTGCTTGACCGACTCGACTTGGAGTGAGTCGACTAGCCCAGTGGACGGAGCACTACTTTGTTTGGGTGCAGACCCATGGCGGACGGAGCACTACTTGTGTGATAGTGGAGACCCGCGGTACTTGTCCGGAGAGTACCTCTGCAGGCTACTAGGGGGTGTGCACTACTGTGTTTGAGTGACATACCTCGGCGGGAAGCACTACTGTGTTTGGGTGGCTGGCCCGCGGTACTCGACAGGAGGAGTACCTCAGCAGTCTTAGGTTAGTGAGCAGTACCTCGGAGTCGTGACAGGACCACTGTACACTCTAGAGACGGAGCTCTTCAGTAGTTACGGTTTCGATAATGAAAATCATGGTTTGAGCTGAGACTTTTGACCTTTGTGTTTCCTCATGATTGAGATGAGTTACTTGATAACTTAGGTATATGTATGGTCATATACCTGGGTAGTGGTTATTCGTTGATCTCATGATCCTTGTGTTTCCTCATGATTGAGATGAGTTACTTGATAACTTAGGTATATGTATGGGCATATACCTAAGTAGAGGTTATCTGTTGAGATCTTCTTTGTGGTTATCCTTGTTGGATTTAGTGAGACCTTGAGGGTCTCGGGGTCCCTACTGAGTATCGTTTTACTCACCCCTGCACGGGCTATGCCCGCACCTCATTGTGTAGGTTGCAGACGACAGGCAGTGCTGACGGAGGCCGAGTGTTCGAGGACTGGACGGTACCCAGAGGTGGACTACACGACAAGTCAGTGTCCGGAGGTGGACTTCCCGGCGAGATGACACTCGGAGGAGGTTGACGGACGAGAGCACTGTGGAGGCTATTTGTACCTACCCTTCAGGTAGGATTCGTGGTGGACGATCCAGGAGTTGCGCCATCTGTACCTACCCTTTAGGTAGGATCCGAGGAGGACGACCCAGGAGCCGCTTCCGTCCCTCCAACTGTTGTATTTTTCTGTTGTACTTTGTTCAGTTGTAGTTGTACTTTCTTTTGGGTTTGTATTCTGGCCCATTTACTTTTCAGCACTTCTTTTTGTAGTTAGTGTTTTACTTCCGCTTGTACTCTGTGGTGTTTTGTTACTTTTATAAAGGAAATGCCTTCCCAGTTATCGGGATTTACGCCTTTGGTGCTAGTCGC
Source organism: Viscum album (assembly GCA_963277665.1). Lineage (NCBI taxonomy): Eukaryota > Viridiplantae > Streptophyta > Magnoliopsida > Santalales > Viscaceae > Viscum > Viscum album. The sequence goes on along the minus strand of OY728143.1, from coordinate 1,266,333,091 downwards.
CAGCCCCTGGCCTATGGAAGGCGGGCTTGGGGTAGTCACGACACGGGCCCCGAGGACGGGTCGTGACAAATTGGTATCAGAGGTGGTCGGTTCTACCGCAGACTCTGATCTTTCTTTCTGTGAAGCAATAGTGTTAAGGGTACCGAGTGTGGTTTTCAGTTCAGGGAGTCCAGTGTTGGTGCGGGCGGCCGACGTATCCATACACTAGGACCCTGGCAACTGATTTCCGACTTTGTGCACGAAAACACTGATTGCGTGTGTGTTTTCAAATGTTTCCCCCCTTAAAAAAGCTCAAACCAGGTCAGCTCACCAGGTATAATCGTTTGACCGTGTTACGTTGTTTCTTTCAGGATGCCTTTTCTCGGATGACCAGTTAGAGCCCAGAGGGATGTGCGTGCTGACAGCCTGTAGAGTGACGAGGCTTCGGTACAGGGCCCTCTTGCAGTTGAGGCACCAGCGGAGGCACCAGCGGTACTACCATAAGTTGGGCCACCGATGCCACCAGCCCCAGCAGTAGGCGATGCCCGCTACTTGAGCGCACTGCATGAGTTCCAGCGCCAGAGGCCACCCAGGTTCGGGGGAGAGACGGACCCGCAGGCGGCTGAGGATTGGATGGAGGCTGTGGTGGGAGTCTTCAGGCTAGTGGGGATGCCATCGGACTTCATGGTGACCTTTGCTGCCAGCCTTCTTCAGGCAGCAGCAGGTAGGTGGTGGAGACACTTGTTCCAGTTTTGCGATGGGATGGCTTTCACATGGGAAGACTTCGAGACCTTCTTCAGGGTGGAGTTTGTGCCAGTATCTCTACACCCCGAGCGTGTTCAGGAGCTGCTTCCTTTTCCGCGTGTTTTTCGATCAGAAGCCGAGTCATCTGTGGGCAGTAGACAGATGATGCAGAGGTCCAGGAGGACCAGACCAGCAGTTGGGCGATCTCAGGTTTTAGGACCGGTGGTGCGGGGCACCCGGGGTGGGGTCAGAGCCAGGCGTGCCAGAAGAAGACTGTGTTACTCGTGCGATGGAAAGGGGAACCTGGTACGTGACTGTCTGACTCCTCGTATAGTTGATCCATAGGCTTTTGAGGAGCCACCGAGGCAGAGGCAGCGATGAATGCTTGAGCAACAGTAGAGCAGTGGACAAGGCAGTAGAGCTCCTGGAGCAGGTGGACATGAGCGGAACTAGTGGATACGTCTCTTGTACTTGTAGTTCCATGTTGATGTTGTTTTTGTGTCTTTGTACCATGAGCTGCAATAAAATAAAGACACTTATCTTGTGATGTTTGCTTTCCTGTCCTCTTTTGTGATGTTACTAAGTGGTTCTGGTTAAGACTGTTGACTTGACCCTCACTTTATAAATTCCTACTGGAGGAGACCCAGTGACCTCACACTGATGCCGACAGTGTGACTCGACCCTTGGAGGTGAGAGTGACAGTTGGATCTATTAGTAGTTGCGTCGAGGCCTTACGACGTCATCCATGGCATGAATGCATCATTTATGTCAGGATTGACTGTATTAGGCAACGAATGTGGTTCATCCAGGGGATGAGACCAGATTTCTCTTATCGGCAAAGAAGAAATCATAGCAGCTCTTGTGAGGCTAAAGGAGGTGCAGTTCATCCAGGAGCGGATGAAGACTGCATAGTGCAGTAAGAAACAAGGAACCGATGCCAGTCTTAGAGACTCGGGCGTGATAAATGTTTCAAGAAGAGGTAGCTTTAAATAGAGATGAGTCTGCGAAGCGGCAGACGTGGAGGCAAAGCTAGGAGAGCAGCATGAGGTGGTGTACATCTTAACATGCTACAACCACCCGCCTTAGTTATTCTCGCCATGCTCAGGGAGCTGGAGGGCGGAGGAAGAGTGCGGCTGCATGCGGTCAAGGAGTGTGACCCAATGGATCTAGAAATGATTCAAGGGATAGTCTATGTCCACTACTAGCTGCTGTAGTAACAGACGTCGATATGAATCATTCCTCGCTTCCACAAATCTTGTTCCAGACCTAGAGTTTATGGTAAGCCGTGGACTTGACCCTCACGTCTGGAGATACCTTGGGAGGAGACTCGATAATCACACTTATGCCGACGGTGTGGTCAGACCCTTGAGGCGAGAGTTCTGGTTGGAATCTCTTGGTGGCAGCGTCGAGGCCTTACGACGTTAGTTTGAGTATGGAATGGGCAATAACTGTTCATACTCAAATTGACGGTTTTAGGCAAACGTTGGGATGGGTTTTCCTTGGTCGGCGGAAAAGGAAACCCCAGGCAGTGCAGGGTAACTCTTGCACAGGAGAGTGCGACCGATCACTCTTGAGTCGGTCAACCTTACCCTCATAGCAGCAGTCGTTTTGAGTTTCAGTTCTAACAGAAATGGAGACCTCTGGAGTTCGAGGATGACGACCATGTCTTCTTACGGGTCTCACCTCGATGAGGTTTACGGAGATGTGGCCTGGGAGGCAAGTTATCTCCGAGGTTCAACGGACCTTTCTAGGTCCTCAGCTGGGTAGGCGAGGTGGTTTACCGCTTGGCCCATCCACTTCAGTTGCACTAGGTGCACAACGTTTTCCATGTATCCCAACTGAGGAGATACGTGCTCGACCCCTTCGCATATCATCGACCATGAGGAGCTAGATGGTGGTGATGAGTGTCTTATACGGAGGTTCCTGTGGGGATCGAGGATCGACAGGATCGGATCCTAGGAGGATGGTCGATTCCTCTTGTGCACTTTCTTTGGCAGCGCGGGAACCTCCAGGTGAGCACATGAGAGCGGAAGGCTCAGATGCGTGCTCAATACCGCTTTGTTTCCCTAAGTTTGTGGTGAAGCTTTACGGGGACGTAAAGCCCTGTGGTGGGAGTAATGTAAAGACCTGTAAATTCCAAGGAAATTTTTTTTCTTAATTTTCTTTGGAATTTTACAAGAACGCAGTTTCTGACGGCGCCTGATTCTGAGGCCCGGTGTGCCCGGAATCAATTTCCGAAGTTTGGCTCGGGTACGTTCAGTGAACGGACGAGCGGGTTTTTCTAACTTTTGAACCGGTGCCCAGAATCGAATTCTGAGGGCTCCGATAAAATCGCAGCGCCAGTATTCGCTTAGAAACGCCTCTTCCGGAGTTGAGTTTGCTCGGGTGTGGCTTTTAATTTTCGGGCTTAAAGTTAAGAAATAAAATAATTTTGCGACAACTTTATTTTATTTCGCTTAAGCCACTTGGAAGCCACCTGAAGCCACTTAAAGGCGGCTTGAACTGAGTTGAACTGGATAGTATGCTATCCAGAAATATCCTACCCCTTGGTAGGATATTTGTGAGGTGGGGCCTGCACGAGCCCCGCCGTTTCTTTCCGCTAAGAAACGCACCCGTGAAAACCCGTCTTAATGAAAGTCAACTGACGCGTTTTCTTAATTTCTTAACAGACCATTTAATTGGGCGGTTTATTTCGTAAATTAAATGAGTTGTTTCTTTCGTTGAATTAATTCTACGAATTAATGGTTCGTTTCTTATCTTTTGAAATTCAAATGTTTAGTTGTGTAAATAAAATAAGACTTAAGCTTATTTTATTTTGGGTTGAAACTTGTGGCGTGGAGAGGATTTGGAGGAAAACGTTCTTCTTCGGCGAAGAACACGAAGAACACGAAGAACGTGAAAAACGCAAAGAACGCGAAGAACGCCAAACCTGCGGAGATCGACGACGCGAAGCCTTGTACCGCGACGCCAACGGATCTCCCTTCGCAATGCTTCTTCCGCGATGATCCATCCCCGCGACAGCCTTCGATTGACAACAACCAAGGTAGGGGGTTGCGCTTCTTTTATTTTCTTTTTTGATTTCAACAACAACATGGATTTAATTATTATTAATTAAATCCGTATGTTCTTGGTCCTCGGAGATTGTCGACGCGACGCCCTTCCGCGGTGTGACGATCACCTCCTTCCGTGACGGTCAATTCCACGACGACCTCGCATCCGACAGCGACGGCGAGGTAGGGATTTTATATTTTGGGAATTACCCCCCCCCCCCCCCTTTTTTATATTCCCGTATTTGTTTCTTTAAAAAGATAAAGAACTGGATTTGTGAACAATTTTAAAATTACTAAAATTGTTGTTTCCGTTCAAATAAGGAACCCGTTTTTATGAAACAATTTTATTTCATTAAAAATTGTTTCGGATATGTGTTCATGTGTTGAACTTTAATTTCTCCCATTGTTTATATCTAACGTGGAGGGTGCGGGCCAAACGAACACGGCCCGACAACCCTCCGTCGTTCTTCGTTCTTGTGCGGATTTGACGGCCAACGACGGAACATGCCGCAACGGATGTTTGATGATCCCGCAGTAAAGAACGGAACCCGGGAGGAACAACGGCGCAGACGGGAAGGAAAACGGGCCACCGGAGCGACTCCGGCGGCCGAAGGCGGCGGCACCCCGCGGGTGTCCAGCGCGGCACCCCGCGGGTGTCCAGCGCGGCACCCCGCGGGTGTCGCGGGTGTCCAGCGCGACACCCCGCGGGTGCCGCGGGGTTGTCATGCGGCACCCCGCGGGTGTCCAGGGCGGCACCCCGCGGGTGTCGCGGGGTTGTCACGCGGCGCGTCCGGCTGTCTGGCCGACACCCCGCGGGTGCCGCGGGGGTGTCACGCGTGGCGGCGGCTTTCCCCCGCGTCGGCCGCTTGGCCGCTCGGCCGAGCCGAGCCGGGCCGGGCCAACCGGGTCAGACCCGACCCGGTTCGGGCCAACCAGGGGGTCGGGCCGGGTCGGCCCGGGCCCAGACCCCCCGTCTTCTTACGACATTCGTTCAAACGCCCGTAACTTGAGCTACGGGCCTCCAAACGACTCGTCGTTAGCGGCAACGCAATCCTTGGAGCGAGACGGTTGTTTCGGTCTATCTCACTCAAGGTTTCGGAATACTTTGGGTTCGGCCGGGTTTGTTCGTAAACGAAACTAACCGGGCCCTCGGAGTGGAAACGCTCATATCTTGAGCTACGGACGTCCGATTGACGTACTGTCAGCTTTGTTTGTTTCCTCTTAGTAAGACGGATCTTTTGGCTCACTCCGTCCGGGGTTTGGGCACAGGTGGAGTACGGTCGGGTTGGTTTTGCCTTAAAAACCAACCGGGCCCCTGGGACGAAAAGGCCAATAACTCTCAGACCGGGCGTCCGATTGACGCGCCGTCTTTTGCGTTGAGTTCCTGTTGACGATACGGAACTTTTGGCATCCTTCGCCCGAGTTTTGGATACAGTTGGTAGTGGCCGGGTTGGATCGTACCCGAAATCCAACCGGGCCCCTGGAACGGAAAAGCTGATATCTTTCAGACAGGACGTCCGTTTGACGAACCGTCAGTGGCGTTGACGATCACGTTGAGAAAGGGTCCCTATGAGTATACCCTATGAGAGCTCGGGGTACAGTTGAGATACGGCTGGGTTTGGTTCGCTCACGAAACCAACCAGGCCCCTGGGACAAAAATGTTAATAACTCACAGACCGGGCGTCCGATCGACGCGCCGTCTGTTGCGTTGAGACCCCTGTGACGAGGCGGTCCTTTGAGTTACTTCTTTGTGGGACCTTGAGATACTTGGAGTATCGACTTGCAGCTCATGGAGCGGACCCTCCCATAGATGAGCGTGCGGAGTACGGAGACCGTGTAGCCGACTGAGACCTGACGACTGCTTGACCGACTCGACTTGGAGTGAGTCGACTAGCCCAGTGGACGGAGCACTACTTTGTTTGGGTGCAGACCCAAGGCGGAAGGAGCACTACCAGTGTGATAGTGCAGAACTGCGGTACTCGTCGGGAGAGTACCTCCGCAGGCTACTAGGGGGTGTGCACTACTGTGTTTGAGTGACATACCTCGGCAGGAAGCACTACTGTGTTTGGGTGGCTGGCCCGCAGTACTCGACAGGAGGAGTACCTCAGCAGTCTTAGGTTACTGAGCAGTACCTTGGAGTCGTGACAGGACCACTGTACACTCTAGAGACGGAGCTCTTCAGTAGTTACGGTTTCGATAATGAAAATCCTAGTTTGAGCTGAGACTTTTGACCTTTGTGTTTCCTCATGATTGAGATGAGTTACTTGATAACTTAGGTATATGTATGGGCATATACCTGGGTAGTGGTTATCCGTTGATCTCATGATCCTTGTGTTTCCTCATGATTGAGATGAGTTACTTGATAACTTAGGTATATGTATGGGCATATACCTAAGTAGAGGTTATCTGTTGAGATCTTCTTTGTGATTATCCTTGTTGGATTTAGTGAGACCTTGAGGGTCTCGGGGTCCCTACTGAGTATCGTTATACTCACCCCTGCACGGGCTATGCCCGCACCTCGTTGTGTTGGTTGCAGACGACAGGCAGTGCTGACGGAGGCCGAGTGTTCGAGGACTGGACGGTACCCGGAGGTGGACTACACGACAAGTCAGTGTCCGGAGGTGGACTTCACGGCGAGAAGACACTCGGAGGAGGTTGATGGACGAGAGCACTGTGGAGGCTATCTGTACCTACCCTTCAGGTAGGATTCGTGGTGGACGATCCAGGAGCTGCGCCATCTGTACCTACCCTTCAGGTAGGATCCGAGGAGGACGACCCAGGAGCCGCTTCCGTCCCTCCAGCTGTTGTCTTTTTCTGTTGTACTTTGTTCAGTTGTAGTTTTACTTTCTTTTGGGTTTGTATTCTGGCCCATTTACTTTTCAGCACTTCTTTTTGTACTTAGTGTTTTACTTCCGCTTGTACTCTGTGGTGTTTTGTTACTTTTATAAAGGCAATGCCTTCCCAGTTATCAGGATTTACGCCTTTGGTGCTAGTCACCAGCCCCTGGCCTATGGAAGGCGGGCTTGGGGTAGTCACGACACGGGCCCCGAGGACGGGTCGTGACAGGGTATTATTATTCATAACGGCTTCTTTGATTTGTCGTGGTGTGTTAGAGTCTCGAAGTTGCGTACAATGCAAGCTATTACTTTATTCAAAAGGAAACATATCATGGAATCTTGGGGTGTTACATTCTTCCCTACTTCAAATAATTGCATTCTCGCAATTTGAAATTGTTCTTTGAAAATAAAAGGTTGAAAATAGAAAATACCTTTGTGGAAAACCCATATCGGGAATAGGGTTAATAAAATTTAGTTTTAATAAGAGGGAAAGGGAAATGAAAAAGTCACCACCAAATTATGATATCGATTTGGAGAACATTGGTGGAAATTAGAGAAACATAATTGGAGGAAATTTTAAATATTTTTAGGGATTGATTGAGGTCATCAATCACAAACAAGTGTAAAATTGAGGGCCTCAAAGCCTTCAATCTGTGGTGATTTAAAATATCATCAGTTCAACAAAACATAAGTTTTTAGGATAACACATTTTTTGTTTTAATATCCCTTTACAAAGGTTTAAAAATTAATTTATTCATAGAATTAGAGATAGGTATATATATATATATATACTTGACAAGTGGGGTTTCAACCCTCAACTAATTTCTACCACAAACTCATCTTTCACTCAAAAAGATAATAGAACTCAAAAATATTACATTTATCTTAATCATACAAGGGTCTAAATATTAATGCATACCATTTAGATTAAGAAAACTATTTTTTAATAACCAGGGACTTCTTTTAGGATAGTGGTTGGTAATAAAGGCATGTCTCACTTTGGTTGTGGGTTCGATTCCTGCAGCTTTGTCCGACGCGACGAGTTATCCCCCGACCTACAGGTTATCCTTTTCCTAAAACTATAGTATTATAATATTCCAAAAATAATCTTCATAAATGTTTTAACATTAAACAATACTATCCAATTTCAACTTAATCCATTCCAACCTTTATAGTTATCCAAAATACCTCTGTCCGGACTTTCTCTAAAAGGTCTCTAAATTCCAAAATCAATTGTAACATCAGATTCCCCAAACAAAGTAAAGTTTCTCTTATTGCCACATACTAATAATAAGATTACCTTCATCATGTTAAAACTTTAATGAAAACAACATGTACTGCATTACAATCCTTATATATATCACGTTATTTTTATAGCCACAATATAGTTCTTAAGTCCAAAAACACAAATACAATAATTATTCAACTTCATCTGTAGTAACAGCATAAGCTTGGCCTTGATCCCTTGGCCTTTTCTGAGGTAAGTTTCCCTGACTCTTAGGACATTCATTTTAATAATTCCCCATTTCTCTACAATTGTAGCATTCAACATTAACATCCTCCTTCTTTCCCTTGCAATCACGAGTCTGGTGACCTTTTTCTCCACATATGTACCAAACTCACATTCCTTTTAGGCAAGTACCGGGGTGATTCTTACCACAATTTTCACATAATGGAAAATACTTCTTTCCCTTTTCCCCTTTATCTATCTCTTGATCCATCGTTCTCTTCTTCTCTTGATTTACTTTATTGTCATAAGATTTAGAGAATTCCTTTTCGGTCTTGATAGCACATGAGACAATGTCTTCGTATGACGAGAAGGATTGTGAGATCAATGCTCGACGAAGAAATGGTTTTAACCCATCAAAGAAACGATCAATCTTACTTCTTGGGTTATGTATATAATCTCCATCATACCTTGCTAACCTTTTAAAGTTAGCCTCAAACTTTGTGACATTCTCATCTTCCTTTTGTCTCAGACTCAGAAATTGTATTTCCATATCTGCTCGATGGTCATGAGGAAAGTATTTTTCTAATAAAAGCTCTTTGAACTCCTTCCATTCCATATTTGATACTTCTTCATCTTCCTTTTTGTTTTGAATCAATGACCACCATTGGTCAGCATCTCCAGTGAGGTGGTAAACTGCCATTATAACTTTTTCCCTTTCACTACTCTCCAAGGCATGGAATTTTTTCTCTAAGGAATTTATCCATTGCTCAGATACTAAGGGATTTGTACTCCCATTTAATGTTGGTGTTTGTTGCCTCATGAAGCGATATAACATTGATCCTCCGTGTTGCGGATTAGTGTGCTCCATACGGGTATGGTTATTATTCATAACCTGAGTCAGTTGTCCCAGTATGGTGATTAGCTGATCAGCACCAGTTGCATCACCAGCTCAACTATAATTATCTTGAGCAGGAGGGAAATCCCTACATGTAGTGTGTGCATTAATACGGTTTCCATTCCTTCCACTAGGTGCCATTTCTGACCAATGGCATAAACTAGATCAGTTTATGAATCAAATTACATAATTCCATACTTGTAAAACACTTAACATAAATTGAACTATTTATGGATATAATCCATAATCATAAAAAAAATGTTTTCTTTGAGGATGTATATACTCATAAACCCATCATAATGATTTTTAAAGAAAATGAGAATTATCTTAAGCATATCCCCTGGTAGTGTCGTAACCAAGAGTGCAGCAAGGCTCGTTTTCGTGAACGAGTTCCCATTCGAGTCTAGATTAAAGCGGTGTTTTCGAGTTTTACCCCTAGGTACATCTGTGCTAGAGCCGCTTCTACCTGCTCGTATCCAGATAGGGATGTAGTTCTTGGAAAACTCACAAAATTTCTACAATACCAAAATTCTAGGAAGTTCTTCTATACTAATCCTCAAAGTTTGTCTTAGGTCTATGTTCTCTAATCAGAGTTTCTCTAAATCTAGCTTCCAAGGTTTGTACTAAACTTCCTTTAATACCAACTGTAATGCCCTGACCCAAGTTACCCAGAGTCAGTGCATTATTACGTAACATTGGCATGATCACAAAAGATCAAGTCTCGAAAGACTGATTAGTTTAGTAGCCTTGGAATCACTAGATACATTCATAAGGTTTACATTACATCATAAAGTTAAAAACTACAATAATATAGTCTCCATATTCCACACTCATATCCCCTTCAGACTATCCCTGCAGGTCAGTCATAAAATATTTCTTCACATCCTCGGAAAAATAAAACATAGAAAGGGGTGAGCTCAGATGCTCAGTAAGGATAAAAATATAGCAGAAGATTTCATAAATAATCATAAACATTTGAGGCAATGTATAACTAAAACAAAATCCTTTAAAAATTGAACTTCAGAATAATATGGCAAAGATAAAATGAAATAATGTCATTTACTTATTCACAAGGATATTCTAATAGTCGAATAATCGCATGCAATATCACTGACCACTTTCATAATGATGGAATGCATAATGCTGAACTTTAATTTCTTTTTCAAGGCCTCATGCCAAGACCTAATGGATAACTGTAACCGGAACCCAACCTGGAGAGCCTCTGTAACCAGACTCTAACCCGGAGTGCCTCTAATAACTGGAAACCAACCCGGAGTGCCTCTAATAACCGGACACCAACCCAGAGGGTCTGCTGTAACCGGGCCCCAACCCGAAGGGATTACTTTTACTGGTCCCCAACCTAGAAATACTAGTCCAACACATTCATCTTAAGAAGATGATGAAATATAACGTAAACATTTGTATTAAAACTAGCATACGAAATGACAAAAAATTACTCATAAACCATTAATGGCATAAAAATAACTCCTCCATACTCAATCATATCACAAAACCTTAAATAAAATATGGGATATTTGTATCATAATAAATCAACTTCAAACAAGTGTAAATTTTATCAAAGGATATTGACATATATGAAATCAAAACTATTTGAGAGAAATATCTCTTTTTTTTGAAATTATTTAAAAGTCACATAATTATAAAAGAAAACATTTACTTTGAAAATATTCTTATAAGCTTGTAAGGTAAGCTTCAAAGATTTTATAACGGCGGAAAATAGTTGCACCCGCCGTATAAGTTAAAAAGACATTCTTACCTTAATTCTGTCAAAAAGGTTAAAAAAAGACCTTGTTTGGAAAATGACGGAAAGATTCCTTTATAAACATCTTATAAAAATTCAAACAAGGGTATAAATGAATTTAACCCATATTCTGTAAAATAGTAAGAATGTTTTGAAATACATTTTTAAGAAACATGGATGTGGATGATAAAGAGGTCTCAGTATATAATTACGTATTAACAACCTCAGATAATGAAGAGATTGTGAAATAAACCCTTACCAATTTGGTAACTTACGAAACATACACCCCATCTAAGAAGTATCATACAATGAATATGTAAATACACGTATATTAAAGTGTATTACACAAGGAATAAAATTATGGGTAGTACATACACCACACAAAAGGTAATAGTGTCAATATGGCATGAATCTCACGGGAATAAGGAGTGAGATGAAAATCCCTTACCTTGTAATTTTCCCTAGTTGATGGTAGGTTAAACTCTTGTATAATGGTGAAATAATTGTTATTAAATTATAAAAGAATCATATAAATTAATATGATATCATATATGATCTTTTAACATTGATTTATTAATAATATCTTAGTATTATCATCGTTTCAGGTGTTAACGAATTCGTTTTCCTTTATATATTTTGTTACATAAGTCGTGTTTGTTATGGATAGGCTGTATATTATTCATATACAGAATGATATCAAGTCCTTAAGCATTATTTTTAATCATCAAATGAGAATTATAATTGCATGGATACGATGGGGAATGAATCTCATCGCGTTCGTGGAGACGGTAGTCCGTACGTACGCACAAGCGACAATATCACTCTTTTGATATTAAAATAATATATAATTGTAAAAATTATATCATATATACATAATCATTATCATGTTATATTTATTATTTACATAAATTACACATCATTATTATACCCATCCAAATAATAATGTTATGAATAACAATTACACCATGACGTGGAGACGGTAAGCCGTACGTACGCACGTATGAGGACATGTCATTCAAAGGATGGATAAAATACTGAATATGGTTGTACCATATTTATAATAACATCACAGTATATATAATATACTGGGGTTATTATTTTAGAAGGTAAATAACAAATAAAAAAGAAGTTGAAGAAGAAAGGAACTTGAAAAAGGATAGTGAAAACATTACCTCTTCTTTGGGTTCTTGCTTTTGATTTGATCAAAAGGGATCATTAGGTTGGCATTCTGATCAAAATAATGCCTCTAGGTTGAAGGGATGTAAGTTGAGAGAATATTTGGGTAGGGGTTGGACAAGACAAATGGCTTTGAAGGTGTGAAGAATTGGTTATAAGTGATTTCCGTTTATAAGGGGGAGGAGGGGCTCTTTAGAAAAAACTTAAAGTATTATTTTATAATAAATTCATATTCGGTTTATAATGGCTCTAAAGTGGATTATTTAAATTTTAAGGTGGGTATGGGTCGAAAACCTTTCAACTAATAGATTTTATACAGGTTTGTGTCATTATATTAACCTAATATTTTAGTTTTAACTCTTAGATAATTGGTTTGACATTTACCATGTCACTTTGTATTTTTATATTATATAGTTAATAAACTTACTATATACATCCAAGCGACCCCCCAAGTGGTCCATTAATAATACACCTTTCATTATATAAGTCCTTTGGCCGAACCATAGATTTTTAGGAATATAATATAAATTAATAATATAATATGTTTTTTAAAAACTCTTTTATGTCAATTTTGACAATATTTAATAATTGATTTTTTTAAGTCTTAAAAACATTATTAATTAGAATAAAAATCATTTAAGAAATCCTTACATATCATATTAACCAATAAAATTCTTTTATGTCATCAAAACTTTCAAATTATATTTATTTTAACATTTATAATACCAATTATTTGATTCTTTCATTAATAAGGAAAATATTGCATCATTATTGTGTCATATATATTTTTAATTTTAAAATGTCTAAAAATTATAAATAAAATTCCATTATGTAGGAAATATTTTTATATTTATAATGAATATTATATTCTAAAATATAATATATATAACCCTATGTAAAAATTGTTTTTCTAAAAGATATATGCTTATGTTATTTTGTATTTACTTTAACTTAATTAATATAAAGTGTTATTATCACATACAAGTGGATTCATGGGGTCCCAAAATCGACCCAAAGATGTCCATGGTCGGACATGTATCAACAAATAGGGTTAAGACATGTTTTAGTGTAATTTATTTTTATTATAATATTATTTTTTACCCTTATTTACCGGATTTACCGTTTAACCATGGTAAATAAAATATTTACCGAAGTAATTATTCAAAATGTTTAAAGATAAAAGATACCTATTTACACAATTTGGACATCCTGATTCCAAATATGGAGTCCATTTTTCCAAATTCAAAACACATAAGTGGCAGAAATTGATTTAAAATTAATTCCCGCTGTCAAAATAAAAAACATGTTTTTAAGAAATAATAACTATCAGAAAATTTACAATTGTTTATGTCCGGTTTAATTGTAAAATTATGTCCAATGACCTATATTGTATTAAATGGTAAAAATATATTCTAAATATACTTTAAAACCACTCAAATTCATAATTTATCACTATTAATTATTTTGATTAAAAAAGTAGTTTTTAATTAAAATTTAGTAATTTTCACTATTCATCAAAATATAAAAGTTATCCAAAAAGTACCAAAATTTTACCCTAGAATAATTTCAATATTATGAATCTAAAAATGAATTCAATTTTGAGGGATAAAATTTATAAAAATTTAAAAATTGGGTATTATTATTCATAACGGCTACTTTGATTGGTCGTGGTGTGTTAGAGTCTCGAAGTTGCGTACAATGCAAGCTATTTCTTTATTCAAAAGGAAACATATCATAGAAGCTTGGGGTGTTACAAATTCTATAATAAAATATATAATATTAATAAATTTTTGAACACCCATGGAAACGAAATAAGTCTAGGTATTCACATAATTAATAATATAATTTCTTGAGAGAAAGATATAGAAATTTTGAGACGAAATTTCTGCAGCATAACGACTATATAACATGGTTTTAGAAAACATTGAAAAGAGAGGGTTAAAGTGTAACCCACTCATAGATAACTAATAATAAATTATGAGTACTGAATAAGATCATGGTATGGATATTTGAATGACATACCACAAGAAAAAAGAAACATGAAAGAAAATAGAAGGTGAGATTTCTTTTATGAAAAATCCGGTAGCCTAATGACGTCACTAAAAAATTCAGAAAACAAATTTATGAGAGTGGATAAGGTCTATCAATAATTAGACTTGAAATTTACAGAAATGAGAACATATTAGAACATACCCTCAACATAAAGATATGGAAACTATTAGACACAACATAAAGGAAGTCATGATTAAAAGAGGAGGGTGAAAAGATCCCTTACCTTGAAGAGTAACTTCGAAAGCATGAAGGTTGAGACCTTGGGAGGCTTGAGGGATCCTTGGGAGGACTAATTGGGAGGTAAATAGACCATAACTTCATTGGGAAGGATTTGGAAATGAAATTAATGAGGGAAAGGCTTGGTATTTATAGGAGAAGTGAGGGGACAAAGCATTAATTACCAAGGGACACCTCATCAGTGGTTTTGGAAACACCATGGGCTTTCCCACGGTATTTTATCATGGTATTGGCCACTTGGGACACCTCATACATTATCTTACTATTCATAAGTCTACCAGAATTATTTCATAATTATTACATCCTTAATGATGTCATTAAACACCCAAAACTCAAAAACGGTATTTTCACTATTCACTGAAAATTCAACTTTCTCAGAAAAATCCCGAAATTTAACCTTAACCAAATATTGATGATCATATTTCAAAAATGAACTCCATTTTATGAAAATAATTTTCTAAATATTTGTAATTTATTTTTTAAATTAAAAACACTATTCACCCAAAAAAACTAATACTTAACCAATAATTTCTAAAACAGTTATTTACTTATTTTATTGAATCACATTACTTAATCAAGGTTCCTAAATCATATTAATAATTTCTTAAGTGAGGTTACTTAATCCATTTGATCACATTACTAATCATAAGTTTAAAATAACTATTTATAATTTAATATTCATCAAAAATTAAGTTGATCTTATTAGACTCTAAATATCTTACTGAACATAACTGTATAAGACCATTTTTTTAAAATCATTACACATTATTAATTATTTAAGGTTTACATAAATATTTTTAAAAAATATCCTTTTTCTAAATTTCATCAATAATATGCATACTATATTTATCCGAACATTTCAAAATTCAAAAACTTCAATATAAGAATACATCAAAATTTTTATTTAAATCAAAGGATTACACAAGGCAGTTATGGTCTCGTTACATAACCCCTTATAACACCAACATAGGACCTAAGAGTAAGGTGTGCTAGGGTGATAGAATCTTGGGGCGGCTCCACCAACATTGTCCGAGTAGTGATTTTTATCAGCTTGAACTTCTCGCGAAGGAGATTCCATTCCAGTTTCACATGATGAAGTCCGGCTTGGGTTTGGTCCAGAGCAAAGCCCAAATGTGCTACCTCCTTCTTGAGTTCTGTCATATGGGATTCAATCAGCCCGAGACTACTGGATGGGTCCATCGAATCTTCTTTATATATTAATTAATCAAGATCACTTGTATTTATAGACAATAATTGTAACATTTAGTTTCCAATAGTCATATTGACCAACAGTTGTATAATAGTCAAAACCCAACGGTCATATTTTAATATACTCATTTTATTAAATGAAATAGTTTTGTTGAGTATAAAATAAAATAACACACAAATTTAGGAAAAAAAAATTATTCAAAATTCTGTGTCATTACAATCTTCCCCTTTATGGAATTGCATCCTTGCAATTTTAAAATTGGGCTTGAAAATTTCGTTGAAAGTCCCACATCGGAAAAAGATTCAGTAAAAATATTACTTTAAAAGAAAGAAAGGGAAGTAAAAAGGTCACCCGAGTTAACCCATACAAGGTTGCCATGTAGGAAAGCATGGATATGGAAGAGAAAACAAAGGGACAAGTTCTGATGGAGAGTGATATAAAACACGATTTGGAGAAAATTAACCACAATAAGATCGCAAACTTAAGATGTGTTAAACAGTATTTGATTACCCAGTAGGAAACATAAACCAAAAACGTTTTTTGTTTTATGTTCCTTTTCATAATTTTGAGGAATTCCGTTACTACATAGAATAAAAACATAATGAAATATACTTACCTTCAAGTAGAGTTTCATCCCTTAATAAGTTTCCACCAAGAATAATCTTTTCTCCAAAAAATGAGCATTCAAAAAGACTTGGTCTCATCAAAATCACAAGAATCATCTTCTAGAGAACCACATAATACAAAAAAGAATAACTATATCTTTCCCTTGTCTTTAGTCACCAACTAAAACTAAAATGGTTAGTATGAGATCATATAATCCCAAAAAAGGATAATCCTTTATAAAAAGAAATATGACTATTAATCTCCAAAATTCAACAAAAGTACCCAATGTTCCAGAAAGACCATTCAATACACAACCATCCTTAAAATTCTTCAGAATAATCCAAACTAAGATTGGGACACAAAAATTAGAAGTATTTAATCACATAGTCTTCCCCAATAAATCTTAACATTTATCTCCAAATAACATCGACTACTATTAAAGTCTCATACTAAAGTGTAATTAACATATTCTCATATAATCTATGCTAGGTTCATCATTTTCTAGAAATTACCCAAATCACCATATGTCCATAATAAATATATAAATTTTGAAAAAAAATCAACCATTCCTCCTCAATTTAAATCCTATAGTATTTTATTTCCCTTAGGCATACAGTACTCCAAAAGAGAAAACATCATCCAAAATAACCTTTATCATTTAATCACCAAATCATTTTCCTATACAAAGGATATCTATTTGATAAAACATAAGTTTCCAAAATCAACTTATTCTTGATCCATAAAAATAGCATGTGTATTAGTCAGTCTAAAGGGCATAACAACAAACTCATAATGCCCATATCTTTATTGGAAGGAAGTTTTTGAAATATCATAATTCTTCACCCTCAATTGATGATAACCAGAACAAAGATCAATCTTAGAGAAGAACTGAGTCCCACGAAGTTGCTCAAATAAGTCATCAATTCCGGGAATAGAGTATTTGTTCTTCATTGTGATCCTATTCAGTTCTCTATAATCAAGGCATAGCTGCATTGATCCATCCTTCTTCTTCACAAAGAGAACCGATGCTCCCCAAGAGGACACACTTGGTCAGATAATCCCATTCTACAAAAGATCTCAGAGTTGTTTCTTTAATTCCTCTAGCTCCGCATTTTGCATCCTACAGGGGGTCTTTGACATCGGATGAGATCCAGGTACGAGTTCAATGGAGAACTCTACCTCTCATTTTGGGGGAGGTCTGGGTAACTCCTCAGGAAATACATAAACGTATTCCTAGATGATGGGAACATTTTCTAAAAGAATAAATCCTTTGTGAGAAACTTATTTCATTTACGAATCTTTTAACTAAAAATGATTTTATGTCTTAAAACATCAGGCTTAGACAATTACATTTTTCTATAATTCCTTCATAATGATTCATAAAAATCTTGCGATTAAACAAAAATATCTCCTAGGAGTGTCGTAACCAAGAGTACAGCAAGGTCCATTGTCGTGTTCTAGTTCTCGTTTGAGTCTAGCTCAAAGCGGTGTTTTCGGGTTTTACCCCTATATACATCTATGCCAGAGCCACCTCTACCTGCTCGTATCCAGGAAGGGATGTATTTTCTTGATAAACCACTTACTCAATACTCACCAAAATACCAGAAAGATTTCCAATATTTAAACTTTTCTATAGGATTCTTACAAAAGTTTTCATATCTTAATTTCCTTAAATAACTAAACTATCCTTTGATACCAACTATGGCATCCCACCTTTTTAATACATAAATTTTCATTACATTTTAAATACAGAGGATATTTGAAGTCTAGTGACTTGGAAATCAGGAACATAATACATGAAAACAACATAAAACATTCTTCTAATCCACTTGTAAAGCATCATCATAAGTTCATCCTAAGTAGAATTAATGAATCTTATAATCTGGAGATATACATTCAAAAACACTACTACAACCTATCCCTTTATCAGCGCTAAAAACCGGCATTAACAACGCTAGAAAACCGCTGTTAATGTCAGTGTAGATAAAGGGGGGGGGTCCCCTTTATCAGCTCTTCTTTTATCGCTGATAAAGGGTTCCTTTATCAGTGATCCTCTAGCGCTGTTAAAGGTGTCCTTTATCAGCGCTCCTCTAGCGCTATTAAAGGTGTCCTTTATCAGCGCTAAAAAAGCGCTGATAAAGGCCCCATCGCCTGCACCTACAAAACAGTACCTGCACACCTGCACACCAGAATACCTGCACAAAGTAGCACATGCACACCTGCACACCATAGCACCCGCACCCAATATTTTGACTGACAACGGTATATACATTTACTTATCATCATGAATACAAAAAAACGCATTGGTATATACATTTAAAACATTGTTTTACATGGTTACATTTAAAATTATTCAACAACAGTTATAAACATTCATGTTTCATCCTTTGATATCCGTGATCCACTCTCGATGGTATTTGTTGCCGATCAAAGCATCTGAACTCAAGGAAAAAAATCACTTATATAAGAAAACAAATATTATGTTAGTAATGCAATAATGAAAGAAATTAAAACAGTAATATAAAAGAATACATTAATATGGAAATGTGAAACTAAAATATGAAATTTTAAACTCAAAAGTTTTCATTTTCATAACAATGAAAGGGAATAATGTAAAATCAATATGTTTTTGATTGATTTATCTCATTTAATAAATACTGATTCTTTATCTAATGAAAAACTTTACCTATCACACCGTGTGTCAGTCAGATTGAGGTTTGGTCGATTCATACACATCACAAATGACTCGTGGATTGTTGTCCTAAAGTATCAAAACAATCCGAACGCGTTTGCTCGGTTTGGCGTATGTCATTGGTGTTGTTTTCCAAAGTTTTTCTCAATTTGAAACTGATATCAGACACTTTTATCCATACCGGTCACACCATGCGTCGGATTGAGGTGAGGTCGATTCGTACATGTCACAAATGACTCGTGGATCGTTTTCCTAAAGTATCAAAACAATCCGAACGCGTTTTATCAGTTTGGCGTATGTCATTGGTGTTGTTTTCCAAAGTTTATCTCAATTTGGAACTAATATCAGATACTTTTAGCCATACCGGTCATATCACGCGTCATATTGAGGTGAAGTTGATTCGTACATGTCACAAATGACTCGTGGATCGTTTTCCTAAAGTATCAAAACAATCCGAATGCGTTTTCTCGGTTTTCCGTATGTCATTGGTGTTATTTTCCAAAGTTTATCTCAATTTGAAACTGATATCATACACTTTTAGCCATACTGGTCACACCGTGCATCATATTGAGGTGCGGTCGATTAGTACACATCACAAATGACACGTGGATCATTGTCCTAAAGTATCAAAACAATACGAATGCGTTTTCTCAGTTTGGCGTATGTCATTGGTGTTGTTTTCCAAAGTTTATCTCAATTTGAAACTGATATCAGACACTTTTAGCCATACCGGTCACACCGTGCGGTCAATTGAGGTGCAGTCAATTTGTACATGTCACAAATGACTCATGGATAGTTTTACTAAAGTATCAAAACAATCCGAACGCGTTTGCTCAGTTTGCCATATGTCATTGGTGTTGTTTTCCAAAGTTTATCTCAATTTGAAACTGATATCAGACACTTTTAGACATACCGGTCACACCGTGTGTCGGATTGTGGTGTGGTTGATTCTTACACGTCACAAATGACTCATGGATCGTTTTACTAAAGTATCAAAACAATCCGAACGCGTTTTCTCGGTTTGCCGTATGTCATTGGTGTTGTTTTCCAAAGTTTATCTCAATTTGAAACTGATATCAGACACTTTTATCCATACCGGTCACACTGTGCGTCGGATTGAGGTGAGGTTGATTCTTACACATCACAAATGATTCTTGGATCGTTATCCTAAAGTTTCAAAACAATCCGAATGCATTTCCTCAGTTTGGCGTATGTCATTGGTGTTGTTTTCCAAAGTTTATCTCAATTTAAAATTGATATCAGACACTTTTAGCCATAACAGTCACATAGTGCGTCAGATTGAGGTGCGGTCAATTCGTACACGTCACAAATGACTCTTGGATTGTTGTCCTAAAGTATCAAAACAATACGAATGCGTTTTCTCGGTTTGGCGTATGTCATTGGTGTTGTTTTCCAAAGTTTATCTCAATTTGAAACTGATATCAGACACTTTTAGCCATACCGGTCACACCATGTGTCAGATTGAGGTGTGGTCAATTCTTAGACATCACAAATGACTCATGGATCGTTTTCCTAAAGTATCGAAACAATCCGAACACGTTTGCTCGGTTGGGCGTATGTCATTGGTGTTGTTTTCCAAAGTTTATCTCAATTTGAAACTGATATCAGACACTTTTAGCCATACCGGTCACACAAGGCATTGGATTGAGGTGTGGTCAATTCTTACACATCACAAATGACTCATGGATCGTTGTACTAAAGCATAAAAACAATCTGAATGTGTTTTCTTGGTTTGCCGTATGTCATTGGTGTTGTTTTCCAAAGTTTATCTCAATTTGAAACTGATATCAGACACTTTAGCCATACCAGTCACACCGTGTGTCAGATTGAGGTGAGGTCGATTCATACACGTCAAAAATGACTCGTGGATCGTTGTCCTAAAGTACCAAAACAATCCGAATGCGTTTGCTCAGTTTGGCATATGTCATTGGTGTTGTTTTCCAAAGTTTATCTCAATTTGAAACTAATATCAGACACTTTTAGCCATACCGGTCACACCGTGTGTCAGATTGAGGTGCGGTCGATTCATACATGTCAAAAATGACTCTTGGATCGTTTTACTAAAGTATCAAAACAATCCGAATGCGTTTTCTTGGTTTGGCTTATGTCATTGGTGTTGTTTTCCAAAGTTTATCTCAATTTGAAACTGATATCAGACACTTTTATCCATACCGGTCACACTGTGCATCGGATTGAGGTGAGGTCGATTAGTACACATCAAAAATGACTCGTGGATCGTTGTACTAAAGTATCAAAATAATCCGAACGCGTTTTCTCGGTTTGTCGTATGTCATTGGTGCTGTTTTCTAAAGTTTATGTCATTTTCAAAATAAGTAGTAGGAATTCACTAATCTAAGGATATGAAACATAAGAAAGGGAGATCATAGATTCTAAATAAGTGTAAAGGGAGATATCAATGACCATATAAAGATAACATAAGTATTAGGAATTCACCTTCATTGTTCTATTTGTTAACATTCTTCCATTAGGTACGATGCCCATTCGTTTCTAAAGACATTTATATCATCTTCTGAATAGGAGTTTTTGCGACAGTCATAGTAGTACTGAATAAATATAAATACACAAAGGATTAATAATTATTTTAAATAAAGTAGTAATTATTTTCAAAAATACATCTTCAGGGATTCTAGTTTGTTCATGAAATATGATCTCTTTCATAAATTTACAAACATAATAACCACAGTCCTTGTCATTTGTTTGTTTCGGACACTGCAGAAACATCGAGAAAAATAAGTAATTTGTTTTGATATGTATTTGGATAGTGAAATATAATTATATATACTCAGATACTTCTCCATTTGTAGATCTTGTGGGCATTGTCGTCCTTATGCCCTGGATTCATTCCATCCTTTAGACGATATTCATACATCGCCCTATCATAACAAAATACTCATTAAAAGATAATATAAATTATATAACTAGATATTTAGTTCTAAAATGTTGGATCTAGTGTATTACAAATTGAAAATCGCCATCATGTGTGGTCGTTTAGTTGGATATCCATGCAGTGAATCCAGAAAATAAATCTTTGGAGTATCCAAATTGACTGCAATGAGCATCCAATGTTCCCTAAAAGCACAAAAAGAAATAAGTACTGATAGAAATGAAAATATAATTGATATGATTAAAATGTAGAGTTTTACCCTTGCATCGTTCTTATTCAAAAGAGCATGTCAGTCATAATTCTTCTTTGAAACGTTCTGAGCAGATTTGACATCAATTCAGCCTGAAAATTAGAATCTATTTCTGTTCGTTGTGTAGAAATGGTGTGAGGACTAACGAGTCCAAATTTGTATTCATGGTAAAATAGCTTCAATTTTTTTTCATATATACGCCTTTGAAAAATATGAGATGTATTTATCCATAATTATCAACGTATATTAGCTTCTGTAACATCAAATCATGAAAACATACCTCATGTATACATTTATAACTGAGGTGCCTAGCCAGTCGTATGTGATGATCTCAGAAACAGCGTCTGCACTAACTAAATCTATTGTTTCCTCTCCATACATATATTTTTCACAAAAAAATTTATGACTCTTTCCGTCTTTCATTTTCGTATCCACATGAGCATGCAATGATATTAAATGTGGATATAGAACGGGCGGGGTGAACGCGCTCTCAGTAGATCATTTTGATCGGTTGGTTGATCCAATGTTGGAGTCTCTCTTTCATTTTAGCATCTCCATTTTATCCTTCTATAATAACATTCATCAGTTCAGCCATTTTATATTTTAATGTTAACGGTTCTTCTTGAAAAATGAACTGGAAATGAATACCTCCTGCTCGACATGTTTTTTTACAAGATTCGACGGCCATGTAATGAATGTTCCAACATCTTTTTCCACCGTATGAGTGTCGTCATCGTCATTTGGCATGAGTAGCTCGGTGCTTGGCTCATGAGATATGTTAATAGACACTTTGACATGACCGGTTGGAAGTGGTCTGGAGTGTAGCGTGTCATTCTGCATATTGAACACTGTATCCCTCGCTGCAAGGCGATGTGTGGGAGTTGACAGATATAAATCACAGTCATTTTCACCCTGCAGAATATCATTACATGAAAGGTATCAGTGTCTATGTGATTCACATCTCACAAAAACTAATATTATAACATTGATTACCTCGGTTAAGTCAGGTCTTTGAGGGGAATGGCTCACCTCCAAGCTGGTGAGGGGTGGATCTTCTCGCGGGGGTTGTTCTTGAGTTGTTTGTTCTCTTCGTCTCTCCTATATCAAACTCTTTAGCATCTCTCCCTGAGTTAGGATTAGTTCTTCAAGGGTAGCTACTGTATCTCTCATTACATTCAATTCTTTAGTTTGTTCATCCTCTTGTTTTTTTTTCTGAAAATATGCCCGGGGTGACACCCCAAAACCCACACCTTTGACACGGGCATACTATTCTGGCTGTTTCAAGGCCGTTGAAAGTATGTCTACATCCGGTGCGGGTGTTGTTGATTCATATG
The DNA here is from genome assembly GCA_963277665.1 of Viscum album. Taxonomy (NCBI): domain Eukaryota; kingdom Viridiplantae; phylum Streptophyta; class Magnoliopsida; order Santalales; family Viscaceae; genus Viscum; species Viscum album. The sequence continues at coordinate 1,266,309,891 of OY728143.1, read as the reverse complement.
ACTATGTCAAATAGAAAATATGAAAAAATAAGTAAGCATCATTATGTAATAGTTATTTAAAGCAAAACAAGTTTATATTATGTCATACATACACATGTTTCCCACACTTTTTGTGTGTTTTCATCTATCAGTTTCCCCTCTTTATTAACACAAGCCTCCTTCCATAGCACAAGGCGTGGAATGGAAGTGACTTGAGATTTTGCATCATCAATCTACATATAAACAGAGAAACATGGTTACATGGTTGTTTTATGTCACAAAAAATTATTACAGTACTTTTAAAATACATACTAATTGTTTTTCAATTGAAGCGTACCCCAACCTTGCTTTACGGTAGGGGTACGCTGGTTTTTCTGCCCTTTCTTTATTTTCAGCACTCAGTTGTTGTTTCATAAATAAAAACCTATCAATCAGCGTGATGAATACAAGCAACGTTACACAACGTGTAACCAAACACAATGTACCTGAAAATTCTGTTATGCACGACGGTTGCAAAACGCATCCCATGTTCCTTGGGATATCAAGTGTGCATAAAGAGGAGGCGGGTGCGGCTTGATTCTCCCTTCAGCATCTTTCATATGATGTTTCGTTAAAATGGTGCGAAAGCCTCTATGAATCCTTCCTTCCAGTCTGAAAACATATTCTTTGTGCGAAACATCTACTATAAATGCACTCTGCAAGAGATGATGAAGGGTTAGTAAATATTTCAATATTTTATTTTATTTTAATAAATTAAATAGATGATATTTTAATGTTACCATAATCTCTTCCCACATTAATGTTTTCAACCCGCTGACAACATGGTGCCATGACTCTACGTCAATCAGCACGCGTTGTCGAGTGACGATTCCAATGTAGCTACTAAACATGGATTTGTTGGGGTTTATATGTTGGCCTAGCTTATTCCATCCCACCTCATATTTGATGCCTTTTGCTTTTTCCTTAAGGATTTTTGCTAAAACTGTCAAACTACGGCGCAACTGTTTTTTTTTGTGTCACTGGGGTTTCATCGCCTACCATTTCCTCAGTTTCTGCATCATCATTATGTTTCTCCGAAGCGCAAGCATCGGCACTAACACCAGCTGCAATAGGTTGAGAGACCTGTTGTACGTAAGTAGTGGGACCAGCTGCAACAGTTTGAGAGACATGTTGTCTCTCAGCAGTGGGACCAGCTGCAACAGGTTGAGAGACGTGTTGTGTCTCGGGACTGGGTGCATCAGTAGGTGAAGAAGTCATTATCTGCAGAACTGGTTTCAAATTTAATTTAGGTCACATAAAAGTAGTAGCGAACATATAATAACATAATGTAACACGATCTATATTACAATAAAAATCAATAACCTGATTATTGAACTCCCTTTTTTTTAAATGATGAAGGGATTTGACCCCTCTATCAACTATCCATATCCCTTCATTGTGGTATCCTCTGACATACAAAACGCCGTCTACATTGGGACCACTACGAAATTATTGTGAAGTCCCAATGAAAGGGTCATCTTCCATTGAATTTTCATCTGACCCTTCAGCTGTTTTGGTCGATAACAGAACAATTGACCAGTTTCGGTTTGCGGGATCTGGAACATAAAAAACTTGCACTGTCTGTGATGCCATTATAAATGGTTCATCTTTCTCCCCTTCCTTACTGAAATCAACTTTCACGAATCCCAAATCATCAATTTTAACAGTACTCCTGTTATCAACCCACTTGCATTGAAATATTGGAACTTGAAATTCTGTATAATCCAACTCCCATATTTTTTTGATGATGCCAAAGTATGACATATTCGCATAAATTGGATTTCTTTCCTTAGCACCGGAAACATGCATCGCTTCAGCCACAAGTGTAACCCCACTATTCTGCATGGTACTATCTTCATCATGTTCATTAGTATAAAATGTATAACCATTAACTACATAAGCATTGTAAGATAATGCATACACACTTGGTCCTCCGGCTAGCCATCGAAGTCGTTCCGAAATTGACTTTGGATTTTCATCTGACTTCTTAAAAATATGATCTCGAAACCATCCTATAAACTGTCGATTATGTGTATCTGATATCCATTTTTCAGCCTTTGATGGATTCAAATGCCTAATAATTTCTTTGTGGATTTCAACATATAGGTCAACATCGAAACTGTTATGCAAAACATAAAGGCGGGCCTGCTCCCGATCTGTAATATTGATTGTGACAACCTTTCTTCCAGAAATTCCTTCACCCTCAAGCCGCCCAGTGTGAGGAGATTTCGATAAGCCAATTCTTTCCACACCAGACAAGTATTTGGTACAGAATTCAACGGCTTCCTCAACAATATATCACTCTGCAATACAACCCTCTGGCCGACTTCGATTTTTGACATACCCTTTCAAAATCTTCATATACCGTTCAATGGGGTACATCCATCTGTAATGTACAGGACCACATAGTCGAATCTCTCTCACCAAGTGGACCATCAAATGAACCATCATATCAAAAAATAAAGGCAGGAAGAACATTTCTAATTCACATAATATGACGGCAATTTCTTTTTTCCATAGCTAACAATTTCGTCGGGTCTATAACTTTGCTGCATATAGATTTGAAGAAGAAACACAGTTTCGTTAATGTATGGTGGATATTCTTGGGCAAAATGCAACGTAAAGAAATTGGAATGAGATTTTGCATCAAAACATGATAGTCATGTGATTTCAGACCGTTTAAATTCAAGTCGCTCATTGACACAAGGTTACTGATATTTGAAGAATACCTCTCTGGAACCTTTACGTCATTCAAGAAGTTTCAAAACTGATATCTCTCTTACCTGGAAAGAGTGTAAGTAGCAGGAGGAAGAAATGTTCGTTTTTCACCCTTTTCTGGTGCCAACTCTTCTCGTATTCCCATCTCAACCATGTCCAACCTAGCCTTAATTCCATCTTTTTTTTTCAAATGTATTTAGCAACGTGCCGATAACACTGTCAAATACATTTTTTCTACATGCATAACATCAATAAAATGTCTTACATACAGACAATTCCAGTATTGTAATTCAAAAAAATTGATCTCTTTTTCCAACCGATTTTCGTAGGGTTTTTCGAAGCCGGTTTACTAAAAGTAGTGTCCACATTTTTTAACCTTCTCAAACAATTGATCACCTATTAGTGGAGACAGTGTTGTACGTTCTTCTGAACTTCCATTGAATGATGTCTTCCAAGAACGGTACTTATGTCATCACGGTAGAAATCTGCGATGTCCTAGAAACACGGTTTTCGATGAATGTTTCAACCTAATTGATTGTGTACCTTCTTCGCAAATGGGACAGCCTTGAGTTCCTTTAATGCTATATCCTGAAAAATTTCCATAAGTAGGGAAGTCATTTATCGTCCCATACAACATGACTCTCAACGTGAAATCTTCCTTTCTGTAAGCATCATACAATGTAACACCTGAATCCCACAATAATTTCAAATCTTCGATCAATGGAGCTAAATAAACATCAATATCATTACCCGGTTGTTTTGGTCCTGATATAAGCATAGATAACATGATGTATTTTCGTTTCATGCATAACCACGGTGGTAAGTTATAATTTATCAACATAACCGGCCATGTACTGTGATTGTTGCTTTGAAAACCAAAAGTATTCACTCCATCTGTAGATAATGAAAGATGAAGGTTTCTCGACTTGTTTCCAAATTCAGGATACTCATGATTGATTCTCTTCCACTGAGGAGAGTCTGTCGGGTGACGTAGTATACCATCTTTAATTCTTGTATCTGCATGCCATGTTAATAGTTCTGCAGTCTCCTCACTTCCATATAGGCGTCTAAACCTTGGAATGATTGGAAAGTACCATAAAATTTTAGTAGGACTGGATTCATCTTTCTTGTATCGAGAAGCACCACACTTTGTACATTATTTAAGTGATTTGTGGTCCTTTTGAAACAGTATACAGTCATTCGGGCAGGTGTGTATTCTTTCAGAGATCATACCCATAGAGCGTAGCATTCGTTTGGCATCGTATGTTCGGCTCGGGAGCTCATCGTCTTCTGGGAGCATGTCATTCAAGAGGGCAAGTAGTTTCGTAAAACTATCGCCACTCCACCTGTTATCTTCTTTCAAATTATACAGCTTCAATACGACTGACAATGCTGTATATTTAGTGCAACCAGCATACAATGGCGTCTTTGCACAACTTTTTAACTTCTCAAACAATTTTGGGCAATCACGAAGTTCATCTTCGAATGTCCTTGTCATTTTCTCAATACGATCTTCATCATCATTCACATCTGTAATCACATCCTCCATACGGTCATATTCATTGTTCATGTTTGTAATCATATCGGATGATCCATAAAACGCAGTGTCACCCCAGTCACTACCTACATTCGTTGTTTCCCTGTGTTTATTCCAACATGTATAACTTTGATCTATTCCGTGGCAGATCAAGTGTACTTCCAACTCATCTGGACTAATTTGTTTTGAATAACAATAGCTTAAACATGGACAAAGGATTTGAGAAGAGTCACATGAATGATCTTTTGCAAACTTGATAATTTCTTTCACGCCTTCTTCATACTCTTTTGTCAACCGATTGGCATTCATCCATTCTTTATTTATATTCATCCTATTTGAAATCCATAGTATGAGTATATAGGTTAGAGGAGAAGGAATACGATTATAATTTAGATAAAAAACAAGATACTTCAAGGAAATAATGTGACCATGAAATGACTAAGTCTGGAATGTTGTGGATCTTGAATACATTCTTTGACTGATTTGGAGAAATGACTTCTCGAACCTTTTCTGGATAACCTAGAACTCCTTCCAAGGAAATAATGTGACCATGAAACAATACTTCTTAAACAAAAATGGGGAATTTATAATATTTTAATGAAGACAAAGCTCTCTAAAAACACCCAAAACAACCTCCAGATTATCGGAGTACTCCTCTTATATATTATAATACACTAAGAAGTATTCTAAAAAACGAAAATGGAGGTGTCTAGAAAGATATTAAAGATCTAGTTCATCAGTTCCATGAAATAGATAGAGCATTGGTGATCCCAAATGGAATTCATAAATAATTTAAATTTCCATATCGACTTTAAAAATCTATCTTCTGAGCATCCTCTTCCCAAACCCTCAACTGTTGGTACCCTGATCTCTAGAAAATTTTCAAAAACCAATAGAACCTTATAAGATGGTCAAAAAAATCATCAATTATAGGCAATGTGTAATTATTCATTACTGTCACCTGGCTATGACTACGGTAGACTGTTAAAATTAATAGGCTATGATATGAATTCATTGAAAACAAAATTGGAAAATCCCATAGTGACATGATCATATAGATAGAACCATTTCCCTAAAGATCTTCTATCTGATCTTTTAGCTCCTCTAAATCGGCCAAAGCCTTATGATGTGATGGAATGGAAAATGGGATCATCCTGTGAAGCAAATAGATAGAAAACACAAACACTCATTGGGGAGGTTATCCCATGAAGTCCTCTAGAAATGATTTTGTGTACTTTTCCATGACCACTAGAATTTCACATGAAGAACACTTCTCAAAAACCCAAAGGAAAACCTTGGAAAAATGACATGATATGAACCATAACATAGAAGCAACTTGTCATACCCTCCATGGTTATAGATCACAATATCCATAAAAGACATGGAATCTCCTGTTAAGAGTAAGTAACTGAACCCAATGCTGATAATAGTCATCTAGTGCACGAAATCCAATAAAAAATCCAAGACGATAATGAGGTCGGAAAAGACCAGGTCCAAAACATGGAATTCTGAAATGTCCTCCATGCCAAGTACCACAACACAACTCTCAAAGAACAAGAAACCATGACCATTTTTCCTACCCAAAAGGGTTAGGCAATACATGAAATAATTCATAAACTCTGCCGTCATACCCAAGTAATAAAAAAATATGTGAAATTAAGGACTAGGATTCACCATTTTGAAATGAAACCAATACTATAGAAGAATTAAAAAAAATTCACCTCGAATTGTGGTTGGCCAAGATTATGAGTCCTCATGAATGACCTCTACTGCATTGATTTTTTCTATATTAGACTCTTCTATGTATTATTTCCCTATTAAGAATCCCCCTTTCTTTTAGGATTTGATCCTCCACCATTTGAAGCCTCTTATTTTAACTAAGAGCCCTTAAAAAAGTGGAGCCTACACCACTCCCATTAGGAGCCAATTGAAAAAATCACAAGATATTCCCCGGCTACCCAAATAGGTGGAACGCCCTTAGAGTCTCTGGTAAAATCGTCCAGATGTTTCCCACATTTCTAATTCGATAAAAAAATATGTCCATTGTCCATAGAATCCACATAATCTGTTCATAAAGACTACTCAAATCCCTTTGCACTACTTCTCTAAGACTCATCGTGCTTTATATTTTATCCTAAAAAATAACTATGGATACCACCCATTAATGGAACACCATTGAGACCAATATTTCAATTAAAATATGCCTCTCACATCAATACCTTGGGAAACACCTAAAAATAGGTTGGTAGACTTAGAACAATAAGAATAAATCTGATATATTTCCTCAAACCCATCTCAAAATTAATAGCCATAAGATAACCGTTCATGGGGAGATAAAGAGATACATGAACCAAATTACAGAATCTAGTGGAATAATCCATGACTAAATGACCACCATAATCTAGCTTTAAAAACACATAGTCATTCATCAATATCAAGGTATCTGGGTAGAACCTCTGAAGAAATACCACTTGGAAAGTGGTAAAAGTGAGATCCTCTCTATTCCTCGAAAGAATCATTGAATCACACCACATTCAAATAAATTATTTTAAAAAGGAACCAAAAAATAACACTTTAGATGTCTTAGGGGTTTTCAAAAACTCTAAGATCTACTTGATACAGTCCAACTACTCCTTAAATTACTTGGTTTTCTTTTCAGTAAGGAAAAACTCCAAATTATTCTTTGAAAATTCTTGAGTGTGGTCCATAGTTCATGTCTTATCATGGATACCAATTTAACCCACATTTTTGAAATTATAAATCATTGAATCCAAAAAAAATTGTATCAATGGGATGGTTCCTCTTTGGGGTACTTTGGTTTACACTCTCTATGCTTCTACATGGTCCTTCTAGGAGGTATTGTCTACAAGAATCATGAAAAACCTCCATCAAGGAAAACCCAACATCAAATCACAACAAAAGAACTAAATGAAAACACCAAAACATAATAATAACTAAATAAATATAATGAAGTAGTGGGAAATCATAAAAACAACCCATAGTCAAGATCAAAACATAACCACAATCCCAAACCACCCATGGAAACTGAAGATTCAACATGAAGAATAGTTGGCCAAACACTTACCCATTCCAAACATAATTAATTCATGAAAATTCAATTTGAATCACCTTAAGGAGGAGGACCCGGTGGCAGAGGAGAAGTAGGTGTCGACAGCGGAGGCACCGGAGGCAACGGAGGCAGCGCGGAGGCAGGGCGGAGGTAGGTCGGAGGCAGCGGAGGCAGTGGAGGAGGAGGAGGAGGAGGAGGAGGAGGCAGCGGAGTAGGCAGAGGAGGAGGAGTAGGAGGCGCTGGTATAGGAGGAGGAGGATGAGGCCACGGACTAGGAGGAGGAGGAGGAAGCGCCGTTGGAGGAGGAGGAGGACGAGGCCGCGGTGGAGGAGGAGGAGGAGGATGAGAAGGAGTATAGGAGGAGGAGAAGGAGGAGGCGGAGGAGGAAGAGGCGGCGGCAGCGGTGCAGAGGAGGGATTCCGTGAGAGCTTGACCGGGTATAGGGAGTAGGAAGAGGACCCCGCGGGTTTTTAACAAATCCGCATGAGCCTTTATCAGCGCTAGTAAAAAGCGCTGATAAAGGGTGTATTTTTCAGCGCTAAAATGAAAAGTGCTGATAAATACAACCTTTATCAGTGCTTTTTTAGCGCTGATAAATAAGACCTTTATCAGCACTTTTGTTAGTGCTGATAAAGGCCCGGCCCTTTATCAGCCCTTTACCATTAGCGCTGATAAAGGCAGGCGCATGCCTTGCCCAGTTTTGTGTTAGTGACGAAAGGGTGAGTAGAAAGCCCAATAAGGGTAAGCAAGGGAATCAATGTACTTGTGATATCAATAAGAACTTGAATAAAAACATAAAGACATGCGCAATGGAAGAATAGACATATCATAATGAAAAGAACACGGAACATAACTTGAATATGTGGCTACAACATTTCATTTAGACATTCATGAACATATCACCAAGGTCCATCCCCAAGGTGTCATAAAAATTACCAAGGTTATACACTAAGGTATCGTAGAAATTTTCATCTCTAGAGATTAATTATTTACCCAATACATCACAACGCTATCAGGGCACACCCTTAATATGTCTTTACTTTCATTTGAGACACATAGATCAAAATAAAACATCTCATAAATAACCCAAATGGAATCAAAGAAATGGTTTTCATGTCAAAATCGTGACGTTTAAAAAGAGCTTAAAAATAAGATCATTATGTCATTTATAACCCATGGAAAGAGAGTGAGGGTTATATGTGTGTAAATTCCAGAATCAAATATATAAACATTATACATCTATGAACACCCATGGAAATGAAATAAGTCTGGGTATTCACATAAATAAACAATAGAATTTCTTGAGAGAAAGAGATAGAAATTTTCAAACAAAATTTCTGCAGCATAACGTCTATATAACATGGTTTTTGAAAACATTGAAAAAAGAGGGGAAAAGGGTAACCCACTCATAAATAACTCATAATACAGTATGGGTACTGAATAATATCATGGTATTGATATTTTAATGACATACCACAAGAAAAAGTAAACATGAAAGAAAAGAGAAGATGTGATTTCTTTTACAAAAAATTCGGCAGCCTAACGGCGTCACTAAAAAAATCAGAAAACAAATTGATGAGAGTGGAGAAGGTCTCTCAATAATTAGACATGAAATTGACAGAAATTAGAACATATAATAACATAACCTCAACATAAAGATATGGAAACTATAGGACACAACATAAAAGAAGTCATGACTTAAAAGAGGAGGGTGAAAGGATCCCTTACCTTGAAGAGTAAATTCGAAAGCATGAAGGTCAGGAGCTTGGGAGTATTTAGGGATCCTTTGGAGGACTAATTGGGAGGTAAAGGGACCATAAATTCGTTGGGGAAGATTTGGAAATGAAATCAATCAGGGAAAGTCTTGGTATTTATAGGAGAAGTGAGGGGACAAAGCATTAATTGCCAAGGGACACCTCATCGGTGGTATTGGAAAAACCATGGGATTTCAAATGGTATATTCCCAAGGTATTGGCCACTTGGGAAACATAATACCTTATCTTACTATTAATAAGTCTACCAAAATTATTTCATTATTATTACATCATTAATGATGTCATTAAACACCCAAAACTCAAAAACTGTATTTTCACTATTCCCCGAAAATTCATTTTTCTCAGAAAAATCCCAAAATTTCACCTTAACCAAATATCGATGCTCTGATTTCAAAAATAAACTCCGTTTTATGGAAAAAAAATTCTAAATATTTTTAATTTAATTTTTAAATAAAAAATACTATTGACCCAAAAAATACTAATACTTAACCAATAATTTATGAAACTGTTATTTACTTATTTTATTGAATCGCATTACTTAAACAAGGTGCCTAAATTATATTAATACTTTCTTAAGTGAGGTTACTTAATAAATTTTATCACATTACTAATCATAAGTTTAAAATAACTATTCATAATTTAATATTCATCAAAAATAAGTTGATCTTATTAGACTCTAAATTTCTTACTGAACATAACTATAGAAGACCATTTTTTGAAAATCATTACACATTATTAATTATTTAAGGTTTACAAAAATATTTTAAAAAAATATCCTTTTTTCTAAAATTCATTAATAATATGCATACTATATTTATATGGACATTTGAAAATTCACAAACTTCACCATATGAAGACATCACAATTTTTATTTAAAACAAAGGATTACACAAGGCAGTTACGGTCTCGTTACATAACCCCTTATAACACTAGCATATGACCTAAGAGTAAGGTGTTCTAGGGTGGTAGAATCTTGGGGGGGATCGGCCAACATTTCCCGAGTAGTGATTTATATCAGCTTGAACTTCTCGTGAAGGCGATTCCGTTCCAGCTTCACATGATGAAGTTCGGATTGGGTTTGGTCCAGAGCAAAACCCAAAGGTGATACCTCCTTCCTGAGTTCCATCAGATGGGCTTCGATCGGCCCGAGACTACTGAATGGGGCCATCAAATATTCTTTCTATATTAATTAATCAAGATCACTTGTATTTATAGACAATAATCACAACATTTAGTTTCCAACGGTCATATTGACCAATGATCATATAACAGTCGAAACCCAATGGTCTTATTTTAATTATAATCATTTTATTAAATGAAATAGTTTTGTTGAGTATAAAATAAAATAACACACAAAGTTAGGAATCAAAATTTATTCAAAATTTCGGGTCGTTACAGATACCATATGATTTCTAACCCTCATGGCCACCTTATAATGTGACCCTCACTGCTACCATATGGTGTAATAATCATAGTTACACTTAGAGTAACCATATGGATGACCTAAAACATAAACACATTCAATGAATTGGAGAGAGATATTGGTACCACCATTAATCATATAAAATTCTCAAGCACCAAAACATTATCTTAAAATAATAATACTTACATAATATAAATCATTCCCTTAAAAAAGAAAATAAATTAAAATATTATTTTAAAAGAAATGTCCCATACAAATATCATATAATTGAAGTGAGAATTAATTGAATGAAAATAATATGTGTATACACTATAAATCCACATAATAAAACATAATATAAACAAAATTCATTACACAAATAATCAACTTACCACATAATTAATGAAACAGAAGGTCAACCAAAAGAATGAAAATTGTGTTAAGAATTCCCTAACCTCATGTTCGACTTACTTAAATTGTTTTTAAACCTCATATATAATGGTTAAAATAGTGTCATTAATATTTTATATAAACATATATATTTTTATAGCACCTTATTTTATCATTTTATAACATCATTCAACCCATTTATTAATAATATTTTTTATTTTCCTTGTTTCGGGTGCATTATTTACATAGTTTCCACGGTCGGTTCATAATGGATTTTCTTGTCGAATGGAAGAGAAACTGTAAGATTTTGATAAAATAGAATTAATATGTTTATATAATATTAAATTATACTATAAATCATTTTTCGTTCATATGTGATGATGAATCATTAAATAAAACATTAATGATATTTGTTTAGATCATTTTGGAGGTTCTTCAATAATCAAAAACTAGTTTCATTATATAATTTAATATTTTGTTTTTATGTTAATTATAAAACATAAAATATGTTATATAATACACATTAAAATATTTTTAAACCATTAAAATGGTTTTATGACCATCCATGAAGGTGATGCTGGAAATTGAAAACACATCATTCAGGATGTTGGTAAATCGACACATCACGAATGATGTTTTTTTAGAATAATATGGAGAGGAGAAGAAGTATGAAGATGAATTTTTATATAAAAATGATAAAATTCAAGTATATATAAGATAATATAGTTTTAATTCTTCTTGGATAAGGGGAGTTCAAGAGAGTATATGAAAATAAAAATAATTGAATGGAAAATAAATGAAAATGAAAGAGGATTTTGACCTCTTGAATTATCCTCCGTGAGAACCTCTTTAATGACTTTGATTTTGGCCTTTTGGTTAGATCAGAAGGTATAGGACATGGGTAAGAGTATTGTGAAGTGTGCTAGGTAGAAATTTTAAAAGTTTCAAACCTTGAGAGGTGTGTGGATAAGACGGGTGAGGGGTGTTATTTATAGTGGAGGAGATGGGGGTCCATTATTTTAATCATTATTTTATTATTATTCTCAAGACAAGAAATAGTGTTGGTTATTGTGAATTAATACAGTAATCAGTGCATGTGAGTTTTTACCAAGGGTGCTTACCTCAGCAAAACATCATCCATGACTCAATAATTCATGTATTTTTCTTATTTCATAAATTATCATATTTCACTATTCAAAAAAATCATGTATTCCAGAAAAATTCCAAAAATTCCAAAAGACCAATTTTTGACATGTATAATTCAATAATGAACCCAATTTCTCAAAAAAAAAAAATATTACAAATCTAATTTTAATTAAAATCAAAATTTATTCAAAAAATAAAAATTTTAAAATTATACCTAAATTTATAACACTTTGAGAAATTAATTAAAGTCTCAGAAAATTATCTTAAAATTATAAGAAAACAAAATAATAATTTAGAAATATATTTTTTGAATATATATTTTAATTTAAATTACTATATTAATTATAAAATTGAAATTAAATATTTATTACTTACTAAAATTCCAACATTTTATTTTTAATTTTCAAAAAAAAATTATTTAAATGTTCAATAATATAAATATATAATATTTTTAATTATAAGATGCATAATATTTATTTATACTTCCATTATTAAGGTTACTATTCATTTGGTCGGTTTATTGTTCATAAAGTTCATATTACTATTCATAAGGGTAACATTACTATTCCCTAGGGTAAAGTTACTATTCACTAAAAAATAAGTTGATCTTATTAGACTCTAAATATCCTACTGATCACAACTGTGTATTTCCAATTTTCATAATTCAATTTCTAAGAAGTGTAAAATCTATGTTTTAATGGCTAGGTTATAAATTTCACATAATTGTATTTAGTTGTTCATTTAAGCATGATGTGCATTGTGTTTCTTTTTAAAATATCATGATGTTACATTCTCCATCCCTTAAATTAATTACACACATGTAATTCATTCATTTTACTTATAATTCTGAATTTACATAGTGATAATAAAGAAAAACTATTTTCTTATGTGTACTTAATTAATAATAGTTCAAAAGTAAATATTATCGCCAAAATGTTTCTAAAAAAATTACAACATCTAATATCCAAAGTTGTCTAGACCGTTCCTATGATACCAAATGTAAATCCCTAAACATGCACTTCCAGATTAAATACTAAAACATTCTATAAATTTTTTTATTATAGATAAAAAAAATACATAGTACATTATACAATCGAGGAATTTTTCCTATCTTAGTTTTGGAGGATTTGACAAACCATAAATTAAATCAGAGTTTACAAAAATAATTATATTAATCCACATTAGCACCTTAACTATCCTTTTAACATATAAAGAATCCTATTAAAAACATTTTTATTACATGGAATGGGCACAAAAATCTCATTAATGGATATGAAAAGAAGGAAATAAACCATTATACCACAAATACTTATAAGTATATGAAATCATTTCCATAAAGACATTATTATCACCTATAAAGAATCATATACATACTTGTGAAAAGCATGATATTTATATAAAACATATAAAAACATAAGTAAACCATATATGTTACTTGGGGAAATACTTAGTTAATATTATAACCATCATATCTACCATATGCTTTTTAACCCTCACAACTACCTTACAATGTAACCCTCACAACTACCTTATGGTGTAACCCTCGCATTTACACTTTGAGTAACCACACAACTGACCTCCAACTTAAACATACCCAAAGTATTGGAGGGATATAAAGTTCACACCCTTCATTATAAAAAATTCCCAATAAGAAAAACATAATCATAAAACATGATTACTTACATTATATAAATCATTGCATTAAAAAATAAAAGTCCCTTACAAAAATCATATAATTGAATTGAGAAATAATTGAATGAAAGGAATATGTGTATAAAATATAAATTAAAATAATAAAACATAATATAAACAAACTTAATTACACAAATATTCTTAGTAACATATAATTAATGAAGTTGGAGGATAACCCAAAGAATGGAAATTGAGTTTAGAATTCCCTTACCTCAGGTTCAATATACTTCAAATGTGTTTAAACCTCGTGTATAATGGTTAAAAGAATGTTATTTTTTTTTAAATAATGATATTCAATTTTATAACACCTTATATGATCATTTTATAAAATCATTCCACCCATTTATTAATAATATTTTGTTATTTCCATTGTTTTGGGTGTGTTCTTTACTTGGTTTCCATGGTCATTTCATAATGGATATTCCTATCTAATTGATGAGAAACTCAATAAGTGGAATGAAATGGTATTAATATTTTTCCAAAAATATTTTATGACAGCATAAATTATTTTTTTAGATATATTGATAAATCATTAGATAAAACATTAATGGTATTCGTTTAGATCATTTTGGCGGTTCTTCAATAATCACAAACTAGTTTCATTTATTATTTTTTATTATGTATATATGTTAATTAAAAAACATAAAAAATCTTATATAATATAATTTACAATATGTTTCAACCATTGAAATGTTTTTATGACAATTCATTAATGTGGTGATGGAAATTGGAAACACATCGTCTACGATGTCGGTAAATCAACACATCATGGATGGTGTTTTTATTTGTAGAATAAGAGGGAGTGGAGAAGAATTGTGATGATAAATTTGTCCATAAACATGATAATATTAAATTATATATAATGTACTTGAGTTTTTATGCATCTTTTATAATGGGATTTTAATAGAGTATAAGAAAATAAAAATAATTGAATGTAAAATAAAAGAAAATGAAAGGGGATTTTTACCTCTTGAATTATCCTCCTTGAGAACAACATTAAGGCCTTTGGTTTTGGACTTTTGGAGAGACCAGTAAGTATTGGATGTGGGTAAAAGGCTTGGGAAGATTATTGGGCAGAAATTGGTCAAGTATCAAAGCTTTAGAGGTGTGAGGAGAAGAGGGGTGAGGGTGGTATTTATAGTGGAGGAGAGGGGTTTTCCATTATTTTAATCATTATTTTATTATTTTTCTCAAGACAATAAATAGTGTTGGTTATTGTGAATAAATATAGTAATTAGTGCATTTTTGTTAAAACCAAGGGTTCTTACCTCATTAAAACATCATCTATAACTCAATGTTTCATGTATTTAGCTTATTTCATAAATTATCGTATTTCACTATTCACCAAAAATTCAAGTATTTCAGAAAAATCCCAAAAATTCACCCCAACCATTTTTCAATGTATAGAATTAAAAAATGAAATCCATTTTTAGAAAATAATTTTCAAAATATGATAAATCTACTTTTTAATTAAAATCATAATTTATTCGAAAAATACCAAATTTAAAATTTTAACTAATTTTATAACACTTTGAAATTTTAATTAAGGTCTCATAAAATTATTTTATAATCATAAGACAACAAAATAATAATTTCTGAATATATTTTAGGAAAATATATTTTATTTTAAATCATTCTATTAATTATAAAATTTAAATTAAATATTTATTACTTACAAATATTCCAAAACTTAATTTATAATTTTCAACAAAAAATTATTTACTTGTTTCATTGATATAAATATACCATATTTTTACTTATAAGATGTATAAATTTTATTTATACTTTCATTGGTGATGTTACTATTCATTTGGGTGGTTTACTATTCATAAGGGTCATATTACTATTCATAATGGTGACATTACTATTCCAAAGGGTAAAGTTACTATTCACCAACAAATAAAGTTGATCTTATCAAACTATAAATATCCTACTGATCGTAACAATGTATGTTTGTTTTTTAAAATTCAATTCACAGAAGTGGAAATATTAGGTTTTAATGGATAGGTTATAAAGGTCTCATAATAGTATTTAGTTATTCATTTAAGCATGATATGGCATTGTGTTTCCTTTTAAAATATCTGGATGTTATATAATGAACTTAATAAAACCATTCAAGAGTTGTTTGTGTCGAAAATTAACTATCAATTAAATTATATTGAAAATCTAAACCTAGAATAAAACATTGAATTTAAATATGGATTGATTCACCTACTTCGAAAATTTCATAGCCACTTTGGTGAGGATTCGAATAAAAATGTAAAAGAATTTAATGTGTTTTTCTCAACCCTAAAACTAGGAAATGTATTTAAAGATCAAATTAAACTAAGAGCATTCTTATTCTCACTTGATGGAACTGTAAAGGATTTGATATATTTTTTACATCCTAAATTTGTAACATATTGTAAGGGTTTGAAACATATTTTCTTACATAGATTTTTTCAGCATTGAGGACCACTTCCATTCGAAATGAGATGTCAAGGATCAAGAAGTAATAAGAGGATTCAATGTATGAGTATTAAGAGTTATTCAAGAATTTGGTGCAAGTTTTTAAAATCCCTAAATTAGTGAGAAACTCCACATCCAGTACTTATGTAAAGGCCTTATACCTATGGAGAGGAGCATATTGGATTCCACACCTAGAGGGGAATTGGTTGACAAAACACCAGTGGTTTCACATGCATTAATTGACATGATGGCACTAAACTCCCACCAATTTTGGGATCAAGGTAAAACAGATGTCACAATATTATAATAAGTAAGTCTATATTCTCTTGAAAATAATTTAATTTATACCATGTAGGATTAATTTTCCAAAATGGTGAGATAGATTTTTATAGCTCAAAAGACATCCCTACTCTTGTATGCAAGGCCTTGTGGAATTTCCACCAAAACAGACCACCCTACGGACTATTTCCCCCAATTAAAATATGTTGTACCTCTCGTACCCCTCGTGGTTTAATTTTCATGATCACAATCACTCTCTTATTTATCTAATATTGTTTTAAGTGTTTTTGTTGATAGGCAAAAGGTTGCCAAGGAATTGAGCCAAGAAAAGCCAAAGTGGACTGATTTCAGTCCTACCGGCCAACCGGTGGATGACCACCGGCCAGCCGATGGAGCCTGGACAGAAGGCATCCTTCTGTCCAGACCACCGGCCAACCGGTGTCTCAGAACCGGCCAGCCGGTGGAACCCAGACTGAAGGGTTTTCTACTGCCTCAGCACCAGCCAACCGGTGGCCTCCTCACCGGCCAGCCGGTGGTGCCTGAGCCCGAGCCCTCTCCCTTTTTCAAAGCACCGGCCAACCGGTGGCCTCCTCACCGGCCAGCCGGTAGAGCTTGGGAAAAATTGATCTCCATTTTACAAGCACCGGCCAACCGGTGGCCAAGCACCGGTCAGCCGGTGGAGCCAGTCAAACTAGCCGTTGGGCTTTGACTAGGCTTGTCCACTTGACTCCCAACGGCTCCGAAGGCCTCTCCAACGGCTCCGAAGACCCCCAAAGGCCATTTGAGGGTTCCCCCTCTATAAATAAAGGACTAGGAAGCCCCGTAAAAATAAGGAAGCCCACGGGACACATTTTGATCATTTGGCGAACCTCCGGCGCATTCCTCCAAGGAACCCCCACTTGCTCCAACTCACTTCCACATCCAAGGAGCACCACCATAGAAGCTTGGGAGCGCTCTTCATCAACTCCATCAATCCTTTGGCGCCCAAGGCTTCTCCCATTACGGTTTTTATTGTTTTATCACTTTGAGCATCAATTTGGGTTTGTGCCTACAAACCCCCATCTCTTTCTCTCATCCTCTATTTTGGGTTCTCACACCACCTTCAAGGTGTGAAGAGGTTAGTCAAGCCTTCCCTTTAAAAGGCTTGAGTCATAGGTGAGCTAGCCTTCACCTGTAAGAAGGCTAGTGGGTTCTTGCTCAACCATTGAAAGCAAGTGGGTTCTTGCATAACCATTAAAAGCAAGCTGTAATAGGTTCTAGACTACCTTAAAGTCTAGTGGGTTTCTTGCTAAAACCATTAAAAAGCAAGCGGTAGTAAATCTCTCAACGGTTGAGTTGGGAGCAGAGACGTAGGCTTTGGGTTAAGCCGAACTCCGTTATCAAGCTTTGTGTCTTGCCTCTTTTATTTCCGCTGCATTCTTTACTTTGATTTTAAATTGTTAATTAATTTTTAAAAGGCAATTCACCCCCCCCCCCCTCTTGCCATCACTTTCCGTCCAACAATTGGTATCAGAGGAAAAAAATTTAGTAATACCTTCACCGGTTTCAAATTCAAGATCCTTTGTGATGGCTTCAACCTCTTTCGCCCCCGAAGGCTATTCTTTGGGTCGTGCTCCATTTTTTGATGGAACCGACTATACTTATTGGAAAACCCGCATGACTACTTTTCTTAGAAGCATTGGCTATCCTATTTATAAAATTGTCATGCAAGGTTACTCTCTCTCTTCTCCCGATGAATCCAAATGGACTCAAGCCGATATTAAAAATTTCGAGCTTGATGGCAAAGCCATGAACGCTCTTCATTGCGGCCTTGATCATAATGAATTCAATCGAGTTTCCACATGCACCTCATCACATGAAATCTGGAAACTATTGGAAGTTACCCATGAGGGGACCAACAAAGTTAAGGATACACGATTGGATATGTACCGTCAAGATTTTGAGTCTTTTACCATGCATCCATCCGAATCTATTTCTGAAATGTTTACTCGCTTTACTGACGTTTTCAATGGAAGAAAATCTCTTGGAGATGATGTTTCTGCAGAAACAATGGTCAAGAAGATCCTTTGGATCTTACCAAGCACATGGGCACCGAAAGTCACGACAATCCAAGAAGCAAAAGACATCAAGAACATGCCGGTAAAAGAGCTCATCGGATCCCTCATGACCTATGAGATTATCATGAGGAGGCAAGCTGAAAAGGAAGGAAAACCGATCAAAGTTCCAAAGAACATCACCTTCAAAGTTCAAAGAGAAGAAAGCTCATCCTCCTCCTCATCTTCCTCCTCAAGCGGTGATTCAGAAATGGAGAACCTTGCCCGCAAGATGCACAAATTCATGAAGAAGCACAAGAAGAAGAAATCCCGCAAGGCTCAACCCAACGAAAAATCCGAGCCCGAGGTAAAATGTTACGGGTGTGGCAAGAGGCCATTACAAGCCCGATTGTCCACTCAACAAGAAAAAGGCCAAGCAAAAGGAAAAGAAGAAGGCATTCAAGGCCACATGGAGTGATATCTCCACATCCTCCTCCTCCTCCTCCTCAAGTGACAACGGTAAAAAATGTCTAATGGCATTTCATGAGGTAACCTCTTCCGACTCCTCATCCTCTAGTTCTTCAAATTCTTTCAATAATTTGTCTTATGAGGATCTCCAACATGCTAGAGATCAATTGGAGGAAGGTTTTCACGAACTCTCTTCCAAATTTGTTTCTTTAAAAAAGAATTTCAAAAAACTTTCTTCCGAAAAGGAACAACTTCTCAAAGAAAAGGAAGAGTTGTCCCTCAAGATCCAAAACCTTCCCGATGTTGATTCTATGGAATTAACAATCAAGGATTTAAGGGAATCCCTAGCTAAGTTCACCGAAGGTGAACATAACCTTTCAAATCTCCTTGGTTCCCAACGCATATCTAGAACCACCGAAGGGCTTGGCTATTCCAAGCAAGCTTCCTCTTCCCATGCTCCAACTATTTTTGTAAGGGGGAGCTCCCAATATAAATTTTGTAATTATTGCAAAAAACCCGGGCACTTAATTTATGAGTGAAATTGCAAAAATGCCTGGTATGGAAGGCCCAAAACTATTTTCTTTAATGATGAATTTCATAGGAGAAGACCCGCCACTAGACAAGTATGGATTGAAAAATCCCTTTTAGCGAGTCTCACCGGACCAAAATTTGTCTCGTTTTCAAAAACCTCTCCCCGGTAATTTGTTGTTTTTATTTAGGGGGAGTTAGGATTGTTTAAGCCTTTTAAATTTAATTCAAAACTTTCAATTCAAAACTTTCAATTCAGAAATTTTATTTCAAAACTTTTTTTCAAAACTTTCAATTCAAATTTCAAAAATTTCAATTGGTTTAAAATCTCTATCTTGTTTTTCAACCTTTCCCTCAATCAAGTTTTATGCCTCGTGCTATTTTGATAATCACAAAGGGGGAGAAATTCTTGGTTGATTGGGGGAAATCTTTCTTTGCTTTACTTTTCAATGCCTTTCATTTCAGTCTTTTTACATTACTTGTTTTTGTGATTGTGATCATCAAAATAGGGGGAGATTGTTGTACCTCTCATACCCCTCGTGGTTTAATTTTCATGATCACAATCACTCTCTTATTTATCTAATCTTGTTTTAAGTGTTTTTGTTGATAGGAAAAAGGTTGCCAAGGAATTGAGCCAAGAAAAGCCAAAGTGGACTGATTTCAGTCCTACCGGCCAACCGGTGGATGACCACCGGCCAGCCGATGGAGCTTGGACAGAAGGCATCCTTCTGTCCAGACCACCGGCCAACCGGTGTCTCAGCACCGGCCAGCCGGTGGAACCCAGACTGAAGGGTTTGCTACTGCCTCAGCACCGGCCAACCGGTGGCCTCCTCACCGGCCAGCCGGTGGTGCCTGAGCCCGAGCCCTCTCCCTTTTTCAAAGCACCGGCCAACCGGTGGCCTCCTCACCGGACAGCCGGTGGAGCTTGGGCAGAATTGATCTCCATTTTACAAGCACCAGCCAACTGGTGGCCAAGCACCGGTCAGCCGGTGGAGCCAGTCAAACTAGCCGTTGGGCTTTGACCAGGCTTGTCCACTTGACTCCCAACGGCTCCGAAGGCCTCTCCAACAGCTCCGAAGACCCCCAAAGGCCATTTGAGGGTTCCCCCTCTATAAATAAAGGACTAGGAAGCCCTGGAAACATAAGGAAGCCCACGGGACACATTTTGATCATTTGGCGAACCTCCGACGCATTCCTCCAAGGAACCCCCACTTGCTCCAACTCACTTCCACATCCAAGGAGCACCACCATAGAAGCTTGGGAGCGCTCTTCATCAACTCCATCAATCCTTTAGCGCCCAAGGCTTCTCCCATTACGGTTTTTATTGTTTTATCACTTTGAGCATCAATTTGGGTTTGTGCCTACAAACCCCCATCTCTTTCTCTCATCCTCTCTTTTGGGTTCTCACACCACCTTCAAGGTGTGAAGAAGTTAGTCAAGCCTTCCCTTTAAAAGGCTTGAGTCATAGGTGAGCTAGCCTTCACCTGTAATAAGGCTAGTGGGTTCTTGCTCAACCATTGAAAGCAAGTGGGTTCTTGCATAACCATTAAAAGCAAGCTGTAATAGGTTCTAGACTACCTTAAAGTCTAGTGGGTTTCTTGCTAAAACCATTAAAAAGCAAGCGGTAGTAAATCTCTCAACGGTTGAGTTGGGAGCGGAGACGTAGGCTTTGGGTTAAGCCGAACTCCATTATCAAGCTTTGTGTCTTGCCTCTTTTATTTCCGCTGCATTCTTTACTTTGATTTTAAATTGTTAATTAATTTTTAAAAGGCAATTCACCCCCCCCCCCTCTTGCCATCACTTTCCGTCCAACAAAATATATTAAGGATTGTAGAACTGTATTCCCTAAGAGACCATATCAGAAGTAACAATAACCACAACACTATAAGAACTATTATTCCTTTTCAAGATCATACAACCAATGGTGGAAAGATCAATCAAACATGAGGTATAGATTTAGAAAACAACAAAGTCCCCCTTTTTAAAAAAACTTCTAGCAGCATCTGCCTTACCAATAAGGTTTTTAACAACCCGAAAAGATATTGAAATCCAAAGCATCAACAGGTTAACAAAAATCGAAATCTCAAAAAATGGTAGATTCTAACACTAATGACAATTTCATACAAATTTTTCTTAATAAATATAAAGAGATGAGGATTCAAGGTATAGAGTTAAGGGAGGTAAAGACACAAATGAGCTAGATTTACACTTTACTCCATAAACTAGAAAGTAAGAACTCTAGAAATATTCCTTTCATGCCTACTCCAAATCCCAAGGAGAAGGTCGGTTCCATCACATTAAGAAATGGGGAAAATTTTTTGATAAATATTCTCTTATATATCCACTAATATTCACCCCAACTATGTAGAATCCTCCTTTAAGTCAAATTGATGATTTTCCAAAGGAGAAAGACAATCTTAGGAAAAATATTGATCATATCCCTCCT
The DNA here is from genome assembly GCA_963277665.1 of Viscum album. NCBI lineage: Eukaryota > Viridiplantae > Streptophyta > Magnoliopsida > Santalales > Viscaceae > Viscum > Viscum album. Next base: position 1,266,287,941 of record OY728143.1, on the reverse strand, counting down.
AACCCCCTTCCATTTCAGAATAGAGATATATAGACCCAGACTGTGGATAAGGAAGAAATGAAAAATGGTTTTTGAATATATTCTAGCACATTGAGATCAACATCCCTTTACTTGAAGCAATCAATAAAATTACAAGTTATTCCATGTTTCCAAAAGAGATTTGTACAAATCGAAGATGGATAAATGGGAATGAGTAAATAAACCTTAGACTAAATGTATCTTCACTCGTCACACTTACCTTAGTGATGCCTAAAAAGAGGAAGGATACCAGAACATTCACCATACATTACACCATATAGTATTTATATTTCTATGATTCTTTATGTGATTTAGGGGACTCCTTTAATGTTATGCCTCATTCTATATTATCTTATATTCATAATTGAAAAATAGATCTATGGAATATCCAGTGGGATTCCTTGATGATGTACTTGTTTGGGTAAGGGATATGATATTTTTTTATTGATTTATACAAGCTAAATATATAGGATGGTCACATAAGTTCTCATGATCCCATAATTCTCTTCAGACCCTTACATGAAACTTCCAAGATAATAATAAATATCTATAATCATATAATTTCTATAGATTTTGGATATGATATTGTATGATTTAATATTTTAGACTCTATAAAGTACCCCTCTAAGGACTATTTTACCTTCCTCGTATCATATTTATTCCCATCTTATGATGATTCTCCAAATAATGATTTAAAATAATTTTAAATGGTGATCATTCCATTATTAGAGATATATTGAATATTGGTTTAAATTTTATGGTGAAAATACTTTCCTTCCTATTTATCATGATCAAACAATGCACATCTCTGATTCTTCGATGGATTATTTTTATTATTTTGATCATGTAATTTTTTATTTTCACATGGTTATTGATTTTTCAGATATATTTGATTTATTATTAACTTATTTTTATGATTTATATTCATACCCCAACATTTATTATGAACATATAATAGTTACCACATCATTTCCATAATCATAGAATTCCCCCAAACTGAAACTCAAACCATTTCCCCCAAATTTGAAATATTCTTACCTTTTTAATGATGAAAATTTTCCTATAATAATTGCTCATAATCTCTTTCCCAAAAAAGAAACAAAAATTTAAAATCTATTAAGGATGAATATTAGAGAAATTGGGTGGACCTTAACAGACATACCAGGTATTATTCCTTTTATTTTTATGAATATTATTCTCTTAGTGGATGGGGATAAACTGATTAGACAGCCACATAGGATACTTAACCCTCATTATTTGAAGTTTTAAAGAAAGTGGTTGAAAAATTACCTGAGGTAGGTGAAATTTACCTAATTTTTGACTTTTAGTTGGTCAGACCTATCCAGTTTGTACCAAAGAAAATCAATTTCACTATTATACAAAATGAAAATGAATATTTAGTTATTGTGAGAGTACAAAACAATTGTTGAGAGTGAATTGATTATGGGAAACTAAATCGATCCACTTGTAAAGACTGATTCTCCTTCCATTGACCAGATGATTGAGATACCTATAGTTAGAATGCACCATTACTTCTTGGATAGTTTCTATGGCTATTTTCATGTTACCATTGTAGCTGAGGGTTAAGGTAATGAAACATTGACCTACCCATTTGGTATATTTACTTACCAAATGATGTCATTTGGTCATTTTAATTACCTGGGTACCTTCCATATATGCATGGTGTGTATCTTTTCTTATTTAATTAAAAAAATTATTGAGGTATATATGGATTATTTTACTCTATATTCTTTCTTATTCCATGAATTTCTCACCAATTTGGGTAATGTGTTGCATTATCTCATTGAGAAAAATATAACTTTAAATTTTGAACATTTTCATTTCATGGTAGAGATGGGAATTGTCATGGGTCATGTTGTTTCAAATCATGTCATTGAGATTGATAGATCTAAGGTAGAAATTATTCCATCCTTTCTATATCCTAGATGTATGTGTGTTGTTCGATCATTCCTTGAACATGCTAATTTTTATCGATGCTTCATCAAATATTTCAGTAAGAACTCCCTACTCTTGTCTTGATTTCTTGAAAGAGATATTGAATTATTTTTTATGATTAATGTAGTGTATTATTTGGTGACTTAAATAAGAATATCACCACTCCACTTCTCATATATACCCCATAGTGGGAGCTTCCATTCAAGATTATGTGTGATGCTTTCAACACTACACTAGGAGAAATATTATTGATGAGGGTGGAGGAAAGTATTTATTCAATCACATATGCTTCAAGTATCCATACGTAGATCCCAGACTTATATGTTGGATTCTATTCTTGTAAGAGTTAAATATTGAGATAAACAATATGAAGGATTCATAAAACTTTGTGGCTGACCAAATGAATCGGATCACTAACATGTTGGATCATTATACCCCAAACCAGGTACCAATTTGGGACACATTCCCAGATAAGAATCTTTATACCATCTCAGATACACGTCCTTGGTATGTTGATTTAGTGAATTACTTTGTTGGATTTTAAATTCTTACTAACCAAAAGAAACACCAAGTTAATAAATTGAATATTGAATACATGTTTTATGTGTGTGATGATCCTTACCTTTGGAACATTTTTAGTGACCAGTTCATTAGTATATGTGGGCCTAATCATGATTTTGAGTATGTTTATCATTTTTTTCATAAACTTTATTATGGTAGACACTTTGTACCCCGGTTTAAAACTAGTAAAGTCCTATAATCTAGATTATATTGTTATACCTTGTTCCATGATTCTCATATGTTTTGTAAGTGATGATCGCCTTGCCAAAAAATGGAAATATTTCTTGGTTACAACAAACACCCCAACAGCCCATATATTCTTATGAGATTTCTGATATACGGGGATTTGATTTCATGGATTTGTTTCTAATATAATTTGGTTTCTTGTACATTACTACATATTTTTATTTAGTTAACAAATGGGTTGAGTCTAAGGCCACCAAGATGTATGATTCTCATGTTGTGGTGTATTTTTTCAAGGGTTAAATTTTCTACAGGTTTGGAGTGATAAGGACTATCATCAGTGATAAAGGGTCACACTTTTTTATTCCAAATTTGGATCCCATCCATCATAATTATAAGATATCACATAAAACATAAATATCATACCACCCCCAAAACAATTGGTTAGTCATAAGTTTTCAATCATGAGTTAAAGTAGATATTGGAGAAAATAGTGTTTCCAATTTAGAAGGATTAGAGTAAGAGTTTGGATGATGTGATATATGATTATAGGATTATATTCTAAATTCTCATTAGTATGTCCCCCTACCAGATCATTTTTGAGAAAGAATGTCCGTTTCCCATGGAGATTTTTTCTTTGGAATATTGGTCTATAAATAAATGTAACATGGACTTTTTCAAAGTGATAATTAAATGGAATAAAAAAATACAAGAGTTTGAGTATATTTTATTTTCAATAGATTAAAATGAAAGAATCTAAAAGGAAATATCAAAAGTGTATAATTACAGAATGATCAAACAAGGTATTTTCATGTAGAAGATAAATTCCATATCTACAATCACGATTAAAGTAGATGTCCAGTATGTTTGGTTTTAGATAGTTGTAAACTTATATTGTATCTCATTTTTTATTTATAGTGTAGTGTAAGTCACACAAGAGGGTATAGTATGGACATTTATAGTTATTTTCCAATGATTGAATCATTACATTGAGGGATTTTCCACACAAGCAGTTGAATCCATCACACTGTATGATCCCACCATCACATGAAAACATAAAGTGTTCCCATACCCTCTCACTTCTATGTTATTTTTCCTAATTATAATTCTTCATTTAATTTTTATCATTTAGTTATTATTTTAACATTTAAAAGAATGAAACATTTTAAGTGCGAGAGAGGGGATGAAATTTTGTTTAGATTCTGTAAGTTTGTTTTGTGTATTTCATCTATCAATTTTTGTTTCTTTCAAAAATCATAAAAAATGAAAAAAAAATAAAAAAAAAATGTCACATGCTCATTTCTTACATGAAACCTATATAGATTGCATGTTTTATTTTTTCTCCAACCTCATGGGAATCATGTTAGGCATTAGAGGTTTTCAATATTGGTGGTTGATTTTATTGAAAATGGAATTTTTTCAATGATATATTTTATTGTTCCTTTTTAAAGACTTTATATTTTTGAATCATTCTATGAGGTAAATCTTATTGGAAAATTGTTTCATTTAATCTTTCAACATGCTTCACACACAATTGTGACTAGTGAGTTTCTTTTACCCAATTAAAATATATCCATGTTAAGTAAGATTTTTCACCTTATAACATGGTCATTCAATACATTCATTTCACTTTTAATAATTTTTATTATTTTAAAGAATTGAAATATGATTATTTACCTAATATCTAAATTTTTTAAGCCCTAAAAATTTTCAAACAATAAATAAATATTTGAGTGATGAAATGTATAACATGTGCGTACATCTACTTTGGGAGATTAAGGTTTAAATTATGAGAATACTTAATGGAGAGGGTTTTGGAAATTTATTAAAAAGGATGTTGAACAAGTTTAGTGGAATATAATCAGGTAAGAAGAAAATTTTTACCTGACCTGAATATATTGGATAATGGGTGGAGAGGTAGGCATGAAATGATTAGCACGCACACATGGGGATTTTGTGGCACGATTGACTCAAAGGATGTTTACGCCTGATTAGTTTCATTGATCAAACTAAAATTTTTTTGATACAATTTTTGAGACATTTAATTCATGATTATTTGACATTAACTTAGTTTTGGTGGTTCTTTCTATGCCCATATAGCTATCATTGACTGAGAAATATCAAAATGCATCATTTTTTGGATTATATGATATGAGGTTTTTCTCAGGAGAGAAAAATGGTAATTATGGGGGGTTGATAAAACACATTTTTATTAAATATTTTTTTGATAAGAAATTACATAATTTTATCACATTATGTTAAATTTTTTTATTTATAGAATATTTGGGATTAGATCATTCATTTGAAAATTTGATGAAAATACCAGTTTTGACCCTTTAAAGTGCATTATAGTATTTCAACCATTAATGTTATTTTATGGATTTTCTATACTTGAAAATTTTTAAACAATTAATCACTCAATGGTATACAAATTTCTATCTAGACCATATGAGTTGGATTTTTCATTTTTTGAGTAATTGGGTCATAAATTCAATGATGGAATAGACTCATCAGGTTGGACAACACTTCACCATTTAGGTTATACATTCAACATAAAACATGGACTGTGATAAAATTTATATATTTTATTGAGTAACTTATTACTCAAAAGTAATATATATGTAAGTTTATTTTGACCACATGTTTTGGATGTAAAAAAGTTAGTTCATATGGGATTAAAATATTTGGATGAAGTTTCCCATTCACACTTGTAACCTATTGAAACCCTAGCCTCCCCTCCACTCTATAAATTTTTGATTTTCTCATTTAGAGGAGGTTTTCCATGTATTTTTAATTTTAAGGAATAATATAAGTGGTTCCACTCTAACTCTCCAAGAATTTTACAAGGGGTATCTCTTGAAGAAAAGATCCCTATATCGAAGCCTTCTTATTCCTCTTCTCTATTGTAATGTTATTATTATTCCAATAAACTCTATATTTATCTTATATTTATTATGTTATTTTCAAATTACTTATTCATTAATTTAATTCCTTGTTCTATAATTATTGATTAGAAACATTATTGGGTTATACTATTTCTAGACCTTTGTGATGGAAAATCGTTTTTATGAAGACTACTCTTCCATAGAAGAGCATTTTTTATTAGTAATAAAACTACCTATAATCTTATTCGTTTATATTTTTTGAATTAATGAGATAATATAATTAATATAGTATGATATATTAATTTATTATTTAACATAAAAGAGACTAATCAAGCAATTTTTCAATTAACACCAAGTACTCAAGGTCGAGTAATGTCTGAATTTTGAAAGTGCAGTCTTAATTGGTAAAAAAACTACATGGAATAAATTTATAGAGTTAAAATAAAATTAAAAAACTAAATTAATATATGTTTAAATAATGGATATGTCCCCTAATTTAACACTGACCATAATCTATCCTCGGATCAACAATCAAATCATAGTGTTACGATTTCACATTTTGTAGCTAGCATGGGTTTTAATTATTTTTATCCTTGTGCTTAAGATAACTCCCATAGGGTTTGAGGGTTAATAATTTGGGGGATCATAATTAAGTGGAGTATAATTTGAATGATAAAGATTAATATGTAATTTAATTTGTATATCTACGTCAATTATCAATTCTAAAAATATTTTCTAAAAAAATATTCTCATTGATTTTTTTAATTAAATTTTAAAAACAAAAAAAATCAATATTATTTCAACATACTTATTCTAGTATTATAAATGTTAAAAAACCCCACATACTTTTAAATAGTAAGTTTATTTTATTTTATTTATTTTTTAAAATATATTTAATATGTTGTTTTAAGTAATTTACCTTTTTGAGAAGGCCTTTGTCAGCAACTCTGATGCACCTAAGTACTAAAAAACCACACATAATTTGAGAGTTCTTATGACACCACCTTTAGATTTCCACCCAAAATCCCAGGATGAACATTATATACATTGGATATAAGTATCACCATATAAGTACATAAAAAATAAACACAAAATAAAATTAATCAAAATAATAAATAAAATACAATATAGAAATCAAGACCAAGTAATAATTCAAACAAATTGGTATCAACAAGAATTCAATATAAAGAAACTAAAACTAAAAAAAGTTAAATATTGAAAAGAAGAAAGCTGATAAGGATGATATAATAATGATATAAAAATAAATAAATGAAAATAAAATAGACCATGATAATCATATCCATATACAATAGGATAACCTTTACTTGTCACAAGCATTATACTCGACCAATAACTTGATACCAACCATGATTCAGATATCAAACTATTACGTCCAAGAAGAAAAATATAATCTATAATGATGATAGAAATTATATATATATATATATATATATATTAAATCCATCTCTTGGTTCACTTTGAATAGTAATCAGACCAGGTCACCACATGACCTTAGGTGTTCCTCCCCATACAGCAAAGGGTTCGGACTACCATTGAGGCTCTACAGCGTAATAGTGGGAAGATTTTACTCTCTAGTGATAATAATAACAATAATGACATTGAAAAGGTTATATCTCTAACATAATGGAATCAATATTAAACAATTTAAATGATGATAAAAAATTAAAATTCTAATAACCATATAATATCCACATGTCATATTTCTTATATAGGAGTAAATAGGATTGCAAGTGGGTCGATCATATATGTACATGAAAAAAACAACCAAAATATCACCAGATAGGCATCGAGGAACCACCAACCATGTCTGACCAAATATCATGTCGTTGTTCCCATATAGCATATGCACGTCCCTATTTACTAATATCTATCTATTGATCCTTCTACCTTTATTATAATCAATTCTATAAATTCTACATGAATCACGAAGGGCTTATGTAGGGTGTGAGTATAAACTCAATAGGCCATCATCAATGTTGTCCCTAGATTACATCCATACATATAATTATGTATGAAAACGTGTAATTAAGAAAAAATCACCACATATCACATAACCTTATCCACTCATGATCCACTATAATTGAGTGAGGTTTTACATTCCTTATCTAATGTCAGAGTGGAATAAAAAATTCATGGACTATCATATTGAAAGAGCCCTCTACCTTCCAACTATTTCCATATCAAATAATATCACGTCCTGACCATTATAACATACCACATGAAACCTATCACGTAAAAAATTTGATTCTACCTAATTCCCTAAATGCATGGATAAAATTAAAATCAAACATCCCAAGAACATCTACTTCTTTTAACCAATTTATGACTCGAGAGCCCGACAAACCCAACGCACGAAATACCCAAACTTCTATAATATCATCCCAAAATCTGCAATATAAATGGAGAGACTCACTCACCCAATGGTTGGTATCAAATACCACCTACAATTGGTCTCAAATACCACCAACTGGTGGTCTCAACTACCAAAAACTAGGACCTTCTCCGATGAGAACATCCTCATTACTAATTGTCCACACCATCTCTCATGACACTTATACTATGGAGGCCACCACCAATAGTGAGTGGTCAACACCACCTCATGGGTCTTATCATGTGTCCACATGACCCGAAAGGCCATTTATCTACCCAAGAAGCATCGCTAACCATCCTATAAAACACCCTTGATGAGCCTTTTTCCACCTACATGAATTGTCATCCAATCATAGAAATAGTCAATTCCATATAGTTCATCCCGATGTCCCATGTCACCTCACTTCCGGGGATCAACATCACCATAATTATATAGGCCACATACAATATGTTCCCATGAAAATAACTCATTTATCACGTCATTAAGATATCATATATAACCCACATCATCATTCTAAACTAACCATTAAACCACACATCAAACCTTTCATGACATACCATGCTCAATCGTACCACAACAAACATGAGACTACCCACTGATATCTCCTAATAATCAAAAAAACCTTAAACAAACTTATATTCAGTATCATCAAGACCACACCTCTTACACCCTATTTACCATGAATCAGATAACACATGTATAAAATTATGATAAATCTAGGGACCACCTGCCTAATACACATAGATTCCTACTCATTGAATATTGTCCATTAATTCGGGCCCAAATAGAGTGAATTCGAAATTAAGATAAAAACCCTAAAAATAGGGAATAAAGGCCATAAATGATGAGAAATCAATAAGCAGTGAAAGAAACAAATAAAATTTAGTTATGAAATATTATACTTGACCTATGTTATCTATTAAATTTATTGAAAAAAATATATATCAACTACTGAAGTAGATCCTTATCAGAAGGATAAGAAATCAAATAGATTGGGTTTCTACTTCTAGCTTGATTGAAATGTCCACCCCCAAAACCCATATTTTTATTTTAAAACAAAACCACATTTTTAAATTAACAAAAAACTAAAAAAAATATTTGAAATATTAATGGAATGAACAATTATTTACACCATAAAATAGTTGATTCATGGGGATCCTCCACACTGCCTAAACCCTTCACACCATCACAAAAAGTGTCAAGTTGTGCAAGGTATTTGTCTATATATTTTCTATTATAGACCCTCCTTATTATCCTAAAAACCCTTATAAACAATGTTCAACACCCAAAACACTTCAAACCAGGTAAAATACATGTGTTTACTAAAATATTATACCAGTTATCCACCTTCTAAAAACCAAAGGGTTTTATAATCTCCCCATTATATAATTGATTTTCCTCAAGCTATTTATACCATACACCTACCCAAACTCTCATTCATCATAAGAATCTTGATCTATACTTTCCAAAATACTCATATAGAACTTAATTCCTCTATCTCATTCTGAATATCCCAGACTACACCATGTACTAACTCAAATATTGTTTCCTACATGGGTACTCCCCACCAATGGAATCACCTACTCTATCAATTTCCAACCTAAATAATCAATATCATGATGGTACCACACCAATCATCATCCCAAGACACACACATTCCAACCATCATGTATCTTAATTCCCATATCCCATAATATGCTCATTTCATAACCACATCATACATAAAGCCCATAAAATCTCACATCACTTTTAATGTTCACATAAATCTCGATGCCAACAAAAATCCCACACTAATCTCAATGCCCAAAAAAATATTATATCACTTATGATTCCAATTCATCCTCTATTTATCAGGAACTATTTTTTATTCTAACTTATTAAATTTTTACTTGTTAACTCACTTTCTATATGTGCACCCCACACACTAGTATCCATCATACAAAAACCAAAAACATATTCATGTTCTTATGACATGCCTATAACTTTCATAAACTCTCAAGACTAATATGAATATGGGTAATAAAATTCATGTGGCTATCCTGCTGCTCGACTACCTAATTCATGTCCTCTACATAGATCTATTCTCCTGATTGGATAATTCACCCACTCTTGGGTATCTTTCCCACTACCGCATCAAGCATGTGATGTCATATTAGAGATACTATCTCTCGGTACCAATCATGGTCATACCTTAGATTCCTATGTCTGACCTAATCCATGACTTTTAGTTATCTGTGATATCTTCCATCAAAACCTCCCTAGAAGCCTCATCTGGCCTCACACATGACACTAAATCTGTGGTTGATCACACTAAGTCTAGATATTTCATGTCTTCCTATACTATAAACATATATTCAATCATCCACTCCATGATGGAATCTTAGAGTCTCTTATATGAATACCATTTTGTGTCTTCTCATGGTCCCAATTTCTACCTACCAAAGCTCCATTGAATGTCACACTAGAAACTTCTATTAGCTCATTATAGTCCTATATTTCTGGATTTTCACGTCTATAGGAACCAGATTCACTGTCTCTAATAATGAGGTCAACATGAATATTTTTTCCTTCGCCTTTATAAAATGTTGTAAACAATCCTCAAACCATCACAACATGGCGAGGTTGTAACCTAACATCATTAGTGGAAAACATAATGGATCTTTGAACCTACCAACATAATTCATAAATAAGATCTCTCCCTATTGTAAGTTTATTAACTCACAAGATTTATCCTTCCTTTTGTATTAAGGAAAAGGTTACCATAAAACATAGACTCAAAATCCATCCATTATAGCCCATCCTATCAGATTTACTACAACTATACATACCACCAATGCTTCATTTTTTCCATAATAATATATGTGAATAATTCACCCTCCACCTTGAGGGTATATTAATCTAATCAAATATTATCTACATTGATTCTCTCCAAAACTTTTCAACTTATGATCCACCATGTACCTGGAATAAAGAAGGGTGTTCTGACTAGATATCCCATTTCAAATTTGTCATGGATGGCTTAGATCCCTAATTTCCCTAGATAATGATCTAAATAACCCACACCAAACTCACTCTAAGCCTCTCATCTAACCATGTCCCAAAATACTCTGTCTACTATGGACCAAACTCCTCTAGACTTTTGGTTGTTTTTATTACCATAGTGCTCCACCTATGGCTCATGTTAAGCTCTAGAACTAGGGGCCTCATACCATAATTGGCCTGGAGGTGCCACATACCAACCCTCCTGATACTTCAAGGGAGGCCTTCTAGGTTTCATCGCAATGGGAACCAACTACTAAGATAAATATAATATAGCATTCTAGATATTGATAATATAGAAAGTTGTAACAAGTAGAAAATATTTTTATCCTTACACTTCCCTACCACACCCATGTTTCATATTGTCTATCCTCATGGACCTCTACCTACCCATATCACATTTAGGAACCATATACATCTTATATATATAGGATCACATACCCATCACATTAAGAGTCACATACCTAGGATAGATGAGTATAATACCACTAAGAATATATATAGGAAAACATCATATAGGCGATTACTAAAACATTAAAAAGACAAATCCCATCCCATTTCTAAAACCACCACCTTTCCCTATAGTAGTTGAGTAGTATATCACTAAGATACTATATAGGAAGAAACTATTTATTTTTTGTTGAAACTTTAAATAGATCAACCCTTCATTTTATTAGAGATTCCAAGAAAAATCACAAATTACATACATGGTTCATGTGATCGCTATATTCCTAACATGATACACGAATAAACCCTCTTGCCTCTTGGGTACAAGAGTATGAAACAAAAGTCAATAACACTAAATACCAATAACTCTAAATCACATAACTCAACTATAAACATGAAAATAAAAAACAATAATTGCATCATGCCTGGTAACTTGTATTTCATCTCATGAAAGTTTTGGTTAGACATGAAACATAACATTCATCCCCTTTTCTACCATGTACCTTAGTTCTGGTATACTAAAACCTCAATAAAAACACAATTTTAATAACCCAATTTTAATACCACATGGTAAGAAATAAACAATGTTTCCACTTTATAATCAACCTTATAAAGTACTTCTATATACTACATAAGATCTGATACCACTATATAACATCCCCATCCCAATACACTTTGAATAGTAACCTAACCCAGTCATCATGTGACCTTAGGCACATCTCCCCATTTTCCAAAGTCTTCTAGCTAGAAGTGAAGATATTTTGGGTGATAGGGAAGATACTCTACCCTCTTGTGATAATAATAATAATAGAATTGTGAAAGAAATTTAAAAAAAGGAAATAATGCTCCAAAATAAATATGTTTTAAACTTCATAATATCTACATGTCATACTATTTATATAGGAGTAAACATGATTTCCCATAGTAAGATCATATATGTACATCAATAAAAGAATAAAAATATCACTAGCCCAGCACTGAGGAACCACCTGTCCCATATACCTAAAAACTATGTCATCATTCCAATGAACTATATGCACATCTCTATCCACGAATATCTTGACATCTGACCATTTCCTTTCCCAATACTAAAATACATAAAGTCTGCATGTGTCCTGAAGGGACCATGCTGCTACCACCAACAATGTTTCTAGCCTATATCCATACATTTACTAGTGCACATAAAAATAAAAATAAAAATAAATCAACATATCTCACATAGCATGCACCAATCATGCTTCACCAACACTAAGTGATCCTTTAACCACCTTGGTCAAAACTAGAGTGGAATGAAACATTCACACTCTATTATTCCAGAAGGCCCCTCAACCTTCCAATTATTTCTGTATCACATAGAATCACATGTTGGACATCACCACATACCGCATAGAACCACATTAATTCATTCCAACATAATCAATTTGATTCAACCAAACAGCATAAATGCACACTGATAAGGCATATCACAATTTCCAAGAACTTTTACTTCCCTTAACCAACTACTAGATCAACATCCCAATTAACTTAGGGCACTATGATACTTTTCCTTCCACAAAATCGACCTAATAGGCCCAAAATAAATAGTGAGAATCATTCAAAAAAATGGTGGTCTTAGATACCACCTATCATTGGTCTCAAATACCTATAATCATTGGTAGCAAAAAAACCACCAATTTTGGAATTCTCTAGTGAGAACCTCATTCTTATTGGTGATCAACACCATTTCATATTCAACTTATTCTACAGAGGTCCCCACCCATAATGAGGGGTCAACACTGCCTTTTGGGTCTTATCCTATATGAACAGACCTCAACAACCTTCTTATCTACCCACAGTGAGTTGTATCACTAATAATACTAGTCCACACCCCTAGAGAGCCTTTGTCTGCATCTGTAAGCATAATCTTCAAACAATGAAAATGATTAAAACCATATACCTCATCCTAATAAACCATTTTACCTAAATTCTAGTGAACAATATCACTCATAGATATAAGATCCATTCCCAACACATTCCCATGAAACTAACTCAATCATCACATCATTAAAATAATTTTCATAAATGACATCATCATTCCAAACCAATCATGAAACCACACATCACACATACCATGTCATACCAGGATCAATCCTACTATTTCACATATGATACAACCCTATGGTATCTCCTATGAACCATAAAAACTAAAATCAATACATACTTGGTCTTATCCTGACCACACCTTTCATTCCTATTTACCATGAATTATATAATAGATGTAAAAAATGAAGAGAAATCTAGTAACTACCTACATTAAACTCATATATTCTTACTAATTGAATACTAGAGACTAATTTGGGATCAAATGGAATGAATCCTAAAAGTAGATAAAAACCCTAGAAATAGGGAACAAAGGCCATAAATTTTGAGAACTATCTAGGCAGTAAAATAAATAGAGAAATGTTTCTTATGGATTGTTAGAGTTTCCCTATTCTAACCATCAAAATTATTGGAAAAAAATTGTAAATATCTAAATAAGATATCCTCTTGTAAGTATAATGAATAAATGGGAGGGGCATCCACTATTAGCTCACCTAAAATGACCCCCCACCCACCCTAAACCCCATCATTCCTTTTTAAAATAAAACCCCTTCTGAAATTAACAAAAAAAATTAAGAAATGGAAGCTTGAATGTTTTATGGTGTGAATAAAAATTTAGACTATGAAATTCTCAAGGCATGGGGATCCCACCCTCTTCCTAGAACATTCACATAGTGACACAAATATTCATGCCAAAAAGGCTATAGTCTGAAGATTTTTAGCTATAGACCTTCCCAGTTCTCCTAACAACCCTTCAAAACTATTTTCAACACCCAAAACACTTAAAAAATGAAAAATACAATAGTTTTTAGTGATAATTTACTGTATTTTTACCTTATATAAATTCTATGGTTTTATCATACAACTCAATAGGTAACTACCCTTCTATACAAGCATACCATTTAAAAGTGAAACAATTTCATTATAGTTTAAAAATAGATTTAAAAATTAGTTTTTACATTTTTTTAAATAAGTAAAATATTATACTTCTTTCAAACCATTTCAATTTCTAACATTAGGTAATAATTTTTGTAAAAAAAACCCATTAAGAATCTGTTTGAATAAAATAGGCATGTCATATAATGGAAACCATTTAAAGTAAGGGAACATTTTTCTATGATATTTTTTGAAAATAGAGCTAAGAGGTGATAGAAAATATAATAAACACCAAATATAGTCATCATGGGAACCTGTGAGAATTTGGGAAATTCTAGGGGAGAGTTATGTAAACTGCAACTCCCCATATTGAAACATCGAGTTTGATATAGAGATGCATAAGACATCATGCTTCCCTCCCCATATACAAGAGTATTTTGAAAATTAGTGTGGTATGAACACCATCAGTGGGGAGAATATACCCTCATTATCACATCCATGCACCAATAACATAAATTAAATATAATAACATAAATTAAATAAGGTTGGAGAAAAATAATATCAAATGGAACACATGTTAAAAAAATAATAAAGCGGATCGCCGCATGTAAAGACAAACTAGAGTATATAGATTTAAAGTAAATAAAATAAAATAAGATTTAGGTATACACAAAAGTACATCCCAATACCACTCTCAACACCATGACTCTCAGTGTAACCATATTCCAAGATTCCCTTTCCCTCACCTGGATCCCTATATATGAAGTCTGTACGCACAAAAAAATTCCAGTATAGGTTGTGAGTAATAAAACCCAGTAGGAAACCACCAATTTATTCTTAAAAAATATACACATGAATAATATGTGTATTACATGATAATAATAAATATGAAAACAAGTGTAAAAAATTATATATTGAGAACCTATGTGATAACCAAACCATTGATATCCCCAACTTTACATGATTTGACACCATGTTGGTAGGATTTTCATGGTTTCATAAGTAATCAAGAACTAGCCACAAGGATGGCTACATGGTACTCAATATACCTAAGGTATTGATTCTCAAATTAGAGCACAATGACTACTAGTTAATATATACTTTGTATGTGTAAGGAATCAAGTTTGGGAGAGTTTACATGATATCTGCAAGGAACTGAGTTCTGGTTAAACCATAATTCTATCATGATCCTACCCTATGTAATGTTCCAGTATTGTTATCATCCCACATCATGCGCACCTCCACTCTAGGTATATTCATACTATGATGTTCCTCCTATCATGAAAATTTAGAAAACCCTCAAATAGCATGGTAACATACATAACATGTAGATCATAACAAGACAATCATATCACATCATCATATAAATATATTTGAAACATACAATATTATTTAATCAATATCAAGAATGGTAACAAGCTACTCTGTCAATACTCATGGAAACAAGGATCATATATGGGTATCACAACAACACATATACCCATAGGAAATAACTTGAATCAGGAAAAATAATCCATGCCAACACATTATGAATTAATCACCAAGATTATAAAAGGGCCTCAAAAGAAATTCCTAATTCATCGTTGTTAATGAATAAATACAAGGTTCATCAATGATTAAGGACCAAATACGTCAAAAACCCCATAGAGAATGAGCTCAAACATCAAGGGATTACTAAATAGAGTTCGTGTTTATCGAGAAATAGGATTATAATGTAGAATCAAGATGATTACACATTAATAAGGGTGATTCTAGAATCACATACATTAATAATTTTGTCAGCAGAACCAATTCTAAGGTATGTCAAAGGTGGGGTCACTAATTCAATAAATCAATTGTGGATTCAAAAAGTTATGGTGAATTACTTTATAACTCTAAAATGTATCCTCGTGTTTATCCAATGATCATAGATCCGCCATCAATCTATCAATGGATAATATATTCAGGATGAAATTAAAGAAGGAGATGATATCACGATGATCATTTTATGATAACTTACCAGGAATATTCCACTATTCTTGAGAATTCTAGCTTTTATCTAGGGGGTTTTCATTGAAACATAAAATTATACACCAATATACTAAGTAATAATCAATTTTTTAAGGATATATCATTAATCCAACATAAATATATGGTTTAGGAATATGATTCATAAACACATAATTGTTGAATGTTCATTTTCAATGATAGTTCTTGATTTGATCAAGAAACATTTTCAACTCACTAGATCCACCATATATCTTCAAATAGTGGAAGAAAACAACTTTTTATCTTCATATAATTCACATATCCAACATAAATCCTTTCGCATCTCTCAAGTAATAAGTATTTGGCATGGATCTAAAGAAAAACTCACCATTCTTACTTTTCTAGATCAATCAAAGGTTGGAGAGAAAAGAGAGAGATCTAAGTGTCTATATGTAAGGGAGAAGCTCTAAAATTTACATTAGTGTTAAGGATTTTGAATTTTTTTAATTAATTTATTTAAATAAACAACTATAATTAAAAATGGGGGTTCATTCAATTAACCCTTGAACTGGGTGCACTGGTGACATGGTGGGCCTCTCCATCATGATGGTAGCGACACCAGTTGGCTAGTGACTATTTTCCAACCACCACAAGGCTAAACCTCAAACCACAATTCCAACATTTTCTTATGATACCGTTTCTACTAGAAATTTATCTCCTAATAACCCACATCATAGATAAAAAACGTTTAATGGAAAATTTATAAACTTAACATATCATACATTGAAAAGGAGTATGTATGTTACAGAATATTCTAAATAAGACCATAACTGGATAACCATAACCTTCCCTAACACTTTGTTTTACCCTCAAATGTCTAGACTAGGGTAAAATTTCAAAAAGTATAATTAAATAAATCTCAGGGGAATAGGACAAAAAGTGATCTTGAAATATTGTAGCATCTGTCTCAAGACCTCCCACATAGCTACCCATGGATTCCCATGACCTTCTAATTGAGGTGAGTCCAAGAAATTATCACATATATATAATATAAATCACAAGAAATTAAAACCCCCACCTATGACACCCTCACTAGAAAAAACGTTGATTCAATAAATAACACAAATAAATATACATAGGCCCCTTTACCAATCATTATCACATACAAAGAATAGTAAACATTAATTTTCCCAAAGACATGGATCATATTTAAAGGTGTTTTATTTTTATAGGGAAATCCTTTATAAGTATTTATTTTATTTAAATGAAAATTTATTGTAAAAATGAGTTAAAAAATACATTTCCAAAACCAAAACACCCTTCATAATTCAGATATTAATTTAAAAGATCCAATAAGGAATTCATAAAAACACTTTGTGAAAATGGATTTCCAAAGTAGGCTTTGCACATTAAAATTAATGGAAAACCCATTCACATTTTATGTAACTCAAATAAGATAGTGTTATTTTCACAAATCTTATTAGTTGTACTTGATAGTATTTATAAAACACATAAAAGATGGATTGAAACTAACAATAAATCATAGCTCAAAATTTATTAGTTTATGTCAAGGAATTCCTACCATTAATCAGATCACTTTTAGAAACCATGGTGTTAATCCACCATAGCACATTCAATGAATCTCCAAGATCCCATGATGAACCTAAAAACCCTAAATCATAAAAACCCCTCACTCAAAAATCTATCAATAGGTATCCCTAGGAATCTATAACCATGGTTGGGAAAGAAAAAAATAAATAAAAGGAATAGAAGAAGGAAAATAATAGGATAAATGGATTTTACCTTGAATATATTTCCTTAAAACTAAGAAAATACCAAGAATCAACCTAGGGGAGGTAAAATCAAGAAGAAGATGATTTGGGAGGAATTTAATCCAAATGGGGGAATAAATGAAGGTATTTTGGTTAAAAATAAAAGGGGGTAAAAGTTTTAATTTTAACATTTCATATATTTTGGGCACTATCCATGGTTTAGCCACATAGTTGGTCTAACCATGCACTAACTATACACCTTATACTGGGAACCTCAAGTACTATAAAAGGGTGGGTCGCATGGTTATGAAAACCATGTAACTTCACCCTATTAAACGTGTAGTTCTATTGCATGATTTCTATAGAGTTAGCACTAATTGTGAACCTTAACCATGTGATATGCACTGCACACCCAAAAAAATAAAAATTAAAGGGAATTAAACCTGGAATGAGTACAAAAAATGTCTCCAAAATAAATAAAACAAAATATTAAATATGGGGTGGGTTATGTTAGGTGGTTACTTTATTACATTATTACATATTAAAAAAATAACATATCCTATTGGTTCTAATAGTTATTAGTATTATGAGACTAAATACCTATAGGATCTTCACATTATATCTAAGACATAAAATACATCTTAAAATATTAATGGTTAATTTATTATTTATTCCACTAATCATTGAAATCATTTATAGTACACTTCTAGGTACCTTGGGGATAGGAAAAAATAAAAGGGTGAGATTAGATGCCCAGTAAGTGGTAGAATACAACAAAATTTATCATAGAATAAACAAGACATGAATAATATGGAAAACATAACTAATAACCAAATATTCAATATAACTAATATTAGGAAATATAAATATATCCATGGATGACATGAAAACATAATTAATAACATGTAAAATTGTAATTGGTTTCACATTGATACATTGCATAATGTCAGACTTCTTAATTATACCATCAAGGCCTCATACCAAGACATCATACATAAATAGGCAATACATACACAAAACACCCACACTAGTTTTTCCCCTAAGACCCACTAATTCATCGAGGGTATATACAATGTTGGGACTCACCTATCACTAATTAAGTTCAATTCGTTCATCATATTAAAGGATTGAATAAATAATACAATACACTATAGATAAGCCTTTATAATTGGTAAACATTCATATTAGAAAACTAACATATAGAATGTCAATATAATCCCTAGTCAATAAATGGAATATAATGACCATAATCCATCAAGGGAAATAATGTGGATGGTATCATTAGATAATATCCATAGTGTAGAATATGAAACTTTAATGGATTTTTACATAGATGAAAAGCACCAATATAAATACATTAAAAAAATTAAAATTAAAAATAAATATACTTTTTTGGTAACTTTTATAAACAAACAATTCATAGAACAATAACTATAGAATTTTCCTTGAAAACCATAATGACTTGTAAATGAATCTTAATATCAAAGAATGTTCATCACTAAGGAAATAGGTGGTTATGTGACAAATGTTAAAAAAAATATTTATTTATCTATTTTTTAAAGAAATAAAAATTGACTTTATTAGAAAATGTTAAAAATTTTCCCTCATAAACATGTTTAAAATATATAAAAGTTAATAATAAATGAACTTAAAGAATAATTTATGTGTACATAATAACATTATTAAAATAATATATAGAATATGGATATGGATATGGAATAGAAATATTCTCAATCAAGAAGAAAAGATAATATTGCTTCCCACCATGGGTATTATTTCGATTGAATTTAATCCCAAGGGGAGGCAAAATTGTAATAAGAGATATAAAAAACAGAATTAATTAGAGAATAAACTATATGTTTTTTCTGATATAATAAAAATATTTTTCCCCTAATTAAGTATATATACATAATCAATCATAAATAATAAATTAAATTATAAAACTAACCCTTACCTCAAACTTTCACTTAGTTGGTCGAACTGTAACTTCCCTATATAATGAATTTAATTTTATAATTAATTTAAATAAAAAAATTATTCAAAGTTATTTTACTTAATATTATCCATTTATAATTCATTATTACCCGTATATTAATTTTTCTCATTAAAATTTATTATTTGGGTCTTAACTGTTCTTTTTCATTACAAGCTACAGTTTATAGATTTTGGTCCTTCAGTTTTGTCCGTATATTAATCAACTATATAATGTTATTAGTCAGCTAATTCATTTATTTGATAAATTTATTTATTCTCATTTTCATTTCATGGAACTTATAGTGATGGTTCTTATGAAATGCTTAAAAATTTACTTTTACAATAATTTTTTAATAAACAAAGTAATTAAATCTATTAGTAAATATACTAGTGAAACTTTACAACCCATAATTATAAAAACATTATAAACTGATCATTATTAAAAATTATTTATAGTATTTAATTTTTATTATTCTACCATCTGATACATGTTATAACCATGTCTATGAAAGTTATATAACTGATAAAAGCAAGAACATGTTATAATATTTGAGTAAGTAAGAAAATCATATTGAATAATGATAATATCAATTTTATATAATCTTGATGGTTTGAAAAAATTAAAAGTGATAAATGAAATTCAAGAATAGTTAGATGAAAAATATAAATGAAATCGAATATTAAGAAGTTATTACTTGTAAAGTTTCTCAGTATCCTCATTTTTTTAGGCTAAATTTTACGATGGCCATTTATTGTTAATATTATTAATATATTGGAAACTTATATTTCCATAACCTTAAACTTGCTATAAATATTTTATTTACTCATTAAATCCTCTTTTATAACTATTCATGTAATGTGGAAATGAAAAATGAAATACATTATTCTTGGAGGTTGTAGTTCACACATAACACAGGATATATTTTCTTTTTCCAATGGATGGGAGAAAGATAGATAATATTTATTCCATAAACATAATAACATTTAGTATAATAATGATACTATTTTAATTATATTATTATGATTATAGTATATTTAGAGGAGAAAGAATAATGAAACTTGAAAGAAATAGGTTGCAATAATTAGATTGGTCTTTTGGAGAGATTAAAACCTCTATAAAATGGGAAATAGGTTTTTGGATAGGTCTAGGTTTTTTTCAATCAAGGGAAATTTTTCTATGAGGATAATTTAGGTGGTAATGACCTCTATTTATATGTGATAAGGGTGGTACCACTGTAAAAACTCTTAATCATAAAATAAAATAAATGTCATTTTCCAAGAAAGTGGCACAAAATTATATATATTTAGAATATAGGATAAGTTAGGTATATAATATACTCAAACACTCAATTAGGGATAATTTTATGTGACATATGAAACCTTATCATTTAGTTTAACCCCCCCCCCCAACCTTCTTAACCTTTACCGTGATGGAATCCTTTTACCATGCTAACTCATTTTTATGACCAAAAATTAAATTTTCCATATTAAAAATGTGGCTATATTTAATAAAAATATGAAAAATATTTTATAATATTCGTGTTCTATAGGTGGTAAATAATAACCATAATATAAGGATTTTTAATGCAACAAAAACATTTCTTATAAAAAAATTCTTTTTCTCCATAAAAATTAATTTTCACCAAAATCATGTATATAAATGATTCCCATGATGTTTGTTAGTTAATTATTAAAAAAATGAGAGTTACATGACTTTAAAATCATTTTAAAACTAAATTGTACCTTGTGATTACTTAATAAATGGAAAATGTTAGAAAAATAGTTTTTATTAAAAAAATACAACTTAGTTTACAAAATGTCAATAATGGGTTTATAAATTAAAAATAATATTTTCAATTCATCATTTACCATTATTAAATACATTTTTGGTTGGGAAATTTTTTTCATAAATTTTAAATTTATTTTTATATCAAAATTAAGTCATAATATTTTGGGTATTTTTTAAAAATATTATTTTTACCATTCACCCATAATCAACATTTTTAGAAAAATTACAAAAATTACATTAAGATAATTTTAATAGTATAAATTCAAAAATGATATCCATCTAAAAAAATTGAAATTTTAAAATTTAGGAATCTTTATTTTAAACATGATCTTTTAATAGAGCTATTTTTATTGTTTTATGAATAGAATATGTATTATGTTACTTTTTGGGGATGTAGTGATTACCTATTATTGAAGAATATAAATTATTACATTATCCCCCCATTAAATGAATTTTTCCTAAAAATATATAATATTAGTCATTTAATAAATAAATATGGGTAATTATTCATCATTGCTTCCTTGAGTTATCATATTTTTTCCTTTATATTGTAATTCCTCCCAAGTTATTTAACCAGTTGAGATATCTGATTCCACAACACTTGATCACTAGTTTCATAAATCAAGATATAAATGTTATTATAAGATAATTAATGTTCCAAATATATTTCCTATATGGTGAGTACATGTATTGGATCTATCATGTACATTCAGAACTATGAAACATGGGAGACATCATTCCCTTTAGAGATGTTTAGTAGCATATCCAGACAATTTTCCATAACTCACATTCTCTCCAAATTTTCAAAATACCCTATATACCTAGGAATTAGTTTCCTCTTATTACAACACCTTATAACTCCATTACATAAGGATAATTTAATTATGTCATGATCCCCCACTTGAAATTCTAAGTCCTTCCTCTAATTATCTACATTGCTCTTTTTCTACTTTGAGATATCTTAATATGGTTCGAAGTAGATCACAAGATAACAATAACCTCCTCAATAAGTTTTGGGCCTACTAGATTTATTTAGCCAACCTAATCCTAAGAAGTTGGAGTATGAAATATCTTCATGTACAATTCTTCACACATTTCTATATAAATACTTGGATAGAAGCTATTATTGTATAAAAATTATACCAAAGGTAGATACAGGTCCCAAATTCCTTGAATGTCAAGTGAGTGCTATCTTGAAATGTATTCTAATGTTTGGATATTCCATTCATACTAGTCATTGGTTTGATTATGATAAGTAGTGCTTAAATTTATATCAATTTTTAGATCCTTGTGAAGACTCCTCCAAAATTTCTATGTGAATTGAGGGTCATGATAAGATATAATTGATAAAGGTGAATTGTGAAGTCACACCGCATCATTAATATAGTGTCGTGAAAGATGATCAAGGGGTTGATCCTACCTTATTTCTATGAAATTTTTTGACTTGGTAAGGTGATATATAATGACCCACATATAAACATTCCTCCAAGGAGTCTTCAGATGTCCAGTGACAAAGTCCATTTTAATATTGTCCCACTTCCATATTGGTATAGTAAGAGGTTACATGACTCGTTTAGGATATATTATTTAACAATTTAAGTACAAGAACACCAAGTATCTGGAAACATAGTCCAAAATTTCTCTCTTCATACCATCCCACCAAAAATGTTCTCTTAAATCCATGTATATATTCTTATTACCAGGATTTATAATGAAATTTGAGTTATATGCTTCATCTGTTATTTTTCTTTTTAAATCATGTATGGATGGAACACAGTTTCCCTATAACACCCCTATATTTAGGTATTTCACAATTTTATTATTTATTTTCAATCTAAATAATGTTTGGGTTAAGTTTTACAAGATTCTAGGTGGTTTTGGGATGTTTTGGGAAGGTTTTATGAGGAACACTGTTTGAGCATAGTTTGGAGAAACTGTATGATATCCACTATATATTTTATGATAGATGGATAGGTCTCATGGGAAGGCACATGTTTGGCACAAATTTTTTTCAAATTATGTAGAAACTGTGTGAATTGGTAATTTTTGGGAGATTGGTAGTCAATAGGGTTAATGCATTGTTTGTCAAACTGTGTAACCTAACCATGAAATGTTATTAATTTCATCTAAAAAATAATTTGTGACCCAAAAACTCTATTAAAACCCTCATTATTAATCACTTCTCCTAGGATCTTAGACCTTGTACCTTTCCTAGTAATTTTTTAAGATTTTCGTCTTTGTGGTGCTCAATTTCAATGGATCAGAGAGAATCAGATCTTGGATATCGAAGGTTAGAGTCTTGTTCTTCCAATATCTGCTATATAATATCATTTTTCATAAAAAGAAACCCTATACCATTTTTGGATTTCTATGATATATGATTTAGTTTCTATTTTGATGGAATATTTTTAGGATTCATTTAAGGAAGGAAAATTGGAGGCCAAATATAAGAGATCATATTGTGATTCTTCATGTTGAATGCATAAAAGGTAGGTGGCTTCTCCTCATTTTCTAATTTATCCTAAAAAGTGAAGGCTCACTGTTTTACAAATAAATTTCTTTTTATTTTTCTCGAAAAACTCATGTGAAATCTATATTGGATATCCATTTTTCATGGCTGGAATAAATTCTAGAATAATGGTTGACACACACAAGGTGGTTAATAAAATGATTAAATAGTTTTGGTTTTTAAAATAAAGTATTTGGGTGTGATAAAATGGCATGAACTTAGTGGGTGTGAATTCATATTCATATGTAAAGGTTCATGTGGGATACACATGGTCATTATTCCAATTTTTTGGAAGATTGGGTTATTCCACTGAGTGTCGACTTTGGATGGGAGAGATGGATACTGTTAGTAAGTTGGACTATTCAAGGAGCCTTCAGGTGGGGGTCTTATTGGTTATTGTTATGTATGGGTGTCTAGGTTCATTCCCTAAGTGTGTTTTTTGGATTAATATATTTCACTTCACTATGTATCTATAAATATTGATCACTAGTTTTCAGAGTTCTACCAATATTTTATTTTAAATAAAATGTGAGGTAACATGTTTCATATTTTAGTGGAATTTGGAGGATCTCTTGGAATTTTACTATTGGGGTGTATACTCACCCCTATATACACCTTAGTGCATTTGTAAAAAAAATTACCATGATACATGTAAGTGGAAGGTTTCTTATTTTACCAATATAGATTCATTTATGTTGAAGTCGTGGATATCTAAAGTTCGAGCTTAGGGTGACTATCAAGTCATGGAATCTAGGGTGGTTCCACTATGGGTTCTTGAGTATTATCTGCCTTTTGTTTTATTTTCTTAGGATTATAGACTTCTATTTTATTTTATATCCCACCATTACTCTCGTTATCATATGGTTATACATTTGGAGATTACTCTGGTTTTGTATCAAGAATCATATTGTGTCTATTTCTCATGGTCTCTTGAAGGTTATTTGTTTAAGGACAAATTATCCCCTATGATTTAGTAAAGCTATTGAAATTTATTATTAGTTATTGGTTTCATGGGGATATCACCTAAGGTTAGTGTTATTTCAATCCTTCCCAAGTGAATGATTTAGGTTGGGGTCTAAATGGTTCTCCAAATTTGATATACAATATGGGTATCACCAACTTCGAGTTAGGTATGAGGATATTCTGAAGAAATATTTTTCAAGTCATTACGCTCACTAAGAATATGTATTCATTCCCTATGGAATTATAAGTGAACCTATAATTTTCATTTTCTTAATGAATCATATATTCTATAATTTCCTCAACTTATTTTTTATGGCATCCATTGAGGATCTTTTTTGTGCACTCTAGGTCTAGAAATATGCATGAGAATCACTTATTGATCGCATTGGGTTCATTTTGTGTGCACAAAATTTGAACTAAATTTTTTATGTTTGAATTTTGGATTCAAGTGGTTTGTTTCCATGGTCATGTAATTTCTAAAAGAGGTATATTAGTTAATCCTGAAAATATTGAAGCAGTTATTTCTTAGAATCCACCTAAGAACATCTTTGATATATAGATCTTTTTAGGATTAGTAGGTTTTTATAATCACTATGTCTGGGGATTTTCAAGATTCAATTCTCCTATGACTTGTTTCCATGTATGGGTATTCTATTCAAGTGGAATAAGGATTTTCAAAAATCTTTTTAGGAGCATAAGGATTGACTCACTTCAGCACCTTTCCTCGTCATTATAAAAATTGTACAAGGCTATGTGGTATATTGTGATGAATCTCTCTCTAGATTGGGTTGTGTTCTCATGTAAGGATACCGTGTCATAGATTATGGCTCATGATATTTGAAAAAAAAATTGAAAAATTATCTAACTCGTGACCAGGAATTAGTTGTGATGGTCTATGAAATAAAAATTTGGAGCCACCATCTATTTTGTGAAAATTTCACCAAGTTTGTGGAACATAAAATCTTGAAACACATCTTTTACCAATGGTATTTGAACTTAAGTAATTTAGGATCAATGAAATATTTTCATATCTTCAACATTGACTTGTTTTATACACTAGGAAAAGGAAATTTAGTCGCTCATTATTTGAGTTGCAAATCTTATAATCAGTGGTTATAGAATCTTATAACGAGTGGCATCTTATGGGAGTAATTACCAATATGTTTTTGGATTTAAGGGGATAGAATAATAATATAGTCTTCTTTCCCATTACTCTTATTCTTGATTTATGGAATCAGATCAGGGAGGCTCAGCAATTAGACCCAGAATTCCTTTCCATGAGATCAAAACATAAGCTAGGAGACTATTGAGGTCTTTATAGTGGATGAAAACTTTTTATTTCACTTTGGAAACTAAATACTTGTTTCTCTATCAGGATAAGAACATCTTCTTTCTATTTATCACCATTCAAAATGTGAAGTTTGAACAGGTATTTAGAAATTATGTAAGGTAATGAAAACCCATTTATGATGGTTAGGTATGAAATATAAATTGGTTGATTATGTTATTAGATTTATCATCTAAAAACAAGTAAAATATAAACACCAACAATCAGAATACATGTTACAGTCCTTGCATATACCCATATAAAACTAGGAATAGATTTCTATGGACTTACTCACTAGTCAACTATGAACACTTAGGAAGCATAATTTTTTTTGGTGATTCTATAAAGAGTTGATAATTCATCACATTTCATTCCAATATGAGAGTCTAAATACAGTTGAAGACATAGAAAATATTTATATCTAAGAAGTGGTGAAATTTAAAGGAGTAATAATATCAATTTTCTCTTACCAAGACCCTTTATTAACTTTTGAGTTTGGATGATCCTTACAACAATATCTTGCCACATATTTGACCATGGGAATGGCATATTATCTGCAAAAAAATGGTCAGTCGGAATGTATAAACTATTCATTAGAAGATATAATCTAAAAATGTGTCATATATTTCACTTTTTCATAGGAAAATAATTTCACTTTAGTGGAGTTTTCATATAATAACAGGTATCAAGTCATGATACAAATGGCTATATTCCAGGAATTTTATGGTTTCCCATGTTCACCCTCAATTTTTTTATGTTTCGGGCATAATGAAGGTGCATTTGGTGGGAATTAAAATTAATATTTATTTTAATTTAGAGTTTCTCGAAACCCCAATAGAGGATCTTGAATGTTAAATTTATATTTAATTTATTTAGATCTAAATTAATGATTACCTCATCTTAGGATTATTTTATTCCCTGAAAATTTTGATCTTCCAAAAAACCCTTTCGGATTACCTTCACTGTGCATTAAGGATTCAAGTATAGAATCCCACTATAAGTGGTACAAATGTGGTCCTTTGATCTTCAAGAAAAGCTAATTGATTTCTTGGTTCTAGAATATTGAATTTATTGTCTTTCTTTTTTCATCATCATCAATATAAGATCATTTTTCATTAAAGGATTTATTCAAATCTTATAGAGGAAGACAAGAGGAATTTGATATATATAGAGAGAGAGAATTATATTATGCACAAAAATTCTCTATTCTCAATTTTCTATTAACCATTTACAATTGTCATAACCATATATTTATAGAGCTAGGGTTTAGGTTAAAATATTATTTAATTTTATACCAGTCCTTAAATAATATAATAATATTCAGTAAACCTCATTCCAAATTAATAACAATATTATTATTTTATGGTGTGTGTGTGTTAACTTGTGAAATAAGAAATGTTTTTTTACCATCTTGTAAATTAGTATTTATCACTGGATGCAATCTTGGTTGGTTTGAACTTCTTTAAATTTGTTGAATACCTGAAAAAATATTTAATAAAATATTTCATTAATCAATAAGTATTTTCAATTGATAAAAAATTAATAAAATTATTTCTCATTCTTGAGAATAATATTTATTTCATTAATTAAATTCAAATAGAATTTAATCGAGATTAATAGAAACACATAGTGTGTGACCCTCTAGGATTCGTTCTCATTGGTATTAGGCTAGATACCCTAAAGTAAAATTTTACTATCTAGTAACAATCCATGGAACCCAAGAGAAATAATTTAATATCTCACTGATGAAAACCACATAAAAATTCTCACTGTGTAATATAATCCCTTTTTCTTGATATATCATCAAGAAATTTTCACATTTGTGTCATCAGCCTATGTGATTGATACATTCTTATCTGACTATCTGAAGTAAACAAACATCATTACACCATGTATAAGGAATTTTATGCAATGATTCTATTCTAATCAAAGGGACGAGATATAAGATTCGGAAAATATAGAAGGTACAAATCCTTCCTTTACTTATATATTAATAACATGTCAATTATGACGCACCAAATGTATGCTACCTCTCACCAATATAAGGCATGACTCTTTTTGTCAGTAAATATAAGTATGTGAGTTATTAAATTCATCAATTATACTCTTAAATTCTATGAACCATTACACACGATCACATATAGGAATATACGATGACCCCAAAACATTCGAAATTCCTAATGGAAGGTCTATTCTCATAATCTCCCATCTTATAGATTACCATTTGTGAACATTATAGGAAGAAGCCTCATCTACTTACGAGTACTCACTCCTGAATATCTACATACTATGTATCCTATCATAGTATGTTTTCCAACCATAAAACTATATTTAAGAATATTGTCATATAAATTCATGTTTCACAACATAGAGGGGAACTATTGTGACCTTATCGATGTGATAGATACCCTAAGCTATTATTACCTTAAATTCCTATAGAACAATGAACAAAAAGTAATAATATGTTTTATTAATATTCAATTCATTTAATATTCATGTAATAAACGTACAATCAGTTGGTCCTAGGAAACCAACTCTAAAAACTCCAAATTGTACTTAAACCAACTCTATAAGAATTTGTGTCCACTATAACTCACATTATAATCATGTTTCTTCTGATTCAATGATTTTTTGAAGGAGTTTTCCATGTTGTCTTACTTGGAAAGACTTCTCACTGAAACCTAATCTCTCTCAAAAAATACCTAATGAGATTATACTTCTAAATTATTTTCTTCATCTGTTCAAGAGAACTTGGATCTTTTGTGAGAGTCACCACTATAGTATTTTCATAATAGAGTGTGATTAGATATTTAATTCTTGCTATCATGTAAATATATTGGATTAAGTTGTGTATCCATACTACTTATTTATCTGCCTCAGAAGCTACGACATAATCAAACTCTTCTATAGAATCTATGAACACATCCTACTTTGAGAACTTCCAGCTCATAGTACCTCCATTAAATGAGAATATTTATCATGTTTTTGATTTTATATCATATTTATATTTTTGGAAACTATAATCTATATATACTATAATGACTAGTTACTCATCTACTCCATATACCAAGAACATATCCTTACCATGACACATATACTTAAAGATAGTCTTGAATACCATCCAATAGCGGTAACATTGTTCATCTAGATACTTTCTCACCACACTTAATGTGTAATTGACATATATCCTAGTACATATCATAACATGCATGAATTTCCTAATCGCTGATGCATATGGAATCCTAGAAATTCAATTTCATTCCCCATGTGTCTAAGGATACATTTTCCTAGAAATATTAATGTAATGTAACACTTGAAACAATTCCCTCTTTGATTTTTCCATACCTAATATCTTTAGTATCTTTTCAATATATATACCTTGACATAGGATGTCATTATATTGGATCAATCATGATGGATCATGATATCCACAATATATTTCACCTTCCCTAATTCCATTATGGAGAAGAATTTAATCAACCATTACTTAATAGAATGTAAGACTATTATTTTTCTACAGCAAGTAATATGTCATAGATATATACTATTAAGAAAATGACCCCACTCCCACCAAACCAATTATTGACACATGGGTCACATTCCTTATTTATGAAACCAAATTCTATTATGGCCTCATAAAATCAAATGTTCTAGGACCAAGATGTTTTCTTTAATCCAAAATGGATTTTTTTCAATTTAAATATATTATTGGATTCCTTTGGAGTCACAAAACCTTCAAGATATTTCATATAGACATCCTCTAGAAGGATCTCATTAAGTAAGATTGTTTTGGAATCCATTTTCTAAATCACATAGTTATAGAAGTATATAATGGAAAGTATAATTTTGATGGATTTTAGAATTGAAAATAAAGAAAAGTTGTCATCATATTCTATGCCTTGATTATGTTTAAACCCTTTCATAACCCAGCATGCCTTATAGGTACTGACTTGTCCATCCATGTCCATTTTCTTCTTAAATACCCATTTATAACTAATGGGATTTATATCCACTGGAGGATCAACCAAAATCCAAACCTAGTTTTGGTACATTGAATTTATTTTATAATTCATGACTTCTTACCACTTTGTAACATTTTTACCACATACTTCTTCCTTATACGTTAGAGAATCATTATTCTCAATAAATAATGAGTAACCATCCTTGATGAATAGAAAACCATATTATATTGGTTATATAACCTTTCTTATAATCCTATCGAGTACTTGTGTCTTTGGAACTTATTCTTCTTCTTCAACAGTGCTTTCTATAATTTATTCATGTACCAACACTTTTATAGCTTAAGCCTCAACTTCATAAAATTGTATATTTATCTCATTATCTATCTTATATATGTGGTCCCTCCCAAGTAATATGTCATTTTTCCACTATTACCATTTTTTTGAGCGGTCATATAGGTAATATCCCCTTGTTTTTTTATGGTGACCTATAAGTGCACTTTGTGCCTTGGGGTGAAAGTTTGTTACCTGAAGAGGCCTTAAAAACACATTTCCACCCCACACAAGTAAATTCAACAACATGGTTTTTCTTCCACTCAAATTTTCATATGTAATACCATTTATTGATTTAGTTGGTACATGGTTTAATATGTGTAATTCTATTTATAATGAATATCCCCAAAAGGATAATGGAAGATTCACATGACTCATCATTGATCTTACCATGTATAATAAGGGGCGGTTCCTCCTTTCATATACCCCACTCTATTGAGGTGTATAAGGAGGAGTGAGTCAAGATAAAATCTCAAAGTCTCATAAATAATCAATGAAGACTTGATTAAGATATTATCCACCATAGTCTAAGTGGAGTTTCTTAATCTTCTTACCAAGCTGGTTCTCAACATTATTCTTGTATTCCTTGAATTTATTAAAGTAGTCTAACTTATACCGGATTAAGTATACATATCCATATCTACTAAAATCGTCAGTAAAAGTTATTAAGTATGAGTAACCACCCCTTGATTTAATAGTAAATGTTCCATAGACATCATTATGAACTAATTAAAGAAGGTCCTTGGCCTTTTCACCTTTTCAAATAAATAGGGATTTGGCCTTTTTTCCTTGTAAACATGCATGGCATACACTAAGTGGTTTTTTTTCAAAAGAATCTAAATATTAATCTTGGTTAAATTTAGTTAGATGATTTTCATTTACATGGTATATCCATCGATGCCTAATTTTGGTGTGTTTTGAGACATGTGAAAGAGTTTCATTACAAGTTTCCATTACATGATTTGTGTAGTCAAACACATAAAGACAATTATTTAAATGCTCCTTACAATAAAAAATTATATCCATATAAGAGAAGAAAAAAATATTCCCAAATTTGAAAATAAATTAATCGGTATCTAGTTTGGAGACATAAATAATTTTTTTGGTAACAAATAGAACATAATTAAAATATCTTAAAACCATGATTATTATAATTGGAAATGTGATAAGTTAGTCACCAATAGCTACATCATCAAGTTCATATTTGTTGGATAGTCAAATATCCACCTTCCCTTAGTCAATATTTTTTAATCTACATGGTTCCTCTATTTGAATATATTTGTGATCACCACAAGATGTATCAAATACCCAATTTTGAGAAACAGATAAATTTCACTCAATAACAAACACACCTAAATCTTCTCCTTGCTTCTTAGTATGGGTTTGGTTTTTTATAAAGTGGACCTTGTTTCCACACATGAAACAAAAAAACATTATATTTTATTGATTTACATTTGATCTTTCTCTTATTTTAAGGGTGTGGAGAAGATTTGGGATTAGATATATTCTCTTACCCTTTTCTTGTTCACCATAAAGAATGGTGAATTTTCAAATTTCATCTCACTATAAACATGGTGAAGAATAGTGAGGAGATCTGGAAGAGACTTCTCAATGTTGTTCATATTAAGATTAATAAAAAAACATCAGAAGCTCTAATAGAGTGATATAAGAATGAGATCAATTCCCAATTATTCAGGGAGTTTAACCCCTATAACCTCTTATCTGTAAATTTAGACAATTAGATCAACTATGTGAGGACCAACTAGTTCACCCTATCCAAGATTTCAATGAAAAAAAACCTTAGAGATCTTAAACTTCTCTTGTATATATCTCTCTAGATATAGACCATAAAGATGCTTGATCATTCTATAAGTATCCATGTTTTTTTGAGAGTTCATGAGTTCACTAGAAATAGATGATATCATCATACATTGAATGTAAAATGTATCATTCAAATGTTTTTCATAGAAAATAAATTATTCCTAACTTTCCTCCTTAGTAGGAGTGTTAGACACTGAGGATTATAGAATGTAATATTTCCATTCATGGAAAAACACAACCCAAATGAATCTTAAACAATCATGGAGGTTAATTATAGTGAGGATATGGTATTTCTCTAATATTGATCATAGGGTAGTATGGATAATAAACTTAACATTTTCTAAAATTATAAAAATATCTAATTATTAAAACTTTTCATTATTTCAAATTACGTGATAAATAATAATGATTAATTAATTTTATTAAATATCCCTCTATTTTATCATTCCCAATAGAACTCACCATTTAACATGTAATGTATAGTTTCTAGGACATTCTAGTGTTAAGGATCCATATTCATCTTCATAAAACCCCAATAAGGGTCGATCAAGCTACATGAAGGTATTTAGGTAGGAAAGTATTTTCCAACTGCTAGCTTGAAACTCCTTGGTTACTTGAGTTTATTTCCAAATCTAGAAATTAAAACTTGTATTTCTTCAATAGTTTCATTAAAATTACATCAACTCTAGCCAGGGTTACTCCTCTTAATGTAAAATGGTTAATTCAGGACAAAATGTTTATAAGAACTCCACTTTTAAAAGTGTCCAACAAGGTTTGGTCAAACACTTAGTTCTATTAGGTTTATTCCTCATAAGTTAATAGATGGAATAGTTTTAATTAATATATATTTGAGAAATGTTGTTTATTATGCAGAAATTGTATCATGTTTTATACTTTACATGAATTTTTAATATTAAGTTGATTTTAATTAATTAATTAACCAGGTTAGATAAAAAATTTCTACATCATACATTTATTTAAATTCTTTCTTGGAAGATTAATTTATTTATTTATGTGATTGTGGTCTTATATCAATAAATTAAATAATACATATATATAAATAAATAAATAAATAACCTAATCATGAGATTATCTAACAATTGATTTGTTAAGAAAATAATAAATCAACCTATCACTTAGGGGAATAACTCCTTGTGTCCGACTTGGCATGAGTTTCATTATTCCACTGGTCCACCTGTGCATCACCTGGGCTAGCATCATTATGGTTATATCTTGAACTTCATCCTCGAGCTTTGGGATACTCCATTAATTACATGTACCTATAAATCACGAAAATTTGAGAGGAACCAAATCATTGGTCAATGGGGATTACATAAATAAAAATGGACATGTAGGTCCTATATAATAATGGAGGGAGGGGTGAAACGTAGGCCATCAAATTTAATTTAATATTAAATTATTGAAAAACCATGAAAGAAATTAAATTAAAACATCTAACTTATACACATGTCTTGGTCAATCCCATAAATGGTCATACATGAAACATATATGAAAAAAGTAAATTAGTTAACACTAATTTTTATTCATTACTTATTATTAAGATAAATTCACTTGCATTAATTAATTAATTAATTTCCTTTTATCTTAACAACCATATGAATTCATAAGGAGATACCCATTATAATTTCATACATGGAAAATAAACGGTATAAAAAATAATTAAATATAATTAAAAAAAATAAGTAAGAATTTAAAATACATTAAAACCACTATTACATTTTAAAATACAACAGGTTCCAATCAAAAAATAATGTTTTCACTGCTGAAAATAAGGCCTTTAACAACACTAAAATATGCCTTTTTCAGGGAAAGAAAGTGATGATAATCAGATCGTGATTAAAAGACTTAGGATATTTTAAGAACTAGAAAATCATTGATAAATGGATACTTTATTACTACATTAAATGTGATGATAAGGCAACCATTATCAGTACTTCTTTAAGCACTCATAAAGGAACCTTTTATTAGTGCTAGAAGTATCGCAGATAAAGGGGCATATTGCCACAATGTTATCTTAAAATTTCAACACACTTCTGTAGAAAAAATAAGAAATATAGGTTTTGAAAAAAAAATAACAAAAAAATTATAACACAAATACAAGAAAAAAACACTATATTATAGAAATTTCAAACATTTTTTTTCATAATTACATGAGTAATTGCAAATTATCACAGACATTTAAAAACATCAATGTTCCTTTTACTTTAACCCCTGACCCTGATCATGTTGTTAGTTACCAAAAAACCACCCCATATCGAGAAACATAATTCAACTGTATATGAAAATAGTTTTTATGTTGGTAATAATATAAAAACAATTACACACAATGTGTTAATTTTAAACTGAAAAAATAAACATTGAGTCATTCCATACACATCGTGTATCAGATTGGGTTGTGGTTGATTCTGAAATGATACATTATTTATTGATGTTTTCAAAAGTAGGTACTCTTAAATTGGCTCTCATATGTGGTGATAAAAAACTCACTACGGATGGGAGATAATTCAAAAAGACTTTATTTTTTAGAACAAGCCTTCAACTATCACACTACTTCTTGTTTGTCTTCAAGTGTTATCTCTGTGAAATTTAAGTGACCAAGTATAAGATAAAAATGATAAATAAATTAATTAATTAGTAAAAGATAAAATTATGATAAAATAATCGAAGATCATTTTATTTGTGTTGGATATTTGATTTGTGTTTTAAACTAAAACGACACTTTTGTATTGAAAATATGCACTTTAAGTCATACTGAACACATTTTTTATTATATTTATGCGAGTTAAATTCCTACATGTGAAAAATTAAATATGGTTTGTTGTTCTAAATTTTAAAAATAGTATGATATCATTTGCTTGTTTTTAGCTATTTAATGTGTGTTTTAAACTAAAATGCCACTTTTTTATTAAAAACACATACATTGAGTCATATCAACCACATCATATATCATATTTATGTTAGGTCAATTCCTACACTTGAAAATTGAATTATGAATCATTTTTATAAAGTTTGAAAACAATTTGATCTCTTTTTCTCAGTTTTTTCTATTTGATGTGTGTTCTAAAAAATGACACTTTTGAATTAAAAACATGTATTTTGAGTCATATCGACCACATTGTGCTTGGATTTATGTGAGTTCAATTCCAACATGTTAAAAATGAATTTAGATTATTTTCCTAATGTTTGAAAACAATCTGAGATTGTTTTTTTGGTTTCGTTTATTCGATGTGTGTTAAACTAAAATGGAACATGGATATTTAAACACTCAATTTGAGTCATATCGACCACATCATGTGTCGTATTTATGTAAGGTCAATTAAAACATGTATAAAATTAATTATAAAAAGTTTTCATTTATTTTAAAAACAATTTGAACTTATTGTATCAGTTTTGGACATTGTACGTGTGTTTTAAAATAAAATGGAACTTTTGTATTGAAAAAATGAACATTGGGTCATATAGACCACATGCTATATCAGATTGATCTTTCATAAATTTTTATATGTGAAAAATGAATTATAGATCTTTTTCCTAAATCATGAAAATAATCCAAGATGTTTTTTTTAGTTTTGGTTTTTTGATAAATAATAAACTTCAAGTTATATCGATCACATCATGTGCTGGATTGATGTGATGTCAATTCCTACATGTGAAAATTTAATTATGGATCATTTTTATAAGGTTTATAAAATAATCTGAGCTTGTGTTCTCAATTTTGTCTATTTTCTATGTGTTTTAAACTAAAATGGAACTCTTGTATTGAAAACACATACTTAGAGTCATGTCGACCAAATCATGTGTTGAAATGATGTGAGGTTAATTGTTACATGTGAAAAATGAATTATGGAACATTTAAATAATTTTTTTAATAATTAGATCTCATTTGTTTGGTTTTGCCTATTTGATGTTTGTTTTAAACTAAAATAGAACTTTTGTATTGAAAACACCACTGCGACTCATATCAACCAAAAAATGTGTTAGATTGATGTGAGGTCAATTCCTACACACGACAACAGAATTATGGATCTTTATACTAAGGTTTGAAAATATTTTGATATTGTTTTCTCAGTTTTAGAAATTTGGTGTGGTTTTTTTTCTAAAATGGAACATTTGTTTTAAAAATACGTAATTTGAGTTCTATCAACCACATTGTATGTCAGATTGTGGTGAGTTAAATTTCTCTACGTGAAAAATGAATTATAGAACATTTTAAGAATTATTGAAAATAGTCTAAGATCATTTCCTCTATTTTGGCTATTTGATGCGTGCTTTAAACTAAAAGACACTTTTGTATTGAAAAAACACACTTCAAGTAATATCAAAAAAATCGTGTGTCAGATTGATGTGTAGTCAATTATTACATGTGAAAAATGAATTATGAATCATTTTCCTAATTTTTGAAAACAATACAAGCTTTTTTTCTGGGTTTTGGCTATTTGATGTGTGTGTTAAAATAAAATGGAACTTTTTTATTGAATACACGCACTTTGATTCATGTGGATCACTTCATGTGTTAGATTTATTTGAGATAAATTCCAACATGTGAAAAATTAATTATGGGTCATTCTTCTAATGTTTGAAAATAATCCAAGACTATTTTCTCTGTTTTGGCTATTTGATGTTAGTTTTAAACAAAAATGCCACATTATATTGAAAATACACGCTTCGACTCATATCAAACATATTGTGTATCATATTGATGTGAAGTAAATTCAAACACATGAAAATGAATTATGGATCATTATTCTAATGATTTAGAACAATAGAAACTTGTTTTCTATGTTTTGGTTATTTGATGTGTCTTTTAAAATAAAATGGAACTTTTGTATTGAAAATAAGCACTTTGATTCATATCAACCACATCATATGTAAGATTAATGTGAGGTAAATTCCTATAAGTGAAAAATTAAATATAGATATTTTCCCTAATGTTTTAAAAAATACAATATCATTATCTTATTTTTGGTAATTTAATGTGTGTTTTAAACTAAAATGGGACTTTTGTATTGGAAACGCGGACTTCAATTCATATTGACCACATCATGTGTTAGACTGATGTAAAGTCAATTCCAACTCATGAAAAATGAATTATGGATCATGTTTTTAAAGTTAGAAAATAATCCAAGCTCATTTCTTTAGTTTTGGATATTTTATGTGTGTTTTATACTAAAATTATACATTTTTATTGAGAACACACACTTCAAGTAATATCGACTCTATCATGTATCATATTGATATGAGGAAAATTACTAAAAATGGAAAATGAATTATAGGAAATTTTCCTAATGTTTTAAAACAAAAAATCCTCATTTACTTTGTTTTTTCTATTTTATGTCTATTTTAAACTAAAATGGCACTTTTTTATTAAAAACATGTATTCGAAGACATATCGACCACATCAAGTGTCGGGTTTATGTGAGATCAATTACTAAAAATGAAAAATGAATTATGTATTTTTTTCAAATGTTTTAAAATAATAAAAGCTCATTTTCTTGTTTTTGTCTATTTGATGTGTGTTTTAAACAAATATAGAACTTTGGTATTGAAAATACACACTTCGAGTCATATCAACCACATCATGTGTCAGATTGATGTATAGTCAATTCTTACACATGAAAAATGAATTATGTATCATTTTTGAAACTTTTAAAAAAATATAATATCTTGTTCTTGGTTTTAGATATTAGATGTGTGTTCTAATCTAAAATGGAAATTTTGTTTTGAAAACACGATCTTTGATTTATATCAACCACATCATGTGTCTAAATAATGAGAGGTCAATTCCTACACATGAAAAGTTAATTAATGATATTTTTATAAAGTTTAAAAACAATATGATCTCATTTTATTTGTTTTCTCTATTTGATATGTGTTTTAAACTAAAATGTAAGTTTTTTTTTGAAAAACACACTTCAAATCATGTTTACCACATAATGTTTCAGATTGACGTGAGGTTTATTCATGCATGTGAAAAATGAACTATGGATTTTCTTTCTTAAATTGTAAAAACAATCTGAGATCCCTTTCTTAGTTTTGGCTATTTGATGTGTGTTTTAAACTAAAATAACACTTTTGTGTTAAAAACACACACATCATGTCATATCAACTACATTTTGTGTCAGATTTATGTGCAATCAATTCCTACACATGAAAATTAAGTATAGATCATTCTCTTAAGGTTTGAAAATAATCTGATCTCATTTACTCAGTTTCGGCTATTTAATGTCTCTTTTAAACTAAAATGAAAATATTGTATTGAAAACACGCACTTCGAGTCATATCGACCACATCATGTTTCAAATTGATGTGCACTCAATTCCTACACATAAAAAATGATTTATGGGTCATTTTCATATAATTTAAAAATAATATGATTTTTTTCCCATTTTTTCCTATTTGATGTGTGTTTTAAACTAAAATGACCCTTTTGTATTGAAAACATGTACCTTGAGTCATATCAACCACATCATACATTGGATCTATCTAAGGTCAATTCCAACACATGAAAAATTAATTATGGATTATTTTCCTAATGTTTGAAAATAATTTGAGCTTGTTTTCTAGGTTTTGGAAATTTGATTTGTGTTTTAAACTAAAATATAACTTTGGTATTGAAAACACACACTTCGAGTAATATTGACCACATCATGTGTTGGATTGATGTGTGGTCAATTCCTAAAAATCCTAGATTAATTATGGGTCATTTTTATAAAGGTTTATAATAATCAAAGGTCATTTTCTTAGTTTTGGATATTTGACATGAGTTTTACACTAAAATGAAACTTTTTTATTTATAACATACACTTCAAGTAATATCGACCACATAATATGTCAGATTCATGTGTAGTCAATTCAAATACATGAAAAATCAATTATGGATCGTTTTACTACATTTTAAAAACAATATGATCTCATGTTCTTCGTTTTAGATATTTGATGTGTGTTTTAAAGTAAAATGACACTTTTACATTAAAAATACACATTTCAAGTCATACCAACCACAATGTGCTTCAGATTGATGTGCGTTCAATTACTACATGTGAAAAATTAATTATGGATAATTTTTTTAATGTTTTAAAATAATATGAGCTTTTTCAATCAGTTATGGATATTTTATGTTGGTTTAAAACTAAAATGGAACTTTTGTATTGAAAGCACACACTTTGAGTCATATTGACCATGTTATGTGTTATATTGAGGTGAGGTCCATTCATAAATGTCTCAAATAAATTATGAACTATTTTCCTTATTTTTTAAAATAATAAGAGATTATTCACTTGGTTTTGGCTATTTGATTTGTGTTTTTAACTAAAATGACACTTTTGTATTGAAAATAGGCACTTAGAGTCATATTGACCACATCATGTGTTCGATTGATGTGAATTCAATTACTACACATGAAAAATGAATTATGGATAATTTTACCAATGGTCAAAAACAAATTGAGCTTATTTTCTCAAGTTTGCATGTTTAATGTGTGCTTTAAACTAAAATAGAACCTCTTTATTGAAAACACATACTTTGAGTCATATTGATCACATCATGTCTCAAATTATCGTGAGATCAATTCATACACATAAAAATTTAATTATGAATCATTTTTATAAATTTTGAAAAAAAAATATAAGATTTTTTTCTCAACTTTGGTGATATAACAAGCGTTTTAAACTAAAATGTAACAATTTTAATAAAAACACACATTTGATTCAAACCGACCACATCAGGTGTCATATTTCCATGTGGTAAGTTACTAAACATGAAATATGAATAATGGATTATTCTTTTAAATTTTGAAAATAATCAGAGATAATTTTCTGAGTTTTGCCTATGGGAAATGCATTTTAAACTTAAATGACATTATTATATTGAAAAACATACTTTGGGTCATACTGACTACATTATCTGTCAGTTTGTCATGCATTTAATTCCAACATGTGACAAATGAATTAATGATCATTTTATATTGTTTTAAAATAATTCAAGATCAGTTTCTCTATTTTTACTATATGAAATATGTTTCAAACTAAAATGACACTATTGTATTGAAAACATGAAATTTGAGTCATTATTACCACATCATGTGTCATATTTATGTGTGTTCAATTAATACATATAAAAAATGACTTATGGATAATTTTCCTAAAGTATCAAAACAATAGGAATTTGTTTTCTTGGTTTAGAGAATGTAATGTGTGTTTTGAACTAATGTGTATATTTAAAAAATAAGTATCACATAAAAATGATAAAGAAATTAACT
Source organism: Viscum album (assembly GCA_963277665.1). Taxonomy (NCBI): domain Eukaryota; kingdom Viridiplantae; phylum Streptophyta; class Magnoliopsida; order Santalales; family Viscaceae; genus Viscum; species Viscum album. The sequence continues at coordinate 1,266,246,812 of OY728143.1, read as the reverse complement.
AAAAATGTTGATAAAATGATTATAAAATCAACAAAATAGGTAGTAAGAAATCACCTATTCATTATTTTTATATACATTCTAACACCATACATTTTGGTCATTCGTTTCAAAACAAATTGATTTCCTCCATTATGCTTCTCCTTGAGAAATAGATAACAAACAATATATAAGTACTATGATAGTAATTCTTCACACCTCAAAAATATTTATTTCTTTATAGATCATACTTGATCACAAACATAGTAGTTAATCACCTAAATTTTATGTTAGAAAACATTGTAACACCATGTACACTTCCTAAACATATCTAAAAAAATTACTTCTTATTTTGAGTGTGTATATTATTTCAGATCTTGGTAGTATTGGAAAATTAGACACAAATAAATAATTAAGATTTTTTTTACCAAAAATTGTAATTACCTTTGTAAATTACATGTTTGGGGAAGCTATTATTTTTATGTTATAAGATATATTTCATAAATTTTCAAATATAATATCCACAATCATTGTTGGTGTCTTGTTTCGAACACTGAAAAAACATTTATCAAAATAATTAAATAGTTTTGAAATATGTTTTGATGGTTAAATATTTCTATACATACCTTAATCTGTTTCCATTTGAATTAATCCATAGGCTTTTTATTTTCATTCATCGACCTTATACCATGATTTATCCTATAATTAGTGATTTCCCAATCATAACCAAATTCTTGTTAAAACATAGGATAAAACATATAATTTGAAGATTGTATCTAAAATGTTGATTGCAGTGCATTAAAAATTCACAATGCTCATCAGGTATGGTCAGTTTGATGGATATCCATGCATTGGATTCAAAAAATAAAAAATTTGGGTATTCAAATTTATTATGATCAACATCCAGTTCTTCCTAAAAAATAATTAATGAAATAAAAAAATATATTTCATGTGATTATATTGTATATTTTAACCCCTTTATTATAGGAAGTTAAAAGAGTATATCGTCTATTTTTGTCTTCTCAAACACCTCATTTTGATCATCTTTTTTATTATACATTTCTTTCACCTATAATGAAATTTATTCTGTAGAAACGAAAAAAGGGATTAATGAATACAAATCATGATTCCCAGGGTTTTCTCTTTATATAGAAGTAATATGGATATATGGTGAAAATATGAATATTTATTAACACTAATGAACATATTAGATCATTTTTTTTTGTATACATATTATGAAAATATACCTTATGTATGTATTCACAATTGAGACTCCTAGCCATTCAAACTTAAGAATCTCATTTATAGTCTCCATACCAACCACATCAGTGATGAAAATTCCTAATATTTCTTCATCATACAAAAGGTAGGACACATCTCCATCTCTGAATGTGGTTTCTGAATGAATTTTTAATGATAGTATATTTTTTCATGTAACTAGTGGGGGAAGGTATCCTAAGAAGTTATTTTTGACTTCTTGGTCGATTCACTATATTTTCTCGATCCAACCTTCTATTTTCCCATAATTTTATCCATATGTAATAATATACCTCACTTTATAACAATTTTCATAAATTGTTATAGGTTTTTCATTTGAATTTTTCTTAAGGACATGCCTCATGTATATTTATAATATTATACAACCCTGATATGAAAGTTTTGATAGCATCATTGATTGTTGTAATGTCTGGATAATCAAGTGGAATAAGTAACTCACCACCCTTCTCTTGAGCTAATTAAATCATGACACTTATGTAATATTTTGGGATTTTTTTGTGTAGAATGTCTCCTGGGATGTTATATATCATCACCCTCACAATAAGGTGGTGTGTGTTCTTTGGTAGATATAACTCACAATTAACTTTACCCTGTAGAATTTTAGTATTGTAAAGTTATCAGAACTTGTTTGATTCAAATTGAGGAAAAGAGTAGTGAAAAAAAATTATTACATTGGGTAAGGTATGCAGTTGGGGGGAATGAATAACCTCAATGATATTAGGGTTATTTGGTTGTTTATGTGGTGTTATTTGTTCCATTACTAGTTCTCCTTGATCCTTTCACATATATTGGTCTACAAAACCAGATCTGACAGTAATATCTTACAAAGATTCTATTTTCACCTGTAATCATTTTATTATCAGATATGTGTCTTATTTATATTTTTTCATGAAATATATTCGAGCAGACACACTAAAAACTACAACTCTAATGCAACCATATTGTTTTGGCTACTTCAAAACTACTAAAAGTAGTTTTTCTTCTGGTACAATCACTACTGATTCTTGTGTCTAAACCATATAAAAAAATGTTAACATAGATAGATATTTTTATGTAATACTATTATCAATCATATTTAATTACTATTATATCAAACTTCCACATGTTTCCCATACTTATTTTATGTTTTCATCGACTACTTTAGCCTCCTTATTTATGCAGATCTCCATTCATAGTAGATAATGTGGGATGGAAGTGGCTTGTGATTTTTATTCATCAATCTTGATATAAAAAAGAAATATATACTGTTGCATATCATGTAAAACATTAATTATTGATTTAAAATTCATATCATTTTCTTCTCTATTTAATCATACCACATCCTTTCTTTGTGATATGGATACATTGGTTTTGATGAACTTTGTTTATTTTCATCACTCTACTATTTCATAAATTAATATTTTTGAATCTAATTAGATAAAAATATTTAATTTCAAAAAAAAATATCAATTAATTCCTCATAAAAAATTTCTCATCATGAAGACTAATGAAATAATTCCATGTTTTCTTCTTTATAATGTGTGAATAAGTAAATGGTGGGTGGGGATTTAGTTTCCCCTCAGCATCCCTAAGATAAAACTTGGTAAGAATTGTCTTGAATCCTCTATGGTATTTTCCCAAAGCCATTAAAAAATATTTCTTATGGAAATAAACTAAAATAAACAAACTCTGTAAGGGATCATGAAAATTAAACCAATGTTTCATCATATAATTTTTTGGTACAATAGAGAAAGTGTATCATAGAATTACCTTAATATATTACAAAAGGGTTTTTTTCATTATATGTTGGAAATGGGGCCCTGAATCTATATCAATTACACATTTATCCTCATTCTAACCCCAATATAACTAATGAACATTAACTTATTATGGTCAACAAGTTTTCCTCATTGATTCTTTCTAACCTCAAATTTTATACCCATAAATATTTCCTTAAAAATTTTAGTCCACACTGTGATGTTGGGTTATTCTTATTTTTTTCATCAACATGGTGTTGAACCACTAATAATTATGTAGTTTCAGCATCAACCACCTATTCTTCTCTGATATTAGTAACATCATATTGTGAAAAGTTCATTGTCAACATGAGTATTCAAACATGTAATTTATATTATATAAATATAGTATAGAGCACATAATATTATGAATAAAATAATAGTATATTAAAAACACTTTAACCTTATTGTATAAATTTTTTTAATTTTTTAATGTTTAAAGAGATTTGGATCCTCTATCAAGAATACAAATCCCCTCTTTTTGGTCCCCTATAATATAAAGGTTATTATCTACATTGGGATTACTGTGAAATGTTCATGATCTCCCAATAAAAGGGTCATCATTGATTGAATTTTCATCTAATCTTGTAGTTGTTTTAGTCACTATGAGTAAAATTGACTAATTATTGTTTAATAGATCAGAGACATAAAAAAACCTACACTACTTGTGATTCCATTATGAATATATCTCCCCTTTTATCTTCAATACTAAAATTCTCCTTCACAAAGCCCATTTCATCAAGTTTCACTACATATCTTTTGTCAACCAATTTATAATAGAAAATAGACACTTGAAATGTTTTATAATCCAACTCATATATCTCTTATATGATGCCAAAATATGACATATTATCATAAATTGGATTTCTATCCTTGGAAATATATATTTGCATCACATTTTCCACAAGTGTAACCCCAATATTTTTCATCACTCTAAAATCAACATGTTCTTTGGTATAGAAAATATAACCATTAATTAAAAACCATTATAAGATATAACATTTTCATCTCATCCCCTGGATATCCATCGAAGTCATTTGGTAATTGAATTTAGATTTTCAAAAAACACCTTATAAATATGATCTCATAAACATCCTATAAACTGTTGATTATATGTATTTTATATCCATACTTCATCCCTTGATGGATACAAATGTATAATAATTTCTTTTTTGGATTCAATGTGTGGATCAACATCATCACTATTATGTAAAATGTAAAGGTGGGAATTATCCTATACTATAATCATAATTGTAAGAACATATCTTCGAGAAATACCTTCTCCTATAAGGTGTCCACTATAAAGAGACTTTGAGATATAGATTATATCAATATCACATAGGTAATTGGAATAGAATTAAACATATTTTTCAATAATATATCTTTGTACAATACAACATTCTAGAAGAATTCGATTCATAATGTACCCTTTCAAAATATTCATATACCATTCAATGGAGTACATCTATATGTAATAGAAAAGACTACATATTTGAACCTATCTAAGTAAATGAATCAACAAGTGAACCATTATATCAAAGAATTGTGGTGGGAAGAACATCTCTAATTCACATAATATTACTGCAACATCCTTATTCTTTATTGGAAACTTCATCGGGTCTATAAATATACTACATATATCTTTAAAAAATATTTAGTGTCTAGTTAATTTATGTCTTACATTTTTAGGTAGATTGCAATGTAAATAAATGGGCATCGAATCATGAAACAAAACATGGCAGTCATGTGATTGTAGTCCTTATAACTTCAAATTAGTCATTGAAACAACATTCTTGATATTTGATGAATACCCCTTTGGAATGTTTACACCATTATGAAAAATTACAAATTACAAATTTTTATATCTTGATAGAGTGGAAGCTTCCAGAGGAAGAAAATTATGACTTTTACCCTTTATAAATGCCATCTCTTCACTTATCCCAATATCAATCATGTCCAACCTATCCTTGATTCCATATTTTTTTTAGGAACATTGAGTAATGTTCCAATAACACTGTCAAGTATAGTTTTTATATATGAATTAAACTAAGAAAATATATGACATAAAAATAATTTCTAGTATGCTAATTCAATGAAAATTGATCTCTTTTTCCAACCTAATTTCTTAAAGTCCTTCAAAAATGGTTTATCGAAAATAATTTCAATATCTTTTACTTTATTGAATAGTTTAACGCCTGTTAGTGGAGACAAGTTTGACCTAGATCGGCATTCCCATTAAACATTGTCCTCTAGGATAGGTATTTATGTCTTTGAGATGAAAATTTATGATGTCCTAAAAACATAGTATTTGAGGAATGCTTCAAAAGAACTGAGGGTGTTCATTCTTCACAAATGGTACACCCCATAATTCTTTTAATTCTATAGATTGAAAAATCTCCATAAGAAGACATTCATTTATAAACCTGTATAACATGGACCTCAATGTAAATTCTTCACTTATATAAGAATCATAAATTTTAAAACATGTATCCCACATCAATTTTAGATCTTCTATAAATCGATCCAAATAGACATCAATATCATTACTAGGATATTTTGGTCCATATATAAGAATAGACAACATAATGTATTTCCACTTCATGTATAACCATGGTGGAAAGTTATAATATACCAATATAACTATTCATGCACTAGGAGTACTACTCTGTATACCAAAAGGATTTATTAAAACTATATATTACACAAGAAGGATCTTTCTCAGATAATTTACAAATTTAGGATACTCATAATAAATTTTCATCCGCGGAGGAGAGTCAGTTGGATGATGTATCATCCCATATTTAATTTTTTTGTCCCCATGCCAAGTTAGTTGTCTCATAGTTTCCCGACATCCATATTTTATGCTAAATTTTGTAATGATAAGAAAGTACCAAACAACTTTTAATGGACTTTATTCATCTTTCTTGTATCGATTTATGCCACACTTAGGGAATTTTATGAGTGACTAATGGTCCTTGAGAAACAGTATAAAATCATTTGGAAAAGCATGAATTTTATTAAATGCCATACCCACTGAGTATATCCTTTTTTTAGCATCATATTTTTGGAAAGGAAGTTGATTTTATTCTAATATAATATCATTAAAGATTCCAATTAGTATTGTAAATGTGGTTTCACTCCATATGCTTCCATATTTCAAATTATATAACTTCAATACAATTAAAAATATTATGTATTTAGAATATCTGGTATACAGTGGTATCCTTAAATATCTATTTAACTTCTTAAAAAACTTTTTAAAATCACAAATTTTATCTTCAGTTTCCATTTTCATTTCTTTCATTTGATATCCATCATCATTTACAATGGTATTCACATCAAATTATCCATAAACTGTAGTTTCATCCCAATCAGTGTGCATGTTCATTTTTTCCTTATGTTTAGTCCAACATTTATATCTTTGTTCTATTTTATGAAAATTCAAATGTTATTCCAACTCTTTTGGACTAAATTTTCTTAAATAACAATAACTTAAACATAGAAAAATGATTTGATATGTGTGTCACACATTCTACATTTCATAATTGATTAACTCTTTAACTCCATCTTCGCACTATTTTTGCCTAAAATTAGTGTAAATCTATTTTTGATTCATATTAATCCTATTAGGTTCATAAAATATTCATTTTTAAAAAAAATAAATTAATACCAACAAGATACTTATAATCAAAGGAGAAAGTTATAGATAATTCTAATGGGAACCCAACATTTGAATGTTTTTGGTTATGATTCTAGAAAAGTTATCATTTTACACAAGGGTGACATGAAAACAAAAAAACATGGGTTTTACATGTTGTTTTTGGTCTAGGTTATTAATATGATGTTTTGTGGGTTAAAATGGAAGAAATAAATATGAAGACAAACAAAATTTACTTACTATTGGATTGAAAAATTACATTGTAAATTCTTTTTCTTGCTTGTCGTTTAGTTATGAACTGGCTTTAAAAATTTGTGTAAAAATATATTTTTCTCAGAAAATACAAGGTCATGTATTCACTGTATTTTGACATAGGTTCAAGGGCCATGGAATTTCATGAAATGAATGGATGAAACTTTTATTGATGAAATAAGTAAATTTGGATTCCACGTTACTATCATTTTCTATAGATTATTCTAGACAATTTATTAGATGAATACCAACAAATATATTTGTAAAATAACCCACTAACAAACCCCTATTTCAAAAATATTTGAGTTTATATCTTCATTATATTTGACATATCATACAATATCCAAATGCACTATTTAATTTCCTTAAAAACACCACAAATACCTTCGATTAACAAATATTCCAAAAAAAATAGTAAGAATGGATTTCACATCATTGAGATCCAAAACATTCTGACTCCACCTCTAATAATAACACAAATCACTATAAGTTATCCAACACATCTAGTTTTCAAAACCTTCACCAGTATATCAAAAATAGTATACTAATTCTTAATAAAACCCAAACCATATGTATGGTTAAGGTAGATTATAATAAACTTTATAAAATTTTCCAATATATTTTAATCCAATATGTGTCCAATATAAATTTGTTTTAAATTATAAATTTTCATGGGTGACACTCAAACCATTCCTAATGATACACAATATATCAAAATACTAATAATATTGTATACATGGATTCTATGTTATAAAGAATTATATTATATATAAAAAACATGAATATTATAATTTATTTAAAATTAAAGGAATAAGAATTAGAAATACATAATTACATAAAACATAATAATTCATAACATATTAATATAAAAAAATTCATATAATATTGATAATGAAATTAAAAAATTAATAAAATGACTAAAAATAAATAAGAAGACCACCTTTGTTAATGAATATTTAAATAAACTTTCAACCAATATCAAAAGGAAATTAATTCCATAATGAAACCATATTTAATTATATTTTGGTTTCATGAAAAGAAAATAATATTGAAATATGATTCCATAATGGTCACTAAAAATAAATTACACAAGGTAATGACTTGTTTTAAAAAGAAATTGTGGCTTTAATCCATGAGAGTATACATGATATTTGGAAAAAAAATGGGTATAATTTTTTGATTTTAATCAATGGGAGTATGAGGGATTATTGAACTTTGGAGTTGATTACCATCTATGAATTGCAAAAACACAGTTGACCTATCATTTGTAGTCGCCGCCATACATGATATATGGGTAGTGTTTTTATGGTGCATAGTTAGGAGTTCCATGAAAACAGAGTGAGAAATAAATATGAATGAGTGAAAATGAATGGTAAAAAGAGGGGGAGGATGAAACCATAATGTATTGAGGCAAGGGTGACATGGTTGAGAATAGGTGAGGAAGACCCAGGATAAATAAGATCATTTTCTTTTGTGTTGGTCAAACCATTTTGGAAAATTAAAAATAAAAAAAAGTTGTTTGAGGGGGAGAAACAGATCACAAGAGATCACATACCTTGATGTTAATATATCATTACAATTTAAATAAAAATATATATAAACATTAACCTAATAAAAATATAAGTAAACTCATTTATTTCAAAGAAAACCTTTGAAACCAAAAAAATAAAGAAATTTTCAGCTTTAAAAGCCTTTAAAACATTTTATTCTTAATAAAACTTTTTAAACAAGAGATGAAGGTGTAAATTTAATTTATAAACACTCCAAAAAAATAAAATATCCCATTAGAAGAATAAAATTATGTATATATGAAAATAATAATTACTTTAATATACAAAAATCATACTTTATTCAATAACAATTACTTTTACAAACTTTAAAAATACAATTTATAATTTAACTCAAGAAACAACCAACTTCAACAATTTATTTAAAAAAACATTGCAAAATAAGAATCATTTAATAAATAATTTAAGTATCATTTATACTAAAAATTAATAGTTTTTAAAATCACTATAAAATAGAAATAAATATATATATATACATGAAAACTATAAATTCATTAATCAAACACTTACAAACATTTCAAATAAAAAACATGATAATCGCTTAATGATGGTTAAATACATTTGAACATAGAATATTTTAAAATAAAATCCACTAAAATTTGGTAATATTTTAAATAAATTAATTAAAAAAAATCACAACAAATGATAACATGATATATATTTCCCCTTTAGAGATAAATTAATTAATTTAAACTTCTGAAACTGAATTTAGAAATCACAATATATTTAAAATTGGATCCCCCTACAAGTGGGTTTCGAAAATTTAGAATGATAATTTTGAAAAAAAATTATATAAAATAATGATTTTAAAATGAAAATATTATGTAAGTAAAATTTCAATTTTGAAATGAGATTCTAAAAAATCCTTAATTAAATAAATATTAATTTTTAATTATGTTGAGATTTTTTAAAATAGAAAAAAGTAATTATCACTATATATTACTATAATTGATTAGAGAAATTGAATTAAAGGAATAATGTTTAATTATACAAGGTATATAAGTTCTAAAAATATTCTCATATTTTTTGTAACTTCAATTTCATTATCACAGTCTATAAATTTATAAAATTATTCAACATATTGTTTTGTTTCTATTCATATCCTTTGGAATTGTTAACATGTATCATGTTTATTATTCCTGTTGTAATATAAATGATATTTCATTTTTCATTAAGCAAAACATTTCTAGGAAGATAAAATTTTCCATTCAAATCACGCATTAGTAAACCATTTTATAAATTTATAATTTTGAGGTACATACCATGCTCTGTCATAGAAATTATTGGTATGGGAAAACTGGATGTGAAACAGTATGGGATAGTGCTAGAGAGCTCCTGAAATTGGGTGACACATAAACTAGGAGGAAACCAATGGACATGGAGTGGGTTGGAAACACAAAAACCAAAACACAACACCATGAACTAGATGTCATCAGATCAAGACCTATTCAAGCCTTGGTAGAGTAAAGTTATAAATTAATATAATCACAAACAAGGAATCATCAATAAAGTATAAACGATGGTGGGGAATTCATCAATAGAGATCTTAAACCTGAAACCATGAGACCACTGAGCCATGATAAAGTCAGACTATCGCACACTACTGAAATCAAACAAGAAAGAAAATATAGAAAAGGATAAAAAATTAACATGACTTAGATTTGAGAGTTGATTCGGCTGAGAGAAGATTGAGGGGGAGAGGAGACAAAGATGAACTTCCATAAGAGCTTGAATGGCACGATGGAAAACTATTGACTCGGGGTTCTTTTAAAAGATTAGGGCGGGTTTTATTAGCCCTTCTAAAAAAGAACTGATAAAGATAGATTTTATCAGTGCTTGTTTAGTGCTGATAATGATTTATAATTACAATTATAAATATCTATATTTCAAAATATGTTTATAAATAAATATATTTGTAAATATTTTTATAAATATTTTTATATAATTATAAATATTTTTATATTAATATATATTTATATAATTATATATATTTAAAATATATATATACATATATAAACAAAAGTATATTAAATGTATTCATTATTTAAATATATTTATTATAATTTTATAATTATTTAAAAATATAATTATTTAGTTATAATTATAAAACAAATTTTTGGAAAAAAATATTTATATTTATCTGTAATTATAAATCAACAATTTTATACATATAGTAAATATACATTTATAAATAAATATATTTGTAACCATATTTATAATTATTTATGTATAATTATAATTATATTAATATCGTTATATATATTTATATAATTATATCTATAAGAGATATATATATAAACAAAAATATAAATATAGTAAATATATTTATTGTCAAAGATTCGAGCAATGTGTTGGGTGTGGGGTCCTTGTTTATAGTGAGGAAATGACCTTGAATACGGGGAATTGATGAGTGGGGGTGTCAACATAATGATAGGGAGGTGAAGACAAGATGTGATGCAGGTAAGGAATTCGGTGTACAGGCTGGAGTCTTGACAATTATTGGGGTGGCTCTAATTGCTGGCATAAAATTGGGGCCCATATGGCATGTTTCTAGAGTGTTTGTTTTCTTGTGTAGGTGGGATGGCGGAAGTCAGCTTAGAATTTTGGTGAAGGATTTTTTTTCTCTATTGGTGTGGGTTTCTCTAGTGTCCACTAGGGATGTGGAATGATGTTTGTTGATTCATGACAACCGTCAGTGGTATGGGAGGCTGATGGGTGTGATGGATCCTACTCGCTACGGATATTGGCAAAATAGGACACCGATGGTTTCTCAGAACAAGTCTGATGATGAATTGTTGGAACCAATAAAATACATGGGTGATGATATTGATGGCACAACAATGTCCTTGGTGTGGAGTTGGATAGATGGTAGCGTGACAACATTTGGTCTTCAGGTGTGCAGGGGATCTCGCGAGATAGTGGGCTTTGGGGTCACGTAGGATCCCATGTTGGGGCTTTAGTTTAGTTTCTTGGGGGATTCAATTGTTCTTTTTTGGCTAATGGACATGTTTTTTGGGGTCGTTTTATTATATTTCCTTTGATGGTCAACTATATTTTTAGGTGGTTCTTGTCTTCTGTTTTTTGTTTTTGGTGGTGCTTTTATGCCACTTTTATTGTGTTGAGGTTTGTCTATACTTTCATTTTCATTAATAAATTTTTTGGATCAAGTAAACTTGGATACTGAACTTTACTAGTAATAATATAAAAATAAATAACATAAATATTTTGTGTGTATGTTTCTATATAATATTTCATTAATTATGTAAATATTTTCTCTGTGAAATTAATGTGTTTTTGTGTATATATATATTCAAGTTTGATAAATGTTAAATTAAACTATAACATTATATAATATGTAGCATCTATTAATTAAATAAATTATAATAAGAATAAATAAATTTAAAATTTATATAACTATTATTATTATATAGATAATTTTAATAAATTAAAAATGAATATTTATATATGTTAAAATGGAAATGAATACATATTAATTATATAAATTACATCTGTATTAAAAACATTAAATGTTAATGAATAAACATGTATAAATAAATAATTAAAATATATAAATTACCAACATATCTAAAAATGAATAAATTAAAAAAATATTAAAAAATAATAATTAATATTATTAATGAATAAATAATATTAAAAATGAAGAAATTTAAAAAAATATTAAAAATTAATAAATAATATATATTTAATAAAAAATATAAAAAATAATAAAATTTACCAAGTAGAAACAAACTATATATTAAATACATTATATTAATAAGTACAATTCTAAAATTAATACTAAAAATGGAATGAATTACAGAAATATTATGTGTGTGTTCATTGTATATAAAAATACATTAATTACATATATTTATTTGTGAAATCAACGTTACACATGTTTAATATATGTAAAATTGAAAAATCAAATGACATTCAATTAAATGTTCATTACTCGATACAATTATTCAATATTTTTAATTAACATTAGTTTTTATTTATAAACAATTTTCACTAAATTTATGACTTATTTAATGTAATAATAAATATTTTGAATTATATAAATCATATTTTAGGAAATATTATATAAATTGGTGTATATATATATAAATATATTACTATATTAAAAATATTAAATATATTAATGAATAATTATGTATAAAACCCATTAAAATGAATAAGACTTTAATATGTTTTTAATTATTTTATTTTATTAATTTTCTATATTTATATTTAACATATATTATTTATTTTTATTTATAATTAATATATATATATATATTAAATTTATTTAATTTTATTAATAAAAGTTCCATTAATAAATTTCAAAATAATTGTTTCATTTTTTCTTTTCTAATTTTTTTTGTTAAATTATTAAAATATATTAATTTTATCTATATATATTTAATATATATCATTTAATAATATTTATAGTTTATATATATGTTAATTTATTTTATTAATTTTTAATAATAATTATTTAATTAATAGAATTTTTATAATTTTTAATTTATTTATTTTAAATTATTTATTCGTTTAATTATTTTAGTTTTTTAATACTTTTAATAGTTGTATTTTTAATTATTTATTTTTATTTGAATATATAAAAATAAGGGCCATCACTCACAAAAGATGGTGGGTTGGGTCATGTATAGGCCTAGATGGTGGGGAAGGTGGGTTGGGTCATGTAGCACCTGGCCATGTGAATTCTGTTGGGCTAAACCCTACAGGAAGTATAGGGTAGGCCAAGGTCTATGTGGGCTTGTGCGTATAAGCCCCATACCATATGGGTGTGTGGAGAGTGTATGTGGGAGACCATCCCAGCCTAAGGCTAAAGAAGCAGTCAAACATCCGCTATTTCAATGTGGGACTAACCTGTGATATTAGGACCTTTATCAACACTAGAAAATGGAATGATAAAGGATCCCCTTTATATGTGCTTTTCTCTAGCACTGATAAAGGCAAACGTTGTATATTGAGCATTTTTTAGTGGTGTTTAATGATGTAATTATCAATATAATGTAATTTAATTATTTCTTTAATTAAGAGACTACATTGTGGTGTCCCAACCCACTGAGGCATGCATGGCTTGTAGAGGGACAATCCATCACAACCCCATGCCCACCTCCAATAGACTAGGGGATGGAAATAAGCGCCAAGATGAGATCATGTAAAATGAGAGGACTTTTACTAATTTACATGTTTGGACTCACCCAACCATCTCCATGAAATAGAATAAAGAAATAATAAAATACAGTAACATCTAGAGAAATCTATGCATGAAATAACCTCTATAGAATACATCTGAGTATGGCATAATACAACCAAAGTGAAAAGGGGAAAATACATGCCCAACCAGAAATTAAGTTTATGCCTTACTACAACTAGAATAAATGAAAGGTGAGAGATCCCAACTTCTGATATCTAAGAATAACCACCATACATACACTACTAGAAAAGGAGGATTTACCAACGGTTCTGAACCATTGGGAAAGGCCAAGGAACTGTTGGCATACCTTATAGCAATGGTTCTGTGAACAGTTGGTAAGTAAGTCATTGGGATATCTTTTCCCAACGGTTTAGATATAACTGTTGGGATAGGTTAGAAAAATTAGCCTACCCTAACGGTTCCCTAAAAAGTTGGGAAAAGTTTTGTCCAACGGTTTCCACTGAACCGTTGGGAAAACCAATATTTTCACATGGTTCCCAATGGTTTCTAAAACCGTTGGGAATGTATTTTTACCAATGGTTCCCTTTGAACCATTGTTAAAAACTTTCTATGAGTCCTATGCCAATGGTTTGAAACCGTTGGCATAGGCTATGCTGTGCAAATTACATAGCAGCCCGCAATTTGAACAGCAGGCTACAATTTGCACAGCACTGGTAATTCTCCATCTCCTTTCACCTACAATAACCAACTAACACATACATATACAGAACAAATTCATACACATTTAACATATAATTCATCTGGAACTATACACATCCATAATTAAAACAGAATTCATAACTTAATTATAAACATACGTAATTCATTTAAACATACAAGTTTAAATGTGTTTTTTCTAGAAATGATGTCCATTTTAAACAGAATACATACACTTGGAGTGATACCGGCAACACCATGCCTCAGATTGAGGTGAGGTTGACTCATACACGTCACAAATGACCCATGGATAATTTTTCTAAAGTATCAACATATTATAAAACCATTTGGTCAGTTTTCCATATGTCATTTATTGTCACTTAAAATGTTGTTCATTTCAAAAACAAAATGAGACACTTTGAGTGGTGTTAGCCACACCATGACTCATATTAGGGAGGGGTTGACTCTTACATGTCACATATGATGCATTTATTGTTTTTCTAAATTTTCAACACATTCTGAATGCGTTTGGTCAGATTTCCGTATGCCATTAGTTTTTATTTAAAATGTTGTCCATTTCAAATAAACGTAACACTTTGAGTGGTTTCAGCCACATAGCACCTTTTATTGAGGCGGTGTTGACTTGTACACGTCACATATAACCCATGGATAATTGTGCTAATGTTTCAATGGAATCCGAATGCGTTAGGTCAGTTTTCCGTATGTCAGTTGTTGTTTTCACTTAAAATGGTGTCCTTTTGAAACAAAAAAGAGACACTTTGAGTGGTGCTGGCCACACCGCAACTCAGATTAAGGCGGGGTTGACTTGTACACGACACATATGACCCATGGGTCATTTTCCTAAAGTTTCAATAGAAACTGAATTCGTTTGGTCAGTTTTCCATATGTTAGTTGTTGTTGTCACATAAAATCCTATCCATTTTAAACAAAAGAGGGACATTTTGAGTGGTGTCGGCCACACCGCACCTTGGATTGAGGCGGGGTTGACTCTTTCATGTCATATATGACATATGGATCGTTGCGCTAAAGTATCAGCACAATCAGAATCCGTTTGGTAATTTTTCTATATGTACTTAAAATGTTGTCCATTTTAAACAAAAGAGAGACACTTAGAGTGATCCCAACCACACTGCAACTTGGATTGAGGCACGGTTCACTCTAACATGTCACATATGACCCATGGATCATTGTCCTAAAGTTTCAACAGAATCCAAATGCATTTGGTCATTTTACCGTATGTCAGTTGTTGTTTTCAATTAAAATGAAGTAAATTTTAAACTATAGAGAGACACTTCGAGTCGTGCTGGCCACTTCGCACCTCAGATTGAGGCTGGGTTGACATGTACACATCACATATGACCCATGGATAGTTTTCCTAAAGTTTCAATAGAATCCGAATGCGTTTAGTTGGTTTTCTATATGTCATTTGTTGTTTTCACTTAAAATGTTGTCCATTTCAAATAAACCTGAGACACTTTGAGCGGTGTCAGCCACACCTGGCCTCAGATTAAGGAGGTGTTGACTCGTACATGTCAAAAATGACTCAGAGAAAGTTTTCATAAAGTTTCAACAAAATCTGAATGTGTTTGGTCAGTTTTCCGTATGTCATTTGTTGTTTTCACTTAAAATGTTGTCCATTTTAAACTATAGAGAGACAGTTCACATGGTTCCGGCCACACCGCACCTCAGATTGAGTCTAGGTTGACTCGTACAGGTCATATATGACTCATGGATCGTTTCCCTAAAGTTTCAATAGAATACAAATGAGTTTGGTTGGTTTTCCGTATGTCAGTTGTTTTTTCACTTAAAATGATGCCCTTTTGAAACAAAAGAGAGACACTTTTAGTGGTTTCGGCTACTCCGGACCTTGGATTGAGGCGGGGTTGACTTTTACACGTCACATATGACTCATGGATCGTTTTTCTAATGTATCAACACAGTATGAAAGCGTTTGGTCATTTTTTCATATGCTAGTTGTTATTTTCACTTAAAATGTTGTCCATTTCAAATAAACCTGAGACACTTTGAGTGGTTCTGGTCACACCCAACCTCAGATTGAGGCAGGGTTGACTCTTACACATCACATATGACCCATGGATCATTTTTCTAAAGTATCAACATAATCTGAATGCATTTGGCTAGTTTTCTGTATGCTAGATGTTATTTTCACTTAAAATGTTTTCCATTTCAAATAAACCTAAGACACTTTGAGTGGTGCCAGCCACTCTAGGCCTCATATTGAGGCAGGTTTGACTCGTACATGTCACAAATTACCCAAGGATCATTTTCCTAAAGTATCAATGCAATATGAATGTGTTTGGTCAGTTTTTCGTATGTCAGTTATACTTTTCAGTTAAAATGTTATCGATTTCAAACAAAAGTGAGACACTTAGAATGGTACTGGCCACACCGCACTTCATATTGAGTCAGAGTTGACTTGTACACATCACATATGACCCATGGATCATTGTATTAAAATATCAACACAATCAGAATCCATTTGGTCAGTTTTCCGTATGTACTTAAAATGTTGTTCATTTAAAACATAAGAGAGACACTTAGAGTGATCCCAACCACAATATGACTTGTATTGAGGTGTGGTTGACTCATAAACATCACATATGACCCATGGATAGTTTCCATAAATTTTCAACATAATCCGAATAAGTTTGGTCGGTTTACTATATGTCAGTTGTTGTTTTCAATTAAAATGAAGTCCATTTTAAACTATAGAGAGACACTTCTAGTGGTTTCAGCCACTCTGTGCCTGGTATTGAGGATAGGTCGACATGTACACGTCACATATGACCCATGGATCGTTTTCCTAAAGTTTCAACAGAATAATAACACGTTTAGTTGGTTTTCCGTATGTCAACTATTGTTTTCACTTAAAATGTTGTCCATTTCAAATAAACCTAAGAAAATTTTAGTGGTTCCAGCCACACCTGGCCTTGGATTGAGGCAAGGTTGACTCGTACACATCAAAAATGACTCATGGAACATTTTCCTAAAGTTTCAACAGAATCTTAATGTGTTTGGTCGGTTTGTCGTATGTCATTTGTTGTTTTCACTTAAAATATGTCCATTTTAAACTAAAGAGAGACAGTTCAAGTGGTGTCGGCCACACCGTGCCTCGTATTGAGAATCGGTTGACTCGTACACATCACATATGACTCATGGATCATTTCCCTAAAGTTTAAACAGAATCCGAATGCGTTTAGTCAATTTTCCGTATGTCATTTTGTGTTTTCACTTAAAATGGTGTCCTTTTGAAACAAAAGAGAGGCACTTTTAGTGGTTCTAGCCACACTGGGCCTCAGATTGTGGAGGAGTTGGCTCTTACACATCACATATGACTCATGGATCGTTGTTCTAAAGTATCAACACAGTCCGAATGTGTTTGGTCAGTTTTCCATATGCTAGTTGTTATTTTCACTTAAAATGTTGTCCATTTCAAATAAACCTGAGACACTTTGAGTGGTGTTGGCCACAATGGGCCTCGAATTGAGGCGGGGTTGACTTGTACACATCACATATGACCCGTGGATTGTTTTGATAAAGTATAAACACAATATTAATGTGTTTGGTCAGTTTTACGTATGCTAGTTGTTATTTTCACTTAAAATGTTGTCCATTTCAAATAAACCTAAGACACTTTGAGTGGTGCTGGCCACATAGGGCCTCGGATTGAGGTGAGTTTGACTCGTATATTTCAAAAATGACCCAAGGATCATTTTAATAAATTATAAACACAATCTGAATGCATTTGGTTGATTTTCCGTATGTCAGTTGTACTTTTCACTTAAAATGTTATCCATTTCAAATAAAAGTGAGACACTTTGAATGGTGTCAGCCACACCACGCCTCGGATTGAGGCGAGGTTGACTAATACATGTCACATATGACCCATGGCTCATTTTTCTAATGTATCAACACAATCAGAATCTGTTTGGTTGGTTTTTCATATGTACTTAAAATGTTGTCCATTTTAAACATAAGAGAGACACTTAGAGTTATCTCGACCACACTGCGACTTGGATTGAGTCGGGGTTGACTCATACACATCACATATGACCCATGGATCGTTGTGATAATGTATCAATAGAATCTGAATGAGTTTGTCTGGTTTTCTGTATGCCAGTTGTTGTTTTCAATTAAAATGAAGTCTGTTTTAAACTTAGAGAGACACTTCGAGTGGTGTCGGCCACTCTGCACCTCTTATTGAGGCTGGGTTGACACTTACACGTCACATATTACCCATGGATTGTTTTCCTAAAGTTTAAATAGAATACAAATGCGTTTAGTCGGTTTTTTATATGTCTGTTGTTGTTTTCACTTAAAATGTTGTCCATTTCAAATAAACCTGAGAAACTTTGAGTGGTTCCAGCCACACCTGGCCTCAGATTGAGGCAGGGTTAACTCGTACACGTCACAAATGACTCATGGTAAATTTTCCTAAAGTTTTAACAGAATATAAATGTGTTTGGTCAGTTTTCAGTATGTCAGTTGTTGTTTTCACTTAAAATGTTGTCCATTTTAAACTATAGGGAGACAGTTCAAGTGGTGTCGGCCACACCACACCTTGGATTGAGGCTGGGTTGACTCTTACACATCACATATGACTCATGGATCATTTCCCTAATGTTTCAATGGAATCTGAATGAGTTTGTCTTGTTTTCCGTATGTCAGTTGTTGTTTTCACTTAAAATGGTGTCCTTTTGAAACAAAAGAGAGACACTTTTAGTGGTGTCGGACACACCGGGACTCGGATTGAGGCGAGGTTGACTCGTACACGTCACATGTGACTCATGGATCGTTTTTCTAAAGTATCAACACAGTCCAAAGGTGTTTGGTTGGTTTTCTATATGCTAGTTGTTATTTTCACTTAAATTGTTGTCCATTTCAAATAAACATGAGACACTTTGAGTGGTGTCGGCCACACCGAGCCTCAAATTGAGGCAGGGTTGAATCATACACATCACATATGACCCATGGATCATTGTGCTAAAGTATAAACACAATCTGAATGCGTTTGGTTAGTTTTCCATATGCTAGTTGTTATTTTCACATAAAATGTTGTAAATTTTAAATAAACCTGAGACACTTTGAGTGGTTCCGGCCACACTAGGCCTCTAATTGAGGCGAGGTTGACTCGTACATGTCACAAATGACCCAAGAATCATTTTCCTAAAGTATAAACACAATACTAATGCGTTTGGTCAGTTTTCTGTATGTCAGTTGTACTTTTCAGTTAAAATGTTATCCATTTCAAAAAAAAGTGAGACACTTCGAATGGTGTCGGCCACACCGCACCTCGGATTGAGGTGGGGTTTACTCTTACACGTTGCATATGACCGATGGATCATTTTTCTAACATATCGACACAATCAGAATCCTTTTGTTCAGTTTTCCATATGTACATAAAATGTTGTCCATTTTAAACATAAGAGAGACACTTAGAGTTATCCCGACCACACCGCGACTCGGATTGAGCCAGGGTTGACTCATACATGTCACATATGACCCATGAATCTTTGTGATAAAGTATCAATAGAATCCGAATGTGTTTGGTTAGTTTTCCGTATGCCAGTTGTTCTTTTCACTTAAAATCCCATCCATTTTAAACAAAATAGACACAATTAGAGTGCTACCGGCCACACCACGCCTCAGATTTAGATGAGGTTGACTCGTACACATCACAAATGACCCATGGATCATTTTCCTAAAGTATCAACACAATCCAAATATATTTGGTCGGTTTTCCCTATGCCATTTGTTATTTTCACTTAAAATGTTGTCTATTTCAAATAAACCTGAGACATTTTTAGCGGTGTCGGCCACACCTGAGGCATGGTATTACCATCATGCAAAACATACATGTCCTAGGTTTATCTTCAAGGTACTAATATCACTCATGTGTAATAGAAACCATCCTGGTAGCCCTCACCTAGAAACCAAAGCATACATCTTGGAATTTCATGTCTAAATTCCCTGAGCATGACGAGTCCGTCCATGAGTCCTTAACATGTAACCCATGTCTTATCCTAACAATTGACAAGTAAACCAAATCAAACAAGGCATAATTCACATAACATGGATAATGTACAACAAGGCTTTGTATTCAAATTAAATCATATCATCACATGCATTTGATGAGCATGAGTTAATAAGCTTACCAAGACATTCATATAATTCAATACATACAAAAATAGAATAATCATAAATAACATTTCATGATAAAAGAAATAAAAAAAGGCATGTGAAATCAAGGAGGAGGGTGGGGACTTGTTTGGGGGTCCAGGGAGGAGGGTGGGGGGGCTATCCGGGGGCTGTCCAGGGGCTGTGCGGGGTGCTGTCTGGGGACCAAGGAGGAGGGTGGGGGCTGTGAGGGGGTTGTTTGGGGGGTGTGGGGGGGGTGTCTGGGCTCCAAGGAGGAGGGTGGGGGGATGTACAGGGTCTAGGGAGGAGGGTGGGGGCTGTTTGGGGGGTTGTCCAGGGGGTTGTCTGGGGGGTGTCCGGGGGGCTGTCCAGGGGGGGGGGGGGGCTGTCTGGGGTCTAAGGAGGATGGGGGGGTTGTCCAAGGTCTAGGAAGGAGGGGGGTTGTCCTGGGAGTTCCCAAACACACAAAACTCTATAAACATGCTCAAGATACACTGAAACCACTAAAATACATCAACATCCATGAAAACATACAATATATAAAAATAACTCCAACTACAATATTATACTACAGGTCTAGATAAAACCAACAACTAGAATAGATTAAACATCAAATCTCAGAAATATTAGTCAAAAATGTAATGGATCAATTTTTCCCACATAACCATCACTATCATCACCATCATCATCACCCTCGTCCTCATCCTTGCCCCCCTCAACTCCCTCCTCCTCGCCCCCTCCTCACCCTCAACATCCACCCCGCCCTCCTCCTCTCCCTCCTCTTCCGCATCAGACTCCTCACCATCATCATCATCAGGCTAGACATCATATTGACCACCACTATAACTATCACTGGTTGCACCATATATAGAACATATTGAAGACATATATTCATCGAAAGCTGGGCTGGCATCTGGTGGAAGTGTTGGACGTAAAACTTCAATAAATTTCATAAATGCATTGTTTTCCATAGCAGATTGTTCTGCCATCTCTATGGCCCTTTTGTCAACTTTTTATACCTGTTATCTAACTTGATGAAGCTTGGTGGCACTAAAAATCATACCTGAGGAGGGCCAATACCTCGTCGGGGCTATCCTAGGTCGGCATCGTACTCTGTAAGGATGCTCCTCTCCCAACACCTAATGTAAGTGATTATTTGGCCCAAAATTGTATGGTTCTTGGGCATAAAGGGCCTCTAAAACAGCCTATTAAAAATAAAAATATATTATTATGTTACAACATAGATATTAAAATATAAAATCAACAGATTAAAACTTACAATCTGCTGCTGAGTCGGTTTTTTGATGGCACTTTCATCCTTTTCTTGTCTACTTGAGCAAAATAGTTTTTCACGAGGCACACATCCTTCAATATTCTACATTTTACTCTACAATGACATTGAAAACAAAAGTTATATGAAAAATTTAGAAAATTATTAAATAATTTATGAAACAAAATAAAGTGTAAGTCGTAAAGAAAACTTATAAACAATTTTCATACCTACTTCCTCTCATGATCGGGCATCGTAGTACGTCCCAGTGTGTGGAGGTATTTATTTGCATCAATGTTTTTTTTTATTTTTTCCAGATGATTCCTAAATAAAATTAGATAATGCGAAAGAAATTATTAATGAAAAACATGAAAGTTATTATTTAAATACCTCAAATTGAATTAATACCTTAAACTGGGTAGTTTTCCAATGAGTAATCATCTGACAATAATGCTCTATAGGACAATCATCCAGGACTGGTACTGCCTCTAAATCAGTGCCAACTCTAGCACACCAGCCAATATACAACTCATGCTTGTAGGCTCTTCAAATCTCACCTAAATCTTTTAGACGTGCCGGTCGTGCACCCTCACCATCAGGAAAATTAAATCTAAGATGACATCAAAATATTAATTCATATAAATAAAAAAATAATTCTTTTCATTAAATACAACAGATTTTTTACCCATATCTCTACCCAAGATCTATCCTTGAACTCATGTGGCAAATGTCTCCATGATATTTGGCTTACGGGAATGATGTCGGAGTATTTGGAAAGCGTTTCCAAGAAACTCGGACATTGCTGCCCTGTTTTCTCAACCATTTGGTTGTATTCATTGTAATCCACCATAACCTGTGTGCGGAAGTTCCACACTACACGCATGAATGTACGCCCCCGCCCCCGCCTCCTATCAGTAGATGTATCTATCATGAAAGAAAAACAAATATTTTATCAAAACATGTTATAATGAAAATAAATATTACTATAAAAAAATTTAGGGTTCTACAAATATACCTGCACCAGTCTGATTATTGAGCACCTCTAGATCCACAAAAACTGATGGAACACCCTATGGTGGAACAGGAGTCGAAGAAGATGGAATATAGAAGCTCGAAGAGACATAAGTAGAAGTGAAAGAAGATGGCATAACTGTATGACTGGATTATGGCTGGGGAGTGGGAATCATCATGGGATATGAAAACGATGGGTCAGAAGATGCAAAAGGTGGTGAAAACATGGGAGTCTTAAATATCCCATGTGTCCCTACGGACACACCGGGATCAGAATGTGGGAAGGATGACATGCCAGTGGGAGGTGCAGGGTCTAGTCAGGTATGTGAAGGTTCTCATCCACCTCTAGTACGAACCCTCCTCATACCACCGTCCTGAGTACTAGGACCAATACTAGGCTCCTCGTCAAATAACTATCGACGTATAGGTGGATCCTCCAAAAATGTTTACAAAAAAATTAATCACATGACATTATAGATTCTTTAAATATATATATATATATATATATTTGAAATAAAGTACTCACTATAGGCATTAATGGTGGAACACCCATATGCGTCATTCGACGATTGTTCTCCATCATTTGTTTCCTTCGCCTCTCTTCAATTGGCTGCATTTCCTGCTTTTGAAAAAAAATATGTAATTAATTAGAAAAGGGAAACTAATGTGTAACCCAAAAAATGAAATATATGAGGGAATAGGGGGATTCATTGGTAATTTAGCAATCAATTCTTTTAGAAGATCTTGAATGGATTTAATAAATCATACAAGTTGTAATGTTCACCATGTTAGAAATATTGTTTGACTAGGTTTGAATACAGTTCGATTCCAAGTTAGAAAATGCAATTCAAATAAAACTGCAACCAATAAACATTGAAAATTCACATAACGTTCAAGTCAGCTAAAACATATTTGTGATCAATACTAAATCAATTTGAATATTACCAACCTTAAAAACCCAACTCTATGTAAACCAAATGAATTGAGAACATGGATGAATGATTCTATATATTTTCAACCACAACTTCAGGTTCACAATAAACTATGAAAATTGAGATATTGGATTCATAAAAATAAATAAATGGATTGGTTCCAATGGCACTTGGGATAGTGTCAATTCCATCATCACCATCATCAAAAATATGTCATGGAATTACTTCAACTATGACACCAAATTCAGGTCGAAGTAGGTCTTTGACATAAAAAACTTGTTTAGCCATTGATGCCAACACATATGGTTATTTGGTAGTAAGAGTGCGAGTCATATTAATTACTCAAAATCCACAATCATCAATAAATGTGCTATGTCTCGTCATCGAATCAAACCAATGGCATTTCATCATTGTGACTCGTCCATGAGAGTAATAATCCAATATTATTATTTTCTCAACGAGTCCATAATAACCCACATTTTCAAATCATGGTCTACTATATGATGAACTGGAATAAAAATATTTTGTGGCAGTAACCATAACACCATCATGTTGTGTTCTCATGTTATTTTCTCATTTAGTGACAATAAATTTGGACCCATTGATAAAAATTGATTTACAGTCGCGAACCACAGTATTAGGACCAAAATCCAAAGCTCTTATTTCCTTAGAGACAGAGTCAGCAGACAAACTCAATACCTACAATATAAATGACTATTAAACTTAATTAAATATTGATATAATTGTTTTAAACAGTAATATTTTTACCTTCAATTTTAACCAAGCAGAAAACTCTTTGTTATGAAAATTCTTCCTCCTTCTCAAATATAAAGAATGATTCTTTCTATTTATCATTGTTTTATGTTCCCTGTAGATAAAAAATATGAATATTTTAACAGATATATATGTAAGATATATATATTCAATTTAGTTACCTGATATAGTCATCGAACAAATCACAGTTGAACAGAACTGTGTGATGTGCCATCTCCCGCTCTTCATGGCCTAATGTCTTCAATGTATATGATCCATGAATACCTCCTGTTTGAGGATATGATGGAAAACTGGGTTCAATTTGCTCATATTATTCTTCTTTATTTCTCATTGTTATGTTCATTATTCTTATAAGATCAGACAAATACGTTGAGAAGAAATCAATACATTCTTGAGCCAAGTAACCGTTCACGATAGAACCTTCGGGATGATTCTAGTTTCGAACATAAGACTTTAATGTGTACATATTTCTTTTAGTTGGATACATCCAACGAAAAGAAACAGGTCCTACGAGAAGTATTTTAGTGGGAATATGGATAGTCAGAAGTAGCATGCATGTGAAAAATGATGGAGGAAATATTTTCTCCAACTCACACAAAATTAATGGGGCATCTGTCAACATTTTTTGCAAGAAAGACTTGGAAAACTTCTTAGAACAAAGATATCTAAACAAATGGAATAACCGAATAACAGTCACCCTTACATTATGGGACAAAATATGATGGATTTATATTGGAAGCAACTCATGCATTAGAACGTAATAATCACGAGTCTTCAAAGATTTTAGCTTCAACTCTCTTCTGTTGACCCGTTTAGATATGTTTCTTGAATAGCCATCAAGAACTCTAATAGTCTATAATACTTCCAGAAATTGTTTTTTTCGTAGGTGTCATCACATAAGAAGCACATGGAAGTTTCCATTTATTTTCACTGATATGCACAGGATGCAATTCTGGTCTGATGCCCCAATCTACCAAGTCATGCTGAGATCATAAATCATCTTTTGTCTTCCCCTTGACATTTAGAAGAAACGAAAGCAACATTTCGCATATATTCTTTTCAATATGCATTACATCTAAGCAATGACGTAACAAATTGGTTGACCAATAAGGAAAATCAAAAAAGATACTCCTCTTTCTCCAATTGTAACAGGTTTCAGTGGAAACATTCTTTCTCTTTCCAGATTTCATTTGACCCTTCCTGAATGAAAAACTGAAATCTTTCAATTCATTAAGCACATCAGTTCCATACATACATTGAGGTGGATCATCGGTCTCTATGGTATTATCAAATCTTCGATGATTCATTCTATATGGATGATCCTTTGTAAATAATCGTCGATTTCCCATAAAATTGAAACTATAGGGATTTTTCAGTCTTCCGGATCGTGTATTCTTTATACAAACTGGACATGACAGTTTTCCCTTCGTGCTTCATCCAGACATCATTGCATAAGCCATAAAATCATTGATCATCCACATAAGCGCATCACGCATCTGAAATATGTCTTTCGAACATGCATCGTATGTGTGTACACCCACATCCCAAAGAAGTTTCAACTCTTTTATTAAAGGTTTCATGTATACATCAATATCAATTCCGAGATCAGAAGGACTAGATATGAGTATACTCATGAAAGTGAAAGTTTTTTTCATACACAACCATGGGGGAAGATAGTAAATGTTTATAAAAACTGGCCATGTGTTGTGCGAAGTAAGTATCTTCCCAAACGGATTAAAACCATTGCAAGAAAGACCCATCCTCACATTATGCATGTCAGCTGCAAAATCAGGATGTTGAGCATCAAATCTCTGCCATGAAAATCAATCAGCAGGATGAACCAACTCATCATTAGTCTTCTTTCTCTCAGTATCATGCCATCTCATTTTTATTGATATGTCATCAGACATAAAAAGATTCTGAATTCTGGGGATCAATGGAAAGTGCCACATTACTTTTTGTGGAATGTGGGATGGTGTTCCATCATATTTTGACTTCCATTGGGATGTTCCACATTTTATACAATCATTTCATTCAGCAGTTTTCTCCTAGAATAAACTGAAATCTTTCGGGCAAGCATGAATTTTGTTTCTTGAAAACCCATGTTCCTCAACTAACTTTCATGCCATATAGTGGTTTGAGGGAATATCTACATCATCTGGAAGTAAATACTTCAAGAGGGTAAGAATGTAATCGATTTCTGTATTAGAAATACCATACATAGTTTTCCCATGAAACAATTGGATTAAAAATTTCATCTTTTTCATTTTATCGCATTGTCGATATACTGGAGTCATGGCAGCATCATTCAATTTTTTTACCCTATCAATATCATCATTTTCACTAGATGCATCATTTGTCCTCATATCGAAGTCTTCTTGAGTCAAAATCCTTTCTTTTTTATAATGATGAATAAATGGAAACCAATCATCTAACAAATTCTCCATTCCAGTCCTTTCATTTCGATCATCACTAATTTGAGATTTAATTTTATCCACATTTTGATACCACACAAAGTAGTTTGCTTAAAAACCATATTTGGTTATGTGGTATCTGACTTCTTCATAGGTCAACCAAGGTCTACCAACACAATTGGAACATGGGCAGTGTATGCGACCACTATCTGAAGCATTGTGAAATGCAAAATCTACAAATCTCTCCAAATGTTTTTGAAAATAGCTTGAGATCCGATCAGTTTCATACATCCAACTTATATCCATTCTGTAAAAAGAATTTATTTAAGTTATTTTGTCATAAATAATTCAATAGGATTGAAATTTAAAAGAAAATACATTTAAGTAAATGATAAAGGAAGAAGTTTCTAGTCAATGTATTGAACTATTAAAATAATGAAAAGAACAAGTACTCAAAAATTAAATTAAAATTTATTTATATTCATTTTCATTAGGTCTATAAGAGGCACATTCCCGAGGTCCCATTATGCATTTTAGGCATCCCAAATCATTCACTCATGTTCAATAACTCATTATTGGAACCTCTATGGCCATACCTTTCATTACCCAATTACTTCCCCAAGTCAAGCACACCCCATGGGTGAATAAATTTTAGTCTTCTACACTAATAGGTTGTTCATGGCTAGTAAAAATATTTAATTTCATAAAGTATAGACAAAAACATTTATTTTAAAATTTGAGATTAATAATAAAGTATGTCAATGATAACAACATTGCTGAATTAAACTTGTGACTTATCTAGCATTTTTATGGATGTCTACACATGCTAGCATGGCTAGTGAAAAGCACCCCACCCACATAAAAGTGAGTATTGTCCAAGAAGGACACATAATATACAATGTAAAATGAGAACCATATTTAATTGAACCTAAAGTTATATTAGTACAGTCATATTGGGGGAAATGGAATATATGATCCTGGTTAACTGATGAATTCAAAAGCTCGTATTCCATATGTTGGACACTATCTAAGGTAAGAAATCATGTGAGGATGGGTATACATCATTCAATTTCTTACATGCTAGTGGGAATGAAGGCTTGAATTAATGACTTGAGTTCACTGATTAAATGACGGTATATGTTTCATAGGCTATGTAAATAGAATGATTAAATAAGGGTAGAGGTTTCATACACTTTCCATGGTGGGGGGGTCTCCGCTGATTTAGAAACTAAAATAAATTCCCATCATATGTATCAATAAGAAACATCAGCATAAAAAGAAACTCCAAATAAAAAAGGACTAAAAACATCAAACATTTCAAGAATTCAATACTATTCATAGTTTATCCACATGTTTAGTAGTAATTATATGTCTTAATCATGAACCACCTCTACAGCTTCAAGTTTTCAACAATAAATATAAGGTAAATATCTCAAAATATCTTTAAAACAACTCATTAATAGGCTCAAAACATAAATATAATCTTGAACCAACCATGGAATCTCTTTCACAACACATTCTAACACCACAGTTATCTCATGTGTTACTAAATACCAGACATAGTCACATAACAAGTGTACTATAACAAATTACATTACACAAGCCTTATTAAAAAAATTCTCATTTTAATAAAACACTTTCCTCAAGATTAAATCATTTCTGAAATATATTTCAAAATCCATTTTAAATAACCTATGTCTGCCTTTACCAACAGTTTAATGAAACTGTTGGTAATGGCCTCCTTGATGAACCATTAGTATAGGAGCATTGGGAACACCCAGATTTTCAGTAGTGGATTCTACTAGATGAGGTATGAGTCCACTAGTGAATCATAAATCTAGATTTTCCCATCTAACTATATAAGTCACCATGACTAGTCAAAAGAGGTGAGTAAGATAATAAAGTTATGAGGATCACAATGAGGATCCTTATCAATATCAATCATATTATTCATACCTCAAATCAAATCTCAATCTCACCCTAATCTCCATCGATGTGAATAATCCCATTTTCATCATCCATCAATTGTAATTACAAGAATTGAGCAAGTTACATTAATGAATTATTACAATTTAGTATCTTCATAAAGTTGCAACTGAGTGGTAAAAAATCTTCAATTCAATTCAAAACCCCTTATTTAATTCAATATTTAGAAAGGTTATCTATACCAACTTTCTTCCAAAAACTAACATGTAATTATAAACAGGCCTTTAAAAACTCCTTTATTTCAAAACATCCCAAAGACATTAAAGGATGTTTTACAATTAAAAATTCTCAATATTAATTCAAAACATGGGATTACAACCTATTTCCACATGAATAAATATCTAATTTAAAATTATCAAAGAAATATCATTTCAAAAAAAATCATTCTAAGAGGGTTCATTGTCATTTCACAAATTAAATCATTTGAAACTACTTAGAAAACATTAAATAGGTCAACTCATTTCATGAAAATCAATTTATTTCTTTCTTTGAATAAAAACTCAAGACAAAGACTCAATTTCACCAATTAATTTTTTAAATATTCTTTTAAAATAAATATAAACACTCATGGAATTAAATAATTCATAAATACTTGAAAGATGTCAAAATTATAGTCATCAAATTCATGAATTGTTCAATTCAATGAGAATAGGGTTAAATAATATTTCACAAGTAATTTCAAGGAAAAAATTCATATAAACTTTGCTAAAAATTAATAAACACATATAAATAAATTTCCAAGTAAAAATTAATTACAAGATGAAGAAAAATCATAAAAACACATACTTAAAAAATCTAGAATCCAACCATAATTAATTTGAGATGTTTCTTCTTAGATGGAGGGTTAAAGATTTAATTAATTAAATGGATTGGAATGGAGAAAGTCTAGATTAAATAAAAACACAAAAAAATGATATACACATCAAAATCAAAACTTAAAACTTAAATATTAGATGAATAAAAATAAAAACAAGGTAGCACTTAAATAGTTTATGTGTATAAAGAATAAAATACCTGATTTGAGATGAATCCGATGGAATTTCAGCGGTTCTGATGGGGTAAGTCATGAGATGAGCTAAGTTTCTGCAGATTTAGGGTTCTGTTGCGAATGGGGGAGAGGAGAGGTGTGGCCGACTATATTTGGGGTAAAAAGTTACCAACGGTTCTAGAAAACCATTGGTAAAGGGTATCCCGGCCCTTGTTTACAAATGGTTTAAGCAAACCATTGGTAATGAATCATGGGGAAAACATCCCATTCTAGTAGTCATGGCCTATTCACCTAAGAAACACTACGCCCCACTGATTTCACCGCTAACCTTGTCATCTTCTACATAAGACATGATAAGTAAGTGAAAATCCCATGTAGGGTTGAGTATATACATACCTAGCAGGACACCCCGAAATCCAAAGAGGGAGAGATAAAAGATATGATAGAAGTAGTCATCTCAACCTAAATAAAGAGTCATATGAAACCAAAATATATATATATATACATTATCATAAAGAAACCTAGAAAATAGAGAAATGGGATCTCCATATCACAACCCAAACTAGGATGATGAGTCCACCTACAACTCCAAAGGTCCATCATCGATGCCCAACATCTCTTATGTCTATCCAAATAATTCATGAGGAGAACCCACACCATGCCGTTACTCCATAAACAAGTAGAAAATATCCAAAAAAGGACCTGTGGCCAAGTACGATGGGGTAATTCCACTCAATAGATAGGTAGAGGACCCATTCCCTGATGCAACAAGGGGATTCAACACTATAGATGGTTAGATGACCCTCTCCCTAGTACGTTAGGGGGATTCCACATAGTATATGGATAGGGTTCCCACACCCTAGTGTTAGGGGGATGCCACTCAAAGTTTATAGGACCCATTCCCTAATGTGTCAAGGTGTGACACTTGGTAGAAGTCAATAGGGGACTCACTCCCTAGTACATTTGGGTGGTTCCACTTAAAGTATAGAGGACACACACCCTAGTGCATCTGGGGGTGTCACTCAGTAGATGTCTATGGAGGACATGAGACCTTCTATATCAAGGGATGATACTTAGTGGGTAGAGGACTCATGCACTAGTACCATAGGTGGTACCACTCAACTGATGTAAGGAGTATGGGGACTCGTACCCTGGTATTACAAGGGGGTTGCAAACCCCGGCCTCTCCCACTGATGATCATGCCCAATCACTACCATCGTAATGTTTCAAATAAAGAATTTTCATGCTCAGAATATTCCACATCATATCTTTAAATCCACTATAAATGCTTCCATCAGATTCTATGTGGAAAAATACTCAGGATAGGCTACTCATGGTCCAAAAGATGAGCCTAAATAAAGTAGATATGATAAGAATAAGGTCTTGAGGGAACTACACGATGTATATGTGTCCCAAACGGTGTGTGGGCCTACCTTGCTATCTGGAATTGTGATACTCGAAACATATCTTGGAAATAATTTCATTGTACATGGCATGTATGAGATCCATACAGCGTGACTCAGCCACCTAGGGTCTTCCTGTGTACTCTTAGGTATTGCTCGTCTTCTATAGGTTATGCTAGTGTTCCTGACCATTCCCAGCTATCGGACCATGTCCATGTACACCTAGAGTACAAGTCATGTCCTTTCAGATGGGGTACTATGTGTTTACTATCCAAAACATGGCTTGTCCACCTGGGGAGTTTAATGTAGTGTGTGGGCCTGACCATACAGAATGTTATCCTTATTTTCCCCAAAACCCTAGCATTGTAGCCAGGGGGCTACACAGCTTGTGTCCTTAGACTACACAACATGTTGTCCATTTTTCTATTAAAACTCAAGTTCTCTATTCGGTTCTCTAGATCTAGCCTATCCTCTGTGATTTCCACTCATTGACCACTTGAAATCCCCCAAAATCGTAGGTAACCACATTGGCCATCAATATCTTGGACTTCGGTGGCTAAAAATCGGAATATGGCCACCCACACAATGACTGTAGCACCTCCCAAAATTTTTACTATTTCCTTCCATTGTTGCTCCAGATCCTGTATCCATGGAGGTCTCATTTTCATTTTAACACCCAAGGTTTTTAAAATATAACACTAGGTTTTATAACATAAGTTATATGCAACACTAACTAAATCAAAAAATGATTATTTATATATGACCATTTTAACCCTTTTATTTTTTTATATGATTAGTATTAACTATTTTATGAAATATATATATATATATATATATATCCTAAATATAATGATAAATTCTTAGTAAATAATCAATCATTTTTTTAATTTCATTTTATTCTTCAAAATATGTTTTCTTCAAAAATGATTTTTATTTTTTTTAAATCAATACTATAATTATTTTCTAGAATATTCAGAAAATGTATTTAATAAAATAAGATCCATTTTTTATATCAAAATATAAATATTAATATAGGGTTAAATTTTTTGTTTTTTTAGAAAATATAGATTTTTCAGTGAATATTAAAAAATAGGGTTTTTATGTAAAATTGTCATTTCTTTTTATAAATGAATTAATTTAAAAAATTATTATAAAAATTTTATTTCAAGGTAAAATAACTATTATTTAGTTATATTAAAATAAATTAATTACGATTAAACCATATTTATACCAGATTTTAATACAAGTTTATTTTTAGAATTAAAAAACACATTTTTCTAAAAACTCTTTTAAAATGCATAATGTTTCTTGAAAATAATTAATTAAAATAAACCCATAATGTAAAATTAACTAATTGAAATTTTTATATTATATTTATATATATATATATATATCTTTATGAACTAAAATTCATATAAATAATATTACTAGTTATAGAGTTCAAGTAAAATTATTTTTCCTTAAAAATTGTATTTTTTTAGAAAACTGCTTTCTATCAAGCTTATTGGTTTTATATTAATTTAAATTATTCCTCCTATATTTATTGGTTTTGATAAAATTTATTATATATTTGTAATCATCACAATTAATATTAGGTAATATTTTAAAGCAAGTTTTTGAATAACATGAATAGTAACTATAATAGATATTAATTAATATAGTAAAAGGAAAATAGGTTAATTCGGGGTAAAAACAATATAATAAAGAAAAAATGTAACCCTATTAGAATGAATATTTATGTTTTATTTTAATTGAAATTTGGATTATATTTATTCCTTGTTTTTTTACTTTATAAATGATTAACTAATCGGTTTGATAAAAAATTATTTTGATAAAATGAAATGCAATTTATATTTTTGTGTAAAATAAAAATTCAATTAAGGAATTAATTTTCATGAATTAAAAGATTTTTTAAATAAATACTATTTTAATAAAATATTATTGTTAAAAAATTATTAAATATAAATGATCATATAGTTTTTATGAAGTCAAATGTAATTCCTATAAGGGTTCAAAAAACTATTATTCTCAAAAAACCTGGCATTTCTCGATAAATGTTGATTATTATTTTAAAAGTGAAAATTAAAATTTTAAAAAAAAATATTTTAACAAAATTAATATATTTTTTTGAATCATAATATCAAAATTATCCAACGGTTAATGTTTCATAATTTTCTGAGACAGTCAAATTTTCGGATAAAAATTAAATACGATATAAATATAAAGAACATATTATGATATAAAAATGGCCTAAAATAATTTAATAAGTATTATAAATGGTATCCGCGACCAAATATATGTTTCCCATTTAAAATAATGTGATTTTAAGTTTATTTTATTAAATTTATAAATCATTTATGAATCTTCCAAAACCTATAATATATTTTATGGTTATAAAATAATTTCTTTAAAGATGTGACTCACTTCCACGTTATTAAAGGTATTATTTTGATAATTTTGGATATTTTAATTATATAATAATTAAAAATACCCCACTTTGGAAGAAACTATGGGAAATACAGTGGGAACATTTTTCGGTTTGATTACTTTATTACATAAAGTCCAAAACCTATGTTTGAGAAATAGTAAAGAGTTCCCCACTCATTTACAATATAAAACCACCCAATATCCCAATTATAATCACTCAAAAAATGTGGATAACATCCTTAATATTCCCTCACCACAGTATATTCCTCCCAAGGTTCCCCAAATCTCTCAACAAGATTCTCCCAAGAATTTCAAATCACTATTTCAAGGTAAGGGATCTCCCTCTCTTATTTTTATTCAAGCACCCCTTTTATGTTATGCCTCTAAATATCCATTTTTTATTTTTTGATATGTTATTATATATACCCCTTACAATCCAACTATTTTATAAATTATTATATTCCCCTTTTACTCTCATTAATCCCTCCCATTAACCTTTATGTACACCTGTTCCATTCTGAAATTTAGTAAGGGTTATTTTCTTTCTCTTATTTATTCAAGTATCTTCTTTACCATGTTCCTTTTTCTATAATTCATAATGTTAGTATATTCTCTTACATATCCCCCTTACTACCCCTATGATTCCAAAATTATGATAGACCCCATTCATTCTCCTAAATCCCTTCCATGAACATTGATAGGCCCTCGTTATACTACCAAAATTCCACCATGATTCTTCATACCAAACAACTATACATTGAATACCCATGAAAATTTCCTATCAAGTTTGTTCAACTTTATGAACTTATACATATTTGATTGGGAGCTTACATGTATTTATTACACACACATTAATTGTGTAATAAAATATTATGATTAATGATTCCATGTTGTATGATCTATGTGGCACACATAAGCATGAAAATTAAATGAAAGTGATGAGTGCACCCATAATTTTATAGCACTCCAATGAATTAGGAAATGTTTTCATCTCATGAGATTTCATGCAAGGGATTAGGGAGTGAACCTAACCCACCATAGTTTATTGTTTAACATTACTTCTTGGAAGTTAGCCTTGACCTATGTTAATGATGTTGTGTATTAAGTTTTCACCACATTTCCCATATTTCCTTTATGATTTTCATGATATAAGAGGCCTAATTGTTCATGTTTATGATTATCACTCCTTTTATGCCCCATTAATATTCCTATTGACTAACATGTATTAATTTCTTTATTTTATTCCATTGTTATTCCCATGTTGGTCTTTATAGCTCACCCCTTTCTTATGTATGTCTCTAGGTTATCCGATGCAGTTTTAAGTATGATCATGTTAAGGAAGTTTTCAATAAATATGATATTTTTCATGTTTTAAATTGTTCTGTAAAGTACCTAATTTCTGAATACACTATAATTCTTGATCTTCTAGATTTTTATGTTAATAATATGTAATAAATCTAGAATTAATTTGAAATAGATATTAGGGTTTTCAGAGTTGGTATGAAATAAAAAGTTTAGTTATTTTTTGGGTTTAGGATTATAAAACTCTGTAGAAAGACTATGGGAAAAAATTAAGTATAATAAAACATCCCTAAATTTTGGTAAAGTATAGAGTAAGTGGTTTGTCAAGAAAATAAATCCCAGTATAGATACTATAAGTGGATTTGGATCAGTCACAAATTTACATAGGGGTAAAACCCAAAAACACCATGTTGAGATAGACTTTAATGAGAACTGGTTCCCAACAATAGGTCTTGTTTCACAGTTGGTTTGACACTACCAGGGGATATGCTTTGGTAAATTAACAATCTCATTATAAATCATTATTATGGGAATAAAAATAACCATAAGTTTCTATGTTAAAAAATATATCATGGATAACATAGATTTAATCCTATAAATTCATAAGTTAAGGAACTAATGTCATTTTTATGTTATCCGTTTAATGGTAATTGGATTCTCATTTGGGTGTTTAATGGTTTAAAAGTACTCATCGTTTGGATAAAATATGATTTTATAGTGAAAATTTATTAAATAAAGATATTAAGCTTTTAAAGAAATATTATTTATGTATGTTCTTGTATAGATGTCAAAGTAATTCCTTAATACTAGTAAAAAAATCTTGAATCAAAAAAAACATTCACATTATGATCATTTCCAATGAATTGGTGGTCATTCTTCCATCACATATTTATGGTTTTGTGTAAATTTAATTTCACTTGACAATGATCTATATCATAATAAATTAGTTATTTGGTGTTAGTTTTCTCTTCCATGTCTATGTTATCACTTCCTAATAATGTTTTCCTACATGGAAACCCATTTATGTGATGACTATCCTACATCCCTTTCTCTCTTTTCAAGAGGATGTTTTATTAACCCTTTCATGATGTGGATTTTCAATAAAGATATTTTCAAGTGTCCAAAAATTGATTACCAAGTTAATGTTTTAATTTCAATGAATAAATTTATTAAAGTGGGGAGAATGTAATGACCGTATTTTTTAAACGAGAAAACTATGTTTGATAGCATATGTGATACGAAACACTAAACCAAAACAAATAATGAGTACGTAAATATGAAAATATTAATCATTCCTTTAAATTTTCATGTAATAGTAGGATTAATATTTTATCATATATATATATATATACTAAATATATTGGTAAATTCTTTGTAAATAATAAATCAATTTTTTTGTTAATGTCTTTTTTTTTCAAAATATGTGTTTTCTCAAAAAATATTTTTATTTCATTATATGAAAAACAAATATTATAACTATTTTCTAGAACATTTATAAAATGTATTTGATAAAATAAGATCCATTTTTTATATCATAATATAAATATTAACATAGGGTGAATTTTTTTATTTTTCAAACAATATAGATTTTTTATTGAATAATGAAAAATAGCATTTTTATGTACATTTTTAATTTATTTTGATAAATGAAATAATTTAAAAGTCTAATTATTATATTAATTTTATTTAAAGGAAAACAATATTATTTAGTTATATTAAATTAAACTAATTACATTTAAATAATCTTTATACTGTATTTTAATACAAGTTTATATTTAAAATTAAAAAATGCATCTTTTTGAAAACTATTTTAAAATGAATATTGATCCTCAATTAAAATTAATTAAAATAAAAACACAATGATAAATGATCTAAATGACTTTTTTATATTTTATATATCTATATATGTATGTATGTATATATATAAGTATGTATATCAATATGAATTGACATTCATATAATGAATATTACTAGTTATAGCGAAAAAGTAAAATTATATTCTCCTTAAAGAATGTATTTTTAAGAAAACTAATTTCCATCATGCTTATGGAATTTATACTAATTTAAATACTTACACCTCTGGGAATTTATTTTGATAAAATTTATTCCATATTTCGAATCATCACAATTAATAATATTTAATAGTTTTAACCTATTTTTTTACAATTTGAATAGTAACTGTAGTAAATATTAATTACCACAGTAAAAGGAAAATAGGTTAATTCAGGGTCAAAAAAATAACAAATTCAAGAAAAAAGTATAACACTAATAGTATGACTATTTATATTTAATTTTAATTTAATATTTGACTATATTTATTCCTTATTGTTTTTAATTTATAAATGATTAAGTAATTAGTTTGATAAAAATTATATTATGATAAATTAAAACACAAATTGTATTTTTGGGTAATATTAAAATTCTATTAAGGAATTAGTTTTCATGAATTAGTTGATATTTAAAATAAAAAATAATTTATTAAAATATTATTATCAAATAATTTTTATTAAATATAAACGATCATATAATTTTTATGTACTCAAATGTAATTTTTATAAGGGTTTGAAAAACTTTTATTATCAAAAAGTACCAAGTATTTCTCAATAATTATTGATTCTTAATTTAAAAGTGAAAATGGAAATTTTTAGAAGATTGTTTTTATAAAAGGAATATTATTTTTGGAATCAAAACGTCAAAATTAACCAACAGTGATTTTTTCATAATTTTCAGAGATAATCAACTTTTTTAGATGAAAATTAAATAAAGTATAAATATATTGTCTGTATTATGACATCATAATGACAAAAAATGATGTAATAAATATTCTAATGATATCCAATACAAAATATATGTTTTTTATATAAAAAAATTATTTTAGGTTTATTTTATAAAATTTATAAAGCCTTTATGAATCCTCTAAAACCTATAATATATTTTAAGGTTTAAAAATCATTTCTTTAAGGACATGACTCACTTCCACATTATTAAGGGTATTACTATAATATGTTTTCATATTTTAATTATAAAATAATTAAAACCACCCCTATTAGGAAGAAACCATGTGAAAAAATATGGGTAAGGTTTGTGGTTTTTATTACTTTATTATATAGTCTAAAACCTAAGTTTGAGAAATGATAATGAATTCCCCACTCATTTACTATATAAACCCACCAAATCATCCATTTCTCATCACTAAAAAACCTTTTAGAACATCCTTAATCTCCCTTACCATCACTATAGTCCTCTAAAGTTTCCCCCAAACCTTAAATAATCTCCTCCCAATCATTTTGAATCACTCTCTCAAGGTAAGGGATCTCCCTCTATTATTTTTATTCAAGAACCGCTTTTATATTATTCCAATTAATTTATATTTTTTCATTTTGGGATATGTTCTTCTATATCCTGCTTAATTTAAACTTGATGTATAACTTATGAGATACCCTTTTCACTCTCATTAATCCCTCCCATGAACTTTTATGTACACACATTATTAAGCTGAAATTTAGTTAGGGTTCTTTTCTTTCCCCTATTTATTAAAGTATCTTCTTTATTTTATACCATTTTCTCCAATTACTAGTGTTGTGATATGATCTTCCATATACCTTTACTGAAACTATGATTCTTAAATTATTAGACACCCCTTTCACTCTCATCGATCCCTTCCATGTACATATATACACCCTTGTTATTCTACCAAAATTCCGCCTTGATTTTCCTTTCCAAACAATTATGTAAGGAATACCCATAATCATTCTCTATCAAGGGTGTTCACCTTTATAAAAATATAATTCTTTTATTGGGGAAATATAGATATTTTTTCCACACTCATTTATTGTGGAATAAAATATGATGATTAATTAATTCATGTTGTATGATCTATGTGGGACACTTAATCATGAGAGTGTAATGAAAGTTATGGGTAAACCTGGAATTATATAGCACTCCAATGCATTGGGTAACGTTTTGGTCTCATGAGGTGTCATTCTTCTTTTGGTAGTGCTTTAAGTTGTTTCCACATTTCCCATAGTTTCTTTTATAATTATCATGTTACATTATGTCTCATTGTTCATGTTTATGATTATCACTCCATTTATGCCCCATTGATATGTCTATTATGTAACATTTATTACTTTCTTCATGTTATTCCCTCTTTATAACCTTACTGGGATTTATAGCTCACCCTATTATTATGTATATTCCCAGGTTATTCCATCCAATTATAAGTACATGAAAGTGATTTTTGTTTTCAATAAAAATGATGTTTCCCCTATTTTAAGTTGACAGGAAATGTACCTAATTCCCAAAGATGCTAGACTTATCAATATTCCAAGTTGTTTTATATGTAATATTATATAATAAATCATGATTTAATGTGAAATAAAGAGCATGGTTTTCATATTCATCTCTAAAATTGTCCTAATCCACTGAAAAATCATCATTTCAGTCATCATTCTCTAATCCACCATGTATTTGGGGATTCAGTCATGCTCGATCCCACCATAGAAATGTCTAATTGCAACCTCATGGACCAGTAAAGATAAAACCAAATAAATATTGGGAGAAATTCATTGGAATGAATTAAATCCTTCATTGGACATGTTTTCTTGGACAATGATTACATAACAAGGATATCAAGGGTGATATTGAATCTTGGATATCATAATTTAATTTGAAAATTAAAATTATTGAAATTGGGTAATGAAATGAACATATATCAAAGATCAAAATTAAATAAAAAAATATTTATGCTCAATATTTTAATCAAAATGGTGAACTCCAAAATTTAAGAGTTTTACCTTGATTATGGATCAATCTTTGGCAAATAAGGCATTCTCCAGTGATGGAGAAGGCCTACTGTATCGCTGCCTCGCGATCCACATTTATCTAATCATTGGTCATTGTCTGATGTCAATCTACCAATGAAGAACACTCACATTCTCCTCTTAGATCTAGAAAGGGTTCTGAAGCTAACCCAAGAAAATCATCATAATAATGTATTTATAAAGGGAGGTTTATATGAGGTTTATTAAATAAATTATTTTATTGAGTTAATTAATTCACTTAACGAACATATGAATGGCTGCCTCAACTGAACATCCATCACCAACCATCTTTAGGTTGCGTCTTGAGTAAACCCCATATTCTAGAATCAACCATGGTCTCAGATTTCTTATCTAAGGTTCCTATAAATACATATTCAATTATTTATAAAAAATTTGTGTGTGATATTAATATATTTTATAGTTTTATAATATCAATTTCCATCTCCCTAGGACTCGGAGTCTCACACCATCTAAACTCTTGGTTCTAAAAATATTTCTTAATATATTTCAAATTATTATAATAAAAAAAGGTCACTACATTATTCCTCCATTTCAATGAGTTTTAGACTCAAAAATAACAAGCTAAAAAAAGTTGGGGATACTAAGCCCACATCTGGGTCTCATGCTTCAAGGATCTCTCCTACATGATCTTGTGATTCCATAGCCTATAAACCAATAAAATGAACTGTCCTCACAAGATCCACTTTTTATGGCCCTCGATTACCACCAAGTACACCACGAAGGCGCCTCTATCCTTAGTTTCCAACTCACCTAATTCAATAACATGCATAGGATCATGAATGTATCTCCTCAAATATGACACATGGAATATTTCATGAAATCGCTCCAACTATGGGGGTAATTATAAGTGTTAAGAAACCTCACTAATCCTCTATATAATATCTAATAGCCTTATGAACCTTAGGGATAGTTTTCCTCCCCATAAAAACCACTGTAATACTCATCATTGGGATACTCTCAAGAAAACAAAGTCTCTCTACCCAAACTCCAAAGTTATATGATGTCGATATATGTCATATTTCTATCAGATCTTGGTTTTACTCATATTCCCATGGATCACCTGAACTTTCTCCATTATCAACTACAACATATCTATCCAAACAAGATATATCTCACCAATCTCATTCCAACACAATGGTGACCTACAGGGTCTCTTGTACAAGTCCTCAAAAGGTTCTATGTTGACTATAGAGTTACGGTTGTTATTATAAGATAACTATACCAATGGAAGTTTATCCTATTATCTCTATAAAAAGTTTAAAATAAAATATCTCAATATATCCTACATCATGTAGATAGTGAACTCAGTATTCACATCTTTTTGGGAGTGAAATTCCATAATCATCTGCAATTGGGTCCTGAATACCTCATATAGGCCTCTCTAAAACCATGATGTAAGTTGTGCATCATGGTTGGAGAAAATTTTAATGTTTCACCCATGGAGTATAATGATATCATGAGTGTACTAATTCCCAAGAATCTTCAAAGAACTTAGCTCCTTGATGTCAAGGAAGTGTGTCAACTTCATGAGTCAGTCAACAATCACTCAGATAGCATCATGGCCTCTGGTAGTCTATGGAATCCCTGTCAAAAATTACATGGATAAAACATCCCATTTCCACTCTAGGATATCAAAAGGTTTTGTTAAACCTATCGGAACCTAGTTCTAAACCTTCATGAACTGCCATGTGATACACTAAGAGATGAACTTGGTTGCACTCCACCTCATATGATCCCACCAAAACTACTACTGAATGTCCTTATCCATATTCACCACTATGGGATGTATATCAAAAGAGGAAGTGTAAAAGTCGCTAATTAAATCCTCTAACATCATGAATGTTACAACCATCCATCCCTGGAAAAGGATAATGTGTTACCCACTATTAGAAACTTCATCTGGTGAATATTTTAAAGATATATGATCATGAAGAAACACATAGTCGATGTCTCACCACTAAGCCTTCCTCACATGCTGGAGAAGTAGAGGATCCAACACCATCAACTGAGGATAATATTCACTTCTATCCATCACAATGGTAAGGGTAAAAGAATCCAACCTCTCATATTCCTCCCCTAAAAAATGATAATGAGACTTCCTACTATGGGAATCTACCACCATGCTTCCCTTCCCATGAATATAGATAGTATCAAAGTTATAGTCTTTCAAGCAATCTGACCAGTGCATCTATCTCAGGTTCATATCTATTTACATGAATAAATAACTATGAAACTAAGGGTTTGAGTAAAAAAACAAATTTCTCTTCCAAAAGTTAGTTCATCTGCATCTTCAAAGAGAAAACTACAACAACCAAATCTAGGTCAGGATTTATGTAGTTCTACTTATAGGGTCTCAACTACCTTGAACCATATACTATAACTACCTTCCTATACACCAATATGTATCCAAGACCAACTTGAGAGGCATCATAATACACTATGTATTCCACTCCCTCCTCTGGTAGTCTCAAAATAGCAGTACTAGTTAGCCTCATCCTTAACTCCTTGAAGGCCCTCTGATACAACTTGTTTCGGGTAAACAACTACCCCTTCCATATTAGGGCATTCAAAGGGGATTTGTTCCTAGATAATCCTTCCATTAACTTCCTATAGTTCCCTTCCAATCCCAGAAAACATTGAACTTCTGACCTATTCATGGGTGGCTCCTAATCAGGAACTGTATCAATGTTCACCATATCCAAAATTAATCCCTTTTGGAAATTAATTACCCCAAAAATTGATCCTCACAGGTCTAAAACTTGACCTTTGAGAGATTACTATGAATATAGTGCTCCCAGTGTAAGTTTACGACCATCCTCAAATGTTATTCAAGCTCATCTTCTGATGTAGAGTGAACAAGTATGTTATCAATGAATATGAAAAAAAACTGATCAAGGTATGTATTGGAGTTGGTTTCCTATGACCAACTGATGGTACATTGATTACATTTTCATTTTATGTATTGAATATTACTTAAACATCTTATTACATATTGTTCATTTTTCTGCATGACATTAATGTAATAATTTCCTGAACTATTTATCACATTGATATGGTTATAGAGGTCCCTTAATATGAAAAGAACATTGAATTTATATGAAAATATTCTTAACATAGTTCTACAACTGGAGAAAATAATATGATGGACAACATAGTAAATACACCGTCATGTGAAAGTACATCTAAGATGATGAGGCTTATTCTCATGAAGTTCACACTCAGTAATCTCTATGATGGAAGATTTTGATAATAGACCCACCATTAATAATTCCACAAGTTTTTGTGTCATAGAATATTCCAATATGCGAGTGTATATAATAGTCCTTAGACTTTATGATTATCATTGGTACATTTCATGACTTGTGCACTTAGACTTAATGACAAAAAATTTCACACCATATATTGGCAGAAACTAAGGTACATTGGGTGTGTCATGATTGACTTTTCGTTAATGGATAAGTCAAGAAAATATTTATCCCTTACATCTTTAAGGAATTTTATATCTAAACCCTTTAGTTGGAATATAAACCTCACCTAAATTCCATGTTCATAGTGTATTGATGTGTTTATTTCATATAGTCAATAAAAGATATATTGATCCTATAGGTTGATGACACTTTCGTGCAACCTTCTTGATGATATATTGTGAGAAATGTATTATATTACGCAGTGAGTATTCTAATGTGGTTCTAAACAATTTAACATTATGTTATTTATCTTGGGTTCCACGACACATTTCTAGAAACTAATCTTGGAATTTAGGCAAGCCCACCTAATGTCAACAAAAAAGAATACAAGAGGGTCATGCACTAAGTATTTTTACTAACCTCAATTAAATTCTATTTGAATTTAATTAATTGAATAAATATTATTCTCAAGACTGAGGACTAATTTTATTCAAGTTATATTAATCACAATGAATAAATAAATATCTATTTTTTAGCATGTGGATTAAAATATATTTATTTATTTTATTGAATATTTAATAAATAGTTATTCTCTTTTATGTGAATAAAATATTTATTTATGAATAAAATTTTCATTTAGGTATTCAATAAATACTGATTAGTTCAAACAAAGAAGGACCATTTCTGATGATAAATAATTTACAAGATGGTAAATATTATTTATTATTTCTGCAAGATGGTGCACACTACAAAATATTAATTATATTATTATTTTTTGACATGGGGTTTATTATAGGTTTTAATATTTTTTAAGGTCCTGGATGTAATTAAATAATATTTTAACCTAAACCCTTCCTCTATAAATAGCCTGCTATGGATATTTTTTACATAATCAAGAAATATAAAAAGGTTGTGCCTAATG
This sequence comes from Viscum album, assembly GCA_963277665.1. Lineage (NCBI taxonomy): Eukaryota > Viridiplantae > Streptophyta > Magnoliopsida > Santalales > Viscaceae > Viscum > Viscum album. The sequence goes on along the minus strand of OY728143.1, from coordinate 1,266,202,582 downwards.
AACTCTATTTTGACTCCTCCATATCTATCCCTCTTAAAAATGATAACACAAGAGAGATTTCATTAAGACTGAAGAATGAGTGATCAAGAATGTAAAACATGAGATATTTAACTCATTATGCTTTCACACTAATATCTAATGGTGTTTCTCAAAGATTATTAGGATCATGCGTGGATCACTGCCAGAGGGATTCTACCCTTGAATCTTCATAGTCATAACAATGGAAATCTGAAAGGGTATTTTCGAATGATCAACATTGAATATGAAGAATGAAACCTAAGAAAAGGTAATTTATTTCTTAAAATCTAAATAAATGAATTATAAACTTATCATGGAAGATCTCTTATTAGGGTTACTAAAAATTAAAATTAAAATAAATTTTAATTATCCCATCACCCACCGTATGCTTCTACTACACCCAAAACTTTTATTTTTTATTATTGTTAAGTTATGTCTAAATTTATACTTATTTATTTTATTTTTTATCTATGTATAACTTTGGTTAGATATTTATTTCATGTTATTATTTATTTAATTCGATTTGAATAAGAAATGATAAAATAAGAGGTGAGTTGCATCAGAGACTAAAGTCCAACATAACCATCATGGGGGAGAAATGAAGTCAAGGGTCGAGGGAAAATGGGGACAGAAGCGAAAGACCAAAGTATGAGAATAGAGATTTGTACAAAATTAAAACAAACCTAGACTCTTTTTTTGTGCTTTTTGCGGTTCCTGAAACATAGGGAGGTAATTCTTGAATTAGATTGGGAGAAAAGGGAGGCACACACAAGGAAAAAATTCACATGATGATGCCCATAATTTGCATCGCTAATGGTGACAGGGAACACACCTTTAGGGAACTACTTATTTTTTCCTTAACATAGTCAAGGAAAGGAAAAAACAATCATGGAATTGTGTAATGGGATATGGAGCATAAAATTTCATGATTTTAATAACAACAAGTAATATATTATAATTTCACATTTCATGACACCTATTTAAACCCATTTTTTTGTGAAAGTGGGTTTCCTAAACCCAAAATAAGTAGTATTTTTGGATTTCCATGTTATGTATACATAGATTTAAGAATGATTTTTTCTTACCATAATAGTTTTATTACATCCACATATACTATTTACATGATAATATTATTGGATTATTTATCATATCAAAAAGTTATGACAGTTATCAGCTTTCATGAGAACCTTGAGATACTATAAAAATAATCATAAACATATATCTTATCATATATATACATACTACTGACATAACATAGATGATTTCTAACTATCAGGTATGCAGAGAAAAACATTAGGACTTTTTATAATGGTCGCATTAAGTGATCTCAGGAATAGAGAACATGAGGACTCAGTCGAGTTTATCAAATACAATCAAGGAAATATTAATAAAAAATTCAGGTATTATGGCACAAATTATGTATTCTATTTTATAATATATTTTGAGATAAAAAGATTACATTACACAGTATTTGTATGAGGTTGTTGTAGTTATTACTTATCTCTTTATAAGTCATGATGTTTTACTAGATACTGCTCGTGGCCTAGGAGTAATAATAATTTATATAAAAATAAGGGGTCAGAGGCTCACATAAGAAGTGTACCTATAAGTTCCATTAATTTGGTTGAATTTTAATTTTAGAGGAAGTTATTCCCATACATTTGAGTGTGAAAAATCATAATTAAAAAAATTCAATTGATTTATTCAAGTCTAAAATAAATATATATCTCACGGTATTCATAAGTTATTTATGTGGAGTGAATGCATGAAAATTGTTTTTCATGGGAATATTTAATTTTCAAGTTCATTAAAGGCATAAAAAAGGAATGGGATTGATTAATGACTTGTACACCATTATGAAACTTATGAGTTTCATAAGAGGGATATGAAATATTCATGACATTTACATCAATTTAAATAAGACATTGGTGAATTTTTTATTTCATTAATTATACTTAATATATGTGATACATGGATGAAATTGAACACTCATATATCAAATCTAGTGTTTCAATACAATATCCAATAAAAAATATTGAAAACACCAATTATGATACCATAAAATGTGCATGGGTTACTTCAATTTGATGCACCAATGTTGATTTGAAAAAAATATTTGGTTAAAATGGACTTGTGAAAAATTAATCTAATGAAAGTTCCAATGGGTCTGGTGACATTAGAACATGAAAAACATATTCAAAGAATTTATAAATAAATTAATTAAAGAGACTTAGACTAATAAAATGTATCTAAATGGATAAAAATATTGGAGGAATTCAATACTTAGAGTCAAATGTTATTTTAAAATATTGGATGATATCAAAAAATTATTGTGTAATAAATTAGATTTAAGTGTTTTATAACCATATTTATGTTACACATGTCTCATATATTAATTTTAGGACTTTTTTTCATGCTACATGTTAGGAACATTTTTTTAAAATGTGGCATGAAGGCCAAGGGGGTCTGAAGACCTTTAATATTACACACCACTCCTATATTAATTTTAGTCATTTTAAGTTTACATTACATGTAAGGAACATATATTTATTTAAATGTTATCTCAAGGCCCTAGAGGGGGTCCAAAGGCATTTAATGTTATAAGGGTGACCCTTAAGCCAGTGCATTAGGGGATTCCTGGAAAATCCAAACACTAGAAAGATGGATCATAGGCATATATTTAAATGGATTTTCCAAATGCTATACATTTATGAGGGATGGACATAAAGGAAAAACACATCGAGGACTGACCCAAAAACCTTAACAATGTCTACTTAATATGGAGTTAGCTATTGGATAGTATAAAGGCCCATCACCTGAAGACCTAGTTTAGAGTGATATAAGTATCAACATGGTCTCCTTGTTAAAAGTGATTCAAATAGGAAGCTCGATTATTTATAAATCCTTGATAACATCACAATTTCTCCACAATAGACTAGAAACTAACACTCATAAATAGTACGAAGAACCATGCCCATGAATTGTACCAACAAATATTGTACATAGATAGTGCCTCCAAATATTACCTACAATTTTAATCCCCATATTTAACCCAGTTATATAAGATAGGTCAAATTATGAACATCTTTTTGAGGGAATAGTTTCTTAATTTCCATTTTCATACTATTTGATACATTTATACAATAAATTTGACTACCTATTAAATAAAAATTTTATGTGAAATTTAATTTTTCATTATTTTCTTTACATATAAGTTCTATGTATGTCATTGTAATAAAAAATCCTTTAAAAGGTCATAAATTTTCTGTTAGATCATTGAGAATTCTTCTACCTTCAATTTTGAATCTATTTGTCTTCGTAATAAAAAAGTTCTTTTCTCTATATAGATAATGAATTTATAGCCTAATCTTATCAACATTTTGTTGTAGATTCTTAAACCTATTTACTTGATCTTAGTTTATTACAGTGATTGGAAAAGTAAAAGATATAGTGGGTAATCTTATTGGGATTAATCAATATTATTGATATGAGTGGTTTTACATATTTAGGGTGGTGTTGAATGTGTTGTGGGTTGAGGAATGTAATCAATTATAACATGGATGTCCCTTTTTTGTTCAAGGATCGTGAAGCAGCACCGTTTGAAATTTAAAAACTACATGAATATAAATTAATTTTAAAAAACAATCAAAAGTAACAAATGAACATAGAATGGGTGTAAACTGAGGTTAATGTCTCAGGCTATGCCTTGAAAACTAGGCCCAATTTCCCAATCAGAGCGAGCCCATCCTAGAACCCCGCCAAAAAATTTTAAATTATTTTTTAGATATTTATTTTCATTTAATATATTTTAATATTTATAAAGTATTAAAAAATGGATTGGACCATGCTGATTTTACATTCTAAGAACACACTAATCCAAGAAACAACAAAAATTAAAACATTATACCTTACCCAAATTCAATAATACATATACTATTATAGTATCCCAAAAAAATATATCACTTCTCAATTATATAGAATTTTTTATTAAATTACACATTCACGATTCTTCCACTTGTATCAGAATTCATTCATGTTTTTATGTTTCATCATTTGAGAAAACATGCTAATTCCCCTTACATTATCTAGAGATAATATTTAAGTGTCCAAGATTTTTTAAAAAAACTTGTAATAACAATAGTGTAAAAATAAAAGAAAACAATGAGGAGGTATTCATGTAACCCATGAAAATTGAGAACATAATCATCTAGAGTGAAACCCCTCTTGTCATTTTTCAGGAATTCCTTATAGAATTTGATGCTTTAGGGAATGTAGTAGGCATTTTCTTTGGTAGAAATGTCACCCAATAGATTATTTTAGTAATAATTTTTCTAAAACAACCCAGTATAAATTGATTTCAAAAAAGTAAATAATGGATTTTTTTATGTTAGTTGATCACTCGAAGCACTACCAAAGGGAAAACCATTTTTTAGTCAAAAAAATCATATAATGGAACTAAATTTCCAACATTTCAATTTGTTGGGGTTATATTTCAAAGTACTAGCCATGGAATATTAACCATGTCATAGGCTCATGGTCTAGTTTGGATAAAGAAACACAATATTTCCTAGCTAAAGAGAAAATATTCCATTCATTTATTTAATATCCTTTTTGGATCAAGATGGATACAATTAAGAAGGAAATACAAAATAAATATTGGATATCATGGAAATAATCGAACATTGGTAGAGTTTATTTTTCTATCTGGGTGTTTGTCTATTCCATGAAAGAGTTTATTTTTATTATCTTGAAAACTGATTCAAGCATGGCACATCCTGGGCACAATGTCTATGACTTCCCAATTCTAAAATGGGGTTAAAAATACTAATGATAATGATAATAAAGGAGATAAGAAGGGTCTCAAAGAAAGAAGAGTTATCTTTATTAACATTTTTTATCACTAAAACATAACAGAACCGTGATTCTTATTTAAGTGTGGTTCCAATGAGAATTATAAAAGGGTATAATTGAAATGGAAAAAGTAAGAAAATAATTTAATCAATCACTTTATCCAAGTTAAACATAATGAATCATACTGAAACCCAAAATTTCCACTATATCTCAATGAACATAATTTTACATGGTCATTCTATCATATTGGTGATAAGTTATTTAGTGAACAATGACTTTATTTAAATATTTAAATGGACATGGTGTATCCAGGGAACCTTCATGGATATGGATGATTTGATTCAAATAACATAATAAATAAAAAACTTTAGGCAAGATCAATACCTCCGGCTAGTACCCAGGAGACTTCTTGATCAGGCATTGTGACCTATATTTGTAGAATGAAATTAACACAGATTAAATTAAGTAATGAAAGTATAAACTACTAAGAAATATTTATCCATGGTAAATTCATAGATAAAATACTCTAATGCTTAATAATGGATAATACTATTAATTCCACTAAAAATTTAGAGAGGTTAAAGCGTTAAATCTTATAGAAATGAAAGCAGACATAAAGCCTACTTTCAAAAAAGGTTGATCTAAACCTCATAATTAAATTTTCTTCAGGTGTGACCAATATATACTATCAATTTCACAATCTAAATCACAAGAAAAAATATAATTTTATAGAAGCAGATAGAATTTATGCTGAAACCAAATAAACTAATCTATTCCAGTAAGTCTGAGATCATGTAAGTGATGAAACAGTGAAAATATTCCTCCTAGACCCATGAAGTAACATAAAGAAAAAATGACATATCCACAGCATCCCTATGATAATTTAGTAAGGTAAAAGATTATTTAAATTAAAAAGTGTAACACACCTACTCTAGTGGGATGGAATCCACAATAGTGGTGGGACTTTAAACTGAAGGAACAAAAGATGGAACTTCAACTGGAATTAGGTAGGGGTCGAATGAATGTTTTCCCCCACTACTAAAAATAATGACGTACTCTCCCTCTTGGGAATATGATAGTATAGCACCCCTCAAGCATGAAATTGAGGTCATGGGCCTTCCTGATCACACATTGAACCCATCTAGGTAATTATGTTGCCACTTATGATTCTTTTTTCTAATCATACATATTTTATAACCCCAACACAACCATGTATATAGTTTAATTTAAATGATTTTTCAATAAAGTAATTGAATCTATGGATGTCATGCTTTCAATGAAACTATAAAAAAATTAATATAAGAAGTATAACAAAAGTTATGGTCCAAATAAATAAATCCATATATGTTATGTTTTCAATTCATTTTCATATTGATGCATTTGATTCACGACATGTATTGTAATTGACATGTACTTTTTGATTCATGGTGTATTTATGGGAGATGAAAAAAACTACTTCATTGGTCCTTAAAAGTAAAAAATCAAGTAATTATGAGTTATGTATATGAATTTTTCACCAATACACCACAGGTGGAACAACTGTCATGTAATGAACCATCTCGGGTTAAATATACATGTCACATGAACCTCTCATGATTTCCCTTGGAAGACGACAAGCACAAGTGAATCAAAATTAGCTGTAAAAAAGGTTTTCTATGTCGATTTGTGGTATTTTTAACATTAGTTACCTCATGAAAATATTTCATGTGATGTTTTAAATATATTTTTTACATTTTTTATTTTTAATTTATATGATAAAGTGTTTTTCATATCATTTTTTAAACAACTGTAGAAACTAGCATAAAACTATAGAATTGGAATTGTGTTTCACAATGGTTACAAAAAAAAATGATGTGAAAAAATAGATTTTCATTAATTTTTAATGTCTATTATATAATAATCAGCATGAAAAATAATTTTTTTAAACTAAACTCAAATATATTAGTATATAAATACAAAAACAGAACTAAAAACAAAAAAACAACACAACTAGCTAGAAAAAACATCATCACTTAGTAATGCAATTAAAAAAAAGAAACAAAAATTAACATAATAATATATATTATAATTTGAAAACAAAATCATAAATTCAAATCATTTTAACTTTATAATTTAAAATGTTAACTTTATAATATATATTAAAAATAAATGAAAACACGATCAGACTTCTGAAATATTCTACTCATTCTCTTTATATGTGATTTATCTCTAGTACAGTATAAGGGAAAGGGTCATCAAAAAGTGAAAAATTGAAAAAAAAAATCATTTAACATGTATTATCAATATAATTATAAATTAAATTAAAGGAATTTTTATAATAAAATATAACTTTTATGTAATTTTTTAACCATCCTAGTTGAAATTATTTCAAACATAAATCCTAGAACATAATATACACATTATTTTACACCTTGAAGATAAAAATAAGGTTTCAGAAAAATCTATTAAAAATAAAATTTCATGTAATTATAGCCAAAATGTATTAATTATAAATGAAAAGTCACCGTTTCCTTTACATATTTTACCTTTTTACTTATCTTTTCCATTTTATATATAAATAAATATCATGCCTTATTTGAAAATGAAATGTATTAAATAAAATTCAAATTCATTATAATATAAAAGTATTCAAATAATCAAACATGCATGTTTAATACATTGCTAAAATTTTCTTACACATGACCATATATAGAGAATAACCAATAAGTTATCTTCTCATTTTGAAAAAAAAACACACAACATCAAAACACCACACATATACAAAAAAAGTATGAGTGGATATTCAGTTAATAGAAATAATAGTTTATAAAATATATGTTTCATATCATTAAAAATAAGAAATAATCCATCATTGAATTTTATTATTTTGAAATATTTCAAAGATTTATACTATTATTTCTCTATCTTTTATTGTCATTGTTGTTGGTGAAATACATTATGTGTCAAGAAATCCATATACAGATGTCATATGATACTAAATAAAAAGTTTATAAATATAGCTAATACAAAATAGACAAATATAGTAAGTTTTAATAAATTAAAATTACTGAAAGATATATGATAATTGACTTATAGGGAAAATAATAACATCACGTTGATGCCCAAAAAATGTTCAATTACAATATCCATGTTATCTCTCCTTAAAATCATCATAGTCGGTTAATGCCCATAAATGTTAGCATCCATTGGAATCTCATAAAACTTCCAACAACAAATCTAAATTCTTTTATAATCTATTTCATATAGAAGAAGTATTATCTAAAGTCATAAAATCTTGCTCTTTTTATTTTATATATAGTATGTAATGTCTCAAGCTGAGTACCACATGATGGTTCCTCGAGTCAGTTCATCACGTGACCTGATGCACACCTCCTTGTATGCTATAGGTTGTCGACTAGTAGTGAGGGTATAATAACTAATGTGGGGATACTATAACCTCATTATCAAAGAATAACAAAAATGGAAATCAATAATGAATAGCTAAATTATAAAAATAAATAACAATCATAATAACATAACCAATATAAGACCAAGAATCACATGATAAATATAAAACTCGAAAATAATCTCCCAAAACCAAAGCACTAAATATTTCATGTCATATAAGTATCAAGTTTCAAACACAAACACAAAATAAAGACACGCTGACAACTCCTAAGTGGGTCCCAACTTCATATCTGGTTTCCTCATCCATGATCCATCCCAAAACTCAAATCATGCATCTAACATAGTGTCATTTACCTTATCTTTTTCTGCAAACAATATGTCTATTCAGGTACTGATCAACCATCTCGATTGGGGTGTGAGTACAACTCATTCGACCACCACCAATGGTGTCTAAAATAATATCTAGTATATAATTTTTTTCAGTTATATAAAGAATAAGGAATCCATATCAAATTAAACAGTAATCACATTTAATTATTCTTTAATTAACCACATAGTCTCCCGAGTTCATGGTGACACCTTAACCAATCATACCTACATTAGCCCATACCGGAGTCTGAACCATAAATCATAAGGATGTCACAATTAATTCTTTAATGGGATTTAATTATTTATTTAATCTTAATTTTACATTGAAGTAATGGGGGATATAGTAGTATTTTGGTACCCCATGGGTATTTTGAAGATTTTTCCCTATCCCACAACTCAGTTATCATGTGAACATATATATATATCTTGGGGGCCTAGAGTAGTATTTTGGCACCGTGTGGGTATTTGGAGAATCTTTTCATGACCCCCAACTCATTTTTGACATTATTCAAAAATATCACATACCATGGTTCCACATTCATAACTCATTTATCAACCATTCTCTTCATTTATTTCAAAACTCATTAATTGCCCAAGGTTAAACACACTGATCCTTTAAATCCCATTATCAAACATTTTAATAACCCATTATTCGACCAATTTCATAATCCAATTTATCATCCTTGAAACAATTAATTTATTTAATTCCATACACCAATTATTACCCCTTTTCAAATTTCATGATTTTTATTCAATGTTATTTGGCACACTCCATGAGTTTCCATCGAATCCAATCTCATAATCTCCAATAGGTCCAATAGGATCTGTGGAGGGTTTCACAATATCAATGGAATCAATTAATTAAATAAATTTAAAACTAAATTTCCAAATGTGTCAATTTCAATTACACAATTACATACACACAATTAATATCAAGACTATGAGAATTGAAAATTAGAGTAACTACTTCAATATCATTGATGAACTCTCACTAAACTATGACTCTCAATTAATGTTGAATGACTGAATTCAAAATAGTAAAGAAGATCTAGGATCAAAACCTTAGATAATGATAAAATGAGAAAATACCCATAAAAATATATATCTAAACCATTAAAAATAAATGAAAGGTCATCCCACTATAAAGGGGAAGAAAGACAAGAGGTAGAGGAATCAAAATGAGGAAAAAATTACATATCATATAGGTATAGATTTCTTCCACTGAATCATGAATTCACAATGAAAGGTGTTTAAGGAGCCTTGGAGTCCTCTTTGAAGCCTCAAAAATCATGGGAAATATGGTTAGGTTGAATGGTAGTGAAATGGGTTAAAAACTAGGGGGTGGGAAATTTTTATAACAATTTCATGTGTTTAATTTTCACGTGCATGATTTCATGGGTGGGACCACTTGGTTTTCCAAACTGTGTGCCCTAACCATATGCCCCTACTTTCTAGGGTGCACGTTTTAACTTAAGTGGGTGAAAAGGTTGAAGAACTATGTGCCAACCATGGAATTCCCATCTATCTTTGATGTATGGTTTTGTTTGTGTAGGACGCCATTTTGGAAAACCATGCACCAAATGTGCATTACCCAAACCCCATTAGAATGTTTCAAAAACACACTCAAACCCATCCAAGATAAGACTAAACTAGTGTGAGACTAAAATAAGGTTAAATTAATACCTGAAAACTAGTATGAGACTTCTCTAAAAAGGTCATGATCTTACAATCTCCCAAGCTTATAAAATTCATCCTCGATCTGTACTCCCAAAAATCTATACAATTCCGAGGTAAAAAATATCAATCTAGTAGGATTGGATATCTACTTCCCTCTACCATGATTCTTATTGAACATGTCTATATTTCCAAAACACTTGGAATATCATCACGGTCTTTCCCCAAAACACTTTCTCACTACGATCCACAACATGAATCGGATGTTCTCAAAGGATGCATCGGCCTTAAGCTCAACATCATCAATATCGATCACATGATAAGGATTCAGGTGATACTGTCGAAGTTGTGAAACATGAAAAAAAATTGTACATAACACTATACCTCTATGGAAGATCCGATCAGTACACCACTTGCCCGATTCTTTCCACAATCTAAAAAGGACCAACAAACCTGGGTGCCAACATTCCCTTCCTTTGAATCCTGTGGTGACCTAGTCTCAATAAAACCCAAAGGAACACACAATCACCCACTATAAAATCAATGTGTCTATAGCATTAGTTGTTATATCAGTTATTCCCAATATGAGCTATAGACATACATTTCAGAATCAATTGAACCTTCTTCAATGTCTCTTGCACGAGACTTTGTCCCAACAACCATGACTCACTGGCCTCCATCAAACATAGAGGTGATATGCATAGCCAACTATAAAGTGCCCCGTATGTATTTATATGAATAGTATTTTGATAAATTTTATGATAGTGAAAATAAATTAGTGATAATTTCTTCTCCCATGACCCACCAAAATCAAGGTCGCATTATCTCAGCATATCCTCTAACGCCTGGATAGTGCACACTAATTGTCCATCTGTTTGTGGGTGAAAAATCGTACTCAGAAACACTTGGGTACCCAATTCCTTCTATCAGAATTTTCAGAAGCTTGAATTAAAACACGAGTCACGATATTATACTATACTCCATGGAACCCTATACCAATAGTCTATCTCCTGAAAATACATCTCACCCAACTAGTCCATGGTAAAATCCTCCTGAATTGGAAATAAATTAGCTACTTTTGTTAACTGATACAGAATCACCCAAATATCATCATTTTTATGAGGGCTCTTTTAAATTACCACAAAAAATTCCTTGGTAAGTGCATCCCATTTTCATTCCAAAATAGAAAGTGGTTGTAGTAAACCACCAGGATATTAATTCTCAACCTTCACCTATTTATAGTTATAGCATCATGTCACAAAACATGAAATATCCCTTTTCACACCCAACCACCAGTACTATCAATGTAGGTCATGGTACATTTTGGTCAACCCAAGATTCACCTCCCACTTCAAGGCATGAAACTCACACATCAAATCCTCATGCATGAATGTAGGCATGAATAAATGGTTCCAAACATAGATGTTCTCATCCTCATCTATAGTCCAATCAGAAGGTGATAGCCCACCTTAAAGGAATAACCTCAAGGACAAAGACTCTAGATCCTCATACAGTCTCTCCCCAATCTGGATCAGAAGTATGGATTCAAATAATATTGATATAAGGTTCATATGATCTGGGTCCTCATGAACCTCAATATGCATCTTAGCCAGCAAGGCTATTATTTTCCTCTCAGAAATGGACTCCTGAACTACCTAAGTTTGTGTCTTCCTACTCAAAGTTTCATCAACACTATCTCCCTTCCCCAATGTATATTATAGTTCAAAATCAAATGACTGCATATACTCAACCCATATATGATACCGAAGGTTCAAATCTCATTATGAAAAGATATAGTTTAATATTTTTTAGTCATTATACATAGTAAACTTTTCCCCCAAGAGGTAATTTCACCAACACTTTGATGCATAAATCACTACAGCTAATTCAAGATTGTTCATAGGGTAATTTAATTCATGTGGCCTCAACTTCATTCATCTATACACCACAACTCGATCCCCTATATCAATAATGCTCCAAGTCCATCTCCAAATGAATCAAAAAACATAGTATACTTCTCACCTGGCTTAAGTAGGATCAAAATCAGTGTAGTATTAAAATTCTTATTTAACACTAGGAAATAATTATCACATTATATAGACAATTCAAAATTTATCCCCTCCTTGTTCAAGACTAAAAGTGGTACTTACAAATGTAAAATGTCTTGGATGAACCTATGATATTAACCCGCCAACCCCAGAAAGCTTCAGATATCAAAAACATTCTTAGGCTATACCCAAGAGATGATTTCTTAAAATTTTTCTGGGTCCACTAACACACCTTCTTCAGAAATTATGTGACAAAAGAAATGTATGTTGTCGATCTAAAATATAAACTTAGATAGTTTGGCATATATTTAATGCTCTCTTAGTATACTCAGGATGAGGTCAGTTTATTTGGAATGATCGTCACATGTCTTGGAATACACCAAGATTTTATCTACAAAACCAACTACAATCTAATCTGTGTATGATGGAAGGATTCAATTCATAAAGGCCATAAACATAGCAGTATTGTTTTTCAACCCAAACAGCATCCCGATGAACTTGTATAGGCCATACCTTCTACTGAAAGCAGTATGCAGTATATCATAAATTCTAACACTCAACTTATGATATCATAACCTCAAGTAAATCTTAGAGAATACACAAGATCCTATCAACTAGTAAAATAGATCATCAAAACATGAAAGAGGATACTAGTTATTCATTATCATCTAGTTCAACTTATGGTGATCAATATAAAAATGATATATTCTTTCAGCCTTATTAGAAAAAAAAAGAGAACCCCAAGGAAATGTACTTAAAAGAATAAATACCTTATTCAACAACTCTTACAACTTATTCTTAGTCTCTTGAAGTTATGTTGATTTCATTCTGTAAGGATTAATAGAAATTAGTTCAACTTCAAACTTTAGCTCAATTATAAACTCAACATCTCTCTCAAGTGGAAAAATTAATAAGTCCTAAAAAAACATGTCTTGAAAAAGTACACTATGGGTGGAAAGTCACATGGTTTCACAACCCCATAATCTAAGAAAATAATTGCAACTTAAGTGGTGATCTCACCCAGTTTTTAGTGAACTTGGCCTATATGGACAACCCGGATATCCTACACTCCATTATGAACATAACTATTACCATAAAAATATGTAAAGGTTAATATCATATGGTAACAATAGTTGTGGTATCGGTATGATATGACCCATTAAATACACAAAATCAAGTCAAAACCTAACATTTGTATTATGTAAATAGCTCAAAAGAAAATAGTACTCTCCAAAATCAAGAGAACACTCCTTACATAAATAGATGTACCTTAATTGTACTCCCAATGGCATGTGGAGAGTAGTGTACACAAAACAATTATTTCCTAAGTTAAAATATAGTAAATTGGTTGACCTATGATGTCTCTTGATGAGGAGTGCACACAAAATAATTTGTTACATTTATTTGATAAAGAAGTAGAGGATGTTTTTAAAATTGTTTAAGTTTTAAAAAGAAGAAGGAAATTAAAAATATAGTTTGAACACAAGTGGTGGATAGAACGATGGGTTTAGAGTTGGATTTCAATTTTCAATGTCATCATGGTTTTAAAAATTAGTTCTCATATCTTTCTATTGAATGATAAATGAATGACTCTATGATCGAGTTGTCAATCACCCTTGGTTGGAGAAAGCAATAAAAACTAATCCTAGGTGCATGAGAGTTCATAAAACATTCCCAAAGAACTAAGGAAAGTACTGATCATGAATTTTTTTACCCTTATAAATCTATAAATAATTCACTTATTTTACACACGTGTTAATGATCTCTAGACACTCACCACCTAACACAATCTGCTAGATTAAGAAAAAATGCACTAGGCGGAGGGAGTTTAATGTTCTTCCACCAATTCAATAATCAATTAATGAAATTAAAACCCAAAATACAACCTCATTAAGATAATTTAACACCATTGAAAATAGATATCATTCAATAGGAAAAGATATTTTAATATTAAATCTCAAGACTCTAACATTACAAAAGGGAAACTCCTCGTTCCCCGATCACTGAAAATCTTTACCACTCCATGAGAAGGGTAATCGAGATAAAAAAGGGAAGAAGAAGGAATTACAAATATATTAAAAGGAAAATAAATAAAAAATAGAAATCCGAAAAATTTATCTTCCTTGTGCCTCGGAAGGAATGGGAAGGAATGTGATTATTTGAGATGAGATGATCTCCCCTCCTTTTATAGGTTGAATTTTCCTCTAAAAGATTTCATCTTTTTTTCCAAATACATGGATGATTAAAGAGTTACAACCTTCATAATAGTTTTTCATCACTATATTTTTCATTCACTCTCCAAATATAAGCTTTATTGGATGCTCCTACAGGGAGTTATGGATTTTATAATATGATGGACTGTTTCTAGCTGAGAATTCCAGAATTCTTCATTAAACATATAATGCCCAATGGCCCCTTTAATGAGTGTGAAACTCCATAAAATTAATTTCCAAAATGATAATATGTTCCCTAGTCCCATTATAGGTGTAAGAACCTAAATTTGAGTTGTGTAACCCAAATTATGCTTCTATTATTGAGGTGGGGTCCACGTTGTACACCCGTACACTTCTCCAACTTCATTTATTTTTTCAGGCCTCTAGATGGTTGAATCGGATCTTTCTACTGAATATAAAGTTAGAGAAAAAAATAAAGGATTCTAAAAAAATAAATCATTCAATTTGGATTTATATTTTTAAATAAATGACCAAAATACACTTTATTTATAAATTTGTCAAAAATCCAGAATTAAGCACTTTTCACAATTTTTCTCAAGACACATCATAAATCCAAAATTGATCCATATAAGCTCAAATTGATAAATTTGGAGGGTTAAAATAAATGAAATTAATATATAAAATTTGGAAAATATTATCTCTATCAATTCCCTCACACTTATCACTTGGAATTTTGGACAAGTAAGTATCAAAGTCAAGGCAAAGAAAATTTAAAATGCATACCCATGAGATCCACCAAATCCACAACATGAAATGAAAAGATATCATGCCTCATAAAAAACATTATTTCAAGTTCTCAATTTATATCATTTAATATATTTCCACTTAATTTCTTATCCCATGCACACAAAGACACTTACCTCACATGAATTTTCTCTCATCTCACAAATGTTAATTTTCAACAAGGCTTTTCTCATCCAAACCAATACAAGGATCACCATAGTCTTAATAAATTCATACATCTCCACCCAATGTGAGTCAAGGAAATGTGTTTTTCATGATGAATTTTCAGGGTTTTTCTTATGGCTTCCAGTTGGTAGGATTTAGATGCTAAAAATTATAAGGCTAAATGGGAAGGGCTTGGCTCTTTTTGAAGAAAAATTACAAGATTCTAATTTTCACTCAAGAATGGTATCCTCTTTACTCCCATTAGTAGAAAATTAGTTCCCTTATCATGAAAAATCATGTAATGTTCATTCTATTTAGCATTTCACTAGAAAAAATTGCAATCTTCTCATAATTATTTTCTTGAAAGCTCTATATAGGCATAACTTTCTTTCTCCATTGGAAGCTCTTGAAAGGCACAACTTTATTTTTCATAAAAGCTCCAAAAAGGCACAAATTTTAAAAGAATTAATTCTTTACCAGAAACATCAGTTATTCAAAATTTTATTTCCACCCAAAGTATCATAAAATGAGGTATAACACCACAAAAAATCCCCCCCCCCCACACACACTTAACTTCAATTAGATCATGCAATTTCAATTCAAGAGCAGGTTGGATAGGGAAAATTGGCTTGTAATGTGGAAAACCTAATAGGTTGTTCATGTCTTCTAAGGGATATAGGGATTAAATGTACAAGGTAGTCCGTAATGAAAAGGATTTTTATGAAAAGGGGGATTTCAAACCAAATAAACACATCAATCATTTAAAACACAAGTACCTCAAACACTCAAGTTTTGAAAGGAATAAATAAAATTCTAGTTAAACTAAGAAAGGTCTGGTTCTATAAAGAAATAAGATGAATGTAAATAATAGGAAAAAAATGGTTTAGAAACCTCACAGGAAGGTGATTTTAAAAAAACAGTGATATGTGGCATGGGATTAAATAATCAGAGAACTTTTTATGAAATTACCAAAGATTTGAACTCAAAACGAAGTCATTTTCAACATTCATATAAGCTCATTTTCATGGAATAAATAGTTTCACCCATAGGTCTGGGTTTCAAAAATGTCAATGATAATAATTTTAGCTTAAAAGTTTCAAAAACACACAAAAAGTTGAAAAAAAACGTTTTTATGAGAAAATAAAAAATAAAAAATTGAAAATCCTAAACAAAAAAGCTTCCCTCCCCCACACTTAAATGATGCAGTCTCCTCAGTGAACTAAAATGGATTTAACATGTAATAATATTTGAAAATGAATCACTAAAAATAATAAAATTTAAAGGAGTGGTATAACTTGATGGTTTTTATTGATAAACAGGTTAGATAAGTGTGATCTTCTCCATTTTCTCTTTCCACTATCTAAGTAAAGACATGTTATAACTGAAAGAGTATGCTTTGTGTCCATGGAAACCACAACACCAACAAAACCCTTGAATTTGTTTTCTTCTAGGATGGTTTTCAATCTTTTCTACAATTTTTTCTTCCTTATTATAATTTTAACGTCACTCTTTTTAAGTGGTCATGGTGTCCCTAGATTATTCTTCTCTTATCTGGATGCATGAGATTGGCCCTCAATTTTCTATACCCATATGAACCTGGTTTTGGTTTTTACCTTTTCATATTTAAATAAAACAAGTCTCTTTTGAAATTGATTGAGTATATATTTACCTTTTTCTTATGATCCACTCTTCCCATTGGTTTGAGAATATCCTTTACATACCTCTTCAGTGTTAATGGGGTTTTCTCAAACTTATTTCAACTCATGTTGTGTAGTAAGGAATATGGAGTGATTCTCGGCTAGTTCTTCTTCCTTCACAGCAAGTTACTTCTGTAGATTTTTGATAATCTTTACATGTTCAGCCTCTTTGAGTTTATACTTCTCAATCTCAACATCTTATCTTAATTTTGATTCTATATCCTCTTCTAAAAAACTATCCAAGAATTATGGGGTTGTATCTTCTAAATTTTCATTTGTTTATTTTCCTTATTTTTGATAGATTGCACTGAGTGAATTAACATTTGAAATATTCTTCATGAATTTGAGTAAATTGAAATGCACCCAACTATCTTTGAGCTCTATTGATATTGTTCCCTCATACACGTTGATAATTCTCTTTGCAGTCTTTAAGAAAGGTCTCCCCAAGATGATGGGTGCGTGTGATGAACTCCTATCTTCTTCCATTGTTAGAACATAAAAGTTAGCTGGGAACAGTAGATATCTAACCTTTACAAGAACATATTCAAGAATACCTGATTGGAAAACTATGGATCTATTTGCGAGATGGACCACCACTCAAGCAGGCTTCAAACCAATATACGAAGATGTAAATACAGAGTGAGGCATAATAATTATTAAATATACTATATCACATAGTGCATCAGTAAAATTTAGAGAACCAATGGTGAAGGGAATGGAGAATTTCTCTGTATCTTGACATTTTTATGGTATCGGTGGTGTGATCAGTGCTGATATGATTCTTCCCAAGTTGATTCTCTCATTTACTTCCAACTATCTTCTTTTAGTGCACAACTCCTTCAAGAATTTTTCATAATTTTTTATTTGTTGGATGGCCTCTAATAGTGGGATGTTGATCTCCACTTTCTATAAGCTTTCATGCATCTCCCATTTAATTAATTCTTCTTCACCCTTCTTTGACTCAACTAATGCAGATGTAAATGGTTCTTCAATATTATTTTTCTCCCTTTGTTGTTTTTTCAAAGGTGTTTCTGGACTTACCTTCTAGAACCTTGTTCTTTCTTCATTTTTTTATGGTCTCATTTTAGATGGATGGTTTTATCTTTAGAATATTTCTCAGAATCATCATCCTTACTTAGTTTAGGTGATGTGATCTGCTTCCCACTTCTTATTTTTATGATGCTGACATTTTCTTTAGGGTTTGGGATTGTCTTGGATGGAAGCTTCAAAAGATTCGTGGTTAGAAGTTCCATAACAGTTTTTAATTGGTTGGATAATTCATTCTCATTTTCTTTAATCCCCTCAACATATGACTGTAGTTGTTGGTTCTCAATTGATGGTTGTGAACTAGTGGATGGTTTCTCATATGTATTTCTTTGGAATTATGGTGGCTGAAAGGGTTGTTGTTACTAAAAGGGTTGTTTATAGAACAGTTGGAATGGAGGGGGGTTCTAGTATTACTGTTGAAATTGAGGTCTATATTGGTTTTTTTAGAATCCATATCCTGGTTGGTTTTGGGGCTGATGTGGTAAATTTGAATGGAATTTCCTTTGCTGATAGGCAGCATCACAACATTCAGTTCCCTGCACTTCTAGACTCTAGTTAGTGTAATGATAATTAGAAGAGCATAAACCACATACCTGATTCAGTTCTTGTTGTTCCTTCACTTGGTCCATATCCATCTATTGCACTAACCTAGTAAGTTCTACCATTTCACTTCTAATTAATTATGTAGAATAAAATGTTCTCACCTCATGGATTCCTCTTGTTCCCGATCCTCCTGTTCCAAATTGTTGTGAGTTTTGAGAAATCTTCTCAATTAGTACTCTAATATCTATTGGTGACGTATCTATCAAGGATCCCCCAGATGAGGTGTCTATAAGATTTCTATAATTATCTAGAAGTCCTTGGTAGAATAACACAATGAATTGGTGTTCCTCTATTTCTTGATGTGGGCAGCTGAAACATAGCTTCTTGAAATTCTCCCAATACTCATAGAGGGTTTCTCTATTTGATTGTCATATGATGTAAATCTCCTTATTGATGGAAGTGCTCCTAGATGTGGGAAAAATATTTTCACGAAACATCTTTTTAAATTATCCCAATGACTGATCTCCCCTTGTTGTAGATCGTACAACTATTCTTTATTTGCTCCTTCAAGTGATAAGGGGAATGCCCTCCATTGAAATTGGTCTTCAGGTGCTCCTCTTAGCCTGAAGCTTGATCAAGTGAAGCTGAATTCTTGCATGTCTCGATTTGGGTCTTCTCCTAAAATACCATGAAATTTTGGAAGTACGAGAATCATATTGACACGTAATTCAAAATCATTTGGTGTAGTGGGTGCAATGAGTTGGTTATTTTGAACGGAAAATTGAAGTACAAATAGATTATGAAGGGTTGGGTTGGGATTTCCATCCATGATTTCTAGTTCAGAGTGAACACTAAGAGTTTCACATGAATTTGAGGGATCTATTTCCTCAAATATTTCTTGTAGGATTATTTTTCTTAGTTGGGTTAATATTCTTTCAATTTCTAGATCAAATTCAATTAATGGTTTTTTGAGTTGCGGGTCACTCAAAAAAATTATGTTGCGCTGCCTCCCTAGAAACAGCACCAAGTTTGATGCATGCCTATCATTGTACATGGAGAAACAATTATTTCCTAAGTTAAAATGAAGTAAATTGGTTAACCTAATATGTCTCTCAATGAGGAGTTCACACAAAACAATTTGTCACTTTTATTTGATAAATAAGTATAGGATGTTTTTTAAATTGTTTAAGTTTTAAAAAGAATGAGGAAATTAAAAATATAGTTTGAACACAAGTGGTGGAGAGAGTGATGGTTTTAGGGTAGGATATCCTTTTTCAATGTCATCATGGTCATAAAAATTAGTTCTCATCTCTTCCTATTTAATGATAAATGAATGACTCCCTGATCGAGTTGTCAGTCACCCTTGGTTAGAGAAAGAAATGAAAACTACTCCTATATGCATGAAAGTTCACAAACCATTCCCAAATAACTAAGGAAGCCTTGATCATGAATTTTTTACCCTTATAAATCTAAAAATAACTCACTTATTTCACACACATGCCAATGATCACTAGACACTCACCACCTAAAACAATCTTCTTGATCGAGACAAACTGCACTACACGGAGGGAGTTTAATGTTCTTCTACCAAATATATAAAAAATTAATGTAAAAAACCCAAAATACAGTCACATTAAGAGAATTTGACACCATTTAAAATATATATCATTCAATTGACAAATATATTTTAATATTAAATCTCAAGACTCCTACATTACAAAAGGGAAACTCCCCCTTCCTCGACAACTCAAAATCATTACGCCACCATGAGAAGGGAAATAGATATGAAAAGGGAAAAAATAATTAAAAATATATGCAAAAGAAAATAAATAAATAAATAAAATCTTGAAAATTTATCCTCCTTGTTCCCCGGAAGGAATGGGAAGGAATGAGATGATATGAGATGAGATGAGCTCCCCTCATTTTATAAACTGAATTTTCCTTTGAAATATTGCATGTTTTTGACCCATAAATTGATGATTAAAGAATTAAATCCTTCATAAAAGTTTTTCATAAATGTATTTTCCATTCACCTTCCAAATTTTAGATTGATTAGAAGCGGCTAGATGGAGTTATGGATTTTATAATATGATGGACTATTTCTAGCTGAGAATTCCAGAATTCTTCATTAAATGTAAAACGTTCAATGGCCCCTTCAAGGAGTATAATCATCTATCATATTAATTTTAGAAACTAGAATATGTGTAATATTCCCATTACAGGTGTAATAACTTCAATTGGACTTGTGTATCCCTAATTATGCTTCTGTTGCGGAGGTGGGGTCCACGTTGTCCGCTCGAACACTTCTCCAACTTCATTGATTTTTTCAGGCCACTATATAGTAAAATAAGATCTGTATTCAAAATATAAATTTGGATTAAATAAAAAAAGGGTTATAAAAATAATAATCATTAAATTTTAATTTATATTTTTAAATAAATGACCAAAATACACTTGATGTATAAATCTTTCAAATATCCAAAATTAAGCACTTTTCACAATTTTTCTCAAAACACATCATAAATTCAAAACTGATCCATATAAGATGAAATTGATAAATTGGGAGGGTTAAAATAAATTAAATCCATATATAAAATTTTGAAATATTATCTCTATCAATTACCTCACACTCATCACTTGCACTCCTAGACAAGTAAGCATCAAACTCAAATCAAAGCAAATTTAAAACGCATACCCATGAGATCCACCAAATCCACAACATGAAATGAAAAGATATAATGCCTCATAAAAAACCATTATTTAAAGTTATAAATTTATATCATTTAATATATTTCCACTTCATTTCTTATCCCATGAACACAAAAACACTTACCTCACATGAATTTTCTCTCATCTCACAAATGTTAATTTTCAACAAGGCTTTTCTCATCCAAACCAATGAAAGGGTCACCATATGCTTAATAAATTCCTACATCTCCACATGATGTGAGTCAAGGAAATTTTTCTTTCATGAGGAATTTTTAGGGTTGCTCTGTGTCTTTTAGTTGGTATGGTTTAGATGTTAAAATTTCTTAGATCGAATGAGGAGGGCTTGGCTCTTTTTGAACCAAAATTGCAAGATTCTAATTTTCACTCATGAATGGTATCCTCTTTACTCCCCTTAGTAGAAAATAAGCTCTATAATCCTGAAAACTCAAGTAATGTTCAGGAAATTTAGCATTTCACCTGCAAAAATTCCAATCTTCTAATAATTTTTTTCTTGAAAGCTTCAGATAAGAATAACTTTCTTTATTTATTGGAATCTCTATAAAGGCACAACTTTATTTTTCATAAAAGCTCCATAAATTCACATCTTTTAAAAGAATCAATTCTTTAGTAGAAAAATCAGTTCTTCAACATTTTATTTCCACCCAAAGTATCATAAAAT
Organism: Viscum album; assembly: GCA_963277665.1. Taxonomy (NCBI): domain Eukaryota; kingdom Viridiplantae; phylum Streptophyta; class Magnoliopsida; order Santalales; family Viscaceae; genus Viscum; species Viscum album. The sequence goes on along the minus strand of OY728143.1, from coordinate 1,266,180,438 downwards.
GAGGTAGCACACAAAAAAAATCTTCCCCCACACTTAAGTTCAACTAGATCATGCAGTTTCACTTTAAGAGTATGTTGAATAGGGAAAATTGGATTGTAATGTGGATAACCTAATAGGTTGTTCATGACTTATAAGAGCTATAAGGATTAAATGTACAAGGTAGGCCGTAATGAAAAGTATTTTCATCAAAAGGGAGCTTTCAAACCAAATAAACTTCTCAATCATTTAAATCACAAGTACCTCAAACCCACAAGTTTTTGACAAGAATAAATAAAATTCTAGTTAAATCAAGCAAGGTCTAGTTCTCTCAAGAAATGATTTGAATGTAAAGAATATGAAAAAAATGGTTTAGAAACCTCACAGTAAAGTGATTTAAAAAAAACATTGAGATGTGGCATGGGATTAAAAAATAATAGTACTTTTTATGAAATTCCCAAAGATTTGAACTCAAAATAAAGTCATTTTCAGCATTCAATTAAGCCTAGTTTCATGTAATAAATAGTTTCACACATAGTCATGGGTTTCAAAAATTTCAATGATAATGATTTTAGCTCAAAATTTTCAAAAACTCACAAAAATTTGAAAAAATGTTTTTTATGAGAAAAGAAAAAAACAATTGAAAATCCTAAAATGCAAAGGTTACCTCCCCCATACTTAAATTATGTAGTGTCATCAATGAATTAAAATGGATTTAACATTAAGAAGATTTGAAAATGAATCACTACAAACAAGAAAATGTAAAGGATATGTATGACCTGATGGCTTATATTGATAAACAGGTTAGAGAAGTGTGATCTCCTCCACTGGCTCTTTCCAATTTTAGTAAAAAAAATTATACCTACAAGAGTATTATTTGTGTCCATGGAAACCACAACACCAACAAAACCCTTGAATTTTTTTTCTTCCAGAATGGTTTTCAATCTTTCCTAATATTTTTTGCTTCCTTATTGCAATTTGAACCTCACTCTTTTTAAGAGGTCATGGTGACCATGGAAAATTCCTCTCTTCTATAGATTCATGATATTGACCCTCAATTTTATTTACCCACACAAACCTAGTTTTGTTTTTTAACCTTGTACATTTAAATAAAACAGTTCTCTTTTGAAATTGATTAAGTACATATTTAACTTTTTCTTGTGACCCACTCTTCCCATTGGTTTGAGAATATCCTCTACATACCTATTCAATGTTAATGGGGTTTTATATAACCTTTTTCAGCTCATGTTACATAGTAAGGCAAATGGAGTGCTTCTCAGCTATTTCTTTTTCCTTTACAACAAGTTCCTTCTAGAGATTTTTGATAATCCTTTAATTTTCATCCTCTTTGAGTTTATACTTACCGATATCAACATCTTCTCCTAATTTTGATTCTCCATCCTCTTCTAACAAACTATCCAAGAATTTTGAGGTTTTCTCTTCTGAATTTTCAGTTGGTTATTTTATTTCATTGTGATAGATTTCATTGAGTGAATTAACGTTTAAAAGATTCTTCATGGATTCAAGTATATTAAAATGCACCCGACTATCTTCGAGCTCCATTGAGAGTGTTCCTTCGTGTATGTTGATGATGTTATTTATATTCTTTAATAAAGTTACCCCCAAGATGATGGGTGAGTGTGATGAACTCATATCTTCTTCCATTTTCAACACATAAAAGTTAGTTGGGAATAGTAGATCTCTGACCTTTATAAGAACACCTTCTAGAACACCTGCTGGGAAAACTATGGATCTGTTTGTGAGCTGGACTACCACTCTAGGAGGATTCAATTTTACAATCTATAAATATGTAAATACATATTGAGGTATAACATTTATTGAAGCTCCTAGATCACATAGGGCATTAGTAAAATTTAGTGAACCAATGGTTCAGGGAATTGAGAATGTCCCGGGATCTTGACATTTTTGTGGTATCGGTGGTGTGATCAGTTCTGAGATGCTTCTTCCAAGGTTGATTCTCTAATTTCCTTCCAACCATCTTCTTTTAGTGAATAACTCCTTCATTAATTTTTCATACTTTGGGTTTTTTTAGATGGACTCTAATAGTGGGATTTTGATCTCCACTTTCTAGAAGGTTTCATGCTTCTTCTGTTGAAGTTGTTCTTATTCACCCTTCTTCTACTCAACTAATGCTTATGGAAATGGTGCTTGGATATACTTTTTCTCCATTTGTTGTTTTTGAAATGGTTTTTCTAGACTTACCTTCATGAACCTTGTTCTTTATCCATTGTGGTTATGGTTTCCTTTTAGATGGATGGGTTGATCTTTAGAAGATTTCTTAGAATCATCAACCTTACTTTGTTCAGGTGATATGAGCTACTTCCCACTTATTGTTGTTATCATGATGAAATTTTATTTAGGGTTTGGGATTGTATGGTATAGAATCTTCCCTGGATTCTTAGTTAGAATTTCCAAAATAGTTTTTAACTGGTTGGATAAGTCTTTCCCATTTTTTTAAGCCCCTCGACGTTTGACTGTAGTTGTTGGTTCTCAATTGATGGTTGTGCACTGGTGGATGGTTTCTCATATTTATTTATTTGGAATGGTGGTGTCTTAAAGGGTTTTTCTTGCTGAAAGGGCTATATATAGAACTGTTGGAATGGAGGGGGGGTTCTGGTATTACTGTTGAAATGGAGGTTTATTCTGGTTCTGTTAGAATCCATATCCAGGTTGGTTTTGGGGAAGGCGTGGTGGATTTGGCTGGAATTTCTTTTGCTGATAGGTAGAAACACAACATCCGGTTCCCTGAACTTATGGAAACTGGTCAGTGTAATGATAATTAGAATATCATATACTACATACCTAATTCATATCTTTTTGTTTCTTCACTTGGTTCACAGCCATCTGTTGCACTAACCTGGTGAGTTCTCCCATTTCAATTCTAATTAATTATATTGAATCAGATGTTCTCACCTCATGGATTCCTATTGTTCCCAATACTCTTGTTCCAAATTTTTATGAGTTTTAGAAATCTTCTCAATTAGTACTATGATATCTATTGGTGACTTATCAATCAGGAATCCCTCATATGAGGCATCTAGAAGATTTTGATTATTATCCAAAATTCCTTGGTATAAGAACACAAGTAATTGGTGTTCCTATTTTTCTTGATGTGGGAAGTTGGGACATAGCTTCTTGAAATGATCCCAGTGCTCATAGAGGGTTTCTCTAGTTTATTGTCATATGATGTAAATCTTATTCTTGATGACAGTGCTCTAGGAAGTGGGAAATAATATCTGCCTGAAAAAAAATTTAAATTCACCTAATCACTGATCTACCCAGGTTGTTGATTGTACAACCATTCTTCAGATACTCCTCCAAGTGAGAAGGAGAATTCCCTCCATTGAAATTGGTCTTTAGGTGCTTCTCTTGGCCTAAAGATTGGGAAAGTGAAGCTGAATTATTGCATGTTCTGATTTGGGTTATCTCTAGCAAGACTATGAAATTTTAGAAGCATAAGAATCATATTGAAATGTAATTAAAAATTATTTTGTGGAGTGGGTGTAATGATTTGGTTATTTTGAATGGAAAATTGAGGTGCACATAGATCATGCTTGGTTAGTTTGGGATTGTCAGCCATAATTTTAGGTTCAGAGTGAACACTAAGAGTTTCACTTGAATCTAAGAGATCTATTTTCTCAAATATTTCTGGTAGGTTTCTTTTTCTTATTTGGGTTAATGCTCTTTCAATTTCTATATCATATTCAATTAATGGTTCTTTTGATTTGCGGGTCATTCAAAAAAAATTATCTAGAACTACCTCCCTGACAACGACGCCATGTTTGACGCATGTCTGTTGTTGGGAATAGAAAAAAAGTTATTTCCTATGTTAAAATTTAGTAAATTTGTTTACCTAGTATGTATCCCTAAGAGAAGTTCACAAAAAAATTGTCACTTTTATTTGATAAAGAAGTAGAGGATGTTTTTGAAATTGTTTAAGTTTTAAAAAGAAGATGGAAATTAAAAATCCATTTTGAACACAAGTGGTGGAAAGAGTGATCGGTTTAGGGTAGGATCGCCTTTTTCAATTTCATCATGGTCATAAAAATCAGTTCTCATCTCTTCCTATTGAATGATAAATGAATGAATCCCTGATTAAGTTGGCAGTCACCCTTAGTTGGAGAAAGAAATAAAAACTACTCCTATGTGCATGAAAGTTCATAAACCATTCCCAAAGAACTAATTAAAGTCCCAATCAGGAATTTTTTACCCTTAAAATATATAAATAATTCCCTTATTTTACACACATGTCGACGATCGCGAGACACTCACCACCTAACACAATCTGCTCGATCAAGACAAACTGCACTAGATAGAGGGAGTTTAATGTTCTTCCACCAAATCTATAAACAATTAATGAAAACAAAACCCAAAATACAATAGCATTAAGATAATTTAACACCACTGAAAATATATATCATTCAATAGAAAAGGAGTTTTTAATATTAAAACTCAAGACTCCTACATTACAAAATGGAAACTCCCCCTTCCCTGGTCACTCAAAATCTTTACTCCTCCATGAGAAGGGTAATTGAGATGAAAAGGGAAGAAAAGGGAATTTAAAATCTATAAAGAATAAAATAAATAAAAAAGATAAATTCAAAAAAAAATATCCTCCATGTGCCCTGGAAGGAATGGGAAGGAATGAGATGATATGAGATGAGATGAGTACCCCTCCTTTTATAAGCTAAATTTTCCTATGAAATGATTCGTAATTTTGGCCCCATAAATGGATGATTCAAGAGTTAAATCCTTAATAAAAGTTGTTCCAAAATTTCGTTTCCATTTACCCTCCAAATTTCAGCTTTATTGGATGCACCTATAGGGAGTTATGGATTTTATAATATGATGGACTGTTTCTGGACGAAAAATCCAGAATTCTTCATTAAATGTATAACGTCCAATGGCTCCTTTAATGAGTGATAAACTCCCTCAAATTTATTTTAGAAACGAGAATATGTTTCCTAGTCCCATTCCATGTATAATCACTTTAATTTGAGTTGTGTATCCCAAATTATGCTTCTGTTACGGAGGTGGGGTGCACGTTATCCACCTGAACACTTATCCAACTTCATTGATTTTTTTGGGCCTCAAGATGGTTGAATCAGATCTTTATCCTGAAGATAAAGTTGGAGGAAATAAATAAAGGATTCTAAAAAAGAATCATTTAATTTGGGTTTATATTTTTAAAGAAATGACCAAAATACACTTGGTGTATAAATCTGTCAAAAAACTAGAATTAAGAAATTTTCACAATTTTTCTCAAAACACATCATAAATCCAAAATTGATCCATATAATCTCAAATTGATAAATTTGGAGGGTTAAAATAAATTAAATTCATATATAAAATGAGTAAAATATTAGCGCTATCAATTTCCATAACCCCACTCACAAGCTCCACTGCCAGAATCAAACTATTCACACATTGAGCATATATATAAGAATAAGAGGATCATGTATCAAACAAATCACTAGTGAGCATAGAATCTATAATAATAGTACCTATAATTATTGATTTCCTAGCCTCCCCATTCATAATTGTAGCCTAAACTTCATGAAACTACCTTCCCCATCTACCTTGTGTTATAGTTTGAGTCCCATGTACTGTATTACTATTCTATTATGTGCGCTCTTTCCCTGAAGTACCACATCCACTGCCTTGAACACTATGGCAAGAAGAACTCAAACTGCCTGACTGATATGGGGTATAAGTCCCCCTTATATTACTTTGATTCAAACTAACTCCTCCATCAATGCCAATCATTCAAGGTTTTTTGAAATAACTCTTCAAGTGACCCATCCTTCAATAGGATTGACACTCCACTAGTGGTCATGGACACTGGCTATGAATGTGACCTGACATAACACACTAGTGGTAGAATAATCAGTTTTTACTCTGAGTAATAAATCCATCTCCATGGATAAACTATTTTCCATTTCCTTGGTTAACATTCTCACAGTGACACTTCTTACTCTTGGAATACATACCTCTTGGCTATCTAGCAGAAATCACATGCATTTCACTGGATGACTCCTTCATCTTCCCATATAAAATTAGAGCATGACTTGCTACCCAAACAAATTTATTTAATAAAAAAATGTTCACGAGGGACTTAATATCGCATTTAATTCCATTATGAAAAGGTCTCTCCATAGTTACCTCATCCCTTAACACCATTGGGACAAAGTTCTCCAATTCATTGAAGTAACTAGTATAATAAATCCTGGACATAATCCCCTATGCCAACCTCAAAAACTCAATTTCTCTCCCCTTCTTGAGCATCTCTGGTTTAAAGTGTTCTAGAAACTTCTCTTGAAAGTTTTTCAATACCATGTTCTCTAGTTACTCATCCTGAGACTGAATATCCCCCCAACACTTCACTAGAACATGTAAAATATAAGCATCAAACTTCACTCTCTTCTTAGTATAAGTCTCTAAATGATCAAGGATCATCTGGATATACTCAATCTAGAACTCAGTTTCCTAAATTCCACCCTCTCCGGTGAAGTTCGGAGAGTAATACAACTAGAAATCTCATATACAATCAGATATATTCTTCACAACCCACCCTTAGTCTCTTTCGATAAACCACATAAAGAGAACGAATTTCTAATGGAATTGATCCCCCAATCCTTCACTTGGAACTATTGAAGACTTCATTCCCACTTCTAGAGGTATATTTCCCTCAATTTCCTTCTATTTCCCTATCAAAAAACATTATTATGGAGACATGTCTCTATAATTCCAAACACATGTCTTAGGACACAAAAAACATCATTAGAAAATTTATATAAGAGGGATTCACATAAGGCTATAACAAGTAATCCCTCATACATCACTACATGGTAAGAACTGAGGCACTATCACTACCCTCAACCATCCCTCACCTGGTTCATGTCTAACATTGGGTAAAACACTTCTATATTTCAAGTATCTCATTGGACACCTATTTTATTCGTTTCAAAAATACCTCATTTAGTATCATTCGCAATTATCAATTTCTTATTAGGACACATTTTATTTTAAATTACCCTAGTAAAGAAAAGAATTTTCATTTTAAAAACTCACCCAAAACCTACTTTTTCATGCATGCCTAAAAGGATGCATATCACATAAAATCTTGAGTGCCTAGAATGATGCATGTATACTCAACCCTTAATCCCTTTTGGGCTATGAGAAAAATATAAAAAAACCATAACACAAAAATTTCATCACCCATGGTAAAATAACATTCAACTGTAAGATAAAACATCAAGAACATCAATCCCACCCTGGGTACTTAGGTTTTCCCCCGTATATGGGCCAGTTACTCCCATGTATGAGCTCTTTAACAAGGTTTGAATCATACTAGTATCCTTCCCACCTTTATTAAATAATAATACAACTAAAAAGAAAGTAAAACTCTTTTTATACAACTTTGTAACAACCCAACCCGGGTACCACATGACGTTGCCCCGAGCTGGTCCATCACTTGACCACATGGGTGCCTCCTCGTATGCCGAGGCTGCTAACTAGTAGTGAGGGTCTAATATGTAATGTGGGGAGACTTTACCCTCTCTATCAAAGAAAATAATAACAAAAATCTATAAAAAAATATCAAAATGTTAACAATAAATAACCAAGATAATACCATAACCAATACAAGGCCAGGCATCACATGATTAATCAAAAAACAGAAAAACGATATCCCAAAACCAAAGAAATAAATATGTCATGTCATATTTGTGTCAAGTTTAAAATGAAAACATAAAATAAATAAACACTAGAAACACTAAAATTGGTCTCTATATCATGTTTGGTTCCCTCATCCATGATCCATCCCGAAACCCAACTCAACTATCTAACATAGGGATCTTGTCTTTATCCTATCCTGTAAACATGAAGTTTATTTGGGTACCAATCAGGCAGCCCGACTAGGGTGTAAGTAGAACTTAGTCTCCCCCACCAAGTATTTCTAAAACAATATCAATTATATAATAGTTTATGTTGTTTTATAAAGAATAATGAATAAATAATAAAGTAAACAGGATTCACCGTTAAATATTTTTTAATTGACTACATATTCCACCGAGTTCATAGTGACACCAAAACCAATCAGACCTGATATGTCCTATACTGAATTCTGAATCATAAACTATAGGGATATAACCATTAATTGTTTTTTATTATTTCATTATTAATTTAATTCCAATTTCACATTCAAGCATTTGGGTCCTAGAGTAGCAGTCTGGCACCCCATGTGTATTTAGAGCAGAAGTCCTTATCCCATAACTTAGTGATCACATGAATATATATATATATATATATATATATATATATTTGGGTCCTAGAGTATAATTCCCTACCCCAAAACATGTTTTTCACTTCATTCACAAATATCGCATACCATGGTTCAACATTAATAACTCATTTATCTACCATTATCATCATTTATTTCACAACTCATTGACCCTATAAGCTGAATTCGAACAATCCTTTAAATACCATTTTCAAACATTTTCAAAACTCATTATTCAACCAATTTCATAACCCCAATTATCAACCATGCATCAAGGATTTAATTTAATTCCACGCACCCATTATTACCCTTTTCCAAATTTCATGATTTTTATTCAATGATATTTGGAACACCCCATATGGTTCTATTGAATTCAGTCTCATAAAATCCAACGGGTCAAATGGGATTCATATAGGATTAAAAAATATCAGGGTAATCAATTAATTAAATCAATTTAAAATGAAATTGAAAAACTTGGAAATTGAAATTTCAAAATTACATAGACACAATTATAATCATGACTATGGGAATTTGTAATTAGACCATCGGCCTCAAGATCATAGATGAACACTTTCCAAACCATAACTCTTAATTAATGTTGAATAGATGGACTCACAATAGAGAACTAGATCTACGATCAAGATCCAATGAAACAAGATCCATCAAAGCCAAGATCCAAACCATCGACAATGGAGGAAAAACCATCCCTCTCCAAAGGGTAAGAATTATGGGGGAGAGAGGAATCAAAATGGGGAAGAAATTACACATAGGATAGGTGAATATTACTTCTACCAGATCTTTGATTTGCAATTAAATGGGTTATAAGATCCTTAGAATCCTCTCCAGAGCCTCTAAAAACATTGGATATTGAGTTAGGTCTGGCGGGGATGAAATGGAATAAAAATCAGGGGTTTCAAAATGTTTTTATTAAAATTTTAGAGGTTTAATTTATGTGTTCATAGTTTCCAAGGAAGGGATGTGTAGTTTTCCAAACTGTATTCCCAAACCATGTGCCCCTACTATCTGGGTGCACAATTTTACCTAAGTGGGTGCATAGTTTCACAAATTGTGCAAAATCTATGCAATTATCCTATGTTTGGGATGCATGATTTATTGGGGGTAGGCGCACGGTTTGGGAAAACTGTGCGCCAACTGTGCACTGCCCCAAACCCCTCAAAAAGTTTCTAAAACTCACCTAAACTCATATAATACATGACTTTACCAAATTAAGACAAAAATAAGTGTAATACAATTCCAAAAAATAAGTATGACACATCTCCAAAAATGTTGGGATGATACATTGTATTCCTTTACCTTTAAAGTATTCCTATAAAAAATAGATAAATATATATTTTTTAAAATACTAAAAAAATTAATACCAGTATGAAATATAGGATTTAACCTATACATACCTCAGTAAAAATTTTCCAAATAATTTAAGATAGAAATTTTAAAAAATGGCCAATAATCAATCTTACTGTTGTGACCTCTTCTGTAGGAAACGATACTCTTGTTAAACTATCTATAATATCTTGAATGGTGACCTAGATGAATTTACTTATTGATGATGAAAAAATCCCAAATATAATATATAGTACCATATAAAATAATATGATGTTTTGTATCCTAAACATATTACTCAAAATGGATGGGAAGCTATGGATGAGGAGGTATATGAGTTGGATAAGTATGAGGAGGTGGAGGAGTGGCATCTATAGGCAGTGGTGGTGGAGTTATATATGAAACGCCCCAAGTTTAATTTTTATGAATATGTATTTTTTTATTTCTGTACACACACATATATATAAGTGTGTGTGTTTATATATATTATCCTTTAAGTTAATATATAGCTTTCTAAATTAAAATGAACCATAGTATGATTTTAGAAAATGCACAAACCCAGATTCAAACATGAAACAACCCCATATAAAATTATATGACTATCATTACAAGATGAAATAATGTATATATACACATATAAAAAAAGGTATTATGAAGTTATAACATTGACGATTATGGATAAGATTATGTTAAGAAAACAAATGAAAATATACCTAAAAAGAGAAAGGTTGTAGAATACCTCTCTATGATCGGTCATAAAGATAATTCCCCCAAAAAAATAATAGAAAGAAAATATAGAAATGCAAAAATGTGAATCATTTTGGAGAGTTAAATAGAGAAGGTAAGAACGAGTATTTAATGCTAAATAATGTGACCATTGTAAAGCAACTGGGTGGATAACTATTTCAAGATCTGACTGGATCCTTTTGAATAGGAGTTAAGATATAGTGTTAATAAATTCAAGATATTCATGATAAAAAATGTTTCATTTGAGTATGGTTGTGTTTATTTTTATCAAAATAAATAAATAGATAATTATTAAATAAGTTATTTTTTTTATTTTACATATGTGTAATTTAAAATATCTAAAAAATATATATCTAAAATGGATTATTAAGTTAAAATTAGTTAATATAAATGGTAACATGGAATAATTTTGTTCAAAAATAACATTTATATATATATAAATACATATAAATTTTAATTATGACAAATTAAAAATATGAATTATCGATAAAACATATTTAAAATGTTTTTTTTTTCAAGTAGTCGAATATTTAAATAGGATAATCACTGATATAGTAATAAAATTATAAAAATTATGCTAAAATTAGTGTTTCTTTTATACAAATATATATATATATATATATTAATTAATGAATTTTTATAATAACATTTATCATTATTATTATAGTAATAATAGAGGATAGTAAAAGTGGGGATCATGTTTTGGTTTCATATGAAACCAACACACTCCCCACCATCTTCTTCCTCGCAGCACTCTGTAGGTAAAACTATAACCCGTGATCACACCAAGAAAACTATTATGTCATCATTCTAATAAATATCATCAAGTGTTTTTTTAACATGGAATGATCCTCTTTGGTATCCCAATATGTGAGAGTGACTCAGATTGTATGGATACAGCCTGTAACGTCCCGATTCTGGAAGCCACCCAGAGGCACCCCGTACCCGGTTGGTCACATGGCCTCAAGCACATTTCCCCAAATGCCAGAGGTTTTCAAATAGCCGCGAGGGCCTTGGGTGTGATAGTGGGGAAACTATGACCTCATTGGTAGAGTAACACAGCAGAAGTAAACGGATATACAATAGCAGAAGCAGTAATAATACCATACATTAGTAAACAGCAGAAGACTAAAAGAATAAACTGGAGCATGTAATATCTAAGCCTACGGGCCTTGTAAGGGTTCCCTTTCATCCCTTCACAGGGGGGTTATAAAAAATCAATAAAAATGAAGGATTTCGGGCCATTCGGGGTAAACTGGAGCACATATATATATAATGATGATGCATGATACATATGTCTAGGAAAGCGGCATTAAAATCACAATGCTAGAATGCAAAAATAACCAAAGTACAAAATAAAAAGATAAACTCCAACAACATCGCAAGCCTTAGCTTGGTCCCATGCTCTCCAACTCCACAGCAATCAAGTACCTTATGTAGAAGGGATCTTTCCCATATCTATACCTACAGCAATATAATCTGTTTGGGCCTAAAAGTATGGACCAAACAGGGTGTGAGACTAAATCCCGGTAGGAAACCACCCAAAGATCTGTACCTAATAGTCAGTGAATATATATGGCAGGCAATAATCAAGATGAAGCAGTAAACAAGGATGTACTCAAAATTAAACAATCCTACAGCTCAAATGCAATCAATTTTATATATCAAATAAGTATCTAAATAACGTAGGTAACCCTTTGGGAGTACTCACAGCCTAACCCCTCTGGTTCAAACAAATAAGAACAAGAAACCCCCTTGTAAGTACATTGACACGTGCCTGTCATGGGGTGTGACAAAAACAAATATTACCTAAGTTAAAATGCAGTAGAGTGGATTACCTAGGTTGTCTCCAGAGAGGAGTGCACAACAATTAAGTTGTCACCTTAAAATAGAAAGAAGTGAGGTTGTTTTTAGAAATTGTTTTATTTAGAAAATACAAGAAAGAAACTAAATAAAGTAAAGTAATTAAGTGAAAGTTTTGAAACAAATTGAAAAATTATGTGATCTAAATTATTGATATGAAATGGTGATCAGGTTAGGGTCAGTTTTCCAATTGTAATTCTACCATTGTTCATTTTACCCAATTCTCCTCTGCTAAATCGTTAAGAGTGAGAATCCACAATTGTTTCTTCTCACTCCCTTGGTCAATTAAAAATGTGAGAATAAACCTTAATAAAGTCTTAGGTTGGTCTACTATCCTTCCAATGTGTAATAGAGTTGTATAAAATACCCCCAATTATCTTAGGCAATTCCCAATCGGGTCTTGTTTATCCCAAGTAATCAAGAACATTCACTACTCCTCACACATGTACCGGTGATCACCGAGTACTACACCACTAAATCCCGGTCTATTCCATTGTTTATAAACCAGAACCTAGTGGAGGGAGATATTGATCATTGACCAAATATAAATGAACAACAGAATCTAAAATCAGATACAATCGTACATGATAATAAAAACTGTTATAAGAAATTGAAACAGATTCGCAGAAGAGAAAAGAGGATTTTAAAACATTAATAGAAGGAACTCATGAAATACAATATGGAAAACCTCTCCTTCCCCAATCACACATAAGTTTACCCCACCATGGTAAGGGTAATTGTGACTAAGGGGAAAGAATAATTCATTACAAAACTAAGAAGAACAAAAGAGAGAAAACAAAGAACATAAAATTTGATGCTCCAGAATCTGTAATCCATATGTTTTCCTCTGTTATGCCCACCAGACGGCCGAAAATCACTGAGGTCCCTTATTATAGAATGTTGGAAATAAAGTTTTCTATCGACCCTCAAAAGTTTAGAGTAATTTTACAGGTTTAAAGAAAGATATGGCTGAATAAATGATCATTACCTTTCTGGACGCCAAACACTGTTTCACCCACTCCACTTGGACGCGCCAAAAGGATGAATTAATGAGCTCAATAATTTATAAAATTTAATGTGAGCCTTACTTTTGAAGTCCTCTGTCGACACCAGCTGTAATCACCTCATTATAAGGTCGTCTGAAGGAGATATTGCATATTTAATGAAGTGGGGTCCATTCTGCCTTCCAAACTGATTTCTCCACTTGATTGAATTTTCTGCACCATTGGGTTTCGAATTGGGTCTTGGTACAGAAGAAACATTTTAATCCCACAAGTATAGGAATCATACAAAAAAAGATTAACTTCAATTGGACCCATATTATAAAATTTATTCCCGAAAAATAGAAGCTCCATAAAACTGAAAATTTTACAGAATTACCCCATTTTCACATTCAAGCCCAAAATACACTAAAAACACATAAATGATGCAAATAAACTCACATTGAATAATTGGGAGGGATTAAATAATTGAAAAATATATAAATAATAATGAAAATATTAACTCTATCAATTCCCCCACACTTATCACTTGGACTCTTGGACAAGTCAGAATCAAAATAAATTCAAAGTAAATTCAAAACACATATCCATGAGATCCACAAATTTGAAAACAAGAAACAAAATATACCATGCCTCATCAAACTATATTATTTCATGTTCTTAATTTAGAATCATTCAATAAATTTACTCTTCATTTCTCCTCCCATGCACACAAAACACTTACCTAACTTTCATTATCTCTCATTACACAAATTTCAATTTTTTAGCAATGTCTTTCTCATCCAAACTCATACAAGGGTCACCATAGGCTTGATAAATTCCTACATCTCCACCCGATGTGAGTTAAAGAAATATGTTTATCATGAGGAGCTATTAAGGTTGTTATGTGGCTTTATGTTGGTAGGATTTATATGTGAAAATTCTGAGGCTAAATGAAGAGGGCTTGGCTCTTTTTGAAGAAAAATTGCATTACTCTAATTTTCACAAAAGTATAGTCTTCTCTTCACTCCCTTAGTAGAAAATAAACTCCTTCTCCATGGAATATCAAGGAATGTTCCCATAGTTCATCATTTCAGCAGCAAACATTTCAATCTTCTCAAATATAATATTTCTTGAAAGCTCTAGAAAAGGCACAACTTTCTTTTTACATTAGAAGCTCCAGAATGGCACAGCTTCTCTCATCATGAAAGCTCCAGAAAAGGCACAGCTTTCAGCAGAATGATTTTTTTTTTGCAGCAATAACATCTCTTCAACATTTTTTTGTTTCACCCAAAGTATCCCCAAATAAGGTAGTACAATACAATACATCTTCCCCCCACACTTATGTTCAAATAGATCATGCAATTTCACTTCAAGAGCAGGTTGGATAGGGAATATTGGCTTGTAATGTGGCTAAACTAACAGGATTTTCATGGATTCTATGGGCTACAAGGATTAAATGTTCAAGGTAGGCCATTATGAAAGGGATTATCTTGAAAAGGGGGCTTTCAAACCAAAGAAATGCCTCAATCATTTAAAACACAAGTACTTCAAACCCTCAAGTTTTGACAGGAATAAATCAAATTCTGGTTAAATCAAGCATGATTTGGTTCTCTCAAGAAGTGAGGTGAATGTAAAGAATATGAAAATAATAGGTTTATAAGCCTCACGGGAATGTGATTTCAAATATAAAGACAGTGATATGTGGCATGGGATTCAAAAAAATAGAGTATTTTTCATGAAATTCCCAAATAATTGAACTTGAAACAATGTCATTTTCAGCATTCATTTAAGCTCAGTTTCAAGGAATAAATTATTTCACTCATGGATATGGGTTTCAAAAATATCAATGATAATCATTTCAGCTCAAAAGTTTCAAAAACACACAAAAATTGAAAAATAAACACACAAAATTTTAAACACTCACATGTTTTTTTTAAAAAACAAATAGGAAAACAAACAACACATAAAAATCCTACACTACAAAGGTTCCCTCCCCCACACTTAAATGATGCAGTGTCCAAAATGCATTCAAATGTATTTAACATGTAAGAATATTAGAAATTGAATCACAAAAATCATGAAAATATAAAGGACAGGTACGACCTGATGGAGTTTATTGATAAACAGGTTGGAGGAGTGTGATCTCCTCCATTGGCTCTGATGGCATGGTCCCAAGGAATTTCTTCAATCTTTGCCCATTAATAGTGAATGGATCCTTCACTCCATCCTTCACAATATGCACAGCACCAAAAGGATATACATGAGTAACTATAAATGGACCTTCCCACCTGGAACGAAGTTTACCTGGCATTAGCTTGAGACTTGAATTGAATAACAACACTTTGTCTCCTGGATGGAAGTCCTTTGGTTGGATCAGTTTGTCATGAGCCACTCTTGTTCTCTCTTTGTAAATCCTGGAATTTTCAAATGCTTCCCTTCTAATTTCTTCCAACTCTTGTAACTGCAATCTTCTCTCTTTCCCAACACTTTCAAGATCCAAATTCATCTTCCTCACAGCCCAATATGCCTTGTGTTCCAATTCCACAGGTAGGTTACAACTTTTCCCATAAATCAGCCTATATGGACTCATTCCAATAGGGGTTTTGTAGGCTGTCCTATAATCCCATAATGTGTCTTCTAACCTTTGGCTCCAATCCTTCCTATTTGGATTAACAGTCTTTTCCAAAATTCCTTTTATTTCCCTATTGGACACTTCAGCTTGCCCATTAGTCTGTGGATGATAGGGAGTTGATGTTTTATGATGCACCCCATACCTTTTAAACAAAGCCGCCATTCTCCAATTACAAAAGTGAGTCCCTTGATCACTAATGATGGCTCTAGGAACTCCAAACCTACAAAATATGTTAGCCCTGACAAAATCACAAACAACTTTAGCATCGTCAGTCCTGGTGGCTTTTGCTTCCACCCATTTGGAAACATAATCAACATCAAGAAGAATATAAGAATTTACAAATGACATTGGGAAAGGTCCCATAAAATCAATCCCCCAAACTTCAAATATTTCACAAAAATTAAGTGGATTTTGGGTCATTTCTTGTCTCTTTGAAATATTTCTTGTAAACTGACATTTTTCACACCGTTTACAAAATTCATGAGAATCTTTGAAAAGTGTTGGCCAAAAAAATCTAGATTCTAAAACCTTTCTTGCAGTCCTTTGAGGTCCAAAGTGTCCTTCACAAGCTAATGTGTGACAAAACCTAAAGAATGATTCAATTTCATTTTTAGGCAAACATCTTCTGATCATTTGGTCATTGCAAATCTTCCAAAGAAATGGATCATCCCAGATGTAATATTTAGATTCAGATTTCAATTTGTGAATTTGGTGAGAATTTAAATGAGATGGGACCTAAGATGTTACCAGATAATTGACCATGTCAGCATACCAAGGTACTTCTCCTTCAATCAAGTACAACTTCTCTCCTGGAAGGCGATCATTTAGTGGTTCAGTGTCTGGAATCTCAACTTCAGCGGTGTTGGGTAGTCTACTTAAGTGATCAGCCACTTGGTTCTCAGATCCCTTCTTATCTTTGATTTTTATGTTGAACTCTTGTAGTAGTAGTATCCATCTCACTAGCCTTGGTTTTGCTTCAGCCTTCTTCATCAAGTACCTAAGAGCTGCATGATCAGAAAACACAATGACTTTAGTTCCAAGCAGATACGATCTAAATCTTTCTAAAGCAAAAACAACTACTAAAAACTCTTTTTCTGTTGTTGTGTAGTTGAATTGGGCCGCATCTAAGGTTTTCGAGGCATATGCAATGACTTGAGGCCTGCCCTCAATTCGCTGAGAAAGGACAGATCCAACTGCTTGGTTTGAAGCATCACAAAGTAGCTCAAATGGTTCTTCCCAATTTGGTGGTTGCATCACTGGTGGTGTAATCAATTTCTTCTTCAACTCATCAAATGCTTCCCTACATGAACCGTTGAAATCAAAATCAGCATATTTCAAAAGTAATCTAGAGAGAGGGAGAGAAATCTTACTGAAATCTTTTATAAACCTCCTGTAGAATCTTGCATGTCCTAAAAATGATCTAACATGTTTCACACAAGTTGGGTAAGGCAAAGAATTTATCACTTCAATTTTTGATTTATCAACCTCAATGCCTTTCTGTGAAATGACATTCCCAAGGACAATTCCTCTCTCAACCATAAAATGAAACTTTTCAAAATTCAAAACAAGGTTCTTTTGAATGCAAGTTTTCAAAACTTTTTCCATATTTTTCAAACAATGGTCAAACAAATTTCCAAAAACTATGAAGTCATCCAAGAAAACCTCCAAGCAATCTTCAATGTGATCAGAAAATATACTTACCATACACCTCTGAAATTTACCTGGAGCATTACACAATCCAAATGGCATTCTTTTGTATGAAAAAGTACCGAAAGGACAAGTAAAGGTAGTCTTCTCTTGATCCTCGGGGGCAATGGGTACCTGAAAATAACCTGAAAATCCATCCAAAAAGCAATAATGAGTTCTCCATGCCAATCTTTCTAATATCTAGTCAATAAACGGGATAGGGAAATGATCTTTTCGAGTGACCTGATTCAGCTTCCTAAAATCGATGCATACTCTCCAGCTATTCTGAATTCTCACAGGAAGTAATTCATTCTTTTCATTCCTCACGATGGTTAGGCCAATTTTCTTTGGGACTACATGGATGGGGCTAACCCATTGTGAATCTGATATGGGATAGATGATCCCGGCTTCTAATAACTTCTCAATCTCTTTTTTCACAACCTCCATCAGGGTAGGGTTCAGCCTCCTTTGGGGTTGTCTGACAGGTTTGGAATCTCCCTCAAGAAAATTTCTATGTGAGAAAATGTTTGGGTTTATTCCTGGGATATCACCTAAGCTCCACCCTATTGCTTGGACATTCTCTCTCAAAAGCTCAATCAATGATTTTTCTTGAGTTTTAGATAGATTATTAGCAATTATTACTGGTAATTTCTCCCCCTCCATAAGGTAAACATATTTTAAATCAGAGGGGAGTGGTTTTAATTCTAGATCAGGAGGATGTTCAAGAGATGAAACTAAATTTAGGTTCTCCACTTCCAATGGTTTGACATCATGCACAAAATAAATCATATCATCTTCATCATCCTTTAACAAATTATCAAAGAAATCAGATTTTACCTCTTCTTCCAACAGGAAATCAGAACCTCCAAGAGTTTGGGAATCCATATGTTCAGTGATATCTTTAATGGAAAAATTCTCTCCTAATAATAAAAATTCATGAAACATACCTGATTCTTCAATTGGTTCTATGTAATCTTCATGGGAGAGTGCGAAGAGTGAATGATCATCTGATTGGTGCCTCATTGATTCAAAAATATTGAAGTGGACGGTGTTGTCTCTAAACTCCATGGTAAGTGTCCCTTCATGGACATTGATAATGGTTTTGGTTGTCTTCAAGAAAGGTCTCCCCAAAATGATGGGTGAGTATGATGGGATCCTATCATCTTCCATATTCAACACATAAAAGTCAGCAGGGAATAAAAGATCTTTGACTTTTACCAGGACATCCTCCAGAACTCCTGCTGGGAATACTGTGGATCTATTTGCAAGCTGGACCACCACTCTTGTGGGATTCATGTCTCCCATCTGCAAAGAAGTATATACTGAGTGAGGCAATGCATTAATTGATGCACCTAAATCGCACAAAGCATTAGAGAAATTTAATGAACCAATGGTGCATGGAATAGAAAACATCCCTGGATCTTGACATTTGGTTGGAAATTGTGGTGTGATAAGGGCTGAGACGCTTCTTCCCAAATTGATCCTCTCATTACCTTGAAGTCTCCTTTTCTTGGTACAAAGATCCTTCAAAAACTTAGCATACTTTGGAATTTGTTTGAGTGCTTAAAGTAGAGGTATGTTGATTTCCACTTTCTGAAAGGTGTCCAGAATTTCTTTTTGCAGTGCTTCTTCTTGTAACCTCTTTGATTCAATCATCCTTGATGGAAATGGTGGTGGTATATCTTTCTTCTCCCTTTGTTGCCTTTTAAATGGTGTTTCTTTTTTCTTCCTTCTTGTCCTATCATTATCATCCTCCTCTTTCTTATCTTCTTCCCGATGCATTTTCATAGAATTTTCATCATTTCTAACTTCATTCTCACCCATATTAGTTTTTCTTATTTTAGGTTCAATGGTGGATGGTGGTTGGAGTTCTTTTCCACTTCTTGTAGTTATAATACTAACATTCTCTTTTGGGTTTGGGATTGTTTGGGAAGGGATTTTACCTGGATTTTTGGTCAGAAAGTCCATGAGACTCTCAAACTTATTGGACAAATCTTTAATAGTGTCTTTTAGTCCTTCAAACTCAGATTTTTGTTGGTTTTGAATTGGAGGTTGGGCACTAGTGGATGGTTGTTCATAGGGTCTTTGGATATTGGTTGGTTTTTGGTATGAAGGCTGATTATAAGACTGCTTTTGTTGAAATGGTGGAGGGTTCTGGAATTGATTCTGGAATGGGGGTTGGTTTTGAAACTGATTTTGGTACGGGGGCCTAGCTTGATTCTGTTGATTTCCAAATCCATATTGGACTTGGTTAGGCTCTCTCCATCCTTGACTTTGCTGGAACTGCCTTGGTTGAAAGACTGCTGCACAACTTTCCATTCCCTGTATTTCAGCACACTGGTCAGTGAAATGATCAGGAGATGAGCATAAACCACATACCTTAGCTAGTGCTTGTTGGTCACTAACTTGCTTCAAGGCCATCTGCCTCACCAAACTAGTAAGCTCTTCAATCTTAGTTTCTAATAAGGGTGATGGATGAGAAGTTCATACCTCATGAATACCTCTTGTTCCAATACCTCTTATTCCAAATTGCTGTGAGTTTTGGGAAATCTTCTCAATCAAGCCCTTGGCTTCTTCTGGAGACTTGTCAATCAGTGCACCTCCAGATGATGCATCAAGAAGGTTTTTGTCATTGTCCAGTAGTCCTTGATAGAAGAATACAAGAAAGTGGTGTTCCTCAATGGCTTGATGTGGATAGCTAGCACATAGCTTCTTAAATCTCTCCCAATACTCGTAAAGAGTTTCTCCAGATGATTATCGTATGGCATATATTTCCTTACAAATGGCTGTGCTTCTAGAGGTGGGGAATAATCTTTGCATAAAACATCTTACCAGGTCATTCCAGTCATGTACATCTCCTGGTTGTAGGCCGTACAACCATTATTTAGCAGCTCCATCCAATGAAAATAGAAATGCCTTCCACTTAACCTGCTCCTCAGTAATTCCACGGGGTCTGAAAGTTGAGCACACATGTGTGAACTCTTTAATGTGTTTGTTTGGATCTTCACCTGCCAAACCATGAAACTTTGGAAGCAAGGGAATCATGTTAGGTTTCATTTCAAAATCATTTTGTAACACTGGCATGGAAAGTTGATTGTTTTGATTAAGGAATTGTGGTGCACAGAGGTCTCTAAGTGTTTGGTTTTGATTTTCAGCCGTGATGATAGGCTCAGAGTGAACACTTGAAGTTTCACTTGAGTCTGCAAGGGGAACGTCCTCAAATTCAGATTATAAATTAATGTTTCTAAGTCTATTAAACAAGATTCTTTCAATTTCATGATCTATGGGTAAAGGTTCAGTTTTTGAGGTTCTAGTCATGCAATTTTGAAGAGAAAAGATGAAAAGAGAGAAAAGAAAAGAAAAGAAATGTTGGCACTACCTCCCCGGCAACGACGCCAAGTTTTGACACGTGCCTGTCGTGGGGTGTGACAAAAACAAATATTACCTAAGTTAAAATGCAGTAGAGTGGATTACCTAGGTTGTCTCCAGAGAGGAGTGCACAACAATTAAGTTGTCACCTTAAAATAGAAAGAAGTGAGGTTGTTTTTATAAATTGTTTGATTTAGAAAATACAAGAAAGAAACTAAATAAAGTAAAGTAATTAAGTGAAAGTTTTGAAAAAAATTGACAAATGATGTGATCTAAATTAGTGATATGAAATGGTGATCAGGTTAGGGTCAGTTTTCCAATTGTAATTCTATCATTGTTCATTTTACCCAATTCTCCTCTGCTAAATCGTTAAGAGTGAGAATCCACAATCGTTTCTTCTCACTCCCTTGGTCAATTAAAAATGTGAGAATAAACCTTAATAAAATATTAGGTTGGTCTACTCTCCTTCCAATGTGTAATAGAGTTGTAGAAAATACCCCCAATTATCTTAGGCAATTCCCAATCGGGTCTTGTTTATCCCAAGTAATCAAGAACATTCACTACTCCTCACACACGTACCGGTGATCACCGAGTACTACACCACTAAATCCCGGTCTATTCCATTGTTTATAAACCATAACCTAGTGGAGGGAGATATTGATCATTTACCAAATATAAATGAACAATAGAATCTAAAATCAGATACAATCGTACATGATAATAAAAACTGTTATAAGAAATTGAAACAGATTCGCAGAAGAGAAAAGAGGCTTTTAAAACATTAATAGAAGGAACTCATGAAATAAAATATGGAAAACCTCTCCTTCCCCAATCACACAGAATTTTACCCCACCATGGTAAGGGTAATTGTGACTAAGGATAAGGAAGAATTCATTACAAAACTAAGAAGAACAAAAGAGAGAAAACAAAGAACAGAAAATTTGATTCTCTAGAATCTGTAATCCATAAGTATTCCTCTGTTATGCCCACCAGAAGGCCGAACCTCACTGAGGTCCCTTCTTATAGAATGTTGTAAATGAAGTTTTCTATCGACCCTAAACATTTGAGAGTCATTGGACAGGTGTAACGAAGGATATGGCCGAATCAATGACCATTACTTTTCTGGACACCAAACACTGTTTCACCCACTCCACTTGGACGAGCCAAAAGGATGAATTAATGAGCTCAATAATTTATGAAACTTAATGTGAGCCGTAATTTTGAAGTCCTCTGTCGACACCAGCTATAATCACCTCATTATAAGGTCGGATGAAGGAGATATTGCATATTTAATGAAGTGGGGTCCATTCTGCCCTCCAAACTGATTTCTCCACTTGATTGAATTTTCTGCACCATTGGATTTCGAATTGGGTCTTGGTCCAGAAGGAACATTTTAAGCCCACAAGTATAGGAATCCTAAAAAAAATATTTACTTCAATTGGACCCATATTATAAAAGTTATGCCCGAAAAATAGAAGCTCCATAAAACTGAAAATTTTACAGAATTACCCCATTTTCACATTTAAGCCCAAAAGACACTAAAAACACATAAATGATGCAAATAAACTCACATTGAATAATTGGGAGGGATTAAATCATTTAAAAACATATAAATAATAATGAAAATATTAACTCTATCATACATATAGTTTAACCCCTCTGGTTTAGCTTAATCATAAACTCTATAAGGAAGCAGTCACCATCAATTCCCCCTCTAGTCTCATATCGGTAACTAAAAGGAACTCTGGGGAAGCACTCAACATCCCATTCCCACTATGGAATATTTAGAGCAACTACAGACACTCTGAGGAAGCACTTACATCAATTCCCCCTATGGTCTCACATTATAATAGTAAACGGACACTCTAGAGAAGCCCTCAACATCCATTCTCCCTATGGTCTACTCCACCTGTTCTCACAGCCCTGTGTAAGTCAATCGAGCACAGCAATGCATAGGGGCCAAGGTAAACCTTAAGAACTACTTGTCTAAATATTCTATATCATAATAGCATGTTAGAATACAATCACTTTATCCTACAGTACTAGGCATGGAAATCAAAGCACTAGCCTAACAGGAAAAGCTAGACCAAATGGTCATAAACGGTACAAGCATGGGAAAACACATCCATAACAAGGTAAAAACCCATATTCACAAAAATTAACCTCTACTAAATAATTATAAGCATAGCTGGCATTAACTGGGTCAAAAACCTAATCATACAATACCCCGATCAAAGGTATTGGGCACTTTTGCACATATAACTCAAAGACTGCCTATGGAAAGGCACAAACCACCTACCTCGGTGTGGTAGGATCGCTATACGTGAACCTAAAACCTTGAATCTCCCAAGAACACTGTAGATATACAAAAACAATAAAAATGCTCAACCGAGGATAACTCTTGAAAGAAGAGGAATCAGGAAACGAATCTCTAGAAGAAAGACTAGCTTACCTTGGTGATCCCAATGCAATCGACATAGGTTGAATCGGAGAACGGATGCTCGATCGGGGGCTTGGGGAAATATCGGTGTTGTATAGATGCTCTCGATCGAAGAAGGCAAAAAAGAAGATGCTTCTTCCAATTAGACGTGACCCCGGTCCGTTTAATGAAAAAAAGAAAGTACACAATGTGTACTTTAGAAGTACACGGCATGTACTTGCCCTTACCAGCCCCTGCATTAGGCGGTCTCCATGTCACCACACATGGCCCTATATATGGCCGTTACACAATCAGAACACACCTACCCACAGTAACAGAGAACACAGTGTGTACTTATAAAGTACACAAAGTGTACTTAATAAATTTCTAGAAACTCCCTTTTTTTCTCAAAAACACCAGAAAAAGGAAAACATACATGATAAGAAGATCTGGGTTCTTACAAACTTCCCTCCTTAAAGAAATTTGTCCCCAAATTTCCCTATCAAGGCAACGTAGAAGAAGAATCCTCAAAAAGCTCTGGCCACTGTGATCATACATCGGCCTCCCTCTCCCAGGTCTCATCTTGTACTTGCTCGAGCTATCATAGCACTTGTACTAGAGGAACACACCAGCCACGGAGAACCCTCACACTTCAATCAAAAATACAAATAGGATATTCCTCAAATGAGGCCTCCACCTCTAACTCAACCTCCTCGGGTTGAAAAACATGAGATGGGTCAGAGAAGTAGCGTCGAAGCTGAGAAACGTGGAAGATGATGTGCATAGCCTGGTACCTATGAGGTAACTAAAACTGAAAGGCAACCATCCCAAATCTCTCCAAAACCTCAAACGGCCCGATGTACCTCAATGAAAGCTTACCCTGCCTCCTAATCCTCCTATGTCCCAACCTCGGTGTGACACGCAGGAAAACCTGATCTCTGACCTTGAACTCTAGAGGTCATCTTCATCGATCAGCATAAGACTTCTATCATGACTGTGTAGTAGCCATCCTCTTCTGAATCAACTTTTTCTATTTTTTGGTCTCCTGGACAAGACAAGGTCCCAACATAGCTGCCTATCCTGCCTCTAGCCAGCATAAGGGTGATCTCCATGGCCTACCGTACAAATCCTCCTAAGGTTCCATCTGAATATTTTCTTGAAAACTATTATTGTAGGAAAACTTCACAAGAGGTATGTGATTCTCCCAAGAACCTCCAAAATCCAAGATGCATGCTTGAAGCATGTCCTCAAGCACCTAAATCGTACACTCAGACTGACCATCTGTATGGGGATGGTAAGCTGTACTCAAAAGTACATGTGTACCCAAAGCCTTATAAAGCCCCTGCCAGACCTGAGAAGTAAAACGTGCATCCCTGTCTGAAACAATGGAGTGTGAAACCCCATGTAGACATACAATATCTCAGATGTACAATCTTCCTATCTCATCAACACTGAAGGTATCCTTGATCAGAAAGAAGTGAGAAACCTGCGTGAGTCTGTCAATAACAAACCATACTACATCATTCCATCGAGGAGACCTCAGCAATCCTGTCACGAAATCCATCACGATGTCATTTCACTTCCACTCGAGAATGGGTAATTGCTATAAAATCATTGCTGGTAACTGATGCTCTGCCTTCACCTGCTGATAGGTGGAACACCTCATGATGAAACCAGCAACATCTCTCTTCATACCTGGCCACCAAAACTGATGCTGTAGATCACGATACATCTTCATGACACTAGGATGAACTTCCCAAACTAAGGAATGAAAGTCCCGCATCAGCTCTTCATGTATGTCTGCTGACACCCATATGCGCCCCTGAAAACGCAAGATCTCATACTCACCTACTATTCATCCAGGAATGGGATACTCTCCTGACACGCTTTCCCATAGGACTAGGCCTTTAGAATCTGATAGTTGCCTCATTTTCACTCGATCAAGAAGTGTAGAGGTAACGACTACAGAAGATAGAAACATCTGCCCCTGTCTTTCGTGCACCCCCAAATGCATCTCAGAGAACATAGCCATAAGTTTCCACTCACTACTGGCCTCCTGAGTTGCTTGTATCTGAGTCCTCCAGCTTAGCGCATCAGCCACTGCATTGCCTTTCCCAGGCATATAGTCAAGATCAAAGTCAAAGGACTGAAGGTACTCAAACCACCTTCACTATCTCAAATTCAAGTCACGTTGAGTGAAGATGTACTTGAGACTTTTTTGGTCAGTGAAAACCAAGAAATGATCTCACAATAGATAATATCTCCAATAGCATAAAGCATGAACAACTGCAACTAACTCAAGAACATGCACCGTGTAATTTCTCTCATGTGGCCTCAACTGTTGAGACCCATGCGCAATGACTCCTTCTCCCTGCATAAGCACAGCTCCCAGCCTGATACCTGAAGCATCATAGTAAATAGTATAGCTCTTTCTTGGCTCTAGAAATACTAGTATTATTGCTAAAGTCAACCATCCTTTCAACTCTTGAAAGGCTGACTCGCAAGAAACTAACTACAAGAATTTTTCACCCTTCTTAGTCAGGCCTGTCAATGGCACTGCAAAGTGTGAAAAGTCCTGTATGAAACGTATGTAGTATCCATCCCACCCTAGAAACAATTTTACTTCAAAAATGTTCTTTGGATTATCTTAGGAAACTACTACTCTCACTTTCTATGGGTCTACTGATATTCCTGCCTCTGAGATAACATGACCCAAGAAGTGAATTTGGTCCATCTAAAAGTGGCATTTTGAGAGCTTAGAATATAACTGATGCTCTCTCAGTGTACTCAAAATAAACTCAATATGGGTAGCATGGTCATGTCGAGTGTGAAAGTACACCAAGATATCATCCACACAGACTACCATGAAAGAATCCAGGTATGGATGGAACACTCGATTCATCAGTTCCATAAAGACTGCAGGTGCGTACGTGAGACCAAATGGCATAAACACGTACTTGTATAGACCATACCTACTCCAAAAGGTTGTAAGAGGTATATCAGATTGTCTAACACGCAACTTATGGTAACCAGACCTTAATTTAATCTTCGATAACACCCAGGATCCTTGAAGTAAATCAAAGATATCACTAATCCTCGGCAAGGGATATCGGTTCTTAACCGTCAACTAGTTCAATTTTCGATAATCCACACAAAGTCTGAGGGTGTCGTATGCCTTCTTTGCAAACAGGATAGGCGAACCCCGAGGAGATGTACTGGTTCAGATGAAACCCTTTGCCTGCAACTCCTCCAACTACTTCTTGAGATCCTACAACTTAGGTGTAGTCATCCTATAAGGAGGTATGTACACCGGCGCCGCTCCTAGAACAATCTAAATAGAAAACTCCACCTCTTGCTTTGGAGGAAAACCTGAAAAGTCCTTTGGAAAGACGTCCCTGAAACGATCCACCACTAGAGGAATGTACATATGTTAAGCCCCATGGTCATCCATATATAGACTAGTAATCTGGGTTGTAACTCCTTCCAACCCATGATGCTCGGGTCCTTCTTTGCTCGCCTAGACATCCCATTCGCCCTTATGAAGAAACGATCTGCCCTCTAGTGATGTGAAACTCACCAAATGACAATAGCAGTCAACAACAGCCTGGAAAAGAATTAATTAATCCATTATAATAATGACGTCATATCTTGTCATCTCTAAGACATAAAGGTCCCATAATAAGTGACACCCACCAACCTCAAGAGGGAACTCCTTGCACTACCATACACTAGCCATTCTTGTCCCCAATGGTGTGTCTAGCATCAAGATATTAGTAGAATACATGTTACAGATCCCAAGGCACTCCACAATAGAAACATATATAAAGAAATGGGAAGCCCCAATATCAAAAAGAGCAGAAGATAAAACAGAGGCAACTAGGATCATACCTCAAACTGTAGAGGGTCTGGGATCCTGCTCCTACTGGGTCTGCTCCACTACAAAAGTCTGACCTGCACTACGGCCCTGTGACCCTTCCTGACCACTCTGAGCTAACCCACCTTGTTTTCACTAAAATCCTAGTGACTGGATACCATGGCCACGACCTCCACCTTATCCTGAAAAGATGGAAGATCTCCAGTTCCCAGACTGGTGAAAAACTGGTGGTGCTGCTCCTAAACGAGGAGTCATAGAAGAACCCATGTCGCCAGCTGCCGGTGAGAAAAAAACTTAACACTAAAGATGGCCCATCTTTCCTCATGATAAGCACTCCACTGGGTCTCTCGGGAAATGTGTCCTCATATGCTCTCTCTTTCCGCACTAGTAGCACACCACTTGGCTACCAGAAGAAGTGTCATGCCTCCTCATATCTCTATGCGTAGACTCTCTACGATGCTTCCTGCTATCAGTAGGAGGTATACCAACTTTGGATGTTGAGCCGCCCTGATTCACAACTCTAGAATCCCTCAGATTATGCTCTGTGATTAGCACCTGGTTGAAAATAGAAGTGATGGAAGTCAACCTGAAGATGTTCACCTGAGATTGGATGTCGTGTCTGAGACCATATTCAAAATTTCTTACCTGGAATAACTCATCACCTCCTGGGATGGGTGTGAAGAACTACAGATCTATGAAGTGAAAACAATACTCCATAATAGAAAGAGTACCCTTCTCCAGAATCATGAACTCTCTAGCTCGATCGGCCCTCAAAGTCTTCAGGTAGAAGTAGACGTAGAAGGCATGCTAGAACTCATCCCATGCAATAATCTACTGGCGTCCCACCTGTTAGATCACATCCCACCATCTCTTGGCGGAATCATGAAGCATGTACGTAGCGAGATTTACCCTCCTCTCTAGAGTCATCTCTAGATTCTCGAAGATAGAAATCATGGCCTCTAACCATGACTCTACAGCCGGAGGTCCTCCTTCCCCTGTGAAGGTGGGGGGATGCTGCTGCTGGAAAACCCAAGTCAAATCTACCATAGAAGGGGAAGGATGCGGTACTCTTCAGAAGGTCTGCATGAACCTTATAAAGCCCTCCTGAAACTGTACATCAGCACCTGTGTCCGAAATGATGGATGGTGCCAAGACTGTCACAACTGGAGGATCTACTGGTAGTCCCTGATCAGCCATGTCCGAAGTCTGATCATTTCTCTGTAATTGGTAGACAACCGGAGGATGTCTCGGTGGCATGACTCTGAAAGATCAAGTGCACACCTTAGATCAAAATTATCAAGGACTGAAAACTAGAATTGTAAGAAGGGAACAAGAGAAAGAAAGCATTCACGTTTTTTAAAACATGGATACATGGCATGTATAATTCCTACACGATGTGCTCCCTTAAACCTTCACATGGGCGTGTACTTCTTCCAACCCAGGTTGTGTAACACCCAAAACACACGGCGTGTTGTCCTAACACATGGTGTGTACTTGAATTCTCTTCCCCTACCCAAGTTTTTCTACATGACTAACCCACATGGTTCTCCTAAAACAAGACTACACGGTGTGTTCTTTACAGACACAGTGTTTACTAGACGAGCTTCACCGACCCGTGTTTTTAGTGACACGGCTGGTTACACGGCTGACTCTACACGGTGTGTTTGTGACAAACACGGTGTATACTAGGAGATTTCACCGTCCCATGTTGTTTGTGACACGGCTGGATACACGGTTTACACTATATGGAATGTTCCAGATAGACACGGCATGTATTAGAAAATACTCAACTGACCCGTGTTTTTAGTCACACGGACGGTTATACAGCTCTACAACACAGAGTGTACATTCAGTACACGGCATGTCCTACCAAAGATTTCCCAACCCCGTGTCTCTGCCCACACAGTCTGTGAAACAATTAGAGACTACATGGCATGTACATACAGTACACGACATGTACTTAATAAAAATAGTTTCTTCCCGAATAGAAGAACACATGGCAAGTATTCATCATTACACGTCATGTATTCTGGGTTATTCTAGACAGTAAGCCTCAAAAACTTCTCCAAAACCTATAAAACACTGAAATGAACATTAAGTTCCAAATTCCGATCTGTGAGGGCCCATACTCCCCACGAATCAAAGCTTGGCATCTTATACATGTCATATACAAGGAAAACAAGGCAATGATCCACCAAATTCCAATCCATGAGGGACCATAACACCTCAAGAACCAAAGTTTGGTGTTCATTAAAAGAAATCCTTATGAAAAGAAATACCCTATCAAAAGTAGGTATTATATCAAGGCATCTATCACAATAGAATACATATCTAGCACAAAATCTATCACAACAATATGAAATCGCTAATGCACCCTAAATGGAATGAAAATAATGCATGACATGTGATTTCTAGCAAGTGCATATATGATGCATGAGATGGAATACCCTCATCTCATCGGGTTTCAATAGAAATAGAACCTCAATAACATCAACAATAACAATAAAATACATGTGAATCACCCAATGGTGAAAATCAAATCAACTGTAAAATTTCAAAACCAGAAAATTGCAATAAACGAGGTAAATTGGCTTTTCCCTATACACGGGTTAGCTACTCCTGGGCACAGCTTATTACCAAGTACCTATTCTGTATGATACCTGACTATAGGATCCAAAAAGTAAGTCAAGAAGAAAATAATCCTTTTATAACACTTTATAACATCCCGGTTCCAGAAGCCGCCCAGAGGTGCCCCGCACCCGGTTAGTCACATGGCCTCAAACACATTTCCCCGAATGCTGGATGATGCCGACTAGTAGCGAGGGTCTTGGGTGTGATAGTAGGGAAACTATGCCCTCATTGGAAGAGTAACACAGTGGAAGTAAATGGATATACAATAGTATAAGCAGTAATAATACCATACATCAGTAATCAGTGGAAGACTAAAAGAATAAACTGGAGCACATATATATATATAATGATGATGCATGATACATTTGTCTAGGAAAGCATCCAAAAAAATCACAATGCAAGAATATATAAATAATCAAAGTACAAAATAAATAGATAAACTCCAACAGCATCGCAAGCCTCATCTTGGTCCCATGCTCTCCAGCTCCACAGCAATCAAATACCTGATGTAGAAGGGTGTTTTCCCTTAACTATACCTATAGAAATATAATCTATTTGGGCCTAAAATCATGGCACAAATAGGGTGTGAGGCTAAATCCCAGTATGAAACCACCCAAAGATTTGTGCCTAAAAGTTAGTGAATATATATGGCAGGCAATAATCAAGATGGAGTAGTAAACAAGGAAGTACTCAAAACTAAACAATCCTACAGTTCAAATGCATTCAATTTCATATATCAAATAAATAGTTAAACAAATTAGGTAACCCACTGGTAGTACTCATAGCCTAACCCCTCTAGTTCAACCAAACAAGAACAAGAAACCCTCTGGTAAGTACAGACATTCTAACCCCTCGGGTTCATCTTAAGCATAGACTCTTTGAGGAAGCACTCACCATCAATTCCCCCTCTAGTCTCAAATAGGTAATTAAAAGGCACTCTTGGGAAACACTCAACATCCCATTACCCCCTTGGCCCATTTTGAGGAACTACAAACACTCTGAGGAAGCACTTATGTCAATTCTCTCTATAGTCTCACATTGTAATAGTAAACATACACTCTAGAGAAGCCCTCAACGTCCATTCTCTCTATGGTCTACTGCACCAGGTTCTCACAACCCTCTATAAATCAATTGAGTGTGGAAATTCATAGCGTCAAAGGTAATCCTCAATAACTACTTGGCTAAATATTCTACAGCATAACAGCATGTCAGAATACAATCACTTTATCCTACAGTACTAGGCAAGGAAAGTAAAGCAATATCCTAACATGAAAAGCTAGAACAAATGGTCATAAACGGTACAAGCATGGGAAAACACATGCATAACATGGTAAACAACCATATTCACAAAAATTAACTTCTACTCAATCATTCTAAGCATAGCAGGCATTAACTGGATCAAAACCCTAAACACACAATACCCCAATCAAGGGTATTGGTCACTTTATCACATATAACTCAAATACTATCTACAAAAAGGCACAAACCACCTACCTCGATGTTGTAGGATTTCTATACATGAACCTCAAGCCTTTAATCACCTAAGAACACCGTAGATATACAAAAATGCTAAAAACTCTCAATCAAGGATAACTCTGGAAAGAAAAGGAGTTAGGAAACGAAACTCTAGAAGAAGGAAGAGCTTACCATGGAGATCCCAACACAATCGATGGTGGTCGAATCGGAGAACGAATGCTTGATCGGGGGCTCAGGGTAAGATCAGCATCGTACAGATGCTCTTAGTTGAAGAAGGTGAAGAAGAAGACACTTCTTCCAATTATATTCGACCCTAATCCGTTTAATGAAAAAAAAAGTACATGGTGTGTACTTTAGAAGTACACAGCATGTACTTTCCCTTAACAGCCCCCGTATTAGGTGGTCTTCAGGTCACCACACACTGCTGTGTGTATGACTATTACACGGCCATAACACAACTACCCATGGTAACCGAGTACACGGCATGTACTTATAAATTACATGGCGTGTACTTAAGAAAATCCTAGAAACACATCTTTTTCTTAAAAACACCAAAAAAAGGAAAACATACTTGATAAGAAGATTTGGGTTCTTACACAGCCAAATCAGATAAGGTTGTTTCATTTTTCTTAAATGGAGATAGTATACTCTCATGGTTTCCTCACGTGGGGTTTTTGACTAAGGTAATAGATGATATTGGCATAGGATTATATTTTAAGGATAGTGGGAAGATATTTTCATAAGGGAGGATCATGTTGTTCACAAAGGATGTACATATGCACATACATATGTGGGTATTACAATAGGATTAATGGTATCTATGTGTGTGTGTAATACCACAGTGTGGGATCCTCATAGAACAAGGGGGTTTCCTTGGAATTACTATTCCCTTCTATTCACTGGGACTCTCTAGTTTTCCAACTTCAAAAACATTACTGGGTGCAGTCCTGTTGCTGAGTATTTTTTGGTTATGTGTGAGTTAGTATAGAGACCCACTTCTTTGGAGAATTAGTTTGAAATTGTGATTCAAAGGTAATTTAGTGTTTTATTTTTATTTTTGTTTTAAAATTATGGTTTTATGTATTGCACTAAAATATAATAGTCCCAAATATCATTATTTTTCTTGAAATTCTATAAGAAATTTATTTTCTACAGATTACCTATTTATAAATTTTATTTTCTTATAAAGTATTGTTTTATACCAAATATAAGGGGATTATTTTTCTTTAAAAAAATTATCTAATATTCCAAAATGGTGAATTAAATTTTCAAATGATAAAATTAGTCATACCCATGATATTTATTTTTATAAAATATATTGAATGTGTATATAATTTTAATTTTGGTTCTTTGAATGTAATAGAGGTTATTGAATTTTCAAAATTATTATTTAAGATAAAAGTGTTTTATTTCCAAATAAGTATATATGTAAATATTTATATATATATATATATGTATATATGTGGATATATATATATATATAGATATATATCATTTCATGAGAAACTATTTTATTTTGATATCTATAAAAACATATATACATACATATTTATATAAGAATCATTTCATGTGAAATTGATTTTATTATGACATATATATATATATATATATATCATTTCACGAGAAACTATTTTTATTATGAAATATCCCATTTTAAAAGTCTAAAAAATTATATGGATGTTTCATAGAATTATTCTTCACTTCGAAAGCCACCTTTATATGTTCTAAATTAGAGAATGTTTAAATTCATTTATAAAATTATCATTCTATGGTTATGAACTATCCAAAGTTGTATTAATCTAACACAAATTTACTTGGTTTTGAAAATGAAATCATTAAATTTTGTTTTTAGACTCCCAGTTGTCTTTATATTTCAACCTCAGTTTTCGGATTTCAAAATAGATTATCACTTATATTCATCCTCTGTATGATTTTTTCTTATCAAATTAGATATATACATCCAATAAATCCTATTTTATGAATTGGATATCGATGTTCATGGTTTTAAAATATGTTCATGTGTTTTATGATATAAAACCAAAGATACTATGTTTTATTTCCAAATAAGTACACATCATTATTATAAGAATGATGACAGGCGATGGGGATTGGACCTAATCCTCTTATAAGACATTGTCCAACTATTTGACTGGTGGGTTGAAAATTATACAGACCTTCAATGAATTGGGTAATGTTTTAATCTCATGATATTTCATGTATGGTGCACAAGAGGTTGTCCTAAGAATGCTATGGGATCAGGGTGTGAACCAAATCTATTATCAGGCTATGTCTACCATGTTATGTTTTCTCAGGAATAATTTGTTACATTATGTTATGATCCAAAGAGCCTTCAAAATTTATTTATGATTATATAAGATATTTTAAAATAAATCTTTATGTTTTTATGATATCATAAAATGAATTTTCCAAAGGACCAATGTGTTGATATTTATTTAACAAAAGTGTTTATTATCCTAAGTACTCTTAATATCTACATAAGGTCTTCATTTTCAAATTTCATAGAATGTTTTACTTTTATGTTACATTAAAAACCTCTAAATGGATTCCTCATATTTTTAAAACCTTGTGTTGATCTTTTTATTTCTCAACTAATTTTTTTCAAAATTTATTTTTATTGGGCATAAGGAAATATATAAGGGAGTGAGTTCTCAAGGTTCTCCTATGATGTTTAAGACTTGTAAAGTATATGAAATGTTTTTAAAAATTACTTGTCATAGTCTATGTTTTAGGGTATCAAGAATCTTTAAAACTCTAAACTATCACAATCCCAAGTTGTTTTAAATAAAGATAATAGTGATAAAAAATATGGAATAGTTTTCGGTTTTTCTCACTTTGTATGAGATCCAAGGTTTAGAAAACTTTAGTGGCCATGATATGGAAAAACCATTTGGTCTTTATAGATGTTCTTTAAATTTTATATGGTTTTACTTTAATGAGAGATAAATATTTAATAAAATTATTATATAAGTGAAATAAGTATTTGAGTCATTTATGTTGTAATTTTATCATATTTTGAAATAATTGAAATTATGTGGAGCTTCATTGAAAGTTAAAGGGATAGTTTTGAGATGGAAGGAGATATATCTCACACAATACTGTTGTCCCTTACCGATGAATTAATTTCATTTATTATTGCAAATTAAATGTCACATAGTTTTGAGACCTCTTACAACATCCAACATTCCTATAAAATTCTTTACCATATATCAAAAAACCCCTCTATAATGTGGAATCATAATCGATTATGGATTTCAATGATCAAATATTAAGTTCCCAACACTTCCACTTTTCTTGCTAAGGGAGGTACCACCAGGAAATTCTCATATACTTCACTTTATCCCAAAATTATGATGCACAGTTTAACTTTAGAATAGATATAGAAGATGGTGACCTTCAAGAAGCATATATATATATTAGTTTTCACTTTCAATTTTTTGGGATCATAGACAATATTATAGAAAACCCCATTTTAAAAATTTCAAAATTGACTCTGTCAAGATATTTTATAAAAGGTGGGTTCTAGAAGATATTTTGAAACTATATGTTAAAAAAATATTTTCAATAACTACATCATTATTTCCATAAATATAATTAAAATTTTACAAGTTGTATTTTGACAAAGGAGTAAGAATATTTTGGAAATTCCCTAAGGTGTTATTGCACTGATGGGACACTCACTCTTCATAGATGAAACAACAATGGGAATTCAGAAAAACATATTGAAATGAGAAAAAAACCCCATAGAATAGTTTAAAATCTTATTGAATGTGTGTTATTCCCCTGGATCTATATAATATGTATTCAAATTGAGAGGAAATAATTTTTGTAGGGCCTTTATTGTAACACCTCGAGTTTCATTTTTGTGAATATATATATTTATGTATGTGCACACAAACACACACATATATATACTTATATAAGTGTATATATATATATTATCTATTATTTTAATATATAGGTTGATAAATTAAAACGAACCATATTATGATTTGATAAAATGCACAAACCCAGATTTAAACAAGAAACAACCCCTCATAAAATTATACACAAGTCATTACAAGATGAAACATCATATATGTAAATATATAAAAGGGGGTAATATAAAGAAATGATATTTATGATAGTGAATAAGAGTACAATATGAAAATAAATTAAAATAATCATAAAAATGGAAAGGTTGTAGAACAACTTTCCAGGATTGACTATAAAGATAATTCCCCCAAAAATCATAACAGAAAGAATGCCTAGAAATGGAAAAATTCAAATAAATTTTAAGAGTTAAATGGATAAAGGAAGTATGAGAATTTAAATCCAAAGAATGTGACTGTTGTAATGAAAGTTGGTGGATAAACATTGTGATATCATACGTGTAACACCCAGATGTTTTTATGAAATATTTTCTTTAAATAATTTTTATTCTGAAATAGATTTATTTTCATGCAATCATAAGTTCAAATGAAATGTGAGACACCCTTATTAAAAAATTTCCATTATATCCTAGATGTTATGTTAGTGGGAATAATTATAACAAACTTACGAAAATGCAATGTGAATTTATTGGCTATCAATTATTTATGAAAAATATAAATAGATAATTGTATTTTTTAGTTAATTACTTTTGGTAATGAAATTAATGAGATATATATGTGTTTTATAGATAATAAAATATTTTTTATATTCATCCAATGGATATTTTAGTCATAGGGTTTAAATAAAACCCTATTTAATATATA
The DNA here is from genome assembly GCA_963277665.1 of Viscum album. Taxonomy (NCBI): domain Eukaryota; kingdom Viridiplantae; phylum Streptophyta; class Magnoliopsida; order Santalales; family Viscaceae; genus Viscum; species Viscum album. The sequence goes on along the minus strand of OY728143.1, from coordinate 1,266,144,385 downwards.
AAAACCTTTTTCTAAGGTTAATTTTACACCTTTGAATGGATAAACCCTTTTAAATTAAGATTTTGGCACATTAATAATTTTTATATGACAACATCAACATTTCATTTTGAATTGGGATATAAAAATTTATTTTGGATTAATTTCTGATATTTTTCAGATAACTTTCATGTTTTGATGAATAGTAAAAATATGCTAAATTTTAATTGAAAATAACTTTCTTTAATTGAAATAATTTATATGGTTAAACTATATTATTTAATAGTTTAAAAGTATAAATATAATATATTTTTACCATTTGATATAATGTAGGTCATTGGAATTAATTTTACATTAAATTTAGATGTAAAAATATTTCAATCTTATATAATATTTTAACTTTTAAAATTCGTTTTCTCATTTCAACAATGGGATTAATTTTAAATTAATTACTGAAACTTATATGTTTTTAATTTTGAAAAATGGATTCCATAATTGGAATCAGTAGTTATAAATTATGTAAATATATTTATTTTATTTTTGGGCAATATGAATAGTAACTTTGGTAAATTTTATTAACACGGTAAAAGAGTAAATCGGGTAATTAAGGGTAAAAATAATATTATAAAATCACCCTAACACTTGTATTAATATAATAAGATGATTATAATTTCCCCTAAAACATACTTGGGTCTAAATGGTATCCATTGGAACCCATTTGGATTAGATTAATATGTTTAATTTATTTTATTTCAAGAAAAGTAAAATATGTCTCACTCAAACTTTAATAATTAAATTATTTTTAATATAATGTTATGAAAACAATAAATTAAATTATAAATAATCAATTTAAATATAAAATGAGTTTTTTTATCTAGAAAATTTATTTTTAATTTTTAGTAAATAAATAATTACCTTAAAGACTTATACTTGGATGGTGAAAAAATTAATTAATTGATGAGAAATCAATAAAAACAATTTTTATTAAAATATTAATAACAATCCAAAGGCCCAAACACTTGACCAAACCTTATTGTTCGAGTATATCTCGACCATAAGCATACAAGGGTATCTTTATTGACCATCTGGAGTCTTATAGAATTGATTATGACACTTATATTGTTTTATTTAAAGTGAAGATAAATTTGTCACATTCATGTTTTAAAAAACTATAGCATTTTTAATGTTTGGTTTTTCAGAAGAAAAATTTGACTAAAAGTATTCTTATAAAATATAATAAATCTATATTAATTATATTATTTTATTTTGACATTTTATTTAACAAAAAATTATATTAAATAATTGCACAAAATTAATGTAGTAATTATTTTATTAATAAAGAGATCAAATAAATGTTATTAAAAATATTTTTATAAAAATAATTTGGCATAATTATTATGTCAAAATAATTTTATAGATTACCTTATTCAATTAGGGATATAATAAAATATTTCTATCGAGGTTTACCTCTTATTTTTATATTTTTAAAAATCCATGAAATAAATAGTGTCAAAATTGACACTATTGATATTTTGTCAAAATAAGGTTTTCTTAAATTATTTAGAAATCATAAGACATTTTTAAAAAAATATAATTATTTCTATATGATCTAAAATTTTCCAAATTAATTATTTATGGTCTAATTTACAACAAATAAGTAAATATTTTACCCTTTTAATATTTAAAAATTTGTTACCTGAGTTAAAAATTAAATAGAACAACTAAGTGTTAATTAAAATGCTAATGCTTAAATTGAAATAAAAACTTGTCTAAAATTTATTGTTTGATTAGATTACGACTCTATATCATCTCATCTTAAATATTGGTACATTTTTGAGGTTTTAAGTGGGGTTTGATTTTATTATAAATTTATATTTTTAAGGTTTCAAAAAGTGCCCCTCACCTCAATTATAAAAGGGTACTCCTTCCCTCAACTCTTCACTTCATTTTTTAGCCTTAAATCTCAACACTTCCTAGACCATTTAACTTATAAAATTACCTATAAACAATATATAGGTCCTTTAATTCTTCAAAGACCAACTCTAGTTCTCTAATAGAATATTTAGAGGAGGCACGTTGAAAAAGAGGTAATATCATTTGTCGATTCTTTCAAGCTTATTTCTTCTTCTACTTCCACCTCATGAGTTGTTTCATTATAAATTAATAACTTAAGTAGTACTTATATATTTAGAGGTTATTATGATTATTAAACAACCATATTCTACCTTCTAACCATCCTATTAAAAATGAAATCACCAAGCGTGCATACGTACAGCTTATCGTCTCCGCGCCATGGTGTAATCCATTTTTCACCACCACCTTACTTGTATGGGTATAATGATGGAATTAATAAATATATATATAATTCATATAAAATTATATTTATTATTATATATTTTATACCATCCACTTCAATACCTTTCAACAATTATGAAAACGATATTGTCGCTCGTGCGTACATATGACTTACCGTCTCCACAGTCCTATGTGATTTGTTCTACACAATATTTATTAAATAATGATTATATAAATGAATTTAATGAATAAATATGAGATATATTATAATAATAACATGTTTTAAATGATATAACTATAACCTAAAAAGAGTAATAAGATCTTATTCGACAAAACATGCATAAGAACATAAAGTAGTTAATACCTGAATAACGAGTAAAAATGAAATCTTACTAACAAACGGATGAAAATATGATCATAAATGTTATCATAAAAATTGTTATGATTATGTAATAAATCAGTAACATTTTTGAAATAATTATACAAGAATTTTGGATACATACAAAACATATCATACCTAAGGTAAGTGATAACTTTGCAAATATCATTTTTAGCGGAGATTTTTTATTCGTAAGTATTTACTGGGGTATATTTATCATCAATATCCATTTTTCATAAATATTTATTTTAAAGTATTCTTTATATCCTTCTATAATTTTTTTAATTCAATTTTACCCATTTTTGAATTTTTACTAAATGGTATGAATGGAATCTTTTGTTTGTTTTGGTACGAGGTACTTTTTGAATTTTCTGGAAAAAGTACGAGAAGATTTTTTTTAACTTGTAGGCATGAATGGATTTTTATGATTTCATAATACCTTATTTCCTTGAAGATTTACCTAAAAAATTACAAGTTTATTTTCACATAAAATTATTTCTTCTAAAATTTTGTGGCATTTTGAGGAAAGAAAATATTTTTGAAGAAGAAATGATATTTTCATTAGGAATTATACCAAAGTGTTTTTTCAAAATTATTTTTCATCTAAGATGACATAGGTTTATGTTTATATACCTATTATTACTTTAATTTTATTGTGTTTATGATTGAATTATTTTTATGAAATCCATTTATCATATATGGATTGTGTTATGATGGACTGATGTTTAAGAATCCCATTTTTTGTTCCTTGGGTTATGCTATGGTGAATGGTTTATGTTTTGTGGAACATGTAATAATGATTTCATTATGATATTGGTGGGGATTATATCTACTCTAAATTCATTGGTTAAAGATATATATCTCATTATATAGACATGAATGGAACTGTTAGTAAATCTAGTTCAGTAATACTGGACTAGAACGAGGAGTGAACTCAGTTCAGTAATGGACTTTGTCTACTATGATGGTCTTGGAAATGAGCCTTGACTAATATGAAATGATTTTCTATGCTTATGTGTGTATGACACTAAATTTTATGTTATATGTTATGACTATTGGTATTACATTTCACTTTTATGATTTATACCATGACATGATATTATGATCTTTTATATACAGGATAATATTTTCAAATGTTATGTTCTTATGATTATGATATGATTGATATTTAACTTGTTTACCATTACTGAGAATTTTATCTCACCCTTTAATATTTTTATTTTCCCCAGGTCCTGAATATGGGTATTAAGTAAGATATGTCAAAAGGGTGTCTATTTATGAAAAATAAGTGGGAGACAATGTAGATGTTTTATGAACTAGTGGTTTATGTTTCCCAGTTTCTAAAGACATTAAACCTATATGGTTCAGGGGAGGTTTTTGTTATGTTATGTAATTAATATTCTTTAATGTTTAAGTAATGTATATATTTAAAGTATGGTCTGTTATAGTTGGTATTAGAGAAAATTTATAGTTAACTTTTGTAAATTAGGATGAGAGAACCTTAGTAAAAACCCTAAGGATATGTCTAAGTATAGGTTACAATCCTATCCTAGTGTTTTAGAGATGTTCATGAATAAACTAGGATAAAACCTAAAGTTTCCTAAATTGAAATTTTATTCTTGAATTATGTGGTTTTCCCATTATGATTAGTGTTGATCACACTATGCTTCTTGGTTTCAGTCAATGGCTGGAACCCGAAGGAACCACGTTAATGTTGAATGTGACAGGAAATACAATGATTGTCCCTCTAAGAAACTAAATTTTATGAGATATAGAATGAAAAATATTTTATCCATGCTCACACAACTTTCTCAAGATATGAATCATGTCATAAATCCAAACAAGAAAAGGATGGAGTGATATTCTCTTGAATCCTTCATGAGGCAGTGTCCACCTTCATTCAGTGGGTCATCTAATCCATTAGTGACTGAACAATGGATCAGTACCACTGAACAGATATTTTCAATTCTACAATATTTTGAACATGATAAATTCATCTTAGTAGTATATCTTTTGTAAGGTGAATCTTATCAATGGTGAAATCTTATCAAGAATATGAGGCAAAGTGATGAAATTGAGTCCATGGAATGGGATGAGTTCAAGAACTTATTTTTCAGTGAGTACTTTCCTCATATTCTTTGAACAAAGATATAGAATAAGTTCTTAGAACTTAAGAAAAAAGATAATGAATTTTTTGGTACCTACGAAGTAAATTTTACAAGACTCGTAAGGTACGCTTCTGGAATTATTATCCAACCTGAGAGAAAAATTGATTGATTCTTTAGTCTCTTAAAACCAAGTCTCCAAAATGTATTAGACCTAAGGGACTTCAATAGCTATGAGTAAATTGTTCAATGTGATCTCAATGTTGAGATGGAGATTGGATTAACCCATCAGTCATATGGGTTTGATAATAAGAGAAAAATAGAATTCAATGGAAAATCTAAAGACCTCATTGAAAAGAAGATGAGTTTTCCCTTATTCTCAAAGTGTGGAAAGAAATATGGAGGGAATTGTCTTAAAGGGACTATTAAATGTTTTAAGTGTGGAAAAGAAGGCCATCGGATAGTTGAATGCTGAAGTAATGAAAAAAATATGTCTAATGATGTGAACAAAGAAAAGGCTGCATAGAATGCTCCTCCTACACTTTAATGCTACAAGTGAAAGGAAATGGGTAATTATGCCAATAAATTCCCTAATACAAGGGTTATTGATGATTATTAATGACAACAAACTCTTAAGGACAAAGATAAAATAAATTCAAATGCAATCACAATTGGAAACGTGGAGTATGATAATGAAGTGGGGAAAGGTGCACTTACCATCCACTCTAAAGTAGAAAATGTTTTATTTAATTCTAGACCCACCCACTATTTTATTTTTGAATAATTTTATAAGGTTATCACCATATTACCTCAACAATTAGATGTTGATTTAGTTGTGACAACTCCTAATGGAACAACGGTCGCATCAAAAGTTTATAATTCTTCTTCGGTTGAAGTTTGTGGGAAAGTGCTTCCTGAAAATATTATGATCCTTCCTATAGTGGAATTTGGTGTGATTCTTGGAATGGATTTTCTTTCTCTTTATAGAGATCATATCAATTACCAAGGAAGGGAAGTCACATTTCATATTCCATATCAATCTATTATTATCTATCAATGTAAGGATGAATATAACCTTTCAATAGAAATTTCTTTAATATTATGGGTCTTGATTCTTATAAATGAATGGTTTTTATCTCAAATGTTTGGGGATAAACTCACGATTAATAATAAAACCATTGTACAGGATTTTTATGATGTCCTCCTGGAGGCATTTCTAGGTCTTCCACCAAATCATGATGTGGAGTTTTCAATAGAACTCATACTGAGTGTTATGCCTATTTCAAAGACATGTTATAGAATTTCCCCAATCGAGTTACAGGAATTGAAGAAGCAACTCCAAGAGAATCTTGATAAGGTATTCATACGCCCTAGTGTGTCACCTTGGGGAGAAATTGTTCTATTTGTTAAGAAGAAAGATGGATCAATGAGACTCTACATTGATTGTCATGAATTTAACAAGATCACTATCAAGAAAAAATATCTTCTTCCCTGCATTGATGACTTATTTGACCTACTACATGGAGCTCAATACTTTTCCAAGATTGATCTTCGTTCAGGAGATCATCAATTAAGGTTCAAAAGGAGGATATACCAAACATGGAATTCCATACAAGGTATGGACAGTATGAATTTATAGTGATTCCTTTTGGTCTTACTAGTTCCCCTACTATCTTTATGGATCAAATGAATATATTATTTAGAGACTATCTTGATCAATTTTTGGTAGTCTTTATAGATGATATGATTGTCTATTCAAAGAGAAAGGAATAACGTGAAGACCACTTGAGAATTGTACTGAAGACCCTGAGAAAGGAGAATATTTTTGAGAAATATACTAAGTGTGAATTTTGGCTTCATAAAGTTTCATTTTTAGGTCACATAATCTCAAGAAAAGGGATATCTGTGGATCTATCAAAAATAGAAGTTGTTGAAAGTTGGCCGAGACCAAAAATGGTAACTGAGATCCGAATTTTTCTTGGTTTTTCTAGATATTATCAAAGTTTTTTGAAATATTTTTCATGATTATCTAATACACTCACCAAGTTGAATCGGAAAGGAGTTAAGTTTGTTCGGACAGAGGAATGTGAAGATAATTTCAATGATCTGTAAAGAAGGTTATCCAGTATACCAATTCTCACACTTCCTTATAGTGGATAAAGGTTTGTGATCTACAATGATGCATCCAAGAAGGGTTATGGATGTTTTCTCATGAAAAATGATATGGTGATAGCTTATGCCTCACAGTGGTTGAAAATTCATGATAAAAATTACCCAACTCATGATTTGGAGTTAGATACCGTAATATTTTCATTAAAGATATGGAGGCATTATCTTTATGGTGAAAGGTTTGATATTTATACTGATCATAAAAGAATAAAGTATATTTTCACATGGAAGGATCTGAATATGCACCAAAGAATATGGTTGGAGTTGATTAAAGATTATGAATGCTTAATACATTACCACCTTGGGAAAGTGAACAAGGTGGCAGAGGCTTTGAGTCAACATGACCATGCTAACCTATATATGATGAGGATCACAAAATATCCAATATTTATAAATTTTAAAAGTATGGATCTTGAAATTTTAAAGGAAGGGTAAATATTATATTTCTCAAATGAATGTTTAACTTGTTGGAATCAGGACCGTTCTATGAAGGAAATGGAGTATGGTTTGTGTTTGTTTTCAATACTATTTGGATGTTTAAAATGTTTTCCAGGAAATGGATCATACAGTTCAAGCGGACAACAATATTGAAGGTGGTGTCATTTCCCAGTGTTTTCCAAATTTTTGGGTCTGAAACTTGGAAAGTGGAGAAATGGGTGATTGGAAAAGGAAGTTGCATGCAATATTTTAGGTGTTTTGGAAACTTTCATGCAAGACATGTTTCGGGATCAGAATGCTGAAAAATGGAAAAGTCATGATCTGCGTGAAAAATCTGGAGATGTGTGTGGAAAAAAGTTCATGCACAAAAATTATTTGCATGTAGAAAGGGAGTTTTGCGCAACACGGTGGGTTTTTCACACGGGGGGGGTGGAGGTGCCTATAAATAAGAGGTGACCCCCCTCATTTGGTATGGTATAAGACTTAGAGAATATCAGGACTCTGATGCATGTAAACATTGTGTGAAAAGGTGGTTGCGTGGAAAAATTGATGTTGCGCGGAAAAGTTTATGTTGCACGGAAAAGTTGAAGTTGTGCGTAAAACTTGTTGTTGCGTGTAAAAGTTAAAGTTGTGCATAAAAGGAGAAGTTTCATATAAAAGATTAAGTTGCACATAAAACTTGAGGTTGCACGTAAAAGACAAAGTTGCACGTAAAAGGTGATCTTACGCGCAAAAGGAAAATTTTGCATGCACAGGGTAGGTGTTGCGCACAATTGTCAGTGTAAACTGCATACATGTTCTAAATATATGGTTCAGTGGTTTAGTGCTTTCAAGTGCATGAATTCAGGACTTCAATGCAAGTAGTTTCTCATGTTGAATAGAGACTAAGACTACAATGTAAATCTTTTGAAGTGACCTTCAAGTTGATAAACTAAGTTTGACTTCTCTCAAGGAAGTGAGCTAGGGTAAGTCAAGGGAAGTGATCTAAGGGGCGTAGTGAGATATCCCTGAACCTTTGTAAAGGTAGTGTGTCTAGGATAGAGTGACTATCCATTAACCTTGTAATCCACAGCTAGTGAAGTTTAGTGGAATTTGGTATGACTGGAAACTTGTCAGCATATGATCCTTGGACGTAGCCCTTAGTGGTGAACCAAGTAAAAGTGTTGTGTGGTCTCTTTTCTTATGGTTGTTTTATTTCTGTTCCCAATAGTCTTATAGGTTTAACAAGTTCCTACCACTATGGGAACAAGATCCTTGTTCTAAAAGAAAAAGTTGACACCCTGATTCACCCCTCCCTTTTTAGGGTGTCTCAAGGTCATACACAACTATCTATACAAGTGAAGATTAAGGAGACATAGAAGAAAGATGTAGACCTAGAAAAGAAGGTGAGAAATTTTCCTGAATTCAACCTTGATTGTGATGAAATAATAAGGTTCAGGAACTGGGTTTGTATTCCTCCCATAAAAGAATTAAAGGAGGAGCTATTAGATGAGGCTCATAGTTCTTCATTCACTATTCACCCTTGAAGAACAAAGATGTACAGGGACCTAAAAATGTATTTTTGGTGGTATTTTATGAAAAGGGATGTCACTGAATATGTCACTCAATTCTTGGTTTTTCATAAAGTTAAGGCTGAGAGATAGAAGTTTAAGGGGATGTTACAACCATTACCCATACCAGAATAGAAATAGGAAAACATCACTATGGATTTATTATCAGAATTCACAAAATATCTAAAGGACATAATTCTATATGGGTTATAGTTGATTTCCTTATGAATTCGGCACACTTCATTTCTATTAGATAGGATTTATATCTTGATCATCTTTCCAGGATATATGTAAAGGAAGTGGTAAGATTGTATGGAGTACCACTTTCCATTATATCTGATCGGGATACAAGGTTTACCTCGAAGTTCTGGAGAAGTCTTCAGTATGATTTAGATACATAGTTATGTTTTAGCACTACTTATCATCCTTAGACAGAAGGTTATCCTAATAGGACAATTCAAACTCTGGATGACATGTTTAGAGCTTGATCTTTGGATTTCAAAGGTGGTTGGGATCAACACCTACCTTTGGTGGAATTATCTTACAAAAATGGATTTCACTCCTGTATTCATATGGCTTTTTATAAATCCCTCTATGGAAAGAAGTGCAGAACATCAACTTGCTGGGATGAATTTGGGGAAAGAAAGCTATTAGGACAGGATCTTGTTAATGAAATGGAAAAAAGGTCGGATTTATTCAACAACACACATAAGAGAAGCTCAGAGTCGATAAAAAAGTTATGCTGACAACCGAAGAAAATACCTAGAGTTTGAACTAGGTGATAATGTGTTCCTATGAATATCTCCCTGGAAGAGAGTAATGAGATTTGGAAATAAGGTAAAGTTGAGCCCTAGGTATATCAGTACTTTCGAAATTCCAGATCGTTCTAAGAATGTAGCTTACCGATTGGTGCTTCCACCGAATATCTTTCAAGTTCATGAAGTGTTCAATGTATCTCTCTTGAGAAAGTATATTCCCAATCCTTCACATGTACTAAGCTCAGAATTCGTACTACAGGAGCAATATCTTTCTTGTGAAGAACAACCAATAGATATTTTGGATCGTAGGGAAAAAGTTCTACAAAACAAGACCACTCACTTGATTAAAGTTTTTTGGAGGAACCACAAATTTGAAGAAGCTTCATGGGAACTTGAGCATATGATGAGGGAGATATATCCTCATTTTGTTCTTCCAAGTGACAAATTTTGAGGGTGAAATTCAGTTTAAGGGGGGTAGAATGTAACACCTGGATGTTTTTATGAAATATTTTCTTTAAATAATTTTTATTCTTTAGTATCTTTCTTTTCACAAAATCATGAGTTTAAACAAACTGAAAGATTCCCTTATTATAAAATTTCCATTATATCATAGACATTTGGTCAGCAGGAATAATTATAACTAACTTATGAAAATGCATTGTGAATTCATTGGCTATCAATTATTTAAGAAAAATATAAATAGATATTTGTATTTTTGAGTGAATTACTTTTGGTAATGAAATTAATGAGATATATATGTGTTATATACTTAATAAAATATTTTTGATATTCATCCAATGGATATTTTTTTCATAGTGTATGAATAAAACCATATTTGATGTATAAAAACCTATTTTTTGAAAGGTTAATTTTACACCTTTGAATGAAGAACCCCTTCTAAATTAATATTTTGACACATTAATAATTTTTATATGAAAATATAAACATTTTATTTTGAATTGGGGTATAAAAATTTACTTTGGATAAATTTCTGATAACTTTCATGTTTTGATGAATAATAAAAATATGCTAAATTTTAATTGAAAATATCTTTTTTTATTAAAATACTTTATATGGTTAAATTATATTATTTAATGGTTTCAAAGTTATAAATAGAATATAATTTTACCATTTAATACTATGTAGGTCAATGGAATTAATTTTACATTAAATTCAGATGTAAAAACATTTCAATCTTTTGCAATATTTTAACTTTTAAAACCTATTTTCTCATTTCAACAACGGGATTAATTTTAAATTAATTACTGCAACTTCTGTGTTTTGAATTTTAAAAAATTTATTCCATATTTGGAATCATTAGTTCCAAATTATTTAAATATATTTATTTTATTTTTGGGCAATATGAATAGTAACTTCAGTAAATTTTATTAACATGGTAAAAGAGTAAATCAGGTAATTAAGGGTAAAAATAATATTATAACATTAACATAACACTTTTCTTGATATAATTGGATGATTATAATTTTCCCTAAAATATACTTGGGTCAAAATGGTATCCATTGGAACCCACTTGGATGAGATTAGGATGTTTAATTTATTTTATTTAAAGAAAAGGGAAATATGTCTCACTCAAATGTTAATAATTAAATTGTTTTTAATATAGGGTTATACATAAGATAAATTCAATTATAAATACGCATTTGAAATATTATTTTTTTATATATCATGAAATTTTATTTATAATTTTTACGAAATAAATAATTTCGTTAAAGACTTATACTTGGATGATTAAAAAATTAATTAATTGATGAGAAATCAATAAAACAATTTTTATTAGAATATCAATAACAATAAAAAGGCCCAAAAACATTACCAACCCTTATTTTTCTAGTATATATCTACCATAAGAATACAAGGGTTGACTTATTTACCATTTGGAGACTTATAGAAGATATTATGACACTCATATTATTTTATTTAAAGTGAATATAAATTTGTCACATTCATGTTTTAAAGAGTATAGCATTTTTAATGTTCAGTTTTTCATAAGATAAATTAGAATAAAAGTATTCTTATGAAAAATAATGGATTTATATTCATCATATTATTTTTTTTTTTAATTTTTATTCAAAAAATAAGTATATTAAATTTTTATACAAAATTGAGGTAGTAAATATTTTATTAATGAATAGATAAAATAAATGTTATAAAAAATATTTTAATAAATATAATTTGGGATAATTATTATGTAAAATGAATTTTATATATTACTTTGACCCCTTAGGGATATAATAAAATATTTGGATCAAGGTTCAATTCTTATTTTTATATTTTTAAAAATCCATGAATAAATAGTGTCAAAATTGACACTATTGATATTTTTTCAAAATAAGGTTATCTTAAATAATTTAAAAATCATAAAACATTTTTAAAAGTATAAAATAATTTTTATATGGTCTAAAATGTTATAAATTATTCATTTATGGTCTAATTGACTTCAAATAAGTAAATATTTCTCCCTTTGAATATTGAAATATTTGTTACCCTAGGTAAAAAATAAATAGAATAACTGAATGTTAATTTTAATGATAATGCTTAAATTGAGATAAAAACTTGTCTAAAATTTTTTGGTTGATGAGATTACAACCTTATATCCTCTCATCTTCAATATTTGGATATTTTTGAAATTTTTTAGTGGGGTCTTATTTTATTATAAATTAATATTTTTGAGGTTTCCAAAAGTTCCCCTCACCTCAATTATAAAAGGGCACTTCCTTCCTCAACACTTCACTTAATTTTGAGTCTTCAAGATCGACCATTCCATGCCCATTTCCCTTATCAACTTCCATAGAAAAAATCTAGAGATCTTGGGATTCTTCAAAGACCAACACTAGTGCTCAAAAGATAATATCTAGAGGTATAGTTGGGGTTTGGATTAGTGGTAAGAACCATGTAATCCTACATGAAAAAATGGGAGTTCAAAACCCATCGGGTGCAGACTATAGCAGTACTGTAGTGACTGTATCAGCGGTGGCACTGTAGTAACGATGGGTATTGTAGCAGTGGTAGGTCACTATAGTGGTGTCAGGGCACTGTTGAAGTGGTGGGTATTGTGTGGTACTGTAGCAAGTGAGTACTATAGCAGTACTATTCATAGAATGGGCCTTGGGCCCAAAATTTGGGCCTACGGTCCATGTAATGGGATAAATGCCCACTGGTCCTTAGTGATATGTAATGGGTATCCCTCTACCCAATTAAAGAGGTATTTTCTTTGCTTTAATAATAAATGAGGCTTCGGCCAAAAAAAGAGAAGATTTAAAGGAGGCATATCGAAGGGGAGGTAATATCATTTACTAATTCATTCAAACTTATTTCTTCTTCTACTTCCACCTCATGAGTTGTTTAATTATTAAGTAATGACTATAGTATTACTTATATACTAACATGTTATTATGATTATAAAACAACCATAGTCTACCTTCTACCCATCTTATGAAAAATGAAATCACCACGCGTTCGTACACACGGCTTACTGGCTCCACATTGTGGTGTAATCCGTTTTTCAGCACCACCTTACATGGATGGGTATAATTATGGAATTGATATATATATATATATATATGATTAATATAAAAATATATTTATTCTGAGACTCTATACACCGTCCACTTCAATACCATTCAACAATTATGGGAAAGATATCGTCACTCATGCGTACGTATGACTTACCTTCTCCAAGGTATGATGTGATTCATTCTTCACAAGATTCTTTAAAGCGTGATTATATAAATGAATTGAATGAATAAATATGATATATATTATACTAATACCATGTTCTAAATGATATAACTATAACATAAAAATAGGAGTAAAAACTTATCTGAAAAAATGTGCATAAGAACCAAAAGAAGTTAATACCAGAATAACGAGTAACAATGAAATGTTACTAAAACCAGCTAAAAATATGATCATAAATGTGATAATATAAATTATTTTGATTCTTGAATAAATTAGTAACATTATTTATATCATTATACTAGAGTTTTGGATACATACAAATCATATCAAACCTAAGTTAAGAGATAACTTTTCAAATCTCATTTTTATCTGAGATTGTTTATTCATAAGTATTTACTAGGGTATGTTTATCATCAACATCCATGCTTCCTAAAAATGTATTTCAAAATATTCTTTATATCCTTCTATGATTTTTTAAAGTCAATTTTATCCATTTGTGAATTTTTACTAAATGTTATGAATGGAATCTTTTGTCGTTTTCGGTACAAGGTACTTTTTACTTTTTTGGAAAAAGTATGAGAAGAAGTTTTTTAACTTTTATGGAATGAATGAATTTTTACACTTTTATAATGAATTATTTCCTTGAATATTCCCCTAAAATATTACAAGGTTATTTTCACATAAAATTATTTTTTCTAAAATTTTGCGGCATTCTGAGGAAGGAAAATGTTTTTGAAGAAGATTGGATATTTTCCTCAAGAATTAAGCTCAAGTGTTTTATCAAAATTATTTTCCATATAAGATAACATAGTTTTATGTTTCTATACCTATTATTAATTTTATTTGATTGTGTTTATGATGGAATTATTTTTATGAAAACCATTTATCTTATATGGATTATGTTATGATGGAATGATGTTTAAGAAACCCATTTTTTGTATTCCTTGGGTTATGATATGGTGAATGGTTTATGTTTTGTGGAACATGTAAGAATGATTTCATTATGATATTGGTGGGGAATATATCTCCTCCCAATTCATTGAGTAAATATATATATATCTCATGAGAGAGACATTACTTAAACTGCATGTAAATCTGGTTCAGTAATATAAGACCAGAACGAGGAGTGAACTCAGTTCATTAATGGACTTTGTCTGCTATGATGGTCTTGGAAATGAGCCTTGACTAATATGAAATGATTTTATATGATTATGTGTGTATTATAGGAAATTTCATGTCTTATGTTATGACTATTGGGATTACATTTCACTTTTATGATTTATTCCATGACATAATATTATGATCTTTTATATACAGGATTAGATTTTCAAATGTTATGTTCTTATGATTATGATATGATTGATATTTCCCGTGTTTACCATTACTAAGAATTTGAGCTCACCCTTTCATATTTTTCTTTTCCCCAGGTCATGAAGAATGTTATTAAGTAAGATATGTCAAAAATAAGTCTAGTTTTGAAGAAATAAGTGGGAGACAATGTAGATGTTTTATGAACCAGTTGTTTATGTTTCCCAATTTCTGAAGACACTAAACATATATGGTCCTAGAATGGTTTTTTTATGTTATGTAATTAATATTCTTCAATGTCGAAGTAATATCTGTATTTAAAGTACGGTCTGTTATAATACCGGATCCATTCGAATAGGGGATAAGATACAGGGTTAATTAATTCAATATATTCATGATAAAAATATTTCTTTTAATTATTTTTTATTTATTTTTGTCATCAAGAAATAATTAAATAATTATTAAAGAAGTATTTTTGTTTATTTTATATGTTTGTAATTTAAAATATCTAAACCAAATCTATATTTAATGAATCATAATTTAAAATTAATTGATCTCAATGATAACAAAGTATGATTTTATACAAAATTAAATTTTATATACATATATATATATATATGTGTGTGTGTGTGTGTGAAAATTGTGATAAATTAAAAAAAAAGTATACCTCAATCATATTTAAATTTTTTTTTGAAGTAATAAATTATATAAATAAGATAATCATTGATATAGGATTAAAATTATGAAAATTGTGATGGAATTAGTATTTTGGGATATACATACATAGATATATATATATATATATATGAATAAACATTTATAATAATAATAATAATAATAAAATTTATATTAATAATAGAGGAAAGGGAAAAGGGGGAATCATATTTTGGTTTTAGGTGAAGCTGATACACCCCTCGACATCGTCTTCCTCACAGCACTCTATTCATTAACTTGTAACCCATGATCGCACCAGGAAGACCGTGGTGTGATCATTTTGTTGAAGATCAAAAAGCATCCATTTTTACATGGAACAATCCTCTAGGGGATCTCATGATTCAAGTGTGACTCAAATTACTAGGATATGGTCAACTCAGATGGGGTTTTTGGAGTTTATTTTAAATGGAGACAACACCTTCTCACGATCTCCTCATGTGGGGTTTCCAACCAAGGTAGTAGATAAGAACAGCATGGATTTTTATTATACGTAAACTGGGAAGATATTTTCAGAGGGTGGGATCAGGCCATTCACAGAGGATGTGTGTGTGTGTGTGTGTGTTCGTATTTTAATGGGTTTAAGGGTTATATATATATATATTCATAATACCATATTGTGGAATATTCCTAGAACAATGGGGTTTTCTTGGGTATTATGAAACTCTTCCCTCCAATGAGACTCTCTAGTTTTCCAGCTTAAAAAAATTACTGGACACAGTCTCACTGCTATTTTTTTCAGTTGTGTGGGAGTTAGTCTTGAGACTTGCTTTTATGGAGAATCATTCTGTAACTTTGGTTCAAAGATAAGTGGGAGTTTTATTTCGATTTGTGTTTTCAAATTATGATTTTATGTATTGTACTAAAATATGATTGTCCAAAATATTATTAGTTTTCTTTAAATTCTACAAAAAATTTATTTTCCATAGATTAACTATTCTAAAATGTTATTTAAATATAAATTATTGTTTTATACCACTGTTAAGGTGATTATATTTATTTAAAACTTTTCTTTAATGTTTCAAAAATGGTCTATTAAATTTTCAAAAGAAAAAAATATTTCTACCCGTGAGATTTCTTTTTATAAAAATATATTTAATGTGTAAATAATTTTGATTTTTCTTCTTTGAATGTAAGGGAGGTTATTGAATTTTCAAAATTACTATTCAATATAAAAGTTTTTTATTTCTAAATAAGTATATATGTATATATGTATATGTGTTTATATATATATATATATATATCATTTCATACAAAACCATTTTATTCTAATATCTATATATATATATATACACACAAAAATCATTTCATGCAAAACTGATTTGTTCTGACTTATATATATATATATATATATATATCATTTCATTTGAAAAAACAATTATTCAGACATCTCTCATTTTGAAAGCCTAAAAAGGTATATGTATGTCTCAAAGTATATTATTTACTTCAAAAACCATCTTTATATGTTTTGAATTAAAGAATATTTAAATCATTTTCTAAAATTATCATTATATAGTTATAAATTATCCAACATTTCATTACTCTAAAAAACCATGTTTTTTTAAATGAAATCATTAAAGTGTATTTTCAGACTCTCGGTTATCTTTAATTTATAAACACAATTTACAAGTTTTAAAATAGTATATCCATCATATTTATCCTCTACATGATTTTTTCCTAAATAATTAGACATATATATATACATATCAAAGTAATTCCTCTTTTATGAATTATATATTAATTATCATGGTTTTAAAGGATGTTCATGGTCTTTATGATGTAAAAAAAGTGACTAAGTTTTAATTCCAATGAATTACACTTGGCCATTATACGAATGAAGGAAAGGGATGGGGATTGATCCCAAACCCCTTATAGGACTCTATCCAATAATGTGATAGGTGGACCAGAAATTATACAACTCTATAATGAATTGGGTAATGTTTTTATCTCAGGAGATTCCATGTATGGTGCATGGGAGGTTATCTTAAGTATGCTATGGTATTAGGGAGTAAACTATATTCATCAAGGGACTATGTCCATCATGTTATGTTGTATCAAGAATAAACCATGACATTATTTTATAATCCAAAGAGACTTTGAAATTTATTTATGATTACTTATGATATTTTAAAACATATATTTTTTAGTTTACTAAATAATGAAATGAATTTTCCAAAAGTTCAATTTTTTGAAATTTCTTTAACAAAATGTTTTAGTTTTTGAAGTACACATGATTTCTATATAAGGTATACATTTTCGAATTTCATTGCATGTTATACTTTTATATTACATTGAAAACCCCTAAATGGATTCCTCATATTTTTAAACCCCCTTGTTGAGATTTTTGTTTCTCATCATACGTTTTCAAAATTTCTTTTCACAGGGCATAAGGACATATAGAATTGAGTGAGTGATTGAGGTTCTCCTATGATGTTTAAACATTATAAATCAGGTGAAATGATTTCAAAAATTATGTTGTATGGTGTATATTGGGGAGTATACTAGATCATTAAAACTCTAAAACTTCATGATATTGGTTTATTTTAAATAAAAATGATATTGATAAAAAGGAGTAATAGGTTTTAGGTCATCTCATGATCTGCAGGCATAGGTGGATGAGTTAGATCTGTTGCTTAAAATTGTTTATGCATTTCTGCAAACATCAATTATACTAAATTTGTTATCCTACCCTCTATTGTTTCACCCCTTATCTGAACATTAGGTTCTATAAATTCAATTTTATTTTTATATACATCCCCCTAGTGAAGAATCTTTTGAATGAAAAAACACTTTTTTTAAAGATACACCTTCTTCTTATCCTCGTACGCAACCCGGATATTTGGGATTTGGAAATATAGTAGTTGAAATATCCTTTCTACCCTCAATTATGAAGATACCATGTGTGATAATCTCCTTAATGGATTCATGTACAAAATATTTTATAAATTCATTCGTGAATCACAATATATAATGATTTGAATTAACTTAAATAACGTAAATAAATTAAATAACTTCTTACAGTACTCTTAGTTATGTCCCAAACTATTTTATAAGATATTGTCCATTTTTTCTCATTTGGTACCTCTTCACTTTTTCATTTTGATCTGGGGGGTCACGTCCATATAGCCTAAAGACTTGGATCTTGTTTTCTAAAAATTTCTTCCATCAATAGTTCTTCTAATAATGTATACCCTCCATGAGATAAAGTATGAGGGTATATTTTTTAGATTGAATATCCTGATGAGATCTATTAATTTTATATAAATTAATAATAAAAAATCATTAATATGAAAATTAATATAAAAAAACTTCTAAAATATGACATTTCATTTAAAAAAAATATTCTTTTCATCTGCTTTCAACAAACCAGTTCTATGTATCTGCATCTATAAAAGGATATATATCACATGGATATTTATTTCTTCATTCCCTAAAAATAATATCTGATGTGAGGTTTTATTTAAAATCCCTCCATATCATAGCATCCAGATAGAAATATTTATTCTTGACTTATCTAGTATCAAGTATATCATATGTCATTTAATAAGAAGGGAGAAAACCTAAATTAGTAAAAAAAATTCATGATAAGTAAAATAATAACAAATGAACCTACCAAAATTTTCTCTAATAATTGATATATTCTTTCTTTCTCAACACTTCTCCAATCACAAATCAAAATACTAACATTTTATTGTGCTTTCACTGTAATAAAACTCTTAAATTATGTTGAATTTGGACCCTTGAAAATATCATTATCATTAAAATCAACTAGAATCATCTTGTCCCAGCTACATGAAACTATTAATTTTGTAAATGTGTTATTCCATGTTTACCGACCCTATAAGTCTTATCTACCCTTATGGATGAAAATGGATCTCGTATTGAACATATAAATATGAATAATTAAAAAATTATATAGAAAATACTAAACTAATCTAAACAAAAAAAATAACATATTAGTAATAATATGTGTTTTAAATAAAAAATAAAACTAATATATTTAGCATTTTATGAAAATTTAAAAAGTAAATAAGAATAAATATATGTTACCTATAATATTAGGAAAATACTAAAGGATTTTTTTCTCATATTCCTTCCTTATTTTTGATTTATATGAAAAAAACTATATATATGGCTTGGTCATCAATATTCTTTGTTAATCATTCCATAGAAGTAGGTATATCACATAAATTTGTATCATCGTCAATCTTATAATCACTAAAATATTGTTTATTTCTTTGTAAAATGATAGACCGCTTCATATTTGATGAATTAAGAATATATAAATTTTTTTTCATGTATTCCTTGATAAAAGGATTAGTGGTGTATTGCAATATATTCATATTAACTACTGTCATATTGAAATCATCATGTTTGAAACTATCGATACTGATAACCCCTTTTGAGTTAAACATTGGAACTCAAAATTTAATATAATCAAACTCCCATTTTATTTAATGGATCCATAATATGCAACTGATGTGGATATTGGTTTTTTGTCTTTAACACTTGAAAAATGAACTGCTTCTATGAACACCAATACACTACTATTCTAAACTGAACTTCTATTGTCTTGAACTTTCATATGAAATTTATATCCATTGATTTCATACCTGAACCGTGTTATCAAATTTAAACTTGGATGACCTGATAAAAATATCAATGTTTCTTATGCATTTGATCTACCATGGATATTATCATTAAACCACGGAAAAAATGTTTTCTTATGCTCATTCAAAATCTACATATCTCTCTTCTTTGGATAACATTGTTTTAACACATTAATATGTAATTTTATATACTGAGTACCATATTTATTATTGAATATGTATAAATGTATATTATTTATATATTTACCTGCAAAAAATTTTACTTTCATTCTATGAATCACCTTTCCCCCATAATTGACTCTATCATGGTGAGATGTAGGAAAACTGATGTGATCCACTATAGACAAGTATCTTGTAAAAAACTCTGCAACCTCCTTTGAAATATACTTCTCAATAATGGAGGCATCATGTAAATATATATTCTTAAAATGTCCCTTCAATACCTTCGTATACCCTTAAAAAGGATATATCAAACATAGATATATAAGTCCACTATGCTTTATTTCTCACACCCAATGAACCATTAAATTCACTGTGATATCAAAAAATAATGGATTAAAATACATTTCTAGTTGACAAAGTATATAAACTACATTATTCTCTAAAGTATTCAATGAATTCAGATCAATCAATTTATTACAAAATTGAATTTAAAATAACATACATTTATGATATTCATTCTTACATAGATGGTCAATATTCTACACAATGCAATTGGTGGATTTGTTACATCCTGATGTGACTATTGATGCCACTAAATGTGATCCACACACATTTCCATGTAAGGAAACATGTGATGAGTGATTGGATGATCGTAATGCATAATGAAATATTCTAATGATTTTTGGGTGATGCGTATTGTTTACACAATTGAAGGAGTATTGATGTTATTATTATTTTTATTATTATTATGTGTTTACAAATAATTATGATGATAAAAAAAATGGAACTTTCCATTTTATTTAAGAATGGGAATATCACGTGATAGATAATTGAGGTTGTAGTCATCTTCAACCTAGAACTCGACTTCTGGTATTTTGTCTGTGGGAGATGAACCAGTACCTTCATCAGAAAACCCGATGTCTATGAGATGTGGTCTCAATGCCATGAATGATTTTAAGGGTCCTGGGATGCAATGATATCGTGATTTCATGTATCCATACCTCATGTGAGTATTCCATGCATGGCCTATTATGAGGTTTCACTTGAAGAAGAATATAACATACTTACTAATTTTTACACAAAGAAAAATGAGGATAATACACTTCCACAATGGCTAGGATTATATTTTTCTTCACCATTATCATCCAGAAGAACAACTAGGGAATTGGAATCATCTTGTATAGCCCCTCATGCCAATACTACCATAAAAACATCATGATAAGAAGACCCCATGCCTAGTATGATATCATGTAGAGAGAATAAGAAAACCCATATATTTTTATGCAAAGAACAATGGAACCATGCTCTTAGATTAGTGCATGAGGTGGTATGCATCATGGATCTCAGGTACGTATGGAGAACTATCATTGCAGTATGATATATCACAGGGTACACTAGAATCCTATAATGCGTATCATATATGCAGCTTGTGGGATTGTGTGAGGCCTCCATGTAGATACACGATGTCATGAAGATGGTTTATGGACATAGTCATAGTGTGATTCACATGGTCCATGATGATCATTTTGGAATCTATGCTTGTGTACAATCCTACAATATATGATGAAAATAAACACCACTCCCTCTTGTTAATTAGTACTAAAAATAGAGCATACAGTCAAGGTGATGCACAAGGTCACCACTATGCATGGAAACAAATGTCACTATGAGAATAGCGAGTTTCATGAATAACCTATGAATAAGGAAGCTTCATAGAACATGCATGAAATTCCTTATACAAACTACACAAAAAACTAAAGCTTCCATATTGAAACATGATTTCATGATGATGATATGTAGATAGGATTATAGTGTGATATATATGTCCTACAATGATTATCTTGGATGGCTCGTTTGTGTAAAATCCTATAGCATATGAAGCAAAGAATCACCATGACCATAGAATATCTGTAGCTCCTCTATGAATCTCTTAATATAGGTTATGCAGATATGTATTGTGTGATATTAGAGGTTCTATGTTCACCCAGCATGAGAATATTCTAGAAATATAGTATGTGGATGAGTATGTAGTTTGATATGTTGAGAGGATGATATGATGATATGTATATAGTACATGATTCCACAATCTCTGTTTATAGATGAGATGAGGCCATGAGGTTTTTAAACATGAATTCTTAGTATTGTGTTATATGAAATCATTTGAAGAATCCCAACGTGTGAATCCCATCACGTAAGAAGAATAATGATTCATGGTTGATAAGCATCATTAGACTCAACCTGTGAATAATTTTAAAATTCTAAGAGTTTTGGTTATTTAAAGACAAATTTTAACACATCATATTCCTATGATCTAAGGCTGAGTTATTCGGTGTGATGAACTATGGAACATGTTTATCGGACATGCCACCTTTCTTGAATGCGTGTAGGTTTTGTGATACTTCCTTTATAAATACTCAAGGGAGATCATGATTTTTTGGTGCCACCATTCCATAGGGAGAGATCTCATTTTCCTTGAAAAATATATAATCATGAGACCACATAAGGGTTACACAAAGAGGATTATACAAGAAGGCATCGTGTAATCATTCATGTGAAAAGTTAAGGATTGAATAATCATTCATATGAAGTGTTAAGACACCAAAAATATCAATTACTTACTA
The DNA here is from genome assembly GCA_963277665.1 of Viscum album. Taxonomy (NCBI): domain Eukaryota; kingdom Viridiplantae; phylum Streptophyta; class Magnoliopsida; order Santalales; family Viscaceae; genus Viscum; species Viscum album. The sequence continues at coordinate 1,266,121,604 of OY728143.1, read as the reverse complement.
AATAATATGATTGATTTCATATATATGTTAATGTGAAGGAGAAATATAGTAACCTCGCATCACATGAATAAGAAGTGTCTTTAATAGAACCAATGAATCATAAATACATTGAAATACTAAAACAAAGTATGCAAATATGTGATAGATAGTTAAGAGATAGAGATTCCTTATTGTGTCACCTTCATAAGGTCACGCGAAGAACTAAAAATAGGTTTCTGATGATAGAATCATGTGGTTATTGAGGATCATGTGGCATCCTCTAGGATACTTGATTGTAAGATATCCTTTTGATCAATAAATAGACTTCAGAAAATATATCAAGGATAGGACGACTTTCACTCACTAATAGTCATGAGACACCATCAAGCATCTTGGATTATATGATGCATTCATTTGATGACTTTTAATAGGAAACCTTTCGTCCTTGGTCATGTGTTTCCCTTTATAATGACAACCCAGTCTCGTAACACCTTTATGCGAATTGGGGTGTCAGAATATTCATAACGCCTTGGTCATGCATCGCCCTTGATAATGGATACCTGGTATCATATAACCTTCATGAAAATTGGTGTGTTAGAACATTCATAATTACTTGGACATGAACCCATGATCATGAAACCCCTCTCCAGTCATGTGGGATATCATCCTTAACATGTGGACCCATAGACATATGGCCTTGATAAGTACCCAAACCCCTGGTTACATGATGAATTAATAGGGTCTAGGATGTATAAAATGTACCCTTATCCCATAATACTTGTACATACCCCCTTTATGCAATCTCATAACACTTTGAACATCATGTGATGCCCCTTTAGAGTCACAGAAAAGTGGAACAATTGTCCATTAAAATGATCGCATGAGATCGTGAGGTCCAAGTTTGATCATGTGATTCCCTAGTGGCAAACCAATGGGTGAACACCAACCCATTTATAAATTAAAATATGAAAAAGGAAGAATCTTCATGTGAAGGGAGTTACACTAATTTTCATGTGAAGGGCTAATAATTTTTGTGTGGCATGTCCATGGATCACACTAAGGGTTAAAGATATATTGAAATGATATTACAAAGTCCCTTTGATATGTTTAGTTGATTATGTGAAATCCCTTTGAGAATCCATAGGTTCAATAAATATTAAAAAAATGGAGGCGTATTTTTGTCATTTTTTATCACACAATAGAGGTATGACATCATGAATAACTCATGACAGTTTCATATGAAACATGTGATTTGATTGTACCTCTACTAACTCATGCCTATATATGTGATTTATTCACCATGAGAAGTAGTATAGATTTGGGGTGGCGAGGCCTATAAACCCCCCCCCCCAATAGAAAATAGAATCATAGGATCACAAAGGTGGGAGAATACTTCTCGGAGTGGAAATATATGAAATTGTAAGATCCTTCTACAAGGTAAACCTAGGAAATTACTTATGGGATTACACAGTATGCCTATATGCCTTACATTATCACTTCATTGATCATGCAAAGGAATTCCAATATTCTAGACAGGTCACAAAAATGGATTTTCACAAGTCAAATTGGTCATGTGAGTCCTTAATATGATAACACATGATGAACATAGAAACATTTATGAAATAAATTCTAAATAATACAAAAGTCTTATATGAAGACTGATATCCAAATATTTATGTGAAGGGGATCATATGCCTCATGTAACCCATTCATTAGTCAGGTGAAGACACCTAGAGATTTCATCCAAGTCATTTGAATTCTACCGAACATATCAGCCAAGCCATGCGAAGTCCTCTGAATATGTTAGTTTTATCACGGGACAATCCTTGGACATGTCATATTCGATCATGAAAAGCACCTTGGACATGTCATATTTTTCATGAATCCACCCTTGGACAAGTCATCTGGATCACACAACATTCCTCAAATATGTCATGTAGACAACTAGGTCATGTCAATACATACTCAAACATGTTAGGAAGATGACCAAGACATGTCCATAAATCCCCATACATGTTAGGAATATTACCACAGCATGTCCAGTAGACATCCTTCAACATGTCAACCGTATCATGTGGAAACCCTCCGACATGTAAAACATGTCAGGTAGACACCCTGGGACATGTCATCATTGTCTTTTATACACTCTTGGACATGTACAATGTGAATATCGGTCAATGAACCTTTAGTCGATCACCCCACTTTATAAGAGTAATTTCATTAATGGATTAGGGTTACACACTCATGATAACCTATTCATTTTATTCTCTTGTAAGGGTCTCCATTCCATACAAACATTTCTGATTGACCTTTCATGGTCATTATATCTCTTTATCTACCATAGGATAAAAGAATGAATATGTGACATGGGCATCCACCATAGTGTACGTCCCTCCATATTCTAATTACCTTTTCTCATAAAACCCAAATTCTCTAATGATTATATAATTCTTCCTCATCCATCATAAGATTGAGAAACTAATTGATCTACGAGGGATCTAATTCCTAATATAAGTAGGATAAATCAGACGCCTTCCTAAGGCCCAATCTCTATATCAAACACTCCATCAGGGTCTCCCCGATGAATAAGTCCTGTATCACTATGCAGTGAGTCTGAAAATTTTATATCCCTTATTTCTCACACCGATCATGACTCACATGAGCTTAGGGATTTTTAATGATCATATCACTATTATCATAAAATTCCTCAATCATGAAAACCTTAGTGTTTAAGCCCTGGTATGTGACATGATATGACTGCCTCTATCCAAGGGCATCCACCCAAGTTTAATTCCAGATGAAATTTTCATACTGGTAAAATCTATGGTAATTACCCCTATGAATACTAATCATCCACCTCTACCCATCAGTAGGTTGAGGGAATGCTAAACTAAAAAGACTCAGATTCCTATTATAAATGAGATGTGTAGGATGACTTCTGAAGGCTCAAGATCCATACTCAGTTCCTAAGTGCCCTCATTTATGTCCATTTGACAAGAAATTAAAATATACAACTTAGAATTAAAAGAACTACATGGGTTTTGATTCTTGATATAAATGGGATATGTAGGACACCTCCTCAAGGTGAAATCCAATCCATGAAACAATAATTTCTTCCTTGGATATAAGTACACTTTATAGTGTTGGATATATAAATTCAAAATACAAGAAGATGCCCATTTCTAATTAATAATGGAAAATGAAAGGAGAACCTCTGATATATACAGATGGTCTGATTAATAGTACCCCCTCTAAAAGTAGAAGGATTCAATACCCAATCAATTTATTAGGGTAGCCAGACCCATATCAGGATCTGGAAGAGATTCAATAATATATCTTAAATATATAAAATATACTTAGAGTATAAAATAATTCCCTCCAAAAGGGTGTGATGAGCCTGGACTATTATCCTATTGACCAATTTTAGTTCATAATTGTTGTTGGTTATGAAACCCTAAATGATGTTATGCCTTTTGAAAGAAGGTATATACCTTGTTATGGATATGGGAGTTTTTTGAAGTTTCCATGAGAAATGAAAATGTTAAAATCAGTGTGAATAATTAAGAAACCATACATGGACCCCCACCAAAATCAATCATAGGCGCCCAATATTCAAAATGGAAACAAATAAATGGTGAAATCAGCATGAATGTATGCAATGAAAGAATGATTGAATCATTATAAGAATTGATCATCTTATTTACTTAACCTATGGAACCATACCATTCTTATGGAAAAAAAGGGTGAACTTGACATGAATATCTCAAATAATAAAAATGATTGGTTGACCATGAATAGGAAAAAAAATTATTAAATCTCCTACACAAAAAAATGGTACACCTGATGTGAAATCCTTCAATAATATATTGGGGTTCCCATGAAAGAGGCCATTATCACCGTGAAAATTAAACATGAGATAAATGGATGAAATAATAACAAGAATAAATAATTATGTTAACCTTTTATATCTGATTAATCATGTTTCACACTTGAGATGGTGCACTGATCAGTGACCTTGTTCCTTGTTGTATTTATGACTATAGAAACTACTCTTGAAAACGTATTGACCCGATATCATGTATACATCAAGAGAGTGTTTTGGAACCTCATAAATGGCAGTAACCTCCATAGGTTTCAAGATAACCTCACCCACCTGATGCCTTCATCTTCAGGTGGTGAACGTAATGGTTCAGGAATACCACCAACATGGTATGATCCTATCCATTGAGGAGGAATATAGATGTCTTCATATTCTAAACCTAAAAATCCATCTCATCTAGGGAAATTTACAATGAAACCAATGGAACCTTTCGCCACCACTAACCATATCATAATCTTATCCCTAGAGTGTAATAATCAGCACCTTCCATACCATTGTAAGGTGGACCAAGGATTCTACTATAGCTCCATTTTGTTTTAGAAGATTCCTAGGAGGGATCATGTCAACCATGATCACTAGTTTCATCCCACTAGTTCTCCTCATATGCTTATTGAGGGAACCACTCGAAAAATTTCCACCTTGGACACTCTTTCATGGGTACCAAGGAGGTCTCATTAGAATGAAAATTTATGGATAAATGAGAGTGGGATTATGTCCCCACTTACATTGATGAATCCTGTCAACATATTCCGATGGTGGCCAGAAAATATGCTCATATCCCTACTCACTCAAATGAATTCTGCACATATATTCCTGTATCAAGCATGGGGGAGGCACATATCCCTCCACCCACACATGAATCCCATTGGAATATTTTGATTGAATAAATATTATAGAAGTGGGATTATATCTCCACCTAAATTGAATACATTTTCTAGTATATCTTATAGACTAAGAACATGCATGCCTACATTCCTACACAAACTTTGTTGAAGTTTCACTATATTCTTGCAGCAATATAAGAGTCCAACCAACATATTTTGGAAATTTTATGGATACAGGGACATGCACATATCCCTATCCTGGAATCCATAGTAGAATATCACCATGATTAGTATGAAAAGGTGTTTTATATAAATAAAGTTCACATTATTGGTCCCATGTGGGAGTATTATTGGAATTTTCTCATAAAGGAAGAGGCACAGGACTTGAAACATATCCATGTTCTGACAAGTGATCAACAACTCAGTTTGACACATGCCTCAAGAAAGGTGAAAATTCTTGTCAAAAAAGACTGGTGTCATACTCCAATGGAATATGACTAGGCTCGAATCCTCGTTCTGACTCAGGTACACCAACTCATTTTGGAACATGCCTCAGGATAGGCACACATTCCTATTGAAAAATACTAGCGTAATACTCTAAATTCATAGGATCATGCTCATATCCCCACTCTTATGAGGTTTCTCAGTATAATATGGAAATCACCTCCGTGCAGGAACATATCCCTATTAATGAATCTACTAAGACTATTCCAGCAAATTATAAAATCCAAGCTCATATTTGTACTTCCAATGAAGAAAAACTGAAAAAACATCCTTCAGAGTATATATAGGAGGAGGATCATATCACTTCTCCCATTGATAAGTTACATCAGCATATTTTGACAGGGAATGCATATATAAACTGGTATAATACCACTGCTTCAAAAAATACTAACAGACATATCCTGAAAACCACTCATAAATATTCTTACTAATGATATAGAGGCTCACCAGCATACTCCATTAGCTTCTAAGTAAGAGGATCATTTCCCCAAAACACCAAATTGTATTCAAAATGTTATAGTAACTAACCATCATACAGTAGGATAATATACCTACACAACCCCAAAACGTAGGTCAACATATTCCAACCTTGATGCAGAATAAGGCTCATATCTCTGATCTTCTCAATGGTAGTGTCCTTGAGGCTATAAGACAGATACTATAATAGATCAAGGGATCATCGAATCTTTAAACAAAATAGAATGGGATCAGTACCTTGATAGTCCTCCTCATGGTAGTGTAGAGATAGATCAAAGGTACATTACTCCTGATGTCAACTATAGATAATATCCCCTTGGTAGTATCTATACTTGACAAGGAAATAATCCCCTTTACTAGAAACCTTCTAATATAGAGGTTCTCAAAACACCAGGTTTATCCATATATAGTTCCCCATAAAGCATTAGAAGCACTTCACCACAGTCAGTAAGAGACCCAGAGAAGCAGCCTCTATGGTCTGATAAGTCAGAGCCATATAATTCTGATGATGAAGATGCTGATATGGATATATGGAGAGATTTATCCAGAAGAAACCTCTCATCCATGTTCTATACCATCATCACTTAAAACTATGAGATCCCAGATGATCTAGAGAAAGAGTTCTTTCCATACTAACACTAGACCATGTGTGTGACTCATTAGTGGTTTAAGGATAGACACCTCCATTATCAAGGATATGAGGTTAATCTTTTTATCATAAATACACTATATTGTCAACTAGATATGGATTTGTTCTACATAACTTAGAACTCAGTATTGGAAGAGTATAAAAAATACCATTATGTGTTTGTCTCTATATAATGACAACTATTCACTAATTAATTTCCAAATCCCCATAATATATACATATATGAGGATGGGGAATGTATGGGGCATTGGACTTCACTATGTCCCCATAATAACAAATATCCCCATATATGGAGTCTTGAAATTATATAGCTATAGAAGAAATCAGGGGACCAGGTAATGTGTGGTCCAGTTGGTCAATACAAAGAGACTCCTTTTCTTTGAGGATACAAAGATGTCGTGAACAGAGAGAGAGGTCCACCAGTTATCTCATAAGATAGGTCTCCTAAAAAATAGGTACACATCTCAAACAAAAATTTCAAAGTTGTGGAATACTCGATAACTTCTCACAAGAGGTGAATCTCATCATAATTTTCTATTACACCCAACAAATTTGTCAATACAGTTTCACCAAATCAAATAGATCATAATACTATCCATCATAAAAACCATATAGAAGAACACTTATCCCATAGGGCTGGGGAAATTTTTACCACCAACCATCCCCTAGGATCATCAAATCTAGAGCAGATCATAGAATTATTGATGGAGACTACATACCAACCAAATCACACAGGGATGGGGGAATTTTTATCTCAATCACTACCACCACATTCATCACACCCTAAGAGGGTCATAGGTAAATCATTGGAAGTTCCAGATTAACCCCATCCCATAGGTATACTGGCATTTCTATCTCAATTTCTATCTTAGGGGCCATCAGATCCTTGACAATAGGATCATAAAGTGCTGATAGTGGTCCTGAATCATCCCTAACCCATAGGGATGGGGAATTGTTATCGATATCATCATCCCAAAAGGAGTCAATCTTCTCCATTTTGGGAGGTTAATATTGATGGTTGTAATCCCAATCATTATTACCACCACAAGACAATCCTTTTTCATTTGGGGACTATTCAGAAAGTATGATTGAAAAATCCATTATGATCAATTTTCATATACCAATACAAGAAGAACGTACAAAAAAAAGAAATCAAACCATATAAGGGTGGTAACAAAAAATGGTCTAATATGGCTAGGGGTCATAGAAATAACCCTAATAAAACCCTAAAAGGAGAAGTAAGTGATGAAAAATATCCCTATTGCATGGAGATTGATGGGATAACTAAAATTTCCCAATACAACTCAGTGAGCATCATCATCATAAGTCTAGAAAATTATGATTACCCAGATGTAAATATAGAGGGATTTAACATAGAATATGTGCCTCAAGAGCTAGGAAATTTGTACACACAATGTAAGGTTTCACATACATGAAATCAGAGGATCCAAAGTCTAGAACCTATTGATGTTGAATTTACACCTTCTCAATGGATCTCTTCCAAGGATAAATGAAAAGGTGTGTCTACATCCCACTCCCCGCCTAGAGGATCTGAAATTCAGCCATAGAGGAATGACTTTGAAAATATGAGAATGAGATATTGAATCTTAGATATCTCAATGAATAATTACTCTGGGGAAATATTCCCACTGGGCATCATCTTAAAATAGAAATGAATATCCCTCCTCCCATATATCAAGGTAGATATAATATAATAGTAAGAGAATTAACTAAGCATCGGGATGGCTTTAGATCAAGGAAGTTGGTCTATATAAATGAGGAATTTGAGGAGGATAATGACTTTCCTCCATTACGGTGACATAATCTCCCCTGTTAGGGTGATAATGTGGTCTTGGAATGGGCCGATAAGTAGTGGGATATGAAAATGGGGCCACCCCATTAATCCTATCCTACTCCCTATATACAAATAATGGTCCATAAAGTAATTCCTCTAGAACTCCTCAATTCCATTGAATACTTTTCTACTCGAATGGAATCAATTAAAGGTCTACAGGCACCCATGTGGCATGAATAGAATCCATATCACAAATGGATGGATGAAAAGTTTCCCTCCCAATTTTGGAAATCCTATTTTATAGAACTTCAATTGAATGGGAGATCCAGAATAGAATATCATGCACTCCATGTCCCGATCTAGCCTGATGATGGGCTATAAAGATTAGTAGGAGGCGACCAAACTGAGATATTTTATACAGACTCTAGTAAGGCTGGCCTATGTTTGGTACAACAGCCTTCTGGTAGGATCGGTTGTGAGGTGGGAAGACCTTCATTGTCAATTAATTTATTATTTCATCTTCATGATAATGAAAATGAAAATTTTCAATCTCATAAATTGAAAATAATGAAAAAATGATAGATTTTCTTACTTCATCACCATATGAAATGGTTTAACCTATTCGCTCAGTATCCGTCTCTTGTAAGACAAATTACTGTAACTTTTTACTGTGAATATTTAGGATGATATGCAAAAAACTTGGATCCTAATAAAGTATCTAGGTGGATTTTGTGAGTTTGGAGAGATTAAACAACACTTAGAATATTCCATTCAGTAGAGCTATTCTAAATATTGATACATTCCCTTGGAATAGGGGAAAAGGCCCGGTAAGGTAGAAAATTCTATTGTTACAATCAAACCAATATTTTTTCTCGTTCAAGAACCCATGAAGGCCTTGAATCATTCAGTGCATCACATTGAGTGTAAGAAATAAGAAAATCACCCTCAGATAGAAGAAAAAATATATTAGATTCACCCATGATTTGAGTAACATATGAATAAGGTGTATTCATCACAAAATGAGAAGTCTAAAAGTTATTTCCTTATAGCCATGGAAATTAATTTAATCAATGTAACAGGACCCAGGAAAATCAATGAGGTTAACCTAGTTAATCTTCTTGAATACCGCCCTTTCCATTGGAGACTGGGTCACCCATCCATTAATGTTTTGTCTTAAAATATTTCTTCTAGGGAATAGATGATTCTAGATAGGTGATATTGTAGATGGTCTCGAAAGAAGTTACTTTTTTAACCATTACTCTACCAAAGAAGTGGGTGACTAGTAATAAGTTCCTTCCAATAGGGGACATATGTTCGATAATAGTATGACTCTAAAGATATTTGATCGAGTTCATTCTATAAGGAGATCAGAGCATAGAAAACTAGTAATAAATCCCAACCCCTTGGGAGTCATCATTAAATACACCTTCCCAAGGTAGATGTGATCATTAGAAGAAGTAAATATGCAAGGGAAAGATTCATATTTAACTCCTACACAAGCTCTGATACTTGTAGATTTATTTCAATCAACATTCAAAGAACAGGTACTTCCCCTCAAAATGGAACCATAAACAAATAAAGAGATGATATTTGGTTATATTAACATATTTTACTTGATATATCCCTTCTTAGATGATTAATATGACTTTGATTATGAGATTATCATACCTGACCGAGGAACTCGAAGATTAGGGCATAGAATCCAAGGATTAAGGGGATGAAATGGGCATGGATGAACCCAATATACTAGTCACATCCCCATAGAATCCATACATGCAGCTAAGACCTATGGGAGAGTAATTTTTCGAGCTAAACTAAAGCATGGATACTTTTTAGATCCTTCTAGAAGTCGTTCAAGCCTAGTCATTTTAAACGAATGATTGGCAGGGTGTTATTGTCAGATTAGCCTAGACAAAGGGGAATACTTGTGTGACCTACACCACTTGTAGAATATGATCCATCAGAATTTAATCAAGTACCATGACCCTCCACCTCAAACACTTCAAATTCTATGACACATAATAAAGAGAAACCCTATCTTGGGAAGTGTATACATTTGGCACAAAAATAGAACATTATGAAACAGTTGGTAGTTTTCCCAGTAAATCTCTCAATCATTAATTCTCTCTATATTTCAAAATATCTCAAATAATAACTTACCAAGTATCTTTAGATCCCAAAATAGTTTTAAAACGAACTTGGTGTATCCAAAGTTTATCGAGTGCAGACTATTCAATCAAAATTTCATACCACTATCTCATTTATAGAATAGGATGATGAAGAAGTTATCCATGGACATTTTAGACCCCTATATATTTTAGGAAAACTTAATAATGTTGAAATACAAATGAATTTGGTTGAAAATGGTTCTAGTATAAACCTCAACCCAATTTGGACCCTCTGAAATTTTAGATATAGAGAGGGGGACTTATCCTTAATGAAGCTATCCATCCAAGGGTAAGATAAGAGTGAGTAGAGGCCTCGAAGGAAGATCACGCTCAAGGATCAGTTTAGAGATATCACATATAATGTTGACTTTATGTTTATCAAGAAATATATAATATATAATATTCTACTTTGAGGAACATTTCTTCATATCCATGTATCACTACCTTCAACATTTCATCAATTCTTGAAATACCCCATTGATGGGAAGGTCGACATACTACATGGTGATGATGCCCCCTTCGAGTCTTGTGAAGCCATATATGATGAGGTAGGTTTCTATAAGAAATAAGTAAAACAAACAATGGTGTATTATGATATACAGGTTACATCTCCTAATGGCTTCGATAATTCCCCTATGAATCCCTAAATCATGCTTGACAGTGATTAGGTGTTTCCCTTGAACCTGATCAAGGATGAAGATTCAATCCCATCAATCTGTCTTCAACCAAAAATATAACTGGATTATGTCCGTCTGATAGATATTATGCTAGATAAAATGGATTTTTCAAAGGGAAGTTGGACTAGTTGTCTATCAAGATCTAATAATTCTCTTGTGAAATTAGTAGATATTAATGATTCCCTCAAGACATTCTCTACAAATTAGGATGTCCATATATTTCTGGCCCCCAGCAAAGAAGATAATCATCCCTAGAATCACTCTGCGACATCGCTATATTTTCAGGATGTCAATTTATCTTCCCATGGTATCTCTTATCTCAATAGGGATAAAGATGCCCCAATATTACCCACCATGTCTTAAAATTCATCCACATACATAGAGATGGAAGAAGAAGAGGATGACCTTAGGAATGCCCCCACCCGATTTGAGGTGGGAATCTCCACCACCATTGATGAGCTCAGGTATGTGAATATGGGAATAAAAGAAGACATGTGATATACATTGATTAGTTTTACCATGCCTCTCTAAGATTAGGATATATATATATATTTCATTTAAAAATAATCAATGATATGTGTTCACATGGAATTATACAGAGATGCTTGAGCTAAACCCTGATATGGATACTCATCACCTAGGCTTACTCGATGATCATTGAGGTTTCAATCAAGAATACAGGAGAATAAATACATCTCGTGATACTAATGTTGAATCATAAGCTAACAAATTTATCAAAGACATGTTTTTCTAGGAATTACAGTACCCAAAATGGATCACCAACATTATCCCCATCAAGAAAATGAATAGGAAAATTAGGGTATATAATGATTTCAAATTCCTTAATTGACACTTCCCAAAAGAATATTTCACATTTTCGATCATTGAAATTTTTATTAATGAAACTTATGGCTTCAATGACCTTTCCTTCATGGATGCGTTTTTACGGTATAATTAGATAAATATGGCCCTTGAAGACGAGGAATCCACCACCTTTAGAGCACCTCATGAGATCTTTTTATATCAGTTCATGCCCTTTGGATTAAAGAATGATAGAACCATATACCCAAGTTCCATGAATCATATCTTTAAACTATTCTTGTGATGAATCATTTAATTGTATTTCAATGACCTGGTAGTTAAATATTGATAGTGATTTGATCACCTTATAGATCTTTAAACAATCTTCATCAAGTTTCAACAGCACTGTTTGAAGATGAATACTCTAAAGTGAACTTTTATGGTAATATTAGGGAAATTCCATGACTCTATGGTATGGCACCATAGAATCTAGGTCAATTCAAAAAATATTAGATAAATACTTGCAATTAAAACCCCTCATAATCTTAAATTACTGAGGGGGTCTGGGGGAACCTCACTTATATTTAGAATTTTATAGCCAACCTAGCCAGAAAATCCTTCATATTCACTAAGTTAATGAAGAAGGGAGTTTCTTACTGATGGGATGAGGAATTAAAAAAAAACTTTTGAGAATATCAAGTAGTTACTACTACACCCACAGGTCTTGATGACACCAGTGTAATGAGTTTATCTTATCTTATATGTGGCCATCATGGAATAATCACATGTTTCTCTCCTCACACAAAAAAATGATTTGGGGAATGAAAAGTTGTTATAATATCTCTATAAATCGATGATATGTACTAATAACTGGTATTTCTATATCAATAATAACTAACTCACACTCATAATTTCACTGAAAAAGTTGAGGAATTACTTACAGAATCATGAAGTCCACTTGGTCTCTCATATTGACCTGCTCAAGTGAATCCTTGTCTAACCTAAGTTGACTGGAAATTTGGACATATGGGTGGTTATTATTCAATAATATGACAACCAATTAGAATCACAGAAGGAATTTAAAGGTTAATCCCTGATTAATTTTCTTACAGAACATCCCACCCTAGAGAGCACACCATTGGACAACAAATATCCAGACGAGGAGGTTTTCTATGTCCATCACACTCCTCGAATATGGGAGATGTATTTTGATGGTTCCACTCAAATTAATATTGGAAATAGGATTGAAAACTCAAACATCAAATTATTTGGTTTTGGGATTGTATTTATTTCCTTATATTTTTTCCCTACTCTTTTTCATTGTCCAAAAGCTACACAAATAATGAGGCATAATACTAAGCTCTTGTTGATTTCTTAGAACTAGCCCTACAACTATAGATAACCTATCTAAAAATCAAATGGGATTTATGGATATTGATCAAACAAATCAATGATGAGTATATTACCAAAAAGGAATAATTATCCCCTCTCAATGGTTATTTCAGAGGACTAATGGAAGAGTTTCCCTTTAACAAACATTGCATCGCATCCTTAAATCATAAAATGATTGCACTGATAAATTGGATAATTCATCCACAATCCTGGCTGATCCCAATCATGAAAAAATGGTTTTCAACATCATACTCTGAAGGGTGGCCGAATATGTCATCATCTTTGACATAGAGTAAATCAATTAGTTCAACATTGTCCTAGATCATGATGAACTGAAATCCACCCCTATATGGATGGACCCCATAATAGATTACCACTAAAATGGGAACCACCCATAAAATCAAGCTAAAAAGGGATATAATCAATGCTGATTAGTGAACATTACCCTTTATGATGGAAAAAATGAGCATAAATCCCTCTATAAATGAGGATTTTCTAGAGTCCTCCTTAGATACATTGTTGATGGAGGGATTCTCACCACCATGGAAGAAGTCCATATAGGCTCCTATGGTACTCATCAGTTTGGGACCATACTCTCCCTCCAAATTATGAGGCTTGGTTAATACTAGAAAAAAATGATGCAGGAATATGTGTAATTCACCATGAAGTTTCATGCATTCCAGATTCATGAAAACTTCATCCATCAACCCCCATATTTTCTACATATAGTTACATATTTCTAATAATTTTTCATATGGGTAATGGATGTTTTCGGGCCATATAACCAAGATATTTCTAATAAGTTTAAGTACATACATACCACCACCAACTTCTTTTCCAAATAGGATAAGTAAATACCCCTCAAGGAATTTGAGATGAAGAATATCATAAACTTCATGAAGTCCAATATTATCACCATATTCTTTATCCCTCACAAAATACTAACAGACAATGGAACAACCTTATGTTCTTCTGAATTGAAGAAATTATACCGGGAGTGCAACATTGAGTCCAACCATTCATACCACTTTCATGTAGTGGAAAATTTATAGACATGTGAATTTAATAAAACTTTGTCAAATATACTCCATAAAATGGTGTACAAGGACATGAAGTCCTGGTCAGATAAGATTATTCTTACTTTATAGGCCTATTGTACCACCTAACTCACTAAAACACAATATAATTTATATTCATTGGTTTTCAGAACCAAAGTAGTGTCACTCATAGAATTCCATTTTCCCTTTCTCTAAATATCTATCTATGGAAAAATATCAGATTCCAAGAAATCGAAAAATTAGAAGGATGGGTTGGAATTCCTCAATGAGCAAAGGTTATGCACAATGAATAACCTTGATGTTAATCATAATTATATTTTGTGATCCTTTAATAAAAAATATCACCTTTGGTTGTTCCTTCAAGAAGAATTGGTATTAATTCTCAAAACCCCAATAATACCAGGAAAGAAACCTCCAAAGTCATAACCCATGTGGGAAGTAACTTACATCATAAATAAGTTCTATTACAATGGAGATTACTCATTGTCCACAATGGATGGGGGGCTTATTATTCCCCTAAACAAGGAGAGGTTTCTTAAGAAGTAATTTTTATACCCATTGTCGGGGATTCAATTCTTGGATACTTAACTTTTAACTACAAAGTGACTTATGTCCTTACCGCATGATGTTAAATATCACATAATAAATCCTTATCACATGACATTAAATTTCATGTAAAACATTATTACCACATGATGTTAAACTTCATAGAGGATTTTACCTCACAAATTATTCAATGCACATGATCTGGATATGTGCGAAAGAGAAACGAAGCACCCACATCCCTATGTGTGAGTCAGGTCTGTATAGGGAATTTTCCATTTCAATAATTTTATGTGGATTGATTCATGATTATAACTATATAATCAATGATTCCTGGGTCCAAAAATAATATAAATGGAAAAAATTCCCTCTCTTTGAATATGGGTCAGACCTACGTAGTAAATTTTCTATTTCAAGAATTGTGTGTGGCATGATTCTTATTTACACAAGATGCATAGTGATGCCTTGATCTTGAATCCTCATTCAAACAATAATATAAAGGGAACCCCCCCCCCCCACCCACACACACACACACACACCACCATATTTTCATTTGGGTTAGACCAGTATAGTGAATTTTCAATTTCAATAACTATGTATATCTTTATTAATATCTCTATAAGATACGTACTCAAACACAAATCCCTAATATTGGGTTACACCATAATATAATAATGTCTCTCCTCCCTATTCAAGGGTCATACCTTTATGGGGAATATTTATGTATACAATAACTTCATGTGGCTTGATTTATATTTACATAGGATACTTATTAACACCCATATCCTAAATCTTGGGTCCATCCAAAATGTAAATTGAAAAAATGTTTTCCCCTATGTATAATCCAGACCTGCACCCAAAATTTTCATTTAAAATTTATATGTGGCATGATAACTATTTTTAAAAGATATGTAGTGATTCCCAGATCACAAATCCTGGGTATATCCATAATAAAAAAGTGTTCCCCCCACCCAATGTATGGTTTAAACTTGCGTAGGGAAGTTTATGTCTATAAACTATGTGTGGATTGATTCCTGATTATCATAGGATGCATAGTTATGCTCAGATCTAAATCATGGGCCCAGACAGAACATATAAAAATAAACCCCTCCCTGTATATGGGCCAAAACTATTCAAGTAACTTTCTAATAACTATGTGTGGATTTATTCTTACTACCACATTATACATAGTGACAAAAAAATCTTGAATCTTGTGCCCAACTAAAATTTAATTAAAATTTTTAAGTCCAAATTGTATTTTGGTTGTAACTATTGTCAATATGTGATGTATGGTTAATGTTAATAAAATAAGAAGTTTTTGTTTTTTGAAACCAGGCCATTAGTAAGAATAATCAAAATCAGATCATCATTTAGTCGAGGATATGGTCCATTAGATTGGAATTTTGATATAAATAAAAAAGATTCTATAAATATTCTTACGTTTGGAATGAAAGTGGTGATTGTAATAAGGAAGTGTTATGGAGTATGAATGGATCTAACATTAAATTTGATGATGATTTGATATTTTGTAATTCAAAAATGTCATAAGTTGTATGAGAACTTATGATGCAATCCTTATGAAGGAAATCGGAGTATTGGTGCTACCAACTATATTGTGTCCTAGTTAGAAATAATGAAGTTCATAGAAGTCTCAGTAGTTATAATAATTGCTAATAAAAGTCATATTATGATATTTAAATCCTAAATATATTCAAATTCATGAGGAAGTCATGATACAAGCTGAAGTTTATGGAAAAGAGGGTAATATGATGTGAAGTATTCTAATTGTTGCTCATTGGTGTGAGGAAAATCAGAGATAGAATGTTGAAGATCAACAATATGAGAATTACCGGTGTGACAATATTAGAAGGTTGGACTACTGATATTGTTTAAGAAAATAAGTCACTAGATACAATGTTCCATTGGATGTAGAATGACATTGATCCATAATAATATATTTTGACACTGATTCATATTGCATGTATCCTTTATATATCAGATAAAGAGTTTTATTAGTGGATGAATAGTTTATAAAGGTTTAATTTTATTTCAATTAGGTCAAAAAAACAAGAATTTGTAGTTTTTTTTCCTTTATAATTGGGTCAGGAGAAAAATAAAAAAAGTATTGGTTGTTTCTCAAAAATTAGTGAAGACTCATCAGACTAGAAATGATAACATTCATCAGAGTAAATACGAGATGGATCCATCAAGCACAAGTTGAAACTTATAAAGTCATTAGACATAGTATCATCGGTATGAGGAATTGAAGAAAATAAAAAATACTTTGAAGTTATTTCAAAATGGTTTTCAGTATATTACATTTAATATTTGGTATTGATCATCTGTATGAGAAGACTTTCAGTGTTTATAAGAGGTCATCATAATTTTATCTCTTCATTTCTGTACATGTCTTCATTGTAATGAGGAATCAGAGATATGAATAATATTGAAGAATTGTACTGATGAAATTATGGTGAACTTGAAGAAATATTATGTTTTGAGAAGATTATAGAATATCTTATAAGTATTGATAATGTTTTAAGAATTTAATTTTGAATACTTAAATGAAAAAAATCAGGATTGCAAAAAATTTGGAATGGTAAGTGAAATTGTTTTCCTGCCTTTTATTTTATGGGATGCCTATAAAAAATAGCACATTCCATTTATATGAATTGAAAAGCTTGAAGTTTTAATGATTTCTAAGATATATGACATTTTTTTAGGTATTTAGTTTAAAAAAACATTTTTTCAGGTTGAAGTTGAGGAAGTTCCATTGAAATGAGTTCATCAGAGTGAGGTTCAATATGATTAGTGGAGCAAGTTCCAACAAATGACACTTCGTCTGTCAAACTCCATTAGAGTGAACCTATTAGAGTAATATCCATCGGATAAAGGTTCATCAGACCAATTTCCATTGGATGGAGGAATTATGATCTACTAATTTAGTTCTTACTCAATTGATAAAAAAAGAGAAAAATGAGAATCATACCGATACCGATAAAATGAATACCATCGGATAGAGGTTTTTGAACTGAGATAGATCAAATTGACTCTTGATGAGGAATATTTCTAAACTAATTTTATGGAATAAGTTTAAAGACCAACAATTTCATTAGATAATTGTTAAAGTTCTTTAAATTTTTATATAGGTAAAGTTTATTTCATATTACTTGTGGAGGAAGTGAGGACATTCTGAAGTGGATCAGAAAAGAAGAAAAAATGTAAAGATTGTGACTGTAGATACTTACCAGTTGCTGAAAAGTCTTATATTACTAGGGTTTATAATCATCTATTGGAAAGTAGATACTAAAAAGGATAGTTGGGGGGTATAACCATGTATAGTAAGAAATTTTCTATTGGGATTGTATAATTGTTCACTTATTTTGTCTTTGTATTCCAAAAATAATATAGCAAAAAAATCCATGTTGGTGGGACTATCCAATATGGAAAGGAGTATTTATTTGTACCAAACCTTGTAAATATCATGTGATGCTCTATATTTTTATTTTTTTCATATGAATGGTGAGTTTTTGAGTTATATTTGAGTGGATCAAAACTCTAACAAGTTTTAGAGGTTAACGATGTTTTTTTTAATATGTTAAAAACATTATTATAAAGAAATGAAAAGGGAACCACTAATCCCCCCCCCCCCATTCAATGGTCTTGATCCTACCTGGGAAAAACAATTGGTATCATAGCCTAGATTCCCTTTGAAAGATCCATTTCTAAGAATGAAGAATTTTTAATTTTTTTAACTATAAGGGGATTTTAGTTTTCTATGGTAAGAACTATCATATATATAATGATAGAATGATGTAATATCTTATATATCTTGGGTATGATGTGTTGGAATATACTACATATTTATTTTTTCCCCGTATTGAGAATGATCCTCTTAATACTATAGATAATAGAAATACTGGGAATGATAGAAGAGATAAAATGCATTACTCTCACCAATAACTGAAAGTGAGTTTCATAGTGTAAATGGATTTAGAACTGGAAAAGGTATATAGGATAAGTTTAAAAACATTTATGAAGGAAATAAAAAGGTGAATTATGAAAAGTTACAACTTTGGAGGCTGAAGTATGAATATCTTAAAAAGGATGAGTATGAATATGTTAGTGACTTCTTTATAAGGGTAAATTAAATTTTTAGCACCATAATATATCTTGGAGAGAAACTAGAAGACTCATCCATTATTGAAAAGATCTTGATAATTATTTGAGATAAGTTTTATGCCAAAGTTTTATATTTTAAAGATAGAGATCCTAAAACTCTATATTTGGGTGGTCTTTATATTACACTTGTTACTTATGAAATGAGATGATATAAGGTTATGAAAAGTAAAGAAAATGATGATCAAGAAGTGTCCTTTAAATATTTTTTTATAGGGAAAAAAGGTAAAGAAGTTAAAGAAGAATCCAATGATTCAGAAGTAATGGAATAATTAGAAGATTTTAATATAATAGTTTCCATTCAGTATAAGAAATACAATAAGTTGAAATGGAAAAGAAAACCCCTCAAATGATAGGATTGTGAAGGGAAGGGAAATTTTGAACAGAATTTTCCTAAGAATAAATTTTAAGAGTATGAGTCTGAGGAATATGTTGATAAATATCAAAAATAAGAGGAAGAAACATAAGGAGGTATTTCCTTATAGAAAAAAAGAAAAAAATTATCTAAGAAAAAGAAATAATCGTGATTTTTCATCCAGTGATGAACATGATCATCAACTAAACATTATTTCTCAAGTCAAAAATAGAATTGATTCATCTAAAAATGGTGATGATTATGATGAGATGATAGAAATGGAATGGATTCACAAAAGGAAATTGGAAAATGAATTTGAACAAAATATTGAACTCATGAAAAAAAGAAATAAGTTGTGTAAAGAAGTTAAAGAAATAACTTTTGAAAATGATGATCTTGAAAGAAAAATAAAAACTTATGAAGAAAATTCTTCTAGTAATGAGAATATCAACAAGATAGAATATAAAATTTTTGAAGAAAGTAAATAGAACAAGTTGAAGATTGCTGAATCTAAAAAAATCATTGATGTTTTGAAAGGTAAGTTGGCTGAGAAAGAAGAATATTTTTTAGAAACATAATCAATATTTCTTGTATCAGATACTGAGAAAAGAAATATGAGACAAAATTTCACTAATGGCATTGATGTTAAAGGTGAAACTTCTAAATAAGGAGAAAATAAAGGATTATAAAATCATGTTTATGATAAGGAATATTTCACTAAGAAATATTGGAATTATTTTGGAAATAATCCTCTTGGGTAAAGTGGTCCATGATTTGTGAAGAAAAAATAACAAAAAATTACTAAACAAGATCACTGTCAGTCTAAAAAATGAGATTCATAGGTCATTTTTGGTGTTGTGGGGTTTTAGAAAATAAATATTATTTATGTTGGAATAAAATTTATCTATCAATAATTATGTATGAATCAAGGGGGTCTATGATGAGAAAATAAGATCAAATTTTCCAAAAAAATATGTGTAATCAAAAAAGAAAACTCATAAGTTGAAGAAATTAGATTATTTTAAGAAAGTGGAGTAAAAAACATGTTGATCCTGAAAATAATTAGATCTTAGTTATTTGGCTCGAATAAGTTGACATGGATTGAAAGTTAAAATAAAGAAAAAAATAGCTGAGGAAAAAGTTAAGAAATTTTTTTTTTAATATGTGAGAAAATTTGATAAAAAGATATCAACATATTGTGATTTGAAAATTCAAAAAATATTTAAGAGATGTGGGAAATAAGGGAATGTTACGAAAATCTATTTGAATATCCTTCTAGAACAATAGGAAGGAATGAAATATTTGTTACAAAATCACTATATAAAAAAGGTTCCAAAAGAATAAAACAAATTCACATCCTTATCTAAAGAGTATACTTATGAAAAGAAACTTATAAAAAGTTTGAGAAGGATGAACAGAAGTAAGAAAATATATCCAATGAAAAATCCAAGAAGAAGCAAAATTCAAGGTAGGGAGAGGACTCCCAATTCTAAATATGCTTCTAAGAAATAACTAAGTTTCCTCCTTATTCCCAAAATATTTGTGTTTTTACTAACTTTTAGGTAATTGAAGGAGTCTATATAAGGAAGATGATGTTGATGAGTCTCTTACTATTCTTTAAAAATAAATTAATTTGGTTACAAAATATAAATTTTTTAAAGTTGTGTTTATAAACCTAAACTTTCTGATATGTTTTTTTAGATGGGTGTAGGTTACTGTTCTCATTTCATGAATTTCTTAAGAAATGAAAATATTAATATAAATATGAAAATGTAATACATAAAAGTGGTTTTATAGACAACATTGATAGCCTTGATTATACACTCTTTTTTTCTACAATGGGTTCACCCATGTAGACTTCGAGTTGTTTAGTTAAAGTATCTTTTTCAAGAAACTCATGTGATGCTAATGTTCTCCTAAAAAAGAGTTTTAAGATTTTGAGATGAAAAGTTCTAACCCTTGGAAATGGGATCATTTTTAAATAAGGGAAAGACTTATCATGATGGAACCATTGAATTTGATTGTTAATAAGGGGGAGAGAATAGATAAAGGGGAAGAGAAAAGAAATGTGGGATCAATAAATTAATGGGGAGAAGAAAAAGTGAGAAAATAAAAATAAGAAGTGGTATTATTTTTGAAGTTGTTGAAGTGGGTATTGAAAAAAAATACAAAGGGGTGATTTTTAGTCCCAAGTTATGTTTTAGTTGTATTTGTTGTAAATATATGATGCATGTTTGAATATAATAAAAGAATATGTTTTTGGTTTTCATACCCAAGCCATTGGTATGAAAAAATCAGACTCATATCATCGGTGAGTCAATGAATATGATCCATCAGATTGGGATTTTTATATAAAGTAAAAAAAAATTTGGAAATCATCTTAATTTTGGAATGAAAGTGGTTATTATAATGAGGAAGTGTTCTAGAGTCTGAATGGATTCGACATTAAATCTGATAATTCTTTTCTATTTTGTAATTCACAAAAGTTATAATTTGTCTAAGAACTTTTGTTGAAAGCCTGATAAAGTAAAGGGGGGTTACTGGTGCTACTTATTGTATTGTATCCTGGTTGGAAAGAAATAATTTGATCAAAGTATAAGAATTTACAATACATCCCAATATAATTCGGATGATTCTATGATAATACTAAACATATTCAAAGACATGAGGAAGTCATGATACAATATGGTGTTTTTGGAAGAGAGGATAATATAACATGAATCATTCTAACTTCTTATCATCGGTGTGAGGAACACCAAACATAGAAGGATGAAGATCATCAGTATGAGAATCATCAGTGTGACAATATCAGAAGGATGGAAGAATGATCTTGTTGAAGAAAAAAAGTCACTGCCAACACTGGTCCATTGGACATGGAATTCCACTAATCCATTGTAATGGATTCTGCCACCGATTTATATTGTTAGTATCTTTTTTATATTAGATATAGAGTTTTATCAGAGGAGTAATAGTTGAGTAAGTAGTAATTTTATTTCAATTGGGTTAAGAAAACAAGAATTCATACTTTGTTCTCTTATAATTGGGTCAAGAGAAAAAAAAACAGTATCAATTGATTCTAAAAAAAGAGGTGAAGACTCCTTAGACTGAAATTGATAACATTCATCAGAGTAAAGAAGAGACCAATCCATCAAACATAGGCTGACACAGATAAATTCATCAGATGCAGGATCATCGATCTAAGGAATTAAAGTAAAGGATAAATACTTTGAAGATATTTCATAATGTGTTTCAATGTATTACATTTCAAAGTTGGTATGGAGAATATGTATGAGAATACTTTCAGTGTTTACAACTGGTCATCATAATGATACTTCTTTCAATCTATATATGTCTTCATCATTATGAGGAATCAGAATGACAAATTGTATTAAATAATTGTGCTAAAAAATGTGTGTGAACATAAATAATTCTGAAGCTTTCAAAAGATTCAATAAGATCCTAGATGTATTGATAAGTGTTGAAGAATTAAAAGTTGAAGAATTAAATGAAAAAAAAATTGGGATTAAAAATTTCATTGTGTGGGAAGTGAAATTGTTTTTCCTACCATTTCCATTCGGGGGTGCCCATAAAAGGATAGCACAGACCATTTGTATGTGGTGTGAAACTTGAATTGTTAATGTGCACTGAGATTTGGGAAATTTTTACTGTTAGGTATTGAGTTTCCAACCATACATTTAAGTCATGTTTAAGCTAAGGAAGTTCCATCAAAATGAGTTCATCAGAGTGAGGTTCAACCTGATCAATGGATAATGTTCTAAAGGATGATACTTCATTGGAGAAATTATATCAGAGTGATCCCATTGGAGAGACATCCATAAGAGGTATCTTAATCAGACCAAGTTCTATCAAATAGAGGAATCGTGACCTACTTATTGAGTTCCTATTCAATTGATAAAGGGAGTTAATAAGGATAATTGGATCAAGGCCAATCATACAAAGACCATCAAACCAAGTTTACCGGACTAAGGAAGATTAGATTGTCTCCTACTAAGGAAGATTTGTGGACTAAGTTTCAAAAATAAGTTTCAATACCAACAAGTTACTTATAGAATAGTTGAATTTATTGAAAAGTGTACATAGGTGAAGTTTGATTCACCTTACTTGTGGAGGAAGTGAAGGCTTTTAGAAGTAGATCAGAAAAGAAAAAGAAAAGTGAATATTGTAACTATGGATACTTACTATTTGTTGAAAAGCATTTTATTTATGAGGTATATAACCATTTTTTTAGAATTGGATACTAAAAAACATAGTTTGGGGTATAACCAACTATAGAAGGAAAGTTTCTACTGGGATTTTATAATTTTTTCCTACTTGTGTCTTTGTATTCTGGAAAGAATATAGTGAAAGAATCCATGTTGGTGGGACTATCCCACATGGCATGAAGTACGTATTTTTTCTGAACATTGTAAATATTGTGTGATGCACCATATTTATATTTGTTTCATATGAAAGGTGAGTTTTGAGTTATATTTTAGTGTATCGCAACACTAAAAAATTAGAGTTTATGAAATTTTTCCTTAATAAGTTAAGAAACATTATTATAAAAAAAAAGTAAAAGGGAACCACTGATTCACCCCCCCCCCCTCTGTGGTATTGATTCTACTTGGGAACAAAAAAAACTTCCCTCTCGTCATACAAAAATTAAGAAGTGTGAGTAATTTCTTTTTTATAACTATTTATGGCTTGATTCCCATACAATGTGATATATAGTGATGCATAGATGCTCCATTTTAGGCCCAATATCAGGTTATCACCACTCTCAGACATGCCCCTCAGTGATAACCAAATATGTGTGGGGATTCCATCCCATACTAAAATATGAATACCCAAATATGTTCCTATCCATAAACTCTTACATTTATTAATTGATTTTCTGATTTTATCTTATTTATCATATTGAGCATGACTCCTGTCAGCTTAGGAAACCTAGAAAGTTTCATTAACTAGCGCAATTGAGATACATTACATCTGAAGATGGGGAACCACATTCTATTTATATGACATTAAACTATACAACAACATCCTTATTTCATGATGTTAACCTTCACAACAAGAGGTATTCTCATTAAATATATCATTCCATATAATAATTTTCTACTCAAGAGTCACATGTTTTTTCCTTCACATCAAAATGTGTTTAATACACGTTTTTATAGCCTTTAGGGTTATATAACCCTTATAGAATATTATATTTTCCATAAATCACCTTTATATCTTTGATACCCAAGCTGATACCAACCATTTCCTTTAGTTGATGTTCTCCTCTTGGAACCCCATGGACCTTGGGCTCCCCTGCTTCTGGTTCTCCCCAATATAAAATTAGTAATAAGGACTGGTTAATCCAAATGTAAAATAGTAGGATTTGATTTTTAATAACATAATGCCTTATATATTTCACCTGATGGATATTTTGGTCTTAAAGGACCCCCCCCCCCAACCCATGAGTTATTGTCCTTACTGTGTGGAATATGGGATTCCTCCATTATCAATAATTGAAATGTACCCAGCAGTTTATGCCTCCAGTTAACTTAGATATTCTTGTTTTATTATTTACTCTTCCCAAAACCCAACTATTAAATAGTATTTAGATTCCCTCAATGTTACATATATTTTTATAATACCCATTTTCAAATCAATATTATATTATCATATTCGTTTACCCCTTCATCTTGGGGTATACATCTTTTGTGAAGACCCAATTACCATAAGTGAGTCACTCTTATCATTGATATATCCTAGTTTTGGGAGGTTAAACTACACAAAAACATCATAGTAACATGATGTTAAACTACATGAAAATGTCTATATCCTATGACATTAAACTGAAATTAATACATCCTTGATGCATAACTTTAAAACTGGAAGGGAAATTTCCTCATTTCATGATGTTAAACTACACAACAGATGTGCCCCAACTACACAACATTAAACTATGTAGACCATTATCCATCATCACTCATTATCAAAGTACTGTAAGTTTCTAACCCTGGTTGACTAAATTCTTAGGTTATTCCATCATCTTTTTTAGCACCTTAATCTATAAAACGCACTTCTTTTCATAAGTGTCCTGAATTTTTGCAAACATTGCATGGCCCTTGGGAAAGGTCACCCAGCATCAAGGGACCCATTATTTAATAATTCTTGTTTTCCATTGGCTCATTCATATGATCTTATGGCCATCAACCAAATGTGTATTTTCCTTGAAAAAAGGTCTTCTAATCCTTGTGAGCCCAGACACTGTCATAGCGGAGCTCATCACTATATTATGATTTTTAATCTTACTTAGTATTATTTTCCCATATCATTTCTCATGATTTTAGAAGCTTTATCCATAATTTACATCATTCTCATTCTCTATCTAGGAAGGTATTAGGGCACTTCTAACCTTGGGAATCCAAATTAGGCTATTATGTACCGCTTCTATCATATCTGGTCTACATGCATCATGACCTTAAACTGTATTCATATTTTCAAAAGTTTTATTAGCTTAAACGTTATTATTTGATTATCTAAAACACAATACCCTAAACTAGTAATGAAAGATACAAAAAAACTATTCATTCTAAAAACCCATAAATGGAGGTTTGAGAAAAAGCCAAGTCTCTGTTGGCTAAACTCTTCATTGATAAGAGTTTAAGAAAAAGTTAGAGCATAAATAAAAAAAGTCATAAAGTTAATGGTGCCCATATCATGACCATATCAGAAGCTAATCCATGTTCACTAGACACCCTGGTCTAGGAAAGAGGTAGATTAATGGTTTGTTGCATCTCCTTGCTGTGATAACGTGTTCACTAGGAAGTGACACAACTCTTAAGGAGCCTGAGCCCTTCTTGAGTATTATGTTTTCCAAAAACATCCTTTATATCTTCGATACCTGAGTTGATACCAACCAATTCCTCAAGTTGATGTTCTTATCTTGGAATCCCATGAACCTTGGGATCCCCTACTCCTAGTTAAACCTTATAGAAAATAGTTAATAAGGACTAGTTAATCCAAAAAGAAACTACCAATATTTGATCAAGAATAACAAAAATCCTCTAAGATTGTGCTTAGTGAATTTTTTGGTCCCAGAGGAAAGCCCCCCCTTAAAACTAGGAGTTATTTTCTTGACTGCATGAAATATGGGCTTCCACCATCATTAATGGTCGACCTGTACCCACCGTTTTCAACCTCCAGTTAACAAAAATATTTTTGGGTCATGATTTACACTTCTCTTAACCCAACTATTCAAGCGGTTTTTACATCCTCTATGTTATGTCATCGTGTATTGTACCCATTATCATATCAGGAATATGATATTCCATTCCTGAACCTTGTTATGGCCCACACCAAGTGACCTGAAACCATTTGGTGTAGGGTCCGAGTTTCCTAACCATAAACTAAAATAAACTAGGGTTCCTGAACCCTTCTAGGATAGATCTTTTCTCTATATCCCACTTCATCATCTAATTATTTCAATCATCACAAATCATCATGGCCCTTGGAAGGGAGTGTAGTTCCCTCTGCTTAATCGTTCACCTACAACCTATGAGATCATTCATAAGGAACTTTAACCAGTTAACTAGAGGAATTTATTCATTGTAAGAATGGACCTCCAATCCTTATGATACCCAACAACATTACGAAGAAACGCAACATCTCATAGTGTTTTGGAGTCATCCCTAACATGTCTTCCCCATCTCATTACCTTTGATTCAAACTTTTGGGTTATGAATTAAACAACCCATGTTTCAACAATCAAACTAGATTTTTTTCCCTAATACTACACCACCATACATTAAACTAAATCTCATAAAGTATGAAAGGTGTCACAACCCACTATATATACCCATCCTTCAAAATTTCTGCATGAACATAGGGTGTCAGAATCATTCATTAACATTCACTCTTCATAATATCAATTACAAATGCAAGGTTTTAAAACACATCATGGATAATCATTATTCAAACCCCCAAAAAGGATGCAGGGTTCCTACACCCTTCATGAATACCCATCCTTCACTATTGATAATAGATGGTTCGAGCTTCAAGACCCTAAACTATAATAATTTATGGTCTAAGTTATAAGACCCTAAACTATATTTTTAGACAATCTAAGCTATAATAACCTAAACTAAGAAAATAAATCATTCGAACTAGAAGATCATAAACTAAAACAATAAACTATTCAATCAATATGTCCCTAAACTATAGTAGTATATGGTTTGATCTATAATGCAATAAACTACAACAGCAGCCTAGTTTTAAAGACCTTAAAAATCCAATTGAAAGAGATGAAATACTCACCATGCTGAAAATCCATAAAGGGAATCTTGATAAAAATTTAAGTCTCTGCTGACTAGACACACACTTTGTATGATCTAGACAATATTGATCATTTATGATATAGAAAAGGCACAAAAAATTTCTTTTTAAAAACCTGTAAAGGGGAAGTCTGAGAAAAATTCAAGTCCATGTCTACTAAGATTTACCCATATGAAACTTAGTAAAAAGTTAGGGAAATATTAAAAAAAAAATATAAATCTTATAGGGATCATTATCTATCCCTAGTAAAAATAAATTTATGCTCACTAAGTATATTGACTTAGTAAAAAGTTAGAGCACTTTATCTCTATGATCAACACCCAAGAGGAATTCATCATCATTTATATTTATGGAAAAATGTCCTATATTTACCTTAGAATCAAATTCTTTTCATTTTGAACGAATCTAATTCTAAGGGGGGAATTTTTTTGGCACAACTAAATGTGTTCCACACATTTTCATGAAGGGAAACATGTGATGAGTGATTGTATGATCATATAGCATAATGACATAAGCTAATGATTTTTGGGTCATGCACATTGTTTACAGAATTGAATGAGTATTATTATTGTTGTTGTTGTAATTATTATCATTATGTGTTTAAAACTAATAATAAAGATAATATATAAAATAAAAAAATGGAACTTTCCATTTTCTTTAAGAAGGGAAATATAACATGATGGATAATTGAGATTGTGGTCATCTTCAACCTAGAACTTTACTACCAGGATTTTCACCATGGGAGATGAACCATCACCTTCGACAAATAACCTAACTACCGTGATAGGTGGTATCAATGCCATGAAATATTTTAAGGGTATTGGGATGAATTAATTAAAGTTCCAATTATTCCATACCCCATGCTAGGATTCTTTGCATAGTCTTATATGAAGCTTCATTTGAATAAGAATACAACATGCATGCTGATTTTTCCACTATGAAAAAAGAGTATAATATGTGGTTCCCCCAGGGTTAGGATCATCTTTTGCTTTATCATTATCTGCTGGAAGAACAAATAGGGAATTGGCCTCATGTGGTATAAAACTTCATGTTGTTACTATTATACAAAACATCATGATATGAATACCCCATGCTTAATATGATATCATGTGGGGAGAAGAAGAAACAAAATATATTCTTATGTGAAGAATAGTGGAACCACGATATCATATCAATGCATGAGATAGGATACATCATATATCCTAGGTTCATGTGTAGAACTATCATTATTGTATGACATATCATAGGCCATGCTAGAATCTAGTGATTTAGATCATGTGAACATGAGAATATGCAGTTTGTGGGATTACATGAGGCCTCCAAATAGATATGTGATGCCATGAAGATGGTTTATGGATAAATTAGGAGTGTGATGCACATATTCCATGATGATTAGTTTGGAATAAATTCTTGTGTGAAATACCACAACACATGAACAAAATAAAAAACATGCCCTCTTATCCGATTAGCACTGAAAATAGATCATATATTGAAGGCGGTATGAAATGTCACCATTGTGTGCAGTAACAAGGGATTCTATGAGAATAGTGAGATTCAAGAATAACCTATAAATGTGGAAGCTCCATATCACATGAATGAAATTCCCTATAGATACTATGTGAAAATGTGAAGCCTCTATGTAGACACACAATACTGAGATGATGGTCATTGGATAGGATTGGAGTGTGATGCATATGGTATGCAATAATCATCATGCATGTATTGTACATGTATTAGCCTATAACATGTAGAAAAAAAACACCACACTAGAATAAGATACTTAGAAAATTCATGAATCTCTTGATATTGGTTATATAGATATGCAGTTTGTGATGTAAGAGGTTCTACACACACCCTCCATGAGCATATTCCAATAACAAGAGTATGAAGATGAGTGTGTAGTTTGATATGTTGAGAGGTGGATACACCGATATGTATACAGAACTTGATTCCACAACATCTGTTTATGGATGAGATGAGGCCATGAGGTTGGTACACATGAATTCTCTGTGCCATGTTATACGACATCATGTGAATAATCCCAATACAAAAATTCAACCGCATAAGAAGAATAACGATTCACAGTTTCTAAACACTGCAAGACTTGTCCTGTGAATAATTTGAAAATTTCAAGAGTATTGGTTCATTGAAGACACATCATGAAGTAGAATAATCTTATGATCTAATTCTAATCAGTCATTTTGATAAACGTCAAAACATGTTTATCAAGTACGACACCTTTATTGGATGTTTATAGGCTATACAATACATCCTCTACAAATAGTCAGGGGAGATCATGAGAAGGTGGTGCTGATATTTTGGGGGGGATTTTATTTTCCTTAAAAAATAGAGCATTACAAGATCCTATAATGGTTACACAAAGAACCTTATGCTATAAGGCATCACGTGGTCATTCGTGTGAAAAGTTAAGGCTTATGTAATCATTAACGCATGATCCAAATATGTCATTTAGATCAAGGGATGAACTTTATAAAAGCTATTGAGGATGAGATAACTTGTGCTCACTAATACTAATGAGACATCCTCTAGAGGCTTATATTATGCGACACATTCATTCAAATAATTTCAATAGGAATCCTTTCACCCTTAGTCATGTGTCATCCTTGATCATGTGAACCTAGTTTTGTGACACATTCATGTGAACTGGGGTGTCAGCATCTTCATAACGCCATGGTCATACATCACCATTCATAATGTGAACCTAGTGTCACAAATACTTCATCTAAAATAAGGTGTTGGAACCTTTATAATTTCTTATACATGTACCCATGATTATATGACCCCTCTCCAATCATGAGGGATATTGTCCTTGACATGAGAAACCTTAGACATGCGGCCCTGACAAGCAACCAAACATGTGACTCAAACCGCTAGTTACATAATGACTTCATGGGGCCGAGGATATCATCCATCTACCCTAATCCAATATGGAATGTACATAACCCCTTATTCAATCAAAAAACACTTTGAACATCATGTGACACCCCTTTAGAGTTGGAAAGTGGAGTATTTGTCCATGACAATGCTCACATGTCATTATGAGGTCCTTGTTTGATTATACAAAACCCTGATAGACAACTGATGGGAGAATTACAATGTTTTTATACAATAAAATCTGAAAATGGAGGAATGTTCATGTAAATGGAATTACACTTATTTTCATGTCATGGGATTATGCATTCTACATGACAAGTCAATAGATCTCATCAAAGCCCCTAGACATGTCGACCTGATCTTGAAAAGTCCCTTTTATATGTTGAGTAAATTATGTGAAATCCCTTTGATAAGTCATCAATTCAAAAAATATGGAATTGATAGAGTGATATCATGGTTTTAATTTATCAACATACATAAGGATTACATCATGGATGAACCGTGATAGGTTCACACAAAACGCATGATGGGACGCTCCCTCCACCGACTCTATCCCATATATGTGATTTTAAGTTTTGTGTGAAGAAATGTATATTTGGGTTGGAAAGGACTATAAATACCCCACCATCAACATAAAACAAATATATGGGAGCACAAATGTGATAGTGAACTTTTAAGAGTAGAAATCCATGCAATCGCAAGAGTCTTTCACCAAGTAAACCTGTAGAATGCCTTAAGGTATTACATAGTATATCTATACTCCTCACATGATAACTTCATTTATCACACAAAGGACTTCAAAAATGTCAATTGGGTAATGAAAATGAGTTTTATCATGTTGATTTGGTCACATGAGGCCTCAATAGGCTAGCGTCTAATGAACATCAAAGGAATTATGCGATAAAGTCTGAAGAAGATGAAATCCTTAAGTGAAGATGAATACAATGATTTTAATTTGAAGGGGATAATGAGCCTCACCTAAAACATTCCTTAGTCGTGAGATAATTCCTATACATGTCATCCAAGTCACAAAAAGTCCTCTAGATATATCATCCAAGCCACGTGAAGTCATCTGAACAAGTTAGATTTATCACATGATAGTCCTTAGAAATGTCATCTTCGATCACACAAAGCACCTTGGAAATGTAATCCTTGTCATTTTGTAGCCCATAGAAAAGTCATAATGATCATAAGACAGTCCTTAGACATGTTAGGTAGACAACCAGGACATGTTCAAACATCCTTAGACATGTGAGGCAGACAACCAGGACTTTTCCTAACATCCCCATACATGTTAGGAAAACAACCAAGACATGTCTGGAAAACATCCCTTGACATGTCATCTATGTCATGTGGAAACCCACCAATATATCAAACAACCCATAAAGACACCCTGGGATACATCAACCTAGTCTGGAAGATATTCTTGGACATTTACTATTTGAACCTCAGTCTATGAACCATCAACTAAGAAACCCCTTTATAAGAATAATGTCCTTAATGGGTTAGGATTATGCCCTCATAAGACCCTATTCATGTAATGCTCTCGAAAGGGTCTCTATGACTTACAAACATATATAGTCTACCTTTCACGGTCATTATCTCTATTTATTCATCATAGAATAAAATAATGAATACAAGACATGGGCATCCATCCTAGTATAAGTCCCTACATATTCCAGTTAACTTGGATCATAGAACCCAAATTCTTCTATGAGTATATCATTCTTCCTCATCCATCAGTGGATTGAGAAGTTAATTTAACTATGAGGAATATAATTCCTATAATAATTAGGATATATAGGCTATCTTCCTAGGGCCCGAGATCTATACAAAACACTCTATCAGGGCCTCCCTAGTGCATATGTCTCATATCCATGTGTATTGACTCTGATTGTTGATTTTCCCTTTTTTCTCACACTGAGCATGAATCACATGGGATTAGGTATTTTTCAACTATAATATCACTAGAATCATAAAATTCCCCAATCATGTCAACCTAAGTGTATAAGCCTTAGTAAGTGAAATAATGTGACTGTATCCATACATAATAACCCACCCTGGTATATTTCTTGAAGGAATTTCCATGTTGGTAAAATATGGGGAAATAAACCCTATGAGTACTAATCATCGGCCCCTTCCCATCATCAGGTTGAGGGAAGACCAAACTATGAATAATATGATTCC
This sequence comes from Viscum album, assembly GCA_963277665.1. Taxonomy (NCBI): domain Eukaryota; kingdom Viridiplantae; phylum Streptophyta; class Magnoliopsida; order Santalales; family Viscaceae; genus Viscum; species Viscum album. Next base: position 1,266,088,916 of record OY728143.1, on the reverse strand, counting down.
ATAAACAGGATACGTGGGATGCCTTCCTAAGGATTGATCTCTATACACAATGACTAAGGGCCCTTATATATTTCCTTTCTGTATGAAATTAAGAAGAATGAATCATACATAAATTAAATATGTGGGTTTTTATTCATATTATAAATTTGAAATGTAGGACACCTCATAAAGGTTCAATCCCATCCTTGAAACACTAATCACCTCCAAATATGACAATAAACTCCAAAACTTGGTTATATGGATTCAAAATACAAGAAACTACCCATTCCTAATAAATAATTGGAAATGTAAGGAGAACATAATATACATACATATGGTCTCATTAATAGGATCCCCCTCTACATGTACAAGGATTCAACACCCAATAATTTTATAAGGGTATCCAGTCTTGTATCAGGACCTGGAAGAGATTTAAGAACATATCATAAATATATATCCCATATTAGAGAATAATTATCCCTAAATTCATGTGATGAGCTCGAACTCTCATCCCCTTGACTAATTTTAGTTCCTAAGAGTTGTTTGATCTGAAACCCCAAATGACCATCTACCTTTGGAAAGTAAGTATGGACCTTGTTATGGATTTGGGATCCATTGGGGGTTCCATGAAAGATGAAAATAGTAAAACTGACATGATTGATTATGAAACCATACCTAACCCCCCCCCCCCCCCCCCACCCACCCACCCACCCACACACACACACACACTCACACACAATCAATTAGCATCCCCCAATATTCAAACGGGAAACAAAAAATGGTGAAACCAATGTGAAAGAATGCAATGAATGAATAACTAAATCATTATAATTGTCAGGATTCTTGTTTCCTAAACCTAGGGAACCATACCATTCCTATAGAAACATGTAAAATCATGATATTTCATGCCTTTAAACTTCAAATCTTGTAGTGACACAAAAGTTTTTATATTTTATGAATAACCCTGTGACGATTTAATACCATAGAGACACTGAAAAAACTAATTTTATCTATCTTGGATAATGTATGAAAATATATAGGAGGGTATGTTCATATTACATTAGGAGTAGGAGTTAACTCAAAATGTATTCCCATTTATAGTATGACCAATATTACATTCAAACCATCTTTATTCATTCCTTTAATAACTAACAATGTTCAATTAAAACTTCCAAAAATATTCTCCTTCACATGAATGAAATAAATGTTATGTTTGACCTCATTATATATCTAATATGGAAGTTTATAAAATATTGATTGTTTCTTATAAATATTTATATCATTACCATATTTTTGTATATTTCTAAATGCAGTAAAAAAATTCACCATCTCAAAATACTTATTAGTGGAAAAATGTTTTGGAGTAATATCAAATTCTTATAAAATGTTGAATTATTTTTTTAATATCTGATAAGATGGATCCATAGACATAAACCTCATATTAACCATGTATACTATTTTTGTCCCATGTTATATTTGATAACATAATGTCTATTGTTCATAAATTGGACAATCTTTATTCCCCTTAGCACTATATCTGAACAAATTTTCATATCTCGATAAATCATTTATAGTGAACATAATCATTTTAGCTATTGAAAATGTTCCATTTTATAAGAATCTTATAATACATTCCTCCCATAAAATTTTAAAACCATTAATTAATGGTAATCATAAAACATCAATATCATTATCAGGTCATTTTGGTTAAGAAATCCTTAAAATCAACATGATATATATTTACTTCATACAAAATTCAAGAGATAAGTTATAAATTACCAGTAAAACTAGACATTAACTATGTTTTAAGAAAATTATTAAATATGGATTCATTGAATTTATTCACATTATAAGTATAATGTTTATAACTTCATTTCCAAATGTAGGAAAATGTTGAAAAATTTTCTTCCACTGTGGACAATCCGCTGGATAATGTAAATTTCCATCAGATATCTACCTATCTATATACCATATTAACCTTTATAAATCATTTTAATTTTAAAATAAATGTTCCAAATGAGGAATTATAGGAAGATTCTAAATTTCCTTAGTAGGAGTCTTTGTAACTGCTAAATTATCTTGTAGTTCTTCTTTCAACTTTTACTGTGATGTCCCACATTTAGGAAACTCTAATAAAACTTCATATTCCTTACTATATATAATCTGGTCATTCAGGTAGGCATGTGTCTTATTTTACCCCAAACCCATTAGGAATAATATTTTCTTCACATTATAATGTGAATATGTAAGATCGTTTTCTTTAAGAAGTATGTCTTTCAACAACTTTAACAACTCTATAAAAGTCTTGTCGATCTATCAATTTTTCACCTCCAAGTAAATCATTCTTAACATCATTGATAAAATAATAAATTACATTCACTATGGACATAATGGGTTTTCAACATCACCATATAGATGATAAATTATTAGTTCATTCCCAATTTCCTCTTCTTAAATATCATGAATTATTTCTTCAATTTTATTAGACTTGTCATCTTGAAAATAATCACCATGAATAGATCATTAATACTACCCAGTTTCACCATCCCAAATCTAAGGGATATAACTGATATTAAAACCATGAAAAATTAAATAATCTTTGATTTCTATTCTTTTAAACCTTTTTCATATTTAAACATTTCAAGACTGGATTGAAGAACATGTCATTATTTGGAACAATTAATTTAGAAATTTTCAAAAAATCATTAAAACCTTCCACATACTCATCACTTGTTCATAGTGAAGTAATCTAACTTCGACTCGTTATTATCTATAACAAATATCAATAATTGAAAATAAGTTATTATATTATGAAATTTAATTTATAAATAAAAAAAAATCATAAAATATTTCAAAAATAAAAGAAACACAATGCATTTGATTAACAAAAGTATTACTTTGTACATATTTAATTATCATTCTTTTATAAAAAAAATAAAAGTATCATGAAGTAATCATGATCATATAAATATATATTATTAATACTCCATATTCAAACTCCATAATACACTACACATTCAAAACACCCATTTACAATGAAAATAAAAAACATACCTTTGACACACATTAATTAGTAAATTAACATGATTTGTAAAATAAATTCATCAAAAAATAATTTAGTCAAACCATAATCTAAAAAAAATCATTCAACAATTAAGAAAAACAAAGATTCATGAATAAACATAACTTAAAATAAAAATAATGAAGGGATAAAAAAATAGAAGCAGAGGAAGAGATCCTTCAAGAAAATAAGCCCAAAAAAACACTCATCAGTTAAAATAAACCATGTATTCATGGAAAATTGAAACAATAAACAAAAACCAAAAATAGATATCATAGGGGGTGAATTAGAAGTTGATGAAAATGAAAATATAGTGTGAAGTGAGAGAAAGTGGTGAGTAATGATGGATGAGGGTAGAAGATAGTGGTTAATTCCAACTGAAACTAATTCTAGGAAACCAGATCGAAGAATGAAGGGTAAGGGTTCACCATGTGAGAGAAAAATTACTACATTCATGATAATTAAGGATCAAAAAATGACTCATCCCATCATTTAATAAAAAAATTAAAGGTTATTTACATTGTTTATTTAATAACCGACATGAAAAAATAGTTTTCACACCATTTATAAAATAACCCACGTGAAAAATTATTTATCGTGTCGATTCTAAATAACCAATGTGAAAAATACATTTCCTTAAATGTACTTTTCACTAATTAATTTATCAATTGTGAATGATTTCACCCTAGTATAATAATGAAAAATGATAAGAAACTTCTCCATGATTTTGGCACAGTGCGTCCATACGTTGGACTTCCTACAAAAGAGAAATAAAGAGTTTAAAATAATAATAAAAGTCAAACAATGAATGAGAAAAATGAATGAACCAAATGAGTCATAATCAATAATAGTGACCAATCTTATTTTTATAAATACAACATGAACTTTATACATGATAGGAATTTACACAAAAAATAATAATAAATGTAAATACATCATGATAACCAAAATATGATAGTCCAAAGGTAAAATACAATAGGTAGAACTAGAAAATACATAAGAAGTCCTAAATAAACCATAGAAGAGATTAATAAGATACCACAAAACATCACCATGTGACCTATGGTCAGTCACCATATTCAATCACCCATGAAAATACTATACAAATAACACCCAATATGAGATCACACCCTGGGAAGATGTATAAAAACATGAGATCTACACATGCACAGGTGTGTATGTAGGGTGTGAGGTAAACATGCCAAGTAGGATATCACCAAAGAGTCTGTGCAGTTCTGTTTATAAAACATTTAAAAAATTCTAGTTTGAATATCAGTTTGAAAATATGGTTTTCCAAATTTAATGTATGTGAAAAACAAGTAGCATGCATGTCACCTTTCCAAAACCATAATGGTAAAAACCCTATTTGTAAACAAAGAACGTATTCCCTTAAAATGATGGTTTGAATCTTATAAATATAAAATTAATTTCATTGAAATATACTTTCAAATTCACTTTTTATAAACCAAGTGGTGGATCCACCATTTAAAAAATAAAAAAAGTATTATGATCAACATGACCACCATATTAAGAAGCATAGTATAAGTAAATAATTATAGTGTAAATAGTGCCAGTAATTGAAGTGAACGTAAAGGGTTATACATAATGTATGATATGGGAATCCCCATGGCACTACCATCATAAAAAATAGGCTTCATGGGTAACTCCCTAGGTCCGGACATGTAACAGTCCTCAACCACACTTATGGAAAACTAATGAATTCTCTGACCCATGATGAACTTAATAAACCCTCACAAACTAGCCTTCTTGGTCTCACTACGTTCCAATCCCTAGCCATAGCACAATCCAAACTAGGCACTAATCAAAGAAAATTTATACTAGTGTGATACCCATCTAGGCCTTCTACAAAACAACCAAAGGTTCCCATGACATCAATCAAAGTAGAGGAAAGAAACAACAAGCCAAATGATCATTACACAGATCAATAATAGAACATAATCAAAAATTCATATCCCATGAAAGGGGAAAAATTCTATATAAGACATATAACCATGGGTCTCATAATAAGTGTGTATAATCCTAAAAAATTCATTTTAATAAAATTACAACAAGGACTTTAAAATAAACATATAATTCCAAGTTATAAGCCTTTCTTATTTCATACACCAATGAATCCTTTATCATGTTACAAATGGGTCTTTAATTTCATCATGGATAATCAAATCCCAAAACATTATTTGAAAATAAACAATGATACATCACTTTGAAAATATGAACACTTTAAAACCAAAGAGTTTCTCTCTTAGGAGTCACATGAAAACCAAAAAATCCTTTAATTGAAACCAACCCTTAAAAATGGGATACATTATTTGGTAATCAAAATAGGGACACAACCCTTACTTTCATCTATAAATTCATTGAAAAGTGACTTTAAGGGACTTTAAAAAACACTATGTAGGCAATACAATTAGTTCAAAATGAATACTACAAGGTTCAGTTTAAACTTCTTCATCTTAAGTATAACTATTAAAAACATTTTATAAACCCATCATGGGTATCACATATAGGTTTAACTTGATAAAAGAATGAATTTAGAAAAATAAATCATTTTATGATTTGTTTAATAAATTAATTGCACAAATTTATCTTCTGTAATCAAAAAAAAACCACTCATCTTTGATGGTGAAAGATTGACCTTGAAATTCAATGAACTATACCAACTAAAAACAACTAACACCTCATGATTGGACCTATCCCAAACCATAGTTTTGAACTCTGCATTCATTAGGGTTTGTATGAAAAATGAAAACTGAGGGGAAGTGGATAATATGAGAAGAATAAAGATGGATAATAATAGATTTATCCTATAAAACACATTTGAGATCAATAAATAAAATTCTTGGAATCAATAGAAGAAGAAAATAGAAGCTCCCTTAAGCTCACCACTGGATGAGGGCGCAAGTGGGGGAGGAAAAATTGGTCCAAAACACTTCAAATTGAAGGGGGAAAATAATTAAAATTCACACTTAAATGAATATGGGAAGCTCACATAGTTTACTCGAATGTGCACCAACCACAAAAATCATAGTGGAATGACACTTCAATGGCACACAATTTTGATGTGTGGTTTTTCAAATAGTGCCCCCAACCATGAAAGCCCTACTAAAATCAAGTTGTAACACTACAAATGCTTTTCTTACATTGTTCTCCACACTCTACTCAAGCCTCATGCAAGGCACCCCTTGAGTATAATTAAATTTCATGATTACTATCATAACCCATATGGTTTCCCTTATAAGGGCCAAGATTTTCCCTGATCCCTTCCTTTATCATCTACCAAATTTCATGTGTGTCTTAATATGTTTCTATAGTAGTGTCGTAGGTGTTGGAACCATGGTATTTTATTCATAATTTGGAGTATGGTTTGTTTTTTTTTTGTCAATCCTCAGTGGAATTTCAGAATGTGTACCAGCAAAGAGATCATACAGTTAAAGCAGACAACAGTATTGAAGGTGGCGCCATTTCCCAGTGTTTGCCAAATTTTTGGGCCTGAAAATCAACAAATGGAGAAAAGTGTTTTTGGAAAAGAGACTTGCACACCGTGTAATTTTGGAGAGGAATCTTGCGCGCCATATGTTTTTAAAGATCAGAACATGGGAAAATGGAAAAGGGATAAGGGTTGTGCAAGTTTTGGGATGGTCGCGCAAGTGACCTGGACGCCGTGAAGAGACTTGCGCGCTGATGCCTTGGAGGATTGGAAACTTGCGTGTCTATTGTTTTTCAATATTATAACTTCAAAATATGGAAAAGGAAAGAAGTTCGCGAAAGTATTTTTGTGGTCGCGCAAGTGAGTAGCGCAACATAGGCTAGGGAGGATGAGCTGCGTGCCGGAACCTGCGCGTCGAGGGAAGACTTGTGCACCACCGCGCAGGGGGTCCAGTTTGCCTATAAATAGAGGACCCCCCCCCCTCCTCATTTGAAAAGAAGTTCGAGACTTAGAGATTTTTCTAGCTCTCATCGCGCAAGCGGTTGAGTCACGCAAGTGGTTGTTGGGTCCCACAAGTAGAGGTTGTGCGCCTACTGTTGGTTGTGCATCCAAAGTGGTTTGGGATTTAGAGACACTGAGTCGCGCAAGTTTGGAGTTCAAAGAGTCAGTGTCGTGCAAGTTGTTTGGAATCACCTGTGCGTCGAGTTTTTACCACGCAAGTGACTTGCGCGCCATTCCTGAAACTTGCGCACCAGATCTTGGAGAAGCGCGCCAGGATTGTTAAAGTACATCCATCTTTTGAAGTTGCACGAAAGCTGTAGGATCATTCATTACCCTCAGCGCAAAGTGAGATTCATCTTCAGGTGAGAGTTGGACTTCAAAATAGCATCTACATACAATATAGGATGCATTCTTATGCAATGATGAAGAGACCTTCACATCTATAAACTGAGTGGGACTTCACCAACGGTAGTGAGCCAGGAGGAGTCAACAGGATTGACCTGAGGGAAGCAGTGAGCTATCCCTGAACCTTTGTAAAGGCAGTGAGCCTGGGATAGAGTGATTGTGCCTGAACCTTTGTAATCCATAGCTAGTGAAGATTAGTAGAATTTGGTACGACTGACAACTTGTCGGCATATGCTCCTTGGACGTAGCCCTTAGTGGCGAACCAAGTAAAAAGTGTTATGTCTTCTCTGTGCATGTGAATGTTTTCTTTCTGATCATATTCATCATACAGGTTCAACACATTCCTTCCAACGTGGGAATAAGATCCATCACATTAAAAGAAAAATTTGACACCCTGATTCACCCCTCCCCTCTCAGGGTGTCCCGCGGTCCTTCAAGTGGTATCAGAGGGTAAAGGTTGTTGTTGTTGAATCTGTCCTTTATCGTCATGGAGAATGAAATCAATTTCATTGGAGTCCCTCACTTCGATGGAAGTAATTTCCAGATCTGAAAGAACAGAATGAGATCTCATCTAAGATCTCTTGGAATGGAAGTTCTTTTTTCTACTGTGCAAGGAATACAAGTCACTGATCCAACAGGCCTGACTATGACTAAAACGGACAGGAAAATTCTTGATGCAGATGCTAAAGCACAAAATGCACTCACTGCAGCCCTTTCTAATCAGATCTACCTAAAGGTGATTAATTTTACCTCAGCAAAATCCATGTGGGATAAACTCGAGAATATTTATGAAGGAGATAGCAAAGTGATGGGGGAAAAACTGCAAGTGCTGCACAATCGGTTTGATGATATGAAGATGCATCCAGACGAGAATGCAGACTCATTCTTCATTCAAATTACTGAAGTGGTTGGAGCAATTCGGGGTCTAGGCAAAGAAATAAAATACATCGATATTGTAAAGAAAATATTAAGAATACTTCCACCTCTGTACAATGCAAAGGTGTCAGCCCTTGAGGAAAGAGATCTTTCCAAACTTTCTCTGGATGATCTATTGAGCAGCTTGGTAGCATATGAAATGAGAGTCAAACCAGAAGATGCTACGACTCGTGTGAGTGATGAAATGGCATTCAAGGCCATGGATAAACTGAAAATCGAAAAATATAGTAGTGGTGAAGATGACGAAGAAAAAGAAATTCTATCTCTCATTGCTAAGAAGTTCCATAAGGGAAAAGTGAAATTCAAAGGTAAGTTACCTCTCGCATGTTTTTGTTGTGGAAAAGTAGGTCACATTGCCTCTCAGTGCTTAAGAAAGATCGATGATGAAGATAGTGAAGATAAAAGCTTCGAGAAGCCTTGGAGAAGGTTCTTTAAAAAGGGAGACTTCAAATCGGGAAAGAAAATGAAAAGGAAGAGTTTTTTCTGTGAAGAGGAAGAAGATGATAATGAATTCTGTGAAGAAGAAGAAACAGAATTCAAAACTGGGAACCATGCTTCCATGATGGCCACTGTTGAAAAGTCAGAAGATACTAGTGGAGAAAAACAACTGAGAACTTGTGTAGATCCCGAGATGCAACTTAAGGATGCGGTTAGTAAGCTTAAGATTAAATGTAAGAGTTGAAATAAGTGGTAATCAATTGTAGAAGAATCAACTGAATACATTGATCAACTTGAAGCTGAAATTGAATGACTGGAAGAATTTGTGAAGGTACGGTCTAGAATAATTGAAATCAATGATGATGTAGTGGATTTGAAGCTGAGAATTGAAGAGCAGGCAAAGGTCATCAATGACCTCACATCCAGACTTGATGAAAAATCCAAGACTGCTGAGGGTCTTGAGGAGGAAGTTATTACTCTAAGAAGTAAACTTGAGACTGAATCAATTCCAAAAGAATCGAGGAAGAAAATACAGTTTGTAAGATTCTCAGATGCATAATTACTAGCAAGAGCCAAGTGTGGTTAAGATGGGGTTGGAAAAATCTTGAGTGATCAAAGACCCTCTTGCATGGGAAAGAGTGGAATTGGCTGTGAGGATGAAACATCAACTGATGGAAGTGAAAAGATCCAAAAGAAAGATAAGATTAAAGTTGAAAATGTTGAAACATTTCCTAAAGTGCTAAAAAAGGAACCCTCAATCCAAACTAAAAGGAGAACTAAAAATTATCCTCAAACATTAAGAAATGACAGACAGTCTAACTATTCTCCCAAGGAAGAGGGTATGAGGAGAAATTCAAGTGAGAAGACATTTCCTCTCATGAAGTGTTAGTTTTGTGGCTATCTCAGCCATACCATGTCTTATTGCGAAGAGGAAAGAAGCTATCTAAATGGATATGATATATAAGTTCAACAAAGGAGAACAAATTCATATCCTAATTCTTATAGAATAAACAATTTCTATAGATATTTTTATCATTGTTCTAACTTTGGTCATAAGGCTGATAATTGCAGGCAGAGAAGGGACATGGACACCTCATACCGATGTTCAAGACATGTCAAGTCTCGTCAGCAAGATAATGTTTCTCTTTCAAATAGGTTTTCTCCTCTCAAATAAGATTTCGACTATGAAGAACCTGGGTATGTGGAAGAGATAATTGAAAGGCCATCAGTACTATATACTCAATATAATGTCTCATGGAATGAAAGGAAGAAGATTGAGAAATCCAACATTGCAGAGGTAGCCCTCAAAGCTACAAAGAACAACAGTACCTGGATTCTGGATAGCGGTTTTTCATCTCATATGACAGGTAATACCGGCCTGCTAACAGATATCAAAAGGAAGGTTGATGGTACAGTATGATTTGGTAATGATGGAGCTCTAAAAATCAAAGGGGGTGGAAGTACCGAATTAGATAATGGGGAACTAAAGAAGACTGAAGTCCTTTACGTAGATGGCCTATGTCATAATCTCCTCAGCATGAGTCAACTTTGTGACTCGGGACTTATGGTTACTTTTAATCAAAAAGGCTGCACTATAAAGGGAAATATAGGAAATTCACTTATTAAGGGATGCAGAACAGAAGGCAACTTGTATCAAGTTGATAGTGAAGAAAATTTCTATTACATGACTTTTGAAGAAGAAAACAATTTGTGGCATCGGAGACTGGGACACATCAATCAACAAGACATGGAGAAAATATCAAAATTGATAATTGTCATGGAAATTCCCAACCTGAAGCGTGAACATGAAAAATCTTGTGATGCTTGCATTCGTGGGAAGTTGTTCTGTAGTTCATATCAGCCAAAGAACAAAAGGGCATCTCACCTTCTTGATCTGATTCATACAGATGTATGTGGGCCGATAAATGTTGTTGTAACTCATGGAGAAAGGTACTTTGTACTTTTCATAGATGATTACAGTAGAATGAAATGTGTGATGGTCATTCAAAGGAAACGAAAAGTCCTTGAATGCATGAAAACATATCGGCGAATCGCCTAAAATGATACTGGACGGACAATCAAAGTTTTGAGATCTGACAATGGAGTAGAATACATGTCCATTGAATTTAAAAATTATCTAGAGAAGCATGGGATACAGCATGAGGTAGCTACTGTGAGAACTCCACAACAAAATGGAGTTGTTGAACGTAGGAATCGATAGGTGAAAAACATGGAACGAACTATGTTTATTGAGAGTCGTATTCCACGAAATTACTGGAAAGAGGTTGTTCAAGCTTTAGTGTACATTCAGAATCGAACAGAAATTTATATTGGTGAGACGAAGACACCATATGAATTGTGGCATGGACGGAAGCCCTCTTTAAAATACTTTCATGTATTTGGAAGTAAATGCTTCATTAGGAACAAAGAAGGAAATCAAGGGAAGTATGGCAACAACACAGATAAAGGAATTTTCCTCAGTTACTCAATGAACAGCAAAGCCTACAAGTGTTTCAACAAGCGTTTAGGAAGGATTGTGGAAAGCAGTGATGTTAAGATAATTGAAGAGAAAACCAAAAATGCTTCAAGGACTTCATATGCTGATGTGATAGAAAGTCAGGAAGAAAGTGAACGTAAAGAAAATACAAATGCAGAAATAGAGGAAGCTATACAAAACATTCAGCAGTCACATTATGATGTTGACTCAGAAGAAGAATCTGAAGAAGAAACTATGGCTGAAGAGAATGCAACTGAACCTTGCAGGAGAAATCAAAGAGCTGAGATTTATCCATCCAACATAATTGGGGAAAAGAGTGCACCCACTCAAACAAGAAGGATGAGGAATAACACGAAATCTGCATTTCTATCAGTTGTAGATCCATCCTCATTCGAAGAAGCTGCAAATGATGAATCTTGGGTGGAAGCCATGAATGATGAATTAGATCAGATTTACAAGAATCAGACATGGGATCTTGTCCAGAGACCCAAAGGTCACAATGTGATTGGTACCAAATGATTCTTCAAAAATAAGTTTGATGAGCATGGAAGTGTCATCAGAAACAAAGAACGGTTGGTATGTAAAGGATACTCCCAGATTAAAGGCATTGATGTTGAAGAAACCTTTGCTCCAGTGGCTAGACTAGAGTCAATCAGGCTTTTCCTTGCCATGGCACTCCAAATAGGATATAAAGTATTTAAAATGGATGTCAAGATAGCATTCTGGAATGGTGTACTCGAAGAAGAAGTCTACATTGAACAACCAGTGGGCTTTGTTTTGGGTACTGATGAAACAAAGGTCTGCAAACTGAAGAAAGCTCTATATGGTTTGAATCAGGCACCACGGGCGTGGTACTCGCAGCTGGATTCATATCTCAAGAATATGGAATTTAAAATAGGAGGAGTAGATCACAATCTCTATGTGAATAATTCTCCAAAAGATCAATTCATGGTTCTATTCTACGTTGATGATATCATATTTGGTGGCAGCAGGCAGAAATCAGTGAACAAATTTTCTGACCACATGAAATCATAATTTGAAATGTCTATGATTGGGGTGCTCACATATTTCTTGGGGCTGTAGGTGATTCAAAAGAAGTAATACACTTTAATTTCTCAGGAAAAGTATGCAAGAGAGCTACTGAAGAAGTTTAATATACAAGACTCCAACCCAATGTCAACTCCGATTGCATTTGGAATTAAACTTGGAAAGAATAAGGATAAGGCCTCTGTTGATCCCACCATGTACAGGAGGATCATTGGGAGCCTACTATACCTGACAGTGACACGACCAGATATTGTCTTTTCCACATGCCTTGCGGCCCGATTTCAGAGTAATCCAAAGGAGGAACATGTGTCGGCAGTAAAAAGAATCATGAGGTACATTCAAGGTACACATAACTTAGGGTTATTTTTTACTGCATGCAGGGATAGTGAATTATCAGAATTTTCTGATGCTGACTAGGCTGGTGATGTAGTAGAAAGAAAGTCCACTAGTGGTGGAGCCTTCTATATTGGGCAGAAATGTGTTGGCTGGTTGAGCAAGAAACAAGTACTTCTCTTAGTACTGCTGAAGCTGAGTATATATCTACCACAAAGGCATGCACTCAACTACTATGGATGAAGAAACAATTAACAGATATTGGTAATGAGGTAAAGCAACCAATGGTGATTTACTATGATAACAAGAGCGCAATTGATCTTACAAAGAATCTTGTTCAGCATTCCCGTACGAAACATATTGAAATCAGGTATCACTTTATAAAAGAAAAGCTTGACCAAGGGGTGATTAGAATGAATCATGTGGGAACTAATGAGAAAGTGGCTGATATCCTGACCAAGACACTGTCAGCAGCTATGTTTGAGAAGCATCGGTTGAACCTCGGTGTTCAGTCACCTCCCAATGCATAAGGATGTTACACAATACCCCTCTCCCCGATTATGATAACTGTTTTTATCTGTTTATGGATGTGATGCAGGTTTGTGGGGGAGATACTATACAGGGGGAGTATGGTTTGAGCTGAATGTTAAACAAATTACCAGGCTTTGGGTTTATTGTCAATGGGGGAGAAAGTAATAAATTTAGGCATGTTCAGACTTGTAATACTCATGTGACACAATGCACATTCAGTGTTAGGATGAGAAGGATAAGAAAGAATTCATCAGTCATGTAATGTCTCTTGGGAATCATTGAGAATTCCAAAACACTGGAACCCAATTCAAGCTTCCTCTCTTGTTTTCTACATCAAGCATTTCTCATGTAGACTTAGAGTGTTGGCTGAGTTGATTCTTGCGTTTTTGGTTTGCACATGGACGGAGATCTATTTAATTTATTTTCTGATTGCCAACAAATCCAAAGGGGGAGATTGTTGGAACCATGGTCTTTTATTCATGATTTGGAGTATGGTTTGTGTTTGTTGTCAATCCTTAGTGGAAGTTCAGAATGTTTACCAGCAAAGAGATCATACAGTTCAAGCAGACAATAGTATTGAAGGTGGCGCCGTTTCCCAGTGTTTGCCAAATTTTTGGGCCTGAAAATTGACAAAAGGAGAAAAGTGTTTTTGGAAAAGATACTTGCACACCGTGTACTTGAAGGAGAGGAATCTTGTGCGCCATATGTTTTTCAAGATTAGAACATGGGAAAATAGCAAATGGATAAGGGTCGCGCAAGTTTTGGGTTGGTCGCGCAAATGACCTGTGCGCCGTGATGAGACTTGTGCGCTGATGCCTAGGAGGATTGGAAACTTGTGTGTCTATTGTTTTTCAAGATTATAACTTCAAAATATGGCAAAGGAAAGAAGTTCATGCAAGTATTTGTGTGGTTTCACAAGTGATTAGCGTGATATAGGCTAGGGAGGATGAGATGTGCACTGGAACCTGCGCGCTAAGGGAAGACTTGTGCGCCACCACGCAGGGGGTCCAGTTTGCCTATAAATAGTGGACCCCCCCTCCTCATTTGAAAAGAAGTTCGAGACTTAGAGATTTTTCGAGCTCTCATCACGCAAGTGGTTGAGTCGCACAAGTGGTTGTTGGGTCGCGCAAGTAGAGGCTACGTGCCGACTGTTGGCTGTGCGTCCAAAGTGGTTTGGGATTTAGAGGCGCTGAGTCGCGCAAGTTTAGAGTTCAAAGAGGCGGTGTCACGCAAGTTGTTTGGAGTCACCTATACGCCGAGTTTGTACCGTGCAAGTGACTTGCGCGCCATTCCTGAAACTTGCACGCCGGAGCTTGGAGAAGTGTGCCAGGGTTGTTAAAGTACATTCGTCCTTTTGAAGTTGCATGAAAGCTGGAGGATCATTCGGTACCCTTAGCGCAAAGTGAGATTCGTCTTCAGGTGAGAGTTGGACTTCAACAGAGCATCTACATACAACAGAGGATGCATTCTTATGCAATGATGAAGAGACCTTCACATCTATAAACTGATTGGGACTTCACCAATGGTAGTGAGCCAGGGGGAGTCAACGGGAGTGACCCGAGGGAAGCAGTGAGTTATCCCTAAACCTTTGTAAAGGCAATGATCCTGGGATGGAGTGATTGTGCCTGAACCTTTGTAATCCACAGCTAGTGAAGATTAGTGGAATTTGGTATGACCGACAACTTGTCGGCGTATGGTCCTTGGATGTAGCCCTTAGTGGTGAACCAAGTAAAAAGTGTTGTGTCTTCTCTGTGCATGTGAATGTTTGCTTTCTGATCATATTCATCATACAGGTTCAACATGTTCCTTCCAATGTGGGAACAAGATCCATCATATTAAAAGAAAAAGTTGACACCCTGGTTCACCCCTCCCCTCTCAGGGTGTCCTGGGGTCCTTCAATAGGTTGGGGAATGTTTATATTAATTATAATTAATTCAATATTTTTTAGTTTAAATCAGATTTTCAAATTTTGGATAAGTGTGATATATTACAGATGGTTGGAAAATATAATTTTTTTATTAATTATATTTTATATTAGTTATTTTTTATGTCTTACCTACACTACAAGATAATTAATTTTATTTACTATTAACCTTTATCAGTGCTAAAAAATAATTGATAAAGGGGGTACCCTTATTAGTTCTAGAAAAAATAATGGATAAAAGGTACTTTAATCAGTACTAAAAAACATAGATAAAATTACCCATTTTTCAATGCTTTTTTTAGCATTGATAAAGAATAATTTTATGAGTTCTTTTCATAGCGCTAATACAAGTATGTCATTTATCAATACTAAAATTATTTTTTTAGTGCTAATAAAAGGTATATTTCATTAAAAATGTATATATCATTAAAAATCATATATTAATATATTTATATATTTATATTGATATAAATATAATATATTTTATATAATATGATTTATATAATACTAAATATGTACTCACACTTAATATAAGTGATATTTAGTGGAAAATGGCTTATTAAATAATTCAAAATTAATGTTAATTAAAAAAATTATAATTATTATTGAGTAATAGTCATTTAAATACAATTTGATGATAGAAAAATTCAATAAATTGATAAGCAATCTAAAATAAGTTGAAAACAAGACTCGAACTTCAAATGACCATAACTTTTGATCTAGGTATTCGTTTGAACTGCACCAGATATCAAATTGAATCTTACAAAAATATCTACAGCATAATGACTTGGATAAACCTCATTTAGAAAAATTTTGAGGTCAAAAAGGTTCTAAAAGTCCTCTAAAATTATTTATTTGTCGGAACACCTTAATTTTTGAACATTTGATAGAATTATAGCCTCGTTTAAGGGGGTCTTATTATCTTTTTTCACTGAAGGCTCAATTTATTCTCATGTATTACACTCATATGGATATTATAGTGTTTATATTTTATCATTTTTCATATTTTAGTGTTATTTATACTTAAATATATACACATATATTCATATTTGTATATATTTACACATAAAAATCTTGTTTAATAAATAAATATGTAAACATATTTATATATAAAATATATTTCTAAAAATATAAACCATATATAAATAAAAAATCATATCCATTTTATGTAAAATAAAAATGACTTAATATTTATATACCTATAAAATGTATACATAATGTTTATAAATATATTTGATCAGTGTCTATATTAACAAAAAATATATATTTATCTATATATTCTAATGTATGTACATAAATATTAATATATAATATATGAAAATAAATATAATTATATTTATAGACAAACACATATATGTATATATATAATTATGTATGTATGCATATATTTATAAACACACACTAAACATATTTTATAACCGTGTTTAAAATTTTTATATAAATATATATAAATATATGAATAAATATATAGATAAAAATGTAACTAAATATATATAGATAAATAGATATATCACAAAATAAAGAAAAAAACAACATAGAGTAGTGGTAAAAGCAAAGATGTGTGAGGGTGGAGGTCCTAAGTTCAAAACCAAATGTAGGCACACACAGGTGTGGGTAGGAGTGGTGGTCTAACATTGATAAAGGGTAGGGGAGGGCCAGATGAGTTTTAAATGGGGGGAAAGCGCTAATAACTGTGGAGATGGCCTCCCTATAAATCTCCCTAATATTTAATGAAAAATATTATTATTTTTTGACTTTTATTAGTGTTAAAAAAGGGTTGATAAAATTTTCTTTATCAATGCTTCTTTTAGAGCTGATAAAAGTGACCCCCTTTTAAATTTTTTTACAACATCAACACATTTATAGGGTTGATAAAAGAAATTTTTATCACAGTTAATGCCCAAATCTATAATGGTGCTATATTTTTATGTATTGAATTAAATATATCATTCAATGATTTATAAATAATCTTTCATGTACAAATACATCATGTATTATTATATATATACACAAATATATTAAGTCGTTTAAAACTTTAAAAAACATATATGTTATGAAATGTAATATATATATATATGAATATTATGTTTTCAATATTAATTTCTTATTTACTAAATTATTATATATATATATATATTGTAATGAGTTGCAGAAAGAAAAAGATGAAATCATATATAGAAAACATTTTAATAAGGAATTAAATAAAAAAATCTTTTAACTTAAAATAGAGATTGATTCATGAATTTTTAGAGAGAGAAATGTGTGTAATGATTAGAAAATAGTAAATAGATAGATAAACTGAAACTCATGAAACATTGTATGAACACGTTTTTATTAAAAAAAAATTGTGAATTAATTACAAAAATGAGATGATTCAAAAAGTGTAAGAAAAGAATAATGTAATATAAATATATATGTATTAAATTTTAAAATTTATAAATATATATTACATGTGGTTATTTAAATAAAAAAATAAAATTAACATGTTAAAAAAATAAGAAATCAGGAGACTATGTGGGGAAGAGATAAGATAGACTCTATGAATAAAAAAATAGGGAGATTGGGAGACACGTGAAGGCTTTAAAATGGGGTGTCTTGCACACAATAATTATGAAAAATATGCATCAATATTGCATCTTTATTGTTTCTAGAATACACATTTCCCTATTCATTTATTATTCTCTAAAACTTGGATACTAAAATAGATAAGTGGAGATCATTGAGTGCCTTATCAGTAGTCTTGGCCCTTCGCTTTAGTAGACTGTTGCAAGTTCCAATTGAGAAAGTTTTTCTTCTTTCATGCTTACACAAAGCGATACATCAAAGATCCAAAACCAGGTAGAGGATATGTTAAATTATATTTTATTTTATGTGTGAATGTGGTGAATCATGATTTATTTTTTAGTGTTTTAATGGATTAAATTAACATTAATAAGATAGTAATCTTGAAGCTTAAGATGTAAATGGAAAATGTATCGCATGATGCAGATGGTATTATATTCTTATTTCTTTAAATATAGTGTGGTATTGATTAATTTTTATTCTATTTTTTCAATTTTTTATGTGTTAAATATTTGGAAGAGTAAAAATGATAACAAAAATGATAAATATACATGTTGAGTTGTTATCTTCATAAAATTAGATAAAATGATGAGTGTGAAAATTATGCAGCATTGATACTATATAATTTCAATGATGAATTTATTAATAGATAATGAATATGATAAAGTCATTTAAATAAAATAAATTTTGGTTGGAATTAATTTTTTAAGGTCAAATGTGATAGAACAGTATTATAGATATTCACTTTAACATCGCACAAAAAGGACTTTAACAATGATAAAAAGTGTTGTTGTCCTCAGTGCTATGAAAGGGGGTCCCCATTATGAGCACTAGTTTAGTGTTGATAAAGTCCCCCTTTATGGTCACTTTTATTAGTGTTGATAAGGTCCCCCCTTTATCAATGCTTTCAACAGCACTGATAAAGGATAAACCTGCTATAGTTTACTATTTGAATAACAACACACTATAGAAAATACAAGTAACCTATATTAAGGTATAAAATTTAATTGAAATAAATTTTACATAATGAATATAAAAGTAAACACTACTATATATATTTCAAACAATTTTTTGTATAATTACTTTTAAAATTACTCTTCAAAAACAATTAAAAACTTTAAGGGTTCATCATCTTTGGAACCCATGATCCCCTCTCAAAAATGTCTGACTATGGTATTAGTTTCCGAAAAAATCACCACATCCCAAGAAAAATAATCCACCTATATAAGAAAAAAAATATTATGTTATTAATACCATAAAGAAATAAATTAAACCTTAATATTAAATAATACATTAATAAAATGTCAATTTTAAATAAAAAGCAACACTTTGAGTTATATCGATCATACCATGCATTGTACTGAGGTGATTTTGATTCTTGCACATTGAAAATGGTTTATGGATCATTATTCTAATGTATCAGGACAATCTGAATGGGTTTTCGATGTTTTTAATATGTCACTTGTTATTTCTACTAAAATTAATGCCAATATTAAATAAAAAAGACACACTTTGAGTTTTACTAGTCACACCATGCGTCATATTGAGGTTTAGTTGATTCCTACACATCAAAAATTACATATGGATCATTTTACTAAAGTGAAAAAATATGAATGTGTTTTCTCTTTTTTGAGTTTGTCACTTGTGTTTATTACTAAAATGTCATTTCAAACCAAAAACATGTACTTTGAGTCAAATCGGTCACATCGTATTTTGGTTTGACATGAGACTACTTTTTACACATCATGAACAAATTATGAATGGTTTTCCTAAGTTATCAAGACAATCAGATCATGTTTTATTAGTATTTAGTGAGTGACACATGTTTTGAACTAAAATGTTGATTTTAAACTGATACTTGACACTTCGAGTCATACCAGTCACACCATGTGTCAGATTGAGGTGTGGTTGATTATTACATGTCAAAAATGACTTATGGATCATTTTCCTGAAGTATAAAAATAATAATAATGTGTTTTCTTGGTTTTCAACATGTCACTTGTTCTTTTTACTAAAAATATTGAATTTTTAAAAAAAAAGACACACTTGGAATCATATCAGTCACGCTATGAATTGGATTGAGGTTCGGTTGATTAATACACGTAAAAAATGACTTATCAATAATTTTCCTAAAATATCAAAACAATATGAATACCTTTTCTCAATTTTTAGTTTGTCACTTGTTCTTTTTTACTAAAATCATTATCAATTTTAAATAAAAAGACACACTTGGAGTTATACTGGTCACACTGTGAATCATACTAAGGTAAATTTTATTTTTAAATGTCAAAATTAAATCATGGGTCATTTTACTAATATATTAAAATAGTCTGAATGTGTTTTCCTAGTTTTCAGTATCTCACTTGTTCTTTTTACTAAAATTATTGTCAATTTTAAATAAATAGACACACATGATTATACTGATCACGCTGTGCATCAGACTAAGGTGAGTCTAATTCCTACATATATAAATTGACTTGTGGTTATTTTTTCTAAAGTATAAAAATAATATGAATTTTTTTGCTCAGT
The DNA here is from genome assembly GCA_963277665.1 of Viscum album. Classification (NCBI taxonomy): domain Eukaryota; kingdom Viridiplantae; phylum Streptophyta; class Magnoliopsida; order Santalales; family Viscaceae; genus Viscum; species Viscum album. Next base: position 1,266,068,725 of record OY728143.1, on the reverse strand, counting down.
TTTGAGTATGTCACTTGTGTTTTTATTAAAATGTCATTTGAAACTAGAAAAACACACTTTGAGACATACCAGTCACATCATGTGTTGGTTTGATGTGAGACTTCTTCATATACATCACAACTATGTTATGAATATTTCTTATAAATTGTCAAGGAAATTGGAGTGTTTTATTGGTTTTTAGTGAGTGACATGTTTTGAACTAAAATGTCCTTTTAAAACTAATAACATACATTTTGAGTCATACTGGTCACACTGTGCATCGGATTGAGGTTTGGTTGATTTATACATATCAAAAATGAATTATGGGTCCTTTTCAAAAACTATAATAACAATATGTATGCATTTTCTTAGTTTTAAGTATGTCATTTCTTTTTTTTACTAAAATTATTGTCAATATTAAATAAAAAAAGACAGACTTATAGTTATATTGGTCACACTATGCGTCATATTGAGGTGGTTATAATTCATACATGTTAGAAATAACTTATGGATCATTTTCCTACAGTATAAAAACAATATGAATGTTTTTTATTTATTTTCAGTATGTTACTTGTTGTTTTTACTAAAATGTAATATAAAACTGAAAACATGCACTTTGGGTCATACTGGTCACATCGTGTATTGGTTTTATGTGAAACTAATTACTAAATGTCAGAAATTACATATTAATTTATGTCCTAAATTAATAAGACAATCAGATAATATTTTGTTGGTTTTCAATGAGTGGCATATGTTTTGACCAAAAATGTCAATTTTAAACTCATAATAGACACTTTGAGTCATAACAGTCGCATCATGCGTCGGATTGATGTGTGGTTGATTCCTACTCTTCCTAAATAAATTATGGATATTTTTTCTGAATTATCAAAACAATATGAATGCACTTTATTAGTTTTCATTATGTCACTTGTTCTTTTTACTAAAATTAATGTCAATTTCAAATAAAAAACGCATTTGGAGTCATACTGGTCACACTGTGAATCGGATTGAGGTGTGGTTGATTCTTACATGTAAAAAATGACTTGTGGATCATTTTATTAAGGTATAAAAACAATCCAAATGAATTTTATTTGTTTTGATTTTGTATTTTTTTTTACTAAAATTAATGTCAATTTTAAATAAAAAGACACACTTAGAGTCATACTACTCACATCATAAGTCATACTGAGGTGTGGTTGATTCCTACACAACTCAAATGACTTATTTATCATTTTTATAAAGTATAGAAACAATTTTATTGTGTTTTATTGGTTTTGAGTGTGTCATTTTTTTACTACAATGTAATTTTAAACTAGAAACATGCACTTTGAGTCATACAGGTCTTATTGTGTGTTGGTTTGAGTGATGTTGATTCGTACGCATTAAAAAATGACTGATGAATCATTTTACTAAGTTAACAAGACAATCTGAGCATGTTTTATTGGTTTTCAATGAGTGGAACTTTTTGACCTAAAATGTCAATTTTTAATTAAAAATGGACACATTGAGTCATATTGGGAACATTGTGTATCAGATTGATTTACAGCTGATTCTAACATGTCAAAAATGAATTATGGATCATTTTCTTAAAAGTATAAAAATAATACAAATGTTTCTTCTAATTTTTGAGTATGTCTGCTGTCTTTTTTATCAAAATTAATGCCAATTTCAAATAAAAATATACACTTAGAGTCAAACTGATCACATCATGAATCGGATTGAGGTTTGGATAATTCTTACACATCCCAAATGACTTATAGATCATTTTAATAAAGTAGAAAAATAATTCGATTGTGTTTTATAAGTTTTGAGTATGTCACTTGGGTTTTTTACTAAAATTTCATTTTAAATTAGAAACATACACTTTGAGTCATATCGACCACATCATGTGTTGGATTGATGTGAGAATACTTTATACATATCAAAAATGAATTATGAATCATTTTTCTAAATAATCAAGACAAACCAAGCACATTTTCTTGGTTCTCAGTATGTCACTTTTCTTTTTTACTAAAATTAATGTCGATTTTAAATTAAAAGGCATAGTTTGAGACATATTGGGCACATTATACATTGAATTGTGGTGCGGCTGATTCCTACATGTCAAAAATGAATTATTGATTCTTTTGCTAAAGTATAAAAATAATATTGATGTTTTTTCTCAATTTTGAGAATGTGATGTGTGTTTAGAATTAAAATATATATTATAAACTAAAAACATACAGTTCGAGCCACACCATGCATCATATTGACTTGAGGATTATTGAGTATGTGATTTGTGTTTTTCTTTCAACCATCTACACTAATCTATAAAATACATAAATTTTCCATTTAGATGGAAAAAGAAACTCCATGCTCCCTAAAACGTCTCATTAAAAAGTAACATCTTCTCTCTCTTATGGATTGCTGCAGAAAATTAAAGGAAAAATATGTCTTCCAAAAAGATATTTGAAAAAGTAATAATATTTAGATAAAAATGATAATTAAATTCATTTAAAAATAGGAGATAAAATGGTGGAAAAATAACTAATTAAGGAGTAGAAATTCACTTTTTCATAATTTTTGTATACAATCTTGAATTTTTTCCTTATTGTTGTTATCTTAGTTGTAGCCTTTAAGTCCAATCTCTCATGAGCATAAGCATATTTGAACAAACTACCCAAACTCGAGAAAAATAATCCTCCTATTTAAGAAAATAATTGCTATGTGAATAATACTAAAAAGAAATAAATTAAACATAAATATGAAAAAATATATTACGTTTATAGACAATTATTTTAAAATGAATACATCAAGATTACCTCTATAATTGAGAAGATATAGTATTTTTCTTTTTCTACAAAGGAAATGGAGGGAACATGATGAAAAGTGATAAATTTCAACACTGTAGGGGTGAAATTTTTTTAGGGATAAGATGTATGTGAAAGTTTTGGTGCAGAAATTCATGAAATATGGGGAAAATATTCTAAAATAAACAAACTCTACAAGTAATAATAAAAACTAAAGCAATATTTCATTTTATATTTTTTTTTAAATAGATAAATTATATCGTAACCTTACCTTTACATATTCCCAAATGGTTTCCTTTGTTATAGTCTATTCTTCCATGAGATTAGTAATATCATCAGGTGTAGAAGACATTGTCTGCATGAGTAGTCAAAAATTTAATTTAGATTTTGTTAATATAGTATAGAACAGATAATATTATGAGGAAAATAGAGTATATTAAAAACATGTTAACATTCTCATTGAACTCTATTTATTTTTTTAAGGTAGTAGGAATTCAGCTTTTTATGATGGTTGTATACATTCTTTACCCATTTCCTTATTGTTATTATTTTAGTTTCATCCTTGAAGTCTAATCTCTCATGAGGTCATTTTTTTATGATCTCTGTGAAAATTTTAAAAATAAGTATCAGATATAAATGTTGAAGAAATTACTAAAAAAAGTAGATAAAATTATGTGAAAATAAATAAAATAAGAAGTATGAAGTTACATAATCATGGTATATGTGTACATTCTTCCATCAGGTATGTTTCCCAATCATTTCTAAAAAATCTATTTCACCTCATGAATACGAGGATTTTTTATAGTCATAGTAGTGCTGGAAAAATAGAAATACATAAAGGATTAATAAATATTTTAAATTCAATAGTAATTATCTTCAAAAATACCTTTTCAATGATTGTAGTTTTTTGATGATATATGATATCTCTCATAATATTACAAAAATAATAACCACAATAATTTCCATTTTTTGTTTTAGACACTACAAAAACATTGATAAAAATAAGTAATTTGTTTTGATATGTGTTTGTATTGTGGAATCTTATTATATATACCCTGATACTTGTCCACTTGTAGAACTTCCTAGGGTCCTTGTGTTCATGGACTGTCCTTATTCCATAATTTTCATGATATTTAATCATCATCCTATCCTAACATAATTCTCAATAAAAAATAATATAAAATATATAACTTGAAGATTAGTTTTAAAAGGTTGGATGTGGTGTATTTCAAATTGAAAATGTCATAATGTGTGGTTGTTTTGTTTGGAATCCATGTAGTGAATCTAGAAAATAAATTTTTGGAGTATACAAATTGACTGAAATGAGTATCCAATGTTTCCTAAAACAAAAAAAATGATTAATTAATGAAATGAGTTTAAATATATTTGATATGATTAAATTTTATATGTTTACCCCTAAATAATTGGTATTAAGAAGTGTCTATCATTTTTTAGTTTTCTTTCAAATGATTTGTCCATTTTTGAAACTATTTCATCCATTTTTTTATTCTATTTATTTTTGGTCTTTAGAAGTGATTTGAGGACTAATGAGTCCATATTTATGTTCATGGTGTAATCCCTTAAATTGGTATTTATATATATGCCTACAAAAAATATGAAATTTATTTAGTCATAATTAACATATCAAATCATTTGTTGGAAAAAATCATGAAAACACAACTCATGTATAAATTTAGAACTAAGACTCCTAGCCATTCATATATGAGGATTTCATTTACATTATCAAGGGAAATGTAGTCTATAATGGCCTCTCCATACATTTTCTCTTCAAAATCAACTATGTGACTACTACCACTTTGTATATTTGTATTTGTATAAACCTTCAATGTTAGTAAATTTAGAAACTAAATGGGTGGGGTAGAGGTTATTTCTAAATATCTTTTCGATGGATTGGTTGATCCTTTAGATGGTTTTCATTTAACCTTTCATTTCATCCACTTCCCTCTTTTCGTCTATAATAAAATCCATCAGTTCATACCATTTTTTCATTAATTGTTAACAATTTAGCATGAAGAATATATTGGAAATAAATAGGTAACATGAATATCATTACCCGATTGTTTTGGTCTTAATATAAGCATAGATAACATAATGTATTTTCGTTTCATGCATAATGATGATAGAATGTTATAATTTTCTAAGATAATCGGCTATGTACTGTGAGTGCTACTTTGAAAACCAAAAGGATTCCCCCCATCTGCAGATAACACAAGATGAATGTTTCTTGTATCGTTTCCAAATTCAGGATACTCACGATCAATTCTCTTCTACTAAGGAGTATCTATTAGGTGATTAATTATCCCTTATTTATTTCTTGTATATGCATGACACGTCAATTTCCTTGAAGTCTCCTCACTTCCATATAGGCACCCAAACCGTGGCATGATTGGAAATTACTATAAAACTTTTGTAGGACCCAATTTATCTTTCTTATATAGAGAAGAACCAAACATTGGGCATTATTTAAGTGATTCTTAGTCCTTAAGAATAGTATACATTCATTTGGAGAAGCATGTATACTTTCAGAGATCATACTCATCAAATGTAGCATTTATTTAGTGTCATATGTTTGGTTAGGGAGCTCATTATCTTCTGAGAGCTTATCATTAAAATGAGCAAGTAGTTTAGTAAAAATAGTGTCAATCCATTTATTTCCATCACTTAAATTATACATCTTTAGTATAGATGAAAATGTTTTATATTTAGTAAAACTAGCATACAATGGCATCTTTACACAACTCTTTAACATCTCAAATTGTTTTGGAAAATCATGAATTTCATCTTCAAATTTCATTGTAATTTCCTCAACATGATCATCATCATGAATCACACCTGTAATCACATCCTCAATATAGTCTTATTCATTTTCCAAACTTGTAATCATATATATGATCCATATTTGTTTTTTGATATAATTTTCCACATCATTTTATTATTTTTTATTATATTTTAAATGTTAAAAAATATATATTTTAATTTATAATTAAAAATTGTTTTTTTGTACATTATTGTGTAAAATAACTATTTTTAGTGTAAATCATGTATTTTAGTGATTAATTTTTTCATTTTGAATAATTTTAAAATTAGTTCATTCATTCTGCTTCAAATTTTTGTTTTTATTTTTATTTTAATCTTTTATTGTTTTATTATCTCATATATTTGGTTTTTTATTAAAAAAATATTAATTAGTTTATTAATTCTCTTTTTAAATAATTTTCAATTTAGTAATGTTAAATTCATTAATATAATGTTTGATTCATTAATTATTTATTTTTAATTGTAAATAAATAACTTTTTTCACTTTTGTTTTTAATTCTTAAAATAATTAAGTTAATGCTAACAGTTTAATTCAATTTTGTAATTATTTTAATACTTAATTTTAATTTCGTTCTTTAATTTCATTAATTCGTTATTTTTATTTAATTTATTAATTAATTAAATGATTCAAATAGATTTAATTATTATTGTTGTTAATGTGAATTATGAATCAATTTTAAGTTATAAGTTGCAATTAATTTTATTTTTTTGTTAAATCTTCTAACGTATATTTTAATTAACTTAGTTAATTTATTTATTTATTTATTTTAGCTTTATTAAGTTATTAATTTATTTTACTTGTGTTGTGAAGGTGACACTGATCAGTGACTCAATTGAGTCACCGAAACCCCATTCCCCAGTCTCACTAATACACCACCTACCAACATCCCAATTTCCTTCCATCCTACCGACACCCTCCTCAGTTAACCTACTGATGCCTCCTCCTGCATGTCCCACCAAAACATTTCACCAATCCCCCTACTAAAACCTTCACATCTCGTCGACGCTCCAAATGTCTCACCGATGGACCCCCACGCTGCCACTGCCAGCGGTGACTCAAGCCACCGGTGTGCCCACCCCCCTCCTCGGTTATCTCGCTGACGCCAAATGACCTACCGACACCCCCACACCCCTCTAACCTACCGACGAAGCTCCTCTCCTCTTGTATCACCGACACACTATCATTTACAAAAGACACACCAGTCAGAAGAATCACATACACAAACAAACTAGCACCAGCAAAATCAGCTGCACAACAAGAACAAACTCAAATGAAGAACTGCAATTGAAAATACATAGATTTAAGAACTGTTAAACCATTTGGGGGACACTCCCAATATGGGGTGTCATTTTTCAGTGGATGAAGTCTCTACCGGCAAGGAGAAGGAGTCTCCTTTGGTGGGCGGTCAAGGTGGGTGAGCAGTCGGCAGGGAGGACTCCATGGGTAGCTGAACTACCCACCAACCCTTGGCCATGGTGGTTTGTTTTCATCTAATTAATGGGATGTGATCCCATGTTTATATGTGGTGTAATCTGTGTAATCCTTGTGTATTGGTGATCCTCTGACGAGAACCAGAGAGAAGAGAATAGAGAAGAGTCCCCCCTGTTTTCTCCTGTGGATGTAGGCAAATAGCTGAACCATTTTAAATCTATTGTGTTCCTCTGTTTGCTTCTTTTTTGTGTGTTTGAGGTACCACGCACCTCCACTGCACCCCAACAAGTGGTATCAGAGGCGAGTCAGAGTGAGCGGAGTTGAACCGGTGAGGCGATGGCAAATTTTTCGGTGGCCAGAAAATTGAAAGTGGTCAGAAATTTTTTTTGAGGCCAGATCTTTAAAGAGGACGGTGAGACGATTGCAATGGCACAAGCGGCAATGAAAATGGAGTTGAAACAAGCCTAGTAGGCTCGGTCAAAGTTTGGTCAAACCCACGGGTGAATAGTACCCCCGTGCCGGAGAAGACATGATGTTCACGCCGCCGGCGATAATTCCGGCGAGATTCCGGTAGGAACTCCAGCGTGTCACATCAACACCACATCAACAGGTGATCTGGACCGTTGAGTTTACTTTGGAAATTTCTCAGCCCATTGACATCCGATTTTGGTGATCCAGGAGTTGATTCCAACTATTTAGACGGTTTCAGACGCATCTTTATGTTTATTTTTTAAAAAAATTCACTCTATTAGGTGGTTTTATAAGGGTGAGACATCGATGGTGGTGATCGCATTTTGCGATGGCGACGATGACGGATGGTGGAGCACTACTAAGATTTGAGATCGAGAAGTTCGATAGTCGAAACAATTTTGGCTTGTGGCAAAGCATGGTGAATGATCTTTTGGTGCAGCAGGGCATGATCAGACCGTTGATTGGAGAAAAGCCCGAGGTAACTAGTGACGATGATTGGGAAGAGCTCAAGATGCAGGTTGTCAGCACAATTCGGCTATGTCTGGTGAATGAGGTAAAATACTTGGTGTTGGATGAGACATCACCAAAGGAGATCTGGAAGAAGTTGGGGAAGCGGTATATGGTGAAGTCGCTGATCGAAAAAGTTTTTCTTAAAGAAGAAACTGTACCAGTTGCACATGGATGAGGGAACAAATTTGTTGGATCACACCAATGAATTCAACAAAATCCTGACACAGTTATTGGGGCTTGACGTGAAGTTTAGAGAGGAAAAAAAAGCACATTTTCTTTTGTCATCACTACCAAGCTCATTTGATGGGATTGTGACTGCATTGCACGTGGGGAAGGAGACATTGAAGTTGGATGATGTGATTGTGTTGCTTCAAGATTCGGAGGCATTCTGAATACCTACGACACATTCAGGCGAGCAAATCATGGCGATGTGAGATGATCAACATGGGAGGAGTTGACATCGATAGTCAGGAGGTAAAGAATGGAGGCCAAAATCTAGGGGGCGTGATCCGAGTGAAATCGTGTGTTTATGGTGTGAGAAGAAGGGTCACTATAAAAGTGATTGTGGAGAGCGCAAACAGTACGTTGTTGGGAAGAAGAAAGTTGAAGAGGAGGATGTGAACATCACAGGTTTATCAGCAGATGATGAAATCTGCATGACAATGGGAAGCATGAACTCATATGGGAGAGTTAAATGGGGAGAAGTGCAGTGTCATTACTATAAAAGATACGGGAACATGAAGTGGGAATGATGATTTCTAAAGAGGAAGAACGAGCGGGCTCAAAATAAAATGGAAGATAGATGGGTTCTAGATTCGGGGAGCTCAGAACACATATGTATGAAGAGAGGTACATTTGATACTTTTCAGCAGGTGCGAGACTCAGTGAGACTTGGTGATGGGTCAACATGCGAGGTTTGAGGAGTCGGGATGGTGAAATTGAAGACACCTGATGGAGGAATTCGTAAATTGGCTGACGTGAAATTCGTTTTGAGGATGAGATGGAACTTGGTATCATTAAGTAGACTCGATGCAAAAGGGTTCAAGATTTCCATAGTAGGTGGAGTATTGGAAGTCTCACGTGGGGATGCTGCGATGTTTACTGGGAAGGAGTCTCAAGGGTTGTATCATTTGATGGGGACCACAGTCATCCCAAGATCGAGTGAAGATGGTGGAAGTGTCACGTCATCTGGTGTGAAGAAGCGTGTTCGATTTGCTGATGAAGTTTTCAACACGTGAAAAGAGACTGCAGGTCAAGCTTCTACCCCAAATTGGTCATGAGGGGGAGATTTGTGGGGGCCACTCCCAATATGGGGTGTAATTTTTCAGTGGATGAAGTCTCTGCCGGCAAGGAGAAGGGGTCTCCTTTGGTGGGCAGTCAAGGTGGGTGAGCAGCCGGTAGGGAGGACTCCATGGGTAGCTGAACTACCCACCAACCCTTAGTCATGGTGGTTTGTTTTCGTCTATTTAATAGGATGTAATCCCATGTTTTTATGTGGTGTAATCTGTGTAATCCTTGTGTATTGGTGATCCTCCGATGAGAACCGGAGAGAAGAGAATAGAGAAGATCCCCCTGTTTTCTCCCGTGGATGTAGGAAAATAGCCAAACCACGTTAAATCTCTTGTGTTTATCTATTTGCTTCTGTTTTGTGTGTTTGAGGTACCACTCACCTCCACTGTGCCCCAACAAACCAAAACACCCAAATCAAACCAGTTTCTTCCATATTTGAAGTTTGATGATGAATCCCACAATTCTAACCCTGTAAGACCACAAACCTCGACATCATTCCTCCCGAGCCACCTAAAATCACCTCTTGTAGTCGCGGATTCCAAAGAACACCAACCCTATCCCTTGTAGTCAACTGATCTTGCTGTGTCTCTAAACCACCATCACAACCCCTCCCATGCATTTCTGGCGAACCGCTATGCCACCGGGATTGAACCAATGCAGTTGTCATCTCCCTTAACCAGGCATGATTCTCCACCAAAGCCACCTCCTCGATGCATCTTTCCACCCCAACCCATCCCCCTTCCCCCAATTCTCCTTCACTATCTGCCTTCCCCAAATTATCTTGTTTTTATTTTGTTTTATTTTAAAATATATATAATAATGTATAATATAATATAGATACTAATAATTATTATAATTATAAAATATATAATAACAAATATAAAATTAATGTAATTAATTTTATAATAATAATTAATATAATTAATTTGTATAGATTAGTATAATAAATATTTATATATTTATTATATGTAATTAGAAATAGTTTATTTTAATATAATTAGTATTTTAGTTATTTTTTAGTAATAATATATATATATATATAATTAGTACAACATATATAATATATATTAATAATATATATTAATAATAATAATAAATATACATATATATATATTAATAATTATGATAATAGGTATATTTTAATATATAAGTTTTTCTGTAGCTGTCATCATTTTAATTTCTCAGTTTGTTACTTTATTTTTCTTCTCACGTGTGTTTTTTTTGTTCCATTGTTCCACGCAGGGGGCAATCAGGTAGTTACGAGAGGCGTGTGCAAGAACATTCAGTTGAGGGAGAGGATATTCCAGAATCATCGAGGGCATTCCACTTTGATTAGGGGTAACAACATAATTCATTCATTGTTTCCAGTGGGTAGAAGTTTTTTGTGGGTATTCACGTCATTCCATTATCAAGCACTACACCTGATCATCTAGCCTCCATCATCTGTAACTGCTCTTCCATTCAATCTTTCACCACTTCCACTTCACCAATTCACTCCACCCGACTCCATCACTCCACACGATCCCATCTTCTCATTCCCTCTTCCATCCAGATCCAATCCATCCATCCACTCCTACACATTCACCCATCCATTTTTACAGATTTCTCCCAATCTTCCATTTTCATCAATTCCACAATCTCCATTCACCCAAGCACCAGAACAGATAGCATAGACAGGCAGTTGAGCTAGGAGCAGGAATCAAATCCGGAGCTAAATCTTGAGAAAGAAATCTCGCGAGAGAGGCTGCTTCATCTCTTTATTCCTTTTGTTTTCATTTCCATTTTCTCAAGCATGTATAATTAAATAGATTAGAGGAATCGGGTTATAATGAATTGATCAACTGTTTATTCATTCTGTTTTGTTAATTTTATTATTCAGTGCAATTTTTAAGTTCGATTTTCCTTTCTATTGAATTATCAGTATCAATACACACTACCTAATAACCAAAGGGTGAGGTACTGAATCAATTCACCCTGGATCATTTACTAAAGTACTGAAAATTGGAAAAGGTCAATGTATCTCTTCTCTTTATGAAATGGATTAATTCAATGGTTAATGTATAAAGATTAAGACTCAAGAAATTTGACCGAACTATGTTGATATACTGAATTGGAATCTTAGTAGATTATCCCCATTTTCCTATTCACTAGATGATTGAATTAAAATGAGTATAATAGGAGAACCTCATTTTATAAATTCAAAGAATCCCAAGGACCCTGATTCATCTTTTTATTATCTCACTCTCTGCTTCTTGTTCTCACTGCATCCCACACCATATCCACTCCACTACATTTTCACACTCGGTGCTTTCCATTCACTTATTGTTTTCTTTTAGTTTTGTTATTGTTTTGATTTGTTTATTTTGTTTTAGATTTGTTCTTCACAACATTAGTCATTCCCTATGGTTCTAAACCCTTCTTACCATAGTAATAATAGTCTGTAGGGTTTATAAATTTTAAATTTTGGTGCACTCAATGATGTGAACGGTCAAATTTTGACATCATTTTCAGAGAAGGCACATGTGACCAAGTTAAAAAAAACAAAAAATAATTAAATATAACAAAAACAAAAACAAACAGAAAAGATAAAACCAAAAAAATACCAAACTCAAAAAAACTGTACATAAAATTAACTCAAAATTGACTCTATTGTTTGCATACATAATAGGTCAACTAAGTCAGAACTAAAAACTCCAATTCAAGAAATCAACAAACACTGTTTTGAACTTAGGAAGAAAAATAAACTAAAAATGGAAAATCTGGAAAACATAGCTGAAAATCAAAATTTGAATCTGCCACAGCCCTTAGTTTCTACCCCTGTGAAACCTAGACTTATGGAGTTTCAAATTATTTTTGTGTCAAGAAACCCATATTGTATCAGGTTATCCCCTAGGTCTAGAAATTATGATATCAAACAATCCCATCTCTCCCAACTCCCTTATTTAAATAGTTTTCCAGTAGAATACCAACATGAATTCATTAGAGAGTTTTATGGTTCTTTTTAACAATTACCTCTACGAGATTTGAGTGAGGATGAACTGATGTTGAGACTATTTCCATTCTATCTTAATGGGAGGGCTGGGACCTGGTTCCAAAACATGTATGAAAAAATCTTCCAAACTTGGGGTAAGGTTTCAAATGATTTTGTTTCAAAATTATATCCTAGGAACACCACCATTGAGGTTAGGCATAAAATCATCGGGTGTGTCCAAGATGAGGGAGAGCTTTTTTACAAAGCATGGGATAGTTTCAGATGTATTTTTAGGAAAATTCATAACCATCAGTTAGCTCCTAATCTTCTTATAGAAACCTTTTACCATTATCTCACACCTTATAACCATAACCTAGTAGATCAATCTTGTGGGGTGACTTTTCTGACTCCATTGCTGATGAGCTAAAAAAAAATTTTAAGAAACTGGCTCAAATTTCCCAACACAAGTGCACTAGGAAGAGAGTCATCTATAGGGATGAAACCAAAACCCAAGTTTCTGCTGTTAATGAAAAAGTTCTTACGGAGTAGTGTTGTCACTATGGGATGTTTAGTCACACTTAGAGATGTTGTCCTAATTTTGACCTCTCTATCCAATTTGATGAGAGTTCCCAGTTTGTGGATTTTAGAGGTTGGAACCAAAGAGATAATGATAAATTATCATATCAATATAACTCTAGAAACAAAAATCACCCGAACTTGACATGGAGAGAACAAGGTGTCATTAAACAACCCACTACCCCAAACTTCCACCCACAACCCAAACAATTCATCCAAAATAAATATGAGGATGATTCATATAATTTTTAAGGGGAGTTAAAGGTGATATTGAAGCAAGTTTTGGGTGATATTAGTTCACTAAGGAAGGACACAAATGCTAAGATCCATAACTTAGAACTTCAAATTGGTCAAATGTCTAGAGATCAAGGTGGTAGGGAAAATAGAAATATTCCCGACACTTCAATTCCTAATCCAAGAGAAAACATGATAGTAATAACAATCTGTTCAGGGATTAAACTTCAATAACTAGTTAGGGAACCACCTAGGAAATAGGAAAACAAAAAAAAACAGTTGAAACTAAAAATACAAATCTAGAAAATGACAAGTCTGTAAATCGAGACATCAATCCCTAAACTAAAAAAAATGTGCAACCCACTCTTGAAAATGATAAGGAACCAAGGAAAATGATGTGGTAACTGGTTAAGGAATCAAAGAAGAAAGTTGAGTTTGAGGAGAAGGTGAACAATCAACCTATTCTAAAACATTATTCTTCTCCCATTCTCTTCCCTAAAAGAGTGAAACAAAGTGATGAACCTGATTACCTGAGGTTTCTAAAAATGATTCAAAACTTCACCATTAACATTCCTTTCTTAGAATCCTTGGATAAAATCCATTCATATGTTTCATTAACCAAAGAGTTTCTAAAATAAAAAATTATTATAATAAGTTTGATAAAATTAATCTCAGTGTGGAGTCTAGTGAGATTTCCAAAAAAAATATTCCTCCCAAAATAAAGGATCCCAATCGATTTATTATTCAATGCCTAATAGTAGGAATTGGGAAACTCAATTGTCTGTGTGACTTAGAAGTAAGTATCAATCATATTCCTTACTCTTTGTTTAGAAATCTAGGTCTTAGGTATTTTCAATAAACTTCTATTTCTATTTAACTTGCTGATAGGTCCCTCACACATCCTTATGGGAGGTTGGATAACCTATTAGTGAGTGTAGGAAAACTCACACTCGCAAAAAACTTTTTGATAATTGATATGGAATGCGATGAAAAGGTCTCAATCATCCTAGGGAGACCCTTCCTTACTAATAGTGGTTCCATCATTGATGTATCCAAAGGGAAACTAACCCTCCAAAATGTTGATTATGTGAAGGAAATGTTTGTGTTTGAAACTCCCCAACATGAGGTTAGTTGTGATTTAATATATGTTGTTGGAAATCAGTGTTACAAAATTGAGTTCTAAGATGAGTATGGGTATTTCCCACTTGAGGTCACAGAGATAAGGATTCCCCAACCCATTGAAAACTTTTCCTTGGCTACTGCTCTTTCCCCACAGCCTCCTATTGATGTGCATATTCTTTCCTTGGAACCCAATTTGGAGAGTGAGTCTCATTCTTATCCTGAACTTTCTCAACATTTTTATGAAAGTTTCCCTTATAATGCCAACTATTTGAAAGTTCCTGAATATGGAAAAAGTTCTGGCTTGAGTTCTGCTAAAAAACATGATTATTGCCACTATAAACAAGTGCATTTCCTTAACACCTTCTTTCTAGTTCGGTTTGATGATGTGTGTGATGATTTCCAACTAGATCATGAATGGTTCACATCACATGAGTCCTATGTTGACATTGGGAATCATCTGTTGGATTATGAATTTGATTCCTTTACTTGGGAGTATTATGAGTTGTTTGAGTTGTAGGCAATGTTAGGATTTACTGAAGTTTCTACTGGTGTGTCCTCTTCTGTTTTTGGGCTTGAGAAAGAATCTAAGTATGGGAGAAGTGCTAAAGAAATTATTTATCTGTTAAGTGATTTCCATGGGCTGTTGTTGAACATTTTAAGAGCTGATGAAGTGGTTTTTATAGGCCCAATTGAGACAGATAGCTTGTTCCATCTTGTTTTCTAGATGAATTTTGGAGAATTTTTCTCAGTTTTGTAGATGAAAATGTCTTGAGTAGTACTATTTTTTATTTCTTAGACAATAGTGAAGTCCACAACACCAATGATTTATTACTATTGAATAATAAAGGTTATATTTTTATTAGGGAAATAAAGTCTGGTTGGGGACTTTAAACCTAGCACTGCATGGGAGGCAAGCCGTGGTTTTCCCTATTTTTTGTTTTCAAATTTTAGTTTGAATAAATGTTCATTGCTCAGTTGTTTGTCTCTCTATTTTGGTGAACAATAATTGTTGAATTTCATTAAAATATTATTGCTCTTGTTTGATAGATTTTTGTTTTATAATGACGATTCCCAACTTTCATGAGGTGCTGGTGGTCCAGGTTGGTTGAAGAACATTGGACAACCCTCTCTAACTCACACTTTGGTTGCATTTTACATTGAACCTTAAAACATTGAAGCCTAATGATAATTTGTTTACATTTTTAAGTTCTTGAATGGAGTAGCCAGGGTTCCTGCATAAAGTAGACAAAGGGAGGTTTCATTTGGATGAATTTAAACATGAGAAGCTGCACATTCAGGGGAGTACTACTTTATGCTTCAATATTTTAATCTATACATTTATATTATTGGCTACCATGAATTAAGTGTGAGGGACTTCCCCTTGATGACTTGTGAATTTATGTTCTTGTTGGGTGATTTTCCCGACCTGTCCCCCAGGGACCGTGTCGTGACTACCCCAAGCCTACCTTCCAAAGGGCGGGGGCTGGTGACAAGCGTTGAAGGCATCAACCTTCAAGTGGGAGGAATTTTCCTGAGTACCTGTATGCACACACACCCAACCACATCCAACACACTGAAAGGGGAAAACAATTATACTAAAACAAGACTGAGTACAAAATAAAACTGAAAGCAAGTGGGCAAGAATACAAACCCATCAAAAAGAACTAAAACAACAAAGTACAAAAAGGAGCTCTGGTGGCCATCCACGGAAAACCCCACATGATTGTAAGAGTAGTGAAGCTACTGGAAGCCAAAGTAGTATGTCCTGTATGCTTGGTCCTATTGGGACCCACCTGGTCCTAGGCCACCAAGTCCACCGTTGAAGCGTCGATCAGTCCTGTCTCACTAGGCTCCACCGAGTCCCGGTCCACCAAGGTCTCTATCGAAGCGCTGATCATCTGAACAGGACAATACACGCATGGGTGAGGCTCGTGTAGGGGTGAGTAACACAAAACTCAGTAGGGACCCCAAAACAAAAAAAGTAAAGACCACACAGGAATCCTCAAAGTGAAAAACAAAGTACAAGATAGCTCACACGAGGT
Organism: Viscum album; assembly: GCA_963277665.1. Taxonomy (NCBI): domain Eukaryota; kingdom Viridiplantae; phylum Streptophyta; class Magnoliopsida; order Santalales; family Viscaceae; genus Viscum; species Viscum album. The sequence goes on along the minus strand of OY728143.1, from coordinate 1,266,052,471 downwards.
ATATTCTAGAGTAGTGATTTTAGCATCATTAGTCATGTCATCGAACTCCTTGGCTGCTGGAGAACTCCTCTATCGAGTACAGTGGGCATGCTGGGTCACATAGAGCTGCTTCCCACTAACCATGGACTGTTATGGTACTCATCCTTGATGAGTATCATGGGTATGCTGGGTCACACAGAGCCACTCCTCATCGTGGGTCTGTCAGGTCACACAGAGTCGCTTCCCACCTTGACCGAACTGAGGTACTCCTTGTGTCGAGTACTGTGGGACTTTCGGGTCACACAAAGTCGCTCCCCACTGTGGTTATGTCGGGTCACACAGAGTCGCTTCCCACTGGGCTGTCATCGAGTAGTTTTCAGGTCTCAGCCAACCGCAGGGTTTCGTACTTAGTGTGCTTGGGAGAACCGCTCCTTAAGCCATTGGTCGCATCTCGATGTCCATGAAAGTCACCACAAAGCGTGCCAAAAGATCCGCCACATCAAGAGGGTCCCAATGCTATAAATGGCTTGTCGATCAGACATGCGGTTTAACAACATACGAGTGTTTTAGTAAACAGGGGACCGATTGCGATGGGGCCCGGTCCGACCCAGTCAGACCAACCCGACCAACCCGGCTGGGGGACCCACATACCCCAGTTTAATTAGACGGACTCGACTTGACCTGGTTTGGGCAGGGTCGGCCTAGTCCGGCCTGGCCAGTGGGTCAGACCCAATAGGCCTCACCAGACCCTTCCTGGTTTGGCCGAGGGTCCAGCCCACTGGGTTGCCCAATGATCTGATCTAGTCCGGCCCAGCCCAAAGGGTGCGATTCTGACCTGCCGATGTGGGTCCGGCCCGTAGGATACGGGTCTGGCTTGCCAGCGCGGGACTGGCCCGCTGGGGGCTCGGCCCGCCAGCTGAGGACCGGCCACTGGAGCGGTCGGTGGTGTGTCGTCTAGTCGGGACGTGGTAGCCAAGCTGCGTCCGACCCCAGCTGGCCTCGCGGACACGGGGCCCCTCCATCCCCAGTCGACGGACCACAGCCTGCACCGCCCGGGTGGCCCGGATGCGAGCCAACCCCTCCACGTGGGGCCTGCCTGGCGTCGCGGCTCCCACTGCCACAGCTGGTTGGTCGTGGCCTCTTGCCCCCACAGCGCACCGACGGGCGCGCCATCGTCCTCCAGTGTGGCCGGTGAGGGTTGGCCGCCTCCGCTGCCAGTTGTCGGCGCCGCTGCGCCGGTGGTTTCACGTCGAGGGTGTCGTGCCGGGGGTGCCGCGTCGGCAGCACCTTCCGCGGGCCACCAAAGTTACTCCGATGGTCTGTTTTCCGATCTGTCTATGCCTACGGGCCTCTAGGGTCATTGCCATCCCTGCTCAGGCTCCGAAATCGAATTGTCGCCACTTCGAGAATGTGGTCACCAAGAACGCACGAGCGGAGGTGCTCGAGCCTTATTCGTGTCAGCTTGGGCCCTTCGCGTTAGAGGTTTAAACCAAAGGGAGGTTCAGGGATTGAAGTTCGATCATTTCATGTAAGGTTTGAATCTCGGATAATAAATCCCCAAGAAAAGTCATCCTCCCATATAAACGCACGAATCGCGGATCAACTTGTTCGTGGGTTGATCCGTGTTCGTCATTTCTAGAAAAAGAAGAGCGGGGAAGAACTTTAAAATAAAAAACAAACCCCTACCTCACTGACGTTCGATGTCGTATCGTTCGTCCTTGAGAGTTCAAGGCGTCGCCATCATCACTTCCAGCTCTGTTCTTCAAGGTTCATCGAAGTCGGTGAAGTCTCACTGGCGTTTGTCATTCTTCATTGGGGAGGAAATTCGTAAGAGGTTCATCAGAGAATCCTCCAAGTTTAATTCTCTATCCACCAACGCGTTAGACAATAAAAAGGAAATCACATCGCAGTGTTTCAGTTACGCTGTTTCATTTATGAAACAGCGTTGCCGTTACACTTCCTTTATTGTATCATTACATTGCGTGATTCGGGCCATTAATGAGCCTCATTAATGTGCCTTGTCGCCGCACCGCAGCATCGTCGTGTCGCCGCTCATCCGATGACAAAAGAAAATAAAATTACTTTTTAAAGTTATTTTATTATTTTCCGAAAAGTTTGAAAATAAACTTTTCCGTTCAGCCCTTGTCGACCGAAGTTAAGTTCATTCTAGGCGAATTCTGGCGTTCTAAGTTCAATGGTGTCCTCACATTTTCGATCCGAGTACCAGTTCAAAAGTTAGAAAAACTTGCTCGCGCGTTTACTGAACGTACCTTAAAAAAAGTTCAAAATTCCGTTTCGGGCTCTCTGGACCTCGGAATTACGTGCCGTCAGAGCACGCGGTCTGAGAATAATTCCATATAATAAAAAAATACACGGAATTTCTGAGACATTACAGTGCTAGCATGCTGAAATCTAGTGAGTTGAAAATTATTTTGAGCTATATTTTGAAACCTGCTTACACCCACTGATTGCATTCGTTTTCACTTTCATTTTTTTTGTACATCACTGTATATCATGCTACCATTTTGAAATTCATTGATAAATCTTTTTTTTTCTTATAATGTTTCAAAGAATGAACTTTTCAAAAATTGAAATAGAACTGTGCTTGATGGTGGTGTTTGGTGGGATATTTTGTATATTCTTTTTTCTTTTCTTTTCTTTTTCTATTTGTGTGGAACATAAATTTCGAACTTCATTGCTACCCCTCCTCATCCTTCAAATTGCTGAATTGTCCTTCTATTTTAAACTTAAGTTGTTTCCCACCTTGAGAGTCAACATTAGGGATAATGTTGAATTTTAAGTGTGGGGGAGAGGGGTCGTTTTACCACTTCAAATTCCCCTTTAGTTTTAAAAAAAAGGTCAAAATTTTTCAAATTTTTCAAAATTCTTCCAATTTTTTTAAAGTTCCTTTCACATCATGAGGTCTATTGGCTTCCATTCTGCATATCATTTCAGTCTTGCCTAGTGGATAACTATCTACTGGCAGTTATGGGTTGCACTGAGTATGAATCTATTGATGATGAGTGATTGGTGAGTGAAGTGCTCAACGTCTATATGGATTTTATGTTTAGGAGCTAAGGAAGGGAGTAATATAAGATAGATTTTTGTGGAGCTATGATCATAACTTTAGGAAGCTAGAAATTTTAACTAGATCCTAAGGGACTCACTTTTAATAAATAAATAAAAACAATTACCTAATTAAGCCTACTCAAATGATAATTATTTAATTCCTTTGTAACTAGAGTAAAATGGGAAAATGAGATCCCAAGGTGAGTCTCTGAGACAGGTGTAGTGGGTACGTTTATGTGAATAAATAAAAGTCAATTTCAATTTCAATAAGTGTTTTTGCAAAGTGTCTTGCACATGAAATATGGTTGAGAAAATTAAAATAAAGTGTCGTATAAAAAATGAGCTCATTTAGGTGAGGTGAATTTTGAACCCAAATGAAGAAGGTAACAATTGACTTAATTAAAGATCATTTGAGTAGTATCAGTGAAGTGATTCAAAAAAATAAATATTTTTGGAACCTCGAAGAAAGTGAAACTTGAAGGTTCCTTTGGTTAAGGTTTTAATTCCACCTTTATCTAATATGTCATCACTTTTTGAATTGGATCTTGAGCTGGAATTGAAATAGAACAGTTGGTGATTTCATAGCAGTGGATGAATCTGTGTAGACCCTTGGTTTTCAACTTGTAATTGAAACTAGGTAGGACCACTTTCTTTTGAGCATTTTCTGAAAATCCTTCTGTGCCTTTGTTTGTTACTGTTTATTCATAAACTTTTTTGAACTCAATCTCATAAATCGTATTTTCTGTTTTAAAGGGTTATTAAGCATGTATTTGTTTGAGTACAAATAAAGTTTTAAGTGTGGGGGAGTTTGATTTAACTGGTTTTTATATAATTTACCACATCATTATATTATTATTTAGTATATTTTAAATGTCAAAAAGATATACTTTAATTTAAAATTAACAATTGTTGTGTTTTTTGTACATTGATGCATAAAATAATCATTTTTAGTGTAAATCATGCATCTTAGGCTAATCTTGTCATTTCAAACAATTTTAAAATTAGTTCATTCATTTAGCGGTGGATCATCAAACAAACAGCATCACAAAGCACAATTTCAAACCAACAACATCAGCAATAAATTTACGTGTCACCAAAAGAAATTCATTTGCAGCCATCAAACTCAAACTCAAACTCAAATGCAAAACCACAACTGAAAATCCGCAGATTGAAGAACTGTTAAACCAGAATACCCAAATCAAACTAGTTTCTTCCAGATTTGAAGGGTGCTGCTGAATCCCACCTTTCTAGCCCTGGACCGCCGCGAACCTCGCCGTCGTTCCTCTCGAGCTGCCTGAAATCACCTCTTGTAGTCGCGGCCACCGGCGAACACCAACCCTATCCCCTGCAGCCGACCGGCCCCGCCGTGTCACCGAACCACCGTCGCGACCCCTCCCCTGCTTCGCCGGCGAACCACCGCGCCACCGGAACTGAATCAGCGCAGCCGCCGTCTCCCTTCACCGGGCCTGCTCCTCCGTCGAAACCACCTCCTCGCCGCACCTCGCCGCCCGAACCCATTCCCATTCCCCAGTTCTCCTTCACAACCCGCCTCCCCAAAATTGTATTCTTTTTTGTTTTATTTTATTTTAATATATATATACACACACACATTTATGTATAATATAATATAGATAATAATTATTATTATAATTATAATATATATAATAACATATATAAAATTAATGTAATTAATATTATAACAATAAGTAATATAATTAATTTGTATAGATTAGAATAATACCTATATATATATTTATTATATGTAATTAGTAGTAGTTGCTTTTAATATAATCCGTATTTTAGTTATTTTTAGTAATAATAATATATATATAATATAATATAATTAGTATAACATATATAAAATATAATAATAATATATATATATTATTAATAATAATAAATATGCTTATATATATTAATAATTATGATAATAGGTATATGTTTTTATATACGTTTTTCTGTGGCTCTCATCATTTTATTTTTTTAGTTTTTTTCTTTATTTTTCGTCCCACGTGTGTGTTTTTTGCGTTATGTTGTTTCGTGTAGGGAGAGGAGATTCCAAAATCATCGGGAGCGTTCCACTTCAAGCACGGGTAACAATGGAATTCATTCATCATTTCTAGTGGGCGGGAGATTTTTAGGGGTATTCACGTCATTCCATTCTCAACCACTACACCCGATCATCTAGCCTCCCTCATCCATCACCGCTCGTCCATTCCATCTTTCACCACTTCCACTTCACCCATTCACTCCACCCAACTCCATCACTCTGCATGATCCCATCTCCTCACCCCCTCTTCCATTTGTATCCAATCCATCCATCCACTCCTACACATCCATCCATCCATTTTTTCAGATTCCTCCCGATCTTCCATTTTCATCCATTCCACGATCTCTATTTACCTGAGCACCAAAAAAGAGAGCATAGATAGGCAGTCGAGCTAGGAGAAGGAATCGAATTTGGAGCAAGAGCTTCCGGAAGCAATCTTGCAAGAGATGTTGTTTCGTCTCTTTCTTCCTTTTGTCTTCATATTTGTTTTCTTGAGCATGTGTAGTTAAATAGATTAGTGGAATCTGGTTGTAATGAACTGATCATCTGTTTACCCATTTTGTTTTTTTAATTTTATTGTTCAGTGCTATTTTTATGTTCAGTTTTCTTTTCTGTTTAATCATGAGTATCAATATACATTGCCTAATAACAGACGAGTGAGGCGGTGAATCAATTCGCCCGAGATCATTGACCAAAGTACCAAAAATCGAAAAGGTCAATGTATCTCTTCTCTATATTAAATGACTTCATTCAAGGGTTAAGGTCAAAAGATTGAGACTCAAGAAAGTTAACTGAACTGTATTGATATACTGAATTGGCAACTCTGTAGATTATCACCATTTTCCTATGCTCTTGATGATTGAATTAAAATGAGTAGAATATGAGAACATCATTTTATCAGTTCAAAGCAGCCCCAGGACCATAATTCATCTTTTGATTGTCTCACTCTCTACTTCTTGTTCTCACTACATCCCACACTACATCCACTGTACTCCATTTTCACACTCACTTCTTTCCATCCACTTACTATTTTCTTTTATTTTTTTATTGTTTTTTTTGGATTTGGTCTGCACAACATTAGTCCTTCCATGTGGTTCTACACCCTTCTTACCACAGTACTAGTTGTTTGTAGGGTCCATAAATTTTAAATTTGCATGGGCTCAACGACGTGCAGGGTCACAATGTTATCCCCTTCACTAGCTACATTCACTTTTCCCCATGTTTATTCCAACATTTATAACATCGATCTATTACAGAACAGATCAGTATTCTTCCAACTCCTCTAGACTAATTAGTCTTTAATAACAAGAGTGTAAAACATGAAAAAGGATTTGGGAAGGGTCATCAACATGATCTTTTGCAAACTTGATGAACTCTTTCATCCTATCTTCATTCTCTTTTGTCATATGATTGGAATCCATCCATTTTCTATTCATATCCATTCTATTTGATTCGGTAATATTAATATTTTACAAAATAAATAAATATAAAAAATTCATTAATAACTATTCTGGAGATGAAGCTGATGAGGATGATAATTATTATTTCATTTTATTGCCTGAGACTCATCCCCATAAAAGTTTACACCAAATCAGAGAGAAGATGTAGTTATGGAGGACTCTCCTAATTTAAACCATGCAAGTGAATTTGGAGGCAAATTAGGTGTAAAAGTTGCAATGAGGTTAAACATCAATTCACCTTATGCAGGAGTGAGGTCATGATGAATATCTCATGGGTTGGATAGAGTTGGCGACATTCCCCAACCATGGTGTTATTATCTATCTATATTAAGTAGGAGGCAAGATTTTGTGTATCTAGGTGGTCTTTGAAATTTTTTACAATCATATAAATATAGATAGCACCCTTTAAGAGTAAACTATGGTCTACCATTGCAATTATAAAAAGGAATTGAATATGTTCCCCCTTATATACATTGTTGAAAATGAAATCCAAAAAAACAAAGGTAGTTTTAAAACTCATTCAACACTCAATTAAAAGCATACATTCAACTTCTATCCATTATCATATTGATTTATAGAAGATGGGGTTGGATAAAACCCTTATAGTGGATTTTAGGGAAGATATTCCTTTAAAATTTACTATTATTTCACACGTGTAATGAAACCCTATCCACAATAATATACGGGATTTCTTGGCTTGAAGGAAGACAATGATAAAAATAAAGAAGAGGATAAATATAAGGAACTAGTAGATATAAATATATATGATGGAAATTATTTGGATTCCAATCTTATTGATGAGAAAACATAAGTGATTATTAGAGTATAAACTTAAAATTTTGAAGTAGAGGAAGAATAAAAGAAATAAATTGAGTTTCGAGGAGAAGGAAGTGGATATACACCAAAGGGTGAGGACTCTACTATAGATCTTATATTTCAAGAGTATGGGAACTAACTTACTATGTAATGTATGTAGAGTAAATTCACCAAATAAAATCTTGGTTAAAGATACACTAGTTCGGAACGATGGACAAGAAAAAACTTAGGGGGGAATTATCCCATATTTCACTCTTTGGGAGATCCCGACACTTCATCGAGCAATGGAATTTCAGTATATCATAGAGAGACACTGATATCAATTACAATTTCTATTTGTTTTCTAAAAAATGTATAACAAAAAATACATGTAAAATATATAGATATTGAAGGGATTATTGAAAATTTTTTTCAAGTTATTCTTCAGTTGGAATTAGTGCTAGTTGAGGCTATTGTCCACATAGATGGTATTATAATTGATTTAATACCAAATATTGTCATTAATAAGGTCATATTATATAATAATATTTTGGCTGGTGTGGATAGAATTTATATATATGTGTTTTTTATAACAAAAAATGTGTTGAGGTTATAAAATATAATGATATAGAATACCATTTAAGGAAGGTATTAATACTCCACTACTTTTACTTATTAATACAATAGCTATAGAGATCTATATGATCTAATTCATGAATAAACCATCATTGGAGATGTCTTAGATGAGTCTCTTGGCATAAGTTTGAGTGAAGATAAAATGATAAGTTATATGACCAATGTGTTTATAAGGAGCGATAATAATTACAGTTTTATTGTTACTCATAAAGAGTTGAACAATTTCAAATTAGAGATGTGGCATCTATTGGATATTTATTTTAATGAATTTATTGAATAGTAATAATATAAAATGGTAGAATAAATCACTATGTAAATAAATGTTATAGTAAATCACATGCAGCCCAAAATATTTCAAAAAAGTTATTTAGGGACCATGATGTTGGATGATGTCTAGAAAGACATAATTGATGTTTAAAGGAATATTTCTGACAAAAATTGACAAATAGAAAAAGTCCCACCTCCTCAAATATAACCAACTCTGGTTGAGATAGTACCTCATATGATATTTTCTCCAACATTGGATGTATATGATCTCAATGTTCAGATCATACATATGACATTTAAATGGATATTTGAAGTAAAATTCACTTATAGCAAGTTAATAAAGAATATGTAATCCACCATTCATAATATTTGGAATCATGCTAATATAGAGATGAATAATCATACTTCTGTAGTATATGTAATTATTATTACCTATGGTATAATGATTGATATAGAAATTACTAGGCATTTTTTCCAACATAAAAAATTAATCAAGTTTAATCATGAAATAGGGGTTCAATTTGATATTAAAACTAACAAACATAATCAATAAATGTTTTGACGTGAGATTTAGGAATGCCTAAAGTAACTCCATATTATAAGAATAAATTTTTCTATATGGATTCAATTAGAAAAAATTATAACATTTTTTTAAATAAATGTATATATCTAAGACCTTAATTGATAGATACACTACTCTTATTAAAAATTGAATACATTTAATGTATCAATTATTTAAAGTGATAAGGAATATATAATGTATTACTCCTCATTCTAATATTAATTTGAACCCTACTAATTTATCAATAGATGTATATTAAATGTGTTTTAATAGTAAATGGTTCGCATTAAATGAAATTTATTATGAGAATTTGAAGAGGTGGATACTTCAAATACAATGAAATCTAAGGAAGAAAAATAATAATTATTTTTAAATTGTTAATTCCAAAAAAGGGAACTTTTAAATGTAGGAAGGAATCCCATTAGGTCAAGATATTGGTTAAGTATTTATTTACAAGAGAAAACAAATATTCACTCTATGTCACACTAAATCAAATAAAGAGTGCTAGATAATACCTAGAAGATCGTCTACTATGAATCTTTAGATAATTCTAAAGGATTAATTGGAATAAAATTTTGAAGCTTCCATATTGATATTATTTAACAAAAAACACTAAGTGCATAACTTATTACACCTCATTCTCTCACTGTATGGTTTTCATGTGGGAAATACGAAAGCATGGGTGGTGGGATTTGGGATAGAGGTGGTGTGATGTGGTGAAAGGGTGCAATGAGCAGTGATTCGTTACATACCTTAGATTTGGAATGAGAGCCATGATGATGGTGGGATTAGTGTTCGTTGATAGTGGAGACATGGCGGCAGTGGAGTTCGGTGAGAGCAGCGACAGCTGGGGGAGTAGGGTTCGGTGACAGCTTCAGTGCGACGACAGTGGGGTTCAGTGAGAGGGGCGACGATGGTGGGATTAGGGTTCGACAGAGCGGTGGCACAACGATAGTGGAGTTTATGTGAGAGCTTGAGGTGTGTGTGAGAGAGAAGACACCCAATTGGGGTTCTTTTATAAAATTGACTAAGTCTTTTATCAGTGCTTTCCAAAAAGCACTGACAAAGAGTAGTTTTATTAGCGCTAAAATAGAAAGCGCTGATAAAACTACTCTTTATCAGTGGAAAAAAATCACTGATAAAATGTGTATTTATCAGCGTTATAATTTTATCGTTGATAAAGACTCGTTTTATCAGCACTAAAAAAGCGCGCATAAAGATCTAATCGTAATAATTTATTTATATTATTATATATATTTATAAAAGTATATATATATATAATAATTATAATTATATATAATTAAAATTATAAATAAATATATTTATAAAATTATAAATATAACAAATATATTTATTATAATTATATATATATATATATTCTTATAATCATAAATAACTATATTTATAAATATTTATATATAATTATAAATATATTTATATATTTATATATTTATAAATTTATATATATGTATATAATTATATAAAATTATATATTTGTAAAATCAACATAAATATATTAATTAAAATTTTATAATTATTTAAATATATATGTATATATATATATATTTATAAATATAATTACAAATAAATATATTTAAAAAGTATTTATATATAATTATAATTATATAATTATAAATATAATAAAAAATTTATTTATTATTTTAATATATTTATTATACTTTTACAATTATTTAAATATGTATTTATTTATTTATAATTTTAAATATAAATAAATATATTTAAAAAGAATTTATATTTAATTATAAATATATTTATATAAACATATATGTTAATATATAATTATAAATATAATAAATATATTTATTATAATTTTATAATTATTTAAATATTTATTTATTTATTTATTTAAAATTTCATAAATACTTTTTTTTAAAAATTATATATATTTATAGTTGTATAATTAAATTTTTAAATTAAAAAATTATTTTAAAAAACATGTAAATAGGTTAATTATATAAATTTCAAACATATTTTAATTGTTAAAACTTAATAAATAAAAATGCATAAATTTTATTCATATAAATTATATTGAAAATATTACATGTATATATAGTAAAAAACTATTTATAAATAAATATTACGAAATGGTTAAATATATTTTCAATATGATTAATGTATGTATAATAATAAATAGAAAAATTAAATTAAATAAATTATGAAAATATTAAAAAATTAATTTGTAACATTTTCGCCAAAACATCCATATGTACACATACATATTTGCACACACACATGTACATAAACACATGTATATATACACATACACATACATGCATGTAGTTATACGTGTACATGTATTTTAAATTATTTAATATCAATATAATTATATATCTAAATAAACATATTCATTTATATATTATATAATTATTTAAATAATATATTAATGTATTATATTTATTTTAATTATATACACATTTGGCAATCAATGTATATAAATAAACTATTAAACATTTGACTCGTATAAAATTGATAATTTTTTATAAATAAAATTATTTACAAATATATATATATATATATATATATTTGTAATTACATTTATAAATAAATATATTTATAAATATTTGTATATAATTATAAATATATTTATATAATTTATATAATTATATATATATATTAATATATATGTATATATATATTTATAAATATAATAAATATATATTATTTAAAAGTATTTTTTGAAATTTTATAATTATTTTAATATATATTTATTTATAATTCCAATCATAAATAAATATTTTTATAAATATTTGTATGTAATTATATAAATATATTTATATAATTATATATACATATGTTAATATAAAAATATATATATTTATAAATATAATAAAAATATTTTTAATTTTAAAAAATTACTATAATTTTATAATTACTTAAATATAAATTTATTTATTTATAATCTTATAAATAATTTTAAAAAATTTATATATATATGAATTATTAAAAAATATTTATTAATATATCATATTTATATTAATTATAAACATGAATTTTATAATTAATGAATATAAATAAAAATTATTTTTTAATATAAAAATAATTATAATTATATATATATATATATATTAATAATTTTTTTATTAAAAAAAATTATCAGCACTAAGAATAGCACTAATAATGATCATCCATAATTATCATAAAAAAACGGTGATAAAGGGCACACCTTTGTACTTTTATTAGAACTGATAAAAGATACTTTTATCAGTGCTTTTAGCAAACATTGATAATAGACGACCTTTTATCAATGTAATCTATTTAGTGCTGATAAAATCTAGTGTTATATTAGTGTCGATCTGTGATAGTGATACCATTTATTATTATTTTTGTTTGATTTTTGATGGCTTGTTGATTATTACTGTTTGATGTGAATTATATTGTGTTGATGGGACAAGGTGCCAGATGCAATGATGATTTGACAATGGAATGCAATGTTGGATGTGATGATGTTGTGATAGTGGAATGGGGTTCTAGATGGGATGATGTTGTGATGGTATCACGAGTGTGAGACGTCGTGATCATGGGATGATGGCATAGGGTTCTGGGCGTGATGATGATGTGTTGGTGATGATTGCTACAAGTTGAAAGTGGGGCTTACTGGTGGATTATTGTTGGTGGATTCTTATTCTTGTGATCACTTTATATGATCATTCACTACTATAGACCATGCTTTTAAAATCACTAGAAATGGCCTTTTTTAGTGCTAAAAAAGCACTGACATGCCAAGTGTCGTTAAAAGACGTGAATTTTGTTAGAGCTAAAAATGTGCTGATAAAGGGTGTCATTATTAGTGCTAAATAAAAATGATAACAAAGAAAAAAAATTAAAAATATTATTTTTTAATCGCTAGACCCCCCCACCCCCCCACCCCCCCGCACCACCACACCCCCACCTTTTTCTTTCTTCCACTCTCACACACCCCCTTTTGTCAGTGCTACCAATACTCCTTTGTCCGCAGTTTTCCATTGCCCAACAACATGTTCACCCTTGCACATGCATGGACTCAATCTTGTGACCTCCCTTGTGCTATTTGAACCCCCTTACCACTTCCCCAAGCTTCTTCTAATGTATATTTTAGGATATTTCTATATATATATATATATTTACATATATCTTATACCAAAAAGTTTCAAGATCTAATCCTAAAAATTTATTAAGGAAAATAAAAATAGAGCAACAACAGTGATACTAAAAGCACCCCAAACACAAAGGTGACGTACACCACCCACAAAACGATCTGAGCAAAATAACCATCCATAAAAGAAAGCCAAATGACTCGAATGACCATCACAAGACCGACATCGACACAATCTATGGGCCACCCCATGAAATACATAGCGAACGCCCAAACACAAACACACATCTTCTGACAGGAACCGAAATCCACGCCGCTCCATCCCAATAAAAAATTCATCACGCATTTCAAGGTCACCTACTCCCGAAAAAGAAAATGCGTTGAAGCTCATCCCGAGGTCACCTCCCTCCTGAGGTCTTCGTATCGTCGCCAGAATCTCACCTCTGGCTAGCACCATCCCTGCCAATGGTTGGGTGCCCTGTAACATTAGGCGATCATCACTGCCATCAGAACTCCAGCATCACATCCACCAAAGAGGTGTCGTGAGCTCATCCTGATGTCCTTCAGTGCATCAGATCCACCGGGATCCCAAATCATCATGTTCAACATCTCAAGGTCAAATAACTGAACCCTTATTCCCAAGATCGACACCATGCATCCCAGATTCTGAGATCGTGACCATATTCGTCCTGAACCTCGTGTCGAGGTTCTCATCATCCTGAAAATTCCCACCAGCCACATTGTCGGTGTCTTCCGGTGTCCCCCTATAAGCGAGACGCGATCTGCAGTCATCTTCCATCATTGTACAATCTCTTTAGGGACCCAACATCACCGATCCATAGTAGCTATTCTAAGTACACCTTCCCCTACATCAGATGAGGACTCAAGGAATAGAGCCACACCACCATGTGAAGCCTCCCATTTGATCCATCCTCACCAGTCACGACGATCACCGCAGCAAAAGTCCCGGAAAAAATGGTTATATATTGTTTATTAATAAATATACATATGTATGTAGAGAAATCTATATCTATATATATACTAAAGCATGCTTTTTTCTTGCCATGTGTCCTCTTTCTAATAAGCCACATCATCCCATTTTTTGTATCCCTCCGCCAAAATTGAAAAAAATCCCACCCTCAATCGGGATTTCCCGTCACTTCTCCTACCCCGCCCCGATTTCTCTCTACCCACTCTAGGGTTCTTGCACCCCTCCACAAATCCCCCACCTCCACCACGTACAACTCTGACTCCTCCTACGCATCAGCCTCTGCCTCCGCATCCATCTCCTACTTTTCCGCGACCTCTGACTCCGCCTCCACCTTACACGAGGGTTTCATCTACCTCTAATCTCAATTTCCTCCTCCTGCAGTCTCATCTCCCACCTCAATTCGGGTTGGGCTCTGCGAAAACCCTCGCCTCAAATCTCGTCCCCCTCCTCTGAATCCGTTCTCCCATTCTACACCCTAATTCTTTTTTATACTCTTCCAAATCCCTACATTTCCACTATTTAGAGCATTCCTCCTAATCATTTATGCTTTTCTCTATTCTTCGTCTTCGTCCTATTCTACTTCGCTGCCTCCAACTCCCAGACCTTCGTCCGTGATGACCGAAAGGCCTGTGATCCTTCTCCCACGAACCCGGGCTGCCCCCATCCACTGTTGTTGTTCAGTGTCACAAAATTAAACACAGGGTATGTTTTTCTTTTTTTCTTCATTTATATATATATAGTCTGATTCTTATTCCCTTTCATCTTTATGTTGATTTATGCAATTATTTAACGGTTCCATTTTATTTTGGGAAGTAATTTGATTTTGACAAATCCATTTCTAGCTTTATGTTTAACTTAGTCGTTGTTTTTTTGTTTTCAAATTATCATTTTACATCTCCTTTATCCTTGGGATCTCAGTATGATGAATTATAAATTTAACTCATGTATATCATTTTTCAGTTGGAAAGTGATTCTGTTTGTGAGGAGAATTCTCAAGCCCAGGTGTTGTAGGAATATTATCCACTTTCAGGGAAAGCTTTATTGTTGTGCTTACAAAGCTAAATGTAGAGCCCTCTTATGTTTTGGTAATCACCCTTTTAAGTTTTAATTAAATTTTGTGCAAACTACATCGATTTTATATATGCAAGCTACGGTCAGGCCCTTCCAAATCCATTTTGTTCCTGTGCTTTCTAAATATGCTGCAACAGTTCACTGGGCATTACATGAATCCAGACCTCCCATTTTAGTTATCTAGTATCAATATGAATCAAGGTTGTGGAGATGAGAGTTAACATCTCAATTTTTACATTCATATTTTGTATAGTACACAATAATGGTCTATTTATCATTTCCTTTTTTCATTCCTTTTCCCATTCCATTTTTTTCATCCTAATGCATCCTGAGGGTTTTTTGTTATATAATCTACAATGTTGAATGATGCATGATGTTTCTTTGAAGAGTTGAAAGAGCCCTGGATATAAAAGGGAACAAAGCCATCGCAAGGGCCATACCTTTTCTTTCTTTCTTTCTTTCTTCCTTTATACAATAATCTAGGATCCCTACAGTGAATGTTATCTGGAGTCTTGGGAAATGCCATGGTCCATGACTGGTTCTTGTGCTGACCCATGGGGGCATGAAATTATCGGGGTCTATCGAACCCGACATTAAGTATCAGCTTAAGGGACTAATACTCAAATGTTGAATCAGATCATGAAAACTGCTTAAATCACCTATGATAGGTGCTTCTGTACAAGTGTTTCAGATTTCTTATTGGAAAAAGTGTTTTGTTGCAACTTATTTTAGTGTTTTTTTTCTAAATTTTTAGTGTTGAAGTGTTTTATCTGTAATAGAAAAAACAACATCTATTTTTTCGAATTGATCTCAAGTGGTATGTATTATTAGGCTTTGTTTGTTATCACATTTGAAAAATGATTTCTCTCACTTGAAATCCTTTTTTGGGTTTGATTTTGTTTAGAGGCAACCTGAAGAATTCATCCAAATGCTTCCTCCGTGCAGTTTCCCTGTGGTATTTGACTCATCGTTGTAGGAATTGGAATATGGTTAACCCCTTTATCTATAGCACATGTTATGGGTTTGTATACTCTGTTCAATTTAAGAACAGTATCAAATCATGTTTCCCTTTTGATATTACTTATCTATTTGTTGGCATGTATTGATATTTCTTTTATCACATTGACATTTTTTTCTATATCGTTACATCTTTTTGAATTAATCCCCCACCTAATGGAAGAATATGTTATGATTTTAAATGTGTGGTTTCCATACAAACTATTTATTTTTCAGGTGGTGGTAATGTTTTTAATTTATCTCTAAAGTAGTTTGATTCGAAGGTGATAGTTTATTTTATTTAGGCCTTTGCCTCTGACTTCATCTGGGCCTCCGACTACGCCTCTACCTTCACAGGATGAGAATCTTCAGCAGAATCCTCAAAAGGTGTTATCCCTCATTCACATTAACTATCAATTCTTCTTTATTATCATGAATAATCATCTGTTTGTTTTGATTCATTAGTTCTTTATCGGTTGATATGTGGTTATTAGGGACCTGGAAAATTTTGTATAAGTTCTTGAGAATTTCATGTCAATGATCAGGGATGCGTTAAATAATTTGGATCCATTTCTCATGTTGGATGACTTCTCGGGTAAATGAGAATTGAATTATGATCTTAATAATTGTAGTTTAAAACCGTAGCACCTGAACGATGTTTTTTGCATTTCATTGCAGGTTCTCTCCTATTGAGTGGCTTCCTACTCACCCACATAGTGGTTTTTTATCAATGTTTTGATTTTTTTCATTTTTCCATCTTTCATTATTTTCTATTTCTCCTCCATGGAACATGACCATTAATAATTTTTAGGCTTTGTAACCATGACATATATGTTACAGGTTCCCTCTAAACCCACTTTTTCCTTTTTATTATCATCTGGTTCAAGATATTATAGTAATAGATATGGTTTTCTAAAATTTAGGGGTCTTTTACACATGAAAACATTACTAGACACAAGGGAATGATCCACACTATTGGCCTTTCACCATTTTTGTGTTTTCTCCTCAATATCAGAGTGCTTATTGGAAGTTTATTACAATACTATTTGTTTTTAAATTATTTTCCTACTTCAAATCATTTAAATGGATTTATTCTAAAAATTAATGTAACTTTTTTTTTCAGAAACAAAGAAAACACTGCTTATATTTTCAAAAATGATCAACTTATGTGATTGATTCTATAATCAGTTTCAAATAGATGATGTCAAACTAATTCTACATGTTGGATTTTATAATTTTTTCCTATTAATTTTCTTTGGTATTGCATGCAGAATGATTTTGGTGTTATTGTTGGTATATAGAAGGATGATAGTTTCAAGGTATGAGATTATGAAATGAAATCAACTTAATTATTTTTATGTTTTTTGTTTTGGGTAGTTGGTATTTACCTACAATTTTTTATATATACGCTATGTTTTACCCATGGTTTCCTGCTCACCCACAGAGTGCTTATATATATGCTATGTTTTACCTGGAAAAAGGATACATGAAATAAATTACAATTTCTGATAGTTTCATCAGGAGTCTTTGTTTCTGCTTCCTTACTGTTCATGAATAGTTTCCTTAGACGAAATATTGTAAATAATAATGTATGATGGTATCTTGTGGAACCATTAAAATATTATATGGATGGGAGACTCGGAACAAAAATTCCTTCCTTTCTAGGTTAGTAATTGAATCAAAGAAACCAGTTTCAGATGTTTTTATGTTTTCTTTATTTTGGGTTTCAATATTGGAAAAATCATCGGATATGCTTACAGCTTCCTGGTGGGTAAGTGTTTGGGAATTTTATATGTTTTTCCACAAAACTATTCATTAAGTGTGAGTTTTGATTTTTGAAGTTAACTTAATTATAATAGAACATGATTTCTGTTTTAAATTGAAAATTTATTTCTATTTTTTTTATAAACAGTTGCAATGGTAAATATTTTTTTATTACTGAAGTTCTTATGTTTAGATAACAGAACATGTGTTCTGTTGCAGTCTGTTTAGTTCATATACCAAACATGTATTCTATTTTGATTAATGTGTTTCCAAATAAAATTTCAATTGCAACTATTGAATAATAGTTCATGTCTAGAAATATGTTAATTACATGAAATAATTTCGGTGACCTATACATGAATGTGACTTATTCCAATATGAAAATTCAAGAAAATCACTTTTATGTTTCAGTAAATTTGTGGTAATGATATGTTACTCATCTAAATTTTTTAACATTTTTTTTCTGTTCATCACAAATCAATAGGTTTTGGATAGATCTGTGGATTGTGGTTCTAGGTTTGTAACAGGAAAAAATGGGAACGAACCTATCTCCCGCAAGCCTACAGATCAATGTCAAACCTATGGCTTTCTCCAATTTTGTATTTGTTAGGATTTTGTATCAAGGGTAATGTATTCCTCTTTTTCAAACCTGGGCATCTCTACTTCTTTTCCTGGGTATATTGTGTCTTCCAGGGACATGTCTATTCATAACAACCATCCATGGTGTGTTTTGGTTGTGTTCAACATAGGTTGTTTGGTAGTATAAACTATTTTCTTCATACCTTGTCTTCAGAATCATTGATTGATTTTAGTAGTGGTAAGTCGGTCTAGCTTTACTTTCAATCATCCAGTTATATTAAGGATAATGGTCCAGAATCCTCAAAACAACACATTTTATAGGTCTTAATAGTCCCAATCATGATTTTCCTCTGTTCTTGAGTCCATTTCTATATTCATGTCGCAGTTGTTCTGAGCAGAAATGACTTTTCATTTTCTGGTACCTGTTGCCCAGCAATTTGGAAGACATATTGATGAAAGTGAGCAGAAATGAGTCTGCATTTTCAGGTATCAAGGGATCATTTTGTTCTGTTTTTTTTAGTTTTTGTATTCTTTTTTAGAATTCGATCATGCTATAATTTATTATTTACTTCTACCAATAAGATGTCACACATTTGTATATATCATATCCAACACATCCATTATCTATACCCATTATATAGAATATTTGTCTCTTTACATTTATTTTCTGGGTCTTCTGTAAATAACCCATTGCATTAGCTTGATCTTTGTGATGGATTTATCTTATGCTTCTAACTGTTATTGTTATCATCAATAATTATTTTGTTTCTTTTCGTATTTCTTATGTGTGGATAATGAGGGACTATTATGCTAATCCCTAGAGATATCATGTTCTTCATCCTTTGAATTTTCATTCGATAACATTTGATGAGATATTCTTTACACGCAGAATATTATTTTTCCTATTTCATCTAGGGATATTAACTTTTGTGATGTATTTTTTCTGGAATACCTATCCTGCCATATGTATCTTCATTATTTTCATGATGGTTTTGGTTTCACCATATCTATGCTATTAAATTTTTTCAAGAGATTCTTTGAGACTCATTTCTAAGACTTCTGTTTAATGATCGATGTATATACTCTCATTGATGGTTATTTATGTTGGTTTTGGTGGAAAAGAAGACAAATATGGTTTTCAATTTATGTCAGACAGTGGTGAGAATACAATTGGGTATGAAGAGATTCAATTCAATATTATGTTTTCTTAAAATATGATGAATTTATGTTACTTTTTGCATGTAACTGTCGCTTTTGCCTTTTCTTTTTTCACATTTTCATTTACATCATCTATTAGTTGAACTTTATTTATGTTAGAATTAGTAGTTTAATAGCCTATAAACATATTGAACCCTATTTTTAATAAGGAATATAATAAATCATTTCTATCCTTCATATCTATTTGAATATTTCTTCAGTAATTTAGATATCATGCATAAATTTTATCTATCATATTGAATCCAAATTTAATATAATTTAGAACATAGATCTCTATAGAATTAATGTGAGGTATTATTCATTATTTTTAAGAGGGATTAACTTTACTATCACTTGATGGAATTACATTACTGTTAATATAAATATGTAAAAATATACCAGAAAATTGAGATATAAGATACATTACTGTTAATATAATTATGTAAATATATACCAAAAAATTGAGATAAAAGATATTCACCCTTTAACTGTATTCTCCAGCAACAATGCTAAATTTTTCTCCAGCAACAATGCTAAATTATTGGGTTTGGGATTCTCAAGGAAGAATTACAGAATTTGTAACAACAAATGAGGTAGTAGTAAAATCTGGGGTAGTTTTGATTGATTCCAAGGAAACCTGCATGTTATATCTATTTTCTTAGGATCGTCTGTCAAACTTATAGAAGGAATATTGTCCAATATTTCTCAATATCTTCATCCAATATCTGTTGGTGATCATCTCCTCAACTTCATTTTCTTGGTCTGTGATTTTACTATAGGGAAATACTAGTTCTATATGTTTTCAACAAGCATTACTATCTTACTACCTCGTAATGAAGGGATCAGGAGTTTTTGAAGCAGATTTCAGTTTCACCCTTTCTTACAGCCTCTATATGTGTCCATATACATTACTTTCTTCCTACCTCTTTATGTGTTCAGCTGAATTTTCATGATTTTTGATGATTTTTTAATCATCAACCCTATGAAATATGATGATTCTGTAAACATGCTCCCTGGGGATGGCATGAGCAGCAACATATATAAGGTCATATGAGTTTTACTTAACAATTGGTATACCTAATGTTTGGCATATATTTTAATATATATATTTTTTGTTTTTCAGGAAATCTGGGGATGCATCTATTTTGAACAGAGGAAATTCCATCCTTTTTAATATAAAAACACACACCAATAATTAGGTATTCTATAAATTCTACTATTCTGTAAATGCCATCCTTTTTGAAGAAATGAAATTCCATCCTTTCAAGTAGTGGGATAAGGGGGTTATGCTTTACATTTTCTTTATATTTATGGATTTCTTTGGGTTTTCATGTTACTGTTATGTGTTCCCTCTCCTGTAACACATTATATGGATGTATCCTATATCATCTCAATGGCCTCTCTATGTTGCTGGCGGTACTCACATCTTTTATGATCTTTTATGAAAACTTTGAGCTAGGGTTAATCAATGGTTTTCTTTGATACATGTATATGTGTTCAATAAGAATTACTATCTTCTTGCCTCTTTTAATACAGGGATTAGAATGTTTTGAAGTATATTTGAGTTTCACTTTTTCTTACAGCCACTATGTGTTCAAATACATTTTTTTCTTCCTACCTCTTTATGTGTTCATCTTAATTTTTATGATATTAGATGATTCTGTAAACATCCAACCTATGAAATATGATGATTCTGTAAACATGCACCCTGAGAATGGCATGAGAAGCAATATATATATAGACATATGAGTTTTACTTAATGATTGGTATGCCTAATGTTTGGAATATATATTAATACATATTTTTTGTTTTTCAGGAAATCTGGGGATACTGCAATTTTGTACAGAGGAAATTCCATCCTTTTTAATATCTAACACACCAATCTTTAGGTATTCTATAAATTCTACTCACTTCCACATATATCTCTAAAATGGTGATCATTTCCACGATGCATTTTAATCATCCTTTTGGAACCATGCATATTTTGTTTAAGTACATTCTCATGTAAGACATACTATTAATTTGTATATGATAGAATGATTTAAATTTCTATTTCATATAATAATTCTTATTTGAATCTACAAACGGGTGTTATGCAGCCTATGGTCGCCGGTTTTCATTGTAGGATTCAAAATGTAAATTTCAACTTTTATTTTTGTTTCTAATTTATTCTTTCAGGTTAACATTCATTTTTTTGATTCTATAAATTCATGTATTCTTATTTTAAACATTTTTTTATGAAGAAAAATCTTCCAGGCATTTTGAAATTGGATATTTGTACAGTGACATAATTGATATGTGACATTAATACTTATGTTGTATGTTTTGAAATTTAAAAGTCCATTTGAATGTTCTTTTCATCTCCAATGGAATATTATTAAGTTTATACTAATTTTGTATAATAATTCTTTCATGTTCTTTTCATAATATCTCAGTGACATTAATACTTATGTTATTTCATTCATGTTTGTTTTTCAATGTACTTCTCTAATTACTGTCCATTTTTTCTTTTTATTCATGTATTTGAATTTGGATACTTATAAATTCAGGTATTCTTATTTTAAACATTCTTTAATGTTCTTTTCCTTTTATATTCTTCTATATGTTTTCTAGGTTTTCCTCATATTCTCCATCATGCATTTGTATGGTTTATTTTGTACATCGATGGTATACTTATGTTTTACTTATATATTCTCATATATTCTTCAATTTGTTTTCAATATTCTCTTATATATTCTCCTATGTTATTTTCTGTTACTTATTTTCCTATATTTTCAATTCTCTATGTTTTTTCCAATTATAGTTCAATATTAATTATCACTATTGTTTTTCAATCTATTCAATATTCATGTTCTTTATTAACTTTGAAATATAGTTTTTTCTTCTTGAAATTAAGCATTGAACGTATTTCCGTGCGAATTCATGGGTAAGTACTAGTTATATATACTTTTGTATATGTATATATATTCAAATATTTTTTTGATGTAAAAAATGGTTTAATATTGTTTTAAATAAAATGGATAAAAATTATTTATATATGATTTATATATTTATTGTTAAATACATTTTGAAAATATGCTTATATATTTTATATTTTGATATAAATTATATATATATATATATATATATTTATATGTATATATATATATATTGTTTTAGATATTTACATATAATTGTATGTTTAGATATAAGTTTTTTATAATGCGTTTAAAAATATTTATTGTAAATACGTTTATATATATTTAATGATAATGATATATTTATAAAAATACATTTATATATGTATTTACATAATATTGACACACACACACAGACACTCACATATTTACACACACACACACTTTTATATTTCGCACATAAACGCACAAATATTTTCATATATGTATTTATTTACATATATTAGAATATACACATAAGAATATTTTTTTTATTTCCACACGCATATTTATATATAAATATTACTTCTATAAGTGTGTGTATATATATATTAATTCATTTTTATAATGTAAATAAAACAGATAATTATTTATTTTAAACAAAATGAATAATAAATATTTATTTCCAACTGGTTTATATATTTAAAAATACATTTTTATTTAAATATTTTTAAACATTTATATTTATAATAGATTTATTATATGTAATTATAAGAAAATATCTCTATATTTAATTATTAATAAAACTATAATATGAAAAATGATAAAATTTTAAAACCATAATATCTATATGAATGTTAGAATTTAGAATAAATTCAGTTTTCACTAAAAAAGGATAAGAAGACCCAATTAAACAAAGTTGAAATCCCATCGAATAATAAAAAAATGGGCATCCCAACTAAAAACTCAGTTTCAGAATCCTTCCGAGCATTTTGACGTAAAAAAAGGCCACGGTCCCATCATTTGACATAACATAGATCTCTTCGCAGGATTCGATTTGATATGTGGTAGAGCTTAAATGGACACCCAGATCAAAAGTTATGGTCATTTGAAGTTCATGTAATGTTTTCAACTTATCTTAGTTCCTTCATTAATTTATTAAATTTTTTATGTCATCCAATCATTATTAAATGACCATTAATCAATAATAATTAAAAATTTATTAATTAATATTATTTTTAATTATTTTATAATTCATTTTAACTAAATATATTATATATTTAGTGTCAATGCATACTTAGTCTTATATAAACAATATTTAATAAAATATATTTTATTTATATCAATATAAATATATTTATATATAATTTTTAATGAAATATAATTTTTTATGAAATATATCCTTTATCTGTGCTAAAAAATGTTGCCAAAGCTTCCCTTTATCAATGAGAAAAAAATAACCAATACAATGCACCCTTTATTAGTGCTTTCTTTAGCACTAATAAATAAAACCCCTTTATCATCACTTTTAGCTAGAATTGATAAAGGATAACATTGAATTTCACATAATCTATAGTAGTTCTTCCTTGTTTTTTTATGCATCGCGATGCTTCCTTTTCTTTAAATTGTTCCAACTGGTTTTTAGAATGCCTGATGTAGAAAATATGAATAAAATATGATGAATTGATAAGATGAGTGATATGAAATTAAAATAAACCATGAATTTGGTTGAATATGAATTTATGATGAACTACTATAAGATTAATAATTATTGATGAACTTGGTTTCTTGTGTGCTTGCACAAGTATTAACTTTTAGTCCTTGTAGTGGTAGCTAGACTATCATAAGGTACATTATCTAGATCAATTCGGTGGTGGGTAGTTTCACATAGTGTGGTTTTGTGTTATATATATTCTTATTTTCTTTGATTTATTACAAAACCCACCCGAGTCGGTAGGGAAACAGACACCCAAATGTTTTGGGGGCTATTTTTCCCAACATCCGAGTTTGGTAAGGAAATGAATGACTAAGTTATTCCTCCCCCCTCTATCTTTGGTTGTAGTATCATAGATGGTCATACCTAGTTTTTTATGGCTTGAGGTGTAGGGTATGGTATCCCTGAGCTGTGATGGATCTTAGTTTCACTATGTAGGTTACGGGCATAGTAGAAGCACCATTGGAGGGTGTTTAAACTAAAAATAATAATTTAGAGTTCTATGAAACCCCATGACATGATCTTTCACATTAAATTTATAATTAATTTATTTAAATCTGGAATAAAAAATTACCCCATCTTAGGATCCTTTCTTCTATAAAGATATTGATCTTTTAAAAAACCCTTTTAGATTACCTTCATTACACTTTAAGTATACAAGTGTAGAGTCACTCTAGTAGTGATCCACATGTACTCCTTTGATGTTCAAGAAACACCAATTTATTTTTGGGTGCTATCATGTTAAATCAGTTGTATTTCATTTTTCATCTTGATCACTCTAATTTACTTCAGGCTTGGAGTAGTTATTCTCTTTCTTGAGGGGAATAGAGGAAAAATTAAAGAGAGAGATAGAGAGAGATAAGTCTATTGTGCACAATGATTCCCTATTATCAATTTTTGATTAACCCAACACAATAGACATAACCATCTATTTATAGGTCTATGGTTTAGATTAAAATATTATTTAATTACACACCAACCATTAAATAATATAATAATATTTAATAAAATCCATCCAAAAATAATAATAATAATAATATTTTATGGCATGTGCACTAACTTGTGTAATAATAAATATTATTTTATTGGCTTGTAAATAAATATTTACCACTGGTCTTGGTCTTGGTCTGTTTGAACTCCTTAACATTTATTGAATATCTTAATAAATATTTAATAAGATTTTTCATTCATAAATAAATATTTTAGATTGATAAAAAATGAATAAAATTATTCCTTAGTCTTAAGAAAATATTTCTTCCATTAATTAAATTCAAATTAAATTTAATCGAGATCAATGAAAATGCTTAGTGTGTGACCCACAGAGATTCTTTCTCCTCAGAATTAGGCGGGATCACCTAATTATAATATTTTTATCTAGAAACTAGTCAAAAAACCCTATAGAAAGAACTTAATTCCGAAACATCGATAACCTCATATGAACACTTACTGTGTAATATAATCCTTTTTTTACAATATCTCATCAAATAGGTTTCACATACATGTCATCAACCTATGTGTTTGATACATATTTATTTGACTATCTAAGATAAACACTTTTTTGCACCATGGAAATGTAATTTAATGAAAAAGTTCTATTCCAATCAATTGGACAAGATATAATCTTCCGTAAATATAGAGTGAACAAATCCTTCCTTGACTTATCCATTAATAACATGTCATTCGTGAAAACCCCCAATATACCCTACTTACTGTCAACATATAGTATGATGATTTTGGCCAGTAAATCTAAGTACATGAGTCATGACATGTATCAATGATAATCTCAAAGCTAAGTACCATTACACACACTCACATATAGTAATATCTGATGACACCAAAATATGCAGAATTCTTACTGGCGAGTTTATTCTCATAATCTCTCACCTTGAAGATTACCAAGTGAAAACTTCATGAGAAGAAGCCTCATATTCTTATGAGTAATAACACCTAAAAATCACATTCTATGTGTCCCATCATAGAATATTATCCGACTGTAGAACTATATTTATGAATACTATTAGAACACTTTAAGGTTTTCATCATAGCAGGGAATTGTTACGACCTTATCAATGTGATAGATACCCTAGGACATTATTACATTAAAGGCATGTAGAAAAATGAAAAATATATAATAAGATGAAATATTAACATTCATATGATCTAATATACATGAAATCAAATTAAAAAATTTGGTCCTAGGAAACCAACTCTAAAAAACTCCCACTTTGACTATAACCAAATGCCTATGACTTTCAGTATTCTAGACCTCACATGATAATCCTAGTTCTTATGATTCAAGTATTTTGTCAAGGGGTATTCCACATTGTCTTCTATGGAAATATTTCTCACTGAAACCTCAACTATCCAAGAAAAATCCCACAAAACATGACACTTTTGATGTATATGTCTCATCCATTAATTATAACTTGGATCTTTTTCAAGAGTCACCACTGAAGTATTATCACAATAGATTATGATTTGATCTTTACTACTTGGTATCACATCAAGATCTTGAATTAAGTTTGGTACTCATACTACTTATTTATCTACCTTAGAAGATGCAATATGCTTAGAATCTATAGTAGAATTTGTGACCACAACCTACTTTGAGATCTTCCGTATCACAACACCACCATTTAAAGTAATGATGTATCCCATTTTTGATTTCATATCATGTTGATTTTTTTAGAAACTAGAATCTATATATCCTCTGATGATTGGTTCCTCATCTTCTCTATATACTAGGAAAATTTCCTTACTACACCTCAAATACTTAAGGATAGTCTTGAATGCCATCTAATGGCAGTTGTGAGGGTCATCTTGATATCTTACTACTACACTTAATGTGTAGGATATATCTATCCTAGTACATAGAATATCAAACATGACTGAACCAATCAATAACGCATATAGAATCCTTACCATTATATTTCTTTACTCTTGTATATGAGGACATATTTTCCAAGAAAGATGAATTCTACATCACACTAGAAACAATCCCCTATTAGTTTGTACCATAATGAATCTCTATAGTATCTTATCAATATATATACCTTGAATTAGGCCGAGAAGTCTCTTAGATCTACCATGCTGAATCTTGATCCCAAGAATGTATGTCTCCTCACCTAAGTCCTTCATAAAGAAACATTTATTCAACCAGGTTTGACAAACTGTAAGATTGGTATTTCATTTCAAATAAGTAATATGTCATTAACACATACTATTAAGAAAATGACCGCACCCCCACTAAATCATTTATAGACATAAGGCTCACATTCATTCTTTATGAAACCAAATTCCATTATAGCCTCAAAAAATTTGAATGCTCTATGACCTAGATTCTCTCTTTAATCCATAATAGATTTTTTTTTCTATTTTCATTTCTTATCAGTATCATTTTGAATCACAAACCCTTAATGTTGTATCATATAAAAATATATTTGAAGGTCCATATTAAATAAGGCTATTTGGAAATATATTTTACAAATCTTATAGTCTTGAAAGATAAAAATAAAAAGTACAATTCTGATGGATTTTAACATGGAAGCTAGTGAAAATCTTTCACCATAGGCTATGCCTTGAAACTATTTAAAACCTTTTGAAAGCAGTCATTATTTATAGGTAATCAATTATCCATCCATGTCCAATTTATTCATGAATACCCATTTACAACCAATGGGATTTATCTCAACTGGAGGATCTACCAAAATCCAAACTTAGTTTTGGTATATATAATCCATTTTAGAATTCATATATTCTTACCAATTGGAAACATATGTGCCACTTACTACTTCCTTATAGTTTATAGGATCATTATTATCAACCAATAATGATTCACTATATTCAATGACTAGAAAACCATACTGTTCAATTTTTCTAACCTCTCTTGTACTCCTATATAGTACTTGGGTCTCTGGAACTTCTTCTTTTTCCATGGGGATTTGTGGAATCTATTCATATGCCAAACCTTGTGTAACTTGAGCCTCAAATTCACCAAAGTATTCCTCACTCCCACTATCTATTTTATAGATGTTCTCCCTCTCAAGGAATATGAAATTTCAAATCACTATTACCTTTTTGATTAAGGGGTCTTATAGGTAATATCCCCTTGTTTCCTTATGGTATCCTCTAAAGATACGCTTTTTCCTTGGGGTTTAAGTTTGTTACCTAAAGAGGACTTAACAAATGCTTCACCACCCCTCACATGTAAGTTAAATAAAATGGTTTTTCTTCCACTAATTTTCATATAGAATTCCATTTATTGATTTAGTTTGTACTTGGTTTAGTATGTGTGATTCAGTCTATAAAGTGTATCCCCAAAAGGATAATGTAAGACTCACACGAATCATCACTGATCTTGCCCTGTATAACAAGATATGGTTACTCATTTAACTTACACCATTACAATAAGGCCTAAAAGGAGGAGTGAGTTGAGATATAATCCCAAAATTCTGTAAATAATCAATGAAGTCTTGATTAACATATTATCCACCATAGTTTGAGTAAAGTTTTTTAATCTTCATACTAAGTCGGTCCTCAAATTAATTCTTTTATTCCTTGAATTTATAAAAGGAATCCGACTTATACCTTATTAAGTAGACATATACATATCTAATAAAACCATCATTAAAAGTTGTGATGTATGATTACCCACCCCTTAATTAAATAGGAAATGGTCCACACACATTGGTATAAACTAATTAAATAATCTCCTTATCCCTTTCACTTTTCCTACTAAATGGAGCTTTGATAAAATTTCCTTATAATCATGCATGATATAAACCAAGTGATTTTAGTTTAAAAGAATATAAATATCTATCTTGGTGAAAGTTAGTGATTTTTTTTTCATTTTCATGACCTAATCAATGATTCCAAAGTTGGGTATGGAAGGATTCATGTGAACTAATTTATTATCGATCTCTATTACTTGTTTTTCATAATATAACACATAAATACCCTTATTTAAATGAGAATTACCATAAAAAATTATATATTTATAAAATAAAAAACATTTATTTATCAATTTGAAAATAAATCCATCTGTATTTAGTTTGGATATAGAAATAATGTTTTAAGTAATGGATGAGACATAATAACACTCTTTAAAAACCTAGATAGTTCTAGTTTTTAATGTAAGGTGGTAGTTTCTAATATCTATAGCTGCAAGTTTAGCTCTATTGGTTTCTCGTAGATCTATATCCCATTGGTCAATCTTTCTAAATATACTTGGTTATTGTATTTGAATACATATGTGAGCACCACAATCTATTTATAATAATAATTTTTTAGAAATAGATAAATTGAACTTGATAAAAAATACACTTGAAGCTTCCCCTTTCTTCTTTACCCGGGTCTATTTTTTATTCTAGTGGCCCTTATTTCCACAAGAAAAATTGAAAACATAATGTTCCCCATATTTACCCTTAATATTAATCTTATTAGAAGAGTATTACAAATAATATTTAGCCTTGGGGATCTTTACTATGACTTTCAGTTTGTTCACTATAAATACAGAAGGATTTTACCGCTTTGTCTCCTTATCTACTTGGATATGTAGAGTAAGTAGATTTAGAAGATACTTATGAATGTTTTTCATATTAAAATTTACAAAAAAGATGAATAATCTCTAATTGATTGTTGTAAGAATGAGATCAGTGCAAATTTGTTCAGGGAGTTTAAACCCTAGAACCTCTAGGTGCTCAATGTATATAATGAGATTTACTATGTGAGTCCCGACTAGTGATCCCCCTCCACTATTTCTTAGAAAAAGATCCTTGGATATCTCAAACTGCTTATATATATATATATATATATATCCTGATATAGGCCATTGTTATTATTGATCATGCTATAATCATACATGTTTTAATGAGACTTCATGAGTTCACTAGACATAGATGATAACATCACACATTGAACACCGATCACACTATTCAATTTTTTTCATTGACAAGGAACTCTTTATCACTCACCTCTTTGGCAAGAAAATCAGAAATTGAGGATTCTAGCATGTAAGATTTCCATTCATGGTGAAACACAACCCAAAGGTGTATGAAACACCCCTAGAAGTTACTATCAGTGAGGAGATGGTGTTTCCCTATTATAGATCATATGGATAATTTGGATTTAAAACATTTCATTTTATAAAATTATAAAATAGAAAATTATTAATACCTTTCTTGATTAAAAATTTTGTGATAAATAATAAAAATATTTTGGGTTAAATCTCCAACTATTTTATATGTCCTAATACCCCTCACCATTAAACTCAAAATTTCTAGTTTGTTGGACATTCTGGTGGAAAGTATCCATACAACCCTTCACATAACCCCAACAAGGGTAGGTAAATCTACTTGAAGGTGTTTAGATAGAAAAGTATTTGCTGAATGTGGGCTTGTAGCTCCTTCATCTATTGAGTAGATTCCCCAATCCAGAAATCATGACTTGTATTTTTTCAATACTTACCTCTAAATTAAACCAAGTCTAGAAAGGGATACTCCTCTTGATGTAAAATAGTTAAGTTAACCAAAAACCTTCATAATAAATCCCCTTATAAAATTATGTTTTCCAACAAGGGTTGGTCAAACACTTGGTTCTATTTAGTTTCATTCCTAATTAGGTAATGGGAGGCCATGTATGACTTAATATTTAGTTGAGAGATTTTATTTTATTATGCATAAATTTCATCGTGTTTTATCCTTTACATGACTTATTAATTTTAAGTGTATTTTACTTAATTAATTAACCATGTTGGATAAAACATTTACACATAATCAATTTATTTAAATTCCAACATTTCACATTTATTAATTTATTTATGTTATATATGTCTTGTATCCATAAAATATATAATGTTTAATAAATAAATAAATAAATAAATAAATAAATAAATAAATAAATAAATAAATAAATAAATAAATAAATAAATAAATAAATAAATAATAAATTAATTGATTGGGAGCTTATATAATGGTTGATTTATTGAGCTAACAATAAATCCACATATGACATAGGGGAAAAACTCATTATTCCAATCTTAGCATGAATTAAATCATTTCACCCATCCACATATGTATAACCTGGGTTGGCATCCTTATGGTTATGTTTTAAACTACCTCAATGCACCTTGGGATACTCCATTAATTACAAGTATTTATAACTCAAACATAGGTGAGTGGAACCAAATTATTAGTTAATGGGGATTTCATAAATGACCATGGACACACGAGTCCTACATAATATTTTAGGGAGGAATGACACCCAATCCATCAAATTTAATTTAATATTAATTAACTAAAACCCATACAAAAAATTAAATTAAAACAACCAACACACACATAGGTCTTGGTCAAGCTCATGAATGGTTATATATGAAACATATACACAAAAGTAAACTGAAAAAAATTCATTTTTATTAAGATATATGCACTTGCATTAATTAATTAATTAATCAACTTTCATCTTAATGACCATCTGAATTCATTTAGAGATACAAATAATTCAATTAATTCATGGAAAATAAATAGTAGAACCAATAATTAAAAATTATTATAATAAATTAACTAATAATTTTTAAATTCTTCAAAACCATTATTAAATTATCAAACACAAACGGTTACAATCAATAAAATATGGGTTTAATGTTTCAATGATTAATTTAATGTAATTTAATTCCATTGTTAATTAGGAGAC
This sequence comes from Viscum album, assembly GCA_963277665.1. Classification (NCBI taxonomy): domain Eukaryota; kingdom Viridiplantae; phylum Streptophyta; class Magnoliopsida; order Santalales; family Viscaceae; genus Viscum; species Viscum album. Next base: position 1,266,020,680 of record OY728143.1, on the reverse strand, counting down.
TGCATGGTGTGTATTTATGAGTTACACTCTATGTTTCATGTTCCTAGGTTACATTATTGGAGCTTTGGTATGTAAATTATTCATTCTAAATGGTGTTTACTACCTATTAGACGTCATGTGTTCCACTTGTCATGTGTCCATGAAACCCACCAAAGGACTTGACGTGTTCATCGAATGCAGATCTACACAACTTGTACAAGCCTTCTACATGCCTTGTATATCACTTATTGTCTTTCCTATTATCTCAATGAATAGATAGACATGTACTTAATAAATGGAAATTAATGAGTTACACACCATATACACCGGTTGTACATCATTTTCTCTATTAATGGAAGAAGTTGCCAGTCTCATGTGGTTTTGACCATGTATAATGACCACACAAGATGTGGGAGTTTCACTGCTAAACCCTATAGACTACACAACATATATTCTGGTTACAAACCATATAATCTAACATGTCATGTTCTAGGTTGGATCATTTTACATGTGGTGTGTAATAAATGCACCATGTGTAATCACTTCTCAGCATGTCATGTATCCCATGACACGACAAGGTGTTGTGTACTTGGGTACACGATGTGTACTCCATCTACATGCTGTATAATCTCATGATATCCTACCAAATTCATTGACACTTCATGATGGAATCTCCGATCATTTTTAATCTATTATTGGACATTATAAATTTTTAATCTTGAATGAAGAAACTAAAATTTCCAAAAAATGTTAATTTAAATCTGATTAAAGAAAGAATAATATGAAATGAAAAATTTAACCTCGATTTATCATAATGATAAAAAATAAAATATATAATTATAAATTTACCACTCTGATACCAATTATAGGTTTTGGGTGTATCGGAATCACCTTTGGTGGGCATTTAAATTAAAGTTTCTTTTAATTTATAATTTTTTGAAACCCTAAGAGAGGATATTTCACATTAAATTTATAATTAATTTATTTAGATCTATAAGAAATGATTACCTCATCTTATGATCCTTCTTTAATAATGATGTTGATCTTTCAAAAAAACCTTTCGTATTACCTTTGTTGTGCATTAAAGATTCAAGTGTAGAATCCCTCTAGAGTTAATCCACACATAAACCTTTGATCTCCAAAAAACTCCAATTTATTTCTAGGTGATAGCATGAAAAATAAATTATCTTGAATTTTTTGTCTTGATCTCTCCATGATCCTCCAGGGTTGAAGGATTTCTTATTTTTATTGAGAGGAAGAGAGGGGGAGTTCAAGAGAGAGAGAGAGAGAGGTCTGTTGAGTGCAATGATTATCTATTTCAATTTTCAATTAACCCTATTAAATAAACATAACCATATATTTATAAATCTAGGGTTTAGGTTTGAATATTATTTAATTGTTTACCGACCCTTAAATAATATAATAATATTTAATAAACCCCATTACAAAATACTAATAATATTATTATTATGTTTTGGCGTGAATACTAACTTGCACAATAATAAATATTATTTTACTGGATTGTAAATAAATACATATCACCAGACGTATTCATGGTTTGTTCAAAATCCTTAGTATTTATTGAATTCCCAAAAAAATATTTTATAAAATATTTCAATCATCAATAAATATTTGTGACCTATAAAACAAATATAAAATTATTCCCTAGTATTGAAAATAATATCTATTCTATTAATTAAATTAAAATTGCATTTCATTGAAATCAATAGAAACACTTAGTGTGTGGCCCTCTAAGATTATTTCTTATTGTCATTAGGTTGGATCACCTAAAGTAAAATATTACTATCTAGCAATGGGTCAAATCATCCAAAGAAAAGGAATTAATTACATAATTTTAAAAACCACATACAAATGATCACCATGTAATATAATCCCTTTGTCAAAATATCTCATCAAGAAGGTTCCACATCAATGTCCTCAACCTGTGTACTCAATACATCTTTCTTTGACTATTTGAAACAAACACATCATTGCACCATGTCAATATAATTTAATATGAAAGTTCTATTCCAATAAAAGGTAAGAGACATAATCTTTCATAAATATATAAGGAAATAATTCTTCCTCAACTTATACATTAATAACATGTCATTCATGACGCACCCAATTCACCCTACTTCCTTCCAACATATAGCATGATAGTTTTGGTCAGTAAATATAATTTCATGAGTTATGACATGTATAAATGATAATATTAATGTCCAAGTTCCATTACATATGATCATAGATAATAATATTTGATGAAAGAAAAACATGAAAAATTCATACTAGTGGGTATGTTCTCAAAATCTCATATCTTGGAGAATAATAAGTATAAAATTCATGATATGAAGCACAACCTACTTACGAGTACTCACACCTAACAGTCACATTCTATGTGCCCCATCATAAAATGTTATCTGATCGTATAATTGTATTAAATAATATCATCATATCACTTCAAGGTTCTCATAATAATGGGGAACTACTATGATCTTGTTAATGAAATAGATATCCTAGGACATTAATACATTAAAGTCATGTAGAATAATGAAAAATATGTAAAAATATATAATATTAATGTTAAAATGATCAAATATAAATGTAGTTAAAGTAAAAATAGTTGTTCATAGTACACCAACTCAAATACACTATACATTTATTCATGAGTTGTAATGGCTTGAGGTTATAAAAAATACTTATAATCCAGGTATAGTAGCCAAAAAAATTTATAGATGTATTGCGTATGAACTATAGTGGAATGAGGTTTAGTATATAATACACATTATATAATGGATTTGGATAGATAACTTGGTTATCATGAGGAGTATGTGGTTGTGCTAAATAGGGTAAAAGTTGATGTGTTAATGGGATTCATGGGATGCGGGGTTGATATGGCTACCCAGGAGGATGGATGATTATGGGAGGGATAAACACATGATGTAACCATTGAGGTAGGAGAGTGAAAAACTAGTTGGGAAGTGGTTTCATGGTAACCTTTATATATATATTCTCATTATTTTATTACCCACTTCATTGCATTATTTGGAGAGTGATCCATGATGAAGCTAGGAATGTAGTTTACCTATTTTAGGTTGTGAGTTCATTTCTCTATATATTCACTAGGGATATAGTTATATTATCTCAAATTTACATGAGAGATTTCTAGGAGGATCTGAATAAGTATACATGTTATACTCACCCTAAATATATATATATATACATTAACTATTTTTTGGTCCATCAGAGGGAGTTATAACTAGTATAAAAAATAGATTTCATGTAAGAGTTTAAATGTCAAATTATAAAAACCAACATTAAATAAAATTTATTAAATAAGTTATTTTAAAATCCAATCTTAACACTTGAGTTTTTTAAATAATTTTTTTATAATCGATGTAAAAAAAGTTTTAAATTTACTTTCAAATAACTGACATAACAACTATAAGATAAAGGAGCTTTAATATTGGTTATTCATATAACTGAGGTTAAGAAGTAAATAATTACATCATTAACCAATGATGTTTTAATTTTTTTTGAAACATGCCTTTGAACATTTAAAACCCTGCTAAAAAATTATATAACCAGGAAATATATTTTAAAGACATCTATATAAGTTATCATCCTTTATTTTGTTTTTACTATTTTGGATCTAATCATCCTTAATTCTATAATTTATTTCCACCGGTTCATCATTCATCAAATTTTCAATGGTAAAAATCATTATTATATTTTTATTTGTTTTTTATTATTAGATTTCATAAATGATATAAATTTTGATTATTTTTTATGATGAAGAATTATTCTTATGATTGTGATCAAAAAATGAAACTTTTGCATGAGATTAATCATTCCTAGTCTAAAATTCCTCCCCAACGACCATTTTTGTTACATCATGAGTTATTTATTCAAAGGAAAATGAAAAAGGACATCTCCACAATTATGAAATAGAATTTAAAGATTTAATATATTATTTATTGTTTTTATTTGATTTCAAATTTTTCTATCTTATTTAACTATATTATCTACCAAGGGATTATTCTGTATTGAAGTATAAAAAAATTAAAACTTTCAACATTGGTTATTTTAAAAATTATGTCTAAAATTGATTATAACATAAGTTTTAATTGATAATTGAAATTATAATCTACCTTCGACATTGGTTATATAAATAACCAACCTCAAACATATTTTTTTTGAAAAAATAATTTTGACATCGATTATCGATAAACGATGTTAAACATATATTTACTCTATCACTTTCAATTAAGTTACTTACAAAACCATTGTAAAAAACAAAAATAATAATAATATGAAAACATGTTTCTGTGTAGTCTGGTAGAAGAGCTGAGAGATACTAGCTAGAGGATTTTTTATGAGTTTCTAAAGTTCATGCTCACTATCATAGGAGTGGATCATGGCTTATATACAGTTTATTTATTTTGTTCCACATTGTTTGGAATTATATTTAGGTGATGTGATTTTATAGATGGTTATTTATGCTATGGATTTGGATGTTTGATTATCATATTATCTCTTATATATAAATTTATACTGAGGTAAATTCCTCCCATGTGTGTGGATAAGATACCCTTGGTGCTAGTCATTAACCCATGATCGATTGAAGTAAATATTTAGAAGTCATTATCCTCATCTCTTAACTATCATCCCCATAGGGTTACCTTTTGAGGGAGAAGGTCATGACCAAGCACTATGAAATATTTTGGTCGAGAGATATGATGGAGCTAGGAGGTAGGCAATTATGAGTATTATATGAGTTGTTAGAGTAATGGTATCAATAAGACTTAGTACGTGACATAAATAAGGGATACCAACTAGGATACAGGTATTTAAGACCCCATGTGATCTGATGCAAGGAACTTGAATTTTATTGAACATACTAATCAAGGTGATCCTAATTGTGGGGTAGAGACTTATCATTGACAATGCCATCGTGGCCCACGAAGTGTTTCACTCTATGAAAACCCGATATGCTGTGAAAAGAGGTACTATGGCTTGGAAACTGGATGTGACCAAGGCCTATGATAGAGTGGAATGACACTTCCTCCGGGTCATTTTGACTAAGATGGGTTTCTACCCAAAATGGACTGATATGATCATGCAATGCGTTTCGTCTGTCTCCTTTCAGATCAACATTAATGGTGGACTCACCCAAGGCTTGTCACCCACCTGTGGACTTCATCAGGGAGATAACCTCTCCCCTTTCTCTTCATATTAGTGGCTGATGTATTTTCCAACCTCATTTCCTCAGCAGCATCCTCTAAAAAGATCCATGGGGAAATGGTTTGCCGGGCCAGCCCACCTATCTCGCACCTTTTCTTTGCAAATGACTGTCTGTTATTCTCTAGAGATACTGATAATGAATATATCGCTATCTACCATATGAACCGCCTTTATGAGAGGGCCTCAGGACAATAAATCAATCAAGGCAAGTCAGAAATCTCATTCAGTTCGGGTGTCTCACTGACCAAGAGAGAAGAGCTCTATCTTACTGTAGGCATTCAAATGGTTGAAAAACAAAAAAAGTACCTTGGGCTTCCAACGATAGTCAGCCAGTCAAAAAAATAAATCTTTTCCACTATGGTGGATGGAATTGAGAAAAAAATCCAAGGCTGGACTCTGAAAAGAATCTCCTAATCGGGTAAGGAAACACTCATCAAAGCCGCTCTTCAATCCATACCCAGCTATATTATGTCTCTGTTCAAACTTCCTGGTATGCTTGTGGACCAAATTCACTCCCATATTGCTAACTTATGGTGGGGTCACAATAACAGAAGAAACAAAATTGACTGGGTTGCTTGGAAGGTGCTTTGCACTCCTAAATCAGGTGGCGGAATGGGGTTTCGTGACCTCCACCTCTTTAATGATGCTCTTTTGGAAAAAACAGGGCTAGAAACTCATGATGCATCCTTCTTCTCTGTGTGCGAGGAATCTTCGTGCAAAATATTTCCCCCACTCAGACTTCCAGAACTCCTCTCTCGGCCCTCGCCCCATCTTTCTCTGGAGAAGTCTATGGGGATCTCGTCAGCTGCTTAATAAGGGTCTGGGATGGAGGGTTGGGGATGGAATGAAAGTTAATATTTGAACTGATCCCTGGATAATCGATAAAGATAGTATGCAGGTTACTTCACCTATCGTTCTGGGGTACGAGAACGCCACTGTTCACTGTATCTTCGACAATCATGGCACTGGGTGTTGCATGGATAAGATCAATTCATGGTTTAATGAAAGGTACAAAAGGATTATCCTTAGAATCCCCTGTATTAGGGATGCGGGGCAAGACTGCCTATTCTGGAGCAACGATTTTTCTGGATCCTACACGGTGAAGTCTGGGTATCAGCTCACATTTGATTCTCAGCTCAAGGAAAGAGGAGGGCTATGGAAAACCATTTGGAATCTTAATGTCCCCCCAAAAATCTGCTATTTCTGGTGGCAGATTTGCACTGGCATTCTTCCCACCATGGACTTTCTCGCTTTTTTCCATGTCACGAATGACACACAGTGTCCCCTCTGTTCGGAGGTGCTCGAATCCCCTCTGCATGCGATCATCTAGTGCCCAGGGGTGGAGGATATTTGGACTCCCTAGTGCTCTGTATAGCATCCCGCCTTTTTATAACATAAACTTTCATTACATTACACAAAACTAAGGATCTTTAAGGTTTAGTGTCTTGGAAACTAGGAACATAATACATGAAAACAACATAAAACATTCCTCTTAAACACTTGAAAGGCTTCTCCTTATGTTCATCCTAGGTTCATTACTGCATCTCATAACCTGGGGACACACATCAAAAGAAAGGGTGAGCAAAAGGCCCAGTAAGGGAAACAAGATGAACATTTTACATGTGAACTTGAGATACTTCAATAAGGACATGAAAAGAACTTTAAGGTATGAGAAAGAAATCATGAGGCATTTCATAATAAAAATAAAATTTTTCATAACTTGAAGATGTGGCTGCAACATTTAATATTGACAATCGTTTCGTTTCACCATGGTCCACCCCCAAGGTGTCATTAAAAATTACCAAGGTTATTCACCAAGGCGTCGTTAAAAATGGTCATCTCTAGAGATCAAGTCTTTACCCAATGCATTGGAGCGCTATCAGGGCGCACCATTAAATTTGTCTTTATTATCATGTGAGCCACATATATCATCATCAAACATTTCATAAATAACCCATATAGCATAAAATAAATGGGTTTCATTTCATAATCATAACGTTTTAAAAACTGCATTAAAGACATGATCTTTACGTCACTTTAAACCCACGGAAGGGGAGAGCGAGTTTTATGTATGTAAATCCCAGAATTTAAAATAGAACATTTTTGTATATATGTGAATAACCCTGTATAAATAAGAGCATTGAGTATTCACTTAATAACATGATGTAATTTTGAGAAAAAGAGAGAGACATTTTGAGACGAAAATTCTGCAGCATAACGACTATGTTACGAGGTTTTACAAGACATTAAAAAGAGAGGGAAAATGGGTCAAACATTCATAAATGACCCATAAAATAGTAGATGGACAGAATAAGAAGGATACATGATCATGGTAATGAAATTTCAAGGAAATACCATTTGAAATGAAAAAAATTGAAGAAAGACAAAAATTAGATTTCTCTTATGAAAGTTCGGCAGCCTAACGACGTTACTTAAACTTCAAACACAATGATTTGAAAAGATCAAATAGGGTCTATCATCATGTGAAAATAAGAGTTTAGTATGATAGATATAGAGATAATGACCCAACATAATTAAAAAGGAACTTGAAAGACTTGACATGAAAGTAGAACATTGAAAAGAATGAGAAGGGTGAAAGAATCCCCTAAAAATTCGGCAGCCTAACGGCGCCACTTAAAACTTCAAAATACTGAATTAAAGAGATCAAATGGGGTCTCTCATCATATGAACATAAGAGTCCAGTATGATAGATATAGATATCATACCCCAAAATAACAAAAAAGGAACTTGAAAGAATTGACATGAAATTAGAACTTCAAAACGAGAAGGGTGAAGAACCACTTAAAAATTCGGCAGCCTAACAGCGCCACTTAAAACTTCAAAATACTGAATTGAAGAGATAAAATGGGGTCTCTCATAATATGATCATAAAATATCAGTATGATAAATTTTGAGATCATACACCAACATAATAAAAATGAACTTAAAGACTTTACATGAAAATAGATCTTGAAAAATGAGAAGGGAGAAAGAGTCCGTTACAAAAATTTCGGCAGCCTAACGACGCCACTTAAAACTTCATAAAATGAAATAATGAGAGTAAGAGGGGATCTATCATTATATGAACATAAAAAGGGAAGTAAGAGGGGTATAAAATAACATCCTCCAACATAAGAACATGTAGCATAAAAGGAATGACATAAAAGAGATTACTTGAAATGAAAGAGAGAGGTCGGATCCCTTACCTTAAAACGTGACTCTTGAAACTCAAAGTTTTGGACCTTGAGGGCTTGGGGGCACCTTGGGAGGACTCCTTGGGAGGTAAGGAGACCAGAACTTCGTTGGGGGAGAGTTGGGAGTGAAAACCAAAGGAGGAATGGGTGGGTATTTATAGGGAAAGTGAGGGGACAAGGCATTAATGGCCAAGGGACACCTCATTAGTGGTTTTGGCAAAACCATGGGCTTGCCCATGGTATTTGCCCATGGTATTGGCCACTTGGGACACCTCATACCTTATCTTACTATTCACAATTCGACCATATTGAATATATACTTAATACATCATTTAATGATGTCATTAGACACCCGTAACTTAAAAACTGTATTTTCACTATTCATCGAAAATTCAACTTTTTCAGAATAATCCCAAAATTTCACCTTAACCAAATATCAATGCTCTGATTACAAATATGAACTCCATTTTATAAAAATAATTTTCTAAATATTTTTAATTTAATTTTTAAATAAAAACACTATTCACCAAAAATTCATTTTTTCAGAAAAAACCCCAAAAATTACCATAGCATAATATCGGTGCTCTGAGTTCAAAAATGAAATCCGTTTTATAAAAATAATTTTCTAAATATTTTTATTTAAATTTTTAATTAAAAAACACTATTCACCCGAAAAACTAATACTTGAATAGTAATTTATGAAACTGTTATTTAACCATTTTATTGAATCACATTACTTAATCAAGGTGCCTAGATTATATTAATACTTTCTTTAAGTGAGATTATTAATCCATTTGGTCACATTACTAATCCTAAGCGTAAAATCACTATTCATAATTTATTATTCATCAAAAATCAAGTTGATCTTATTAGACTCGAAATTTCGTAGTGAACATAATTGTAGAAGACCATTTTTTGAAAATCATTACACAATTTTATTTATTTAAGGTTTACATAAACATTTTTAAAATATCCTTTCTATAAAATTTATCAACAATATGCATACTATATTTATATTGACATTTGAAAATTCATAAACTTCATCATAAGAAGAAATCCAAATTTTTATTTAAAACAAAGGATTACACAAGGCAATCACGGTCTCCTTACATAGCCCCTTATCACACCAGCATAGGACCTAAGTGTAAGGTGTGCTAAGGTGAGAGAATCCGAGGGAGGCTCGGCCAACATCGCACGAGTCGTAATTTCTATTAGTTTGAACTTATCGCGAAGGCAATCCCATTCTAGCTTCACACAATGAAGTTCATCTTGGGTTTGGTCCAGAGCAAAGCCCAGTGGTGCTACCTCCTTCCCAAGTTCTGTTAGATGGGCTTCGATCGGTCCAAGACTACTGGGTGAGGCCATCGAATCTTCTTTCTATATTAATTAACCAAGATTGCTTGTATTTAGAAATAGTAATCAAAACATTTAGTTTCCAGCGGTCATATTGACCAATGGTCAAATAATAGTCAAAACCCAATAGTCTCATTTTTATTATACTCATGTTATCAAATGAAACATTTTTGTTGAGTATAAAAATAAAATAAAATAACACATAAAATTAGGAAATAAGATTTATTCAAAAATTTCGGGTCGTTACAATATTCCCCCCTTAAGAAATTGCGTCCTCGCAATTTTTAAAATTGGGTTTTGAAATTTCATTGAAAGTCCCACTTCGGAAAAGGAGTCAGTAAAACTATTACTTTAAAAGAAAGAAAGGGAAGTACAAAGGTCACCCAAGTTAACCCATACTAGGATTCCATGGAGGAAAACATGGACATGGAAGAAAAACAAAGGGTCAATTTATGGGGGAGAGTGATAGAGAACATGATTAGGAGAACGTTAACCATAAGAAAATCCCAAACTTATGATGTGTGTAAACGGTCTTTGATTACCAAGTAGGAAACGTAAACCAACAACGTTTTTGTTTCACATTCCTTTTCATAATTTTTAGGAATTCATTTACAACATTAAACAAAAACATAAGAAAATATACCTATCTTCATGTAGAGTTTCATCCTTTAATACGTTTCTACCCAAAACTAATCTTTTCTCTAAATTATGAGCATTCAAAACTACTTGGTCTCATCAAAACACAAGAATCGTCTTCATAATCCACAAAAGATTAACTATCTATTTCTTCTATCTTTAAACATCATCCCAAAAACAGAAAGGGTAAGGTAAAACAACTCTTCAAAAAGAAATAATCCCATAGGAATGGAAACTACTTTTAAATCTTCAAAGTTCCATGGTACTACCCAAAGTTCATCATAGTCCATTCCATAAATAACTGTCCTTAAAAATCCTCAAAATAAACCAAACTAAGATTGAAACCCAAATACAAGAATGATTTGATAACATAGTCTTACAAGGTAAACTTTATCATTCATCTCCAAACAACATCAACCACTCCTAACATCTTAAAAAAAAGTAACTAACCTAAACATATTTACCCCAAGATAGGTTAATAATTTCCATAAGTAACCTAAATTACTATAATTCCACCTTAAATTCATCGATTCATTAAAATATAAGTCAACCCTACTCTTCAATGCAAATACCGTAGTAATCTATTTACCTCGATCATATAGGGTCCCCAAAATAGTGAAAATCTTCCAAAATAATAATCATATTTTAATCCCCTAGCCATCCCTGTCATATTAATACGACAATCGTCGCATTTCCTATCAAATTGGTTGTTTGGACTTGTTCTTCCATTTCCCACCATTAACTATGAAGAGAAAGCGTAATTAGGGGCTTAAGTACATAGCCAATAATCATGAAAAGGAACTGAAAGCATATAAGGATAACTTGTAGAAGAAAAGTATACCCTAACTTGTGATCCCCTAGGTTCCCATTTGGGTTATCCATGATCATATATTCTTATGTGAATATTTATTTTATTTTATCTTTGTTCCTTTAACAATGGTTCATACTAAGCTTATGAATTTACCAAAGCATATCCCCCAGGAGTGTCGTAACCAAGAGTTCAGCAAGGCCCGTTGTCGTGTACCAGTTCCCGTTCGAGTCTAGCTCAAAGCGATGCTTTAGGGTTTTACCCCTATGTACATCTATGCCAGAGCCACCTCTACCTGCTCGTATCCAGACAGGGATGTATTTGCTTGGCAACCCCTTACTCAATACTCACCAAAATACCAGGAAGATTTCCTATTTTTTTTAACTTTTCTATAGGGTTCTTCCTAGAGTTTTCATATCCTAATTTCCACAAATAACTAAACCATACTTTGATACCAACTATAGCATCCCGCCTTTTTATAACATAAACTTTCATTACCTTACACAAAACTGAGGATCTTTAAGGTTTAGTGTCTTGGAAACTAGGAACATAATACATGAAAACAACATAAAACATTCCTCTTAAACACTTGAAAGGCTTCTCCTTATGTTCATCCTAGGTTCATTACTGCATCTCATAACCTGGGGACACACATCAAAAGAAAGGGTGAGCAAAAGGCCCAGTAAGGGAAACAAGATGAACATTTTACATGTGAACTTGAAATACTTCAATAAGGACATGAAAAGAACTTTAAGGTATGAGAAAGAAATCATGAGGCATTTCATAATAAAAATAACATTTTTCATAACTTGAAGATGTGGCTGCAACATTTAATATTGAAAATCGTTTTGTTTCACCAAGGTCCATCCCCAAGCTATCATTAAAAATTACCAAGGTTATTCACCAAGGCGTCTTTAAAAATGGTCATCTCTAGAGATTAAGTCTTTACCCAATGCATTGGAGCGCTATCAGGGCGCACCCTTAAATTTGTCTTTATTATCATGTGATCCACATATATCATCATAAAACATTTCATAAATAACCCATATAGCATAAAATAAATGGGTTTCATTTCATAATCATAACGTTTTAAAAACTGCATTAAAGACATGATCTTTACGTCACTTTAAACCCACGGAAGGGGAGAGCGAGTTTTATGTATGTAAATCCCAGAATTTAAAATAGAACATTTTTGTATATATGTGAATAAACCTGTAGAAATAAGAGCATTGAGTATTAACTTAATAATATGATGTAATTTTGAGAAAAAGAGAGAGACATTTTGAGACGAAAATTCTGCAGCATAACGGCTATATTACGAGGTTTTAGAAGACATTAAAAAGAGAGGGAAAATGGGTCAAACATTCATAAATGACCCATAAAATAGTAGATGGACAGAATAATAAGGATACATGATCATGGTAATGAAATTTCAAGTACATACCATTTGAAATGAAAAACATGGAAGAAAGACAAAAATTAGATTTCTCTTATGAAAGTTCGGCAGCCTAACGACGTTACTTAAACTTCAAACACAATGATTTGAAAAGATCAAATAGGGTCTCTCATCATGTGAACATAAGAGTTCAGTATGATAGATATATAGATAATTCCCCAACATAATTAAAAAGGAACTTGAAAGACTTGACATGAAAGTAGAACTTTGAAAAGAATGAGAAGGGTGAAAGAATCCCCTAAAAATTCGGCAGCCTAACGACGCCACTTAAAACTTCAAAATACTGAATTGAAGAGATCAAATGGGGTATCTAATCATATGAAAATAAGAGTCCATTATGATATATATAGAGATCATACCCCAACATAACAAAAAAGGAACTTGAAAGAATTGACATGAAAGTAGAACTTCAAAACGAGAAGGGTGAAGAACCACTTAAAAATTCGGCAGCCTAACGGCGCCACTTAAAACTTCAAAATACTGAATTGAAGTGATAAAATGGGGTCTCTCATCATATGATCATAAAATATCAGTATGATAAATTTAGAGATCATACCCCAACATAATAAAAATGAACTTAAAGACTTTACATGAGAATAGATCTTGAAAAATGAGAAGGGAGAAAGAGTCTGTTACAAAAATTTCGGCAGCCTAACGGCGCCACTTAAAAATTCATAAAACGAAATAATGAGAGTAAGAGGGGATCTCTCATTATATGAACATAAAAAGGGAAGTAAGAGGAGTATAAAATAACATCATCCAACATAAGAACATGTAGCATAAAAGGAATGACATAAAAGAGATTACTTGAAATGAAAGAGAGAGGTCGGATCCCTTACCTTAAAACGTGACTCTTGAAACTCAATGTTTTGGACCTTGAGGGCTTGGGGGCACCTTGGGAGGACTCCTTGGGAGGTAAGGAGACCAGAACTTCTTTGGGGGAGAGTTGGGAGTGAAAACCAAAGGAGGAATGGGTGGGTATTTATAGGGAAAGTGAGGGGACAAGGCATTAATGGCCAAGGGACACCTCATTAGTGGTTTTGGAAAAACCATGGGCTTGCCCATGGTATTTTCCCATGGTATTGTCCACTTGGGACACCTCATACCTTATCTTACTATTCACAATTCGACCATATTGAATATATACTTAATACATCATTTAATGATGTCATTAGACACCCGTAACTTAAAAACTGTATTTTCACTATTCATCGAAAATTCAACTTTCTCAGAATAATCCCAAAATTTCACCTTAACCAAATATCAACGCTCTGATTACAAATATGAACTCCATTTTATAAAAATAATTTTCTAAATATTTTTAATTTAATTTTTAAATAAAAACACTATTCACCGAAAATTCATTTTTTCAGAAAAAACCCCAAAAATTACCATAGCATAATATCGGTATTCTGAGTTCAAAAATGAAATCCGTTTTATAAAAATAATTTTCTAAATATTTTTAATTAAATTTTTAATTAAAAAACACTATTCACCCGAAAAACTAATACTTGAATAATAATTTATGAAACCGTTATTTAACCATTTTATTGAATCACATTACTTAATCAAGGTGCCTAGATTATATTAATACTTTCTTTAAGTGAGATTACTAATCCATTTGGTCACATTACTAATCCTAAGCGTAAAATCACTATTCATATTTTACTATTCATCAAAAATCAAGTTGATCTTATTAGACTCGAAATTTCGTAGTGAACATAATTGTAGAAGACCATTTTTTGAAAATCATTACACATTTTTATTTATTTAAGGTTTACATAAACATTTTTAAAATATCCTTTCTCTAAAATTTATCAAAAATATGCATACTATATTTATATGGACATTTGAAAATTCATAAACTTCATCATAAGAAGAAATCCAAATTTTTATTTAAAACAAAGGATTACACAAGGCAATCACGGTCTCCTTACATAGCCCCTTATCACACCAGCATAGGACCTAAGTGTAATGTGTGATAAGGTGAGAGAATCCGAGGGAGGCTCGACCAACATCGCACGAGTCGTAATTTCTATTAGTTTGAACTTCTCACAAAGGCGATCCCGTTCTAGCTTCACACGATGAAGTTCAGCTTGGGTTTGGTCCAGAGCAAAGCCCAGTGGTGCTACCTCCTTCCCAAGTTCTGTTAGATGGGCTTCGATCGGTCCAAGACTACTGGGTGAGGCCATCGAATCTTCTTTCTATATTAATTAACCAAGATTGCTTGTATTTAGAGATAGTAATCAAAACATTTAGTTTCCAGCGGTCATATTGACCAATGGTCAAATAATAGTCAAAACCCAACAGTCTCATTTTAATTATACTCATGTTATCAAATGAAACATTTTTGTTGAGTATAAAAATAAAATAAAATAACACATAAAATTAGGAAATAAGATTTATTCAAAAATTTCGGGTTGTTACACTCTGGGATGGAGCTTATGCTGGATTCAGCACCGGACCTCCCAATACTGCTAATGTTGTGGTCATCCTCCTTCTCTGCAGATAAAGTTGCTTCCCTGTGCATTGTGGCTTGGATCGTCCGGACTCGATGAAACGATTTCATCTTCAACCACATAGCAAAGCCTTCTAGTTTTTGGATTTAACGAACCACCTCATGGATTGAGGGGTGGAATCAGACATCTGACCGTCATGGGCTCTTTGACACTCACATAGCGGCCTCACGGTGGTGCCCACCCCCGGAAGGGATCCTCATGATTAACGTTGACGCATTGCTCTCCACAGATGGATTGGTTGGAATTGGACTGCTGGCCCGGAACCATCAAAGTCATATCATTGATGCCAAACATGAATTTCACTACGCTCTTTGGGAGCCCATTGTTGTTGAATCCTTCATTGTCCTTGCTGGGTTGACTTTTGCCAAAGATCTTGGATGGGAAACCATACACATTGAATCAGATTATCTCACCATCATCAACACTATCAGGAATAATGAGGGGGGCCTCCAATCTTTTGGACTCATAATATGGAAAATCCAGTCCCTCAGTCAAAGATTCACAGCATGCGCCTTTTCTTTCATCAAAAGGGAAGGAAATGAAGCATCCCATCACCTGGCATCTTTTAGATCTTCCGTCGTGAAACACCTATGGCTTTACCATTGGCCTTCTTGGTTGCATGAGATTGTAACTGCTGATTTTCATGATTAATATATCATTTTCATTTATAAAAAAAAATCAACCTTAAGTGGTATTTATCTGGGTTTAGTAGTCCCTAACATTTTTTATTTGGAATATATGGCTCCATGTTGATGTCTCCGTCAGATTTACACTGAATATGTTTAAAAAAAATGTACCAGTAGATCATATTAGAGTAGAGGATGGAAATGATGACACTTGGAGGAGGAAACTTCAAGATTTATAGTTCCAAATTATTCATAAGTAAGAGGGATCCATTTTGGATCATGAGACAAAGGATTCATTGGTGGAGGTTGAGACTACCTTCATTTTGATATGTGCTTAGAGAGGGCACTAGGTTTCATTGGCTATGATGATTCTACATAGGGAAGCATAGTAGTGGTGTATTTTATTCCTTAAGGATCATGAGTATTCAACTTATTCCTAGGAGTTATTCAGAGATCAATTTCAGACAGAGTTTCCTTCATTGACTATGAAGGAATCTTGTTGAATAGAGATGCTTTCCCTATAATAAGGGATTTATGAGTTCTATTATTGATATGTTGTGAGACCTTTGAGTTAACTTTTTTAAACTAAAATCCATCAATTGTTATCCCATTGAATTGAATTATAAATATTATCATCATTCTTTGATTGTGATCCCTTTTTATTGAATTATTAGAGTTTATAACATTATCTTTAATTGAAACCCACCTATTGAGTCACATGATCCAATTTGATATACCACTTTAACCTTTGATTACCAACCTAAACTAGAATTTCTTTTAGTGATGGTAAGATTATAGTATTTACTCAGTCCTGGTTGTGATGATTCAGTATGGGGGAGGAGTTTCTATTCTTATTTATGAATTTAAATTATTATACTCTTCTTTCAAAACTAGTGCTATAGATTTTGGTCTGGGAAAGGGGTTATTCTATGATTTCTCTTTTATATATTATGATCTTCTCTTGGTCCTGGTGTTGTGGGTTTTGGTAATGAGGAATGGATCACTGCATGCATTATCTATTATATATTAGTCTCTTCCCTCGGGCCTAGTGTTGTGGGTTTTGGTCCAGGGGAAGGGGGTGTTGTAGGTTTTTTCTTAAATTTATTTTATTCCTTCATATGGAAATATTATGTTATGATATCTTAGTTGTTATACCACTGTTTTACATAGAATATGATCAAATATAGATTGGAGTATTAGAAATATATTTAAAGATGAAATTAATAAAGGGATGGATTTTTTAATGTTAAGTGAGGCTTGATGAAATGATTAAGTGATATTAGAATAAATTTTTTTAAATGAATAGTAATGTAAAAATGATTTATATGATTATTAAAATGAGAATTATCATGGTGGTATTGTTTCTTTCATTATTTATGACATATGGTATGATGAAGTGATGTTTTTTTTCTTTATGTTTCTTGATATTTAATATTTTTTAACTATAAATATGATGAATTTAACATGTGTGATTTTTTTGGATATAAATATTGACCATGATTTCTGATTTCATGTGTTTCTTTGTGTTGAGTTTTTATTATAGCAAGAAAATTTCTTTAGAGGTATATGATGCGAGGGAATAACTTTTTCTAGAACCCTTTATTTTTCATTTCCTGGATGTTGTGAGTATCTCATTATGTTTCTCTATTAGTGTAAGGAGTCGGAAAAAATTTACATTGGTTATAAGTAATTATATATTTTTTAGTTTAAATTATATTTTGAAATATTTTCTAAGTGTGTTATATTATATATGGTTTGAAAATATTATGTTTTTATTAATTGTATTACATATAAATTATTTCTTATTTGTTACCTATATTTTTATGTATTGATTTAAATATAATATGCATTGATTTTTAAATAATATTTCACATAAAAATACATATTATTATATATATTATGTTATTTAAAAAATTTATAAAACATTTATGTTACAAAACATAATATATATATATATATACATATTATTTTGTTAATATTAATTTTTGAAATTCTAAATTGTTATGTATATATATTTTCAAGATTTTCAAATTTTTTTTATGAAATCATATATCCAAAAAAATAAAAATAAATTGTTTTAATAGTAAATTAAATAAAAAAATGTTTTATTTTAGTGAAAATGATGATCCAGAACCAAAACAGATAGTTAATGCCAGTTTGGGACCAAAAAATGGGAAATTTACAATAAAGGAACAAAAAATTAGTAATTTTAAAATGAAATTATATTCCACTTTATTCTAAAATAGAGTAGGTCCGTAACTGGAATTAAGGGCCTTTTTTGGTCTTTAACCGACACTGACCCTTGATTTTAATGTGAAATAGATATTCATTGGGTTAATTAGAGATAAAAATGTTTGGGTTAAAATGATAAAAATGTGTATATTGAATTGGATAGAGATAAATGTGTGTGATTATTAAAAATAGTAAATAAATAGATAAAATGAAATTTTATTAAAATCTTTTGAAAATGTTTCATGAAAACATTTTGAAAACATTTTGATTAAAAAATGAATTGTGAACTGATTAAAAAATGAGATGCTTTAAAAAAAGAAGAAAATAAAAGAATAATGTAATATATATATATATATATATTAATACCCTAATACTTTATGATTTATTTATTTTTAAATAAATTCAATCTCCTTGATATCTTGCAATGCACACAACACAATATTTAAATAAAACTTGATACTCTCTTAAAAGATTATTTAAATATGAACATTATAACATAACCATTAAATTTATGAGTATGAATAAAAATAACTATTTAAAATATATAATTTACACATTTTCATTGATTATATATTGATTATAATTAAAAATAAGAATAATTTTAAAGTAAAATAATTATTATCTAAAAAACTATATTTTTCAAAGATAATGGTTTCATTGCTTCTTGTGAACTTATAATGAAATTAATTTTTAAAAAATTTAGAAAAATTATTTGATAAAATAAAATTAATTTTTTGAATTATCGTATAAAAATTATTATAGGGTGAATTCTTTGTATTTTTATTAAAAGTTTCATTTTTTTATGAATAATGAAATGTACAATTGAAAATTGCCTTTTTTGTTTAAATTATTTACAAAGATAAATTATATTTTAAATTTTTTAAATTAAAGATTAGTTAAATTTTATTATATTCAAAAAAAATTAGGTTAATGGAATCAATTTTATATTAAATTTTGACATGAAAACCCTTTATACATATGAGAATTTTCTTTTTGGAAACCCCCTTTTTTATCGTGTCTGTGAGCATAATTTAAAATTGGATTCTGCGAATTTTGTGAATTTAAATTGTAAAAATGGATTCCATATTTGGAATGAGAATAATTTATATTATCTAATAATTTCAAATTATTTTTTTCTATTATTAACAGTAAATGAAATAAAAATTAATTATCATGATTAAGGTAAGCATAGATTTACCGGGGGTTAAAATAAGAAGATAAGGGTTTAAAATGACCTAAAACTTGTAAAAAATCTATTTATGGACATATTTAGACTCTATCATCTCTAAGGGATGATAATGAACCATCTTAGAGGATTTTTCATGATAAAAATGTTGTTGTAACTAATTAGTTTCAAAAATTACAAGTGTGTCCTCTCTCCACTAATAAAAAGACACCCATATCCTCCTCTATTCACAATTAAAAATCCATTACTCTTATAAAATACCAATCTAAATCACTTAATTATTCCTCTAAAAACATCCTATAGCTATTTTTTTATTATAAATCCATCCTAGTAGAGCTTTTAGTGCAAACCTAAAGAAGTTCCCTGAAGAAGACATAATGTTATTAAATGAGTGTCTTATTTTTATTTATTCTAACACCACCTTCAAATCTTGTTAAATCAAGATAATATAATAACATTAGTATAAAACATATATTGATATTTTATTATGTTAATTTAACAACATATATTCATCTCCGCTTCATGAACCGATGTAACCCGTTTTCCATAAACACCTATCATGGTTGGATATAATGATGGATTTAATGTTTATATATATAATATTTATTTATATAACTATAGTTTTGGAATTATTATATCACATATAACTCCTTAACTTTCATTCCATTTAAAATATGATAACATTTCTCATGTGTACGGCGGACTACCACCTCGCGAAGCGATGTGATTGTTTTTCACTTACAATTTATATGGATGGTAATAATGATAAATATAATGAATGTATGTGATGTATTTGAAATATTATAAATTATATAAAATTTATATATCATAAAATTCCTTACCCTTTTACATGTTTATATAATTATATTGTTGCTTGTGCGTATGTACGACCTACCGTCTCCATGAAGCGATGCGATTAATTTTTCATGAACAAGTTTTAAGTATGGTCATAATAATGTATACATTGAGTAAATATGATATTTATAGAATTATTATAATTATGCATATGATGTATTTATATGATATGTAAAAGAACCGTAACATTAATTACAAAACAAAGCTGAGAAAACAAGACAATTAACCCCCAAATCAATGAAAATAATGAAATATCATTAACATACGGGTTCTCATATATTATAAGAGGATCAAATATGATCATATAAATATGAGTCTGGGTATGGAATATGTAAAGACCCATAAATTTCAAGGATTTTTTTTTTCTTAATTTTCTTTCGAATTTTACAAGAGCGCAGCTTCTGACGGCGCCTGATTCCGAGGCCCGGTGTGCCCGGAATCAATTTCCGAAGTTTGGCTCGGGTACATTCAGTGAACGGACGAGCGGGTTTTTCTAACTTTTGAACTGGAGCCCGGAATCGAATTCTGAGGGCTCCGATGAAATCGCAGCGCCGGTATTCGCTTAGAAACGCCTCTTCCGGAGTTGCGTTTGCTCGGGTGTGGTTTTTAATTTTCGGGCTTAAAGTTAAGAAATAAAATAATTTTGCTACAACTTTATTTTATTTCGCTTAAGCCACTTGGAAGCCACTTGAAGCCACTTAAAGGCGGCTTGAACTGAGTTGAACTGGATAGGATGCTATCCAGAAATATCCTACCCCTTGGTAGGATATTTGTGAGGTGGGGCCCGCACGAGCCCCGCCGTTTCTTTCCGCTAAGAAACGCACCCGTGAAAACCCGTCTTAATGAAAGTCAACTGACGCGTTTCTTAAAATCTTAACAGACCATTTAATTGGGCTGTTTCTTTCGTAAATTAAATGAGCTGTTTCTTTCATTGAATTAATTCTACGAATTAATGGTTCGTTTCTTATCTTTTGAAATTCAAATGTTTAGTTGTGTAAATAAAATAAGGCTTAAGCTTATTTTATTTTGGGTTGAAACTTGTGGCGTGGAGAGGATTTGGAGGAAAGAGTTCTTCTTCGGCGAAGAACGCGAAGAACGCGAAGAACGCGAAGAACGCGAAGAACGCGAAGAACACGAAGAACGCCAAACCTGCGGAGATCGACGACGCGAAGCCTTGTACCGCGACGCCAACGGATCTCCCTTCGCGACGCTTCTTCCGCGACGATCCAACCCCGCGACAGCCTTCGATCGACAACAACCAAGGTAGGGGGTTGCGCTTCTTTTTATTTTCTTTTTGGATTTCAACAACAACATGGATTTAATTATTATTAATTAAATCCGTATGTTCTTGGTCCTCAGAGATCGTCGACGCGACGCCCTTCCGCGGTGTGACGATCACCTCCTTCCGCGACGGTCAATTCCGCGACGACCTCGCATCCGATAGCGACGACGAGGTAGGGATTTATTTTTGGGAATTACCCCCCTTTTCTTTTTATATTCCCGTAATTGTTTCTTTAAAAAGTTAAAGAACTGGATTTGTGAACAATTTTAAAATTTATTAAAATTGTTGTTTCCGTTCAAATAAGGAACCCGTTTTTATGAAACAATTTTATTTCATTAAAAAAATTGTTTCGGATATGCGTTCATGTGTTGAACTTTAATTTCTCCCGTTGTTTTTATCTAACGCGGAGGGTGTGGGTCAAACGAACACGGCCCGACAACCCTCCGCCGTTCTTCGTGATTTGCGGATTTGGCGGGCGATGACGGAACGTGCCGCAACAGATGTTTGATGATTCCGCAGTGAAGGACGAGTCCCGGGAGGAGCAGCGGCGCAGGCGGGAACAAAATCGGACCACCGGAGCGATCCCGGTGGCCCGCGGAACTCGCCGGCGGCGCGGGTCGCCGGGAGCGGCGGCGCCCCGGCGCACCGCCGCGACTCAGCGCGGCGGCGACGGCACCCGCGGACCCGCGGCCGCGCGGGTCCGGTGCCCTCGGACGTGGCTGAAGTCGCGTCCCGACTCAGTGCGACCCCACGCGGGGGGGTGGGGGGGGGGGGGCACCACCAGGCCGCGGGGGCGGTGCCCCGCGGCGCCTTGGCCGTTCGGCCGCTCGGCCGAACCGGGCCTGGCCGGACCGGACCGGGTCGGACCGGGTCGGCCCGGGCCCGGACCCCTGTCTTCGGACGGTTTTCGTTCAAACGCCCGTAACTTGAGCTACGAGCCTCCGAACGACGCGTCGTCAACGGCAACACGATCATTGGATCGAGACGGTCGTTTCAGTATACTATACTCAAGGTGCACCTTCCTTTTCGGGAGCCTACGTAGTTAAAACTCCGTAGTTAAGCGTGCTTGGCCTAGAGCAGTGATCAGGATGGGTGACCTCCTGGGAAGTTTCCCAGGGTGGGTGACCTCCTGGGAAGTTTCCCAGGGTGGGTGTGAGACGGAAAGGCCAATAACCAACAGACCGGGCGTCCGATTAACGCGCCGTCTATTTCGTTGAATTCCTCTAAGTGAGACAGATCTTTTGGCATACTCCGCCCGAGGTTTGGACGTAGGTGGAGTACGGTCGGGTTGGTTTTGCCTTAAAAACCAACCGGGACCCTGGGACGAAAAAGCCAATAACTCTCAGACCGGGCGTCCGATTGACGCGCCGTCTGCGACGTTGAGTTCCTGTTGTCGATACGGAACTTTTGGCATCCTCCGCCTGAGAATTGGATGCAGATGGATAGTGGCCGGGTTGGATCGCACCGAAATCCAACCGGGCCCCTGGAACGGAAAAGCTGATATCTTTCAAACTAGACGTCCGTTTGACGAACCGTCAGCGGTGTTGGTGATTACGTTGAGTAACGGTCCCTAAGAGTATACCCTATGGGAGTTCGGGGTACAGTTGAGATACGGACGTGATTGGTTTTGCTCACGAAACCAACCGGGCCCCTGGGACGAAAAGGCTAATAACTCACAGACCGGGCGTCCGATTGACGCGCCGTCTGTTGCGTTGAGACCCCTATGATGAGGCGGTCCTTGGAGATACTTCTTCGTGGGACCTTGAGATACTTGGAGTATCGACCAGTAGCTCGTGGAGCGGACCCTCCCGGAGACGAGCGTGCGGAGTACGGAGATCGTGTAGCCTGCTGAGACCTGACGACTGCTTGACCGACTCGACTTGGAGTAGGTCGACTAGCCCAGTGGACGGAGCGCCCGATATTTGGCGACAGACCCACGGCGGACGGAGCGCCCGATAGTTGGCCGCAAACCCGCGGTACTCGACAGGAGGAGTACCTCTGTAGGCTATTGGGGGGAGCGCCCGGTATTTGGCGACAGACCCACAGCGGACGGAGCGCCCGGTAGTTGGCCGCAGACTCGCGGTACTCGACAGGAGGAGTACCTCAGCAGTCTTAGGTTAGTGAGCAGTACCTCGGAGTCGTGACAGGACCACTGTACACTCTAGAGACGGAGCTCTTCAGCAGTTACGGTTTCGATAATGAAAATCCTGGTTTGAGCTGAGACTTTTGACCTTTGTGTTTCCTCATGATTGAGATGAGTTACTTGATAACTTAGGTATATGTATGGGCATATACCTGGGTAGTGGTTATCCGTTGATCTCATGATCCTTGTGTTTCCTCATGATTGAGATGAGTTACTTGATAACTTAGGTATATGTATGGGCATATACCTAAGTAGAGGTTATCTGTTGAGATCTTCTTTGTGGTTATCCTTGTTGGATTTAGTGAGACCTTGAGGGTCTCGGGGTCCCTACTGAGTATCGTTATACTCACCCCTGCACGGGCTATGCCCGCACCTCGTTGTGTTGGTTGCAGACGACATGCAGTGCTGACGGAGGCCGAGTGTTCGAGGACTGGACGGTACCCGGAGGTGGACTACACGACAAGTCAGTGTCCGGAGGTGGACTTCACGGCGAGACGACACTCGGAGGAGGTTGACGGACGAGAGCACTGCGGAGGCTATCTGTACCTACCCTTCAGGTATGATTCGTGGTGGACGATCCAGGAGCTGCGCCATCTGTACCTACCCTTCAGGTAGGATCCGAGGAGGACGACCCAGGAGCCGCTTCCGTCCCTCCAGCTGTTGTCTTTTTCTGTTGTACTTTGTTCAGTTGTAGTTGTACTTTCTTTTGGGTTTGTATTCTGGCCCATTTACTTTTCAACACTTCTTTTTGTACTTAGTGTTTTACTTCCGCTTGTACTCTGTGGTGTTTTGTTACTTTTATAAAGGAAATGCCTTCCCAGTTATCGGGATTTACGCCTTTGGTGCTAGTCGCCAGCCCCTGGCCTATGGAAGTCGGGCTTGGGGTAGTCACGACACGGGCCCCGAGGACGGGTCGTGACAGAATAAATTAATAACATGCTTAAAACTATTATACAAGAGGTTAAATCATGTTCAACTAAAGGAAATTGTGATGTAAGTGACTTTATCTCAATTTCCCTTCATTGAACATATTTTATTGTTGTGCTCCTACTTTATTTTATATGGTGTAAAAAAAACCCATTTTACATTAAATATATTGAATCATTCATATTTAATTGTAATATATGTTTCAAGTTAATTATTTTGTCTAAGGATATTTGACTTGAAATTTAATAAGTTGTAAGGGATTTTGTCTCAATTTTTATTTCATTGATATAATTTTGTTAATATACACCTATTCCATTTTATATTGTATATATATATTACCAATTTTATATATTTTGCATGAATAAAAATTTAATAATGTTTATTAATGTTTTTTTTTCAATTTTATTATTAAAGGAGTTAAAATTTAAAAGTTACCAAAGAGTTAAAAATTATCATGCATTCTCGCTTTATTTCATGATTGTCAACTTTTTATTGAAACAATCACTTTATTGTGATCATTTATCATTGGAAATTACATTTATCTTAAATATAAATATAATTTTTATCATGGATATTATTATTTCCTAAACCATATACCATTTTTATATATGGTGTTTACTTTTGAATGTTATTTGATTAACTGGGGAAATTTTGATAAATCCATATCATTTACTCAATAAGAACATTTATTGATAAGGAATATTTATTAATTAATTAAATTGATTATTTAATATATGAAGAATGATTTTTCATTGCATTTATGGGTGGGTATCTGTAAAGACCTGGAATTTACATGTAATTTTTTTAAATAAATGGGAATTTTACGAGTATGTGAAAATTAACAGCGCGTGATTCCGAGGCTCAGAGTGCCCGGAATGAATTTCTGAACTTTTGTTTGGGTACATTTAGTAAATGTGCAAGCAGGTTTTTCTAACTTTTGAACCGGTTCTTGGAATTGAAATTCGAGGGCACCGTTGAACTCGCAGCGCCAATATTCCCTTAAGAATACTTTCACCTCGACGGCAGTTGGTAGAGGGTGAAAGTTAATTTTTGGGTTTTTTTGTGTGGAAATAATAAAATAAAATAATCACTCATTTTATTTTATTTATTGTTACCACCCATGTGGATATTTCACAGGTGGGGACCACCTGAACTAAAACCTCCCATGATAGGTTATGGAAGTGGGGACCACCGAGCCTAACCTCCCATGAGAGGTTATGGTGGTGTGGACCACTCGAGGCTTGAAACCTCTTGAACTCCATATTAAATGTGAGAGAGCCTCTTCAACTCCACCAATATTTAATTATGCCACCCTCCACTAATTAATTTTTATGCCAACCTCATCAATTAATTGATTGGATCCAGCTTAATTAATCCAATTTGAAATTGTGCCAATAATTAAAAATTGGGGGAAACACAACAGTTATCCATTTTCATTTTGGGAAAAGGCTTGGAAAAGGGGAGAGTTCTTAGATAAATACCACCAATGAAGAATCACCTCCAACGAAGAACGTTAATATAACGAACGAGCTTAGAATCGGAGGCCTGTGACGAGCGCGACGAACATCGACAACTTTGACTTCTCTCTTTGTCATCAATAATCAAACAAGGTAGGGGTTTATCTGTGTATGAATACTTTTCCCATGTTCTTCCCTTGAATTCTTTTTCAGGATTGGGAATAAATCATTGTCGGAGGTTGTAAATCTTGAATTTCTTCTTCAAGTTCTTGTTGAGCCATATGCTACCACCCTAACGTGGAGGGTATGGGACAAAAAAACATGGCCCGACCCCTCCACAAATCTTGTGATGATTTGTGGTGTTGAACATGACGAAGGAGATGGTGAAACGACATTGCCCCGTGGCCACCACCGCTTCGCGACCTCCACACCCTCGTGACACCCCCGTGGCATCGCCACCCGCGACCCCGCCATGCCGCCCATGACCACCGTCGTCCGGGCTGAGGCGCCGTCGCCGACCGGGCTGAGCCGCCTCTGTTATTTGCAAAGCCCCCGCCGCCATTCGCTGAGTTGCTGCTTCCATCCTCCAAGGCACTGCCGCCGTCCATTCATCCATGACCACCGTCCACCGAGCCACCGCTGCAGCCTTCCGAGCCGCCCCGTCCGAGTCGCCCGCGGTCCTCCGAGCTGCCCCGGCCGCGCCGTCCGCGGCCTCTCCATGCCGCCTCAGACTAGGCCAAACCCAATGGTCCTGTCCAGAGCTAGAGGTTGAGGTTAGGTCAACCCAAAACAGGTCGGCCCAGGCTGGATCGGTCCGATCGGGACGGACCAGACTCGGGCCCACTATGACCCATTTACACTCTTTTGGCCATAACTTTGGCACCAGACGTCCGTTTGATGAACTATCAGTGGTGATATAAATCTTGGAGCGAGACTGTCCCTTTGAGTATACCCCACTAGATTTTTGGATTAAGATGGGGAACAGACAGGTTGGATCGAGCACGAATCCAACCGGGCCCCTGAGACTAAAAGGCTAATAACTCACAGACCGGGCATCCGATTGATGAATCGTCTATTGTGTTGAGACCCACATGATATAGAGGAACTTTGAGATACTTCCTTATGGGATTTCATGGTAGTTGGAGCATTTACTAGGAGCTCATGGAGCGGACTCTCCCAGAGACGAGTGAGCATATTGCGAGAACCTAGTAGCTAGCTGAGACTTGACAATTGCTGAAATTTTCAACTCAGAGTGACTTCACAGGCCCAGTAGGGAGCACCTCTATGTGACGCAGCAGACCCATGGTGGGGAGCACCTATATGTGATGCGGAAAACCCACGGTACTCGACAGGAGGGGTACCTCAGCAGGCCCCAGTGGGGAGCGCCTCTGTGTGATGTGATAGACCCACGATACTCGACAGGAGGAGTATCTTAGCAAGTAACAAGGGGGAGCACCTCTATGTGATGCGGCATACCCATGATGGGGATCACCTTTGTGTGACATGGAATACCCATGGTAATCGACAGGAGGAGTACCTCAGTAGTCCAAGATTTGTGGGAAGCGCCTCTGTGTGACGCGGCAGGCCCACTATACTCGATAGAGGAGGGGTTCTCTAGTAGCCGATGTGTTCAATGATGTGACTGGAGATGTTACTTTTTACTACCCCTAGAATAAATCCTGGTGTGATCTGAGTCATTATCTCTGTGTTTTCCTCATGTTTGAGATGGATTACTTGATAACTTAGGTATATGTATGGGCATATACCTAAGTAGGGTTATCTATTGATTTCATACTTTGTGGTTTATCCTTGGTAGATTTGTGAGACCTTGAGGGTATCGGGGTCCCTACTGAGTATTGTTATACTCACCCCTACATAGGCAATGCCCACACCTTTTTTGTGTTGGATGCAGATAACAGACAGTGCTGACTAAGGCTGAGAGTACCAGGACTAGACGGTACCTGGAGGTGGACCATACGGCGTGTCAGTATGCAGAGGATATAGGTGGACATGGAGTGATGAGGAGGCATTCTGTACCTATCCTTTAGGTAGGAACCTAGGAGAAAGATCCCATAGCTGTCTATTATCTTTCTTCAGTTGTTTTATATTTCAGTTGTACTTGTACCTTTACTGTTGGGCTTGTATTCTGGCCCATTTACTTTCAGAACTCTTTTGGTTATACAGTTTTCTTGTGTTCGTATCTTATTGTGTGATTGGTTACATGAGGTTATAGGTTATAAAGGCAATGTCTTCCCAATTTTAGGGAAAACACCTTTCGGTGCTACTCGCCAGCCCCTGGCCTATGGAAGGTGGGCCTGGGGTAGTCACGGCATGGGCCCCGGGGGACGGGTCATGAAAAATTGGTATTAGAGGAGTCGGTTATACCGTATAAAATAAGACTCTGATCTTTCTTTTTTAATGGTAATAGTGTTAAGTGTAGTGAGTGTGGTTATCAGTTTAGGGAATCCAGTGTTGGTGCAGTGACCGACGTATCCATACACCAGGACCCTAACTTCTGATTTCTGAACTAGTGCACGAAAACAATGATTGCATGTGTGTTTTGAAGAGTTTTATTTGTGATATTTTGAGTCAACTCACCATGTATAAATTATTAATTATGGAACACCCATTTATTTTTAGGATTCTTCCATGTAGACAGCCAGCTAGGGTTGCAAGAGTTGTATTCACTGATATCCCACCGAGCGATGAGGCCTCGGTGCAAAGCCCTTTTCCAGTAGAGGCACCAATGGTACTATTACCTATTGGGACACCGATGCCACTAGTCCCAGTAGTAGAGAGTGCATGCTGTTTGAGCGCATTTCATGAGTTCCAGTGCCAGAGGCCTCCCAGGTTCAAGGAAGAGACGGACCCATAGGCGACTGAGGATTGGATGGAGGTTGTGGTGAAAGTCTTCCGACTCGTAGGGACACTAGCCGATCTCATAGTGATCCTTGTCACCAGCCTTCTACATGTAGTAGTGGGAAGATGGTGGAGCCTGATGCTCTTGGTTCACGATGAGGTGACTCTTCTCTGGGTAGACTTCGAGAGAATGTTTCGAGCAGATTTTGTCCCAATGACTCTTCAAGCAGTGCGCATACAGGAGCTTCTACATCTGCAGCAGGGCAGCATGACTATAGATCAGTACTCAGCGAGGTTCACTGACCTCTCATGCTACTCCACAGATATGGTACGAGACCCATTCTTCAGGGCTCAGACCTTTGATCACGGGCTCAGGTGGGAGATCAGGGCTTTGATGATCTCACTCAGCATCCCGACATAGGCGGGGGTGTTAGAGAGAGCCCTCTTAGTGGAGAGTTTCCTTGCTGAGCATTCACCAATAGTGAGAACCACCACTAGTCATCATATAGAAGAGTATTCTATAGTTTGTAGCAGACAGATGTCACAGAGGTTCAAGAGGACTAGACCTACAGGTGGACGACCACATGACTTAGGATCGATTGTGTGTGGTACCCGAGGAAGAACTAGTCAGGCAAGGATTATGCAGTGTTACTCATGCAGCGGGCAGGGTCACATGGCTTGTGACTATCTGAACCATCATACGGATGATAAGTATATGGTCAAGGGACCACCCAAGCAGAGATAGAGGTTCGATCGAGGTGGTCTGCAGGGAGTAGGCGGACGTGACAGAGGAGCTGGTCGTGCAGTTGGCGGTGGGAGACAATTCGAGATGTTACCACCACCACCACCAGGAGGTCCACCCCAACTGTAGGGAGCAGGTGGACATGGGAGATATTAGCTCCAGGTAGCTGAGGCTTATGGTCATGGGGCTCCATAGATGATACGAGGTACAATCTATGTCTACTCCACCTTAGATGCAGTGTTTATAGACACAGGTGCCAGTCATTCTTTTATTTCCACTGCCCTTATTCAGAGCTCGGAGATTCTGATGGAGTCGTTGGATCAATCCTTATAGCTATAGACTCCTACAGGAGTGGATTCAATGATTACGCACTGGTGCCAGCAGTGTGAGCTTACTCTAGGAGGCGAGATCTTCGACTAGAATCTCATAGTAGCAACATCGAGGCCTTACGATGTCATCTTGGGTATGTACAAGTTATCTAAAGTCCATACTCTGAGCTGGTGATAGCCTGCTATGAGGTCTATCTTAGAGAACCACCAGTGTTTCTCCTTGGGCAACCCCGATTTTGTTCGCCAAGAAGGTGAGTGAGATATTGAGGCTTTGTGTTCACTATCAGTGCCTGAACCAGGTAATAGTGAAGAATAAGTACCCACTCCCAAGGATTGAAGACCTCTTTGATCTACTAAAGAGAGCATGGTGGTTCTCTAAGATAGACCTCATAGCAGGCTATCACCAGCTCAGAGTGCGAGATGAGGATGTGCAGAAGATGACCTTCAGATGTCGATATGGCCATTATGAGTTCTTGGTTATGCCATTCGGCGTGAACAACATTCCAACAGTGTTCATGGGACTCATGAACATGATCTTTTATCCATACCTTGATCGCTTTGTAGTAGTCTTCATCGATGACATTCTAATATACTCGGATACTGAGGAGGAGCATGCCTATCATTTGTAGGTAGTACTAGACACACTATGAGAGAACCAAATTTATGGTAAGCTCTTGATGTGCCAGTTTTGGATCCAAGAGGTTCAATTTATGGGACATGTCATATCAGAGGCAGGAGTTGCAGTAGATCCAACAAAGATTGAGGCAATACTTGCTTAGGATCCACCCAGGATTGTGACAGAGGTACGATGTTTTTTGGGTTTGGCTGGATACTATTAGAGGTTTGTGCCAGATTTCTCTAGAGTTGCAGCACCACTATCAGCGTTGATGAAGAAGGGGAAACCCTTCATGTGGTCAGAGATATGCTAGCAGAGTTTTCAGGATCTGAGGCAGAGGATGACTAGTAACCCCATCTTGAGGCTTCCAGAGGAGGGCGTAGGGTATGTAGTTTAATACAACGCATCAAGGACCAGTCTTGGATGTGTCCTAATGCCGGATTGAGTAGTGATTGCATATGGTTCTTGAAAGCTGAGACAACATGAGAAGAACTACACTACCCATGACCAGGAGTTAGTAGCATTGTTCTTCACCTTGAATATGTGGTGACACTATATGATGGGCGAGCTCTTTATATTGTACTTTGATCACAAGATTATTAGGTATATATTCTCTCAGAAGGACCTGAACCTGAGACAAAGACGTTGGATTGAGTTACTCCAGGACTATGACTTCGAGATAGTCTATACTCCTGGGAAGGGGAACATTGTTGCAGATGCACTCAGCAGGAGATCTGGTATACAGCTACTAGGCAAGGTGATGGAGAAGTTGGCTGCTTTGCAGATATCCTATGTGGATAGAGATGGATTAGTTTTTCTTCAGTCTCTTACAATCACTCTCCCACTACTTCAGTGAGTCAGGGAGGCACATTTTGGGGACACTGACTGTGAGACATGACGTGCTCAGATATCCACATGATAGACACCTGATGGATTTTCTAAAGGTGAGGAGCATGTCATCCTCTTCAGAGGATGTAACATGGTACCAGTGTCACTTCAGGAGGAAGTGTTGAGGGAGTTCTACACATCCCCTCTAGCAGTACATCCAGGAGTGGCGAAGATGTACCAGGATCTCCGATGATAGTACTGGTGGCCGGGAATGAAGAAAGCAGTAGCAGAGTTTGTTTCTAGGTGCCTCAATTGTCAGTAAGTGAAGGTAGAGCATCAGGTACCAGCAGACATGGTTCAACCTTTGGAGGTCCCAGAGTGGAAGTGGGATGGGATATCCATGGACTTCGTGATAGGACTTCCACATATATCTATAGGTCATGACTTGATTTGGGTGATCATCGATCGACTCACCAATTTGGACCACTTCCTACCAATCAGAGAGCAGGGTTCAGTAGAGAGCTTGGGATGCCTCTATGTGTAGGAGATTGTACGGCTACATGGAGTACCCTCGATGATTGTCTTCGATCGTGATGCATGTTTTACTTCCTGGCTATGGAAAGGGTTGCAGGAGGCTTTTGGGATGCAACTTCATTTGAGCATTGCCTTCCATCCTCAGACAGATGGCCAGACTGAGTGGACCATTCAGGCCCTTGAGTACATGCTGTGTGCTTGTGTCCTCGACTTCGGTCGTAGCTGGGAGGATCACTTGCCTTTAGTGGAGTTTGCATACAACAAAATTTATCACTCCACCATTGAGATGAAACCTTTTGAGGCATTGTACGGGTGACCTTGTAGATCACCTTTGTGCTGGACTGACCTAGGGGTGTCAACACTTGTGGGACCAGATATGGTATGTAATACTATAGAGAAGGTGCAGATCATCAAGGAGTAGATGATGACTGCACAGAGCATGCAGAAGTCATATGCTGACAAGAGACAGAGACCTCTAGAGTTTGAGGATGGTGACCACGTTTTTCTATGGGTCTCACATCGATGAGGTTTGCAGAGATTTGGACAAGTCAACAAGTTATCTTCAAGGTTCATCAGACCTTTCCAGGTCTTTTGCAGAGTTGGAGAGGTGGCATACCTCTTAGCTCTTCCACCTCAGTTGCACCGGGTGCATGACGTATTCCATGTATCCCAGTTAAGGAGATTTGCGAACCCCTTCTCACATAATTTACCATGGAGAGCTGGATGTCGATGATGAGGTGACTTTTACAGAGGTTTTAGTATAGATTGAGGATTGACAGGAGTGATTCCTTCGTGGATGGTTGATACCTCTGGTGTGCGTTTACTGGAATCATGAGAACCTCTAAGAGAGCACATGGGAGAAGGAGGCTCAGATGCGTGATCAGTACCCCCACTTGTTTACCTAGTTATGAGTTGTGGATTATGGGTACATAAATCCCTGAGGTGGGGAGAATGTAAAGATCCATAATTTCAATGTAATTTTTTTTAAATAAATGGAAATTTTACAAGACTGCGAAAATTTATGGTGCGTGATTCTAAGGCTCATAGTGCCCGAAATGAGTTTTTGAACTTTTGTTTGGGTACATTCAATAAATGTGTGAGTGGTGTAACACCCCAACCCCAGTTACCCAGAGTTGGTGCATTATTACATAACATTGGCATGATCAAAAAATATCAAGTCTCTAAAGACCGATTAGTTTAGTAGCCTTGGAAACACTAGATACATTCATAAGTCTTACATTGCATCATAAAGTAAAAAACAACAACAACATAGTATCCATAGTCCACACTCATATACCCTCAGACTATCCCTACAGGTTAGTCATAAAATACTTCTTCACATCCTAAGAAAAATAAAACATAGAAAGGGGTGAGCTCAGATGCTCAGTAAGGATAACAATATAGCGGAAACTTTCATAAATAAGAATAAACATTTAAGACAATGTATAACTAAAAAAAAGCCTTTTAAACTTGAACTTCAGCATAATATGGAAAAAATAAAATGAAATAATGCAATTTACTTATTCACATGGATATTATACTAGTCGAATAATCACATGAAATATCAATAACCACTTTCATAATGATGGAATGCATAATGCCAGACTATCATAACCACATAGTTAAGGCCTTGCGCCAAGACAAAAAATAATATTTTGTCAAGGACTTGTTCCAAGAAACTAGTTTGTCTCATGAGACCTACCGATGCATCGAGGAGCTATAGCAGGCTTCACCCATCACTTACTAAGTCCAATGCATTCCTCATATGAGCAGGTTTAAACATAACATAAACATTCATATTAAAACTAGCATACGAAATATCAATACTTTATCCATAAACTATGAATGGTATAAAAATAACACATCCATAGTCAAACATATCAAAAAACCTTCAATACAATATAGAAGTTCTGTATCATAATAAATCAACTTCAAATAATCTTAAAATCCATCAAAGGATGTTGACATAGATGAAATAAAAACTATTTGAGAGAAATATCTCTTTTATTGAAATCATTTAAAAGTCACATAATTATAAAAGAATACATTTAATTTGAAAATATTCTTATAATCTTGTAAGATAATCTTCGAAGATTTTATAACAGTGAAAAATATCCGCACCCGCTGTATAAGTTAAAAAATACATTCTTACCTTAATTCTGTCAAAAAGGTTAAAAAGGACCTTGTTTGGAAAATGACGGAAATATTACTTTATAATCATCTTATAAAAAGTAGAAAAAGGGTATAAATGACTTTAACCCATAGTCTATAAAATAGTAATAATGTTTTGAAATTCTTTTTAAGAAACCTGGATGTGGATGATAAAGAGGTCCCGGTAGATACTTACGTAAAAACAACCTCGAATAATAAAAAGATTGTGAAATTATTCCTTCCCTTGTACTTTTCCTTGGTCGAGGGTAGGTTAACCTCCTATATAATGGTGAAATAATTGTTATTAAATTATAAAAGAATCATATACATTAATATGACATCATATATTATCTTTTAACATTGCTTTGTTAATAAAATCTTAGTATTATCGTCGTTTTGGGTGTCAATGAATTTGTTTTCCTTTATATTAATTGTTATTTGAGTAATATTTGTTATGGATGGAATGTATATTATTCATATCAATAATTATATCAAGTCTTTAAACATTATTTTTAATCATATAATTAAAATTAGTCTTGAATGGATACGATGAGGAATTAATCTCATCGCGTTCGTGGAGACGGTAATCCGTACGTACGCACGAGCGATAATATCATTCTTTTGATATTAAAATAATATATAATTGGATATTATATCATATATACAGAATAATTATCATGTTATATTTATTATTTAATTTAATTACACATCATTATTATACCCATCCAAATAATAATGTATTGAATAACAATTACACCACGACGTGGAGACGACAATCCGTACATACGCACGTATGGTGACATGTCATTCAAAGGAAGGATAGAATAATGAATATGGATGTACCATATTTATAATAAAATCACAATATATAGAAGATAATAGAGTTATTATTTTAGAATCTAAATAACAAATAAAGAAGAAGTGGAAGAAGAAAAGAACTTGAAAGAGGGTGGTGAAATTATTACCTCTTCTTCAGGTTCTTCCTTTTGATTTGATCAAAAGGGCTCCTTAAGTTGGATTTCTAACTAAAGGAAGGCCTCTAGGATGGATTAAGGGAAGTTTAGAGGATATTGGGGTAGGGTTTGGACGATCCAAAAGGCTTTGAAGGTGTGAATTAGAGAGAAGGGGGAGTGCCCTTTTATAAGAGGGGTGAGGGGCACCTTAGGAAAAGCTAGAAATATTATTTTATAATAAAATCATTTTCGGTTTCTAATGGATCCGAAATGAATTATTTAAAGGCTAAGGCAGGGATGGGTCGAAAACCACTCAACCAATAGTTTTTAGACAATTTTGGTTCACTATATTAACTTTATCTTTTAGATTTAACTCTTAGTTAAATAGTTTGACATTTACCATGTCTCTTTATATTTTTATATTATATGGTTAATAAAAATACTATATACTTCCAAGAGAACCCCAAGTGGTTCATTAATGATTAAACTATCATTATATAAGTCTGTTGGCCGAACCTTAGATTTTTAGGAATATAATATCAATTAATGATATACTATTGTTTTTTTAAAAACTCTTTTATGTCAATTTTGACACTATTTGGTATTTTGTTTTTCCTAAATTCATAACAGCATTAATAATTCAAAATATAACCAACCCAAATATGTCATATTAAACTAGAAAATTAGTGAAATTCATAAAAAATCTCAAATTACATTTATTTGGATATTTATAATATCAATTATTTTAATATTTCATTAATTAGGTAATTACTGCATCACCATTGTGTTATAAATAAATTAAATTATTTAATGTCTAAAAATTATAAAGAAAATACCATTATGTAGGAAATATTTTTATATTTTTAATGAATATTTATAATTAAATTTATCTTATGTATAACCCTATATTAAAAATGTTTTAGTCATTAAACTTTGATTTTAACTCTTTTAACTCTTCTTTGAATTAAATAATAATAAATGTCCTAATCTAATCCAAGTGGACCAAATAGGTTCATATTTTATTCCTAAGGTTGTTTTCTGTCGAATTATACTTATCCAATATAATTAGGACATGTGTTAGGGTAATAATAATATCATTTTTACCCTTAATTACCCTATTTACTTTTAACCGTGGTAGATAAAAGTAAAAAGTTATTATTCATCAAAAATTATTTTTATCTTATTGAACCAAAGTTTACTCCTTGATATTAACCATGTCTCTTGGATTTTCTAAATTTCACTCACAGAAGTGGTAAAATTAAGTTTTATGTGAATTTGCAAATTCTCCTAGGATATGGGTAAAAGACGGTGAAAAGTTCAATAAAATTTTTATATATCTAAAATTATTATAAACTGACTCCAATGAATTAAATTGAACTTATATAGGTATTATGTATCTATTTTGACCTAAAATAAATTTAAATAAAATAAATAATTATTTAAATAAAAAATTAGATTTTAAACTATAACTCAGTATTTTTCACTATTCATCAAAAATTGAAAGTTTTCAAAAATATACCAAAAATTCACCCTAAACTAATTTCGATATTCTGACTCTAAAAATTAATTCCATTTTGAAAGATAAAATTTATAAAATTCCAAAAAGTGGGTATTACTATTCATAACAGCTAGTTTGATTGGTTGTGGTGTGTTAGAACTCAAAGTTTTGTACAACACATGCTACTATATTATTCAAAGAGAAGCATACCGTGGAAGCTTGGGGGGTGTTACATTCTCCCCTCCTTCAAATAATTTTGTCCTAGAAATTTCTAGAATATTACTACATAAAAAGACTCGGGTGGTTCTTCATCATAAGTTCCTCGGGTTCCCACGTCGCCTCTTCCATCTTATGGTTTCTCCATAGAACTTTACTAGACGAGTCGTCCAATTTCTCAGAACTTGTTCTCTTGTATCAAAAATCATGACAGGCTCTTCGAAATAAGATAGATCGGGTTCCAGTTCTAATTCCTCATAGGTGAGTACATGAATTGGGCCAGACATGTATTTTCTCAACAGTGATACGTGGAACACATCGTGAACTTTGGAGAGATTTGGTGGCATTGCCAAACGGTAAGCTACAACCCCAATTTGTTCTAGAATTTCGAAAGGTCCAATGTACCTGAGACTCAATTTTCCCTTCTTACTGAAACCTATAACACCCTTCCATGGAGATAAATTCAAGAAAACGTGATCTCCTACCTGAAATTCCAAATCCTTCCTTCAGTTATCGACATAGCTCTTCTGCCTACTTTGAGCTGCTTTGATGTGGTTTTGGATTACCTTCACCTTTTCCATCGTTTCCTCCACTAGTTCTAGGCCTATGAGTTTTCTTTCACCAACATCATCCCAAAAGGTTGGTGTGCGAAATCTCTTTCCGTATAACACTTCATATGGTCCCACCCGAATACTTGAATGGAACCTATTATTATAGGAAAATTATACCAGAGGTAAATATTTATCCCACATACCCTGAAAGTCAAGTGAGAAAGATCTCAACATGTCTTCTTAGTTTTGAATAGTTCATTATGATTGTCCATAAGTTTGGGGGTGGTAGGCAGTGCTCAAACGAAGCTCAGTATCCAGGGCTTTCTGAAGAATTTTCCAGAATCTTGATGTAAAACGTGGATCACAATAAAAAACAATCAATAGGGGTACTCCATGAAGTCTCACTAATTCATTAATATATAGTCTTGCTAGACATTCAAGTGGTAAATATTCTCTTATAACAGGAAAATGTGCTGACTTGGTAATATGATCAACAATGAACCATATTGCATCATTCCTTCTAGGAGTCTTTGGTAGTCCAATGAAAAATTCCATCGTAATATTATCCCATTTCCACTCTGGTATGGGAAGAGGTTGCATTATTCCTCCAGGCTGTTGCCTTCCAGCTTTCATTTGTTGAAAAACCATACATCTTAACACAAAATCAGCAATCTCCCACTTCATTTTGTCCCACCAAAAATGTTTCTTCAAATCTCTATACATCTTGGTGCTCCCAGGGTGTATAGAGAAATTGGAACTATGAGCATCGTCCAACAATTCCCTTTTTAGATCAGGTATATCGGGAACACAAAGTCTCTTCCTAAATTTCAAAATTCCATCTTCATACACAAAGTCACTCAATCTCCCATCATTCACAGCTTTAATCTTCTTTTGAAACTCTTCATCATCGGTCTGAGAAATCTTTATTCTTTTTAGTAAAGATGGTTTGGAAAACATTTGAAAAATCATTGATGTTTCACCTTCCATGGTTATTACCATATCCATCTTTACTATATCCATGAAAATAGGATCCCTTTAAACTCTCATCTTGTTCAAAACTCCATGATTCTTTCTACTCAAAGAATATTCCACCTTATTTACCTTCCCTCGGTGGTAGTGTATCATGAAATCATAATCCTTGAGTAGTTCTAGCCATCGCCTTTGCCTCATGTTGAGTTCTTTATGTGAGAAAATACACTTCAAACTCTTGTGATCAGTATATATCTCAAATTTTTCACCATAGAGATAACATCTCCATATCTTAAAATCAAATATTACAACAGCTAACTTGATATCATGAGTAGGATAGTTTTTCTCATGAATTTTTAGCTGTTATGATGCATAGGCAATAACCCTATCATTCTGGATAAGGACACAACCAAGTCCTTTCTTTGATGCATCACTATAAATAACGAACCCATCATTCCATGATGGTAGAGTCAATATAGGATCATTGACTAATATTCTCTTCATTTCTTCAAAAAATTATTCACACTCTTTTGTCCAAACAAATTTAACCCCTTTTTGTGTGAGCTTCATTAATGGGTTAGCCAATCAGGCAAAATTCTGGATGAAACATTGATAATAACCTACTAAAACAATAAAACTGCATACCTCGTTTATACTCATTGGTGATGGACATTATTGGATTGCTATTGTCTTAAAAGGATTAATAGAGATTCCATCCTTAGAGACAATATGACCAAGAAAATAAATCTCTTGAAGCTAGAATTCACACTTGATAAACTTCCCATACAATTCATGTCTTCTAAGAGTCTTTAGGATAATGCACAAGTAGTTTTCATGATCTTCATAGATTTTGAATTATACCAAGATATCATCAATAAATACCACTAAAAAGTCATTAAGATATTCCTTGAAAACTTTTTTCATTAGATCCATGAAAATAAAGGGTGGATTAGTCAATCCAAAAGGCATTACTGTAAACTCGTAATGCCCGTACCTGGTTCAAAATGATGTCTTCAGAATGTCTTCCTTCTTTACAAACAACTGATGGTATCCATATCAAAGGTCAATCTTTGAAAAGTATTGAGCTCCATGCAGTTGGTCAAATAAATCATCAATGTGAGGTAGGGGATACTTGTTCTTTATTGTTATAACATTGATCTCCCTGTAGTCAATTCACAACCTCATAAATCCATATTTCTTCTTAACAAAAAGAATAGGGGCTCCCCATGGAGAAACACTAGGGTGAATAAATCCCCTTTTACTCAATTCCTCTAGTTGTTTCTTTAGTTACACTAATTCTACAGTGGCCATTCTATAAGGGGTATTCAATATGGGCCTTGAACTAGGAATTAAATCAATGGAAAACTAAATTTCTCGTTCTAGAGGATGTCCAGGTAAATCTTCTAGAAACACATCAACATATTATCTCACAATAGGTACATCCTCTATTTGAACATTCCTTTCCTCACCCACAATCATTTCATTCTCTTCCTCCCCAATTATTGAATTTATTTGAGCTATTAGGGGTGGATCTTGATAAGAATTAGGTGGCGATGATTCTGCTCTAAAGATAATGTGTTCTTTATCGTCGTCATAAAAAATAGTAACCCTCTTCTTCTTACAATAAATTTTTTCATCATGGTCTAAAAGCCAATCCATACTGAGGATTATATCAAATTAAATCATGGGTATGACAATGAGATCAGCAGATAAAGAACATTTATATTCCCTAATGGGAACTGATTCACAGAACTTTGTAGCAACGATACTTCCCTTAGGAGTTTTGACTGACAACTCCCTTGTTAAATCAAATTGGAAATATCTAATTTTCTTAGCAAAATAGGAAGATATGAAATAATGCGATGATACAGAATCAAATAAAGCATTGGCTAAACTTGAGGAAACCATTAAATTACCTGCCACCATGTATTTCAGAGCTTTTACCCCAGTAGTAGTGATAGTATAAGCTTGGCATTGATCTCTTGGCCTTTTCTGAGGTAAGTTTACCTGACGCTTAGGAAATTCATTTTCATAATGTCCCATCTCCCTGAAATTTTAGCATTGGACATCGGTAGCTTCCTTCTTCCCCTTGCAATCACGAGCTTGGTGGTCTTTTTCACCACACTTGTAACAGACTCCCATTCCCTTCAAGAAAGTACCGGGGTGTTTCTTCCCATATTTACTGCAGGATGGATATTAAATTTTTCCATTCTTCCCCTTATTTTCATTTCCAGAGTGATCAACAGATCTCTTCTTCTATTTCTTTGCTTTAAATTCATAAGACTTAGAGAATTCTTTTTTTTTTGTCTTGATGGAACACGAGACAATATCTTCGTACGAAAAGAAGGATTGTGAGAGTAATGCTCAATGGAGAAACGGTTTTAACCCATCAAAGAAATGATCAATCTTACTTCTTGGGTTACGTATATAATCTACAGCATGCCCCACTAACCTTTTAAAGTTAGCCTCATACTTTGCGACATTCTCACCCTCCTTTTGACTCAGACTCATAAATTGCCTTTCCATATCTGCTCAATGGTCACGAAGAAAGTATTTTTCTAAGAAAATATCTTTAAACTCCCTCCATTCCATATTTTATACTTCATCATCTTCCTTTTTGTTTTTAATCAATGACCACCATTGATCAGAATCTCCAGCGAGGCGGTAAACTGCCATGATAACATTTTCTCTTTCACTACTCCCCAAGGCATGGAATATTTTCTCTAAGTTATTTATTCATTGCTCAGATACTAATGGATTTGTACTCCCATTGAATGTTGGTGTTTGTTTCCTCATGAAGCGATCTAGCATTGATCCTCCACGCTGTAGATCAGGGTGCTTCATACAGGTAAGGTTATTATTCATAACCTAAGTGAGTTGTCCCAGTATGGTGATAAGCTGATCAAAACCAGTTGTATCAACACCTCCACTATAATTATCTTGAGAAGGAGGGCAATCCCTATATGGAGTGCGTGCATTGATATGGTTTCCATTCCTTCCACTAGGCACCATTTCTAAACAATGACATAAACTAGATTAGTTTATGAATCGAAATACATAATTCCAAACTTGCAAAACACTTAACATAAATTGAATAGTTTATGGATATAATACATAATCATAAAAATGTTTTCTTTGAGGAGTTATATACTCATTAAATCTTTATAATGGTTTGTAAAGAAAATGAGAATTATCATAAGCATATCCCCTGGGAGCGTCGTAACCAAGAGTGCAGCAAGGCCCGTTGTCATGCACCAATTCCCATTCGAGTCTAGATCAAAGCGGTGTTTTTGGGTTTTACCCCTAAGTACATCTGTGCCAGAGCTGCCTCTACCTGATCATATCCATACAGGGATGTATTTCTCAGAAAACTCAAAAAATCTCTACAATACCAAAATTCTAGTAAGTTCTTCTATACTAATCCTCAAAGTCCATCTTAAGCCTATGTGCTCTAATCAGAGTTTATCTAAATCTAGCTTCCAAGGTTTGTACTAAACTTCCTCTGATACCAAATTTAATGCCCCGACCCCAGTTACCCAGATTTGGTGCATTATTACACAACATTGGCATGATAAAAAATGATCAAGTCTCGAAAGACCGATTAGTTTAGTAGCCTTGGAAACACTAGATACATTCATAAGTCTTACATTACATTATAAAGTGAAAAACAACAACAACATAGTCTCCATAGTTCACACTCATATCCCCTCAGACTATCCCTACAGGTGAGTCATAAAATACTTCTTCACATCCTGGGAAAAATAAAACATAGAAAGGGGTGAGCTCAGATGCTCAGTAAGGATAACAATATAGTGGAAACTTTCATAAATAAGTATAAACATTTAAGGAAATGTATAACTAAAACAAAATACTTTTAAACTTTAACATCAGCATAATATTGCAAAAATAAAATGAAATAATTCCATTTAATTATTCACATGGATATTCTACTAGTCTAATAATCACATTCAATATCAATAACCACTTTCATAATGATGGAATGAATAATGCCAAACTATCATAACTACATAGTCAAGGCCTTGCACCAAGACTAAAAATAAGATTTTGTCAAGGCCTTGTTCCAAGACACCAGTTTGTCTCATGATACCTACCGATGCATCGAGGAGCTATATCAGGCTCCACCCGTCACTTACTAAGTCTAATGCATTCCTCATATGAATAGGTTTAAACATAACATAAACATTCGTATTAAAACTAGCATACGAAATGTCAATACTTTCTCCATAAACAATGAATGATATAAAAATAAAACATCCACAGTCAAACATATCACAAAACCTTAAATACAATATGGAAGTTTTTTATCATAATAAATCAACTTCAAATAAGCTTAAAATCCATCAAAGGATGTTGACATAGATGAAATCAAAACTATTTGAGAGAAATATCTCTTTTTTTGAAATCATTTAAAAGTCACATAATTATAAAAGAAGACATTTAATTTTAAAATATTCTTATAAGCTTGTTAGGGAAGATTTGACGATTTTATAACGGCATAAAATAGCTGCACCCACCGTATAAGTTAAAAAAATACATTCTTACCTTAATTCTGTCGAAAAGGTTAAAAAGGACCTTGTTTGGAAAACGACGAAAATATTCCTTTATAAAAATCTTATAAAAAGTCAAACAAGGGTATAAATGACTTTAACCCATAGTCTATAAAATAGTAATAATATTTTGAAATACATTTTATGAAACATGGATGTGGATGATAAAGAGGTCCCAGTAGATACTTACATAAAAACAACCTCAGATAATAAAGAGATTGTGAAATTAACCCTTACCTTGTACTTTTCCTTGGTTGAGGGTAGGTTAACCTCCTATATAATGGTTAAATAATTGTTATTAAATTATACAAGATTAATATACATTAATATGACATCATATATGATCTTTTAACATTGCTTTGTTAATAATATCTTAGTATTATCGTCGTTTTGGGTGTTAACAAATTCATTTTCCTTCATATTAATTGTTATTTGAGTAATATTTGTTATGGATGGAATGTATCTTATTAATATCCAGAATTATATCAAGTCTTTAAACATTATTTTTAATCATATAATTAAAATTAGTCTTGAATGGATATAGTGGGGAATGAATCTCATCGTGTTTGTGAAGACGGTAATCCGTACATACACACGAGTGACAATATCATTCTTTTGATATTAAAATAATATATAATTGGATGGTATATCATATATAAATAATCATTATCATGTTATATTTATTATTTACATGAATTAAACATCATTGTTATACCCATCCAAATAATAATGTATTGAATAACAATTACACCACGACGTGGAGACGATAATCCGTACGTACACACGTATGGTGACATGTCATTCAAAGGATGTATAGAATAATTAACATGGATGTACCATATTTATATAACATCACAGTATATATAAGATACTAGAGTTATTATTTTAGAATGGAAATAACAAATAAATAAGAAGTGGAAGAAGAAAAGAACTTGAAAGAGGATGGTGAAATTATTACCTCTTCTTCGGGTTCTTCCTTCTAATTTGATCAAAAGGGATCCTTAATTTGGCTTTATGACTAAAGGAAGTCCTATATGATTAATTGAGGGAAGTTGAGAGGATATTTGGGTAGGGTTTGGCCGAGCCAAAAGGCTTTGAAGGTGTGAATTAGAGAGAAGGGGGAGTGCCCTTTTATAAGAGGGGTGAGGGGCACCTTAGGAAAATCTAGAAATATTATTTTATAATAAAATAATTTTCGGTTTCTAATGGATCAAAAATAGATTATTTAAAGGATAATGTGGGTATGGGTCGAAAACCACTCAACCAATAGGTTTTAGACAGGTTTGGGTCACTATATTTACTTTATCTTTTAGATTTAACTCTTAGTTAAATAGTTTGACATTTACCATGTCTATTTGTATTTTTATATTATATGGTTAATAAACTTACTATATACTTCCAAGAGAACCCCAAGTGGTTAATTAATGATAAACCTATCATTATATAAGTATTTTTTCTGAACCTTAGATTTTTAGGAATAGAATATCAATTAATAATATAATATTGTTTTTAAAAACTCTTTTATGTCAATTTTGACACTATTTGGTATTTTGTTTTTTCTAAATTCATAATAGCATTATTACTTAAAAAAATTAACATAACAAACCCAAATATGTCATATTAACCTATAAAATTATTTTAATTCATATAAAGTTTCAAATTACATTTATTTGGATATTTATAATATCAATTATTTTAATATTTCATTAATTAAGTAATTACTACATCACCATTGTGTCATAAATAAATTAAATTATTTAATGTCTAAAAATTATAAATAAAATACCATTATATAGAAAATATTTTTATATTTCTAATGAATATTTATAATCGAATTTATATTATGTATAACCCTATATTAAAAATGTTTTAGTTATTAAACTTTGATTTTAACTCTTTTAACTCTTCTTTGAATTAAATAATAATAAATGTCCTAATCTAATCCAAGTGGACCAAAGAAGTTAATATTTTATTCCTAAGGTTGTTTTTGGTCTAATTATACTTATCTAATAGAATTATGACATGTTTTAGGGTAATACTAATATCATTTTTACCCTTAATTACCCTAATTACTTTTAACCGTGATAAATAAAAGTAAAAAGTTACTATTCAAAAAAAATTATTTTTATCTTATTGAACCAAATTTTACTCCTTGATATTAACTGTGTCTCTTGGATTTTCTAAATTCCACTCACAGAAGTGGTAAAATTATGTTTTA
Source organism: Viscum album (assembly GCA_963277665.1). Classification (NCBI taxonomy): domain Eukaryota; kingdom Viridiplantae; phylum Streptophyta; class Magnoliopsida; order Santalales; family Viscaceae; genus Viscum; species Viscum album. The sequence goes on along the minus strand of OY728143.1, from coordinate 1,265,975,751 downwards.
TGTAAATTTGCAAATTCTCCTAAGAGATGGGAAAAAGACGGTGAAAAGTTCAATGAAATTTTTATATGTCTAAAATTATTATAAACTGACTCCAATGAATTACGTTGAACTTATATAGGTATTATGTATCTGTTTTGAACTAAAATAAATTTAAATTAAATAAATAATTATTTAAAGAAAAAATTTGATTTTAAACTATAACTCAGTGTTTTTCACTATTCATCAAAAATTGAAAGTTTTCAGAAAAATACAAAAATTCACCCTAAGCTAATTTCAATATTCCGAATCCAAAAACGAAGTCCATTATAGCATCCCGCCTTTTTATAACATAAAATTTCATTACATTACACAAAACTGAGGATCTTTAAGGTTTAGTGTCTTGGAAACTAGGAACATAATACATGAAAACAACATAAAACATTCCTCTTAAACACTTGAAAGGCTTCTCCATCTGTTCATCCTAGGTTCATTACTGCATCTCATAACCTGGGGACATACATCAAAAGAAAGGGTGAGCAAAAGGCCCAGTAAGGGAAACAAGATGAACATTTTACATGTGAACTTGAGATACTTCAATAAGGACATGAAAAGAACTTTAAGGCATGAGAAAGAAATCATGAGATACATCAAAATGAAAATAACATTTTTCATAACTTGAAGATGTGGATGCAACATTTAATATTGACAATCATTTCGTTTTACCAAGGTCCATCCCCAAGGTGTCGTTAAAAATTACCAAGGTTATTCACCATGGCATCGTTAAAAATGGTCATCTCTAGAGATTAAGTCTTTACCCAATGCATTAGAGCGCTATCTGGGCGCACCCTTAAACTGTAATCTCTTGTGGTTACATCATTATCCAATGCAATGGGGCGCTATCAGGGCGCACCCTTAAATTTTCCTTTATTATCATGTGATACACATATATCATCATCAATCATTTCATAAAGAACCCATATAGCATAAAATAAATGGGTTTCATTCCATAATCATAATGTTTTAAAAACTGCTTTAAAGACATGATCTTTATGTCACTTTAAACCCACAGAAAGGGAAAGAGGGTTTCATGTATGTAAATCCCAGAATTTAAAATAGAACATTTTGATATATATGTGAATAAACCTGTAGAAATAAGAGCTTTGAGTATTCACTTTATAATATAAAATAATTTTTAGAAAAGAGAGAGAGGCACTTTGAGACGCAAATTCTGCAGCATAACGGCTATGTTACAAGGTTTTAGAAAACATTGAGTAGAGGGGGCATGAGTCAAACATTCATAAATGACCCATCAAACAGTAGAGGGACAAAATATAAGGGATTTAAGAACATGGTAATGAAATTTGAAAATATACCATATGAAATGAAGAACATGGAAGGAAGAAAAAAAATAAGATTTCTCTTGTGAGAATTCGGCAGCCTAACGACGTCACTTAAACTTCAACAAAATTGAATTGACAAGGTCAAATAAGGTATCTCATAATATGAACACAAGAGTCCAGTATGATATATATAGAGATCATACCCCAACATAATAGAATGGAACTTGAAAAAATTGACATGAAAGTAGAACTTCAAAACGAGAATGGTGAAGAACCACTTAAAAATTCGGCAGCCTAACGGCGTCACTTAAAACTTAAAAATACTGAATTGAAGAGATCAAATGGGGTCTCTCATCATATGAACACAAGAATCCAGCATGATAGATATAGAGATCATACCCCAACATAATATAAAGGAACTTGAAAGAATTGACATGAAAGTAGAACTTCAAAATGAGAATGGTGAAGAACCACTTAAAAATTCGGCAGCCTAACGACGTCACTTAAAACTTCAAAATACTGAATTAAAGAGATCAAATGGGGTCTCTCATCATATGAAAACAAGATTCCAGAATGATAGATATAGAGATCATACACCAAAATAATATAAAGGAACTTGAAAGAATTGACTTGAAAGTAGAACTTCAAAACGAGAATGGTGAAGAACCACTTAAAAATTCGGCAGCCTAACGGCGCCACTTAAAACTTCAAAATACTGAATTGAAGAGATCAAATGGGGTCTCTCATCATATGATCATAAAAGATCAGTATGATAAATTTAGATATAATACCCCAACACAATAAAAAGAAACATGAAATACCTTACATGAAAATAGATCTTGAAAAATGAGAAGGGAGAAAGAATCCGTTACAAAAATTTCGGCAGCCTAACGGCGCCACTTAAAACTTCATAAAACGAAATAATGAGAGTAAGAGGGGATCTCTCATTATATGAACATAAAAAGGTCAGTAAGAGGAGTATAAAAGAACATCCTCCAACATAAGAACATGGAGCATAAAAGGAATGACATAAAAGAGATCACTTGAAAAGAAAGAGAGGGGTCAGATCCCTTACCTTAAAACGTGACTCTTGAAACTCAAAGTTTTGGACCTTGAGGGCTTGGGGGCACCTTGGGAGGACTCCTTGGGAGGTAAGGAGACCATAACTTCGTTGGGGGAGAGTTGGGAGTGAAAACCAAAGGAGGAATGGGTGGGTATTTATAGGGAAAGTGAGGGGACAAGGCATTAATGGCCAAGGGACACCTCATTAGTGGTTTTGGCAAAACCATGGGCTTGCCCATGGTATTTGCCCATGGTATTGGCCACTTGGGACACCTCATACCTTATCTTACTATTCACAATTCTACCATATTGAATATATACTTAATACATCATTTAATGATGTCATTAGACACCCGTAACTTAAAAACTGTATTTTCACTATTCATCGAAAATTCAACTTTCTCAGCATAATCCCAAAATTTCACCTTAACCAAATATCAATGCTCTGATTACAAATATGAACTCCATTTTATAAAAATAATTTTCTAAATATTTTTAATTTAGTTTTTAAATAAAAACACTATTCACCGAAAATTCATTTTTTCAGAAAAAACCCCAAAAATTACCATAGCATAATATCGGTGCTCTGAGTTCAAAAATGAAATCCGTTTTATAAAAATAATTTTCTAAATATTTTTAATTAAATTTTTAATTAAAAAACACTATTCACCTGAAAAACTAATACTTGAATAATAATTTATGAAACCGTTATTTAACCATTTTATTGAATCACATTACTTAATCAAGGTGCCTAGATTATATTAATACTTTCTTTAAGTGAGATTACTAATCCATTTGGTCACATTACTAATTCTAAGGGTAAAATCACTATTCATAATTTACTATTCATCAAAAATCAAGTTGATCTTATTAGACTCGAAATTTCGTAGTGAACATAATTGTAGTAGACCATTTTTTGAAAATCATTACACATTTTTATTTATTTAAGGTTTACATAAACATTTTTAAAATATCCTTTCTCTAAAATTTATCAAAAATATGCATACTATATTTATCTGGACATTTGAAAATTCATAAACTTCATCATAAGAAGAAATCCAAATTTTTATTTGAAACAAAGGATTACACAAGGCAATTACGGTCTCCTTACTTAGCCCCTTATCACACCAGCATAGGACCTAAGTGTAAGGTGTGATAAGGTGAGAGAATCCGAGGGAGGCTCGACCAACATCGTACGAGTCGTAATTTCTATTAGTTTGAACTTCTCGCGAAGGCGATCCCGTTCTAGCTTCACACGATGAAGTTCAACTTGGGTTTGGTCCAGAGCAAAGCCCAGTGGTGCTACCTCCTTCCCAAGTTCTGTTAGATGGGATTCTATCGGTCCAAGACTACTGGGTGAGGCCATCGAATCTTATTTCTATATTAATTAACCAAGATTGCTTGTATTTAGAGATAGTAATCAAAACATTTAGTTTCCAGCGGTCATATTGACCAATGGTCAAATAATAGTCAAAACCCAACAGTCTCATTTTAATTATACTCATGTTATCAAATGAAACATTTTTGTTGAGTATAAAAATAAAATAAAATAACACATAAAATTAGGAAATAAGATTTATTCAAAAATTTCGGGTCGTTACAATCTTCCCCCCTTAAGAAATTGCGTCCTCGCAATTTTTAAAATTGGGTTTTGAAATTTCATTGAAAGTCCCACATCGGAAAAGGAGTCAGTAAAACTATTACTTTAAAAGAAAGAAAGGGAAGTACAAAGGTCACCCGAGTTAACCCATACTAGGATTCCATGGAGGAAAACATGGACATGGAAGAAAAACAAAGGGTTAATTTCTGGGGGAGAGTGATAGATAACATGATTAGGAGAACGTTAACCATAAGAAAATCCCAAACTTATGATTTGTGTGAACGGTCTTTGATTACCAAGTAGGAAATGTAAACCAACAACGTTTTTGTTTCACGTTCCTTTTCATATTTTTTAGGAATTCATTTACAACATAAAATAAAAACATAAGAAAATATACCTATCTTCATGTAGAGTTTCATCCTTTAATAAGTTTCTACCCAAAACTAATCTTTTCTCCAAATTATGAGCATTCAAAACTACTTGGTCTCATCAAAACACAAGAATCATCTTTATAATCCACAAAAGATTAACTATCTATTTCTTCTATCTTTAAACATTATCCCAAAAATAGAAAGGGTAAGGTAAAACAACTCTTCAAAAAGAAATAATCCCATAGGAATGGAAACTACTTTTAAATCTTCAAAGTTCCATGGTACTACCCAAAGTTCATCATAGTCCATTCCATAAATAACTGTCCTTACAAAAATCCTCAAAATAAACCAAACTAAGATTGAAACCCAAATACAAGAAGGATTTGATAACATAGTCTTCCAAGGTAAACTTTATCATTCATCTCCAAACAACATCAACCACTCCTAACATCTTATAAAAAAAGTAACTAACCTAAACATATTTACCCCAAGATAGGTTAATAATTTCCATAAGTAACCTAAATTACTATAATTCCACCTTAAATTCATCGATTCTTCAAAATATAAGTCAAACCTACTCTTCAATGAAAATACCGTAGTAATCTATTTACCTCGATCATATAGGGTCCCCAAAATAGTGAAAATATTCCAAAATAATAATCATATTTTAATCCCCTAATCATCCCTGTCATATTAATACGACAATCATCGCATTTCCTATCACATTGGTTGTTTGGACATGTTCTTCCATTTCCCACCATTAACTATGAAGAGAAGCATAATTAGGGGCTTAAGTACTTAGCCAATAATCATGAAAAGGAACTGAAAGCATATAAGGATAACTTGTAGAAGAAAAGTATACCCTAACTTGTGATCCCCTAGGTTCCCATCTAGGTTATCCATGATCATATATTCTTATGTGAATCTTTATTTTATTTTATCTTTGTTCCTTTAACAATGGTTCATACTAATCTTATTAATTTACCAAAGCATATCCCCTGGGAGTGTCGTAACCAAGAGTGCAGCAAGGCCCGTTGTCGTGTACCAGTTTCCATTCGAGTCTAGCTCAAAGCGGTGTTTTCGGGTTTTACCCCTATGTACATCTGTGCCAGAGCCACCTCTATCTGCTCGTATCCAGATAGGGATGTATTTTCTTGGAAACCCCTTACTCAATACTCACCAAAATACCAGGAATATTTCCTATTTTTTTAACTTTTCTATAGGGTTCTTCCTAGAGTTTTCATATCCTAATTTCCACAAATAACTAAACCATCCTTTGATACCAACTATAGCATCCCACCTTTTTATAACATAAACTTTCATTACATTACACAAAACTGAGGATCTTTAAGGTTTAGTGTCTTGGAAACTAGGAACATAATACATGAAAACAACATAAAACATTCCTCTTAAACACTTGAAAGGCTTCTCCTTATGTTCATCCTAGGTTCATTACTGCATATCATAACCTGGGGACATACATCAAAAGAAAGGGTGAGAAAAAGGCCCAGTAAGGGAAACAAGATGAACATTTTACATGTGAACTTGAGATACTTCAATAAGGACATGAAAAGAACTTTAAGGCATGAGAAAGAAATCATGAGATACATCAAAATGAAAATAAAATTTTTCATAACTTGAAGATGTGGCTGCAACATTTAATATTGACAATCATTTCGTTTCACCAAGGTCCATCCCCAAGGTGTTGTTAAAAATTACCAAGGTTATTCACCATGGCGTCGTTAAAAATGGTCATCTCTAGAGATTAAGTCTTTACCCAATACATTAGAGTGCTATCTGGGCACACCCTTAAACTGCAATCTCTCGTGGTTACATCATTATCCAATGCAATGGGGCGCTATTAGGGCGCACCCTTAAATTTGACTTTATTATCATGTGAGCCACATATATCATCATCAATCATTTCATAAAAAACCCATATAGCATAAAAGAAATGGGTTTCATTCCATAATCATAATGTTTTAAAAACTGCTTTAAAGACATGATCTTTATGTCACTTTAAACCCACGGAAAGGGAAAGAGGGTTTCATGTATGTAAATCCCAGAATTTAAAATAGAACATTTTGATATATATGTGAATACCCCTGTAGAAATAAGAGCTTTGAGTATTCACTTTATAATATAAAATAATTTTTAGAAAAGAGAGAGAGGCACTTTGAGACGCAAATTCTGCAGCATAACAACTATGTTACAAGGTTTTAGAAAACATTGAGTAGAGGGGGCATGAGTCAAACATTCATAAATGACCCATAAAACAGTAGAGGGACAAAATATAAGTGATTTAAGAACATGGTAATGAAATTTGAAAATATACCATATGAAATGAAGAACATGGAAGGAAGAAAAAAAATAAGATTTCTCTTGTGAGAATTCGGCAGCCTAACGGCGTCACTTAAACTTCAACAAAATTGAATTGACAAGGTCAATTAGGGTATCTCATAATATGAACACAAGATTCCAGTATGATAGATATAGAGATCATACCCCAACATAATTTAATGGAACTTGAAAGAATTGACATGAAAGTAGAACTTCAAAACGAGAATGGTGAAGAACCACTTAAAAATTCGGCAGCCTAACGACGTCACTTAAAACTTCAAAATACTGAATTGAAGAGATAAAATGGGGTCTCTCATCATATGAACACAAGAGTACATAATGATAGATATAGAGATCATAACCCAACATAATAGAAAGGAACTTGAAAGAATTGACATGAAAGTAGAACTTCAAAATGAGAATGGTGAAGAACCACTTAAAAATTCGGCAGCCTAACGACGTCACTTAAAACTTCAAAATACTGAATTAAAGAGATAAAATGGGGTCTCTCATCATATGAACACAAGAGTACATCATGATAGATATAGAGATCATAAACCAACATAATAGAAAGGAACTTGAAAGAATTGACTTGAAAGTAGAACTTCAAAACGAGAATGGTGAAGAACCACTTAAAAATTCGGCAGCCTAACGGCGCCACTTAAAACTTCAAAATACTGAATTGAAGAGATCAAATGGGGTATCTCATCATATGATCATAAAAGATCAGTATGATAAATTTAGAGATCATATCCCAACACAATAAAAAGAAAAATGAAATACTTTACATGAAAATAGATCTTGAAAAATGAGAAGGGAGAAAGAATCCGTTACAAACATTTCGGCAGCCTAATGGCGCCACTTAAAACTTCATAAAACGAAATAATGAGAGTAAGAGGGGATCTCTCATTATATGAACATAAAAAGGGCAGTAAGAGGAGTATAAAAGAACATCCTCCAACATAAGAACATGGAGCATAAAAGGAATGACATAAAAGAGATCACTTGAAAAGAAAGAGAGGGGTCAGATCCCTTACCTTAAAACGTGACTCTTGAAACTCAAAGTTTTGGACCTTGAGGGATTTGGGGCACCTTGGGAGGACTCATTGGGAGGTAAGGAGACCAGAACTTCGTTGGGGGAGAGTTGGGAGTGAAAACCAAAGGAGGAATGGGTGGGTATTTATAGGGAAAGTGAGGGGACAAGGCATTAATGGCCAAGGGACACCTCATTAGTGGTTTTGACAAAACCATGGGCTTGCCCATGGTATTTGCCCATGGTATTGGCCACTTGGGACACCTCATAACTTATCTTACTATTCAAAATTCTAACATATTGAATATATACTTAATACATCATTTAATGATGTCATTAGACACCCGTAACTTAAAAACTGTATTTTCACTATTCATCGAAAATTCAACTTTCTCAGAATAATCCCAAAATTTCACCTTAACCAAATATCAACGCTCTGATTACAAATATGAACTCCATTTTATAAAAATAATTTTCTAAATATTTTTAATTTAATTTTTAAATAAAAACACTATTCACCGAAAATTCATTTTTTCAGAAAAAACCCCAAAAATTACCATAGTATAATATCGGTGCTCTGGGTTCAAAAATGAAATCCGTTTTATAAAAATAATTTTCTAAATATTTTTAATTAAATTTTTAATTAAAAAACACTATTCACCTGAAAAACTAACACTTTAATAATAATTTATGAAACCGCTATTTAACCATTTTATTGAATCACATTACTTAATCAAGGTGCCTAGATTATATTAATACTTTCTTTAAGTGAGATTACTAATCCATTTGGTCACATTACTAATCCTAAGCGTAAAATCACTATTCATAATTTACTATTCATCAAAAATCACGTTGATATTATTATACTCGAAATTTCGTAGTGAACATAATTGTAGAAGACCATTTTTTGAAAATCATTACAAATTTTTATTTATTTAAGGTTTACATAAACATTTTTAAAATATCCTTTCTCTAAAATTTATCAAAAATATGCATACTATATTTATCTGGACATTTGAAAATTCATAAACTTCATCATAAGAAGAAATCCAAATTTTTATTTAAAACAAAGGATTACACAAGGCAATTACGGTCCCCTTACATAGCCCCTTATCACACCAGCATAGGACCTAAGTGTAAGGTGTGCTAAGGTGAGAGAATCCGAGGGAGGCTCGACCAACATCGCACGAGTCGTAATTTCTATTAGTTTGAACTTCTCGCGAAGGCGATCCCGTTCTAGCTTCACACGATGAAGTTCAGCTTGGGTTTGGTCCAGAGCAAAGCCCAGTGGTGCTACCTCCTTCCCAAGTTCTGTTAGATGGGCTTCGATCGGTCCAAGACTACTGGGTGAGGCCATCAAATCTTCTTTCTATATTAATTAACCAAGATTGCTTGTATTTAGAGATAGTAATCAAAACATTTAGTTTCCAGCGATCATATTGACCAATGGTCAAATAATAGTCAAAACCCAACAGTCTCATTTTAATTATACTCATGTTATCAAATGAAACATTTTTGTTGAGTATAAAAATAAAATAAAATAACACATAAAATTAGGAAATAAGATTTATTCAAAATTTCGGGTCGTTACATCCATCTAAAAAGATAAAATTTATAAAATTCTAAAAATTGGGTATTACTATTCATAACAGTTTGTTTGATTGGTTGTGGTGTGTTAAAACTCGATGTTTCGTACAACACACTCTACTATATTATTCAAAGAGAATTGTACCGTGGAAGCTTGGGGTGTTACAAGTGGGTTTTTCTAACTTTTGAACCAGTTATCGGAATTGAATTCCGAGGTCACCATTGAACTCGTAGTGCCGATATTCTCTTAATAAGACTTTCACCTCGATGGCAGTTGGTCGAGGGAGAAAGTTAATTTTTGGTGTTTTTGTGTGGAAATAATAAAATAAAATAATCACACATTTTACTTTATTTTTTGTAACCACCCATGTGGATATTTCATAGGTGGGGACCACTTGAAATAAAACCTCCCATGAGAGGTTATGGAGGTGGGGACCACTGAGCCAAACCTCCCATGAGAGGTTATGGTGGTGGGGACCACCCGCGGCTTGAAACCTCTTGAACTCCCTATTAAATGTGGGAGAGCCTCTTTAACTCCTCCCATATTTAATTATACCAACCTCCTTTAATTAAGTTTTGTTCCAACCTCATCAATTAATTGAGTGGAGCCAACTTAATTAATCCAATTTGAAATTGTGCCAACAATTAAAAATTGGGGGAAACACAATAGTTTTCCATTTTCATTTTGGGAAAAGGCTTGGAATAGAGGAGAGTTCTTGGAGAAATCCCACTAAAAAAGAATCACCTCCATCAAAGAATGTTAATCCAACGAATGTGCTTGGGATCAGAGGCGTGTGATGGGCACGACGAATGTCGACAACTTCAACTTCTCTCTTTGTCGTCAACAATCAAACAAGGTAGGGGTTTATTTGTGCATGAATACTTTTCCCATGTTCTTCCCTTGAATTCATTTTCGGGATTGGGAATAAATTTTTGTGGGAGGTTATAAAGCTTGAAGTTCTTCTTCAAGTTTTTTTTGAGCCATATGCTACCACCCTAACGCGGAGGGTACGAGCCAAACAAACATAGCCTGACCCCTCCATAAATCTTGTGATGATTTTTGGTGTTGAATGCGATGAAGACGATGATGCAACGACACCACCCCGTGGCCACCATCGCCTCATAACCTCCACTCCCTCGTGGCACCCATGGACACCGCACCCCGCGGATCCTCTACCCGCGGCCCCACCGCGCCGCCCACTGCCGCCGCCGTCCGGGCTGAGCCGCCGCTGCCGACCAGGCTGAGCCACCATCATCGTCCGCCAAGCTGCCACCACCGTCTGCCGAGCCACCGCCTCATTCCTCTAAGATGCCTCGACCGAGTTGACCGTGTTCCTCCAAGACACCCCGAACATGCTATCTTCAGCATCTTCGAGCTGCCTCGGACCGGGCTGGATGAGACCCGGGCCCACTACGACCTATTTACACTCTTTTGGCCATAAATTTGGAACCTAACATCCATTTGACGAACCGTCTGCGGCACTAGAAATATTGGAGTGAGACTTTCCCTTTGAGTATAACCCATTGGTGTTTTGGATTAATATGGGGAATGGACAGGTTGGATCGAGCACGAATCCAACTGGCCCCCAGGACTAAAAGGATAATAACTCACAGACCAGGCGTCCGATTGACGCACCGTCTATTGCGTTGAGACCCCTATGACGTGGCAGACCTTTGAGATACTTCCTTTTGGTTTTTCATGGAGGTTGGAGTATCAACCAGGATCTCATGGAGTAGACCCTCCCAGAGACGAGCGATCATAGTGCGAGAACCTAGTAGCTGGCTGAGACTTCATGACTGCTGACCTTTTCGACTTGGAGTGACTTGAAAGGCCCAGTGGGAAGCGCCTCTGTGTAACATGGTAGACCCATAATGGAGATCTCCTCTATGTGATGCGGTAGACCCATGGTACTCGACAGGAGGGGTACCTCATTAAGCCACAGTGGGGAGCACCTCTATGTGATGCAGTAGACCCACGATACTCGACAGGAGGAGTATCTCAGCAAGTCACGAGGGGGAGTGCCTCTGTGTGATGCGGAGGAACCATGATGGGGAGTTCCTCTGTGTGACATGGCAGACCCACGATACTCAACATGAGGAATACCTCAGCAGTCCAAGATTAGTGGGAAGCGCCTCTGTGTGACGCGGTAGACCCACTATACCCGATAGAGGAGGGGTTCTCTAGCAGCCGAGGTGTTCGACGATGTGACTAGAGATGTTACTTGTTACTACCCCTAGAATAAATCCTTGTGTGAGCTGAGTCAGTATCTCTATGTTTTCCTCATGTTTGAGATGGATTACTTAATAACTTAAGTATATGTATGGGCATATACCTAAGTAGTATTATCTATTGATTTCATAATTTTTGGTTTATCCTTGGTGAATTTGTGAGACCTTGAGGGTATCAGGGACTCTAATGAGTATCGTTATACTCACCCTTGCACTGGCTATGCCCACACCTTGTTGTATTGGATAAAGATGACAGACAGTGCTGACTGAGGCTGAGAGTACCAAGATTGGATAGTACCCAGAGGTGGACCATATAGTATGTCGGTACGCAGAGAAGATGGGTGGATGTGGAGTGCTGAGGAGGCGATCTGTACCTACCCTTCAGGTAGTAACCTCAGAGGATGATCCAATAGCTTTCTATTCTCTTTCTTCAGTTGTTTTTTATTTCACTTGTACTTGTACCTTTACTGTTGGGATTGTATTCCATCCCCTTTACTTTCAACACTCTTTTGGTTATATAGTTTTCTTGTGTTTGTATCTTATTGTGTGCTTGGTTACGTGAGGTTACGGGTTATAAAGGAAATGGCTTCCAAATTTTAGGGAAAATGCCTTTTGGTGCTAGTCACCAGCCCCTGGCCTATGAAAGGCGGGCCTGGGGTAGTCACGAAATGGGCCTCGGGGGATGGGTCGTGATAGGATCCGTTAGAGATAGCCCCTTAATGCATCAACAAGTTCTATTATACAAATCAGTTGGCCAAATAAAATGTGTTTTACCCATTTGTTTTAAATGTTCACAAGAAAGGTCTTGACGGGAGAGGTATTCATGATTCCTAAGATAATGAAATACAATAATTAATAATTTATTTCATTTATAATTAATTTATTATTATTATTCATGAGATTTTCATAATGATATTATCTTTGGATGCATCTATTTCTCAGTTAGTTAATTAAATGGTATGCGTTTTTAGTAATTTACCATGCCCGATTGATTATACCTTATCCAATTATGATAGTCAAGTTATTGATTAAATGGAATGTGTGTTTAGTAATTTACATTTCAATATTTATTATTATTTATTTATTTATGATAGCTTCGGCTATATATAACCCTTACTAAGAATTTGAGCTCACCCTTATTTTATTTCCTTTCCCTAATATATGAAGAATAATTCTTGGAATGAGTTCAAGGATGCCAAATGTTTTCCATTACTATGATTTTAATTTTATTTCCCTATATAAACTAGGTATAATATATGTGTCTAGTTCTCAAAAGATGTTAAACTAATCAGTCCATTTGAATTTGACCCCTTGTATCTAATCCAATTTAATAAAGTTGGCATTAGCTCCAGGTTACTAAAGATGGGGTTGTTACAGCTGATATTAGAGGAAGTTTAGTAGAAAACATGTGTACTAGATTAAGTAAAACATAGATTAGGTAACATAACATGATGATAGAATTTGACGATAAGCATAGATGAATATAATAATGTTTTCGTAAGGAAGATATTGTGTGGTTTCTCTTAACATTACATCCCTGTATAGATATTTCAATTTGATGTGGTTTTGGATTGAATGAACCTATGAGTAATAACTCTAAGAATCACGCATTGGTATTGACCCTATCATGACTTGGTGCATGGAAATGGGCCTTACTGCACACCTAGTTTAATACTCTGAGTGGATATACTTAGGACCATTCAAATTTTATTTACAAACCATTATAAAGGATTTGAAAATAACGATATCTTCAAAGAAACCATGTTTATGATTATGAGATAAAAAATGTATAAAATTTTAAATTTATGTTAAGTGTTACACCATTTTTATAATTATAAATTATGATTTAAAATTCATAATTTTATGAGCTAATTCAGTATGTTCCATTTTTTAGAAATATAACCTAGAAGGAAGAAGGGTATCAATACTCATGGACAATGTAGATATTTCCATAATGAGCAAGCCAATACATCTGGTATTGAAACTTATAAAACAATGTCTATATTAGGGTAGATTAATCATGTTATAAAAAACAAACTTTCCTGGATGGATCAACCTATTTAAAAACATGATTATCTTATGTTGGATCACTTCATATGAAAGAAGCCCCCATCATTTAGTGGGACCACTAATCCAATGTTAGCTGAGAAATAGATAATGTATCTCAAGAAGATATTTGTGGCCTTGGGATGTGATTAAAAGGAAAATGATACATACGTAGTGTATTGTCTCAAAGGTGATATTAATCAATGGCGGTCCTTGATTGATAATACTAGGGAGGAAGAGGAAATAGAACTCATGGATTGGAAATATTTTAAGGAGACATTCTTCGAAAAATATTTCCTTATTGAGAAAAAAGCTAAAATGTAGAGAAAATTCCTTAGTTTAAAGTAAAAGGAAGGATAAATTTTTTATTATTAAGAGGATACCTTTAAAAGGTTATCCAGGTATTCTATAGATTACTTATGAAACACAGAGTACAAGATTTACCATTTCTTTGAAGGGATTGAGACATGTCCCTAAAAGGTACTAGTCTCTCAAACATTTTCATCATTAGATGAAATAGTTTTATTTTCCAGAAAAATAGAGAATGAATTATCTATATCCTATATTTTCAAGGTGAATCTAGAAAATAAGAGGTAAAATTATAACTATTAAAAAGAGAATGCTTCAAAGAAGAAGAATAAAATAAATCAATTTTAAACTTGTGATAAATATGGAAAGAATCATTCTAGGAAAAGATTGAAGGGCTTGGAAATTTTTTACAAGTGTTGGGATAAGGTTTATTAGTCTTAAAAATGAAAATAGAAGAAATAAAATACTATTATTTAGTTTTTTAATAGTATGGAGATGTGGTACTATGAAAAATAATTCCCCAAGCATCAAGAGAATCTATCACAGAAGAGGACAACAGGAGAAGGCTAAACTTATGAAATCACTACAGATGAGGTGAAAGTACCCAATGATGAGGTGGAAAGTACTTTAATCATAGCTTCAAATTTACATAATTCTTTGTTTGATTATGTATCCTCACACTATTTTATATATTTCCTATTTTACAGGAAAATTTTATATTTCTCTAGAAATTTAAGAAGGGATTTATCAGTAAAAAGTCTTGTTGGAAGTCTCAATGCAACAAGGATGTGTTAGGTAGTCCCCATTATGAAACATAAATATGATTTATTTGATAGCCTTATTATCAAACCTATATTTCACTTCTATATAATCCTTGGTATAGACTATATTTCAAAATATGATGAAAAACTTTATTGTAAGAATAAGGAAATTATGATTGGTGAGGAAGATGTAGAGTTCCTTATCTTTAGAGTATATACATATTCATCTAAGACATCTCTAGATCCACCCCTAGTATCTCTACTGAATAATAATATTGGGGAAAAATAGAAAAAAAATCTTGGTATTGACTAGGTAATATTCAAATTGTGTATGTACCTATTTTGAAGGAATACATTGTTGTTTTCCTAAATAATTACCTGGACATCCCCTAGAGAATGAAGTTGAGTTTTCAATTTATTTAATCCCTAATTCAAGACCAATATCAAAGAATCCATATAGAATTTCCCCTATGGAATTAATTGAGTTGAAGAAAAAACTAATGGATTTATGTGATATGAGATTTATTCTACCTAGTGTTTCACCATGGGGAGCCCATGTTCTCTTCATTAAGACGAAATATGGATCCATGTGGCTGTGAATTAATTATAAGGAAATAAATGGTATTAAGATAAATAACAAGTATCATATAACTCACATTGATAATTTATTCAATCAACTTCACAGAGCCCATTATTTTTCAAAGATTTTTATTCTTTCTGGGTATCATCAATTTTGATTAAAGAAGGAAGACATTGTAAAGAAATATTTCTGAATAAGGTATGTACATTTTGAGTTTACATTAATTACATTTGGATTGACTAATGCACCCTTTATTTTAATAGATCTAATTAAAAAAGTATGAAAGGAATATCTTGATGATATTTTTGTGTATTTTAGAAGCTACAAGGATCATGAGAATAACTTTTAGATAATTATTAAGACTCTTAGAAAGAAATAGTTATATAGTAAATTTAGTAAGTGTGATTTTTGGCTTCAAGAAGTTTATTTTCTTGTTCATATTTTCTCCAGGATGGAATCTCTGTTGATTCTATGAAGAAAATGTCATTCAAAGAATGGCCTAAACCAATGAACATAACTGAGGTATGTAGTTTAATTAGTTTGATAGGTTACTATCAGTGATTCATTCATAATTTTTCTTGATTAACTAACCCGTTAACCAATATTATATATAAAGGGGTTAAGTTTGTTTGTAAAATGGAATGTGAAGAATGTTTTGATGAATTGGAGCAGAGATTGGTCAATTCTCCAATTTTGAATATACAATATTGAAATAATGGATTTATGATATATAAAGATGCATCCAATAAGGGACATGATTGTTTCCTAATTAAAAATGATAAATTTAGTTCATATGGAAAAATTAAATTGAATATTCATGAACATAACTATCCAACCTGTGATATTTATTTGGAATCTATAATCTTTACTTTGAAGATATGGAGAAATTATCTCTAGGGTAAAATATGTATGATATACATGTATCATAAAATCCTAAAACATATATTTTCATAGAAATTGATTAATATGAGACAAAGGAAATGGCTCGAGCTACTCAAGGATTATGATTTCTTGGAACACTACCACCCAGGGAAAGAAAATAAGGTAGCAGAGGCATTGAGTAGGAAATATCATGTAATTATAACCCAAATAAGGATTGATGGGTATCAAATGTTTATGGATCTAGTAAAGATGGATATTATAATTATTAATTAAGGAGAGACATCACCCACTTTTCAAATTATTTTGAAACCATCTTTATTATAAATGATAAAAATTTATCAATATGATGATGAGAACTTTCATAAAAAAAATTAAAGATTTGAATAATGGTAAATTAGAAAACATTTTTTTGAATATGGTTTTCAAAAATTGGAAAAGAGATTAGGTGTTCCATTTACACCTGAGCTAAAAATATTTTTTTTGTATGGTGCTCATAGCTTAAATTTCTCTATACACTTTGGTAGCATAAATATTTATATGGATTTGAGGGAATATTTTTGGTGGGAAAACATGAAGTGGGAAATTGATGATTATATATCCAGATGTCTAGTTTTTTAATAAGTGAATTTTTGTGAAAACATCCTAGGGAAGTAATGAAATATATTCATATTCCAATATATAAATGGTATGATATTACCATGGATATTATATATTGTTATTATCCATCATGTAGGTTCAACACGTTACTACCAACTTGGGAACAGGATCCGTAACTTTAAAAGAAAAATTTGACACCCTGATTCACCCCTCCCTTCTCAGGGAATCTTGGGGTTCTATAAGTGGTATTAGAGGGAAAGGTTTTTGGTGTTGAATATGTCTTTTATTATCATGGATAATTCAATCAACGTTAGAGGAGTCCCCCTATTCGATGGACGCAGATTTAAAATCTGAAAAAAAGGATGAGATCTCATCTAAGATCTCTTGTAATGGAAGTTTTATTTTCTACTATGCAATTAATAAAAGTCATAGACCCTACAGTGCTTTCAATGACAAATATAGATAGAAAGATGCTCGATGATGACACCAAAGCACAGAATGATCTTACTACAACACTTTGTAATCAAATTTATCTAAAAGTGATGAGATGTACTTCAACTAAGTCCATGTGGGAAAATCTAGATAATATTTATGAAGGGGATAGCAAATTAAAGGAGGTGAAACTTCAAGTACTGCATAATAGGTTTGATCATATGAAGATGCATCCAGATGAAAATGTATATTCCTTCTTTAATCAAATTACTAAATTTGTAGGAGCAATTCGAGGACTTGGAGAAGAAATTAAAGACATTTACATTGTGAAGAAAATTTTAAGAAGGCTTCCACCACTCTAGAATCCCAAAGTTTCTTTCCTTGAATAAAGAGATTTTACAAACTTTCTTTGGATGAGCTTCTAAGTAGTTTGAATGCATATGAAATGAGAGTAAAACCGAAGGATGCGACAAGGCATGTTAGCAAGGAGATGGAATTCAAAGCCATGAAAAAACTAGATATTTCAAGATACTAAATTAATGATGCTAATGATGAAAGTTAGTTTCTCTCTCTATTTAATAAGAAATTCAAGAGAGGAAAAGGAATATTTGAAGGCTAGCTACCCTTGGCATGTTTTCATTGTGGTAGAGTTGGGAACATTTCTTCTCAGTACTCAATGAAGTTTGTTGATAATGAAAGTGAAGGTGGAAACTCCCAAAATCCTAAGAAGAGGTTTTCTCAAAAGGGATACTTCATTACTGGGAAGAAACTAAAGAGGAAAAGTTTTCTCTGTGAAGAAGATGATGACAGTGATAATGAATTCTATGAGGAAGAAGAAACAGAACTTAAATCTGAGAAACATGCTTCCATGATGGCTACTGTAGAAAAGTTAGAACCATCATGTAACAAAGATAAAGATAGTCAGTCGAACATGGATGTCAATCCCAAAATTTAATTGTGGGATTCTCCTCGTAAGCCTGAGAGTCAATGTAATAGATGAAAAAAATGTAGAGCAGTTGTGGAAGAATCATCTGAGTATGTTGACCAGCTTGAAGTGGAAATTGAATGACTGGAAGAATTTAAAAAATTACAGTCTTCAATAATTGAAATCACAGAAGATGTTGTGGAACTAAAGATTAGAATTGAAGAACATGCCATGGTAATCAATGATCTTTCCTCCAGATTGGAAGAGAGGTCCAAGACTATTGAGGGTCTTGAAGAAGAAGTTGTTACTCTCAAGAGTAAACTGGAAAGTCAATCAAACTCAAAAGGGGGAAAGAATAAAATATAGTTCGGAAGATTTTTAGATGTAGAATTACTTGTGAGAGATAAGCGTGGTTATAATGGAATTGAAAACATTTTGAAAGATCAAATACCTACATGCATGGAGAACAATGGAATTGGCTATGATGCAGAATCATCAAATACTGGGAATAAGATGAGCTGAAATAAAAGAAAGATGGAAATTGGACATGTTGCAAAGTCACCTAAAGTCCAAATAAACAAATTCACAAGACAAACTGGATGGAGAACTGAAAAATATTCACAAGATTTCAGAAATAATTAGCTGTCACAATCTTATCTAAAGGAAGGGAACATGAAAACGAATCAAATTGAAAAGATATTTCCGCTCATGAAATTTCAATTATGTGGATATATGGGCCATACTATATCATACTATGAAGATGAAATGAGTTATTTGAATGGGGGAGATCTAGGAAATCAACAACAGAGAATGAATTCATATACAACTTCTTATAGAAGAAATGGGTTCAATAGATATTATTTTAATTTCTCTAAATTTGGACACAAAGCTGTGTATTGTAGGAAAATGAATGACAAGAACAATTTCTACAGAGCTCAAAGACAAGTCATAACTCGCCAACCAGATAGTGTTTCTCTTTCAAATAGGTTTTATCCTATAGAAAAAGAGTGCGATTATGATGAACCTATTCATAATAAAGTCATATTATAAAATCCATTTTCATTATTCATTGAAGCTAATATTTCATGGAAGGAAAAGAAGAAGATTGAGAAATCCAATCTTGCTGAAGTTTCTCTCAAGGCAACCAAGAACAGTAGCACCTGGATTCTTGACAGTGGATGTTCATCCCATATGACGGGAAATATAGAACTGTTAATAAATATTAAGAAAATGGTTGATGGAATAGTGAGGTTCAATAATGATGGTTCTTTGAAGATCAAAGGTAGTGGATGTACTGAATTGGCCAACAGAGAGCTAAAGAAGACAAAAGTTCTTTATATGGATGGTCTATATCACAATCTCCTCAGTGTGAGTCAACTCTATGACTCAGGACTTATAGTGATGTTCAATAAAAAGGGGTTCACTATAAATAGAAGGACAAAGAATTATTTCATGAAGGGTTGTAGAACTAATGGAAACCTATATCAAGTTGACGGTAAAGAGAAATTTTGTTATCTGACGATTGGAGAAGAAAACAACTTGTGACACTGGAGGTTAGGGCACATCAACCAATAAGACATGGAAAAGATATCAAAACTAAAGATTTTCATGGATATCCCCATTTTAAATCATGAACATGAAAAGAAATGTGATGCGTGAATTCATGGGAAATTGGTCTACAGTTCCTATCGGCCAAATAAGAAAAGAGCATATAATCTTCTTGACCTAATTCATACAGACATATGTGTCCCATTAAATGTTGTTGGAACGTAAGGAGAAAGGTACTTTTTCCTTTTCATAGATGATTATAGTAGAATGTCATGTGTCATAGTTATACACATGAAACGATAAGTTCTTGATTTCATGAATAATTATCATCAAATTTCCAAAAATAACACTTGGTAGACAATTAAAGTTATGTGATCTGATAATGGAAGGGAATACACATCCATTGAGTTTGAGAATTACCTAGAGAAGCATTGAATACAACATGAGGTGGCAACAGTGAGACATCCACAACAGAGTAGAGTTGTGGAGCATAGGAATCACCAAGTGAACAATATGTCTAGAAAAATGGTGATTGAGAGCCATATCCCTCATCATTATTGGAAAGAGGCTGTTCAAGCAGCAATATATATTCAAAATTGAATAGGTCTCTATATGGGTAAAACTAAGACATCGTATGAGTTGTGTCATGGAAGGAAGCCTTCCTTGAAGTATTTCTATGTTTTTGGAAGTAAATTCTTTATCCAAAACAAATAAGGAAATCAAGTGAAGTATGGTGATTCGGAAGATGAAGGAATATTCCTTGGATACTCAATGAAAAGAAAATTCTACAAATACTTCAATAAGAAACTTAGAAAAATTGTGGAAAGTAGTGATGTAAAGATCATTGAAGAAAAAACCACACGTGAATCAAAGAATCCTTATTCTAACATGATAAAAGATGAGGATCAGTGTGGAAATGGTACATATACAAATAATGAAGTAGAGGAAAGAGTAAAAAACATTTAGAGATCACAAAATGATGATGATTCAGAAGAAGAATCAGTAGAAGAAACAATACCTGAGGAATCCCCATCTAAACCTAACAATAAACATAGAAGAGTTGAAATAGATCAATCCAATATCATTGGGGATATAAATACACCAAACTAGACAAGGAGAATTAAGTGTAATGCACAATATGCATTCCTCTTAGTTGTGGAACCATCCTCATTTGAAGAAGCTCCAAAGGATGAATCATGGGTTAAATCCATGAATGAAGAGTTGGATGAGATTGACAAGAACCAAACATGGGACCTAGTTAAGATACCTGAAGGCCACAATGTGATTGGTACAAAGTGTATTTCCAAGAACAAATTTGATTAACATGGAAGTGTTATTAGAAACAAGGCACGAATAGTATATAAAAAATATTCAGAAATTGAAGGTGTTGATGTTGAAGAAACATTTGCTCTAGTGGCTAGACTAGAATAAATCAGGCTTTTTATTACCATATAAATCCAAAGAGAATATAAAGTATATAAAATGGATGTCAAGACAACATTCTTGAATGATGTTCTTGAAGAAGAAGTCTACATTGAACAACCAACGGTCTTTCTTCTTGGTAATGATGAAACAAAGGTTTAAAAATTAAAGAGGGCCCTCTATGGTGTGAAGTAGGCACCAAAAGCATGGTATTACCAGCTAGATTCTTATCTCAAGAAGTTGGAGTTAAAAGAGGAAGAGTAGATTACAATATCTATTTAAAGAATTCTACCAAAGAGCAGTTCATGGTTATAGTTTATGTTGATGACATTATTTTTGGTGGAAGCAGGAAGAAATCAGGGGATGAATTTTCCAATCACATGAAATTGGAATTTGAAATGTCAATGATTGTAGAGCTCACATATTTCTTGGGGCTGCAAGTGATTCAAAAGAAATATTACACTTTCATCTCCCAGGAAAAGTATGCAATAGAGCTGCTGAAGAAATTTAATATACATGACTCCAGACCAATGTCAGCTCCTATTGCAGTTGGAACTAAAATTGGAAAGATGAGGATGGGACCTCTGTAGATCCCATAGTTTGTAGGAGGATCATTGGGAGCCTACTGTACCTGATATCAACACGACTAGATATCATCTTTGTAACATGTCTAGTGGCCCACTTTCAGAGTAATCCAAAGGAGGAACATATGGAGGTAGTGAAAAGAATCATGTGGTACATTCAAGGTACTCATAGTCATGTGTTATACTTTACTATAGGAAGAGATAGTGAACTATCAACTTTTTTTGATGTTGACTGGGCTAGAGATGTAGTGGAAAAAAATTCCACCAGTGGTGGAGCATTCTATATTGGGCAGAAATATATTGGCTAGTTGAGTAAGAAACAAGAAAGTACTTCTCTTAGTACTACTGAAGCTGAGTATGTCTCCACTATAAAGGCATTCACTCAACTACTATGGATGAAGTAACAACTGACAGATATTGGTGATGAGGTGAAACAACCAATGGTGATTTACTGTGATAACAAGAGTGCAATTGATCTTACAAAGAATCCTATTAAGCATTCTTGTACAAAAAATAATGAATTCCAATATCACTTTATCAAGGAAAAAGTTGAACAAGGTGTGATTAAAATAGATCTTGTGGGAACTGATGAGAAAGTGGCTGATATCCTAACCAAGACACTGTCAGCGGATAAATTTGAGAAACATCGATTGAACCTCGGTGTTCATCCACCTCCCAATGTATAAGGAGGTTATAAAATACCCCTATCCCCAGTTGTTTTAACTATTTTAATATGTTTTGTGGAAGTGTTTTAGGTTTATGATAGAGATACGATCTAGGGGGAGTATGTTCTGAGCTCTACAATGTATGATTATCAGTCTTTGGGTTTATTTCCAATAGGGGAGAAATGGATAGAATGTGGTGTCTCTAGATGAGAGAAGACATAGAGAATCATGGATGAAGATGGAGAGAATAGTGAAGGAGAAAACAATTCATGAGAACAAAATTCATGTCCTCTTCTTTTATACACTGAGCATTGCTCACGTAGATACAAAGTGTTAGTTGAGTTGATTCTTGTATATCAGGTTTTAATAGTGGATGGTTCTCTTTTCACTCTATCTAGAGATTGACAAAAAACCCAAAGGGGGGGATTGTTGGAACCACAATCGTTATATGATAGAAATGATGTATGGTTTGTGTTTGTTTTCAAAAATCACATGGAAGACCAAGGAGATTTCAAGGAAAGGTATCATACAATTCAAGCCAACAGTAGTATTGAAGGTGGCATCATTTCCCTGTGTTTGCCAATTTTTTGGGCCCGAAAATCAGAAAATCAGAAAATGGAGAAATGTGTGTTTAGTAAAGGAAGTTGTGCACAAGATTGAAGGGTGTTTGGAAACTTGAGCGCAAGGATTATTTTGGGATCATTTCATCAAAATATGGAAAAGGAAAAATGTTCTCACAAGACATAAATGTGTGCAAAAGATGGTGTTGCGCGAAAGAATATTACGCGCCCAATGCAACGTCAAAAGGGGTTTTGAATGCTCAGAAAGAAACTTATCTGTACTGACTAAGATGTGTCGGGATCTTTCCTACAGGGTCATTAAAGGCCTATAAATATGTGGCTACCCCCCAAGGAAGACTTAAGAATTTTCCAATGAAAATCTGGTTGTTTAGCCGCATGAAATATTTTCATGCGAAATATTGGAAGAAAGTTAATCTTGTATACAAGGTGTTCTTTAGTCTAAAAATAACAAGTGAACCATTTAGTGAAATTGTGAGGAAGATAAGGGTTATGAAAAAAGTAGGTGTTTCATGAAAGTCATCTTTCGTGAAAATTCCCAAATCTTGCGTGCAAGTTGGGGTATTGCGTGCAAGTGTGGTGTTATGCTTCTGACAATTTTTTGAATATCCAGCATGTGTGATCAATTCTTTCACATGCATCAATATAGGAATTCAATGCAAGAAGTGTCTCATGATGGACTGAGACAAAGACTTCAATGCAAATCTGGTGAAGAGACCCTCAAGTCAAGAAACTGAGTAAGACTACTCCCAAGGTAGTGAGCCAGGGGGAGTCAACAGGAGTGACCTGAGGATAGCAGTGAGATGTCCCATAACTTTTGTAAAGTTAGTGTCCCTGGAACAGAGTGGCTGTGACTAAACCCTTGTACTCCACAACTAGTGAAGATTAGTGGATTTTGGTATGACCGACACACTGTTGACGTATGCTCCTTAGACGTAGCCCTTTGTGGTGAACCAAGTAAAAGTGTTGCGTTTCTAATTTGAATGTGTTTATTTATTTATTGTTCTTATCCATCATACAGGTTTAACATGTTCCAACCAATGTGGGAACATGATCTGTCACTTTAAAAGAAAAATTTGCCACCCTGATTCACCCCTCCCCTCTCTGGGAATCCCAGGGTTCTATAATTTTCTCACTATTTGAGAATATTTACCTCTTGGGACCCTCAAAAGGATCTATATTAATGATGTTTTATGAATTTATAGTGCACATATTTCAATTTTTTATTATTGTGATCCTCATTTTACATTGAAATTTTAGAAGTATCTTCAAAAGGCTCTTGATACTGAGCTTCATTTGAGAATTGACTACCTTCCCCCAAAAATGGATCGTCCAAAAAGACTATTAAAATAATGGAAGACATGTTTAGGTCATGTTAAATTGAATTTAAAGGTTTTTGGTATCAATATATACCTTTGGTAGAGTTTTCATATAACAATAGTTTCCATTCAAGTATTCAAATGGTACCATCTGAAGTATTATATGGAAATAGATTTTTTACTCCAACTTGTTGTGATGAAGTTAGTGAAAGGAGAATTATAATACTATAAATTTTTAATATAAAAAAATAATGGTAAATATTATTCAGTCTCATATTAAATCATCTCAAAGTAGGCACAAGTGTTATGCTGACAATTAGAGGAAGGATTTAAAATTCCAAGCGGGAGATCACATTTTCTTGAACGTATCTCCATGGAAGGGTGTTATAAGGTTTGGTATGAAAGTGAAACTAATACCTAGTTAGATTATACTCTTTAAAATTCTTGAAATTATTGAAGTTGTTTCTTATTGTTTGTAAATGACACCAAGTCTCTCAAAATTACAAGATGTGTTCCATATATCATTGTTACAGAATTACATTCCATACCTAACACATGTTCTCACCTATAATTATAAAGAATTATAACCTAATAAATCATATTGTGAAGAACCCACCCAGATTATTGATACTAGATAGAAAGTATTGAGGAAACAAATGAATTAACTGGTAAAAGTACTTTAGAGAAATAACAAAATGGAGGAAGCAATGTGAAAACCAGAGGATATTATAAAGAAAAAATACCCTCATTTTTTAATAAGGTAATATCCATGAAATCTTGAGGATGGTATTTTTTAATAGATAATAATGTAACACACCAAGAATTTATGATTTATTTCCTTTTAAATAAATTCAATCTCTTTAATAGCTTGTAATGCACACAACACTAGGTTTAAATGAAACAAGATAATCTACTTAAATATTATTTAAACATAACAATTATAATATAGCCGTTAAATTGGAGAGTATAAATAAGACTAACTAAATTATTGAAAATATATTTTACACACATTCATTGGTTATCTATTGATTTCAAATAAAAATTAGAATCATTTGAAAGTAAAAGAAATGTTTTATGAAAAACGATATTTTTTTTGAAGAGAACGATTTCATCATTTCTTGTAAACTTATGATAAAATTAATTTTTGATAATTTTAGAAAGAAAATTCATAAATTAAAATTCATTTTTAAATTGGAACATCAGAATTATCCTAAGTTTAATTTTTGGTATTTTTCTCAAAAGTTTCATTTTTTTGATGAATAGTGAAAAATAATTATTTTTATTAAAAACTACATATTTGTTTAAATTATTTAAAAAATTAAATTAAATTTTAAAGTTATTTTAAATTAAAATTTGTTAAATTAAATTATTTTAAATACAATTTATGTTAGTGAAATTAGTTTTATATTAAATTTTGATTTTAAAACCATCTATACTTATTTGAATTTTTTCTTTGGAAACCCACTTTTTCATCCGGTCTACGAGTATAATTTGAAATTGGATTTTGTAACTTATGTGAATTGAATTTGAAAAAATGGATTCTATATCTTGAATTAGAATAATTTATATTACCTAATAAGGTAAACTTAATTTTTTTCCATTATGAATAGAAAAACCAGTCAAAATTAATTATCACAATTAAGGTGAAAATTGATTTACATGGGGGTTAAACTAAGAATCTAAGTGTAAAAATGAACTAAAAATTGCCCAACACCCATTTTATGGAAATATTTAGACCCTATCATCTCTAAGTGTTGACAATGACACATTTTGGTGTCTTTTATCTTGATAAAAATGTGGGTGTAAACATCAAAGATCCCTTGTTTTGATTTGAATGCCATCCTAGGAAGGATTTTGGTGAAAAGCTAAATAAGTTCCCTAAAGAAGAGGTAACATTCTTAAATGATAATTTTCATTTTATTTCTTCTTATAACTCCTTAAAATATTGTTAAATAATGATAATATAATATCAAAATTATATCCAATATACTTGTATGTTATTATGTTAATAGAATAACCTATACTCATCCCCACTTCAATCAAATGGGAAATGAAATCATCTATCGTGTGTATGGTGGACTACAACCTTATGAACTGATGTAACTCATTTTCCATCAACACCTATTATGTTTGGATATAATGATGGATTTAGTGTTTGTATATAATATTTTTTATATAATTATACTTGATATCACATATACCTTCTTACTTTTCATTCTATTTAAAATATGATTATGTTTCTCGTGTGTACGGAAGACTACCACCTCGTGAAGTGATGTGATTCATTATTCACATATGATTTACATGGAAGGTAATAAGGAAATATTTAATTAATTTATTTGATAAATATGACATGATATAAATTATTTAAAATTTATATATCATACACTTCCTTACCCTTTCATCTGTTGGGGGATTGATATCACCACTCGTGCGTATACACGACCTACCGTCTTCACGAAGAGATGTAATTAATTTTACATTACCAAATTTTAATAATGGTTATAATAACATACATTTTGATTAAATATTATTTTTATATCATTACCATGATTCTATAGATGATTTATTTATATCATATGTACAATAACCTTAACTTTTATTACAAAACATTCATGAGAAAATAAGGAAATTAACACCTAAAACAATAAGAATAATGAAATTTTATTAACAAACGAGCAGTAAAATGTTATAAGAGAATCATATACGATATTATAAATCTGATTAATGTTATTTTAAAAATTATTAACATGCTTAAAACCATTATATATGATGTTAATGAATGCTTAACTAATGAAAAACATGAGGTAATAGACTTCATCTCAATTTCCATTCACAGAGGCATATTTTATTTTTTGTGTGCCTAATTTATTTTATATGGTATAAATACTGAAACTTTTAAATTTAATATCATTAATCCTTTATTTTTCATGTTAATTTATGTTTCAATTTTAATTATTTAATCCAAGTGGATTTGACTTAAAATTTTCCATGTTGTAAGGTATTTATTCTTAATTTCCATTTCATTGTGAAATTTTTATTAATATGTACTATTCATTTTTATGTGATGTATATAATAAAATTTTGATTTATTTTACATGAATACATATTTATTCATTATTATTAATTTTTCAATTCAATTTTATTCTTCAAGGGTTTAAAATTTAAAAGTTACCAAAGAGATAAAAATTATTGTGCATTTTCACTTTTTTATCGTTAACTTTCCCTTAAAACAATCACTTTATTGTGATCATTTTTCATTGGAAATTAAATTTATATTAAATATACATATTATTTATATTAGGAATATTATTATTTCATAAATAATATTCCATTTTTATATACTATGTTTACTTTGAAAGTTATTTTATTAACTAGGAAAATATTGATAAATCCATATTCTTTACTCAATATGGATAATTTTTGATAAGGAATATTGATTCATGAATTAAATAAATTATTAGATATATGAGGAATGCTTTTTTACATGCATTTAT
The DNA here is from genome assembly GCA_963277665.1 of Viscum album. NCBI lineage: Eukaryota > Viridiplantae > Streptophyta > Magnoliopsida > Santalales > Viscaceae > Viscum > Viscum album. The sequence goes on along the minus strand of OY728143.1, from coordinate 1,265,948,065 downwards.
TGATGGGTCCCAATTTTAGATTGCTTATAAATGCATAGACATGTCTCGTGAGAAAAATTGGTTGGCCAAATCATATGGGTATTTAGCTAGTAGTTTTAAACTGTCTTAAAAAAGGTCTTGATAGTAGAGATATTCATGATGTTTGAGATCATGAAGTATAATAATTAAGAATTTATTTCATTAAGAATTTAGTTATTAGTATTATCCATGGTATTTTCATAATTATATTATCTATGGATGCTTTCATTCTCATTTTATTGATTAAATGGAAAGTGTTTTCAGTTATTTACCTTGCCACATTAATTATGCCTTATACAATTATTATATTAAAGTTATATATTAAATGGAATTTTTGTATAATAATTTATCTTTCCATATTAATTATTATTTATTGTTTCATGATATATTTCATTATATGTAACCCTTACTAAGAATTTGATCTCACCCTTATTCTGTTACATTCCCCAAGATATGAAGAATAATTCTTGGAATGATTTATAGGATTCCAAATGTTTTCTATTAACATGATTCGTATTTTATTTACTTATTTAAATTTAGTATCATGTATTTATTTGGTTCTCTAAAACTAATAAACTTAATAGACCTTTTTGATTTGACCACTTGTATCTAAGACAATGTAATAATGTAGGAATCAGCTCTGGGTTACTGGAGTTAGGGTCATTACACATATATATTGTTTGTAGTGATTTAATTTTTTTTAATAAAATAATAATTTCTGATATTAGGAGGGTAATAGATAGGAGAGAGTGCGTTAATATAAAATTAGGAGTTTGAGAGATGTGTAAAGTCTTAAAAACACTTAATTTGAATGGAATGTCCATATTGATTGAAAATACAAATAAATAATTAAATGTAAAAATTGAAAAATAAATTTTTGAACATTGATTGGTACGTTGGAAAAAATGGAGCATATTATATTCAATAATTAAATATGTATATATAAATATATATATGAACCAATCCCACACCTGAATTATTTCTAGAATACATACTTTCCTCTTAATTTCTTATTATCTCAAACCCTGACCATCATAGAGATGTTAGGAGATAACTGACACCACCACCAAATTTGGTCTTAGCGGCAATTTTTTTACTATTGGTTATGGTTTAAACTTCCCCTACATTGTTTAGTGGTGGTTATTTAAACCACTATGTATTTCACATCAGCAATCACTTAATAGTGTTTTTATAGTTAGAATCGGTTTTATATGTGTCATTTTTGGGTACTTTGTGGTGTTTATTCATTCTTTTTGAATTCATTTTTCTTTTTAAAAAACAAAGAAAAGTAAAATGGGATGAATTAACATAATCATTGTTAAATTAATTAGTAGCAGTTTACTTATGTAGAGTGAAAAAATAACTAAAACTTCCTGAACCTCCACTAAAATAGTTAGTAGTAGTTATGAGAAACAACAACTAAAAATATTAAATAAAGTATATATTATTTTAAAAAAATACCATTTATTAAAAAAATAATATTCAAGCAATAAACTCAGTCATACAATAAGCTCAACCATAAATACACAATAAAATCATTCATACATCCATAGTCAAACATCCACAGTCATATATACACAACTACCAATCAACCCATAAATACAATAAAATATGTCCAACATCCATCATTAACCCATAACCAATATATCTATGTTACCACCTCCACTACATCCAAACACCTCTATAGCTAAAGCCATCATATGTGTAAATAACCATATCATATCATTAAATGGAACAAAAACAAGATAGAAATTAGAATTGAATATAATAAATAAGAATTATAGAAGAATCATTGATAATATTTAACTATACCATAAAAAACTGTATGCCATCATGACTACCTTCAGAAGTGTGTCATGGATTAGAATAGTCAACCCCCTACCTACTATAGATATCTGTCACCTACAATACAAACCAAAATATTTGAGAAATGAAATACAAAACATAATATGAATAGAATATATTTTTAATTTTTTACATAACATTTATCATTTTTTTAATTAAACATGTGAAATTTAAACAAAAAACTAATAATTTATCATGTAAAACACTTTGAAAACATAAAATTATCAATTTAAGATATTATTCAACACTTGGAACTCAAAAGGGATAAGTATATTACAATTTAATAAATTTTTAAACCTATATGCAGTGTGCTTGAAATTACTCAATAAAAAAATATAAATAATTTTATATGGAAGAACTTACTATATTTCAAAAATAATTCAATGGTGGTTGTCCCATTATTTTACATTAATCTAAGGTCATTCACTATGGTTTTGAATATTACATGTGTGCTCTAGTGTTTTAAATAACTATAAACATTTTTATATGAATATTAGGAAAAACAAAACTTCAATTGACATGGAGTTAATTACTACATTTCAAAAATTAATATAAATTTATTATCCTTTGATTTAACAGCCCTCTAACATCGTTTGTTTAGATTTGACCCCCTAAATAATGTTCTTAAAGTATTTTATATCTTTTAAAACAAATTATTGAGTCATTAAATCACACCACATGTCAGAAAAATGTGTTTTATAATCATACACATAAAAAATAATTCAACCATAGTTATCCCATAATTTCAAATCAATATGAGATCATTTTCTATGGATTTGACCATTACAATCTTGTTTTGGTGTTTTCAAATATGAAAACATGTTTATAGGATTCCCAAGAAAACTGAAACTGAGATGACATGGTGATATTTCCTATATTTCACAAATTAATATATGGTTTGTTTACTATGATTTCATGACTCTATTATACCATTTTCTTTGTTTTGACCCCCTGAAACATGTTTTTAAAGACTTTGATATCTTTTAGAACTACTTATTGGGTCATTATTATCACACCACACATCAAATGGATGCGTTTTCTAATCAGACATATAAAAAATAATTTAACAATAGTTTTCCCATGATTTCACATCATTATGAGGTTATTTTATAAGGTTTCTACTATTACACACATGTTTTAGTGTTTAAAAATACTAAAAATAATCTTATAAGCTTCCCATGAAGACCATAAATTGGATTGACATGGTGTTTGTTTCTAAATTATACAAATCAATATAAATCCATTTTTATAATATTTATAGTCCTCTGACTTCATTTTTTTGGTTCTGACCTCCTAATATATGTTTCTAAAAACTTTGATATCATTTAAATTTGCATATTTGGTCAATCTATGCACACTGAACATTATATGGATGTGTTTTCTGCTCATACATGTCATAAATAATTCAGATATAATACCTGAGATTCAATTATATTAAGTGAACATTTTGTTTTAATAAAAATATAATATAATTCAAATTTTAATATTTCATGGTATAAAAAATTTAATTTGATAGTGTCGTGAACCAACCCATCGAGGCCCACATGGCTGATAAAAAGTCAAGTGTGACTACCCCAATCCCACCTATAATATTCCAAGGGCTGGTGACTAGCATCGAGTATCCACATCCCATTTATGGGAGACATTATCCCAATGTACCTATACACACATACACATCTCCAAGCCCATATAATGATGAGAAGTAAAAAACAACTAATTCCATAAATGCATGAAAAATAGCTATCCCACAACCAGAGTATAAAAATAAGTAATGTAAAACAATAAAGGGTCCAAATATAATCCCAACTAAAAATGAAAAGGGGTCCAACCTACTTAGAAGGAGGGGTCTACTATTACACTCCACAATGATATACACCTTGGTTTTTTTATCCCAGAACTATGATTTTCCTACTCTCAGTCCCCCCTAGGACACCATCAAATGGTATTTAATCTTCATAATACATGAAATATGTGGGTATATCCCATGTGGGGTTATGTAAAATAATACTCAGCAGGGAACCCTAAAATAACCAAACATAAAGAATCAAGGTTTGTGAGATCATAACAAAAATAAAATAAACCCCCCTAAAATAATCATTACATACAACAGGTATCAAGTGGTGTCAACCAATATATATAGCCACAAGATTATAATCACATCTTTAAGGTAATGCTCATTCTGGGAGTACTCACTCCACGAGCCATGTTATCATTGATGATGCTCATCCTAGAAGTCGTGATTGTTAGGCCATGCACAATAAGTACTTACTGGATCTCTGAATATCTCATCATCCAAGCAAGGGGTCACACCCAAGGCCACTAGGGGACACCATGAACCCTATTAGACCATCCTTCTAGATAGTTTATTGACACCCTATGCATGGTGGTCATGCCAATACCACAAACCCCACCTAAAAATGATAGAGGATCCCACCCGGATCCCATAGGGGGATGCGTTGAAATCTATCTGAAATTGAACCAATTTAAGGGATAACAATACTTTTCCAAGGAAATAATGACACACTAAACCCTTGTGGGAAGGAAACATAGAATCGTACTCAACTGATCCTAGTCTAAACTGAGGAAATAAAGGGTTCCAAACACCATCAGAGGGGTTCTATGACATGTACTAGGGATATACGACGTGTATTTCCAACTTTTGGTATGATCATGTATCACCCACTCACATGAAATGTAAACCTCACAATACACAGCATGTCTTATTATGCTACACAGTGTGTAGAGGTCGGCTGAATCTCTACCCATGTCAGCTGTCCATTCCTGTGTACTTTTTTTCGTGCCCGTATACACCTATCCCTATCCAAGTACACACCTTATTCCTTATACTCTGGATGTGTTCAAGTAGATGGATTAGTCTATGTACTTAAACCATGTCCATATATCCTTAGATATACATGGAATACTACCATCCAGAGGTCACATGGCGTGTGATCCTTAACTTTGTAAAGAAACCTTGGCACTGCAGATGCGGGGTCCCACACACCATGTATCTCCATATTACACACTGTGTAACATGATTTTCGAAGAAAACCCCTAGTTCATTATACACATTTACTCATGATTACACCACCATTTATTTTATCACCAAATACACCAAGATTCATAGATCTAGGATTATAGGGTCCTGATGTCTTCGATGACCAGATTTCAACATCTAATTCTCATGGAAATCATCACCCATCATTTATCACACTGTCTCCATAAGATAAAACCCAAAATGGGATCCACTAATCTAGTCTTGATCCACCCTCAATTTCCTACCATCTTCATCACAACTTGATCACTCTATCCATTGTTAACCTCACCCATGTTATTGATCAATTTTTCCAATGAATGACCACACAATGATCAAATATTGGGTATCCATCGAACCATTGGCCTAAGAGATTTCCTATAATGAACATGAATATAAGTGGGTGAGAAAACTTTAAAAAACTCATGTGATGAATGAAAAAACAAAAGTTTTTCATATCATCCGTGGTTCATTGTTTTATAATTGAAAAAAGGGATTAAACGACACAACATCAAAACAATATCCACCATATCATCTATCGATCTGCAGATGAATTCTTGTTAGTGTAATTGACTTGAATTTGACATGGGGTAAATAAATGGGGGTAAATAAAAATAAATACAATATCCTACCTTGAGTTTGAATCAGTTACTAATTAAAAATGATTCTATATCATAGTTTTTGGTGAAATCCATAAAATTTATTAGTGTATATGATGTCTTCAATATCAATACAATTTTCTGATATGTTGTTTTCTGCCATTGATATCCTCCAATATCTCCAAACAATTTATTATAGTTACGAAGATAACCCAAAAAAGGATATTATAGGGTTTAAATAGGATAGGGATATGTCTATACACCAACACATAACAAAATAAATGTAAAAATTTATTTATATATTATTTTTCCCAGGACAACATTTTCCCAAATAACCAATGTTGAAAATGAATATATTGAACCTAGGGACAAAACCACATTATGAACTCAAAATAGGCCTTAAATTATATATTTGACCCTATGTTCTGTAGTTATTTAAATTTTTTTTGTAAAAATTCTTGTGTGTGATATTAATAAATTTAATATTTTTAAAACATAAATTTTAGGATCACCAGGCATTGGAATCATGTGTCGTATTAGTACCTATATTTGAAAATATTTCTAGATATATTTAAAATCATTACATGGGAAAGAAGAGACATTAAATTCTCCCCATATAATAGTTTTTCATCTTGAAAAGTGAAAAACTACTCAAAAGGTGTGGGTACTAATCTCGAATATTGGTCTCCCACTCCCAGGTGATCTCTCAAAGACTCCCATACTACCACCAGACATGCACCCATAGAATAACTCTCTCAAGGAGGATCCACTCCTACCGATTCATGATATCCATTGGGTACTCTAAAAAGGTTTCTCCATCCTTGAGTTCCATCTTTACCTAATCAATAACATTTGATAGTTCATGCATTTAACTCCTCAGGAGTGACAAGTGGAAGATGCTATGTAGTCGATCCAACTTTAGTGGTAGATCCAAGTGGTACACCACCTCACTGATTCTGTATAATATTTAGAAGGCATTGATGAACCTTGGTGATAACTTTCTTCCCCAATTAAATCTCCATAATCCATGTTGAGGTGAGACTTTCAGGAACACATGGTCTCCCTCCTCAAACTCCAAAGGCATCCATCATCACTCTACATAGGACTTATGAGGACTATATACATTCCTCATATGATCCTATATGATCTACACCTTCTCTATCATAGCTCCCACCAACATTGTGCTCCTCAGTACTGACTCACCTGGATCGACCCAACATTGTGGTGACCAATAGGGTCACCCATAAAAGGTCTCAAATATTTCCATACCAATGGGTTAATGGTATAATTTTATATATGAAAACTCCACCAAGGGTATTTGATACTCTAAATATTCCTGAATTCTAACATCTATGCATGCAACATGTCCTCCAGAACATGGATGGTTCATTCAATCTAACCATAATTCTGGGGACAAAACTCTATTCTCAAACATAATCAAGTCCCAAAGGCCTCCTTAATTCCTCTCTATAATCATGATGTGAAGTGATAATGATGGTCTCAAATGATCGTCAAAGGGACTATGTGGAGCCTGACTATCTCTAGCACATAAATTCATCTGAATATCTTTACAGAACTCTACACTCAGATAGAAAGAAAGTGGGATGACATGGTGATTCGGTCTATGATCACCTAGATAGAATCATGCCCTATAGAAATACATGGTAACCCCATCATGAATTACATAGATATCTCATCCCACTTACACTCTATAACCTCAAAGAGTTGAACTAAAACCTCTATAACCTAGTGCTCAGCCTTCACTTATTGGCAAGTGAGGCATCAAGAGACAAAATCTGCTACACCTTTCTTCATACCCATCCACCAAAATGGATGCCGAAGGTCCTAGTACATCTTTTCCAAACTAGGATATACCTCCAAATTGGATTTATGAAACCCCCTCATCACCTCCTCCCACAATGTCACTAGTACCACAGTCCATCCTATTAAAAGGATGACATACTCCCCACCTTCATTAAATCCCTCAGGATCATGTCTTGTGGAAATCTAAGTACATAAGGTCTCACAATAATTATATACATGATGATCCTCTCTAACACACTATAGTACTGGTGGGGTAATAACCATCTACTATATATATGAATCACCATGCTTTCCACTAAGGAAAAAATCAATGAGGCTAACTACTTTGAAGCCTTGATAAAAAATTATGAAAAACATCTCCCACTGAGAGAATATTCTACCATGACACCCTTCCTAAGAGTATAGACTATCTCATATTCATAATCCTAGAGGAACTATAGAAATCACCTTTATATAAAGTTAATATCCATAAAAAAGAAGATATAATTGAGACCCTTATAGTCAGAATATACGATAAAACACTTACCCATATAGTAGTGTCACAAGATCTTAAAGGAAAATACTATTGTTACCAACTCAAGATCATGGGTTGTGTAGTTCTACTCCTTTGGTCAACTCTATCAAGACCCATTGGCAGTCACAACCTACCTCATAATCATAACAAAAAAAATTTTCTCCACAAGCCATCACAAAACACTATAAACTTGACGCCCTCCTCTAGAAATTTCATGATGGGGGTGCTCGTCAACCACTTTTGTTGATCCATGAAAGATAGTAGACATCTATTCTTCCAAATAAAAGTATTCCCCTTCTAGGTCAACTTATTCAAAGGTTATGATATCCTAAAGAAATCAGGTATGAACCTCTTGTATTGTATTTTCAACCCAAGGATGTTATGTAACTCTGTTACACTCTTTGATAGATCCCAAGCTAACACTACCTTGACCATCATCGGGTCCACTGCTACACCATAAGATGAGATGACATGTCCTAGAAAGTGGTACTCCTAGATCTAAACTTGACACTTTGAGATATTCCTATATATATGGTTCTCCTAGAGTATATATAGGGCCATCCTAAATTGCATCACAAGCTCCTCCTTAGATGCCGATTACACTAGGATATCATCTATAAAAACCACCACAAATCAGTATGAGAAAGTCTAAAAGATCTGGTTTATGAGTCCCATTAACACTATTAGATGTTCATCACACCTAAATTTATCACCAAGTACTCATAGTGACCATAGTGATATCTAAATGATGCCTTCAGTATATCCTCTCCTTGTACTAGTAGCTGGTGATAGTATGATCTGAGGATAATATTCAAGAACCATCGCAACCCTCTCAACAGATAAAAGAGGTCATTTATCCTTGATAGTGTATAATTATTATTTATTTTCACCTATTTCAGGCATAGATAATCCAAAAACAACCTTGATCTTTCATTCTATTTATTAGTGAACAACATTGGGGCTGCCCAAGGGGAAACACTAGGTCTCATGAAGCCCTTCCTCCGTATGTTATCTAACTACACAACCATATCTCAAAGATCTGTAGGAGATATCTAGTATGATAGTGGAGATATTAGGTTCATCTATGGGTAAAATTTAATGCATAAGTCTATATCTTGATTTGGAGGTAAGCCTGGAACATCCTTAAGAATGATTTCCTCATACTCTTCCACCACTACAGGGAACTTAAATCCTATAGAATCCTCTATTCCAAGGGAAATACAACCCATAATGCGATTAATTGATTGTATCCTCCTACACATGATCCCATCCTTCACTACCTAGGTTTCCTTATGACCCAAGAAGGAAAATATCAATCCCTTTCCATGGATACACCACATTCTCCTCCTAAAATAGTAAGTTTGGTCAGGAACCATGGATAACCATTCTATACATAAGATGATTTCAAATAGCCTCATTGTTTTTATAAAGTGATCTTATATAATCATATCACCTCCAAGTGTTAGGTCACACTATCAGAAGAATTTTTTGATCATTGAGTCATCTATGGTAAGAGTCTCCAAGCACAAGGGTCAAGCTAAAGGCTCAACAAAAATATCTAAGTCAAGAACCTGAGAAGCGGTATGGAAAGAGTGGCTCAAACATGTGTCTATAATTATTGTATCTATGGTATAAAATGTAGGTTTTGGGCGCAATGGAAGTGCATTGGTGGGTTTTCCCAACTTTAATTTTAGCATTAAACAACGTTCAAACTGAGATCCATCACGATATAAAACACCGGATCTTCGGAATAGAATGAAGAATGAAAAACAAAAGAGGGAATCCCAGAACCATAGAGATAGGATCATCATATGTTGGTTATAATTAATTTAATTAATTCACAAGAATTACCTTGGTTGAATTCTTCCTTTGTTGATGTCTCCGGTCACGATCCTGTGATCTGTCGTTGTGTCGTAGAATCCAAGTGTAGGATTCCTCTAGCGGTGATCCACACATGTTCCATGTATCTCTGGATGTCACCGAAGGGATCTACGGGTGCTAGTGCGGAAGAACCTTCGCTTGCGATGTCCGCCTACGATCGCCTTGATCCGATGGAGGAGGATCTCTCTCGGTCTTGAGAGCGTTCATGGAGGAAGTAGTTCTTTCATCCTTGAAAGAATTTTCCATAATTGTTGTGCACAATGATTTTCTTGTGGAAAAGTGTTGGGGTTGTGAGGATATTTATAATCGGGTTTGAGGTTATAGAGTTATGACAATAAATTAATGCGTTACACATTTTATTTATTTCATTAACTCTTATTGAAAACCCCCATGTTGAATGATTAATTCCTTGATATTCACCAACGATGATTATAATGAATATCACAATAATGATATTATTTCCTCAAAATACTGACTTGAAAAACCACATGCTGTGTAATCATTAATACACATCGTGTACTTGTTTTCCATACAACGACATGGCGCGTATATTAAATATACACGGCGTGTACTTTTATTTTCCACTTTTCTTTATTTCCTTCACCACATTTATTATACCTTGAGTAATGGCTATTTATTTCTTAAATAAATATAACTGCATCACTCACTAATAAATATTATTTCATCCATAATATATTCTCTAGAATAACTAGTGTCGAAATAAATTCAATCAGGAATCCTTAAATAATTATTAAACCATAGTTGGGAATAATATTTATTTAACTTGTTAAATTAATATTTAACTGAGATACATGGACACACTTAGTGTGTGACCCTCTAGGCCTCTTTCTCAGTGGCATTAGGCAGATCCTACCTAAAGTCCAAGGTTAACACCTAGCAACACGCCAAGGCACCCATAGAGAAAGAAGTTAACTCTGAAATGATGTGTCACCTCATACGAATACTTACCGTGTAATATAATCCCTTTGTCTCGATATCTCTAATCAAGTGGGTTTGATGCTAGTGCCATCAACCCATGTACTCGATTATTCTTTCTTTGACTTTATAGAATTGAACCCGCCCATACCTTACCATGGCCATGGATTTATTTAGGCTATATCAATTCCATCAAAGGGCATGAGATATATACTTCTGTTGTGGAACATAAGGGAGAAATACTTTCTCGCATTATCTATCAATGAAGTATTACTCGTGACACACCCAATGTATCCTACCTCTCTTCGAACAGTGTGTCATCATAGTTTTAATCAATACATCTAAGTGCGCGAGTTGTAATACCCATTAATAATAATCTTAAAGTATAAGGACCTATACACACGTCCGCAGATAGGAACATCCAATGACACTATGAAATGTGGATTTCCTACTGGCAGGTCTCGTTCTCATAATATCCTCCTGGATATTACCAAGGGCGCACACCATGAGATGGTGCCTCAAAGGTTTATGAGTCCTCACCCCTAATGGTCTGTATTATTTGTGTCCCTAAAATAACATCATCCTTCCATAGAACATATATTCAAGGACAGTGTTATGGCACTTCCGAGTTCTCATCATAGCAGGGATCCACTATGACCCTTTAATGCAACATCTATCCATAGGACATTATCACATGCATTGTCACACAGAAGAACAACCAAGATGTGATAAGGCTTTTATTAATGAATAAAGTAAAAAGTAGTTGGTTCTAGGCCACCAAATCCAACATAAAATACATTGGTCATACCTCTAATCATGTTGCTGGGGGCTCGGGGTCATAGGCCTCCACTACCAACCGTTATCCCCTCCCTATAACACCAACTCCCTAAGCCTGGAGCAGACCACCTGGGGGTGGTGGTAAAAATAAATCAAACCGCCTTCCACCCCCTACTACTCTATTGTCTCCTCTACCATGTCCACTACCCTCTAGACCTCCCTAATTCTTCACCTTCCTCTATCTAGGTGGTCAATTAACCTTCTCTCTATCTGATGTGTGTAAGGTCATCCAATCTTGAGCAATATTTTCCTAACCGTCGTGTGAGAAGCACTACTTATCCCTATTATGATACCTCAGAATAATCAAACATAAAGAATCAAGAGTAGTAAGATCATAATAGAAATACAATAAACAAAATCAGTTATACTCATAACATACAACTAGTATAAATTGGTCTTAACCAATACTGTCAACCATAGGATTTTTCTTGAGTCTTCAAGGTAGCACTCATTCTGGGAGTACTCACTCCACGATCCATGGTACACTGATGATGGTTATCCAAGAGATCATGATCGCTATACCCTGCCTGAGAATTACCTACTATATCTCTAATGATTGTTAGGGATGGTGTCCTGAGAACCAACTATTTTGTACTTTGATTACATGAATGTACACTTATTATATATTGTTCATTGTTCTGTATGACTATAATATAATAATGTCATGGAATATTTGTTGCATTGATAAGGTCATGGAAGATCCCCACTATGGTGGGAACCTTAAAATTATATAACAATATTCTTAAATAAAGTTCTATGGTTGGATGACATACTATGATAGGACACATAGTATACAGACCGTCATGTGCGAGTACTTGTAAGAAGACGAGACTCTCTCTCATGGAGTTCGCACTTGGTAATCCCCAAGATAGGGGATTATGAGAATAGACCTGCCAACAGTAATTCCACATGGCTTGGTTTCATCAGACATTACTATCTAAGAGCATGTGTAATGTTCCTTAGACTAGAAGATTATCATTAACTCATGTCATGAATCACACACTTAGATTTGCTGACGAAAACTGTCACAAAGACAGTTGGCAGAAAGTAGGGTACATTGGGTGCATCATGAATGACATGTTGATTAATGGATAAGTAAAGGAAGGATTTTTCCCTTCCATGTTTATAGAAGTAGATATCTTGGGCCCTTTGATTGAAATAGAACTGTCGAACAAATTCCATGGCCATGGTGACACGGCGAGTTTATTTCTAGAAGTCAAAAAATGACAGATCAAGCATATTGGTTTATGACACTGCCATGAAACCTACTTGATGAGATATTGAGACAAAGAGATTAAATTACATAGTAAGTGTTCGTATGAGTTGACACGTCAATGTGGCATCTAATTCTTTATCTTGGGTGCCTTGACCCGTTTCTAGACAATAATCTTGGACTTTAGGCAAGCCCGCCTAATGCCAACGAGAAAGAGGCCTAGACGGTCACACACTAAGTGTATCCAAGTATCTCAAGTAGAATAAAGATTATTACTATACATGGTTTAATAATTACTCAAGGAAGCCTAAATATTTTTAATGTTGGAGGAAGAATAAAATAAAAACAAGTACATGCCATGTATTAATGATTACACGCCATGTAGTTTTTATTTTTGAAAACAAGTAAACACTGTGTATTAATGATTACACATCGTGTAGTTTTCATTTTGTAAAGGGAATGAAATATTAAAACAAGATATACATGTCAGGTACAATGAATGTACATGAAGTGTAGTTTTCAATGAAAAACAAGTACACACCACGTATTAATGATTACACGCTGTGTAGTTTTTCCAATCGGGATTTTGAAGATATAATACTATTTTATGATATTTATTATAATTAGTGTGGGCGCATGTCAAGGAATTAATTATTTGACATGGAAATTTTCAATAAGAGTTAATGAAATAAATAAAATGTGTAACGCGTTTATTTATTGACACAACTCTATAACCTCAAACCCAATTATAAATATCCTCACAACCCCAAATCTTTTCCTACAGATCATTGTGCATAACAATTCTGGAGAATTCTCTCAAGACCAAAAGATCTCCATCCTCCAAGAATTCTCTCAAGACCAAGAGAGATCCTCCTCCATCAGATCAACATGATCTAAGGCAGACAACGCAATCAAAGGTTTCTCCAAGCTAGCACCTGATGACACCTTTGGTGATGTCCAGAGATACATGGTGCACGTGTGGATCACTGCTAGAGGAACTCCACACTTGGATTCTATGATTCAACGACGAATCACATCAGAGCGTGATCAGAAATATCAACGAAGAAAGAATTCCACAAAAGGTATTTCTTGTCAATTAATTAAATTAATTATAATCAACCTGTGATGATCTTTCATTTGTTGTTCTGGGACTTTTCTTCTTCTTTGTCTATTTCTATGACTCGATCCGTGGAGTATGGAATTTATCATCGTATTGATCCCAGTTTGATCATTGTTAATGACAAAAATCCAAGTGGGCACATCCACCCACAAGCTTCCTATGCGTTTGGGACCTTCAAGTGGTATCAGAGGGAGTCATAATGTTGATTATAGTTATTTAATTTGCATTGATAATTTACACATTTATATTTGATTCAATTCTAGATAAATCGTTCTATAAAACTGAATGAACGAGATCTATTCTTTCTCCTTCGTTTCTCGATTAACATCACAGAAATTACCTTTTAATTTTAATTTTGATTAAATTCAAAATGAGGAACTCATTCGGAGGAACCTCTCTTTCTGTTTGTACAACACAAGAATACACAGCGTGTAGTGAAAACTACATGCTGTGTACTTAGGTTCAAGGAACCAGTACTGGTTCGCCAAACCACGCCGTGTGAATTGATCATGCCTATGTATTTATTACATCATGTTGACCAGAAATGAACGACACATGGGAAGCAGAATACATGACATGTATGTTAATTCAACATGCCGTGTAGTCTGATCTGGCCCAGGTGAAACTGTGTACAAGGAGAATCCGTATTCCATGTACACGGGATTGCCAGGACGATAACCGCTTAACAAGGAAGTACACACTGTGTTAGACTAATCTACATGACATGTACTCCAAAATTTACAAAGTACATAAAACACACCAAAGCCCCCGACGTGTACTTTGGATAAAGGTTGAAAAATACACGATGTGTAATATAGCCTACACGCCGTGTACTTTCCAGAAATGGAATTTCACCAGGTTTCCTCTAAAAGTACAAAGACCTGTACAAGGAATATGGATGAGAAGAATCTCAAGGAAATTTAGAAATTAATTTAAGATAAATAATTAATTAATTATAAGATCATAATTAATTGAATTCAAGTGCGAATTATCTTGAATAAAAGAACGATTAAAATTATTTGAATGCTAAATATGCATAAATGTCATTGCATGCTATGGATGATCATGAGATAGACCAAATAACCTTTGTATGTGTGTATGGTTTCATTTAAATTTGTTTAATTTAAATTCATTGGCCTGTGAGACTTCTTCCAATAAAATATAGGGCTTGTGTTACCATGGTTTCTTTAATGTAAACCCCTTGTAATGGAGGATCTCCCAAGCCAGTGGAGACTGTTCAAAAATCTGAAGCTGAGGCGAAACCAACCCAAGAAGATACAAAGGCGGATAGGTGGGAGCTGCAAAACACGAACCATCATTCCAAGGTGTTCTTCCATAGGTTACAGTTAGCTTATCAAAACCGCTAGATAAGATAACCAATAGAAGCTCATGATCATTCCATCTTATTTTATTTCTTCTTGATTTCATGGTTTATTTATTATGTATGTGTTGTCGCAATCACATAATTAATGAAATAAAAAAGCATGAAAATATAGAATAAAATAAAAACCAAACTATGCATAAGCATTATCAGAACAGGTTTAATCACTTAATCAAGCATCACTTAATATTAACAACCATGTGATAATGAAAAACTACGCATAAAGAATAAAAATCCCTCAAATACCATATTAAGTCATAACAAGCCTTCCGTTACTTGATTTAAGGAAATACTCAATAAAACAATGTGTTTGACCAACCCTTTTTGGGACACTTAATTTTATAAAGGAAGCTCTTATGAATGTTTCAGGTTGACTTAAACATTTTACATCAAGAGGAGTATCCCTTTCTAGACTTGTTGTAAAATGGAGGCAAGTGTTGAGGAAATCCAAGTCAGGATTTCAGGATTGGGGAGTCCACTCAACAGATCAAGGAACTGTAAGCTCACAGTTGGAAAAGACCTGCCTTCCTAAATACCTTCTAATAGCTTGACCAACCCTTTTTGGGGTTATGCGAAGGGGAATATAGATCCTTGCCACTATAATGTCAAAGCAATTGGACATTCTGAGTTTAATAGTGAGGGCCATTGGGACTTGATAAAATAGTGGGATATTTAAAAAAATTTATTATTTCTCATAAAATGTAATCAAGAAAGTACTGATAAATATGCTCTTTTAATTTGTAGAATCAATTTGACAAACTCGTCAACAACATTTTCTATGCGATCAATTCTGGATAAAGACAATATCCTCATCGGTAGTAACTTTCAGCAATGGTTTAGGCACCTTCAGGTTATCTTATGACATAAACGAATGTTTTACGTACTGGAGTCATCACTTCCTGATTTGCCTTCCTAAGGGGTGAGTAATGAAGATTTCATGGTTTATGATCAACATTTTAGAGATGCACTCGACATTCAATGTTTGATGCTGTCATCAATGTCTAGTGAGCTCATGAAGTCTCATGAAGACATAGATGCCTATATCATGCTTGAGCACCTCCGTGGTCTATACCTGGAGAGAGCAAGACTGGAAAGGTTTGAGATCTCCAATTCTCTATTTCAGAGTAATCTTGGAGAGGGTGCCCCAGCTGGGCCTCACGTAGTCAAGCTCATTGGCTATATTGAGCGCTTAGAGGTTCTAGCGTTTAAACTCACTGAAGTACTGGGTACTGATCTCCTTCTTGCATCACTCCCCTAGAGCTTCTCTAACTTTTTTTTAAATTTCAACATGAAAAACATTGAGAAGTATCTATCTGATCTTCTTATCCTCATTCACCAAGTATACAATGATATGAATCATGAAAAGCATTCCGTCCTTATGGTGAATAAAAGGAAAGGGAAGGATAATAGATTTAAGACCAAATCTTCTTCAAGGAATTCTAAGAAAAGGAAGATCAAAGGGTATACAAGAGAATAGGAGGCTGTTTGTTTTGCATGTGGAAAGAAGGGACACTGGAAGAAGAACTTCACCCAGCCAAGGAAGCAAGGGGAAGCTTCAGGTGCATTTGCTATCGAATGAAATCTATCTGTTTCTACTAATTGGGTATTAGATACTGCTTGTGGTTCTCAAATCTGTATCTAAATACATGAACCAAGTAGATTCAGAAAGATTGACTGAGGTGAGGTGGATCTGTGAGCAGCCAACAGAGCCAGACTCACTGCTGTAGCTTTCAGAGACTACCACATCACATTGCCTACTGAGATGGTCTTGGTTTTAAAAGGATGTTATTATGTACCCTCTATAACCAAAAACATTAGTTCAGTATCTATATTAGATACTTATGGATTCATCATCAAATTTGGAAATGAATGTTGCTACTTTTATAAATATAGCATTTGTTTTGGTAGGGAACATTTATATAACGATCTTTATGTGTTAGACTACACAAACCAAGTAATGGAAATCAATGACAAAGTTAATTCACATGACTCATACTACACCCAACTTTGGCATCACCAGCTAGGTCATGTCAATGAGAAATGTTAGAAAAAATTACATCAAGATGGGTATTTAGATTCTTTCGAACTAAAACCACTTGGTGTATGTCATGTTTTTCTAAAAGGAAAAATGATCAAATCCCCATTTAGTGGGAAATGATAAAGGGATAAAGAGCTTCTAGAATTAGTTCACACAGATGTATGTGGACCATTTCTAGTTGAAGTAAGGGGTGGGTTCTTGTAATTCATAACTTTTACTAATGATTTTAGTAGATATGGATATATTTACTTAATGAGGTATAAGTCAAATTCTTTTGATCGGTTCAAAGAATACACGAATGAAGTTGAGAACCATCTTGGTAAGAATATTAAGAAACTCTACGCAGACAGAGAAGGAGAATATCTTAATCAGGACTTCATTGATTTATTACGGGAGTTTGGGATTCTATATCAACTTACTCCTCATTATATGCCTAAGTAGAATGGTGTAAGTGAAAGGAGGAACCACACCCTATTGGAAATGGTGAGATCAATTATGAGTCATGCAAGTCTTCCATTATCCTTTTGGGGATATGCATTACAAACAAAAACACACATACTAAACCAAGTACCAACTAAATCGATAAATGGTACTGTATATGATTTATGGAGTGGACGTAAAGCCATGTTATCAAATTTACATGTGTGGGGTTGAGACACATTTTTTAAGGCCTCTTCAGGTAACAAACTTGCACCCTGAGGTACAAAGTGTACATAAATAGGATATCTAAGGGAAACAAGGGGATATTACCTATAAAACCCCTCAGATAAAAAGTTAACAGTGGCAAGACACTCCATATTCCTTGAGAGAGAGCACATCTCCAAAAGAGATAGTGGGAGTGAGATATACTTCAATGAAGTCGAGGCTCAAGATACACAAGAGTTGGTACAAGAATAGATTCCACAAAGCCCCGTGTAAGAAAAATCTGTTCCAGAGACACAAGAACTATGTAGGATCACAAGAGAGGTGAGAGAACCGGAATGCTATGGTTTTATTATCACCGAGGATGGTGAATCATTATTGGTTGGCAATGATGATCCTCTTACCTACAAGGAAGCAGTTAAAGGCACAGCTGCTTCCAAGTGGCAAGAATCCATGAATTCTGAAATGGATTCCATGTACCAAAACCAAGTCTGGATTTTGGTAGATCCTCTAGTTTATGTAAAGCCTATTGGTAATAAATGGGTATTCAAGAATAAACTAGACTGGAGGGGAAAGTCATCACCTATAAGACATGACTGGTTGAAAAAGGTTTTAGACAACATCAAGGAATTGACTATGATGAAACCTTTTCACTGGTTGTGATGCTGAAATCCATCAAAATCCTATTGACCATTGCTGCTTACCATGACTATGAAATTTGTAAAATGGATGTCAAAATATCATTCCTTAACGGGAACCTCCAGGAAGATTTCTACATGACACAACCTGAAGGGTTTGTGACTCCAAAGGATGCCAATAAGGTATACAACTTGCAAGAAATCCGTTTATGAATTAAATCAAGCATCAAGGTCATGGAACATTCATTTTGATGAAGCCATAACATAATTTGGAATTATTAAGAATGAATGTGAGACTTGTGTCTAAAAAAGTTTTAGTAGGAGTGAAATCGTTTTCTTAATAGTATATGTTGATGACATATTACTAATTGGAAATGAATTACATGTATTACATTCAGTTATGAAATGGTTGGATAAATGATTCTCTATGAAAGACTTGGGTGAGGCAACATATATTCTTGGGATCAATATCCATCATGATAGATCCAAGAAAATGCTGGGCCTGAGTCAAAGTACATACATTGACAAGATACTGAAGAGATTCAGTATAGAATAGTCCAAGAGGGGATTGTTGCCAGTGTCACATGGCATTCATCTTTCCAAGAAAATGTGTCCTCAGACACATGTGGAAAGAAAGAAAATGGAAAGGATCCCATATGCATCCACGATCGGGTAAGTTATGTATGCAATGCTATGTACAAGGCTAGATGTTGCTTATGAATTAAGTGCAGTAGGCGTATATCAAGCTGATCCAAGAGACCACCATTGGTTGGCATTCAAAACTATCCTTAAGTATCTGAGGCGTACTAAGGATATGTTACTGGTTTATGGAGGAGATGAGGAACTAGTCATCAGAGGACATGTAGATTCTAGTCTCTAGACTGATCAAGACGACATGAAGTCGCAGACTGGATACATATTCAGTTTGAATGGAGGTGCAGTGAGCTGGAAGAGCTCAAATAAAAGTGTGGTCGCAGATTCTATAGTAGAGTCTGAGTATATCATAGCTTCTGAGGTAGCTAAAGAAGTAGTATGGATGCAAATCTTCGTCTAAGAGCTGGATGTAGTACCTAGCAGTAAAGATCCTATCACACTCTATTGTGATAATACTGCAGTAGTTGCACTTGAAAAATAGCCAAGGCCATATCAGTGGAAAAAGAACATACTTCAGAAGTATCATCTCTTGAGGGATTTTTATCAGAGAGGTGAAGTTGCAGTGAGCAATATTTCCATAGAAGACAGTGTAGTAGACCCCTTAACTAAAGCCTTGAATCATCAGAAACATGATCATCATGTGAGGTCTAGCGGACTAAAAGTCGTAGGCAGTTGGCTCTTGTCCAAGTGGGAGTTTGTTAGGCGGGGTATAGAGATCATGATCTCAATGCCATGAAACCTTCTTGATGAGATATTGAGACAAAGGGATTAAATTACACAGTAAGCACTCGTATGAGGTGGCATATCAATGCGGAATCAACTTCTTTCTCTTGGGTGCCTTGACCCGTTGCTAGACAGTAATCTTGAACTTTAGGCAGGCCCGCCTAATGCCAATGATAAAGAGGCCTATAGGGTCAAACACTAAGTGTATCCAAGTTTCTCAAGTAGAATAAAGATTATTCCTATATTTGGTTTAATAATTATTCAAGGAAGCATAAATTGTTTTAATGTTGGAGGAAGAATAAAATAAAAACAAGAACACGCCATGTATTAATGATTACACACCGTGTAGTTTTTATTTTTGAAAACAAGTATACTCCATGTATTAATTATTACACATCGTGTAGTTTTCATTTTGGAAAGGAAATGAAAGATGAAAACAAGATATACATGCCATGAACATTGAATGTACATGCTATCTAGTTTTCAATGAAAAACAAGTACACGCCGTGTATTAATGATTACACGCCGTGTAGTTTTTCCAGTCGGTATTTTGAGGATATAATACTGTTTTATGATATTTATTATAATCAGCGTGGGCGCATGTCAAGGAATTAATTATTCTACATGGGGGTTTTCAATAAGAGTTAATTAAATAAATATAATGTGTAATGATTTTATTTATTAACATAACTCTATAACCTCAAACCCGATTATAAATATCCTCACAACCCCAACTCTTTTCCTAAGAATCGTTGTGCACAACAATTCTGGATAATTTTCTGAAAACCGAAAGAACTCCATCTTCCAAGAACACTCTCAAGACCAAGAGAGATCCATCTCCATCAGATCAACGTGATCTAAGGCGGAAAATGCAAGCAAAGGTTTTCCTACGCTAGCACTTGGAGACACCTTTGGCAACGTCCAGAGATATGTGGTGCACGTGTGGATCACTGCTAGAGGAAGTCTACACTTGGCTTCTGTGACACAATGACGAATCACATCGGAGCATGATCAGAAATATCAATTAAGAAATAATTCCACCAAAAGGTATTTCTTGTCAATTAATTAAATTAATTATAATCAACCTGTGATGATATTTCATTTTTGGTTTCGAGACTTTTCTTCTTCCTTTTCTATTTCTATGATTCGATCCGTGGAGTCTGGCATTTATCATCGTATTTATCCCGGATTGATCATTGTTAATGACAAAAAGACAAGTGGGAACATCCACCAACGATCTTATTATGCACCCAAGACCTTCAGTGATCACATAATCCAAGTAGAGGATCACACCCAGGGACACTTATAGACACCATAAACCCTCTTGGATTTTATTTCTAGATAGGGGATCAATTCCATGTGCATTGAGGTCATGATAATACCATGAACCCTAATTTGGAATAATAGATGATCCCACCCTAGTCCCCTAAGGGGGTTCACCAAACTCTATCGAAAACTGAACCCATAAAAGAGATTACAATCCTATTCCATGGAATAAAATCCACACTATACCCTTGTGGGAAGGGACCAAAGAATTGAACTCAACTAATCTGGGTCTAAAGTAAGGAAATGAAGGGTTCCAAACACCCTCATATGGAGTACATGACATGTACTAGGGGTACACGATATGTCTTTCCAACCTCTGGTATTACTGTGTATCACTATCCCACATGGCAAGTAAACCTCACAATACATGGTGGGTCCTCCTATGGTACATAATGTATAGAGGTTGATGAAATCTATACCCATGTTTTCTATCCAAGCCCATGTAGTTCAGACCATGTTGGTGTACACTTGGCCATGTTTGATGACACAACTCAGCCTATGTACTATGTCCATGTCCCGAGTACACGGCTTAGCATGTGTACTCAACCTGTATTGATGTATCCTTTTAGATACATGGAATTACACTTTCCATAGGTCACATGAAATATGGTAGGGTACATATAGAAGTGATCCTTAATTTTTTTTCAAAAACCCTAGTGCTATAGCTAGGGGTCCCACACAACATGTATCTTCAGATTACATGATGTGTACCTTGGTTTTTGAATAAACCTAAAGTTCCTTCTCTAAATTCCCTCATTTCACCTCCACTATCAAGTCCTTCACTAAATATTCCATAAGTAACAAATATAGGATTGTAGGGGCCTTCCATTTCCATTGATCAGATTCTCGCATCTAATTCACCTAGAAATCATCACCTATAATTTGTTATACCATTTCCAAAAGAAAAAACCCACAAAGGGATCCAATAATTTTGTCTCGATCCTCCCTCAACTACCTATCATTTTGTCACACCTCAATTGCTCCATCGATCATCAATTGCACCCACAATATTGCTCTGTTGCGCCGAAGAATGGTCACACAAGGATCAAATACTAGGTATTATTTGAACCATGGTCCAAAGAGATTTCTTATGATGAACATGCATATAATAGGGGGATAAATATATAAAAAATATCATTAGGAATAAACCTCTTCCATTTATCATTTCATCCACATTCCTTTGTTATATAATTGATGAGGGAAGAGGAATAAACCATATTACATGCAAGCAATATCCACAATATAAACCACCAATATGTGGATTAATTCTTGTTAGTGGAATTGACCCATGTTTGACAAGGGACAAATAAATGGGGATACATACACATAAATCAAAAATCCTACCTCGATTTTAGATAGGTCTTTCATAAAGAATGATCTTGTGTCATAGTCATTGGAAAAACCCATGAACTCTATTGGGATAGATGATGTCTTCAGCATCAATCCAATCCTATGATATGTTTCCATCACTTAAGTATCTCCTCTAAAATCTCCTATAAATTATTAGGTTTATGTAGCTAACCCTTTAAATTGGATACAACTTGGTTTAAATGAGATAATACTAAGTCGTTGTGCCAACATATAACAAAATTAATATTTTTTAATTATTTGTTATTTGTGCTTGTTTCACAAATTCCCAACGTAGAAAAATATTATTCCATGCATCAGGTAAAATCCATGTTCAAAACTCAATAGTAGTCTCAAATTCCTGATACAATCCTCTATTCTATAGTTATTCTAATTTTTAAGGAAAACTATGGACTCATGATATCAATTTATTTAATATATTCAAAACATAAATTTTAGGAACAACATGCCTTAGAATCAAGCACCATATTAGCTCCTAGATCAAAACTATTCAAGATATATTTCAAATATTTACCTAGAAAAATTTTTACATATAGTACAAATATCAATTTGAATGTACTAGGTCAAAATAATCCTAGAATGAGTGTTTGAAATTTTCCCTTCAAAATAATCTTCTATAGATAATTGAAAATGTTGTATTTAATTATTCCAAATTTTATTCATAATAATGTGTGAAATTATGTATAATAAACTAATTATTGAGTATAAATTTTATATAAATAAAGGTAATATCATTTTTAGGTAAAATGGATACTTTTTAGAATTTTTTTTTAAATTAATAATGACTTTCCATTTTAATTAATTAAAATAAAATTTAATTATGATCGAATTAATTGAAATTTATATATTATATATTTAAATATATGAAATTAAATCCATATAATTATGATTATTATTCATATAGTTAATGTATTATTTTTTTATACTTAAAAAATATTTTTTTTGAAAAACCATTTTTCGACACGTATTTCAGGTTTTTAAAATTAAATTCCACCACTTATGTAAAATGCATTTTATAAAATGGATTCCAAATTTATAATAAGAATTTTTTTTAATTAGTCATCTTTAATTTTTTTCACAATGAATAGTAAAAACAGTAAAAATTTGGCAACACAGTTAATATTAAAACTGGTTTACAAGGGGTTAACCTAAATAATAAGAGTTAAAATGACCTACAAACTTATTTAAACCTTATTGGTTGATTTTATTTATAACCTAACTCTATAATATTGTAATATTACATATTTTAATCCATTTTTCAAAGAAATTTACATGATATTATTTTAATACATTGAAAAATTACAAGTGTTCTATTCAGCTGAATTATAAAAGGGCACCTACCCCCCCTAACTTCTTCACACCTTTTTAGCCATTTAGATTGAAAATAACCTACCAAAATCTCTCTATAAAATCCTTATAAATGTTATAGAGCTACTATTTTTCCCAAAATACCAACCATAGGGTTCTTAAAAAAATATCCAAAGGAGGTTTTACTAGGTGAAGGTAATCATCTTCACCAAGCTATTTATTTTATACTTCTTATTTTATCACCATAAATTATGTACTAATAATTAAAATATAATAAAAATAATATCTAAAATATATTTATATGATATTATATTGATGTAATAATATTTATCCATCTGCTTCTCCATAAAATGAGAAACAAAACGATCGCTCGTCTGTACAAAAAACTACTGCCTCACGTACTGATGAATTTTATTTTCCTTCACTGACTCACATGTATAGTCATAATTATGGAACTAATAAATACATATGTTAATTCTGATATAATATTGATTTTATAAAATTTATATATCACCCACTTACTTACCATTTCACCCATTAAATAAATTATAACATCGCTTGTACGTACATACAACCTACCGTCTCCACAAAGCGATGTGATTCATTTTTAATGTCAAAATTTAATTTTTTTTTAAAATTATATAATTAATAAATATTATATTTAAAAAATTAATTTAATTATAGATATAGTGGAACTATATCCTATTCATAATAACTTTGAATCCCATGATAAAACATATATGATAAAACGAAGCAACTAGAACCTAACACAAAAGGTAATAATAAAATATTATTAGCGAACAGGTGATAAGATGTTATAAGAGGATCATATATGATATTATAAATATGAGTATGGTTATTTTATAAATTATTAACATTTTTAAAACCATTATATAATAGTTTAAATAATTTTCAACTAAAGGGATGTGTGATGTAAGAGATTTCATCTCGATTTCCATTACATTGAGACATATTTGATATTGTGTACCTATTTACTTTTATGTAGTGTATATACTACCTATTTGATATATTTAACATGAATAACTATTTATTAATTATTTATAATGTTTAAAATCAAGTTTATTATTTCAAGGGGTTATACTTTAAAAGATACCAAAGATGTAATGATTTATTTTATAATATCTTTTTTTTGGGATTGCTTTAATTTTAATTTAAGTAATATTATAATCCTACCCTCATAAAATCCATCTATTTTATTATTCTTTATAATTTTGAGTAGTTTCCATATTTTTATAAAAAATTTTCTCTCTTTTTCCCTTGAATCAAGAAAATAAATGTTTTAAATAAAACTAATTTTATTTCTCTTTAAATCAAACATATTTTATTCTGTGTCCATATTTTTAAAAATTGTTTTACATAAGTCATTTTTGTCACTCAAATTATTTTTTAAGGAAAATTTAAGTTATCCTTAAACATTTATAATGGTTTAAAGGAATAATTATAATGTTTTATGGAAGGTTATTCTTCAATTATATTTACAAAATGGAAAAGAGAATGTTTTTTAACGTATATCATGGTAACAAACTTCCCCACCACTGTAACTGCTTTACAATATTTAGATTCTTCTATATGTTTTCAATGGTTTTAGAAAGAAAAATTGTTAATAAAGGATTATTTTATTACTTCACTTCCATTTTTTAATTTTTACTAAGGACATTATTTTATTAAAAAACATATATTTTCAATGAATAAATGGTTATCTCTTATCTCTTATAAATTTTGTGGTCGTTAATTTTTGATTGAAACATTCAATTTTTTGTGATCATTGGAAATTAAATTTGTCTTAAATATAAATTTTCTTTGTATAATGGAAATCATGATTTCATAAAACATATACCATTTTTACATACAGTGTTTTACTATGAATGTTATTTGATTGATTGGGTAAAGTAATGAAAAATATGTATTCTTTACACAATATAAATAATTATTGATAAGGCATATTGTTTATGAATTAAATTAATCAATAAATATATTTGTAATTCATTGGAAATGTAGTTTTTGGTGGGTATCAGTCATAGAGATCCACTCTATGCAATGATGGGTCTCATGTGATAAATAATTTGGAGAATTTAAATGTGTTTTGTTGTATACCTACCCATTGATTAAATTATCTCAGTGAAAGGTCTTGATGGTATAGATATAATGAAGTCTAAGATAATGACATCCAATATTAAGAATTTACTTAATTAAGAATTTATTTATTATTATCCATGATATTATTTCTTTGATATTATCCACGAATTAATTTCATGATCAATTTAATGATTAAATGGATTGTTTTTTTGTTATTTACCTTTCCATATTGATTATGCCTTATTTACTCATGATAACTTCTATTGTAAGTAATCCCTATAGATTATTTGGTATCACCCTTATTTTTTTCATTTCCCAAGGATATGAATAATAATTATTTGAATGAGTTCAAGGATGTAATTTTTTTCTATTACTATGTTTTATTTTCAACGTGAAAATGGGAATCATGTTTGTATCTGGTACTTTAAAACTATTAAACAGATCGACCCATAAGGATTAGAACCCTCATATTTATGAAAATGTAATAAATCAGACACCTTCTCTAGTTTATTGTATTTGGTGTTGTTACATCAACCATAGGTGTATTTGGATTTCACATCAATTTGAGGTAGTTTCCTATGGTTCTGACAATTACACACACTTTTTAGTGTTTTAAAACTCTAGAAATACATTTATGGGAATCCTAGGAGAATAATAGATTTTATTTAAGTGGAAGTTTTTTCTAAATTTCACATATAAATCTATGGTCTTGGTTTTATTATTTCAAAAACCTTCAACATAATTTTTTTTTGGTTTTGACCCCCCGATATAATTTTTTAAAGACATTGATATCTTTTAATAGTACTGTTTGAGGAATTATGAGCACACCATACATCATATGGATATGTTATCTTCTCATCCACGTCATAAATAATCCAAAAATATTTTTCTCATAATTTTATGTCAATCCATGGTTGTTTTTTATGGTTTTTATCATGATACGAATGTTTTAGTGTTTTAAAACACTAAAAATGATGTTATAGGCGTCTTAGGAAAACTAAAATTGAGATTAACATAACATCGATTCATAAATTTTAAAAATAAATCTATTTTTGTTTTCTTATGATTTCATGGCCCTCTAATATTAATTTTTTTTTGTTTTGACCCCCTGATTCACGTTTTTAAATACTTTAACATCTTTTAAAACTGCTTATCTGGTCATTTCTATCACACCACACATCAAATGAATGTTTTATATGCTCATAAACATCATAAAAAACTAATACATATAAACACCATCATCTGACATAAATATGAGTTCATTTCCTATGGTTTTGACTATTACACACTTGTTTTAGTGTTTTAAAACACTAAAAATGCATTTACATGCATCATGAGAAAACCATAACTTAGATTGACATGACATCAATTCATAAATTTCCAAAATCAATCCATGGTAATTATACTATGATTTCATAGCCCATAAACGTCATTTATTTTGTTTTGACCCCATGATGCACATTTTTAAATACTTTGATAGCTTTTAAAGCTTCTAATTGGATCATTTCGAGCACACCACACATCATATGGAAATATTTTCTACTCTTACACATCAAAAATAAATCAACTATATTTTTCCAATTATTTATTGTAAATATGAGGTAGTTTCCTATGGTTTTGAATGTTAAATTCATGCTTTAGTGTTTTGAAACATTGAAAACGTGTTTACACACATCCTAGGGAAACCATATCTCTAATTGATATGAAGTTAGTTTATAAATTTCAAAAATCAATCTATAGCTATTGAACTATGATTTCACATCCTTCTAATGTCTTTGGTTTGGTTTTGATCCCCCAATTTTTTAAAGACTTTGATATCTTTTAAAACTACTTATTGGGTCATTTTGAGCACACCGCACACCAGATGTATGTATTTTATACTCACACACATCATAAATAATTCAACCATAGTTTTAACAAGATTTTATGTTAATATGAGGTTGTTTCTTATGGTTTTTATCATTACACACATGTTTTACTACTTCAAAACACTAAAAATGAGCTTACAGGAATCCCATGAAAAATTGAACTCTGATTGACAAGGAATTAGTTATTTCATTTGAAAAATAAATCTATAGAAATTTTACAATGATTTCATGGTCCTCCAACATCATTATTTTGATTCTTACCACATAAAACACATTTTTAAAAACATTTATATCTTTTAAAATTTCTTATTATAATTCTGATCACACCACATGTCATATGTATATGTTGTATACTCTTAAATTTTATAAATATTTCAACCATAATTTTATTAGGATTGTACACATATATGATGTTGTTTTTATGGTTTTGACCATTATACACACATTTCCATGTTTTAAAACACTAAAAATTCATTTAAAAATATCCCAAGTAAATCGTAACTTCAATTGATGTGGATTAAGATACTAAATTTTAAAAATAAATATATGGTCATTTTCCTATGCTTTTATGGACCTCTGATTCATTTTCTTGGTTTTGACCCCCCACTGCATGTTTTTAAAGACTCTAATATATTTTAAAACTATTTATTAGGTCATTCTGAGTGCACAAAATATTGGATGGGTGTTTTTTTTACTCATACACATCATAAATAATTCAATCATGATTTTCTCAATATTTCATGTCAATCCAAGGTCATTTCCGTTGATTTTGATCATTACAGACACATTTTGGTGTCTTAAAACACTAAAAAAACATTTACAGGTATCCAAGGAAAACTATAATGTGTATTGATGTTATGTCCTTTCCTAAATTTCAAAAATCAGCATATGGTTGATCTATAATTACTTCACAACCCTTCAACATCATTTGTTTTTTACCCCTTAAAGCATGTTTTTAATGACTTTGATATCTTTTAAAACTACTTATTGGGTTATTCTAAGAAAACTGCATATCAATGGATGTGTTGTTTTATCATACAAATAAAAAATAATTCAATCAAAATTTTACCATGATTTAAAGTCAATAATATGTATTTTACTTTGATTTTGACCATAATACAAACATTTCAGTGTTTTAAAACTATAAAAACATGTTTGCGGGCATCCTAGGAAAACTGTAAGACGAATTGATATGGCGTCAATTTTTACATTTAAAAAATAAATCTATGATAATTTTTATACTACTTCAAGTCCATTTGATGTTGTTTTCTTGGTTTTGACTCCATGATTCATGTTTTTAAAGACATTAATATCTTTTAAAGCTACTTATTGAGTAATGGATTTAGTTTAGAATTTACCCCAATGGGATGATCTATAACATTGGAAATTTCCTTAAGGATCATGCCTTTCATCCTTTGAAATACAAAAATTAAGTAATTTTCCATTTTCGATCACCATTGATATGATGATTTCCTATAATTTTAATTTTCTTTCACCTTTTATTTTATCCTTGAAATTTCTATTTATGATCCCCTATCAATGGCACTAATGGAATCCCACTAGGTGTAGTAGCAAATGATTATCAAACTCTATCAAAGAAAACTAATGGGGTAGACCTATAACATATCCCCCATATATTATTGGGATTATCCTTCCCTTAAATGATTCCAACTAAATCGTTCTAGGAAACCAATGATGATTGTGATGATTTTACATCCCAGGTTTATCGAATTTTAACTTGTGAATACAACAATATTAACAATGTTTTTTCTTAAAATTATCTGAGATTCATAATATTATATAATTATAAATTTTTCATGACTATTTAATATTATTTCATTTCTATAAATACCTAATAATGAAAAATAAATAAAATAATAAACAAGCCTTAAACCCAATTAATTGGGGATGGACATATGGATAAAATAACACTAATATAGCTAATTGGAACCATTTGATCCATGTATCTGACCCCATTTAATTGGGTTTATGAATTTTTTACCCTTTTAATTTATTTATTATTATTATTATTATTTTAATTTAATAACATTAAATAGTAAAGAAACTTACTTACTTCAATGTCTCTAGTTGGTTCATTCAAAAAATTATTGTCAGGTTTATGATGAACATTAAGCCACATATTTTTTCCAAATAGTCTGATGATCTAATTCATGAGACTTTATAAAAAATATATATTTAATTTTTTAAATTAACCCATTATTTAAAATAAAATAATATAAATAATATTGATAAAATATAACCAATACTGTTCTTTTTTTATAAAAACTCTACAACCCAGTGATATGAGGTATGAATTTTATTCCATGATTCATCATATTTTTTAGATAATTATGATAATAATAGAAACATTAATAAAAATTATAATTTTATTATTTTTATGTTATTAAGATACTATAAAATATGCAATTACCTCATGAGGTGAATCTCTGTTAATATTGAAAAACATCTCCCCCCTCTCACGAGACATTCCTTTAAGAACTTTCTCATACATCTTTTGAGAACTCATAGACATGCCATTAAATTCTTTCCATAATATCCATTTAAAGTCACACCATTTATTGCACAAATTTTTCATGGTCTATGGGCATGAAATAGAGTGAAGGACATAAAAATGGAAAACAACTAGAAATAAAAAACATAACACTTTATAAGTATATTAATAATCTTAATTATTCCTTTTAAATTAGTTATCACTAAATATTATAGTAATATTACCTTTTCCTAGTTATCAAGAACCTCATTTTTTCAAGGTGTGGGAATATACCTAAAATGTTTATAATTAATGTAAAATATAATCATCTCACAAGAAATCTTCCGAAGAATCTATCCATTGATTATAGAATCATCACTGATAGGAACCCCAAACTCATCCAATAGATTGATAAATTTTAAGTATTTTAGATCCCATAGATCTGTTGTGTTTATATTTATATATTTTTTGGTTTTATATTTATCTATTTGGAAAATGTATTAAGAAATAAATAAAATATAGAGTTTTTTGTACAATGATATACACACCAGTATTATTAACTCACCAATATCCCCTAGATGGATGGGTGGCCAACTAATCAACTATAGAGGTGCATCTGACAGTGGGATACTAACTACATCCAGGGAAGCTGTTGGATCACTATAAGCCTCTAGTATAGTAGAATCACTTGGATCCACTAAAGATGATAGTTGTAGAAGTGTTCTCCACGATGTCGACCAGTTAGGTTCTCAAAAAAAATTATTCTCAATATTCCTATAATTCAAATTCCATAGAATATATTCAATGTATAAAAAAACTGAAGTAAAAAATATTTTTAATAAAATGGAAAAAATAGAACAGTGTATATATATATATAAAACACTTATAAATGAGAAATTATATTATAATTTCATTTCGAATTTATACATTCAATTATCTTTACCTTCATTTCACTATTTTCACCAACATTCATTATGAAAAGTACTTCATCTTCTCCCTCTCAATTTTTATTAATTCAATATTGTCAGGAAAAAATTATTGAATGTTTTGTGTTTGATGATGTTCACTACCAAAAAGTACCAATTGACCTTCATCAACAATATCATACATGTATCTTTGTTTTAAGAGTACAAAAACACACTCTAATTCTTGTATTTTATCATCCACATATTAAACCATCTTCTCTTGTGAATCCAAGATAAATAGTTCATTCTCTTCACACTCACTATTATGGATCAAGTGAAAAAAATTGAGAGATGTAAAATGTAAAAAATATTTCATTATAGACCTATTAATGTTGACCTACTTGCATTTGAATATGATAACTAAAAACTTACCATTATAGTTTAATTCAATTATACTAATCATCTTTCTATAGTATCCCACCTTTGAAAGTGTAAATACACCACTATTTTGAGTTTTCAATACTTCTTCATGATAAATTGTTTGAAACTTAAGGCCTTGAATATTGTAGGCATTGGATATCTTATCATTAATTATAGGGACATGAGCCAGAAAATTCAAATCATTTGATATTTTTGCTCAATTATCAACATTCATTATCTAGAAAATAATATATATGTTTTTACTTTTAACATAGAAAAAATGACTTCACATTTGTAATATAAATATGAGTATATACTTACATGACGATATAACCATTAAACAATATTCTTATTAATAACTTTTGTTAATTATAGCTTATTTCAATCTTGACCACTTAGTTATCTTTTTTTTGAATTCTCAGTTCTTTAATAAATGGTTCTACAATAAGAATATTGTGTAGCATATTTATATACGCTTAGAGTAAATCCAATTAAGTTAGTGTAAAATTTTAACCCTTTCCAATGGTTTATCTAATAGTTTGAAATACTAATGAATGATTTTTAGAATAATAATTATTGAATATTTAATTAACATATCCAACTTGATTCAATCTAGTCTCAATCCCATCCATGTACCTAGAATAGAAGGTTAATAACTCTTTGTCAATATAACCTTCGACAATAGAGCCTTCAGGTTGACCTTTATTCCTCACATATGATTTCAAACGACCAAAGTATATGATGAAAAAATTAAGTAACATATTAAAAAATTTTATAGAATTATTTGATAATATTGATTTCATAAATGAAAACTAAAAAATATTAATATACCTCTCAATTAGATACATCCATCAATAGTCTACTGGTCCAAAAAGTTTAGATTTTCTACTAAATGAACAGTTAAATGAATCATGAAAGTGAAAAATGAAGGGTGAAATAACATCTTAAAATGGAAAATTTCCAAAATAATACTTTCTTAAAGTTTATCAAGATTAATTAGATTTAGAGTTTTTCCAAAAATATATCTAAATAAGGTACACAACTCTACCAAAAATTTAGTTACTTTTTCAAGTAACATAATAAATAATTCTAATGACAACAACTAATTCATCATAATATGTGATCCATGAATTTTAAATCAATGTAACTTTCAATGTTTTAAGTCAACAAACTATGAAATGTTATTTGAATATCCATATGGAACTTTTATATTCTTTAAAGTTTTAATAAATCCATCTTTATCATGATTTTTTATTGTAAAAAGAGATGAAGGATACATTCCATTCTCATTTTCCCATAAACCGCACTTTATATTTACCAATTCCAAATACATATGAGCATTGATGTGTTCCTTTGATTTAACCTTATTTTTAATCAACATAAAAATTACATTGTCACAAATGTTCTTCTTAATATACATTATTTCAATATTATGATATTTAAAATTAAAATCCCAGTAAGGAAGTTTGAAAAAAAAACTTATTTTATTCCACTTTTGTATTCTATATTCTTTGGAAAATTTACTTCATACCTTCCCTCCTTCTTTAGACTGATTATATTTTCTAAATTCTACAATGACATTCATTAATTGTCTCAGGATTTAAGAACCATATAAAGTATTCAATGATTTTATTAAATCAATATCTCTATTTTATTGTGTTTTGTTGAACATGAATTTATAAGAAGAATAAAGAAATAATTAATTACACATAAAACAACATTTTTTACTATGAGGTAATTGTTGAGGTTCAAAATCAAAATTAGAAACTTGGTAATCCAAATAAGTGAGTGTTCCAAATGGATAAGTTTCATAGTCCAAGAAAGTCACTAATTTTATACATTACAACAACATGTATTTTCTATAGTTTTCTCATTTAAGAATTATATGTTTCCACACCATCATCCCATAATTCATACAATTCTTTTATTAGATGTTAAATTTATACATCAATTACATTTCCTGGAATTTAATTTTTATGAATAACCATAAAAATAATTAAAGAAGTATTATTCATAAAAATACAAGGAGGTAGATTATAAGGGGTCAAAAGAACTGGACATATGCTATAATTAGAACATAAAGTACCAAAAGTATTAAACCCATCAGAAGAAAATCCCCATCATACATTCCTAGGATTTGAAGAAAAATTTAGATATAATGAATAAATCACCTTCCATGATATCGAATCTTTTATATGTTTCATTGATCCATTATTTTTACTATCCTGAGCATGAAACTTCATTTCACATATAGTCTTAAATGACATGAATAATATTTTCAAGCATGGTTTCATAGGAATGTAATGCAATAACTTTGTGGGAGTTTTCTTTTACACATTATTATGGGTGTTTCATTCATTTGTAATCTCATCATTTCTCATTGAATTTCATATAATTTTATCAAATATAAGTAATTATTCTTTATTAGGCACATATATCAAATAAAGTATTCAATCATTAGGTCTCTCATGTATCTTTGTATAATCAAGTCCATGTTTGTTGATGATTTTATTCATCTCAAAGAATGATACAGATATATTAAATTCACTAAATTCATCATGAAGAAACTCTAAAATCAGATAAACTTCTTTGTGAATATTTACATAGAGACGCATGATATGATACAACTTATATAGAAAATACAACTTTGAATACATGGAAATCCCTTCATAAAGTTCTTATTTTCCATCTCTAAGTAATTCATAGGCCACTGAAGTCTTGAGCTAGACTAACCTACTCAAGATCAAATTAAGGTTCTATTTATCTATTAAAATCTTATACATTGTATCATTTAAATCCAAATGCATAAGTTATCAAGTTTCAAACTGAATTCTCCTCTAGAAAGCCACTTTGTGTTTCATTGGATGGATAGTCATTGTTTTGAATTTCCATAAAATTTGATTCCCCTTTCCAAATCCAATATAAATATCAATCATGAAAATATTTCAATATCAAGTGCTCATATAATTTGTCTCTACTCAACCATCTCTTGAATTTACAATCAGGACATAGACATTTTATTCTACTATACACATATCAGTTTGAAATTTCATAATCTAAAAATTCTTCCAAACCCTTATAATACCAATGTGTGTTTTTAGGTAAATAAATAAAAATTTTTATAGATACATATTTTCTTTCCACTCTTCTCCACATACCTTCAAATACAAAGATATAATTTTTTCATCAAATAAGTAAAATCAAATTTTAATATCACCCAACCTCGTCATTGACCAAGGTAGGGTCTTGATTCGACAGAACAAACAATTAACCAGAAAATGATCTAATCTAACATGAAAATCATAGAAAACATAAATGAATAAATATTACTACTCAAAATAATATGGTTAGATGTTTTTGAAGATAATCACTAATGTGAGGAGAGGGTAATAGGAATTGTGGAGGTCATAGATAAAATCCCAGCAATGTCTGACTCATACATAGAAAATAGTATGGAAAATCAGTTTGATGTAGGAAGGAGGATAGTGCACCATCTCAACCTGAACCATCAGGTCTGAACTGAATGTTAACATAACCTCTTTTACACCTCTTCATATATAAGAGGCTTCCAGATAGTATCAAGGTTCCAAGTCTTCCAATAGAGAGACTATACCCTCTATATCATGTCATAAGATTGATACAAACAATAAAGAATATAATGAAACATCAGAGTACTCATGTAGAAGTTAATACATGTAATTCATGTCATATAAATAAAACATATTCAAATGTGGAAATCTTTTCCTGAGTAATAATGAATATAAATAATTTAATAAATAAACTAAGATCCACTAGAGCCCACTCTCACCCACTATCATCTCCATCCTCCTCTATTAATCTTTCCACCATAAGGACCCTTCCCTTCATCAGATATCTCATGAAATCTATAAGCACACTAAAATACTTGAGAAGGGTGTGAGTATAAGACTCAGTAAGACACCACCAATGCCTCCTTACCTGATATTCTCTAGTATAAAAAGTATAAGACAATAATAATAAATTCATAATAGGCATAAAAAACAATATAAAACCAAGTCATATTGAACTGAAAAATCCCCCACAAACCCTTGACCATACCTATTTTGGCTCCATTATAGAAATATGATTGAATATTTTGGTAGTACCTAAACCAAGTCTTATACGGTGTCCTCATGGAGTCATGGAGATGATACCCAATGCCATCTATCCCTCTATAGAACCATTCCACTTGGGTCCTCTGGGTGAGAGTATCTAGAATTCACATCAACTAGGCTATCACATGGTGAAAGGAAATTGAAAATCAAGGCTACCTCATGCACACCCTTGACACGACACCATGGATACCTCATACCTCCACCCCATGCTCAGGTCACTCATTGCTATAATCGTAATCAAGAAAACTTTCCTACTAAGGGATAATATGTCACAACAGTCTACCCATATCAAGAACCAATCACAACTTCCAAGGTAATGGTATCATACATATAGGGTGATAATAACATTAGGCATAACATATCATCATGAGTATACAAAAACATACATAACAACATGTGATCACAATCAAACATGAAAAAAACCTACTGTAATATCACTCATGGAATCAATATAAAAAAGGATGTCACAGGACACACACACAAATGAAATCATAATAAATCATGTTATAAAATGCCTACAAATATAATCATAAAATGGAAGAAAGTGTAAACATGAGACCAAAAATGTAAGGAACTTCCTACCTCAGGATTTTCAATTTTAGTTCTTAGGTTTGTCGAAGATGTCATCACTAAATCATGATCACAAACCAATTGGAAAATAATAACATTGAAATAAATAAAAGAACCTATAAAAAATCACATCCTGGATTCTTTATAATGTAAAGAAGAAACAAAACCGAAGGGTAGATACAAACTTACCTGAGGTCAAAGAAAAGCCTCTGGAAAACTGGATGATTGTTCTTCTTATAATTCATGTAGCTAACTGACAACATTAGATCTATGTCACACATTTTTTTGTGTAAGTGGGTTTATTATATAATAAATTCCATCTAAATATTTTTTCAACATAATAAATTATTTTTGTGTAAAAAATGATAAGTAAGGCCCCCTCAGTGTAGGGTCGACCAAAATAGTATTGGGGTCAACCTCTACGGTGCTATATGAGGAAACCTGGATATAGATAGAAGTCATGTGGTGTAGAAGCTGGGGGAGTCAAATTATTCTACAGTGATAAAGGAATTAATTTCAATAGGGAGTAGTTCTATGTCCTTTTGAAGATCTTATTCCTACTTATTTAGAATGATGAGGGAGGACATGTATACAAATTTTATCGCCAGGGTTCAATCTGCACGAGGAACATTAACACACCTCTCATAAATTCTTAAAATGTATTTACCCAATTTAAGATTTTAATAGTGGTTACAAATCCCTTTGAAAAGACTCCCAATGTAAAATTATTCCAGCTATATAAAAAGAAATGGAAATAGATACTGCAACATAAGACTGGACATGTTGTGCATCTTACATCGTAATATGTTGTCTTGGGGAATAAGTATGTCAGAGAGTAAAGTTTATGACACAACAATTATTTATTCCATAAAATGTTTGGTAATACTTTTATACTGTAAAATAAATATTTACACTATAAAACAAGAAGTAATCAGGGATTTATAATCCCCCACTCTAAGGAATTATCATCCTTGAGAAGCATATCTAGGGCTTCTATTTAAAAAAATCTGTCCACTGAGCTCAGACATCTATCTCTCACTCCCAAGTATCCTACTAGATATTTCTATGATTCCACCAAATATAGACTAGTAGCACCATATTCCCTCAAAGTAATTTATCACTCCGGTCTACTATCCACACCAGGTGCTCTTCATAATACGAATCAACATCCAGCTCAACATTCTCTCAATTGATAACATGAGTAGGGTTGGGTATGTACCTCAAAATCAGTGACACATGAAACATGTTGTGCATACCTCAGTAGCGAGAAGGAAGGTACATACAATATTCCACTTCCCTAATCCAATCATTGATCTCAAAATTTCTAACAAAATGAGGTGCAAGTTTTCCCTTATTCCTCGACCATCTTTTCCCCAACCGTGAAATCACTCTCAAGAAATCATAATCACCTACATAAAAAAACAAATTTCTCCTCCTTTGGTCAGAATAATATCTCTTCTTACAATGAGTGGTGATCAAAATCTTCTATATCATCCTCACTCTCTCATAGGTCTCTTGGACCATGATGAGGCCAATAACTACTTCCCAACCCACCTCACGCTAATAGAGAGATGAACGATACGACCTCCTATAAAGGGAATCATAAGGTTCCATTTTAATCAAAGCCTATTAACTATTTTTACACATGAAATAAACCAAAACTATGTGATCATCACATTCTCCACTAAATTCTATGATATAATATCAATGAATATCATCCAATATACATATTATTTTCTCGAACTATCCCTCAGTCTAAGGATGGCACACTGTGATCAACCTCAATAGAGTCCTAGGGCCTTTTGAAATCACTGCCAAAACTACAATTTAAAACATGCATCTCTATATGATATAATGATCAAGGGAACATTGTGAAAGCACATGATCTCATAGACATAGATCTTTCCTAGCTACACTATAGAGCGTGTCTCTCTAATTGGTAAAAATTGAGAAACTTTTGTAACTCGATTTAAAAAGACCCAAACCACATCACAAATATTAAAGGTCCTAGGTAAACCCATAAAAAATTCCATCATGAAATCCTCCCACTTACACATGAGTATTTGAAGTGGATGGAGAAACCCACCAGGTCATTGATGGTCGACCATCACCATGTGATAGGTAAGGTATCAAGAGACAAACCCAAAAGTGTCTCTATTCATCCATAGATACCAAAAATATCACCTAAAGTCTTGGTTTATCTTCATTATTACATGATACAATATCTATATTGAGGTATGTTAATCCATAATCAGCTCCTATTTGATGAAAGCAGAGGCCACTACACTTCGATGTACCATGATCACATCATCATTGCTCAAGGAAAAATCAGGTAATAGATCTCCTCCAACTAGTTGTTCCCTCATAACAACACACACCAAATATGAATCCTCTCTAACCATTACTCAGTCCAAATAAGAATTTACAACCAGGGAAGCACAAGTCATAGAACCTTGGTCCTTTAAAGTATTCATCCTCCAATCATCCAATAATCTCATCAAGCACCACTGCTCCTCGGATGGCCAATCACTAAGATTCTTCTCAGCCTACATTTTATGGATAAGAGCATTAACAAAAATATTACCTTTACCAGGATTATATACCATATCAATATTGAATTTCTATAGATACTTAACCCAACACCTCTGCCTTAGGTTCAAGTCCCTCTTTGTGAAGATATAGAAAAGGATCTTGTTTTCTATATAGATAACAAATCTTAATCTAAAGAGATAATGTCACCAATAATTTATATCATGGACCATAAATTCAAAATCTATTTCATGTGTAATTTATTTCTTCTAATGGGTTTATAAAATACAAGAACCATAAGCCCCTAAATTCTCTCTCTACATCAGTACTACTTCTAATAAAATGTCTGATGCATCACAGTACACTGCATGACCAATCCTAGGTATAGGGAGTGTTAGTACTGTAGCTATCACCAACCTTCTCTTTAACTGAAGGAAATAATCTTCACACAGGTCAAACAAATATGATATAACACCCTTCTTCAGTAGTGTAGTCATGGGTGCTTAATATCGAGAGAAGTCATAAATAAACTATCAGTAATATCCTACTAGACCCAAAAATAGCCACATCTCAAAAAGGTTTTGTGGATGTATCCAGGACATTAATTAATCAACTTTTTATGGGTGTAGAGATATACCTATATCAGATACCACATGTCCTAGGAACTTCACCTCTCAAATCCAAAAGTCACACACTTTAATAACATGGCACAAATCTGCTATGCTATAAGAATACTTAAGACTATCTCCAGGTGCCTAACTTGATGCTCTTGTGTTAGAGAGTAGATGAGAATTTCATTGAAGAACACCATGATGAGAAAGTCCAAGTATAGGTGGAATATCTTATTCATGAGGTCCATGAACACTATCAAGGAATTTTTCATGCCGAACAATATCACCAAGTACTCATATAACCCATAATTTCTTTGAAACATTATCTTTGGAATGTTCTCATCTCTGAATTGAAGCTGACGATAGATCTATCAAGGGTATATCTTGGAGAACCACAAGGATCCTCATAGATGATTGAAAAATACATATATCATGGGAAATGGATATCGGTTCATCACCATCCCCTACTTCAACTTCCAATAATAAAACCAAATACGAAGACTATCATATACCTACTTGAAAAAAAAAGATAGGTTCACCCCATTGAAAAGTACATGGCCTAATAAACCATTTCCACTCCAAGTCATTCAATAGTACCTTGATATACTTCATCTTGGTTGGTTCTATATGTTATGGTAGGATTTAAATGTTTTACACACATAATATGATATTCAACTCAAATTTAATGCATCTATTTGGAGGGAGTCCAAATAAGTCAGATAAAAATATGTCCTTATAGATATCCATGACTAGAGGAAAAGATGCGGGGGTTTCCACTAATATTGTTGAGAGAGATAATGCCACCATCTATGTTGTAATCATCCCAAGCTGACTCAAGTGTGGTCCAATTATTCCTACTCCATGTTCCCAATCTACGGTAATCATGTGCTTACCTCCCTTTGGAAAAGTTAACAACCCATGCCTCCGATAAATGTCTATGTGAGATAGGAATCTAGTCATCCAGTCCATGCTAAGAATCATATTGAAGGTTTTCATCACCAGTATCATGAACTCACACATATGTCTATATCCATCATCTACTATGGGAATATATAGGAATCACTGGAGATGGTTCACTTTCATTCCTAATGGTGTGTCAAGGAAGACCAACTCAGATGATAACTTAACCTGTAGGTTATGTTTATAAACTACTTGTGCATCTATGAAATAATATGAAGAACCATTATTGAACAAAGCAGTTGATAGAGTGTATGTGATCAATATTTTACCTCAAACTATATATGGTCTCTCTCCTCTATATTCTAG
Source organism: Viscum album (assembly GCA_963277665.1). NCBI lineage: Eukaryota > Viridiplantae > Streptophyta > Magnoliopsida > Santalales > Viscaceae > Viscum > Viscum album. The sequence continues at coordinate 1,265,907,276 of OY728143.1, read as the reverse complement.
TGTTTGATCCACAACATAACTATGTATCATCTCCGCTCTGTGACTCTACCCCTGAGGTGAATGGATAATCCGAGTTTGCTGCTGAGAACCCCGATAAAAAATATGGTTCCCTAATCATGGCTATCTCCACCTTCTATACGAAATTATAGTGTAAAACTGTTAGAGTAGTCTTATCCTTCCACATTGATGGCACTAACTTTGGGGTGATGTGAATTACAAACTGTAGTGTCCAAAAATCCCATAGTTGAAACATTGTTGGTCTCCTCTTGATGTAACTGGAGAGATAAAACTCTATTGCACATATATTCCACTGTTCTATTTCATATCCCCATCCCTCCTCTTCCTACCATCAAAAGAGTCACTCATATAGGTTTTAGGGGGTACACCTTTTTGAGTAGTGAAAAGTAGGAAAAGACCAAATATTCTTCCATCCTCTAGAATCCTTTTAATGGTTAGGGCCTCCCTCAAGAACCTCTAGGTACGAAGCCAAATCAAAACTCCAGAATTATTTTCTTGGGTCAGTTCAAGGTATGATTTCAATCATCCTAGATTTATAATCCTCATTACCTGTTATAAGTGGTATGAAAACGAGGATTTCTGTAAAATATAAAAAGTATGCAAGTGCTTTCATGGATCCTTACTGCAACTTCATGAAATCTTACACTTGGTCAATATTCACCATGTTAGGGAAGAAATATCTAGAAGAAATATATTAATGTCCTCCTATGAGAGCCCCTCATATCATCCTGCCTAACCCATAACTCCCCACCAATGATTTGTGGGTCTCTCTAGCATGAACACTTCCAACTTCACCTTCATATCTGGTGATGTATCAATGAGTTTGAAGGTGTTATGTATGGATTCCAAACAATAATTAGTATCATGTGGCCCACTAGTTCCCTAAAAGGATAGAAGATGTTGAATCTAGAAATCATTGGCGTAGTCCACTATGGATTTTGGTGGCAGTTGGTATGGAACCACTACTTTCACCACTAGGGAAAGTGTAGAAATGGGATTTAGATCACCCAGTCTAGTCAAAAGTCCCCCCCAAATGTCTAGAATGTAGTAACTTCTAAAATAAATTTACCATTAGAATACATCAATTCTTATCCAGTCTATGGGAGCACACAATGATTTTCTAGGAATATAACCTCAACATAAGGTTTAACATTACCAACACTAATCCTTGTCTTCATCCTTACATGTTAGGTACAATCATCATATATATACTGACATAATATCATGCTCAGTTATTCTAATAAATTTCAGTAAAGATATATCATACGGTATAGAAAGGCATAGATATATCACCTATTCAATGAAATTATCCCAAAAAGATATCACATGTCAAGGAATTTTTATTAAAGAATGACTATTTAGAACGAAAATAAGTATATATATATATATATGAAATGTAAGCCTACATTTCTATTCATGATTCATAAATGCACTCAAAATCTCATAAATCTCATATTAATATATTGCGCATCACTATTCCGCCTCCGAGGTGGTGCATTTCTGGTGATGAAGAAATGGTTTGATGCGAATTATCACCCATATATTTCTCTAGAGATGATTTATTTTCAAATTCACCATATATTTTGTTTCAACCCATTATACATCATTATCCTTTAAAATAGGGTTGGATTAATCCCACTGGGGCTGGGAAATTCACCCCATTCACATTGTGAAGGAGATGCCATAGTCGGTCGGTCCCAACAGGAAATTGCGTGGGGTTAAGTACTTGTGTAATCAGTCCTCCTTAGATATAACTTCCTCGAATAGTCTCCAATGGGTTTATTCGTGGATCCAAAAACACCCAATTACCTTAGTATCCATGATTCATGGACCTGCTTTCCAAAGGCAGGCACTCATTGATTGATGATTCATTCAACAACACTTGATGACTCCATTGGTCGAGAGTATAAGAAGTCAGGCTCACTACACCCTTCTAGGGGAGGATTATTGCATGTTCCAAGACTCTCTTATAGATTTAAGTCTTGTTTATATGTTCGTAAATCCTTGGTTCATTCCTGAAGAGTGTGTCGATGGGCTACCCTTGGTTTGCAGGATCATCATAGGCATGCATATATTTGATGCTACGGAGGTACTGCTGACTTGAGCCATACAATAAGGCGCTTTGGAGTTTATCATCATCTAGGGGGGGATAGAAGGTGAATTTATTTTGGGATCGGAACTATAATATGGGTTTCCTACATATCCTTGGGAGAGGAATCATAACCCACATATTTTAGAATTATGTGGGTCTTACGCATGGAAGATGCCAATTTGGGGGACATGGTTGGGTGAAACCTTTTGGATGGGAACCCTTTTGAGCTCGATCCATTAGGTAGGCATCCTATGTATCCTGGTTTGATCAGGAATCAGAGTTATCGTAGTTCAGATGGTGTGAATGTTGAAATCATCACAAACCTCTAAACCCATGTGAGTCATGATCAGTGTGAGAAACAAGAGGATGTGATATATCCAACCAACCACATGATTCCTCTCCTGTTGGTGGGAGAGGGAGAGCCTACAACAGAAAAGGCTGGAGCAATGGTGGCTGAGGGCATGGAGCGATGAACCTTTCAATGTGAAGTGACATTAAAGGTCATGCAGCTCAGCCTCAGTAGATTGGGGACTTACCTCAGTGGGAGTGCCCCAAAATAAATTCTATGAAAGGGAGAAGTTTTTTCCTCATAAAAGGAGAAGCAAACATAACCCCTTCGACTGATCACTATTCCTCATTGAATGGAAAATCAAGTGATCACCCTTAATCCCTAGAATAGGGAGGTTCACATTGGAATCCCAAGGTTGGACTCTGGGTTACCATGGGAATGTAGAACCATGGACATTTCTGAAGCTCGAACCATTGTAGGGAGAGACTTTGTGACTCCTCTTACCATGGGTATGTAGACTCAAAGGGGTACACTGATGCACCCGATGGTCTGATCATATGGGTCTGGTGGATTTGGAGGAGGATTTGGTCTGATGCTGGAGGATTGGTTCGTAGAGGGATTATGGAGGACTGGACGATAGTGGAGGGGTGAGTTTGGAACTGGAGGAAATAATACCCAAAACACCCCATTCTGTATATTGATTTCTTATGCGGGATGGGGGAAGCTCCACATACTATCGTGGTATGCAGGCAGAGGGGCCATCTGCGTACCGATGCAGTACGTGGGCATGGGTATAGACCATTGCGTACCATAGTGGTATGCACCCCATCATGATACTTTGGGTTCCATTTGCATACTTATGCAGTACGTGACACTGAGTTTAGTTCACATATTAGTACACTACGTAGAGCACCATATTGAAGGAGGGTCCGGGGGATTATCATTCACAGGGGGTTCATCTGTGAGAATTATGTGGTTTGTGGTTCACCAATTAGGTCCATAGTTCTATTATTATTATTAAGTTCTCCCATTTTATGGTTCGCGGCCGGCTGTACCGGCAGAGAACGTGGTTCCCAATTTGGGATTTACCGATGAATCAAGACTGAAACCAGAATCTTCCCTGAACTCTTAATTATAAACTTTGAGTCCCCTTCAATCTTCATTCATCCATCATTTCTCAATCCATTATGTTTTCCTTTTATAAATAATTGAAGTAATCGTACATATGGTCATGTAACACCATTTTAGGATGCCCATGAAGAGATATCTTGTCCTATAGAAGACTCAGTAAACTGGGGTTTGCGGAGGCCACGGTTCACAACCATGTTTTGAAAAACCCAGCTGGTTTTATTTTCCCACGAACTACTGAGTTTGTGAGATGGTATGTAGATCGCCTTCACATGCATGAGTCTAGCGATGCAGTTCACAATCCACCATGTTCGCTGGCCGTCGCTCCGCAGGCCAATGGTTCATGAATAAATCCATATACTGGTGGTTCATGATCTAGGTAGTCAGTGTACCCTTCACAGTGATGCTACGTAGGCCACTTGAAATTATTTAAAAACTTGAATTCCTTCAATTTTCTTCTAAAATTTTCAACTCAATTTGAATCCATTCACATTTCTAGTCTTGTAGGAGTACTTTCTTCCTTCTGGAAAGTGATTTTGGGAGTATTTTCTTCCTTTAGTGAATTTTTCAAGACCCTACAAATGCCCCCCATTGGAATGGGGTCCATTCGAAATGAAAAAGGGGACTATTATAATGTAGAAGAGGTCATGAACTGAAATGGTTCGTGGTAGAACAGATGGGAATGGTAGGAGGGGAACACACTTATATATAGGGTCCCATGTCATTTGTATTTTACCCTTTCTCGTGGTGAAAAGTGCTCTCAACTCCCCCGACTTCCTCTTCATTTGCGTACTGTTCTTTTTGCGAAAATTCATTTTGTGAACTGCTTCATACGTGCCTCAAACTGATCTTTTCACCATTTCTCTATCCATGTACCGAATTTTGGGTTTTGCGAATGGTATTGTGGATTTTTTAAAATCAAAATCCAGATTCCACGTAGGAGAACCCTGCGCTACTTGTGTGTCTACCTACCAATCTTGAAACAATGAACCAAAATTTAAGGACTAATAATACGAACTTAAAATTTTAACCCAAGATCTTTGAAAATAAACTTAATGAGGCCTAGGTTCGTGGTATCCACCTCCCGTGAACCTTTCTGTTCATCATCCAACGATCCACGAGCCAATGCCTCATGGATGGTTCATGTACCATGGTTATACATGGTGAAATGCATCTACATAACGTAGATGTATGCGGGGTTGCTTCCGCATATTATGCAGTACGTGGAACATGCCTACCACATACCATTTCCAAGAGAAGTATGTGGATCCCTATGTGGATATATTTTAGGTCCTTTATCCATTATTTTGTAGCCTTTATCCAAAAAATTTTATTGGACTGACTTTTTATCAGCTTCTGGATCTTCTTGTATAGGTTACAATGACTGCTTCATAGGTTTTTGCTAATGTCACTGCTTCTTTTGAGGCTACTATTATTTCCCCTCTTTATACTACTGATTAAAGATTGAGGAACATGGCATCTTTGGCCAACAACAAAACTCTAGTTGTTCTATTTCACCAATATCTGGAGAATCTACTTACGGAAAGCCAACATGAGTACCCAGTTTTAGAGAGGCTTCCTTCTTACGGGTTTGGTCTATTGTCTGACACAATGATCCCAGTACCAAATCTGACTGATCAGCCTACCACCTGGATAATTAATACCTATATTCCTAATTCATTGATTTCTTCAAAGGTGTGGTACCTTCAGAGAGATACTACCTCCAGGTCTTTGCTGAACTATGTACCTCAAAATTTAGAGGGAGTACAGCAGAAGCTCGACCAGATGGCCCACTGTTATCAGAGCATTGTTTGGAAAGCTACAACAAACGAGCACCACAGGTGGTCATCCCAGCGGGATCTTCACTCTAGAGGCTCGTTTGGCTTGGAATGGGGGTGACCTTTTTGGGGTTTTCAGAGTTGCAAAGATTTATGAACCGAGCTATAGAATGTGGGACTGTACGAGTCCGCTTGGATTTCTCAAACATACACCCATCATCCTACTTCCCTTATTTCACAGCTCCTAAGCAGGTGGATTCCAGACTCCAATACCTTCCACTTGACTCACGGGGAGGTTGGCATTAGTCTTTGGGATATTCAGCTAATTTTTGGAGTCCCTATCATCAGGGGAATGCATGATGAATTTCTTCCTCCCTCCCCTAATTGGGATAATGAGGAAAGAACCCCCCCATTATCCAAGAAACTCATTGTCCAAGAGAATGTGCTTCTGAAGGAAATAGATCCCTATCTGAAGCCAAAAATTTCTTTTGATGAATAATTTGGAACTTTTGTTAAGAATACTGGTCTAGAGCCCAATCTGCAGAGACCTAGGGCTTGTCCTACCAAAACCACCTGGAGGCGAGCAGGTACTTACTGGTCCACCATGGAATAGGGGAATTTCCAAAAAATAGAATGGGATATTATCCCTGAAGTCAATTGATTATTTTGACTAGCAGCATTCTTGGCCATGTTTTTGAGCTGGTGGCTCCTACCAGTATGAGAATCTAGTGGTGTAAGAGACTCAACTTTTATCATTCCCACTTAGTTGGCCACCAAAAAATGTATCAATTTAGCTATCCTAGTGTTGGCCAAGATTTACCACCTACTGGGTTGAATCTGCAAGGGGGATCCACCTTATCCGATGACTGGTCCCTTCCAAATTATTTGGGGATAGATGAGAGCCCACATAAGAGGTTATTACTTCATCAATTCCTTATCAATTATGCATTCCACCCTTCGACCGTACCTTCAAAGCACTAGCGGTGTCATGCCAAAATCTTGGACTTCACAGGATAAGCAAGAGGAGCAAACCAAAAAGAACGAGCAAGACTTAATGGATTATCTCAATGTTTAAGAACATTTCTCTTATCACCCTTATGATTCCATTACTGGTACTATTAAAAATAGTGGATCTGAAGACTTTTCCAACCGAGGATACTTATTTTCTTTGAGAGAAGGCATCCTGGTTTCCCGTATCATAGGGGAGATTATTTACGAGGGCTATGCACCCTGCAGGTTTAGTCGTCAATTCAACCGTGTCAAGAAGTTGTGCCCTCCTACTCTCAATAGTTATATTCAAGAGAATCATCTGATGATAGTCTACCAACTATGGATAATGTTCACTTGAGAGGACACCCAGTGCCCAGATAGAATTCTAGATCTTGGGGATTCTATGACCTTACTTACCAAAAACTATGCTGAGGCCTGGGTTAAATAATATCCCGATGGCCAATTAGTCGAACTGGTGCCTATCATGACAAATTTCAAGGCATCTATGGTAAAAGTAAAAGAGAAACAAAAGGGGTTTGTCGAATAATCTCAACCATGAAAAGTCCTACTGAGACCTCTTGGATCCCCCCTAGAAAGTTGTGAATGATGGGGTTGTGACCTCACAGGTGGTGGGACAAGATGTTGAGGCTGTTGCCGGGAGTCCATCATCCATTCCTTATGAGGCTGATTTTCTAGTGGCCTAGAAGCAATGAGACCTCTTGAAAGGTCACCCATCTACCTATGACCAGTCCCCTCATGATTTATGGAAGCTCCTCCAGACTAGGGAAGTTGCCCTTTATGGCATTGGCTACGTGTCAGCACCGGCTGAAATTTCTTTTGATGAGGATATAGATAGGGTGAGTTTCTACCTTAAGGACCTCAAGACCTTCATAAACTCCCAATGTGGTCACCGTGAGTACTCACATTGGGTAATTTCCATGCTGCGACTAGAAACCATTGATGAGGATGACAATGTAGTTGTCTTACCTATTGCGGCTACCACAGGGAAAGATTCTTACTTGCTCCCATCACCTCATAAATGTTCCTCTTCTCTAGGTCATGATTTTTCAAGGACACCAGGAAATGTTTGTGGTTGTTGAAACCTGCTTCACTTCCTTGAAAAAATCCCCCAACATTGGCCATCCCAATTATGACTGCGTTTTCGGACACCTGGAGAGTCTAGAATGAATTGAGGGTGAGTGCCTGATGATAGTACTCCCGTGGATGATGGGAGAGGTTTTATATACAACCTATATCCTTAAATTCTTTCAATGAAGATATGATAAAGGTCCCCCTCCACTTTTTATTTTGTTGGGGCCTACAAGATCTCAAGAAATGGATTTTCCATGATTTATTCTCCTAGAGGAACTGTAGATGGGGAGTGCACCCTATCAATGGTAGGGGTGAAGTTCCCAGTCAGGATCCAAGTATCACTGAGAGGGGGAGGGGGTGAATCAGTGATATATTTTTACTTTTTAAGTTTCCTTCTTTTTGAAACAACCTTCGCCTCCTGTTAAAGAGTTTCTTCCCTATTGAACACACACAATCATAGGAACAGAAGATTGACAAGGTTCACTACTCAACAAGAGTAGCTACGTCCTTGGTATGGTACGAAAATAATCCAGTACCACACAATCCACTAGAAAACAATCCTTTAATGTGGAATACAACGAGTAGGATATACCCTTACACTCGTGTAGCACTTGGAAAACAATCCGCAAGAGCGTGTGCACCCTCTTAGCACAAATAGGGAATTACAATATTTCAGTGCTTCTTTACAATTGAACAGTTGTATTCTCTGAAGTACAGATCTTCAATTTCCTACCCAGAAGCTGGCAGGAACCCCTAGAGCAAAACAGCTTGCACGCCCACTTCCACTTGCATGCCCTATACTTGCACGCCTATTCTTGCATGTTGCTACTTTCACGCCACAACTTGCATGGAAGACTTGCGTGACAACACTTGTTCGGCAGACTTGCACAACAGACTTGCGCAAAAACACTTGCACGGAAACACTTGTGTGGTAACACTTGCACGAAAACACTTGCGCGACAACACTTGCACGGCACAACACTCTCTACTACTTGCGTGCTCAGAGATCAAATTTTCTCTTAAGTTTTGAGCATTGAAAAATGAGTAGGTGAGTCATCTATTTATAGGAATTTTTGTGACTTGCACGACCTAGACTTGCATGCCAATACTTGCACGCCACTTCATCACTTGCGTTCCACTTCATCACTTGCGTTCCACTTCATCACTTGCATGCCGCTTTATCACTTGCGCGTTGCTTTATTTCCTTTGTCATTTTTTGATATGATGATGTTGAAATATGACTTGCACGCAACATACACTTGCGCGCCACTTATACTTGTGCGCCACACTTGCGTGCCACTTTTTGACTTGTGCTCCAATATTTAACTTGCGCACCATTTTATTTCCTTTGTCAAATTTTGATGTGATGATCCTTAATTATGACTTGAGCGCCACATATACTTGCACACCAATACTTGAGCGCCATTTTTGACTTGCATGCCACTCTTGACTTGTGCGCCACTTTCTTTCCTTTGCCAAAAACACTTCTTTACTCCCCCTATCCTTCATAAGGATTGCATCACAAGTTCTCCAAACTTATGATATTTGTGAAATACAAATCAGCAAAGCATAGTCATAGTTTACAATTCCTTTACAAAGTGAATTGATTTAGCTTCTTTGAGAAGAAAAGACAACACTTTGTAACAACAAAATTTTCTTACTTCCTTATCCGTCCAACTTGGTCCCAACAGGGGGTACTGCGGAAGGGTCCCCTAGAGCCTAAAAACATATAGAAGAGGTTATTACAGACCCTTACAGGGAGTTTACTCATCCATCTCCTCTTGGTGATCTTATTCAGAAGCCATACCCTCGACACACAAAGAAACGTAAGCAAGCCTCCTGGCTGTCAAAGCGTATTCGGAGGGGAATCAAAAGTAATTATCTGTTCACCTAGTGATTGAACCAAGTACCCTTATCTTGTCAAGTCACTGGTACATATATTTACATTGAATCATGGCCTATCAGAAACCAGACAATGACCGCTCATGCATCTATATCTCCTGTCCCTTTTAGGGTAGAGAAAGGGTCACCGTCTTTTGAGGTTGATTGAAACAGGGAAATAAAGTCATATGAAGAGACCGAGGGTACTCTTGACCTTTCAGGTGTGCTTGCTCCTGCTTAAAAAACCTCTACCCCAACAATATAAGGATATCCAAAAGTTTAGGTCTCACTTGATCTTGTTGAGTCAACTCTCATGGAGAGAAACATGGTGGTCTTAATAGGAGGGGCCGACTCCAACGATGAGTCCCAAGCCTTACTGGATCTTGGGGGGGGGATTTGAATATCAAGCATTCAATAAATATTGATTGGAATTTTTTTTCCTATAGATGGATTTGCTCTAAATATTGATATTTAGCCTATTCATGATGGCTCTGGGAAGTCACAGTTAGGGAGGCTGATATTCCGACCCATAAAAATTTGGAGCGGGCTATCGTTCCCTTTTTTCCAGTTCTAAGAGGGGTTATTTTTTCTGCCCCCAGGATTCTGAGGCCAGTACCCTTATCTAGACTAACTATATCGACATGCCTTATATTAATCAGCAACCTTTTAAGGGCTGCCTTGAGGGATTCTGTTTTGGCCCTAGCATGGCCTTAGGTCTTCAGTATTCCAACGTATCCACAGAGCACAACTGATGATTGAAGATATAGTGTCACCTGTTTTAGAGAGTGGTAATACTACAGGAGTGGGAGGTATTGAAGCCGTCTCCCCCTATCTTGAGAAACACAACCACAATCCTTGAAAATAGTGGCATACACCCCTACTTTGTCATCCATTACAATTACATGAGACGAGGCCGTTGTAGGGATAAGCCACACTGTAGCTACTGAATCAAGTCCCTATCTTGTAATGTTCATTCCTAACTACATTTCATCATCATGGGGTGACTCCAATACTGACCTAGAAAGTTTGGCCGATCTTCATCTCATTCAGAATAAGGCATGGAGGAACATTTGGAGATTAATTTCTCAGAACCCATTGATTGAGATTTCAGTGAAATTTCCAAAGTTACACTGCCGGTTTATGGTCTTGGGTTTCAATGGATTTAACTATAATAATATTTATAATATATTAAGGCAGTTGGTCTCCACTCAGGAATCAGATGGTATGCTTGAATCTCAACTTTCTATGGCAGAGTCGATGGATTATCTTGCTACTACATGGAAAATTCTCATTGACGAAGCTACCGCTCATGATGGAATGGTTGTAAAGTTGAAAAACGAACTCATGAAGCAAGAGTCTTTGATAAAACAACTCAACCAAGAAGTGGATCAACAAATCTAAGAAATGGACCAGCTTAAACAGGAGTAGGCCCAGGACACGGTCGCCGTTGAGGAGGGGTGATGACAAATAAAAGAAGGAGAAAGGACCAGCCTCCAAGAAATGGGGGATGTGGAGGCACTGTGGGCAAGTGCAGAGTCCAAGACTGCAAATTTATTGAATATTCACCAAGACTTTGAGGAGTCATACCAATAGTTGATGCAACTCTGCGACTATGCCAAACGTGTCTTGTAAAGATCCTATCTTGCTTACAAGGAGAGGCTCCAGGCTGTGGATGCCCACCATATATTTTTATAAAATATGAAAGAACCAATTTTCCTTTGAATTATTCTTCTTTTCCTTTTCATGTAATGTCAATTGATCATAATCAATCATATAAACATCATTTCGATCATGTATTAATTTTAAAACATGATTAATAAACTAGAATACTCGAATCAGGCTCTAATTTTTGCCTGAGCTGTGGAATCAGTGAGCGTAGTTTGACTATTGATGAGGTTGTATGAAATACCTCATGAACTTTTAGTCCCTTTTCATTATTACCCTAATTTTTTCCTAAGACTGCTTGACACGATCTTAGTGGGCATAAATTGACTTTTTCTTAGGCCTCCCTTCATGGGTTTTGACCTAACAATCTTTACATCTCTTTTGATGGATAAAAATTTTTAACAAACCGATACATGAATTTTACCTAGAGGTGACTTCTGTAGATTTTATATCTGGCATGCATGGTATCTTTTTCACTGGCAGTTCACAGTCCTGCCAATCAAACTCATTACTAATGTTTTAGGTTTAACAGCTTTGACCAAACTTAACGGGGAAGGGACCTGACTCGGGACCGTCATCCAATAATGTTCTAATATCGTTCAGACATGGATTATGGATTTTTCTTGACCCTAAACTTGTGAGTTTTGGACATTCATAAGGTTTGGGATCCATTTAGGTGTATATAGGTAAGAGAGGACTCTCCTGGGGATGAAATTTCCTTTGATTGACGACCATTCTATAGGTGACATATACAGAGCCATCGGGGCATGATGTGCATAGTCAATCACAGGTGTATATAGGAAACTGGAATACCATATCCGATGGCCTGGTAGGATTATACAATATTTTGATTTTATTTTGATGTTGGGAGGCATAGTGGGTAGCTGGGCTGAGTAGTGGTGTTTGGAAATATTAGGGACATTCATACCAACTTTGAGTGGGAAACTATTCCTATAGCGACCCAACTTTTTTTAATTTACTATTACATCATTTCAAAGATAAACAACATAATATAATTAAACATAGAGGATCTAAAGGTTTAGTGTCTTGGGATAACTAGGACTATACATAACAATTACAACATCTAGCATAAACGCTTATTTAATTTCTTCTTCTGTAGATTCTTATTGGCACTTGTCCTCTCCTTAGTACATGTAGCCACCTGAGGATATACATCATAAGGGGTGAGATATAATCCCATTAAGAGGATATATAAGAACAATATAGAATGGGGTGAGCATAACCATAACATGGGAAAAATATCATGAACATGAGAGGACGCATAAATATAAGAATTGAAATGTGGCAATGCATAAAAATGAAACATCATGTCTTAGTGGTTAACTACCACACATACTTGTGAACCAAGATAGAATCTTGTTCACACATAATTTCACATTTACTCATGAGATTCATCACTTTACCCAATTCATTGAAGCGCTGTATAATTCCGGGTGCACCCGTCACATTGAAACATTCATATTACACTATATAATTCTGGGCGCACCCGTCACATCATAACATTATCATCATTATTCTTTCCACATAGAACACATATAAAAAAATGTACATAACTAACCCATGGAATGGAATGGGTTTCATCTCATAATAACACATTCATAAGCTTTGGGTTCCCAAAAGAAATAGGGAATAACACACATGTTACAAGAACCATCCACTTTGAGTGAGAAGTAAAGGGGTGTTCTTAAAAGAGGAGTTCTTTTGGAAAACATTTTTTTTAACATAAAAACCAGTGAAAAACATGTATATAACAGAAAATTAAAGACAATGATGAAAAAATTATCTTTAAGGAGTAACCATATCAAAAATGGAGTGAAAGTGGGAGAACCCGAAGGATGAAAGTTGGGTTCGAGAATTTCTCCTTACCTTGTATCTGAATGCTTCCTTCTTTTTAATGTCCTATATAATGAAATTATATTCACTAATTAGAAATAAATAACCTTGTGTACATTAATATGGTTAATTATGGTTTCATTAAGTGATTTTATGTGCCTTTGGATGAGTTATAGAGTTTAAAAAAATTATTCGGGAATGTTTGTTTTTATGGTTTTCTTGAGTGATTCACTTGTATTCTTAAATTGATGTTTGGGTAGAACATGGGTAAACATCCAGAACTGATATTACATGTTATTAATGATTGTTGGCGCCAAAATATTGCATTAAAGGAAGGGATGAAAAAGAATCCCCGCACGCTGTCGCGCGAAGCACTGACGCAAAGCACCCTCGAGCAGCGCGGTACCTCTCCGCGAATGGCCTGACGTTCGCGAGCCCACCGCGAAGCACCGGAGGTGGTACCTCTCCGCGAATGGCCTGACGTTCGTGACCCCGCCAAGAAGCACCGGAGGTATTACATCTCTGTGAACGGCCTGACGTTCACGAGACCGCCGCGAAGACACCGGAGGCGGTACCTCTCCCCGAACGGCCTGACGTTCGCGATCCTGCCGCGAAGCACTGGAGGCACCACGTGAGTTCTGCTTCGCGGTGCCCCTTGCCTATAAATACCGGGCTCCCCCTAAGTCCAAGGGGGCAGACAATCCGACATTTCAGATTCTCCTCTCCTGAATCACGAAGCACCCTTTGCCCTGGGAATCATGAGCTCTGCGAGGTACTTCTACTTCGCGTGACGCCTTCTCTTTGTCTCGTTTTGATCCCCTCTTTCGAGAGGGATGCCCTTCGCGAAGATCAAGGGAATTCACGAAGGAGGGGTATTTACAAGGGAACCCGGGATGCCACAGAGCGTTTATGCTTCGTGAAACACCCATCCTGTACTAGTGATCCCCATGCTAAGGCAGGATCGCTACACATCGCGAAGCATACTGCTTAACAGTACCTTGATTCGTGAGGCACCTCTTCTTTGCGAGGCAGTGCTTCGCGAATACTGCTCCACTTCTCGAAGCACTCTCCACCCACAACTTTGCCCCATGATAAGGCCAAGGCACCCCACTTCACGAAGCACACTCCTCTTCTTGGAAATTCCTCTCCCTATGCGACCCCCCAGGTTTTCACGATGTAATTTCAAAGTACCACAGACAACACCACTTATAGCATTGAATCGCCTAATGGTTCTTCGCATAGGCATGCTAATGGATATTGCTTATTCGCATAGCTACGCTAATGTGGACCCCTTGATGGTTCACTCTACGAACCCCTTGACCACGACCTTACTGGTACCTTACCTCCCCCAAGGAGCAAAGGGTACCAGTTATGTAAGTCCTAGGGGTGTGGAGTAAACCCACCTCGTCCGAGCTACAAGACGTTAAACTACCAAGCACCTCATCCTCAACACATGACGTTAAACTATGATCCGACCCCGTGCTTCGCACATAGGGTCCCCCCAGCTCAGACATTTTTTATGCCACCCGTCTCCACAGAGACGGGGTCACCCCCTCCACAAGGGATGATATCCTCCTTCTCAGAGTAGCGTATGTCCAGGGGAGAAGGGAAAACACCTTGGTGTAATCCCCTAGCCCCTCTTGCAGAAGGATTCACCCCTGCATCTCCGTACTTCCCCACTACCAAGGTTAGTGGAGGGTGTGATAGGGAACGAGGAACCTACCATAATTGGTCCCAAATCCCTATTTAGCTGCGCTTTGCCGCACTTCGGGCCTCCATCCTGGAGTAAGTCCTAGCACCATGGGCCGCCTAACGCGTAAGCCCCTCTTCGCTTCTCACGGACGCACCCTTCACGACGTGATCGTCAGGTCCTTTCTGGATCTTGTTTCTCACACCGAGCATGACTCATGTGGGCTTAGTGTAAGCATCGACCATGGAAATTCCTTCATCCAGCATGACGTTAAACTGTATTCCCTTGTCCCGCATGACATTAAACTACACACCCATTTGAACTACGAGGTATTTGATCCATGTTAAGGCATGGTACGTAGGAAGCCTCCCCGAGGTTCAATCCCATCTCTCATTGGACCAAGGTCCACTTTTCCTTTGAACTATGAGGTCTTTGATCCATGTCATGGCATGGTACATAGGAAGCCTCCCTGAGGTTCAAGCCCACCCATCATTTATCCACGTTGGTTCGCCGACGAAGCCCCCTTTGAACTATGAGGTCTTTGATCCATGTCACGGAATGGTACGTAGGAAGCCTCCCAGAGGTTCAAGACCACCATCCGTTGGTCATCCTGACCCACCTTAATATCGGTTCACCAGCATCCGAGCAGCCTAGTGTGTAAGCCACACACCATCTAGACCAAGGTCCTCGCTCACGTCGGCCTTCCGGCATCCACACCTGAACTACGAGGTCTTTGATCCGTGTTAAGGCATGGTACGTAGGAAGCCTCACGAGGTTCAAGCCCACCACCATTGGACCAAGGTCCACCTTCACGTCGGTTCACTGACGATGCCCATCGGACCAAGGTCCACCTTCACGTCGGTTCTCTGATGCATCGGACCAAGGTCCACCTTCACATCGGTTCACCGTCACCATCCCAAACTACACAGACTTTGATTCCCTGCCACAGGGATACGTATGAGGTCTCTTCGAGGCTCAAGCCCAACTTTACCGTCTCCCTTGTGATGGTCCCATTTCATTCCCCCTACAATTCATTAAACTCTCCATCATCCACCCTGATTCTCACTCCGACTTCCATATCCCGGCAAGATCATACCATTCCGCTCCTCTTCGCAGCCGCCCATGGGCTGGTCTCGGTATCGGCACCCGTTCATGGGAAATTCCTCAATCTGATCCATTCCAGCTAATGCTCTGATCGGGTTGATCCGTCTCCGCTGGACGTTAAACCTGAGGCATACCCTGTGTTAAACACAGGAAGCTGAGGAAAACCTCAGATATATGTCTGTGTTATATAATTCCCCGCGCTCGATGTGGGATGCCTCGGGATTCCACGCCCTCGAGAAGCCCCATGACAAGGGACAAAAGACAGACACGCCAGTTCCCCAGCATCCAGACACGCTACTGATGCCTCGATGTGACTACTCCCCCGACTGAAGGTTGCTGCCCAGACCAGACCCTTTGGAATGTCCCAACAGAAGCAGTGTAATTAACCGGCGTCCATGGAAACATGGTACTGAGAAGAGTTTCACGAACAACGTATTAAATCCATGAGGGAGACCCAGATTAGGTGATGAGTTCCGAGGAGGAATCCATGGAAGGAAGAACAACATCCCATCATCCCATTTCAATCAAGGTGCAGATGTCCTTGAATAAGGAGCGAATGCTGCTCGCCTTTGGAAAGCGGGAATTCGGGGCAACAATGCAGCGCGTCCTCCTCCGCAGACGGATGTGCGCGCACCCCGGCGAAAGCATCAGAAACAGAAATGGTGAACCCGATGTGAAGTTCTTCTCCTCAATATGGAGATTAGTTGCGTTTGAGACACCAGTAGATTGACGTGTCACCAGATCCAGATATCCGGCGCCAGGTCCCGCCAAGCAAATGGAAGGCCTGGTGTGAAACTCACCGGAAGTTGGGGTAGTAGAGCACGGGGCATTCCGTTCTGCAATGTGTTGGCATGGATCCTTCTTATAGATGTGGAGAATGGAATGACGCTGGGGAACTGGTTGTCAATCCTCTTCCTCGAGGTACTGATGAGTTGATCTCTCCGTTTCCCAGGAACCAGGTTGCTGTTGTGGAGACACAATCCCCGCCCGCTCGCCTACGCAGGGGTGGGGGCAACGTCGGCACGACCACCCCACGTGGCTCTATTGCCGCCATGGCAGCCTCTACATCCATGAATATGAGGCTCCCACGTCCCCTTTCCCCATCAGAGATCATACAACGAAGGGTTATCAGCAGCCTTGTACGCAGGTACGAGGAGGAAGGGGTCATCCCAACTCGGGATATGGCCCACCTGGACCTAGAGGAATCCAGGCCCCGCCGTCAACACCGCCCTAACAGGCTGCGTAGGGAGCCCCTGCTCCCCACCCCAACGTTCAATCGTTTCGGGAGCCTGTCCCCGGAACACCTCAACGACTCCTCGCCTTATGCTGATGAGACGGGTGATATCCGGATCGGACCGCTCAGAGTCCCGATCCAAGGGCTCCAGGCAAGGGATCCCATTTGGCCGCGTCAGCTCCATCGTCCGACTTCGTAGGAAGAGCAGGTAGGCTATGCCCCTACACCACCTGCGCCAGCTCGTCTGACCCGAAGTCAGCGCCGGGCCCAAGCTGAGGACGCTCGCCAAGATATGTCGACGTCAACAGATATGGCCCTCCTGGAACTGGAGGCATCCAGGCCCCGCCATCAACGCCGCCCTAACAGGACGCACAGGGAGCCCCTGCTCCCCACCCCAACATTCAATCATTTTGGGAGCCTGTCCTCGGAACGC
Source organism: Viscum album (assembly GCA_963277665.1). Classification (NCBI taxonomy): domain Eukaryota; kingdom Viridiplantae; phylum Streptophyta; class Magnoliopsida; order Santalales; family Viscaceae; genus Viscum; species Viscum album. The sequence continues at coordinate 1,265,890,028 of OY728143.1, read as the reverse complement.
CTCGACGACTCCTCGCCTTATGCTGATGAGAAGGGTGATGTCCGGCTCGGCCCGCTCAGAGTCCCGATCCAAGGGCTCCAGGCAAGGGCTCCCATTTGGCCACATCAGCACCGTCGTCCGACTTCGCAGGAAGAGTAGGTATGCTATGGACCTACACCACCTGTGCTAGATCGTCTGACCCGACGTCAGCGCCGGGCCTGGGCTGAGGATGCTCGCCAAGATACGTCGACGTCAACAACTACTGTGGCCCAAGCCACCGCCGACGTACATCATAGAGTTCCTGCATACACTGAGCAGGGGAACTCCTTCACCCAACCAGGATCAAGGCCTCAGCCGCCCCACGGGCAGGCTGAGTTGACTCTCGGGGTCGCAGGCCTGAGCAATGATTACCGCGAATCAATCCGTGGTAACGTCACTCCATACAGAGGTCCACTCCGAACCACCATTCCACAGAGCGTGGGCTTTCCCCGCTCTGAAACTTTTCACGGAGGTATGCCTCATGCTACCCCAATCCGGAAGGAAGACCCGCCCCATGGCAGTGACGCTCGGTGTAGAAACCTCTCCTGAGCCCACTATACAGGGTATGGAGTCCCTCCTCCTGCCCTCGACCGCTGATGTGAAGGCACTGTCCATCCGGTCCTTCTCCAACATGGGGGTCCTCCCTACGTCCTCTCTGCAACTAGAGAAGGTCCTCCTCGCCCTGAAAACTTGAGGAGTGAAGGTCAGCCTCGCTCCGCCCGCACCATCCATGGAGGTCCTCCCCATGTACCCTTTGACATTTTCCCTGGTGCCCCTCGCACCCCAGCCACCTCGAGTGGGGGCCCTCTCCGCCATGGCACCAGCGCCGCCCCAAGACTACATATTGAGAATCAACCCTGTCCCGAAGAGCCACCCCGGGGTAGAATAGCGGGTCATCGCCGCCACGGGATGAATCCTGGGGGGGAGTGGGTGGAGATCAAACCGGCTCGTTTCTCGGATTCTGAAGCGGAATGCGACTCAGTGATGGAACCTTCTCCCCGCTCCTCCGCATCAAGGACTGGGGCAGGAACCAGGCGCGTCAGCCTCATTCTCCCGGAATGCGAGGTCTATCGGATTCCCACCTCTCTCCGTAGGTACATCCAGGAGGAAGAAATCGTGGAAATTCCGCAGGTCCCGACCGTGAAATCACCACCGTTGTCACCAGAAGCGCCCTCTACCTCTACCAGAGATCACGAAGAGCTATTTTGGGGACCAACGACAGTAGAGCAATGACATGACCTATCATCGGCAACCACAACTCATGCGCCTGAAGCTGTGGCTATCAGCCCATCTTATCATGATATCGTGGTCAGGTCACCTCACTATTCAGAGGATGGCCCAAAATTCGGCGGCCAGTCAGCTCGTTCGCCGTATTCTCCGCCGCCAAGTTTACTGTCCCAGAGGTCCGCCTCGGTACCGCTATCGGTCCCTCAGCTTCCCCTGGTTGATGAATGGGGAAATACAGGGCCAGACCCCAAGTCCGAACCCAGGAGCTTCTGGAGAATTCTCGCAGCGGATCACTCCCCGGAGAAGTTCTGGCCGACAGTGGTGCCGAACTTTCGCATACCAGAGTCCCTTACCCCAGAAGAAGTGGGGTGCTTTTTCCAAACCCTATCGGCGACACACTTCCGCCTTCATTACAAGCGGGTGATGTACCCCATAAGTCAAGATAACTTTGAAGAAATTAGCGAGCAATGTCGCCTGATCGATTTGGCCGCACTCCCTACGGCCCAGCACCTTGAGTCACCAGGCCGTCAGAGCACCCTTCAACGGAAATGTGTTCAGAGTTTCAAAGTACTCCGCAGAGTCATCAGGGAAGCTACCCCCCATGTGAAAGTTTGTGGCTAGGGACACTATGCCGCTCTCCTCTTCAGCCCTATCCGACGGTAGCCCGATTCGTTATGCGACATTGAGGACATGCCCTCGAGAGGGGTCACGGTCCACATGGATGACGTAGTGGACAAGGAATACGAGCTTGAATTTATCGATGGAGACTTACCCCTTGAGGGCGTACCGCCACTACTGGACCCATCAGGGAGGGTTATCCATCAGCAGAGGAACCTTCTAGGCCTCCCTGTACCCACTGAGTCGCAGTTACTCAGTAGAAATGCCGGTAAGGGTAAGGAGCACGTCGAAACTGTCAAGCACTCTGACCCTTCCGCCTCTATACAGAAGACGGATGAAGATCCCGAGAAGGCTGCGTTACGCCAACAGCTTGCTGAGAAAAAGAGGTTGGTTAACGAACTCTTGGCTGAGCGCGCTATAGAATGACGACCCAACTATGGTAATCCCAAGCCGTGGCAGCAGGGGCAGGAACAATCCCCCCCAATGAGATACCTCCGGGCAACCCTGATCATGCTACTTCCGCAGATAGGGAAGAAGCCGGAACTTACAGCAAGAGGGCGCGATACGTCTTGACAAACCCTCCTAAATGACGAGGCAATCTGAAGAATCCAGTCCGGGTTCCCCCAGTCTCCCCACAATCTATTCCGCGAGTCGCTCCACGAGCCGCCGAAGCCATCTACCATGTCGAAGAACCTGGAAACGCACTTGTGATTAGGGATCCCCGTCAAGATAGGGATCCCCATCTGGATGATCTTATAGCGGCACTCATAGCCTGCCTCGAAGCATTAGAAACGCGGCAGGTGGCAGTCCCACCCGATGGAAAGCCGTATCCCGCGTGGGTGGATGATATTCCCACACCCCCAGGTTTTGGGAACCCCACTTTCTTGCCCTTCAATGGGATGGGGGACCCGCTGCAACACTTGGCCCATTTTTCTTCCAAGTGTGGCCCCATGCTGGGGACTCCGGCCCAGCAAGAAGCCTCCAAGCTCCGATGTTTCGTGTAGACATTGGAAGGTCCCACATTCTTCTGGTACAGCTAGCTCCCTATCGGATCAGTGACCGGTTGGGAGGATCTCTGCCGGCAGTTCCTATACCAATTCAGCTCCACCACACGAAAGACAAGCATTGCAGACCTCTTTAAGTGAAAACAAAGGCCTGATGAGCGAGTCGTGGACTTCATCGCCTGGTGGAAGGGACTTACATACTCCCTCGATATGCCACTGACTCAGGAGAAATTACTGACAATGTGTGTAGGGAATGTTAAAATGGAGCTGGCACCTTCCCTGATCACCTAGAACTACTCTGGAGGGTTCCGAGATTTCTGAAATAAGGCTCATCGCCTTGAGGAGGCTCTGCAACAGGCTAGTCAAACACGTTAGTTTCCCCCTATGATCCCATCCAGGAGGACTTCCAGAGACGAACCCACCGCGGTGGCCCAAATAGAATCCCCCAGGCAGCTGGAATTACTGCCAGCAACACTATCCCTGCAACCCCGCAGAGGTCCTCCACCTCAAGCGTAGGCTCCTGCCTAGCAGCAACCACCTCAAAACCGACAAGTTCCCCTGAGCAATGCGCCACCCCCACCTAGGCGAGACAATCAGGTGACACCTCCTTGGCAGGCCCCTCCGGCCCCTCATCAGGGCCAGGCCCCCAGGGCCCCCTATCTGAAAAAAGGCACCAGACTTATTCGTTCAATGAGAATCAGGTACCTGGTTACTTCCGAAGTGCTCTAGAGCAAGAGATTGTGTGCCTACCTGAGTGCAGAAGGTCGGTGGAGGCGAATCTTACCGATCACCCCAACTACTGTCCTTATCATCAGATTATGGGACACACCCTCAAGCAATGCTATGTGTTTAAAGACTGACTCCAAGACTAGATCAACAACAACATAGTCAGGTTGGGCCCAGCATCAACGCAAGTAGCAGGTGTCTTTGTAGGGTCAGAGATTGGTAGCGACAGCGAAGGCGAGTGGCAGCAGGTTCCCAGCTGTGGGTCCCAGAAATATGATGACTGGACAGCTCGAAAAACCATCTCCCTCTCCCATGGTATCATTCGGGCATTCATGAAGCAGACGGAACCTTCAGAAGAAGTAGCCAGTACCTCTGCATCGCCTTCATAGTTGACCTCTTCCCAAAAGGGAAAGCAGCAACGACGCAAGAAGAAACAACGCGCTCCGCCGGTGCCATCTTCATCCCGCACTCTTGGCGACTTTATGCCCCCTGAAATGGGGATTCCTCCCAGAATCCGCCTGGTGGGGGATGAATCGTCGAGCGACAGCCAAGGGTACGCTTCGGTTAACACCGTGGAACTGGTAAAGCCCTATATGACCCCCGACGAGGGGGAAATCCAGGTTAACCCCCCTAACGTTTCCAGCTGACGTCAACGTCAGAGGAACCGCTACCAAGCTGGTCGTCGAGGCATGTTGGCAGGCACTTTCAGCCAGGCCGTGCATACTACTGAGACCAGACAACAGGCTCAGCGCAATGCTCAGCACGTGCAACCCCATATGACGCCCTCAGCTCTACCTCCACCACCGTTTGTGCTACTAGATCAGCCAGGACTGCCTCATCCGTATCACAATCAGTCTTGCCTGACGACAGGCCAGTCTCCGCTGTTTGATCCTCATCCGACAACTACTCTCCAGGCTTCAACTAGTAGGATACACAATGTTCCCAGCACTAGTGTACCGCTGGTTCAAACAATAGAGCCCGCTATGCCCCCAATTGCAGAACGACCTCCTATAAGCAGAGTATCACGTTTGGAACAAAAGTATGATGTCCTGAAGCACCTGGCCTGCATTCCGGAAAGGATTTCTATCCTTGAGGCCCTTCACCTATCGTCTGAAATGCGCGAGGCACTTGCTGAGGCCCTAAAGAGCCCCCTCCAATTTGAGATGGAGGTGGCGGCCACAGAAGCCTTCCATGCCAAGGCAATTGAGAACGCTGAATGTCAGGCGGTTATCTCGTTCTTCGGTGAAGATGAGGACCCTCCTATACAGGGGCATATTCGCCCGCTGTACATCACTGGCCACTTCAATGGTGTGGAAGTCCTTCGCTACCTCGTTGACACGGGTTCCATAATCAACCTAATCCCGACTCGGACACTGTGAAAGCTGGGTCTGTCTGACGATGATTTAACTCCCTCTGACCTCAGAATCTAGGGATATGACAGGACCGAGCAAACCCCAGTCGGAAAGATCCGCCTGAAGACTCAGTTCGGTGGCTTAATTTCCAGCACTGAGTTCATGGTCGTCTCTCAGGACACTGCCTACAACGCGTTGATGGGTAGTCCATGGCTCCATCTGCACACAACAATCCCTTTCTCGTATCACCAGTGCCTCAAATACTCCCTCACTGGTCGATTAGGCATGCTCCAAGGAGATGCGTCTCCTTTCGCCTCTTGTGAGGCCCGCTATCTGGATGCTAATTATTACAAGAGTAAGGATAAGAAAATCCTAGTAAGTGAGGATGAACCCACCCCGATCACAAGTGATCCCTGGGCAAGCATGGATGACACCTACATCCTCCCGATCCACCGATTGGAGTCCACGACCCCCAACATGGGGCAATGTTTTGTTATTTCAAGTATGAAAGGAAGACATGTTCCCATGTCCAAGCGACGGTGGAAAATCACCTCGTACTTCTACACCAACCAGGATCAGGTGATCCCGGAGCCTCCTACCCCTGTGTGGTACCATAATGTCAAGCTTATGACAACAGAGGTATGGCATACGTGTCTCTTCCACTGGGCTGGAATCAACCGACTCAGGCCGACACGTCATCACTGCTTTGATGTCATCAAACGTGGCCCTTTGGGCCGAAGGCCAGATGGGATAGGGTCAACTGCCTTCATTGCTATGGTCTCAATGGTGAGTGAGTCTCTTGATATGATGAACACTACTGCCCAAGCCGGCACCAGCTGCCCCTCAGGTTTTGATGGCCCAGAAATAGCTCCCTTTGCGGGGAACCCCTCCATGGGTGGAGAGGAAGATCTGGAGGATGCTCCCCCCGCCTTCGAGGAAGGCGTCGCTACCACAGTTGATGAACTGGTACAGGTGAACCTTGGTAGCGAGGCAGATCCGAGACCCACATTGATCAGTGCAGCTATATCCCCCGATGAGAAGCAGAGGTACGTAGACTTTCTCAAACAACACCGTGACGTGTTTGCCTGGAGTTACGGTGAGATGCCAGGACTAGATCCTCAAGTATCCGTTCACCATCTGGGCCTCCCGGCAAACCATCGTGGGTTTAAGCATCCTCCCAGGAAGATGCACCGTTCTCATGGTGCTATGGTTGAGGCCGATGTTGGAAAGCTTATCAAAGACAACTTCATTAAGGAAGTCCAGTACCCCAAGTGGCTTGCCAACATTGTGCCAGTCAGGAAGAAGAATGGGAAGATCAAAGTTTGCATCGAATTTTGCGACCTTAATCGCCACTGCCCGAAGGATGACTTCCCCCTCTCGCTGACTGAGTTATTGATTGATTCCACGACTGGGTTCCAAGCTCTCTCTTTCATGGATGGGTATTCCGGGTACAACCAGATCCGGATGGCCCCTGAGGACGAGGAGTCCACTACCTTCAGGGCTCCCCAAGGTACCTTTTTCTACCAGGTTATGCCTTTCGTCTTGAAAAATGCAGGTGCCACTTATCAGAGGGCCATGCATCGCATATTCAAGCCGATTCTCAGGACGCTAGTGGAATGCTACATAGATGACCTAATGGTCAAATCATTTCAGCACCAGGACCATCTCAAAGACCTTGATAAAGTGTTTGGTTTCCTCCGTTCCCGTCACCTGAAGATGAACCCATTGAAGTGTGCCTTCGGGGTCACCTCTGGGAAGTTTCTTGGCTTTGTTGTTAGATACCGAGGCATTGAAATCAACCCAGAGAAGATCAAGGCCATCAGCCAAATGCCTCCCTCGAGCAATATTTGGGAACTTCGAGGTCTCCAAGGCCACTTAGCCTATATACGCTGATTCATCATGAATCTGGCCGGCAAGTGTAATCCCTTTTCCCGGATCATGAATAAAGGCACCGCTTACGAATGGGATGAGGAGTGTCGGACCTCCTTCAAGGAAATCAAGAAGTATCTGCTACAACCTCCATTTTTGATGCCACCTGTTTTTGGAAAGCCGCTGGTCCTTTACGTGACCTCCCTAGAATGGTCCCTCGGTGCACTTCTCGCCCAGAAGAATAACGAGGGTACTGAGAACAGTCTCTACTATCTCAGCCGCATGCTTCTCAATACGGAAGTCAGATACTCCCCTATTGAAAAGAGCTGCCTTGCGCTCGTCTTTGCCGTAAAAAAATTGCGGAATTACCTGTAGCACCATGAGGTACAATTGGTCTCTCGGGTAGACCCACTGAAGTACATCCTGACTGCCCCATGTTGACCGGCCGACTAGCACGGTGGGCAGTGATCCTCCAGTAGTTTGACATCAGGTTCGTGCCGCAGAAGACCATTAAGGGATAGGCGTTGGAAGACTTTTTAGCTGCCCATCCAACCTCTGTGGATCAATCCCTGGACCTGGATTTTCCTAATGAGATGATCCTCTCAGTTGATCGTGCCGTCCCATGTTGGTAAATGCACTTCGACGGTGCCTCCCGGAGCCCCATCAGTAGGAGGCTCAACGATCCTAACCTCAATAGAGTGGGCCTGGGTATTGTCTTCATTACCCTGGCGCAAGCCGTCCTACCATACTCGTTCCTATTGTCAGAAGTCTGTACTAACAATGAGGCAGAGTATCAGGCTCTCATCACTGGCCTAGAGTTGGCCCTCGAGATCGATGTGCCCCATCTACACGTGAAAGGAGATTCCGAGCTAGTAATCAAGCAGGTCAATGGAAATTATGTCGTTAGAAATCTGGATCTTATGCCATTGCTGGAGTGCACCCTATGCCTAATGGCCCAGTTCTCCTCTCATCCAGAGGTCACCCATGTCCCTCGGTCACAGAATGGTCGAGCTGACTCTTTGGCCGGATTAGCTACGTCACTCGCGGAACTCGAGCAAGATGATTTGATTATACATGTGGCACACCGGAGAGTCATCGCCCCTGTCACCCAAGAAGACAATGACGACACACGGGTAAGTCATCTCACTGCCAGAATCGCTACGTCAGGGGTCCTGGGTTCGTCATAAATAGTGGCCAAGGACGCTCCCGACTGGAGGGAACCTTTTTTCGAGTATCTCCAAAATGGTCGCCTCCCGGATGACTGGGCCGAGCGCGAGCGAATTCGATGCCACGCACTGCAATTTACCCTCCAGAGCGGCCTCGGTCTTGAACAGATCCTTTATAAGAGGAGCTTCGATGGCATCCTCCTCCGTTGCATTCAAGGAGTAGAGATTCCTCAAGTTATGAAAGAGGTCCATGCCGGTTCTGGTGGTGCTTATAAAGCTGGGCTGAAGCTGTCCCATCAGATCCGGAGGTTGGGGTACTTCTGGCCCTCTATGATCCACGATTGTATCAGGTATGACAAGAGATACCACGCGTTCCAAGTTCACGCCAACTTCCCACATCGGCCACCAGAGCCCCTCCACCCCACCAAGTACTCTTGGACATTTGCAGTATGGGGACTTGATGTAGTGGGACCATATCCACCGGAAACAGCTCGCCAGTGTAGGTTCATCCTGACTGCTACAAATTTCTTTTCCAAGTGGACAGAGGTAGTTCCAATCAAAGAGGTCAAGGCCCGTTCCATCGTCGACTTTGTGAACTCCAATATTATCCACTGGTTTGGGGTCCCTCATGCCGTCCTCACCGATAACAGCACCAACTTCTGAGCGGCTGAGCTGAAGAAATTTTACGCCAAGTATGACATCCGTTCGAACCATACCTCCCGCTATCACGCGCAGGAAAACGGAAAGATTGAGGCGTTCAACAAAACCCTCTCTAACATTCTTCAGAATATGGTTGGTCAGAACAAGAAAAGTTGGCCGGACAAGCTCCCCAATTCCCTCTGGGCTTATCGGGCGACGACTCGTAACTCTACCCAGGTGACCCCATATTCCCTGGTGTATAGGGCTGAGGCCATCCTACCCATTGATATCCAGCTGCCATCGTTACGCACTGAAGTCTATGATCAGCAGGTGCCAGATGAGGTGGCCGAAATCCATCTAGCTAAATTAGAAGCACTAGATGAGAACCAGCTTCGTGCCCTGCACAATCTGGAAAGGAATCAGAATAAGATAGCGAGGGCCTTCAACAAGAAGGTTCGACTCTGTTCTTTTCTACAGGGAAACCTAGTGTTGGCCCTTCGAGCGCCAATGATCCCCGGTAGGAAACCACCCAAGCTATAACCCAAATGGGAAGGGACTTATATCATCCATAAGGTTTACCCCAACGGGGCATACTCCTTGGTGACCATGGATAGTGAGCGCGTAACTACTCCCACCAATGCCAGGTTCCTCAAGCAGTACTTCGCCTAATCCTATATGATCCAACATGACCTTAAACTGTATGTTCCAACATGAACTTAAACTGTGGGGTCCAACATGACCTTAAACTGTATGGTCCTGCATGACCTTAAACTGCACCACCATCCTGCAGGATGATAAACTACAAAATGGTCCGAGCTCTATGACCTTAAACTAAGATCTCACCCATCCTTACTGCAAGACGTTAAACTACAAGCCAGTTAGGCCTTCCTGACCGAGGCTCAGCCTCAGGTCCCTTGGCCTCCTCAGGCCCCCGACCCCCATCTTTACTACAAAACAATAAACTATAAGCCAGTCAGGCCTCCCTGACCAATGCACAGCCTCGGGACCCCTGGCCTTCATCAACTCAGACTCTCTTATGGGATTGTATAGTGTGGTGTGGGATTAAATCCTCATTCATGTCGGGTTACCCGCCGTACCGTACATATACCCAGTTGAGACACATTTCTCGTCCAGAACAATGTCAAACTGTGCTTCAAGAACTACGTGTGGCTTGATTCCCATTTTAATGGGATACGTAGGAACGCTCAGACACCTCTTCTTGAGCCTAGCCCTAAGCTCTTCTCTCCCACTATCCCCCCTGGGAATAGTTTCCTTGGAGGGTCCTTGCATAGCGAGGAGTATGCTTTCTTAGCCCCGCTCATACAGCCCCGCTCATACAAGGATTGTAAGGGTTGCACCATGTGCCCAATCCCGTTCTTCTATCCTCCCACGTCCTCACCGCATGACGTTAATCTGCATGGCCTTCAAGAACTATGTATGGCTTGATTCCCATCCTAATGGGATAGGTAGGAACACCCGGGCATTTCGTCCGTTGGCCCAGCCCAAAAGCCAAAATCTTCCCCTCGGGTCAAGATATGTGGTAGGGTGCACACTTTTTCTCCAACTCACATCGAGCAAGCCTCGACCCAGCTGCACGTCCCCCCTGGAGATGCTCGCCTCTTTAGTGGATGGATATATCTATGCTTCACCCACTCCTTGACTGGGATTCCATCATTTTTCACACCCGGAGGGACCCCCAAGAACGGCCTGGATACTACGCCCAAGGGCTCTCCTACTGATACGGGCCAACGCCCCCGAGGGTTTCCAAGGAACAAGCCGATACAAGTCCCGCGTTGCGAATTTTGTCAACGGTCGACGCTCATTTGTTGCTCCCATATCAGGTCACCATAGGAACGTTGTATTTCGAACATGGTCAACAGTGTCCTGGATCCTCGGGTCCACCCCGAGATGGCCCAAACGTCGAGTGTAGTAACTCGTTCTGCCCCATCCTGAAGCGACAAACTTCCCTCCGGGTGGTGCCAGCGGTCGGTCCCACGACCCCGATTCTCTTATAAGGAATGTACGACGTGGTGTAGGATTACGTCCTCTTTCACGTCAGGTTACTTTACATGCCGTACACATCCCTGGATGAGATATAGTTATCTCTTTCCCCATCCTTGCTGCAAGAAGTTAAACTGCAAGTTAGTCAGGCCATCCTGACCGAGGCCCAACCTCATGCCTCCCTCACCGGGGCCTAGCCTCAGGTCCCTTGGCCTTTTCGGGCCCTAGCCCAAGCTCTTACCTGGAGTGTATGGTGTGGTGAAGGACTATTTCCAAATTCACGTTAGTTTGTTCAGCGTACCATACACCTCCTCTGTCCAGGGAATCCTATTCCCCGACCCTCATCCTCAATGCAAGACGTTAAACTGCAATCTTGTCAGGCCTTCCTAACTGAGGCCCAGCCTCCGGCCCCTTGGCCTTGCCGGGCCCTCGGGCCTAGGTTCTTTCCCACAAGATTGTGCATTGTGGTGCGGGATTACATCCCCATTCACGCCAGGCTACTCGCCGCATCGTACGCATCCTCGTTAGGGTATCCTGACCCCTGGGTATCTTCTAAAACTACGCGTGGCTTGATTCCCATCCTTATGGGATACGTAGGACCACCCGAATGACTAAGCTTCGGGTCCAACCCCATCTCTTGGGAATCTCCATCCCATCTTGGCTCCTTGGCCTACCCTTCCTCCATGAGGGGTGTATATGGAGTGGTGTGGGATTATTTCCTCATTCACGTCGGTCCTACAATGACCAAGCCATGTACCTCTCCCTCCCGAGCTATTCTTTCGCCCCTTTTCAGTGGTTCACCAATGTGCCTAAGGGTACTATAGTTTATTACCTAGAATGCCAAACTTTACTCGGACATGTCTGCACCCACTTTCCAGGATTTGTGTATCCCTAAATCAGGGCTTCCATCATCTTTCACACCTGGAGGGACCCCCAAGAACGGCCTAGATACTACGCCCAAGGGCTCTCCTACCGTTACGGGCCAACGCCCCTGAGGGTTTCAGACAACAAATCGATAAAATCCCGCGTTGTGAATACGGTCAGCAGCCGATGCTCATTTGTTGTTCCCACTTCAGGCTAACACGATATATATACTGTTTTCCACCACGGTCAACAGTTATCCTCCATCGCCAAGCCAAACCCCCATTAGGCCCAAAATTTCAGTTACACGATTCACACCCTCCTTCACTTAATCATGTCCAAGTAGTGTCTCAGAACTCTTGGTACTATTCCTCCGTGCACGCCTGCACGTTGGGGGAACAAGTCATGTCAAAGGGGTCCTTCGGGGATCTCTGCTGACTCCCCTTTGATGGACGCCCCAAGTATTGCGATAATGATTCCCCCCTTATTTCCCACACCGAGTTTAACTCACGTGGGCTTAGGGATCGGGTTGACATCTGCACTTACTCGAGAAGTTGTCACCATTCGTGGTCCGAGCTCTAAGAACATAAACTAAGATCCATCTAGAACTAAGTTCAGCTTGATTCCCATATTCATGGGATACGTAGGACCACCTGGACACCTTGTCTTCGGGTCCAACCCATTTAGGGAGCTAGTCTCCCCCCCCCTCTTTTCACCTCTTACCTCTATATAGGCCCCTCGGCCTGAGGTCTCCTTCCTGGAGTGGTGTACAGTGTGATGTGGGATCATGTCTCTATCAATTGTGTTTCATGACACTGTGCACATTCCCTGCCTAGCATCACCTCTACTATGTCTGTGCTGCATGATGTTAAAATGCATGCTTGGTCCTGTCACACGACCCTAAACTGTGACATTATCGTCCTGGCCGCATGACGAAAAACAGCACTGCATTATGATGACCTCATTGTAGAGGACATCACATTGGGTATTGTTCATGTGCCATGCCATTTGTCAATGCCTATCACTGCTTGATTATTGTGGCGACACCAGGTCCTGCTACCCTAGGCCTGTCGCTTCACAAAAAAAAACCACTCACCTTAAAGGACAAACAAGATTTATCAAATTCCGCTTCTTTTAGTGCAAGGGCCACGCCCGCACTTGCCTTTTCCCCTAGAACTAGTGCCTTACTGTGCCACCCTTGAGAACTACGTATGGATTGATTCTCATCCTCATGAGATACATAGGAGCGCCCGGGCACTTCCCCACAGGCCCAGCCTAACCTTCATGTTCGGTCCCTCGACTCGAGCATTTCCCCAGAGAACACATGGTAAGTAGGGCTTAGGTCCTCATTCACGTCAGGTTTTGTAACCACCTTTCCATGTGTCCTCTGCTCCACTTACTCATTCATGGTCTGAATTCTATGACCCTAAACTAAGATCTCCCTATTGAAAAGGACTCTGCTCCCTCTATCTAATACGTCTCGTTGTCGTATTCAGATGTGTTTTGACAAGGAGCCCGAAGTGTGGATTTTCATAGGTAAATTACCCTCGTCCCATGAACAAGATTCGTGAGCTCGCTATTTGGATCCTCATCCTCTTCATCGGAGTCCACCTCAATGACCTCGGGCATGACACTACTGGTGGTCCTGCTAGTGGTGATGTGTGTTTCAGCTCGGGGAGATGGGGGGACTATCGCCACCATCACCGGCATGACCCTAGGAGGGATGCCACCAGACATCCCGACTAGACTTACCGCAGCAGCCCATGCCAGTCAGATAACTGTATGACAGAGAGGGACATAAATGTTAGTGGGCATAGTCTACATATTACGACAAGGAAACTGGTAGAGGAAACTTACAGAGATCGACCTCCTGGTGCTGATCTTGATCCGATACTGATAGGAAACCGAGGCGAGGCCCTCCGTATACTGTTGGAAGGTCTGGAGATTCCGGAGGAGCCACATCAGGTGCTCTGGTCCCACCAGATGTGGAACTGGACACAACCATAGGCGCGGGTTCTGAAGGTCCTGCATCATTACCCACTGAGGGGCGAGAACGAGGCCTGCGTACAAGTTCCTCTTGCATGGCTCAAACATCAGTGAGAAGTCCCTAATGGCCCAAGAACGGGCCATAAAGAAATAAGTTCAGAATACTACCTCGAGAGCCTCTTCAGAATCATCAGAATCTGATCCCTGATCTCTGACCTTTCCCTTCTCCAATGGACTCCCTCCTCCAGCCTCATCCTCCCGAGAGGAGTCCTCTGATTCTTCCAGCAGGGGGAAGCGATCCTTCAGATCGGGGGATGACAATTGTGGGGGGACCATTAGATCCAACAGTACCCTCACCCGATCTATCATTGGGCGAGGGACACCACTAGAGTGAACGTTATCCTCCAGCTCGTCCAAGTATTGCTCTGCCTCTGCCGGAGACGCCATGAAACCAGCCCGGACTGGGCCTATACCTGGTAACTCCATCCTGAGGTGATTCAAGTGTGCCCATATCTCGGGTGGACTGAGGAATTGCCGGTTGACATCCCAAATGTCCCAGGCCTCCAGGAAGACGACATCCTCTGCCATGTCGATATGACGTAACCACTTCCCCGGAGCCTGAGTGGATATCCTACAAAATCCCCTCGGTGGCCGCCCCTCCGGATGACCCTGCTCTTCCGGAATCACCGGATCCACTACTGCTGCCACACCCTCAGCCAGTGCGGGTCTCGCCGCCACGACATCCCCGCCACCGCGAGAGGCCCTAGCTTCCCTCCTACCCCGGCCTCGGGATAGAGGAGGCCCACCGTCACCAACCCGAATAGTTGGATGCTTCAGCATCTCCCCTGGGTAAGAAGCCTCCCAAACAATGGCATACTCCCTCACCAATCCAAAAGAGGCGGTGGATGGAGGCAATGCAATTCGCATCTTCCCATATTCCCATGTGAACATGAGCCAAAACTGCCTCATCACACACGGGTGCTCCTCGTGACGCACCTCCCAGTAGACCTGCAGGGTCAGCCACTGGAGGCACCAGAACTGCCTCACAAACCGATGTGAGGTGTACGGTTCGCAGAGCGGCTCACGATCCACTCGTGCCACCAAAAATCCGCCTCGAAAGGCCCGGAGGTAAGCCCAGTGCTCTTCCGTTCCCACCCGTCATTAGTGAGTATCCCCGTCGGTAATGGGAAGGGGTGGAAATTAAAATCATCCACCCTACACACCCGGTTCAGCACCATTGGCACGGTTAGTTTGAACAGAAAGCTCCCAGCCTCATTCAGGATGGAGGGGCGAAAGTTTGATCCCAGCGGCGAGATAAGGTTTGGATACTCATAGATCCCCCTGATGTGCGCCGCAATCCACCCATACAGGAGGTGGAAGGGCCCGCATATCCTTGGCGGCTTCTTTCCCTCACTAATGTTCCACAACATTCTGTACAGCTCGACAGGCATTGCAATCCCCAGATTGACCCACTACCCCATAGCCAGCATGGACGCCATGATAAACAAGCTCGGCCGCACCCCCATGCTAGTATCCCTCACCAATAGTATCCAACTGTAGAT
Organism: Viscum album; assembly: GCA_963277665.1. NCBI lineage: Eukaryota > Viridiplantae > Streptophyta > Magnoliopsida > Santalales > Viscaceae > Viscum > Viscum album. Next base: position 1,265,874,999 of record OY728143.1, on the reverse strand, counting down.
GAGAGTCGCAATGAACGCCTCCAGCCTGACTATCGACTATTGTTCAGTGCTGACATTGAAACCCCAAGTCTTCCATTGGATTTCCTCCAAGACCCGCCAATACAAGTGATCCTTACCCCGTTGGGCCACCCTCGGACAAGTTCGAGGCCTTGGAGGGAATTCTCGATTTTCTGGGAAATTCAGGAAGTTCTTGAACCACTTCTTAAAGTGGACATCCCTCACTGCATCCTTGTCCTCTCCAAGTAAGAGTGCCATCAACACTGACGCCAGTCGCGGCATTTGCTCTGTATCCTCCCAAACGCTCATGACGGGGAGGAACTCATCATACATGGCCCCCAAGATCAGAACCCCCGAAATCTGGGGGACATCCCACAGGCTGATTCCCACCTCCCCGTGGTGCAGGTGAAAGGTATTGGTCCTAGACGACCATCTGCTCAGAAATTCTGGCATCAGTTGTTTCAGTTCGTAAATGTGGAATTGGGAGGCCCATGCCTCCTCATATAAACCCACTCTCCTCAGCTCGGCCCCAAACTCCTCGCATGAGGCGCCTACCCAGTAGGCCCAGGACCAGTCATCAGTAAAGTTGCCGCCTTGGCGCAGGTCCCACTCATCGGACCACCCCTTCTTCAAATCCTGCAAAGCCATCTTCAGCATGGTACGATGGAGAGGAGGGGACGTCTCCAGTTTCAGTGGCTTCCCGTCAATATTGCTTACATGTTTGTAGAGACAGCCGGTGGTGACGGGTGTGAAGTCCTCCCGTGCATGACCATCGGCCGCCCTGAACCATTGGTTCTGACATGGCATGCTCCTAAACCAGCAAGCTGGTTCATCCCTACTCGCCTCAAGGATGAATACATCATCCCTCAATCCAAAGCCATACAATGACAGCTTCTTGCACTGTGGATAATTCTTATGACCCTCCGATAGCATCTCTATCAAATAAATGTGGTTTGAGTGGCTTCAGACCATCTCCCCATGGCCCGGACAGTTGACCATCTCATCCCGACGGGCGACATCTGCAAGCACCCCCAATACAGCTTCTCGATGGGCCATTTCGGTTCCAAAACTCAGAAAAGAATGTTTTTCATAAAGGATCGCGAATCTGGATCGCGAATCCATCCCGCAATGATCTCTTGCAAAGATCGGTTGCAAAACCAAGATGTGGAGTCTGACCTAGGCCGACAAACAGGAGTTCGCTTGGCGCGGTCGCGGAGTCGGAGACCCGCGGTTTGTCGCGAAGCTTGATTCACGGAGAGCAGGCGCGGAGTACGTCGAGCTTCACGAAATCGAGAGCACAAAAGGACAAGAAAATCACATGAAGACAAAAGAGGTCGCCCCCTATTTATAGGCCACGACCCCGGAGCACCGCGGCGTGCCCCGCCCACGCGGAGCATCATGGCGCGTCCGGATCCTGTGGGCGGGGTCAGCACCGCGGGCCCTCCTTCGCGAAGTCACATCGCGAACTGCCGGCAATTTTGGAAATTTTCCCTCAGACTTCGACCCTTCATCCCTCCGCGGCTCCAAGTCTGAGGGGGGCATTTTTTGGTGCCAAAATATTTCATGAAAGGAAGGGATGAAAAAGAAGCCCCGCACGCTGCTGCGCGAAGCACCGACACGAAGCACCCCCGACCAGCACGATACCTCTCCACAAACGGCCTGAAGTTCGCGAGACCACCACGAAGCAACGGAGGCGGTACCTCTCCGTGAATGGGCTGACGTTCACGAGCTCGCCGCGAAGCACTGGAGGCAGTACCTCTCCACGAATGACCTGACGTTCGCGAGCCCGCCGCGAAGACACCGGAGGCGGTACCTCTCCGCGAACGGCCTGACGTTCGCGAGCCCGCCGCGAAGCACCAGAGGTGCCGTGTGAGTTCTACTTCACGGTGCCCCTTTCCTATAAATAATGGGCTCCCCCTGAGTCCAAGGGGATAGACAATCCGACCTTTCGGCTTCTCCTCTCCCGAATCGTGAAGCACCCTTTGCCCCGAGAATCATGAGCTCCGCGAGGTACTTCAACTTCGCGTGACACCTTCGCTTTGTCTCGTTTTGATCCCCTCTTCCGAGAGGGATTCCCTTCACAAAGCTCAAGGGAATTCGCGAAGGAGGGGGATTCCCAAGGGAACTCGGGTAGCTGCGGAGCGTTTATGCTTCGTGAAACACCCATCCTGTACTAGTTATCCCCATGCTAAGGCAAGATTGCTACACATCGCGAAGCACACTGCTTCGCAGTAACTTGCTTCGCGAGGCACCTCCTCTTCGTGAGGCAGTGCTCCGCGAATACTGTTCCACTTCGCGAAGCACTCTACACTCACACATTTTTCCCATGCTAAGGCCAAGGCACCCTACTTCGCAAAGCACACTCCTCTGCTTGGAAATTCCTCTCCCCGTGCGACCCTCCAGGTTTTCAAGATGTAATTTCAAAGTCCCACGGACAACACCACTCATAGCGTTGCATTGCCTAATGCTTATTCACATAGGCACACTAACGGCTATTGCTTCTTCGCATATCCATGCTAACGTGGACCCCTCGATGGTTCGCTCTACGACCCCCCTTGACCACGACCTTACCGGTACCTTCCCTCCCCCAAGGAGCAAAGGGTACTAGTTATGTAAGTCCTAGGGGTGTGGAGTAAACCCACCTCATCCGAGCTACAGGACGTTAAAATGACAAGCACCTCGTCCTCAACACATGACGTTAAACTGTGATCTGGCCCCGTGCTTCGCACGTAGGGTCCCCCCAGCTCAGACATTTTTTACGCCACCCGTCTCCACAAAGATGGGGTCACCCCCTCCACAAGGGATGATATCCTCCTTCTCAGAGTAGCGTATGTACATGGGAGAAGGGAAACCACCTTGGTGTAAACCCCTATCCCCTCTTGCGGAAGGCTGCACCCCTGCATCTCCGTACTTCCCCACTACTAAGGTCAGTGGAGGGCGTGATAGGGAACGAGGCACCTTCCATCATTGGTCCCAAATCCCTCTTTCGCTGCGCTTTGCCACACTTCGGGCCTCCATCTTAGAGTAAGTCCCAGCACTATGGGCTGCCTAACGCATAAGCCCCTCTTCGCTTCTCACGGACGCACCCTTCGCGACGTGATTGTCAGGTCCTTGCTGCCTCTTGTTTCTCACACCGAGCATGACTCATGTGGGCTTAGAGTAAGCATCGCCCATGGAAATTCCTTCGTCCAGCATGACGTTAAACTGTATGCCCGTGTCCCGTATGACATTAAACTGCACACCCATTTGAACTACGAGGTCTTTGATCCATGTCAAGGAATGGTACATAAGAAGCCTCCCTGAGGTTCAAGCCCATATCTCATTGGACCAAGGTCCACTTTTCCTTTGAACTACGAGATCTTTGATCCATGTCATGGCATGGTACGTAGGAACCCTCTTTGAGGTTCAAGCACACCCATCATTTATCCACGCCAGTTCACCGATGAACCCCCCTTTGAACTATGAGGTCTTTGATCTATGTCACGACATGGTACGTAGAAAGCCTCCCAGAGGTTCAAGCCCACCATCTGTTAGTCATCCCGACCCACCTTAATGTTAGTTCACCAGCATCCGGGCAGCCTAGTGTGTAATCCCCACACCATCCGGACCAAGGTCCTCGCTCACATCGGCCTTCCGGCGTCCACACCTGAACTAATAGGTCTTTGATCCATGTCAAGGCATGGTACGTAGGAATCCTCACGAGGTTCAAGCCCACCACCATTGGACCAAGGTCCACCTTCATGTCGGTTTGTTGATGATGCCCATCGGACCAAGTTCCACCTTCACATCGGTTCACTAACGCATCGGACCAAGGTCCACCTTCACGTCGGTTCACCAGCACCATCCTGAACTACGCGAACTTTGATTCCCTGCCACGAGGATACGTAGGAGGTCTCTTCGAGGCTCAAGCCCAACTTTACCATCGCCCTTGCGATGGTCCCATTTCATTCCCCCTACACTTCATTCAACTCTCCATCATCCAGTCTGATTCTCACCCGGACTGCCATATCTCGGCAAGATCATACCATTCCGCTCCTCTTCGCAGCCGCCCATGGGCTGGTCCCAGTATCGGCACCCCTTCAGGGGAAATTCCTCAATCCGATCGATTCTATATAATGCTCTGATTGGGATGATCCGTCTCCGCTGGATGTTAAACCTGTGGCATACCCTGTGTTAAACATAGGAAGCTGAGGAAAACCTCAGATATATGCCTATGGCATATAATTCCCCACGCTCGATGTGGGATGCCTTAGGATTCCATGCCCTCGAGAAGCCCCATGACATGGGACAAAAGATAGACACACCAGTTCCCTAGCATCCAGACATGCTACTGATTCCTTGGCATGACTACTCCCCCGACTGAAGGTTGCTTCCCTGACTGGACCCTTTGGAATGTCCCGATAGAAGCAGTGTAATTAACCTGCGTCCATGGAAACATGGCACTGGGAAGAGTTTCATGAACAACGTATTAAATCTATGAGGGAGACCCGGATTAGGTGATGAGTTCCGAGGAAGAATCCACGGAAGGAAGAACCGACATCCCATCATCCCGTTTCGATCAAGGTGCAGACATCCCTGAATAAGGAGCGAATGTCGCCCGCCTTTGGAAAACAGGAATGTGGGGTAACAATGCAACACGTCCTCCTCCACAGACGGATGCATGCACACCCCGGTGAAAGCGTTGGAAACAATGATATTATAGTATTTTTAATGATATTATAATGAATCAAATTAGATCCATGTGGATGAATCATTAGATAAGAATTAAATGATGATTTTTTGGGTTAATTTGGGCGGTTTTTTGATCACAATGAACTTGTTTAAATTTATCACTTAGTAATATGGGAAGAAGTTATTTCCAGAACTTTAAATAGGAAATAATACACATTAAATATTATGGTTCAACCATAAAAATGGTTTCATGACCAGATCTGAAGGTAGAAATGGAAGAAGAAAGCATTTCGTTCTTGAAGGTGAAAAATGAACACCTCACGAACAACGTTCTCTTTAATAAAATAAAAGAAAGAGGTAAAGGGGTTTGGATGATATAAAATCCCATTAGCATCATAAGATTCCATTATATGTATAATAATGGAGTTAAAATACAATTTAGATGAATATAGGTGGGGAGAGATCAATAAATGAACTTGAACTTGAAAGGAAATTAAAGGAGAAGAGGGAGAGAAGTTACCTCTTAAATCCTCCTCTTGAGATCCTCCTTAAGGAAGATAGGATTGGTCTTTTGATGAGACCAGAAGCTCTTGGACGTGGGGTAGGGTCTATGGAAGGAGTTTGGGAAGAGTTTAAAGAAGTCTTGGATCCTAAGAGGTGTGAGGAAATGAGGGAGTGAAGGGTGGTATTTATAGTGGAGGGGAGAGGGGTTTCCTTAATATAAAATTCATTAGTTTATTAATTTCCCCTAAGAAAAGGAATAATGAGTATTCAATGACCAATAATAGTAATTTTATCATGTTATCACGAACCAAGTGGGCTTACATCATCAGAACATCACACATGACTCTATAATTAGCTTATTTAGTTTATTTTTGTAAATTACGGTATTTCACTATTCATCAAAAATTCAATTATCTTAAAAAAATCCCAAAAATTTACCCCAAACATTTTTCGATGTTTATAATCCAAAAATTAATTCCATTTTTCAAAAATAATTTTCTAAATATTATTAATTTAATATGTAATTAAAATCATAATTTACTTTAAAAAACAGTTTTTAAAATTAAAACTGATTTTATAGTGCTTTCAAAAATTAGGTAAGGTCTTATAAAATTATCTAAAAACTAAAAGATATTTATTTGATAATTATTTAACACATTTTAAGAAAAATAATTTTCTATTAAATTAATTAATTAATTATAATTATTTATTTATGACTTTCAAAATACCAAAACATTTACTAGGGTCAAATTGTCACTATCTAAGATATCTAAATTTTATTTAATTATTCATGGGTAAGGTTACTCTTATGTTGGATGATTTACTATTCATAAGGTTCATATTACTATTCATAAGGGTAGGTTACTATTCCCAAGGGTACGTTACTATTCAGTGAAAATTATTTTTGTTTCATTAGACTCCAAAAATCATCTTTAACACAACCATGTATGTCGTATTTTCAAAATTCCAAACACAGAAGTGACAAAATTATGTTTAGAGGTCACTTAACACTTATTAGTTCATTATGTTGTGTTTTCATGTTATTTTATGAAATAAATATAAGAAGGGAAATTTCCATTGAGAACTTTGGGTCGTTACATTCTTCCCCCCTTAAGAAATTTCGCCCCTAAAATTTCACTTTACACAAATAGGCGAGGGTGCTTCTCCTTCATTGCCTCTTCTAGTTCCCAAGTTTCTTCCTTAAACTTATGGTTCCTCCACAACACTTTGACAAGATGGGTTGTCATTTTGTGTAGAACCTTATCTCTCTGATCCAGAATCTTTTCTGGATGCTCTTCATAGAATAGATCATCTTCCAAATGCACCACCTCTGAGTTTAGTACATGTGAGGGGTCTGGTATGTACTTCCTCAGTAGTGATACATGAAACACATCATGAACTTGAGCCATATTTGGTGGAAGTGCAAGACAATAGGCCACGGCTCCTATGCGGTCAAGGATCTCAAAGGGGCCGATATACCTTTGGATTAGCTTCCCTTTCTTCTTGAATCGTATGACTCTCTTCCATGGAGATATTCGAAAGAAGAATTTATCTCCAACGTCAAACTCCAAGTCCCTTCGATGGTTTTCAGCATAGATCTTTTTCCAACTTTGAGCATCTTTGATGTGTTTCTGGATGACTTGAAAATTCTCTATCATCTCTTGAACAAGATCAGGTCCAAGTAGCTTTCTTTCTCCAACTTCATCCCAACAGGCTGGAGTTCTACATCGCTTTCCATATAGAGCTTCATATGGAGCCATCTAAATACTCGAGTGGAATCTATTGTTGTATGAGAACTCAACCAATGGGAGATGCTGATCCCAACCACCTTTGAATTCAAGAGAGCAGGATTTTAAAATATCTTCAAGTGTCTGAATAGTCTTTTCAGACTGGCCATTAGTTTGGGGGCGATAGGTCGTGCTGAAATTTAATTCATTACGCAAAGCATGTTGAAGGCTCCTCCAGAATTTAGATGTGAACCTTGGATCATGATCAGAGACAATTGAGAGTGGAACACTATGCAGTCTCACCAATTCCTTCACATATATCTTTGCAAGTTGTTCAAGCGAGAGATATTTCTGAATAGCGATAAAATGGGCAGTCTTGTTGAGTCGGTCAACCACAACCCATATCACATTATTTCCCTTTGACGTCTTCAGAAGACCCATGACAAAGTCCATAGTAACATTTTACCATTTCCACATGGGTATAGGAAATGGATTCATCATAACTTTGGACTTTTGTCGCTCATATTTAACTTACTGACAAACCAAGCACCTTGATATATATTCTACAATCTATTTCATCATGTTATCCCACCAGAAGTGTTCCCGGAGATCACAGTACATCTTGGTACTCCTCTGATGGATAAAGAAAGTTGATCTATGTGCATTTTCCAATAGCTCCTTCTTTATCCCGGGTGATGAAGGCACACAAAGCCGTGTTCCAAAACGAATCACACCATCATCATTGATATGGAACTCTTGCAGCTTCCCTTCCTTTAATACATTAACCCTCTTTTGTATCTCCACATGATCCCTTTCTGCTTCCTTAATCATCTTCTGGATGGATGGTTACACAATAATTTGGGAAAGTTAGGATGTATCCCCTACCCTTATGACTTCCAAATCCATTATTTGCACATCCATGAAGATAGGGTCTTTCTCAATTCATAACATGGATAGAGTAGCAGGTTCTTTTCTGCTTAGAGCATCCGCTACCTTGTTCGCCTTTCCAGGATGATAGTGAATAGAGCAATCGTAATCCTTGATTAGCTCTAACCATCTCCTTTGATGCATGTTGAGCTCCCTTTGTGTGAATATATACTTTAGGCTCTTGTGGTCGGTGTATATGTCACACTTCATTCCATAAAGGTAGTGCTGCCAGATTTTCAAGGAAAAAATCATGGCTGCCAGTTCTAGATCATGCATCGGGTAGTTCTGCTTATGGATCTTCAACTATCGTGAGGCGTAGGCTATCACATTGTCATTTTTCATGAGTACACAACCCAAGAATTTATTTTAAGCATCACTGTATATCACAAAACATTATCCACTTTTAGGTAGTGTGAGTACAGGTGCAGTGATCAGCCTTCTCTTTAGCTCCTTGAAGCTTCCATCACATTCTTCCGTCCAAACATACTTTGCCCCTTTCATTGTCAACATAGTTAGCAGGCTTGACAATCGTGAGAATTTTTTCACAAAACTTAGGTAGTACCCAGCTAATCCAAGAAAACTATGGATTTCTATGACACTAGAGGGCCTGGGACATTCCTTGATTGCCTTTTTTTTGAAGGATGCACAGAAATTCCCTCACTTGTGATCACATCTCCCAAGAACGTGACCTGCTTCTTCCAAAAGTCACACTTGCTAAACTTGGCGTACAACTTATCCTTTCTCAGTATCTCCAACACAAGTCTTAGATGTTCTTAATGTTCCTCCTTTCTCTTAGAGTAGATGAGAATATCATCAATAAACACTACCACAAATTTTTCGAGGTAATGTCTAATGACTCTATTCATCAAATCCATGAAGATTGCAGGGGAATTAGTAAGACCGAAGGGCATCACCAAAAACTCATAGTGCCCATACCTTGTATGGAAGGCAGTCTTCTGAATATCTTCCTTCTTCACCTTTACCTGATGATATCTAGAATGAAGATCCACCTTTGGGAAGTATTGAGCTCCTCTTAACTGATCGAACAAGTCATCAATCCTTGGGGGAGGATAGTTGTTCTTTATGGTGATCTTGTTGAGTTACTGATAATCGATACACACCTGCATTGTTCCATCCTTCTTCTTCACAAAGAGCACTGGTGCACCCCAAGGTGATGCACTAGGGCGTATGACCCCTTTGTCTAGATGCTCTTTCAGCTTCTTCTTTAACTCCTCCAGTTCGATAGGATCCATCCTATAGGGACACTTCAAGATAGGATGGGATCCAGGTATGAGTTCAATTGAGAACTCTACCTCACAATCCAGGGGTATTCTGGGTAACTCTTCAAGAAATACATCTCCATATTCCCTCACTATGGGAATTTCTTCAAGGTTGGAACTTTCCTTCAATTCAACCATTTGGGCGAGGTATGCTTCTTCATAGGGAATCAACACCCACACCATTGAAGGAATTTTCAAAGGCGATTCATAATCTTCCTTGCATTTGTATAGGATCATGGGATGGTTCAGAATATGAAAAGATATTTCATTTTCCCAATAGTTGATATGTGCTCTATATAAAGAGAGCCAATCCATTCCCATTATATCGTCAAATTCCACCAAGGGAAGTATTACGAGATTTTCCAGAAGAATCTTCCCACATACGCCAATAGGAGAGGAGTAAAACACTTGGGTTTCAATGATTCCACCACTTGTTGTTTTTACAGATATCTCTACTTCAAGGTTTCAGGGCTTCGATTCTATAGTTCTAGCAAACTGGCAAGATATAAAGGAATGTGTAGAACCATAATCAAATAAGACTTTTTCCATTATTGAGTGAATAGGAAGTGTACCTTGTACGACTTCATTATCATGCTCCACCTCCACAGTAGTTATGGCATAATCCATCCCTTGTTCCTTTGGCATTGGTGGCTATTGACGCTAATTACCCTTGAGAATTCAAGGTTTTGTGCACTGGTTTGCATAGTGCCCTAGCTCCCTACAGTTGTAACATTGAACCATGAGTGGTTCTCTCCTTTCATCGGCTACATTCTCCTTCCTTTTCGTGTCTTTTCGACACTCTTGAGCATGGTGTCCTTCTTTCCCACACTTGAATCACTTCCCAATCCCTTTGAGGCAGTTCCCATGGTGCAACTTCCCACATTTTTGGCAAGTGGGTCGTTGATTTTTCTTCCCACCTTTGTCATTAGATCCACCAGCTTAAAACTCCATCTTTATTTTCTTATTACCATATCCATGAGACCATTCTCAAAAATCCATATCCACCTTGAGATAACACCGAAAAACTTCTTCATAACTCCCAAAGTCTCGAATTTCAAGAGCCTTTCGAAGGTGTGGTTTTAATCCACTAAAGAATCTATCAATTTTGCTATCGTTGTTGATAACAAAACCCGAAGCGTACCTTGAAAGACTTGTGAAATTTTCTTCATAGGTTGTGACAGATTCTCCTTATTTTTTCTTGAGATCTATGAATTCTCTCTCCATCTTTGTGCGAAGAGTTCGTGGGAAGTACTTATTAAGAAACATTATCTTAAAGTTTTCCCATTCCATCTCCTCAATTTTCTCCCTTGGATTGCTGTTCTTAATCAAATCCCACCATTGATAAGCTTCTCCATCAAGATGATAAACAACTAGGGTCACCTTCTCCATCCCAGAACAGTGAAGAACAGAAAATATCTTCTCCATGGAGTTGACCCACTGTTCCGTAACTAGTGGATCAGAAGATCCAAAAAACGTCAGTGGTCATTGCCACATAAAACATTGGATATCTAGTTGCTCCCTCTTTGGTGAAGGAAGACGTGACCCATTATTATGATTATTGTTCATAACCTGAGATAATTGGGTAAGCATCACCATGAATTTTTGAACTCCACCTCCCAAATCATTGGGGATGTCGTTCGGGCAATCGTTGTATTGGCCCTCACACGAGTTGTGGGCCTGATTTCTCCTGGTTCCCACCATTTTCTAAAATAGAAAAGGTTAGAACAAAACATAAGTAAACAAGTCATGAATAACTTATTCATTTAAATAATTTATACCAAAAACATAACATACGGGATCCCTATGTAGATATTCTTGTGTGCATATTTATACTCAGTCTCATGATATGGTTTTCTATGGGGTTCACTAATCCTAATTCCCAAATTAACTAAACCTTTCATTTGATACAAACTATAGTGACCCAAATTTTTTTTACTTTACTATTACATCATTTTAAAGATAGACAACATAATAGCATTACACATAGAGGATCCAAAGGTTTAGTGTCTTGGGCAAAATAAAACCATACATAACAATTACAACATCAAGCATAAACATTTATTTAATTTCTTCTTCTCTAGATTATTATTGGAACTTTTCCTATCCTTAGTACATGTATCCACTTTAGGATATACATAAAAATGAGTGATATAGAATCCTAGTAAGAGGATAGATAAGAACAATATAGCATGTGGTGAGCATAACCATAACATGGGAAAAAGATCATGAACATGAGAGGAAGAATAAATATAAGACTTGAAATGTGGAAATGCCTAAAAATGAAACATCATGTCTTAGTGGTTAACTACCACACATACTTGTGAACCAAGATATCATATTTTTCACACATCATTTCACATTTACTCATGAGATTCATCACTTTACCCAATGCATTGGAGCGCTGTATAATTCCGGGCGCACCCGTCACATCATAACATTATCATCATTATAATTTCCACATAGAACACATATAAAAAATGTACATAACTATCCCATGGAATGGAATGGGTTTCATATCATAATAAAACATTCATAAGATTTGGGTTCCCAAAAGAAAGAGGTAATAACACACATGTTACAAGAACCGTCCACTTTGAGTGAGAAGTAAAGGAGTGTTCTTAAAAGAGGAGTTCTTTTGGAAAACATTTTGTTTGACATAAAAACCAGTGAAAAACATTTATATCCCAGAAAAATAAAGACAATGATGAGAAAATGATATTTAAGGAGTAACCATATCAAAAATGGAGTGAAAGAGGGAGAACCCGAAGGATGAAAGTTGGGTTCGAGAATTTCCCCTTACCCTGTATCTGAATGCTTCCTTCTCTTTAATGTCCTGTATAATGACATTATATTCATTAATTATAAATCAAGAACCTTTTGTACATTAATAGGGTTCATTATGGTTTCATTAAGTGATTTTATGTGCCTTTGGATGAGTTATAGAGTTTAAAAAAATTATTCGGGAATGTTTGTTTTTATGGTTTTATTGAGTGATTCACTTGTATTCTTAAATTGATGTTTGGGTAGAACATGGTTAAACATGCAGAAATTATATTACATGTTATTAATGATATTACAGGATTTTCAATTATCTTATAATTAATCAAATTATATCCATGTGGATGAATCATTAGATAAGAATTAAATGATGATTGTTTGGGTTAATTTGGGCGGTTTTTCGATCACAACGAACTAGTTTTAATTTATCACTTAGTAATATGGGCATAAGTTATTTACAGAACTTTAAATAAAACATAATACATATAAAATATTCTGGTTCAACCATAAAAAAGGTTTCATGACCAGATCCGAAGGTAGAAATGGAAGAAGAAATCATTTCGTTCTAGAAGGTGAAAAATTAACACCTCACGAACAACGTTCTCTTTAATAAAATAAAAGAAAGAGGGAAGGGGGGTTAGATGATATAACATCCCATTATCATCATAAATTTATAGTAGATGTATAATAATGGAGTTAAAATACAATTTAGATGAATATAGGTGGGGAGAGATCAAGAAATGAACTTGAACTTGAAAGGAAATTAAAGGAGAAGAGGGAGAGAAGTTACCTCTTAAATCCTCGTCTTGAGATCCTCCTTAAAGAAGCTAGGATTGGTCTTTTAATGAGACCAGAAGCTCTTGGAAGTGGGGGAGGGGCTAGGGAAGGTGTTTGGGCAGAGTTTAGAGAAGTCTTGGAGCTTTATAGGTGTGAGGAAATGAGGGAGTGAAGGGTGGTATTTATAGTGGAGGGGAGAGGGGTTTCCTTAATATAAAATTCATTAGTTTATTAATTTCTCCTAAGAAAAAGAATAGTGAGTATTACATGACCAAGAATAGTAATTTTATAATGTGATCCCGAAACAAGTGGTCTTACATCATCAGAACATCACAAATGACTCTATAATTAGCTTATTTACTTTATTTTTGTAAATTACGGTATTTCACTATTCATAAAAAATTCAAGTATCTCAGAAAAATCCCAAAAATTTACCCCAACCATTTTTCTACATGTAGAATCCAAAAATGAATTCCATTTTTCAAAAATAATTTTCTAAATATTATTAATTTAATATTTAATTAAAATCATAATTTACTTTAAAAAAAAGTTTTTAAAATTAAAACTGATTTTATAGTGCTTTCAAAAATTACGTAAGGTCTTATAAAATTATATAAAAACTATAAGATATTTATTTGATAATTATTGGACACATTTTAAGAAAAATCATTTTCTTTTAAATTAATTAATTAATTATAATTAATTATTTATGACTTACAAAATACCAAAACGTTTACTAAAGTCAAATTGTCACTATATAAGATTTATAAATTTTATTTTATTATTCATGGGTAATGTTACTTTTATGTTGGAAAATTTACTATTCATAAGGGTCATATTACTATTCATAAGGGTAGGTTACTATTCACAAGGGTACGTTACTATTCACCAAAAATTATTTTTGTTCCATTAGACTCCAAAAATCATCTTGAACACAACCATATATGTCAGATTTTTAAAATTCCAAACAAATAAGAGAAAAACTTATGTCTAGAGGTCACTTAGCACTTAGTAGTTCATTATGTTGTGTTTTCATGTTATTTTATGACATAAGTATAAGAAGGGAAATTTCCATTGAAAACTTTTGGTTGTTACAATTCCCACACGGTTCTTACTTGTGTAAGGGAGAGCTAGTGAATGGTCAGTTCAGTTGGAAGTCTTTTTTACGTTAGGGGAATTTGGAAAGAGGAAGGTATGTAATCTGTTATCCAAGGCTTTCCAAATACAGGGGTGTGATAGGACATGAATTTCATTTGAGAATACGTATACTAGGAAGGATTCTACTAAGAACAAATTTTATTTTTATTGAAATCCATTTTATAGGTGATATACACAGAGACTCCAGGGCATGATATACATAGTCAAACAAAGGTATCCACAGAACACTACCCTTCCATCTCCGATGGCTATTGGGAACTTTCTGGATAGAGTATATGACCTTCAACAGGGGGTGCACCTAAACACAAAAGGGGCATTTTAGTTGAAATTCTCCAAAAAATGAGTGGGGGTACTCTACTTTTGTATGCAGATCAACTTCACGCATATGGATGTGGTATCCTTAGAAACCTCAAAAGGGATTAGAGATGAATCAGGCTCGTATGTTATGATATATCTAGGATGTATGTAAGGGGGAAAATGTAAACCATGACTTTGAGGTCCCTTGAATTAGGAGGGGTGGAATGAGGCTTGGAAGCCATTAGGCATACTGAGATAAGAGAGGACTCTTCTGGGGATGAATTTTCCTTTGATTGACATCTATTTATGTGGAAAACATATGTAGAGCCACCGAGGCATTATGTGAATAGTCAAACAAAGGTGTCCACAAGGCACTGGCCTTCCATCTCAGATGGCCCTGAATGATTCTGGGGATTCAAGATCACTCAGAGCATGGAGTTTAAGGTATGGTAGGAGGGTATCTGGACATATTGGAAACATATGGGCTGTGATTTACTCATGTAATTAGGTATCCCTTATGTAGATCTGGATCGCATGTAGGGTGGGGAATTCATCCCATCTTTGGGTACCTGGTCATTTAACATCACATGACCAGGACGTACGGTTCCTCTTGGGGATGGGAACCGTGACATGCCTTTTAGGGTCGTGCTTCTAGGACCAAATTCTTAGTCTATTTTTCCATAATGTCATGGTGGATCTCTGTCTAAGATCCCTAAGCTCATGTGATCTATTATCGGTGTGAGAAAAAAGGGATTAAGAGGATTCCGGGTCATTACCTAAGAACAAAAAAATAAATATTAGAGGCCACTTTAGGCTTAATCCAATGATATGCAGTTTAACGTCATAAAACAAGGATGATTTTGGCCTTGCAGTTTAATGTCATGCGATGAGGACATGATGATGTGTAGTTTAGAGTCATACAGTGCAGGCGATTATGATATCCTAAAGATCTTTAATAGTTTTGAGTTAATCGAAATCATGATGTTCCGGCGTTCCTTAGATGTGAGTGATGATAGAAGGTGTAAACCATAGTCTCGGGGGAAACATGAATTATGAGGGATGACATGGGGCTTGGAAGCCATTGGGCGTAATGATATAGGAGAGGGATCTCCTGGGGATGAATTTTCCTTTGATTGATGGCCGTTTTTGTGGGAAATATATGTAGAGCCACCAGGGCATGATGTGCATAGCTAAAACAAAGGTGTCCTCAGAACACTGGCCTTCCATATCAGATGGCCTTGAAGGATTATGGAGATTGAAGTTTTCTCGGGGCACAAAGTTTGACAAATGGGATATATGTGCCTAGTAACGTGAGAAATATCCAGATTGTGATTACTCATGAACTACTGGAGCTTCCACATAGATCTGACTCATATGTATATGGGGAAGCATGATCTTTTGACTTCTCATGAATGGGGGGCCGGTGCGGGATCTCATAACACCGAGGATTAGGACACACATAATTCTTGAAGAATTTTTTAGTTTATTTTCATGAGGTTATGTCCTTCCATGGACTCCCCGTACAAGTCTGACCCATGCATGGGGAAAGGGTACCCTTCTTTTTTGATGGTGTCTGGCTCGATAGGCCAAATCCAAGAATCACTACATATCATGCGAGGGAAAGAATCAAACCACATGTAGTTCTTAATGTTCCATACAAATTTTTTCTCGATGTGTAGGGACACATGAGGGAATTGTTTTTTCATTGGATGGGCCGGAATGCCAAATCCGGGCGTCACTACATATCCTACAAGGGCAGGAATCAAGATATACGTAGTTCTGCATGTTCCCTATACCGATCGGGCTTAGTCCATGCGTAGGGTAATTTTTGATTCATTTTCTATGGGTGTCAGGTCCACCGTATCTACTTATAATTTTTTTTCATAAAGGAATCCTTACCACTGATCCTAAGCTCACGTGATTCATACATGATGTGAGAAACCATGAGAGAAAAGGGTTTTCTATGCCAGTGTGGGGAGGTAGAGAATATGATGGAGGAATTGTTTTTGGTGTGTGTGTGTGGGGGTGGGGATGGGGCAGGATCGAGGATCGAGGCATCGTTATGTATCCTGTGAGGGTAGGAATCAATCCGTATGTAGTTCTATAAGAGATCATGCAGTTTTTTATTATGCGATTAGGACACTTTGTTCCATGTAGTTTAACGTCTTAAAGCGAGGACATGAGTCACAATTTAATGTCATGTTTTTGGGATGAGTTCCTTAGAGTTTAACATCATGCGGAAAGGAAAATGACTCATTTTTAGGTTCTTAGAGTTTGGACCATGACATGGGGGTATTATAACTCATAGTTTAGGGTCATAGAGTTTGGACCATGGATAATACCATACATTTTATCATCATATTGGTTTGGAAAACAACTTATAGTTTAGGGTCATAGAGTTTGGACCATGACATGGGGGTATTATAACTCATAGTTTATGGTCATAGAGTTTGGACCATGGATAATACCATACATTTTATTGTCATGTTGGTCAGGAAAACAACTCATAGTTTAGGGTTATAGAGTTTGGACCATGACATGGGGGTATTATAACTCATAGTTTAGGGTCGTAGAGTTTGGACCCTGGTTAATACCATACATTTCATCATCATGTTGGTCAGGACAACAACTCATAATTTAGGTTCATAGAGTTTGGACCATGACATGGGGGTATTATAACTAATAGTTTAGGTCCATAGAGTTTTGACCATGGATAATACCATACATTTTATCATCATGCTGTTTAGGAAAACAACTCATAGTTTATGGTCACAGAGTTTGGACCATGACATGGGGGTATTATAACTCATAGTTTAGGGTCATAGAGTTTGGACCGTGGCTAATACCATACATTTTATCATCATGTTTTTCAGGACAACAACTCATAGTTTAGGGTCATAGAGTTTGAAACATGACATGGGGGTATTATAACTCATAGTTTAGGGTCATAGCGTTTGGACTATGGCTAATACCATACATTTTATCGTTATGTTGGTCAGGAAAACAACTCATAGTTTAGGGTCATAGTGTTTGTACCATGGCTAATACCATACATTTTATCATCATGTTGGCCAGGACAACAACTCATAGTTTAGGGTCATAGAGTTTGAAACATGACATGGGGGTATTATAACTCATAGTTTAGGATCATAGAGTTTGGACCATGGCTAATACCATAAATTTTAACGTCATGTTGGTCAGGACAACAACTCATAGTTTAGGGTCATGAATTTTGAACCATGACATGGGGGTATTATAACTCATAATTTAGGCTCATAGAGTTTGGACAGTGGATAATACCATGCATTTTATTGTCATGTTGGTCAGGACAACAACTCATAGTTTAGGGTCATAGAGTTTGGACCATGACATGGGGGTATTATAATTCATAGTTTAGGGTCATATATTTTGGACCATGACTAATACCATATGTTTTATCATCATGTTGGTTAGGAAAAAAACTCATAGTTTAGGGTCATAGAGTTTGGACCATGACATGGGGGTATTATAACTCATAGTTTAGTGTCATAGAGTTTGGACCATGGCTAATACCATACATTTTATCATCATGTTGGTTAGGAAAAAAACTCATAGTTTAGGGTCATAGAGTTTGGACCATGACATGGGGATATTAACTCATAGTCTAGGGTCATATAGTTTGGATCATAGCTAATACCATACATTTTATCATCATGTTGGTCAGGAAAACAACTCATAGTTTAGGTTCATAGAGTTTGGACCATGAAATGGGGGTATTATAACTCATAGTTTAGGGTCATAGAGTTTGGTCCATGGCTAATACTATACATTTTATAGTCATGTTGGCCAGGACAACAACTCATAGTTTAGGGTCATAGAGTTTGGACCATGACATGGGGGTTTCTATTACGCGAAGTACTTCTTTAGGATCTTTGCGTTTGTGGGAGTCATGATGAGTTGTCTTTCCATTGATATCAGGGGGTATGCTCCATTGGAATAGACCTTATTTATGACATATGGTCCTTCCCACTTTGGTTCTTGTTTTGGGGGATTCTTTCCAAGTATCATCGGGGATCTAAGGACTAACACCATTTCTCCTTCAAGGAAATATCAAAGGCAAATAATTTTGTTAAATCTCATGCAATCCGATTTTGGAAGATTTCCAAATGGTGTAAAATGTGAATCCTTTTTTAGTCTAGCTGCACCAAATCATCAAACCATCTCTAGGATTGATTATCCATGGAAAATTGATCACAAATGGACACACAGAGTGATGGAACTTGGATTTCGATAGGCAAAACCACCTATACTTCATATACTAGTGAGTATGGTGTTGCCTGGGTGGAGGTGAAGGTCATGGTTTTGTAAGACCATAAAGCATGAAAGAGATTGTATGGACATGATTTATTATCCTTATCAACCATCTTTTAGAGTATGTTGGAAAAAGTCTTTTTGAATGCCTCTATCTGCCCATTGGCTGCCGCATGGTAGTGGGACAACCAGTTGGCTTTGATTACATACTCTTGGTATAGCTTGTCCAACTCAATAGATAAAAAGTTGGTGCCGTTGTCCATTAGTATTGTATGGGGGACACTAAATATATTAATGATGTTGGCCTTCAAAAAGCTAACAATGTTTTTCATCCCAAATTTTTTAAGGGGTATGACTTCAGCCCATTTGGAAAAGAAGTAAGTTGTTTTGAGTATGAACTTGAACTATCTGGCTATTTTGGGAGGATATGGTCCCACAACATCCATCCCCTAGGTGGCGAATGGCCAAGAGTACTTAGCTATATGAAGTAACTCCGGGGGTCGGTGTATGAAATTGGCATGAACTTCGCAAGAATGACACTTCTTGGTGAATATGGCACAATCCTATATCATAGTGGGCCAGTAATACCCAAGCCTTCAAATTTGGTGAGAGATCTTGGTTGTTGATTGGTGCACTCCACAATCTTCAGCATGCACTTCTTTCATGATGGAAGTAGTATATTCTCCATCAATGCACCTAAGAAGGACTCCATCAAGGCCTTGTTTGAAGAGAAACTTTTCTTGATTTACCTCATTGTACCAGACAAAGTTGATTACCCATCTTCTGGCATGTTCCCTTCTAGCCCTATCCGGTGGGAGTTCCCCATTCTGAAGGTAATTTTTAATGGGCATCATCCAGACTGTGGTGTGACCATAAGGATAAAAAATAGGGCTAATTTTTTCAATATCCTCCATAACGATCTAGATAAATGGAAAGACCATCCGGCGGTGGGCAATGCTAATAACTGTTTCATCTCAGTTTGGATCAGCCAAGGATATGACTATATTTACTAAAGCATCAACTTGAACATTTTGTGACCGGGGGACATAAGTCAATATTGGTTCTAGTGAAAATTCTTCCATCAGTTCTCAAAAAAGGTTCATCAAGGGGACCAATACTTCTTTCTTAATGGCAGTCACCACTGACATTTTTGATTACTAGCTCTGAATCAACCTTTATTTTTAGGTGTTTGGATTGTACATTAAGTGCCAGTTCCAGGACTCAATGAGGGCCTGATATTCTGCTTCATTATTTGTACTCCCTTCTGAAAATCAAAAAGACTAAGGTAGGATGTCCTTTCCAAGGGATATGAGTATAATTCCTAGCCCCACCTTACTGAATTTGGGAACATCTATTATTTTCCCTATTGGGCTTCTAGAATCACCATTGAAGTACATTTCCCATGTCTAGGGTTCCTCCTAGATGGAAAACACTTCTTCATCGAGAAGTTTGACATCCAATGATGTTGTTTCCTCTAAGGGGTGATATACCATAAAGTTTAATAATTCCTAGAAGTTGATGGCCTTTTGGTGTATGTACCGTATGTAAAACTATTGTAGGATGACTGCCCATTGTGATAGGTGTCCATTTAGCACGGGATAGTTGAATATATATTTGAGCAGGTTGCAGCGGGAGACCAGTTAGACCTCATGGTGCTGCAGGTAATTCCTGAGTTTTTGAGCCATGGATATTAGGGATAGGCAGTTCTTTTCAATTTTTTAATACTGAGTTTAAGAATCAATCATTCTTTGAATGAGGTAATAGAGGTTGTTATTGCTCCCGACATCACTCTTATACACGAGGAAGGTTCCTAATGACCGTTTCAGTGTGGTTACATAAAAAATGAGAGGTCTCCCCTCAACTGGAGGCATCAGAACTGGTGGGCTTAAGAGATATATTCTGATATTGTAGAATGATTCTTGGAAATAATTTTCCCACTCATACGTAACTCCTTTCTTCATGAACCTGGTGAAAGGTAATCATTTACCTTCAAGGTTAGCTATAAAGCACCAGATATAGGGGATGTGCCCCTAGAGACCTCTCAACTCTGTGAGGTTGCGAGGTGGGTACATGACAAGGATGAATTTTTTCTTCTCGGGGTTGACTTTGTTGTCGCGATGGCGTATGGAGAAGATGAGGAATTTTCCAAAGGTAACGCCAAAGGAACACTTTAGGGGATTCATCTTTAAACTGTGTTGCCTCAATTTGTTGAAGATAGTTTCAAGATCATTCAGGTGGTTTGAGCACTGTCATGATTTAACCACTAGATCATCAAAATAACACTAAAAAAATCTTCCCAAGAAGGTCTTGAAGATGTGATGCATGGTGTGCTGATATGTGGCGCCTACATTATTTAGACCAAAGGGCATCACTTTATAAAAGAACACTCCCTGAGGGGGCCTAAAAGTTTTAGCTTCTTTATCTACTCAGGATATCCAGATCTGGTTGTATCTAGAATAGACGTCCATGAAAGAGAGAGCCTCATATCCTTCTATTGCATCGATCAACAATTCCGTGATTGGGATTGAGAAGTCGCCTTTTGGGAAATGCCGATTGAGGTCCCTAAAGTCAATGCAGATTCTAATCTGTCTGTTATCCTTTTTGACAAGGACTATGTTTTCCAGCTAGATCATATTCTAGACTTCTTGTATGAAGTTGGATCTAATCAGCTTGTTAACTTCAGCCTCTATTTTGGTATCATGCATCGGGTGAGTCCTTTTGGCTGCCTTCTTATAGCCCCAATGATCTTTTGGTAAGCCCAGATGATGGGCGGTGACCTTAGGATTGAGGATTATAATTTTGGGGTAGTTCCAGGAAAACACATCTCGATTATTCTTTAATAAGGATTTATATGCCTCTTGCTCCTAGATAGGCATAGACACACTAATCAAAGTGGGCCACGGGTCATTTTCAGTGCCCAGGTTTATCTCTCTAAGTTCATCGATTGTGGTGGAGACACCTTCTTCAAATGTAGGAGGGGAATATTTAAGGTCTTCTTCCTCTTCTTCATCTCTTTCTTCATCTTCATCTTCTTCCTCTTCTGATGGAGAGAGTATTTTTGAGACAAAAACTCCAATTTCAGGAGAGAGGTTGTTTTTTGCCTTAGTGAGTAAGGCAAGGGTAGTTTGGGGTCCCGTGGATGGGTCCAGAGCATTTCTGGTAGGGCATTTCCTGTCACCACAGAAGCCAACCTATTTTTTCGTGTCCTTGTACTTGGTGGATGTAATAGGGACCATGCATTCAATTGGGTTTACATCCAGACTTGCACTTATGCATTCAACTTGGTTGATGGGTAATACATACTCTTCCCCAAGTTGTTGGAGGGGATTAGTGAGATCCGTTTCCAATCTATTCAGGGAAGTAATCCAATCAACATCGTTGGCTGAAATATATTTTTCTTTCGATTTATAGAACCCTGGGTTGATATAATGTGACTCACTAGACTCAAATGGGGATTTATAGGTGGGAAATGTCTTATTTTTCCCATTAGTACAATATTTGATGCACTGATGGTATAATGATGGAATTGTAGATTGATGATGCAACAAAGGCCTCCCCAATAGGACATTGAAAGTAGTACTTTACCATATTACCAAGAAATCAGAATCCAACATGAGGTATATGATCCAAGTTTTAAGCTTGATTTTTCCCAATGATTTCTGTTTTATTTTTTCATACCCCAGTGATGTTGTGGTGAAGGGTGTCAAACTATCTTCATAATAGCCTAGTCGACGAAGTGTTCATAGCGGGAGGAGGTTGACTGCAATTTTTGTCGATGGAGATCCTTCAGAAATAAATTCCATTTATCTTTCCAGACACATATAAGGGTTTGATGTGCCCTTGCATGATGGAATCTTTATCCCTATCTGTGAAGGAGATGAATACATGACATTATTTGGGATTGGTCTCTGTCCGATAGACTTCAGCTGCTGCTAATTCGGCCTTGAATTCCTAGGGACTCAGTATGGCTTCTATGAGTACCTCCTTAAGATCTATAGATAGGCTTAACACATCCAGGATTGATAGATTTTCTGGTACTGAAACCAGCTACTGCAGAATATCATACTTCTTCTCTAAATTTTGGCGCTTCTCGGCTCGAGGTTTCTATTTCACAAACACTTTAGGGATTTGGGGTTTGGATATGTATGGTTCGGCCTCTGTGACTAGGTCTGGTGGTGCTTTAGTGATTTTTGGGTTTATCCGAACTAGTCCACTCAAATGCCTTGGGAGATTTGTTTTTTTTATTCCCCTAATAGATATTCTAAGATAATTGGGCTTGTATTTTTTCCGATAGGGGCGGAGAAGCATTCTTCTTCTTCTTGTGTCTTCCAGAGGGTACTTCTGTGAGTTTCCGCAATGTTAATGGTTTGACTTATGGCATGGATGCGAATATGACTCCTACAACTATCATGCCTTCCAGGAATCCTTCGCCCTCTGTGCCCTCCTCATCCAGCTCTTAGATTGGGCATGGGGAATGTGGGTTTGTGGCCATAGTCTCCATCTAAGTAGGGGTTCATAAATTGAATGACATTAATGGATCCAAAGACCAGTTCTTGATCTGACAGTGTTTCTGTGTGACTGTCTTCTTCTAATGGTACCATTTGGTAGGGTGGTTCTCATTGTACGATTTGGCGGGGTGATGCCTGCTGTACCGTTTGGCGGGGTGGTTCCCATTATACCATTTCTTTTTTCATGAAGTCTGATAGTGTCAACACTGACTTCAGCTTTGGTGTCATCCCATCTTCTTCCTCTAGCTTTCTACCCCTCTGGCCTTTTGGGGGCATGGTTGGTTCTTTCAACTGTGCCTAGAGGATGCCATGAACTCAATTGATAGTCTTCTTGGTCATCCAATTGTCAAACATTTTCTCCTTCTTATTGGAGACTATTTTCCATTCCTTTTCCTCTCTTGAGTTTGAGGTGGAAACATACGCCACTTGTGCTGGCAGCTGGACCAACTTGAATTTCCCAGAATCCACCATCTTTTGTAGGATATACTTGAAAATGAAGCATTAATGGATGGTATATCTCAGTATTCGATGGTAGAGACAATAATTTAGTCATTCTTTGAGGCCCACTTCATCAACTCGCTTTGGATTCAGTAGCCGGAGTAAGTTGCAATTCATAGTGGCTTTGAGATATCTATGGACCTGGTCATCTAAAAACAAGTAAAAATTATTTCTTCATTCTTCAAACTGATTTATTTTAGCACCTCATCGCTCATCTTTCTAAGGTGGTGGTAGATGTTGGCGTCTAGGGGGTCTTGCACGGTTCGGTGGGGCCCTCATAACTAGAGCTAGTGTCAGGGGTGGCTTAAGCATGACAGAAGTCACTTCAGCTTTTCTTGTTCTTTTTCCAAGGGATGTTGGGGCCACTTGGGACTTAAGATCAGTCCATTGCAAGGAATCTTCTATTCATTGAGAAATGGAAGAGAAATCACTAAACCCACTTGTGTACTAAACCGAGATGAGTGGTGTTCACAATTCATCCCAAAGGTTATCGATTCACATGGCGAGCATTTCATCCTAGGGAAGTGGTCAGTTCCTGGAATAAGTCAAGCCTTTCCATCAAGAAATGAAATATGAGACTCTTTCATTCTCTCGCTGTTTTCAGTTCATGAGATCACTGACCATCGTCTTAGGCAGCGTTGAACCAAACTGGAAGATAAAATATCACCGAAGGTCCTCCCAACCTGTGATTGAGTTAGCTGGTATACTATTATACCATACAAAAGACGAGCCCTATAGGGTTCGTAAGAAGCATCTGAGTTTTACTACTTCTTGCTGCTCTGGAGTTCCCATCACGGGGTCACGATAAGAGGCTCAGTGCATCAAATGTTGTTATGAGTCCTCTGATCCATTGAATACTGGGAATATGGGGTTTCTAAAGTTTGGTGGTGGCCGAACATTACTTACCCAATCATGGTAGGGTTTGTGCTCTGGATGTATCAAAGCAAATCACCCCTCCATGGATTCTAGTCAAGCTGTTAATTACTTTATGGCGTTCAAAATCCCTTGATGCACATCCTATCAAGCTTGAGCTTGGGCTGGTGTGGCAGTGGCCAAAATTGGGCGCGCTGGTGTTGCTAGAATTTGGGGTTGATACCCAGCCAGAGGTATCACTTTTGGGTTTACCTAAATATATTATGGATACCTTCCCAATGGGGGAAAGTATTGATGTCTTTACAGGGATAGGTTTAAGTAGGTTTCCAGTCCCGATGCAGGATTGGATGTGACTATGAGCTTGGATTCATTTTCTAGGATGAGTGCATGTGGAAAGGGCACCTCTTCTAGAAGCACCTGCTGACATTCCACATGGGGGACACATCCAGTGAGATTTCTCCTTTAACATAGCTCAAAATTAATTTTCCTAAGATCTTTAATTTACTCCTCCTTCTTAGAGAAACTTTCTTCGAGAGTGAGGGGCACATTTTTAGGGGGAAGAGAAGGCGGGTCATAGATGAACTTTGATTTATTCTTCTCCTTGTTGGGGTTTTGTGTTGGAAGTAATGTCAAATTAACTGAGGGGGCACCCAGATTTAAGAGCGATCTCTAGTTTCGAGTATGCACCCCATCGGGCTCGGTGTGGGATACCTCTAGGAGGGAACCATCTTCCTTCGCGTCCTCTCCCTCTACATCATTTCTTGTGAGATCTATGGGGTTGATGTTTACCATGTTCACTGAGCCATACCGCATTGGGGATGGTGTACCCAATGCCGAATGGTAGGAAGGATTTATGTGTCCTTTATTGGACTTTATCCTTCTATTCCACGGTATTCTCTGGGTTTATTGGTGAAGATTTACCCGAAGGGAGCCCTGGTATGACCTCATAACATGACTTTGTCTCGGAGGGTGCGAACCATGAGAAGGGGTGGAACGGTTGACTCCTCTGTCCATAGTTCTTTCTAAACGGTAGAATACAGATGTCTGCTATATAAGGATTTGATGTAAAAATGACCCCAACCCAATAGGCTAGGTTTGTTCCTATTCTTACGTTAATGTGCTACGACCTAGATTTTTTGGTCTTACGGGGGCACTTTTATTTAAAAATGCCACCAACCCTATGGGATGGGGTTGTTCCCACATTGTGGTGGAAGCTACTTCTGTCACCACCTTTTCGATTTCACGTACTCTCATGTGGGTATTAGCCAAGTATGTCATTGGGCCTGAATAGAGTCTATGGCCTTTGGAAGACATGAGCACTGCTTGCTGGTTGGATTCCCTTAAGCAGGAATCCTACTAGATGTTCTTGGTTGCCTGAATCAGAAGATTTTCGATGGCTTGATCTATTCAGTCTCTACTCTTTTGAGACTTACTTTAGGCTGATTTTTATTGAGTATCCCATATTTCTTGATAAGGGGTTTCACTTGATTTCTGCCTTTAGGTGATGACATTGCATGATGTCATTTCCAATGGGGTTTGTTGGAAGAGATGAGGGGTGAAGTGTAGAGCTCCATGTTTTCCCAATCCACGAATGTGAACTCCAGTCAGGGCATTTCCAATGAGGCAACGCAACTTGTGCAGTGCATAGAGGCAAGCCAGTTCAAGGTTTTTCTTTCCCCTTTCTAATTGTGGATTCCATACGGATGGGAGGGATTCCAGGTCGATTAGATGGTGAATCTCCCCTATCGTATTGACATGGTCCACATACCCTTCATAGGGAAGGAACTTTTCTTTTGGCTAATGAAGAGTCCTCCATATATTGAGGTGAATGTCATTCATACATTCCCTGGACAACTCTCCTAGTATTTTGAAGTGAGAAGTGGTCGTAGTATTGTACATCACTGGTATATTATCCTTAGCTAGTTGCCTTCTCACAATCAACATGTCCTGCTATTGTTATTCCGAGGGATCCTCTAATTGATATGCCCATCTCAAGTGCTTCTTAATAATTTTGTTCGAGGAAACCAGAATGACGAGAGCCTTATTGATTTGCGGACTCCACAAAGGTGGCTTAGAAGATGAGTGTGGCCCTGGGATATCCTCTAGTTGATATAGAATATCAATCGTTATATATGGAGTTCCTGATGTTTCTAATTAAATCTTTTTGAGCACCTCAACATAAGAGGTATTTATCGAATTTGTTTTGGAAAGGGTAGGAACTTCCTGCTAGTATGAATTTTGGTTGTGGGGAGGAACTTTAAAATTGATGCTGCAATGGTGAGAGATACTATTGTAACTTGATGCCTGACCATAGAAAATTTCTTTACATCATATACACTGGGGAGGACCTTCAAGGTAGAATACAACAAGGGGAGGACCTTCTTGCTGGTTGGTGTAACTGGGGGGAGGACCTTCTCGATGAATTTTGTGATGGAAAGGACTACTATCATAGCTTGATACCTGGATTAAGAGATAATTTTTGCAGTGTAAATCTTGGGGAGGGCCTTTAGGATGTACCACAATGAGGGGAGGACCTTCTCATTGCTTGAAATTACTATGGGGAGGGCCTTCACATCAACTGTAATTATGGGGAGGGCCTTCACAATGACTTCTATCATGGAAAGGACTACCATCATGACTTAATGTTTGACTGTAGGGAGAATCATATCTGCAGTGTATACCTTGGGGAAGACTATCAGGGAAGACAAAAGTAAGGGGAGGACCTTCTTACCGTCTGATATTCAGGTTGAGGGGTGGGACACCCCGACACGCATCAGGAGATAGGCTCTCGTGATCGATCATTTCCGGACCATGGAGTGAGTCCCCATGGGTGCTCTAAGGAGGACATTCAGATCCATTGGTATATATATTTCAGGGAGGAACTTCTGAACTACTACTACCACTTACATAATTTGGTGATAGACTGATAGGGTCTTGAGACTTTATTGATATATGTTTGAGGGTGTCAAGAATCCCACCTTTCAATAGAGTAGGATTATGTATGTTCTCTTTATTTTCCGATTGACTTGGGCACATTTCATTTTTAAGCGCTCTCTTGCAGGTAATCGGGGCCATTTTCTATTGGTAATTCCCTTCATGTATGGTTCACTATCTTTCTGGGTCTCGTGATTTCGTCGAGATATGCCGACAGACATCTTGAGTTTTGGAAGAGATATATGTCTGCCCTAGAGTGGTCACCATGTTGGACCGACGTCCCCCAGTTGGAATGGGAATTTGTTATTGATCCGGTTGTTTGTGTATTGTGGTATATTATCGTAGACTCTCTTGGAATAGAGCAGGGATTCATAACTACTCTGGAGTGACTAATTCATTTGGCGAGTGAGTCATTCTATTTGAGGAAACCGGGCCGTGGGCCGGATTTATCGCCTTTGCCATCGATGAAATAATGTCTTGGCATGTTTGGATGAAATGGTTTGGGATCGACATCTAATATTACATCATTTCTAGGATGTGTTGAGATACATATTTGGATGGAATAATTATGAAGGCCAATTATGATATCGGAGCAAATGTTTGTGCCTGCTTTAGTCCTCCATGAGTTTCCAGTAAATACTAGCAGTTCTCCTGTGTCGGGATAGAGGAACAAGTCTACCACAAGTTGTATTCTCTGGTTTCCACTATATTTGACTGGTTTTATTTATATTCACGAGAATGGATTTTCATATGCTCTCTTTCCACTATATTTGTCTCACATGCTTTGTATGATTCCACATGAATTTGACTCTAATCATATTTTCTTGCCACCCTATTTGGATGGTGGGCTTGATATGCATCAGAAGGTATTTGTTCCTACGTGTAGCTGGTTGATGCCCTATTTGGTTTATGGGATTATTATGCATCTATAGATTTATGAATATTCCAGTATTTTTCTGCTTTGTCTGCATGGTGGGATCAATGAGCACTAGCAGGAACATGCATGTGCTCATATTGTGCCACCCTATTTCTGTGGTGGTCTTGATTAGAGGGGGTAGAGTCGTATGTCTAAACATTGGATATGACCACGTTAGTACAAAAGAGATCCTCCCCAGGAATCAGGGTGATAGAGCATTCCTGATTATATATTCACCACCCTTGGCGAGTAGCCCGAGGGGCTTGGGTCTCCTAGATTTTAGCAGGTGGCCTTGGCCTAAGGTCCTATTTGGTAGGAGGAGATCTGGTCATCCGGTGTTAGTGGAGATGCTCTATGGTGGGGGACCATGAGTAATACCCCTATGTAGTTGAGATGAAGTTTTCAAAATCAAATTCATCTGCCTCCCTAAGATAATGGAGGTACTCATTTTCAGGTTCCAGGGACAGGCACCCGAAATGGTTTGAGACAACCACCAGGTCCACCTTGTGATGGGGAGCCAGCTGCGGCTGAGGAGGCGGCTAGAAAGTCTTCGAAGACTGTAGGGCTTGTCTCGCAGCCTCTAGCATGGGTAGAGTACCATTTTAGTGGTACTGTTTGATCAGTGTGTTGGATACCCAGTGTTGAAGAGGCTGGGTAGGTGAGGGGGTCCTTCCCTTCATTGGGTCCTTGGCTACCTGCAAGATTGCCGGTGCACATTTCTACATTGTTCATTTGGATGTCATTTGGATCAAAGTTTTCTCTGCGGAAACCTAAAATATACATATATGGCATATAGACCGAAAAACCTCATCAAAGCATCATTCTTTTAAACATATGCATATCTGGCGATTCTACTTGGCCCCCCTTCCCCTATTTTTTTTTTGTTTTGGGGTGAAGGGACTTGAGTGGTGTAAAACCACCACCTTAGTTAAGGATTCACGTCAAATTCACCAATTTTGTTATGCCTCTGAGGTGGAGTGTTTCAAATATACTGGGGCGACCAAAATAGTTCGATGTGCAATGTACTTTTGTCTTTTATCATAGGGTAGAATCACCACCTTGGTTAAGGATTCACGTCGAGTTCAACATTTTTGTTCCACCTATGAGGTGGCATGTTTTCCGCATACTGGGGTGAACAAAATGGGACGAAATTAAATGTCCTTTTTTCTTTTATCATTGGGGTAGAACCACTACCTTGGTTAAGGATTCACGTTGAGTTCACCATTTTTGTTCTGTCTCTGAGGTGGCACATTTCAGGTGATGAGGAAATGGTCTGATGTGAATTATCACCCATCTCTTTCTTCAGAGATAATTTCTTTTCAAATTCTACATTTCTTTTGTTTCAACCCATTCTGTATCATTATCTTTTAAAATAGGGTTGGATTAACCCCACTAGGGCTGGGTAATTCACCCCTTTTACATTGAGAAAGAGATGTCACAATCAGTCTATCCTAGAGGGTGATTACGTGGGGTCAAGTACTTGTGAAATCAGTCCCCCTCAGATATAAATTCCTCAAATGGTATCCAATGGGTTTATTCATGGAGCTTGAAACACCCAATGACCCTGGTATCCATGATTCATGGACCTACTTTCCAAAGGCATGTGCTCATTGATTGATGATTCAGCCAATGACACTTGAGGGCTCCATTGGTAAAGAGGATGGGAAGTCAGGCTCACCACACCCTTCTAGGGGAGGATTATTTCTTGTTCTGGGACTCTCTTATAGATTTAAGTTGCGTTCATATGTTTGTGAATCCTTGGTTCATTCCCAAAGAGTGTTTCCATGGGCTACCCTTGGTTTTCAAGATCGCCGTAGGCATGCATATATTTAATGGTATGGAGGTATTTCTAACATGATCCATACAATAAGGTGCTTTGGAGTTTATCATCATCCAGGGGGGATGAAAGGTGATTTGATTTTGGGATCGGACCCATAATATGGGTTTCCTATGTATCCTTGAGATAGGAATTAGAACCCACATAGTTTGTAATTATGTGGGGCTTATGCTTGGAAGCTTACTATTTGGGGGACATGGTTGGGTGAACCCTTTTAGATGGGCACCCATTTGAGTTCGAGCCTTTAGGTAGGCATCCTACTTATCCTAGTCTGATCAGGAATCATATTTCTCATAGTTTATATGATGTGGATGTTGTAATCATCACAAACCTATAAGCCCATGTGATTCTTGCTCGATGTAAGAAATAAGAGGATGCAAGAGATCTAACCAACCACATGATTCCTCTCTTATTGGTGGGAGAGGGAGATACTATGGTGTAAAAGGTTGGGGCGATGGTGGGAGAGGGCACAGAGCGATGAAACATTAAATGTAAAATGAAATTAAAGGTCATGCGGCTCGGTCTTAGAAGATTGGGGACTTACCTCAGTGGGAGGGACCCAGAATATGTTTTGGGAAGGGGAGGAGTTTCGTCCTCGTAAAAGGATAATCGAACATAACCCCTTAAATTGATCACTATTCTTCATTGAATGGAAACGAAAGTGATCACCCTTAATCCTTAGAATGGGGAGGTTCACGTCGGCATCCCAAGGTTGGACTTCAGGTTACCATGGGAATGTAGACCCATGGACATTTCCAAAGCCTAAAACGTTGTGAGGAGAGCCTTCATGACTCCGCTTACCATGGGTATGTAGACTCAAAGGGGCACGCTGATGCACCTGACGGTCTGATCATATGGATCTGGTGGCTTTGGAGGAGGCTTTGGCCTGATGATGGAGGACTGGTTTGTGGAGGGATTATGGAGGATTGGATGGTAGTGGAGGGGTGAGGTTGGAACTGGAGGAAATAATACTCGAAACACCCCATTTCGCCTACTAATTACTTATACGGGATAGGGGAAGCTTTTAATACCATAGTGGTATGCAGGCAGAGGGGTCGTTCACGTACTGATGCGGTGTGTAGGAATGGGTATAGACCACCATGTACCATAGTAGTACGCTTACCATCACACTGCTTTGGGTTCTATCCACGTACTGATGTAGTATGCGACACCAGGTTTAGTCCACATAGAGGTACACTACACGAAGCACCATATTGAAGGAGGGTCTGGGGGATTATCATTCGTGGGGGGTTCATATGCGAGAATTATGTGGTTTTTTGTTCACCAATTAGGTCTGTAGTTCTATTATTATTATTCATTTCCCCCGTTTTATGGTTCGCGGCTAGATGTACCTATGGAGAGCGTGGTTTGAAATTCAGGCTTCGCCGATGAATCAAGACTGAAGTCGAAATCTTCTCTAAAATATTTCTTCCAACCTCTGAGTCCCCTTCAATATTTCATCATCCTTCCCTTCTCAATTACTTCTATGTTCCTTTTATAGACCATTGGGGCAATCGTATCTATGGGAATATGATACCATTTGTGAAGGGACATGAAGAGATATCTTGACCCACATAAGAATCAGTCAACTGGGGTTTTCGGAGGTCATGGTTCATGATCATGGTTCACAAAACCCTGTTGATTTTCTTTGCCTGTGAATTGTTGAGTTCACGAGATGGTACACTGATCACCTTCATGCGCATGAGTCCTTCAGCGATGTAGTTTTTGGTCCACCGTGTTCACTGGCCATTGGTCCACAGTCAAATAGTTCGCAAATCGTTCTACGTACTGATGATTCATGATCTAGGTGGTCCGTGGAACCTTCCCAGTGTTGGTATGCAGGACACTTGAAATTATTTGAAAACATGAATTCCTTCAAGTTTCTTCTAAAATTTGCAACTCAATTTGAGACCATTCACCTTGCTAGTATCGTAGGAGTACTTGCTTCCTTCTACAAAGTGATTGTGGGAGTATTTAATTTCCATAGAGAATTTTTCAAGACCCTACAATCACCCAAAATAATTTTAATAAATAGTAACATAGAAAAATAATTCCTAGTTTTTATGGCAACTCTGAGGTCCACTGTATAGTGCTGGTTAGACACTAACACAGTTCTCCTGCATGAGTCTCAACCATTATAATCCATGTTAATCATATCCTATATCAATGAATAAGAAAAAATTTTAGTAAATCGTGGTCCTAAGATACCATTTTGTAATATCCCAAACCAAACCACCAGGTCCAAACCAGAAGGTCACATGACCTCTTGTGTGCCTCCCCATATATAAGAGGCTTCCGAATAGAAGCAAGAGTCTACGTCTGCCAATTGGGAGACTATACCCTCTGTATCATGTCATATGATTGATAACAATAAAAAAGAATATACCAAAACATCAGAGTAATCATGTAGAAGAAAAAACATTGCATACATGTCAAAAAAATAAAATAGCTCATAATAGAGAAAGGCTATCCAGAGTAATAAATACGATTAATAAACCAACAAATAAACTACAGGCCAAGGGTGTATAATCACATCTAGTTCCAGCCCCATCCTCATATACCCAACTATCCACCACAAGGCCCTTCCTTTTACTAGATCTCTCATGAAATATACAAGTGCATAAAAATTCCTAAGTAGGGTGTCGGTATAAGACTTAGTTGGACACCACAAATTCATACTTACCAGATGTGATCAAGTATAACAAATGTATACTAATAATGTTAATAAATGTGTAATAGAAATAAAAACACAATTCAAAACTGAGTGTTCATGTGTAGACCAACCCACCGCAGAACCTCGACAATAGTTTCTTCAGCTCCATTCCAGAAAAACAATGAAAAATGCTGGCAATAACCAAACCATACCCTATACAACATCCTCATGGTTTCATGGAGATGATACCTGACATCATTTATCCCTCATGAGGACCATGTTACTCAGGTCATCAGGATGAGAATATCTAGTACTCACATTGACTAAGATATCACATGGTGAATGGAACTTAGTAAATCATGGTTAACTCAAGAAAACCCTTGACACGATGTCATGGATACCTCGTACCAAAACCTTGTTCTCAGGTCCCTCATCGCCAACATCGCAATCAAGTGCACTCCCCCAATAAGGGATAATATGTCACGATGGTCTACCTTTCTTAAGTACCAATCACAATATACAAGGCAATGGTAGCACATACACATGGTGAGAACACAAGTAGGCATATCATATCATCATGAGTATATAGTGGTATACATAACATCATGTGATCACAATCAAATATAGAAACAAGCAACTCCAATATCAATTATGGAATTAATATAAAAAGGACCTCATTGGATACACACACACATGAAATCACAATAAATCACATTATCGAATTCTAATAAATATAATCATATAATAGGAAAAAGTGTAAACATGAGATCAATATGGTAAGGAAAATCCTACCTAACTATTTTTAATGTCGGTTACCATACCAACACACCAATCGGAATATGATCAAACTGCAAAAACTCTTAGAACCTCCAAAACATCTCATCAAGGATCCTTGAGCAAGGTGATGAGAAATGAAACCAAAGGGTAGAGAAAAACACACCTGAGGTCAAAGCGAAGCCTCTGGAAAACTGGAGGAGCGCTCTACTTATGGTGTAAGTGGATGAGTTATAGTGTAGGATATGGGTTACAAATTTTATGGTGTAAGTGGGTGTATTATTGAATAAATCTAGCCTCACACTTCTTACGATGTAAGAAATGATTTCGGCCTAAAAACCGAGCTGTGTGGCCTCCTCGGTGCAGGGTTGGCCACCATGGTGCAAGGGTCGAACTCCACGGTGTTGCGTAATGACACCGTGTTGTAGAGAGTAGTCCTACAGCTTAGAACCTGACGAAGTCACATTCTTATGTAGTGCTAAAGGAAGGGATTATATTAAGAAGTTACATATATAGACTTTCGAAACTCCCATTCTAGGAGATTCCATAAGACATGGTTCACACTTCCTATGCGAATTTTCTGAAGGAAGAGTGAACCCTGTTTACTCTTCCTCTAGAATTTTTTATTTTTTTAATATTAATATATATATATATTAATAGATATATAACTAAAAATTAAAATAAGTATTAATAAAATGAAATAAAAATTAATCAAAAAGTAACATACACTAATTAAATATAAATAAATATTAATTAATAATTCATCAATATTTATAAAATATCAATAAAAAATAATTAAATATTTATTATTATTAAAAAATATTAATAAACATTAAATAAATAAAATTAAATATTGATAATACAAATAAATATTAATAAATATTGATTAAATATTAAATAAATATTCCTATAATTAATTAAATATTAATAAATATTAATGAATATAAAAAAATGTAAATAAATATTAATAAATATTAATAAATATTAATAAATATAAATAAATAGTAATAAAATAGTAATAAAATATTGACAAATATTAATTAATTATTCACAATTATTAAATAAATATTCATAAATACTAAAAAATACTAGAAAATATTAACAAATCATAATAAATATTAAATTAATATTAAGAAATATTCATTAAATATTAATAAATATTAATTAAATATTTATGAAAAGTAATAAAATTTTATTAAATACTAAAAAATACTCATAAATACTAATAAATATCAATAAATATCAATAAAGATAAATAAATATAAATAAATATTAATTAAATAATAATAAATTTAAATAAAATACTAACAAATATTAATAAATAGAAACAAAATATTTATTAACATTTAAAATTATTTATAAATATTAATTAAAAATTAATAAATAATAAACAAACATAATTAAATATTCCTGAATATTAGTAAATATCAATTAAGTATTAATATATATTAAATTAATATTCATAAATTTTAATAATTTTTTTAACAAGTTGAGTGTCGAGCCTTCTTTTATTAAGAATATGTAAATATTAATTAAATATTAATGAATATAAATAAATATTAATTAAATATTAATAAATTTTAAATAAGTATTAATAATTATTAACAAATATTAAAAAATAATAATTATCCATTAAATAATTATTCATAAATATTATTAAATATATGTAAATATTTATTAATATTTATTAATATTTATGAATATTTAATTAATATTTAGTCATATTTAAGGTTATTTATTTAAATTTATTAATATTTATTTAATATTTATTTAATATGTATTAATATAAATTTATAAGCATTAATATTTAATTAATATTTTTTAATATATTTATTCATATTTATTAATTTTTAATTTAAATTTAGAAAATTTATAAATATTGAAAAATATTTCATTATTATTTATGAATATTTGTTTTTATGTTATTTATATTTAATAACATTTAATTAAAATATATTAATAATTATCTATTTTTATTGATATTTATTGGAATTTATTGATATTTGATTAATATTTATTAGTATTTATGAATTTTAAAAAAGATTTATTTCTTTTTTTTGAATATTTGATTAATATTTTAATTAATATTTATGGATTTCTATTTAGTATTTATTAATTTTTTTTAAATTTTCTAGTATTCATTAATAAATTTTTAGTATTTATAAATATTTAATTAATATTTGTGAATAATTAATTAATATTTATTAATATTTGTTTACTATTTACTTATATTTATTAGTATTTATTTACATTTTTTTATATTCATTAATATTTATCAATATTTAATTAATATATAGGAATATTTATTTAATATTTAATAAATATTTATTAATATTTATTTGTATTATCAATGTTGAAGAATATTAATTTAATGTTTATTAATATTTTTTAATATTAATAAATATTTAATTAATTTTTATTGATATTTTATAAATATTGATGAATTTTTAATTAATATTTATTTTTATTTAATTAGTATGCATTTCTTTTAAATTAATTTTTACTTTTTTATTAATATTTATTTAAATTTTTAGTTTTATATCTATTTTTATATATATATATATATATATTAATATTAAAAATTTAAACAATTCTAGAGGAAGAGTGGACAAGGTTCACTCTTCCATTAGAAAATTCACATAGGAAGCGTGAACCTCGTTCATGCTTCATGGTGAGGGGTGATGCTTGAACGGGGTTCACGCATCTCTGGACGCATTTTTGAAAATACCCCCAACCCTATCCCATTTGGTAAAAAAAATTAGAAACCCAGTTTAAAATTCTTTCCCTTCCAGCTAATGTAATAGACTCGGAAAAAGATATAGTGAGGTAAGATCAGCCATGTCTCTCCTCTTATGGTGCAAGTATGTCAGGGCATAATGTTTACCACCAAATAATTATTTATGCTTTAAAATGTTGGTCTATACTTTTACACCCTAAAAGAAATATCTATGCTCTAAAAGAAATATTTATTCCATAAAATAAGAGTAAATTAGGGCTTTATAGACCGGGTCTTGGGGAAGAGGTTAGGGTTATTCCACAGTCAGGGGTGGTGGTTGCTAGGAAATGGTAATGATAGGCCACTATTATAGGGAGTAGAGTCATTGGGGGGGGGCATCACTACGATCAGTGGTTAGTGCCAGGGGAAGGGGTGTAGAGGGGATTAATTAGGTTAGTTTTCTAAAATAGTTAGAAACAGATTTAATAGAAACTCCACTAAATAAAAAAAATATTTCAAAAATATTAACAATTTCCCACAACCACCAGTATAGTTTAAATAATAATCA
Source organism: Viscum album (assembly GCA_963277665.1). Lineage (NCBI taxonomy): Eukaryota > Viridiplantae > Streptophyta > Magnoliopsida > Santalales > Viscaceae > Viscum > Viscum album. Next base: position 1,265,838,316 of record OY728143.1, on the reverse strand, counting down.
AAATATTTTAATTAGTGTCAGTTATAAAAAATTCATCTAATAAACCACCGCAAATACAACATTTTTGTTGTGTGAGTGCCTTCACAACAGTCTATGCCCTTTTCTTTAGTCTACTCTTTCAATTTCTAGTTGAGAAAGTTTTTATTCTTACATACTACTACAAAGTGAGATGTCAAATCTCTACAAACTGATATTAGATCACTTAAATTATTTATTATTTATTGTGCGAATGTGGTGAATCCTGATTTACTTTTTCAATGTTGAAATGGATGGAATTAACTATAAGAAGTCAACAATTTTAAAACTTAAGAAGTAAATAGAAAATGTATTGCATGACATGGATGCTATTATCTTCTTGTTTTTTAGATATTGTGATATTAATTATGTTTTATTCTATTTTATAAAAAATTTATGTGCTAAAAATTTATAAATGCGTAGAAATCAAAAAAAGAATAAATAACATACATGTTGAGTTATCATCTTTATAGAGTTACAAAAAACGATGACCATGAAAATTATCCATCATTAATACAAAATAATTTTCATGTTGAATTTATTCATGGATAATGGATATGATCAAGCTATTTAAATCAAAGGATTTTTTGTTGTAATTAATTCTTGAAGGTCTAATGTGGTCAGACCATTTGTTTGTTTTATGTGATTTTTAGTAGCTTGTTGATTGTTACTATTTGATGTGAAATATGTTACATTGATGGAATGGGGTGTCAAATACAATGATGATGTCATGGTGGTATGGGTTGTCAAATTTGATGATTTTTTGATGGTGTCATGGGGTGTTGGATATGATGATGTTTTTATGGTGTCAGTGTGTGATGAATATCGAGATAGTGGAATGTTGGCATGAGGTATCGTGTCTGACGATGATGTGTTGGTGATGATTTCTACAGGTTGAAAGTGTGGATTTTTAGTGGATTATTACTGTTGGTTTTAATTATTGTGATCATTCCTTTCTTGTTTATGCACTGTAGTTCTTCCTTTTCATTTAAATAGTTCTAGATGAGTTCTAGAATTATCAATATAGAAAAGATGAATAAAATATGAAGAAGTCCTGGAATGGGTGATGATATATTAAAATCAACCATGTATTTGTATGAATAAGAATTTATGATGAACTAATAAAAGAATAATTATTATTAATGAACATGGTTGTTTTCCTACTTAGATGTGTCTTAACATTTATTCCTATTAGTGATAGTCAGATTGTCAGGAGGGACATTAGCTAAACTGATTCTATAGTAGGCAGTTGTCCATTGTGTAGTTGCGTGTTATATCTATTTCTTTTTTTTGTGGTTTTTTACACACCCCATGTCAGTAGGGAAATCGACACCCAAATGTTATAGGGAGTTTTCCCCCAACATCCAAGTTGGCGAGGGAACATATGGATGGATTCTTCCTCTCCCATACTCTCTCTTTGGTTGTAGTATCATAGGTGGGAATACTATAGCTGTGATGGATTGAGGTGTAGGGTATTGGCTCACCATAATGTGATGGATCTCAGTTTCACTGTACATTTATGTGTGGTTTGTAATGGCTTGAGGTTATATAAAATAATTGTATTATAGGTACAATAGCCAAAGGTTATTCTAGGTGCATTGCATACAAGATGTGTTGGATTGAGAATTAATACATAATACATAGGTTTTGGTGGCTTCCAGAAAGACAACCTGATCATGATGAGGAGGATGTAGTTTTCCACATGGGGTGTAGGGTGATGTATTGATAAGCTACATGGGATGCTAGTTTGATATGACTTTATGAGAGGTTGAATGATTATGGGTGAGATGAGTATAAGATGTAACCATTAGGGCATGATAGCGATAAACTAGTGGGGAAGTGGTTACATAGTACCCTTTATATATAATTATTTAATTATTATATTATCCAATTTTGTTTGTTTTATGGATATTGAGTCATATCAAGGATGGGAATGTAGTTTACCTATTTTATTTAATGATTTAGTTTCTCTATTTATTCATTGAATCTTTGGTGTGCTTCTTTCACATTTTTAGGAGAGGTTCCATAGGGGATCCTACTGAGTATACATGTTATGATCACCCTATGTGTATTTTAACTATTTTTGAAATCTTCAATAGGGAGCCGATGATCAATCTAAGAGCCTATATTATTGATTGATTATGAGTTTATGGAGTTCATAGTATCTTTTTAGGAGTTTATTATGGAATATCAATAATTTATTTATTTTATTTTTCATTATATATCATTACATTCATGTACTGTAATTTTAAGGATAGTTATTTATGTTATGGAGTTGATTATTAGATTCTCATCTTATCTCTTATATCTAAATTTATATTGAGGGTAATTCCACCCATGTGTGTGGATTATATACCCTCAACACTTTTTATCAACCCATAGGATTTTGAAGGAGGGATTTTGGAGTTATTATTATCCTATCTTCACTACCATCCCTTGAGGGGTACCTTTTGGATGGAGTGGTTTATGACTTCCCCTAACTATGTGATAACCATGTAATCGGTAAAATATCAATAATTTCAAATTCTCTATCAAAAGATCTCAAAAATTTAAAATTAATAGTAATTATCTATTAATTAATACTCTAGTGACATGGGAGAATCACTCATCCCATGAAAAACACCACCATTATTCTCACCATCTCAGTGTTGTGTGTGATACCCCCATAACAACAAGCTGGTTCTAGTTTTTCCTTCATTATTTATTTTTCATTTATTATTTCTATAAGATTTCTTAAGTTTGTTCATGGTTTCATGGTTTACATTAATCTAACTCAAAAACAAGTTTTGATTACTCCCATTCATTATAATTTTGAATATCACGACAATTACCCCTATAAATAGATCAAAACATGGTATATGTTAACCAAAGTAATTCAGAAAATAATCTAACTTGGTTGTCACATGTTCACCCATAACTAGTTATCGAGTGTTCCATGCCCACTATGTTTATCAACTTTACTATTTTATCGAAATAAGGATAATAATTTCTCAAACTCATGTATCATCATGATTATGATTTAAGTCATATAATCATAGTTCTACAATCACCACACATTCCTTGATCACAATAAATAACTTCTAATCCACATGAAATACTAGTTGATAATTTCATGTGAGTTTACTACCCATAAAACTACACATGTTCCCACATTTTAACTCACCTTCGCATTCTTAGCAATCTTAATCATGATATTTGGTTTAAATCACAAATAATTATAGTTTAATATTACATTTTAGATAAAAATACAATTTCTCAAATAAAAGTTATCATCATGATTTTTTTTACACTTTAGTTAAATTCATTCTAAATATTTTCATATTACCATCAAATGCAATTATTATTATTTAATCACAGGAAACAATATACAACACAAGATCCAACCAAATGACTCAAGTATCATATAATATCCATATAAAATATAAATCAATGATAAATTATAATAAACTAATACCATATACTCCTCCAAATTTCAAGGAGTGTTAGTTTCTCCATTACGATAAAGAAATGGAAGAGCAATATAATTTTAGCTATGGTGTCATGTAATACACTATTATTGTTATTTTTAATAAATTTTTATGATTTTAAAAGGAAATGGGATAGTGAAATTGAGTATATTTTTTTGTTAGGACCAAGTTGCGTTTTGGTTATATTTGTTATCAATTGATCAGTATGCTGAAGAAAGAAAGGATGTTGAGAAAGATGATGAATGTGAATTCAGATTGAAAGGGATTGAAATAAAGAAGAAATGAGTAATGATTCATTTGGTTTTAAGAAATTTTTTATTGGTTTCAAAACAATCGTATTGAGGTTTTTTTTGAAAGGAATCAGATCCATGATGTTTTGAAAGGAATCAGATCCATGTTTTCAAAAACAATCAGATCCATGTTTTGAAAATAATCAGATCCTTGTTTTTCAAAGAAATAGGAATCACTGTGAAATTACAGTTTAATGAGAAGAAGTGGATGTGAAAGTGAAAACATCTTACTGAAAGTATATAGTCATTACATTCACTCTGAATATGATGATAAAGAGGTTTTTTTCTAGAGAATCAGAGTCATTATGACTAAGATTGATTCAATTATGATGATTCTTTTCTAATTTTTATTTCATATAAATCATGACATTTATTAAGAACTTATAATGAAAGAATAATAAAAGGAAAGGGGAGTTAAAGAGATGATGCCAATCAGAAAATAATTGTAATCAGATTTTTTTCAAAACAATCAAAAATGAAGTGGTACCGATTTTTTTTTAAAACAATCAGAAAACAATCATATCCATATTAAAGAGGCAGTGCTGATTGTGTTTCAAAAAAAATCAAAGTGGAACTGATGGAAAGGTGGTTCTAATGAAAGTGGTATTGATGGAAATTTAATGCCGATAAAAAGTGGTTCTAATGAAAGGTGGTGCCGATGGAAGAGGTGATGTTGATGGAAGATGAGAAATTGATTTGTTTTTTCAAAAAAATCATATTTGGGTAGAAGAAAAGGAAAGATATGGTTTCAATTGATAATTAATCACATTCAGATTGTTTTGTATCGTATCCGGGAAGATCATCCTTATCAGATAGTTTTTCATCATATTTGGGAAGATTATTCTTACTAGATTTTATTGTATCATATCCAGAAATCATAACCAATAATCGTAACCAGCAATCATAACTAGAATGATCGTATCCAGAAATGATCATATCCAGAATGATCGTATCCAACATGATCATATCCCGAATGATCGTATCCAGAACGATCATAACCAGAATGATTGTAACCAGAATGATCATAAACAAATATGATCGCATTTAGCACTATTGGAATTTAGAGTTTTACCAACGGTATTATACCAACGGTTTAAAGAAACCATTGGTATAGTTTATAGAAGGTAACCTTTGCCAATGATTTGTTCAAACCATTGGCAATGTGTAAACTAATTTCAAATTTACCAACGGTTTTCCCAAACCGTTGGGAAATCATGATTTTATTTAACATAGACCAATGGTTTTACAAAACCGTCAGTAAAAATAGTCTTTCCCAATGGTTTTTAATAATCGTTGGGAAAGATTTACCCCAAATACAGAACACCCGAGCCCTCACTCCGCCCGATAGTAGACAGACCCATATTGAGCTCCTCCTGAATTCTTCTCGGCCATGAGACTCCTTCCAGCCAAGATCCATCTTCAATCAAAAAAAATTTTATTTCACACTTCAAATTAGTAAGTGTTACCTTAGTTTTAGCGTTATTCCTCTTTTTTTGGTGTTTGATGTTTTGATTTAGGCTAAATTAGGGTTGCTATCTACGAAACCCTTGGATTTGTTTTTTATTTTTTTTCTACACTTCAAACATGGTAAAGGTTTTTTTTAGTGGGGTGATATGGTACTATTGGTGGACTTTAGTTTAGTTGAAAATTTGATTTGGTTTTTGACGTAGGGGTGTCCATAGGGGTGGGGGTGTCCAGAGGGGTGGGGGTGTCCGGGGGGATAGGGGTGTCCAGGGGTTGGGCGGGGGTGTCCAGGGTGGTGGGCGGGGCTGTCCAGGGGGTACGTGGTGTCTAGGGGGGTACGAGGGTGGGCGAGCTATCCATGAGGGTGGAAGGGCTGTCCACGGGGGTGGACGGGCTGTCCACGGGGGTGGACGGGATGTCCAGGAGTGGTGGGCGGGCTGTCCAGGGGGGGGCTGGCCATGGGGGGTAGGGGTGTCTATGGGGGGTGGGCAGGCTATCCATGGGGGTGGGGGGCTGTCCACAGGGGGAGGGGGTGTCGAGGGGGGTGGGTGGGCTGTCCACGGGGGTAGTCGGGCTATCCAGGGGGGTAGGGGGTATCCATTGGAGGGTGGGCGGGTTGTCCACGGGGGTGGGCAGGGCTGGCCACGGGGGTGGGCAGGGCTATCCAGGGGGTGGGCGGGGCTGTCCAGTGGGGTGGACAGGCTATCCACGGGGGTGGTCAGGATGTCCAGGGGGTGTGGGTTGTCCAGGGGGTCAGGGTGGGGTGTCCTGGTGGGGGAGGAGTGTGTGGGGTGTCCAGGGAGGGGGTGGTCTATCCAGGTGGGGGGGGGGTGCCCAGGTGGTGGGTGGGGTGGGGGGATGTCCGGGGGGGGGGGGGGGTGGTAGGGTGTGGGCTGTCCAGGTGGGGTGGGGGAGGATATCGAGGTAGGGCTATCCAAGTGGGGTGGGGGAGGGGCTGTCTTGGTAAGGTGGGGGAGGGGGCTGGGTTGTCCTAAGGGGGTGGGGGTAGGGCTGTTTGTTTATTTTATGTTTACTGTTTTAGTTTGGGGTGGGGGAGGGTGTGCAAGTGGGTTGGGGGAGGGTGTCCAGGTAGGGTTGTCCAAGTGGGGTGGGGAGGGTGTGCAGGTGGGGTGGGGGAGGGGCTGTCTAGGTAGGGTTGGGGGGATGGGTTGTCTAAGTGGGGTGATGGTAGGGCTATCCAGGTGGGTTAGGGGGGGGGGGGGTGGGTTTTCCAAGTGGGGTGTGGGGGGTAGGGGTGTCCAGGTGGGGTGGGGGGGGGGTGGGTTTTCCATGTGGGGTGGGGGTAGGGCTGTCCAAGTGGGGTGGGGGGGGGGGGGTTGGTTTTCCAAGTGGGGTGGGGGTAGGGCTATCCAAGTGGGGTGGGGAGGGTGTGCAGGTGGATGAAGCTCATAACTATAAATTCTGGAAGTATGAAAATGTATAGGGAAATTTGTGATCATTTTTTGGTGGGATAACATAAAAAGTGTTTGATGTTTTTAGTAATTTTTTATTTGGAGTTTCTTTTGATGATGATGTTTCTTATTGATACATATGATGTGAATTTATTTTAGTTTCTAAATCGGCCGAGACTCCCCCACCATGCACAATGTATGCAACCTCTACCCTTATTTAATCATTCTGTTTACACATCCTATGCAACCTCTACCCTCATTTAATCAGTGAACTCAAGTCATTAATTCAAGCCTTCATTTTCACTAGCATGTAAGAAATTGAATTATGTAAACCAATCCTTAAATGATTTCTTACCTTAGATAGTGTCCAACATATGGAATACAAGCTTTTGAGTTCATTAGTTAACCAGGATCATATATTCCATTTCCCCCAAGATGATAGTACTAATATAATTTTAGGGTCAATTAAATATGGTTCTCATTGTACATTTTATATTATGTTTCCTTCTTGTCCAATACTCACTTTTATGAGTGTGGGGTGCTTTTCACTAGCCATGCTGGCATGTGTAAACATCCATAAAAATGTTAGATAAGTCATAAGTTTAATTTAGTAATGTTGTTATCATTGACATACTTTATTATTAATCTCAAATTTAAAAATAAATGTTTTGTCTATACTTTATGAAATTAAATATTTTTACAAGCCATGAATAACCTATTAGCATAGAAGCCTAAAATTTATTCACCCATGGGGTGCGCTTGACTTGGGGAAGTAATTGGGTAATGAAAGGTATGGCCATAGAGGTTCCAATAATGAGTTATTGAACATGAGTTAATGATTTGGGATGCCTATAACACATAATGGGACCTGAGGCATGTGCCTCTTATAGACCTAATGAAAATGAATATAAATAAATTTTAATTTAATTTATGAGTAATTGTTATTTACATTATTTTAACAGTTCACTACATCGACTAGAAGCTTCTTCTTTTATTGTTTACTTAAATGTATTTTCTATTAAAGTTCAATCCTATTGAATTGTTTATGACAAAATGACTTATATAAATTCTTTTTACATAATGGATAGAATTTGGATGTATGAAACCGATTGGATCTCAAGCGATTTTCAAAACAATTTGGAGAGATTTATAGATTTTGCATTTCATAATGCTTCAGATAGTGGTCGTATACACTTCCCATGTTCCAATTGTGTGGGTAGACCTTGGTTTATCCTTGAAGAAGTTAGATACCACATAAACAAATATGGGTTTCAAGCAAACTAATTTGTGTGGTATCACAATGGGGAGAAAATGAAATCTGAATTTGGTGATGATCGAAATGAAAGGACTAGAATTGAGAATTTTTTAGATGATCGGTTTCTGTTTATTTGTTATCATGAAAAAGAATGTATTTAGACTCAAGAAGACTTTTATATAAGGTTAGATGATGCATCTAGTGAAAATGATGATATTGATAGGGTGAAAAAAATTGAATGATGCTGCTACGACTCCAGTATATCGACAATGCGATAAAATGAAAAAGCTGGAATTTTTAATCTGATTGTTTCATGGGAAAACTATATATGGGATTTATTATACAGAAATCGATCAAATTCTTACCCTCTTGAAGGATTTACTTCTAGATGATGCAGATATTCCCACAAACCACTATATGGAATGGAAGTTAGTTGAGGAACTTGGATTTTCAAGAAAAAAAATTCATTCTTGCCCAAAAGATTATAGTTTATTCTGGGAGGAAACTGCTGAATGAAATGATTGTATAAAATGTGGCACATACCATTGGAAGTCAAAATATAATGGAACACCATCCCGTGTTCACAGAAAGTAATGTGGCACTTTCCATTGATCCCTAGACTCCAGAATATTTTTATGTCTGATGACCTATCAATAAAAATGAGATGGCATGATACTGAGAGAAAGAAGAATAATGATGAGTTGGTTCATCCTGCAGATGGATTTGCATGGCAAAGATTTGATGCTCCACATCTTGATTTTGCAGCTGACGTGCGTAATATGAGGCTGGGCCTTTCATGCGACGATTTTAATCCGTTTGGGAAGATTCTTACTTCGTACAACACATGGCCAGTTTTTATACACATTTATAATCTTCCCCCATGGATGTGTATGAAAAAACCTTTCACTTTCATGAGTATACTCATATCTATTCCTTATGATCCTGACATTGATATTGATGTATACATGCAATATTTAATAAAAGAGTTGAAACTTCTTTGGGATGTGGGTGTGCGCACATACGATGCATGTTCAAAAGACATATTTCAGATGCGTTCTGCGCTTATGTGGATGATCAATGATTTTACGGCTTATATAATAATGTCTGGATGGAGAACGAAGGGAAACCTGTCATGTCTAGTTTGTATGAAGAATACACGATCCATAAGATTGAAACATCACTGTAGTTTCAGTTTTATGGGACATCGACAATTCTTGTCAAAGGATCATCCATATAGAATGAATCGTCGAAGATTTGATAATACCATAGAGACCGATGATCCACCACAGTGTATGTATGGAACTGATGTTCTTAATGAATTGAAAGATTTTATTTTTTCATTCAGGAAGGGCCAAATGAAATCTAGAAAGAGAAAGAATGTTTCCACTGAAACCTGTTATAATTGGAGGAAGAGGAGTATCTTTTTTGATTTGCCTTATTGGTCAACCAATTTGTTATGTCATTGATTATACGTAATTCATATTAAAAAGAATATACGCGAAATTTTGCTTTTGGTTCTCCTAAATGTCAAGGGGAAGACAAAATATGATTTATGATCTCAGCATGACTTGGTGGATTGGGGCATCATACCAGAATTTAATCCAGTGTGTATCAGTGAAAATAAATGGAAACTTCCATGTGCTTCTTATGTGATGACACCCACGAAAAAAAACAATTTCTGAAAGTATTTGAGACTATTAGAGTTCATGATGTCTATTCAAGCAACATATCTAAATGGATCAACAGAAGAGAGTTGAAGCTAAAATATTTGAAGACTCATGATTATCACGTTCTAATGTATGAGTTGCTTCCAATAGCAATCCGTAATATTTTTTCCAATAATGTAAGGGTGGATGTTATTCAGTTGTGCCATTTTTTTAGAGATCTTTGTGCTAAAAAGTTGTCAAAGTCTTTCTTGAAAAAAATGTTGACAAATGCCCCATTAATTTTGTGTGAGTTGGAGAAAATATTTCCTCCATCATTTTTCACATGCATGCTGCATCTGACTATCCATATTCCCACTGAAATACTTCTCGGAGGACCTTTTTCTTTTCATTGGATGTATCCAACTGAAAGAAATATGTACACATTAAAGTCTTATGTCCGAAAAAGGAATCATCCCGAAGGTTCTATCGTGAACGGTTACTTGGCTCAAGAATGTATGGATTTCTGCTCAATGTATTTGTCTGATCTTACTACAAGAATGAATAGACCAATGAGAAATGAAGAAGAATGTTATGAGAAAATTGAACCTAGTTTTCCATCACTTCCTTAAACATGAGGAATTCCTAGATCATATACATTGAAGACATTCATCCATGAAGAGCGGGAGATGGCACATCACATCGTTTTGTTCAACTGTGATTTGTTCGATGACAATATCAGGTAACTAAATTGAATATGTATATTTTACATATATATCTGTTAAACTATTCATATTTTTTATCTACAAGGAACATAAAACAATGATAAATATAAATCATCGTTCTTTATCTTTGAGAAGGAGAGAGACTTTGCATAGAAAAGAGTTTTCTACTTGGTTAAAATTGAAGGTAAAAATATTACTATTTAAAATAATTATATCAATATTTAATTAAGTTTATTAGTAATTTATATTGAAGGTATTGAGTTTGTCTGCTGACTCTGTCTCTGAGGAAATAAGAGCTTTGGTTTTTGGTTCTAATACCGTGGTTTGTGACTATAAATCAATTGTTATCAATGGGTACAAATTTATTGTCACTGAACAAGCAAAGAACATGAGAACACAACATAATGGCGTTATAGTTACTACCATGACATATTGTTATGCCAGTGCATCAGATAGTAGACCACGATTTGAAAATGTAGGTTATTATAGAGTCCTTGAGAAAATAATAATATTGGATTATTACTCTCATGGACGAGTCAAAATGATGAAATGACAATGGTTTGATTCGATGATGAGATATGTCACATTTATTGATGATTGTGGATTTCGAGTAATTAATATGACTCGCACTCTTGCTACTGAAGAACCATATGTGTTGGCATCAATGGCTAAACAAGTTTTTTATGTCAAAGACCAACATCGACCTGAATTTGGTGTCATAGTTAAAGTAATTCCAAGACATATTTTTGATGATGGTGATGATGGAATTGACACTATCCCTAGTGTCATTGGAACCAATCCATTTATTTCTTTTGATGACTCCAACAACTCAATTTTCAGAATTGATTATGCACCTGACGTTTTGGTTGAAAATATATAGAATCATTCATCAATGTTCTCAATTCTTTTGGTTTACCTTGAGTTGGGTTGTTAAGGTTGGTAATATTCAAATTGATTTAGTATTGATCAGAAATATGTTTTAGCAGACTTGACCATTATGTGAGTTTTCAATGTTTATTGGTTGCATTTTTATTTGAATTGTATTTTCTAATTTGGAATTGAACTATATTCAAACCTAGTCAAACAATATTTCTAACTTGGTGAACATTACAACTTGTATGACTTATTAAATCCATTCAAGATCTTCTAAAACAATTGATAGCTAAATTACCAATGAATTCCCCTATTCCCTCATATATTTAGTTTTTTGGGTTACACATTAGTTTCGTTTTTCTAATTAATTACATATTTGTTTTCAAAAGTATGAAATTCTGCCAATTGAATAGAGACGAAGGAAAAAAATGATAGAGAACAATCGTCGAATGGCGGAGATGGGATTTCCACCATTAGTGCCCGTAGTGAGTACTTTATTTCAAATATATATATTTAAAGAATATATAATGTCACGTGATTAATTTTTTTGTAAACATTTTTGTAGGATCCACCTATACATCGACAATTATTTGATGAGGAGCCTAGTACTGGTCCTAGTACTCAGGCCAGTGGTACGAGGAGGGTTCGTACCAGAGGTGGACAAGCAGATTTGTGTACTCGACTAGACCCTGCCCCTCCCATTGACATGTCATCCTTCCCACATTCTCATCCTGGTGTGTCGTTATGGACACACAAGATATTTAGGCCTCACATGTTTTCGCCACCTTTTGCATCTTCTAGACCATCTTTTTCATATCCCATGATGATTCCCACTCCCCAGCCAGAATACAGTCATACAACTATACCATCTTCTTTTCCTTCTAATTCTATCTCTCCGAGATTCTATATTCCATCATCTTCGACTCCAGTTCCACCACTGGGTGTTCCATCAGTTTCTGTGGATCCAGCGGCGCTCAGGGATCAGACTGGAGCATGTATATTTATAGAACCCTAACAAATTTTTATACCAATATTTATTTTCATTATAACATTTTTTTATAAAATATTTGTTTTTATTTCATGAAAGATACATCTACTGACAGGAGGTGGGGGCGGGGGCATACATGCATGCATGCGGTGTGGAACTGCCACACACAGGTAATGGTGGATTACAATGAAGAAAACCAAATGGTTGAGAAAACATGGCAGCAATGTCAGAGTGTTTTGGCGACACTTTCCAAATACTCTAACATCATTCTTGTTAGCATGCTATCATAGAGACAGTTGCCACATGAGGTCAATGATAGAACTTGGGCAGAGATATGGGTAAAAATAACTGTTGTATTTAATTCCATTAATTATTTTTGTATTTATATGAATTAATATTTTGGTGTCAGCTTCTATTTAATTTTCTCAATGGTGAGGGTTCACGACCGGCACATCTGAATGATTTAGGTGATATTTGGAGAGACTTCAAGCATGAGTTATATATTGGCTATCGTGCTAGAGTTTTCACTGAGTTAGAGGCGGTACCAGTCGTGGATGATTGTCCTATAGAGCAGTATCGACAGATGATTACCCATTGGATGACTACTCAGTTTAAGTTATTAATTACATTTGAGGTATTTAAATAATAACTTTCATGTTTTTAATTAATATTATCCTTTTCATTAAAAAATTTTATTTAGTAATCATCTGGAAAAAATAAAAAAAAACATTGATGCAAAAAAATACCTCCACACACTGGGACATACTACAATGCCAGATAAGGAGAGGAAGCTGGTATGACAATTGTTTATAATTTTTCTTTATGACTTATAGTTTCTTTTGTTTCCTCAATTATTTAATAGTTTGATAAAGTTTTCATATAACTTTTGTTTTCAATGTCATTTTAGAGGCAAAACAGAATATTAAAGGACATGTGCCTCGAGCAAAACTGTTTTGCTCGAGTAGACGAAAAAAGGATAGAAGTGCCGTCAATGAACCGACTCAGCAGTAGATTGTAAGTTTTAATATGTTGATTTTATATTTTAATATCTATTTTTTAACTTAATAATATATTTATATTTTTAAGAGGCTGCTTTAGAGGCCCTCGATGACCAAGAACAAGACAATTTTGGGCCAACTGATCACTCACATCAGGTGTTGGGAGAGGAGCATTCTGGAAGAGTACGCTACCGACCTATGATATCCCCGACGAAGTATTGGACCTCCTCAGGTACGAGTTGTAGTGACATAGAGCTACATCAAGTTTGGGCACATGAATAATAGGAAGAAAAAAGGGCCATAGAGATGACATAACAATCTGCTAGGGAAAACAGTGCATTTATGAAATTTATTGAAGTTCTACATCCAACACTTCCACCAGAGGCCAGCCCAGCTTTTGATGAATATATGTTGTTGATACGTTCTATATATGGTGCACTAGGTGGCATTTCTAGTGGTGGTCAAGATGATGTCCAGCCTGACGATGATGATGGAGAGGAGTTTGATGCAGAAGAGGAGGGAGAGGAGGAGGGCGAGGGCGAGGAGGAGGGTGATGAGGAGGGCAATGATGATGATGGGGATGAGGACGAGGGTGATGATGATGGTGATGATAGTGATGGTGATGTGGGACAAATTGATCCATTACATTTTTGACTAATATTACTGAGATTTGATGTTTAATCTATTCTAGTTGTTGGTTTTATCTAGACCCATAGTATAGTATTAGAGTTGATTTATTTTTATATATTGTATGTTTTCATGGATGTTGATGTCTTTTAGTGGTTGTGGTGTATCTTGAGCATTTTTATAGAGTTTTGTGTGTTTGGGAACTCTGTGAACAACCCCCCTCCTTCATGTACCCTAGACAACCCCCACCATCCTCCTTGGACCCTGGACAGCCCCCGGACAGCCCCCCCAGATAGCCCCCAAGACAGCCCCCTGGACAGCCCCCCGGACAGCCCCCACCCTCCTCCTTGGACCTAAGACATCCCCCGAACACCCCCAGAAAGCCCCCCGCACAGCCCCCACCCTCCTCCTTGGTCCCTGTACAGCCCCCCGAACACCCCCCAGACAGCCCCCCCACCCTCCACCCTGGACCCTGGATAGCCCCACAGACAACCTCTCGGACAGCCCCCTGGATAGCCCCCGGACAAACTCCCGGACAGCCCCCTGGACAGCCCCCACCCTCCTCCTTGATCCCCGGACAGCCCCCCGAACACCCCCAAATAGCCCCCCGCACAGCCCCCACCCTCCTCCTTGGTCCCCAGACAGCCCCCCGGACAGCCCCCGGACAGCCCCCCGGACAGCCCCCCCACCCTCCTCCCTGGACCCCTAGATAGCCCCCCACCCTCCTTGATTTCACATGCCTTTTTTTATTTCTCTGATCATGCAATGTTATTTAGTATTATTCTATTTTTGTATGTCTTGAATTATATGAATGTCTTGGTAAGCTTATTAGCTCATGCTCATCAAATGCATGTGATGATATTCTTTAATTTGAATACAAAGCCTTGTTGTACATTCTCCATATTATGTGAATTATGCCTTGTTTGATTTGGTTTACTTTTCAATTTTTAGGATAAGACATGGGTTACATGTTAAGGACTCATGGAAGGACTCGTCATGCTCATGGAATTTTGACTTGAAATTCCAGGATGTATGCTTTGGTTTCTAGGTGAGGGATACCGGGATGGTTTCTATTACTCATGAGTGATATTGATTCCTTGAAGATAAAACGAGGACATGTATGTTTTGTAATATGGTAATACCATGCCTCAGGTGTGGATGGAACCACTCAAAATGTCTTGCGTTTATTTGAAATAGACAACATTTTAAGTGAAAATAACAACTAGCATATGGAAAACCGACCAGACACATTCGGATTGTGTTGATACTTTAGGAAAATGATCCATGGGTCATTTTTGATGTGTACAAGTCAACCCCATCCAAATCCGAGGTGCGGTGTGGCAGGTAGCACTCTAACTGTGTCTCTTTTGTTTAAAATGGATGGGATTTTAAGTGAAAAGAACAATTGACATACGGAAAACCGACCAAACACATTCGTATTCTATTGATACTTTATCACAACTATCCATGGGTCATATGTGACTTATATGAGTCAACTTTGGCTCAATCCGATACGTGGTGTGGCCGACACCATTCGAAGTGTCTAACATTTTTTTGAAATGGATAACATTTTAAGTGAAAAGTACAACTGACATACGTAAAACTGACCAAACACATTCAGATTGTGTTGATACTTTAGGAAAATGATTCTTGGGTCATTTTTGACGTGTAAAATTCAACCCCTCATCAATATAAGGCCCAGTGTGGCCGGTACCACTCAAAGTGTATCAGGTTTATTTGAAATGGACAACAGTTTAAGTGAAAATAACAACTAGCATACGGAAAAAAAACCAAACGCATTCAAATTGTGTTGATACTTTAGCACAAAAATCCATGGGTTATATGTGACGTGTATGAGTCAACACCACCTCAATCCGAGGAACGGTGTTTCCAGTACCACTGAAAGTGTGTTTCTTTTGTTTAAAATGGACATCATTTTAAGTGAAAACAACAACTGACCTACGGAAAACCAACCAAACTCATTTGGAATGTGTTTATGCTTTAGGAAAACGATGAATGAGTCATATGTGAAATTTACAAGTCAACCCCGTATCAATCCAAGACGTGGTCTGGCCGACACCACTCAAAGTGTCTCTCTTTAGTTTAAAATGGACTTCATGTTAAGTGAAAACAACAACTGACATACCGAAAACCGACCAAACGCATTCAGAATCTATTGAAACATTAGGAAAATGATCCATGGGTAATATGTGATGTCTACGAGTCAACCTCACCTCAATCCGAGTCGCAATGTGGCTAGAACCACCCAAAGTGTCTCTTATGTTTAAAATGGAAAACATTTAAAGTACATACAGAAAACCAACCAAACAGATTCTGATTGTGTTGATACTTTAGAACAATGATCCATGGGTCATATGAAATGTTTATGAGTCAACCTTGCCTCAATCAGATACACGGTGTGGCCGAAACCACTAAAAGTGTCTCTCTTTTTTTTCAAAAGGACATCATTTTAAGTTAAAACAACAACTGACATACGGAAAACCGACCAAACGCATTCGGATTTCTTTGAAACTTAAGGAAAAAATTCGATGAGTCATATTTTATGTGTAAGATTCAACCCAGCCTCAATCTGAGGCACGGTGTGGCCGAAACCACTAGAACTATCTCTCTATAGTTTAAAATGGACAACATTTTAAGTGAAAACAACAACTGACATATAGAAAACTGACCAAACGCATTCAGATTCTGTTGAAACTTTAGTAAAAAGTTACTTGAGTAATTTTTGAAGTGTAAAATTTAACCTTGTATAAATATGAGGCGCGGTGTGGCTGGTAGCACTCTAACTGTGTCTCTTTTGTTTAAAATGGATGGGATTTTAAGTGAAAAGAACAACTGACATACGGAAAACTAACCAAACTCATTCGGATTCTGTTGATACTTTATCACAATGATCCATGGGTCATATGTGACATGTAAGATTCAACCCTGGATCAATCTGAGGTGCAGTGTGGCCAGCACCATTCGAAGTGTCTCACTTTTGTTTGAAAAGTAAAACTAACATATGCAAAAACCAACCAAACGCATTCATATTATGTTGATACTTTAGGAAAATTATCCATGGGTCATTTGTGACGTGTACGAGTCAAACCCACCTCAATCCAGGGACCGGTGTGGCTGGAACCACTCAAAGTGTCTTAGGTTTATTTGAAATGGAGAACATTTTTAGTGAAAATAAAAACTAGCATATGGAAACCGACCAAATGCATTCGTATTGTGTTGATACTTTAGCACAAAGATCCATGGGTCATATGTGACATGTACGAGTCAACCCCGCCTCAATCCAAGTCACGGTGTTGCCGGAACCACTCAAAGTTTCTTTCTTTTGTTTAAAATGGACATCATTTTAAGTGAAAAAAAACAACTTACATACAGAAAAATGACCAAACTCATTAGAAATGTGTTAATGCTTTAGGACAATGTTTCATGAGTCATTTATGATGTGTAAGAGTCAACCCCATATCAATCCAAGATGCGGGGTGGTTGGAACCACTCAAAATGTATCTCTTTAGTTTAAAATGGACTTCATGTTAAGTGAAAACAACAACTCACATACAGAAAACCGACCAAACACATTCGGATTCTATTGAAACTTTAGGAAAACGTTACATGAGTCATTTTTGACATGTACAGTCAACCTCGCCTCAATCATTGAAATACAGAAAACTGACCAAACGCATTCGGATTCTATTGAAACTTTAGGAAAACGTTACATGAGTCATTTTTGACATGTACAGTCAACCTCACCTCAATCCGAGGCCTGGTGTGGCCGGCACCACTCAAAGTGTCTCAGGTTTATTTGAAATGGACAACATTTTAAGTAAAAATAACAACTAGCATACGGAAAACTGACCAAACACATTCATATTGTGTTTATACTTTAGCACAATGATCCATGGGTCATATGTGACGTGTACGAGTCAATCTTGCCTCAATACGAGGCATGGTGTTGCCGACACCACTCAAAGTGTCTTTCTTTTGTTTAAAATGAACATCATTTTAAGTGAAAACAACAACTGACATACGGAAAACCGACCAAATGAATTTGGAATGTGTTGATGCTTTAGGAAAACGTTCCATGAGTCATTTTTGTCGTGTATGAGTTAACCCCGTCTCAATCTAAGACGCGGTGTGACCGGCACCACTAAAAGTGTCTCTCTTTAGTTTAAAATGGACTTCATGGTAAGTGAAAACAACAACTGATCGACGAAAAACCAACCAAACACATTTGGATTCTATTGAAACTTTAGAAAAAAGATCCATGGTTCATATTTGACATATAAGAGTCAATCACGCCTCAATATAAGTCACAGTGTGGTCGACACTACCCAAAGTGTCTCTTATGTTTAAAATGGACAACATTTTAAGTACATATGAACAACCAACCAAACGGATTCTGCTTTTGTTTATACATTATAAAAATGATACATGGGTCATATTTTATTTTTATGAGTCAACCCCATCTCAATCCGAGGCGCGGTGTGGCCGGCACCACTCAAAGTGTCTCTCTTTTGTTTAAAATGGACAAGATTTTAAGTGAAAACAATAGCTGACATACGGAAAACTGACCAAACAAATTTGGTTTCTATTGAAAATTTAGGACAATGATCCATGGGTCATATGTGACGTGTACGAGACAACCCCGGCTCAATCCTATGTGAGGTGTGACCGAAACTATTCTAAGTGTCTCACTTTTTTTTGAAATGGGTAACATTTTAAGTGAAAAGTACAATTGACATATGAAAAACCAATCAAACGCATTCGGATTATGTTGATACTTTAGGAAAATGATCCTTTGGTCATTTTTGACGTGTACGATATAACCCTATCTAAATATGAGATGCTGTGTGGCCGGTAGCACTCTAACTATGTCTCTTTTTTTTAAAATGGGTGAGATTTTAAGTGAAAATAACAACTGACATATAGAAAATCAACCAAACGCATTCAGATTCTGTTGATACTTTATAAAAACGATCCATGGGTCATATGTGATGTGTACGAGTCAACCCCGACTCAATCCGAGGCACGGTGTGGCCGGCACCATTTGAAGTGTCTCACTTTTGATTGAAATGGATACCATTTTAAGTGAAAAGTACAACTGATATACGGAAAACTGAACAAACACATTCAGATCATTCTGATACTTTAGGAAAATGATACCTGGGTCAATTGTGATGTTTAAGAGTAAAATCCGCCTCAATAAGAGGCCCTGTGTGGCCGGAACCACTAAAAGTGTCTCAGGTTTATTTGAAATGGACAACATTTTAAGTGAAAATAACAACTAGCACATGGAAAACCAACCAAAAGCATTCAGATTGTGTTGGTACTTTAGAAAAATGATTCATGGGTCATATTTGACATGTATGAGTCAACCCCGCCTCAATCTGAGGCATGGTGTTTCCAGCACCACTCAAAGTGTCTTTCATTGGTTTAAAATGAACATCATTTTAAGTGAAAACAACAACAAACATATGGAAAACCAACCAAATGCATTCGGAATGTGTTGATGCTTTTGGAAAACATTCCATGAGTCATTTGTGATGTGTACGAGTCAACCCCATCTCAATCCAAGATGTGGTGTGGCTGAAACCACTCAAAGTGACTCTCTTTAGTTTAAAATGGACTTCATGTTATGTGAAAACAACAACTGACATACGGAAAACCGACTAAAAACATTCAAATTATGTTGAAACTTTAGGAAAACGTTCCATGAGTCATTTGTGACGTGTAAGAGTCAACCTTTCCTCAATATGAGGCCCGGTGTGGCTGACACCACTAAAAGTGTCTCAGGTTTATTTGAAATGGACAACATTTTAAGTAAAAATAACAACTAGATTATGGAAAACTGACCAAACGCATTTGGATTGTGTTTATACTTTAGAACAAATATTCATGGGTCATATGTGACTTGTATGAGTCAAACCCCCCTCAATCCAAGGTACGGTGTTTCCATCACAACTCAAAGTTTCTTTCTTTTGTTTAAAATGGACATAATTTTAAGTGAAAACAACAACTGACATATGGAAAAATGAACAAACGCATTTGGAATGTGTTGATTCCTTAGGAAAACGATGCATGAGTCATATGTTATGTTTATGAGTAAACCACATCTCAATCCAAGACGCGGTGTGGCTGGCACCACTCAAAGTGTCTCTCTTTAGTTTAAAATGGACTTCATGTTAAGTGAAAACAACAACTGACATACATAAAATTGACCAAACGCATTTCGATTCTATTAAAAATTTAGGACAATGATCCATGGGTCATATGTGACGTCTAAGAGTCACATTCACTTCAATCCGAGTCACAGTTTGGCTGGCACCACCCAAAGTATCTCTTATGTTTAAAATGGACAACATTTTAAGTACATACAGAAAACCGACCAAACAGATTCTGATTATGTTGATAGTTTAGAACAAAGATCCGTGGGTCATATGTGACGTTTATGAGTAAACCCCGCCTCAATATGAGATCTGGTGTGGCTGGCACCACTAAAAGTTTCTCTCTTTTGTTTCAAAAGGACATCATTTTAATTGAAAACACCAACTGACATACGGAAAACAGACCAAATGCATTCAGATTCCATTGAAACTTTAGGGAAACGACCCATGAGTCATATTTGATGTTTTCGAGTTAATCCAACCTCAATCCAAGGCACGGTGTGGACAGAACCACTTGAACTGTCTCTCTATAGTTTAAAATGGACAACATTTTAAGTGAAAAAAACAACTGACATACAGAAAACCAACCAAACGCATTCAGATTCTGTTGAAACTTTAGAAAAAAGTTACATGAGTCATTTTTGATGTTAAAAGTCAACACCGGCTCAATTCGAGGCTCGGTGTGGCTGGAACCACTCAAAATGTCTCAGGTTTATTTGAAATGGACAACATTTTGAGTGAAAACAAAAACTGACATACAAAAAACTGACCAAACGCTTTCGGATTCTATTGAAAATTTTGGACAACGATCCATGGGTCATATGTGACGTGTAAGTGTCAAATTAGCCTCAATCTGAGGTGCAGAGCATCCATCACCACTCGAAGTGTCTCTCTATAGTTTAAAATGGACTTCATTTTAATTGAAAACAACAACAGACATACGATAAACCGGACAAAGAAATTCAGATTCTGTTGAAACTTTAGGAAAATGATCCATGGGTCATATGTTATGTGTACGAGTCAATATCACCTCAATTTGAGTAGCAGTGTGGCTGAGATCACTCTAAGTGTCTCTATTTTGTTTAAAATGGACAACATTTTAAGTACATACAGAAAACCGACCAAACAGATTCTGATTGGGTTGATAATTTAGCACAACGATCCATGTGTCATATATAATGTGAAAGAGTCAACCTCACCTCAATACAAGGAACAGTGTGGCTGGTATCACTCCAAATGTATGTATTCTGTTTAAAATGGACATCATTTCTAGAAAAAACACATTTAAATGTGTATGTTTAAATGAATTATGTATGTTTATAATTAAGTTATGAAATATGATTTAATTCTGGATGTGTATAGTTACAGATGAATTATATGTTAAATGTGTATTAATTTGTTCTATATATGTATGTGTTAGTTGGTTATTGCAGGTACATTAATTGGAGAGGAGATCGGAGAATTATCTGAATAGATGGACACCCTGCCAGTGCTGTGCAAATTGCAGGCTGCTGTGCAATTTTCACAGCATAACCTATGCCAACAGTTTTAAACTGTTGGCATAGGGTTCATTGAAACATTTTTACCAACGGTTCAAAGGGAACCTTTGGTAAAAATACATTCCCAACGGTTTCTAAAACCATTGGGAACCATGGGTAAAATTTTGGTTTTGCCAATGATTCATGGGAAACTGTTGGAAAAAACCTTTCCCAACGGTTCCCAAAACTATTGGGATAGGCTAATTTTTTCTAACCTATTAGAACAGTTCTATGTAAACCATTGGGAAAATCTATCCCAACAGCTTACTTACCAACGGTTCACAGAACCATTCGTATAAGGTATACCAATGGTTCTGTGGCCTTTCCCAACGGTTTAGAACCATTAATAAATCATCTTTTTCCAGTAGTGAGGATAATAGTATCCAGACCATTTGTATTCAGAAAATATCATGCTTGGAATGAGATTAAAATAAAGAAGTAGGAATGAATGTAAAGTTACAATACTTTCCAATTGAATTCAGATTATGCTAAAGTTGATCCTCAATGATTTCAAAGTCATGAAGGTAGTCATGATAAAAGCGCATGTTGGTGAATGAAGTGTGTGTCCTCATGTGGGTAAAGAGAAAAGTAAAGACAAGGAGACTAATGAATGAATTGTCAAAGTGGGAGCCTTTCATTTAAAATAATTAATTTATCTCAATTGTAGAAGTGAATTTCTTCAAACACATTCAATTGTTATGGTGTCAAGCATTGTTTTTAAGAAATCAGAATGAGAGAATTGGATTCAGACCCATGTATTTCTCATCAATTTTAATTGTATTGACATTTAAAATGGGAGTATGTAAAATAAAAGATGAATTTTGTAGAATATTCGAGAAGAATCAAGAAGCATTGACAAATTCATAATTGCTATGAGATTTCAGGATAAATTCAGATTTGGGTGAATTTAATTGAAAGGGAAATTGTTTTGGGATTCACACCTAAACATGTTTTTGGTCACCTATAAATGGCATGAAGTACATTTTACTTGTTGACTTGCAGTGTTCACATCAGAAGAAAGAGAATCTCCAAATTTCTAGAGATAAGAAGAGTTCAATTTCATTTGGATTGAAAATTGTCTTGGGTGGTGCTGATCATTCATATTATATTCATCATGACAATTTTTTTCAGAAATTGAAGTAGTGCTGATTCTACTATATTGTTTAATATCTGAAAATAAGACTGGGAGCTTTGTTTTGAAAGAATTGGAATGGGAGCTTTGTTTTAAAAGAATGAGAATGGGAGCTTTGTTTTGAAAGAATCGGAATGGGAGCTTTGTATTTAAAGAATCAGACTGGGAGATTTGTTTTGAATGAATCTTACTCAGAGGAATCAGAATCAGTGTTTCATAACAAATTTCAGGTAGTTATTACCTTTCTTCCGGGTAAGGAATTGATGAATTGTATTACAATTTGAATACATTTGTTGAATTTAAAAGAAGCATAGGTAACATGAGTTGTTACAAAACTATTTTATTACCTTATTGTGCTAAGAGGATGCAGGCGCACTAGTGGGATTGTTTCATAGTGCTACACCTGTGTAAGGGTACTTCCTACTCATTGTAATCTAATTATTTTTTTCTAAGTGGATTTTATGGTATTGAATCATTTAAAAACCATACCCTGGATATAACTATTCTTATTGAATAGCGAACCTTGTAAATCTTCATGTTCCTATGGATGTGTGTTGATTTTTTTTTTCAGCAGGGAATTAAAATATATTATAGGAGGTGAAGGTTGTTTTAATTGAAAAGAAACATAAAAGAAAAATAGTATCACTGATTCGCCCCCACCCCCTCTCAGTGATACATTACTTCGACTGGGCACTTTCAATTGGTATCAGAGGAAGGTTCCCTTTTCTATTCTTTGCTAATAGAGAACATAGACTATGTGAACATTACAGGTATTCCAATATTTGATAGAAAGAACTATCATATATGGAAAGATATAATGCTTCCATATCTTATATATATCAGCTATGATGTTCTTAAATCTGTAATAGTTGGGTTTCCTCCCATTGATGATAAAACTCCACTTACTGTTGTTGATAAGAGAAATCTTCAGAATGATGGAATAAAAAATGATACTATATTTTCATCACATTCAGAAAGTGAATTATTGAGAGAAAAATGTGTTTCCACAACCAAAGGTATATGGTATAAATTAAAAAACATATATGAGGGAAATATAAAAGTGAAGAAGGAAAAGTTAAAAATTTAGAGATTGAAGTATGAAGATCTATAGATGGATGAGCATAAATCTATTGGGGACTTCTTTACCAGGTTAAATGATATTGTAAGTACTATCTTATTTCATGGTGAAAATATGGATTATTCTACTATGGTTGAACAGATCTTAAGGATCCCGCCTGTCAAATTTGATCAAAAAGTTTCTTCATTAGAAGACAGAGATCCTGAAACATTATCTCTTGATGATTTACATAGCACTCTTATCACTTACGAAATAAGAAGAGAGAATTCTATGAAGATAAAAAAAGGTTGATAGAGAAATTTCTTTCAAGGCTTCCAAGAAAGAAAATAAGATTCTTGAAGAAGAATAAGATGGAGATTCTTACTCCGAAAATGAGGTATATAAAAATCTTAATTCAATGTTGTCCTTATTTTCTAAGAATTTGAAAAGAGGTACATAAAGGTATAAAGTGAAACTTACCTTAATGTTTTTTGGATGTGGAGCCATTGGTAATTTTGTTTCCAATTTTCCTCAAATAGAAAATTAAGAAGAAAGTGATGAATAATAAAGTAAAGATGAAGAAAGAAGGCCAAGAAGATCTTAGAAGAAAAAGTGTGATAAAGAAAGATTCTATTCCAAGAAGGAAGATAAGAGTTTCTCCAAATACAAAAGGAGAAGATTTTTTTCTAAGGAAGACAATAGTGAGGATGTTTCAAATGATGGTGAAGACAATACCTTCATTGCAATAGTCAATGAAGAATGTTCTTCCAGTAATGAAAGTAGTTGTGATGAAGAAGAAGAAGAAAGTGAAGATGAATCTGAAAATTCCATTGAGCATGTTGGGGAAAATACTTTTATTACAACAATTAATGATGATGAATTTAGAAGCAGCAGTTTTGAGGAAGAATAAACCCAGCTTGAAATACATTTGAAAGAAGAGTTGAAAGAATGGCTGAGAAATATCAGAAGACTTGAAAGGAAAAACAAAAAAAGGAAGAAGATGAATGCTCAAGCAACCAAGAATGTTTTTCTAGTGAGAAAGAAAAGATGTCTAAAGGTACTGATTATTGGAATAAGTATTTTGAAGATGAAAATAATAGTAATGTGCATTTGGAAGAGAAGCTAAAGGAAAATGAAGAAGAGTTGGAACCTATCCAAAAAAACTCTCTAAAGATGAAAAATAAAAGTCTCAGTTTCAAAAACTCTATCACTGAAGTTGGTGAATGTTCTCATAATGAGAAACCTGATAAGGCTCAACAAGAGTTACCTTCAAAGGGTGAGATGAAGAATGGAATTGTTTCTGAAAAGAAGAAATATGGGAATTCTATGTATGTGGCTAATATCAACAAGGTTGTAAAATTTTTGAAACATTATGAATCTGGAAATGTTTCCAATAGTTCTAGTTCTGATTATTCAGAAAAGAAAATTAAAAATCCAATAGATAAGAGAAAGGTTGGTGGATTGGAAAAGAAAGACAAAAAGGTGGCTGAGAAACACATTCGAAATTATACATAGTATCGAAGTCTCAGAGGCAAATACACTTTTTATGGATATTGTTGGTATTGTGGTGGATTTTGACATACAAAGAATATGCGTTGGTTCAACCAACAACACTATTATTATTCCATAGGTTATGGAAGGCATGGATTGAGGGGGAGTCAATTGTCTCAAAATAAGAAGCCTGAGAAGGTTGTGTTGAATAAATCTAGGAAGAATTAAGTAAAGATTGAAAATAGGTTCCAACCATTGTAAAATATTTGTGAAAGATATGAGAAATCTTTAAACATTGTGAAAGGATGTCTTGTTTTGTTACCGGCACAACAAAAGATTCTTGACAATTATCAGAATTTGGATGTTTTGAAAGTCAAGAAAGACAGATCTGATAAATTTCAAAATAAAGAGTGCTTAGTAGTTTGGCTAGAACACATTGACCTGACTAGAAAATTGGAGGAATAACAAAATAAAGTGAAAGAAGAAAGGAAGAAGAAGACTTCTGAAGATATGAGAAATGGTGAAAAAAATGCACCCATAAATAGTGAAGATAAAAAAGAGGGTCATGATTTCTGAGGCAATTCAACTATCTTTCTAGAGAAAAAGATTGGAATGGGAAACATGGAACAAACTAATTGTAATATGGATGTTCCTAAATATAAAGAAAAGTTGAAATCCTTATCAAAAGATTCAACATATAAGAAGAAAGATGTTACAAAACTCGATAAGGATGAATAGAAAGAAGAAATCACATCCAATGAAAAATCAAAAAATAAAAATAAAAAGGCATTACTGATAAAGGACTCTTAGTCTGATTGTTATTTCTAACAAACAATCGAGGTTTCTCTTTATTCCCAATATCTTTTTATACTTGTACTAACACGAAAGGAATTGAAGGAGTGTAAATAATTAAAATGGAATTGATGAGTATCTTACTTTTCTTTCAAAAGAAAGTAATGAGGATGTTGAAAAATTTTGTTTTGAAAAGTTGTATTTTTATACATCTGAACATTCAGATGTGTTTTTTGAGATGGGTACAGATTACTTTTGTCTTAGAAAAGTTCCTTATAAATTTCTCCAATCATGAGAATTCTGAAATAATTATGGAAACGGTATTACATGAAAGTTGTGTTAAGGAAAACATTGATCACCTTGATTATACACTCTTGTTTTCTACACCGGGTTCACCCTCGTAGACTTAGAGTTGTTTAGTTAATGGTTCTTTGTTAAGAAAATCATGTGATATCCTTGTTAAAGAAAAGTCCTAACCTCTGGAAATAGAGATCATTTATGAATAAGGGATAAATTTATCATGATGTCCCCTTTGAATTTGGTTGTCAATAAGTGGGAGAGATAAGAGAAATGGGAGAAAAAAGGGGGAGTAAGAAACAAAATAATACCACTTTTGGTTTTCATGTGGTTGAAGTGGGTATTGAAAACAAATACAAAGGGAGATATTATTAGGAATAAGTTGTGTTTTGGTTGTATTTTTTGTCAATCAATTATTATGATGAAGAAATAAAGTATGTTGAGAAAGATGGTGAATGGGAATTCATATTGAAAGGGATTAAAAGAAAGAAGAAAGGTATTATGATTCGTTTTGTTTTCAGAAAAAATTGTATTGGTTTTAAAAAAATCATATTGAGGATTTTTTTGAAAAGAATCAGATAAATGTTGTTTTGAAAGGAATTAGATCCATGTTTTGAAGAACAATCGGATCCATGTTTTGAATAGAATCATATCCATGTTTTTCAAAGAAATAAGAATCACTATGAAAGTCCATTGTAATGAGAAGAAGAGGATTTGAAAGTGAAAACATCTTACTAGAAGTATATGGTCGTCAGATTAACTCTGAATACAAAGAGAAACAGGTTTTTTTTCTATAGAATCAGAGTAATTATGACTATGATTGAATCAACTATGATGATGATTTTCTGTTTTTTATTTCATATAAATCATTAGTTGTATTGATAACTTGTGATTCAAGCCTGATATGAGGAAAGGGGAGTAAAAGAGATGATACTAATTAGAAAATAATTGTTTTCAGATTTTTTTTCAAAACAATCAGAAAATAATTTATACTAATTGTTTTTAAAAACAACCAAAAAAATCATATCTAGATTGAAGAGGTGGTGCTGATTGTGTTTCAAAATAATAAAAGTGGTACCAATGGAAAGGTGGTGCTGATGAAAGTGGTACCAATGGAAAAGTTATGCCGATAAAAAGTGGTGTTGATGAAATGTGGTGCCGATGGAAGAGGTGATGCTGATGGAAGATGAGACACTGATTATTTTTTTAAAACAATCGTATTTTGGTAAAAGAAAAGGAAAGAGATGGTTTCAATTGAGATTGAATCACATTTATACTGTTTTGTATTATATCTGGGAAGATCATCCTTATCATATTTTTTTTCATTGTATCTGGGTGGATCATCCTAATTAGATTCTATTGTATCCTATCCAGCAATCATAACCAATAATTGTAAACAAAAATCAAAAACAGGATGATTGTATCCAAAAATGATCATATCTAGAATGATCGTATCTAGTATGATGGTATCCATACTGATCATATCTTGCATGATCGTAACGAGAATGATCACAACCAGAATGATCATAACCAGATATGATCGTATTCAAGATAATAGTATCCAAACCATTTTTATTCAGAAAAGATCATGCTTGGGATGAGATATAAATAATGAAGCAGGAATGCATGGAAAGTTACAATACATTCCAATTGAATTCAGACGATGCTAAAGCTGATCCTCAAAGATTTCAAAGTCATGAAGGTAGTCATGATACAGGAACATATTGGTGAATAGAGTGTGTTTCCTCATGTGGGTAAAGAGAAAAGTAAAGAGAAGGATACTGATGAATGAATTGTGAAAGGGGTATATTTTCATTTAAAAGAATGATTACATCTCAAGTGTAGAAGTGAATTTCTTCAAACACATTCAATTTGTATGGTATCATGAATTTTTTTAAAGAAATTAGAATGGGAGAATTGGATTCAGACCCATTTATTTCTCATCAATTGTAATTGTATTGACATTTAAAATGGGAGTCTAGAAAAGAAGATATGATTTTTTTAGAAGGTTCGAGAAGAATCAATAAGTGTTAATGAAGTCATAATTGCTCTGATATTTCAAAAGAAATTCATATTTGGGTGAGTTAAAGTGAGTAGGAAAGTGTTTTGGGATTCCTGCCTAAACATGTTTTGGGTCACCTATAAAAGGCCTGAAGTACATTGTACTTGTTGACTTGCACTGTTCACATGAAAAGAGAGAGAAGCTCCAGATTTCTAGAGAGAAGAAGAGTTCAATTCCTTTCATATTAACAATTGTCTTAGGTGGTGCCGATTCATTCATATTCTATTCGGCATGAAAATTTTATTCAGGAATTGAGGTGGTGTTGATTCTACTCTATTGTTTTCTATCTAAAAATAGAACTATGAGATTTTTTTTGAAAGAGTTGGAATGGGAATTTTTTTTGAAAGATTCGGAATGAGAGTTTTGTTTTGAATGAATCGGAATAAGAGATTTTTATTGAAAGAATTGGATTGGGAGCTTTGTTTTGAAAGAATCGTACTCAAAGGAATAAGACTTAGTGTTTTATAACAAAGTCCAGGTAGTTCTTACCTTTCTTTTGGGTAAGGAATTGATGAATTTTATTATAATTTGAATACATTTTTTGAATTGAAAAGAAGCACAGGTAACATGAGTTGTTACAAAACAATTGTATTACCCTATTGTGCTAAGAGTGTGCACACACACTAGTGGGATTGTTTCATAGTGCTACATGAGTTTAAGAGTACATCCTACTCATTGTAATCCAAGGATTTTGTTCTTAGTGGATTGTATGGTATTGGGTAATTTCCAAACCATAAAAAGGACATAACTATTCTTATTGAATAGTGAACCTTGTAAATATTTGTGTTCTTATGGATGTGTGTTGAGTTTGTTTTCAACAGGGAATTGAAATCTCTAATAGGAGGTGAATGTTGTTTCAATTGAAAAGAAACATTAAAGAAAAAGAGTGTCACTAATTAATGCCCCCCCCTCTCAGTGATACATTACTCTGATAGGGAACTTTCATTTTTAAATTCTTTATGGGATACATATCATCATGTTTATGGATTTTGGAGTTTAAAAAAAAAAATCCTATAATGACATTAATGATTTATATTTTGAAAGTAACTAAGTGTTAAGTTAAATTGAGACACAAAGAAGCTAGAAATGGAAGTTTTGGAGTTGCACATGGTTTATTTGCATAATTTATATACCATTAATGTCAAAATAAAAGTTTATATGACTCTACATGACTTGTTTATAGGGTTTGATGAAGTATGTTGACAAATTGAGTCTTCATTAAAAGTTTATTTTATTTCATGATTTCCCCTCTATAACACCGAAGCTTAAATTATGGTAAGAAAAAAAATAATATTTTAATAAAAATATAATAAAATTAGAACATTAATATTTCATAGCACACAAAATTCTAATTTTATAGGACGAATATCAATTTTAAACTTTCTAGGTTAAAATATGCAAAGAATGAATTTTTCAATTTTTCCTAAGAAATAATATTTTATGAATAAGTGAAAAGGTAATATTTATCTATTCCTTATTTTATTTATAATAATTTTTCATAATATATAGAACTAATAATTTATTTACTATAAATTTTATATAAATAATGATAAGATCATTTGGTAGTGAAAAGGGATATTTTTTAGAAAACCATTTTTAATAAAAGTCATAATGTCTTTCCATTTTTATTAACTAAAATAATATTTAATGATGAATGATTTAAATGAAATTTATAAATTATATATATAAATATATGAATTTAAATCCATATATTGGTTATTACTAGTTATAGAGATAATGTATTAACATATTATGCAGGAAAAATGAATTTCTTGAAAAATTGTTTTTAACACAGTTTGCAGGTTTATTTTTTAAATTAAATTATACTACTTATTTTAATTTAATTGGATAAAACATAGTACATATTTTTAATCACAATAATTAATATTATTTAATAAGTTCAACTTAATTTTTTTATAATTAATAGTAAAAACAGTAAAAAATTAATTACTATTGTTTAATTGTATTTAGGACTTACCCATATCCCCTTCTAAAATGTTCCATTTTGGAACCATATTTCTAAGAAAGTGACCTAAAATTAATAAAAAACATTGAAAAATAAAAGGTGTGCCACTCACCTAAATTATAAAAGGGATCCTCCTCCTATAACTTCTTTACAACTCTCAATCTATTTAGCATGGCCAAACCCTGAAAAATATCTCTATAACTTTTTTATAATCATTTTAGTGGTGTTTTTCTTCCCAAAAAACAAACCCTAGAGCCCTTAATAAGATATACAAAGGAGTTTTTTTAATTGAAGGCAATCACTTCCACCAAGCTCTTTCTTTTTTTACTTCTTCTATTACCACCAATAGTTATGTCATAAAAATTACAATAAAATAACAAAAACATATCCTATATAATGAAATGTTAATATGTTTGTGGCATTATATTTATCCATATCCTTATCCATTAAATGAGAAACTATACTTTCACTCATATGTACATCAAACTACTATCTCATGAAACAATGTAATTTGTTTTCCATCATCTACTCACATGGATAATAGTAATGATGTAAATAATGAATATATATGATAATTATGACATAATATATATTCTGGAAAATTAATATATAATCCACTTCCCTTTCCCTTTCACCCATTATGGAAATTATAATGTCGCTCGTGCATATGTATGGCTTACCATCTCCATGAATCGATGTGATTCATTTTGCATATCAAAATTTAAAGAATGATTCTAAAAATGAATCTAATGAATCAATATGATATTTATAATATTAATATCATTCTATATAATATATAACTATATTATATGCTATTGAAGTAAAAATTTCATGACAAAACATGCATGGGAAAACAAGGCAGTTAACACCCAAAATAATAGTAATAATGAAATATTGTTAACGAACGAGTGATAATAATTTATAAGACGATCATATATGATATTATAAACATTAATATGCTTCTATTATAAATTAATAATATATTTATAACCATTATAAATGAGGTTAAATCATGTTCAATTAAAGGAAAGTGTGGTGTAAGGGATTTCATCTCAATTTCCACTCTATTGAGACATATTTGATGTTATACACATATTTAATTTTAGGTGATGTATATACCGTCTCATTGATATATATATAATATGTATACCTATTTATTAATGATGATTAATGTTTCAATTTAATTTTATTCTTTTAAGGGGTTATGATTTTAATGTTACTAATGTGGTAAGGATTTATTTTATATTCTCATTTTTTTGGGATTTACAAAATTTTCATTGAAGGAATCTTATAATACATAATTATTAAAATAAATATATTTAATTATCCTATATATATATATAATTATTTTACACATTTTATTCTAAATTTTTCTCTATTTGGAACTTGAATCAATAAAATAAATGTTTAAAATAAAACCTGATTTTATTTTTATTTTAATTGGATATATTTTTCTTCTATGTCCATATTTTTCAAAATTATATTACAAGAATATTTTTTATTAATAAAATTATTTATTAAGGATAATTTAATTTGTACATGAATTTATAAGAGGTATGAAAGGAATATTTCTAATTTTTATGGGGGTTTTGTTTTTGGCTTTCTTTAAAAAAAAAGTGAAATAGAATATTTTTTATATATGTGGAATTAATATAATTTCCCACCATTATAAGAATTTTAAAATATTTAACTTATTATAAAAGTTTTAAATGGTTTTAAAAAGAAAAATATTAAATGAATGATTATTTTAATATTTTTATTCTATTTTTTTATTTCTCCCAAGGATATGATTTTATTTCAAAAGATATGTTTCTGATGAATCTATGATCATTTCTTATATATTATTAATTTTATGTGTATTTACTTTCTCATGAAAAATTAAATTTATTTTTATCATTGGAAATTACATTTCTCTTATATATCCAAATTAATTTATCATAGATATGATTATTTCCTAAACCATATACCATTTTAATATACGGTGTTTTACTTTGAATATTTTTTTATTGATTGGGTAAATATTGATATTTCATATTATTTAAATATGGATATTATTTTATTTGGTATTATATTAATTAATTAAATTGACCAGTAAATATATGAGTAATTAATTGGACATATATTGATGGGTGGGGCCTAAAATTTTATAGCCCCTCAATGCATCGACAAGTCTCATAAGACAAATCAGCTGGCCAAATTAAATGGGTTTTGGGTGTTTACCTATGCATTGATAAACTGTCTTAGCACAAGGCATTGAAAGTTTAGATATGATGATGTATGATATGATGACATCCAATATTAATAATTTAATTCATTGATAATTTAGTTATTAATATCCATGATATTTTTGCATTAATATTATCCATGGATGAATTTTATGCTCAAGTTATTGATTAAATGGAATGTGTTTTAAATTGTTTAACTTTCCATACTAATTATAAGTTATTTAATCATGATAGTTTCTAATACATGTACTCCTTACACATAATATTATTTCACCCTTAAATTGTTTCATTTCCCCAGTATATAAATAATAATTCTTTCAATAAGTTTAATGATGTATTTTTTCCATTATAATGACTTGTATTTTATTCACAATGTAAAATGGGTATCATCTATGAATCTATCTCCCCAAGACTAAAAAACTTATTGGTCATTCTAGATTAAAACCCTTTTATCTATGTAAATGTAATAAATTTTACACTGACTTTGGGTGACTGGAGTTGGGGTTGTTATAGTTGGCATTGGATGAAGTTTTATAAAGACCTTGGGTGATAGGTTTAGGAAAAAAATATTTGGGAACATAAACCAATAAAATAATTTGAGGATATGTATAATTGTAGGATAACATAATAAAATTTTTGTTAAGGCAAATATTATGTGGTTTTTTTAGAAATAAATCCATTTCTTTACACTACAAGTGGATGTGGTTTTGCAACATACACATCTCAGGGTATTAATCAATAAAATATTTGGTTGAGAATATCACGACTCTAATTATAGTGAACGGTGTATGTTCCCTTACTGTACACTTGTTTTGATGCTCAAAGTTTATATTCTTGGGTTAATTCACATTTTATTGATAAACTATTATGAAATATTTTAAAATATTTTTATGATTTAAAGATATCCCTAAAGAAAATAAGTTTTCGATTCTAATATTAACAATGCATAAATTTTCAATTTATGGTAAGTGTTACATTGTATTTAGAAATATATATTACGATTAAAATTAATAATGTTATAAACTAATTCAGTATATGAAATTTTTTAGAAATAGAACCTAGAAGAAATAATTTTATCAATACTGGTGGCCAATGTAGAAATTTACCGTTTGGGAAAACCAATACAAATTGTTTGGAGATGAGAAAATCATGACCATATCAGGGAAACTGGCCTAGGTTATGACTAATAACCTTTAAAATATGTTGGATCACAATGTTCTATAACATGATACACCTATATTCGATAATTTCATGTGACGAAAGTCCCCATAATTTAGTATAACTGCCAATAAAGTGGAAGCTGAGCAATGAATTAAGTACCTTGAAAATATATTTCTATACTTGGGATGTAATAAAAGGGAAAAAGAAATACTCCCATTATATATTCTCAAAGGAAAAATTTATTAATGGTGTTCACTAATCTAGAATATTAGGGATGAAGTGGAAATATAACACATAGACTGGAGTGATTTTAAAGAAACATTCTTCAAAAAATATTCCCCACATGAGAAATAAATATATTTTAAGAGGAATTTATTTAGGTGTTCAATATATTAAATATGAAATATGAAATGAAATATTTACCATTTCTTTGAAGGTCATAAGCTATGTCTCCAAAGGGAACCAGTTTCTCAAACTTTTTCATCATACGATTAAATAGTCTAATGCTCCATCAAAATAGAGAAGTAATTTTGTAGATTCTATATAGTCAAGAGAAATAAATAGAATAAGAGGTTAGATAAACACCAAAGAAAAGGGAACTTGTAAAAAAATAATAAAAAAATAAATTAATTTTGATATTGTAAAAATTTTGGAAAGAAACATCCTAGAAAATGAGTGAAGGTCATGTGAGTATGTTACAAGTGTGGCGATAAGGGTCATCCAACTCATGAATGTAAGGGAAATAAAGAGACCAATGATATCCAATGCTTCAAATATAATTAAATTAGGAATTAATCAAACCAATATACCAGGCATCTAGATAAATTACCACAGAAGTGGCTGACGGGAGAATTCCATGCTTATGCAATCACTACTATTGAGGTTGAAGTTCCTAAAGATGTGGTGGCATGTACTTTAATCATATCTTCAAATTTAGCTAATGATTTATTTGATTATTTATCCTTGTACTCTTTCATATATTCTCTGTTTTCAAATAAAATTAGATATTTACCTAGTACCTTAAAATGGGATTTTTAGTCATAATTCCTAGTTTAAATCTCACTATAATAAGGATGTGTCATAAAATTCTCATTATGAAACATAAATGTACTCTATTAATTGTGGTTATTTTTATACCTAAGGTTGAATATGATAAAATAAATGGTATGAACTAGATTTAAAAATATGATGTAAAAATTTATTTCAAATATATGGAAATTATAATTCATGAATATGTGGATTTCATTATATTTAGATGGGATAATTCATCATATGAGTCATGTCTAAGTTCACCACCAGTAGCTCTTCTGAATGAGATTTTTGGGTAATAAGAGAAAATAAAATATATGGATGAAAATTTTAGTCTTCTAATTGAGGATATACTTATTATACAGGAATATATCAATTTATTTACTAAGGAATTACATGGACATCCACCAAATCATGAAGATGTGTTTTCCATTGTTTATATCCCTAATACAGGACCTATATCAAAAAATCCTTATAGAATAACCATTGTGGAATTTGTGGGGTTTAAGAAACAAATAGAGGAGTTGTGTGGTAAGGGATTTGTACACCCTAGTGTTTCACCTTGGTATTCCCTTATTCTTTTTATTAAGAAGAAAGATGGATACATGAGGTTGTGCATTGATTATAAGGAAATCAATGCCATTATGAAAAATAACACGTATCTTATAGCTTGTATTAATGAATTTTTAAATCAAATTCATGGAGCTTAATATTTTTCAAAGATTGAAATTTGTTCTAGGTATCATAAATTATGATAAAATAAGAAACATATTCTAAATACAACATTTAGAACAAGGTATGGACATTACATGTTTACACTAATTCCATTTGGATTAACTAATTCATCCTCCGTTTTTATGGTTCTAATGAATAGAGTATTCAAGGAATATCTTGATGATTTTTTTTGGTATTTATTGATGATATCTTGATGCATTATAAAAGCTAAGAGGACCATGAGAATCAATTTTGGATCATTCTTGAGACTCTTAGAAGAAAATAGTTATATGGAAAATTTATAAAGTGTGAATTATAGATTAAAAAATTTTCTTTTCAAGAACATTTTGTCTCTAAGTATGGAATGTAATTTGATCATGTCAATAAAAAGTTAGTCAAAGTATGGCCTACACCAACGAACATAACCAAGGTATTTAGTTTCCTTGGTTTGGTAGGTTACTATTGGTGGTTTGTCTAAAAGTTTTCTATGTTTTCTAACCCATTAAAAAAGGTTACATAGAAATGGGTTAAATTCATATGAAAAAAGGAATGTGAATATTTTTTTAAAGAATTGAAGAGGATACTGTTTAGTGCACTAATTTTGACTCTACTATAAAAAAATAATGGATTTGTGATATATATTGATGCATAAAAGAAGGGTCTTGGTTGTTTCCTTATGTATAATGTTAAAGTTATTGAAAATGAATCAATGCAGCTAAAGGATCATGAATAGAACTATCCAAAATGTGATCTTGAGTTGGAATCTGTAATATTTACTTAGAATATATGGAAGCATAATCTCTATAGTGAAATATATGCGATATACATAGATAACGAGAGTCACAAATACATATTTTCATAAAAAGAGCTCAATATGAGAAAAATGAGATGGCTCAAGAAACTCAAGGATTATAATTTATCAATACAATACCACCCATGGAATATAAATAAAGTATCAGATTCATTGAGCAAGAAAGATCATGGAGTTCTGACCTAAATGTGGACTGACATAGATCTTATATTCATAGATCTAGTAAACATGGATATGGTAATTATTAAGAAATGGGAGACATAAAAACTTTTTGAAATGATTGTGAAACCATATTTATTGTAAAATATAAAATGTTATCAATTTCATGAAAAGAATTTTCAAAATTAAATTTAATCCATAAATGATGATAAATTGGCATACTTTGTATATGAAGGTGGAATTTTTAAATTTGGAAATTTTATATGTTTTACATCTATACCTCATCTAAAAAGGGAATCATTAGACGATGTTGATAGATTGAATTTATTAATACATCCTTTTAGAATAAAGATGTATAGGTATTTGAAGGAACATTTTTAAGGGGATAATATAAAGTGGGAAATTTCTGATTATGTATCAAGATGCTTGGTTTATAAATAGGTGAAGGTTGAGAGATAGAATCATAGAGGATTCATGTTACCTATATTTATTTTAATTTTAAATTAGGATGGAATTACTATAGAATTTGTCACTAGATTACCAAATAATCCTAGAAATAATAATAAAATATGGTTTATTATTGATCATCTAACCAAATCTACACATTCACTTTATATAAGAGAAAATTTACCTCCTAAACACCTTACATGGATATATATTAATGATGTTTTAATACCTCATGGTGCTCCTATTTTGATTGTGTCTAATTTTGTTCCAAACTTTACAACAAAATTATGGAAAACTATTCAAAAATATTTGGATACTGATCTTAATTTGAGCACCGCTTTTACCCTCAATCCGATGGACAACCCGAAAGGACTATAAAACATTAGAAGAAATGTTGAGATCATGATCACTTGAATTTAAAGGCACATGGGACCATTATTTATCTTTTTTAGAGTTTTCCTATAATAATAGTTTCCATCCAAGTTTTCTAATGGTGTTGTGTGAAGCATTATATGGAAAGAGATGTTGTACTCCAACCTATTGGGATGAAGTTGGTGAAAGGAAGCTTATAGAACCATAACTTGTTAATGAGATAATAAAAAAGGTAAAGAATATTTAGACCCATATTAAATTATCTCAAAGAAGAAAAAATATTTATGATAGTAACTGAAGGAAATATTTGTAATTTTAAGTGGGAGATCACATTTTCTTGAAAGTAACCCAGTAGAAGGGTGATAAAAGGTTTGGTAAGAAATAGAAACTGAGCCCAAAGTATATCTTACATTTTGAAATTTGGGAAAGAATTAAATATTTGGATTTCCATTTATAAATTCCATAAATCCTATCTAAAGTTCATTATGTCACTACCATAAAATGAACCTATACCCATGGTTTTAAAATGTTGGTATAGCCCCCAAAACTATGGGTATAGCCTATACCCATGGTTTTGGGAACCGTGGACAGTTAAGGCATCTCAATAGACCTATACCCATGGTTTTTATAAAACT
The DNA here is from genome assembly GCA_963277665.1 of Viscum album. Lineage (NCBI taxonomy): Eukaryota > Viridiplantae > Streptophyta > Magnoliopsida > Santalales > Viscaceae > Viscum > Viscum album. The sequence continues at coordinate 1,265,800,492 of OY728143.1, read as the reverse complement.
ATGGCTATAGATTACATGAATATTTATATACCCATAGTTTTATTGAACCAAGGGTACCCATGGTTTTCAAACTGTGGGTATATGTATTTCACTCAGAAAACCTATACCCATGGTTTTACAAATAATCGGTATAGGCTGCTACCTATATTTAGAAACATCCCAACCACCTAATTCCCCAAACACATAAACTTGTAAATCAAAGAAAAAAACAATATAAATTAAATCCATTATCTATTTTAAACATTTATCATCCAACTAACAAGTTTTAATAATTTTCAATCCATATAAAACACTAAAATATACATATACATCAATAAAACAAATCAATTTAAGTCATTACAAAACTTCAAAAGTATCCTTCTTAATAATTCAAAAATGAAGGGGATAAATATCTCTATCATCACAAAAATCCTCATCATGTACTACATTAGTAACAACATCATCATTAGAAGTATCATTATCATTAGTAACATCATCACCAACAACATCATCTAGAGAAACAACATTATCAACAACATCATCTCCACCACCTTCAGATTGATCACCACTAGGATCATCATTAAAGAACTCAGGGAATCCTTTAAAGAACACATAGATTCTATATATTAACAAATAGTATAAGAAAACTCTAATGGAACTGATTTAATGTTTACCAACATAACTTTCAGGAATTGTTTGGTGGTCATCTTACTTCTTTCACACTGCTATTTACATCTTTCATGCTCTTCTAAAACTATTTTTTTTAATTCAGCTGCTTCTGTATGAGTGTTTTTTAGCTCTATGGTCTAATATACTTGAGAGGAGCTCAATGAGGACCAATAACTGCAGGGGATGATGTTTTTCCCTGGTTGACATCGGACTCTCCCTTGGTGCTCCTTACCTAAAACCTGACTCAAATGATCATTCGGCCTAATGTTGTCATCTTTCTTATCATCAAGGGATACTAGAGCAGTCTGTTGAAAATAAAAATGAGATATTTAATTATAAATTTCCTATAAATATTTGAAATGAAAATAAAAAAAAACTTACAAACTTTTCATTTATTTTATCATTTGCTACACTTTCATATTTTTTCTTCTTACTTGAACAAAATTATTTAGCTCGAGGTATATGACCTTTAATTACCAATATAGCTTTCTGCAAATGAAATTGATTACTATAAACATATTAACAATGTAAAAATTTTCAAATATTGAATAATAATAAATTAGAATTACTTTAAAATAAATGAAAAATTCATAAAAATAATTTTTTGTAAGCCCAAAACCCTCATATATAAATTTGAATCTACTTTGTGTATGAATGATAGCCATTTTGGGTAAAAGTAAACACTAAGTGTAAAATTGATACTAATGATAATCTTCCAACTAACTATACTAATTACCTTTAATAAAATGTTTCAAATGATAATGATGAATTTTAATGGATATTTAATAAAATTAAATAATCTGATCTTTAGGGCACTTGAAATATCATGATTATAAATGATGAAGTGAGATTACATTATAGTATAATTTAATATTGGTAGAAAATATAATATTTAATTTTATTTAATAAATAATGAGAATTATAAAATAGTTTTGTGTCATCTGGGATGGTTAATGGTTTATATAGAACTTATATTCCATAAAGCAATTATAAAGTTTTACACATGAGTCTAGCGCCATCCATTAATGTGAATGTTTTACACTATAATTTTAAACTATCTTGAAAGTTAATAGTATTTGGATGGTGTTTATTACCATCTAGGAATGTAAATTGTATACATTAATGTTTCTTCCATCTAGGAAGGTGTGAGGTGTATGTTGTTGAGTATTTTTCATCCAATAAGGAAAAAGGTTTACATTGGAGTTCTCTATCATCAAGAAAGGTGAATGGTTTATGAATGAATTTTTTTAACTAAGGAATAAGATTATGTTTGAGTTTTTTTATATCAAATAATTCAAAAGTTTATGTTATATATTTATTCCATCATGGAATTACAAATGTTTACACTGCATTTTTCATCAATCAATGAAGGTGAAATGAATATTTTTTATTTTTTTGTTGTAAATAAATTTGAAAAATTAATATTGTAATGGGATATTACATGGTGATGAGATTACACTAGGAGAGGTATTTATATATATATCCTAATTTAGGAAAATAAAATTTCATCCATTTTTGTGTCATGGTTTAGATCAATATGTCAACGATTGATAAAAATATTTAAAAAACAAGGCTTAAAAATTCTTACATATCAATATAGAATAACATGTAGTTTAAATCTATATGATCATGGAATGAAACCAATCATAAAAAATGAATCTCATAGTTTAAGTCAATGAAGGTTATCATTACTCATAATTTAATGTCATATTTAAATGATGATGGGATATGTAGTTATAATTTATGAAGGAAGGACCACTCAGTGTAGTTTAAGGTCATATGATATGGAAAATTATCATGCCATTAAATGTTATGTAACCATGAACATTTTCATACAATTTATATATGTGTAATGATTACTATTTTCATTCCTTTTATGGAAAATATATGGAAACTTTTGTGTTATATTTTAATTTCATACGATTAAGATCACTAGGTAAACAAATCTTTGAAATAGAAGGATTTCACGACTTAATCACATGAAGCTCTAGTCAGGAAAGATCTATGATTGATTTTAAGGTAGTATAAGGAGTTCTAGGAAAAATGGACTCTCAAAATCATGATAATATGAATCATACATGATCTATCCTAAAAGGAGAAACCATAACTATTTAAAGGTGTTAATGGGAACCCATGATCATTGAAATCTAGTTCAACATCTACGCCAAAAATCACAGGATTGGTGGAATTCCATAGGAAATTTAAAATGAAATATTCTTATTTTCAAGGGAGTGAAATATTATACATACACTAAGGACATAATGAGGAAGATTAGAACCATGGGTAACATCTTCTTTAAGAAAAAAAATCTTATTACAGGGTATGTGATTGAGTAATCTCAAATTATCTATTTAGTGGAACTAATGAAAAAACATAAATATTCATTCAATAATTATTTTAGGTAGAATTAAATTATCTCTAATTCTATAAGAATCTCATGGGATGAACTGGTGTATACCCCAATGGGGGGTACAGAATCAGTAATCCTTTGGAGGATATAGAATGGATTGAGAAAAACGATCCTCCCTTTCAGAGTAAATTGCGGTTCTACATGAGTATACACCAATTTGGAGTGGCCATGTAGCCATTATCTAAATTCCATATTAGGGGTTACTCAATTGAATCTTAATGTGGGTAAAAAATTAAGGGTAATGTGAAATAAACTCCTATCATAATTCCTTTTTGTCTCATGGTTTTACCTATAAAGTATGGAACATCCTAAAATGGTGTACATTATTCATGTAGGTAGACAGAGACATTGACTTCATATATGAATTCATAGACCACAAAAACATGAGATATCCTTATATATTTATATGAGAAATAATTGATTGATTTTATTATGGGATACATAGCCTCAATTGGTATAGGAAATACATATACCTACCCTATACCATGTGATTAATGTATGTTTGGATATTAAAAAAAAATACTTGTGTGCTAAAAACACTCAAAAATTAATCTTGGAATCAGTGTCTTGAGATCAAATATATTTTGTGTTTTTGAAACATTCCCAAACAACCCAAAAAAATAGATCCTTTTGGGGTGAAAATGGTGGAATTATAAGTAAAAATGAATCAATTTATATAATTTCCTCCACTTTTTCTAAACTCATATCTGGAATGAAAATTACATGTCACTAAATAGTAGTGAATTAGACTCATGAAGGAAACATAGAGTGTAAATCCTTGAAAAAAACACCTTTTGGGTTACACTCATTATAACTTATCATTGGATGTGAATGGGATTGAACATATGGAGCTTCTATGAAATTAAATAATTAACTAATAGCTCAGTGGATTTATAAGGAAATCTGAGACTTGCATAATTTTACATACTGGTTTGGAAATATCATTCTTGGAATACTGGGACTCTAGAACCCATGTTGAAAACATTACAACTTCTATACATTGAGGTTCACATTAACACATGAGATGTATAGAAAACTAGTGTATCCCCTTATTTGTGGGTATATTCAATTAGATCCTTGAGGATAAGGAAAAGACCCCAACTCAAGCATATCAATCATTCATTAATACACATATTATAATGGTGAATGAATCTTATATAAATAAAGATATATCATTAAAAACCCATTTTTGAATTGTATTTGGAAAGTTGTTGTAGGGAGATGGTGGTCAAGGGATTTAGAGGATTCCCGAACCATCATAATATAGTAATTACTAGAGAATATTGGCTCACCCTTCTAAGAAACAATTATAAATCATGGTGGTGGAGATTAAACTCTAGTGTATATAGATAATTATAGGTAGCTATATTCCATAAAATGTAGTTAAATAGGAACCTTCTACTAGTTCATGATCCACATTAGGCAGTGTCACTTTCTAAAATTTATTGAATACATTATAGAATTTAATTGGGTGGCTAATGATGAATCATTGTCATATTCTAGAAAGTTTAGGGATGGATATATGTGAAATAAAATTACTATGAGTTCAAAAATATTACTCCCATAATTCATTACAATATTCATACCATTCATTAAATAGATCTTTAGTGCTAAACCAAATAGGCGCATGTCTAAAAATGGCTCATGAAACCAAATAGAGAGGTTGTACATGTTATACTTTTGGGATTATGTAATGTACTGAATTAATGGAGACTATATTGAGGAAAAATATATGCATTACCAGTTATCTCAATCATTTAATTGATTATAATACACAAGTGTTGTCCTTTAATATATTTTTAAGTAGATCAAAACATAAGATAAGGAATCTTCGACATAAAAAAAACCGATCTCCCAATTCTTCGCACAAGATCTCAGGCCACCATACTTTTGTTAAGAATACCCTCTATAATCATGGTCCCTATTTTATTCTTATCTCTATATATTTTGAAAAAATGATTTATTGGATTCATAAAAATTTAATATCCTAATATATTCTTGAATGTTGTAGGTATAAAATATATAAAGGCTCAACAACAATGATCACATACATCATAGTAAGTCATCATGTCCTCAACGTCTTCCCTCTTCTTCTTCTCAAGATTCTATAATAATATTTTTTTTTTCTGAATTCTATTCTTTATTCACCTTAATTACCTATATAATGTTCTCTTTACTCCACTATTTGATCCTCCTTGTTCATTTTCTTCAATAGATCTTGGTAATTCTTTTATTGTAAGGATCGATGATCATTGACTCGAACTAATATCCTTGCTCATTATTTTACTTCTTATACATTGGTAAATAGAAAATAGTATTTTCTACATTTAGAATATATAAAATATAAACAAATAATTTCCCATTACCTCATTTAACTTTCTATAATAATTTTTTATACATGGGATTTCTATAATATTCTCAACTTATTTTTTCTCCTAAGCCATAGTCACTTATAAATTTACAAGTTTTCATTTTGATTTTCATTTAATTTCAAAAAATTATCAAAAATTAGTTAATATATACTCTTCTTAATGTAGGATTAAGTTCTTACACATCTTCTTCTCAAAATACATCATTGAAATCTACACACCAACATTGTTACAATTCCATATAAACAATCACACAACAACACTTTATCTTATTCTAAAAATAACTCTACTAAAATAGATAAAAATAATATTCTTCATATCACTAAAAATACTCAAAAAAAAACAATAACATAGTCATATAAGAATTATGCTATATTTGTATCCAGATTTTACCTTATCTCTTTATATCTTCAGATAATCACAAGAAACATGTATAGGTTTACAAATTAAATATAAAAATATTTAATAACATATAAGCTTGAGGTGACTTAATTATTAAACTATATAGTAATAAGTGGAATTATATTATTTTTTGTATATGAGGGAAAAATATGTCACTGTAATTAAATCCCATGACATTGGGATGGAAATTATTCTAATTTAGATTAAATTACCTGGTGCTTATTATGTTCAGACATTGTAGTGCACCCCAATGTGTGTACATATATCATTGAATCTTTGTTCATTTTGTTTTTCCATGACAGTTCCTAAAAAAATTCCAATACAAGTAATAATAATTAAATTTTATATGAAATCCATTTTAGATTGGAAATACCTTAAACTCATTAGTCTTCCAATGTGAAATAATTTTTCGATATTGATTTTTTGGAAAGTTGGGAAATGTGGGTACACCCTCTAAATAAGAACCTACTTTTCTCTTCCAACCAACATACAACTCATGCTTGTATGATCACCATAACTGCCCAATATCCATAAACCATGTAGTCTTAGAATATTCTATTTCGGGAAAGATAAAACTAATCTTCAATGAACATGTTATTTCATATAAATAAAAAATTAATATAGATATAAATTTATAAAATTTTCTTTCCCATATATTCTCCCATGCTTTGTCCTTGATTTCCTTACTAACATGTATCCGTGACACCAGTTCCACTGGAATGATATCATGGTATTTTTTTAATGTGTCCATGAAACTTCTACATTTCATTTTTACCTACAATATGATTTTCTTTATTATAATCCACATTTATTTGTGTTTGGTGATTCCAAGCTCCCTACATATGAGTGTGACCATGTCGCCTTGTAGAAGATCCCACTGCATAAGAAAAGTGGTAGGAAAATAAGAATTAAGTCATGATAAAACATGAAAAAAATAAACTGATATAACTTGACAGAGTTATGATAAAAAGAAGCCCTTTCAGGTTGCTAAATAGACTATGATAGATCTACAGGATGTCCAAGATCAACAGCCTCTGAAGGTAGTGTCTATTACAATGCATGCACTGGGTGGTCTTCATGCACTAGAGTGACAGTTGAAGGAACAGACTCACCAGATGTTGGATAGATGGTAAGAATTAGAGGCAGTGTAGACATTGTAGAATATGGGTAGCAATCTAGGGAATACATCATATGATATGGATATGGTAAAGGTGGGAACATCTGTGGAGGTGGTGTAGACGTGGGATGAGAAGAAGAGGGTAAATAAGATGATGGACACATCTGTGTGATTATCCCTCGATGCAACATATACATGGTATGTGAATAATAGGGTAGTTGGGATGATGAAAGAGGCATGGAAAAGAACATACATAGTTACTCAAGAGGAGGATAGAAAGGTTTGGTAAATGGGGTTCCTGTTGGTGGGTTAGTGTGGGAATGAGTATGACTGGTGATCTATCTAGGTCTAGGAGCATTCCCACTCAGACCCATGCTAGAAGGATGAGGAGTCTACTCTAGAAGAATTGAATGTCCCTAAAAAAAATTTGATAAAGAATATTAACATGATGTTATATGAAATGTAGAAGAAAAACATTACCTATATTATACTCACCAAGGGATTAGAAGGAGGCAATGCACTCTCATGTACCTGTCGATCAAGATTGAATTGTTTCTTCTTACAAAGGTATGATGTATTTGGAATAATATGCATAAGAAGAAAATGATCATTTTTTAGAAACAATTTCTATAATTCATGCAAAAAACTTAGAATTCAAAGAAGGAATAATAAATGTCATCACATCTTTTAGTAACAATAATTTAAAACTATGTTTTACATTTTTTAAAAACTCATTTCAAATATAGTTATAACAATTAAAATTAATCTAATTAAATGAAATGACACTGGAAAATACTAAAAAAACATATCATTCCAAACTAAAATTAAATTAAATTAATTACAATAATACTAACATGAGAAACTCATGTGAAGGTAAAGTGAATGAATAGTGAACATATATTGTTACTTATATATATTACCCCCCACAACGTTGGGTTCAACATCAACTCTCACAATGGGAAAATTTGAATAATCAAATGAAATATTTTGATCAACACTAATGGGGGCATCAACAGTGGAAATTTCATTACCAGCATCATAAAAAATATGTCTTGGGATTATTCCATTAATGACATCGTAATCAGGTCTCTGATGATATTTCAAATAAAACACTTATTTTTAAATTGATTCAAAAATGTATGGTTCATCGATATGAAGAAATCTAATCATGTCAATAACTTTGAATCCACAATCATCAATAAATGTACCTTGTCACATCATCAAATCAAACAATTTACATTTCATTATAGTGACTCAACCTTGAGAGTAATAATCCAATAAAAATATTTTCTCAAAGAGTCCATAATAACAAACAACTTCATATTGAGGTCAAATATTAGATGCACTATCATAACAATATGTTGTAAAAGTTAAAATATTTCTGTCATACTGTGTTCTGATTTTATCTTATCGATCAATTGTAACAAATTTATATCCATTGATTTTTAAAGATTTTCATTCCTGAACCAAATAATTAAGTCCAAAATCCAATGCTCTTAATTATTTATAAATGGATTCAACTGGTAAACTTAAGACCTGAAATATTAATTAATAATATAATTAAATGAATATCTATAATTTAAGCTAATTAAATTAATGCTCATACCTTTGATTTCAACCAATAAGGAAACTATAGGCTATGGAAATCCTCTCTTCTTCTCCAAGGAAAAGATCAATGAACACTACTTTTAATTTTTTTATGTTCCCTATATAAAGTGATAATAAAAGTATAAGTCATATGTGAAATGTCATAATATGAGATAACATATAAATATCCAAATTACTTACTTCATATAGTCATCGAACAAACCATAGTTAAACAAGATTGTGTGATGTGCCATATCACGCTCTTCAAGTATCATTGTAGCCAAAGTATAAGACCCAATAATTCCTCTTATTTGAAGAATATATGGAAATAAGGTCTCAATTTCCACATAATGGTCATCTTCATTTCTCATTATCTAGTTATGTCATTTTCTCAAATCATGTTAATACATTGAAACAAAAATCAATACATTCTTGAGCTAGATAACCTCTCAAAATCGAACCTTCAAGATAATTCTTGTTTTAGACATATGATTTCATTGTGCAAATATTTATTCCAGTATGATACATCCATTGAAAAACAACCAGTATCCCAAGAAGTGTTTCAGTTGGAAGAAAAACTATTAATTGCAGCATGCAAGTGAAAATGGATGGAGAAATTTTTTTTCCATCTCAAACAAAATTAATGGCGTATCCTTCTACATTTTATCAACAATTCCTTAGATAACCTTTTTGAACAAGGTCTTTAAAAAATGGTATATTTAAATCATTTTCACAATTAAATTATTGTATAGAAAATGTCAAATTTCTATTAGAATCAATTCATGAAGATGGATGTGATAATCATGAGTTTTTGGAATTTTAGTTTCAAACCCCTTATGTTGAATCATCTAGACATGTTTCTAGAATATCCATCAGTAACCTTGATATTTTCCAATACTGCAAAATATTTATCTTTCTCTAATGGTGTCATCACATAATAAGTACAAGGGACTTTCCATTTGTTTTCAACAATACATAAAGGCTACAATTTTCGTTGAATACCAAAATCCAACAAGTCTCAATGATATTGGAAGTCATATTTGGTATTTCCATTGATATTCAGAAGAATTGTAAGAAACATTTTACACATATTTTTCTCAATGTAAATTATTTCTTAAAAATGATGTAACAAATTGATAGACCAATATGGAAACTCAAAAAAGATAATTCTCTTTTTCCAATTGTATGTGGCTTCAGTGTTAATATTATTCATCTTTTTAGAATTCTATTGCCATTTCCCTAATGAAGAACCAAAATCTTTTAATTCATTAAGCACATCCCTAACTAACATATGTTGAGGTGGTTTTTTAGTTTCAACAATATTATCTAGCCTCCAATGATTCTTCCTGTATTGATGATCTATTGGAAAGAATCATCAATGCCCCATGAAACTGAAACTATAGTGATATTTAAACATTTTCAATCATGTATTATTCATTCATATAGGATATTATAGTTTTCCCTCCGTGGTCTAATTAGACATCATTACCTAAGCATGGAAATAATTTATAGTTTATATAACGGCATCACACATCTGAACTATATTTTTTGAAGAATCATTGAATGTTCACACACCCATATCCCAAAGCTACTTCAACTCTCTTATTAAAGGCTACAGGTAGACGTCTATATCATTACCAGGATCAAAAGGTATAGATATCAGTAAAATCAATAAAGTGAAAGGTTTTTTCATACACATCCACATGGGAATATTATAAACACAAAAGAAAACTATCCATGTGTTGTGAGCAGTAAGAAACTAACCAAAGAGATTAAAACCATCACAAGATAGACCCAACAAGACATTACACACCTCAAATAAAAAATCATTATGTTATGCATAAAATTCATGCCATGCTAATTCATCTATAGGATGAACCAATATATCATTACCTTTAATTCTATCAGTATCATGTCATCTCATATTGGATGATATTTCTACAGAAATGAATAGATTTTGAAGTCTGGGAATCAATGAAAGTGACACATGACTTTATTTGGCACACGAGATCTTGTTCCATCTAAATTTTCCTTCCATCTAGATTTACCACATTCTTTACAGTCATTACAGTCAAATACTTTCTCCCAAAAATAAACAACAGTCTTTTAGAAAATCATGAACTTTATTAGTAGCAAATTGAAGCAGCTTAATTAAATTTCATGCCTTGTAATGATTTGATGAAATATGTACACCATCAAGAAGAAAGTCCTTCAAAAAAATAATAATATAATAAATAAAGATATTAGGAATTCCATAAATGGTTTTTCCATGATATAACTACATTGAAAATTATAACTATCTCATTTTAGTACATTCCTGATATACTGGAGTTCTAGCATCATCAATTAAAGTTTTTTCTCTATCAACATCATTATATTTAGTCTTTTCTTCATGTGTATTGAAATAATTTTCTTCTTGAACCGGCATACTATCTCTCTCATGATGATGCACAAATGAAAACTGATCAAATATCAAATTCTCCATACCAGTTATTTATTTTTGTTCATGAATAGTAGAAGATTCTCCTCTCTCTCCATGGAGATACTAAACAGAATAGTTTCTTTAAAATACATATTTAGTTATATGGTAGATAACTTCTTCCAGGTGTAACCATGGTCTTCTAATACAATTATATCATGGAAACTATATCCAACTTGCATTTGAAGCATAGATAAATTAAAAACAGAAAACAATTTCCAAATTCTTTTGGAACTCAGTTGAAATTCAATCGGTATAATACATTCAGATTCTATCCATTCTATTAAAAGGAAAAAAGTTATATTCTCATTAAAAATTTAAACCATAATTAAAAAATTCATTCCAATCAATTTTAAAATTAAATTCATCAAAGTATACTAATTTCTAGCAAATTAAAGAATAAGAGAAATAACATATGTTATAAGAAATGTCTACAAATAACGAACCAAGGTGGATATCTATGTGTGATAATTATTATAATGTATATTCCATATTAGATAAACACTTTAAAAAATACTCAATAATCTAACATGTTGGTAAGACATGTGTTTCAGACAAATAACATATACACATTTAAAAATATATATTGAAAATTATTTTTTACATTTGGAATCGATGACATTTATTATTTAATTCTAAAAGGAAACTCTAGAACCAAAATATAATAATTGACTAATAGTTTCAAAATTATAATTAAAATATTATATAGAATATCTTTTAATATAATAATATAATTGATAATTCTAGTGGTTTATACACTGAGTATTTTTATCATTGTATTATTACAAATGTGGTATGTCTACCTTCAAGCTTTTATAGGTGGTTTTACTTCTAGAAGTCATTGATATATACTTCAAACATATAATGTTCATATACTAAGTAAAATAATGGGATTATATCTTAGGGTATAATTGATATAATTATATTTTGAATCTCAATATATTTTTACACAAATAATTTTAAATATAGTAATGTTTTCTAAAATAGATCTGGGAACCCATATTATCCTTTTTATGGAATTTTCTAGATAATTTAGATGAAAATAGAGCTATTTTAAGTAAAATATAACAAGTATTTATTTAATTTATTTCATAAAAAGGGTTCCAAATTTTATGAAAATAATTAAAGATCCTATATTGAGATGATCCACTTTTTTTAGGAACATATTGGAAAATTTTAAATACTTTGAAATCAGTTTTTATAAACATGTTATTATTTTTTCATCATTATCTAAGTATAACTCTAGCCAATATATCCTTACCATTATTCTTCATTTCTATCAAATAAATTCTTGTTTGAGTTATGATATAACTAGGGTTGTCGTAATTATTTTCATCATGGAAAGTGCGGTGATCCTCCTCCTATTAAAGATTAAAGAATTTATTTACCAATGTGATGTCATTCATTACATTCCTTAACATTCTGATTGAGACTCCAATCAATTTATTTTCTACTTTCATTTTCCTACTATCATAACCCAAAACAACTAGAACCCATTCTATGTCAATAGTGTAATCGTGTGTGCCCCATAAAGCTTACGTTTAATTGGTTATGGGTTGTATACTAACAATGGGGTTATAAAAAATGTAATATAAGAGACAATAACCTCTTTAATCACTAAAAAGGAAGAAAATACACCAATCAACACCCAAAAATATGGAAGAAATTAACCAAATATCTTAATCAAAATATAAATATCCACATAATATCATACAAATCACCATGAACCTAAATATTTGTTTCCTAGATAGTATATGTGGTCCAAATCTAATTTTGGTATAGATTAACTAATCAAAACCAAAGGATTACAATTTAATTAATAATATAAATTAACAAAAATGATACTAACATGTCAAATGTATGAAATCCAAAAATTAAAATTATTTAGGATAAATTTTAAACTCCAAACTAGCTAATAACTCCATCCAAGATACTAAAATAAAATCTCAAAACACCAATGATCTATCTTATAAACAGTTAGAAAATTTTGGTGGGATAATCACTTTGAGAGTAATCAGTGGTATCATCCTTCCAAAAAATATTTGACACCTATGTGTAATGAATATGAAAGAATCTACATGAGTAAAAATAGATAAATAAAAAACAATAAAACATAAAACTAGTAGAAAATAGAATAAACAATAAGTAATTGAGGGGAAAACATCAATGAGATAAAATAAATATAGAAATAAGATTTAAAATTAATGAATTCCCTTCCATTATTGTTCCTTCCATCATCTACACACATCCCCCACTTATTCACCAACAACTTCTCATCATCGGGTACACTTAATTCCACTCCCACACCTTACATGGTTATACATAATATGATCCATTGTATACCATAAAGATATTTAACCATTGAGAACCATTATAACCTATAAAAGTATGTTTTCACTGCATATGCACTTCTTTCCCACCATTCTAACATAACTATCTCCATATTTTATGATAAAAAATTACAACCATATATCAAGAATCGTAATTTTACAAAAAATATGACATAATTATTTAAAATGGGAATAATAGAAACACATAAAACCAAGTAAAGTCAGTAAATGATAATAATAAAATCATAGGGTACCATATTTTTACTATCCTAATTTATATTACCAAGTTTGATTAATTATTCAAATGTAAAGGTGTCAAGACCCATCAACAAAAATACCAACAAAACATAATTGTAGAAAATAGGTTAAGGAAGAAAATTTTACCTCACAAAGATAAAAAAAAGTAAAGAAAGGGAATCATATGGGTGAATTGTTTTCTGGGGGACACCAACATCACCATAAGAGGGCAGGGGGAGGAAAAAATCAAGTGCAGAGAGGATGGGGGCACAAAATCTAGTTGAGATGTGGAGGGAGGATCCAAAATCAACTAAGGTGAGTGGGGAAGTGTGGATGCATGGGGGGGGGGGGGTGCATGTGGAGTATTAAGGTTCAAATGAGGAGTAGGGGAGGAGGAGCCTGAGTGGCTGGGAAATATCGAGACACCTATACCAACGGTTTGTAAAAACTGTTGGTATAGACAACTATATACCAACGATTTTTAAAAAACCGTTGGTATATCCTTTAGTATAAATCCTATACCCATGGTTATTCAAAAATATGAGTATAAGACCATTAGGATAGATGGATTATCCATTTTTGTGTGTTCCACATATCATTGTTATAGAAGTACATTCTAGATACAACTCATATTGTCACCTTTGAAGAAATATAATTGGAACTATATCTATCTTACTATGAAAATACTATCCATATTATTGAAAATATAGGGAAGTTATTAACTAATTTTATTAATAAACTACTAAAGTTAGTTTCTAGAAATCATAAAATATAGTAAGCAATGTGGAAACCATAGGATGTTGTGAGGAATAACCACCCTCATTTGTTTATAAAGTAATATCCATGAAAATTTCAAGGATGAAATTTTTATTAGAGGTAAGAATATAATACCTAATCTTCAATTATGGTAAGTGAATATTATATATAATAAAAATATATTTCAATTCAAATTTTAATATTTCATTAACAAAATTCTAATTTGATAGGATGAATATCAATTTTGAACATAGAAGGTCAAAATAAGCCTAGTATTATTTTTTGAAAATTTCCATTACAAATAAGATTTTAAGAATAACTGAAAATGTAGTATTTAACTATTCACATTTTTATTTATAATAATTTTTTATAATATTAATAATTAAAAATTTATTTAGTATCAATTTTACATAAATAAAATATCATTTGGAGGTAAAAATGGATATTTATTAAAAAACTGTTAAAAAACATAATGAATTTCCATATTAATTAACTAAAATTTTATTTAATGATGAATTATTTAAATTAAATTTATAGATTATATATCTAAATATATAATTTTAAATTCATATAATGATGATTAGTAGTCATATAGTTAATTTAAGTTCATCCTATGCATGGAAAATGCAATTCTTGAAGAGTTGTTTTTCCTCACGTTTTGTAAGATTATTTTTTAAATTAAATTCTACCACTTCCATGAATTGAATTTGTATCACTATATATTTCAGGTTTATAGACCTTTATTCAGTTATTTTGAGTCTATATAATGTTTTTGTTAAGTTTCATGAGGTTCAGAGGAGTTTTGGCATGTTGTGGAGACTTTTCTGGAGGTTCTCAATTAGTGCATGGTTAAAAGAAACCATGAAGCATCTTTAGGAAAATATGAAATGGAATATAGTGAGAATTGGGTAGGTGAATGGTTGGAACATAGTTTTTCTAAACTATTCAAATTTTCAAGAGAAACCATGCTTCTTTAAATAGATGAAAAATCACAGTTAGAGCACAGTTTGTCTAACAATGTGAGCCAACCGTGTGAGTTGTGGACTTAAGATAGTAGCATCACAATTTTGGTGCATGGTTTGACATTCCTTTCATCCAAAACATGTGACATATAGTGGTAAATCCTTAAATAGTATACCTAATCCAAATTATCCCCTTAATCCCTTATTTTCCCTATTCCTCAAATAATTCAAATTCATTTTTCTGCCAAGGCATGAGAGATTATCCACTTTGATCCGGAGGTGATCCTTAGGTGAATTAAAGTGTGTTGGAGGCCCAAATTCCCTAGTAGGTGTATGTTATTCTTTTTTCTTATTGTATACAAGGTTATTATATCTCCATGAACCATTGATCTAGTCCATTAATGATATATCTATGTGTGACAAATAGTTTTATGATGAAATCTTCTTCGATCTAGTGAAGGGAATGTGAGTTGTGATAGAATATTGAATTTTTGTTGTTCCATTCTTCATTTTTTCCATTTTTTCTGAGGTAGGTGGATTGTCTCCCAACATTAATTGATTTATACCTGACGGATTAGTTTTATGTAATTGTTTTTCTTGAAATAGTTATGATAAGGTCTTATAAACCTTTATGTAAATATTTTTTTGATATTATATTGGAAAATTTGGTAAGTTGTTTAGTTTTTAGAAAAATACTTGTTTATAATTATAAAATGATATTTTAAAATTATGGTTTGGTTTTATGAATGTAATTTTTTTTAAATTATTTAAATAAAGAAATGTTTTCATTGAAATGACTTGGAATGATTTTGGCATAAACAGTTGGGTGTGAGTTGAATGGGATGAATAATGATTGTGAAGTACCACCATAAAAAGGGGATGGGGTATGTATGTGAAGTTACACCATCAATGGTAACACAAATATTGAGTGTGTGTGTGTGTTTTTGTGTGTGGAAATAATGGAAAATAATAAGATAAATTAAATGATAAATGGTTTAATGGTATTTTTTTGTTTCCTTCCATGGAAAACCAGTTTATGGATTTAATATGAACTATTTTTACATTCTTAAAAATATTTTATGAAATTTAATAATAATATTTTTCAATATGGTGTGAGTTGGTAAGTCTTTATGGAAATTCTACTACGTTTATAATCAACCTCTACTTGGGAATTTGTTTTCATTTATAGATATCATCTATCAAGACATAGGTAAAAGAAAAGTATCTAAATTATTTAGTGATTCTTATTAATACATTGGGATTGGCATGTGGAGTTGGAGCATGGAGTAGGTTGGGTGTTGCTAGTTAATTTCACTTTAGATTTTTTATTTTTGTGTCATTTTAGTCCTCGTTAAGGATGTATTTTGGTTTATTCTTGTACTCTGATGTGGTTTTTGGTTTTTTTTGATTTGAATTGTATTTTTTTACTTATGTATCATATAGTTCTTGGTGTTTTTATTTTATCATTCAAAAGGAAAACCATCACAAAATTTTTTTGAGGCACTTGGAAATTATTTCTATCCTTTGGTGTCTTGGTGATGTCAACTAAGGCCAAGTAACTCCCTCATCACTCCTCAATCCAATTAGGGTGGTAGGACATTTCAAATGTTTTTAATATTGGTCTATATAATTATATGTTTGAAAAAAATGGTATAATTCTTCTTTAACCGATCTATCTTTTTGGGAAACATTATATCACAATTATTTTGTCATTCACATATAAAATGGGATTGGTTTTATTTGATCCAAGAGTTAGAAATAGTATCAGTCTATCTGTTGGTATGATATTAAAGAGTACGATTGATGTAACATGAATTTTAGAGCCTAAAAATAAGTAGATAAACTCTTTATGATGAAATTAAATTCACTAGGATGTTTGGGTATATGAGTGTTTTTAGAAAATTTATGGAGAGTTTTTACCTCATCATCATGGGTTTAAGTGATCAGAGTTGCATGGAATGAATTGATAGTAAGACTTCCCAATTGGATTTAATGGTTCATTTTGAGTATAATATTTTATAAAATGGGAAAAAATTGTGATTTTTTTGAAAATAGTGAAAATTGTGGATTTTGGAAAACATGGTTTTGATATTTTCAAAAATGGTGAAAATGTTAACAATGGTTTAGTTGAGAAAACAAATGTTGTAATATACATAAATGAGGTAAATTGAAATTAAAAAAACCTTAGTTTATAATGATTGATATTAAATAGAGTTCTGTTCTGGTTATAGAGAATGGAGTTGGGTAGGAATCATAGAAGTAAACTGAAAGAGGCTTCTTAAAATGTGGTTTCACCTTATCCACAAGTAGACCAACATAGGGTTCAAAGAATATTCAATTAATTCCATGCCATAAATAAGTGTAATATGAATTATTAACCATGGTAATTGGACCAATTGATTTAGTTTTAATAGTATAAAACGCTCATCATTTGGGGGGATTTAGTACAGGAAAAGGCCGAAGTTTGGTTGAATAGGATGAATCAAATATTTTATTTCCTTGGAACAATAGCAAAGATGAAAACAATGTTGTAAAAATATATGTTGGAGGATTTGGAATTCCAATGGTGGAAATTAGAAGTTCATGCTAAATTGGACTAAGGAATAACATGAGGGGATTTTTAATAATTTTTTAACAAGAAATTATATCCTCTCACCTTTCATATTTCTAGAACAATATAATTCTTAAATTCGAATCAATATCATCTCTCGATAATAGAGTATGAAACTAAATTTATTAATTTAGTCATATTTTCCCTAAAATTTGTTGCGAGTGTGTCCTTGAAGGAACACATTTTTGATTCAGAATTACAACTATATATTCACTCAAATATTTTCATGATTTTTATAAAGGATTATACAGAGATGGTAAATAGATAGAACATAGAAGAAAGGGATATCTCAAGAAATATGGTTTTAGGGAGTATGTTTATTCGTAGAGGAAATATTGGGAACTCTAATTATTTGAATAATAAGAAGAGGGACACATACTTTTAGAGTGGTAGGACACCTAAATATTAGACCATGGGATCAATATATCTTCCCCATCAATCTAAAAGTAGGTCAAGATGTTTTGAAAGTGGATCACTGGATCACATCAAGTGGGATTGTACGACGCCACCAAAATCATGTCACAACTACAAAAAGATGGTTCATATTTAGCACTGTTGTCATAGTACTCCAAGATCAGGTACTAGATACACATATCATGCTTCTCAGGAATCATATGCTTCAATGGGTTGAGTGTAATAGAATAATTTCCATCATCAAAACCAAACGATCCAAGGTGATTCTGAGAACACCATGACTCCTCAACTAGTGAAATATCAACGGGGTAACAGAGAGAAAAGTGTAATGAGTAAGTAGTTTTATATAGTTGAGGAAATGATCATGGATGATCAATATCATACTTTAAGAGTGATAAGTACAATTATTTTTAATTCTATTCTTTTTCAATCATTTTTTATATAGGTTCATCCCACTTGTTTATTGCTTCTTGTTTTGTTGATAATATGAGTTTTTCTGTTGAGATAATGCCGTGTTTTTTAAAACTACAAACTTTTCTTGGTTAAATAGAGTTTCAAGACATTATGTGTAAAGCATGTTCTATAACTATCTATGGGATGGAGTTTCTCTGGGATATATCTATGCTTTAGAAGTATGTCTATGACTTTATTTTGAGTGTGGATTGGTTAACATATTTTAAATATCGCATCGAATGTTATTCCTAAAAGGTGAGTTTCATATCTCTAGATGTAATTGATTATATATTTATAAGATATTAGGGTGTAAAGTCTTGTAAATATATAATTTTTTCATTGATGGTTTGAACCATATATTTTTAGTTTGTAGTATATACCTTGTAATATATGGATGATATTAGGAATGGATATTTTCCAACTATTTTTGATCAGTTTCTTAATGTTTTCTCCAACAATTTCTCAGGGTTTCCACCAAAACAATATGTGGTGTTTCAGATTAATCTCACACTAGAGACCAGTATTATATCACATCTATCTTATTGGATGGTATAAACATAATTATGGTAGTTTAAATTTTATTTGGAAGAGTCAGAAAGTAAAGGGTTCATTTGACTAAACATGTCTCTTTGGGTAGAACCAATTGAATTTGTGAATAAGGTGGGTGAAACACTTAAAATTTGAGTGGATTATCATAAGCTTAATCAAGTTACGATAAAGAATCAGTATCATATTTAATACATTGATTATCTATTTGATAAATTAAGGGGATCCCAATGGTTTTCTAAAATTGAATTACATTTTGTATGTCACTAAATGTGAGTTCAGAAGGAGGATATTCAAGAGAAGTCCTTTATAAGTATATACAACCATTATGAATGTGTCATTAGGCCTTTTAATCTTCAAAATGAATCTATAATCTTTATGAAGTTGATGAATTGAATCTTTATGAGATATCTAGATTCCTTTATCATTGTATTTTTTGATGATATACTGGTGTATTCTAGGACAAAACTAGATCATGAGAAACACTTAGTGATACTGTTGGGTATGTTATGGTAACATCATTTTTATTCAAAGTTATCAAAGAATGATTTATGGATATATGTGGTATGTTTACTTGTCCATGTCATTTTTAAAAAATTCATTTCTATATATTAGAAAAATATAGAAGATGTTATCTCTTAGAAACTACCGAAGAATGTATTTGAGATACGTAGTTTCCCTGGATTAGCAGGATACAACAAAAGTTTTTTATGCGATTTTTTGAGTTTGGAATCAATGATGAAATAATTGATAAGGAAAGGAATTCCTTTCCAATAGAATGATCAGTATAATAAATACTTCATGAACTTCAGGTTATACTTACATCAACACCTATCTTCACATTGTGAGAGTCTGGACAAAGTTATATAGTCTACCGCGATGCATTGGGATCTGGGTTGGGATGTTTTCTCATATGGATAGATCATGTTTTTTCTTATAGATCATGGAAGTTATAATTTTCATGAATAGAACTACCCAAAAAATGAAAAGGAATAAACTTTTTTGGTCCATGTATTGAATACTTGGCATCATTATCTCTTTGGTAAGAAATTAATAGTGTTTATGGACCAAAGAGTTTGAAACAAATTTTCTCACAAAGATATTTGAATTTAAGATAACATATATAGATGGAGTATCTTCAAGTGTTTGAATTAAAATTTATGTATACACCAGGTAAAGGGAAATCTATGGAGGATGCGTTGAGTTGGAAGTAATATGATCAATTGGATAAAGAGGATTTATACCATGGAAACTAATGTCAGACATAGAGAATATGCATCAAGAATGATTGGACTGGGGTAGTGTTGTAGTTTTTTTCTAGTTTTGTTTGTTCATGATTTGGTTGAGAAGGTTATAGAAACTTATACATTTAATCTTGATTTTTCTTCTACTAGGTCAAAAATCAATGTTGGGGAGACCAATTAGGGTTAGAAGCTATATGGGAATTTGGTGTTTCAGTTTAGAGATTGGATGGTTTTACCTATTACTTTTCATATAAACCTTCTTAGTTCCTACCACCATTCGAGATGGTTTGTTCACTATGGGATTCAAAAAATATAAAAATCATTGAAATCATAGTTTTAGTGGGTAGACATGAAAAGATTTATGGAGGAGTATGTCTTGAGATGCCTCACCTATTAGCAGTTCAAGTAAAAATATCAACGAACAATGGATATATTGTAGTCTTTTCTAATTCCTGTGTGGAAATAGGAGAAGATATCCATGTATTCTTTAACATGTCTTCCAAGGATTGTTAGGAAACATGATTCCATATGGTTGATAGTGGATTAGCTCACAAAGTTAGCTCATTTTATCATGATTTATTAAACTAATTCAGTGGAAGACCTATCAAAATTATATATCTGAGAAGTTGTAAATATTTATGGCATTTCAAACTTGACTACATTAGATAGATACCCCATGTTTACATCTCATTTTTAGATATACTTTCAATGATCCCTTTGAACACTTTTGTCTATGAGTATGGATTATCATACCTAAATGGATGTATAGTCCAAAAATACAATCCATGCATTGGATTATATTCTTAAGTCTTGTGTAATAGATTTTGGTGGCTCATGGGAGGGGAATAATCCATTAGTGTAGTTCTCATATAATACCAGTTACTAGGATTCAATATATATGGAATCTTTTGAAATGGGAATCCCTATTGTTCTCTACTTTGTTAAATGAAACCTGAAATAATTCTCTAATTGGACATAGACTTATACAAGAGACAACAAATAATATTCAATTGATCAAAAAGATAATGGATATGAATCATAATCTTCAAAAAATAATATCTGGATCATTATCGATGATCATTGTTATTTTAGGTGATTGATCACATGTTTTTTAGGATCTCTCTAAATCATGGGAACCATTGTTTTGGTAAGAAGGGAATGCTATTGAATTGATAAAGAGGCCCTTTTGAGACACTTGAATGAGTTTTTGAGGATTCATATTTGTTGTATTTTCCACCAAGGATTAGTTTTTTTCACAATGTGGTTCAAGTGTCTCAGTTTATGAAGTACCAACCCGATCCACACCATGTGATTTGATGACATCAATTTAACTTAGAGCTAAATGCTATGTTTATTCATGTATTGGTATGGATTATGGATAAAAAATAGAATATATTTCATGGGAAAATAACCAATCTGATATGTGTTTTTATGTAAATAAGGTAGGACTTAGGAAGAAACATGGGAGCTTGAGAAGAAGACGGTGGAAAATTTCTTGGACACTTTTAAAACAATAAGACTTTTCTAATTTCCAAGGATTGAAATTACAATTGTGGGGAGAAATTGGGACACTAGGTTTCATATACATAGAAAATTATTTATATATTTTTATTCTACATAATGTTTGGGTCAAGTTTCGAGAGGTTATGATGGGTTTTGGAATGTTTTATAGACTTTTATGGATGTGAAAGGTTTGTGCACGATTAGTAGAAATCATGCTGCATATCTTGGAAAACATGTAATGGAAGATAGTGGGCACTTGGTAGGAAAAATATTGGTGAATTGTTTGGCCAAACCATGTAAGTTACCAGGAGAATATTTTCATCTTGAAATAGAGGGGAATTCATGGTTGGAGAATGGTTTTTCTAACCATGTGATCCAAATGTGTGAGGTGCAACCTTAAGAAAGTAACACAGCATGGTTGACACATGGTTTGGAAAACAGTGTGACCTAACCATGTTTTTTATAGTTAGACCCCCTTAAAAAGTGTATATAATTTTAATTATAACCTTAATTACACATTTTTTCACTAATCCTCCCATAAATTGAATTTCTTTTTCTCTTAAGGTGTGAGAGATGATCCCCTTTGATCTCAGAGAGATCTTTAGGTGAATCAAAGTGTGTTGGAGGCCTAGATTCATTAGTAAGTGCCCATTCTTATTCATTCTTCTTAGATCCAAGGTTATTCTTTCTCTCAAAACCATATATCTAGTATTTTATGGATATATCTATGTGTGATGAACGGTTTTATTACGAATTATTGTTGGATCAAGTTAAGTGAACATGAGTTGTGATTGAATCTTGAAGGTTTGCTGTGTCGTTCTTTATTTTCACCAATGTTTGTAAGTTTGGTAGATTCTCTCTTGACTCCACTTTATTTAGACTTGAAGTATTAGTTTTATGTATTTTTTTAAAAATGGTGGTGAAATTCCTATGTGAATCTTGATGGAAGTCTTGTTTTGTTACTGTCATGGAAATTGTGTAAATTTTTTTGGTTTTTGGAAAACCCCTTGATTATAATTTTAAAATGTTGTTTTAAAATTATTGTTTATTTTAAACATGTAAAGAATCTTTTGAAATACTTTAAATTAAGAAATGTTTATATTTAAATTAATTTTTATGATGTTGTCATAAATGGTTGGGTGTGAGTTGAATGGGATGAATAATGGTCATTAAGTGTCACGACCCGCCCTCGGGGTCCGTGCCGTGACTACCCCAAGCCCGCCTTCCATAGGCCAGGGGCTGGCGACTAGCACCAAGGCCTAAATCCCGGTAAAAAGGGAAGGCATTGCCTTTGGTAAGTAAACACACACCACAGAGTAAACAAGCGGAAAGTAAACACTAAGTAAGCAGAGTACGACTGAAAGTGCGGAAAGGTAAATGGGCCAGAATACAAACCCAAACTGAAAGTAAAGTACAACTCGAAAAGGGAAAAACAGCAACTGAAAAGTAAAAGATGCTACTCCGAGCTGTCCACTGGAAATCCCACCTGAAGGGTGGGTACAGATAGCTCCTCTGCTCCACGGGTCCCGTCGTCCGCTCCGTGCACGTCCCGCCCAGTGGTCCACCTCCGGGTACCGTCCCGCTCTACAAGCCTCAGCTAAGGTCAACGCTGTCCGTCGTCTGCAACCAACACAACGTAGTGCGGGCGAAGCCCGTGCAGGGGTGAGTATAAGCTACTCAGTAGGGACCCCGAGACCCCTGAAGGTCTCTCAAATCCACAAAGGATAAACCACGAAGAAAAGTACAATCACGAAGTAACAACCGACACTGCTTAGGTATATGCCCATACATATACCTAAGTCATCAATTAAAATACGCTCCAACCTCCGAGCCCAAGTACAACTCAGTCCACGCAGGAAAGTATACGTATTCCACATAGGAAAGCAAAACATAATCCACACAGGATTGCACAACACATTCCACACAGGAAAACAACAGGATTCAGCTCACACAGGTATACTTCTTCAAGGACGAAAAAGATGATCACTGATCCATCTTAGTCGTCGGACCCACGAAGGATCGATAGGTAACTAACCCCCGCAAAGACCCACACAGGATCGGGCTCACACAGAACCTGTAGGCGCTGGCTCACACAGAACCGCTGAGCGCAAGGACCCACACAGGATCGGGCCCACACAGGACCTGTAGCACTGATCCACGTAGGATCGCTGAGTGCTGAAGTCGTCGTCGTCGAATCCACATAGGATCTCTGTACTGTCGTCGTCGAATCCACACAGGATCTCTGTACTGTCGTCGTCGCAGTCACAGTAGCAGTCGTAGCAGTAGAACAGTCGCAGCCAGCACTAGGGTTCCCGCACACAGCTAGCTCGTTCGGAGGGTCCGCTCCACGAGCCGAGAGGCTGATACATCAACTGTCACGAAGACCAGAGTTGATGTATCCAAAAGTTCCGTATCAACAACAGGAACTCAACGCAACAGACGGCGCGTCGATCGGACGCCCGGTCTGAGAGTTATCGGCATTTTCGTCTCCGGGGCCCGGTTGGTTTTTAAGGCAAAACCAACCCGACCGTACTCCACCTGCGTCCAAACCTCGGGCGGAGTATGCCAAAAGATCCGTCTCACTAAGAGGAACACTACGCGACTGACGGCACGTCAATCGGACGTCCGTAGCTCAAGATATGAGCGTTTCCGCTCCGAAGGCCCGGTTGGTTTCGTGAACGAACCAACCCGGCCGAACTCAAAGTAAACCGAAACCTTGAGTGCGATATACCGAAACGACCGTCTCGATCCAAGGATCGCGTTTCCGCAGACGGTTCGTCATTCGGAGGTCCGAGGCTCAAGTTATGAGCCAAAAACCAAAACAGGTTCGAAACGGGGGGTCCGGGTCCGGGCCGACCCGGCCCGACCCCCCCCTGGGCGGCGCGGTGGCGCGGCGGCGGCGGCGGCGGGCCGCGGCGGCGGCGGGCCGCGGCGAGGCGGCGCACGCGGGGGCTAAGCCCCGCGGTTCTTCAAAGGGGCGCGGCCTTATGCCGCGCCGGTTCATTTAAAACCGCCCCCCCCCCCCCCCCCTCACGTGGGGGGGCCTGCTGGCGCCGAACCAAGGGGGCGGCTGCCCCCTTCCCTCAAGAACCGCCCCCCCCTCATTAAGAGGGTGGTTTTGATTAGGTGGCCGGGGAATTAAATTCCCCGGTTTTAAGACATCCGGCCGGCCAGCTGGCCGGCCGGTTTTTACCAACGGGACCGGAAATTCCGGTCCCGCCCTCGACTTCCGACGCCGGCGGCCCGGCCGCCGGTCTCCTCTTCCGCCGCGGCCCGGAACCGGCCGCGGTCTTCTCGTCCCGCCGCGGCCCGGAACCGGCCGCGGTCTCCTTGTCCCGCCGCGGCCCGGAACCGGCCGCGGCGTTCGTCATCCGGCGTGGTGCGACGGCACCGCGCCCCTTTGCCGTGCCATGATATTTCTTCAACGCGGCGCGACGGCGTCGCGTTCTTGTTGTTTCTTCCATGGTTCGTGCGACGGCATCGCGTAAGATAATTACACGTTCATCCGCGTGGTGCGACGGCACCACGCCACTTGCTTTCCTCCGCAAAATAATTAAACAAGAACAATGGAGGGGGGGTTCGGCCGTGTTCGTGCGGTCCGGCCCCCCTCGCGTTAACTGTAACACTTAAATAAAATATTTAAATGTCTCACGTAGACATGCGATCCACGAGCAAGAAAAGGAAAAAGGAAACCAAAACAACAACCCCTACCTCGGGTTTAAGCTTCGAA
The DNA here is from genome assembly GCA_963277665.1 of Viscum album. Lineage (NCBI taxonomy): Eukaryota > Viridiplantae > Streptophyta > Magnoliopsida > Santalales > Viscaceae > Viscum > Viscum album. Next base: position 1,265,774,694 of record OY728143.1, on the reverse strand, counting down.
GATTCGTCTACGTTCCGCGGAAGACGGCGTCGCGGAGGTCGGGCGTCGCGGTCGTCGTTCGTCAAATCCGTTGACGAAGAGATAGGCCCGAGGAGACACGTCGTTGGCGGATCTTCGTTTGCCGACGAAGAAGGTCCGAGGAGGAAGTGGCGGTCCCTCTTGTTGACACCGAGGACGAAGAAGAGAGGCGTCGTTCTTCGTTTGAGTTTGAGCGTTCTTCGTTCTTCGTCAGAGCTTGAAGATGAAGAGGAAGCTCTCAAAATGACAAACAAAGAACCCAAAATAAAATAAGACCACATCTTATTTTATTAACACATAACACAAAAGAATTTCAAAAAGGCTTAACTCCCATAATTAATTAAGTAACTTAAGTCAATTAATTAGGGGTTAAGTATGTTGAGAGAAATTGAAAGGTTTAGGGGCTCGTGTGGGCCCCACCACACTTAATCCTCCCAAGGGAGGTTAAGTGGGTGTGGGTCCCACTTCCAACCTCTTTTGATAGGTTTTATCAAGTTAAAAATAAAATTGTTCTACACAATTTTATTTAACTCAAACTAAAAACCCCTAAAACTAACTTTCAACCCGCAACAAACGCAACTCCCGAAAAGGTCTCTTTAAGAGAATATCGGCGCTGCGAGTTCATCGGTGCCCTCGGATTTCAATTCCGAGCACCGGATCAAAAGTTAGGAATTCCCGCTTGTTCGTTCACTGAACGTACCCGAGCCAAACTTCGGAAATTAATTCCGGGCACTCCGGGCCTCGGAATCAGGTGTCGTCTGAAACCGCGCTCTTGTAAAATTCTAAAGAAAATTAAGAAAAAATTTCCCTTGAATTTTACGGGTCTTTACATTACTCCCACCTCAGGGCTTTACGTCCCCGTAAAGATACATCAAAACTAGGGAAACAAATGAGGGTACTGAGTACGCATCTGAGCCTCCCGCTCCCATGTGCTCTCCTGGAGATTCCCGTGCTGCATCTGATGCGCACAAGAGGAATCGATCGCCCACGCAGGACCCGCTCCTGTCGATCCTCTATCTCCACCGGGACCTCCGTAAAATTCGCCCCATCGTCAACGTCAAGCTCCCCATGGTCAATGATGTGCGTCGGGTCGTGCACGTATCTCCTCAGCTGGGATACGTGGAAGACATCGTGCACCCGGTGCAACTGAGGTGGTAGAGCCAGGCGATAAGCCACCTCGCCAATCCTGCTGAGAAACTGGAAAGGTCCGATGAAGCGCGGAGATAACTTGCCGCCTCGGCCAAATCTCTGAATACCACGTCGAGGTGAGACCCACAAGAAGACGTGGTCTCCATCCTCGAACTCCAGTGGCCTCCGCCTCCTGTCAGCGTATGACTTCTGCCGGCTCCGAGCTGTCCTCATCCGCTCCTGGATGACCTGGACCTTCTCTGGTTCCACAAGATCTGCAAGATTTCTTCTTTTCCGATAAGAGAAATCTGGTCTCATCCCCTGGATGAACCACATTCTTCGCCTAAAACAGTCAATCCTAACATGGATGATTCGAATCCATACCAAGGATGACGTCGTAAGGCCTCGACGCTACTACTAAGAGATTCAACCGTTACTCTCGCCTCCAAGGGTTGAGTCACACTGTCGGCATCAGTGTGTGGTAACTGGGTCTCCTCCAGTAGATGTCTCACAAGTGAGGGTCAAGTCAACAGCCAAAACTGGAACCTCTTAGTAACATCACGAAAGAGGACAGAAACGAAAAAAATCACAAAGGTATGCATCTTTTATTATTGCAGCTCATAATACAAGACGCTACACAAAAGCAACAAGGAACCAGAAGTACAAAGGTTGTTATCCACTAGTTCTGCTCCTGTCCATCGGCTCCCAGAGCTCCATGATCGAAGGCCTCGGCTGCCTGAAGCTGAGCTCTCCCCTGCGGTCGGGGTGGACCTCCTGGTGGTGGTGGTGGAAGAGCCTCAAAGCGTCGCCCACCACCTGCTGCTCGTCCAGCTCCTCTGCCTCGTCCGCCTCCTCCCTGCGGACCGCCACGGTCGAACCTCTGCCTCTGCCTGGGAGGTTCTTCACTTAACTGTTGATCATCATCATGGCGGGTCGGACAGTCACGAGCCATGTGACCAATCCCGCCACAGGAGTAACACTGCCCACTCTCGGCACGCCTGGCTCTGACTCCACCCCGGCTTCCCCGTACAACTGAGCCTGAGTCGTGCAGTCGGCCACCGGTAGGTCTGGTCTGCCTGGAACCCTGAGACATCCGTCGGCTACCTGCTGCAGATGACTCTGCCATGTGTCGCCCTGCGGTGAGTTGCTGTGCTGGTGTAGACTCAGCAAGGAAACTCTCGATCAGAAGTGCCCGCTCCAGTACTCCTGTCTGAGTCGGTATGCTGAGGGAGATTAGCGATGCCCTGATCTCGTGTCTCAAACCCTGCTCGAAGGTCCGGGCCCGGAAGAAGGGGTCCCGTACCATGTCTGTCGAGTACCGAGAAAGGTCGGTGAACCTCGCCGCGTACTGAGCGACCGTCATGCTGCCCTGCCGCAGCTGTAGAAGCTCCTGAATACGCACCGCACGAAGGGTGGCTGGGACGAACTCCGAGCGGAAGATGCTCTCAAAGTCCGTCCAAAGTAGAGATGCCTCATCGTGCACCTGGAGCATCAAGCTCCACCATCGTCCAACTGCTGCGTGTAATAGGCTCGCAGCGAGGATCACCATGAGGTCTACTGGTGTCCTCACTAGCCTAAACACTCGAACTACTGCCTCCAGCCAGTCCTCTGCTGCCTGGGGATCCGTCTCCCCGCGAAACCTGGGCGGTCGCTGGCGCTGAAACTCATGCAGTGCGCTGAGGCGACGTGCATCGTCAGCGGCTGCTGCTGGAAGCATCGGGGGCTCGGCGGGTAAAGCTACCGCCGGTGCCACTACTGGAAAAGGGCCCTGCACCGAGGCCTCGTCGCTCGGTGGGCTGTCGTCTCGCTCGACTCTCGGAACCCTAGCTGGCTGCCGTCGTGGGGCCATCCTGAAAAGGAAACAGGTGCGCCACGGTCAGAACAGTATACCTGGTGAGCTGATATAAGTAATCACAAAGAAAACTTTGAAACACACACGCAATCAATGTTTTCGTGCATTAAGTCGGAAATCAGAAGTCAGGGTCCTGGTGTACGGATACGTCGGCCGCCGCACCAACACTGGACTCCCTGGACTGATATCCACACTCAATACGCTAAACTTTATTGCTTCACATAGAACAGATCAGAGTTCACGGTAGAACCGAACTCCTCTGATACCAATTTGTCACGACCCGCCCTCGGGGTCCGTGCCGTGACTACCCCAAGCCCGCCTTCCATAGGCCAGGGGCTGGCGACTAGCACCAAGGCCTAAATCCCGGTAAAAAGGGAAGGCATTGCCTTTGGTAAGTAAACACACACCACAGAGTAAACAAGCGGAAAGTAAACACTAAGCAAGCAGAGTACGACTGAAAGTGCGGAAAGGTAAATGGGCCAGAATACAAACCCAAACTGAAAGTAAAGTACAACTCGAAAAGGGAAAAACAGCAACTGAAAAGTAAAAGCTGCTACTCCGAGCTGTCCACTTGAAATCCCACCTGAAGGGTGGGTACAGATAGCTCCTCTGCTCCACGGGTCCCGTCGTCCGCTCCGTGCACGTCCCGCCCAGTGGTCCACCTCCGGGTACCGTCCCGCTCTACAAGCCTCAGCTAAGGTCAACGCTGTCCGTCGTCTGCAACCAACACAACGTAGTGCGGGCGAAGCCCGTGTAGGGGTGAGTATAAGCTACTCAGTAGGGACCCCGAGACCCCTGAAGGTCTCTCAAATCCACAAAGGATAAACCACGAAGAAAAGTACAATCACGAAGTAACAACCGACACTGCTTAGGTATATGCCCATACATATACCTAAGTCATCAATTAAAATACGCTCCAACCTCCGAGCCCAAGTACAACTCAGTCCACGCAGGAAAGTATACGTATTCCACATAGGAAAGCAAAACATAATCCACACAGGATTGCACAACACATTCCACACAGGAAAACAACAGGATTCAGCTCACACAGGTATACTTCTTCAAGGACGAAAAAGATGATCACTGATCCATCTAAGTCGTCGGACCCACGAAGGATCGATAGGTAACTAACCCCCGCAAAGACCCACACAGGATCGGGCTCACACAGAACCTGTAGGCGCTGGCTCACACAGAACCGCTGAGCGCAAGGACCCACACAGGATCGGGCCCACACAGGACCTGTAGCACTGATCCACGTAGGATCGCTGAGTGCTGAAGTCGTCGTCGTCGAATCCACATAGGATCTCTGTACTGTCGTCGTCGAATCCACACAGGATCTCTGTACTGTCGTCGTCGCAGTCACAGTAGCAGTCGTAGCAGTAGAACAGTCGCAGCCAGCACTAGGGTTCCCGCACACAGCTAGCTCGTTCGGAGGGTCCGCTCCACGAGCCGAGAGGCTGATACATCAACTGTCACGAAGACCAGAGTTGATGTATCCAAAAGTTCCGTATCAACAACAGGAACTCAACGCAACAGACGGCGCGTCGATCGGAAGCCCGGTCTGAGAGTTATCAGCATTTTCGTCTCCGGGGCCCGGTTGGTTTTTAAGGCAAAACCAACCCGACCGTACTCCACCTGCGTCCAAACCTCGGGCGGAGTATGCCAAAAGATCCGTCTCACTAAGAGGAACACTACGCGACTGACGGCACGTCAATCGGACGTCCGTACCTCAAGATATGAGCGTTTCCGCTCCGAAGGCCCGGTTGGTTTCGTGAACGAACCAACCCGGACGAACTCAAAGTAAACCGAAACCTTGAGTGCGATATACCGAAACGACCGTCTCGATCCAAGGATCACGTTGCCGCAGACGGTTCGTCATTCGGAGGTCCGAGGCTCAAGTTATGAGCCAAAAACCAAAACAGGTTCGAAACGGGGGGTCCGGGTCCGGGCCGACCCGGCCCGACCCCCCCCTGGGCGGCGGGCGACGGCGGGCCGCGGCGGCGGCGGGCCGCGGCGAGGCTGCGCACGCGGGGGCTAAGCCCCGCGGTTCTTCAAAGTGGCGCGGCCTTGTGCCGCGCCGGTTCATTTAAAACCGCCCCCCCCCCCCCCCCCCCCCCCTCACGTGGGGGGGCCTGCTGGCGCCGAACCAAGGGGGCGGCTGCCCCCTTCCCTCAAGAACCGCCCCCCCTCATTAAGAGGGGGGTTTTGATTAGGTGGCCGGGGAATTAAATTCCCCGGTTTTAAGACATCCGGCCGGTCAGCTGGCCGGCCGATTTTTACCAACGGGACCGGAAATTCCGGTCCCGCCCTCGACTTCCGACGCCGGCGGCCCGGCCGCCGGTCTCCTCTTCCGCCGCGGCCCGGAACCGGCCGCGGCGTTCGTCATCCGGCGTGGTGCGACGACACCGCGCCCCTTTGCCGTGCCATGATATTTCTTCAACGCGGCGCGACGACGTCGCGTTCTTGTTGTTTCTTCCATGGTGCATGCGACGGCATCGCGTAAGATAATTACACGTTCATCCGCGTGGTGCGACGGCACCACGCCACTTGCTTTCCTCCGCAAAATAATTAAACAAGAACAATGGAGGGGGGGTTCGGCCGTGTTCGTGCGGTCCGGCCCCCCTCGCGTTAACTGTAACACTTAAATAAAATATTTAAATGTCTCACGTAGACATGCGATCCACGAGCAAGAAAAGGAAAAAGGAAACCAAAACAACAACCCCTACCTCGGGTTTAAGCTTCGAAGATTCGTCTACGTTCCGCGAAAGACGGCGTCGCGGAGGTCGGGCGTCGCGGTCGTCGTTCGTCAAATCCGTTGACGAAGAGATAGGCCCGAGGAGACACGTCGTTGGCGGATCTTCTTTTGCCGACGAAGAAGGTCCGAGGAGGAAGCGGCGGTCCCTCTTGTTGACACCGAGGACGAAGAAGAGAGGCGTCGTTCTTCGTCGGAGTTTGAGCGTTCTTCGTTCTTCGTCAGAGCTTGAAGATGAAGAGGAAGCTCTCAAAATGACAAACAAAGAACCCAAAATAAAATAAGACCACATCTTATTTTATTAACACATAACAAAAAAGAATTTCAAAAAGGCTTAACTCCCATAATTAATTAAGTAACTTAAGTCAATTAATTAGGGGTTAAGTATGTTGAGATAAATTGAAAGGTTTAGGGGCTCGTGTGGGCCCCACCACACTTAATCCTCCCAAGGGAGGTTAAGTGGGTGTGGGTCCCACTTCCAACCTCTTTTGATAGGTTTTATCAAGTTAAAAATAAAATTGTTCTACACAATTTTATTTAACTCAAACTAAAAACCCCTAAAACTAACTTTCAATCCGCAACAAACGCAACTCCCGAAAAGGTCTCTTTAAGCGAATATCGGCGCTGCGAGTTCATCGGTGCCCTCGGATTTCAATTCCGAGCACCGGATCAAAAGTTAGGAATTCCCGCTCGTTCGTTCACTGAACGTACCCGAGCCAAACTTCGGAAATTAATTCCGGGCACTCCGAGCCTCGGAATCAGGTGCCGTCTGAAACCGCGCTCTTGTAAAATTCTAAAGAAAATTAAGAAAAAATTTCCCTTGAATTTTACGGGTCTTTACATTAAGTACCACCATCAAAATGGGATGACTTATGGACATAATGATTCACTATAAATAGAAACACCAAGATTGAGTGTGTGTGTGTAAGGGTGTGGTTGTGTATGAGAACAATGGAAAATAATATTCCAAATAAAATTAGAAATGGTTTAAATGATTAGTTGTTTCTTTCCTTGGAAAAAATATTTTATATAATTGATATAAACTATATTCACATGCTTGAAAATATTTTATTAAATTTTCTAACAAGTTCTACCCTAGTCGTGTGAGTTGGGAATTCGTTGGGGAAATCCTAACGAGTTTAGACTCACCCCCTACTTGGGCACTATTGTGCATTTGATAATATCATCCATAAAGACATAGGTAAAGGCAAGGTATAGTGAACCTATATTTTCATACATTAACATTACATAAATTTTTCGAAATACGTAAAACATTATACAAAATAGCTCCCAAAGATTGTATTAGTCTAGTCACATTGAAAAAATCAAAACATAAACCCTGGTACATAATTGAACTACATTATCTCCCACTAGGTTATTCATGACTAGAACCCTTCAGAGACACATCATACTTAATACATATCTTCATAACTTGGAAAAGGAAACACAAAAAGGGGTGATATTGATGCTTAGTAAGGGTAAATAAGGGAGACATATAAGCATAAACATGAGTATAGGGGTTTGAGGATGTGATCATGGAATTATAAGATCATACCCTGCATATCATAAGATTATAAACATGAATCTTGGAATTAATCTAAGCAGCTCATAAGACATAAATCACAAGGAAGTAAATAACATAAGACATGAATGAATAATATAGGAATAAAACATGGAATTGTGGTAAACACATAAGCATATAATATGATTTCCGTATTAGTCAAGGCATGGATCCCAAGACCATCTTGGTAGTATGGTTTCACTCCCCATACTATCTTGGTATTCCTGGTTCACTCCCATGACCATCTTAGTAGCATGAGTTCACTCTATATATCATCTTGGTAGTCATGGTTCTCTCCCATGGCCATATTATTAGTCAAGGTTCACTTCCAATACCATCTTAGTCTATCTATGAGATATAAATCTTTACCAAATGAATTTTAGGGAGATATTGTAAAGATATAGGCCCTAGTATCCCAGAGCCAGTGCCTTAGTTTATTACATCAGTATGATTACAAGGAAGTAATATCCTAGAGGAACGAATAGGTTAGTAGTTTTGGAATACCTGATAGAAACATAAGATTTACATTAAAACTTGAAAGGAAATATAGTATAAAAATTCCATTGGAAACATCCATAACTCATAGATTATCCATGAAAGTCATTTATTACATTCATCTTCGCATCCAGGGAAAAAAATATGATATAATAGAGTGGGATCAGATGCTTGGTAAGAGTATGTAATAAAGAAGAATTTATCATAAACATAAACATTAGGCATGGTGAATAACTAAAAACAAATGCCTTTAAAAATAAACTTGAGCATAATATGGAACAAATGAAAGCTGTGTAAATAAATCCATATAACTGATATAAAGAGAATGAACCTTATTCATGGATATTATAATAGTCAAATATCAAATGTTTTATCAATAACTAATATCATAATGAGGGAATGCATAATGTCAGACATCTGAAACATATCATCAAGGCTTCGACCAAGACATTTGAAAATACTAGGGCAAAGCCTTGGGAAAAACCCAATTCTATTTTTTCTAATGTAACCAACCGATGCATCAAGGGGATATATAAGTATAATTCATTCATAATATGAATTAGGCTAAACATAAAAACATGAGCATATGAAATGTAAATAACCTTCCCCAATCTGTAATCATAATCACCTTGCAATCTGAGTATGATGGTGAATGGTATCAATGTAATGTCCCAAAATTTTTGTATATATTTTTTTAATTATATAGAATTATTATGAGATTGTGAAAATTTAAGGCACGTGATTTCGAGGCCTGGAGTGCCTGGAATGATTTGTCGAAAAAAATGTTATGCTTTAAATAGCGTGTTTGAGTAGTTTTCCTGAAGAAGTGGAATAACTCTTAAACAAGTGCTCAGATCAGAAATATGAGGGCACCATTGCATTCAATATGGCAGGTTTTCCAAAGGCGCGACTTAAGATTAGTCATCGCATGCCTCTAGAGAGAAAATATGAAAATGGCATAATTGTAAACAAAATAATTAAATAAAGTTATTATATTTTTCAAATGCTTATAACTCACAAATGGTGACTCAGATTAAAAATATGAGAGCACCGCTAAACTCGTGAGATTATTCTTTTTTAGGTAGATCCTAACATTGGCCTACATGGGCCAATAATGGAAGTTAGTTTTTTTCCATAAATAAAATAATTAAGTAATAATTATTTTATTTTTAAATACTTATAAATCATAAACGGTAACTTGGATTGGAAATTCGAGGGTATGGTTGAGATCGTGAGGTTGTGTTTCTCTTAGGCGGAGCCTAACCCTGACCGATGCGGCTTAGGGGTGACTGTTAATAATTTTTGAACTTTTTTAAGGTATGTTCAGTAAACGCACGAGTGGAAATTTCAATATTTTGAACCGGTGCTTGGATTAAAAATATGAGGGCACTGTTGAATTCGCAGTGCTGACATTTTCTTAGGGGAAGCTTAACTTCGATTGGCAAGGGTCAGACAAAAAAGTTATTTTTGGAGTTTAGAAAAATAATAATAAAATAACTCCATGGTTTATTTCATTTCTTTTTGTAACCATTGAGCAATGGTGGCGGGACCACAAAGTTAGTTGGTCATTTTAATGAAGGTTATTTAATGTCTGGTTACACTTAGTTGTGTAACCGAACCATCGGGATATTAACGAGTTCCTTAATTATTCATTAATGAACCACATAATTGTGTGGAGAGTTGAAATCCTTTTCTTTTATTTAATCTATTCATTGGCATGGGTTTTGGGAACCCACGAGAGAAATCTTTACGAAGTGCTGATGACGTCTTCCTCCAATAAAGAATAGAGAATTTGGTGACACCATTGAGGATTCGATCTGGAGATCGACGAATGCCAAGAAACACCCTTCGAATGCGGGTTCTCCTTCCCTCATCTGCAGTGACTTCCAATGAGTTCCAGGTAGGGGGTTTAAACTTGTTTAAGCAGTTAAATGATTTTCCCTCTCCTTTCTTGATTGATTTGAAGAATGCGGATAAACCAAATAACAAGTTGATCTGTGGCCCATTCGTTTTTGCGTGAGGTTGTCATAAGAATTTTTTTGGGGGTTTTATTAAATCTTATAATTATTATTGTTTCACCCACATGTTATAATGCAAACACAGAGAGAGCGGGACAATCCGAACAAGCACCAGACCCTTCGCCGAACTTGTTCTTGATGCGTTCTTTGTGGGAAAATGGAAAAATTGTCAGCAACGCGGAACAGAGGGACACATAATAAAGGTGGAGTCTCAGGAGTCCCGTAGGCATAGAAAAAAGAGAATCAGACCACTGAAGCTTCACTAGTGGCCTGTAGAAGCTCCTACAGTGTAGAACTACTGACGTGACAGTGCCAGTGATGGGCTCTCGCCAACCGTGAAGAAGGGGCGGAGCCATGGCGAATATGGGCGGCTGGACGACGCATGCCTTGTTGAAGGTAGGAGGCATGCCACTGTGGTGTGCCTCTAAGGAGATTCCATATCTCTGGTCATGGCGGAGGTAGACCCAGACCATGGGTCCCACCCTAGACTGGTCCAAGGGACTGGTCAGCTGAATGGGCGACACCAGCCTAGCACCATTGATAGAAGACCAAATAGACTTTTTTCGTTCGGTGGGGAGCTAGGTCCGCGCCCAGCCAGTAGACTGGACTGGGTCTAGCTGGACTGGGTCAGTTCCAGCTAGTCCGGGCTGGGTCGAACCCGGGTCGACCCAGACCGAGTCTGGTTGGTTCAGTCCGACCGAGTCAGACTAGACCCAGAACCATTGTAGAGACCCAAAGCTTGATGTACATGGACATTACATTAGTTTTGCGGAATACTTAATACATAACAAAAACAGACACCAAAGGACCGTAATAGTTTAGTGTCTTTGGAAACTCGGAACATAATCTTCTAATCGTGGTGAAAGATCTTCAACATATCCCATAAAGATATTCCCCTTTTATTTTTTACCTAAAACCTTTCTTTAAATCCTGGGGAAAAGAAAACATAAAAAGGGTGAGCTCAAATTCCTAGTAAGGGTAAACATAGAGAACATAAAACAATCCATAAACATTTGAATGCAAAAACTTGAACAAAAAATCTAAACATCAAAATCTTGAGCAAAGACATAAATCATGGAAGTACGTAAGGCATATATCATAATGGAACATCAATCATGATAAAATAGCATGGGAATAAAACATTTAATTGTGGAAAATCATTAAGTACATGATATGATTTCCATAGTATCCAAGGCATTACTGCCAAGACCATCTTAGTGGACAAAGTCTCTTTCTGAATCGAGTTCACTCCTCGTTCCAGTCCTATATCACTGAACCGTATTAACATACCATTCCAGCAATGTATATCTCATGAGATATAAATATTTACCCAATTCATTGGAGGGATATATAGGTCCCACCCTTCTCATAATGAAATCATTCTTACTTTTGCCACAACATAAACATAAATCATTCATCATAACACAAAGAATAAAATGAGTTTCATTATCATCATTACATCATAACATAATCCATATAAAACAAATGGATATCATTTTATCATAAGAAACGTGAAACCATTCAAATCATAGAGACATTATACTTGAAACATACACATATGAAATAATGCCAACTTATATAGAAAATGGTTTTGATAAAACACTTGAAATGAATTATTGAGGAAAATATCCGTTCTTCTTCAAAATCATTTTCTTTTCATAAAATGTCATGCAATTTTAAAAGTAAAGGATTTTGTTGAAAATAGTCATTAAATTTTGTATAGGAAACTTCCTTGAAATAATTCGTTATGAAACCATAAAAATCCATTCACGCCGTATAAGTTAAAAATAACATTCTTCTCGTACCTTTGTTAGAAAAGTCAAAAAGTTCCTCCTATGGTAAACAAAAGAAATATTCCTTCCATAACACAAAGTAAAAGTCAAAGAGGGGTAAACATTACATTAAAAACCTTATGAAAAACATTTTATGGGCATGGATGAAAAATATAACCCCAGTAAATACTTACGTATAAGCAATCTTGGATAATAATGAGATTTGCAAAATTATCCCTTACCTTAGGTCCGATATGCTTCGTACGTATCCGAACCTCATGTATAATGATTTAAATAATTTCATTGACTTATTAAAGAATTATATTCATTGTTATGATATCATATATGGTTCACTTATGTCTTTATATTACCCGTTCTATTGTAAGTTCCATGTTAAAGCAGTGTTTTGGATAAAATCGTTTTATTTATCGTACGTGTTTGGACCTGTTGTTCTTGATATTATTATTATTGTATCTTGGTTTACTTACTTACAGAATGTAAATCATGATTTATATATCATATATATATATTCAGTATATATATATAATAGATATATAAATGAAATTAAATACACTGTTCATGGAGACGGTAGACCGTATGTACGCATGAACGCTGTTTTCATTTCCTTATTGAATTAAATGGAATTAAGTAAATGAAAAATATATGTACATAAATCCAGTATAATTATTATGTAATATATTTCTCTATTATTTATTATATATACTTTATAATCATACTTTAATGGTTAATCATGGAAAATGAATCTCATCGCGTTCGGGGAGACGGTAGTCCGTACGTACGCACGAGCGATGATATTATTCCCATGATCGTGGAATTGTATTTAAGTGTATGTATAATATTTTAGAATCAATATCACTTTTCAATAATCACATATAGTTATTTATTTACACCATTATACCCATCCAAGTAAGGTGGTGGTGGAAAATTGATTACACCACAGAGTGGAGACAGTATTCCGTACGTACGCACGTGCGGTGATTTCGTTTCCGTAGGATGGATAGAAGATGAAATTGGGTTGTTTAATATTTATAATAACATATCAGTATATTAGTGATACTTATTTTATTAATTTATTATTAAACAAATAAAGAAGAATAAGTATAAGAATAAATAAATTGTAAAGAATCTGTAAAGGATATTACCTCTTCTTTGACGCGCCTCTTCTTAACCTCCTTTTAAGGCACTAAGGTTGGTATTTTTAGGAGACACGAACCTCTATAATGTTTATAGGGAATATGAGAATGGAAATGGTAAGGGGTTGGACGAGCTTCAAGGCACAAAAGGGTGTGAAGAGAAGAGGGAAGGGGTGCCCTTTTTATAAGGGAGGAGAGGGGCACTTTAGAAAAAACTTAAAATATTATTTTATAATAAAGTCATATTCAGTTTATAATAGCTCAAAATTGATTTATTTCAAAGATAAAGTGGGGGTGAGTCTAAATACTCTCAAAAAATAGGTTTTAGACAAGTTTAGGTTATTATTGTATCCTTATCATGTAGATTTAACTCTAAGTTAAATAATTTAACTTTTACCGTGTCTTTTTGTTTTCTTACACTATATGGTTAATAAACTTACTATAACAAGCCAAAATAACCCCAAGTGGTTCATTATTAATATATATAACCTTAACTAAGTCAATTGGATGAACCTTATATTTTTAGGAATATAATAACAATTAATAATATAATATTTGTTTTAAAAACTATTTTAAGTCAATTTTGACACTATTTGGTAATTGATTTTTGTGAAAATCATAACAACAAGATTAGTTAGAAAAAAGTTAATTGAATCAATAATAACATGTCATATTAACCTATAAAATTAGTGTAATTCATAAAAATTTTCAAATTACATTTATTTGGGTATTTATAACATCAATTATGGTAATATTTCATTAATAAGGTAATTACTGCATCATCATTATCTCATAAATAAATTAAATTATTTAACGTCTAAAAATTATAAATAAAATACCATTATGTAGTAAAGATTTTTATCTTTCTAATTAATATTTATAGTCAAATTTATCTTATGTATATCCCTATATTAAAAATGTTTTAGTTATTAAAATTTGATTTTAACCATTTTAACTCTTCTTTAAGTAAAATAATAATAAGTGTCCTAATCAAATACAAGTGGACCTAAAGGTTAATATTTTATTACTAAGGTTGTTTTTGGTCGAATTAGACTTATCCAATAGAATTAGGACTTGTTTTAGGGTAATAATAATATCATTTTTACCCTTAATTACCCTATTTACCTTTAACCGTGGTAAATAAAAGTAAAAAGTTACTATTCACCAAAAATAATTTTTATCTTATTGAAACACATTTTACGAATTTATATTAACCGTGTCTCTTGGATTTTCTAAATTTCTCTCACAGATGCGGTAAAATTAAGTTTTATGTAGATTTTTAAATTCTCTTAAGAGGTGGGTAAAAAACGGTGAAAAGTTCAATAAAATTTTTATATGTCTAAAATTATTATAAAATGAATACGATGAATTACATTGAACTTATATAGGTATTATTTATCAATTTTGACCTAAAATAAACTTAAATAAAATTAATAATTATTTATATAAAAAGTCTGTTTCTAAAAAGTAACCCAGTGTTTTCACTATTCATCAAAAATTGAAAGTTTTCAGAAAAATACCAAAAATTTACCCTAGGCTAATTTCAATATTCCGAATCCAAAAAATGAAGTCCATTTTGAAAAATAAAATTTCAAAATGTGGGTATTACTATTCATAACGGCTAGTTTATATAACATATCGTTTTTTAGTGAAATTCGGTATTGCGTACAACACACGCTATCGAGGAAGGTCGCGATTGCGTGTAATGAAAGTCAAGTTAGGGTTGCGTGTAGTGCAAGATTCATTTGTTGTTGCGTATAATATAATCAAACCATATTGCATTTATACATTGAATATATATATATATATATATATAAACACTCAATTTTGCATACAATAACTTCAAACGAACTTGAAATTGTGTGTAACACAATCCAAGAATAGTGTTGCGTATACTGCAAGCTAAAACGGTGTTGCATATAGCGCAAGATAATCTTGGTGTAACAGAAGATATCAAATAAATTAAAAATAATACTTCTCATAAAATCTCGGGGTGTTACATTCTTCCCCCTTAAAATGAATTTCACCCTTGAAATTCGTTGGGGTTATAAATGGTTTACTACTCAAAAGTTTTAATAGAAACCCAATTCGTAAAAAGGAATACCAAAACTTATCTTTAAAAAATAATGTATGAAACATAACGGTTACCCAAATTAACTAATAACTGGGTTTCCACAATGGAGAACGTAGTTGAAAATATGGATATGGAAGAGAAATATAACCATCAAGTTCTTATAGAGGGTGGTAGAGAACATGACTATGAAAAATCCAACAATCACAAAGCCATAAATTTGTGATGATATAAGGTACCATCTAATTCATCGGATATAAGGGCACTAGGACAACATTTTTGGTTTTCAAGATTATTTCCCTAAAGTTGACGAATTATTGAATTAAAAGAAATACTTACTTGATTTTTGGTACAATCATACTGTTGTTTGTGACTTGAACAAATTCCACTTCATCTCTTAAAGAAATGATGTTTAATTTGTCTTCCATGAAGTGTTAGCAGATCATGTGATAGAATGATAGGTCATTCCATCTTTCTCAAACAAAAGGTTAGAAAAAGTTATTCAATATACATAAGTCCATATATGGCAACATTTTACAAATATGGCTCCAAGAATGGACTTATACTTCATATATCATTCCACTTAATAAAATAGAACTAACTTCTACTAACCAGGTACTTCCTATAGGCCAGTGGTAGGCAATAAAGGTCTGTCGCACTTCAATTGTGGGTTCGATTCCCACAGCCTTGTCTGACGTGATGGGTTGTCACCCATCCTGTAGGTTGTTCTTTTTCTAAAACTACATTATTATAACATTCCATAAATAATATCAAAAAAAAATTCTAACCTTAAACAATACTATCTGATGTCTGACATAATCCATTCCAGTCTTTAGACTTATCCAAAATACATCTGTCCAATCTCATAGTATAAAGAAAATGATTACAAGAAATGTCATTAACCAAGCATGTGAATTACAACATTTATCCCCCATATATCATAATATATATCTTGTTGATCACATTCCAAACATGTATTCTTTTGAAACATGAATTACCATAGAACCTTAGTGAAAACATGATTGCTTGTCAAAAGTTAACTCTTTCCACATACCAAAATCCCAAAAATTCGATATACTCAAACCATGATATAACTTAGTACTTATATCAGTCATGAGCTCGTTAATACAATCAAACATTTCATTATCTCCTTATCCCTTCTTTATGAGCATATTAGGTTCTTTCCAAAAATATCTGAATAAACTTTCATGGTTACCGATACCATTCAACATATACTTTCAAAACTCAAGCAAAGGAAACAGTGTAACAATCCTTAGATTTTTCTTTATTCCATAGTACCATACATTATTCTTGATAAACATACAATCATTACACTACCTTCTTAAACCACTGGATGAGCTTCATCATTTCTTCCATCTCATACATCATTTGTAGTCTCTTCATCACCATCCACATAAATACTACCCATATGACCATGTTGATTCTCTTTATGAGATTTTCCCTTAGGGCATTGGTTTTCATAATTCCCATACATTCCACATTTAAAACACTTAACCGTTGTTGATGTCTTAGAAATTCCATTATCCTTGTCCATGGTGTTAACTAAACCTTTTCCTTTAAAATTACTATCTTTGTGTCCTTCTTTTCCACACCCAAAGCATCTTCCAGTTCCTTTGAAACATTCTCCCTGATGCCTCTTCCCACATGATTTACATGAGGGAAATTAAACTTTATTTCCTCTTTGATCATCATGAAACTCCATCTTTCTCTTATTAGATGAGTCAGGAAACTTACCAAAGTTGAGATTATTGATAATATTATAAGATTGATGATAAGGAATAATAACGATATGTGTAATTCCAGATCCAATTTCATTTGTTTTCTCATGAAGAATATCATTCCATTGTCCATCATATCCTCCATTATCATAAATCTTCCAGTTTCCAGCAATTTTCTAAAACCCAAAAAGAATAGTGTGAGAGACCAAAATCATAATCAAGGGGGAGTAACTTCAATATCTAAAATCTTAGGTTTAATTATAATATCGTTACCATAATTATAGGACTATAACCTATACTTATACTTAACCTTAGGGACATCCCTAGACATACCTTAGAAATATCTCTAGGGATCTCACTAAAGTTTTCACTACCTAGTTTCCAAAGGTTAACTAAACCTTTCCTATGATACCAACTGCAGAGACCCAAATCTTGACGTACATGGAAATTACATTACTTTTGCGGAATACTTAATAGATAACAAAAACAGACACCAAAGGACCGTAATAGTATAATGTCTTTGGAAACTCAGAACATAATCTTCTAATCGCGGTGTAAGATCTTCAACATATCCCATAAAGATCTTCCCATTTTATTTTCTTACCTAAAAAATTTCTTTAAATCCTATGGAAAAGAAAAAATAAAAAGGGTGAGCTCAAATGCCCAGTAAGGGTAAACATAGAGAACATAAAACAATCCATAAACATTTGAATGCAAAAACTTGAACATAAAATCTAAACATCAAAATCTTTAGAAAAGACATAAATCATGGAAGTACATAAGGCATATATCATAAAGGAACATCAATCATGATAAAATATCATGGGAATAAAACATTTAATTGTAGAAAACCATTAATCACATGATATGATTTCTATAGTAGCCAAGGCATTGCTGCCAAGACCATCTTAGTGGACAAAGTGCCTTTCGGAATCGAGTTCACTCCTCGTTCCAGTCCTATATCACTGAACTGGATTAACTTACCATTCCAGCCATGTCTATCTCATGAGATATAAATCTTTACCCAAAGCATTGGAGGGAGATATAGGTCCCACCCATATCATTATGAAATCATTATTACTTGTGCCACAACATAAACATAAATCATTCATATAACCCAAAGAATAAAATGGGTTTCATAAACATCATTCCATCATAGCAAAATCCATACAAAACAAATTGATATCATTTCATCATAAGAAAAGTGAAACCATGTAATTCATAGAGACATTATACTTTAAACATACACATATGAAATAATGCCAACTTATATGGAAAATGGTTTTGATAAAACACTTGAAATGAATTCTTGAGGAAAATATCCTTTCTTCTTCAAAATCATTCTCTTTTCACAAAATTCCATGCAATTTTAAAAGGAAAGGATTTTTTTTGAAAATATTCATTAAATATTTTATAGGAAACTTCATTGAAATAAGTCATTATGAAACCATAAAAATCCATTCACACCGTATAAGTTAAAAATAACATTCTTCTCGTACTTTTGTCGGAAAGTCAAAAAGTTCCTCGTATGGTAAACAAAAGAAAGATTCCTTCCATAACACAAAGTAAAATTCAAAGAGGGGTAAAAATGACATTAAAAACTTTATGAAAAACATTTTATGGGCATGGATGAAAAATATAACCCCAGTAAATACTTACATATAAGCAATCTCGGATAAAAATGAGATTTGCAAAATTATCCCTTACCTTAGGTCCGATATGCTTCGTAAGTATCCGAACCTCCTGTATAAGGATTTAAATAATGTCATTGACTTATTAAAGAATCATATTAATTGTTATGATATCATATATGGTTCACTTGTGACTTTATATTACCCGTTCTTTTGTAAGTTCCATTTTAAAGCAGCGTTTTGGGTAAAATCGTTTTATTTATCGTACGTGTTTGGACTTGTTGTTCTTGATATTATTATTAATTATATCTTGATTTACTTACTTACAGAATGTAAATCATGATTTATATATCATATATATATTCAGTATATATATATATAATAGATATATAAATGAAATGAAATACACCGTTCATGGAGACGGTAGACCGTACGTATGCATGAACGCTGTTTTCATTTCCTTATTGAATTAAATGGAATTAAGTAAATGAAACATATATGTACATTAATCCAGTATCATTATTATGTAATATCCTTCATGATGATATATTATATATAATTTATAATCATACTTGAATGGTTAATCATGGAAAATGAATCTCATCGCGTTAATGGAGACGGTAGTCCGTACATACGCACAAGCGATGATATCATTCCCATGATCGTGGAATTGAATTTAAGTGTATGTATAATATTTCAGAATAAATATCAATTTAAAGTAATCATATATAGTTATTTATTTACACCATTATACCCATCCAGGTAAGGTGGTGGTGGAAAACAGATTACACCACATAGTGGAGACGGTATTCCGTACGTACGCACGCGCGGTGATTTCGTTTCCATAGGATGGATAGAAGATTAAATCGAGTTGTTTCATATTTATAATAACATATCAGTATATCAGTGATACTGATGTTATTAATTTATGATGAAACAAATAAATAAGAAAAAGTAGAAGAAGAAATAAATTGGAAAGAACCGGTAAAGGATATCACCTCTTCTTTGACGCGCCTCTTCTAAACCTCCTCTTAAGGCACTAGGGTTGGTATTTTGAGGAGACCAGAACCTCTATAATGTTTCTAGGGAATATGATAAGGGAAATGGGAAGGGTTTGGCCGAGATTGAAGGCTCAAAAGGGCGTGAAGAGAAGAGGGAAGGGGTTCCCTTTTTATAGGGGAGGAGAGGGGCACTTTAGAAAAAACTTAAAATATTATTTTATAATTAAGTCATATTCGGTTTATAATAGCCCCAAATTGATTTATTTTGAATATAAATTGGGTATGGGTCAAAACCCTATCAAAAAATAGGTTTTAGTCAAGTTTAGGTTACTATTTTATCCTTATCATTTAGATTTAACTCCAAGTTAAATAATTTAACTTTTACCGTGTCTTTTTGTTTTCTTACACTATATTGTTAATAAACTTACTATAAAAAGACAAAAAAATCCCATGTGGTTCATTATTAATATATATAACCTTATCTAAGTCATTTTGATGAACCTTATATTTTTAGGAATATAATAAAAATTAATAATATAATATTTGTTTTAAAAACTATTTGTTGTCAATTTTGACATTATTTGGTAATTGATTTTTGTGAAAAACATAACAACACGATTAGTTAGAACAAAGTTATTTGAATCAATACTAACATGTCATATTAACCTATAAAATTAGTTTAATTCATAAAAAGTCTAAATTATATTTATTTGGGTATTTATAACATCAATTATGTTAATATTTCATTAATAAGGTAATTACTGCATCATCATTGTGTCATGAATAAATTAAAACATTTAATGTCTAAAAATTATAAATAAAATAAAATTATGTAGGAAATATTTTCATATTTCTAATGAATATTTATAGTCGAATTTATCTTATGTATAACCCTATATTAAAAATGTTTTAGTTATTAAACTTTGATTTTAACCATTTTAACTCTTCTTTAAATAAAATAATAATAAGTGTCCTAATCTAATCCAAGTGGACCTAAAGGGTAATATTTTATTCCTAAGGTTGTTTTTGGTCGAATTACACCAATAGAATTAGGACATGTGTTAGGGTAGCAATAATATAATTTTTACCCTTAATTACCCTATTTACCTTTAACTGTGGTAAATAAAAGTAAAAAGTTACTTTTCACCAAAAATTATTTTTATCTTATTGAACTAAATTTTACTACTTGATATTAACCATATCTCTCGAATTTTCAAAATTCCACTCACAGAAGTAGTGAAATTAAGTTTTATGTAGATTTTCAAATTCTCCTAGGAGGTGGGTAAAAGACGGTGAAAAGTTCAATAAAATTTTCATATGTCTAAAATTATTATAAAACGACTCCAATGAATTACATTGAACTTATATAGGTATTATGTATCAATTTTTACCTAAAATAAATTTTAATAAAATAAATAATTATTTATATAAAAATTCGGTTTTTAAATAGTAACCTAGTGCTTTCACTATTCATCAAAAATTGAAAGTTTTCAGAAAAATACCAAAAATTTACCCTAGGATAATTTCGATATTCGGAATCCAAAAATGAATTCCATTTTGAAAAATAAAATTTCAAAAAGTGGGTATCACTATTCATAACGGCTAGTTTATATAACATATCGTTGTTTAGTGAAACTTTGTATTGCGTACAACACACGCTATCGGGGAAGGTCGCGATTGCATGAAATGTAAGTCAAGTCAGGGTTTCATGTAGTGAAAGATTATTTTGTTGTTGGGTATAATAGAATCCAACCATATTGCATTTATACATTGAATATATATATATATACACACTCAATGTTGAGTATAATAACTTCAAAATAACTTGAAATTGTGTGTAACATGATCCAAGAATAGTGTTGCATATACTGCAAGCTAAAACGGTGTTGCGTATAGTGCAAGATAATCTTAGTGTAACACAAGATATCAAATAAATTAAAAAGAATACTTCTCATAAAATCTCAGGGTGTTACACCCTCTTCAATCCTGTTTCACTAAATTGGGCATATCTTTAAAACCTGACGTTTGTTTGACGAAAAATATGAGGTGCTGGAACACTTAAGACAATGTGTTCTTTTTGAGATACAACACTTGGGTTTTGGAGAAATCTGGAGTATGATCGGGTTGGATCGAACCCGAATCCAACCGTGCCCTTGATACTAAAATTCCTATAACTTACAAACCAGGCGTCTAATTGATGGGCTGTCTAATGTGTTGGAACCATTATAACATGGTGGTTCTTTAGGTTACTTATTCATGGTAATTATTGGTAGTTAAGGTATGAATGATGGTTTGAGGAGCATATCCTCTCAGAATCAATCGTGCTAAGTGCGGGAATCCAGTGGTCGGCTGTGACGTGATGAAGCACCTAACAATCTTTTGTGGGTCAGAAGTTAGTGATATTATGTGGGTCAACACTTAGTGACCCTCTGTGGGTCAGTTGTTAGTGAGATTTTGTGGGTCATAACCTAGCAACCCTCTGTGGGTCAGTATTTAGCAATCCACCGTGGGTTAGCACTTAGCGATCCTCTGTGGGTCTGCACCTAGCGACCCTCTGTGGGTCACCTAGCGATCCTTTGTGGGTCAGCACCTAGCAACCATGTGCAGTCTAGCAGAAAAAGCCTCTCGACAGAATAATCTGATCTAGCTTTATGACTAATCATCTTTATTCATGTTCTTTAAGTTGTATACATGGTGTGCGATGTATTTTACTTTGTGCCTTGTGATTGAGATCATGCTTTGTGGTTTTTCTTTGTGGAATTCTGAGAGTCCTTCAGGGGTCACGGTGTCCCTACTGAGTATTTTTATACTCACCCCTGCATGGGCTTCGCCCTCACCTTGTCGTGTCTTGTGCAGATGACAAGCAACATGCTTGAGACTCGGGGAGCCATGGCTAGATGGTGCTCGGAGGATATTGACAGATGGGGTGAGCGACAATGATGATAGATGACGAGTTGTACCTACCCTTTAAGTAGGATCCTTGGAAGATAACCTCAAGATTTGTTTTTCCCTTTTGCTGTACTTTATTTTAGTTGGGTTTGTATACTATCCCATTCAGCTTCAATTCACACTTTTACTTTCAGCAGTTATACTACGTGGTTTGTTCTTTTTGTGTACCTTGCCAGTGAGTTTGTAGGTTTAAAGGAAATATTTTCCCATTTTTTAGGGATATGACTTTCTAGTGCTTTTTTTGAACACCTGGTCTATGGAAGGAAGGCTTGGGGTAGTCACGACATGGGCCCCACGGGATGGGTTGTGAAAAATTCGTATAAAAGGTGGTCAGTTCTACCAGAAGAACAAAGAGTCTGTGTTTTTAATGGGGCAATTGTGTTAATTGTCTTGAGTTTGGATTATAGTCCATGGAGTCTAGTGTTGGTGCGGTGGCCGGCGTATCCATACACTGGGACCCTGAATTATGTTTTCCGACTCGGTACATGAAAACACTCGTTGCATGTGTTTTAAAAATGTTTTTCTCTTGATCTCTTGTGAGTCAACTCACCAGGTATAACTTATTGACCTTGGCTCATCTTGATTCTCTTACAAGATGCCTCCATGTAGACAGCCAGCCAGGATTCCAATGTGCGACCATGAGGATGGTCCACCGAGTGATGAGGCCTCAGTACAAGGACTATTTATTGAGATGGTACCTTCAAGTGGTTTCCTAGAGATACTAAAACCCGTTGGCTAGCAGTTTCTACTGGTGCTACCGATATAGTACACATGTAGGCTCAGTGCCTTAAACAAGTTTCAGTGATAGATACCCCTCAAGTTCCAAGGTGATCCCAACTCATAGGTGGATAAGAACTGTATAGAGGTGGTGACCGAGTTTCCATCTTTCCAGGGCACCATTAGATCAGATGGCAGACCTTGTAGTGATCCTTCTACATGGTTCAAAAGGGCAATAATAGGGTTTATATTTCCCTAATCTTATGATGAGGTGGCTTTTCTGTGGATAGAGCTTGATAACCTTCCTTAGATAAGGGGTCTCTTTCCATAAAAGCTAAGGGGTATGTGTTCCCAAGAGCTTTTACAACTTCGACAGGATGACATGTTGGTAGATTAGTATTTTTCAATGCATACCAACCATTCCAGGTACTCAATGAATATGATACAACTAGTGATTTTGGGCTTAGACTACCGAGTGAGTTGTGTTTAGGGAAATCCAAGCTTTCACTATACCTATATACATTACTACTTATGTTAGGGTGCTAGAGAGAACCTTTTGTAGTTGAAAGTTCTTTGGCGGAGTAGATACAACCAATGGATGTCAGCAGTGGTAAATCTGAAAACCAATGTTAGTCTTAGAGACGTTGACGTGTAAAATATTTCGGGAAGAGGAAGTGATAGGGATAAATGAATCTGAAGAGCAGCAGGATGTTGTATACACTTCAACATGTTATAGCCACCACCCTAATGTGGTCCCCACCAGGCTCTGGGAGCTGGAGGATAGGAGAATGGAGTAGCTGTATGCAGTCAAGGAGTGTGACCCAAGGGCACCAGGAATGACTCGAGGTATGGTCTATGTATACTAATAACTACCATTTTAATAAACATAGGTACTAATAATTCATTCTTATCACGAATCTTGTTTAAGACCAAGAGTTTTCTGTAAAACCGTTGATGTGATCCTTACGTCTGGAGATACCTATGGGAGGTGACTCGATAATCACACTTATACCGATGATGTGATATGACCCTTGAGGTGAGAGTTTTGGTTGGAACCTCTTAGTGGAAGCATCGAGGCCTTAAGACATTAGTCTCGGTATGGAATGGTCATCCACATTTCATGCTCATATTGACTGTTTTAGGAAAAAAGGATGCGGTATGTCCGCAACATTGGAATGATATTTCCTTGGTCGGAAAAAAGGAATCCTAGGAAGCACGAGAAAAAATCATGCATAGGAGGGTGTAGATGATCACTCTTGAGTCGAAAAACCATACCCTTGTGGTATCAGATGTTTTGAGTTTTCAGTTCCCAATGGTAGTGGTGGAGTGCAGGAACATCCTTTCAAAAGATGTTTCCTAGATTACCTCCCCATATGGGGAGGGACTTCTGTATCTTTCTACACCCTAAGATGGCACCGATATCAGCTTCGGTATATCAGAGGTATTTTGTAGATATTTCCAATCAAGGATCATAAGTGGAGGACTTTTATTGGAAGGGATTGGTAAGACCTAGTGTTTGAGGTTATGTGTGGACTACTAACACCTTAACCAAGTGGCCATGGAGAGCAAGTACTAACTACCAAATTATTGATGGTCACCTCAATCGGTTAAAGGGGGTAGCCTTTCACATAGATATAAAGGTTCCTGTATGATTTTCAGCAATTGAAAAAATGGTGATGGTTGGCGTTCCTCCAAGACTATGACCTTGAGGGAGTATATACTTCTGGGAAGGGGGACATGGTGGGAGATGGACTCAGCTAGAGGTATGGTTTACAACCACTGAGTGAGGTGACAGAGCAGCTAGCCATGATGCCGATATTCTTCATGGATGAGGATGGAGCAGTTTACCTCCAGTCTATGAATGTCACTCCCCCACTCCTTTAGTGAGTTAGGGAGGCATAACTTTTGGATGCTGACTATGAAGCCCTACATGCTCAGATATCCTTAGGACATGCTCCTAATGGATTTTCGATAGGTGGGGAGCACATCATTATTTTCAGAGGACGCTCCATGGTACCAGTGGTGTTATGGGAGGAGGTGTTAAGGGAATCTCATACATCCCCTTGGAGGTACATCCTAGTGTGGAGAAGATGTACCAGGACCTCCGACATTAGTACTAGTTTCCAGGGATGAAGAAAGAGGTGGCAGAGTTTGTTTCACAATGACTTATTTTTCAGCAAGTGAGAGCTGAGCATCAGGTTCCATCACGCTTGAGAAAGTCTTTTACCCCAGAAATATGGTCAGATAAAGCGGACCATACATACCTTATAGGACATGCTCTGTGCTTGTGTCCTGTGTTTTAGTTACAGTTGGAAGGATCACCTACCACTGGAGGAGTTTACGTACATCAATAGCTATCACTCCACTATTGACATTCCACCATTTTAGGCCTTGTACAGGCAACCATGAATATGAACACTATTTCAATAGGATACATAGACCATTGGAGTTCGAGGAGGGATACCATGTTTTCCTTTGGGTCTCACCCCTACAGGGATTGTAGAAATTTGTTTAGAGTGACAAGATATCTCCGAGGTTCATCAAACCTTTTCAGTTTCTGAGTGGAGTTGGTGATGGGGCATACCACCTAGATCTTCACCCACATATTCACTAGGTGCATGATGTTTTTCATATGTCACTGTTGAGGAGGTATGTGCATGATCCATTTCATGTCATCAACTGTGGAAAGATGTGCATTGATGATGGGGTGACATTTGCAGAGTTCCTGGTGGAGATAGAGGATCGAAAGGAGCAACTACTTCATGGACAATCGATTCCTCTGGTGTTCATTATATGGTATCTCAAGAATTTTCGGGAGAGAACAAGGGAGCAGGAGGCTCATATTCATACTTAGTACCCCCACTTGTTTGATTTTCCTTTGTTTTGGATTTCAGGGATGTAAAACCCTAAGGTGGGGAGAAGGTAATGTCCCAGAATTTCCATATAATTTATTTTAATTATAAGGAATTATTATGAGACTGTGAAAATTGAAGGCATGTGATTCTGAGGCCCGAAGTGACTGGAATGATCTGTCAAAAAAAAATGTTAAGCTTTAAATATCATGCATGAGCAGTTTTCCTGAAAAAGTGGAAAAAATATTAAATAGGTGACCAAATCAGAAATCTGAGAGCACGATTTTATTCAAGATGACAGGTTTAACCTAGGCGTGACTTGATTTTGGTCAGCATAGGCCTATATTGGGAAAACCTAAAAATGGAATAACTATATATAAAATAACTAAATAAAATTATTGTATTTTTCAAATTCTTATAAGTCACAAACGGTGTCTCAGATTAAAAATCTCAGATAAACACTGAACTCATGAGCGTATTCTTTCCTTAGGTAGATCCAAAAATAGGCCGGCACAGACAGACTGTGGAAGTTAGTTTTTGGCCATAAGTAAAATAATTAAGTAAAGATTATTTTATTGTAAAATAATTTTAAATCCTAAATGGTAACTCAGATTAGAAATCTAAGAGTACCGTTGAGATCGTGAGGGCGTGTTTCCCTTAGGCAGAGCCTAACCTCGACCGGCGCGGGTCAAGGGTGACTGTTAATAATTTTTGAACTTTTTTTAAGGTACGTTCAGTAAATGTGTGAGTGATAATTTCTATCTTTTGAACCAGTGCTCAGATTAAAAATCCGAGGGAACCGTTGAATTCATATCACAGGGATTCGATTAGGCGAAGCTCAACTTCGACCGGTACGGGTCGGGTGAAAAAGTTATTTTTTGGACATTACGAAAATAATATTAAAATAACTCCATGAGTTATTTCATTTCTTTTTGTAACTGTTGAGTGACGATGGCGGGATTTCATAGTTGGTTGGTCATTTTAATAAAGGTCATTTAATGACATGTTACACTTGGATGTGTAACCACATTGTCGGGAGATTAATGGGTTAATTAATTATTCATTAATGAACCACATAATTATGAGGATAGTTGAACTCCTTTTCTTTTATTTACTCTTGTCATTGGAATGGTTTTTGGGAACCCATGGGAGAACTCTTGACGAAGTACTGGAGATGTCTTCCTCTAACGAAGAATAGAGAATTTGGAGACGCCATTGAGGATTCGTTCCGTAGATCGACGAATGCAAATGAACTCTGTAAGAACCCAGATCTTCTTTTCAGGTATGTTTTCCTTTTTCTGGTGTTTTAATGAAAAAGGGGAATTTCTGGAAATTTCTTAAGTACACGCCATTTGATTTATGATTACACGCTGTTTAGTTGGTTACCACAGGTAGCCGTGTGCTGGTCGTGTAACAGCTGTGCACACGATCGTGTGTGGTGACCTGGAGGCCACCTAAAGCGGGGCTCGGTAAGGGAAAGTACACACCATATACCTCAAAAGTACATGTCGTGTACTTTTTTTCATTAAATAGACCAGGGTCACTTCTAATCGATAGAAATGTCTTCTTCTTCACTGAAATCGACCGAGAGTGTTCGTACGACGTGAATCTTCACCGAGCCCTTGATCGAGTGTCCGTTATTTGAATCGAACTCCATAGGTTGTGTTGGAATCGCATCGGTGAGTTATCTCTTCTTCTTGAACACCCTCTTCTGATTCCTTCTCTCTCATGAGATATCCTGGGTTGAATTTTTTTGACATTTTTGTAGATCTACAGTTTTATTGGGTGATTCAAGGCTTTAGGTTCACATATCGCGATCCTACAACACTGAGGAAGGTGGTTTGTGCCTTTATGTAGAAATTATTTGAGTTATATGTGCAAAATTTCCTGATACCCTTGAATGGGGTAGTGCGTGTTTATTGATTTATCCATATTAATTACCTTATATGATTGTATGTTAGAATAAAGGTTAATTGAATGTGAATAGGGTAAATTTCCATGCTTTGGAAGTGTCTGCCCATGCATGTTTGTTTATGACCATTTGGTCCTGTTTAGCCTGTTAGGCTGCCTTGTTTTTCACCATGCCTAGTACTGTAGGATGGAGTGATGTTTATCTGACATGCTGTTATGCTGTAGACTACTAGCCAAGTATTTATTGATGTTTAATTTGGCTGAATTGCATTGCTGTGCTCGTTTGACTTACATAGGGCCGTGAGAACCTAGTGTAGTAGACCATAGGGAGAATGGACGTAAGGGCTTCTCCAGAGTGTTTGTTTTTACTATTACAATGTGAGACCATATGGGGAAATTTATGTAAGTGCTTCCTCAGAGTGTATGTAGTTCCTTGATGTGGGCCACAGGTGGAATGTGACCTAAGTGCTTCCCCAGAGCGCCTTTTAGTTACAGATATGAGACTATAGGGGGATTTGACGATGAGTGATTCCTCAGAGAGTCTATACATAAAGCTGAACTAGAGGCATTAGACTGTGTGAACTTCCCAGAGGGTTGCTTGTTCTTATTTAGTTAAACCAGAGGGGTTATGATGAGATTACTTCCCAGTGGGTTACCTACTTTGATTAGTTTCTTACTTGATATGTGGAATTAAATGCTTTGAAACTGTGGAATTGTTTACTACTGAGTACTTCCTTGTTTACTGATTGCTTTTACTTATTTCCTGCTATATATATATATCTACTCAATTTTAGGCACATATATTTTGGTGGTTACCTACTAGGGTTAGTCTCACACTCTGTTTGGGCCATGCTTTTGGGCCCAAACAGATTATATTATTGCAGGTATAGATAAGGGAAAGCACCCTTATACTTTAGGTACTTGACTTCTTTGGAGCTGGAGAGCATGGGACCAAGCTGAGGCTTGCGATGATGAGGATTTGATTCTTGTTTTTCTTTTGTACTTGGTTTAGTACTGTATTGTAGCATTGTGACTTGTTTGGCTGTTTTCTTAGACATATGTATCATGTATCATTTATATATGTGCTCCGGTTGTTCTTACTTTTAGTCTTCTGCTGTTTACTGTTGTATGGTATTATTAATGCTTCCACTATTGTATATATATTTTACTTCTGCTGTGTTACATTGGAAATGAGGGAATAGTTTCCCCACTATCACACCTAAGGCCCTCGCTGCTAGTCAGCAGCCTCTGGCGTTCGGGGAAATGTGTTTGAGGCCATGTGACCAACCGGGTACGGGGCGCCTCTAGGTGGCTTCCAGAATCGGGATGTTACAAAGTGGTATCATATGATTCTTTTATTCTTGACTTACTGTTTAGATCCTATAGTCAGGTATAGGATGGAATAGGTACTTGGTAATAAGCTATTCTCGGGAGTAGCTAACCCTTGTACAAGGAAAAGCCAATCTACCTCATTTATTGTAATTTTTCAAGTTTTTCTATTTTACAGTTGAATTGATTTTCAGCATTGGGTGATTCACATGTTTTGTGATATTATTATTGATTTTATTGAGGTTCTATTTTTGATGCAACACGATGATATGAGGGTATTCCATCTCATGCATCATATAAGCACTTGTTAGAAATCGCATGTCATACATTCTATGCATGCCATTTAGATTGCATTAGCAATTGCATGTTATTATGATAGATTTTGTGCTAGATATGCATGCTGTTGTGATAGATGCCTTAATAGAATACCTTCTTTTGATAGGGTATTTCTTTGCATGAGGCTTTTTTTGAATGAATGCCAAACTTTGGTTCCTGAGGTGTTATGGGCCCTCATAGACTGGAATTTGGTGGATCATTGCCTTTTTCCCTTGTATATGACATGTATATGATGTCAAGCTTTGATTCATGGGGAGTATGGGCCCTCACAAATTGGAATTTGGCACTTTAATGGTCGTTTCTGTGTTTTTCTGGGTTTCAGAGTAGTTTTTAAGACTTACTATCTGGAAAACCCCAGAATATACGCCATGTAATGATGAATACATGCCTTGTGTCCTTCTGTTCGGGAATGACCTATTTTTCTTAAGTACATTACATGTACTGTATGTACATGTTGTGTAGTCGCTAAAAGTTTCTTAAACTATGTGGATGAGGACATGGGTTTTGGAATCTTTGGTTGGACACACCGTGTACCGGCTGTACACGCCATGTTGTGGAATCGTGTAACCAGCCGTGTGACTAAAAACACGGGTCAATTGAGTATTTTCTAATACACGCCTTTTCCATCTAGAACATGATGTGTAGTGTAAACTGAGAATCCAACCGTGTCACAAAAAAAATGGGACAATGAAATCTCCTAGTACACGTTGTGTCTGGCACAAACACACCGTGTAGAGTCAGTCGTGTAATTGGCCTTGTCACTAACAACACGGGACAAAAAAGCTTGTCTAGTACACACCGGGTCTGGAAATAACACGTCGTGTAGTCTTGTTTTAGGAGAACCGTGTGGCTTATCCGTGTAGAAGAACTCGGGTAGGGGAAGAGGATTCAAGTACATGCCGTGTGTTAGTACAACACAACGTGTGTGTGGGGTGTTACACAACCTGGGTTGGCAGAAGTACATGCCCATGTGAAAGGCTTAAGGGAACGCACCATGTAGGCATTATACACGATGTGTATCCATGTTTTGGAAAACTTGAATGCTATATTTATACTGTTCCCTTCATATACTTCTACATTTCATTCCCTGTTAATCTTGATCTAAGGTGTGCGCTTGACGTTGCAGATTCATGCCACTAAAATGTCCTCCGGTTGTCCGCTAGTTATAGGGCAGTGATTAGACACCAGACATGGCTAGTCAGGGACTACCAGTAGATCCTCTTGTTGTTCCAGTCTTGGCACCGACCTTCATTCTAGATACAGGTGTTGACGCACAGTTCCTAGAGGGCTTTATAATGTTCATGCAGAACTTCCGAGGAGTACCACATCCTACCCTTTTTATGGAAGAGTTGATGTGGGTTTTATAGTAGTAGAATCCTCCCACCTTCATAGGGGAAGGAGGACCTCATGTTGTAGTGTCATGGTTAGAATCCATTCTTTCTATCTTTGAGTATCTGGAGATGCCTCCAGAGAAGAGGGTGAGGCTCTATACATACATGCTTCGATATTCTGCCAAGAGATTGTGGGATGTGATCTCACAGGCGGGACGCTAGCAGGTTATGGTGTGGGATGAGTTCTAGTGTGCCTTCTATGACTACTTTTACCTTGATAATTTGAGGTCCAATCGAGCTCAAGAGTTCATGAGTTTGGAGTAGGGTACTCTTGATATTATAGAGTATTCTTCTTGCTTCATAGAGCTGTAGCACTTCATGACCATACCATGAGGTGATGAGTTATTCCTGGAGAAGAAGTTAGAGGATGGTCTCAGGCATGCCATCCGATCTTAGGTGAACATCTTTAAGTTGACGTCCATCACTTCTATCGTCAACCAGGTGCTGATCACTGGGCACAATCTGAGGGATTCTAGATTTTTGAGCTGGGGCGGCTCAACATCCGGGGTTGGTATCCCTCCTACTGACAGTAGGAAGAGCCACATGGAGTCTTCACACAGATATCCGAGGAGGCGGGACACTTCTTCTGGTATCCAAGTGGTGTGCTACCAGTGTGGAAAGAGTATGCATCCGAGGCCACATTTCCCAAGAGACCTAGTTTAGCGCTGATCATGCAGCAAGATGGGCCATCTTCCGCATTTCTGTTAGATTTTATCACCGGTAGCTGGTGATAGGGGTTATTCTACGACTCCTCGTTCAGGAGTAGCACCACCAGTTTCTCAACAGTCTGGGAACTAGAGTTCTTCCGGCTATTTAGTCCGAGGTGGAGGTTGTGGTCGTGGTAGCCAGTCTCCGGACTTTTAGCGACAATATGGTGGATCATCTCAGAGTGGTCAGGTAGGGTCACTGGGCCACGATACGTGCCAAAATTTTGAAGTGGAGCAGACCTAAAAGGAGCAGGATCCTGGAACCTCTACAGTTTGAGGTACGATTCTTGTTGCTTCAGTTTTAGCTTCTGCTCTTTTCGATTTGGGGGATTCCCATAGCTTCATATCTGTTACTATTATGGAGGGCCTTAGGCTCGGTATACTTTCTTCTACTGATATCTTGATGCTAAAAACTCTGTTGGGGACTAGAATTAGCAGTGTACGTTAGTGCAAGGAGTTCCCTCTAGAGATTGGTGGGTGTCACTGCCTATGCAAACTTTATGTCCTAGAGATGACAAGCTATGATGTCATTCTTGGAATGAACTGGTTAGTTCACTTCTAGGTAGTTTTTAATTTCCATTGCTGTAGGTTGAGTTTAACATCACCAAAGGGTGGATCGTTTCTTTATAATGGAGAATTGGATGTCTAGGCGAGAAAAGCGGGACCCGAGCATCATGGGTTGGGAGGAGTTATAACCCAAAATGCTATTCTATATCAGGATGACCAGGGGACTTCACAGATATAATTTCCTCCAGTGGTGGATCATTTTCAGGGATGTCATTCTAGAAAACTTTTCATGTTTTCCTTCAGAGCGTGTGGTAGACTTTTCTATTGAGCTTGTTCCAGGAGCGGAACCGATGTCTATTCCTCCTTATAGGATGGCTACACCAGAGTTATAGGAGATCAAGAATCAGTTGGAGGAGTTACCGGCAAAGGTTTTCATCCGACCCAGTATATCTCCTTAGGGTTTTCCTGTCCTATTTTCAAAGAAGGTGGACGGTACCCTCAAACTTTGTATGGATTATTGAAAGTTGAACCAGTTGATAGTCAAGAACCGATATACCTTTCAAAGGATTGATGATCTCTTTGATCAGCTTTAAGGAGCTCGGGTGTTCTCAAAGATTGACCTGAGATCCGGTTACCATCAGTTGCATGTTAGACCATCAGATATACCTCTTATAGCCTTCTGAAGTAGGTATGGTATATACGAGTATGTGGTTATTCCTTTTGGTCTCACGAACGCACCTGCAGTATTTAGGGCACCGATGAATCAAGTGTTCCATCCATACTTGTATTCTTTCGTGGTAGTCTTCAGGGATGATATCTTGGTGTACTATCACACTCGACATGACCATGATACCCATATTGAGATTGTTTTTAGTACACTGAGAGAGCATCATTTATATGCTAAGCTCTCAAAATTCCACTTCTGGATGAACCAAATTCAATTCTTGGTTCATGTTATCTTAGAGACAGGAGTATCAGTAGACCCAGAGAAAGTGATAGCATTAGTTTCTTAGGAGCATCCAAAGAATTTCTTTGAGGTACAATGTTTTTAGGGCTATCTGGATACTACAGAAGTTTCATACAGGAAATTTCATGCTTAGCATCACCACTGATGGGATTGACTAAGAAGGGTGAAAAGTTCTTGTGGTCAGACTCTTGTGAGTCTGACTTTCAGGAGTTGAAAGACAGGTTGACTTCAGCACTGATACTAGTATTTCTAGATCCTGGTAAGAGTTATACTGTGTACTGTGATGCAACAGGTATTTGGTTGGGAGCCATTATTATGTATGGAGAAGGAGTTGTTGTGTATGGGTCTCGGCAGTTAAGGCCACATGAGAGAAATTACCTGACACATGATCTCGAGATGGCTAAGTTGTTCATGCCTTAGGCTGTTGGAGACATTATCTTTTGGGAGATCATTTTGTGGTTTCCACCAACCACAAAAGTCTCAAGTATATCCTCACTCAGCACGATTTGAATTTGAGACAGCGAAAGTGGGTTGATTACCTTCAGTCTTTTGACATTGAGCTTGCCTACATGCATGGGAAAGGAAACACATTGGCTGATGCGCTGAGCAGGAGGACTCAGATACATGCAGTTCAGGAGTCCAGCAGTGAGTGGCTACCTATGGATCTTTTCTCTGAGATGTATTTGGAGGTTCATGATAGATAGGGGTAGACGTATCTTTCTTCTATACATGTTACCTATACTCTTCTTGATCGAGTGAAAATGAGGCATCTATTAGATTATAAAGGCCTAGTCCTATGGGAGAGTGTGTTAGGAGATGACCCTATTCCTATACATATAGTAGGCGGGGATGATATCTTGCGTTTTCATGGGTGCGTATGGGTGCCAGCAGACATACACGAGGAGCTGATGCATGAATTTCATTGCTCAATTTGGGCAGTTCATCCTGGGGTCATGAAGATGTATCGTGATCTACACCATCAGTTTTGGTGGCTAGTTATGAAGAGAGATGTTGCTGGTTTTTTCATGAGGTGTTCCACCTGTCAGCAGGTGAAATTGGAGCATCAGCAACCAGCAGGGCTTTTGTAGCAGTTTCCCATTCCCGAGTGGAAGTGGAACGATGTCACGATGGACTTCATGGAAGATTTACCAAGTTCACCTCGAGGAAATGATGCAGTATGGGTTGTCATTGACAAACTCACGAAGGTTTATCACTTCTTGCTGATCAAAGAGACCTTCAGTGTTGATGAGCTAGGAAGGTTGTACATCCGAGAGATTATACATTTACATGGGGTTCCAAAATCCATTGTCTTAGATAGGGACACCCATTTTACTTCTCGAGTTAGGTAGGGGATTCAGAAGGCTTTGGGTACACAGGTGATTTTGAGTATAACTTACCATCCCCAGATAGATGGCCAGTCCGAGCATACAATTCAGGTGCTTGAGGACATGCTTCGAGCATTTATCCTGGATTTTGGAGGTTATTAAGAGAAGCACATACCTCTTGTCGAGTTTTCCTACAATAATAGTTTTCAATAAACTATTGAGATAGAACCTTATGAGGCTTTGTACGGTAGTCCATGCCAATCACCCTTTGGCTGGTTTGAGGTAGGAGAGACAACTATGCTGGGACCTCGACTTGTCTAGGAGACCACCGAGTAGATAGAGTTGATTCGAAAGAGGATGGCTACTGAACAGTCGTGATTGAAGTCTTATGCTGATCGATGGAGATGACCTATGAAGTTTGAGGTTAGAGATCAGGTGTTACTACATGTCACACTAAGGTTGGGACACATGAGGATTTGGAGACAGGGTAAGCTTTCACTGAGGTACGTCAGGCTGTTTGAGGTGTTGGAGAGAGTTGGGCCGGTTTCCTATCAGTTTCAGTTACCTCCGAGGTACTAGGCTATGCATGAAGTCTTCCACGTTTCTCATCTTCAACGTTACTTCTCAGACCCATCTCATACTTTTCAACCTAAAGAAGTTGAGCTAGAGGTGGATGCATATTTTGAGGAGCATCCTATCTGGATTGTTGATCGAAGTTTGAAGGTTCTATGTGGATTATTTTTTCCTCATATATGAGTGCTATGGAAGAATGAGTGAGTACAGGACAAGACTTGGGAGAGGGAGGCTGATGTACTGTCACAATGGCCTAAGATGTTCAGGGATTATCCTTTTACGCCACCTTTCTAAGGAAATTCAGGGGTGAATTTCATTAAGGGGGGAATTTTTTAAGAACCTGGATCTTATTTTCAGGTATTTTTTCCTTTTTCCAGCATTTTTAAGAAAAAGGGGAATTTCTGGAAATTTCTCAAGTACACATAGTGTACTTTATGAGTACATGTCGTGTACTCGGTTACCGCAGGTAGTCGTGTGTGCTGACCTGGAGGCCGTGTAAAGCGAGGCTTTCTAAGGGAAAGTACACGCTGTGTACCTCAAAATTACTTGCTGTGTACTTTTGTTTTCATTAAATGGATTAGGGTCACGTCTAATCGATAGAAATATCTTCTTATCTACTGAACCTGACAGAGAGCATCTATACGGCGTGGATCTTTGCTGAGCCCCCAATTGAGCATCTGTTCTCTGAATCTAACTCCATCAATTGTGTTGGAATCACATCAGTGAGTTATCTCTTATTATTTAACACCTTCTTCTGATTCCTTCTCTCTCATGATATATTGTGGGTTGAATGTTTTTGATGTTTTTGTAGTTCTATGGTGTTATTGGGAGATTCAAGGCTTGAGGTTCACATATAACGATCCTACAACATCTAGGTAGGTGGTTTGTGCCTTTCTGTAGAAAGTATTTGAGTTATATGTGAAAATTTTCACAATACCCTTGAACGGGGTACTGTGTGCTTACTGTTTTTGCCCTGTTAATTACCTACTATGCTTGTATGATGGAATAGAGGTTAAGTGAATGTGAATAGGGTAAATTTCCATACTTTGGAAGTGTGTGGCCATGCATGTTTTTTTATGACCGTTTGGTCTTGCTTAGCCTGTTAGGCTGCCTTATTCTTCACCATGATTAGTAATATAGGATGGAGTGATGTTTATCTGACATGATGTTATAGTGTAGACTGTTATCCAAGTTGTTGTTGAGGTTTACTTTGGCTGAATTCAATGCTATTATTGTTTGACTGAAACAGGGCTGTGAGAACATGGTGTAGTAGACCATATAGAGATTGGACGTAAGGGATTCTTCAGAGTGTCTATTTTTACTGTTACGATGCGAGACCATATGGGGAATTGACATAAGTGATTCCTCAGAGTGTCTGTAGTTCCTCGACGCAAGCCACATGGGGAATGTGACGTAAGTGCTTCCCCAGAGTGCATTTTAGTTACCAATATGAGACTATAGGGGGAATTGACGGCAAGTGTTTCCTCAGGGAGTCTATACTTAAGCTGAACCAGAGGGGTTCCACTGTGTGAACTTCCCAGAGGGTTTCTTGTTCTTGTTTGGTTGAACCAGAGGGGTTAGGATGAGAGTACTTCCCAGAGGGTTACCTGCTTTGATTAGTTGATTACTTGATATTTGGAATTGAATGCTTTGAAACTGTGGAATTGTTTACTACTAAGTACTTCCATGTTTACTACTTCCTTTTACTTATTGTCTGTCATATATATATTCACTGACTATTAGGCACATATATTTTGGTGGTTTCTTACTGGGATTAGTCTCACACCCTATTTGGGTCATGATTTTAGGCCCAAATAGATTATATTGTTGCAGGTATAGATAAGGACAATCACCCTTATACTTAAGGTACTTTACTACTTTGGAGTTGGAGATCATGAGACCAAGATGATGCTTGCGATGCTGAGGAGTTGATTCTTGTTTTTCTTTTGTACTTGGTTTATTACTTTATTCCAGTATTGTAATTTGTTTGGATGTTTTCCTAGACATATGTATCATGAATTATTTATATATGTGCTCCAGTTGTTCTTACTTTTAGTCTTCTACTGTTTACCATTGTATGGTATTATTACTACTCCCGCTATTGTATATCTATTTTACTTCCACTATGTCACTCTGCCAATGAGAGCACAATTTCCCCATTATCACACCCAAGGCCCTCACTACTAGTCATCAGCCTCTGGAATGTGTGGAAATGCGCTTGAGGCCATGTGACCAACTTGGTACGGGGCGCCTCTGGGTGGCTTCCGGAACCGGGATGTTACAAACACCCTTCGAATGCGGGTTCTCCATCCCCCATCCACAATGCCTTCCAACTAGTTCCAGGTAGAGGGTTTAAATTTGTTTAATCATTTAAATGATTTTTACCTCTCTATTATTGATTAATACGAAGAACACAGATCAACCAACTAATGGGTTGATCTGTGACTCATTCGTTTTTGCGGGATGTTGCTGTGGGAATTCATATTGGGGTTTTATTAAATCTTATGATGAATATTATTTCACCCACATGTTATAACGCTAATGCGGAGGGCATGAACCAATCCAAACAAGGCCCATACCCTCCTCCAAACTTTTTATTGATGCGTTCTTTGTGGAAGAATGGTCAACTTGTCAAACATGTGGAACCGAGGGCCACATAGTGAAGGTGGTGTCCCAGAAGGCCCGTTGACATAGATAGAAAGAGAATCGGACCACTAGAGCTTCACTAGTGGACCGTAGAAGCTCTACTGGTGTGACACCATCGGCATGATAGTGCCTGTAACCAGTGGTGGCGACCATCTCTTGTTGGCCTCAAGGAGGTGGTGGCGGCACCCGCATGCACTGTGGAAGACAAGGGAGGCCGGCCGATGTCGGCCACATTGAAGTTAGGCGGTGTGCCACAGAGGAGATGTCATGGCATTGGCCGCAGTGTAGGTGGACCCAGACCATGAGTCCCACCCTAGACTGGTTAGTTGAAGGGGCATCGCTAGTTGAAGACCGAACCAACTTTGTCTGTTCAGTGGGGAGCTGGGTCTGCGCCCGGCTGGTGGGCCTCGCCTAACCGGAGGACTAGACCAGGTCCTGCGGGACCAGGCCGGGCCCATCCGGTTCGGGCCAGGCGAAGTCAGACCGAGTTCGACCTAGACTGGGTCATGTCGGGTCGGTCTGATCAGGTGGGACCGAACCCAGACCCATTTCAATCCGGTTTCACTAAATTGGGTGTATCTTCAAAACCAGACCTCTATTTGAAAAAATGTCTGTGCTGCTGGAACCCTTAGGAAAAGGCATTCCTTTTGAGATACTCCAATTGGGTTTTGGAGAAAGTTGGTGTACGACTGGGTTGGATCGAAGTTGAATCCAATCGTAACCTTGGTACTAAAATGATTATAACTTACAGACCGAGCATCCAATTAACGTGATGTCTATTGCATTGGAACCCTTAAAACATTGTGGTTCTTTAGGTTACTTATTTTTGGGAATTAGTGGAAGTTTAGGTAAGACTGATGTCTTGAGGATTAGATCTTCCCAGAATCAAGCGTGCAAAGTGTGGGAATAAAGTAGCTGGCTATGACGTGGTGAAGCTCCTAGCGATCCTCTGTGGGTTAACACATTGCAACCCTATATGGGTCAGCAGTTCGAGAGCCTCTGTGGGTAAGCACCTAACAACCCTCTGTGGGTCAGCACTTAGCGATCCTCCCTGGGTCATCACTTAGCATTCCTCTGTGGGTCAGCACATAGCGATCCTCTGTGGGTCAACACCTAGAGATCCTCTATAGTTAATTACCTAACGACCTTGTGTGTTCTGGCAGCAAAATCCTCTCAACAGAATAGGATGATCTAGCTTTATGAATAATCATATTTATTCATGTTTTTTTATGTTTTATACCTGGTGTGAGTTTTATTTTACTTTGTGCTTTGTGACTGAGATAATGATTTGTGGCTTTTATTTGTGGAATTCTGAGAGACCCTTAGGGGTCTCAGGGTCTCTACTAAGTATTGTTATACTCACCCCTGCACGGGCTTCTCCCGCACCTTGTTGTGTCTAGTGCAGATGATGGAAAACTTGACAGAGACTCAGGGAGTCGGGGCTAGATAGTGCTCAGAGGTTATTGAAATATGGGGTGAGTGGAAGTGAATAAAGATGATTATATATACATAAACTTTAGGTATGATCCTTGGAATATGACCTCATGAGCTGTTTTTCACTTTTTTACTGCACTTTCTTTTAGTTGGGTTTGTATGCAGGCTCATTCAGCTTTAGTTCACACTTTTACTTTCAGCAGTTATACTATGTGGTTTGTTCATGTTGTGTACCTGGTCTATGATTTTGCAGGTTTAATGGTAATGCCTTCCCATTTTTTAGGGATATTCCTTTATG
Source organism: Viscum album (assembly GCA_963277665.1). Taxonomy (NCBI): domain Eukaryota; kingdom Viridiplantae; phylum Streptophyta; class Magnoliopsida; order Santalales; family Viscaceae; genus Viscum; species Viscum album. The sequence goes on along the minus strand of OY728143.1, from coordinate 1,265,735,560 downwards.
GTTCTAGTTTCCAACCCCTGGCCTATTGAAGTTGGGCTTGTGGTAGTCACAACATGAGCCCCGGATGACGGGTCGTGATAATCAAGATAGAACATCCATAGTAAAACTGGTCATAAACCATTTAATAACATATGGTGGATGACAATAATAATATATCAATATCAATAAAGCATAAAATTAAATAGAGGTTTTGAAATATATGAAAAATAATCTAATAAAATCATCAAGGAATTTTTGAGGGAAATACCCCTTTTACGTTGCAAAGAAGTGTTCTTTTGGATTTTTTTTTGTCATAATTGTTTTTATAAAACCATTAATGAATATATATAGTTTCTCATGAAAAAATTAGTTATTTTTGAATTTTCTTTTGTAAAACATATTATGGATGGTACTTGAAAATTGGTAAGAAATCGAGATGTTACCTTTAATCGGGCTTGAGTATCGGGAAGAATTAAAAAAGGGAACCTTGAAAAACATGTATTTCATATAAAATAAAGTTAAGATGATCTTGAAAATTTATTTTGGAATGTATAAAATTAATTTAGAATAAGTATATAAAAATAATTAAGAATTACATTGGTTTATAGAGGAATAAATCATAACCCGAATGAAAATGGATGTTAGGGAAGAAAACTTTTACCTTCTGTCCGAATGTGTTCAGCACATGACCTTAACGTCATCGATTATGAAATTAAATCCATTAATTATTTAATTAAGATATTTATCTACATTTAATTCATTTATTATAATTTTATTAAGTTTATTTATATCTTTTTTGATGAGTTATAATATACAATTTTATTTTTTGGGAGCATTCGTTTCCTTGGATTTCACGATCAGTATACTTTTATATGAGTATGGAAGTTCATGTGGAATTGGTATAATTATCCAGAATTAAATTTATATAATATTAATTTACAAAAATAATTTTAAATGGTTATATACATCATTTGGTTATATGGTATAAGAGTTAATCATTAGATAGGAAATTTAGTGATAATCGTTTGCATTTTTACGGTGGTTATTGATCATAACGAACTCATTTTGTTTTATCATTTAGTATTATGTAAATATTTATCTTCAATAACAATAGAAAAGTTTTAATAAATATATTATAGTTTTTTTAACCATAAAAATGGTTTCATTACTAGCCTTGAAGTTGAAATTGAAAAATGAAAATATATCGTCCATGAAGGTTTTAAATCGGCACATCCCGGATGATGATTTCATTTTTAAAATAAAAGAAAGAGAGAAAGAAGTTTGAGTAAGGATATTACATTAACATGATATCCATATAGTATATATATTATACTGGTGTTTTGATTCTCATTTGGAAATAGAAGTCAAGTAGATAATATTAAAATAAAATAACTTGAAAAGAGACTAAATGGAAAAGGAAGAGGATTTTACCTCTTGAATATTCCTCCTTGAGAACCTTCTTAAGTGGATTGGTTTTGGTATTTTGTTAATACCAAGAGATCTTGAACATGGGGGAGAGTCTTGGGGAGATTTTTTGGAATAAATTTTATAATATTCAAAGCTTAGACGTGTGAGGAGAAGTGGTGGCAAGGGGTGGCATTTATAGTGGAGGAGAGGGGTGATTTCTCATTATTTTGTTCATTTTTTTTATTTTTGTTAAGACAAGAAATAATGTTGATTCTTGTGACTAAATATACTAATATGTGCATGTGAGTTTGAAACAAGGGTTCTTACGGTAGACAATCATTACCTATGACTCAGTAAATCATGTATTTTTCATTTCTCATAAATTATCATATTTTACTATTCACTAAAAATTCATGTATTTTAGAAAAAACCCAAAAATTAACCATGAACATTTTTAAAAATATAGAATTAAAAAATTAACTCCATTTTATGAATATCATTTTCTAAATATGTGAAATTTAATTTTTAATTAAACCCACCATTTACTAAAAAAATAAATTTTAAATCTATAACTGATTTTATAACACTTTCAAAAAATAACTAAGGCCTCCTAAAATTATCCTAAAATAATAATACAACAAAATTTTTATATATTAATGCAATTTATATGAAGATATTTTCTTTTAAATCGTTTTATTAATCATAAAATTTTAATTAAATATTTATGACTCAGAAAAATACCAACACTTAATAATTTTTAAAATATTTACCTATAATATAATATAATTATATCACACTTTCATTTATATGGTTCATAAATTTTATTTATACTTTCATGGGTAATGTTACTATTCATTAACCTGATTTACTATTTATAAGGATCATACTATTATTCCTAAGGTTAAGTTACTATTTTATCAGTATAGGTTCCTTACCTTTTCGAAATACCTCTTATTTCATTTATTCTTCATTTATGATGTTTGTGTTGTGTTAGATAAGTGATTTTGTGTGATCTATATTATATAAACATAATAAGGGAAATTTCATTGATATATTTCTATGTCATTACATTCTCCCATCCTACAAAAAATTTCATCCTCTAAATTTTAAGATTATCACCCCACAAAAAGAATAGGGTAGTTCTTCGTCATAATCTCCTCAGTCTCCCACATCACATCTTTAATTATATGATTTCATCAAAGTACCTTTACCATTGAATTCATTTTATTCCTTAACAACTGTTCTTTAGTGTCCAAAATCTAGATAGGATTTTCACAATAAGATATGTTAGGTTCCAATTCATTACTTCAGAAGAGAGGACATGTGATGGGTCTGGCATGTACATCCTTAATAATGAGATGTGGAACACATTGGGTACTTTAAAAAGGCTAGGCATCATTACCAAATGATAATCAAAAACTCCAATTCTCTCCATAATTTTAAAGGAACAATGTACCTAGGGATCAGTTTCTCTTTCCCTCCAAATTATATAACACCCTTCCATGGAGATAGTATAAAGAAAACATGATCTCACACTTGAAGTTCCAAATCCTTCCTTCAATTATCGATATAGCTATTTTTAATACTTTGTGGTGCATTGAAATGGGTTTTATTATTCATTACCTTTAATATTGTTTCCTCCTCAAGCTCTGGTCCTACAAGCTTCCTTTCACCAAATTCATCCAAACATGTTGGTGTACGACATCTCTTTCCATACAATGGTTCATGTGGTGAAATTTGAATACTTGAGTGGAAACTATTGTCGTAGGAAAAATCTAACAAAGGAAAATACTGATCCCATATACCTTGAAAGTTGAGGTATCATGATCTCAATATTTATTCTAATTATTTAATGGTCCTTCATACTTCCCATTAGTTTGAGGGTGAAAATAAGTACTGAAACAAAGGTCAGTATCCAAATATTTCAGAACAATTTTCTATAATTTCGATGTAAATCATGGATAATGATTAGACAAAATAGAAATATGTTCTTCATTAAGTCTTACAACTTCATTAATATAGAGTCTTTCAAGGCATTATTATGGAAAATCCTCCCTTATATTGAGGAAAAGTGTAGATTTGGTAAGTCTATCAACAATCACCCATATTTTTTTAATTCTTTCTTAGATTTTTTGGTAGTCCAATGATGAAATTGATAGTGATGTCATCCCATTTACATGTAGTAATAGGAAGGGATTGAATGAAACCTCTAGGATGTTTTATTCCATCCTTCACATGTTGGTAGATGAAATATCTTGAAACATAATCAGCAATTCCCCACATCATATTATCCCACTAGAAATGTTCATTTAGATCTTTATAAATCTTAATGCTACCATGCTTTATATAGAATTTAGATCTATTGGAATCATCCAATAAACCTTTTTTGGATTTTGTATAGAGGGAACACATATCCACCTCCCAAATTTCATAATTTCATCCTCACACATGATTCTTAGAAACTTCCTATCATTCAAAACTTTAATTTTTTTTGAACATTCATATCATCACACTTAGAAATATTACTTATTTTTAATAAAGATAGTTGAGAAACAAGTTGAAAAAGTAACAATGTTTCACCTTCCTTGATAATTCCCATATCCATATTTTCTAGATCCATGTACACAGGGTCCTATCAATCCTCATTTTTTTTATAACTCCATGATCCTTCTTTCTCAATGAATCTTCTACCCTATCCACCTTCCCTTGGTGGTAGTGTATTGAAAAATCATAATCCTTGAGTCGATAAATCCACCACCTTTTCTTTATATTGAGTTCTTTCTATGATAATACATATTTTCAACTCTTTTGATCTATATATATCTCACATATTTCACCATAGAGATAGTGTCTCCATATTTTTAGAGTAAATATTACATCCGCTAACTCAAGAACATGAGTTGGATAGTTATGTTCATGAATTTTTAACTACCTTGATGCATAGGCAATAACACTGTCATCCTGCATAAGGAAACACCCAAGTCCTTTCTTTGACACATCATTATACAAAGAAAATCCACTATTTCCTAAAGGTAGTGTCAAGATAAGATCATTCATTATTCTCCACTTCAATTATTTATAAGATTCTTCACATTCTTTTGTCCATACAAACTTAACCCATTTATGAGTGATCTTGGTTAAAGGGTTAGCTAATCAGGTAGAGTTATAAATTAAATGCCGATAATAACCTGCTAAACCAATAAAACTATGTACCTCAGTTATGTTCATTGGTTTAGGCCATTATTGAACTACCTTTCCATCCAAAGGATCGACTGAGATTCTATTCTTTGAGACAATATATCCAAGAAAAGAAAATGATTAAATATAAAATTCACACTTTCTAAACTTTCCATATAATTCATTTCTTATAAGAGTATTCAGAACAATAAGCAAGTGATTCTCATGGTCTTCGTATATTTTCGATTATACCAAAATATAATCGATAAATACCAAAAAAAAGTCATCAAGATATTCCTTGAAAACTCTATTAATTAGATCCATAAAAACAGAGGGTGCATTAGTCTGTCAAAATAGTATTACTATAAACTTGTAATGTTCATACCTAGTTTGAAATGTTGTCTATAGAATATCGTCCTTCCTCACATGAAACTGATGATATCTAGATTTGAGGTCAATCTTTGAAAAATATCAAGCTCTATGAAGTTAATCAAATAAATCATCAATGCGAGGAAGTTGACACTTTTTCTTTATCATAATATCATTTATCTCCCTATAGTCAATGAATAGTCTCATAGATCCATATTTCTTCTTAACAAAAAGAATAGGAGATCCCCATGGAGAAACGCTAGGGATAATAAAACCCTTACTACTCAACTGCTCTTATTATTTCTCTAGAACCACTAATTCCCCTATGGAAATTCTATAATAAGTCTTTGATATAGGCCTTTCACTAGGAATTAAATTAATAGATTACTCAATTTACCACTTTGGAGGAGGTCCAAGTAAATCCTCTGGAAATAAATTATCTTAATATTTCACAATTCTTACTCCATAAATTTGAATATTTCTTTCCTCATCCAGAGATATTTCATTCTATTCCTCCATAATAATTTAATTTAGTAGAGCTAATAGGGGTGTATCTAGATAAGAATCAGATGAAGAGGTTTCTACTCTAATGATAAGGGACTCCACATCATTCTAAAAAAATTGTAACTTCCTTCTTCTTAAAATATATTTTCACATCATAATTTGAAATTCAATTCATAGAAAGTATTATATCAAAATCAATCATGGGTATGATGATAATTTTAGCAAATAAAGTATGTTTATGTGTTTAAAAATGAATATATTGACACACCTTTTTTGTAATGATACTTCCCTTATGATTTTTGATTGAAAATTACTTTATTGAGTCAAAAGGGAAATGCCTAATTTTTTTAGGAATATGGGAAAATATATAAGATTGTAATGATCCAGAATAAAATAAATCATTGGCTAAGTTTGAGGAAATGATTAAAGTACTTTCCACCACATCATTAGGAACTTCAACCTTAGTAGTTGTGATCACATAAGCTTGGACTTACTCCCTTGGCTTTTCATAGGGAAAGTTTCCTTAATGCATAGGATAATAATTTTCATAATATCCCATCTCTTTACAATTGTATCATTGAAAATTGGTAGCTTCTTTATTTCCCCTGCAATCAGGAGCTTGGTTCTCTTTTTCTCTATACTTGTAAAAGACTCCTTTTACTTTTAATAAGGCTCTAAGGTGTTTCCTTCTATAAGTATCACATGTTGGAAAACTACATTTTTTTCCCTCCATCCTTATTTCCACCGCCATCATCTTTTTCTCTTTCTTTTACTTAAAGTCACATGACTTTGAGAATTCATCCAATATCTTTATAGCACATGAGACTATATCTTCATATGATGAGAAATTTTTGGAGACCAGTTCCCTTCGAAGGACTGGTTTTAAACCATCAAATAATCGATCAATATTTCTCCTTGGATTATGTATGTATTTTTCAGAAAGCCTTGATAAAATTTTAATGTTGGATACATACTTCAAAAAAAATTATCCTTTTTCTTCCTTATATTCAATAACTTCCTTTACATATTCACTCATTTTCTGTGAGGAAAATATTTTTCTAGTAAAATTATATTAAAATACCTCCATACCATATTTTTAATTTCTTTATCCTCATTTTTTATGAATTAGTGACCCCTATTGATCTAAATCTCCTGATAGATGATAAACTTCCATGCCCTTTCATTACTTTTCAAAGAAAGAAATATCTTCTTTAAGGAACTTATCCACTACTTAGCTATAAATGGATTTTTGGTCCCATTGAATGATGAAGGTTTTTATCACATAAAGCGGTCTAACATTTTTCCTCCATGTTGTGGATAAAGATGTTTTATACAGGTAAGTTTATTGTTCATAACCTAAGTTAGTTGTCCCGGTATAGTTATAAGTTTCCCAGCACTAGTCATAACTCCAATAACGACATCATTATCTCATATAGAAGTAAAATACCTACTTGGGATACATGAATTAATACAATTTCCATTCCTCCCACTTGGCACAATTTCAATATAATGGAATACACTAGATTAGGTTATAGATTGTAATGTATAATCTAAAACTATCAAAACACTTTACATAAATTTATGTTTTATGCATATCTAATCTCACAATCATAAACAAGGTTTCTCTAGGAACATATTTATTTTTAAATCCTTCATATTGGTTTGTAAATAAAATTTGACTTATCCTAAGAATATCCCCCAGGAGTGTCAAAATAGGTGCACAGTAAGGCATTTTTTCATGTACTAAGTTACCTCGAGCCAGGCCCAAGACACTTTGTCTGAGTTGTTACTCCTAGGTACATCTATTACAGAACCTCATCCACTTGTAGTATCCAGACATGTATTTATATCTAGTAAGTTCTACATAATAATACCTTACAAAAATTTTAAGATGTTATTCTATTATTATCCTCAAAGTCTATCTTAGGGTTATGTTTCCTATTCAAGGATTTTTAAAACTATTTTCCAAGGATTCTACTAAACATACTCTGATACCAACTGTAAATACCCCAACCCCAGTAGTCCGGAGTCAGTGCCTTACTTTATTACATTGGTATGATTACAAGGAATTCGTATCCTGAAGGACCGAATAGTTAGTAGTTTTGGAAAACTAGACATAAACATAAGGTTTAAATTATAACTTGAAAGGAAATACAAAAATAAAATTCCATTAGAAACATCCATAACTCCTAGATTATCCCTGCAAGCCATTCATAATATTTATCTTATCATCCTAGGGGAAAATACAACATAAGAAACGAGTGAGATCATATTCTCAATAAGGGTAATTAATACAATGAAAGTTATCATAAACATAAACACTAGGCATGGTGAATAACTAAAAACCCATGCCTTTAAAAATAAACTTGATCATGATATAGTAGGATTGAAAGCTAAAAAAATAAAGCCATATAAATTATCATAAGAAAGTGAAACTTAGTGATATATATTATACTAGTCAAATATCAATTGGTTTATCAATTAATAGTATCAAAATGAGGGAATGCATAATGATGTACATTTGAAACATATCATCCAGGACTCATCCAAGATATCTAAAAATACTAGGTTAAGGCCTCCGCCAAAACACAATTCTATTTTGTCTCATGAGACCTACTGATCCATTGAGGGGTTATAGTGGGACCCACACATCACATGATAAGTCTAATGAATTTCTCATATGTATGGTCCTAAACATAAACAATATGAACATATGAAATATAAATAACTTTCCCCAATCTGTAATCATAATCAATAACCTATCTGAGTAGCATTGTGAATGGTAACAAGATAAGACATCCATAGTCAAAATGGTCATAAACTATTTAATAACATATGTTAGATTAAAATAATAATAAATCAACCTCAATAAATCATAAAATTTAACAGAGGTGTTGAAATAGATGAAAATACTCTAACAAAATCATCGAGAAATTATTGAGAGAAATACCCTTTTTTACTCGGTAATGAAGAGTTATGTGAGAAAACTAATTTTTATTTGTCACAATTGTTTATATAAAACCACTAATGAAAAAATATAGAATTTCATGAAAAAATTAGTGATTTTAGAAAAATAACTATGTCTTAAAATAGATTATGGATGGTACTTGAAAATGGGTAAGAAATCAAGATGTTCCCTTTAATTGGGCTTGTGTATTGGGAAAAATTGAAAAGGGAACATTGAAAAAAACATGTATTTTTTTTAAATTAAATATGAAATGATCTTGAAACATGTGGAATTTATAAAAATAATTTATAATAATCATATAAAAATAAAGATGAATTTCATTTTTATATAGAGGAAGAAAGCATAACCTGAATAAAAATAGATGTTCGAGAAGAAAACCCTTACCTTATGTCTAAATGTGTTCTGCACATGACCTTAACGTCCTAAATAATCAAATTAAATCCATTAATTAATTAATTAATAACCTTATATATATGTATCTGACTTATTATAAATTTATTAAGATCATTTATTTCATTTTTTATGAGTTATAAGATACAATTTAACTGCTCGGGAGCGTTCGTTGCCTTGGTTTTCACGATCAGTATACTTGTATATGAGTATGGATGTTCATATGGAATGGGTAAAATTATACAAAATTTAATTTACATGATATTAATGAACATACATAAGTTTAAATGGTTATATATATCATTTTTTTATATGGTATGAGAATGAATCAATTGATAATACATTTAGTGATAATTATTTGTATTATTACAGTGATTATTGATCATAACAAACTCATTTTGTTTTATCATTTAGTATTATGTAAATAAATTACTTACAAAACATAAGAAATTTTATAATACATATATTATATTCCATTTTAATGATAAAAAATGTTTCATTACCATCCTTGAAGGAGAAATTTATGAACAAAAATCTATCGTCTATAAAGGTAGTAAATCGGTACCTCTTGGAATATGATTTTGTTTTTAAAATAAAAGAGAGAGATAGAAACGAGTTTGAGTAAGATTATTTCATTAAAATGATATAATCACAGTATATAAATGATACTATAGTTATCATGCTCATTTTTATAGAGGATGTGAGGATAGAATAATAAAAGAAAAGAACTTTAAAAGAAACAAAAAGGAAAAGGAAGAGGATTTTACCTCTTGAATACTCCTCCTTGAGAACCTCCTTAATGGGATATTTTTGGGTATTTTTTTAATACCAAGAGCTCCTGGATGTGGGGGAGATACTTGGGGAGAGGATTGGATATAAATTTCACAAGATTCAAGGCTTAGAGTTTTGAGGAGAAATGGTGGTGAGGGGTGGTATTTATAGTGGAGGAGAGGGAGATTTATCATTATTTTATTCATTATTTTATTATTTTTATCAAAACAAGTAACAATGTTGATTATTGTGACTAAATATAGTAATATATACTTGTGAGTTCAATCCAAGGGTGATTACATTAGCCAAACATCACCTATGAATCAATAAATCAAGTATTTATCATTTATCATAAATTATAATATTGTACTATTCACAAACAATTCAAGTATTTTAGGAAAATCCAAAAAAATTAAACCTAACCATTTTTCAAATGTATAGAATTAAAAAATGAACTACATTTTATGAAAATAATTTTTTAGATTATAAAAATTTAATTTTTAATTAAAACCATCATTTACTAAAAAAATACAGATTTTAAATATATAACTTATTTGATAAAACTTTTAAAAAATAAATAATGTCTAATAAAATTATCCAAAAATCATATTAAAACAAAATATTAATCTATGAATATATTTTATATGAATATATTTTCCTTTAAATAATTTTATTAATTACAAAATTGTAATTAAATATTTATGACTCACAAAAATACCAAAATTTAATTAATAATTTTTAGAATACTACTTTACCTATACAAAGATATAATTATATCATAATTTCATTTATAAGGTGCCTAAAATTTATTTATACTTTCATTGGTGATGTTATTATTCATTAGTCTGATTTACTATTCATAAGACTCATATTACTATTCCAATGTTTAAGTTACTATTTCATTGGTATAGGTTCTTTGAAATCTTGAAATAACTCTTATTTAATTAATAATTCATTTTTGATGTTTGTATTATGATATATAAGTGATTTTTTGTGATATATACTATATAAACACAAGAAGTCAAATTTCATTGATAGTGTTTTGGGACATTACAGATATAGGTCCAACCCTTTTAATAATGAAATCATACATACATATGCCACAAAATCATAAAAAATCATATCATAACCCCTAAAATGAAATGGGTATCATAAAAATTTAATAATATCATAACCTATAAAAAAATATACAGGTTTTATAATCATTTTAAAATAATAACCCATCAAAAGAAGCAGGTTTCAAAAGCATATAACCCATGATTGAGAAACAGGTTTCATAAACATCATGCCATCAAAACATAATCCATTTAGAGAAATAATATGAATGGTAACATTGAATAATTTACTTATAAAGGAATTATTAACACAAATAGATGTCATCTAAGATGGTAAATAATTTTGAAAGATCTTTTGAAAACATTTTTTGAGGGAAATATTCTTTCTGCTTTGAAAAATGATTTTTAAAACAAAAGACATATTTGGATATATTTTTCATAGAAAACATATTTGAAAACTTTTATAGGAATATTTGAAAACCATAAAACATTTTTAAGAAATATTTTAATTGAAAAAAAAGTTTTGATTTTTTTTGAAAACATTTTTTTTGAAATAAAACAAATTTTTGACCGAAGAGAGAAATGCAATCCAATTTTTCTTAAAATAATTTTCTTAATAATATTAAGTAATAAGGAGTGGAAAAATGGTACTAATACATGGATATATTTTAAATACATTTAGTATAATAAAACTAATCAGTTTTCTTTAGATATGGATTATAATATTTCATCAATTCGAGCATAGTAATACACAATCCTAATAAATGATGAGATTGTTTCAATAAACTTTTACCACATGGTAAATTAGAATCATACACTCCATGTAAGAAAATGAAATTGAATGATGATTAAAATATCATTAGAATAAATATATTAATGATATAACATTTCAAATTTAGGTATATACACATCGAAAAAGATTGTAGGTTCATAATAAAACTAGAGTCACAAAGATGGAAAATTGAGACAAAACTTTCCTACTGATTAGGTAAATATTGAAACATAAACCCCATGAAATAAAGAAAATAGAATTAATATTTAAAAACCCAAAAATTTAAAAATAATAATAATATAATACATTCATGGGATGCATATACCCCACACAAAATAAAAGAGTGGTGAACATGGCATGTATCTCATAAATATAAAAAGTGAGATGAAATTCCCTTACCTTTTGTCTTAACTCTCATCGCACCCATACAAACTTCCTATATAATAAATATAATTTTATTATAAATCTTTTATATAACCATATTATTATATATAATATCATATACGGTTTGATTATGACTTTATATTAACCTCTTCTTGACAATTCTATCTTAAGGTTTCACTTCGGGTAATATCTGATTTTTTTATCAATTGTATCTTAATCTGTTATATATTTAGTCCTTATAATTATATCATTATTTACATAATGTAAAAAATGATATAAATATCATTTATATTCATTATATGTGTTCTATAATATTCTATATAATATAAAAGTATAAAATGGAATACACTGTTCATAGAGACGGTAGGTCATACGTATGCATGAATGTTTTTTCCATTTTATTATCATATTGCAAGAAAGAATGAAAATAAAATATATGTATATATGTATATAAAATAATTAAATTAGAATTATTATTTCATATATATCTTATAAGTTCACTAAACACAACATTAATGAATTCCATGTAGTGTGTGAACGAATCACATTGTATTGATTGGGAGGCTGTCCACAATTTATCAAACAAAGTTATCGTATTTGCATAAAAATTGAAATTGTAAAGGCATGTGTTATAAAATAATTATAGAAGAATAATGGAATAATAAATATAATATATATTATATAAAAAAATCTATTCCATTATAATTCCCAACCATGTTAGTGGGTAAAGTGAAAATAAATAATCATTATTTCGTGAGGTGGTAGTTTACTATACACGTAAACAATATGTTTGTTACCCAGTGGATAGAAGTGTTATTAAGTGTATGTTGATCCCTAAAAATAATAAAATTTTAATATATTTTGGATAGTGTTGTTATTATATACTCATGGAATTAGGATAATTGAGGGTGTGGGGAAATAAAATAAAAGAAAGGAGTTTAAGGAAGGATGTTACCTCTTCTTTGGGTAACTCCTTTTAGTTTTCACCAAAGGGCTTCTTAGAAATGATTTATTCCAAAGGTGAGGCTTCTAGGATGAGTATAGGGATGTTTATGAGCTATTTGGGAATATTTTGGTTGAGATAAAGTGTCTAGAGATGTGTGATGAAGTGGGAGGTGAGGAGGCCTTTTTATATTGGAGTAGGAGTGGAACTCCTGTAAATTTTGGGAAAAGGGATTCCAAAAATATTTTTACCATGTCATGTGGATAAAATAATTGAAAAAATTAGTGAAAATGGAGGATAGGGTATAAATATGTCTATAAAATAGATTTTTTACAAGTTTTTTGGTCTTTTGAGTCTTAAATTTAAGGTTTATTACTTCATTAACCAAATGTTTCTCTTAATAGTTGTTATTAATTTTAATCACTTTCACGAATTGTTTTTGTCAAAAACTAAGTGGAAATTAATATAAATTATAATTTACAGTAATTAAAAATATGGAATCTATTTTTATAAATTCCAATTATACAATTTCTAGCAATTAATTTAAATTTAATCCGACCGATGGGACGACCGTGCGGGGTTTTAATGTAAAAACATCCAAAAGTTTTCTATGTTTTTATACCCAATTTCAAATTTAAATTAATTAAAATGACCTAAAATGGATTAAATGATAATAATAATATCTAATTAAACTTTCAAACAAATTTAAAATATAATTTTACCATTTAGGTCCACTAGGTCAAATGCCCTGAGGGGGGGAGGGTGTGAATCAGGGTATGCATATTAAATGTACTACCCCTTCAGATCTTATTTCATATTTAAATAAAACAAACTTCCCTCTTTATCTCATAAAAATATTTGAATAGAAATGAAATCATGCATATGACACAATGATTTTTAATTGGTTCACCATCACCGATCTATGTCTAAGGAGCATACAATGATGATGTCCCGATGTACCAAATCCACTAAAGCACACTACTAATTAAAAAGTTCGGGATAGTACTTATATTCCTAGGATCACTACCTTTATAAAGTTTAGGTTCTTCTTAAAGAATTACCAAGGGTATCTCCATATATCTCTTCTTCTGGATCACTACCAGAGGGAAGGATCAATGTCTTCCTCTTCCTTCGCTCACTGCTCTTGGATGAGATCCACTCATAGATTATGGACTTGTAGGTCCATTTATTTTCACGAATGCTTGAATCATCAACTATAGGTTGATGCTCTGTTGAAATCCTCTTTTCACTCATAGATGAAATCCACTTTTATGTGTACTATTAGGTTAGAAAAAATTGATTTTGAGAACTATTCTAGTGCGTTTTCAAGCTTCTTTGAGTCCTCTACGAACCATCTTACTTCCTCTGTGTACCACATTTCTTCCTCCGTGTACCACCTTGCTTCTTTTGTGTACTGTATAATGAGTATGGTTTGTGGATCACCTCTCTGTAAACCATGAGTCCTCCACATATCATCCTTGCTTCATGGACGGTCTCTACTTCTGCAAACCTTCTCTCATCCGCCGATTACCTCTACATATATAGACCGACTCTCCTCTATATACCGGCTCTTCCTTCTTTGTGTACCACAATTTCCTCCTTAGCACACTACTTTATTTGCGTGCTATAGTTCCCCATAAAATCCTTTGGCAGAATTACTTCTGCACGAACCGCTTCATGAAATTCTCCCTCGCGAATCACATTTGCACTTAGCTAAATTTCTGGAGTGATGATTTTCTCTAATGGAATTAACTCTCCTTAATGATTGGATTATCTCTCCTTATATAGGCAAATAGATCCACAAAATCAGCTAATTCAAGATTTACCAAATCTTCAATGTGGTACTGCCTCCACCATGTACCGTTGATCTTCTATGAACCAAAATCATCCAGAAAACCATTTTCCCTATGTGGTCTGCGTACTGCCTCTCCTCCTTTGTAGCAACCAAACTCACTATCAGATATTCATGAACGATGCCCTTCACGACATCCCAAGTCACCGCCTCATTTCCATGAACAATAAGCCATCCCTCATAGCGCAAGCCTTTTGCATACCACACACCTTCACTATGAACTACATACCATCCCATGTATCATTCCTCCTATGTGGTTCCCCATTCCATGTACAAAGATTCATGATCTGGGAACTGTTCCCAAAAATCGCATTCCACATACTGCCTTGGCAGAAAACCTTCCTTTTTCAAACACTATTCATGCTCATTCACGATCATCTGGCCTTGTCAACAAACCAAATAACACCCAAGACATACCGATAGAAAATATTGAAGGATTTTTACCCAACCTACCATGTAGATAAATTAGATGAAAAGGTAGTTTTGAATTAAAATTCAGTATTTTTCACTATTCATCCAAAAATTAAGTTCGTCAGAAAATGAAAAATATTCACCCTAAGCTGATTTTGGGTTTTAAAATTCAAAAAATATTTTTTTATCAAATTAAATTTCTAAATTTGTTTAAAATTAATTTTTTTTCTAAGGACATGAAAAGCAATTCATTTGAGAAAATAGTTTTTTAAACGTATAAAGACTTTACTAAACTTTAAATCTTTCATTGTCAACATGTTTTATTTATATAAAACTATTATAAAAATATTTTAAAAGTAGTTATTACTATTCATATTACTATTTTTAATTACTAGTTTATAATTATCTAATTTAAATAATTATAAAAAAAAAGATGTTGTGTAGAAAATCATTATTATGTGTAACATACACCAAGTCTGTGTTGTGTGTAACGTACGCCAAGTAAACATTGCGTGTAATCAATTATAAGTCAGTTACATGTGAAATGAATGTTTTAATAATTGAAATTCAAGATATCAATGAAAATTTAATTTATTCAAGAAAAATGGTCCATAAAGAGTCAGGGTGTTACAATTCTACCCCTCTTAAAATGAATTTCAACCAAAAGATTTTCATTCAGGTAAAAAAATGAGGATAATTATGCTTCATCATATCCTCAGGTTCCCACATAGCTTCCTCTAACTTGTTATTTCTCCAAAAAAAATGGCCAGGTGAGTGGTCTTGTTTCGTATAACATTCTTTGAATGATCCAGAATTTCAACTATTTATTCCTCATAACAAAGATCCTTCTCCAGCGGTATGACATCAAAGTTTAGTACATGTGAAGGGACAATTATTTACTTCTTCGAGAGAGATACACAGAACACATCATGGAAATGAGATAGACTTGGAGGAAGTTCCAAGAGATTGGCTACCATCCTGATATGATCAATAATCTCAAAGGGACAAATATACCTAGGGCTTAGTTTCCCTTTTATTTATGAACCTCATAAAATTATTCCAAGGAGATATCCATATAAGCACCTTCTCTCCAACTACAAATTCCAAATCATGCCATCAGTTATTGGCATACATTTTCTGTCAACATTAAGCTACCTTGATTTGTTGCTGAATGACTCTAACATTATCTTCCATTTCTTTAGTGATATCAGGTCCCAATAGATTTCTCTATCTAATATCATCCAAGCATGTTGGATATATACATTTATTGACATAGAGAGATTCATGAGGTTCCATCTGAATTCTTGATTGAAAGATATTATTCTATGAAAACTCAACTAGAGGAAGGTTTTGATCCCAACCACCATTGAAATCTAGAGAACATGATCTCAACATATCCCATAGGGTTTTAATTGTTCTTTCAGATAGACCATATTGTTGGGACCAAGCTAATAATTAAGGTTATAAAGGTTAAAAGAGTTTTATTTTGTTTTAAAAGTTGATTTTGAATAAAAGAAATCACATCACTTTGTTTTGGCAACAATTTTTTTGAGATTTTGTTTTATGAAAGAATTGATCAGTTTTTGGAAGAATCAGTTTCATTGGAGAATGTATCATGTTAGAAGTTAATTGTCATCGATTTCACACTAGAACCAATAAAAAACTTTTGTTTCTGTTGTGAAGATGCTTTTCTGATTTTTATTTTATATAAATCATGAGTTTTATTGAGAACTTGTGATGAAAGAATGATAGAAGAAAGGGGTAGTGAAAGAGATGTTTCTAATCTAAAAGGAATAATTTTTAGATTGTTTTTTAAAATAATTAGAAAATAATCGTATTCATATTTATTGTATCTAGATGGAATAAATAAAGAATTGGTAGTGAGTATTTTTAAAAACAATCCGAAATTAATTGTATTCATATTTATCATATCCAGATGGAAGAAATAAATAAGTGTTACTGATTTTTTTTCAAAATAATTAGAAAAGAATCATATTTAGATTCATCGTATCTGGATGGCAGAAAGAAAGAAGTAGTACCAATTGTTTTTCAAAAAAAAAATAATCGTATTTAGATTTTTTTGTATCGTATCCAAATTGTATCAATTTGATTTCAAAATAATTGGATTCTAGGTGGATGTAAAAAAAGTAGTGTTGATGAAGGTGGTGCTGACGGAAAAGGTGGTTCTAATGAAAAGGGTGGGAAAAGGGTGATGCCGATGGAAAGTGGTTCTGATCTAAGTGGTTCAGATGGAATAGGCGATGCCGATGGAAGATGAGTCACCAATTTTTTATCAAAACAATCATATTCAGGTAGAAGAAAAAGAAAGAGATGGTGTCTATTGGGAATAAATCACATTCAAATTGTTTTTTATCGTATCTGGGAAAATCATTATTTTCAAATTGTATTTGATGGTACCCAGAAATTATAACTAGAAATTGTAACTAGAATGATCATAACTAGAAATGATCATATCCCGAATGATCATAACAAGAATGATCGTAACCAGAAATATCATATCCACAATGATTGTAACTAGAATGATCATAACCAGAATGATCATATCCAGAATGATCGTAACCAGAATGATCGTAACCAAAATGATCGTAACCAAGAATGATCATATTCAGGATGATTATATCCAGACCTTTTGTATTTAGAAAAGATCATGTTTGGGTTGAGATGAAAAGAAAGAAGAAGGAATGAATAGAAAGTTACAATAATTTCTAATTGAAATCACGAGATGTTAAAAATGATCCTCTATGAATTCAAAGTCATGAATGATGTCATGATACAAGAACATGTTTGTGAATGAAGGTAGTTTCTGTAGTTGATGTGTTTTCTCACGTGTGTAAAGATAAAGTAAAATATTTGGAGACTGATGAATGATTTATCAAAGGGGGAGTCTTTCATTTGAAAGATTATTTTTCGGAAGAATGAATTTCATTATACATTTTTTTCAATGGTAGAGACCTTTGTTTTGAAGAAATAAACATGAGAGAATTAGACTCAGATGATCGGACCCATATATTTCTCATAAATTGTAATTTTATTTACAATTGAAATGGGAGTTTGAAGAAGAAGAGGTCAAGATTGTTGAAGTTTTGAGAAGAATTGAGAAGCATTGAAAAAGTCATAATTGTTCATAGATTTCTTGATAAATTCAGATTTATGTGAATTTATGTGGGTGGGAATGTGTTCTGGGATTCCCTCTTAAACATGTTTTGGGTCACCTATAAAATCCATTAAGTACATTGTACTTGTGGTACTTACACTAATCACTTAAGAAGAGAGAGAATATCCAGGTTTCTAGAGAGAAGAAGAGATCAATTCTGTTTGGATTGAAAATTATTTTGCGTGGTGCTGATTCATTCATATTCTATTCAGAATGACTATAGTATTTGAGAATTGAAGTGGTTTCAATTCTACTCTCTCATATTATATCAGGAAATTGTACTGAGAGTTTTGTTTTGAAAGAATCAAATTCATAGGAATCCGACTCAGAAGAGATCAGACTTAGTGTTTCATAAAAAAAGTCTTTGTAGTTCTTACCTTTGTTCTGGGTAAGGAATTGATGAATTGTATTACAATTTGCATACATTTGTTAAATTGAAAAGAAGCGCATGTAACATGAGTTGTTACAAAATAATTGTATTACCTTATTGTGCTAAGAGGATGCATACGCACTAGTGGGATTGTTTCATAGTGCGACACAAGTGAATGGGTAAATCCTACTCATTGTAATCTAAGGATTAATCTCTAGTGGATTGTATTGCCTTGGATCATTTCCAAACCATACTAAGGATGTAGATTTCTTATTGAATAGTGAACCTTATAAATATTTGTGTTTCTATTGATGTGTGTTGATTTGTTTCTAAACAGGGAATTGAAATCCCTAACAGGAGGCGAAGGTTGTTTGAATTTAAAAGAAACATAAAAGAAAAAGAGTATCACTGATTCACCCGTCCCCCTCTTAGTGATACAATATTCCGAATGGGCACTTTAAACTGGTATAAGATCCAAGTTCCCTTCATTATTCTTTGCTGATGGAGAACATGAACTGTGTAAACATTAAAGTTATTATGATATTTGATGGAAAGAACAATCATATCTAGAAATATAGAATGTTTCCATATCTTATGTCTACAAGTTATGAAGTTCTTGAAGCTTCAATAGTTGGGTTTCCTCCCATTAATGATAATTCTCCACTTACACGTATTGACAATAAGTTTTTTGAGAATGATGGAAGGACCAAAAATTCTATATTATTATCACTTTTTGAAGGTGAATTCTTGAGATTGAAAGGTGTTTCCATAGCTAAAGGTATATAGGATAAATTGGAAAAAATATACAAAGGAAATGAAAAAGTGAAGAAGGAAAAGTTACAAATATAGAGATTGAAGTATGAATATTTGAAGATTGGAGAGGATGAATATTTTGGAAAATTATTTACGAGGGTGAATGACATTGTGAGTACTATCAGATGTCTTGGTGAAAAGATGAAAGACTCTACAGTTATTGAAAAAATCTTGATAATCCTACCTAACAAATTCGATGAAAATTTTTCTTTATTGGAAGAGATAGATCCTAAAACATTATCTCTTGATGATTTACAAATCACTCTTATCACCTATGAAATTAGAAGAGAGAATTCTATGAAGAGAAAAACAAAGGTTGATATAGAAATGTTTTTCAAGTCTATGAAGAAAGAAAATTCAAAGAATATTATTATTGAAAATGAAGCTAGAGATTCTGACTCTGAAAATGAGGTATGTAAAAATCTCAATTTAATCATATCCTTGTTTTCTAACAATGTTGAAAGAGGCATAGGGAAATACAAAGGAGAACTTCACTTGAATTTTTTTGAATGTAGAGGTGTTGATCACATTGTGGATAATTTTCCTCAAAGAATGAAAGAAGAGGATAGTGATATTGATGAAAGAAAGACAAGAAGATCATATAAGAAAAAGGGAGACATTGTAAAGAAAAAGAAATTATTCAAAACAAAAAAGAAGAATTTTCTTGTCTAAATATGAAGAAGAAGATGAAAGTGATATTGAATATGAAAAATACATTGATTATGGTAATGAAAAATACTTTCATTGAAATAGTGAATGTTGAAGAATGTATAAGCAGTAGTTCTAAAGAAGAAGAAACTCAGCTTGAAATGTATTTGAAAGAAGAGTTGAAAGAATGTTTGAGAATGATTAGAAGGATTTAAAAGAAAAACAAAACATTGGTAGAAAAAAGATCAAGAAACCAAGAATTTTTTTATGGTGATAAAGAAAAGATGGTAAAATAGATTAATGAATTTATGAAGTCTTTTAAAGATTAAAAGAACCGTAATGTGCATTTTGAAGTGAAGTTGAAGGAAAAAGAAGAAGAGTTGGAACTTGTCCAACAAAAACTCTCTGAAACTGAAAATAAAAGTCTCAGTTTCAAAAAATCTATCACTAAAGTTGGGGAATGTTCTCGTAATGAGAAACTTGAGAAGGTTCAAAAAAGATACCTTCAATGGGTGATAAAAAGAATGTAATTGTTTTTTAAAAGAAAAAATCTTAGAATGTTATGTATGTGGACAAGAGAAACAAGGTTGGGAATGTTTTTAAACATTATGAATATGTAAATGATTCCAATACTTCTGGTTCTAATAATTATGAAAAGAAAAGAAGGAATCATATTGATAATAGAAAGGTTAGTGGATTGGAAAAGAAAGAGAAGAATGTGGCTGAGAAACACATTCACAATTCTAATTAGTATGAAGGTTTCAGAGGAAAATACTCTTTTTATGCGTCTTGATGGTATTGTGGGATATTTGGGCACACAAAAATTATGTTTTGGTTCAATAAATAACATTAGTACCATCACATAGATTATGAAAGGAAGAGATTGATGGGGATTCAATCTCCTCAAAGAAATAAAAAATGAGAAGGTTATCTTGAAGAAATCTGAAAAGAATGAAGTGAAGATTGAAAATAGGTTCCAACCCTTGGAAAAAAATATGTGAAAGATGTGAACAACCTGGACACATTGAAAAAGAATTTCTTATTTTGTTACTAGCTCAGCAAAATATTCTCAATTCTAAAAAGTTGAAGGTGAAGAATGAAAAGAATAGAGAAAATACAATTTTTGTTTAAACTGCATTAAAATAAATGAAAGGAGAATGAACCTGGATACTTGATAGTGGGTGTTCTTATCACATGATTGGATACTTGAAATTGTTGAAGGAATTGAAAGATTTTAAAGAAGTAATAGTGACATTTGGCAATGATGAATCATTAAAAATCAAAGGTGTTGGGTTAGCCATCATTGAAAAAAGGATGATATCTAAGAAAACATTGTATGTTGATGTCCTGAAAAAAAATCTGCTAAGTTTTTCACAATTGTGTGATGAGGGTAATAAAGTTATCTTCAAGAAATATGGATTTTTTGTAAAGGGTTAAGAAGATGGAAAGATTGTTAAAAGAGGCCAATGTAAAAAAGGAAAACTGTTTTAGGTTGGTGATTCATGAAACTCTTATTACATGTGTATGGTGGAAGGGAATCAGTTATGGAATAAAAGTAATGGACACATAAGAAACATAAGCAAGTTATTCTAAAGAGACAGTGTATGATACATTATTATTTTTCTAAGAATAATAAATTGGTGTTGTACTATTTTCTAGAAAGGAAAGATTAAAAATTTTGTGTATACGAAAGTTGATATTTGTTCAAAAAAATCCCTGGAGTTGATACATTTCGATATATATGGACCTTTGAGAAAACAATCAGCACATGGAGATAAGTACTTCATTACTTTGATTGAATATTTTACTCGCATTACTTGTGTTATGTACATGAAACACAAATCAGATGCTTTGAAAATGTTTAAAAGTTTCATAAGAAAAGCTGAGAAGGAATGTGAGTATTCTATGAAGAAGATGAGAACTGATAATGGTGGTGAATATAGAAGTGAAGAGTTTAAAGACTATATTGAGAAGCATGGAATTCGGCATGAGTATAGATCTCCATACACTCCCCAACAAAATGGGGTTGCTAAAAGAAATAATAGAAGCCTAGTGGAAATGGGAAGAACCATGTTACTTGATAATAGCCTTTCTCATTACTTTTAGAGGCAAGTCATGAGTACTATTGTTTATATTCAGAACTGTTGTTTCTATAGGCCTCAATCAGGTATGAATCCTTATGAATTGTTTTATGAAAAAACTCCATGTTCGAACCACTTTAGAGTTTTTTTTGAAGTCCTTACATTATAAATAAGAAAGGAGGAAATTATGGTAAGTTTAAGAAGAAAGGTGAGGATGGAATCTTTCTTAACTACTCTCTAGAAGTAAGATGATACAAATTATACAATAAAGAAACAAAAAGAATTGTTGATTCAGTTGATGTGAACTTTATTTAAGTATCTGAGAAAGAGAAACATGTTCAGGAAGACAAAGAAGTTGAATAAGTTGAAGAAGATAATTATGATAAGGAAAGAAACAATTGTAATCCTAATAAAGGTGAATAATTAGACTTAGATATTTATAGTGATGATAAATACAATTGAAAATATTATCCAAGGCTAAAGAAACATGTGGAAGCACATAATGTAATTTATGATCAACATCAGATTGTTCAAATAAGAAGAACAATCAATTCCATTAAACATACTTATTTGTATTCAAAAGTGGAACCGAATGATGTGGTGGAATATTTTGATCATCTAGAATGGGTTCAAGTCAAGAATGATGAATTTTATCATATTGAAAAGAATAATACATGATAACTTGTACCCAATCCTGAAAACAAAAACATCATTGGCACAAAATGGGTTTTTTGGAATAAGCTGAATGAAAAAGGTGAATTGGTAAGAAAAAAAAGAAAGATTGGTTTGAAAAGGGTTTTCATAGATTGAGGGTATTGATTTTGATGAAACCCTTGATCTAGTGGAAAGACATGAAACAATCAGAATCTTTCTTGCTATTTCTGCACAATGAGGCTACAAGATCTTTCAAATGGATGTTAAATATGCATTCCTAAATGGTGGTCTTGAAGAAGCGGTTTATATTGAACAAACATATGGCTTTGTTATTGGAAAAGATGAAGGTTATGTGTGCAGATTGAAAAAGGAATTGTATGTCCTAAAACAAGATCCAAGGGAATGGTTTCTCAAATTAGATACATACTTAATAAAGATGAATTTTAACAAAGTAATATTTACATAAGAGAAAGTCAGGAGTATTCCCTCATTGTAATTGTTTATATTGATGATATTATCTTTGTAGAGACCCCCAAACCTAGGGTGCTTAATGAGACATGATATATTTAATCATCACATTACATCATTACAAATTAAATATCATGTCCCATTACTACAGGAGATCGCGAGGTTCAGGATTCTGGGAAACCAGCTGCTTCTGATTAACTTCATTAGTACCAACCATGCCTGAAAAGTTTTATACAAAAACGTAGGGTGAGAAAATATGCCCAGTAAGGGTTTTTTTAAAAAAACATTTTAAGAAAATCCTTTCTCAAATAAGTCCTTTTGAAGAGAATAAAACACTTTTCTAAAACAAAACATTATATTTTCTTAAAACATGAAATCCATCATTCTTTGAAAACCACTTGCACAAAGAAGCACGTACTTGGAATAAGCTTTAAAGTAAACATGATCAGAGAGCGCAACATAAGAAAAATAAACAATGCATAATATTCAAACAAGGTTACTTAAATCCTAAAAATATTTCTGTGGCTAAGCAAGGGAAACATTCGTATCATGGTTCATGAGAAACAATATAGTTTATCTAGCAGTTCACCACACGAAAAACAGTTCTTGACATAAAAAATTACATTTTCATAGTCATGGGAGCTTTCAACTAGGGGTTGTCCTGTTAGTTGAACTAACCCCTAGTTGACCTTTATTATTACATGTAGAGGGAATGTATAATAGTGGACTTTTTTCAAGACCTTTCGTCAAGACTGTATAACATACTTAACGGGTCAAGGCTCAAAGCCCACCCTGTTTCCTTGATAGCTCGAGCCATGGCTAACTGCCAAGACCGTCACACATAATCTGTAACGACCCGAAATTTTGAATAAATCTTATTTCCTAATTTTATGTGGTATTTTATTTTATTTTTATACTCAATAAATATGTTTCATTTGATAACATGATTATAATTAAAATGAGACCATTGGGTTTTGACTATTATATGACCATTGGTCAATATGACCGTTGGAAACTAAACGTTTTGATTTTTGTCTCTAAATACAAGTAATATTGGTTAATTATTATAGAAAGAAGATTCAATGGCCTCACCCAGAAGTCTTGGACCGATCGAAGCCCATCTAACAGAACTTGGGAAGGAGGTAGCACCATTGGGCTTTGCTCTGGACCAAACCCAAGCCGAACTTCATCGTGTGAAGCTAGAAAGGAATCGCCTTTGCGAGAAGTTCAAACTGATAGAAATTACTACTCGTGCGATGTTAGCCGATCCTCCCTCAGATTCTATCACCTTAGCACAACTTACACTTAGGTCATATTCTGGTGTGATAAGGGGCTATGTAAGGAGACCGTAACTGCCTTGTGTAATCCATTGTTTTAAATAAAAATTGGGATTTCTTCTTATGATGAAGTTTATGAATTTTCAAATGACCGGATAAATATATTATGCATATTTTTGATGAATTTTAGAAAAAGGATATTTTAAAAATGTTTATGTAAACCTTATATAATTAAAAATGTGTAATGATATTCAAAAAATGGTCTTCTACAATTCTTCTCAGTATGAAATTTAGAGTCTAATAAGATCAACTTAATTCTTGATGAATAGTAAATTATGAATAGTGATTTTATTATTAGGATTAGTAATGTGTAAAAATGGATTAGTAATCTCACTTAAAGAAAGTATTAATATAATCTAGGCACCTTGATTAAGTAATGTGATTCAATAAAATGGTTAAATAACGATTTCATAAATTATTATTCAAGTATTAGTTTTTTCAAGTGAATAGTGTTTTTTAATTAAAAAATAAATTAAAAATATTAAAAAAAATATTTTTATAAAATGGATTTCATTTTTGAACTCAGAGCACCGATATTATGTTATGGTAATGTTTTGGGGTTTTTTCAGAAAAAATGAATTTTCGGTGAATAGTGTATTTATTTAAAAAATAAATTAAAAATATTTAGAAAATTATTTTTATAAAATGGATTTCATTTTTGAAATCATAGCATTGATATTTGGTTAAGGTGAAATTTTGGGATTATTCTGAGAAAGTTGAATTTTCGATGAATGGTGAAAATACAGTTTTTAAGTTACGGGTGTTTAATGACATCATTAAATGATGTATTATGTATGTAATCAATATGGTAGACTTATGAATAGTATGATAAGGTATGAGGTGTCCCTAGTGGCCAATACCATGGGAAAATACCATGGGAAAGCCCATGGTTTTGCCAAAACCACTGATGAGGAGTCCCTTGGCCATTAATGCCTTGTCCCCTCACTTCCCCTATAAATACCAAGCCATCCTCTCATCCATTCGACTCCCCACTCTTCCCCAAAAAAGTTAGGGTCTCATTACCTCCCAAGGAGTCCTCCCAAGGTGCCCCCAAGCCCTCAAGGTCCCAACCTTTGAGTTTTAAGAGTTACGTTTTAAGGTAAGGGATCCTACTCCTCTCTTTCTTTTTAAGTACACTCTTTTATGTCATTCCTTTTAAAGCTCATCTTTCTTGTTATTGGGATGTTCTTTTATATTTATCTTACTAAAATTTTTATGTTCATATGATGAGAGACCCTATTCTCTCTCATCAATCCATTTTGGAAGTTTTGAGTGGCACCGTTAGGCTGCCGAAGTTTCGTAAGAGATCTATCCTCTCTCTTTATTTTTAAGTACTCTCCTTTAGGTCACTTCTTTTAAGCTCATCTTTTTTATGCTGGGGGATGTTATTTTATATTCCTCTTTCTGTATACTTTATGTTAATATGATGAGATACCCTATTTTATCCCATCAATCCATTTTTTGAAGTTTTAAGTGGCGTCGTTAGGCTGTCGAATTTCTAAGGGGTTCTTTCACCCTTCTCGTTTTCAAGATCTACTTTCATGTCAAGTCTTTTAAGTTACTTTTTATTATTTTGGGGTATGATATCTATGTCTATCATACTGATCATTTATGTTCATATGATGAGAGACCCTATTTTATCTCGTCAATCCATTTTTGGAACTTTTAAGTGACGCTGTTAGGCTGCCGATTTCTCATAAGAGAAATCTTATTTTTGTCTTCCTTTCAAGTTGTTTGTTTCATATGGTATATCATTAAAATTTAATTACCATGTTCTTAAATACTATATATTATGTTCCCCTACTGTTTTATGTATCATTTTTGAGTGGGTGACCCATGTCCCTTCTCTTTTCTATGTTTTCTAAAACCATGTATCGTAGACGTTATGCTGCATAGTTTTCGTCTCAAAATGCCTCCCTCTTTATCTCAAAATTATTTTATGTTATTAAGTGAATACTAAAAGATCTTATTTATACAAAGGTATTCACATATATATCAAAATTTTCTATTTTAAATTCTAGGATTTACATACATGAAACCCACTTTCCCTTTTCCGTGGGTTTAAAGTGACATAAAGACCATGTCTTTAAAATAGTTTTTAAAACGTTATGATTATGAAATGAAACCCATTTCTTTTATGCTATATGGGTTGTTTATGAAATTATTGATGATGATATATGTGGCTCACATGATAATAAAGACATGTCAAGGGTGCGCCCAGATAGCGCTCCAATGCATTGGGTAGAGACTTAATCTCTAGAGATGACTTTTTAGACTGATACTTTGGTGAATAAAGTTGGTAATTTTTAATGACACCTTGGGGATGGACCTTGGTGAAACGAAATTATTGTCAATATTAAATGTTTCAGGCACATATTCAAGTTATGAAAAATATTATTTTTATTATGATATGCCTCATGATTTCTTTCTCATGCCTTAATGTTCTTTTCATGACCTTATTGAAGTATCTCATGTTCACATGTAAAATGTTTCTCTTGTTTCCCTTACTGGGCCTTCTGCTCACCCTTTCTTTTGATGTATGTCCCTAGGTCATGAGATGCAGTAATGAACCTAGGATGAACATGAGGAGAAGCCTTTCAAGTGTTTAAGAATAATCTTTTATGTTTTCATGTTTAAAGTTCCTAGCTTCCAAGACACTAAACCTTAAAGATCCTCGGTTTTGTAAAATGTAATGAAAGTTTATGTTATAAAATGGTGGGATGTTATAGTTTGTATCAAAGGATGGTTTAGTTATTTGTGGAAATTAGGATATGAAAACTCTAGGAAGAACCCTATAGAAAAGTTTAAATATATGAAATCTTCCTTGTATTTTGGTGAGTATTAAGTAAGGGGTTGCCAAGCAAATACATCCCTGTCTGGATATGAGCAGGTACAGGTGGCTCTGGCACAGATGTACATAGGGGTAAAACCCGAAAATACCGCTTTGAGCTAGACTCGAACGGGAACTAGTACACGACAACGGGCCTTGCTGCACTCTTGGTTACGACACTCCCAGGGGATATGCTTTGGTAAATTCATAAGCTTAGTTTGAGCCATTGTTAAAGGAAAAAAGATAAAATAAAATAATGATTCACATAAGAATATATGATCATGGATAACCTAGATGGGAACCTAGGGGATCACAAGTTAGGGTATACTTTTCTTCTACAAGTTATCCTTATATGCTTTCAGTTCCTTTTCATGATTATTGGCTAAGTACTTAAGCCCCTAATTATGCTTTCTCTTCGTAGTTAATAGTGGGAAATGGAAGAACATGTCCCAACAACCAATGTGATAGGAAATGCGACGATTGTCTTATTAATATGACAGGGATGATTAGGGGATTAAAATATGATTATTATTTTGGAAGACGTTCACTATTTTGGGGACCCTATATGATCAAGGTAAATAGATTACTAAGGTATTTTCATTGAGGAGTAAGGTTGACTTATATTTTGAAGAATCGGTGAATTTAAGGTGGAATTATAGTAATTTAGGTTATTTATGGGAATGATTGACCTATCTTGGGTAAAATATGTTTAGGTTAGATGCTTTTTTTATAAGATTTTAGGAGTGGTTGATTTTGTTTGGAGATGAACAATGAAGTTTATTTTGGAAGACTATTTTATCAAATCCTTCTTATATTTGGGTTTAAATATTAGTTTGGTTTATTTTGAGGAATTTTAAAGACCATTATTTATGGAATGGTCTATGATGAACTTTGGGTAGTACCATGGAACTTTGAAGATTTAAAAGTAGTTTCCATTCCTACGGGATTATTTCTTTTTAAAGAGTTGTTTTACCTTAACCTTTCTATTTTTTGGATAATGTTTAAAGATAGAAGAAATAGATAGTTAATATTTTGTGGATTATGTGTTTCTTTAGAAGATGATTCTTGTGTTTTGATGAGACCATGTAGTTTTGAATGCTCATAGTTTGGAGAAAAGATTATTTTTGGGTAGAAACTTATTAAAGTATGAAACTCTACATGAAGGTAGGTATATTTTCTTATGTTTTTGTTCTATGTAGTAAATGAATTCCTTAAAATTATGAAAAGAAACGTAAAACAAAAACGTTGTTGGTTTACGTTTCCTACTAGGTAATCAAAGAACGTTTACACACATCATAAGTTTGGGATTTTCTTATGGTTAACTTTCTCCTAATAATGTTTTCTATCACTCTCCCCCAGAACTTGACCCTTTTTTTTCTTCCATATCCATGTTTTCCTCCATGGAATCCTATTATAGGTTAACTCGAGTGACCTTTGTACTTCCCTTTCTTTCTTTTAAAGTAATAGTTTTACTGACTCATTTTTCGATGTGGGACTTTAAATGAAATTTCAAAACCCAATATTAAAAATTGCGAGGACGCAATTTCTTAAGGGGGGAAGATTGTAACGACCCAAAATTTTGAATAAATCTTATTTCCTAATTTTATGTGTTATTTTATTTTATTTTTATACTCAATAAATATGTTTCATTTGATAACATGATTATAATTAAAATGAGACCGTTGGTTTTTGACTATTATATGAACATTGGTCAATATGACCATTGGAAACTAAACGTTTTGATTTTTGTCTCTAAATACAAGTAATATTGGTTAGTTATTATAGAAAGAAGATTCGATGGCCTAACCGAGTAGTCTTGGACCGTTCGAAGCCCATCTAATAGAACTTGGGAAGGAGGTAGCACCACTGGGCTTTGCTCTGGACCAAACCCATACCGAACTTCATCGTGTGAAGCTAGAAAGGAATCACCTTTGCGAGAAGTTCAAACTGATAGAAATTACTACTCGTGCGATGTTAGCCAAGCCTCCCTCTCACCTTAGCACACCTTACACTTAGGTCCTATGCTGGTGTGATAAGGGGCTATGTAAGGAGACCGTAACTGCCTTGTGTAATCCTTTGTTTTAAATAAAAATTGGTATTTCTTCTTATGATGAAGTTTATGAATTTTCAAATGACCGGATAAATATAGTATGCATATTTTTGATGAATTTTAGAAAAAGGATATTTTAAAAATGTTTATGTAAACCTTAAATAATTAAAAATGTGTAATGATATTCAAAAAATGGTCTTCTACAATTATGCTCAGTACGAAATTTAGAGTCTAATAAGATCAACTTAATTTTTGATAAATAGTAAATTATGAATTGTGAGTTTATTATTAGGATTAGTAATGTGTCCAAATGGATTAGTAATCTCACTTAAAGAAAGTATTAATATAATCTAGGCACCTTGATTAAGTAATGTGATTCAATAAAATGGTTAAATAAAAATTTCATAAATTATTATTCAAGTAATAGTTTTTTCAAGTGAATAGTGTTTTTTAATAAAACATTAAATTAAAAATATTTAAAAAATTATTTTTATAAAATGGATTTCATTTTTGAACTCAGAGCACTGATATTATGTTATGGTAATTTTTGGGGTTTTTTCTGAAAAAAATGAATTTTCGGTGAATAGTGTATTTATTTAAAAAATAAATTAAAAATATTTAGAAAATTATTTTTATAAAATGGAGTTCATTTTTGAAATCAGAGCATTGATATTTGGTTGAGGTGAAATTTTGGGATTATTCTGAGAAAGTTGAATTTTCAATGAATAGTGAAAATACAGTTTTTAAGTTACGGGTGTTTAATGACATCATTAAATGATGTATTAAGTATGTAATGAATATGGTCGACTTATGAATAGTAAGATAAGGTATGAGGTGTCCCAAGTGGCCAATACCATGGGCAAGCCCATGGTTTTTCCAAAACCACTAATGAGGTGTCCCTTGGCCATTAATGCCTTGTCCCCTCACTTTCCCTATAAATACCAAGCCATCCTCTCATCCATTCGACTCCCCACTCTTCCCCAACTAAGTTCTGGTCTCATTACCTCCCAAGGAGTCCTCCCAAGGTGCCCCCAAGCCCTCAAGGTCCCAACCTTTGAGTTTTAAGAGTTACGTTTTAAGGTAATGGATCCTACTCCTCTCTTTCTTTTTAAGTACACTCTTTTATGTCATTCCTTTTAAAGCTCATATTTCTTGTTATTGGGATATTATTTTATATTTATATTACTGTAATTTTTATGTTCATATTATGAGAGACCCTATTCTATCTCATCAATCCATTTTGGAAGTTTTGAGTGGCGTCGTTAGGCTGCCGAATTTTCGTAAGAGATCTATCCTCTCTCTTTCTTTTTAAGTACTCTCCTTTAGGTCACTTCTTTTAAGCTCCTATTTGTTATGTTGGGGGATATTATTTTATATTCCTCTTTCTGTAAACTTTATTTTAATATGATGAGAAACCCTATTTGATCTCATCAATCCATTTTTGGAAGGTTTAAGTGGCGCCGTTAGGCTGTCGAATTTCTATGGGGTTCTTTCACCCTTCTCGTTTTCAAGATATACATTCATGTCAAATCTTTCAAGTTCCTTTTTATTATTTTGGGGTATGATCTCTATGTATATCATACTGATAATTTATTTTCATATGATGATAGACCCTATTTGGTCTCTTCAATCCATTTTTGGAAGTTTTAAGTGACGTCGTTAGGCTGCCGAATTCTCATAAGAGAAATCTTATTTTTGTCTTCATTTCATGTTGTTCGTTTCATATGGTATATCATTCAAATTTCATTACCATGTTCTTAAATACTATATATTCTGTTACCCTACTATTTTATGTATCATTTTTGAGTGGGTTACCCATGTCCACTCTCTTTTCAATGTTTTCTAAAGCCATGTATCGTAGACGTTATGCTGCATAGTTTTCGTCTCAAAATGCCTCCCTCTTTATCTCAAAATTATTTTATGTTATTAAGTGAATAATAAAAGATATTATTTCTATAGGGGTATTCAAATATATATCAAAATGTTCTATTTTAAATTCTGGGATTTACATACATGAAACCCGCTTTCCCTTTTCCGTGGGTTTAAAGTGACATAAAGATCATGTCTTTAAAACAGTTTTTAAAACGTTATGATTATGAAATGAAACCCATTTCTTTTATGCTATATGGGTTGTTTATGAAATGATTGATGATGATATATGTGGCTCACATGATAATAAATAAATTTCAAGGGTGCGCCCAGATAGCGCTCCAATGCATTGGGTAAAGACTTAATCTCTAGAGAGGACTTTTTAGACTGATACCTTGGTGAATAACCTTGGTAATTTTTAATGAAACCTTGGGGATGGACCTTGGTGAAACGAAATGATTGTCAATATTAAATGTTTCAGCCACATCTTCAAGTTATGAAAAATATTATTTTTATTATTATATGCCTCATGATTTCTTTCTCATGCCTTAATGTTCTTTTCATGACCTTATTGAAGTATCTCAAGTTCACATGTAAAATGTTTCTCTTGTTTCCCTTACTGGGCCTTCTGCTCACCCTTTCTTTTGATGTATGTCCCCAGGTCATGAGATGCAGTAATGAACCTAGGATGAACATGAGGATAAGCCTTTCAAGTGTTTAAGAATAATATTTTATGTTTTCATGTTTAAAGTTCCTGGTTTCTAAGACACTAAACCTTAAAGATCCTCAGTTTTGTAAAATGTAATGAAAGTTGATGTTATAAAAAGGCGGGATGTTATATAATCGTCTCATGAGACTCCTGCTTTACCCAATGAATTGGAGCGCTGTATAATTCCGGGCGCACCCGTCACATCATTCTTGTTGCGCTATATAATTCCGGGTGCACCCGTCACATGTAAGTCCTATACATCGCTCACATATCTTGACATGGTCATTAATTCATAGGGTTTCATGAATTCTTAATTAAACCCCATTTTCACTTACGTATTCATAACATGAAGACAATTTAATCATTAAAAACATTATGACATGCATGCTAAAGGTCCGTGAACATAACAAGTTATCTTAACATTTGAAAACACGGGTTTTACGAAAAATGAACATAACACTTAACATTCCATAACATCATAATAGTCATCTAAAGCATAGTCGTTCATAACTTACACATATGATGATAAATGGATATCATGGGTGTTTAATACAGGAAGTTGGGGTTACAATGTGCGTAATCAAATCCATCTTGGGGAAAACCATGTACATAATTGTGTAAAAACTTTTTTTAACACTTTAAACAACATGACCCCTTTTCTCTATAAAGTTTGTAAACACCATAAAAAAACTTGTAATTGAAAACAACATGATGATATATATATACCAGTACATATGCATGGGTTTACCACAACAAACCATACTCCAAGTTATACATTAAACAAAATAATTTTTGGCAAACCGAGTGGGGTTCATTTATAAATAAAATAAATGAACTTAACTTTCATAAAAACTTCATCGTACATATAAATATGTATATAAATAGTTTTTGGGTATTTTTCATGAAATAATATGCTTTTGAGTAAAATGATCATAATATATTGTACAAAACAAAAGAGCCAAATTCATCCCTTATTCACATTGATGTACATGTACATCCATATGATTACATGTACATATATCTCTTTATGCTTCATATAATTGCGTGATTTACATGTTCATGCAATCATTCGACCACTCCATTTTTCATGGGCGAAAAGAAATTTAGGGTTATAAACATGTGAATTAAAGGTGTTCATATACATGTATCATATTATATATGTTTGTATGAATACAAATATATATATATATATACACATGTACGTAAGAAGTATATATACATATATATATTTGTGTATATTCACTGAAGGAGGTGACAAATTTAAACTTGAAGACCTCGCCTTATCTGGTTCGGTCCTAGGAATGGGTCAAAAAAGGTTTATATGGTCCCATATATTCCTATACACATTTATATAACAAGTGTATATAACTATGTAAATCTTATAAAAAGGGTAGGAAACGATGAGGAGGATTTACCCTTTACCCAATATTTAGTTATTCAAGCTGAGAAGGAGATCTCAAGTTCTGGGTTCGCACCAGGTTCACACATACCAAAAATGTATATATATCATGTATATATATATACACTTATTTAAATAGACCGAAGCTTGACAAAACTAAACCGAAATTAAGACCTGTTTCTTACCTTGCTTGGAGAGAGGAAGTAGCCGAGGCAAGAAGAACCGAAGGTGTAAAATACAGAAGATATACATGTATATATATAACAAGTATATATATTTATATATGAAAACTGAAGCTTAATCAAAACTTAAAAACAGAGTCCGACCCTTACCTTGATCGGAAAGGAGAAGTGGAGCAAAGCAGCGATGAGGTCCAGGAGTCAGAGAGATCAAGGGAGTCCGGTGAAAAACTCTCGGCCTTCGGTGCAATAGGGTTTTTTTAAAAAAAGACAGAAGACAAAGGACAGGACTTCGGGGAGTTGTCGGCCCGAGGCATCCAAGGCAAGGGGTCGGTGCCGACTCGTGGAAAGCAGGAGACAACCGGTCTACTTCACCGGCCTAGACGAAGAAAAATGGGAAGCCTAACCCTACTAGTTCTACGACGCAAGGAAGAAGAAGAAACTGATCGCGAGGGGGGGGGGGAGAAGGAAATCCGAAAAACAGCAGATGGTCAGGATTACACCGAGAAGATCGGACAACTTTGGATCAGCGCGGTATTAAAAGAAACCGATGGCCGCGATCGAAGGGGAGAGGATCGGATGACCCCCGGTTGAAGCGGCATTTAAAAACGCGGTTTTCAATAGTTTTTAAAAGAATTGATTTTAAAAAAATTATTTCTTTTAACTTATTATAATATTGTCTTTATTAAAAAAAATTCAATTATTAATCCAACTTTTATTATTAAAAAAAAGGGTCACTGGTCAATAAAATTATATTGATTTAAATCAAGGCATATTATATATATATATATTTTTTCATATATATATATATATATTTATAACATCAATAATTTTATTAACCTTATTATATTAAGTATATTATTTTTAAACCATAATTATTATATTTTGGAAAATTAAAGGTTCATTTAATCAATTAAAGAAAGCATTGATTTATTCAACATAATTTATTTATTTATTTATTTATTTATTTTCCTTTGCTGAATTACATAATAATTAACTTAATTTATAATTTCATGTAAACATTTGGATACACTCTTTTTAGAAAAGAAAAATAAATTGGTTTCTTAATCCCATGTTCAACACAATTTAAAAAAAACATAAATTCATATTTAATTATCAATTATTATTATTATTATTATTTTAGGGTTTTTCAATCAAATAATTATCTTCATTGTTTTTAAATTAATAAAAGTATTTTTGTAAGCTTAAAGATGCAAAATTTTTAAATAAAACCATACTTTGACAAAGTTTCCAAAATAGTAAAGGTCAATTTATAAAAGAAATGATATATCTAGTTTAAGGTTTGATGCAATATATATAACTCATAAAGTAAAAATCCATCAAATTTAATATAATTAGAAAATAAAAGTTTAATTGTTCAAATTAATATGTATAGTGGAAGAAAAACAATAATATTAATTTTCGCCGTTTTGAAACATAAAATATAATTCTCATTTTGGGAAAACAAGAGATAAATTAACTAAATTATCATTGATGTCATTTTAAATCAAATTACATAATTAATTTTCCGAACCTTTCAGGGGTAAACCATCTTATTTTCAACGGTCGAAAACAAAACTTAGAAGATAGGAGAAACCAACGGTCAAAATAAAACATTAGATTCTTGGGGAACCCAACGGTCAAATTTATAGCCGTTTGGGGTTCAACGGTCAGATCAGGGTGCTTATAAAAGGGTCTGGTCTCAGGGTGTCCCTCACTCCAGGTGACTGAAGGATAAAGGAGAAGATGGTTTGTGTGATTCCACTGGTTCTCAGCACGGTTGCAGTGGCTTCGGCCATCGTCATGTTCATTATGATGGACGCCCGAAACCCCTACCGCATTCTTGGGCTCTTGGTGGTTTTAAGTGGTCTCCCCATTATTGTAATTGGGTTCTTAGTTGGGATTTTTGGTTAATTTATCTTCTTGTTCGGTCAGTGGATGTTGTATCTGAGAGGTTACTTATTTGAATAAAGGAATTTTCATCCATTTGATGCATTTTATTATTATTACCTTATTAGTTGTTTGTTGGTTCACATAACGGGTGATATTGGAAAGCAAACTTGTCAAAAATCAAAACATGGTTTTTCTCGGGTCGTTACATCACTTCCCCTTTAAAGAATTGCGCCCTCTCAATTCTATCATAAAAAGAGAAAACTGAAACCCCATATGTAGAACACTACCGAAACAGTGGATCTGGCTCGGTTAACAGGATACCAAAGTTGGCACACAACTCTTCCGTTTCCCTAGTCCAGATGCACCTCAAACAGCACTCCTTGAACTCCTGTTCATGTGTACTGCACACGTGCTTCCAAAGGGAGGCTCGTGCGATGCAAAGCTCAGAAACGTACGAGTAGATAAACTCCTTGATGACTCTTCTGGCCACATCATGCTTGAGGTAGTTGAGAGGGATGATGCGGTTGAGGAGACTGAGATTCAAGACATGGAACATAAAGGCTGCACTAATCTGGCCATCCTGGGCGGCCACGAGGAAGCACGCTCTAGCAGAAAAGTTCTGTGCCAGAGTAAAACACTGGAACAAGCTCTCAAAGTATCTTCCCCTTCGCCTGTAGCAGGGGATTTGAGCCGTAGCAATGAGGTGAAAGACACGATCATCCTCTTGACATAAACAAAGGACCTATGGACCATTTTCTAGATCGAGCAAATGCTGGAAGGACCCTCGCAGGTGGAGAAAGGATGGAAAATCCACCGTGCATGACTTGATCAAGATGACCTCTTCTAGCTCATCGGGTAGTGATGAGAAGTTTGTTTGACCATCCATCTAAAAACAAACATCGAAAGGAAACTCTTAACAACATAGATAAGGTAGAGACATGAAAGGAAACAAGAGACTTCCATTTATGCAAAAGTTTACATGGAAAAGTCTGAATTTACAAGACGTACGCCACAAAGAGTGGTGAAACTTCCTAACTCTTCAAACCACACACATTCTGAACAGACATGACTAAACTCATGGGAACATTTATAACGCCTCCTGAGTTTAGCGTGAGGGGTATGGAGTTGGGAAAAATCGGTATACACTTCTTTCCTAAGAGAAAAACAGGTGGAATAATTTTCTAACGCTCCAAAGTCCATTAACTGTACCCAGAAGCCATAGTGCAATATCTGGCACCGGTAAGACGCTCGGAGGTCTCCAGCAGCCGCAACTTCTTGAAAGGGGTTATCAAGCATTCTTCCAAATTCCTCGCCAGTTGTGAACACTCGGAAGAGTCCTTCATGATACCTTCCCCGACGTGCATAAGAGGGAAATTGGGTCATCATCATTAGAAGATAATCCATTCCCAATCCTCGATGAAGACTAAGCACCCTAGGTGAGTTTTACACGTCGTACAGGTGCTTACACGTCATGTGAATTTGGGCATAATTCAGAAATTTCTCACAGCTAGCTAGAGATATAATGTTCTCTAGAGCCTCAGTGGGAAGTGACAAAAGGTCGGTAGGTACATCAGCCATCTGAAAGTTATAACATTTTTACTTAGTTAGTAATACATTTATATCACCTGGTTTTCCAGAGTTTTTTGAACCCATCCTCTGATACCAACTGCAGAGACCCCCAAACCTAGGGTGCTTAATGAGACATGATATAATTAATCATCACATTACATAATTACAAATTAAATATCATGTCCCATTACTACATAAGATCGTGAGGCTCAAGATTCTGGGAAGGCAGCTGCTTTTGATTAACTTCATTAGTACCAACCATGCCTGAAATTTTTTAAACAAAAACGTAGGGTGAGCAAATATGCCCAGTAAGGGGTTTTTTTAATTTTTTTTAAGAAAATCCTTTCTCAAAGAAGTCCTTTTGAAGAGAATAAAACACTTTGCTAAAACAAAACATTATCTTTTCTTAAAACATGAAATCCATCATTCTTTGAAAACCACTTGCACAAAGAAGCACGTACTTGAAATAAGCTTTAAAGTAAACATGATCAGAGAGCGCAACATAAGAAAAATAAACAATGCATAATATTCAAACAAGGTTACTTAAATCCTAAAAAGATTTCTATGTATAAGTAGGGGAAATGTTTGTATCATGGTTCATGAGAAACAATACAGTTTATCTAGCAGTTCACCAAATGAAAAAAAGTTCTTGACATAAAAAATTACATTTTCATAGTCATGGGAGCTTTCAACTAGGGGTTGTCCTGTTAGTTGAAATAACCCCTGGTTGACCTTTATCATTACATGTAGAGGGAATGTATAATACTGGACTTTGTCAAGACCTTTCTTCAAGACCGTACAACATACATAACGGGTCAAGGATCACTGCCCACCCCGTTTCCTTGATAGCTCGAGCCATGGCTAACTGCAAAGACCGTCGCACATAATCGTCTCATGAGACTCCTGCTTTACCCAATGCATTGGAGCGCTGTATAATTACGAGCACACCTGTCATATCATTCTTGTTGTGCTATATAATTCCGAGTGCACCCGTCACATGTAAGTCCTATACATCCATCACATATCTTGACATGGTCATTCATTCATAGGGTTTCATGAATTCTTAATTAAAACCCATTTTCACTTACGTATTCATAACATGAAGACAGTTTAATCATTAAAAACATTATGACATGCATGCTAAAGCTCCATGAACATAACAAGTTATCTTAACATTTGAAAACACGGGTTTTAAGAAAATGAACATAACACTTAACATTCAATAACATCATAATACTCAATTAAAGCATAGTCATTCATAACTTACACATATGATGATAAATGGATATCATGGGTGTTTAATACAGGCAGTTGGGGTTACAATGTGCATAATCAAGTCCATCTTGGGGAAAACCATGTACATAATTGTGTAAAAACTTTTTTTAACACTTTAAACAACATGACCCCTTTTCTCTATAAAGTTTGTAAACACCATAAAAAAACATGTAATTGAAAACAACATGATGATATATATATACCAGTACATATGCATGGGTTTACCACAACAAACCATACTCCAGGTTATACATTAAACAAAATAATGTTTGGAAAACCGAGTGGGGTTCCTTCATAAATAAAATAAATGAACTTAACTTTCATAAAAACTTCATCGTACATATAAATATGTATATAAATTGTTTTTGTGTATTTTTCTTGAAATAATATGCTTCTGAGTAAAATCATCATAATATATTGTACAAAACAAAAGAGCAAAATTCATCCCTTATTCACATTGATGTACATGTACATCCATATGATTACATGTACATATATCTCTTTATGCTTCATATAATTGCGTGATTTACATGTTCACGCAATCATTCGACCACTCCATTTTTCATGGGCGAAAAGAAATTTTGGGTTATAAACATGTGAATTAAAGGTGTTCATATACGTGTATCATCTTATATATGTTTGTATGAATACAAATATATATATATACACATGTACGCACGATGTATATATACATATATATATTTGTGTATATTCACTGAAGGAGGTGACAAATTTAAACATGAAGACCTCACCTTATCTGGTTCGGTCCTAGGAATGGGTCAAAACAGGTTTATATAGTCCCATATATTCCTATACACTTTTATATAACAAGTGTATATAACTATGTAAATCTTATAAAAAGGGTAGGAAACGATGAGGAGGATTTCCCCTTTACCCAATATTCAGTTCTTCAAGCTGATAAGGAGATCTCAAGTTCTAGGTTTGCACCAGGTTCACACATACCAAAAATATATATATATATCATGTATATATATATATACACTTATTTAAATAGACCGAAGCTTGACAAAACTAAACCGAAATTAAAACCTGTTTCTTACCTTGCTCGGAGAGAGGAAGTAGCCGAGGCAAGAGGAACAGAAGGTGTAAAATACAGAAGATATAGACATATATATATAACACGTATATATCTTTATATATGAAAACCGAAGCTTAATCAAAACTTAAAAACAGAGTCTGACCCTTACCTTGCTCGGAAAGGAGAAGTGGAATGGAGCATCGATGAGGTCCAGGAGTCAGAGAGATCAAGGGAGTTCGATGAAAAACTCTCGGCCTTCGGTGCAACAGGGGTTTTAAAAAAAATAGAAGACAATGAAAAGAACTTTGGGGAGTCGTCGGCCCGAGGCATCTGAGGCGAGGGGTCAGTGCCGACTCGTGGAAAGCAGGAGACAACCGGTCTACTTCACCGGCCTAGACGAAGAAAAATGGGGAGCCTAACCCTACTGGTTTGACGACACATGGAAGAAGAAGAAACAGAACGCGGGGGGGGGGGGGGGCAGAAGTAAATTAGGAAAACAGCGGACGACCAGGATTACACCGAGAAGATCAGATGGATTAGGATCGGCGCGATATTAAAAGAAACCGACGGCCGCGATCGAAGGGGATAGGATCGGATGGCCCCCGGTTGAAGCGACATTTAAAAATGCGGTTTTGAACAGTTTTTAAAAAAATTGATTTAAAAAAAATTATTTCTTTTAACTTATTATAATATTGTCTTTATTAAAAAAAATTCAATTATTAATCCAACTTTTATTATTCAAAAAAAAGGGTCACTGGTCAATAAAAGTATATTGATTTAAATGAAGGAATATTAGATATATATATATTTTTATAACATCAATAATTTTATTAACTTTTTTATATTAAGTATATTATTTTTAAACCATAATTATTATATTTTGGAAAATTAAAGGTTCATTTAATCAATTAAAGAAAGCATTGATTTATTCAACATAATTTATTTGTTTATTTATTTATTTATTTTCCTTTGCTGAATTACATAATAATTATCTTAATTTATAATTTCATGTAAACATTTGGATACACTCTTTTAAGAAAAGAAAAAGAAATTGGTTGCTTAATCCCATGTTCAACACAATTTAAAAAAAACATAAATTCATATTTCATCATCAATTATTATTATTATTATTATTTTTAGGGGTTTTCAATTAAATAATTATCTTCATTGTTTTTAAATTAATAAAAGTATTTGTGTAAGCTTAAATATGAAACATTTGTAAATAAAACCATACTTTGACAAAGTTTCCAAAATATTAAAGGTCAAATTATAGAAGAAATAATATATCTAATTTAAGGTTTGATGCAATATATATAACTCATAAAGTAAAAATCCATCAGATTTAATATAATTAGAAAATAAAAGTTTAATTGTTCAAATTAATATGTATAGTGGAAGAAAAAGAATAATATTAATTTTCGCCGTTTTGAAACATAAAATATAATTCTCATTTTGGGAAAACAAGAGATAAATGAACTAAATTATCATTGATGTCATTTTAAAGCAAATTACATAATTAATTTTCCGAACCTTTCAGGGGTAAACCATCTTATTTTCAATGGTCGAAAACAAAACTTAGAAGATAGGAGAAACCAACGGTCAAAATAAAACATTAGATTCTTGGGGAACCCAACGGTCAAATTTATAGCCGTTTGGGGTTCAACAGTCAGATCAGGGTGCTTATAAAAGGGTCTGGTCTCGGGGTTTCCCTCGCTCCAGGTGACTGAAGGAGAAAGGAGAAGATGGTTCGTGTGATTCCCCTGGTGCTCAGCATAGTTGCAGTGGCTTCGGCCATCCTCATGTTCATTATGATGGACGCCCGAAACCCCTACCGCATTCTTAAGCTCTTGGTGGTTTTAAGTGGTCTCCCCATTATTGTAATCGGGTTCTTAGTTGGGATTTTTGGTTAATTTATCTTCTTGTTCGGTCAGGGGATGTTGTATCTAAGAGGTTACTTATTTGAATAAAGGAATTTTCATCTATTTGATGCATTTTATTATTATTACCTTATTAGTTGTTTGTTGGTTCACTTAACAGGTGATATTGGAAAGATAACTTGTCAAAAATCAAAACATGGTTTTTCTCGGGTCGTTACAATCTTTGTTGGGAATGATGAAGGAAGTTGTGAAAGATTTTTCTGAAGAAATAAAAAATGTATTTGAAATTTCCATGATGGGAGAAATGAAATACTTTCTTGGGATACAAATACAGAAAAAGAACGAATACATTTTACTCTCCCAAGAAAAGTATGCAAAATAACTTCTTAAGAGGTTTGGCATGGAAAATTCAAAACCTATTTCCGAACCCATTTTAGTGGGAACAAAACCAAGAAAATATATAGATAGAAAAGAACTGGATCAGAAAGAAAATAAAAATCTGATTGGAAGTATATTTTATTTGATTGCCTCAAGACCTGATATTGCTTATGTTGTTACCTTATGTGCAAGATTTCAGAGTGATCCAAGAGAATCACATCTTATTGTGGGAAAAAGAATTCTCAGATACATTAGAAGCACAACAGAATTCATAATTAGGTATTTCATCTCAGATAGTATTGATTAATTTGGGTATTCAGATGAAGACTATAAAGGAAATATTGATGATATAAGATCCTCATCTGGTGGGGTATTCTTTATGGGTAAGAATTGTGTTTGCTGGAATTCAAAGAAAAAAATTCAGTAACTCTTATTCCAGCTGAAGCTGAGTACGTTGCTGCCACTCAAGACACTACTCAACTCATGTGGATGAAAACACAATTGTAAGATTTAATTTTCAAAGTGAAGATACCCTTCCTATTGGGTTGTGACAGTCAATGTACAATCAATATCACTAAGAATCCTATCAAACATTCTCATTCAAAAATTATTGATATCAAATATCATTTCATCAAAGAGAATTTGGAGAAGAATTAATTGATGTTGGAGTATGTTCCAACATCAGAACAAGTTTTCGATATTTTCATAAAACATTTATCAAAGGAATCATTCTCAAAAATGAGGTTGAACATGGGTGTCCAACCTCTTTCTCTTCAAGGTTGAGGTATGTGTATTTTTCCCCTCTCTCATCTTACCTTTGGATTATTTTTTCAAGGGTGAGAATTTTTTTGTTTCTTAAATCTATTACAAAAAAGAGAGAGTTAAGGGTAAGCTATGAATTCAACATTGTTTAGTGTGTGAACTATTCTAACAGTTTTTGGAGTTGTTGTAGGAAAATAAATTTAATTGTTTTCCAAGGAGAATGAAGAAAATAAAGAGAAAATAATGATGTTTTAATGATCATTTTTTTGGATAGCATGGTTTTTCTATCAATGGTTCTTATTTCCTACACTGAGTTAGCTCACATAAGATTAGAAATGTTGATATATAATCCATTGCTTGGGGTTATAAATTTCAGTGATTTATGAAACTTGGTTGACAACAAAATCCAAATGGGGAGATTGTTGGGACCATGATGATGATGAAGGTGATGGAGGTTTCAAGAGTTGTCTTTTGTTGTCAAGGTTGGTTTTG
This sequence comes from Viscum album, assembly GCA_963277665.1. Lineage (NCBI taxonomy): Eukaryota > Viridiplantae > Streptophyta > Magnoliopsida > Santalales > Viscaceae > Viscum > Viscum album. The sequence goes on along the minus strand of OY728143.1, from coordinate 1,265,692,711 downwards.
AAGAAAATAAATCACTTCACTTTGTTTTGGAAACAATTGTTTTGAGATTTTGTTTTATGGAATAATTGATCGGTTTTAGTAATAATCAGTTTTACAGGAGAATGTATCATGTTGGAAGTGAATTTTCATTAGTTTCACATTAGAACCGACATGAATATTTTTTTTTGTTATGATGATGCTTTTCTGATTTTTATTTCATATAAATCCTGAGTGGTATTTAGAACTTTTGATGCAAGATTGATAGAAGAAAGGGGGAGTGAAAGAGATGCTACCAATCTGAAAATAATCACATTTGGATTTTTTTTCAAAACAAATAGAAAATAATCATATTCAGATTTTTCGTATATGGATGGCAGAAAGAAATAAGTGGTACCAATTATTTTTCAAAATAACCAGAAATAAATTGTATTCAAATTTATCATATCTAAATGGCCTAAAAAATTAAGTGGTATCGATTTTTTTTCAAAACAATCAAAAATGAATTGTGTTAAGATTTATCATATCCATATGGCAGAAATAAATAAGTGGTACCAATTTTTTTTTCAAAATGATTAGAAAAGAATCATATTCCGATTTATCATATCCAGATGGAAGAAAGAAATAAGTGGTACCGATTGTTTTTCAAAATTATCAAAAATGAATCGTATTCAGATTGTTTTGTATGATACTTAGATTTTGTCGATTGTCTTTCAAAACAATTGGATTCTGGGTGGAAGTAAAAGAAGTGGTATCGATGAAGGTAGTGCTGATGGATATAGTGGTTCCAATGAAAGGGGAGGTGCAAATGAAAAAGGGTGATGATAATGGAAAGTGGTTCTGATCAATGTGGTGCCGATGGAATAGGTGATGCCGATGGAAAATGAGACACCAATTGTTTTTCAAAATAATCATATTTGGGTAGAAGAAAAAGAAAGAGACGGTGTCAATTGAGAATGAATGAAATTCAGATTGTTTTGTATTATATTCATGCAGATAATTGTTTTCAGATTGTATTTGATCATACGCAGCAATCGTAACTAGAAATCGCAACTAGAATGATCGTAACTAGAAATGATTGTATCTAGAATTATCATAACCATAATGATTGTAACCAAAATGATCATATCACGAATGATCATAACCAGAATGATCGTATCCAAAATGATCATAACCAGAATGATTGTAACAAAAATAATCATAACCAGAATGATCATAACCAGAAATTATCGTATTTGGGATGATCATATCCATAAATTTTGTATTTAGAAAATATCATTCTTGGGTTGAGAGAATAGAAAGAAGCTGGAATGAGTGGAAATTTACAATACTTTCCAATTAAAATCAGGCGATGAAAAAGCTGATCCTCAATGAATTCAAAGTCATGAATGAAGTTATGATACAAGCACATGTTGGTGAATGCAGGTAGTTACTAGAGATGGGGTGTTTTCTCATGTGGGTAAAGAGAAAAGAAAATATAATGAGACTAATTAATGATTTGTAAAAGGGGTATTCTTTCATTCGAAAGAGTGTTTTTTTGAAGAATGAATTTCTTCATACATTTTTTTTCAATGATACAAACCTTTTTTTGAAGAAATCTGCATGAGAGAATCAGACTCAGATGATTAAAACCACATATTTCTCATCAATTGTAAATGAGTTGAAAATTGAAATGGGAGTCTGAAGAAGAATAGGTGAAGATTGTGAAAGTTTCAAGAATAATCGAGAAGCATTGAAAAAGTCATAATTGCTCAGAGATTTCTGAAGAAATTCAGAATTGGGTGAATTTATGTGAGCAGGAAAATGTTTTAAGATTCCTTACTAAACATATTTTTGGTCACCTACAAAATGCATTAAATACATTTTACAGTAGGAATTTCATTTTTCACTTTAGAAGAGAGAGAGTCTTCTGGTTTCTAGATAAAATAATAGATCAATTCCATTCATACCGACAATTGTTTTTAGTGGTGCTGATTCATTCATATTCTATTGGGCATGACAATTGTATTTAGAAATTGAAGTGGTGCTGATTCTACTCTATCATGTTCTATTATGAAATCAGACTAGGAGTTTTTTTAGTATCAGACTCAGAGGAATCAGACTCCGAAAAGATCTGACTCAGTGTTTCATAACAAAGTCTAGGTTGTTCTTACCTTTCTTCTCAGTAAGAAATTAATGAATTGTATTACAATTTGAATAAATTTTTTGAATTAAAAAGAAGCATAGGTAACATGAGCTGTTACAAAACAATTGTATTACATTATTGTGCTAAGAGTATGGACACACACTAGTGGGATTGTTTCATAGTGCTACATGAGTGAAAGAGTACATCTTACTCATTGTAATCCAAGGATTAATTTCTAGTGGATTGTATGGTATTGGATCACTTTCAAACCATATTAAGGACATAACTATTATTAATGAATATTGAACCTTGTAAATCTTTGTGTTCCTTTGGATGTGTGTTGATTTATTTATCAGTATGGAATTAAAATCCATAACAGGAGGTGAAGGTTATTTCAATTTAAAAGAAACATAAAAGAAAAAGAGTATTACTGATTCACCCCTCCCCCTCTCAATGATAAAATACTCCAACTGGGCACTTTCACATCTATATAAGGATGATAAATAGTTCTCAAACTCAATTCCATATCAATTTTCTACTAAAGACTTCAGTTGAACATAGAGTTAAAACTCATATCCTATTCTGATACAATTGAATATGGCACTCCATGAAACCTTACAACTTTTTTAATGTATATGCTAGAAAGAGGATCCATAGAGAAGTTTTCTCTAGCTGTGATGAAGTGTTATGACTTTGTAAGGCAATCGAATACCACCCATATAACAATAACCCCTTATTGGTTTTGGATATTCCAATGAAAAATCTGTAGTGATATGTTCCCCTTTCCATTCTGGTATGGGTGATGGATGAAACATCACCTTTGAATTTTTTCTTTCATCCATAACATGTCAACATACCAAGCACCGAGATAAAAACTCTTGGATATCTCTCTTCATTCCATCCCACCAATAGTATTCTTTCAAGTCCTTATAGATGTTCGTAATTCCAAGATGAATAGAGAATGAAGAACTACAAGATTCCTTTAACATATCCTTCATCAAATATGGTATGGAAGGAACACATAAAAAGTTATTGAACTTTATCATTCCTTCCTGATCAAGGTTAATCTTTGGAAAAATTATAACTTTCTTTTATAGCTATGCATATTCCTTTTTCACCTCATTAATCTTCACTTGGATATAGGGTTGAAAATTTATTTGAGAAATAAAATAATTTCCCCCTTCCTTCATGATTTTCATCTCCATCATTTTCAAATACACAAATATTAGATATTTGTTTATCCTAATCATCAATAATTTAACATGATCCTTTCGACTTGAATCATCGACCACCTTGTTTTCTTTCCCAGGGTGGTAATGTATTGTGAAGTCATTATTCGTTTATCCACTCTAACAATCTTATCTTGTGCATGTTCAACTCCTTTAGTGTGAATATATATTTTTGAAATTTATGATTATTATATATATCACAGTTTTCTACATAATGATAATGTCTCTATATCTTTAATAAAAAAATTGCTGATGTTAACACCAAATCATGAGTTGGGTAACTTTTCTCCAGAATATTCAACAACCATGAGGCATAAGTGATAACTATGTTATTCTGTATAAAAACACATCACAATACATTCTTAGATTCATCGTAATATATTAAAAACCCTTCTCCACTACAATGTAATGTGTTAACATGTGCACTGAAAAACCATATCTTTAGTTCCTTTAAAATTTCCCCACATTCATCTGTCTAGAGGTAGTTGACACCCTCATGAGTTAACTTGGTCAAAGAATTAGATAGTCCTGATAAATTCACCACAAACCCTCAATAATATCAATATAATCCAATAAAACTATGGATATCAGTCATTTCGGGTTTTCTAGGACAACATTCAATAGACACCATCTTTGATGGATATATTAATATACCATCTCTGGAGATTTCGTGACCTAAAAATGAAACCATTTGCAGCCAAAATTCAAACTTTTTAATTTTTTTTTATAGTTTCTCCTTCTTTAGGGTGTTTCGTACAATTCTCATGTGATATACATGCTCTTAATTTCTCGTTGAATTGATGAAAATATCTTTTATAAAGTCGACCACAAAATGACCAAGGTGATATATAAATACTTTATTCATCAAGTCCATGAAGATATCAGGGGAATTAGTAAGACCAAAAGGAATCACTATATATTCATAGTGTTCATACCCTGTATTGAATGTCATCTTGGGTATATCCACCTTCTTGAACCTCAATTGATGATATCCAGAATAAAGGTCAATCATGGAAAAGAATTAAGCTCCGCATAGTTGATCAAACTTGTCATCAATATGGGGGAGAAGATACTTATTCTTGATTGTGATCTTGTTCAAATCCCAACAACCAATGCATAGTTTCATTGATCCACTTTTATTTTTCACAAAAATAACTATTTCATCCCAAGGTGGACACATGGTTGAATGAATCCCCTATCAGTTTTTTCTTGGAGTCCCTTCTTCAATTCCTACAACTCAATTGAGGCCATTCTATAGAGGGTTTTTGAAATTGGTGTGGAACCAGGTATGAGTTCTATTGAGAACTCAAAATTACATTTTGGTGGAAGGCTAGGAAAATATTCTAGAAATAAATCCAAAAATTCTTGAACAATAGGTATATGATCTATGTCACTTTTCTTGCTAACCATTGGATATAAACAACCATTTTGAATAGGAATTAAGACCTATACACTAGATGTAATTTCAATAAGAAGTTCATGCTTATCGTCACATTAATGGATGATCATAGGAGGGTTTAAAATATCAAATGTTACTTTCATTACATGATAATTGATGTGGTATTTATGTAAAGAAAGACAATCCATTCCTAAGATGAAATCAAATTCAACCGAAGAAATAATGACAAGATTTGTAGGAAGCACATTCCCATAAACGTCAACTGGAGAGGAATCATAGACTTTGGACAAAATCATTGTACCATTAGGGGTTGGCACTGTTGATTCCCCATAGAATATTCATTAGATATGAAAGAGTGGGTATATCCGCAATCAAATAAGACATTATTAGTTCTACATTGGATGGTAAGTGTACCTTTCACCACATCATTATCGCACCCCTCATCAAAAATAGAGGCTGTGTGAGATTTTTTCGTGTCCCTTTGCCTAAGAGGTTACTATGTCATTTATCATAACCAGCCCTTGGGTTTGGGTAGTGGTTATCATAATAACCATTATCCTTGCACTTGTAGCACTAAATTTTAGGAGGTGCATTATGTGTCGCTTTTGCTCCATTCACACCGCTAGCTAGCTTCATCCAATCACTTAGGAAATAAAATGAATAATGGCATTCTCTTCCCCACTTAAAAAACTTATTAGAACCCTTAAAGAAGTTTCCTTCATGAATCTTTCCACATATGTAGAATAAAGGAAATATAATCTTCTTCTCTTCATGTTTTTTTGATATTCCTTTAAACTCTATCTTATTTTTCTTATCAAAACTATAAGATTGATAAGTTACTCCAACCTCTATTTCAAAATTGATTGCATAACACAAAAAATATCTTCATAACTACTAAAGTCTCCTATGGAAAATTCCCTTAAGGGACTTTTATTTAATCTACTAAAGAACTTATAAACTTTACTTTAGAGTTGGATGATAATTCCTGAATAATAGCTTGAATGTATTGTAAAATTATCCTCATAGGTACCAATAGATTCATCATACATTTAATTTAAATCATGTAACTATTTATACATCTAGGTATAAATAATCCCAGGAATTTACTTATTGAAAAATAATTTCTTGAACTTGTTCGAATCCATGGATTCAATATCATATTGCAACCTTGTATTCTTGATTATCGTTCACCACTGGTATGCTTCACCTTTTAACTGATAAATAGCCAGAATGAATTTTTCATGCTCCAAAGACTGGAGAACATAGAATATATTTCTAGTACTATTGATCAATTTTTCTTCAACAAGTGGACCAGATGAACCTCAGAAATAAGGTAGATGTTTCCTCATAAAGGACTCAACAAAATGTTGTTCCCTAATTTTCTCATTTGGAAATCCACTATGATTAATAGCTTAAGAGATTTGGGTGAGCATAGAAATGAGATTTTTTATTCTTTCTCCCATAGAATTTGGTTGATCAGGAGGAAAATATTTTCTTTTTCCATTGCAATCACAATTAATTCAGATCCTTCAGGTGCTAACCATTGACTAAAACCAAAATCATAGAATAATAAATAGTTATCATAATGAGGAACTACATAATCAGGAAAATTCTGTTATACGATGTATAAATTATGAAACCTTTCTTAATCTACAACAACTTAGGTTTAAAATAGGTTATTCATAGACAAATTCTATTTAAATTCTTCATGATGGTTTATGAAGAGTTCTTGAATTCCCAAAGAATATCCCATGGGAGTGTCAAAGAAGGTGTGTAGTAATTATCATTTTTGAGAATCGGGTTTGGCAGAGTTAGGCCCGACACACCTTTTTGGAGCTATTACTCTTAGATACATCTATGCCAGATCCACATACACTTGTAGTATCCATATAGGGATGTTTTTCTAGGAAAGAACTTACTCTATCCTTTACCAAAATTCGAAGACATTTTCCTATAATTTTCCTTATCCTTGGACTTATGCATAGACATGTCCATAGGGTTATTTGACATGTGAATGTCATGGGGTGTGGAAAAAACAAATATAACCTAAGTTAAAATGTATTATAGTGGGTTACCTAGGTTTTCTCCAGAGAGGAGTGCACAACAATAGTGTTTGTCACTTAAAATAAGATAAAGAGGTGATGTTGGTTTTGAATTTGATTTGGAAAATACAAGAAATAATCTAAAAAAAGTAAATAAATTAAGTGAAAGTTTTAAAACAAATCGAAAAATATTGTGATTTAAATCATTGATATGAAATAATGATTAAGTTAGGGTCGGTTTTCCAATTGTAATTCTATCATAATTCACTTTACCCAATTCTCTTCTGCTAAGTTGCTAAGAGTGAGAATTCATAATCGTTTCACCTCACTTCCTTCGTCTTATAATAATGTGAGAGTAAACCTTAATAAAACCTCATATTGGTCTAATATCCTTCCAATGTGTAATATAATTGTATCAAATACCCCCAATTATCTTAGGAAATACCCAATCGGGTCTTGTTCATCCCAAGCTATCAAGAACATCCACTACTCCTCCCACACGTACCAGTGATCACTGAGTACTTCACCACTAAGTCCTGGTCTATTCCATAATATATAAACCAGAACCTAGTGGAGAGAGATATTTATACTTGAATAAATAAAAATAAACAATATAATCTAAAATCAAATACAATCGTACATGGTAATAAAAACTGTTATAAGAAGTTGAAACTGATTCGCAGAAGAGAAAAGAGGATATTAAAATATTAAGTGGAAGAACTAAAGAATTACAAATGGGTAAACCTACCCCTCTCCAATAACTCAAAAGATCTACCCCACACTGGTAAGGTTAAATGAGTTGATGTTGGAATAAGAAGTCATTATAAAGTAAAGAAGAACAAAAGAAAGAAAAGCAAGAACAGAAATTTGATCCTCTAGAATCTGTCCTCTAGAAGTTTGCCTCTGTTATGACCACCAGGTGTCTGAAACAAGCCAAGATACCTTCTTATTAGATGTTTAAAATTGAGTTTTCTATATATTCTCAAAATATCAAAGCCTTTGGACATGTGTAAAGAATGATATGACTTTATTAGTGATTTTAACTTCTTCTGGCCTCCAAAAACTATTTCAGCCACTACACTTGGACATGCCCAAAAGATGCCTTGATGAGATTAATATTTTATGAAATTTAATTTCAGACTTCCTTTGAAAGTACTTTATTGAAACAAGCTAGAATAAAATCATTTTAAGCTCTTTTGAATGATATATTTCAGATTTAATGTAGTGGGGTCCATTCTTCCATCCAGACTGATTTCTCCATTTGATTGGTTTTTCTTGTACCATTGGGTTTAGAATTGTGTCTTGGTCCAGCAGAAAAAATTGAATCCCATGATCATATTAAGCTTAAAAAGGGGATTCAACCCAATTTAATCAATAATGTAAAAGTTATGCCCGAAAAACTGAATCTCCCAAAACTATCAATTCTACAGAATTACCCCATTTTCACATTTAAGCCCGAAATACACCAAAAACATATAAATGATGAAAATATACTCAAATTGAATAATTGGGAAGGATTAAATCATTACAAAACATATTAATAATAATGAAAATATTAACTCTATCAATTCTCCCACACTTATCATATGGACTCCTCGACAAGTCAGAATCAAAATAAATTCAAAGTAAATTCAAAACACATATCCATAAGATCCACCAATTTGACAACAAGAAACAAAATATATCATGACCACTCAAAAAATATTATTTAAAGTTCTTAATTTCAGATAATTAAATATATTTCCTCTTCATTTCTCCTCACATGCACACAAAATAATTACCTAACTTTCATTATCTCTCATCAAAAAAATTTCAATTTTTAGCAATGTCTTTCTCATCCAAACTCATACAAGGGTCACCATAGGCTTGATAAATTCCTACATCTCCACCCACTATGAGTCAAAGATATATTTTTATCATGAGGACTTGTCGAGGTTGTTTTGTGGCTTTATGTTGGTAGGATTTAGATGTGAAAATTATGAGGCTCAATGAAGAGGGATTGGCTATTTTTGAAGCAAAATTGAATTACTCTAATTTTCACATAAGTATGGTCTCCTCTTCACTCCCCATAGTATAAAATCAGCTTCGTCATCATAAAATATCAAGGAATGTTCACTCAGTTAATCATTTTATCATAAAAAATTTCAATCTTCTCAAACATAATATTTCTTAAAAGCTCTAGAAAAGGTATAAATTTTTTCTCTATTAGAAACTCTAGAGAAGGCATAACTTTATTTCTCTATTAGAAGCTCTAGAAAAGACACATCTTCCAGAAGAATGATTTTTTTAGTAGAAATAAAATCTCTCCAAAATTTTATCTTCACCAAAAGTATCCCCAAATAAGGTAGAACAATACAATACATCTTCCCACACACATAAGTTCAATTAGATCAAGCAATTTTTCTTCAAGAGCAGGTTAGATAGGGAAAATTGGCTTATAATGTGGCTATCCTAACAGGCTGTTCATGGATTCTAAGGGCTACAAGGATTAAATGTTCAAGGTGGACCATAATAAAGAGGATTTTATTAAAAAGGGGTATGTAAAACCAAATAAATACCTCAATCATTTAAAACACATGTACCTCAAACCCTCAAGTTTTGATAGGAATAAATCAAATTCTGGTTAAATCAAGCATTGTGTGATTCTCTCAAGAAGTGACGTGAATGTAAAGAATATGAAAATAATAGGTTCAAAAGACTCATGAGATTGTGATTTCAAATATAATGATAGTGATATGTGGCGTGGGATTAAAAAATCAGAGTACTTTTCATGAAATTCCCAAAGAATTGAACTTGAAACATAGTAATTCTACACATTCATTTAAGCTCTGTTTCATGGAATAAATTATTTATCCCGTGGAAATGAGTTTCAAAAATGTCAAAGATAATCATTTCATCTCAAATTTTCAAAATACACACAAAAATTTAAAATGAAACACACAAAATTTGAAATACATACACATTTTAACAAATAAAAAAACCTAAACTACAAAGGTTCCCTCCCCCACACCTAAATGATGTAGTGTCTGAAATTCATTAAAATGGATTTAACATGTACGAGTATTTGAAATTGAATCACATAAATCAAGAAAATGTAAAGAAGAGGTACGACCTGATGGAGTTTATTGATATAGAGGTTGGAGGAGTGTGATCTCCTCCATTGGATCTGGTGGCATGGTCCCAAAGAATTTCTTCAGCCTATGCCCATTAACAGTGAATGGCTACTTTTCTCCATCCTTCACAATAGGAAGAAAACCAAAAGGATATACATGAGTAATTATAAATGGAACTTCCCATCTGGAAAAAAGTTTACCTGGCATCAGGTTGAGTCTTGAATTGAATAACAATACTTTTCCTCTATTATGAAAGTTTTTTGGTTGGATTAGTTTGTCATGAGCCACTCTTGTTCTCTCTTTTTAAATCCTACAATCTTCAAATGATTCACTTATAATTTTTTCCAACTCTTTTAACATCAATCTTCTCTCTTTCCCATCACATTCAGGATCCATATTCTCCTTCCTCACAGCCTAGTATGCGTTGTGTTCTAATTCAATAGGTAGGTTACAAATTTTCCCATATATCATCCTATATGGAATCATTTTAATTGAGTTTTGTAGGCTGTCCTATAAGACCATAATGTGTCTTCTAACCTTTGTCTCCAATCCTTCTTATTTGTATTAACAGTCTTTTTCAAAATTCCTTTGATTTCCCTATTGGACACTTTAGCTTGCCCATTAGTCTATGGATGATAGGGAGTTGATGTTTTATGATGCACCCAATAATTTTTCAATAAAGCCTATATTATCCTGTTAAAAAAGTGAGTCCGTTGATCACTAATGATGGATCTGGGAACTCCAAACCTACACAATATTCTAGTCCTGAAACAATCACAAACAAATTTAGCATCAATAGTCTTGGTGGATTTTTCTTCCACCCATTTGGAAACATAATCAACAACAAGAAAAATATAATAGTTTCAAAATGACATTGGGAAAGGGAACATAAAATCTATCCCCCAAAACATAAAAATTTCCCAAAAGATAAGTATATTTTGGGGAATTTCTTGTCTCTTTGAAATACTTCCTGTAAACTGACATTTTTCACACCGTTTTCAAAATTCAAGAGAATATTTGAAAAGTGTTGGCCAATAAAGGCCATATTTTAAAACCTTCCTTGTTGTCCTTTGAGGTCCAAAGTGGCCTCCATAAGCTAATGTGTGAAAAAACATAAAGACTGATTCGATTTCATTTTTATGAAAACATCTTCTGATCATTTGGTCATTGCAAATCTTTCAAAGAAATGGATCTTTCCAGATGTAATATCTAGATTTAGCTTTCAATTTGTGAATTTGGTAAGAATTTAAATAAGGTGGTACCTGAGATGTTACTAGATAATTGATTATGTTAGCATACCAAGGTACTTATGCTTTAATTAATTACAACTTCTCTCCAGGAAGGCGATCATTTAGTGGTTCAGTGTTTGGAATTTCGACTTCAGCAGTGTTGGGTGGTCTAATTAAGTGATCGACCAGTTGGTTCTCAGATCCCTTCTTATCTTTGATTTCTATGTTGAACTCCTATAGTAATAGAATCTATCTCAAAAGCCTTGGTTTTTCTTTATCCTTCTTCATCAAGTACCTTAGTGATGCATGATCAGAAAACACAATGACTTTAGTTTCAAATATATATGATCTAAATATTTCTAAATAAAAAAAATAGCTGCTAGAAACTCTTTTTCTATTTTTGTGTAGTTGAATTGGGCCGCATCTAAGGTTTTTGAGGCATATACAATTACTTGGGTCCTGCCCTCAATTATCTAAGAAATGACTTCTCCAATTTCTTGGTTTGAAGCATCACAAAGTAGCTCGAATGGTTCTTCCCAATTGGGTGGCTACATTACTGGTGGTGTAATCAATATCATTTTCAACTCATCAAAGGATTCCATACATGAACCATTTAAATTTAAATCAACATCTTTAAAAATTAATCTAGAGAGAGGGAGATAAATCTTACTGAAATCTTTGATAAATCTCTTAAAGAATCCTATATTATCTAAAAATGATCTAACATGTTTGACACATGTTGGGTAAGGAAAAGAATTTAACAATTCAATTTTTGATTTATTAACTTCAATGAATTTTTGTGAAATTATATTCCCAATGACAATTCCCCTCTCAACTATAAAATGACACTTTTCAAAATTCAGAACAAGGTTCTCTTAAATGAAAGTTTTCAAAAAAAAATCTAGATTTTTCAAACAATGAATTTTCAAAAACTGTGAAATAATCCAAGAAAAACTACAAGAAAAATTCAATGTGATTAGAAAATATACTTTCCATACACCTCTAAAATTTACCTGGAGCATTAAACAATCCAAATGGCATCCTTTTGTATGCAAAAATATTGAAAGGAAATGTTAAGGTAGTCTTCTCTTGTTCCTCAGGAGCGATGGGTACCTAAAAATAACCTAAAAATACATCCAAAAAGAAATAATGAGTTATCCTTGCCAATATATATAGCATTTGGTCAATTAAAGGGATAGGGAAATGATCTTTTCGAGTGACCTGATTTAACTTCTTAAAATCTATGCACACTTTCCAGCTATTCTGAATTCTCACAGGGATTAATTCATTCTTTTCATTCCTCACAATGGTTAGGCTAGTTTTCTTTGGGACTACATAGATGGGGATAAAACATTGTGAATATGATATGGGATAGATGATACCAGCTTATAAGATATTCTCAATCTCTTTTTTCACAACCTCCATCAGGGTGGGGTTCAACCTCCTTTGGGGGTTGTCTGACAGGTTTGGAATATCCCTCTAGAAAAATTCTGTGTGAGAAAATTTTTGGGTTTATTCTTAGGATATCACCTAAGCTCCACCATATTGATTGGAAATTATCTCCCAAAATCTCAATCAATGATTTTTCTTGAGTTTTAGATAGATTATCAGCAATTATTACTGGAAATTTCTCTCCCTCCATAAGGTAAACATATTTTAAATCAGTGGGGAGTGGTTTTAATTATATATCAGGGGGATGGTAAAGGGATGAAACTAAATTGAGGTTACCCACTTCCAATGGTTGACATCTTACACTCAATAAATAATATCGTCTTTATCATCATTTAACAAATTTTCAAAGAAATAATATTTTACTTCTTCTTGCAACATGAAATCAGAATCTCCGAGAGTTTGGGCATCCATATGTTCTGTGATATTTTTAAAAGAAAACTTCTCTCCCAATGATAAATAATTCATGAAACATACCTGATTCTTCAATTGGTTCTGTTCCATCTTAATGGGAGAGTGTAAATATTGAATGATCATCTGATGGGTGCCTCATGGATTCAAAAATATTGATGTGGATATTGTTGTCTCCAAACTCCATGGTAAGTGTCCCTTAATGGACATTGATGATGGTCTAGGACATCTTCAAGAAAGGTCTCCCTAGAATTATTGGTGAGTATGATGGGATCCTATCATCTTCCATATTCAACACATAGAAGTCAGTAGGGAATAAAAGATCTTTCACTTTTACCAGGACATCCTCTAGAACTCCTGTTGGGAAAACAATGGATCTATTTGCAATCTAGACCACCACTCTTGTGGTCTTCAAGTCTCCTATGTACAAAAAAGTATATACTAAATGAGGCAATACATTAATTGATGCACCTAAACCACACAAATCATTATAGAAATTTAATGAACCAATGGTGTATGGAATAGAAAACATCCCTGGATCTTGAAATTTGGTTGGTAATTATGGTGTGATAAAGGTTGAGACACTTCTTCCCAAATTGATTATCTCATTACCTTGAAGTCTCCTCTTCTTGGTGAAAAGATCCTTCAAAAATTTAGCATACATTGGATTTTTTTGAGTGCTTTAAGAAGAGGTATGTTGATTTCCACTTTCATGAAGGTGTCCAGAATTTAGTTTTGCAGTGCTTCTTATTGAAACCTCTTTGATTCAATCATCCTTGATAGAAATGGTGGGGGTATAACTTTATTATCCATTTGTTTCCTTTGAAATTGTGTTTCTCATATCTTCTTCCTTGGCCTATCCTTCTCCTCCCCCTCTTTCTTATCTTTTTCCTGATGCATTTTCATAGAATTTTCATCATTTCCAACTTCATTCTCCCTTAGTCTAGGTGGTCTTGTTTTAGGCTCAATAGTGGATGGTGGTGTGATTTATTTTCTACTTCATGTAGTTGTCATAATAACATTATCCTTTGGGTTTGGGATTGTTTGGTAAGGGAGTTTACCTAGATTTTTGGTCATAAAGTCCATGCGACTTTCAAACTTGTTGGAAAAATCTTTAACGATGTCCTTTAACCCCTCAAACTCAGATTTTTGATGTTGGTATTGAATAGGAGGTTATGAATTGGTAGATGGATTCTCATGAGTTCTCTGGAAACTGGGTGATTTTTGATAAGAAGGTATGTTATAAGACTGTTTTTTTTGAAATGGTGGTGGGTTTTGGAATTGATTTTGGAATGGTGGTTGGTTTTGAAACTGGTTTTGGTATGAGGGTCTACCTTGATTATGATGATTTCTGAACCCATATTCAACTTGGTTAGGATCTCTCCATCCTTGATTTTGTTGTAACTTTCTTGGATGAAAGGTTGTTTCACGTGTTTCCATTCCCTTTATTTCATAACATTGGTCAGTGAAATGATTAGGTGATGATCACAAACCACATACCTTAGCTTGTTATTGTTGGTAACTAACTTTCTTCAAGGCCATTTTCCTCACCAATGTAGTTTTATCTTCAATACTAGTTTATAGTAATGGTGATGGATGAGAAGTGTGTACCTCAAGAATACCTATTGTTCTAATACCTCTTGTTCCAAACTGCTGTGAGTTCTAGGAAATCTTCTCAATCAAGCCCTTGGCTTATTCTGGTGACTTGTCAATCAATGCACCTACATATGTTGCATCAAGAAGGTTTCTATCATTTTCCAGTAGTCCTTGATAGAAGAATACAAGAAATTTATGTTCCTCAATGGCTTTATGTGGGCAGATGGAACATAGATTCTTAAATCTCTCCTAGTACTAGTAAAGGGTTTCTCTAGATGATTGTCGTATGACGTAGATTTCCTTCCGAATGGCTGTGCTTCTAGAGGGAGGGAAGAATATTTGCATATAACATATTACTAGGTCATTACATTCATTAAAATCTGTTATTTGTAGGTCGTACAACCATTCTTTTGCATCCCCATCCAATGAAAATGTAAATTCCTTACACTTACCTGCTCATCAGTAACTCCATGGGGTCTAAAAGTTGAGCAAACATGTGTGAACTATTTAATGTGTCTTTTTGGATATTCACCTGCCAAACCATGAAACTTTATAATCAAAGGAATCATGGTAGGTTTCATTTCAAAATCATTTTGTAACACTATCATGAAAAGTTGATTGTTTTGATTAAGGAATTGTGGTGCAAAGAGGTCTCTAAGAGTTGATTTTTGATTTTTAGCCATGATGATAGGCTCAGAGTGAACACTTGAAGTTTCAATTGAGTCTAAAAGATAAATTTCCTCAAATTCAAATTGAAAATTCATGATTCTATGTCTATTAAACAAAGTTATTTAAATTTTATGATCTATGGGAAAAGGTCCAATTTTTGAAGTTCTATTCATGCAATTTTGAAGAGAAAAGATGAAAAGAGAAAGGAAATAAAAGAAAAGAAATGTTAGCGCTACCTCCCTGGAAACAGTGATATGTTTTGACATGTTCCTATCATGGGATGTGGACAAAAAAATAACCTTAGTTAAAATGTATTAAAGTGGGTTACCTAGGTTGTCTCCAGAGAGGAGTTCACAACAATAGTGTTTGTCACTTAAAATAATAGAAATAAGTGATGTTGTTTTTGAATTTGATTTGGAAAATACAAGAAATAAACTAAATAAAGTAAAGAAAGTAAGTGAAAGTTTTAAAAAAAATTGACCAGTAATGTGATTTCAATCAGTGATATGAAATGGTGTTTAGGTTAGGGTCAGTTTTCCAATTGCAATTCTATCACAGTTCACTTTACCCAATTCTATTCTGCTAAGTCGTTAAGAGTGTGAATTCAGAATCATTTCTCCTCAATCCCTTGGTCAAATAATAATGTGAAAATAAACCTTAATAAAACCTTATATTGGTCTACTACCATTTAAATTTATAATAGAGTTGAAGTAAATACCCCCAATTATCTTAGGTAATTCCCAATTAGGTCTTGTTCATCCTAAGCAGTCAAGAACATTCACTACTCCTCCCACATATACCAGTGATCACCAAGTACTTTTCCACTAAGTCCTGGTCTATTCCATCGTATATAAACTAGAACCTAGTGGAGGGAGATATTGATCCATTACCAAAAAAAAAAAAATTCACAGAATATAAAATCAAATACAATCGTACATGATAATAAAAAATGATATAAGAAATTGAAACTGATTCACACAAGAGAAAAGAGGATATTAAAATATTAAGTGTAAGAACTAAAGAATTACAAAAGGGTAAACATACCACTCCACAATAACTCAGAAGATCTAACCCACCATGGTAAGGTTAACTGAGTTGAAGTGGGAAGAAGAAGTCATTACAAAGATAAGAATAACAAAATAAAGAAAAGTAAGAACATAAATTTTGATCCTCCAGAATCTGTTCCCCAGAATGTTTCCTATATTATGACCACCAAGCATCCACACCAAGCCAAGATAACTCCTTATAAGATGTTGGAAATTGAGATTTATGTTTTTCCTCAAAATATCAAAGCCTTTGGATAGGTGGAAAAGAAGATATTACTTGATTAGTGAGTTTAACTTCTTCTGGCCTCCAAACACTGTTTCGCCCACTCCACATGGATGTTCCCAAAAGATAGATTGATGAGATTTATATTTTATTAAATTTAATGTGAGTTCTCCATTGAAAGTCCTATATCGACAAAAGCTAGAATGACATCATTTTAAAGTCTCTTAAATGAGATATTGTAGATTTAATGTAGTGGGGTCCATTCTGCCTGCCAGACTGATTTCTCCATTTGATTGATTTTTCTTTACTATTGGGTTTATAATTGGGTCTTGGGAGAGAAGAAAAAATTGAATCCCATGAGCATATAAAACCTAAAAAAAGGATTCACTTCAATTGGATCAATAATTTAAAATTTATGCCCGAAAAATAGAAGCTCCCAAAAACTGTCAATTTTATAGAATTCCCCCATTTTCACATTTAATCCCAAAATACACCAAAAACACATAAATGATACAAATATACTCAAATTGAATAATTGGGAGGGATTAAATCATTGAAAAACATATTAAAAATAATAAAAATATTAACTCTATCATTATTATTAAGGTTTTTACCCTATATTACATATTTTAACTAAACCTTTATATTGATACCAAGTATAAAAACCCTCTCTTTTCATACATTAACATTACATAATTTTGGAGAAATACTTAAGAAATTATACAAATAGATTCCAAAATACCGTATTAGTCTAGTTCATTTGGAAACATGGAAACATAATCACTGGTAGACAAGTAAACTAAGTTATCTACCACTAGGTTCTTCATGACTAGCACACTTATTAGAGACAACATATTAATACATATCTTCATAACCTGTGGAAGAAAATATAAAAAGGGGTGAGAACATATTCTTATTAAGGGTAAACAAGGAAGACATGTAAGTATAAAGATGAGAATAGGGGTATGAAGATGTGATCATAACATTAGAAGATCATACCCTTAATATCATAAGATTATAAACATAAATCATGGAACAAAGCATGGTAGTTCAGAAGACATGAATCATAAGGAAATAAATACCATAATCCATGAAAGAATAAGATAGTAATAAAACATGGAATTTTGGAAAACACATAAGAATATAACATGATTCCCATAGTAGTAAAGGTATTTCTCCTAAGACCATGTTGGTAGTATGGTTTCACTCCCACACCATCTTGGTAGTCATGGTTCACTCCCATGGTCAACATAGTAGAATGAGTTCACTCCTCATACCATCTTGGCAGTCATGGATCACCCCCATGGCTATATTAGTAGTCAAAGTTAACTCCCAGTAATATATTAGCCTATCTCATGAGATATAAATATTTTCCCAATGAAATGGAGGGAGATATAGGTCCCACCCATATCACAATGATTTCATACATACATGTTCCACACAATCATAAAAAAATCATATCATAACCCATGAAATGAAAAGCGTATCATAAATATGTAATCATATCATATCTTGTGGAAAAAGGACAATGGTTTCATAATAATTTAAAAAGAATAACCCATGAAAAGAAGCGGGTTTCAAAAGTATATAACTCGTGAATGAGAAATGGGTTTCATAAACATCATTCCATCAAAATATAATACATTTAGAAAAATAATATGAATAGTAACACTATGTAATTTCCCTATAAAGGAATGAGTAACATGAGTGGATGTCATCTTAGATGGAAATAATTTTAATATCTCTTTTAAAACATTTCGTCAGGAATATATCATTTCTTCATTGAATAATTCCTTAAAAAAAAGACATTTTTGAATATATTTTTCTTGGAAAATATCTTTGAAATGTTTTTAAGGAAGATTTGAAAAACATGAATCATTTGTAAGATCATTTTTCCTTAATAAATATTTTTTAAATTTTTTAAACATGGTTTTTAAAATTAAATAGATTTATGACCGAAGAGAGAAATACTGTAAAAATTTTCCTAAAATCATTTTCATAATCATATTAACTACCAAAGACAGTAAAAGGTAATAATACATGAATATATCTTAAATAAAAATATTTTTATAAAACTAATGAGTTTTATTGAGAGATGTATCATAATATTTTTTCATTGGGATCATAATCATAAAAAATCTTGATAAATGATGAGATTGCTTCAATAAACTCTTACTACATGGTAACATGGAATCATACACTCCATGTAAGAAAATTAAATTAAATTAATCATAAAATATCTAGATAATAAGGATATTAATGATGTAGAATTTTAAATTTAAGAATTTACACCTCAAAAATTAATATAGGTTCATAACAAAACATGTGTCTTAAAGAAGGAAAATTGAGACAAAATTATCTTACTGATTTTGTAACTCTTGAATCATAAAACCCAAAAAATAAATATCATAGAATGGATATGTAAAAATGAATAAACTTAACAATAATAATCATAGAATATATTCATGGTAATATATTAACTACACAAAATAAAATAGTGGTGAACATGTGATGTATCTCATAGATATTAAAAGTGAGATGAAATTACCATACTGTTTATCTTGG
Organism: Viscum album; assembly: GCA_963277665.1. NCBI lineage: Eukaryota > Viridiplantae > Streptophyta > Magnoliopsida > Santalales > Viscaceae > Viscum > Viscum album. The sequence continues at coordinate 1,265,673,639 of OY728143.1, read as the reverse complement.
ATTTCGTCGTACTCATAAAAAATTACTATATAATAAATATAAGTTTATTATAAATATATCAAATAAACGTATTATTATATTAAATACCATATATGGTTTTATTATGTGTTTATATTACCCACTTTTTGACAATTATTTGGTAAGGTTTCATTTCGGGTAATATCCACTTTGTTCTTTTCAAGTGTTTCAATTTGTTATATCTTTAGTCCTAGTAATTATATCATGATTTCCAGAATTTTAACCCTGATATAAATATAAATTATATTAAATATATGTTTACTATAATATTCCATTGAATATATAAGTATAAAATTGAATACACCATGCATGGAGACAGTAGGCCATACGTATGCACTAATAGAAAACAAGGCTATAGCCACAGTTTTAAACAAAACTGTGGCTATAGGGTTCAATTTCAAAGGCTATAGCCACGGTTTAGTGAAACCGTGGATATATGTTTTTTTTTCAAAATCTATAGCCACGGTTTCACCCAAACTATGTCTATAGGGTCTTTTTCAAAGGGTTATGGCCACAGTTTGGTTAAAATGTGGCTATAGGGTTGGTATATAGCCATGGTTTTGGTAAAAATGTGGTTATAGGGTATTTTTTTCATGAACTATAGCCACGTTTCATCAAAACTGTGGCTATAGATCTCCCGCCCTTGCGTGGGAAAAAAATTAACCCGTGAAAAAATATCAGGAAGGTTTATAGCCACGGTTTACATGTTATAGCCACGGTTTTTAATAATATATTTAACAATATATATATATATATATCCGCAAATATGTCTTTGGAGTAATGGAAAGGTGCTTGGTTTACATAGCGAAGGTACAGAGATCAAATCTCGATGGGCACAAATTAATTTTGGGCTATAGCTACGGTTTTATTGGGCTATAGCCACGGTTATAAACCATGGCTATAGCCCTATTTCCACGGGGGACAACCGTGGCTATAGCCAAACTGCCACAGTGGACAGATATGGGGGTTATAGCCATGGTTTAGTGAAACTGGGGCAATAGGCCTATAGCCACGGTTTAAAACCGTGGCTATAGCCCTATAAAACCGTGGCTATAGAATTTATCTATAGCCACGCCAATAGGTGCCATGGCTAGATGGAACCGTGGCTATAGGTTATAGCCACGGTTTTGACCCCTATAGCCACAGTTTTTGACCGTGGATATAGCCCAATTTTCCAGTAGTGATGCATGAACGCCATTTCTATTTTATTGTCGTATTGAAAAAAAGAACGAAAATGAAATATATGAATATATGTATATAATAAAATAAAATTATAATTATTATGACACACATATCATATAATTTCACTAAGCACGTCCTTAATAAATTCCGTGTAGCGTGTGAACGAATCACATCACTTTGAGGGGGCGATAGTCCTTCCTCAAATAAAATTATCATATTTACACAAAAATGGAAATCATAAAAGAATGTGTTATAAAATAATTAAATAATAATAAAGGGAAAAAAATATAATAAATATCATATATAAATAGTGTGGCCATCATAATCCTTAACCATGAAAGTGAGTAGAGGAAAAATGAACAATCATCATTTCATGAGGTTGTAGTTCGTCGTAAATTTAAACAGTATGTTCAATACCCATTAGATAAAAGTTTCTGTAAGTGTAGGTTGAAACCTTACTATAATAACATCTAAATATATTTAGGATACTTTTGTTATTATATAATCATGGAATAAGTAGATTTGAGGGGCTGAGGAATGAAAATAAGAAAAAGAGCTTGAGGAAAGATGTTATCTCTTCTTTGGATAACTCCTTTTGGTTTGCACCAAAGGGATTCCTTGGATTTATTTAGTCCAAAGGTGAGGATTATAGGTTTAGCGGAGGAATTTTTATGAGATATTTTGGAAGATATTTGGAAATCTCAAGGTTCTTGAGATGTGTGAAAAAGTTGGAGTAGAGGAGGCCTTTTTATACTCGAGGATGAGTGACACTCTTGTAAATTTTGGGAAAAGAATTTCCACCAACTTTTTTACCTTGTCAATTTGGTTCAATAAATGACCCAATTAGGTCTAAGGGAGGATAAGGTAGAAATAATTCCATCCATTTAATCTTTTACATGTTTCTATGTCTTTTTGGGTCTTAAATTTAAGGGTTAGTACTTGGTTAACGTAGTTTTTCTATTAATCATTGTAATTAATTTTAATCACTTTCACTAATATTTTTGGTAAAAAATAAGTTCAAATTAGTAGATATTATAAATTATTATGATTCAAAATATGGAATCCAAATTTCAAAATTCCAATCATAGAATTGGAGGAAATTAATTTAAATTTAATCTGGCAGATGGGACAACCATACCGATTTTTAAAGTAAAAACATCCAAATGTTTGCTAAATATTTATACCAATATTCTAATTTAAATTTATTACGATGGCATATATTAGATTAATTTATAAAATTATGATCGAATTAAACTTTAAAATAAATTTAAAATATAATTTATCATTATAAATAAATTATATGAAAAAGAACTTTTTAATTAAAATTAAGCATGTTTCATTATTCATCAAAAAATAATCTTCCTCAAAAAAATCCAAAAAATTCACCCAAAGTTAATTTATACATTATAAATTAAAAAAAGAAGTTTATTTTATCAAATTAAACCTCTTAATGTGTCTAAAACTAATTTTATTATTTTTCAAAAAATGATATGAAAAGCAATTCATTTGAGAAAATCGTATTTTTAAAAATAAAAGTACTTTACCAAAAATTATAGCATTTGTTATCAATATGTTTTATTTATATAAATCCTTTCTAAAAAATATTGTAAATTTTTTTTATTACTATTCATATTACTAATATTAATAGCTAGGTTATAATTATCTAATATAAATAATTAGAACAAAAAAAATTGTTTCATAAAAACCCAGTGTTGTGTATAACGCACACCAAGTCGGTTCCACGTGAAAGGAATATTTAATTAGTAAAATTCAAGTTATCAATGAAATTTTAATTTATTTAAGATAAAAGGTCCATAAAAGCTCAGGGGGTTATTATTCTACCCCCCTTTAAATGGATTTCTCCCTTAAAATTCTTCATTCGGGTAAACATAAATGAGGATACTTATGCTTCATAAAATCATAAAGTTCCTACAAAGATTTCTCCAACAGATGATTTCTCCATAAGACTTTGACTAGGTGGGTAGTCTTGTTTCATAGAACATTCTTTATATGATCTGTAATTTCAACTGGTTGTTCCTTGTAAGAAATATCCTGGCCCAACAGTATGGACTTTGAGTTTAGTATAAGTGAAGGGTTTTGTATGTACTTTCTCAGGATAGATACATAGAACACATCATGGACACGAGACAAATTTGGAGGAAGTTCCAATAGATTGGCTACCATCCTTATATAATCAAGAGTCTCAAAGGGACCAATATACATAGGTTTTAGTTTCCCTTTTTTTCCGAACCTTGTAAATTTCTTCCACGAATAGATCTGTAGAAATAAATTCCCACCAACATCAAATTATTGATCACACCATTAGTTATTGGTATAAATTTTATTCAAAATTTGAGCTACCTTGATATGCTACTGAATGTCTTTACCCATCTCTTCCATTTCTTCAATGATCTTAGGTCCCAATAGCTTTCTCTCTCCAACCTCATCCCAACATGTTGGAGCTCTACATTTATTCCCATATAGATATTTATAAGGTGAAATGTAAATCCATGAGTGAAAGATATTTTTGAATGAAAAATCAACTATAGAAAGGTGTTAATCCCAAACACCTTCAAAATCCAGATAATAAGAGCTCAAATATCCTCTAGGTTTTAAATTATTCTTTCATACTAACCATTTGTATGAGGATGATCAGTAGTTTTGAAACTCTATTCCATATAAAGTACTTAATAAAGACTTTTCCAGATCATAGAGGTAAGCCTCATATCCTGATCTGATACAATTGAATGTTGTACTCCATGCTACCTTACCACTTCTTTAATGTATATCCTGGAAATCTGATCGAGAGAGAAGTTTTCTCTGATAGAGATGAAGTGTGATTACTTTTTAAGGTGATCGAATTCCAACCCTATATCATTAGAATATTTTGTGGGTTTGGGTAGTCCAATGATAAAATCCATAGTTATTTTCTTCCATTTCTGTTATGGTATGGGTAATGGATGTAAAATCCCATTTGAATTTTGTCTTTCAGCCTTAACTTTTGTCATACCAAGCACTAAGATACATGCTCCATGATATATCTCTTCATTCCATCCCATAAGAAGTATTATTTCATGTCCCTATAGATCATCATACTTTCCAAGATAAATAGAGAATGGGAAACTATGGGATTCCTCTAATATATCGTTATTCAAATATAGCATGGAAGGAAGACATACACAATTTCGAAACCTTATCATTCTATCCTGATCAAGGTTAAACTCAGGAACATTTCAAACTTTATTTTATATCTCTATATCTTCCTTCTCCACCTCCTAAATCTTCACTTGGATAGAGGGTTAAAAATCCATCTAAGAAAGATAAGATTACCCCCATCCTTCAGTATTTCTAGACCCATCCTTTTAAAATATATAAATATTAGATATTTTTTATCCTCATTATGAATAAGCTATCATGAACATTTTAACACAAAGCATTGTCCACAATGTTTTCTTTCATACGGTGGTAATATATTGAGCATCCATAATCCTTTATCAACTATAACCATACTTTTTGAGGTATGTTTAACTCTATCTGTGTGAATATATATTTCAGAATTTTATGATCAGTATATATATCACATTTTTCTCTATAAATATAATTCCTTCATTTATTTAATACAAAAATTACCGATGTTTACTCCAAATCATGAGTTGGGTAATTTTTCACATGAATATTCAATAACTACGAGGGATAATCAATAACCATTTTATTATATATAATAACACATCTCAATCCCATATTAGATTTATCTCTATAGATTAAAAACCCTTATACACTATAGGGTAATGTAATCACATATGCTCTGACTAACCTTATCTTCAGTTCCTTAAAATTTTCTTTACATTCATCTGTCCAAATGAAATTAAAACCATTCCAAATTAACTTGGTCATAGGATTATATAATTGTGAGAAATTATCATCAAAACATTGATAATGTCAATCTAAACCAAGAAAACTATGGATCTTAGTCACTTTGGATGATTTAGGGTAGTATTCAATATCCTCCATCTTTGATGGATCTACTGGTATACCTTATCTTGGGATTATGTGACCAAAGAATGAATACCTTTGCAGTAAAAATTCACACTATGAATTTTTTTTATATATTCTCCTTCTATAGGGTATTTAGTATAATTTTAATGTTATATTCATGATCTTACTTGCCCTTTTAATAGATTATAATATTAACTATAAAGTCTACCGGAAACTGGTCGAGGTGATCTCTAAAGACTCTATTCATCAAGTCCATGAAGATAGTAGAGGAATTAGTAAGACCAAAAGGAATCACTATATATTAACAGTGTCCATAAATTTTATTTGATTCCATCTTGGGTATATCCTCCTTGTTGACCCAAAATTGATGATATATAGAATGAAGTTCAATCATGGAAAAGTATTGAGCTCCGTGTAATTGATCAAACATATCATCAATATGGGGGAGATGATACTTGTTCTTGATCATGATCTTGCTCGACTCTTGATAATAAATTTAGAGTTTCATTGATACATATTTATTTTTCCCAAGAGGAATAGGTTCACCCAAAGGTGACACACATAGTCAAATAAATCCCTTATCAAGGTTTCCTTGGAGTTGCATCATCAATTCCTACAACTCAATCGAGGTTATTCAAAAGGGAGTCTTTCAAATTGGCCTGAAACCAACTATGGATTATATTGAGAAATAAACTTATCCTTTTGGTGGAAGTCTAGGAAACTATTCATAAAATACATCCAAAAATTCTCGAACAATAGCGATATAATCGATGTCACTTTTATCCCCAACAATTTGAGAAAAAATTATTCTGAATAGATATTAAGACCCATACACTGGATGAAATTTCAATAAGAAGTTCATGGTTATCATAACATTGATGGATAATCATAAGAGGGTTTGAAATATCAAACATAATTTCTCTTCCTCGACAATTGATATGAGATTTATGTAGAGAATTCCAATCCATGCCAAATATGACATCAAATTAAAACAATGGAATATTGACAAGATTTTCGGAAATCACATTGCTATAAAAGTCAACTAGGGAGGAATCATATACTTGAGATGCATTCATCATACCATTAGGGGTCTCCACTACTGATTATAAATCTAATAATTTTGGTGGAATCTTAACACCCTTAGAAAAATCCTTAGATATGAAAGAGCAAGTAGATCCTAAATCAAATAAGACATTAGCAGTTCTATATTGAATGGTAAGTGTACCTTTCACCACATAGTCATCGCACCACTCATCATAAATAGTGATTTCATGATGTTTCCCCTTTTCCCTTGACTTAATAGGTTTCTAACATCGTTCATCATCACTAGCCCTTAGGTTTGGATAATGGTGAGTATAATGACTATTCTATGTACACTTATAGCACTAAATCATAGGAGGTTCATTATGTGTTTCTTTTTCTCCATTTTTTGCATTAGCTAAGTTATTCACATCAATTTAGAAATAAAGTGTTTTCAAGCCTTCCCTTCCCCAATTAAAATATTTATTAGACCCCTTAAGTAAATTTTCTTCATGATTCTTCCCACACTCAGATAATAAAGGAAATCTCATCTTCTTCCCTTCATGGTTTTTAGATTTTCCTTTAAACTCTATCTTCATTTTCTTGTAAAAACCATGAGATAGATAAGTGACCCTAAAATCAATTTCAAACTTGAATGCACAATGAAAAATCTCTTCATAGCTACTAAATTCAATTATACAAAATTCTCTTATGAGACTAGGCTTTAAGCCACTGAATAATCTATTAACTTTTCTTTCATGTTGGATGATAATTCTTGAAGATTACCTTACAAGCCTTGTGAAATTAGCCTCATAGGTACCAATAGATTAATCATCCCTTTATTTCAACTTAAATAACTCTTTATCCATCTTGGTAAAAACAATACAAGGAAATTAATTATTGAAAAATAAGTTCTTGAACTTGTCCCAATCCATGGATTCAGTCTAATTTTGCTGTATTGAATCCTTGATTAGCATCAACCCCTGCTTTGCTTCACCTTCAAACTGATAAACAACCAGAATGAATTTCTCTTACTCTGAACACTAGATAATGTAGAATATCTTTTTAGTGGTACTAATCCATTATTAAGCAACAAGAGGATTTTAATACATACTAAAAGAAGGTGAGTGTTTCTTTATAATGGACTCAATATAATGTTGTTTCCTCATTTTCACAATTTAAATTCCATCATGATTCATAGAAAAAGATATTTGGGTGATCATAGAAATGAGATTTTTCATTCATGCTCCCATAAAATTTGGTTATTCAGGAGGAAAATCATTACACTGTACATTGTAACCACTATTAACGTGGTTCCTTTGTGTTCAATCCTTTGAATAAAACCAAAAACATTGAGTAAGAAATAGTTATCATAATAAGGGACCACATAATCATGAAAATTTACTTATAGGATGTCTAAATTAGGGAACCTTCCTTAATCTATGACATATTATGTTTATCCTATGTTATTTATAGCCAAAATATATTTAAATCCTTCACGATTGTTCATGAAGAGTTCATAAATTCCCAAAGTATATCCCTAGGGAGCGTTAAACCAGTTGTCCAGTAATGCCCATTTTTGTGTACCAGGTATGCCGAGTCAGTCCCATCACACCTTGTTGGAGTTTTTAGTCCTAGGTACATCTGTTCCAGAGCCACATTCACTTTTATTATCCCGACATGGATGTATTTCTAGGAAACCACTTATTCAATCCTTTACCAAAATTCCAAGACATTTTCCCATGCATTTCCTTATCCTTAAACTTATCCTTAGACATGTACTTAGTGTTTTCACTAAGGTTTTATCATCTAGGATTCAAAAAGATAAGTATAATTTTACTCTGATACAAACTATATATACCCTACCTTTTCATACATTAACATTATATAAATTTTTCAAAATACTTAAAAAATTATACAAATAGACACCCTAAGTTCGTATTAGTCTAGTGCCTTTGGAAACATGGAAACATAAACACTTGTACATAAGTGTACTACATTATCTCCAACTAGATTATTTATAAATAAAACCCTTCTTAGACACTTAATAATCAATACATATATTTATAACCTAGGAAAGAAAACATAAAAAGGTGAGAGTTCAGATGATCAGTATAGGTAAATAAGAGAGAAATGTAATCATAAACATGAGAGTAGGGTTATGAGTATGTGATAATAAAATTAGAAGATCATACCCTATATATCATTAGATTATAAACATGAATCATGGTATAAATATTGGTAGTTAATAAGACATGAATCATAAGGAAATAAAGAAAATAAGACATGTAAGAATAATATAGGAATAAAACATGTAATTTTGGAAAACACATAGAAATATAATATGGTTTCCATATTATTCAAGGAATTGCTTCCAATACCATCTTGGTAGTATGGGTTTACTCCCCATACCATCTTAGTAGTCATGGTTCACTCCCATGAACATATTAGTAGCATGAGTTCACTCATCATACCATCTTGGTAGTCATAGCTCAATCCTATGGCCATCTTACTAGTCAAGATTCACTCCCAAGACCATATTAATCTTTTTTAAGAGATATAAATCTTTAAGTAATGTATTGGAGGGAGATATAGGTCCCTCCTATATCATAATGAAATCATACATACATGTTCTAAAAAATCATAAACAATCCTATCAAAACCCATGAAATGAAATGAGTATCATAAAAATGTTTTCATATCATAACCTCTAAAAAAAGATACATGTTTCCTAACTTCTCAAAATTCATAACCCATGAGAAGAAGCGGGTTTCAAAAGCATATAATCTGTTAAAAAGAAAATATTTTCATAAACATAATTTCATGAAAACATAATCCATTTAAAGAAAGAATATGAATGGTAAAATTGAATTATTTACCCATAAAGAAATGAGTAACACCAATATATGTCATCTTATATGGTAAATAATTTTGAAAGACCTTTTAAAAAACTTTCTTAGGGAAAATAACCTTTTTGCATTAAAAAAGTATCTTAAAAAAAGACATTTTTGAATATTTTTATCTTGGAAAACATATTTTAAAAATTTTAAATGATTATTTGAAAACCATGAATCATTTTTAAAATCATTTTTTCATGAAATTTTTTTTGAAAACATTTTTTAAAACATGGGTTTTAAAATAAAACTGATTTATGACCGAAGAGATAAATACATTTATATTTTTATTTAAAAAAATTCTAAGTCATTTTAAGTACCAATGAGTGGAAAAATGCTACTAATAAATGGATATATCTTGAATAAATAGATGTGAAGAAAAATAATGAGTGTTATTGAGATATGAATTATAATATTTCATCAATGAGATCATAATCATAAACAATAAAGATAAATGATGAGATTATTTCAATAAAATCTTACCACATGGTGACCTAGAAACATACAATCCATGTAAGAAAATGAAATTAAATGAATCTTAAAATATCATAATAAAACTATATTTTTAATATAAAATTTAAAAAAGAAGTATATAAATTTCAAAAAATAATTTAGGTTCCTAACAAAACATGCATCTCAAAGAAGGAAAATTGAGAACAAACTATCTTACAGATTTGGTAACTCTTAAAACATGAACCCCATGAAATAATTATCATAGAATGGATATGTGAACACAAATAAATTTAAAAATAGGAATCATATAATATATTATTGTAAATTATATACACCACACTAAAGAAAAGAGTGGTTAACATTACATGTATCTCATATATATAAAAAGTGAGATAAAATTCCATTACCTTATGTATTGACTTTCATCGTACTCGTACAAACATCCAGTGTAGTAAATATAAGTTTATATTTAATATATATCATTACCATATTATTATATCTAATTTCATATATGTTTTTATTATAACTTTATATTACAATCTTTTTGACTATTTTATGTTCAATTTTTACTTTTGGAAATATCCACTTTGTTCTTTGCATTTATCTTAATTTGTTATATCTTTGGTCCTTATACTTATTTAATGATTTCCAAAATTTAAATAATGATATAAATATAAATTATATTCAGTACATGTTTATTATAATAATCTATATAATATATAAGTATAAAATTTAATACACCATTCATGGAGATGGTAGGTCATACATACACATGAACGCCATATGTGTTTTATTTCTATATTGAAAGAAAGAAAAAAATGACATATATGTATAAATGTATATAATATAATTAAATTATAATTATTATGTAATATATAACATATAATTTCACTAAAACATCCTTAATATATTCCATGTAGTGTGTAAACGAATCACATCACTTTGAGGGGGCGGTAGTCCACACTTCCTCAAATGAAATTATCATATTTACACAAAACATTGAAATTGTAAAGTAATGTTATATAAAATAATTATAGAAGAATAAAAAATATTAAATATAATATATATAATATATTGATTTATTTTTCATCATAATTACTAATCATTAAAGGGGGTAAAAGAAAAATGAACAATCATCATTCCTTGAGGCGGTAGTTCACTGTACGCGTAAACAATATGTTTGTTACCCATTATATGGAAGTGTGTGTGTAAATATAGGTAAAAAAATTACTATAAAAAAAATATATTTAACATACTGGTGTTATTATACAATCATGTAGTAAGGATATTTTAGCCACTGGAGAACGAAAATAAAAGAAAATATCTTGAGGAAGGATATTACCTCTTCTTTGGGTAATTCATTATGGTTTGCACAGAATAGATTCCATTGATTTATTTATGAAAAAGGTTATTATTGTAGGTATAGGGGAGGAATTTTTATGAGATATTTGGGTAGATATTGTTTGATCCAAAGTGGCTAGATAGGTGTGAGGAGGTGAGAGGAGAAGAGGCCTTTTATAGTGGAGGGGGAGTGACACTCTTGTAAATTTTTGGAAATAGAATTGGACCCATGTTTTTACCATTTCAAGTAGAAAAAATTATTTAAAAAATTATATAAAATGGAGTATAGTGTCAAAATATTTTCATAAAATTCCTCTTGTAAAAGTTTCTTGGTCGTTTTGGGTCTTAAATTTAAGGTATAGTTCTTCCTTAACCACATTTTTCTCTTAATCCTTGTATTAAATTTTAATCACTTTCACTAATATTTTTGATAAAAAACTCATTTGACGTAGATAGAAATTATAAATTATTATTATTAAAAATATGGAATCCAGTTTTCCAAATCCCAATCACATAAATGGTAGAAATTAATTTAAATTTAATCCCATAGATGATAAAACCATGCAGATTTCTAAAGTAAAAACATCTAAAAGTATTCTGAGTTTTTATACCTAATTTAAAAGTAAAATTTATTCAAATGACATAAATTTGATTAATTGAAAAAAATTTGATCTAATTAAAATTTTATACCAATTTAAAATATAATTTATCCTTATAAATAAATTTGGCGGGAAGGCAGTTTTGAATTAAAATTCAGTATTTTTCACTATTCATCTAAAAATGAAGTTTCTCAAAAACATTCCAACAATTCACTCTAAGATAATTTATACATTATAAATTATAAATGAATTTTATTTTATCAAATTAAATTTCTAAAATTTCCTAAAATTAATTTTATTGTTTTTCATATAAGGACAAGAAAAGAAGTTCATCTGAGAAAATTATATTTTTAAAAATATACGGAATTTACCAAAAATTATATAATTTTTATCAGTATGATTTATATATATAAAATAATTATAATCAATATTTTAAAATTATTTATTACTATTAATTTTACAAACTTTAATATCTAGGTTATAATTATCTCATTTAAATAATTATAATAAAAAAAGAAGTTTTGTAGAAACTCAGTGTTGCATGCAACGTACACCAAGTCGGCGTTTCATGTAACATATTCCAAGTTAGTGTTTCATGCAACATGATCCAATTTTTTTCTATGTGAATGGAATGTTTGACTTAGTAAAATGTATTATATCAATGAAAATTTAATTTATTTGATAAAAAATGTCAATAAAAACATGATTTCTTACATAAGGTATTTCAGTTATTTAGTGATTTTTATTAATACCTTGGTCTTGGATTATGGATTTTGAGCGTGGAGTCAGTTGGGTGTTTCTGATTAATGTCACTTTGGATATCTATGTTTTATGGTCTCTTGGTCCTCTATGAGGATGTATTCTGTTTTTATCTTGTATTCTTTCGTGGTTATTAGTTTGGTTTGAATTGGGTTCTATTTTTTACTCATTTATCATATTGATATTTTTTTGGTTGTTTTATCATTCATAGGGAAAACTATCCTTTAAATGTTTTTGTCCCTTGACATTTATTTCGAGCCTTTATTGTCTTAGGGATGTCACCTATGGCTTAGTATCTCCCCCATCACTCCTCTACCAATGAGGGTAGGAATGTTAAAAAATTTGATAAAATTAATTCCATATTTGGAATAATATTAAATAATATTAGGAAATAAGGAAATTGTTTTGTCATAATGAATAGTAAAAACAATAAAAATTAATTACTAGAGTTAAGGTCAAAATATGTTTATTGAGGTTTAATCTCTAATAATAATAGTTAAAATGAAAAAACACTTATTTAATCCCCATTTGTTGGTTTTATATTGGAATTACCCTAATACACTTCGAAAATGACACATTTTTTATCCATATATCAAAGAAAGTTACTTTACGTCATTAAAAAACTTTGAAAAATTTCAAGTGTTCCACTCACCTCAATTATAAAATGGAACCTCCTCCACTAACTTATTTAAACCTATCGAACCATTTAGATTGACCAAAACATTCGTAATTCTCTTTAAGAAACCATTATATACTTTCTAAAGGTGATGGTATTTCTAAAAGGCCAAACCTAGAGTCCTTAATAAGATATCCAAAGGAGGTTTTTCTAAGTGAAGATAATCGTCTTCAGTGAGCTCTTTCTTTTTTTACTTCTTATTTTACCACCTTCAATTATGTAGTAAAAATTACAATAAAATTACAAAAGTACCTACCATTTAATAATATGTTATTATGTTTATGAAAAAATATTTATCCATCTCCTTCTCCATCAAATGGGAAACAAAACCATCATTCGTGTATACGATGGACTACCACCTCACGAACCGATGTAATTTGTTTTCCATCATGAACTCACATAGATAGTAATAAGAATGGAAAAATGAATATATATGATTTATATGAAATAATATTTATTCTTTAAAATTAATATATCATCCACTTCTTTGCTCTTTCACCCATTATAGAAATGATAACGTCGCTCGTGCGTGCGTACAACCTACCATCTCCATAAAGCGTTGTGATTCATTTTACATGTAAAACATTAAATAATGACTCTAAAAATTTATATAATGTATAAATAATATATTTATAAGATTAATATAATTTTGAAGATGATTAAATAATGTCCAATTCTGAAGACCCTTAACTTTCATAACAAAAATTACATGAGAAAACAAGGCCATTAACAAAAAATAATAGTAATAAAAAAATATTGTTTATGAATGGGTTATAAGATGTCATATGAGGATAATATATGATTTTATAAATATGGAAATTTTTTTGGTATAAATTAATTATTTTTATAAAACCATTATTCATGAGGTTAAATAACTTTCAATAAAAGGTACGTGTGAGTTCAGGGATTTCATTTCAATTTCCACTCCATTGAGACATATTAGATATTATGCACCATTTTAATTTTTGATTTATATATAGTACCCATTGGATATATATAACATGACTACCTATTCATTAATTATGATTAAATTTTCAATTTAAGTTTATAATTTCAATGTTTTATAATTTAAATGTTACCAAGGTGGTAAGGATTTATTTTTGTAATTTCATTTTTTTGGGGTTGCCAAAATTTTCATGGAAGGAATATTATAATCAATCATTTATAAAATTAATATATTTTCTTAGACTATAAATATTTAAGGAGTTTCCATATTTTCTTCCAATTTTTTAGAAATTTTTAAATTTAATCAAGAAAATAAATGTTTGAAATAAAAAAAGATTTTATTTCTCCTTTAATCAGATATTTTTTTTCTAGGCATATATTTTGAAAAATTGTTGTACAAAAGTAATTTTTATTACTAAAATTATTCATTAAGAATATTTAATGCTATCCTTTAATTTTTAATAGTAACTAAATTAATATTTGTAATGTTTTATGAATGTTCCATTTTCTACTTTCTTTACAAAAAGTCAAAAGGAATATTTTTATCATATTCGACATTAACTAACTATCCCACCACTATAATTATTTTATGATATTTAGATTCCTATACACATTCTCAATGGTTTTATAATGAAAATATAAAATGAAACTTTATTTTAATATTTCACTTTGATTTTATTTATTTCTCCAAAGGATATGATTATATTTCAAATGCTATGTTACTGATGAATCTATGGTCATCTCTTATCTATTATTAAATTTATGGTTGTCTGCTTTATTATGAAACATTAACTTTTATATTATCATTAGATAATAAATTTATATTAAATATCCATATTCTTTATATCATGGATGTGATTATTTCCAAAATCATATACCCTTTCTATATACAGTATTTTACTTTGAAATCAATATGATTCTTTGGGGATGTATTAATATTGTCCATTACTTATTCAATATGGATATTTATTGATAAAGAATAATATTGATGAATTAAATTGATCATTAAATATATGAGTAATTAATTAGACATGCAATGATGGTGAGACCATAATTATATAGTACCTCAATGCATCAACGAGTCTCATGTAATAAAACAGTTGGATGAATTAAATGGATTTTTTGGTGTATGCCTAACCATAAATTAAAAAATCTTATGGAGAGGTCTTGATGGTATATATATAATATTTTATATGATCATAACTTATAATATTAATCATCTACATTATTGAGAATTCATTAATTATTATCAATGATATATTTTTTCATTGAAATTATCTATGGATTCATTTTATTCTCAAGTTTTTGATTAAATGGAATATATTTTTAGTTATTTTACATAACATATTGATTATTCCTTATTTACTCATGATAGCTTCCTTTGTATGTAACCTATATTGAGAATTTTATCTCATCCTTATTTTGTTTCATTTCTTTGGGATATGAAGAAGAATTATTTGAATGTGTCCATAGATGCTGAATGTTTTTGATTGTTATTGTTTATATTTTGTTCCTAATTTAAAATTGGTATCATGTATGTGTTTGGATCTCCACATCAACTAAAATAATTATTCTTTCAAGATTAGAACCCTTGTATCTATGTCAATACAATAAAGAAGACATTGACTCTGGGTTATTGTATTTTGGATTGATACACCCTCTCCCGTCTTCATTTTCTTCCACTTTCCCCCCATGCCTCACACAACACCCCACCATTGCTTATAATTTGAACCAAAACCATGAGTGGTATGATATTGATCCCTTTTCATCAGAATATATGATAAGCCCATGTTTTTTTCTTCTTCTTTTTCTTCCCCCTTCCTTCATTTTAATGGTAAGCTATAACATTTTTATAGATTTATATTTTAGGGTTTTTGGTTCATTATGATACCTTGGTGAAGCATAAGTTTCTTTTTTCAAGGAGTATATAAATGGATTTTTAAATTTATTGAAAATTTTATGGGAATCATTACCCCAATTAGTGAGCATTTCATTAATTTGAACTATTTTTGGAGTTTATATATAATTAAATGTATATGAATTTCTATTATTTTGGCTTCATTAATTTCATATATCAATTTTTAATCTCATATAATATATATATGGATTTAGAAATGTATATTGAGGTTGGTGTATTTTACTATCTTTTCATTTTATGATGGACATGTGATGGTTGTTACTTTCAGCGGGTTTAATTATGGTTCTAGTGGTGATATTGTTAGTATTTTTGTAGTATGGTAGGTTCCAGAAAAGTGAAAGAGTAATAATCCAATTAAGTGTTGAATTTGGTTACCTATAACACACTGAATTTTTTACTTTCAATTACCATAATATTAATATTAATTAATATCTTATCACATGATGATTTTTCTTTTTTATAACAATAATGTGATAATGTCCTTAGAGCACTTATTTCATCGAATGTTTATTGTTATTACTAACTATAATGAGAACCCTGAAGTGTTATGATGTAACACACTATGATTTTAGAATATATTTATTTTTAAATATATTTTATTTCTTTAATAACTTCTGTTACACACAACACTGAGTTTAAATTAACCATGATATACTATTAAAATATTATTATTTAATGTGACAGATGTCTCACAGCTATTGGACAGGAGGGTATGAATAGTAATAACTAAATTAAGAAAAGGCTATAGTTTAAAATTTTATAAAATAATTTTTTTTATCAATATATTATTAATGAATATAAAAACCATTTGAAAGTAAAATTAATATTTTTCAAAAAAAGTTTTTTATGTGTGTAATGTGTTATTATGTGAATAAATTAAATTAGCCACTATTGGTGAAATATTTTAATGAAATTTATATATTATAAATTAAATAAAAAAATATCATTCATCAATTTTTTTCTAGGAATGAGATAAGAATAAATCTAGTTTTATGGTTAAAATAATATTTTTCTAAAAAGTGGTTTCTTCATGTTTTCCATACTTATTTTAAAATTATTTTTTTCCAGTTTTAGAAAATTTATATTAAAAATGAAGTTAATTTTTTAAATCATCAGGTAAAACTTATCTTAGAATGAATTTTTGGGAATTATCTAAAAATATATATTTTTTTGAATAGTGAAAATACTAATTTCTATTGAAATCTGCCAATCATTTAAAGAATTTAAAAGGATATATTTTTATTTAAAATTATTTTAAAAGTAAAATTAGTTCAATTATATTATAAATAATTCAATTTTTTTTATTTGAATCAATTTATTTATTTATTTTTGATGTAACAACTTTTAATACATAAGAATACTTTTTCTTTAGAAAACCATTTTTTCGACGCATTTGCGAGTTTAATTTTAAATTAAATTATTCCACTTATATGGATTGAATTTGCACTAGTGGATTAAATATTTGGAATTATGATAATTAATATTATTTAATAAGGCTAAATTAAATATTACTATTAATGAAAATAAAGAATAAAAAAATTAATTATCACAATTAAGGGTAAACGAGTTTACTGGGGGTAAAACTAAAACGATAAGTGTAAAAATGACAAAAAATTGTATAATTTATATTTTATAGAAATATTTAGACCTTATATTATCTAAAGTCTTATAAATATTCATTTTATATCATTTTTTTGTGATTAAAAAATGGGTATATCTTTTTATTGATTTTAAATTCCAAGCTTGTCCTCTGCCCCACTTATAAAAGGACGCCCCTCTCCTCTCCCCCCATACTTAAATATCCATTTTCTCATCCATGACCTATAAAAACCCCTTAATAAAATAATTTAAATTACTTATAGTCAAAATTTTACCATAAAAACATTATATAAAGGCTTTAGGTATAAACCTAAAGAGGTCCTATAAAAAAGAGGTATAGTTCATAACTACGCATCTTCATTTTATATCTTCCTCTACCACCTCCAAGTATTATAAAATTATGATAAATAGTCACAATGGTATCTTACATATATTTATATGTTAATATGTTAGTTTAATAAGCATTATCCATCTTATCTTCTATTAAATGGGAACCAAAACTATTGATTGTGTGTACGGAAAACTACCGCCTCACAAATCGAAGTAATTCCTTTTCCATAAACACCTCTAATGAATGAATTTAATATATATATATATATATATATATATCTGACATTTATGACATAATTATACTAATATAATAATAATATAACATCTATGTTATTAATTTCCAATCCTTGGAAAAAATAACGTTGCTCATGTGTACGTGTGGACAACCACCTCCACGAAGCGATGCGATTCATTTTTCAT
Source organism: Viscum album (assembly GCA_963277665.1). NCBI lineage: Eukaryota > Viridiplantae > Streptophyta > Magnoliopsida > Santalales > Viscaceae > Viscum > Viscum album. The sequence goes on along the minus strand of OY728143.1, from coordinate 1,265,655,489 downwards.
TTTATTTTGACATTCATAGTAATAAGAATGTATTTTATAAAAATATATAAAATATATTATATAATAATAATTTTTTAAATTTTAATTTTCATTTATCTTTCTATTTTTTTAATCCATAAAAATAATGAAAGCAACATTCATGTGTATATACGACATATCATCTCCATGAATGATGTAACTCTTTTATAAATAAAAAACATTTATGTAATATTATAAATACTTATATATTGAATATGTATGAAATTTATATCAAGTTTAACATTCTATAGATTATGTAACCATGATCAAAGTAAAAGTACCAAATCCACCAAACCAAAACATGCATGGAAAATAAAGTAGTCGTTACCTGAAAAAGTGATTTTAACAAAGAATTCTTAATAAACTGGTGATAAAAATTTATAATTAAATAATATATTATTTGATATATATTATTATTTTTCATTATTATATTTATAATAAATATATATTTATTATATATGAGTTTTTAAATTTTTTAAAGGAAATTGGACCTGGCCTATGGGTTTACTTCACAATCTTATCATTATTCGGAATTGTTTATGTTTATGTCAACACAAGGGAAATAATTATATATTTATATATATATATATAATTGTAATTTATTCTCCACTTTTTTCTTCCTATTAATTACATTTTTCCCTTTCGATTTCCTCATTTTATGTACTAAAGATACAAATATAATGTCTTTAAGGAAAACCAACATTGTTTTTAAACTCGATTGGGAATATTTATCTTCCACATACAAGTTTTCTAAAACTTTTTTCAAAAATGTTTTTACTATTTTAAAATTATTTTTACAAGTAATTTTTACACATGTTTTATTTTTTTAATGGTTTAAAATTAATCCTTTTTTTTGAATTATGTATTTTTTACCTCGTACAACAATGAGGGAGGAATGTTTTTAACAACATATACAAAATTACCTACCATCATAACAACTCATTTCTATGAAGTTTAGATTAAAATTTTACATGGTTATTTTTGAATAAAATGTTTTCCCAATATTTTGGGATCTTTTAAGTGATTTTCAATGTGAAAAGGATATTTCACTCAAAATAAATATTAATTGAATTTTTATGGAATTTCTATTCCTTAATTAAAAACCCCTATATTACTTATGTTAAACTGGGGATATGTTGTAATGATACAATAAATATTTTTTCTTTGAATGGGTTATGATAATTTGGAATAGGTATGTACTATTTTGATACAATTCACTATATTAATTTGAATAGTTTATTATTATATTTATTGATTATGAAAATTATTAACATGTCCTGTGATAGTTTTTTAAATATGAATATTTACATTGATTATTTTTATCCCATTACATTTGAGGAATTAATTAGACATAATAATTTATATGCAGGTCCCTGTATATTCCCTCGATAAATTGGTAGGTCTCATGAGAAAAACTAGCTTGGGTATCTTGTTGAGGTCTTAACCATTTATATAATATGTCTTGAAATAAGGCCTAGATTGTATGTTTATGATGTCCGGAATTATGAATTCCATAATTATGAGAATATTTATTGATTTCAATGTGATTATTTGATCAGATATTATATCCATGGATAAGTTTCAAGATCTTGTGATTATTTATATTACATTATTTGATCATTATTTATTATTATCATTTTCTTCTTCAAGCTCAATTTATTTATTAAATGGATTTTTTTTCAATTACTTATCTTTTCATATTGATTATTCCTTTTTTATTAATGAAAATTTCTACTATTTTGATACCATTATTGGGAATTTAATCACACTACTTTCTAATGTTTCTGTTACCCAAGATTCTAGGAAGTTTATTATGACTGATATTTAGGGAAACTTTTAAGGGAATAATGGTGTTCTCAAAGAAAATAATATTTTGTATTTTAATTTTTCAAATGTAATGAAAAATTAAAGTATGTATCTAGTTTTTCAATACTACTAAACTATTAGATCCTTTGGGATGTGGTCAATTGTATCTAGAACCAATGAGATAAAGTAACCACTGTCACTAGGCTACAAGGGTCAAGGAATTTATAGTTGATATCAGATAAAGTTTAATATAAACCTTGGGAATTATATTTAGGAAAATATATATTTGGGAACATAACCCTATGAAATCCTTTGAGGACATTACCCAAAGACAATACATTTATGATTCAGATGAGGATATTTTAAAATATTTAGGTAATGTCATAGGTTAATAGTTATAAGGTTGATTATATATTTAAAGGAATAAATACCCCTTTATAGGTTTTATGTGATGGGGGTTCAACATGATTAAGGATATTTTTGGAGACATTTATTTAAATAAAAACCTTTGATTGAGTATACGTTTTACTGAGAAGTTTATTCAAGGAATAATTCTTTTATGGAAATAAGTTTAAATTTATTGATAACCATTAGAATTAATATGGTCATTGGTGTTAAGGTAATAAAAATAAATTAAGATTATTTGATTTTTTTGAAAAAATAAGATATATAGAAAAAAAATTAGTTTAAAAGTGATTGGATGATTAATTTTATTTTGAGAATGTTCATCATATTTTTTGTAATGTTATAGGAATTATATTAGTATATTTTTATAAAAAGGCTAACCCACATGATTAGTATCAACTCGTCTTATTTGGAATGGTTTTTGGGTTTGAACCCACAACCTAAGGGTGACAGGGGTGAAATTTCTTTCCATTAGCCTATGCGATGTGCTAGTTAGTATGACATTGTTTTGACTTAAATAATTTGATGGATAAATATAATTTTGATTTTTAAAAACATATTATAAGATCATTATTTTTTTTATTTTGAGATGATTAATGATATTTTAGGAGATTTTTTATTGGTTTGAGGTATATATAGCAATTAGATTTAAGGTTAAGTATGGTTTACAAAATAATGTTATTATGCATTGGGAATGTGTAAGATAAAGAGTATGAGATAATCTTTGTGATTAAAACATTATTTAATGTTAGGATAATTGGTGTTATTTTGGATATAGGTATATTTATTTGAGGAAATATCATTGTTAATACTTTTTTTATAATTTAATTTTGGAGATTAATGTATAAAGGTTTATTCATTTTCAGTATTACCTTACATAATTTTTATCATGTTAGTATTAGTAAAGACATGAGGAATATCTTTATATTATTTTATGGATTAATTTATCTATTAGAAGTTAATTTTAGTTCTCTGGGAATAAAAAAGTCACCATGGATATTCATTTCCTGGAGTAAGTAATGAAGTGGAAATTTATTGAATCACAACCAAAGGATGAAATTGTACTTATGAAATAAAAATATATCAAGTAATTATATTCTCAATTATTCTATATCTTTATAGTAAAATTATCCATCAAACCAAGGAAAAATATATTGAAACAAAAAAATATCCTATTATGATAATTTATAATTAATAAATTATCCTTTCACCCATCACATATTTATGGATTTGTAGTCATTAAATTTCTCTTGATCAGTCACTTTCTTGTGATCAATGATCTCTATAAATATCCATAATTATTTGGGCATTATGATTTTTTCTATATCCAATTTTTCTCTTCCCAATATTTTTTACAACTTGGAAACCTAGTTATGTGTTATTCTATAAGACCATCATATTTCCCATTCCCTTTTTTAAGAGGGCATTTTATTAACTCTTTTACAATGTGGGTTTTCCATAATCAAATTTTCAAATGTCAACCCCCTGATTTTTGAGAACAAGTTCCCGTTTCAAGGAAATGAATTATTAAATTTGGGGAGAATGTAACAAACTAATATTTTATAATATATTACTCTTTAAATAAATTTTATTTCTTTGATATCTTTTGTTACATGTAACATCATGTTTGAAAGAATCACAATATACTACTAAAATATTATTATTTAATGTGACAATTATCACCATGTAATTAGATTGGCAGGAATGAATTGGAATAACTAAATTATGAAAATTTTATGGATTAAACATGTATAAAATAAATTCATTGGTTATCAATTGTTTATAAATAAAATTAAAAACCTTTTAAAATTAAAAGACACATTTTTTGAAAAAAGTATTTTTTGTTGCGGACTATGTTTTTATCTTAATAAAATAAATTAGTAAATGTTGTGAATTATTTTAATGTAATTTATATATTATATATTCATAATTTTTTTCATTTATCTAATAAATTTTCTTTACATGAGATAAGAATACATCCAATTTTATGCTTGAAAACTTTTTTTTCTAAAATGTTATTTCATCAGGTTTTCCACACATTTTTTAATATTAAATTTTTATACTATTAGGAAATTGATTTGTGAAAATAAAATTTATTTTTAAAATTATCATTTCCAAATTATCATTTAATTATTTTTTAAGAATTTTATGAAAATATTTTTTAGATGAATAGTGAAAAATATTAATTTTTATTGAAAACTGCCTTTTTGTTTATAGAATTCACAAAGTTATATTTTATTTTTAAAATGTCTTAAAAGTAAAATTAATTATATTTTATTATAATTAACCTAATTTAGTTCATTTTAATAAATTTTATGATGTTTTTTGATATAAAAATTTGTATACTTAAGAAAATGTTTCCTTTTGAAAATCGTCTTTGGAATGGGTTTCTAGGTTTAATTTTAAATTAAATTATCCCACTTAATTTAATATAATTTGGTAAAATAGATTTAATATTTCTAATTATAATAATTAATATTAGTTAAAATGTTAAACTTAATTTTTTTCCTAATGAATAGTAAAAATAGTTAAAATTAATTACCATGGTTAAGGATAAAATAGGTTTACCGGGGGTAAACTAATAAGAAATAGGTCCAAATGACATAGAAAATTTTTTAATTTATACTTTATTTACATATTTAGATCTTATATATTCTAATTTTCTGTAATGATCCATTTGGGATCCTTTTGTGTGTGTTAAACATGGTTATATCTTATTAATTTCATAAATTCCAAGTGTTTCCTTCCCCACTTATAAAAGGACACCCCTATCTTCTCCTATAAACACTTTAATAGACCTTTAGTTCATATAATACCTAAAAAATACCTTAATTAAATCACTCAATATAAACTAGAGTCTCTGGATTCATCATAAAACTATTCTATGACAGATTTAGGTATAAACCTAATGATATTCTCTAAAGAAGATATATAGCTCTAAACCATGCATCTTTGTTTAATTTATTCCTATACCCCATAAAAATTATATAAAAATATGAGAAAATAATAAGATAAAATATAAAATATTATTTTATGTTATTATTTTATTCTAATAACCTATATACATCTTCTTTTCCATCAACTTGGAAACAAAACTATCGATTCTGTGTACGGTGAACTACCACCTCGCTAATCGATATAATCCATTTTCTATCACCACATCTCATGGAATGATATTTTTTTTTTATTGAATATATATATATATATTATTTATGAAATAATTATAATTATTGAACAATAATGTCACATATATATTATTACCTTACAATCCATTGAAAAATGATAACGTCGCTTGTGCGTACTTGTGGACTACCACCTCCACAAATTGATGTGATTCGTTTTTCATTTTATTTTGACATTGATGGTAATCAGAATGAATTTTATTAATATATATGATTTATATGATATAATTATTAATCTGTAAAGTTAAATTATTATTTATCTTTATTTTTTTCCCATTCCTAAAAAATATGAAATCGACGTCCGTGCATATGTATGACCTACTGTCATTATGAATAGTGTAACTCATCTTACTACCTATAAATTTAATGGATTATTATAAGTACTTATAAAATTAATATTAATTATATTAATATCATGGTTAAAATCATATATATTATGTAACCATGATCCATGTACAGGGACCAAAACTACTAAACAAAAACACACATGAAAAATGAAGCACTTATTACCAAGAACAATGATTTTAACAAAAAATTGTCAATAAAAGGATGGAAAAAAGTTATATGTAAATTATATATGGTATGATAAATATTATTATGTTTATGTAATATATTTAAAATAAATCTATATTTATTATACAAGAAGTTCAAACATGTATAATGGAAATTAGACCTAAGGTAAGGGTTTATTTCATAATCTCATCACTATTAGGGATTATTTATATTAATGCCACCACTGGAGAAATAAATATATATTTTTATATTAAACCCAATATAAATTATTCTCAAATTTTTATTCCTCTTAAAAATAATTTTTCCTCCCACATTCCTCTCTTTAGGAATACCAATATATATGAAAATAAAATTTTTAAGGAAAACCAACATTATTTTCTTCTCGGTCGAGAATATTTCTCTTCCACGACTATGTTTTATAAAAATATTTTCAAAAATATTTTTAATATTATCATATTTTTTTTAAAATTTATTCTTACCCAGGCTTGATGTTTTTTTTTCAAAATAGGTTAAAATGCATCTTCTTGTCATTATATGAATGGGGTTCTTTTTGAACATTTTACAACCGTCAGAATGGAATGTGTTTAACAGTATGTATGAGATTATACTGTATCCTAACAACTAATTTATTTTATTATTCCTTGAAAAGTTTCCATGATTGTTTTCAGATTTTTTTTAAAATTATATAGATTCTTTACTTTATAAAAGTTATTTTCAAAGAGAAATGGAAATTTTACTCAAAAATATTTTTAATAGATTTTTATTTTTTTCTACTCATCAATGAAAAATACCCTTATATTACTTATAATAAGAAAGGGATATATTATAATGATACCAAAAATATTGGATATTTTATAATCAGTTTGATTAGGGATTTACTATTTTGATATCTTTTTCATATTATTCTGGATGGTTTATGATTATTTATATTGATTGAGAAATTATTAACTTTTACTATGCTAGTTTTTTTAAGTTTGAATGTTTACATTGATTATGTTTACCCCATTTCATATGAGTAATTAATTAGGCATAGTAAGTTATGGGAGGGTCCCACTATTTCCCTTTGATGCTTCGGTAGGTTTCATGATACAAACTATCTTGGGCATTTGGATGAGGCCTGACCCATTTATATAAAACGACTTAATACAAGGACTTGATAGAAAGATTATTATATCCAACATTATGAATTCCCTCATTAAGATATTAGTTATTTATTTTTATGTGATTATTCAATTATTTATAATATCCTAGGATAAGCTTCAAGATCATGTGTTTGTTTATATAGAATTAACTGATCATCATTTATTCCTATATTATTATTTTTTATGATAATGTTATTTATTAAATGGAATGTGTTTTAAGTTATTTACCTGGCTTACTAGTTATCCCTTATGTATTCATGATAGTTTTTGTTGTACACATACAATTACTGAACATCTTAGATCACCCATTTCTTATGTTTCCTTTCCCTAGGATATCAATAAGGGTATTATGACTAATATTTAGGGATATGATTAAGGGAATAATAGTGTTTTTAAGGAAAATACTTTGCTATATTTTATGTTTTTAAATGTAATGTGAAATTCAAGTATGTATCTAGTTTTCCAATACTACTAAACTATTTGGTACTTTGGAATGAAATCACTTGTATCAAGTACCCAAATAATAATTTAACCACCGACTCGAGGAAACTAAGGTATAGATCATTACATATTAAAATATTCTTAAACATATATCCATTGGTTTAGATAACATCTATTTTATTGCACAACAATGATGTTTGAGCATTAGGTTCTTGATGATCATAAGTAGATGATAATTATTCTCTTGAAATTATTACTTGGTAATCTTCAATAAGGATGGCTATGTAACACTCTGAGATTTTATGAAATATTTTTTCAAATATTTTAATTTCTTTGATATATTGCGTTATACCAACACCAAATTTTATCAAAACACAAAATACTACTAAAATACAATTATTTAATATGATAGTAATCTCTTATCCATTGGAATGGTAGGAGTGAATATGATTACCTAAATTATTAAAATATATGGTTTACACATGTATATAAAATAAGTTATTTTGTGGCCAATTAATTATAAATAAAAATAAGAACTATTGAAAGTAAAGTAAATCTTTTTCTAAAAAACTATTTTCATGAACACAAATGAGTTTTAATCAATAAATTAAAGAATTCAATTTTGGGTAATTATTTTATTGAAATTTATTTATAATATATATTCAATTAAATTTTTAACATTTATATTATGTGTTTTCTTGAAAATATATAAAAATAAATACAATTTTACTTTAAAATCTATATTTTTCTAAATTTTTTTTTTCACTTTTTCCGCACTTATATTGAAATTAAATTTCCACACATTTAGAAAATTTAATTGGAAAAACAATTTTTTTTAAAATCATCATGACATAAATATATTAGGGTGAATGTTTTTTAATTTTCGAAAAAATATAGATTTTTTGATAAATAGTGAAAAACATTTGTTTTTTATTAAGAACAATCATTTCTTTTAAAGTATTTAAAAACATCAAAACTATTTTAAGTTGTTTTTAAAAGTAATATTAGTTAAATTATATATCTATTAATATAATTTAGTCTATTTCAATAATTTTCTTATTTTATTTTGATATAAAAACTTTTTATACATGGTGAACTTTTCCCTGTGAAAGACCTCTTTTTTGTCATGTCTATGAGATTAATTTTAAATTAAAATTTCCAATTTATGTGAATGGAATTTTAAAAAAAATTCCATATTTGGAATAAGAATAATTTATATTATCTAATATGTTTAACATAATTTTTTACCATTATGAATAGTATAAGCAATAAAAATTAATTACCACGACTACAGTGAAATTGGGTTTACCAGTGGTTAAAAAAGGAAAATGGGTAAAATGACCTATAAACTTGTAAAAAATCATTTTCTTGATTTATTTCAACCTTATCTATACTAGTTTTGATAATATTCCATTTTGTATCCCTTTGGAATCTTAAAAAAATAGTGACCTAGACTTGACATACATCGTTATTACGTCATTTTAGAAGAATAATCAGTACAATACAAAATTACATTCCCAAGGACTATAATATTTTAGTGTGTTTGGAAACATGGAGCATGGTATTCTATCTTGTTGAATTATCTTCAATGTTTCCCACAAAGATATTACCCTTTAGTACTCCTACTCAAAACCTTTCTTCATAACATGGGGAAAGGAAACATAATAAATGGGTGATCTCAGATTCTCTATAAGGGTAAACAAGGGAGATATGTAAGAATAATCATGAGAATAGGGGTATGAGAACAATGTCATATCATTAGAAGTTCATAACCTGTATATCAGTGATTTTAAACCTAAATCATGTAGTAAATATTGGTAGTTCAAAATATATGAATCAAAATGAAATCAAGAGTATAATCCCTGAAAGCATAAAATAGGAATAAGATATTTAATTTTTGGTAGAAACATAGGCAAATAAAATCATTCCCTCTCTGTCATGGAATAATTCCAAAACTTATCAGTATACTTCATGGGGGCTACACCAACTAGGTGGGACACACCACCATCCCCTGTCGCACCCCTTTCCTTATAGTTGAATGGGTTTAATCCCCAAACCATCTTAGTAGTAAAGGTTCACTGCTAAGACTATCTTAATATTAAAGGTTCACTCCCAAGACCATATTAGTAGTTAAGGTTCACTCCCAAGACCATATTAGCGTACAAAGTCCTTTTTTTGCACCAAGTTCACTCCCCGTTCCAACCATGTCTATCTCATGATATATAAATCGTTAACCAATTCATTGGAGGGAGATATAGGTCCTAACAACCACCTAATTAAATCATACATATGTGTTCCACAAGATCGTAAACAACATTATCATAACCCATGAAATAAAAACGATATCATAAACAAGTCATAATATTATAAACTTTGGAAAAGAGATATGTTTCATAATCATTTGATTACCGAATTTCCCATGAAAAGAATTGGGTTTCATAATCACATAACCCATGAAAGAAAAATGGGTTTCATAAATATATATACCATGAAAGTGAAATGGGTTTTCATAAAAATCATGCCATCAAAACAAAAACAATTCAGAGAAAGAATATAAATGGAACACTTGGACTATATCCTCAGTAAGGGATGAGAAACACCACTGGATGTAATTTTATATTGAAAATAATTTTGAGATATTTTTTAAAAAAATTGAGTAAAATATCCTTTCTTCTTTGAAAAATTATTTTTAATACACAAAAACTTTTTAAAACAAATTTATTTGAAAATAAAATTAAATATTTATAAAGGAATATTAAAAACATTTCAAAATTCATTTCCATTGAAAAATTATAAAGGAATATTGAAAAAGTTTTGAAAAACTTTTTCCTTTAAAACTTGTAAAGGATGTTTGAAAAATTTTTGAATTTTTTTTTCATAAAAACTTATAAAGGAATATTGAAAGCATTTTGAAATCCTTTTTATGTGAAAACTTATAAAGTAAGCTTCAAATAATTTTGACAAACTTTTCCCACAAAATTTTATGAAGTAATGTTGAATTTTTTGTGAATTTTTTTTCTTTCAAAAGTATAAAGGAAGATTGAATTTTTTTTTGGAAATCATTTTCCCCTGAAAACTTATAAAGAAATATTAAAACTCATATAAAACACTTTTTAATCATAAAACATTTTTGAATTCCATTTTCTTTGAAAATAGGCTTGAAAACATGAAAAATAATATTTTAAATCATTGAAATCATTTTCTTTGAAAATAATGTAAAATATCATTCAAAAAAATAAAAAAAATTAATAGGAAAAATGGTTTTTGAATAAAACAAATTTCTAATTAAAGAGAGAAATATAGTCATATTTTCTTAAATCAAATTTCTTAATTATCTTAAGTACCGAAGAGTGAAAAAATTGTACCATTACTTTATTATGTCATGAATAAATTTTTGAGGAGAAAATTAATTAAAATTAATGAGTTATGGATCATAATATTTCATCCATAGAATCATAATAATAAATAATAACGATAAATGGTTAGATTTTAGTAATAAGATCTTACCACATTAGAAACATTGAATCTTAATCGCCATGAAATAATAACATTACATGATAATTAAAATATCATGAAAGTAATTATATTCCTGATATAACATGTCATGTGGAATTATACACACCTCATAAAATAATATAGGAGCATAAGAAGACATGTGTCTCGAAGAATAAAAATTGAGACAAAATTACCTTACCAATTTAGTAACATTTGATTCGTAAAACCCCAGTAAATAGATATCATCAAATTGATATGTAAATACCGATAATTTAAAGATATTTATCATATAGTACATTCTTGGGTAGTATATAAACTTCCTAAAAAAATTTAGTTAGGAAGAATCTATAAGTATTTCCAAAATAAAAGTGAGACTAGTAGGCCCCTTATTACTTAAATAGATTTTTAATCATGAGATTCATGAAAGAATAAAATCAATTTAAACCTTTAATATCATGAAATAAATTAAATTCATGATATATCATGAAATAAAAAACTATATACACCACATAATAATAATATTTGTAAAATATATCATGTATATCATTGAAATAAAAGTGAGACAAAAAAACCCTTACCTTATGTCTTGACTTTCTTTGTAGAATTTGAAACCCCCTCTTCATTATGTAACTACTTTTAGTTTTCACCAAAGGGATTCCATGGTTGTATTGATACCTAAAAGGAGGATTCTAGGATAACATGATGGAATTGGGGAGAATATTTGGATAGGTGTTTCTAAGCCAAAGGGCTTGAAAGGTGTGAATAAGTGAGGGAGTTAATGCCCTTTTATATGTGGATAGAGAAGAAACACTTAGATTTTTTGAAAAGAATTGTGTACTCCTCAATTTTTTACCTACCTATAGGATTTCAAAAACATAGAATTTGTGCCATGAAGGGTTGAGGTCAAAATATATGAATACAAAAGGTATTGGATAATAGTAGGGCCATTTTTATACCTTAAGTTTAATGTATAACCACTAAGTAATATTTTTACCTTAATTGTTGTAATTAATTTTAATCATATTCACTAATAATTTTTTGTAAAAAAGGTGAACATATTATAAAATATAAAGTATAAATTATTATTATTACAGCTATTAAATCCATTTTCCAAATTATAATCATATAATTTATCAATATTTATTTAAAATTAATCATGTAGACGTGTCACGAAAGTGGGTTTTTAAAGAGAAAATGTTTAAAAGTTTGAAATGTTTTTATGTCCAATTTCAATGTAATATTGGTTCCAACGACCTAAATTGGATTAATTTATGTATAATTGATCATATTATAATTTAAAACCAAAAATAAAATATAATTTAACTCTATAAATGAATTATAAAAAACACAGTTTTCAATTAAAATTCAGTAATTTTCACTATTCATTCAAAAATGAAACTTCTTAGAAAAATTCTAAAACTCAAACGTAAGATAATTATTATGTAAATATTTTAAAAATAATTATTATATTATAAAATATAATTTATAAATGTTTCAAAAATTATATTTAATATATATTTTCCATTAAAAGATGATAACATTACCTGTTAGAAAAATATATATCTTTATACGTAAAATTGGTTTTATTAATATCTCTTGTCAAGAAAACACATAAGATGATTGTTAAAAAGTTTACTGAATTTAATATATAGATATATATTTAATTAAAATATTTCTTTAAAATTGTTTTAATTAATTTATTATGGTAAAACATGTTTGATTGCAAAAATATGGGTTTCCAGAAAAATATTTCCTTTATTTTCAAAAGGGTTTTATATTTATTTCAAATTAATTTTTCACAAAATTAATATTCCTATATACATGTGTAAACCATATTTTAATAATTTAATTATTCTTACTCTTAACCACCATTCCAATGGCTAGGTGATAACTATAATAATATTTTAATATAATATTCACAGAATAATGTAGATTTGTAAAACTAGGTATTTTGTGTAAAGTAAGTTATCAAATGAATTCAACATTATGTGTAAGAAAATCCAAAAAACGTTTTTATATACCACAAGATAATATGTGTATTGTGTGTAGAAAAAAAAATAACTTTTTGTCGCAAAAAATTCAAACCAAACATAGTTCTTTGATATTACATGGCTATATTCACTGTTGCGTGAGATACAAAATATAAAAATGATTAAATTAATTCAAAAATTAAATAAAATATATTATTCCATTACATTATATCCCACTTAAAATTAATTTCACCCTCTAAATTAATTTGGTTTATGCATGGTTTAATACTTGAAAGTTCATTTCATAAAATCCCGCTTCTCAAAAATGAATACTAAAACTCTCTTTAAAAAGAGAATGTTGGAAACAAAATGGTTACCCAAAGTAACTTCTAACTAGGTTTACACATAATATAACATAGGAATAAAGTGAGAACATGGTCATGGAAGAGAAATATAACTATCATGTTCTAATAGGGAGTGATAGAGAACATTGATCAGCAAAAGTTGGTGATCCTGATAAAGTTAACGACCCCAAAACCATAATTTTATTATGATCTAATGGACCATTTAATCCATCATAAATGAATGTACTAGGATAATATTTTTCCAAGAATAAATTTCTAAGAGTTTAATAATTATCACAAGGATATATACTTGCATTATTTAACTTCATTTCATATGAACAACCACAACCTTTGGTTGTGTTGTGACTAATTTCCACACTATCTATTACTCTAAAAATAAAAGGTGAATTTTTTATGCCTGAAGCACCAATGGATCGTAAGATCCATATGTATAAAGATATTTCATCCCATTTTTCTTTGTTTATCATCACATAAAAATACTTTAGTATAGGTTATAAAATATGCATACATCCTCATATAGAGAGATAATAATTTAATATCTAAAACCTCATAAGATGTTTAAATTAAATAATTCCATAAATGTTCAACCTTATAACCCTTCTAAAAGATTAAAATCCTAAAAATTAAAAATAAGTTCACTAAATCATCCACCATATATCATAAGGAATCTCTTGGTTGTCACATTCCAAACATGTGAATACCATTATCAAGTATTCTCTTGAAACATGGTAATAAACTGAATTAACAAACATCATTACTAAAAACATGTCTGATTTATTATTGCAAAGATAATTGGATATATTCATTAAATTCCATAATCTCCATCCATGATAACACAAACCACTTTTTCAAAAAATTCATTATTAGTTATAAGGTCATAAATACCATCCAATATACTTTTTCCATATCATCATATATTTACCCATACTAAATATTATATTATCATACTCAGGAACACATTAAGGATTACCTTCCCTTAATAAAGATATCACTTTTCCATTAAATCACTTTTATATATTTTCCACACCATTAAACATATCCTTTTTAATCATTAATGAAAAAATTATACAGAAAATTATTATATATTTCATAATTCATATACCATAATCTTTGAATTCCAAAACATATACACTTAAATCATCTAACTTTATTCTGAAACCATTACTCACACATCTTCATATAATTCCTTAATACCCCATTCATAGAATATAAAATATGAATAATGTCTAAAGGTTCCTCACCCTTAATCTAATTATGGTTCTTATGTTTAATGTAAAGAATACTATTAGAACATCTCATACCTTCCACATGTCATTTGTGGTCTTTTTATCCTCAGTAGTATAACCAATAGTCATACCACCTTACTCATTTTATTCATTATATTACCAATTATGAAATCTATTTTTATAATTCTCATACTTTACACAACTAAAGTATTTCGAGTTCCTTCTTATTCTCACTATTATCTATGTTCGTAAAGCATAGTGTGAGTGAGAATTATCATAGAAGAAAAAAAAATAATGATGAAAAATTACTTATAGGTTGCCTAAATCCTAAAACATACTTTGAAATATATGAAACCTTCAGCTTATCCGTAGATAAATACCTAGAAATATCCATAGAAACATTCATATGGATCTCCCTAAAGTTATCACATCCTAGTTTCCAAATGTTAAATAAACCTTTTCTTTAATACCAATTACAGTGTTCTTGGTTGGATAAACATACTTTAATATTAAATCATTATAGATGAATATTCACCACATTAAAAAATTAAAATCATGAGGACTATAATTGTTAATTCTCTTTGGAAACATAGAGCAACATTTTCTAACTTGGTTAAAGATATTCAATGATTCCGACAAATATCTTCTCCTCTATTACTCCTATAAATAAACTTTCTTCATAACCTGGGGAAAGAAAACATAAGAAAGGGTGAGCTCAAATGTTTAGTAAGGGTAACCAAGAGAGATATATAATCCTAATCTTGACCATAAGGGTATGTGAACAAGATCATATCATTATAAGTTAATACCCAACATATCAAATATTATAAACATGAATTATGTAATAAATTTTGGAAGTTTATAAGACGTGAATCATAAGTAAATTAATATAATAATCCATGAAATAATAACATTAGATTAATTCATGGAATTTTTGATAAACATAGTATAATATAAAACATTTACTCTAAGTCAAGGCTCATTAAGAAAACATATCAGGGAACTTCATGGGGGATAAACCTTCTGAGAGGGAGAGACCACCATCCCCAGTCATAGTACTTTCCATATAGGGGAATGATTTCACTCCCCAAACTATTTTAGTAGTCAAATTTCATTCCCAATACCATCTTAGTAGTCGAGGTTCACTCCCATCATAGTAATCAAGGTTCACTCCCAAGACCATTTTAATAGAAAAATAATTTTATTTAACTGAGCTCACTCCCTATTTGAGTAATGTCTATCTTATGAGATATAATTATTTACCCAATGAATTGGATGGAGATATAGGTCTCACCCATCACATAATGAAATCAAATATACTTGTGTAGAAAGATCATAAACAATCATATCATAACCCATGAAATGAAAAGGGTATCATAAAAATGTTTTCATATCATAAACTGTGAAAAAAAGATTGGTTTCATAATCATTTCTTCATAGGATAAACCATAAAAGATGAAGGTTTCATAATAATATAACCCATGAAAGAGAAAAAAGTTTCTTAAATGTATAACCCATAAAAGCGAAGAAGATTTTAACAATCATCACACTATTAAAATATAAGCCATTCATAGAAAGAATATGAATGGAAGTGGTGAATAATATCCCAAGTAAGGAATGATTAACACTAAAAGATCTCATCTTAGATGGAAAATAATTTTAAGATATCTTTTAAAACCCTTTATTGAGGAAAATATAATTTCTTCTTTAAGGAATGTTTTTTAAAACATAAAACATTTTAAAACCCATTTTATTTTAAAATAAATATGATAATTTATATAGGAAGATTCAAAAAAAGTTATAAAACTTTTTCATTGAAAAAATATAAAAGAATCTTGAAAAACGTTTTTCTTCAAAACTTATAAAGGAATCTTGAAAAAAATTTAAAAACCATTTTCCTTGAAATCTATTAAAGGAAGCATGACTTTTTTTTAAATCATATTTCCTTGAAAAATTATTAAGAAAGATTGAAAACATTTTGAAAAATTATTTCCTTGAAAAAATATAAAGTAATGTTTAAAAATTTTTGAAAAAATGTTTCCTTTAAAACATATAAAGGAATATTAAAAAAAATTGGAAATATTTTTCCTTAATAACTCATAAAGGAAGCTAGAATACCATTTAAAACACATTTTAGTCCAAAAACATTTTTGAAAACCATTTCATGAAAAATAGACTTGAAAACATATAAAAGAATATTTGAAATCATTGCAATCATTTTCTTTGAAAATAATCTTAAAATATCATTTTAAAAAAATTGAGAACATTTTTAGGAAACATTGTTTTTTTGTAAAACTGATTTCTGACTGAATAAATAATTAATGTCAAAAATTTTTAAATTATTTTTCTTAATTAACTTATGTACCAAAGAGTAAAAAATGGTAACATTACTTGAATATATCATGAATAATCATAAGAAAATAAAATTAATAATAATACTTGAGAGAAGAATTATAATATTTCATCAATAGAAGCCTAATAATAAACAATCCCGACAGGATTGTAGCAGTAAACTCTTACCACCTTGGCAACTTTGAATCCACATGCCCATAAAATAGTATCATTACATAAATATTAAAATATCATTAATAGAATTAAATTAATGATATAACTTATCAAATATAAATATATTCTCCTCATAATAGAATATAGGTGTATAAAAAAACATTTTTCTCAAAAAAGGAAAATTGTGACCAATTTACCTTACCAATTTGGTAACTATTGAACCATGAAACCCCATAAAATTGAGATCATAAAATGTATATGTAAATAACCAAAAATTTAAGGATAATTTTCAAATATTAAATTCATTTTTAGTATATATACCACACAAAATAAAAAAAGTGGTGAATAATTAATAAGTATCCTAGAAAAAAAGTGTGACTATAAATCCCCATACTACATGATTAAATTTTTAATCATGATATCCATGAAATAGTAACATCAATTAAAACTTTTAATATCATTAAATAAATTAAATTCAAGATATAACAAGTAATAAAGTATTATATGTAAAAAATAGGAATATGTGGTGAATATAGAATGTATCTCACAGAAATCAAAGTGTGACAAGAAAACCCTTACCTTAAGTCTTAAATTTCTTTGTACATGTTTAAACCTCATCTTCTTTGGGTAACTCTTTTTGGTTTTCACCAAATAGATTCCTAAATTTGATTTATTATCAATGATAAGATTATTGTATGAAGGAAGTGAAGTTAGGAGGATATTTGGATCAATTTTGGCTGATCTAAAGTCCTTGAGAGGTGTGAATAACTGAGGGGGGTGAGTACACTTTTATAAGTGGAGGGAGAGGACACACTTGGCATTTTTGAAACTAATTGTGTGATCCCCATATTTTTACCTACCAAGAGACTTCCATAACACACAAAATTATTGAAATTAAGGGGTGCGGTCCATATATTAAAATAGAATGGGTGTTGGACAAGTGTAGGGTTATTTTATAACATTAGTTTAAAGTTTAACCACTAAGTAATCTTGTTTTTACCTCAATCATTGTAATTAATTTTAATCACATTCAATAATATTTTGGGTAAAAAATCTAATTTGATCATATTAGAAATTAGAAATTATTATTATTCCTAATACAGACTCTATTTTTATAAATTATTATAATATAAGTGGTAGAAATTATTTTAAAATTTATCCTGTTCACATTTTGTGAAAGTGGGTTTTTAATGAGAAAATATTTAAAATCTTGAAATATTTTTATATCCAATTTCAATTTTAAATTGTTTCTAGTGAACTAAATTTGATTAATTTATTTATAATTTATCTAATTATACTTTAAAACCAAATTAAAATATAATTTAACTATATAAATAAATTATATGAAAAATAAGTTTCAATTAAAATTCAAAATTTTTCACTATTAATACAAAAATAAAACTTCTCTGAAAAATAAAAAAACTTCACTATAATAAAATTTTTATGTTCAATTATAAAAAATGATGTTTATTTTATCAAATATAATTTATAAAAGTCTTAAAAAATATATTTAAAATAGGTATTCCATTAAAATTTGGTAAAATAAATTTTTAAAAACTATATATCTTTTTGGTGTAAAATTTATTTTATTCTTATCTCTTGTATGGAAAACACATCATATGAATGTTAAATATTTTATTTAATATAATATATATATTTAATTAAAATTATTTATAAAAAGTGGTTTAATCAATTTATTATGTAAAATACCTTTAATTTCAAAAATATGATTTTCTAGTAAATGATTTCTTATATTTTCAAATGGGTTTTTATTTTAATTTCTAGTTAATTGGTCACCAAATAATTCTTATTATATACATGTGTAAACCATATTTTCATAATTTAATTGTTTTTTTTCATAAAAACCATTCCAATAGAGAGATGAAAAATATATTAATATTTTAATAACAATTTTAATAGTATATTATAGATTTTTAAAACTAGATATTTCCTGTAAAAGAGGTTATCAAATGAACTCGACGTTGTGTGTAATACAATCCAAACATAGTGTTTCATATACCACAAGCTAATAAAATTTTTGTGTGTAACACAATATTAACTTGATGTTGCATGAAATGAAAGCCAAACTTAGTGCTTTCATATAATACAATCTATATTTAGTGTAGCATGAAATGAATAATATCCAAAAGATTAAATTAATTTGAAAAAAACATATTTCCCAAAATCATAGGGTGTTACAAAAAATGTGGGCACACCATTTTATTTTCCAAAATTATAGGTGTTCCACTCAAATAATTTATACAAATCCAACCTTATATTCTACTCTTCACACTTCCAAAACCATTTGGTTAATACAAGCCCTAATAAAATTTATTATTTAATTATATACCCACATCATATAGGAATTTTTGAGATTATAATTCTAATATATTAAGTATTTACGTTAAACCTGAAGAGGTTGTTCGTTGAAGAGGTAAAGATTTTAACTATACATTTTTGTTTCACTTCTTCTCCTAACTCTTATAAATCTTATTCAACTATGATAATATAATAACAATATTATATACCATAAAATGAAATGTTATTTTTTAAATTTAAAATCCTATATAAATTTCTTATTACATCAAATGGGAAATAGAATTGTCAATCATGTGTATGGGGGACTACAATCTCGTGAACCGATGTTATTTGTTTTCTAAAACCACCTGTCATGACTAGATATAATGATGTAGTTAATTTTTATATATGATATTTATGATATTATTATAACTATGAAATTATAATACCATATCTACCTTCCTATATCTCAACCTATTATAAAATAATAACGTCACTCATGTGTCTGACAGACTAACTCTTTACAAACTGATGTGATGTGTTTTTAATTTTTGTTTTATATAGATGTTAATAAGAATAGGATAAGTGAATATATATGATATTTTTGACATAATTATACTTCTATAATTGTTTAATTAAATAAACCTTAATAATTTATATTATTTGGGGGATATGACAACGTCGTTCGTGTATACGGAGGACCATCACCTGATAAAGTAATATGATTCATTTTTCACCAATGCTTTGAATATAAGGTAATTATGGTGAATTTAGTAAATATATGAGATATATATGATCTAAAAATTATTTTTAATGTTAATATATTAATTAAATTTCTTTCATTTCATCCGTCAAGAAAACAGAAACAACGTTCATGCGTACGTATGGTCTACCGTCTCCATGAAAGTTGTATTGCATTTTCTATGTTAAAATTTTATAGATTACTCTAAATACATATATACTGAATATATATGATATTTATATCATGGTTAAAATGTTCAAAATTTTGTAATAATTATCAATTTAAGAGAATCAAAAGTAAAAAATTAAAACATACCTGAAAAACAAAGTAGTTATTACCTATAATGTGATTTTACAAGGAATTATTATTAAACAAGAAATAAAATGTCATAATTAATTCATATATGGTATTATATATATTTTTATGTATATTTTATAGATTTATAATAAACTTATACTTATTATACATGAGTTTTTAATGTTTATTAAGGAAGTGAATACTTAAGGTAAGAGATTAATAACCTCGCTTTTATTTCCATGTGACTTATGTCAAACTCACCACTCATTTATTTTGTGTGGAACTTATACTGACCCATTGACATGTTATATCTTTAATATCATTATTTTTATTATTTAATATTTCATTTTATGTTATCCTTTAATATTTATTATTATTCAAATGTTTCCAAATTGTTAAGGGATTTTTGTTTGAATTTCTTTTCTTTGAGACATATGTTACATTATAAAGCTATATTATTTTATGAAGTGTATATATAATACCAATTTAACCTTTAATACCAAGAATTTATTTACTATTGTGATATTTTAATTTTTATTTAATGTAATTATTTCAAGGGGATTACGATTCATTGTTATCAAAGAGATATTTTTTTTGTATGATACAATATCATCTTTTATCGGAATTGTTTATCTTTAAGATTCCAACGATGAAATATTATAATCCATATATAAGGAAACTCATGAATTTTTT
Source organism: Viscum album (assembly GCA_963277665.1). Classification (NCBI taxonomy): domain Eukaryota; kingdom Viridiplantae; phylum Streptophyta; class Magnoliopsida; order Santalales; family Viscaceae; genus Viscum; species Viscum album. Next base: position 1,265,634,391 of record OY728143.1, on the reverse strand, counting down.
TATACTATGGTTATGTCATTAAGATAAAAGTTTCCCCTCATTTTCCTCTTTTTTATGTAATAAATATTTCAAAATAATATTTTTATGAAAAATAAAAATTATTTCTCTCTTTGGTGGAAATTACGTTTTCTTCCATATACATGTTCTCTAAAAATGTCTTACAAATATATTAATATTAATTTTGTATTTTTTAAAGTCATTGATAACCTTGTTTTACTTTTAATAAATGTTTTAAAAGGAATATTCATGTAATTTTCAAAACAAGGATTGTTCGGGTTTTATAGAAAATGTGAAAGGAATATTTGTTTTAACATGTATGGTATTTTATTCTATCATGAAAAACTCATTATTTTAATGATTACTTTATAATTTTACAAAATTATTTTCAAATAAAAGGTTTTGAATTTTTTTTTATGTTTTAAAATGTTTTTTTAAAATTGGAATAGATGTTTTCCTGAGGAAATGATTTAAATATTTTTAAAGAATCCTTTATAAGTTTAAAAGGTTATTTTAAAAGAAAATTACTTTGAAAATTTTATATGTTTTAAAATGTTTTATTCAATGTGTAATGATTATTTTTCTAAAGAAATATTCCAAGTGGTCTTTAAAAATCATTTTCTATATAAGATAACATCCTTTAATGTTACTTATTCTTTATTGAAGATAAGTTTGAATGATTCCATAAATTTTATTTATTTGGATGGTTAATTTTTATGTGGATGAAATTTTTATGAAACCCATTTATTTTTCATGAGTTATTCTAGGGTGAATCGATGAAACCTTTATGAAACCTATTTTATTTACACTTACTATGATTTGATGATATGATGAATGTTTTATGATATTGTGAGACACAGAAATATAATTTTCCTTTTGAGATGGGTGTGACATATATCTCCCTCCAATTAATTATGTAAATATTTATACATCATGATATAAAAATAGAAAATAAGTTATTGGGCCTAATCCACTATGGGAAATATGTGAGTCCTGATCCATTATGAAAAACAGGTCCATCCTGATCCATAATGGTAAATAGGTGATAATTCGTGATCCACTATTTTGATGGTAGTGTTAGTTAACAATGAAATATGACTTTTTTTATATTTATGATGGTTTCAAAATTTTATGACATGATATTATGGTTTGTGATTGTTTATAATGATTTCTCACACTTATGGGCTATGTTATATGAAATGATAAATTTTTATTCCATGACTAATTTTTATGATCTATGAAAGGATGGTTATGAACAAAATAAGTGATGTTTATGATAAAATACCAGTATACTTATCTTATAATTTAATAAGATCATATATTTATATATCCTATGTTTACCCTTATTGAGTATATGATCTCACCCTTTCTTATGTTTCCATCCCCATGTTATGAAGAAAGTTATATGTAAGGTATGCCTAAGAGGAGTACTATGTGAGGAGATATTTTTGGGAGATGTTAAATATATTTTATTAAATAATAATATTGTGTTTCTAGTATCCAAATACACTAAAATACTATATTAATTGGGTACATCTTTATGAAAAGTATTGAATATTCATCTAAAAAGTTGTGATATTGTTGTATGAAAATATGTGCTCCTTATAAATGGTATCATAGGAAAGGTTTAGTTAACCTTTGGAAACTAATATGAGTAAACTTTAGTGAGATCCTTAGGGATATTTTTGGGATATGTCCAAATATACATTTTAGGATAATTATAAGTATCAGAAAGTATCCTAGAATATTAGTGAATGATAGATCAAGTGGTTTTCTAGTTTTGCACCCCTATCTGTATTCTATTATTATATGTAGCTCTTGCACAAATTTACCTAAGGGAAACAAATATGAAAAAGGAAGATTGGGAATGACCCGAGAATTACCTGGTACCTAAAAATAGGCCTTATTGTGCACCTAGTTTGACACTCATGGGGAATATATTTTGATAATTCAAAAATTCTATTTCAAACGTCATTAATGATTTGAATAATGACTATGAATAACCTATAACAATACTAATTTGTCATAAATTAAAAATAAGGTGTCATTATTTATTTATACAATATATTATTTTTTAGGATTATGAGATTTTTACACTATGATTGTAGTTTCTCACACTATAATTTTTTGTTTTAGTCAATGGTTGGAACCAGAAGGAACCAGGTTACCATTGAATGTGATAGAAAATGTGTTGATTTGAAAACAAATGGAATGATCATAAGAGAGAACGATATTGTGATTATTACTAACCAGTTATAAAGATATATGATTAATAATATGTACCTTAACTAACTCTTGGAATCACCAAATAAAATAAGGATATAGTTTTTTGAGTGTTTAGGTGGTGGAAACATGATGGAAAGAAGATTTAGTTTCGTATCTTTATAGAATCTGGGAATAATCACTCAAAGTAATGTCTTAAAGAAACAAGAAGCTGTTTTATGTGTTGAGGAGAAGGACATAGAGTAAGTGAGTTATATGAAAAAATGAATGGTTATGTTAAAGAAATGAATGTGATTAAAGGTTTCAAAAAGTCATCATCAGTGGTTTAATGTTATAAATGTGGAAAGTATGATCATTACACAAATCAATTTTTTAGGTGGAATGCACATGAAGAAGATCAGAAAGGTGGTATAAGTAACAGTTTCATTGTTTATGATTAATATATTACAAATGAAATATAAATGAAGAATGAATTAAGGAATGGTATGATAAATCCTAAATATTAATAATAATGATTGAATTGTTTATGTATTTTAATTCAATAATTATAAAATATATAAGGAATTTTCTGTATAAGGTTTGAACTAAGGATGCAAAACAATATTTTGAATATAGGAATAAAAATATTCATTTCTTAAAGGGATTAAGTGTAAATTTATTGAATAAAAACCAAAGGGTGAGATTGTTATTATAAAATAAACTGAAATAAATTAAGTATATATTTTCATGAAAATTATTCAACTTTATGAAAAGTATCTTAAAATAAAATTTCATACATCTACCTTAATTTTTTACGAATTAATGGTCTTTTCACTTATAACAGATTTATGGATTTGTGGTTATTGACGTTCCCCTAACCATGTTCTCAATCACTCTAGATCAGTATTTGGGTGATAGTTTTATATTATATAACCATGTTTTAACATCGCACTAGTTTTATCTTATATTGAAATAATGTTATGTGTTATTATATGTGACCTTATCACATCCATTTCTCTCTTTTTAAGAGTATTTTTTATTAACCTTTTTATGATGTGGACTTCCACAATGGGATTTTCAAATGTTAAACCCTTATTTACTGAGCACAAGTATAAATTATGAAGATAAAATTCACTTTAATGGGGTAAAATATAATACCCAATATTTTAATAAATATTTATTTTTCAAAAAAAAAATTAATTTCTTTGATATTTTCTACTATACACAATAGTGAGTTTTAAAAAAAAATGGCATATTATTAAAATATTATTATTTAATATGGTAGTTATCACATACCTCTAGAATGGTGGGTAAAAATAGGATTAACTAAATTATTAAAATATATGGTTTAATCCGGTATATAAAATTAATTCTATTAGGAGAAATTATTTATAAAAGAAAATGAAAACTATTTGGAAATAAAGAAAATCTGTTTCTGCAAAACTATTTTCATGCACACAAAAGCGTTTTACCTCAATAAAATAAAAAAAATAACTTTTTTTCAATTGTTTTCATTAAATATATATATATATATATTCAATTAAATATTTAACATTCATATTATGTGTTTTCTAGACAATATATAAGAATAAATCAAATTTTACAGTAAAAAAATCTATTTTTCTAAAAAGTTGTTTTATCGCCTTTTGAGAACTTATTTTAAAATTAAAATTTTCCACTATTATGTAATTTATTTGTAAAAATAAACTTTATTTTTTAAAATTAGAATTTAAAAATTATGTTGGATTGAATTTTGGATAATTTTCTAAAAAGATAAAGTTTCTGATGAATAGTGAAAATACTAGTTTTTATTAAGAATTTTCATTTTCTTAAAAGCATTTAAAAATTTAAAAATTATTTTAATATGGTTTTAAAATTAATATTTATTAAAAAATATATCTATGAATCCAATTTATGTCAGTTTTATCAATTTTATACTAAATTTTGATATAAAAACTTTTTAAACTTTTTAAACTTTTATCTTTCGAAAATCGCTTTTTCATCGTGTTTTCCAGATTCATATTTAATTTTTTTAGTTTATATGTATATATTTTTTAAAATACATTCCATATTTTTAATAAGGGTAATTTATATTATCTAATATGGTTAGATTAATTTTTTCTATTATGAATATTAGAAGAAATAAAATTTAATTACCGCAGTTAAGGTGAAAATGGGTTCACCGAGTGTTAAACTAAAATGATAAGGGGTAAAATGACATATAAACATGTAAAAAACACATTGGATAGAAATATTTATACCTTATATATTTTATTTTCTGTAATTTCAAAATTTGGATCATTTTTTATGTGAAAAACATGGGTACACAATTTTATTTTCAAAAATTACAGGTGTGCCACTCACGCCACTTATAAAAGGCCACCCCCTCTCCTCTCCTCTTCACACTCCCAAAATAAATTTCTTGAAAAAATAAAAAAAATGACTTAATTAATTATCACCCCACATCCATGAGTCCTTGTTGAGCTAATAAATAATAACTAGTAAGTCATTAGATTAAACCTAAAGTTTTTTTCCGAAGAAGTGGTAATGTTTATAACTATGATTTTTTTGTTTTACTTCTTCTTGTAACTCCTTAAATATTCGTAAAATATGACAATATAATAACACCAGTATCTAACATACATTTATATGTTATTATACTAATTTAATAACCAATATACATATCCTCTTCCATCAAATAGGAAACAAAACCGTTGATTGTCTGTATGGAGGACTATTACCTCAGGAACCATTGTTATTTTTTCCATCAATAATTATCATGGATGGATATAATGATGTATTTATTGTTTATATATTATATTTACGATAATATTACAACTATATAATTATAACACCACATATACCTTGTTACCTCATAACCCTTTCGAAAATAATAATGCAGCTCGTGTGTACGACGAACTACCTCCTCGGGAACCGATGTGATGGGTTTTTCATTTCTATTTCAATTTGATGTTAATAAGGATATATTAAATGAATATATTATATTTTTAACATAATTAGAATTATTTTATTTTTATAACACATATACCTTCTAACTTTCCATTCCATGGGGGTTGTGATAATGTTGTTTGTTTGTATGGTAGAATACCACCTCACAAAGCGATGTGATTCTCCTTTCACCAATACTTTTAAAGGAATGTAATTTGGTTATATTTAATTAATATATTTGATATGTATGTAATAAAAAATATTCATTAATTTTATTATATTATTTAACATTTTTTCATTTCTTCTATCAAGAACATGGAAGAAACAATCATGCGTACGTATAACCAACTATCTCCATTACGTTGCATTTCATTTTCTGTCTCTAACATTTATGGATTACTCTAAATATAAAAATATAAATATATAGTGAATATATATTATATTTATATCATGATTAAAATTCTATAAATCATGGAACCATGATCAATGTCTGAGTACTAAAAATAAGAATCAAAACATGCATGAAAAACAAAGTATTTATTACCTGAAACACATTTTTTACAAGGAATTCTTAATAAAAAAATAATAAAAGTTCATAATTAAATCATATATGGTATGATATATATATTTTAGGTTATTTAATTTATTTATTGTAAGCTTATACTTATTATACATGAGTTATGAATGAGAATGAAATAATTTTAGACTTATGGTAAGGGATTTCTAGTCTTACTTTAATTTTGTGGGAGACTCAAATTCACAACTCGTTTATTTGTGTGGTTTATATCATGAGTGTACTTATTTTCATGATATTTAAGGAATAATTTTATTTCATTTTTTAATGAGGCTTATGATTCAATGTTTCCAAATAAGTAATGGAATTTTATTTCAATTTTCTTTCATTGAGACATATGTTATGTTGTGATCCTATATTCTTTTATGGAGTGTATATATAAATCCCCTATAACATGTAAAATCATTAATTTATTTATTATCATGATATTTTATGTTTAGTTTAATTTTATTTTTTTATGTTGCTTATGAATAAATGTTACAAAAATGATAATGTTTTTATGACACAATCTCAACTTTTATTTGGACTATTTATATTTATGCTTCCAATGAAGAAATTTTATGATCCATATCTTAATAAAATAATGAATTTTATTCTAATATGGTTATTTCATGAGAATACGTGTGTTACCTTCTTTTTATTCTCTTTTCTATAATAAAGAGTGTAAAATAATGTTTTTAATAAAAATTGAATTTTTTTTTCACTCTTTGGACGAAAATCTATTTTCATCCTTATCAATGTTTTCTAAACATGTCTTCAAATTTTTTTTAATGTTCCTATGGGATTTTTTAAATTTATTTTCACCCTTTTTTTAATTTTTATGAGATGTTTTAAAAGGAATATTAATTTTATTTTCAAAATAAGGGAAATGTTTCTTTTACAAAAAATGTAAAAGGAATATTTTTTTCATTTTTTGTGGTATTTGCCTCCATCATGAAAAAATATCTGTTACGAATATATTTTTTAAGTTCATAGGTTATTTTAAAAAAATATTATTTTGAAATTTTTTAGGTTTTAAAAAGTTTGTTTTAAATTGTAAAGTATATTTTCCAAATAAAATGTTTTAAATGATTTTTAAAGCTTCCTTTATAAGTTTAAAAGTTTATTTTAAAAGAAAAGGATTTTGAAAATGTTTTATATTTTAAAAATTGTTTTTAAAATCGGAAATAATATTTTCCTCAATAAGTATTCCAAGTGATCTTTCAACATCATTTTACATATAAGATTACATCCTCTGATGTTACTTATTTTTTGCTAGGCCTAAGATTTAATGATACCATCCTTATTCTTTATATAGATGGTTAATGTTTATGTTGATTAAATTTTTATAAAAACATTTTATTTTTTACGAATTATGCTATGGTGAATTGATAAAATGTTCATGAAACATTTTTTCCTTAAATGGGTTATGATTTTATGATATGATGAATGTATTATGATATTATTCCATAGAGAAGTATGGTTTTCATTATGATATGGATGAAACCTATATCTCCATACAATTATTTGGGGGAAGATTTATATATCATGAGATAACAATGGGAAATAAGTTTATGGGATTGATCCACTATGGTAAATAGGTGATTCTTGATCCACCATGGTAAGTAGTTATATCCTGACTAATAGTTGGAAAATAGTTGATAAGCCACGATCCACTATATTTATGGCCTTTTTAGTTAACATAGAAATATGAAATTATTTTCTATATTTATGATGGTGATACACTTTTATGACTTGAACATAGGATTCGTGATTGATTTATGATTATTTATCACTCTTATGGGCTATGTTTTCTGAAATGAAGAAGTTATATTCCATGTCTAATGTTTATAATCTATGAAAGGTTCTGTATAAAATTCATAAGTTATGTTATTTATCACGTAAACTTATTATTATCATATTCATTCATATGATCATAGTTTGAGATATGTTTAAGATCATTCATGAAATAAAAATATCATGTTAATAGTTTACAAAGACTCTAAACTATAATGATCCTTGGGTATGTGTTTATGAAATGTGTTGAATATTCATATAAAAAGATGTGATATTAATGTTTGAAATTGACTAGATCCTTATAGGTTACGAGGACTAACCTTCTATTATTAATTCCACATGATATATGTGTCATTATATATTCATATAAGTGTATGTGTGTAGTGTTCCTTAGTGTTGTAACTATATCCTCTATTGTTGGTTTTGTTTTCAATTGGAATTATTTTTAATCAACTTAAAGCATTAGATATATGGACTATAAGATAAGGGATTGATTATCTATATTCCAAGTTACTAATGTTTTTTAGTAACCTTGGAAACATTTGGTGGAGTTTTGGAATTGTTATGAAGAAATCTAAAAGAACCCTGTTTGAAAATATTTCTATGAAATTATCATAGTACTGATGTTTCTTGAGTACATAAGATATACTGGACAAGAAGAAGTGATAATTTCATTTGGTTCACTGAATATTTAATATATTATTGAAATGGTGAAAGCGAAAAGGTATTCGGGTTTATGATGATGCATAACATATTTTCAGTGGTTCATAATACATTATTTCTGAAGTTCATAGAAATTTATAAATGGCAGGTGATATGTAAAATATTTGTGTTGCATACAAACCATATTACCGAAAAGGTAGATTTTTTAAAGGTGTGGGATTCACAATGATGTGTAATATATTCAATAAGTTTTATAGTTTATCCCCTTAATATTCTATAGAATTAAAAAAATTTATGAAGCACAAAAGATACCTAACATATTGAGTTGATACATAATATTCTTTAGAAAAATAAAATGAATCAAAGGAAAAAATTCCCTACATTAGTAATTTTTTTGAGCAAGATTTCTAAACTTTTTTAGGCCTACAATGTGGTAAAGGGTATAATTTACTTATATATTTAATATATTTGATCAGATTCATAACATTTTATGTTGATCCTAAAATGTAGAAAATAAAAGGCAACCTTATAAATACATAATATATTTGAGTTGTATTTCAATAAGAAGAGGATTTTTCATGACATGACTTGAGGATTTGTGATTCAATATATACTTAAAAGAAAAAATTATTTTATCAAGGAAAAAATATTATAATTCATATATCAATCAAAATATTTTATTGATAATTCATCCAAAAATGGTTATAGAATCTTGTGAAATTCATGGGAGAATGATGAATATGGTTTTTAGAAGATATCATAAAGTTTATAAATAATTAAAGAGGAGGATTTTTTATCAATAATTTCATGAAGTTCTTATATTAAAATTATGGGAAATATTTTGGAATATAATTTTAATAATAAGAATAGATGAAGGGAAATGATGCTCTGAGGGTCCAAATTGTAATGATAATGAGATAGACTTTTTTACTGCAATACTTTGAATATCTGGGATCAAGGGAGAATAATATGGAAATTTATAACACCATTTTTGTTTTTTTCTTATTTTTCTCTATGAAAAATCATTATATGTGATATGTGTATCACTATTATATATGAAAAACCATGACTTGAGGTAGTGTGTAAAGAGAGAAGAATATAAAGTGTTCCAAAAATTGAAAGTGAGTTATTCCTCAACTTTTTTTAACATAGATAGTAGACATTGTTTCTCTATGGTATATTGATATTCTATTAGTCTATTCTCTTTAGATTAGACCTTAGTGGTGAACCAAGTGAAACCCCACATCTCTATGTCTATTTTATTACATCTGAATATCATTTTATTGTATAAATGGTAATATGCTTATGCTTCTATTTCTAACATGAGATAAATATCAAAAAAATTAAAAGAAATTCACACCCTAATTCACCCCATAATAATGTGTATTAGACTATGGTTGTAAAAGGTTGTATTATAATATCATGTTCTAGGTGATGAATATATCACCAGAGGAATGATATTATAGAGAACATAATGAATGAAAAAGTAATTTTCTTTATTTTATGGGTGTAATTTCCAAATATAGAATAATATAATGAGATCTCTCATATGGTCACTCGGGCTATATGTTTTCTAATCCACTATAAATGGGATACCTATAAATGATGTCATTGAATTATCTATGATTGAAGCAAACATGAATCTGGTCGATGGTAATTCCAAACCCTTGAATACTTTGTCTTGAAAACTAAAAAACCATGTCTATATGAAAGTGATGGGTTTCCCTATTACTAAGTATATGTGGGATAAATTATCCCAAATATATGAGGATGATAGAAAGTTTGAGGAGGAAATTATACAATTTGTTCATAACAATTTCGATTATTTAAAGATGTTTCTAGATGAGAATATTGATTGGGTTTTAAATCATGTCATTGAGGTAGTTGGATTAATACAAGGACTTAGTGAAGAGATAAAATTCAAGGTTGTTGTGAAGAAGATACCAACAAGGTTTCCACCTCTATAATATTGAGATGTTATATCTTTATGAATGAAACCCTGAAGAGTTATCATTGGATGATTTCTATAGTAGCCTGGTTTCCTATAAAATATAGGTTCATCAAGGAGGAAATAAAATTTATCAAATAAGGATAAAATGATTAAATAAATAGAGAAACATAAAATTAACGAAGTTTCAGATGAATAAGTGAATATGAGAGGTGAAATCCATTCTCTTGTAGTTAGGAAATTCCAAATTGGTAAAGGTAGGTTCAATGGAAAACTTCCCATGGCTTGTTTTCAGTGTGGAAAGGATGGAAACATTGTAGCAAGGTGTACATGGAAACTTGACGATGATGAAATTGAATTATAAACCATATAAAATATATTTAGGTAGTTTTCTATTAAAATAGACTTTAAATCAAGAAATTCTTTAGAAATATATTTCTAAAGGGAGAGTCTTGTAAGTAAGGAAGATGTAGCTGATCAAGAAAATTTAGAAAAATAATAAAATGAATTTAAATTTGATACAAAAGATACCATGATAAAAATAGTAAAATAAGAAAAATATGATAGTAATACTTATCATAAACTAGAGGAAATTGGTGTCCTTGAGGTGGTACTGTAAGGATCTCTTGAATATCGTGTTATTTAAAGGAATAAAAATCAGAAAATTGAGGCATTGTTGAAAAAATATTCTGAATATTATGATTAGATCGAAGCTTAAATAGATCAATTATAGAATTAGTTGGAAGATAAACCCTAAAATAATAAAAATTTAGGAAAAAAAGTAGATTCTAAACTAATGATCAAAGAAAAATCTAAGGTGATTGATGACCTTAATACTCGCTCTGAAAAAACATTAATAGGGGTTGACTCCCTTGAATAAGAAGTGGTCACTTTTAGTAACAACATTTACAATGGAATAAAAAAAGTGATCTAAAGATAATTTTATTGTTTTGGAGGTTCTCATATATTAAACCATTGGAAATCACCAAAAATATATCAGAATGTATTGATAGAATTCTGAATTAATAGAGACCCACATACCTAAATAAAAGTAAAGATGTTTGTGGCACTAATATAATAAAAATTATGAAAAAAACAATCCATAATAAGGGGAAGTATAAGGTTTATATTGATATTGAAATTTTAGATATGGGCACTATAATGGATTAATATAAAGGAATCTTGAGTGTTAGAGAAAATATTCAATCTTTGGGGATTAATCATTACCCAAAGAGGAATTATTAACACAATGACATGTAGAGAGGTAATGGAGGGAAGATGTTTCCCTTAATAAAGTGCTAGTTTTGTGTCTTCCATGTCCATTCCATGTATTATTATGAGGAACAAAAGAGTTACTTGAAATGAGAAACACCAATAAGTAAGGAAATAAGAATTTTTTTATCTAATTCTTTAGAAGGAATGAATTTTTTTTATAGTTACTACATAAATGTTCAAAATTTAGTTGAAAGAAATTTGATTATAGGATAATAATATGTAAAATTCAATATCATGAAATTAAAAATGATATGAATGCTTGGCGCTTTAACATGATTCGGTTGGAAAATAGATTATCTCTATTAGAAGAAGGGGGTGAGTATGGTTACACTTAATATACTAAAAAGGTTTAGGAGATTCCATACAATTTCTCAACCAATATGGGTATATCTTGGAAGGAAAGATAGAATAGAGGGAAATAAAATTTTAATGAGGTTTCACGAAAAGTGATAAAGAACAACTAAACATTTATCCTCGATAGTGGGTGTTTATCAAACATGACTAGAAATATGAATCAGTTAAAAAATGTAATGGAATGAGTTGATGGAACCATCCATTTTGGAAATTAATGAGAATCGGAGATCAATTAAATTGTAAATATGAGGTTAGTGGGTGATAAACTAAAGATCATTGAAGTACTCTATGTGGATATACTATTACAAAATCTCTTAAGTGTAATCAATTTGGGTGATTATTGTCTTAGGATTAAATTTAACCTTAATGGGTGCATGATAAATGGAAAGATTGGGAACACACTCATGAAGGGATGTGGAAGAAATAAAAATATTTATTATGTGGATGGTAATGAAAGCACACGTTTTCTTATGGTAGAAGAAGAGAACAATTTTAGGCATCAGAGGTTATGCTACATTTATCAACAATGTATGGAAGATGGATTTAATTTGAATGACATAGTGGGCATCCCAAACTTAAATAAAGACCAATTAAAAACATGTGATGTTTACATGTGATGGAAAATAGTTTGGAACCCTTATTGATAAAAAAAGAAGATAAAATTTAATATACTCGATCTGGTTCACCCAAATGTGTGTGGTCTAATGGTTTGAAAAAATAAATGTAGATAAATTCACTTGAATCATTTTTAGATGATCAAAGTAAGAATTAATGTATCATGTTCATTAAATGTAAGAAATATGTAATTGAGTGAATAAACATTCAATGAAAGGCAGTTGATAATGATACTGTATGTTCAATTAAAATATCATGATTTGAAAATAAAATTGAGTTCACATCCATTGAGGTGGAAAATAATCTCAAGAAGTATAAAATCAGACAAGAAGTTTGTTAAATTAGGACCCAACAATAAAATGGGATTATTGAGAACAGAAATTAGATAATGAATAATATGGATAAAACATTTCTTATTGAGAGTTGTGTCACCTGTAACTATTGGAAGGAGGATACTTAAGTTATAATGTACACTCCAAACGAGGAATTTCTAAGGGCAAGGGAACACCCAATGAGATGTGTCATGGATTAAATCCTTAGCTAAATCATTTGTATCTCTTTGTAATTAGGTTCTATATCTATAGTAAGGAAGAAAATTACAACACATCACCTTTTTATTACATAACTTGCCATTACATGGTACAAAATAGAGGTTCTTTACAAGTTTAGTTTCTTGGAAAATAAGGTACATAATTCATAAAGACATTAACATTCTTCAAAAACCACTTGAAAGACATATTCTTGGGTAAACTCTATGTTACTTTTATTGTATCTCATATCCTAGGGACATACATCAAAGGAAATGAGTGAACATGAATCCTAGTAAGGGAATAAGAAAGAGATACATATAACATGAGATATTGAGATATATCCACAAGAACTTAAGGCATAATTCCAAGGCATGAGCCGGAGGCATATCATAATAATAAAACAAGAATACTAACATGGAAATTTGGATAAAACATTTAAATGAGATATTCATAATCATATCACCAAGGTGTCATAAATTGAAATTAACATGGTTACTCTCCAAGGTATCATAAACCATTTAATCTATAGATATTAAATTATTTACCAAATGCATTGGAGTTCTATTAGGGTAAACCCTTTAAAGTTTTTAATTTCATGTGATCCACATAGATCATAATAAATCATTACACTAATAAACTATAGAGAATAAAGAATGGGTTTTTTATCAAAAATATTGGCCTATAAAATATCTTTATAACATTACTATTATGTAATTATTAACCCAATAAAAGAAATGTTAGTTTCATATATATAAATCCCTAGATCAAAATTTATTTTCAAATCTACATTAATATCCATTGAAAAGGAAAGAGGTTTGGGTGTTCAAACAAAAAGGAAAAGATAATTTCTCATGTAAAATATGAAAATTTGAGAAGAAATTTCAGGATTATAATGCGTATAGAACATTTTTTAAGATAATAAAAAATGAAAGTGGAAATGGTATCCCATTGATAAAAGAAAATTATTATATAACTGGGAAAATACAATGTGGGAAAAAGGAATTTTCTTGGAAATTTGAAGGAATGCATCAAAAAAGAATCTTGAATCAAAAAGAGAAGTGAAGAATACCCTTACCTTGAAGAGTTAATAATAGATTTTGATGAATGATACCTTGGGGGATTGTGTACAACCAGTGAACCATCCTGAGTTTTTTTCTTAAAAAAGACACACTATGTTCGATAGCGTATATAATATGCCACATCGAACATAAGAGAACAAATAAACATTATTATTTATCCTTATAACCTTTTTATTAAAATAGAGGGATTGAAAAATTTTAATTTATTTATGAAAATATTGTTTACACATGTTTATAATTAATTCTTTTGTGAAAAATTATTTTTAAATTAAAATAAAACCCTATTTCAATAAAAGGAAATGTTTTTTCTGAAAAACTATTTAAATGAAAATAAGTGAGTTTCTAAAATTATAAAATCGCTCTTGCTAGATTTTATTAATTAAATTTATATTTAATATACACAATTTAATGTTTAAAATTCAAATTTTATGTTTTATAGACATGATATAAGATCAAATTCAATTTTTTGGATAAAAGATGTATTTTTCAAAAAAAAAATAAAGTTTTACCACATTTTGATGGTGAAACAATTTTAAATATAGTTTTATACACATATATAAGTCCTATTTTAAAAAATAAACTTATTATTTGTAAGATAGGCCTACAATTTTTCTTTTGATATGTTTTTCGTATTTCTGATAATATTTATTTTTTATTGAACAGTGAAAAATACTGCATTTTAATTCAAATTTTTTTTGTCTAAGTTATTTATATAGTTATATTGTACTTTTAATTTATTTTAAAGTATATTTACATTATTTTTTATCATTTAATATATTTTTTGTTATTGTAATAAATTTTACATTTAAATTGAACATAAAAACTATGTGTACTTTTGAACGTTTTACTTTAAAAAACCTGTTATTTATTCCATCAACAGGATTAATTTTTAAATATTTTCTTCCAATTATGTGTTTTGAATTTGAAAAAATACATTCCATATTTGTAATCATAAGGTCCAAATTATTTTAATAGGACCCTTTTATATTTTAACATTATGAATAGTAACTTTAGTAATAAATTTTATTACATCAGTTAAAGGTAAATCAGGTAATTAAATGTAAAAATAATATTATAATAATATAAAACTACCCAAAAACTTATATTAATTTAATTTTATGAGTTTATACCAGCAATTAGTATCCTTGGATTTATTTTAGGACCACATGGATCCACTTGAATGTATTTATAATATTATATTCTATGAATAGTCATTTTGGTTACACTTTTGTTTTTAAAAGGAAAAGTATGTCAATATGGAATTATACATAGGATTTATTAAACTATGAATAGTATATATAAATATAAAAATATTACCTATATTCTGGTAATTTATTTATAATTTTTATAAATTAAATAATTATATTTAATTGTGACACAAAGATGATGCAGTAATATATTTATTAAAGGAAGAATCAAATAAATGATATTAATAATATTAAAATAAATATAATTTTATATATTTGATTAAATCCAAGAATTTTATATGAAACTATGACATATTATTATTTAGATAGTGAATTTCCCTCTAAGGAATAATGTTGTTATAAATTTTTAAAAAATTCAAGTATGAATAGTGTCAAAATTGACATAATTCATATTTTAAAATATAAAATATTTAATTAAATGATATAAAATTTTAAAAATATAATAATTGGAAGAAAGTTTATATAATCCTAAAAATGTCATTAATGACTCATTCATTGGTCGTTTGTCAGGATTTGGTAATTATTTTAACTCTCAAAGTGTAAATTACTTGATAAATCTGTAAGAGTAAAAAGTGGTTAAAATAAACTGATAAGGATTAAAATATATTCAAAACTTATATAATTTTAAGTGGATGATATTTATTTGATCCAAAATCAACCTAAATTATAAATAAATAATGTTGGGACTATTTAGAATCAAAATTGAATTTATATTAATTTAATATTTTTAATAATTCTAAGGGTGCCCCTCCCCTCTCATATAGAAAAGTACCCATTCCTCTATATTAATCACACATATAAAACATTTTTGATGATAAAATATCATACCAAAACTTTTACTATAGTACCTCCCTACATTTTAAAGCCTTATTTTATGCATAGAATCCTATTTAGATGTGTTAAGGTGTTCTTCAAGGGTGATCAACTGAAGATGATGTATCATTTTCTTTAAGTCTTTCTATATTATTCCTTCTTCCACTTCTTCAAATATACTCCAAACATGATGATATAATAAATAAATAATACATAATGTATATATTTTTTATTACGTTAATACTATCACCTAAATCATTCTCTAATTTCATCAAATGGGAAATGAACTTTTTGTTCGCGTGTACGGAAAACTACTGCCTCATAAACCGATATAGTTCATTTTTCTTCACCATTTTTAATGAAGGATTATAATGATATAATTAGTGTTAATATGTTATATTAATGACATACTAATAATTATATGATAATAATATGTCAATTATGTACTTAATTTCCATGCGCATAAAAAATGATAACGTTATTTGTATGCACGCGTGAACTATCACCTCACTGAAGTGATGTGATTTGTTTTTATTCACTACACGAATTTTATGACATTTATATGTATATTTAAATTATTAATATGATATTAATTATGTTATTATCTTTTTGGAAAGATAAAAAATCACTTACCTTGTTTGCATAATGATCAATGAAAAATGAAGATGTTACTCATGCGTATGCACGACTTACCATCTCCATGATTGTAATGTTGTTCATTTTCATATACATATTTAATGAATGGATTTTAAGGTATAATTTGTTTAAAAATTTATTATTATTTCATGAATATTATTTTATATATTATGTACTTATGAGATCATGGTTCATTGACATCCTAACAAGTTCATTTTTGACTCGAGTACCGAATATCAAAAAAACACCTAATGTGAACATAAATAATTATTTAACTGTTATGGCATAATAATAGTCATATAAAAGGAATAATAAACTTTATAAATTTTCTTAATAACCTAAATAATTAACCTATATTTATTATTCTGGAAGATAAAGATTGTGCATTAAGAGTCAGACTTAAGGTAAGAGATTTCGTCTCAATCTCCTTTCAAAGAGACATTTCTTGATGATATGCGCCTTTATTATTT
This sequence comes from Viscum album, assembly GCA_963277665.1. Taxonomy (NCBI): domain Eukaryota; kingdom Viridiplantae; phylum Streptophyta; class Magnoliopsida; order Santalales; family Viscaceae; genus Viscum; species Viscum album. Next base: position 1,265,617,302 of record OY728143.1, on the reverse strand, counting down.
TATAAGATGTATATACATACCATTTTAAATTATGTATCCATATTATATCTATATTAATGTTATTTAATGTTATTTATAATTTTATACTTTTATGCGGCTTCTAATTTAAATGTTCAAAATAGTAAATGATTCTCTAAATAAAACATCATTTTAAATGTTTTAAAGATGTAATCTTTTAAATATTTCTTATTAATGTAAAAGTTTTCATAATGGTTTAAGTATTTATTTACATGAACATGAATGTTTTAAAATTTTAATTTCATTCAGCAATTTCAAAGTGGCATGGAACACCTTGATTCAAAAATCTCTTTTATAAACATTTTAAATTGGTTTTTGAAAATAGATTTATTTTCTTGTGAAAGAAAACGAAATTTTGTGAGTGACATATTGAAAATTTAAAGATTATATGTTTTGGTACTTGTAAATTTAATGGGTGATCTCAATATAGGTTATACAAAGGGTTTAACTCAATTATAGCTTATGGGTGAGCCCGATATAGCTTATACAAAGGGTTGAGACCCATTATAGCTCTTTAATGCATTGGGTATTCTGGAGGTGGAAGTTGACCATATGGCTATTCCATTTATAAGGTTGATTGTAAGAGTGATATGGTAATGATTTCCCAAGTCACCTACATGATTTTATATTCTTTCTAATAATTTTTTAAGAAAACTTTTTTAATAGGTTTTTATGTTTTCACGGGACCAACGATGTACATTCTTTATGTCCCTTACTGAGATTTTGTGATCATCCCATGTTTCAAAATGTTTTTCACAAGTATTAATATTTAGTAAGGATAAAAAATATACCTTGATGAATGTTTTGAAGGTGTTTTGTGAAAAGAAATAATGTTTTATTTTAAAAGGGTTTCCTTTATTGTAAAAAGTGGATACCGTGTATAAATGTCCAATTGTAATGTAGGGATTTACTATATAAGATTTTATGTCCTAATTCTTTAAAAACATAAGCTAAAAATATCCTCTAATGTGATTTCTAGTTCAAAAAAAACTAGAATATGTAATTTTTAAGGATGAGTCCTTATAGTTTTTTAAGAGTACGGTTTAGACAAATTTAGATATTAGGATGTCTTTATAAGAGATAGGGATATAATATGAGTTTATAATTTTTAGGTTGATCAAAAGTTCAATGTCTCAGTAATCCATTTTGAGAATTTATGTTCCAAAATTTTGAGGTTAATAATAGTTTTTTAGAGAAATTTATTTTTGATGTTATTATGGGTTACTACTTTTTGGATGTAAAATGAAAGGCATGAGATAAATATTGAAGTCAAAAAATGTTATGGTTATTTTTGAAGATTTATCTCATTTTTTGGAAATTTATAAAATTTTAAAGTTTTTGAAAAAGGGAAACACACTGACTGTGTGAAAAACCTATCGTGTTAGACAATGATGTGGGAATCGAACCCACAACTGATGTGTGACATGGCTTTATCACATACTTATATCCTAGGTGAAGTCCCTGGTTAGTAAGACTTTTTATTTTTAGTTAAATGAGTTTATTAAATAATAATAAGTGGATTTTGGGAACTGAAATTTTATCAAATGGCTATCCTTGGTATTGGACAATAATTTGGTGATTTGGTAATAAATGTTATTTTAGATTATGTTAACTATTATGGGGACTTTATATGATTAAGGTAAATTTAATACTATGGGATTTTAATTGAGGAGTAGTGGTTGAATTATATTTTATAAGAATGTATGACTTAATTTGTAAAATTATGGTGAATTAGGTTATTTATTAAAATGAGTAACCTATCATGGATAATATGTGATTAGGTTAATTACTTTTTGTGTGTGACATTAAGAGTGGTTGATGTTATTTGGAGTTAAATGTTAAAACTTTTCCTCAAAGACTATTGGACTAAATCCTTATGATTTTTGGGATTTAATCTTAGTTATAATTTTTTTGTGTAATTTTAAGGATAGATATTTCATGAATGGTCTATGTTGAACGTCTGATATTATAGTTTAATTTTAGAGATTAAAAGCAACTTTTCATCATCCAATCGTTTATTCTTTTTGGAGAATTATTTTTTTCTAACTATATTGCTTTTGGTTAATGTTTCAAGATAGGAGAAATATATAGTTCATCTTTTATGGATTAATAAGTTGATTCATCATGAATACTCATAGTTAGGAGAAAAAGATGAGTTTGTGGTGGAATCTGATTAATGGATAAAAAAACTTCTTTTCAAGTAATTATATTTCTATATTTTCTTATTCAAAGTAGAAAAATAATTCCTTAACTTTATGAAAAGTATCTTAAAAAACATTTTTTGTTTACTTTTCCTACTACGAAATCATTGACATTTTAAGCAATCACAAATTTATGGTTTTGTGTTTGTTAAATTTATCATAATCATTTTTTCTATCTCTCTTTATGAAAACATGATGGTTAGTTTTTATTTCATATCCATGTTTTCCTAGATGTCATCCTAGTATTTGTTTTCTTAGGTGACCTTCATACTATCATTTCTTTCTTTTAAAGTGGTAGTTTTATTAATCATTTTTTCAATGTGGAATTACAATAAAGGTATTTTGAAAAGTCATACCTTAGTTTCCAAACCCAAATTCAAATTTCAAGGATGTAATTTCAAAAATGGGTAGAATGTAAAATCCTGATCATTTTTAAAAAAGAGGCACTATGTTTGATAGGGTACATAATATGCCACATTGAACATAAGAGAACAGTTAAATATTTTTATGTTACCTTATTACTTAGCTATAAAAATTGAGGGAATGAACAAAATTATTTGATTTATGAAATTATGGTTTACATATGTATATAATTAATTCTTTTGTGGACACTCATTTATAAGTGAAAATAAAACCCTTTTTAAATAAATGGAAATGTTTTTTTAAATTTTTTTTAAATGAAAATAAGTGAGTTTATAAAATAATAAAATCACTGTTGATGGATTTTATTAATTAAATATATATGTAATATATCCTATTTAATGTTTAAAATTCAACTTATATGTTTTATATACATTATATGGGAACAAATTCAATTTTTCGGATAAAAGAATTATTTTTCAAAAAAAATAGCTTTACTGGCTTTTGATGGATAACCCATTTTAAATCTAGTTTCGACACTTTTATAAGCTCTATTTGAAAAAATAAACTTATTCTCTAAAATATGGTCATAAAATTTTACTTTGGATATGTTTTTTGTACATTTCTGATGATATTCATTTCTAATGAATAGTGAAAAATACTACATTTTAATTCAAAACTTATTTTTCATCTAAGTCATTTATATATTTATATTGTTGTTTTAATTGGTTTTAAAATATATTTACATTATTTTTTTTTATCATTTATGAAATTATGGTCATTTTAATAACTTTCACATTGAAATTGGATATAAAAACTATGTGACCTTATGAACGTTTTACTTAAAAAAACTTTTTTATTCTGTCAATGGGATTAATTTTTAATTAATTTCATTCAGTTACTTATTTTGAATTTGTAAAAATGGATTCCATATTTTGAAAAATACTATCCAGTTTATATAAATATTTCCCTTTTATTTTGGGACATTATGAATAGTAACTTTAGTAATAAATTTTATTTCCTCAGTTGAAGGTAAATCAAATAATCAAAGGATCAAATAAAATTACAATAATATAAAACTACTCTAACACTTGTCCTAATATAACTGGATTAGTGTATCAAAACCAGGACCATCATTGGGTCAATTTTAGGACCACTTGAATCCACTTGGATGGATTTAATTTATTTATAATATAATATTCAATGTAGTCATTTTTATTACACTTTGTTTTTAAAAAGTAATGTATTTTAATATAGAATTATATAAGGGATATATTCAACTATAAATAGTATTTAGAAATCTAAAAATATTACCTATATCATGGTAATTTATTTATAATTTTTAGGAATTAAATAATTACATTTAATTGTGACACAAAGATGATGCATTAATAGCTTTATTAAATAACAAATCAAATAAATGAAAATAATAATATTAAAATAAATATAATTTGATATATTTTTTTTAGAAAGGAATTTTTTACAAGACTATGACATGATAGGATTTATTTAATGTACTTTTGTTGAAAGAATCGTGTTATTATTTTTTAAAAATAGTCAAGTATGATTAGTGTCAAAATTGTCATAATTCATATTTTAAAATATAAAATATTTAATTAAATGATATAAAATTTATAAAAATATAATATTAGGCCGAAAAGTTTATATAAGACTTAAAATTTCATTAATGACTCATTCAATGGTTGTTTGGTATGATTTGGAAATTATTTTTACTCTCAAAAGTGTAAATTAATTGATAAATAAATAAGAGTTAAAAGTGGTTAAAACAAAAAGATAAGGATTAAAAAATATTCAAAACCTGTATAATTTTAATTAGATGATGATTATTAGACCTATAATCATCATATATTCTAAAATATCATTTTATAACCAATTTTAATCAAAATTAAATTTATATTAATTTAATAATTTAAATAATTCTAAGGGTTCCCCTCCCCTCTCCTATAAAAAGGTACTCATTCCTCTCTATTACTCACACATCCAAAACCTTTTGGTTCTTATAATATCTACCCAAAACACTTCCTAGAATCACTACACACATTTTTTAATTATTATTTTATGTATAAACCCCAATTTAGAGGTGTTAATGTGTTCTTCAAAGGTGACCAACCAAAGAAGAGGTATCATTTTCATTAAGTATTTCTATATTATTCCTTCTTCCGATTCTTAAAATTTAATCAATACATGTTGATATAATAACTGAAGTATATTTTATATATTTATATGTCATTATTTTAATTCCATCACCTAAATCCTTCTCTAATTTCATCAAGTGGGAAATGAACTTTACATTCGTGTGTACGGTGGACTACCGCCTTGCAAACTGATGTAGTTCGTTTTTCATCACTATCTTTAAAGAATGGCTATAATGAAGTAATTAATATTCATATGTGATATTAATGAAATATTAGTAATTATAATATAATAATATATCAATTATATAATTATTTTCAATTCACAAAAAAATGATAACGTCGTTCATGTGTACCTGTGAACTGTCACCTCTATGAAGCGATGCGATTCGTTTTTATTCACTATAATAATTGTATGATATATATAATTATATTTAAATGATTAATATAATATTAATTATGTTAGGATAATTTTGGAAATGTAAAATAGTATATACCTTCTTTCCAAAATGATCAATGAAAAATGAAGACATTACTCATGCACACATACGACTTACGGTCTCTATGATTGTAAAGTTGTCCATTTTTCATATCCATATTTAATGAATGGATATAAAAATATAATTTATATAAAAAAATTATTATTATTTCATAAATATTATTCTGTATATGATGTACTTATGAACTCATGGACTGTAGACATCTTACCAAGGTCATTTCCGACTCGAGTACCAAATATCGAAAAAACACATGATGTGAACATAAATAATTACGTAATTGTTATGACATAATAATATTCATATAAAAGGTAGAATAAACTATATAAATGTTATTAAGAAATTAAATAATTAACATAAGTTTATTATTCAGGTATATAAATATTTTACGTGATGATTCAGACTTAAGGTAAGATATTCCGTCTCAATCTATTTTCATTGTGGCATTTATTAATGATATTCACCTTTATTATTTTATAAGGTATATATAAAAACCCTTTCTAATTATCTATACATATTATATCTATACTCATGTTATTTAATGTTTTCTAAAATTTTATACTTTCACATGTTTTATAATTTAAATGTTCAAAATGGTAAAGGACTGTCTAAATAAAACATCATTTTAAATGTTTTAGAGATTTATTCTTTTAAATATTTCTCATTAATGTCCATGTTTTCAAAATTAATTTAAATATTTTTTTATATGGACATGAATGCTTTTAAATTTTAATTCATATAAAAAGTTTCAAAGTGGTATGACAAACTTTAATTCAATAATATATTTTATAAATGTTTCAAATTAGTTTTTGAAAATTGATTCATTATCTTATGAATGAAAATAAAATTTTATGAGTGACATGTTAAAAATTGAAAACTTATATGAGTTGGTGTTTTGAAATTTAATGGGTGATCCTGATATATCTTATATGATGGTTTGAGACCAATTATATCTCACTGGTGAGCCTGATATATCATTTACAATGGGTTCATCCCCATTATAGCTCTTGAAAGATAGGTGAGCCCGATATAGCTTATATGAAGGGTGATCCCCTTTATATCTCTCCAATGAATTGGTTATTCCAAAGGTGGAAGTTGACAGTATGGTCATTCCATTTGTAATGGTGACTGTATGAGTGATATGGTAATGATTTTCCAATGTATCTACATGGTTTTCTCTTCTTTCTAATAAGTTTTCAATAAAATGTTTTTAAGGGGTTTTCATGTTTTCATAACACTAACGATCTACTTTATTTATATCCCTTACTGAACTTTTGTGCTCATCCGAAGTTTTGAAGTGTTTTTCACAGGTCTTAAGATTTGGTAAGGAAAAAGAAGATGTCTTGCTGAAATTATTGAAGATGTGGAGTGAAAAGAAATCATGTTTTATTTTAAAATTGTTTCCTTTGGTGCAAAAAGTGGATACTAAGTATAATTGTCAACTTGTAATGTACATGATTACTATGTCAGATTGTTTTTCATAATTATCTAAAAAAATAAATTTAAAATGTACAATAATGTGAATTATAGTTTAAAAACACTATAATATTTAATGTTTACGGATGGGTGCTTATACCTTGGGGGGGACGCATTAAGAGGAAACATCACCAGAACATCCTAGAGGATGGATTAGGAGTGAATGAAAATGGAGAAATGGGTGGGTTTTTATAGAAGAAGTGGAGGAATTGTTTAATAATTTCCAAATATAGGTCTTGGAAAACCATGTTGTGGAAAATGGAAAACCATTGGCTTATCCATGGCTTTTTATCACATTTTGGGAATTTGAGTCACATTTTATGATACATTAATCCCCCAAAACCAAACACCATTATCTTGGGCATGGAAAAGTAATGATTCCACAAAGTATTTCAAAAAAAAATCTTTTTAGACTGTGGAAAGTAGCTTATGTACTTAAAAATTTAATAAAATATATGAAAATACATAATATTAATAAAACAAAATATTTCAGGTTTTTTTATTGTGTTTAATTAATTATTACATCATTATGACATAAATACGATGCCATAAAACATACCAAAACCATAAAATTTTATTTTTACTAATCAAGAAAAAATAAATTATTTTAGATTATTCTCATAAATTCACCCAATCATAAATTCGATTTTGTGATTTAAAAAATGATGTTTGTTTTTCTATAATAATTCAATAAATATAAAAAATTTAACTTTTAATTATAAAAATCATTATTTATTTAAAAATAGTAGTTTTTAAGGTACAATTAAATTTATTACACTTATAAATAATTCCCTAGGCTATTATAAAATTATTTTATCATTTATTAATTAAATAAAATTGTTTGAAAATAAATTTTCATTAAAAAATACTATTTAGAATATGTTGGTTTATTATGAAAATTGTATATATTTTCTAGAATAAGTACAATTATATTTTATTTTCTTCCAAAAATAAAATTATCAAATTTATCCCAATTAAACATATATTTACTTAAGAAAAAATATTATTAAGGGGAATTGATGGAATAAATATTTTATTTATACAAAGGAATTTACACTTTATGTAACAATGTTCCATTCATGTAACCACTTATTATACCAACATACGCCCTAAGGGTAAAAAGTGTAATAGTGGTAGTTTTGTGGGGTGCCTCGACGAACATCAACCAAGTGGAAATATCTAATAACTTGAACTTATCCCATAGGTTATTTCCTTAAAGACATACTGGTTCAAGCTTAGCTTGTTCTTGGTCAAGGGATAACACCATTAATGATACCTCCCTCCCAAATGTTATCAAATGGTCTTCAGACAACATGACTCTACTGATCAAGGGAATCAATTTTCTTTTCTGTGTCAATTATCTTATGTCATTACTAATTATAATTTTTATAATGGTAAAATTATCAAAAAGGGTATATTTATAAGTGGTCATATTGAACAGTGTTCATATTGAATAATGATCATATAACAGTTGAATCCCAACAGTCACATTTCCTTTTATACCTTAGAAATACCACTTCATTTTTACTCAAAATTCACTTCAATTTATATTAAGGTTATATTTTAAATTTCATAATATATTGATTGGATTACTAATATGGTATTTTATTTACATCACATTTTCATTGTGGTGATGATTCTATTAGATTGGGGAAATCCACATTTTCTCATTTTAGTTTTTCTATTTTATATTTTATGTCCTATTGTAATATTTGAAATTTTAATCGATTTCATAGATGACTAATGTAATTAAATTTTTTAATCATATAATTTTTTTTGATTTCTATTTATTTATTATAGATATGATAATATAATATGAAACAAAATTTATTTAGGAAACAAATATCATTTATAAATTCTGGTTCGTTACATTCTCCCCTTAATAAATTTCATCCCCAAAATTTCAACTCATTATATAGGTTCAGAAAAGGTGAGGGTACTTATGTCTCATTATATCATATAGTTGCTATTTTATTTCTTCATTTTTATGGTTCATTCAAAACACATTGATGAGCTGGGCAGTCTTGTTTCCTAGAAACTTGTCTCTATAGTCTAAGATCTCCAACGATTACTTCTCATAAGAGAGGTCATGTTTTAGTTGTACCACCATCATATTCAATACATGTGGGGGATCATGTTTGTACTTATTCAGGAGAGATATGTGAAATATTTCATAAACTTGAGATAGATTTGGTAGAAGTTTTAGCAGATATGACACTTCTCCTATGTTATTAAGGATTTCATAGGGGCCAATGTACCCAGGGATAAGCTTCCCATTCTTTGCAAATCACATGGATCCCTTCCATGGTGATATATAAAGACAAAATTTTTCTCCAACATCAAAATCCAAGTCCCTCCTATGGTTTTCATCATATATATTTTTCTAACTCTGACCAACCATTATATATTGTTGGATGGTATGAACTTTTTCTATAATCTCTTGCACAAGATCAGGCCCAAGAAATTTTCTCTCACCATCTTCCTCCCAACAAGTAGCAGTTCTATATAACTTATTATATAGATCTTTTTATGGTGCTAGTAGAATAGTTTAGTGGAAGTTTTTTTTGTATGAAAAATCAACTAATGGGAGGTGTTGATCTCATCCACTGCTAAATTACATTGAGCATGATCTTAGCATATCCTCAATTGTTTGAATAGTACAATTAAATTGGCCATCAGTTTTGGGGTGATAGGCCATACTAAAATTAAATTAAGTATTTAGAGTATGTTTAATAATTCTCTAGAATTTAGATTTAGACCTTGGATCATGATCAGAAATGATATAATGTGGCACCCCTTGCAACCTCACCAATGTCCTTATATATATCTTAAAAATTTGGTCAAGAGAGATATATTTTCAAATAGAAATGAAATGGTTAGCATTATTCAGTTGGTCCCCTATAAAAAATATTACATTATTTCATTTGGATTTTATGAAAGACCTGTGATGAATTCTATAGTGATATTTTCCCTAATCCAGGTTTTTATGGGTAGTGCTTACAATAAACCATTACGAATTTGTCACTCCAACTCCACTTGCTGACACACCAAGCACATTGTAGTGTAGTCCTAAATATCCCTTTTCATGTTATCACACCAATAATGATCATAATGGTATATATACATTTTAGTGATTCTATGATTTATAGAGAATATATATCTATGAGCTTCATCCATCAGCTCCTTACTTAAATAAGATATAGATTGGACACATAGCCTTATATGAAATTTTAGTACACCTTCTTGATCAGTATTGAATTTAGGAAACTTCCCATTCTTCATAGACTATGTCTTACTTTATAAGAAAGTATCTTATTTTTTTATCTTTCATGATCTTATCTAGTAATTATTTTTGATAAATCATTTTGAATAGGGTTGATGATGTCTCTTGACTTAAGATTCCCATTTCCAGTTTTACTAGTTCCTTGATCAAAGCATATCCTTGAATCCTCATCATTTCTTGAACAACATGGTCTTTTCTACTTAATGCGTCAATGAATTTGTTTTCTCTCTAGGGTGATAATGAATTGAAAATTCATAGTATTTAAAAATTTCCCACTATCTCCTTTATCTCTTGTTTAATTCCTTTTTCTTGAAATTTTTCTTCAAGAATTGGTGGTCTATAAATATATAACATTTCTCCCCATAATGATAGAAAATCCATATTTTTAGAGACAAAATTACAGGATCTAGATCCAATTCAAGGGTAGGATAATTCTGTTCATGAGGATTTAGCATTCAATATGCATAATAAATCACCCTTTTATTTTGTATGAGGACACACCCAAGACCTTTCATAGATGTATCACTATAGATAAATAATCCTTATATGATAGAGGGTAGAGTTAACATAGGAAGAATATCGAATCACTTATTCAGATCATGGAAAATTTATTCACACTCCTTTATCAAGAATAACTTATCCCCTTTTTGAGTTAACTTGGTTAGTGCATTAGAAAGTCATGAAAAGTTTTTCCTAAACATCCTATAATATCCTACTAAACCAAAGAAACTACAAATCTCAGTTACTATTATAGTATGAGGCCACTCCTCTATAGAATTTGTCTTCATAAGGTTAATTGAGATTACATTATTGGTTATAATTTTCCCTCAGAATGAAACTTTTTGTAACAAGAATTTTCATTTGATAAATTTTCCAAAAAGATTTCCCTTCCTCATAATTCCCAAAATAACCCTCAGATTATCCTCATGCTCCTCAAAAACTTTTACATATATCAAAATATCATCAATAAAAACTACCATGGATATATAAAAGTTATTCCTTAAAGACTCTATTCATAAAATCCATAAATATGTTAGGGACATTTGTACAGATTAAGGGAATAACAACAAACATTTAATTCCCTTATATTTTTCGGAAGGTGGTCTTTGGAATATCTTCTTTCTTCACCCTTAATTGATGATACCCATATTGGAGGTCAATTTTGGAGAATAATTGATCTCAATAAACCTAATCAAATAAATCACCAATCCTTGGAGGATGGTACATATTCTTCACTGTGATCCCATTATGTTCACTATAATTAATCCATAGTTGCATTTATCCATATTTCTTCTTTACAAAAAAGAATAGGTTCTCTCTTAGGAGACACACTTTTTTAGATAGAACTCTTATCAAAGAGATCTTGAAGTTGTTTCTTTAATTTATATAATTATATATTTTCTATTCTATATGGGGTCTTTAATATCATCTTGGATCTAAGTATGAGTTCAATAGAGAAATCTGCATCTCATTCTAGGGGATGTCTAAGAAAATCTATATGAAATACTTCATTATATCTTTGAATCATGGAGACATTATCTATCTTTATACTTTCATTTCCTTCTCCCTCTTCACTGATCATATCTATAAAGAAGGAAATGGGAGGTGCTTCTAGAAAAATATCACGTCATGATATCTCCGCTTTGAAATTTATTGTAGGTTTTCCATTCAAGACTACAAAAATTTCTATAATTCTGGCCTTGATCTTAGAATTCCACTTTGAGAGGAAATCCATACTAGTATAGTGTTGAATTCCACCGTGGGAATGAATTTTATATTTGTGACGAGATTTTACTCTCAAAAGTTAATTCATGATTTCTATAAAAAAATTGATGCTAGGATAAATCCTCCAGGATTCTTAACTAATAACTCTACTTCTATGAGTTTAGGGATTGATTCCATATTCTCTGTAAACTTGGATGAAAGAATGGTATGTGTAACACTAGAATCAAACAAATTACTTTATAGATTTGAGTGTACAATTAGTGTAACTTCCACCACATCATTCAAAGCCTCCACTTTAGACATAACTATAAAAAATTACCAACCTTTCTCCATTGGCCTATGGCGAGGTTGATGGTGGTTCCACTGATTGTCTACCGATTTGGACATTGATTTTCAACATGTCATAATAATCCATACTTGAAGAATTAAACTTCTGGCAGGGCCTACCCCATATTCTCTTTATCATTAGTGTTGAGAAGTTGGGGCTTCACCTTAGATCTATATGGTTATATATTCCACACTTTTAGAACATTCCACTACCATGAAAGAAGCTCCATGAATGATTCTTCCCATATTTGTTTCAAGTTATATGTTTCAATTTCATTCATCTTCTTCCTTGATTAATGATTCTCCTAGAGTTTAGATCCATTTATGTCTTCATTTCATTTGATCTATGTGAACAATACATCTCTATGAACACCAGTTAATCCTTCATAGCACTCTGTACTATCTCATCATAGCATTCATAGTCTTTATTTTCTATATTCCTCTACCGATAGGGCCTCATTCCACCGAAGAATCTATCATCCTTTCCCTTAGGATCCATTACAAAGATAGAGGTGTATCAAGAATGTATTGTAAAGTTTATTTCATATATTCACACTGATTCACATTACTTCTACTTCAATTATAGGAATTACTTGTCTATTTTCATTCACATCTAACAAGGGAAATATTTTTAAAAAAAATATTCACCTGAACTATTCCCATTCTATAATATCAATCTACCTTATTGGATTCATGTTTTTAATCAGTTACCACCACTAATCAACTTCTCATTGTAAAAGGTATACAAGTAGGGTTACATTCTCTTTCTATGAACAATAGATTATAGAAAATATCATTTCTATAGAGCTTATCTATTGTTCACCAATCAATGGGTCGTTAGATCCACTAAAAGAAGGTGGTCATTGATGCATGAAGGATTCAACGGAAAGCTATTACATTCAAGGTGAACATAGTCTCTAGAATTGATTTAAGTTATTATTCATAACACAAGTTTGTTGATTTATCATCCTTATGATGTTTTACATTCCAGATTCCATCATAACTCCATCAGTGCATCATCCATTGCAATGAACATTTACACAGTTTCTCACATTTCCTATTTTTCTAAAATAAGAAAACATTTATGAGAAATGTGGTATTAATAAAAATAATATAATTTTAAAAAAACTTATTTCATAAAACATAATTCATAAATTTTTTATTAACCTTCTATAATAACAATTACATTTTCTGTATATCATTCATAATGGTTCATAAAAATATTATGATTAACCTAAAAATATCAACTGGGAGTGTCCAAGAAAGAGTGTTTCACAACAAGTTGTCATGCAACAATTATTTTTTGAGTCTATCTCAATGCATTGTTTTTGGGAGTTAGCCATAGTTACATTTATGCTAGATCCACATCCACCTGTTCGTATCCGAATATGGATTTTGTTTCATAAAAAACACTAACTTCAAACTTCACTAAAATACCAGAATGTCTTTCAATATTTATTCTTTTCCCTGGGGCTCTTCCTAAAGTTTTAAAGTCCTAATTTCCATAAATAGCCAAACAATTATTTGATTCCAATTATGAAATACCACATTTTTATTAAATAACTTTTCATTACATGGTAAAAAATAGAGTATATTCTCAAGTTTAGTTTCTTGGAAATAAGGTATATAATACAAGAAAACAAAAAACATGCTTCTAAAACAACTTGAAATATATCTTCATGGGTTAAATCTAGGTTAATTTTACTGCATATCATATCCTGGGGGCATACATCAAAGGAATGGGGTGATGATGAATCCTAGTAAGGGAATCAGCAAGAGAGACATATAACACGTGATCATGAGAAATATCAATAAAACACAAGGAATAACAATAAGTCATGATCAAGAGGCATATCATAATAATAAGAAAATGAATCATAACATAAAAATTTGGCTACTATATTTAAATAAGAAATTCATAAGCATATCACCATGGTTTAACACTAAGGTTTCATAAATAAAAGTTACTAAGGTTATTCCACAAGGTATCATAAGACATGTCATCTCTAATGTTGGGAAAAAATACCTCAATCTAACATTGATGCATTTTTGGGTTGATTGTGTATGTTGAAAAGTGGATTTCCATGGTCAGATTTTGAGTTCTAGGGATAGTGTTAACAATATATGTTGAAAAATAACTATGAAAATGGATTGGATGATCCAAAGGTAGTAAAAAAATAATGTATTCATGGTGGCACCGTTTTCTAGTGTTTTCCCAATTTTTGGGTCCAAAAATTAGGGAATAGAGAAAAGTATTTTTTGTAAAGGGAGTTGTGTGTGAGTATCAATGAGGTTTGTAAATTTGTGTGCCACACATGTTTCAAGATCATTATAAAAAAATATGGAAAAGGAAATAATGGCGCACAAGCTATGGAGCGGTGCACAAGGTAAGTTGCGCGACAAAGGCTAAGGTGGTCAAGGCTTGCACATTCTAGGGAAGGTTATGCGCCTCATGCACTGGGTCACCAAAATTTCTATAAATATTCATCAACCCCCTTTATTTCTAATAATCTAAACACTTAGAGACAATCAGAGATCTGTTCGTGCAAGTGGTGAGGGTGCACAAGTAGAGAGTTACGTAGAAGTTGTGTGCAAGAAGGGAGTTGCGCACCAATAGTGAGTTGGGCGTAAAAAGGGTGTGTCACACCTGTATTGAGTAGTGTGTAAGTTGGTTTTCCATTACCCAAGGTTGAGTGAGGGTTTGAAGTTTCCCAGTACATCTGCAGTAAAATGATATTTATCAGTTGATGAAAGTGGAACTTCAACATCACATCTATCTATATTTGAGGATGCATAATTATTAAAAATTAAGCGACCTACAATTCTATAAACTATGTGTGGATCCCTTATAATAGTATTGAGTGAAGGAAGATGAATCTAATGATCATTTCCACCGGAAGTAAGACAGAGAAAGAGAAATAGGTAGTGACCCTTGGGAATATAGTGAGCAGACCCAAAATATTGAAAAGGTAGTGAGCCTAGGTATAAATGTGATCTAGCCTGAACAAAATTATTATAATTGAGCCTTAGTTAATTTGGTACAATCGGTATATAGTCTTTGTTTGCTCCATGGATTTAGCCTAGTGGGGGTAAACCAGGTAAAAATCTATCTGTGTTTGTGCTTTCTTTGTTTCTTTACGTTCTGTGTATTATCATCAAATAAAATTGTAAAAGAAACAATAAAAATTAACATTAAAGAGAATAATAAGTGATCCTTGTAATAAAGCGTTCATGATCTATAGGGGTATAAAGAAGTTTTAGAAGAATATTCATACCCTGATTCACCCCTATTTGGGTATCTTGGCCCCTTTTGGACATAACATCTTGAGAATAAATTATTTACCTGATGCATTGGATCACTATTAGGTTGTACCCTTCATATATACTAATTTCACGTGATAAACATTGTTCATGATAAATAATTTCGTAAATAACCTTTGGAGAATAAAGAACGGGTTTATTCTCAAACATTTGGGCATTCAAAAGAGCTTAAAGACATGATTATTATGTCATTTTTAAACTATGAAAAGAAATGTGAGTTTCATATATGTAAATCCCCAAATTAAAATTCATGTTTAAATCTAGTTTAATACCCATTTAAATGAAAATATGTTTGGGTATTTAAATAAAAAGGAAAAGATAATTTCTCATGTAAAATATGAAACTTTAAGTTGAAAATTTGACAGTGTAATGGGCATAAAACATTGTTTAAAAAAGGAAAAAATGAGAGATGGAAAGGGTCTCCCATAGATAAAATAATATTCTTACATAAAAGGGATAATATAAAGGGGAAAATATTTGTTTTTGTAAATTGGAATACATAACAAAAATATTACTCTTGAATGAGAGAGAGATGTAATGATTTCTATTACCATAAAGAGTTACTCCTAGATCTTGAGGAATGGAACCTTGGGGGGACTCCTTGGGAGGATAATAACTATAAATTTCTGGAGGATGGATTGGGAGTGAACATAAAGTTATAAATGGGAGGGTATTTATACTAGAAGTTGAGGAATTGTTTAATAAATTAAAAATATTTTTCTTGGAAAATTAGGTTATGGAAAATGAAAAACCCTTGGCTTACCCATGATTTTTTATCATGGTTTTGGAAATTTGGGTAACATTTTATGATAATTGAATTCTCAAAAACCAAACACCATTATTTAATACATTTTGGCATGGAAAGGTAAAGATTCCACAAAATAATGTTTTTTAAATCAAATTTTTCTTTTTGGACATCAGAAAGTAACTTATAGTTTTAAAAATTAAATAAAATCTATTAAGATACTCAATATTAATAAAATAATATATTTTAGGTCATCGATTTAGTTTAATTAATTATTACATCATTATGACATAAATATGATGTCATAATATACACTAAAACCCTAATTTTTTACTATTCTCTAAAAAAACAAAGTATTTTAGAAAATTGGCATAAATTCACCCAATATGAAATTTGATATAATTATTTCAAAAATTATGTTTATTTTTCCATTATAATTATCTAAATATGATAATTTTAACTTTTAAATATATAAATCCTTATTTTTTTAAAAATATTATTTTTTAAGCATTGTTAAATTTCACACAATTATAAAAAATTCCTAGGCGATTATAAAATTAATTTGTCATTTATTAATTAAATGAAATTATTTGAAAATACTATTTAATTAAAAACAATACTATTCATAATACCTTGATTTATTTCAAAAATTGTATATATTTTCTATAAAAAATTACAATTATGTTTTATTTGCATCCAAAAATAAAACTATCAAATTTATCTCAATTAAACATATATTTAATTAAGAAAAAACTATTCTTAAGAGGAATTGATGGAATAAACATTGTATTTATACAATGTAATTTAACCATTATGTAATTAAGGTCTAGACAACTACCACCATATTACACTCGCATATGCCCTAAGGGTATAGTGTGCAATGGTAGAGTTTCATAGGGTTCCTCAACTAACATTGACAGAGTGGTCATATCCACTAAGTTGAACTTATACCATAGGTAATTTCATTCAAGATTCACTTATTGAATCTTTATTAGGTTTTGGTCATGGGAAAACTCCAGTGACAATACATCCCTCCCATGTTCTGACAAATGAGCTTTAAACGAAATGTATCTACTGGTTGAGGCCATCAATTCTCCTTTCTGTATCAACTATTATATGTCATTACTACATATAAACACTAATGATAATGGAAAATTATCAACTAAGGGTACAATTTCAAATGATCATATTGAGCAATGGTCATATAATGGTTGAATCCTAATGGTCCCATTTCCCTTTAAACCATATAAATAAAACTTCATTTTCTCTTAAAATTCATTATAATTTCTCTTAAGGTTATATTTTAATTTTCATAAGATTTTTATTTGTTTAATAATATTTTGTTTTATTTCTATATAATTTTCTATGGAGGTGATAATTCTTTTAGATTGGGGAGATCGTTATTTTCCAATTTTAGCTTTTCTATTTTATATTGTTTGGTACATTGGTAATGTTTGGAATTTTAGTCACTTCCATAGATAACTAATGTAAGGATCTTTATAAATGATATAAAATTTGTTTGATTATATTTATTTTATATGTTTATTATATTATAATATTTAACAATATTTATTCAGGAAACTAATATCATTTTGAAAGTCTGATTCAGTACAATAATCATATAAAGTATGGGGATGTCACATATGAATGAGTTTTCTTAGGCTATTCAATAAAGAGTAAAGCCTTCAAATTCTATAAAAATATGTTGGATTAATTATATAGAGTAGTTATGTTAAAGTTATCTAAAAGTGAGAATAAAATAATTGTGTAAATACATACCTGAATGAATTTAATAAAGAGTGTGAAAAAGTTGATAAAACTTATAAGATTCACTAAATTTATTTTAAATATTATTTTTTTGAGGCTTAGTCAGAGGTGGAAATAACTGCTGAACCGGATGAAGATATATTTCAAGTAAGAAGTTAATAGAGGTTTATCAATCCAAAATTATTAGAGATAATCCTAAACAAACCTAAATATGAAGAATTAGTGTTGTAAAATATGATGCCAAAATATACAAGGTAGTGCCAAAAACATTTGAGGAAGAAGGAAAAGATACATCATGGATTTGATCCATGAATGAAGAGTTATATTTGATTAATAAGAACATGATGTAAAAACATTTGGAGAGACTTTAACACCACAATGTTATTGGAATGAATTGGGATTGAAAAAAAAAATTAGATGAACCTGGAAATGTGGTACAAAATAAATCTCATCTAGTATAAAAATGACATCATCTGATAGAAGGAATTGATGTTGAATAAACATTTTAACCCGTGGTTGGACTTGATTTAATTAGAATCTTCCTGGTGGAAACTATTAAAAAAGGGTTTAAAATATTTTAGTTTGATGTAAAAACATTTCTCTTAAATGGTTTTCTTAAGAATAAAGTTTGCATTGTACATATAGTTAGTTTATTGATCTATAGTGATGAAGGAAAGCTATATTGATTGAGGAATTACATATATGGTCTAAAGTAGGAGATAATGGAATGGTGTGCTCAATTGGTCCTTTACATAATGAATTTTAAAGTTAAAAGGGGAGGTTTTGACCATAACCATTAATTAAGACATCCAAGGAAGAATAACTTATGGTGTTGGTATATTTGGATGACATTATTTTCTATGGAATATGGCATAAATTTTTAGAGGAGTTATTGAATCTCATAAATTCCAAATTTAGGATATCTATGATTAGTGAACTCACATATTTTGGATGGATTTAAGTGTTTCAAAAAGAGAAATACTCTTTTGAGATTTCAAGATGCATATATAAGATAATTTTAAAAGAAATTTTATATGCATGACTCGAAACCTATGTCAACCCTAGTTGTAGTTGGGACCAAGCTTGGGAAGAATGAGGATGGGATTTCTATAAATTTTACCATAAATAAAAAAGGAACAAATTTATATTATTCATGAAACACTTCAATTGAGTAACTAATTGTCTTTCAAACATCCATTTGGACTATATAAGATTAATATATTACTTTAGAAGAGTAATTATAACTTCAAAATAGAAATATATTACTTAGAAATAATAATCTGGGAGTTCAAAAGATTAAATTATCACTTTGTAAGAGTCATAATAGAATTTGGACGAGTAAATTCCTACTTTAGAAGAGTAAAAAACTAATTTATAATGGAAAAATGTTACTTTAGAAGAGTCTCTCCAAAAATTCATATGAGTTTGGTACATAATGAAATTTCATGAATTTTTGTTGGATGAAGATTTAATATTTTTAATAAATATACCATTTTAGTCGATGTTAGTGTTGTTCATTCCTGATTTAAACATCAGAAAATGAGATTTCGGATTTAAGAACAAAGATAAAAAGGTTCTCAGAGTGAAGAACTGTGTTTCTATGAAGAGAAAAGGAAGTAGATTTGGGATAAATACTTGACCACTCTATAATATTTCCTTTTATACTGTGATGAAATAGATAATAGTACAAATAGAAGAAGAAAAAAATATGGAATAATTATAACAAGTTGAAAAAAAATTAAAATATTGTATTCTATTGAATATAAATGTAAATTTCAAATTCAAAAAAGTTTTTACTGATGCTGATGTGAAATAAAAATATTTTATCATGAATAAAAAAATAAAAGGAAGAGGTGATCACTCTATATAGAATTAATAGAGAGTATTTTTTAGAAAAATAAGGAATAGAATAAGGGGTTTTTCAATTTTTATAGAGATAAAGAAATCAACCCATGACATTATAGGTTGAAGAAGAAGAAATAAAATAATAAAAATAATATCTTTATTGAATTATAGTAATGTTGAAGGATTTGTTTTTGTTAAAATAAAAGTATTTATCATTTTAACAAAGTGGATGTCACTTAAACATGGTTAGGATAACTGTTGTAATATTAATACAAAAATATTCCATGTTTTTTCTACATGTTGATATTAGTGGGTTATATGGTCTCGGTGATATCCAAATCATACCAAGGATTAGTCATCTCATTTTTATATGTGAAAATTGTAAATATTATGTACTCTTTTTGTTTATTATTGGATGTATTGAAAATAAAATAGATTAAAACCTCAGCATATAGTGAATTTTTTTCAAGAAAAAACATAAAAATAAATTTTTAATCATTGATTAACCCCCCCCCCCAACACACACACATTGATTTCATTGATCTTAAAAATCATTTAAATTTGTATTAGAGAAACAATTCTATTTTTTTGTAATATTAATTTTTTATCTTGAATATTTATAGTTTCACCCTAAGTTTCACCATGAGTACATGTAAGTGTAATGGATTTATTTGTTTATTTTTAATCCCCCTCCTCGAACTGTTGTAATATATGGATAGAATAAATTTTTCCTTACCTATTATCTATCTTTTAATATTTATTAGAAGTTATAACTAATGGATTTATTCCCCACACTGAAGGTTCTACCATGATAGTATAATACAAGAAGAATCTTGAAAATGATGGATGTGATCAAAATTCTATATTTTCTTCCTTTTCGGAGAATGAATTTATGAAATTCCAAGAAACCAAATTGAAAAAAACACATGGTCCATGCTTCAGAATACAGACCTAATAAGAATAAATAATATTGTGAGCATTATCAGAGGGTTTTGTGATAATTTTAAGGATTCAATTGTGGTATAAAAGATCTTGCACATCCTACCTAACAAGTTTGATGAAAAAGTATATACTTTGGAAGATAAATTTCTTGGAACAATTCCTCTTGATGACTTACATAACATTTTAATTACCTATGATATGAGATTATATAATGTTGAAAAGAATAAAGTTAAGGCTGAAAAATAAATCTCTATTAACACCAAAAAGTAATAAAAATATAAGATGAAGGTTTATAAAGATTAAGTTGGATATTCTAATTTATGTGGATATATATTTTGATAAAAAACGACTCTTATATTTATAAATATTAAAAGCAATAATGGATCATTGAATATAAATATTTCACTCAAAATTTTTAAATGTGGATTAATTTATAATTTTTCTACAAACTACCAAAAATTTAAAAAAAGAAGGGGCTAGTGATGAAGATAAGAAATGACCAATAATATCCTTTAAAAATAAATAATAAAAGTGTGAAAATTAAATGATTTCATAAAACGTTAAGAGAAATTATTTTTCTAAATAAAACAAGTTTAAATTCTTATCTAAATATGAATATAGTGAATTTTGTGTTGAAGATTATGAAGTTGACAACTCCAGTGACATTGATAAGAATATTATAATTTATAAGTTAAAAAAAGAATAATTTACTAGTGATAAAAGTAGTAAATTTGTGAGTGGTATTTAGATTGCAACATTCCTTTACCTTTTTTATAGGCACATTTTAAACATTGTATTGGTTTTCCTTTTTTGTTATCTATGTTGGGCTGAGAAGGAATTAGAAGCATACCTATAATGATGAAGTAATAGATTTATGGAATATTCAACAAAAAACATGTTGGTTTTGTAGCATGCTAGGAATTTATATTACATGTAAAATGGTTACATGAAATTTAATTTCTAAAATAATAATAAATACATTTATAATAAATGTAGATGGGATTTTTTTGGAAATTTTGGGATTTCTCAATTACACTACCTGTAATTGGGTTACACGTCGTGTAAAGTCCCAAGTGTTTATTTTAAGTAGGACACTGGTTGAAAATTATATTTACTCCTATTTAAAATTACTTTATCTTAACCCAAGAGACATAACCAAGTGATTTTGGATCCCTTAACCCCTTTTGGTTTGTTTTCAATAATTGAACGTTGTTGCGATTACGGTGTGGCTTTCTAGGTAAGCATTCTCCAAATCTCTTCGTCTCTTTCTATTTATCTCCCTAGATTTTGATATATCATCTTGGTATTGATGGATATAAATCCTTTATTTTTAAATCTTGTTTCAAGGATGATTTCCTAAATCTTCAGAGACTTCATTCTTATTAGTGGGTTCAGTTGTGGGCTTTTTGTTTCTATGAGAAAGGTAGGTGGTTCTGTTATAATGGCCAAATATGAATAACCTTTAATTGTTTTATTTAAATTCAATTTCTTTAAAAAAAATTAAATTGGTTTATTAAAAACCCAATTCCACTAAATTAGTGGATTTTTATTTCATTTGGTACCAAATTGTGATAAACCCCAATTCCATTGAATTGGGGCGTGTTTGTAAAATTGATGGAAATTTTTGGAATTCTAAATTTTAAATTTAAATTATAAAATTGATTGGTAGAAAGTTATTTCAAATTTTTATTTGAGAAAATTGATTAAAATGGGTTTTATAGAAACCCAGTAGTTTTTTCTTGGAAAAAGGCATGTTTTGATTAGAAAATCAGGTTGTCATTTTTAAATGGAAAATGGGAACTTTTGAAAAGGGGGAGGGGGTTGCATTTTATTTTAAAACGTTTTAAAATAAATTTCCCATCATTGATTGTATTAGAGAACATGAAATCCTAGTTAGTTATTGTATTATTAGGATACCACTCGTTTGAGCCTTTAAAAATGAAACAAAACATAGTGTAGGGGGTCAAATCCCTGATAGGATGGTGATGAGTCACCTTTTCTAGTGTTTGAGGGTTATGTGAATACACATATTCCCATGATCACCCTTGAGTGTGTAAGGATCCCATAGCATGGAACTATTGTACCTTTTGTAAGATGCTCATGTCTCTCACTTGTTTATATTTAAGATATCAATGTGTTCTAATGTTTCTAAACTATTTTACAAGCCTTATTAATTTATATTAAATGTTTTATAAAAAAATTATTAATACATTTATTTAAAGTATTTTCATCATTTGAAATGTAAAGCCTGAATTGTTTTAATTATGCTCTAAACTTCCATACCACTTTATTAAAATTGAATGCTTTATTTGTTTAATTAAATTATGGCATATTATATGGAATCTTTGGTGAGAATCTATTGGGATTTTAGATCACACACTACCTGTGCCTTTGGGTTTTTGTAGATTATATTATACCAAGTTCAAGTAAGGGTAAATCAACACTTGGAGGTGGTAGTAATTATTGATCCTTGAGCTTGGAGGGTTGTGTCCATTGGTAATTGGGTTTTTATCCTATTTTTTGGTACTTTAATATAGTAATTTGGAGTTGTTCACCCATTTGAATTATCATACACTACTCCCTGTGGATATTTCCTTGTATGCTTACTAAATTGTTTATCTTCTTCAGAAATGCTTGTAAAAAAATAGTTCCCACTTTCATGTTGTATTATTCTCAGTGCTAGTCAGTAACTCATAGGGATTTTCACGAACTAGCATGAGTACCTTGGTAACCAGATAACTGATCCGATCATAACATAGCTTGAAGGGTGTTCCCAATCCCCATAGGTTGGTGACTAGCACTTAGCATCATACAACCTGAAAGTGGGAATAATTTTTCCATAAGCATTTCAAATGTATATAAACAACTCAGTACGCATATAAGGAAATCTCTACAGGGTGTAGTGTACCATAAGTGAAATTGGTAAACAAACCCAAAGTACTACCAAAAAGTACTAGAAATAGGATAAAAACCCAAGTTCCAATAGATGTAACTCTCCAAGCCCAAGGGTAAATAGCTACTATGACCTCTTAGTGGAATGTTACCCTTTCTCAAAACTGAAATAAGATAATCTATAAACACATAATGGCATAGGTAGGGTGTGAGATAAAATCCTAGTAGGGTCTCAATAAGGATTCCAAAAAGATATTCCGATAATTAAATAACCAAATAATATTTTCAACTTTAATAAATTGGTATGGTAATTAAGGGCACAATTAAAATAATTTTTGATTTACATTTCAAATGATTTTAATTCTTTAAAAAATATATTAATAATCATTTTATATCAAATATTTTATATAAATTCAAAAGGAACGTAAAATAGTTTACAAACATTGGTACACATTTATATCTAAAATATAAAAAAGTGAGCAACATTGTCATGTGCCAAAATTTACAATAGTTTTAGGCTTTGGGATCCTCACACACTCGAAGGTGATCATGATAATATTTATATACACATGTACCTCTAAAACTATCCAAAATTGTCTCATCACCATCCAATCTAGGATGTGACCTACTGCACCATGTTTTGGTTCAGTTGTAAAATGTCAAAAGATTGGTATTCTAATAACACACTAACTACCTAGTATTTCATGTTCTCTAATACCATCAATTAATTGAAATTTATTTAAAAATATTTAAAATAAAATTTATTCTATCATCCCTTTTCAAAAGTTTTTATTTTCCATTTAAAAACCAAAACAAGGGTTTTTAATCAGATACACCTTTTTCAGACTTAAAACCACCAGGTTTCTATTAAAAATATTTTAATCCATTTTATAAAATAATACACTAAAATTAATTTCAACAAATTAATTTCATAATTTAAATTCAACAATTTAAATTCCACAATTTTCTATCAATTTCCCAAACACACCCCAATTCAATGGAATTGTGGAGGAGTTGTTTCCCAATTTCATGCCAGGTTTTCCCAATTTCATGCCAAATAAAATAAAAATCCTATGATTCAATGGAACTGGTTCTTTAATAAGCTAATTGAAAGAATTTTTAAGAATTTTAATTTAAAACAAAAAATTTAGAATGAGTCAAATTTGTCCATAATAACAAAACCACCTAACTTTCTCAAGGAAACACAAAGCCCACAATGTAACCCACCAACAAGAATGAAGTAGTAGAAGATATAAGAACTAAATATAGAAAAAATATTCAACAAGACATGGTTTAGATCTATAAATCTCCAAATGATCTATCAAAATCCAATGAGGGAAATAAAAAGAGACGAAAAGTCAAGGAGAATTATTACTCAAAAAGTCACACCACAATCATAACAATAATCAATTTTTGAACGGAACAACTTAAAAGGGATTGAGGGCACAAAAACCACCTAGGGGTGGCTATTGGGTTGAGATAAAGAATTTTTTAAGAGAATAAAATAAAATTTTCATCCAATCTGCCTATTTAAAAAAATTACTTAGAAGATTACACGATGTGTAACCTAATTACACATCATGTAATTGAAAAATCTCAAAATCATTGAAACACCCTTCACCTTTTTACAAATAAATTATTTTTTATTATTTTAGAATTTACACATCGTGTAACCATATTAAACAACATGTAAGTCCCATGTAGGCTACAGAACAAACATGTTTTATGTTAAAAATTCAACAAATCATAGACTTCAAAATTATATATATCCTTCTATTTCATTCTCATACCAAGCTAGATAAAGAAAAAGAAAGACCCTGAAATTTTTTAAAAACATACCTATTTGAAAGTTAACGGGATCTTACAACCTCACCACCATAAAAACATTATTTCCCCAGAAAGCATGCTAATAAGATTCGATATCTAAAAGGTGAGGTCACTTCTCTCTTGTCAGTTCCTCACTCTCCCATGTCTCATGATAATGAGAACTGTGCTTCCATAACACACGAATCAAAGTTATATACTTCCCACAAAGTGACTTGTTTTTACAATCAATTATCATAACTGGTCATTTAATTACAGATAAATTAAGTTCAACTACAAGATCACTCAATCTCAGAACATGAGATAGACCGAATATAAACTTTCATAGATTATATACATGAAAAAAATTCATGTATCGACACCAACTATTGTGGAAGTGAAAATTAGTTATAAAATTTCCCTACCAGCTCAAAAACATGAAAAGCTCACACAAAATAAGGAGAAATCTTCCTTTGCCTCCCAAGCCATCGATGAACCAATTGAGGAGAAAATTTCAAGAACACCTGATCACCAATAGAAAGTTCCAATGGTCTGTGATGACGATCACAATAAGAATTATACTGGCTCTATGTTATCAATATTCTATTATGAATTAACTAAATATTTGTTTTCACCTCTTGAATCAATCTCAATCCAACCAAGGAACTATCACCAATCTCTGACCATCATAATGGAGATCTTCAAGGTCATTAATACATGGCATTAAAAAGAGCCATTATAATTGTAGAATGGTAACTATTATTATAAAAAACACAACCAGTACTAGGTGGTCATCCCAATCTCCACCAAAGTAGAAAACACAAGAACATAACATATCAAAAATAATATATATAGATCTTTATTTCCAGTCATCTGACTGTGGATGGTATATCGTACTCAAATGAACCTGAGATCCTAGTGCCTCCTAAATGTAGGTTCTAGGAACAACCGAAGTGTGCGATAGATCATGCCAAAATTTTCCTTTTTCCCTAATAGATGATTAATCAGAGGTTTTTACAATGATAAACATAAAGATCTAGAAAATTGAATCAAAATATATAGAAAAGGGATAGAATGCCGAAAGAAGATAGAGTATTATCACATATTATTTTTAATCTATTTAATTATTTAAAGATTTACCTTATTAGAATTCTTTCTTCATTTATGGATCTGAAAATAGATTTTTGTTGTACTATTATTTTATTTTAGGAATTAAGAGAAGATTATTTTTAGGGGTGATCCACACATTATCAAAAAATCTCTGAACATCGTCACAGTAATCTCCAGGTTCTACCCTGACAGATCTGATCACTTGTGTGGTCCACCTTTGATTGCCTCGAGAATCGCTTCAAAAGAGTTCTCCTAGATCTCTCTTGACATGAGAGTGGGAGGTGGAAGAATATTTCTTTACATTATTGGGATCATTCTTGGAAAAGGGAGCTCTCTGCGAAATGAGTGGATTTTCTAAATCCATCATTCACAACCAAACAAATGAATTGACTCTTCGAGAAAAAAAATATAATTAAGTTTATATATTGATAGGGTTATAAATTAATAATTTCCCAAGTGCCCCTTATTAATTATTTAATCCATAAGAAACCCCATGTCAAATTATATTATTATTATTATTATTTCACTATATGTTCCTAAATTCTAAATTAAATTAAATATTATTTAATTAAATAATATCCAATATTTATTATTTCTCATCAAATAATTAAACTTGGTCCACCATTCTACAATTTTTTTTATCAAACCTTGAAAAATGACAATTTTATTTATTAAATAAATATAAATAAATTATTATCTAATAAATAAATAAATATTATATTCACTAAATAACAAATAAATATTTATTAAATATTCTACTCATATTATATTATCTCAAATAATTAGTGACAGAATATATGTGATCAATCAAACATGAATAATTATTTAACCATGTGTAGGAATAATATTTATTCAACTTGTTAAATAATAATTAATAATATTATTATTTAACTACTATTATGGATACACTTAGTGTGTGACCATCTTGGCCTATTTCTCAGTGGTATTTAGTGAAGTAGCCTAAACTATAAGTTTAACATCTAAAAACATGTAAAGGTACCCATAAAGAAATTATTTAATGTCGAAATGAAATAATACCTCATACATATGCTTACTATGTAATATAAACCCTTCATGAAAATATCTCAAATCAAGAAGGTCGCATGTGAGTGCCATCAACCTATATGCTCGATGTCTATTTCTTTAAATTCCTAAAAATTGAAATTGCCTATAGAACACCATGTTCATGGATTTATTTAGTAAATATAATTTATATCAAAGGGCCTGATCTATCAAATTCAGTTAAGGAACAGAATGAAAAAAATCCTTTCTCTCATTATTCAATAATGTAAAATTACTTGTGACACACCCAATGTATCCTACCTCTCTGTAAATAATTTTCATCACAGTTTTCATCAATACATCAAATTACGTGACTCATAATACTCATTAATAATAATCTTAAAGACTATGTACCAATAGACTTGTCCTTAGATAAGAAAATCCATCGAAACATATAAATGTGGATTTCCTTATTACGAGCCTCATTCGCATATTATCCTACTGGATATTACCAAGGGAGTACACCATGAGAAGCTTCCTTAAAGTCATATGAGTCTCCACAACTAATATCTTGTATCATTTTTGTCACTTAAATGGTATCATCCAGCAATAGAACATATATTTTAGAATATTTTCATAACACTTCAAGGTTATCATCATAGCGGGGAACTACTATGAACTTTTAGTGTGATAGCTACTCTTGGGACATTATCACATATTCTGTTTCACATAATAAAAATCATGATATGATAAGGAGATTATTAATATTCAAAACTATGAATAAAATTTATCATGAAGTAAACAAATCTTTTTCTAGGGCACCACCTCCAACAGACTCCAACTTTCACTAGAGCCAACTTCTAACGATCTTGAGTCAACTAGTTATCACATGACACTCATGATTTTTCTAAGATAGGATTTTATTCAATGATTCCTACACATTTTCTTATGTTATTACTCTATATAATTCAACATAAACCTTTTGATAAAAACTCCTCAAGAGGGGATGCACCCGGAGTATATACTTTGTCTGTTATAGTGTGACTATGGCTCTTTTTCAAGATCCACCACTATAGTATTATCACAATACAATATGATAGGATATTTACTATAGGTACCACATCAATATTCCGTAAAAATTATGAACCCAAATGGTTTCCTTGGCTGTATTAGACGTCTCTATATACTTGGCCTCCACAATAGAATCAATGACAACTGGCTACTTTGAACACTTCTTGATCACAAATCCTCTGTTGAGATAGAAAACATATCCTGATTGTGAATTCAAATCATTCTGATCTATCTAAAATATTCAATTAGTATAAACCATGATAAATAGATCCTCATATCTTCCATACACTAGAAATATATCCTTAGTTCTTCTCAAATACTCTATGATATCATTAACAGTAAACCAATATTGTTCTCCTAGATCATATGGATATCTTTATATCACTCTCAATGCATAGAAAACATCAAGTATAGTGCATAACATGGAATATATGATTCATCCTATGACTGAAGCGTAAGAGATCTTACATATTCTATATTTATCATATTTCTTTCGAGGAAACATTTTCATAGAATGATGTAAACTATGTAACACTGGAACTAATACCCTCTTGTATTATTCCATACTAAATATATTTAGTATCTGGTAAACATAAATACTATGACTTAGTCCAAGAAGCCTCTTATATCTATCATGAATGATCTGGATCCCTAGAATATAGGCTACATAACCTAAGTCCATCATGGATAAACACTTATTTAATGAGTCCTTAAAAGACTGTAAGACTGGTATGTAATTTCATATAAGTAATATGTCATCAACATATACTTATACTATAATGAATGTTTTTTCCCTAATCCTATTTTAAACACATGGATCATATTTATTCTTGATGAAACCAAATTATTTTTCTGGATTCATCAAATCTAATGTTACATTACAAGGATTCTTGCTTCAATCCAAAAATGGTTCTCTATAACTTGGAATAATTTTTAGCATCACATAGAGTCACAAACCCTTCTGGATGTGTCATATAGACATATTCTTTAAGTTTCCCATCAATTAATGTAGTTTTCACATCCATCTTCCAAATCTCATAGTCATGGTAAGCAAATATAGAAAGTAGAATTATGATGGATTTAAGCATGGAAAATGGTGAAATGGTTTCATCATAGTCAATTCCATGACATTTTTTAAACCCTCTAGACACTAGAATTTCTTTATAGGTATTTAATTTACCTTCCTTATCTAGTTTTCTCTTGAATACCCATTTCCAACCAAAATGATTTACTTCAAATGGCACATCGACCTGAACCCAAACTTGGTTTTGATACTTGGAATCCAATTTTGGAATTCATGGTTTCATTCCATCTTGTAGCTTATGAGATCTCTAATTCCTCATTATAGTAGAGTATATCAACCCAGGCTCTACATACATGGATATTACATCATTTTAGAGGAATATTTAGTACTTTACAAAAATACATTCCCAAGGACTGTAATATTTTTGTGTCTTTGGAAACATGGAAACAAAGTCTTTTATCCTTGTGAGATATCATTAACATCTCCCATAAAGATATCCACCTTTAGTACTTCAACCTAAAAACTTTTTTCATAACTTGGGGAAAAGAAACATAAGTATTATGTGACCTCAAATTCTTATTAAGGGTAAAAAATGAGAATGTGTAATCATAACATGAAAAAAATTGTATGGAACTTGAGAAAAACATTTGAAGATCATAACCTTCATATCAAAGATCATAATAAATATTTTCTATTCATAAGACATGATTCATAAGTAAATAATAAACATAATCCATGAAACTATAACATAAGAATAGAACATGGAATTGTGGAAGACACTTAAGTATATAATATGATTTCCAGAATAGACAAGGAATCGATGCCAAGACCATCTTAGTATTATGGGTTGATTCCCCATACAATCTTTATAGTCATGGATCACTCACATGTCCATCTTAGTAGCATGTTTTCACTACTCATACAATATTAGTAGTCATGGATCACTCTGATGGACATCTTAGTAGTCAAGGTTTACTCTCAATACCATCTTAATCTATATCATGAGATATAAATATTTACCCAATGAATTATAGGGATATATTGGTCCCACCCATCTCACAATGAAATCATACAAACATCTTCCAGAAAATAACAAACAATCATATCTTAAACCATGAATTGAATAGTGTATCATAAACATGAAAATATAAAATAACTTATGGAAGAAGTTATAGGTTTCAAAATCATTTCATAAGAATAATAACCCATAAAAGAGAAACATATTTCATAAAAATATAACCTATAAAAGAGAAGTAGATTTCTTAAACATATATCCCATGAAAGAGAAACATGTTTCATAAAGAACATGACATTAAGAATAACCCATTCAGAGAAAGAATATGAATATAACCTTTAGATCATTTCCTATAATGGAATTAGTAACATAAAAATATGTCATCTTAGAAGGAAAATAATTTGAAAATATCTTTGAAAACGTTTCTTGAGTAAAATAACCGTTATTCTTTTAAAAAGACTTTTTAATACATAAAACCATTTGAAAATCATCTTATTAGTAAATACATTGAAAACTTATAATGAATAATTGAAATAATTTTGAAAACCTTTTTCCTCGAAAACTTATAAAATAAGATTGAAAACATTTTTATAAACATTTTCTTTGAAAACTTATAAAATAAGATTCAAAACATTTTGAAAACCTTTTTCTTTGAATTTTTTTTGAAAACTTATACTGAACAATTGAAAATATTTTGAAAACCATTTATTTTAAAATAATTTTAAAAATTATAAACAAATATTGAAAATGTTTTGAAAACCTTTTTATATAAACACTTATAAAGGAAGCTTGGAAATCTATTAAAAACCATTTCTTTGAAAATAACTTCGAAAACATATGAAGAAAGATTGAAAATATTTTGAAAACCTTTTTACTTGAAAACTTATAAAGAATCTTGAAAATGTTTTGAAAACCATTTCTTTAAAAATAATGTTAAAAAAACTTTCTTAAAAAATCACTTTTTAAAAATGAAAATTAACCTTCACAAAACTGATAGCGGGTAAATCTATACAGGTCGTATAGTTAAAAATAATATTCATTTTTTCTCGTTAAAAAGGGTAGAAGAATGCCTTATTCGGAAAGAGACAATAATATTCCTATGAAAACATTAGTAAAAGACCAAAGAGGGAGAAAAATTCTTTTAGTTTATTTAATATTATAGTATAATATTATTAGAAACCCTTTTTATAAAACATGGTTTAGATGGAATACATATTTCTGAACAAAGAGAGGTTAAAGTCGGGCTTTCTTAGAACACTTTCTCAACTATATTATGTACCAAATAGTGAAATAATGGTACCAATACATGAATATATCATGAAATAATATAGGATAATAAAAATTCTGAGCTTTCCTGAGAGATGTATCATAATATTTCATCAAAGGAATCATAATCATTAATATTCTTGAAAAATGATGAGATTGTTTTAAAAAACCTCTTACTACTAGGTAACATGGGATCACACTCTCCATGTAAGAAAAGGAAAGTTACATGAAGCAGAGAATATAATTAAAATAATGATATTAATTATATAACATGTAAAATGGATGTATATAAACCTTTAAAAATAATTTTGGTGCATAATAAAACATGAGTCTCAAAAAGGAAAAATTGAGACAATACTATCTTACAGATTTGGTAACTTATGAAACATAAACCACAAGAATTAGAGTTTATAAAATGTATTTTTAAATACCACTAAAATTAAGTATAATATTCATATAATACATTCATGGTCAGTACATACACCACATAAAATAAGTGAGTGGCGAATAAGGCATGTGTCTCACGGAAATCAAAGTGAGATGAAATTTCCCTTACCTTATGTCTTGAATCTCATCATACTCATTAAAACCTCCTTTATAATAAATATAAATTTAGTATAAATATATCAAATAAATATATTCTAACTACTTATACCACATATTTTTTGATTATGGATTTATATTGGCCACTTGTTAACAATTTTATGTCGAGGTTTCACTTCGAGTAGTATCCGATTTTTTTTCATGTATCTTAATTTGTTATATCATTGGTATTTATACTTATATAATGATTTAAAAAGTTTAAAACATGATTTAAATATAATTTATATTAATTATATGAGTATTATAATAATATATATAATACAGATGTATGAAACGGAATACACCGTTCATGGAGATAGTAGGTCATACTTACACATGAATGATATTTCCGTTTAATTATCATATTGGAAGAAAGAGAAACTCATATATGTAAATATATAATTATTAAATAAGATTTATTATATTATATATATTATATATATTAACTAAACTCATCCTTAATACATTCCATGTAGTGTATGAACAAATTACATTGCATTGAGGAGGTAGTAGTCCATACTTCCTCAAACAAAATTATCGTATTAACACCTAATGGAAAGTAAAAAAAGACACGTGTTGAAAAAATAATAAATAAGTTTAAAAATAATAAATATAATATATTACATATATATATATTCAATCATAATTTTCACCATGAGATGTGGTAAGGAAAAATGGACTATAATCATTTAGTGAGGTGGTAGTTCGTTGTACACATAAACAATATGTTCGTTACCCATCCGATGGAAGTGTGTGTAAGTGTAGGTTTAAGCCTTTGAATAAAAAAAATAATAGAATATTTTTATTTATACAAGCACAAAATAAAGTAATTTGAGTGGATGTATAAATAAAATAAAAGAAAGGATGTTGAGAGAAGATGTTACATCTTAATTAGGTAACTATTTTCTGTTTGTGCCAAAAGGATGTCTTAAAAGACATTCTACCAAAAGGGAGGATTCAAGGAGTAAGGTAGGGAATTTTGGGATCTAATTATTAAGAGATATTTTGATCCAAAGGGTTTTAGATTGGTTATTAAGTGTAAGGAAATGATCCCTTTTTACAGTGGAGGGTGAGTGTCACCCTTGTAAATATTTGAAGAGAGAATTCCACCCACATTATTCATATTTCAAGTGGAGCCAATAATGATCCAAATTATATAAAATTTAGGATAGGGTATAAATATATCCATAAAATGTCTCTTGGAAAAGTTTATATGTATTTTGGGTCTTTAATTTTTGGATTAGTCTATAGTTATGATTAATTCTACCTTAATCGATGTAATTAATTTTAATTACATTCACAAATAATTTTTTCAAAAACTAATTCGACCATATTAGACCTTATAAGTTAATATTATTACATATATGGAATCAAATTTTCCAATTTATAATTACATAAGAGGTAGAAATTAATTTAAAATTAATCCAGTTGATGGGACGATGCTGCAGGTTTTTAAAGTAAAAATGATCAAACATTTGCTAAGTTTTTATGTCAAATTTTAATTTGAAATTAGTTCCAATGAACTAGAATGGATCAATTAATAAAAATATTATCTAATTAAACTTTTAAACAAATTTAAAATATAATTTAACCTTATAAATAAATTCAATGAAAAAGCAATTTTGAACTAAAATTAATTATTTTCACTTTTAATTAAAAAATGAAATCTTATAGAAAAATACAAAAAAAATTATCATAACCAAATTTTTGTGTTTCTAATTAAAATATAATGTTTATTTTGACATATTAAATCTATAAATGATCAAATATTTTTATTTAAAATGGATTCTCCCTTAAAGGGAGGTAAAACTACTATTATAGAAATATAGGTTTTTAAGTATAAAATTGGGATTTTTTATCTTATGCATATAAAATCTATTGTAAGAATATAAACAATATTTTATTTAACATATAAAAGATATGTTAAACTAATATCACTCACTAATTATAATTAATTTAATTTATTAGGGTAAAACATCATGGGGACCATAATAATATTTTCCGTTATATTCTGTCTGTTTTTATATTCATTTATAATTAATTTGTAACCTATTAATTCATATTATATTCTTTTAAAACATAAATTTTAAAAAATTATTTAATAATATTCATAACATATCATTTAAAATATAGGTTATATCTTATTATATCAAATAATTACATTATTTTTTGCTAAACACAGTTTTACGTGTTCTGCAAGCCATCGAGGAAGGTCATCGTTGCCTGTAATAAAAGATAACCTTGGTGTTCCATGTAGAGAAATATAAAATTTATTTTGCATGTAGTGAGAAATTAACTTTGTGTTTCATATAATTAAAGAAAAACATTGTGATTTAATATAAAATAAACTATTTTTAGTGTTGTGTGAAATGAAAAATATCAAAAAGGTTAACTTAATTCAAAAATAAAATTCACAAAATCTCAGAGTGTTAGAGAGAGAGTTTCATCATTGTTAACAAATAATGTGTCACCATATTTGGTGACTAGAAAACCATATCTCTTTGGTTCTCTTACCTCTCTTACGCTCTTGAAAAATATATATGTTTTAAGAACTACTTCTTCTACAGGGACCTGTGGAATCTGTTCCTGTACTAACTCTTATGTATCATGAGCATAAAATTCATCAAAGACAATGTTCCTCTCACTATCCTTTTTGAGGATGTCCTCCCTCTTAATAAATATGAATTTTATAGTGACATTAAATTTATTATCTAAGGGTTTGTATAGGTAGTATCCCTTTTTTCCCTGGGGATACCCTATAAAGATACACTTTGTACCCCAAGGAGCTATTTTGATGCTGAGAAGACGTTAAAAATCCTTGTAACACCATAAAAATGAATTTGAAAAAATGAGTTTCTTTTCACTCTATAAATCTAATGTAATTCCATTTTCTTCTTTATTTGGTAGTTGGTTTATTTTTTATGCCATAGTTTGTATTTCATATCCTCAAAAGGATAATGGAACATTTTCATGCCTCATTATCAACCTGACCATGTGTAAAAAGGTATGGTTCCTCCTTTCACTAAAACCATTACACTATGGTGTGTATTGTGGATTGATTTGAGATAGAATCCTAAACTCCCATAGAAATTCTATAAACTATTGGTTAATATATTCACCACCTCAATCCAATATAAGATTCTTTATGTTATTTCCAAGATGATTCTCTACTTCATTCTTGAATTCTTTCAATTTATCAAAGAAATCAGACATATGCCACATCAATTAGATATAGCAATATCTACTCAAGTTATTAGTAAAATTTATGAAATAATAACATCCACATTAAGATTATACTAGAAATTATCCAGACACATTAGTGTGTATCTATCCAAGAATATTTGTGGCCCTTTTACCCTATCCACCGAGTAGTCATTTGGTCATTTCTCTGTATAAACAAGCATGACAAATTTTAAGTGGTTTTAGTTTATAATATTATAAATAAACATCTTGATAGATCTTTGTCAAATTCTTCTCATTCACATTACCAATATGGTGTTTCCATAGCTTGGTGTTATATAAGTCATGTGAACATCATTCATTATCAATAATAAATACTTGGTTTTCATAATTTAACACATTAATACCATTATTTAAGTGTTCCATACTATAATATATATTTTCCTCATAAAATAATCAACATTTATTTCGAAACATGAAAATAAACCCATTTGTATCTTGGCATGATACATAATATAAATATTTTAAAACCAAAATCATTTATATTGGAAGTGAAAGGTGTTAGTTACCAAAGGCAAGAGAAGTTATCCTCACACCATTGGAAGCTCATAGATTCATATCACCTCTATAAATATTTTGGAATCTACTTGGTTCCTACATTTGGATATAGATGAGAGAACAAAAATCTATATCCAATACTCAATGTGTAGATATTGAAAGATTACAATAGATAGTGAACACACCTTTAGCTTCCCCGTACTTCTAGGTTAAATTCATCTTTTAGTGTCCTGGATTGACACATGAAAAACAGACTACCTCTATTTCTTTACACTGCCTTGGGATATTCATTTTCTTGTAAGGATGGTGCTCAAGATTTTTAGAATTGTTAGGAGTCCTGGATCTATTTTCCTTGTTCTTACATTTCTTGTCCACCATAAGGACTATGAGTTTATCACATCCCATGTCCTTATCCACTTGTAAATTCAATGTAATACGTTCCAAAAGACTCTTCTCATTATTTTTCATATGAAAATTAACCATAAAACCTAAGAAGGTATTGGGAAGTTATGAAATTGGGAGATCTATATGAAAATCATATGGGAATTTAATCCCTATGATATCTAATCATTCAATGTATCTAATAAACATGACTACATGAGGCCCAGATGGAACATACTCTCCAAGATTATTTATAAACAAGGAATTCGAGATCTTTTATCCCTCTTGTTTCGCCTTCTCTTGATAGATGTAATGTCCTAGAATTTTGGTATATTATTTTTAATTATATAGAATTATTTCGAGACTGCGAAATATGATGTCTTGTGATTCCGAGACCCAGAGTGTCCGGAATAATTCATTGAAGTTTTGTTAAACTTTAAATAGAGAGCGTATAAAGTTTTTTTAGAAAAAGTATAATTACTCTTAAACGGTTTCCCAGATCAGAAATCCATGGTCACCATTGCGCTCAGGATGGGGGGTTTACCCTAGGCGCGACCTAAGTTTAGTTGGTGCAGGTATCCTATGAGAAAATCGAAAAATGGCATAACCGTATATAAAATAATTAATTTATGTTATTTTATTTTTAAAATCCCTATAACTCCCAAATGGTGACTCGGATTAAAAATACGAGACCACCACTGAACTCGTGAGGGTATGATTTCAATAGGCAGATACTAACATTGGCCAGTGCGGGCCACCAGTGAAAGTTAGTTTTTGGTCGTAAATAAAATAATTAAGTGAAAGTTATTTTATTTTAAAATCCATAACTTCTAAACGGTAACTCAGATTAAAAATCCAAGGGTTCCATTGAGTTCATTGGGTCGTTTTCTCCTTAGCCGGAGCCTAACCTTGACCGATGCGGGTTGAGGGTGAACACAATTAATTTACTAAATTTTTTTTAGGTACGTTCAGTAAATGCTCAAATGGCACTTTATAAATTTGATCCATTTCTCAGATTAAAAATACAAGGGCACCGTTGAATCCACAAAACCAAGACTTGCTTAAGGGAGGCATTACTTTGACCACAGTAGGTCTGGAGAAAAAGTTACATTTTTTAACTTTTTAAATGAAATGAAATGAAATAATATTATTTTATTATTTTATTTCATATCCTCCAACAGAAAAGAAAAGGGGTGGAGCCAGCGATATGTCAAGATAATAAATGTCTTGACCTGCCAACCCTAAGTAATGATGCTGTTGGGGAATTAAGAAGCTTCATAATTGATGAACCCAATTAAATTCCAATGTTATTACTTACCCTCAGCATATTCTATATATATGGAGCTTGGGGAGGGCTATCGACACGGATTTACCAAGAAACGATGTGGTGAAGGAGCATTGTGATGCCGAACCCTTAGAGGACTGAGCCGATCCTAGCAGAAGGTGATGGGTGACACTGAACCATGAACCGAAGGACGACATGCAAGTACCGTCGATGGGAACTGGTTGTGGAAACGAAGAACACGATCCGCCTTCATGCCGTGTACTCTCTCAAATGGTTTATGAGATAGGGGTTATTTTCTTTTAATATTGTTAAATAATTTTCCTCTTCACTGTTCTTGAATAATACAAAGAACGTGGGTGAACCGATTAATGGGTTGACCCGTGATTCATTCATCTTTGCGAGAGGTCGTTGCAGGGTGTCTTGTGGGGTTTATCTTGTTAATTAATTCAATTGTTTTTAAACCCTTAACACCCCTCATGTTTATGAGCTAACACGTAGGGCACATGCCTAACAAACCCGGCCCAAACCCTCTGATATCTTTGCTACATTCTTGAGCCTCCTTGGAAGTCCGTGAGCTTGTCGACACACGCCACAAGAGGAAAGCTGGTGCTTGTCAGCCATGAAGAACGGAGGAGGCAGCCAGCACGACGGCCGACCACGGGAAGGGAGGCAGTGTGACCACCACACCATCGGCAAACAGAAGTCGCAGCTGTGGTCGAACCCACCTCCGGCGGGTTCTGCGGTGCCCACAAGTCGGGATTCTGCCTTCGAAGCGGGTTTCCACCCTCGAGTCGGGCCGCCGCCCTCACACCGGGCCACCTCCCTAGCAGGCCATCGCCCCCGGGCTAGGCCGCCGCCTAACGGGCCGCCGCCCAGTTGGCAGCTGCCCCACATTGGCTGGGCCACCCAATTCTGGATGGGCCGCCCTTACAGGCCGGACCAAACATTAGCCCAACGGGCCGAGACCACCTCTTCCCAGCCCAGACCTGGTCTAGTTGTGTCGATCTGACCGAGTGACACCGGACATGGGCCCAACTGGGCCTTGAAAAACTCAAAGAACCTTATCTTGAGAATCAGACACCCATTTAAAACACCGTCTGTGGCATTGGGACCCTTGAAGCTGGACGGTCCATTTGACTTACATCATTAGAGTTTCAGAGAAACTTGGAGGTCGGTCGGGTTGGATCGCACCCGAATCCAACCGGGCCCTCGATACTGAAATTCTAATAACGCACAGACCAAGCCTCTGACTAACATGATGTATGTTGCATTTGAACCCTTATGACTTGGCAGACCATCGAGTTACTTATTTGGGAGACTTCGTGCTAGTTGAGATATGAATGATGGATTGGGGAGCGGTTCTCCGAAGAACACTACATACGGAACCCTGCGACTGGCTAAGACCTCATGATTGCTGACTTTTTGACTTGAAGTGACTCAAAAAACATGGTGGGGAGCGACCTCAGTATACGATGGAATTAGTACCTTAGTAGACTGCATTGGGTAGGGATGACTCTATGTGACCAGACAGAACCACAATACGTGATGGGGAGGAGTACCTCAGCAGGACACGGTGGGGAGATGCCATAGTACACGATGGGGAGGAGTACCTTAGCAGACCGCATTGGGGAGGGACGAATATATGTGACCTGGCAGACCCATGGTACGTGATTGGGAGAAGTACCTCAGTAGTTCAAGGTTAGTGGGAAGCGCCTCTATGTGACACGACATTCCAACTGTACTCGATAGAGGAGGAGTTCTCCAGCATATGAGGTGTAAGACAATGTGACTAGGGATGTTGCTTGTTACTACCCCTAGAATAAATCTTAGTGTGAGATGTATTTACTTTGTACTTTTGATTGAGGTTATTATATGAGGTACATTACCTCTGTGGTACTTTACCTTCATGGTGTTACCCTATGGTTTTTCTTTGTGGAATTCTAGGAGACCTTTGGGGTCTCGAGGTCCCTACTGAGTATCGTTATACTCACCCCTGCACGGACTTCGCCCGCACATTATTTTGTCTTGTGCATATGATGAGTATGTGGGCTGAGGTTTGAGGGATCCGGGACCTGGTAGTACATGGAGGAGACAGACAGACGTGGAGTACTGAGGAGGTGATCTATACCGACCCTTCATGTAGATTACGGGGTGGACCATTTGGTGTGACGCGTCATAGGGACTACTGATTGTGAGTTGAACCTACCCTTTAGTTCGGATCTATATTGGACAATATAGGAGTTTCTTTTCACCTTTTCAACTATTTTTTAATTTTTAGTTGTACTTGTACTCTTCCAGTTGGGCTTCTATTCCTTCCCCTTTACTTTTAGTACACTTTTTCTACAATAGTTTACTTCACAGTTGCTTCTTGTTGTGTTCTTGGACCATGTATTTGTACAGGTTTAAAGGAAATGCCTTCCCGTTTTAGGGGATACACCATTCGATGATAGTCACCAACCCCTGGCCTATGGAAGGCGGGCTTGGGTTAGTTACAAAATGGGCCCCGGGGGACGGTTCATGACAATAGAGATTCTGAAGGTGAGACATCATGCTATATGAATCCATGTCCGCATGTTTCTTCAAAAGATCATTGGACATGAATGATATCATGAAACATTTAACATCCATATAATTTTTTAAATGTTCCTCATAGAGAGATAAATCTTAATCACTTGTCTCATTACCAGTCTCATCAGGAATAGGTTCTTCTAACACTTACAATTTTCTTTCTTGGAGAAGGATAACACGTAAGAACCTTTTACACTCCTGGAAATTTGTGTCAATGTTAAGGTTATCCTTATCAAGTATGGATCATAATGATATGTTTTAAGTCATTTTAATTTTTCTTCTAAAAATAAGATGATATTAATTTTAGTACTTTATCTGATAAAATTTAGACAAATAAATAAATAAACATTATATTTATCACTCTCCCATTATTTTATCAAAACCCAATATCCCTCGCCATTGGCTTTATAATATCCTATTTTATGGACATTCTAGTGAAAAAGAACCATATTCCCTTTATAATTACCAAAACATTAGTGGGTCAATAAACAATAATGTTTTTATGTAGTTGTTTCAAATTACAACTACATTAACTCATAGTTTCATGATCTGTTGAGTAGACTCTCCAATCCAAAAATCATTACAATTGGATTTCCTCAATCCCTGATTCTTAGTTAAAAAATGTCCCTCTTTGGAATTAAAACCATGATGTGAAATAAGTTAAGTTAACCCAAAAATTCAAGTTGTAATTCCTCGATAATTGAAATCACCTCAACTTTAGCTGGTCAAGAAATTTGACCTACGGTTTGATTTTAACTGAAGTAGTTGAAGGCTATACAGGCTTAATATATTTTATTGGGGGATTTTAACATATTATGTATGAATTTAGAATTATTATCTTTATTAAATTCTTGTTAATATTATGTGGTTTGACTTAAGTTATTAACCATGTCTTAGATAATATTTACGCATAAGCCAATTTATTTTAGTTTTATCTTGTATGCTCATTAATTTCATTAATTCATGTGATCATGACAAAACATACACATCAAAATATCCATGAACTTGAAAAAAAATAATATAATAAAACGGTATGATCAAGATATTTTACTAATTGTTAGTTTATCTAGTAGTTGATAAACTAACCATTGACCTAGGGGAAAACACTTTTAACCAATTAAGGTCCATGTTACATCTTTACAGCTGTCAACCTATATCTCTCTCTTGGATTGGTTTCACCTTGGCACCAAACATGAAACACCTCTACAATCTTGGGAGCTTCATCCCTTAAATTTTCTTTTACTCACATAAATTTTAAAGGAAAATAGTTTTCATAAAATAAACCATGGGCCCACAGACCATTACATAATAAGAGGAGATAAAAAAACAGGCCAACAATTTAGTATAATAATAAATTAAATGAAACCAATCAAACACAAAGGTCTGGTCTATGATCATGATCATCCACATTCATCAATGAATCACACATTTAATAAAACTATGATTAAATTATTAATACTTTTTATTTCGGATAAATATTGCTTGAATCAATTAAGTATCATCATAAATTAATAAATTAATAAATCTTAATTCTCATCTAAATTCCCTTGAGATTATCAACCATTATAATTTTTAAAAAATAAATTTATTTAAAATTAATTGTGTACATATATGTACCTTGGATGAAACATAATGAATTCTCATCCAAATATACCCATCATGTATTATACTTATATAATATTTAATCTTGTGACATATGAAATACATGAATTATCACATACATTCATGATGTGTAATATCAACTAAATGATTACATGAATTACATGATTTTTGGTCATGTGTTGTGCTTTAATGCATATAGAGTAACAACTGTAATATAACTCATACATGATACATAGATCTGAACATTATGAAGATG
Organism: Viscum album; assembly: GCA_963277665.1. Lineage (NCBI taxonomy): Eukaryota > Viridiplantae > Streptophyta > Magnoliopsida > Santalales > Viscaceae > Viscum > Viscum album. Next base: position 1,265,575,047 of record OY728143.1, on the reverse strand, counting down.
TTAATTAAACACACACACACACACACACACACACACACACACACACACACATATATATATATATATTAAAAATCATCACAAAGAATTTCCTATCAACAGAATGACCACATTAAAGAAAATTTTGATTAGGTTTACATAATATAATAAATAAATTTTAAATCATCATAATTTGGTATAAGTACATGGTGTGCATAACAGATCCAAATATCTCTCACTGTCTATTAGATTCATTTACCTAGGGACGCAGCCAGTAAATCGTTCCCCAGACTGTTGGTGTACAAAGTGTGTATAACCGACTACACAACATTTGGTCTTTGAGTTACAAAATCACTAGTCAGGTAGAACATGTGTGGTAATACATGGCCCATATGTGACTCAAAGGGACTACACTCCATGCACGTGGGCTACATAGTGTTTACTCCAGTTTATCATGCACCACCCTATCCCGGTCAACACATAGTCTAAGAAATAAATACACCACGTGTCATCAATGCACACAGTTTGAATTGTGTTCTGATTTAATTCCAAATGAATTGAACACAAGTACACGATGTGTATATTTGGTTACATGATGTGTGATCCTATTTTATCTAGAAGGAATCCTTATAACATCCGATTGAGTTCTTAGAATTTATTCTATTCATAAAATTATTTATATTGATTAGATCTATGAGAAATTAATGAGGAAGAAGAAGATCTTACAATTCAGATTAAAAGACTCATTAAAGTTAGATTGAAAAATAAATCACAAATTAATAAATCAATCAATGATCTTTAAATTATTATATGTCTGCTCTTATACCACTTTTAGGTTTCGGGCATAGTGGAAGCATGTGATGGGTCCTTCCCAACATTTCCTTTTTCCAAGATCGATGATCAATCCAAGATTTTCACAATGATAAATATTGTGATCTATGGAATTGAATAATAGAATATATAGAAATGATAAAATGCCAGAACTAGATATATGATCATCACATATTATTTATAATCAATTTAATAAATTAAATAATTACATTGTTGGAATTTGTTCTTCATTGACGGACCTGAAAACAGATATTGTTTGTACCATCATTGAGTTGTAGAATCAAGAGTAGATTCCCTCTAGCTGTGAACCACAAGTGATCCATAAATATATGAATGTTGTCATAGGAAATATAGGTTCTAGAATGGTAGATCATATCGCTTGTGTTGTCCTCCTTTGATCACCTAAAGAACTACTTCCAAAGCATTCTCTTGGATCTCTCTTGACTTGAGTGCGTGTGGTGGAAGAAAATTACTCTGCATTCTTGGGAGCATTCTTAGAGAAGGGAGCTCTCTAGGACTTGATAGTATTCTCTAAATCTATTATTCACAACCAAACAAATAAATTGGATCTATGATAAAATAATATAATTGGGATTATATATTGATAGGGTTAGAAAAAAATAATTTCAAAAGTCCCCATTATTAATTATTTAATACCTATGGAAACCCATGTCAAATAATAATAATAATAACACTTCTCTATATGTTCTTAACTCGATAATTAAATTAAATATCATTTAATTAAATAATATTCAATCTGTATTATTTGTTACTTGACCATTAAAATCGGTCCGTAATTCCCCATAAATATTTATCAGACCTAGAATAATGACTATTTATTTATTAAATAAATATCACTCCCATATTAACGAATAAATAAATAAATATTATATTCACTAAATAGAAAATAAATATTTATTAAATACTCTGATCACATTATATTCTCTTGAATAATTGGTGATGAAATATATGAAATCATTAAAATATGAATAATTATTAAACCATATGTAGGAATAATATTTATTCAACTTGGTAAATAATAAATAATAATATTATTATGTAACTAAGATTATGGTTACCCTTAGTGTGTGACCTTCTAGGACTCTTTCTCAATGAAATTTGGTGAAGTAGAACAAATTTCAAAGTTAACATCTAGTAACTTTCCAGGATACCCATAGAGAAATAATTTAATGCTATAATGACATAATACCTCATACAGAGGCTTAATATGAAATATAATCACTTTATCATGATATATCAAATCAAGTAGGTTGCATGCCAGTACCATCAACCTATGTGCTTGATGTCACTTTCTTAAACTTACTAGAAATTGAAATTTCCTATATAACACCATAGCCATGGATTTATTTGGGCTATATCATTTCCATCAAAGGTCCAGAGATATCAACTTTTGTTAAAGAACAGAAGGGTTAAATTCTTTCTCCCATTATTCATTAATGAAATATTACTCATGACCCACCCAACGTATCCCACATCACTGTGAACATATTTCATCACAGTTTTCATCAATACATAAAAGTACATGATTCATAAAAATCATTAATAATAATATTAAAATCTAAGGAACAATACACTCATCCACATATAAGAACATCCAATGAAACATACAAATGTGGATTTACTACTTGTGGGTCGCGTTCTCATATAATCCTAATGGATATTACCAATGGTGTGTACCATGAGAAGGTGTCGCAAAGTTCTATTAGTCACCACCCATGGTAGCTTGTATCATTTGTGTCCCTCAAATGATATCATCTTCCTATAGAACACATATTTTTGAATAGTGTCATAGCACTTCTGGGTTCTCATAATAGCGGGGAACTACTATGACCTTTTAGTGTGAAAACTACTCTTAGAATATTATCACATACTATGTTATGCATAGGAACAATCATGACATGATAAATAGTTTATTAATATGAATAAAAATCAACACATGTTATCATAAATTACAAATAATTTGGTTTTATGGAATCAACTCAAACACTAATGGCCTCTCCAAAAGTGATATGTGAACCGAAGATCCCTACCAGAGACTATAAAAGATGGAACTCCGTGAAAATGAATATTCTCTTTCACAAAGATATTTCTTAATTCCTCTACTTTGGTTGTATTGCGAATGGAAACAAATTGAGTTTATTTTTTCAGCCTATTGATCACAACCCATATTGCATTATTATTTATCTTGGTATGAGGTAACCAAACCACAAAGTCAATAGATATCTCCTCCCACTTTCATCTTGGCACCAGAAGTGGATAAAGAATACCCAAAGGTTTCTGGTGCTCTTCCTTAACCTATTGTCACATATAACAGTGAGATAAAAATCCAAAAATGCCTCATCTCGTACCTAGACACTAGAATCATTTCCACATGTCATAGAACATCTTTCTGGTTCCTAGGTGAACTGCGCACTAGGAGTTATGGAAATACCCCATCATATCTTCCCTTATTGCTAATAAAATAGATAATCAATTCTAGTTGTATATAATTCCTATGGTGGATAATGACTAATCATGTATGGTATCCCCACCATAAAGAGAGTATCTAAATGTATAGAACTCGACATCAAGCCTCTATTCCGGAAGAATCATATTGATTAGATAAGATGTGAACTGAACACTAGACATATCAACCTCGACCCATGTTTCCCAAACATCAATATGCAAATGTTAAAAAAGAGACATCAATTTCCACTCTTATGATGATTATTTCACTACATGAGTTATAAGTTTATTGCTCAAAGCATCTTTAATAACATTCCCTCTCCTAGGGGTATAAGAGATGTTGAAATAAAAAGATTAAAGATATTCTACCTAATTCCTTTAGTGGAGAATCAAATCTTTTTGAGAGAAGATATAACTCAAGATCTTATGGTATTAAAACCTGATAAATGTTTCTCCATAATGGAAATGTCACTAACTCTTAAGCGTGCGCATCAAAATTGCATGTTAAAGGTCATGGGTTAGGTAATTATTCTCATGTGGCCTATGCTTTGAAGATCCATAATCAATGACATGATCACCCTGCATAAGAACACAACCCAAACTCAAACCAGATGTATCATAGAAGAGCACATAGCCCTGCCTAACCTCTTGATGAGTCAACACAAGCACATTATTCCCTAGACATTACATCTTAACAAAAATAATTATGAGATTTTTCATCCCAATCAAACATTACTCCCTTTGAGTTAGATAATCTATTAGAGAATCCAACTTTGAGAATTCCTTAATTAACTGGTGATAACACCCAGCTAGACCCAAGAATTATTGAATCTTGAAAACATTTTGTGGCTGTTCCCATAGAAGAACAACCTTTAACTTTTTTGGTTCGACTTAAATACCATGTTTGAACCCCACATGTCACAATAATTAAACTCATCAAATCTTGAAATCACATTTCTAAATCTTGTCATAAAGATGGTCATTTCTTAACAATTCCATAACTAATCTCAGATGACACACATGATCCTCCTTATAATTAGAGTAAATGAGGATGTCATCTATAAATAATACCATAAAGGATTCAAGATACTCATGGAAAATCCTTTTCAATAAATCCATAAAGACTAGAGGAGGATTTTTTTAGACCAAAAGGCATAAAAAGGTACTCATAATGGTCTTACTTACTCTAAAAGGTGGTTTTCTAAATGTTATATTCTTTTATCCTCAACTAATGGTAACTAGATCAAAGATCAATATTTGAAAACCACTTTTCCTTTTTCAGTAGATCAAATATATCATAAATCTATGGTAATGGATAATTTTTTTATTATCACGACTCTATTGAGTTTTTGGAAATCAACACAAAGGTGAAGTGAAAAATTATCTTTCTTAGCCAAGAGAACTGGCACTGACCAAGGTGACACAATCTAGAGTATAAATCCTTTCTCTATAAGATCATCTAATTGAATCTTCAACTCTATCATTTTAGCCGGTTGCATGCCGTAAGAAGGAATAGACATTGTTTGAGTACCATGTACTAAATCGATAGAAAACTCAACCTCCCTTACTAGAGGAAGACCAGAGAAGTTAGAAGAAAACACATCAGGAAACTTGATGAAAACTGGAGGGAGATCACCACTCAAATATTCTCACATCATATCATATTTGAACACATATATCACTTTACACAACTATTGATAAGAAGTTCTGGATCTACTCGACCTTGGGTCCCATTCTCCCTGAAAGATACAATATACACTATTAGGTGTCGTAGAGGAGACCCCTCAAAAATAGAAATCAATCTAGGATTTATTAGTAGTGAGCCAATCCATCTGAAATATGATGTTAAGTGGTTTTATGCCAGTAACTTGAAATATTCTAGAAATCTCAACATCTGATAAGTATAAAGAACAAGAGGGACTACGAAGGCCCTTCGCTCTCTTCATTCTAAGGGGAGTAAAAGTATCAATCACATCAGATAAAATATCTATAGGAAGATTTAGTATATTTATAATATGGGTTGAAATAAATGAATGATATGAACCAGTATCAAATAAACAAGTCACTAATGATGAAGATATAGTTACAGTACCTCTCATAGTTAAGGGACCAGTATCTGCTTCCTCTAGGGACTCTTTCATTGCATGTAGAATCTTTATTCATGAAGCTTGTGTCTGGAACTCCTTTTATTGTGAAGAATATAATTTTACCATAGTTATAACAAGGGCTAATGATCTCCTGTCACTATGAAGAGTGGAATAAACATGGAATAACTTTTGTATGTTACTCGAGTGTCTGCAGGAGCTGCATATTGTGGGTTCAACTGTGAAGAACCACCTTGAATTCCCAAGATTTCCACACTAGTAACAAATCCAAGGGCCTATTATAGGCCATGTTAGAGGTCCAGATAAACCATACAGTCAAGATCCACCACAAGAATCATCATGATTATTATTTTTTATAGAGGATTTCAAATTACCACTGGGAGAAAAACGAATTCCTGAAAACCCTAACATGCCAGCCAAGTCCATTTTGACCATCAAAACTCTATCTATACCATCAGCATAAAAATGACATATTTACCAAGAAAACCTAATAACTAATATCATCTCTAATTCCCAACTTGAACCGTCAATTCATCATCTTCTCATTTGATAGTACCATAGGTGAAAACTACACGAGCTCATCAAAATAGTTTAAATAATCCATCATGGTTCTTTCATCCCTCTCAAGTTTAATGTAATCTGAATAATTGGCTAAAAACAATGACTATAGATAGAAATGGTTGGTGAAAAGAGCATTGAAGTATTTCCACTCTAATCCCTCATGTTTATTCATTCTTACCATCCTGTCCCACCATCTCTTTCTTGGTCCCTCCATCACAAAGGTGGTACACATGACCTTGATCTCCTTCGGTGTCTCAAAGAATTAAAACAAATTCTTTATCCTTCTCAACCACTCATTAAACTATTAAGGATCATCGTATCCTTTGAATACTGGTGGATTATGGTGAAGTAAATCCTAAGAATGATTATGGATAAAATCCCTCTGAGGTTCCACAACTAGAGCCTGAATGGGAACTGGTGAAGATGCTTGTCCCAGAGCATGGATAGTACACACAATCACCTCAACCAGACATTGGCCCATTAGAGGATTTTCTCACTATGGTTTAGTATAAAATTCCTCCTGGATTAGATTCGAACATCTTCTCGGAGGCATGATGTTATAAAACATCAATAGATAATAAAGGAGATATCAAGTTTAACACTCAAAATGACCAACACAGAAGAATTAATTCTAATATATACGAAAATAAGATTTGGATTCATATATATAAAAATAAAAATTAGGGAAAAGACTAGAAATAATCCTCAAGATGAATTTATCAAAACCATCCCTGGTGACTTAAGGCTCATTGGGGTGAGATCTAGTCAGAAACGCAATCAAAACTACCTCTTGAGTCCGGAAAAGCTCAAAAAATTACATACTAACATCCGTAAAAGATGAAAAACCTGCACATCTGATACCACTGTGTCACGAACCATCCATGTACCTTGGTAATATAAAAACTAAGCTGATCTCGACATAGACCTAAAGGTATTTCTAGTCATCATGGGTTTGAAGCTAGCACCTGGCATCCTACAACCTAAAAGGGGGAATGATTATGCCATTAAAATTCCATAATCAATAGACTATTTAGAATGCATAAAAACATGTTTATTTTCTTTCAAAATTTTTGTGGAAAAATCATTCCCAATTTCGTGTTGTATGATGCCATGTGCTAGTCTCCAGCCCATGGAGAATGGGAATTCTCTTTGAGATATGTTGGGATTGGCTCAGTTATTAGGTTAGCAGGTCACCCAGGCTGGCTCAGGATAATTGAAGGATTTTCATTCAAAAATATAAATATTGGAGAAGGAGATAAAATTCTATAATAAGGGCACCAAATCTTCTAGTAGTAAGGAATCTATTGATGTTGAATAAAAATAAAAACATTAAAAAGAAATTAAAGATATAAAGATGATGTTTTATGATTTAAAAAAATTTATATATTTATATATATAATAAAAGGTAAATAAGAAAGATAAATATCTTGAACATATTCAACATAAATTGGTTAAGGTAGAATAAGAACTGAACAATTCTGAATCCTTCTTATATAATACTATTTTAGATATTAGAGAATTTTCAATGAACAATGAGGCTTGTGAAGATAAAAAATGATACCCTCAAAGAGTGAAAAAAATCTCAAAACATTGGGCGAAAATTATATAAAGAAGGATAATGTGGAGAAGAAAATGTTTCTAGAAAAATTAAGTGAATCTTTGAAATATGGAAATAAAAAGATCTCTAAATTGATGTCAAAACTACTAAAATTTGTAAAACTATAAGGGATGAAAATAATCATGTATTGAAGAAGAAATTTTCATTATTCCAAAATAATTTTTATTTACAAAAAAAGATTCGATTATGGTGACTCAAAGAAGGTATAAATATAGGTATAAAATTCTGGAAAAGATTATTTTCAGAAAGAAAATTATTATTTCCATATATATTTTTGGTTTTGTGGAGATTTAGAGAATGTAGAAAGGATGTTTTGAATTTTTATAAATATAATAATTATCCCAGAGGTATAGGAAGAAAATATTTAGGGTGTTTCATCCCTCCTAAGAGAAGAGAGTTCAAAAACAAATTGGGAATTTTGGATAGAAATAAGAGAATATGATTTTAGTGCCTCTGGAAGTCTATGAATAATGTGATCGAACATGTCAAAATAAGAATTAATGCATCATTCTTTTATGACCCCAACTGATTATTAGTTAAAATAATTAAAAACCCTAGAATATAAAGAGTAAAGGTAAATAAAAATACTTAGTTGTGGAAGTTTCACCTAAATTATCTAAATGGGATAATCTATGGATTCTAGATACTGGATTTTTCTCTAACATGATATTGGATTTAAAACATATAAATAATTTGGAAAATATCAATGAAGGATCAGTGACATTTGGTAATAATGAGTCACTCAAAATATAGAAACCCATGCTTAACATACATGTACATTACAACATTTTAAATGAATATTAATCACAATAAAAAAATACATTCTGAAGAACTATTCTATATTAGTGTCTTTGGAAACATGGAAAAAAATATTATAACTTAGTGAAAGATCTTCAATGTTTCCAAAAACTATCTTCCCCTTTTTTAATTCTACATAAAACCTTTCTTCATAGCTCGGGGAAAGGAAACATAAGAAAGGGGTGAGCTCAGATTCCCAGTAGGTTTTAACAAGGGAGACATGTAAGCATAAACATGAGCATAAGGGTATGAACATGTGATCATGACATTAGAATATCATACCCTGCATATAAAATATCATAAACATGAATCCTGGAATACATATTCGAAGTTCATAAGATATGAGTCATAAGGATGATAAATCATCATAAATCAATCATGAACCATAAGAAAATGTCATATAAGTGTGGCACTATCATACATGTAAAAAACCATTTCATTTTTCAAGGTTTACTTCCAAGACCATCAACATAGTGGATCAGGACACACTAGTTTCCCATATTGTATTATGAAACACCTGTTTCTCATACTGGATCAAGACACACCCATTTCCCATTGTGGATTAGGAAAAAACTATTTCCCAATTTGGATCAATCCCTTAAATTTTTCCCCTTATTATATCATGAAATATTAATCATTAACCAATTCATTGGAGTGAGATATTGGTCACACCCATCTCATAATGAAGTCATACATACATGTTCCATAAAACATTCATCTTTTCATGACCCATAAAAAGAGAGTGGTTTCATAAACATCATATCATAACCCATGAAATCAAATGGGTATCATAAAAAATTAATCAAATCATAAACTATGGAACATAGATAGTTTTCATAATCATTTCATCCTAGAATAACTTGTGAAAGGATGTGGGTTTCATAAGTATTTATCATGGTATTACCCATTGAAGAGAAACAAGTTTCATAAACATCAAGCCATAAAAACATAGACCATTAAAAGAAATAATATAAATGGTATCCTTAGATAATATCCCTATTAAAGAGTAAACTATAATCAAGGATGTAATCTTAGATGGAGAAGGATTTTGAAAGATCACATGGATCATAAATTTTCTTTGACAATCACTTTTTAAAACTTATAACATTTTCAAAATAATTTTCCTTGAAACCACTATGAAAATATATAATGTAATCATGAAACTTCATTGAATATATTCCTTGAGTAAAATAACCTTTACTATTTTAAAAACTCTTTCTAAAACATAAAACATTTTAAAGACATTTTTTTTAAAATAAGCTTGAAAGCATTTTGAAAACCTTTTTCCTTTAAAACTTATAAAATAATCCTAAAAACATTTTGAAAATATTTTTCATTAAATATAAATTATAAAATTATAAAATAATATTTGAGATCATTGGAATCATTTTCTATGAAAATAACCTTCTGAAAAATATCATGGAAGCTTTGAAAATCATTTAAAACACATATTAAACATAAAACAATTTTTGAAAACCCATTTTATTTGAAATATATTTAAAACAAAAATAAGTTGAAAAATATAGGTAAAAAATTCTTTAAAAAAATAACATTGTAAAATCACAAAGTAAGTATCGAGGAAATAATAGTCATGATGGCTGGTAAGTCCGTACATATTGAACAATCCTTTTGCACCTTTAAAGCACAAAAAGTGACATGATAAGAAAATGATAAGAAGATTTATTTTAAAATGTAATACCTGGATAAAAATTTCCTTTAAACACCATATGATAATTATAGGAAATTATGGAAAATAATTTTATAAAAAATTCTTTTGAAAGAACACATATTTTTGATCGAAAGGAGAAATAAAGTCAGGTTTTCATAAAAACCTTTTCTTAATTATCTTAAGTACCAAAGAGTGGAAAAAATGGTATCAATACTTGGATATAAGATTAATAACCATAGTTTAACAAAATTCATTATAGTTATTGAGATATGGATCAAAATATTTCATCAATGAGATAATAATCATAAACAATCTAGATAAATGATGATATTTTAGAAATAAACCATTACCACTTTGGTAACATTGAATCGTAATAAAATAGAATTAATAAAATTATATGAATCGAAAAATATCATAAAAATAATTATATTCATGATATAAAATTTCAAATTAATTATATACACCTCCTAGACAAATATAGGTGCATAACGTGGCATGTGTCTCAAACAATGCGAATTGAGACCAAATTACTTTACCGATTTGGTAAATTTTGAAACAGAAACCCCATGGAAGAAAGATCATAAAATTCATATGTAAATAACCATAAATTTTTGTATAAGAATAATTTAATAAATACATGGGTAGTATACACACAACCCATAGAAATAGGATGTGAACATGGCTTGTGTCTCACGGAAAATAAAAGTGAGACGAGAAAACCATTACATTAAGTCTTAACTTTCATCGTACACATTAAAACTCCTGTATAATAAATATAAGTTTATTATAAATATACAACATAAAAATATTATTATATATAATACCATATATTATTATTTATGTGTAACACCCCAATCTTCCATGGTATGCTTCTCTTTGAATAATACAATAGCGTGTGTTGTACGCAACTTCAAGTTCTAACACACCACAACCAATCAAACTAGCTGTTATGAATAGTAATACCGACTTTTTGAAATTTTATTTATTTTATCATTGAAAATGGACTTCATTTTTGGATTCAGAATATCTAAATTAGCTTAGGGTGAATTTTTGGTATTTTTCTGAAAACATTCAATTTTTAATAAATAGTGAAAAACACTAAGTTATAGTTTAAAACCAAATTTTTATTTAAATAATTATTTATTTTATTTAAATTTATATTTGGTAAAAATAGATACATAATACCTATATATGTTCAATTTAATTAATTGGATTCAATTTATAATAATTTTAGATATATAAAAATTTTAATGAACTTTTTACCGTCTTTTACCCACCTCCGAGGAGCATTTGCAAATTTGAATGAAACTTAATTTTACCACTTCTGTGAATTGAATTCCAAAAATCTGAGAGAAACAGTTGATATCAATATGTAAAATGTGGTTCAATAATAATTTGTTTTTGGTGCATAGTAACTTTTGACTTTTATTTACCACGGTTAAAAGTAAATAGGGTAATTAAGGGTAAAATGATATTATTATTACCGTAAAACATGTCCTAATTCTATTGGATAAGTGTAATTAGACTAAAAACAACCTTAGGAATAAAATATGGTCCTTTAGGTCCCCTTGGATTAGATTAGGACATTTATTATTATTTAATTCAAAGAAAGGTTACTAGTGTTAAATTCAAAGTATAATAACTAAATCATTTTTAATATAGGGTTATACATAAGATAAATTTGATTATAAATATAAAAAGATTTCCTACCTAATGATATTTTATTTATAATTATATAAATTAAATAATTTAATATATTTATGACACAATGTTGATGTAGTAATTACCTTATTAATGAAATATTAAAATAATTGAAATTATAAATACCCAAATAAATGTAATTTGAGACTTTTTATGAATTTAACTAATTTTATAGGTTAATATGGCATGTTAGGATTGATTAAATGAGTTATTTTCCATGTAATAATGCAGTTATGAATTGAGCAAAAACAAAATACCAAATAGTGTCAAAATTGACATAAAAGAGTTTTTTAAAAAATATTATATTATTAATTGTTATTCTATTCCTAAAAATCTATGTTATGGAAAAAGGGATTAAATACTATTATATATTCCATTTATGAACCACTTCGGATTTTCTTGGAAGTTTATAGTATGTTTATTAACCAGATAATATAAAAATACAAAGAGACATGGTAAATGTCAAACTATTTAACTAAGAGTTAAAACTAAAAGATAAGGTTAATATAGTGACCCAAACCTATATAAAACCAATTTTTTAAGTGTTTTTAGACATATACCCACATTAGCCTTTAAATAATTAATTTTTAGCCATTAAAAACAATACATTATTTTATTATAATATAATATTTCAATCTTTTCCTAAGTTGCCCCTCACCCCTCTTATAAAAGGGCACTTCCCTTCTCTCTAATTCACACATTCAAAGCCATTTGGCTCGGCCAAAACCTACCCAAATACACTCAAAACTATCCTAAATTCATCCTATAAGACTTACTTTAGTCTAAAACGAAACCTAAGTAGCCCTTTTGATCAAATCAGAATGAAGAACCCGAAGACGAGGTAAATATCTCACCACCTCTTTCACGATTTTTCTTCTTCCACCTCATCTTTCCTTGTTGTTTCAATTATAAAATAATACTTCCAGTATATTATATATATTGTGATGTTATTATAAATATTGTACAGTCATAATCATTATTTTATCCATCCTTTGAATTACATGTTACCATACGTGCGTACGTACGGCTTACCGTCTCCACGTCGTGGTGTAGTTGTTATTCAATAAATTATTATTTGTATGGGTATAATAATGATATAAATAATAAATATAACATGATAATGATTCGGTATATATGATATAATATCAAATTATATACGATTTTAATATCAAAATAATGATATTATCGCTCGTGCGTACGTACGGATTACCGTCTCCACGAACACGATGAAATTCATTCCCCATCGCATCCATTTAAGAATAATTTTTATTAGATGATTAAAAACAATAATTAAAGACTTAATATCATTCTGAATATGAATAAGATACATCCTATTTATAACAAACATTACTTACGTAACAAAGCATATAAAGGAAAACGAATCAGTTAACACCCGAAATGATGATAATACTAAAATATTATTAACAAAGTAATATTAAAAGATCATATATGATAGAATATTAATGTATATGATTCCTGTTTAATTTAATAACAATTATTTCACCATTATACAGGAGGTTAACCTACCCTTTATCAAGGAAAAGTACAAGGTAAGATTTAATTTCACAATCTCTTCATTATCTGAGGTTGTTTATATGTAATTATCTACTGGGACCTCTTTGTCATCCACATCCATGCTTCTTAAAAATGTATTTCAAAACATTTTTAATATTTACAATAGAATGGGTTAAAGTCATTTTTACCCTTATTTTACCTTATAAGTTTTGAAAGGAATCTTTCCGTCATTTTCAAAACAAGGTACTTTATGACATTTTCGTCCAAATTAAAGTAGGAATGTTTTTTTTAACTTATACGGTGAGTGAGGCTATCTTACACCATTATATCATCATCAAATCTCCCCTTACAAGATTATAATAATATTTCCAAAATAAATGTTTTCTTTTATAATTATTTGAATTGTAAATGATTTCAAAAAATATAGAGATATTTCTCTAAAAAATGGTTTTGATTTCATCTATGTCAACACCCTTTTATAGATTTTAAGATTTTTTGAAGTTGATTTATTATGAAACAAAACAACCATATTGTATTAAGGTTTTGTGTTATGTCTGACTGTGGATGTTTTATTTTTACTCCATTCATGGTTTATGGACAAAGTATTGACATTTTTTATGTTAGTTTTAATACGAATGTTTACGTTATGTTTAAACCTTTTCATATGAGGAATGCATTGAATGTAGTAAGTGTTGGGTGGAGCCTACTATAGCTCCTCGATGCATCGGTAGGTCTCATGAGACAAACTAGTGTCTTGGCACAAGGCCTTGACAAAACCTTATTTGTAGTTTTGGCATAAGTCCTTGACTATGTGGTTATGAAGTCTGGAATTATGCATTCCATCATTATGAAAGTGGCTATTGATATTGAAAGTGATTATTCGACTAGTATAATATCCATGTGAGTAAGTAAATAACATTATTTTGATTTATATTTGCCATATTATGATGAAGTTTATGTTGAAAATGCATTTTTTTAGTTTTATACATTTCCTTAAATGTTTATGCTTATTTATGAAAGTTTTCACTATATTGTTATCCTTACTGAGCATATTATCTCACCCCTTTCTATGTTTTATTTTTCACAAGATGCATAGAAGTATATTATGACTTTTCTCCAGGGATAGTCTATGGGATCTCAATGTTGTCTATGGAAACAATTTTGTTTTAGTTTTCCATCTTATGATGTAATTTAAACCTTATGAATATATCTAGTACTTTCAAAGCTACTAAACTAACTGGTCTTTCGAGAATAGATATTTTGTGATCATTCCAATGATACGTAATAATGCACCTACTCTGGGCTTCGGGGGTCGAGGCGTTATAGTTGGTATTATAGGAATTTTAGTAAAAACCTTTGAAAATAGATTTAGAATAACTCTGATTAGAGCACATTACCCTATGATAGTCTTTGAGGGTTAGTATATAGGAACTTACAATAATTTTGGTAATATAGAGATTTTGTGTATTTTTGAGCAATATATCTCTATCTGTATATGAGTAGGTAGAGGCGGCTCTAGCACAGATTTACCTAGGGGTAAAACACGAAAATACTACTTTGAGCTAGACTCGAACGGGAATTGGTGCACGATAATGGGCCTTGTTGCACTCTTGGTTACGACACTCCCGAGGTATATGATTAGGATAATTCACATTTTATTTACAAACCATTATTATGTATTTATAAGTATATTCCTCCTTAAAGAAAACATTTTTTATGATTATGGATTATCTCCATAAAATTCTCAATTTAAGTTAAGTAAGTTATAAGTTTGGAATTATGTATTGAAATTCATAAACTAATCTAGTGTATGACATTGTTTAGAAATGGATCCTAGTGGAAGGAATGGAAACCATATCAATGAGAACACTCCATGTAGGTATTTCCCTCCTACTCAAGATAATTACAGTGGAGCTGGTTATACAACTAGTGCTGATCAGCTTATCACTATACTGGGACAACTCACTCAGTTTAAGAATAATAACCTTACTCGTTTGGAGCACCCAGATCCAGAGCGTAAAGGATTGATGTTAGATCTCTTCATGAGGAAGAAACCACCAACATTCAATGGGGTAAAAATCCATTAGTAGCTGGGCAATGGATAAATTCCATAGAGAAAATATTCCACTCCTTAGAGAGTAGCGAAAGGGAAAAATATGTCATTGTAGTTTACTGCCTCACTAGAGATGTCGATCAATGGTGGTCATTGATTCAAAACAGAAAGGAAGATTATTAAGTATCAAATATTGAATGGATGGAGTTTAATGATCTTTTCTTATAAAAATACTTTCCTCATGACCATCGAGCAAATATGGAAAGGCAATTTCTCAGTCTGAGGCAAAAGGAGGATGAGAATGTTGCAAAGTATGAGGCTAACTTTATAAGATTATCAAGGCATGCATCGGATTATATAAGTAACCCAAGAAGTAATATTGATTTTTTATTTTATGGGTTAAAACCATTTCTCCATCAAGAATCAGTCTCACAATCCTTCTCGTCATACGAAGATATTGTCTTATGTGCTATCAAGACAGAAAAAGAATTATCTAAGTCTTATGAATTTAATGCAATGAAAGAGAAGAAGAGATCTGCTGAACACTATGTAAATGGAAATAAGGGGAAGAAGGGAAAAGTTGAATATCCATCCTGCAGTAAATGTGGGAAGAAACACCCTGGTACTTGTCTAAAGAGAATAGAAGTTTTTTACAAGTGTAGTGAAAAAGGCCACCAAGATCGTGATTTTAAGGTGAAGAAAGAGGCTGTTAATGTTAAATGTGACAATTGTAGAGAAAAGGGACATTATGAAAATGAATTTCCAAAGCATCAAGGGAACTTACCTCAGAAAAGGCCAAGGGATCATGGCCAAGCATATGCTATCACCACGGCTGAGGTTGAAGCTCAAAAAGATATAGTGGCTAGTAATTTAATGGTTTCTTCAAGTTTAGCCAATGATTTATTTGATTTTGAATCATCACATTATTTTATATATTACCAGTTTGATAAGAAAATTAGATATTTCTAATTTTATTTAACAAGGGAGTTGTCAGTAAAATCTCCTTAGGGAAGTATCATTGCAACAAGTCTTTGTGAATCAGTCCCCATTAGGGCATATAAATGTTCTTTATCTGCTGATCTCATTGTCATACCCTTGATTAAATTTGATATAATCCTTAGTATGGATTTTTTTTCGGACCATGATGAAAAAAAAAATTTGTAAGAAGAAGGAGGTTACTATTTTTGATGATGATGATAAAGAACACCTTATCTTTATAGCAGAAACGTCACCACCTGATTCTTATCTTGATCCACCCCCAGTAGCTCAACTAAATTCAATTATTCGGGAGGAAGAGAATGAAATAACTATGGGTGAGGAAAATAATTTTTAAATAGAGGATGTACCTATTGTGAAAGAGTATGTTTATGTATTTCTAGAGGATTTACCTTGACTTCCTCCAGAATGAGAAATTGAGTTTTCCATTGACTTAATTCCTGGTTCAAGGCCCATATCGAAAACCCCTTATAGAATGGCCACTATGGAATTAGTGGAACTAAAGAAACAATTAGATTAATTGAGTAATAAGGGATTTATTCTCCATAGTGTTTCTCTATGGGGAGCCCATGTTCTTTTTGTTAATAAGAAAGATGGATCTATGAGGTTGTGCATTGACTACAGGGAGATCAATGCTATAACAATAAAGAAAAAGTGTCCCCTACCTCTCATTGATGATTTATTTGACCAACTTCATGGAGATAAATACTTTTCAAAGATTTTCATTCGATCTGGATATCATCATTTGTGTGTGAAGAAGGAAGACATTCCAAAAATAGCATTTCAAACCAGGTACAAGTATTATGAGTTTACAATAATGCATTTTGGATTGACTAATGCACCCTCTATCTTCATGGATCTAATGAATAGAGTTTTCAAGAAATATCTTGATGAATTTTCAGTTGTATTTATTGATGATATCTTGGCATACTACAAGAGCTATAAAGATCCTGAAAATCCCTTGTGCATTATCCTGAAGACTCTTAGAAGAAATGAATTATATGGGAAGTTTAGCAACTGTGAATTCTAGCTTCAAGAGATTTCTTTTCTTGGCCACATTGTCTCTAAGGATGGAATATCTGTTGATCCTTAAAATACCAAAGCAATCCCAAAATGGCTCTCACCAATGAGTATAATTGAGGTACACAGTTTTAATGTTTTAGCAGGTTATTATTAACGTTTCACCCGGAATTTTTCCCGATTGGCAAACCCATTAACCCAGATAACACGTAAAGGGGTTAAATTTGTTTCGACAAAAGAGTGTGAAGAATGTTTTGAAGAACTTAAGGGAAGATTATTCATTGATCCTATATTGACTCTACCATAGGGGAATGATGGGTTTGTTATTTATAGTGATGATTCAAAGAAAGGACATGGTCTTGTCCTTATGCAGAATGATAGGGTTATTGCCTATGCATCATGATAGCTAAAAATTCAAGAGTAAAACTATCTTACTCATGATCTAGATTTAGAAACTGTAATATTTTCTTTGAAGATATAGAGACATTATCTTTATGGTGAAAGATGTGAAATTTATACTGATCACAAGAGTTTGAAGTATATTTTCTCACAAAAAGAACTCAACATGAGGCAAAGGCGATGACTTGAACTATTCAAGGATTATAATTTCATTATACACTACCACTCGGGGAAGGAAAATAAGGTGGAAAATTCTTTGAGTAGAAAGGATTATAGAGTTTTGAACAAGATGAGAGTTGAAAAGCATCCTATATACATGGATCTAGTAAATATGGATAAGGGAATAACCATGGAAGGTGAAACATCAATGCTTTTTCAAATGGCTGCCAAACCATATTAACTAGAATGGATAAAAAGTTCTCTGGCTGATGATGAGAGGTTTCAAAAGAAGATTAATGTTTTTAATGATGGGAGACTGAGTGACCTCATATATGAATATGGGATTTTAAAATTTGGGAAGAGACTTTGTATTCCCGATATACCTGATCTAAAAGGGAATTGTTGGATGATGCTCATAGTTACAATTTCTCTATACACCCTGGTATCACTATGATGTATAGAGATATGAAGGAACATTTTTGGTGGGACAACATGAAGAGGAAGATTTCTGATTTTGTGTTAAGAAGTATTGTTTGTCAACAAGTGAAAGCTGGAAATCAACAACCTGGAGGATCCATGCAACCTCTTCCCATACCTAAGTGGAAATGGGATAATATTATGATGGACTTTGTCATGGGACTAATAAAGACTCCTACAAGAAATGATGAAATATGGGTCATTGTTGATTGTCTTACCAAGTCAGCACATTTTCTTGCTATAAGAGAAGATTTACCACTTGAACGTCTAGCTAGAATATATATTAATGAAGTTGTGAGACTTCATGGAGTACCCCTATCGATTTTTTCTGATTTTGATCCCCATTTTACATCAAGATTCTGGAAAAGTCTTCAGAAAGCCCTAGATAATGAACTTCATTTGAGCACTGCCTACCACCCTCAAACTGATGGAAAATCAGAACAGACTATTCAAACCATAGAAGACATGTTGATATCTTTCTCACTGGACTTTCAAGGTATGTGGGATCAATATTTACCACTGGTTAATTTTCCAATAATAATAGCTTCCATTCAAGTATTCAAATGGCTCTATATGAAGCGTTATATGGAAATAGATGTCACACACCAACCTGTTGGGATGATTTAGGTGGAAGAAAACTTGAAGGCCTATAACATGTGGAGGAAACGATAGAAAAGGTGATGGTAATCCAAACCCACATCAAAGAAGCTTAAAGTAGGTAGAAGAGCTATGCTGATAACCGAAGGAAGGATATGGAATTTCAGGTAGGAGATCATGTTTTCTTGAATGTATCTCCATGGAAGGGTGTTATAAATTTCGGTAATAAGGGAAAATTAAGTCCTAGGTACATTGAACCTTTCGAAATTATAGAACGAATTAGGGTTTTAGCTTACCATTTGGCAATTCCACCAAGTCTCTCCAAAGTTCACGATGTGTTCCACGTATCACTGTTGAGAAAATACATGCCTGACCTATTACATGTACTCACCTATGAGGAATTTGAACTGGAACCCGATCTATCTTTTTGCGAAGAGACTTTCAAGGTTCTTGATACACGAGATCAAGTGCTGGGAAACCAGATGACTCGTCTGGTAAATGTTCTACGGAGAAACCATAAGATGGAAGAGGCAACGTGGGAACCCAAGGAACATATGATGAAGAACCACCCAAATATTTTTATGTAGTAATATTCTTTAAATTTCTAGGATGAAATTATTTTAAGTAGGGAAGAGTGTTACATCCCAAGCTTCCACAGTATGCTTCTCTTTGAATAATACAATAGCGTGTGTTGTATGCAACTTCGAGTTCTAACACACCACAACCAATAAAACTAGCCATTATGAATAATAATACCCAATTTTTTTAATTTTTTTAAATTTTATCTTTCAAAATGGACTTCATTTTTAGATTTGGAATATCGAAATTAGCTTAGGGTGAATTTTTTGTATTTTTTTGAAAACTTTCAATTTTTGATGAATAGTGAAAAACATCGAGTTATAGTTTAAGATTGAATTTTTATTTAAATAATTATTTATTTTATTTAATTTATTTTAGATCAAAATAGATATATAATACCTATATAAGTTAAATGTAATTCATTGGAGTTAGTTTATAATAATTTTAGATATATAAAAATTTTATTGAACTTTTTACTGACTTTTACCCACCTCTTAGGAGCATTTTCAAATTTGAATAAAACATAATTTTACCACTTCTGTGAATTTAATTTCAAAAATCTAAGATACACAGTTGATATTAATAAGTAAAATGTGGTTCAAAAAGATAAAAATAATTTTTTTGAATAGTAACTTTTGACTTTTATTTACCACAGTTAAAAGTAAATACGGTAATTAAGGGTAAAAATGATATTATTATTTCCCTAACACATGTCTCAATTTTATTGGATAAGTGTAATTAGACCACAAACAACCTTAGGAATAAAATATGGTCCTTTAGGTCTACTTGTATTAGGTTAAAACATTTATTATTATTTAATTTAAAGAAGAGTTAAAAGTGTTAAATTCAAAGTTTAATAACTAAACCATTTTTAATACAGGGTTATATATAAGATAAATTCGAATATAAATATTCATTATAAAGATAAAAATATTTCATACATAATGAAATTTTATTTATAATTTTAGACATTAAATAATTTAATTTATTTATGACACAATGATGTTGCAGTAATTAACTTATTAATGAAATATTAAAATAATTAATATTATAAATACCCAAATAAATGTAATTTGAGACATTGAATTCCACTAATTTTCTAGTTTAATATGACATTTTAGGTTTGATTAAATGAATTTTTTTCGAAGTAATAATGTTATGAATTTAGCAAAAACCAAATACCAAGTAGTATCAAAATTGACATAAAAGAGTTTTTAAAAAAATATTATAATTATTAATTGGTATTCTATTCCTAAAAATCTATGTTTCGGCCAAAGGTATTAAATAATATTATATAGGTAATTAATGAACCACTTGGGGTTCTCTTGGATTTTTATAGTATGTTTATTAACCATATAATATATAAATACAAAGAGACATGGTAAATGTCAAACTATTTAACTAAGAGTTAAATCTATAAGATAAGTTTAATATAGTGACCCAAACCTATCTAAAATCTATTATTTGAGTTTTTTTCGACCCAGACCCACCTTAGCCTTCAAATAATTCATTTTTGAGCCATTATAAACTAAACATGATTTTATTATAGAATAATATTTCAATCTTTTCCTAAGATGCCCTTCACCCCTCTTATAAAAGGGAACATACCCTTCTCTACCTTCAAAGCCATTTGTATCATCCAACCACTACCCAAATACCCTATAAACTATCCTACCTTCATTATAGAGGCCTTCCTTTACTCATAAATCCAACCTAAGGAGCCATTTTGATCAAATCAAAAGGAAGAACCCGAAGAAGAGGTAAATATCTCACCAACTCTTTCATGTTTTTTCTTCTTCCACTTCTTCTTTCCTTGTTTTTTTCATTCTAAAATAATAACTCCAATATCTTCTATATACATTGATGTTTTTATAAATTTAGTACAACCATATTCATTATTCTATCCAACCTTTGAATGACATGTCACTATACGTGCATACGCACGGCTTACCGTCTCCACGTCGTGGTGTAGTTGTTATTCAATACATTATTATTTGGATGGGTCTAATAATGATGAAAATAATAAATATAACAAGATAATGATTATGTATATATGATATACCATCCAATTATATACAATTTTAATATCAAAAGAATGATATTGTAGCTCGTGCGTACTTACGGATTACCGTCTCCACGAGCACGGTGAGATTCATTCCCCATTGTGTCCATTCAAGACTAATTTTCATTAGATGATTAAAAATAATGTTTAAAGACTTAATATCATTCTGAATATAAATAATATACTTCCTATTCATAACAAACATTACTTACATAACAAATCATATAAAGGAAAACAAATCAGTTAACACCCGAAACGGCGATAATACTAAGATATTATTAAAAAAGCAATATTAAAATATCATATATGATATAATATTAATGTATATGATTCTTGTATTACTTAATTAAAATTATTTCACCATTATACATGATTTTAACCTACCCTAGAACAAGTAAAAGTACAAGTTAAGGGTTAATTTTACAATATCTTCATTATCCGAGGTTTTTTACACATAATTATCTACCAGGACCTCTTTATCATCCACATCCATGCTTTATAAAAATGTATTTCAAAACATTTTCACTATTTACTAGAAAATGGGTTAAATTAATTTATAACCATATTTGAACATATATGTTTTTAAAGGAATCTTTTTGTCATTTTCCAAACAAGGTACATTGTAACCTTTTCAACAAAATTAAGGTAAGAATGTTTTTTAACTTATACGACGGGTGCAGCTATTTTATAACATTATAACATCTTCAAAGCTTCCCTTACAAGATTATAGAAATATTTCTAAAATAAATGTTTTGTTTTATAATTATATGTATTTTAAATGATTTCAAAATACGAAGAGATATTTATCTAAAAAAAGGTTTTGATTTCATCTATGTCAACATCCTTTGATGGATTTTAAACTTATTTGAAGTTGATTTATTATGATACAAAACATCCATATTGTATTAAAGTTTTTGTGATTTTTTTAATACGGATGTGTTATTTTTACACCGTTAATGGTTTATGGATCAAGTATTAACATTTTGAATGATGGTTTTAATACGAATGTTTATTTTATGTTTAAAACTTTTTATATGAGGACTGAATTAGACTTAGTAAGTGATGGGTGGAGCCCGCTATAGCTCCTCAATGCATCGGTAGGTCTCATGAGACAAACTAGTGTCTTGGCACAAGGCCTTGACAAAACCTTATTTGTAGTCTTGTCACAAGGCCTCGACTATGTGGTTATGAAGTCTGGTGTTATGCATTCCATCCTTATGAAAGTGGCTATTGATATTGCATGTGATTATTTGACTAGTAGAATATCCATATGAGTAATTAAATGGAATTTTTTTGATTTATATTTTCAATATTATAGGGAAGTTTATGTTGGAAAGGCTTTGGTTTTAGTTTTATACATTTCCTTAAATGTTTATTCTTATTTATGAAAGTTTCCGCTATATTATTTTCCTTACTGAGCATCTGAGCTCACCCATTTCTATGTTTTATTTTTCCCAGGATGCGAAGAATTATATTATGACTAACCTACAGAGATATTCTATGATATCTTAGTGTTTTCTATGGAAACAATGTTGTTGTAGTTTTCCATTTTATGATTTAATATAAAACTTATGAACGCATCTTCTACTTCCAAGGCTACTAAACTAATCGGTCTTTTGAGACTATATATTTTTGGATAATTCCAATGATACATAATAATGCACCAACTCTAGGCTTCTGGGGTTAGGGCATTGAATTATGACCTTATATTTCTCCTTTATTAACAACTCTATATTAATGTTACATTTTCGGTAATATTTATTTTGTTATTCATATATGTTTTGTCTTTTTATTAGTGATCCTCTTACTTAGATGATGATTTAATTATTTAGATATTATAAAAAATTATAAAAATATAATACATATTCATTATATATGTATTTTTAATAATCTATAGAGACAATAGGCTGTATGTACATATGAACGTAGTTTCTTTTTTATAATCGTATTGAAGGGCAGAAAGTAAATGATATATATATATATATATGTATATATATATATAATATAATTTAATTAAAATTATTATTTTCTATATATCATATAATTTCACTAATACAATCCTTAATACACTCAATGTAATGTGTGAACAAATCACATCACTTTGAGGAGGCGGTAGTCCAAATGTCCATAGATGAAGCTATTGTGTTTACAGAAAATGGAAAGAATGAATGAAAGTTTTATATAACATTTATAGAAGCATAAATACATCATAAATAATATATATATAATATAAAAAAATATTTTCAATCATAATTCCCAACTATTATTAGTGGTAATGGAAAAAGGAACAACATCGTTTTGTGAGTTGGTAGTTTTTTGTACATAAGAATGGTAAGTTTGTTACCCATTAGATGGAAGTGTGTGGTGTAGGTTGAACCATTATAATAATAAAAGTACCAGTATATTAAGGATTTTGTGTTTATTATATAATAATGGAATACTATTAATTGAGGTCTAGGAGAATGAAATTAAAACAAAGGAGCTTGAAGAAGGATGCTATCTCTTCTTTGGGTAACTCCTTTCGGTTTGCACCAAAGGTATTATTTGATTGGATTTATGCACAAAGGGAGGATTATAGGATGAAGGGATTTATTTTAGTGGATTATCTTATTATATTTTGTGTGATACAAATGGATATATAGGTGTGATTAACTTATAGGAGTGAGTTCTTTTTTATAGTGGAGGATGAGTCATATTTTTATAAATTTTTGAAAAGGAAATTCCAAACACATTTTTCTCATGTAATGTGGATCTAATAATGGTTAAAATTAAATAAAATGTATTTTAAGATCTAATTATTAACATACAATTAATTTTAGATAAGTGTTTAGTTAATTTTGGGCCATATTTTTATGGTTAAGTGCTCTATTAAACAATTTTTTTTCTTAATTGTTGTAATTAATTTTAATCACTTTCACAAATATTTTTTGTTAAAAACTAAGTTGAAATTTTTATACATTAAAATTTTTCCAATTAGAAAATATGGAATACATTTTTTTTATTTCCAATAACATAATTGGAAGAAATTACTTTATAATTCATCAGACAAACGAGATGACATAGCAGTTTTTTAAAGTAACAATTTTCAAAAGTTTGTTGATTTTTTACGTACAATTTCTATGTGAAATTGATTCAAATGACCTAAAATAGTTTAATTTATTTAAAATTTACCCAATTAAACTTTAAAACTAGTAAAAATTTAATTTCATCTTATAAGTAATTTTGATGAAAATGCAGTTTCTAATTAAAATTCAATGTTTTTCACTGTTCATCAAAAAATAAAATTTCGTAGAAAAATGAAAAAAAATAACCAAAAGTAATTTTTTTAATCCTATTCCAAAAAAGGATTTTATTTTGTTAAATAAAAATTATGAAATTATCAAAATTTAAATTTAAAATGGGATCTCAATTAAAAGGCGGTGAAATTACCATTTAGAAAAATACATATTTTTATTTATAAAATTTGATTTATCTCTATCATATACCTTTCAAATATATTTGATTAATATAAAAAATATTTATTGAATATATAATATATAAATTTTATTGAAGTCATTATTAAAAAGAAATTGTTTAATTTATTGAGATAAAATTGTGTTTCCACATTGAAAAATAGTTTTGTTAGAAAAGTAATTTATTTATTTTCAAATAGTTCTTACATTCACTTCTACTAATTGATAAAAAAGGATTAATTTTTTATACTCATGTAAATCATATTTCCACAATTCTTTTAATATTATTCATAACATCATTTCTTATGGATAAATGTAACTATACTAATATTTTAATAATCATGTTATTAGTATATTGTAGTTTGGTAAAACTTTGCATTGCGTACAATGCCAGCTATCAAAGGGACTTAGTATTGTGTGTAATACAAACCAAACATAATGTTCTATATATCAAAATATAATCTAAGTGTTTCATGAGGCGTAATATTAACTTTTTTTTGAATATAATGAAAGTCAAACATGGTTCTTTTATAAAAAAACTATATTCGGTGTTGTTTGAAGTAAATTTTTTGAAAATGATTAAATTAATTCGATAAAAATCATTCAAAAACTCTCAGGGTGTTACATTAAAACCTGCTTAAAATGAATTTCTCCCAAGAAGTTCATCATGGTTATCAAATTTTTAATTCTTTAAAGTTCCTTTCATAGAAACCCACATTGTAAAATTGAATTCTGAAACATAATTTTGAAAAGAAAAGTTAGAAACATAACGGTTACCGAGAGTAAAACATTACTTGGTTTCCACGTAGGGGAACATAGATGGAATGTGGATACATGTACATGTAAGATAAATCTAACTATCAAGTTTTTATGGAGAGTGATAGAGAACATTGTTAGGGTAAATTTATCAATCACAAAGACATAACCCAAAGAGGCTTGAAAGGTCATTGATATCATAAAAAATGATGATAACTTGAAATTTTTTTAATTAAAGACCCTTTTTTCAAAATATAAAGAATATTCATGAAAATATACACATAAATTATTTCAAGACAACCATACCCTTTGTTTTTCCTTGAACAAATTCCACTTTATCTTGAATTCCATGAAATGAAGGTCAATTTCTCATTCCTAAAGCATTAATAGAATGATAGGTTATTCCATTTATCTTTATCACAATAAAAAGGTTATAAAAAGTTTTCAAATATGTATAAATACTCATATGGAAAAATAATACTTTAATTTATAAAATCTCATCTAATGTTAAACTTAAACCATTCCATAAATGGTTAGATTTATAAGCCTTGGAAAAATATTATTCACCCTTCATTCTTTAAATAAGATCTTATCTTATACCAAACAAATTTTTATTAGAAACTTGGGTTCATCATTGCACCAATAGAATATTAAAGTTTATTTTATTGTTCCAAAATCCATGTAGAAGGATATAATCACATGAAAATTAACTAAAGTAAAAACAATAAGATTTTTATAGGGATCATTCATACAAAACCAAACATGAACTTACCAACTAAGGGGGAGGATAAGTGTGTCCTAATTATCATGATTCATTTCATTCATTGTGATTGTATAGGCTTTCCCTTTTTCATTTCTCCTATAAGTTTTTTGTGTCTTACCATTCATATTATCCCTTAGATTAGGTAATTGATTCAAATAATTCTCAAACTCCTTTCAGTTAAAACAATGAACAATGGATGGTGAATTTGTTGTCATTATTTTCACTTACATTACATTAGCCATCCCATTAATCATATTTATAAATTCACATATTTTAGGACCTATATTTATATATTTAAATAACCACACAGTTCCATTCAACTAATTCCCTTGATTCTTATTACCATATTTCCGACACACAGATGTCTCGAATTTATTTTCACCATTTGAGTTTTTAAGAGACTCAACCTTCCTTTTATTATTAAAATCAAAGGATTTATGGCAATATAAAACATTCATTTCTACATTCAGTTCACATATAATAACTTCTTCATAACCACTGTTTTCTCTTATATACAAGGCCTTCTAAATACTTGGATTCATTCCACTAATGAATCTATCATTTTTTCTTTCAGGGCTGATGATAAAACCAAAATTGTACCTTGAATGACTTATAAAATTAACTTAATATGAACTAATATATTCATAATTATTTTTATTTAAGTCAAGGAATTTATTATATAACTTTTTATAGAATATGAGGGAATTAATTACTGAAAAATAACCCATTAAACTCTTCCCATTCCGTAGATTCAATTTCTTTTTGTTTCCCCGTGATCCTAATAAGAGTCCACCACTGATCGGCTTCACCTTCAAAATGATAATAAGCCAAAATGAAATTTTCATACTAAAAGCACTGAATAATGGAAAATATATTTTTAGTGGTACTAGTCCATTACTCAGCTACCAGTGGATCATTTGAACCACTATAATATGGAGGATGCTTCATAATGAAGGATTCAACAGAATGTTGTTGCCTCCTTTTCCCATTTGGAAGTTCAACATGATCAATATTCTGGGAAAGTTGATGAAGCATATCAATAAGAATTTTAATTCCATCTCCCATATAACTTGGTTTCTCAAGAGGGTAGTTATCACATTGTCCATTGCATTCAGCATTGACACAGTTCCTTTAGGTTCCAACAATTGACTAAAACCCACAAGCATAGCGTGAGTATCACTTATCATAGAAGAAAACCACATAATCATGGAAAAGTACTTATATGATTTGTAAATCATAACACATAATACTTTAATCTATAAATCCATTGAATTATACTTAGACACATCACTAGAAATATCATTCTAAATATCCTTATGGGTATCACTAATGTTTTCTCTTCGTAGTTTCCAATTGTTGACTAAACCTTTCCTTTGATGCCAACTATTGTGACCCAGGTTTAACATACATGGATATTACATCATTTTAGATGAATATTCAACACAATATATAAATAAAAGGCTGAGGACCATAATATTTTAGATTACTCAGAAACTTGGAACAAAATATTTTAACTTGGTGAATGATCTTCAATTTTTACAATAATGATCTTCCCCTTTAGTAATTCTACATAAAACCATCATTCATTACATGGGGAAAAGAAACATAATAAAGTGTTGAGCTCAGATTTAAAGTAAGTGTAAACAAGAGATATATGTGAGAATAAAAATGAGAATAAGGGTATGATAATGTGATCCGGACATTAGAAGATCATACCCTGCATATCAAATATCATAAACAAGAATCATGGAATAATGATTGGCAGTTCATAAGAAATGAATCATAAGGGTGAAAATTCATCATAAATTAGTCATGAAACATAATAGTATATAATATAACTATGGAACCATCATAAATATAGAATTTCATTTCATATATCATTGTAAACTACCAATACCATCAACATAGTGGACCAGGACATACCTATTTCATATAGTGGATCAAGAAACACTTGTTTCCCTTAGAGAACAAGGATACACCTGTTTACCATTGTGGATTAGGACAATCCTATTTCCCATTATGGATCAATCCCATAGAATTGTTTTCCAACATTATATCATGAGGTATAAATAATTATCAAATTCATTTGGGTAGATATGGGTCCCACCCATCTTATAATGAAGTCATACATATGTGTTCCATAAACATTCATCGTATCATGGCCTATAAAAACGATAGGGGTTTCATAAACATCATATCAAAACCAATGAAATTAAATATGTATCATAAAAATTTATTCATATCATAACCTATGGAAAATATATAGATTTAATTATCATTTTATCCTAGAAGAACCCTTGAAAAGAAGCAGGTTTGATAAGAATTTATCATGGTATAACTAATTTAAGAGAAACATGTTTAATAAACATAAATCCCTTAAAAACATTGAACATTAATAGATAAAAAATTAATGGTATCCTTGTATCACGTCCCTAGTATATTAAAAACTATAACCAATTATTTCATCTTAGATAGGGAAGTATTTTGGAAGATCACTTGAAACATAAATTTTCTATGAAAATCACTTTTTAAAACATATAACATTTTTAAAATAATTTTCCTTGAAACCACTTCTAAAAAATATAAAGGAATAATAATTTTTTAAAATAATTTCTAGAGGAAAATATCATTTACTCTTTTAAAAACTCTTTTTAAAATATAAAACATTTTGAAGACCATTTTTCTTTAAAATTATATTGAAAACATATAAAGAAGCCTGAAAACATTTTAATATCCTTTTTCCTTGAAAATATACAAATGAATCTTGAAAACATTTTGAAATTTTTTTTATTTTAAAATACATTTAAAACTTAATAAATATTCTTTGATATCATTAAAATACTTTTATTTGAAAACAAAATTTTGAAAGTATATAAAGGAATCTTTCAAAATCATTTAAAACACTTTCTAAACATATAACAATTTTTTAAAACAATTTTTCTTTGAAAACCATTTTAAAATAAATAAATTTCAAGAATAATAGGAAAAATATGTTATATAAAAAAATAACTTTGTAAACATTCAAATTAATCATCAAGTAAATGACAATTATGATGGCGACTAATTATGTACATGCAGAATATTCCTTTTTCACCTTAAAAGTTTAGAAAAAGTGCCTTGATCGGAAAATGAAAAGTACATTACCTTTAAAACTATTTTTAAAAAAGATAATAAATTGGTAAAAATTTCCTTTAAACATTATACTATAATATTAAGTAATTTTTAAAAACATTTTTATAAAACACAGTTTTGAAAGAACATGGATATCTGGCCTAAAGGAGAAATAAAGTGGGATTTTCCTAAAAACAATTTGTTATTTAATTTATGTACCAAAGAGTGGAAAAATTGTAACATTACTTGTATATAACATGAATAACCATAGATTATAAAATTTCATGAGTGTTATTTAGTGATGGATCATAATATTTCATCAATGTAACTATAATATTATAAAATCTTGATAAACGACGAGATTGTAGAAATAAACCGTTACCACTTTGGTAACATTGAATTGTAATAAAATGTAAAGAATAAAATCACATGAGTCTAAAAATACCATTAAAATAAGTATATTCATGATATAACATGTCAAAGGAATTATATACTCCTCATTAAAAAATATAGGTGTATAACATGGTATATGTCACCAAAAAGGCAAATTGAGACAAAATTACATTATCGATTTGGAAAATTTGGAAACATAAACCCCATGAAATAAAGATATCATGTTTGAAATTTAAATTCCCATAAATTTATTTTTTATAATCATATAAATTATTCTTGGTCAGTATAAAAACCATATATAGATACAGTAGGTGAGCATGGATTATGTCTCACAAAAAATAAAACTGATATGAGAAAACCCTTACCTTAAGTCTTTAGTTTCTTCACACACATCCAAACACATATGTAATAAATATAAGTTCATTAATAATATACCATAAAACCACATTTTTATATCTAATAACATATATTATTTGGATATGGCTTTATATTACTCTTTTATTAACAACTCCATGTTAATGTTAAATTTTGGGTAACATCCGCTTTGTTCTTCATATATGTTTTGGTTTGTTATTCTTGATCCTTTTACATAGATCATTATTTAATTATTTAAAGAATGTAAAACATGATATAAATAAAATATATTTTTATTATATTTTTATTTATAATAATCTATAAAATATATAAATATGAAATGGAATACATCATTCATAGAGAAGGTAGGTCGTACGTACGCATAAACATTATTTTCATTTTATTATCTTATTGAAAGAAAGAAATTAAATGACACACACACATATATATATAATAAAATTATAGTGGAATTATTATTTCATATATATCATATAAGTTCACTAAAACCATCCTTAATACATTCCATGTAATGTGTGAATGAATTAGATCTCTTTTAGGAGGATATAGTCCACACATCCACGAACGAAGTTATCATATTTACACGAAATGGAAAGCATGAAGGTATGTTTTATATAATAATTATGTAAGTATAAATAAATAATATATATAATATAAAAAACATATTTTCCTTCATAACTCCCAACACTTGGAGGTTTTAATGGAAAAATGAATAACATTGTTTCGTGAGGTGATAGTTCTCCATACACAAGAACGGTACGTTAGTTACCCATAAGATGTAGCTGTGTGTTTCTAAAGGTAGAAAACATATAATAAATAAATATTAGTATATTGAGTATACTGTGTTTATTATATTATAATTTAATAAGAATAACTTAGGTGGATGACAGTGAAAATAAAACAATGGAGCTTGAGGAAGGATGTTACCTTTTCTTTGGGTAACACCTTTTGGTTTGCACCAAAGGGATTCCTTGGTTGGATTTCTACCCGAAGGGAGGATTATAAAATGAATTTATGTACTTTTTTCATATTTTATAATATTTTTTCCATCCAAAGGGATTTAATGGTGTAAATAAGTGGAAGGGATGAGTGCGTTTTTATAGTGGACAAGTGCATTCTTGTAAATTTTTGAAAAGGGGATTTCACCTACATTGTTTCAAGGCCATGTGTCTCTAATAATGGTAATAATTATATAAAATGGAGTTTAGGGTAAAAATATGGACATAAAACGTCTTTTGGACAATTTTCTAGGTCAATTAGGGCCTTAAGATTAAGGTGTAGTCCATTGTTAAGAAAATTTTTCTCTTAATCATTGTAATTAATTTTAATTACTTTTAGTACTATTTTTCATCAAAAACTATGTTTAACTTATTATACATTATAAATTATTGTTATTAAAAATATGGAATCCATTTTTCCAAATTAAAATCATCAAATTGGTGTAAATTAATTTAAATTTAATCCTAGAGACAAGATGACAAAACGAGTTTTTTAAGTAAAAATGTTCAAAAGTTTTCTAAGTTTTTATATGAAATCTATAAGTGAAATTGATTCCAATGACCTAAATTGGATTACTTGATATAAATTTTATCTAATTAAACTTTAATTATAATAAAAAATATAATTTAACCTTATAAATAATTTAGATGAAAAATCAGTTTTGAATTAAAATTCAGTTTTTTTCACTATTTATAAAAAAAATAAATTTCTCATAAAAATACCAAAAATTCACCAAAATTAAATATTTATATTCCAATTAAAAAAATTGTTTATTTTTTAAAATAAAAATTATAAAATTTTCAAGAATAAGATTTAAAATTGGTTCTCCATTGAAAGGTGGTAAAATTACCTTTTATAAAAATACATCTTTTTATTCATAAAATTAGATTTATCTTTATCTTATACCTATCAAATATTTTTTGATTATTATTAAAAATATTTATTAAATATATAATATATAAATTTTACATAAATATTTAATCAAATTTGGTTTTTTTAATTTATTGAGACAAAATTATATTTTTAAATAGAAAAATAGTTTTCTTAGAAAAGTACTTTCTTTATTTTCAAATAGTTATTACATTCACTTATACTAATTGATAGACAAAGAATTCATTTTGTATAAGTGTTAAAATCATATTTTTACAATTTAGTTAATATTATTCCTAAATTACTTTCCAATGGCTATGTTTTATATATAATAATATTTTAATAATCATGTTAATAGTGTATTGTAGTTCGATAAAACTCAGTCTTGAGTGTAACGAAATATATCGAAGGGACTCAGTATTGTGTGTAATACAAGACAAACATAGTGTTGTTTGTACTACCTGATAATCTAAGTGTTTTGTGTGGATCAATATTAACTTGGTGTTGCATATAATACAATCCAAACATAGTGATTTTATAAAAAAAAACTCAATTCAATGTTTACTAAAGTGAAAAATATCAAAAAGATTAAATTTATTAAAAAAAATTCCCAAAATATCTGGACATTACACAAAGTCAATGGTGTTGGATCAATTGTGATTGAGAAATGTCAACTAAAATCCATGAATAGTTTTTTGATGGTCTGAAACACAATCTTATTAGTGCATCTCAGTTATTTATTAAAGTTGATGAATTTATCTCTCAAACTGATTTAACTATGATGAAGATCATAGAATATAGGTGCATTTTTACATGAGTTCAATGAACATGAAAAAATCTATTTTAAGTGGGCGATGTTTTAAATTCTTTTTATTGATGTGAAAAATAATAAAATCCACTATGGCATATAAGGGTTGGTCATCTTGGCCAAAATAATATGTGTAATCTCACATTAGGAAAAAATGTTCATGATGTACCTCTATTAAAAAGATATTGAAATTTCATCTGCTCAATATTCCAAAAGTTAATATTGTCAATTCTCTATAAAATATGGTAGAGATTCAATCAATTAATCTATTATGTAGTATCATTCTAACATTTTTAGGCCCATTAGGAAGCTATCAAAAAATAGTGATAAGTAATTTATTTCCCTCACTAATTAATTTACTCAAATTACATGTATTATGATTATGAAAAACAAATAACATGCCCTTATAATTTTGAATAATATAAGAATAAGTGAAGAAAAATAGTTTGGATTATCCATAAAGAATGTTAGGATAGATAGAAGTGCTGCACATTCAAGAGGAAGACATGATTTCTATATTCAGAAGCATGGTATTCACCTTAAAATTAGTTCATCATATAAACCACAAAAAATGTAGTTTTTTAATGGAGGAACGAAAGTTTAATGGATATGGATTGAACAATGATAATAGAGTATGATACCACTATGTAATTTTAGATATAAGATATTGGTGAAACAATTCACATTAAAAAATATTAGTTAGATATTAAAAATTTATATATTTCCCTATATAATATTTATGACAAGAAATATCAATGTTTGAAGAATCTAAAGGTGTTTGGCATCCCTTTTCCGATCAAATTTAATAGAGAAATCTTGTTAAGTTTGAGTATAGAGGTTTTTATGGGATCTTACTTGGTTTTCCTCTAAATTTAAGAGGATACCATTTTTATAAAAAAAATAAGGAGATAGTATATAATGATAATGTACAGGTGTTGGGACATTCAATGAAATAAGTAACACATAAAAGATCAATTGATTGAAGTGATGACGATACTGTATTTTTTAAAATATTCTAAATAAATTGTATTAAATGGTAAAAGTGTAGAATATTTATAGGATGGAGAAAAAAATTAACCATTTCAAGTGATGAGGAACAAACACATTTCCATCTTCATATCATAAATAAAATATCATATTCTTACCTTCAAGGTTTTTTTATTTGAATTTATTTTTAAATATATATTAGTTTTATTATAAAAACCATGATATTGATTGGTGAATCTAAATTATATTTCATCCTTGATGGAACATAAACTATATATTCATAGATACTGAAGTCTATTTTGGATGACTCCCTTCAATGTATTATTTTTATGCCACTGAAGAATTGAGATGTAACATCCCCGTTTCGGAAGCCACCCAAAGGTTCCCCGCACCCGGTTTGGTCACATGGCATCAAATGCATTTCCTTGAATGCCAGAGTCTTCCGAATAGTAGTGAGGGCCTTGAGTGTGATAGTGGGGAAACTATGCCTTCATTGGTAGAGTAACACAGTGGAAGAGAACAAATATAAAAAAGCAGAAGTAGTAAATATCCCACAACAGTAAATACTGGAAGACTGATTAAGAAAAAACTGGAGCATAAATATATAGAAATGATGCGTCATACATATATGTCTACAAAAATAGACAAACAATTCACAATTCTAAATACAGTACTAAATCAAATTAAAAATGAAAAATAGATGATCAACTCCTCAGCATCGCAAGCCTTGGCTTCGTCCCATGATCTCCAGCTCCAATGCAATAAAGTACATGAAGTCGAAGGGCACTTTCCCTTGTCTATAACTACAGCAATATAATCTGTTTGGGCCCAAAAGCATATCCCAAATATGGTGTGAGACTAAATCCCATTAGGAAACCACCCGAAGATCTATTCCTAACAGTTAGTGAGTATATGAAAGATAAAAGTATAGAAGCATTAAACAAGGAAAGACTAAGCAGTAAACAATCCACAGTTTAAGAATTCAAACACCACACAACATGAAACAGCAAAACATATAACATAGCAGGTAACCATCTTGGAAGTACCCACAACCTATCCCTTCTGGTCCTACCTATCAAGAAAAAGCAACCCTCTGGGCAACACACACAGTCTCACCCCTCAGGTTCAACTAAAGTATAGACTCTCTAGGGAAGCACTCACCGTCAATTCCCACTATAGTCTCTGATCGTACTAAAGGCACTCAAGGGAAGCACTCAACATCAATTCCCCCTGTGGACCATGTTGAGGAACTATAGACACTTTGGGGAAGCACTCAAAGTCAATTCCCCATGTGGTCTCAAATTGTATAATTATAAAGACACTCTGGAGAAGCCCTCAACATCAATTCTCCCTATGGTCTATACATCAGGTTCTCACGGCCCCATGTAAGTCAAGCAAGAGTATAAGTGCATAACGACCACTGTCAAATCAAGAAATACTTGGATAGTAGTCTACAATATAACAGCATGTTAGAACAAAAGTCACTCCATCCTACAATACTAGGCATGGGAAAGTAAACAGCTTCCTAACAAGCAACTATCCCAAAGGGTCAAAAATAGGAAAAACATGCATAGGAAATATATCCAAAGCACAACAAATTACTCTATTCACAAACAATAACCACTACTCAGGCATACAAGCAAAGAAAAAAAACAACAGGGGAAAAACAGTAAACATGCAACACCCCGTTCAAGGGTATTGGTGGAATTTTCACATGATACTCAAAGCCATTCTACAGTAAGGCACAAACCACCTACCTTTGGGTTAGGATATCAATATACTTGAACCTATAAGCTTGAATCTATTTAGAACTCCGTATATCTAAGAAAACATTTAAACCATTCCACCCATGATAACTCGAAAAAGAAGAGAAATCAGAAAATGATACTCTAGGAGAAGGAAGATCTTACCTCTATGATTCCAACACAATCGACGTCGGTCTATTAAAAGAATGGATGTACGATCAGGGGATCAGGGAAGTCTTAGCGCTATACAAGTTCTTTGAAATGTTTTGGATGAAGAAGAAGACACCCTTGTCCATTAGACGTGACCCCAGTCCGTTTAATGAAAAAAAATACATAGTGTGTCCTGTTGAAGTACACATCATGTACTTTCCCTTTCCATACTCCATTTTAGGTGTCATCTAAGTCACCCACACGAACGTGTGTGTGGCCATGACATGGCCAGAACACGACCTTCTATGGCAACGAAGTACATGACTAGTACGTCAACAATTTCCAAAAACTCCTATTTTCTCAAAAACTTCAGAAAAAGGAAAAACATACTTGAAAAGAAGATTTGGGTTCTTACAAACTTCCCCCATTAAAGAAATTCATTCATGAATTTCCCTAGCATAGCATAGAAGAAGAAACCCTGAATAGTTTCGGCCACAGTGCTCGTACAACGATCTCCCTCTCCCAAGTCTCATCTTGCACCCACTACTACAAAAACAGTCATTATCAGCACTGAATATGGGCCTTATCAGCGCGAAAAAAGAACTGTAAAGCTCGGCGCAGATAAAGGGGGTACCCTTTATCAGTGCTAAAAAATCTCTGATAAAGATTAGCACTAAAAACGCACTGGTAAAGGTGGACTTTATCAGTGCTAAAAAAGCGCTGATAAAACAACCCTTTATCAGTGCTAAAAGAGCACTGATAAATGCATGTTTTATCATCCCTCCTTTAGTGCTGATAAACTAATCCTTTATCAGAACTTCTTTACTTATAATAAAGGTGTAGTTTATCAGTGATTTTTAGCGCTGATAAAAGCTCTATTTATCAGCACTAAAAAAGCACTGATAAATGCCCTGTCTGCTGCTATGAAAAAATCTGCAGTAGCACTCCCGAACACCTGAATAACAATTCATCTTCTCAATAATCTAATTAGAGAAAGTATACCCATACAAAATTAACACATAAATCATAATATAATTAGACCAAGTATACCCATACACCATTAACACATAATTTATAAGTTAATGAAGTACATAAAGAATTCAATTCAGTACTCAGGGGGTTGGGTGCAGTTCAAGGGTTTGGGGTGGCTGTCCAAGGGGGGGTAGGGGGTGTCCGAGAGGATGGGGGTGTCTGGGGGGGCCTTCCATGGGTGTGGGCTGGTGTCCAGGGTGTCGGGGGGGCTTTACAGGGGGTGGGGGTGTCCAGAGGGGTGGGGGTGTCTAGGGGGTGGGTTGGTGTCCAAGGGGGGTGGGGGCGGTCTAGGGGGTTGGTGGGGTTGACTCTTACACATCACAAAGGACTCATGAATTGTTCTTATAAAATATCTACACAATCCGAATGCGTTTGGTCAGATTTACGTAGGTCAGTTGTTGTTTTCACTTAAAATTGTGTCCATTTTTTTAAAAAATAGAGACACTTTGAGTGGTACTGGCCACAAAATTCCTCATATTGAGGCCGGTATGATTCATACACATCAAAAAGGACCCGTGGATCATTATACTAAAGGATAAACATAATCAGAATGCATTTGGTCAGATTTCCGTAGGTCAGTTGTTGTTTTCACATAAAATTGTGTCCATTTTAAACAAAAGAGAGACCCTTTGAGTGAACTTGCCACATCGTGCCTTAGATTGAGGCGGGGTTGACTCGTAAACATCACAAAGGACTAATGGATTGTTCTTAAAAAATATCATGACAATCCGAATGTGTTTGGTTAGATTTCCATAGGTCAGTTGTTGTTTTCACTTAAAATTGTGTCCATTTTAAACCAAACAGAGACCCTTTGAGTGCTACAAGCAACATCATGCCTCGTATTGAGGGGGTATGACTCGTAAACATCAAAAAGGACCCGTGTATTATTCTCCTAAAGGATCAATACAATCCTAATGTTTTCGGTCGTATTTCCATAGGTCAGTTGTAGTTTTCACTTAAAATTGTGTCCATTTTAAACAAAAGAGAGACTCTTTGAGTGGTACCAACCACAACGTGCCTCATATTGAGCTGGGGTTGACTCATACACATCAAAAAGGCCCCTTGGATCATTCTTATAAAATATCAAGGCAATCCGAATGCGTTTGGTCAGATTTTCGTAGGTCAGTTTTTGTTTTATATTAAAATTGTGTCCATTTTAAACCAAAGAGAGACCTTTTGAGTGCTACAGGCCCCAACAGGCCTCCGATTGAGGTGAAGATGACTCTTACATATCAAGAAGTACCCGTGGATCGTTCTCCTAATGGTTTAACACAATTCTAATGCTTTTGGTCAGATTTCCGTATGTCAGTTGTTGTTTTCACTTAAAAATGTACCAATTTTAAACAAAATAGAGACCCTTTGAGTTCTACCGGCCACACCATGCCTCAAATTGAGGCGAGGATGACTTGTAAAATTTACAAAGGACCCTTGTATCATTATTAAAAAATATAATAGCAATCATAATGCATTTGGTTTGATTTTCGTAGGTCAGTTGTTGTTTTCACTTAAAATTGTGTCCATTTAAAAAAAATAGAGATCCTTTGGGTGATACCGGCCACACCATGCCTCAGATTGAGGTGGGGATGAAATATAAATTCCAAAAAGGACCCATGGATCGTTCTTATAAAATATCAACACAATCTGAATGTGTTTGGTTGGATTTCCATAGGTTAGTTATTGTTTTCACTTAAAAATCTATCCGTTTAAAAAAAAAGAGAGACCCTTTGAGTGTTATCAGCCACACCGTGCCTTCGATTGAGGAATATATGAATCATAAATGGAAAATGGTACCGGTGTATTGTTCTCCTAAATAATCAACACAATCCAAATTGTTTTGGTCAGATTTATGTAGGTCAGTTGTTGTTTTCACTTAAACTTTTTTCCATTTTAAACAAAATAGAGATCCTTTGAGTGGTATCGGACACACCATGCCTTGGATTGAGGTGGGGATGACTCATAAATGTCCAAAAGGACTCTTGGATTGTTCTTATAAATGATCAACACAATCCGAATTCATTTTTTCAGATTTCTGTAGGTCAGTTGTTGTTTTCACTTAAAAATATGTCCATTTTAAACAACAGAGAGATCCTTTGAGTGGTACCGGCCATACCGTGCCTCAGATTGAGGCAGGTATGACTCTTACATATCAAAAAGAACCATTTTATCATTATCCTATCGGATCAACACAATCTGAATGGGTTTGGTTGGATTTTCGTAAGTCATTTGTTGTTTTCACTTAAAATTGTGTCCATTTTAAACAAAATAGTGACTCTTTGAGTCATACCAGACACACCGTGCCTTTTATTGAGGTGGGGTGGACTCTTACTCATCACCAAGGGCCCTTGGATTGTTCTTATAAAAGATCAAGACAATCTAAATGCGTTTGGTCAGATTTCACTAGGTCAGTTTTTGTTTTTAATTAAAATTGTGTGCATTTTAATCCAAAGAGAGACCCTTTGAGTGCTACCAGCCACACCGTTCCCCATATTGAGAGGGGGATGACTCTTAAACATCAAAAAGGACTCGTGGATCATTCTCCTAAAGGATCAATACAATTTTAATGTGTTTGGACGTATTTTATTAGGTCAGTTTTTGTTCTCACTTAAAATTGTGTCCATTTTAAACAAAAGAGAGACCCTTTGAGTGGTACTGGCCACACCGTGCCTCGAATTGAGGCAGAGATGACTCTTACACATCACAAAAGACCCTTGAATAGTTCTACTAAAGGATGAATACAATCAAAATGTGTTTGTTTTAATTTTCATAAGTTAGTTGTTGTTTTAACTAAAAATTGTGTCCATTTTAAACAAAATTGAGACCCATTGAGTGGTACCGTCCACACCGTGCCTCGGATTGAGGAAAGGTTGACTCGTACACTTAAATAAGGACCCATGGATCATTATCCTGAAGGATAAACACAATCCAAATGGGTCTGGTCGGATTTCTGTAGGTCAGTTGTTGTTTTCACTTAAAATTATTTCCATTTTAAACAAAATAGTGACCCTTGGAGTGCTACTAGCCACACCATGCCTCGTATTGAGGTGGTGATGACTCTTACACGTCACAAGTGACCCTTGGATCGTTCTTATAAAATATCATGGAAAACCAAATGCATTTGGTTGGATTTCCGTAGGCCAGGTGTTGTTTTCCCTTAAAATTGTGTCCATTTTAAACAAAATAGAGACCCTTTGAGTTCTACCGGCCACAACGTGCCTCATATTGAGGTTAGGATGACTCATAAACATCAAAAATGACCCATGAATCGTTCTTATAAAAGATAAACACAATCCGAATGCGTTTGGTCAGATTTTCGTTGGTCATTTGTTGTTTTCACTTAAAAATCTGTCCATTTTATACAAAAGAGAGACCATTTGAGTGGTACCGGCCATATCGTGCAATGGAGTGAGGTGGTGATGACTTCTAAACATCAAAAAGGACCTGTGGATCATTCTCCTAGAGGATCAACACAATCCGAATGGTTTTGGTTGTATTTTCGTAGGTCAGTTGTTGTTTTCACTTAAAATTGTGTCCATTTTAAACAAGATAGAGACACTTTGAGTGGTACCAGCCACACCATGACTAGGATTGAGCCGGGTATGACTCTTAAAAATCAAAAAGTACCCGTGGATTGTTATAATAAAAGATCAACACAATCTGAATGCCTTTGGTTGGATTTTAGTAGGTCAGTTGTTGTTTACACTTAAAAATCTGTCCATTTTAAACAAAAGAGATACCCTTTGAGTGGTACCGGCCACACCATGCCTTGGATTTAGGCGAAGATGACTCTTTCAAGTCAAAAAGTACCCTTTTATTTTTCTCCTAAAGGATCAACATAATCCGAATGCATTTGGTCGAATTTCTGTTAGTCAGTTGTTGTTTTCACTTAAAATTGTGTCCATTTTAAACAAAATAGAGATCCTTTGAGTGGTACCGGCCACACCGTGGCTCGGATTGAGGCGGGGTTGACTCTTACATGTCACCAATGACCCTTGTATCTTTCTTATAAAAAATCTAGGAAATCCAAATCCATTTGATTGGATTTTCGTAGGTCATTTTTTGTTTTCAATTAAAATTGTGTCCATTTTAAACGAAAGAGAGACCCTTTGAGTGCTACCGGCCACACCATGCCTCAGATTGAGGGGGTAATGACTCTTACATGTTAAAAAGGACCTGTGGATCATTCTACTAAAGGACCAACACAATATAAATGTGTTTGGTCAGATTTCCATAGGTGAGTTGTTGTTTTTACTTAAAATTGTGTCCATTTTAAACAAAACAGAGACCCTTTGAGTGGTACCGGCCAAACTTTTCCTTTGATTGAGGTGGGGATGACTCATACACATCACAAAGTACCTGTGGATCATTATAATAAAGTAAGAACACAATCTGAATGCATTTGGTCGAATTTCCGTAAGTCAATTATTGTTTTCACTTAAAATTGTGTCCATTTTAAACAAAATAGAGACCCTTTGAGTGGTATCGGCCACACCGTGCCTCAGATTGAGGCGGGGTTGACTCGTACAAGTCACCAAGGACCCGTGCATTGTTCTCATAAAGGATCAAGAAAATAATAATGGGTTTTTTCATATTTCTGTTGGTCAGTTGTTGTTTCACTTAAAATTGTGTACATTTTAAACAAAAGAGAGACCCTTTGAGTGGTACCAGCCACACTGTGCCTCGAATTGAGGAGAGTATGAATCGAACAGGTCATAAAGGACTCATGGATCGTTATTATATAATATCAACACAATCCAAATGTGTTTGGTCAGATTTTCGTAGGTCAGTTGTTTTTTTCACTTAAAAATTTGTCCATTTTAAACAAAAGATAGACCCTTTGAGTGGTTCATCATTCTTGAATGTTGTTGGTGAATATCATTTGTTAAAATGGGAAATTGACTCATTGGGGAAATGATGTTTTATTAGATAAAAAATTTCAATATTTCTACAAACATTTACATACAACAATGTTTCATCTTTTGATCCCCTAAACCCCTCTAAAAAATAACCACCAATTGTACACGTCCCCAAGTCATGATCTTCATGTTATTTGTGTACAATATATCATTTGGTATGTGGCCCACTCATTTCTGAACACATCTATATAGTCTTGTGAGTATGAGTCTTTTCTTCAGTCATAATATTACTACAAAATATAAAAATAAAGAATTAACAAATAAATTAAATGAACTTGTAGTTGTTTTTGAAAATACCTCTTTAGGGATGCTAGTTTGTTGATAAAAAATGACCTCCTTCATAAATTTACAAACATAATAACTGCAATCATTATCGTTTTTTGGTTTTGGACATTGCCAAAAAATTGATCATTAGTAGAATAAGTAACTTA
Organism: Viscum album; assembly: GCA_963277665.1. Classification (NCBI taxonomy): domain Eukaryota; kingdom Viridiplantae; phylum Streptophyta; class Magnoliopsida; order Santalales; family Viscaceae; genus Viscum; species Viscum album. The sequence continues at coordinate 1,265,532,683 of OY728143.1, read as the reverse complement.
TGTTGAGATGTGTTTGGATAGTTAAAGTTTATTATATATACCCTGATATTTGTCCAGACGTAGTACTTTATCGCCTCCTTATGATTAGCCCCTGTCCTCATTCCTTTTTTAGAAGATAATGATACACCACCTTATCAGAACAGAATCCTCAGTAAAAGATAATATAAATTATATTACTTGATGTTTAGACCTAAAACGTAAGATTTAGTGTCTTACAGATTCACAAACTCCATCATGTGTGGTTGGTTTGATGAATATCCTTGATTTGAATCCAGAAAGTAATTCTTTGGAGTATCCAAGTTCACCAGAATTAGCTACCAATGTTGCCTAAAAACAAAAAAAGGAATAAGTAATAAAAGAAGTGAAAATATAATTGATATGCTTTAATCATAGAGTTTTACCCCTGTATGGTTGGTATTAGGAAGAGTCTATCATCTATAATCTTGCTTTGAAATGTTTTCAACAAGCCGTTCACTATTGCATCCCTTTTTAATGGCTCTAATTTTGTTTTGTGTGTTGATGTGGTATGAGGACTAACGAGTCCAAATCTTGGCTCATGGGAAAATTCCTTCAACTGTTTTTCATAAATGCGTCTGTCATCAATATAAAATGCATTTAGTCATAATTTGAACATTAGATCAGATTTTAGAAAATCAATTCCTAGAAACATACCTCATATATACATTTACAACTGTGATGCCTAGCCAACCATTTTCAAGGATCTCATTTACATTTTCAGCAGCAATGAAATATTCACTTTCCTCTTCGTATATATTCTCTTTGAAAACCACTATATTATTATTACCATCTTTTAGCTTCGTATCGACATGATTCTTCAATTCTAGTAAATGTGGATAGAGAACAAGTGGTGTTATTATGCTTTCAGTAGCTTATTGGGATCGTTTGGTCGATCCTTTAGATGGTTTTGATCCGATGTTTTTCACCCCTTCCCTTTCTCCGTCTATAACAACAATCATTCTTTCAGACCCTTTTTTTATTAATTGTTAAAGGTTTAGCTTGAAAAAAAGGAAATAAATACCTCTTTGTCTTCATCTACTCTTACAAGTTGTGACGGTCATGCAATGAATTTTCCAATAGCCTTTTCGACCGTATGAATATCATCATCTTCAAGTGGAATATGTAGCTCTATATTTGGCTCATGATTTATAGTAATCGTCACTTTCAGATGATCTTTCCGAAGTGTTCATTTTATGCAGTGTGGAATCTGGGATATTGAACATTGTAGCCCTCGCTACAAGGTGATGGGTGGGTGTTGATAGATATAAATCACAATCATTATCTCCCTGTAGAAGATCAGTAAAAAAAAATTATCAGTGTTTGTATGATTCAAATTTCATGGGAAAAATTATTAGAATATCGATTACCACAGCTAAGATAGTTCTTTGAGGAGAATGGATCACCTCAAAGATGGTGGGGGTGGGGAGGGATGTTCACGTGATGGATGTTCCTGAGTTGTGTCTTCCCTTTTCTTCCCACCCATAAAAGTTGCTAGAAACTCTCCCTACCATTTTAATCGTTCTTCAAGGGTTGCAATTTGTTTTCTCAATTGTTCCAATTTTTCTTCTGTATCATCCATTTTTTTCTTCATCTCAAAACATACTCGGGGTGTCACCCCAAACCCTGCACCTTTGACACGATTGCATTTTTCTGACTGCTTCAATGCTGTCAATAATAGGTCGGTATCTGCTACAGGAGTAGTTGATTCTTGTGACTGTCAGATATAGGAAAATAACTAATTATTTTTATGTAATATCAATTTAAAACAAATATTTTTATCGTCGTGTCATACTTACACATATTTCCCACATTTTTTTTGTTCTCATCTACTAACTTCCCTTTCTTATTCACACATTCTTCCTTCCATAGCACATGACATGGGATGGAAGTGTATTTGGTTTTAGACTCATCAATCTACATATAAACATCGAAAGATAATTATGATGTTGTTTATTGGAACCTAACAATATTACTGTAAATTTAAAATACGTCCTATTTTCTTTTATAATGAAGCATACCCCATCCTTGCTTTACGATAGGGGTATGTTGTTTTTGATGCATGTTCCTTATTTTCAGTACAGAGTTTCTGTTTCATAAATGAAATATTGACAATCAAAGTGATGAATATAGGTATCCTAAAACAACATATTATCACCCACAATGTACCAGAAACTTCTCATCCCCACGACGGACAATAAATCCATCCCATGATTCTTTGGATATCAGGTGAGCATAGACAATGGGTGGGTGAGGGTTTATTTTACCTTTTGAATATTTTAGGTGACATCTTGTTAAAATAGTGTGAAAAAACTTGATGAATCCTTCCTGGAAGCCTTAGTACTTAATCCTTGTGTGAATCGTCTACTATAAATGTACTGTTCAAAAGATTGAGAAGAGTAAGACATTGTTTCATTATTTTATTTTCTAGTAAATTAATGAAATAAATTCATAATGTTACCATAATTTCTTCCCAAATCACAGCCTTCATCCTAGACATAACATGGTCCCATGAATCTATGCCAATCAGCACGCGTTGCAGAGTGAAAACTCAAATATAGCTATTAAACATAGCCTTGTTGGGATTCACATGTTGTCCGTGTACATTCCATCCGACTTTAAATTTGATGCCTTTTCTTTTATCCTTAAGAACTTCGGATAACACCGTCAAACTACGATGCACCTATGTTTTCAACGATGTCGGCCCTTCATTTATGACCATTTAATTGATATAACCATCATCTATATGTTCATCTGAAACGGTATCAACGTCATGTGCTGATGGTTGTTGGACCTAAACACAGGGAGCAGTAGGAGACACAATATCAGGAGCAGCAGTACCCGCAGCAGGAGAAGCAGGAGCAGCAGGAGCCACAGTAGGAGGAGCAGTAGGAGCAACAGGAGCCGCATCAGGAGTAGCAATAGGAGCAATAGCAGCTGCAGGAGCAGCAGCAGCAGCAGCAGCCTCAGCAGCAGTAGCTTGAGAGACTTGTTCAGGCTCAAGGTTAGGAGCACCAGAATGTGCAGAAGTCATTATCTGCAAAAGTGGTTGAACAGTTAATTTAGATTACATAAATTTAGTAATGATAAGATAATAACATGAGATAACAAGATCTATATTACAAACAAAATATAACCTATTTATTCAAATATCTTTCTTTTTTTCAAAGGTTGAAGGGATTTGAAACCTCTATTGATTATCCAAATCCCTTCATTATGGTCTCCTATAACATAAAAAACATCATCTACATTGGGACCGCTCCAAAATGATTGAGACGTACCACTGAAAGGATCGTCCTCAACTGAATTTTCATCAGAACCTTCAATACTATTGGATGATAACATAAAAATCGACAACTTTCATTTTGCGGGATCTGGAACATAAAAAACTTGTACGGCTTGTGATGCCATTATAAACTATTCGTCTTTGTACCCTTCTTTACTAAAACCAACTTTCACAAATCCCCATTCATCTATTTTAACACCACTATTGTTATCAACCCATTTGCATTGAAAAATCAGCAATTGGAATGTCGTATAATCCAACTCCCATATTAGTTTGATAATGCCAAAGTATGACATATTTGCATAAATTGGATTTTGTTCCTTACTACCAGAAACATGCATCGCTTCAGCCACTAGTGTAACTCCACTATTTTTCATGGTACTATCTTCATCATGTTCATCTATATAGAATGTATAACTATTAATTACATAACCAATGTAAGATAATACATATACACTTGGTCTAGTGGCAAGCCATCAAAATCGTTCTGAAATTGAATTCGGATTTTCATCCAACTGCTTAAAAATAAGGTCATGAAACCATCCTATAAATTGGTGATTATGTGTATTTGATAACCATTTTTCATCCCTTGATGGATTCAACTACCTATGAATATCTTTGTGAGTTTCAATATATGGAGCAACCTCCCAACTGTTATGTAAAACATAAATATGGGCATGCTCCCGATCTGTAATACTGATTGTCAGAACTTCCCTTCCAGAAATTCCCTCACCCTCAATGTGTCTAGTGTGATGAGATTTTGGGATACCATTTCTTTCCAAATCAGATAGGTATTCAGTACAAAATTCAATGTCTTCCTCAACAATATATCGCTCAACTATACAACCCTCTGGCCGACTTCGATTTTTGACATACCATTTCGAAATATTCATATACCGTTCAATAGGATACATCCATCTATAATGCACAGGACCACAAAGTCGAATCTCTCTCACCAAGTGAATCATCAAATGAACCGTCATATCAAAGAATGATGGAGGAAAGAACATTTCTAATTCACATAATATGATGATAATTTCTCTTTCCATAACTGGAAATTTCACCGGGTCTAAAACCTTGCTACATATAACTTTGAAAAAGAAACTAAGTTTGGTTAACGTATGATGAACATTCTTCGGAAAAATGCAATTTAAAGCTATAGGAATTAGATCTTTCAACAAAACATGGAAATCATGTGATTTCAAACCTTTTAACTTCAAATCATTCATTGACACAATGTTCTTGATATTTGATGAATACACCTATGGAACCTTTACATCATTGAAGAAGTTACACAACTGATATCTCTCTTCCCTAGAAAGTGTATAAGCAGCTGGAGGAAGAAACATTTGATTTTCACCCTTCACGGGAGCCAACTCTTCTCGTATTCCCATGTCAACCATGTCCAACCTTTCCTTAATTCCATATTTTGTTTTTCCAGGGGAATTTAGAAATGTTCCAATAACACTGTCACATATATTTTTTTCCACATGCATCACATCAAGAAAATGTCTGACGTACAAACAATTCCAGTATGGTAATTAAATAAAACTAATCTCTTTTTCCAACTGATTTTCGTAAGATTTTTCGAAAATGGTTTCCCAAAAACAGTGTTCAGATATTTTACTTTCTCAAATAGCTGATCACCAGTTAGCGGGGACGGTGTTTCGTGTTGTTCTAAACTTCCATTGAATGATGTCATCCAAGATTGGTACTTATGCTGATGAGGTAGAAATCTACGATGTCCTAGAAACACATATTTTGATGAATGTTTCAACCTAATTGATTCTGTGTCTTCTTCGCACATGGAAAACCCTTGAGTTCTTTAATGCTATAGCCTGACAAATTTCCATATGAAGGGAAATCATTTATTGTCCCATATAACATCACTCACAACGTGAAGTATTCACTTTTATAAGCATCATACGACATAACACCTAAATCCTACAAAAACATCAAATCCTTGATCAAAGGAGCTAGATAAACATTAATATCATTACCTGGTTGTTTTGGTCCTGATAAAAGCATAGATAACATGATGAATTTCTGTTTCATGTATAACCAGGGTGGCAAGTTATAATTTACCAACATAACAGGCCATGTACTATGAGTGCTGGTTTGAAAACCAAAAGGATTCACTCCATCTGTAGATAACGCAAGATGAAGGTTTCTTGACTCTTTTCCAAATTCAGGATACTCATCATCAATTTTCTTCCATTGAGGAGAGTCAGCCGAATGAAATAATTTTCCATCTTTATTTCTTTTATCTGTATGCCACGACAATTGTCTTGCAGTTTATTCACTTCTATATAGAAGCCTAAACCTTGGAATGATTGGAAAGTACCAAAAAAATTTTGTAGGATTGGATTTATCTTTCTTGTATCGAGAAGCACCACACTTTGGGAATTCTGTAAGTGATTTTTTCTCCTTGAGAAACAATATACAGTCTTTTTATCAGGCATGTATTCATTCAGAAATCATACCCATCGTGCGTAGCATTCTCCTAGCTTCATATGTCTGGATTGGCAGATCATTATCTTCTGGGAGCATGTCATTCAAGAGAGCAAGTAGTTCTGTACAAATGAAATCACTCCATTTGTTTCCTGATTTCAATTTATACAACTTCAGTACATATGATAATGTTGTATACTTAATGCAACCAGCATACAATGGCGTCTTCGCACAACTCTTTAATTTCTCAAACAATTTTGGGCAATCACAGAGTTCATCTTCAATTGTATTTATCATTTCCTCAATATGATCTTCATCATCATTGACATCTGTAATCACATCCTCTATACGGTCTTCTTCATTATCCATATTTGTATTAATATCTGATGATCTATAAAATGAAATTTTATCCTAGCCAGTAGCTACATTCGCTTTTTCTCCATGTTTATTCCAGCATTTATAACTCTGATCTATTCCATGACATATCAAATGTTCTTCCAACTCTTTTGGAGTAAGTATTCTAGAATAAAAACAACGTAAACATGGACAAAGGGTTTAATAAGGATCCTTTGCATGATCCTTTGTAAACGTGATGAACTCTTTCACTGTATTATCATACTCTATTGTGAAATGATTAGCATCCATCCAATATTTATTCGTCTTCATCCTATTTGAATCTCAAATATTAGTATTTGTGGTTCAAGTACACAAAACCAGACTTCCAAATACAGTAGAAGAGAACCACTTCCTTATAAAAATAGAGATTAATAGAGCCTAACCATTAGTATTTATTCATCTTCATTAAATATAATTACTTTAGATTCATTATAGTTTCCTCAAATCACCCTAGACCAAACACAAGAATAATAAAGAATGACAGATCTACCACTCCTAGGTCTCTGCCCTACATTCAATATCATCATGCCTAAATACCCATATATCCACACATACACATGTCACAAACATATAAAAAACCATATCCACATCAGAACCAAAGTACCAATATGGATTTTAACTAGGTTACTCGACTCAAGTGGTGGTGTGTAAGAAATAATAAGAAAATATAATAAGTATGTAGTCACACATAAATCTCAAACTGGTGTTAATAATCCAATAAACCCAAGGTATCATTCCATCTATCAGAATACTCTGAAGGAGCCCATATGCAACAGTAGTCCCAGGTGGTGAAGGTTCGTGAGGAGGAAGGGGCGAAAACGCACCTATCGGGGTTCAAGGTCATGTCACTGAGGTTGAAGGTGGCCTGATACTCCTACAAGGGTCCATTCCATATTTCACAAACCATGTCCTGGTACCCTAGGATGTTAAACCACTACTGGTGGAAGTGAAACCATTCCTGATGATCATGCCAAGAAAAAATGGAAACCAAGAGGGGGGAGTGAATCAAAATACCTCAAGCAAGATGGAAAAACATGGTATTTGAGAATAGGTTAGTGTATTTTATGTTGGATAGACACCTATCCAATAGACTCCACAAGCGGTGATGGCCCCTGCAGTTGTTGCACCAAGTGAAACTATCACCTGAGAAGCTGAGATCAATGAGGCCCTTCCCAGCCATGAACTGAACAAACTCCATGATGGCCTTCCTCTAGAATGGGCTTCTACCTTTCATTTCCTTTAGGTTGGAAATGACATTAAAGTCACCCCCAACAAACAATGGATGGTTGCCGGGATCGAAGGTATTTTATTCACTCCATAGAGATTCCCTTTAAAGAGGGCCATAGCTTCCAAAAACAAAAGTCATAAGGAAGGAGGTGTCACCATTGGAAACATTGGTAGTAATGAATTGATTGTAATCTTGAACAGTCTCAACAACATATTTATTGTGCCAAAATACCCATTTCTATTTGTTGGAGGGGTCAGAGTATAGAAATCCATGCAACTTAATCTTCTATGCAACTTAATCTTCCACATTTTGATTTATAGAAAAAAAAACTATACTAATAGAAAATCCTAGAATAATAGAGTAATGATAAAATAAATAATAAATAATCAAGGTTAGATAAAAAATAAACTGTAAAAAAAGTAAATAATAAATGTAATCAATGGGAGTAACTCATAATCACAAAATCATCCATTAAAATAATTTTGGGAAAGAAACTAATTTTAATTGGAGACACATAGGATGATATCTGACCTATAGGTTCTAATGGAAATTGAATCACTCATGGAACACCACTTGGTTATGTGTCTAGATAATCAATATAATCATGGCCTCTTGGGGACATCAAAAATAGACTCAAGTGATCACCTCAAATCTAACTAGAGTATAACCCATTTGATTACTCACAAATCTAAGGTCTCTCATATACCAACTACCAAACATAAAGCAAAGTATTCATCACAATCATCAATAGTAAAATCCCAAAATAAAAATAAACCATTTATCCTGTGATAAGCCACTATAAGGGGGTTAATAGATTTTTCAGACCATGCAAAGTGAAGCTCGAAGGGCGGTGGAGGTCTGGTACACGAAGCTCAGTAGGCGGAGTAGGACCGACAATGAAAAGCTCGAGGGTGATGGAGGTTCGGCAACGCGAAGTTCAGCGGGTGGTGGAGGTCTGACAAAGCGAAGCTTGAGGGAGGTGGAGGTACGAAAACACAAAGCTCAGTGGGCAGTGGAGGTCCGACAATAAGAAGCTTGAGGGCGGCGGAAGTCTGGCAACGTGAAGCTCAGCGAGCAGCGGAGGGGAGTCACAAGGTTCCAGTACCGTGAGAACTTTAGGTCGCGATGAAATGAGGGAATTCTGTGAATGACTTTATAAAAAAATGGACTTCGGTTTTATCAGCGCTAAAATTTTAGTACTGATAAAGGTATCCTTTATGAACGCATAAATTTTAGCACTAATAAAGGTATCCTTTATCAGCACTTTTTAGCCCTGATAATGTTCCTCTTTATCAATGCTAAAAAAGCATTGATTAATCATTCTTGTATCAGTGCTTTTCTAGTGCTGATAAAGGGTCATTTTATCATCGATTTTTTAGCATGGATAAAGGTTACCCTTTATCAGTGCTTTTCTAGCGTAGATATAGGGACTCTTTATCAGTTCTAGATCAGCGCTGATAAAGATTCCCTGTATCAGTGCTAAAATTTTAGTGCTGTTACAGGGGTTCTTTATCAGTTATTTTCTATCGCTGATAAAGCATCCCTTTATCGGCGCTAAAATTTTAGCACAGATAAAGGGTTTCTTTATCAGTGGTTTTTTCTTAGCACTAATATAAGGTGGTGCTTACCTTGCCCATTTTTGTAGTAGTGACCCGCCCGTGATGCCACAACACTCGTACCAAGGGGAAAGACCGGCCACATAGAACCTTTGTACTGCGGTCCAAAATACGGATAGGATGTTCCTCAAATGAGGCATCCACATTGAGCTCAACCTTCTCAGGTTGAAAGACATGAGACGAGTTTGGAAATTAACATCAGAGCTGAGAGACATGAAAAAAATCGTGCATAGCTTGGTACCTCTGAGGTAACTACAACCGATAGGCAACCAACCCAACTCTCTCCAACACCTCAAATGGCCTGATGTACCTCAATAAAAGATTTCCCTATCTCTGAATCCTCTACTGCCCCAAACATGGGGTGACACATAAGAAAACCTGATCCTTGACATCAAACTCCAGAGGTAGTCTCTGCTGATCATCATAAGACTTTTGTCGAGACAACGCAATAACCATCCTCTTCCGAATCAACACTATCTACTCTATAGTTTCCTACACAGGACGAGGTCCTAGCAAGGCTGCCTCTCCTACCTCAATCCAATATAAAGGTGATCGGAATGGCCTACTATACAAGCCTCATAAGGTTCCATCTGAATTGTTGCTTGAAAAAAAATTTTGTTGGAAAACTCCACAAGAGGTATATGCTTCTCCTAAGAACCTCCAAAATCCAGGATGCATGCTCGAAGCATATTCTCAAGCACCTGAATCGTACAATTGGACTGACCATCTATCTTGGAATGGTAAGTTGTACTCAAAAGTACTTGTGTTCCCAAAGCCTTCTGAATCCCCTTCCAGACCCAAGAAGTAAAACTAGCATCCCTATCTAAAACAACGGAGTGTGGAACTCCATGCAGACGTACAATCTCTCGAATGTACAACCATCCTAGATAATCAACACTAAAGGTATCCTTTATAGGTAATAAGTGAGAAACCTTTGTGAGTCTTTAAATGACAAACCAAATTGTGTCATTCCCTCGAGGCAACCTCAGTAAACTGGTCACAAAGTCCATTGTGACATCATTCCACTTCCACTCGGTAATGGGTAACTGTTGTAAAAGCCCTACTGGCCGCTGATGCTCCACCTTCACCTGCTGATAAGTGGAACACCTCCTGATGAAACCAACAATGTCCCTCTTCATAACTAGCACTAATACTGATGGTGTATATCACAATACATCTTGGTGATGCCAGGATGAACTTCCCAAGCTGAGGAATGAATGTCCGGTATCAGCTCCTTGCGTATATCTTCTGACACCCATACACATCCCTGGAAACACAAGATCTCATCCTCTCCTGTGGTACATCCAGGAATAGGGTCCTCTCCTAACACACTGTATCTTAGGACTAGGCCTTCAGAATTTGATAGCTACCTCATTCGTACATGATCAGGAAGTGTAGAGGTAACAACTACAGAAGATAGAAAAGTCTATCCTTGTCTATCGTGCACCTCCAAATGCATCTCAGGGAATAGAGCCATAACCTGCCACTCACTACTAGCCTCTAGAACTACCTGAATCTGAGTCCTCCTGCTCAATGCACTAGCCACTACATTGCCTTTCCCCAGCGTGTAGGCAAGCTCAAAGTCAAAAGACTAAAGGTACTCAACCCACCTTCACTGTCTTAAATTTAGATCACACTGAGTGACGAGGTACTTTAGAATATTGTGGTCAGTGAACACCATAAAGTTCTCTCCCAAAAGATAATGTATCCAACATTGTAGGGCATGAACAATAGGTGCTAACTCCAGGTCATGTGTTAGGTAATTCCTCTCATGTGGACATAACTACCGAGACCTGTATGCAACGGCTCCATATCCCTGCATAAGTACAACTCCCAACCTGATACCTGACACATCACAGTAAATAGTATAACTCTTTCCTGGCTCTAGAAAGACTAGTATTGGTGCTGAAGTCAACCTCCCTTTCAGCTCATGAAAGGATGACTCACAGGAATATAACCATAAGAACTTCGCCCCCTTCTTGGTCTGACCTATCAGTGGTCATTATATGTGTGAAAAGTCATGTATAAAACATCTGTAGTATTCAAACAACCCTAGAAAACTCTGCACCTCAAAGACGTTCTTCGGTTGCTCCCATGAAACTACAGCTCTCACTTTATCCGGGATTACAGTTACTCATGCCTCGGAGATAATATGACCTAAGAAGTGAATCGGGTCCATCCAAAAGTGGCACTTCGAGATCTTAGCATATAACTGATGCTCCCTAATTGTAATCAAAATGATCTCAAGATGGGTAGCATGGTCATGTCGAGTGTGAGAGTACCCCAAGATATCATCCATGAAAATAACCATGAAGGAATCTAAGTATGGATGGAACACTCGATTCATCAGTGCCATGATAACTCCAGGTGAATTTGTGAGACCTAACGACATAACCATACACTCATATAGATCATACCTACTCAGGAAGGCTATGAGAGGTATATCAGATGGTCTAACACGCAACTGATGGTAACTGGATCTCAGTTCAATCTTCAAGAACACCCAGGATCCTTGAAACTGACCAAAGATATCATCAATCTTGGGCAAGGGATATCGGTTCTTGAACATAAACTGGTTCATTTTCGATAGTCCACAAAAATCTTGAGGGTACTATCTTCCTTCTTCGCAAACAGAATAGGTGAACCCTAATGAGAGGTACTAGGTCAGATGAAACCCTTGGCCTGAAACTCCTCTAACTGTTTCTTGAGCTTCTGCAACTCTGGTGTAGTCATCCTATAAAGAGGAATGGACACCAGTGTCAACCCTAGAACAAGATCAATAAAAAAGTCTACCTCACGCTCCAGAGGAAATCTTGAAAAGTCATCTGGAAAGAAATATCTAAAATAATACACCATTAGAGGAAAGTCTAACTATGAATTCCCCTGGTCATCTATATAAAGACTAGAAATTGGGGATGTAACTGCTCCCAACCCATGATGCTCTGGACCAACTCTTCTCGCCTGGACATCCTGATCACCCTTGTGAAGAAAAGATCCACCCTCTAGTGATATGAAACTCGCCCTACGGTGATAACAGACTACGACTGCCTGGAAGGGAACTAGCCAGTCCATTCCAAGAATGACATCATAGCCTGTCATCTCTAGAACATAAAGATCCCAAAAGAAGTGACACCCACCAACCTCAAGAGGGCACTCCTTGCACTGACGTACACCAGTTATTCTTGTCCCCAACAGAGTGTCTAGTGTCAAAAAATCGACAGATGAAACGATACAGAGCCCAAGGCTCTCCACAATAGTGACAGATATAAAGATATGTGTAACACCAATATCGAAAAGAGGTGAAGATAAAAACAAGGAATCTATGGTTGTACCTCGAACTGTAGAGGGGTCAAGATCCTACTCCTGATGGGTTTACTCCACTCCAAAAGTTTGTCCAGCTCCACGGCCCAGTGACCCTGCTTGACTACTCTGAGCTGATCCAACCTGTTGTTCCTGGTGTCCTGGTGACTAACCACTATGGACACGACCTCCACCTCATCCTGAACAGTCGAAAGAACATCAGTTCCCATAATGGTGAGAAACTGGCAGAGCTTCTCCTATACGAGGAGTCAGAGATGAACCCCTATCACCAGCTGCTGCTGAAAAGATATGACAGAAATGCTAAAGGTGTCCCAAATTGCCGTAAGATCAGCACTCTACCAGGCCACTCTGGCACTACAACCTCGTATTCCCACTTCTCCCAAACTAGTAGCATACCACCTGGCTACCATAAGATGCATCCCGCCAACTCGGATCTCACTGTGTAGTCTTCCTACGATGCTTCCGGCTATCAGCTGGCGGAGCACTAACTCTCGATGTCGAGTCTCCCTAGCTCACAACTCTGGATTCCCTCAAATTCCGCTTTGTGATGAGTTCCTGGTTGATGATGGAAGCGATGAAAGTCAACCTGAAGATATTCACCTGAGAGCAGATGTCCTGTCTGAGGCCATCCTTGAACTTCCTTGCCAGTAATAACCCATCTCCTCCCAGGAAGGGTGTGAAACACAGAAGCTCGGTGAAACGAGAGGAATACTCCATAACCGATAGGGTACCCTACTCAAGGCTCATAAACGCTCAGGCTCAGTTGACCCTCAGGGTCTTCGGATAGAAGTAGTCATAGAAGATGCATTAGAACTCCTCCCAAGCCATAACCTGAAGATGACCCACCTGTGTGATTACATCCCACAATCTCTTGGCGGAATCCCATAGCATATATGTAGCGATATTGACTCTCCTCTCTAGAGGCATCTCCAAATGCTCAAAGATCGTCAGCATGGCTTTTAGACATGACTCTGCAGCTTCAGGTCCTCCTTCCCCTGAGAAAGTGGGAGGATACTTCTTCCGGAATACCCACGTCAAATCATCCATCGACGGGGAAGGAGGTGACACTCCCTAAAAAGTCTGCATCATCCTCAGAAATCCCTCCCTGAATTGTACATCAGCACCGGTAACTGGTATAACTGCTGTGCCAAGACTGGCACAATTGTAGGATCTTCAGGTTGTCCCTGATCAGTCATGTCTGGTGTCTGATCACCATCTGACAACTGGCGGACAACTGGAGGACGTCTCGATGGCATGACTCAGCAATGTCAAGAACACATCATAGATCAAGATTATCAAGGACCGAAAACAAGGAGTGTAAGAAGGGAATATGAGAAGAAAAGCACTCATGTTTTATAAAGCATTACTACAGGGCATGTACATTTACTACATGGAGTGTTCCCTGAAGTCATTTACATGGGCGTGTACTCCTTCCTAGACCAGTTGTGTAACACCCCAAACACACGACATGTTGTCCTGACACACGGCGTGTAATTGAATCCTCTTTCCCTGCCCAAGTCCTTGTACACGGTTAATCAACATGACTCTCCTAAGTCAAGACTACACGGAATGTAAAATACCTACATGACATGTACTGGACAAGCTTCACCTGGCCCGTGTTGTTTGTGACATGGCATGACACACGGCTCACACTACACAATGTGTTCTGAATGGACATGGCATGTATGTGAAAGGATAAAACCAGTCCATGTTGTTTGTGACACTACCGAGTACCTAGGTTAGACTACACGGTGTGTTCAAGGAAGACACGACGTGTACAAGAATGGGTGACACCATCCCGTGTTGTTCTTGACATGGGTGGGCATGAGGTCGACTCTACATGGCATGTATGGATGATACACGGCGTGTTCACTCCAGACTTTCCCCATCCTGTGTCTCTGCCCACACATCCTATGACATAGTAAGATACTACATGGCATGTATATAAAGTACACCACTTGTACTTAAGAAAAAAATTCATTCCGAACAGAAGAACACACAAAGTGTACTTAACATTACATGATGTGTATTCTGGGTTTTTCCAGACAGTAATCCTTAGAATGTACTCTAGAACCCAGAAAACACTGAAACGAACATCGAAAGTTCCAAATTCTGATCTGTGAGGGGCCATACTCCCCATGAATCAAATTTTGGAATCTTATACAAGTTATAACAAGGCAAACAAGGCAAAGATCCACCAAATTCCGGTCTATGAGGGCCCATAACACCTCAGGAACCAAATTTTGGCATTCATTCAAGAAAGTCTCTACAAAAACAATACACTATCAAACAGAAGGTATTTATATCAAGGAAACTATCACAACAACATGCATATTTTACGCATCATCTTTCACAACAACATGAAATCACAAATACATCCTAGTTGGCATGGAAAAAATGAATGACATGTGATTTCTAGAAAGTGCCTATATGATGCATGAGACGACATACCCTCATCTCACCAGGTTGCAACAAAAATAGAACAAAAATAACATTAACAATAACAGCACAAATCATGTGAATCACTCAAGGTGAAATCATATTAATTGTAATAATTGAAAAACTAGAAAAATTGCAATTTAATTAGATAGATTGGATTTTTCCTATACACGAGTTAGCTACATCCAGGCATAACTTATTAACAAGTACGTATTACGTCCTATCCCTAGCTAAGGCTCCAAATAGAAAGTCAAGAGAAAATAATTCCTCTGATACCACATTGTAACGTCCCAGTTCTAGAGGCCACCTATAGGTGCCCCGCACCCAGTTTGGTCACATGGCCTCAAGCGCATTTCCCTGAACGCCAGTAGATGCCGACTAGTAGCGAGGCCTTAGGTGTGATAGTGGGGAAACTATGCCCTCATTGGCAGAGTAACATAGTGGAAGAGAATAAATATATAATAGCAGAAGCAGTAAATATCCAATAAAAGTAAACAACGGAAGACTAATTAAGAAACAACTGGAGCATAAATATATAGAAATGATGCCTGATACATATATGTCTAGGAAAATAGCCAAAAAAGTAACAATGCTGAATATGGTACTATAAAAAAATATAAAAGAAAAACAGATGATAAACTCCTCAGAATCGCAAGCCTTGTCTTGGTCCCATGCTCTCCAGATCCAATGCAATCAAGTATTTGAAGTCAAAGGGTGCTTTCCCTTGTATATACCTGTAGTAATATAATCTATTTGGGCCCAAAAGCATAGCCCAAACAGGGTGTGAGACTAAATCCCAGTAGGCAACCACCCGAAAATCTGTGTCTAATAGTCAGTGAGTATATGGCAGGTAAAAGTACAGAAAGCAGTAAACAAGGAAGCACTAAGTAGTAAACAATCCCCAGTTTAAGCCTTGAAACACCACACAACATGCAACAAGAAAACAAAAAACATAGAAAGTAACCCTCTGGGAAGTACCCACAGCCTATCCCTTCTGGTCCCACCTATCAAGAACAAGCAACCCTCTGGGAAGCACACACAGTCTCACCCCTCTGATTCAACTAAAGTATAGACTCTCTGGGGAAGAACTCACCATAAATTCCCCCTATAGTCTCATAATGTACTAAAGGCGCTCTGGGGGAAGCACTCAACATCAATTCCCCTTGTTGACCACGTCGAGGAACTACAAACACTTTGGGGAAGCACTAAACGTCAATTCCCCCTATGGTCTCACATCATATAATTACAAAGACACTCTAGAGAATCCCTTAATGTCAATTCTCACTATGGTCTATACACCATGTTGTTATGGACCCGTGTAAGTCAAGAAAGAGTAGAAATGCGTAACAGCCAAAGTAAACCTCAAGAACTACTTGGCTAGCAGTCTACAGCATAACAACATGTCAGAAAAAAGTCACTCCATCCAACAATTCTAGCCATGGGAAAGTAAACAGCAGCCTAATAGGAAACTATCCCCAAGGTTCAAAAACACTCAAAATATGCATGGGCAATACATCCAAAGCATATAAAATTACCATATTCACAAAAAATAACCTCTACTCTGGCATACAAGCAAAGAAAAAAAACAACAGGGGTAAAACAATAAACATGCAATACCCTGTTCAAGGGTATTGGTGGAATTTTCACATGATACTCCAAGAAATTCTACAGAAATCCACAAACTACCTACCTCGGGGTTAGGAGATCAATATACATGAACCTTGAATCTTGAATATCCTTAGAAAATTGTAGATCTAAGAAAATTTTTAAAACTTTCAACCCATGATAACTCAGAAAAGAGAAATCAGGAAATGAAACTCTAGGAGAAGGAAGAGTTTACTGCTGCAATTCCAATGCAATCAATAGTGATCGATTTAGAGAACGGATGTGTGATTGGGGGCTCAGGGAATTTTCGGCACTGTATGGGTGCTCAGAAACGTTTAGTCCGAAGAAGGTGACACCCCTGTCCATTAGACACAACCCCGGTCTGTTTAATGAAGAAACAAAATACAAGGTGAGTACTTTTGATGTACACGGCGTATACTTTCCCTTTCCATACTCCACTTTAGGTGACCTCCATGTCACCCCACACGACCGTGTGTGTGGCCATGACAAGACCAACAAACGGTCTTCTGTTGAAATGAAGTACACGACATGTACTTATAAAGTACACGGTGTGTACTTCAAAAATTTCCATAAACTCTTCTTTTATCAAAAACTCCAGAAAAAGGAAAAAAATTACTGAAAAGAAGATCTGAGTTCTTACGTGAGAAATATTACTTTCTAGTTCAATGATAATACTATAGGTGAATCTCTCAAGTCTTGTAAAATATTCCTTATAGGTACTAATTGATTCATCATACTTGTACTTATACTCAAGGAATCACTTCTCTATATTCATACAAATAATATAGGGATATTAATTATTGAAAAATAATCTCCTAAACTCATCCCACCCCACAGAGTCAATTTTTTCTCATTATCTCATATTTTTTATTAGATTTCAGCATTTCCTACTTCATATTCCAAATGATAAATGTCTAAGATAAAATTTTTGTGTTCTAATAATTGTAGAATGGAAAATATCTTTTTAATGTATTTAATCCCATACCAAACAATTGGTAGATTAAAAGACCAAGTAAAATAAGGTTTATGTCGCCTCCTCAAAGTCTCAACAATATGTTGTTTCCTTCATTTCTAATTTAGAAGATCAACCTAATTCATGACTTCAGAAAGTGTTATAATCATACCAATAATATTTTTTATTCCGTATCCCAAAAAATCTATTTTCTCATGGGGTATAATCATTTCATTATCTACAATATTCAATGTCAACATGGGTCCTTATGGTTATATAAATTTATTGAAACAATAACCATAGATTGAGAGACATTAATCATAGTTTGAAATCATATAATAATTAAAATAATTTATATTATTCCTAAATCTAAACACCTAATTTTCAATATATGAAAACTTAGGTTTAACTAAGGTTATACAGGGTTATCATCAATTCAAATCCTTTATAATGCCTCGAAAATAAAATTTTAATTAACCCAAGAATATCCCATGGGAGTTACAACCTAGATGAAAAATATTGTCTCATTCACTATGAACCAAAATGATGGCCAAGATATACTCGAACAACTCATTTTCGGGTTATTGCCCCAAGATACATCTTTTCCAAAACCAAATACACTTAAATTAACCATACAAGGATGTATTTCTAAAAAAACAACAGTCCTTTCTTTACCCAAACTCAAGATGTTCTCCTTTACTTAGTATTTTACTAAGGTTTATCACAAAAGTATCCTCATCCTAGTTTCCAAAAGTAACTAAAACTTTATCTGATACCAACTACGAAAATTCATACTTTTCATACATAAATATTATATCTCATCAGATGAATATTCATTATATATATCAATGTGATATATTCCAAAATAGTAAATTTTTAGTGTCTTTGGAAACTTGGATACATAAAAAATTGGTACATAAAATATCTATAACATTTCCCATTACGTTCTTAATAATTTGAACCCTTCTTAGACATATCTTACATAAAACCTTTCTTCATAACCTATGGAATGGAAACATAAAAAAGGGTGATCTTAGATGACTAGTAAAGTAAAAAATAAGATATATCAATCCATGATCATAAGTGAGCATATGATAATTATCCATTATCCCAAAGGCCTTCAAATATTTTTATTATTGATAAATCCTCATTTTAAGGGAAGAAGGGGGAAACCCAAAGGACTTCATGGACTTAGGACAAACACACTTGAAAGACAAAGAGAGTAAAAAACCAAAATAAATACCAAATCATCCCTACCCCAACATAAAAACAAGTTGAAACACTCCAACATTACAATGTTAATCAACAAGAAAGTGTCCTATGACAAATCACAGGCCCGATCCAATGGAATACACTATACCCTCTCAAACAAAATAAGATAATTATAAATGTTTAATGACATGATCATGACTTAAAATAATCATACCCACTCAATCAAATATCTATAATTAGGAAACACGGTGTAAGGTTTTTTCAAACAATATACATAAGGCATAAGAGTGTAGAATCATCAATAATCATTCCTGATCCATGAGAACATAACATAAGAATAAGGTATAATTTTTTGGTACACATATAATCACATAAAATCACTTCCTTTGTTAAGGATCACTTACAAGATAAACATAGTGGATTGGGTTCAATCTAAATTCCTTTTTCCATAGTTAATGTTCACTCCCAATACTATCTTATTGGATAAATATCATTAATAACTTGGTTCACCCACCATTCCATTCCTTATTATCTCATTATATATCCATCTTTAACAAATTAATTAGAGGGATATATAATTATAGTCCCACCCATTACATATTTAAATCCATATATGTGTGTTCCGCAAGATTATAATACATTCACCATGTCATTGTATCATAACCCATAGATATAATACAGGTTTCATAAATATTTTAAATTCATAATAATAAAAAAACATAGAAAGAATAAATATGATAACATTGGATCATATCCCTATAAAATCATAAGAAACATTAAATGATGGTTTAATAGATAAAATTACCTTTAAAATATCACTAAGATATGTCTTGAGGAAAATACCCATTTATTTTTGAAATAAATTATTTCGATTATATATAAAATTTTAAAAATTAGTAAGGAATAAGTTTTATTTGAAAATAAAAAAGGAAACTAAAAAATTAATCTTCAATTAATACAACATTTATGATGTTATGGAAAATAGATCATGTATTTTATGTTAAAAAAATTCTTTTAACATTTTGATAAAACTAAAAAGTAACTCCTTCAAATAATAAAAAAGAAGATTCATTTTAAATATTTTTAAATAAACTAAATCAAGGGAAAATTAATTTAATAAATAATTTTATAATAGTAATAAAATTATTGAATATATTTTAAATAAAAATATGGGCATGGAAGAAAATATTCCCAACTGAAGAGGGAAATGAAGCCTATTTTCATTAAAAATATTCTTTTGATTATTTTTAGTACATAAAGTCAAGAAAATTAAATGAAAATATATAATCTCTATAAATAACCCTAGAAAAGAAAATATTTAATATTTTGGAGTGATATATAATATAATTTCACAATCCAAAAAATTAATCAAAAGAAATCCTAGTAAAAATGATATTGTAACATAAAACCCCTACCTCAAGTATGTATTACTTTGTAAGCACTCTAGTAT
Organism: Viscum album; assembly: GCA_963277665.1. Taxonomy (NCBI): domain Eukaryota; kingdom Viridiplantae; phylum Streptophyta; class Magnoliopsida; order Santalales; family Viscaceae; genus Viscum; species Viscum album. The sequence continues at coordinate 1,265,512,691 of OY728143.1, read as the reverse complement.
CCAATTTCATAAATAAAAATTTATAAAAATTTTATAAAATAACCATATTAAGACATATAATACCATACATGGTTTACTTATAACATTTTATCACCCCTTAATTAATGATCTTTTATTGTCATCATCGTTTCAAGTGTTAATAGCTTTGTTTCTCATATATGTTTGGATTGGTAGTTATGGTAATTGAAATTTTATCATGGTTAATTATTATTGAGGATGATAAAAATATATATAAATATCATATATATTTATTATATAAAATTTTATATGCATTTATATAAAGTAGTGATGAAAAATGAATTACATCAGTACGTGGAGATGATAGTCCATACCTATACACCATTGATGTTTCCATTTTTTGAGGGATGGAATGAAAGAAAGGTAAATAAAAATTTAAATTTATAGAAATATTATTATATCATAAATATAATATATATAAATTAAATCTAACATAATAAAAAACCATAAATGATGGTGGTAGAAAATTAATTTTATCTCTACACGGAGGAAGTAGTCCACACATATGCATGAGTGATACTTTCATCTCTCATTTGATGGATAAGATGTGGTATATGGTTGTGAAATCATTATAATAACATCTAAGTATATTTATTTAATTTAATTAATCACTATTTATGGATAAAATAATTTAGATTTAGTAGAATAATAAATAAAATTGAAAGATCATGGTTAAGATTTTTACCTATTCTTTGAAAGACCTCTTTTGTCTTACACTATAAGGGTTAAAGGATTGTTATGTGGAGAGAGATCGAAGATATATTATAAAGGGTAGAATTAAATAAATAATTTTGAGTAGGTATTTTATGATATATAACTATCAAATGGGGTGAATAAGGGAGGAGAAGAGGTTCCCTTATATAAGTGAGGGGAAAGACAAATATGGAATTTCATAAAATATTTTTATGATAGAAGGTCACATTTAGGAGAAATTAGACCCAAATTGAAAAGGATTAAAAGTTGTGATAATATACTATTGAAATATTTTCTACCAGTAATAATTAGACATATTTTTAGGGAAATACTACATTTATCTCTTGGTTTAATCCACTTGTAAACATTGTTTAACCTTAATCGTGGTAACAAAATTTTACTATTTTTACTATTCACAAGGACAAAAAATTAAGTTGACCCAATTAAATTATATTAATTATTATGGTTAAAATATGGAATAAATTTTATCAAATTTTATTAATATATGTGGTGGAATGAAATTTTAAATAAGAGTGCAAACCACAATGAAAATCCGTTTTAAATAAATGCATTTTTAAGAATAAAACATAATTTACTTCCATTAAATTCCTTGTAAAAACCATAAAATGGATAATAAAATATTATATTGAATATAAAATCTATAAATTTATTTAAAACTATTAATCAGTTGATATTAATTTATTTTATTATGATATAAACCTAAGATACGCGTAAAAACAGTTTTTAGAAATATGTGTTTTTAGGCCCGAAAAAAGAAATTATACCAAAATAAAGTATAATGATGATTACAATATAAATAATTATATTATTTATAATTAAACTATTAATATGTGACTTTAAGATAATATTAAAAACATAATGGTAATTTTACTTGAAAATAAATGTCATTTTTTATAAAAATCGGTGTTTTTTTTACTGATTTGTTTTTATAAAAATACTAAAAAATTATTATAAGATAATATTAAAACAATGATTTAAAAATTGAAATTTCTTTATTTTATTAATTTTTACAAAAAATTTATAAATTCATTATAACTTCAGTGCATGCAAAATGCAATAAATACACATTTTTGAAGAAATAATATTTTTGAACTATAAAATGAAATTACCAAAAAATTGAGTATTTTTTATCATGAATTAATAAATACAATTGACTTATTTAAAAAATAATAATATGGTTATTAAAATTCATATCTTATAATCTAATGGCTAGGTTATAAAGGACCATTTTATTGTCGTTCAATTAGACACAGGGTTGCGTGAATGGAAATATATCGAATACTTCAAGTTTATTTCAAAGGGAATAAATATAAAATAATAGGGTTCTACATCAACATAATTTTACAAGATAAAAACATGTTATATATATGCTTATGATGAGTTTTTAGATTTTATTTGATCCATTTTGACATCACATGGTTCATGATTATTGACTCTTAAGACTCTTTCCTTTGTTAATGTTTTATGCCACGTCACATGATTAATGATCTCAGTTTTGATGGGTATGAATTTTCTTATGTGATTATAATGAACCTTGAATATGTTCTTATACCCTTATTATAATGTTATTCTTACTAAATATACTCAATTATTAATGCCTATGTTTACCCTTACTGAGCATTTGATTTCACCCATTTCTTATGCTTCCTTTTCCCCGAGGTTATAAAGAAAGATGTTAAGTATGATATATATTCACGATTTTCATTTGGTAGATTATGAAGTATTAATTTTTAATAATAAATTATTGATTTGGAATGGATAATTATCACTTATAAACATAGGTAATGTTATGTAAGTGTTTGTCCCCATTCTCTAAAATTATAAAAATAAAATGTCCCAATGTATGTAAGTGATCCAATATTTCCATTTGATGTTGCATGTTTTTGATGACTAAAATTGGGCCATATTTATGTGTATCAAATTTAAAATGTAAGGATTTTGTTCTTTCATAATATCCTAGAGTATGGTAGGGGGTTTTTATTACAAAATCCTCTTGCTTCATGGAAGATAGACTTCTCTAGATTGGAGGATGTGATGTAATAAATATCATCGAAATTCCACTTATTACATGAATCATCACTCTATTTGGGGATAAACCATGAAATAGTTTCTAGAGATTCTCTAAATATCACCTTATACATATCAGTTCTAGGAGATAATTTGAAGGAGAAATAAAAGCCTTTCAGGGGCCACAAGTTGAAATGATTTGACAAGAAAGAGAAGACCCAGAAGAGTTGTGACTTTCCACATGAAATATATTTGAGAGATAATCAATATCCTTAACCTTATAATAAGGTCATGATTATGAACACATGTTATTAATCTATGGTTGTCATCAACATTGTCCCTATTGGTGATATAGATCTGGATTTTTATATAGAAGTGTGGAATGAAAAATATTATTTCCAGAATAAGGTACACACTAAAATTATTGAAGAATGTGTTTGTAATCATCATAACAGGAAAGTTTGATATCTAGGAATTTCCTTTAATTCCCAATTACCACCACCTTAGTGGGACTTAACAAAAGAGAATGTTAAGATAGTGGTTTCACCCCATAAATAACTTAAAGAAGTTGATTCTTTTGATGTTGAGTAAAGATTCCCCCAATATGAAGTGATGATGTAGGAGTTAATTCTACTCAATGTTGAGTTACTCATGGAAAATATTTTCAATGAGTACAAATCTCAAGTAAAGGCTCACATTTTTTGCTTCATTAATTCTACATCAACATGAAGAGTATACTTTTTTGATGAGAGAATAATATAGTAATTTGAAAAAATCAGCATTCAAATAGAAATTATACTTCAACCTAGTGGCTGGGAAATATTATGAGTTTCCTCTATTGGGGTATCAACTAGAACTGTATTAGGTAAGCTACCCTAGGATAACCCATATCAGTAATCAAAAATATATGTGGTAAGGGATACCATATCGTGTTATTCTCAATGCCTCTACTCAACTATTTTTCTAGCTGACCATCCCTCTCGAACTGATTGACTCCATCAAATATATGGAAGCTCAAATGGAGGTAGTGGAGTGGAATCATAACCCAATGAAACAATAAAAAATACCATATCATGAATAGATGAATGAGAATCCTCCTTAACAAGAATTTAAAATTTGAAATTTCCTGATATTCAATTGAAATGGTTCCCTAGGTAAGCATATAAAAATATTTATATCTAAATGTGGTCCCACGATGTGAAACCTCAATTAGTACATAGAAGCTATAATTAGATGCTTTGTACAGACTCTTGATGGAAAAATGTTTTTCTAGTATAGTGATTTTCTAACCAGATCAGTCATAGGATGGGAATACCTCTATCAATATTTTCTCAATAAGTTTAGCTCAATATAGATAATGAAACCGTTCCGTGAACTCTCAAAATAAAAACATCATGATAATGGGATAGTTTTAAACTACGTCATTAAGTGGAAGGTTTTGAACTATTTCTTGAAAATACAACTTCCCCAAGAAGAGTTGTTTGGGATCTATATATAAAATTTTCTGGATGACCTCTAAATACAACTCATTCTAGTGAAGTATCTCGGAGGATTTCATAAGTTTTCTAAAGTTTAAAAAAGTTTGGAATATTCCATTTATTGGACCAAGAATGAGTGTCAACTAATGCTAAAAGCTCAAGCAAAGAGGATTTGTAAAGTAAAAATTGAAACTGTAACACTTAAACTAGTTCCAACACCATCTCGGACACCCAACCACATGAAATATCATGTCGTGATACCTACCAAGTGAAAAATAGTAAAAATATCATATTTATGATGTTATAAAATAAAATATATTCTCTTTGAGTAAATACTTAATGGATAAATTTTATTCCTCCCAAAATGAGAAAGTTCTTATTTACTTTATTGAAGATATGGAGAATAATTTACTAAAGATGAAAAATCCTGGAAAACCTAATAAACTGGAACTCAGTGACCATTTGAATTATTGACCATTCCAATAGATATTATGGATCCAAGAATATATTTTATTAAAATTCATCCTCTATGAGATAGAAAATTTTGGGCATCTCAAGCTAGTAAAATGACCTGAAAAAGTGGATTATATTTTTTAAACCATGATAGAAGAATTTTTTTTGGAATGATGTTATAAACAAAGGTGAATGGAAATTATATGAATGGATAACCAGAAAGATGTTAAATCAAGGACATACCATCCTCATGGAATAATAGAATCAATAAGTTATGACTCCACCCCATGTGACAATTGAGTTTACTTCTTCGACACTACAAACCTCTAAGATCTGATCTTAAAAGAATCAGTGTAATATGTGTCAAAAGATAAATTCATGGGAATATGAACCTATTATGATATCCAAGCTATTTTAAACCCTCTCAAACTTTATTCCCCTAGTACTAGGAGGATAGGAACCACCCTACCAAATGGTTCACTGGTAATTGACTAATAAAATGGAATCCTCATCAAATTAAGAGTCTCTATATAGATATATCAATGTAATTAACTTGGAATATCCCTTATATGATGAAGTAGATAATTATGATCCTGATATTCCCTACTGTAATTATAGAGAAGGAGGAAGATTCCACAGAGGTTGGTGGGGTCAAGGAATATGAGGTTGATATGAATATCGACATTTAGGCCACATCCTTGGTGAGACTATATATTTTTTATAGACCCATAGATAGGCACTCCAACAGGATCAACAAGAGAACCAATCTACTCTTGAATCATTAAGGTCATTTTCAATCCTAATTATACTATATTACCCATTAAAAATCAATATATGTCTGATCGGTGTCAAAATTTGGGAAGATCAACTCAACGTAACCTATAGGTGGTAGATATTACTTCAAGTTCTAATTAGGGAAGGAACCTACTATGACAAAAAACCTTAATTTTTAATCCTCAAACCAAGGAATAACCTCATAGAGGAAATAAAAGGCCTATATGTTAGAAATATGACATCTTGAAAAATATAGCAAACATTATGGATATGATTTCAATTATTAATACCCATTATCTTTCAAATGAGCTTAGAGAAGAACCTATAGAGGTTTTCTTGAGCCCTAAAGAGTTTGAAGATGAGGTCATTTCCACTAAATTATATCATGCACATAATGATCCTTGATAATATCATACGACCATATCATTTATAGAGAAAGATAAGGATACTACCATACAGGGTCATTTTATACCACTGTACATGTCTAGAAAGCTAGAAAATATTGATCTTCGTTGATCCCTCATTAATAAAATTTTTAGAATCAACCTTATACTAACCTAAATTATTTGATGATTATGCTACATTGAGGATGATTTATACAACTTTAACCAAAATATCCATGGGTATATGAATGTCACTCAAAAACCACTTTTCTAAATCAAACTCAAGACCTAATTTGGTGTCCTTTAGAATTCGGATTTTGTGGTTTTCCATCATGATAAATCCTTCAATATCCAATTGGGAAGACCATGGATTCATTCAGATATAAAATTACATTCTTTATACCACTAGTTCCTTGAATACTTTATCAATGGATAGGTCGAGGATCTATATTGGAATGGTGACCCCTTTGAATCCCTCGATTCCTAATACATAGATAAAATATTCTATCAATGGGAGGGAAAATTGATAATGAAATAGAGCATAACAATCCATTCCATAAAATTTGTATAGATTTTTTTTCCTATAGTGACCCCAACTCCAATAACCTAGAGTTGGTGTCTACTTCATTACATTGGCATATATACAAAGGTTTAAATATAAAAAGACCAATCAGTTTAGCATTTTTAGGGAACCAGATACATACATGATTCTCATATTACATTTCAAAATAAAAATTCCTACAAAATTATCTTTTTTATTAAAATTATTCCCTCTACCATATCCTTGTACATCAATCATAGTACACTTTATGGAATCCTTGGGAAAAGAAACTAAATAAGGGTGAGTTCAAATGATCAGTAAGGTTTAAGTACATTAGAAGCTATCATGAATAAATAAAGGATAATCAATATGGAAATGTAAAAAATTGAACACACATTCCATTTAAATAAATTGGATACTATAATAAATATAGAAAATTAAATAACTAAAAACACATGTTATTTAAATAATATCCTAACTATCATAACTGGATAAGAAAAAATCAATATGGAAAGATAAATATCTAAAAACACATGCCATTTAATAAATAAATTAAAAATGAAATGCATCCAGGGACAACATCATTGTGAAAATATAATGGATAATAATAAATTAATTCTTAATGAATGAAATTCTTAATTATTAGACGTCGTGTCTCCGAAACATGACACGTTTACCATTAATACATTTCTCAAGATGGTTTAAAACTATAGTTATAAAGACATTTAATGTTAGATTACTAATCTAGCACATGAGACCTTATGATGCATTGGGTTCTATCTATAAAGGGTCCCCACCCATTACTTCATGTCCAAATATTTCCTCATATATTAAATAAACAATTTATTTCATGAATATTGTGGCTTATCATCAAATCTCTATATTGAATAAATAATACAAATTAAAAATATTTCCCCAATTAATCAAACGGAAGACATATTAATACACCATATTTAGAAATAAGATATGTTTTAGGAAATAATCACATCAAGGATTAATAATATAGATAATTAGAGACAATTTAATGTCCAATGATCACAGAAAAGTGAATAATTCAATAAAAAGTGTATGACTACAAAAGTAAATCATGAAAGTGAATTTCAATACTTTACTTAGTCAAAATGATTTTAAACCATCAAGAGGAAGAATAATAATGGAATTAATACAAAATATACCTAATGTATTATATATTAAATAAAGGGTTGTTGATGATAATGAATATAAATACCATAAAAAGATCTTTAAAAACATTCTTAAAGAAACCATCATTTTCATTTTGGAAACCACCTTTTAAAATTAAAACTTCACAAAATAATTTGAAAATAATTTTCTTTGAAAATAACCTTTGAAACTTATAAAGGAATATTTAAAAAAATTTAGTGGTCATTATGTCAAGAAATTCCATTCATTTTATACGTGCTAAAAAATAATCCTTTCACTTTTTCAGTTAAATCCAAATGGGAATTTTTTTAAAAGTCCTGAAGAATACTTTCAAAATTTTAAAAATAGTTTAAATGGGAAACAATTTATGTAATAAATCATTTTTAAAATGTTAAAAACTTTTCTAAACATACTTCTATAAAACATGTTTTTTTGAAGAAGGCGGATTTCCGACCAAAGAGATAAATAAATTCATATTTTCTTATAAACATTTTATTAATTATTTTAAGTACCATAGAGTATAAAAAATGATACTATTATTTTAAAAAATAATGAATAAATATAGTTTAATAAATTTGAAGTTTTTATTATAAAATTATCAAAAAAGTTTTTTTATTGGAAATCAATACATAAACAATCTTGATTAAAATGAGATTTTGAAATAAACCATCACAAAGATCATACAGTTAAAGTGAGAATAAATAAATGAGTAGATTATGTGTATAAAATTTAAATCCACATAAAAAATTGAAAATAAAACAATATATATTCAAAATTCATTACATATATAATTTTATAATATCAATGAAAATGAAGAAGTAAAATAACCCAATACAACGAAATTGAGTTATGAAATTCTATACCATTTGGTAATTTTCAAGTCAAATTACCTTGGATGAAATAATTTGAATTAAAACATAAAATACCATGAACTATTAATTAATAATGATTTTATATTTCAATGTGGAATTATATACACTGAATAAAATAAATTTTGTGCACAACATTACAATATGCCTCAATGAAGGAAAATTGAGATGAAATCCCTCACCTCAATGTTTTGTTTCCGATTGAATGAAATTTAACCACATATATAGTGGTTTTAAATATGTTATTTACTTTTATTGTAACGATATTAATACTTATACTATCATATATCATCCTTTTATAAAATCTTATATCCCTTTCCAAAAAAATCTTTCGTTTTTTTTGTTTTGGGTGTTAATTGCCTTGTTTTCTCATTCGTACATTATAATAATTGTTTTGATTATTTTAAATATTATATAGTTTTTTATTCTCCAAAATAATACTCACAACATAATTATAATATTTTTTCATAAATTTTACTTTTAAAACCAATCATTAAATATGATTAAGAAAAATGAAGTACGTTATGGTCATAAAGACAGTAGGTCGTACATTTGAATGAGAGACGTTTACATTTTCCATCAATCATCATAGAAAGAAAGTGAGTAATATATTATCTTTAAAAAATTATAATAATATTATATATATAATATTATTTCTTAAAATATACTTATATATATAATCCTTATGGTGCACTGGTGAAAAGAGAGTATCATTACTTAGTGAAGGTGATAGTCCACACATACATGAATGATGTTATCATCTTTCAATGTAAGAAAGAAACTATATATTTCCTTAAATAATGATAAATATTTTATTAATATCAAAATTATTTCATTTATATCAAATATATTTATTAAATTTATTCTTATTACCTTCCATGTAAATCATTATTAAAAAATGAATCACAACGCATTATAAGGCGATAGTCCACCGTACACACGAGCGACGTTATCATATCCTCTATGGAATGGAAATTAAAAAATGGTATATATTATATAATTAATTCATAAGAATAATTATGTTATTAATATCATATATATACTTTAAATCTTTCATACACATAAATGATGATTCCATAACCCATTAGATAGAAATGGAGATGGTTTTAGGTCATTAAAGCAACATAAAAACATCTTAGTATATTTTATATTATGAATTTATTATATCATAATGGTTTAAAAAGAATCTAATTTTCTGGAGGATGAAATAAAATAAAAACGCTCATTGAAGAACCTTACCTCTTCTTTGGGTAAGCTCCTTAGGTTTTCACCAAAATCCATTCTAGGTAAGATTTATGAAAATAATAATACATCCAAGATCAGAGGATTAAATTTGGTAAGTTATTTGGTCAGTTATTGGCTGAACCAAAATGTTTTTATGGAAAGAAGAAGAGAGGATATGGGATGTCCTTTTATAAGTGAGGTGAGTGGCACATTTTTATTTTTTGGAAAGAAAAAAATGTACCCATGTTTCTCACATGTCAAAATGTCCAATAAATAGAGTATTATAAATATTTAGACATTATATGGTATAAATATTGACATAAAATATATTTTAGGCAAGTGTTTAGATTATTTTAACCCTTATTGTTTTAGTTTAGCCCCAGTAAATACATTTTTACCTTAACCGTTACAAATAATTTTGTCTATTTTTACTATTAATTAGGAAAAAAATAATTTTTACTTATTATAAAATATAAATTATTCTTATTAAAAAATTATAATCCATTTTTTCAAATTAAATTCACATAACTTTAAAATTTTAATTTAAAAATAATCTCGTAGATGCGATGGGAAAGTAGGTTTTCAAAGAGAAAATGTTCCAATGTTTAAAACGTTTTTATATCAAAAATCAATATAAAAATTATTAAAAATCACCAAAATTGTATTAGTTGATATATATTTGGACTAATTTGAATTTAAAACCAATTTAAACTAAAATTTAAAATTATAAATTATTTAAACAAAAATGAAGTTTTCAATTAAAATGCAATATTTTTCACTATTCCTCAGAAAATGAAAAATTAAAAAACAATTTCACTAAGATAATTATTATATTTTGATTTTAAAAATGAAGTTAAATTTACAAAATAAATTTTATAAAATTTTTAATGCTTATTTTTATATTATGTGTGGAAAACGCAACAAACCAGTCTTTTAGAAAAAAATACAGTTTTTTTAAAACATTTCTTTTTTATTTTCAATGATTGTTATTTTATTTATAATAAATAGATGACCATAATTACCATTATATATTTATTACTATTCATTCCTACAAATTTAAAGTCTAGTTTATAACAATATACTATATTATGGTTCATTTGGACTCAGGGTTGCGTGTTCTGCAAGATATCAAACTGATTAAATTGAAAGAAATATATTTAATTGGTTTTTTAAGCTTGGTTTTTCATGTCACATTTTCTATAAAATTTAAGATTCTTATTTTATAATTTTTGAGTGTTATGTTCTCCCCACATTAAATAAAATACATCCTTGTGATTTAAACTTGATCTCAGATATTAAGAGTTTGACATTTGGAAATACCATTATTGAAAACCAACATCATAAAAAGGGTTAATAAATCATCATCTTAATAAGAGAGAAATAAAAGTACAAAGATCATACAGAATAAATCCTAACAAGGTTTTTACATAACATAACATTAGTGGCAAGTGAAGATATGGATATGGAAGAAAATCATAAATAATTATATAGAGTGATAGAGGTCATTGATCACAAGAAAGTGAGGGGTCAATGGAAGGTTTATGACCCCAAAACCATTAATCTATGTTGATTTAAAATACCATTTGATTCATTTGATATAAAGGTAATAGGATACAATATTTGTTTCATGATCATTTTTCTTATATTTAAGGAATTATTTTACTCTCTTGGAATATAAGGAAATATACTCACTTGATATATTTCTATTTCATAAGCATAATTTCATCCTTTGGTTATGCTTCGATCATTTTCCAATTCATCACTTACTCCATGAATTGAATATACACAATTAAATTTTTTTATTCTTGAAGCACTAAAATTGACATCTAATGTATGATAATATCCAAAACAGAATGATAATCCATTCCTTCGATCTTTAGTTATTATTATGAAAACAATTCATAGAATAGGTTATTAAATATGAATAAAAATACATATGGGGAAGTAATAAATTAATTAGTAAAAGTCATCCAAAGTTCAATATAAAATATTTAATAAATGGTTAACCTTAATACCCTCCCAAAAGATTAATATCCACAACTTTAGATAGAAGGTCACTGAATTTCCCAAATAAAATTATCATCAATCCCCTAAACAACATGAATTATGTCTTAATCATTACATATAAAACATATAAATACCTTCATCATATATTCTCTCGAAACATAGTAATAACTTGAATTACCCTAGAATATTATTAAAAACATGCATTCCTCTTTATTCCTTAATTGAAACATACATTATTCGATATATTCCATAACTCTAAAATGTGTTAAACTCCATCAATGATAGAATAATATTTTTTTGACAAATCATTAATTAGTACAAATGTAGTCAGTACTATCCAATTTACTTTATCTATATCAATTTTCTTTTTATAAAAAAATCATTATCCCAACATCAGGAACATAATAACGGTTACATTTCCCTAAATCATGCATTTTTCAAGAAGTTCATCTTTCCACTGAATCATATTTCTTTTTCATTGGTACCTTTTAACATACACTTTCAAATCCATAATGAAAAATTACTATAGTACAGTCCTTATACATTTCAAAATTCTAATAACTAGGATATCATTGATAAAATACTCAAATGAAATAATTATTTAATCAAAACAAAATAAAATTAATAATTCAACTTCATTTGAGGTAATAGAATATTCTTGACCATGATCTATTAGCTTATTTTGAGATATATTATTTTGATACATGAGAAATTAATTTTCAAAGCTATCCATCTACTTAAAGTTGAAGTATATTACATTAGAATGTGTTTCTTTCCCTTGAAATCACAATCATAGTGTAATTTCTCTATACACTTATAGTAAAGTCTCATTCCTGTTAAGAATGAACACGGGTGATTATTTCCACAATTATAATATGCTTGAAAATCCTTCTTTACCTTATTTCCATTATCCATATTTTTCCTTGAAATCCTTTTCTTATATTTCTTCCCTTCGAAGACTTAATTATTAGATATTTATTTCTCTATATTTTTAGATTATGATACTATGTCATCATATGATAAGAATTTTAGGGAGAGTAGTTTCATTAAAAATATTGTATTAATCCTATCAAATGAACGATCATATGTCCCTTTGGATTACATGAATTGATGGAGTTATGAAGGTAAATCCTCTAGGAGTTGGATTCTACTGTATCCATGAAAGCACCACACATGCCTCCCAAAATTCAAATTCATTTGACTGTTTTTCTTAAACAGACCTACCAAGAAGCTCGGTATTTTCTTTCCTCGATGTAATTGGATCCTCCTCCTCCTCCCATCATCCATTACTCATAACCTGACACAATAGATCTCTTTTCTGTGATGCCCCGTTCACCCTTTGAGTGGTCATTCGGACTGTCCCTAGGGGAGGTACTTCTCCACCCACCAACTTCCTGGTAAATTTGGCATTCCCTAATACCAAAGATTCATCTTGGGGATGTTCATTATTCTTCAATAGATGGGTATCTATCACTCATTTTGTTCAGTTGTAGCCTTCTAGGTGGTTTTTAATCTTCATTGGTAGTCATTTTTGGCCATGTCCATAGTTTAAAATCTCCCCCTCATGAACTTTCATATTTTTTTTAGCATCTTAGGGCATGGAATCCTTGAAATGGGTCTTGAATCTCAATAGGAAACCCTTATATGTGGTTATATCTTCTTGTGGTGATTTTGTGAAATAATGGTCACAAATCACTTGATCAGTCGGAAAGTGGTGTTTCAATATGTTTCATTGGTCTATGTATGTCCACTTCGGCCAAGATTCTCCAATAGTAATGATCTGGATAAAACTCCATGGGCTTCCCTTTCCATTTTAAACTCCTAGTTTCCTACGTGGCATATGAGACTCTATTATTTCTTTTCTATATGTATATGAATGAACTATTCAGTTTCAAGAATCATGTATGGACCATATTTGTGTGTACATATACCTTTCCCACCCCATTCTATATCACATCCTTCTCATGGCTAGTGAGGTTGTTTCTTGGTGGTAACCACTAGTTTTTCTTTCTTTGGTAAGGTTTTGTTTGGGGTAAAACCTACAAGATAATTATCTCTAAGTCATTCGTAAACATAGGTTGAAGGAATATGTACACTAAATTGTTCTTCCTACTAGTGAGGATAACCTCTCAGTGGTGAAAGAGGGTCCATCTAAAGTGCCATGAGAACCCCCTCCAGTGGTGGAATCTAGTATGATTCCCTCTCCATAATAAAATTATATAAAACCTCAAGTTCTAATTATAATTAACAAGACGGATATATTAATGAACATTGTGGCCTTCCACCCCCTCAAAGGTTAATCCATATTGTTGGTCTAGTGAAAAAATATTCGACAGTTTAGGCTTCAGACCGCTCTACTATTTCAGTTTCTTCAAGTTCTGTATCTCATCAACCAATCACTTGACATGGAAAAGAGGTTATTTACCCCATATAGCCCATTAAAAAGGATCATGTTCCCTTAATCTCTTCACCCATACCCATTTTTAATGGGTAAAATACATTATCACATGTTGAACCTAATCTGGAGGGGAATTTTATTTATCCTTCTCCCAGCAGTGCACATACTTGGGCTTCTGTTGAAAGGGATAAAGTTTCCTCTTCATTCAAATCCATTGGATTTTTGATATTGTGGTCCAAATTTATGAATCTTCACCTTCAATGACCAACTTTCTCTTTTGGAATTCCCAAGGCCTGGGATCCTGAGTGAAGTCATGTTTTCTCTCTTTTGATATTCTTTTCAATAAGGTGTCGTTCATGGCAGTCCTCAAACACAAAAACTCTACTAAGATCTACGATTTTTCTCTCAAGCTTGGTCTGCATAACTGTTTTCACGGTGAACCCAATAATAAGAATATTTAGATATTTTGGAATGATTTTGTTTCAATGGTTAAACTTATTGTCTCCCACCAACATATTTATATGGAGTTCATCTTTTCCAATTTTAATTGACTCATATCCTTTGTCTACGCTAAGTGAAATGCAAGTAAGTGAGATCTTCTCCCGTATGAAGTGGAAGTATCAACCTAGGTGATGATATATGGATGGCTAGGGGTGATTTTAAAACTATATTGGATGTGATGTAGAATAAGTGTGGTGGAACTTACCCATTTAGGGAAAGAAAAGAGTTTTCTTCATTCAATTCTTAGAATGGCCTTTTTGACATGGGTTACCTGGGGAAAAATTTTACCTAGTGTAATAAACCTAATAGAAACTACAACAGATGGTTTTCTTCAGATCACTTCATGGAAAAACTATGATCCATCTTTTATTTCCCAACTCAAAGGATGAGAACATGGTTTAGACTCTTTCTAATCATCCTCCTCTCCTCATTCAACTGGGAGGTCCTGGTGCGAGGATTGAACATTTCTTCTACTCAAGCCAGTGGGAAGCTAATCCAAAATTCAAACTTTAGTTGAGTCTATAATGGTTTAAATTCTTAGATGAAGGATCATAGGTTGGATTCCATAATAAAATTAGTTATTTTAAATATAACCTATATGTTTGGGATAATAGTTGGCCTTCATGTTTATTCGTCTTGGACTGTATCAAATAGACATTGAGCAAGTTGACCATAACCTTGAAGCAAGATGACATGATGATATTATCTGTAATTTGGTTAGTCAAAATACCCCAATGTCTGATATTATTCTTGATCATGAAATAGTTTTTAGTGAGCATTCTAGAGTGATCTAGTTGAAGGAGTTAGAGAAGAATGCTACTTTGTTCCAAGAATTCATTAAATAAAGGAAGCAGTCAAGTTCTCCTAACATCCTTCTTAATGAGGTATCCTTCACCAATGATCCCTATGTAGTCATAGGTATCTATGATTTGTAATTTTAATCTCTTCTTGTAGGTGTTAATACTCATTGGTATAACAGATACCCAATGGACCAGGATGGTTTATTTGGAAGCATCACATAGGTGATGTCTCCTAATATCAATCATTTTTTCAATAAAATTCCTAGAGAAGAGAATATTTGAGAGGAAATGAATACCCTTAATCCTATAATTTCCCCTAGTCCTGATGACTTTTTGGGCTCTTGCTATTCATCTATTTGGTCCATCAACAAATAAGATCTTGTGGAATTAAATGGGGATTTTTTCTCTGGGGGAACCTTCCCAAAGTGGTATGTGCTCTACTCTATTCCTTTTACCTAAAGTCAAGGATCCATTATCTCTCAAGAAATATACACTGATATGTTTGTTCAAATTCTTACATGAGATCCTTGATACTTTTATCAATAGGATACTTTACAATCATCTCCGCAAATGGATCTTCAAGGGGCATCAAGGTTTTATTCGGGGTAGGAATACCCAAATGAGCATTGCCTTGGCACAAGAAATGGTCAGAGAAAATAAAAAGAAGGTCCTCATGTCAATTTTTTTTAAACTTGATAAGGACAAGACATATGATAGGTTGGAATGGGGTTGTGTCATGAAATTCATCCATCCAATGTTAAAAATTTATTAAAAGGACCCCGTGGAGAATAAGTTCAAGAAGGTATAAAATAATATATACTGAGAGCCTCAACACAAACAAGATTTGTACACTTAGGGGGGAATGGAACCCAGACTAGATGCTCTATGTATAGAAAGGACGAAACTCCAGTGAGACATAACCTTCCCCAATATAGAAGAATAGTCCCAGTTCATCTGGAGCTTGCCCAGATCATTAGAGGGAAACCACATACCATACTTCCCCATGTCAATATTTCCCTAGAGATACCTCAATTCTAAGACTTACCAATCTAGTTTGGATTAGAGGCATTGTAGGGATCCCACAACACTATTATGATTGATTCCACCTACTTCCACCGGCCTATAAATTCTCCCCCTGGAGGCCCAATGTCATATTCCTCGTGTTTGTCCATCCTAGATGAAGGATGATAAAGACTTCTCAATAATCTTTATTATAGTCTTCAATACCCTGAGGATAGAAAAAAAATGTGTTGGGATAGAAGTAAGAACACTGTTAACTAGGGTGATGTGACCCCCAAAGGAAAAAAACGATTCTTCTAGTTGGTGATATGTGTAGAGATTCGGTTGACCATCCCCCTGAAGTAATAAATGTGAATCCTTCCATTAGCAATGGGATATCCTAAGTATTGCAAGAAATACTTTTTCTATTTAGTCCCATGAGGTTAGGAATCTTTTTAACTCCTCTATCAGAACAGGAGACTTCTAAGTAAACACCTCTTTTTTCATAGTTAACCCATTGACCACTCCACTTGCAATATTTTTGAATGATCTTGTTCAATTCTTGAATAGATCTAGTACTACCATTAATTAATATAACAATGTATTCATCGAAGAGGATATGGTATATTCCATTATAAATAATTTATCACCAGAATGTGAGGATGAAACCATTGCGAATGGAATTACAAAAACACCTATTAATAGAATCTTAGATCATTATAAATACACAGGGTGACATGGGATCTCCCTGCCTAGGGCCTCAAATTGCCTTAAAAAGTCAACATTTAGTCCCATATATTTATGCTAAAACTAAAAGGAACTAAAGAACCTAAAAAGGTTATCTGTATCATGAACCAAGAAACCCATGTAAGACATCACATTAATAATGAATCCCCACTCCAATATGTCATAGTCTTTGTCCATGTCAAATTTAATTTCCATATTTTAACTATATGTCTTTATTTTGATATAAAACAAATCATTTCATGAGCAATGAAAATGAATTCCAGAGAGAAACTTCCT
Source organism: Viscum album (assembly GCA_963277665.1). NCBI lineage: Eukaryota > Viridiplantae > Streptophyta > Magnoliopsida > Santalales > Viscaceae > Viscum > Viscum album. The sequence goes on along the minus strand of OY728143.1, from coordinate 1,265,495,341 downwards.
TGGAAAAATCCATGTTTCTCTACTGAAACCCAATTATGGAGATGATGGGAGAGCCACTTGTTAATCACACAAGTGTGAACTTTTATGGGAAGTCATACATACTAATGGGCCTATAATATTTTATGGAATATGGGTCACTAACCTTTTTAACGAGGATCAAAGTAATTTCATAAGAACATTGAGGAATATATATCCCCTAAAAAATCTTTAACAGATTCTAGCTTCTCATCATTGATGAGGCCCCATGAAGGAGAGTAGAAAGAACCTAGAAAGCTGCTAGGACCTAGGGAGCTCTCAGGATTGAGGGAGTTCATCACCTCACAAACCATACTTTTATCTAGAAAGATTTCAAAAAAGGAATTAGTACAGTTGAATGAAACTTGAGTAATAAAATCAAACTAATAAGTGTGATCTCTAGGGTATCCTACCACAAGAAAGGGTTGAAAAAGTGTAAATATCTTTAAAATGTTGTTCAACCATCATCCCTACCACCTAGAGTTCACTATTGAAGTTTCCATCCTCTAAAAGAATATTCATATTGACCATCCTATTCTTTTATTTTAATAAGATGTGAAAAAACATGGTATTCTGAACTCTGTATTTGAACCATAACTATTTATATTTTTAATGAGTTTTATGTTACTGTTCTAATAGAATCTATTCAAGATGACTCACTTTATAGGTAATATAAATAAATTCTCTTCATGCCAACCCTCTTTAAGTATGATCTCCACTTTCTCAATGTCTTGTTTGATGTGGTCTAGGTTGGGTACTAGGAAAGCAAGCCTATTACACCAAGTCATGAGGTCACCATTTAATATTATTAATTTATTATGGAATTAGGCCCAATATTACTTGATTATGGTCTTTTTATAGGATTATTGAACAACAGAGTGATACGATAGATCTGAGGTCCACTGACTAGTGAAGAAAATGCCATAAACACTCACTAAATTGGATTCCAAGCTAACTAATAAAGGGGAATGGTATGAGAGAGCCTAAACTATGTGAATGATTCTAGAATTAGGAAAGGAAGATATAACCTATAGATTTCCAAGGTATTAGTCTAAGTGACACCAAGTTTCCTTGATTCCCTTTTGATTTTTACACCATGTAAAATTGTGTCTATAAAAAACCAGGTCCAGAGAGAAACAGCTACACAAGAAGGAGTAGAAATCATTCCTATCCTTCTAGTGGTAAGTACCTCCTACTTTATATTCATAATTATCCATAAGAGAGTTTAATTGTCCCATAAATATCCAAGACCTATCTTGTGGATTGAAGGATTCAATATCACTCCATAGATACTCTTCAAGGTAAGCATCAAACATGTTGTACACAAAGGTGAAAAAAAGGATATGAGTATTGGTATTAATAGAAATGAATTGGTCCGAGATTAACATATTTTTAAAGGAATGATTTTTCCCCTAGAAGATATAGATGTGATGATTAAGATATTCTCTATACATGAATTTCATCCAACCTATCTTGTGAAAAAATTCACAAATCATGTACAATGCCAACCTGGGATCCAAAACAACCATAATAGAAGATTTGTTACTACAAAATTCATTTTTAAGAAAATCCATTTTCATCCTAGCACCTAGGCCTTCAGCATTCCAAATTATTTATTAAATTCATTAAATGTATGGGCTTCTCTGACAAAGTGATTGATCTCTTTTTTAGGTGCATCTACTCTCCTAAGGTTTCATTCAAATTCTTGGGAAGGAGTTATGGGTTCTTAAAGTCAGTTCAGGATCTATGTCATTGGGATCCCTTATACCCTAGTATATTCATGATGATTCAATAATGTTTTGGTTGTTATATGAATAAAACATGAAAAAGGTTCTCATTAATAATTATTAGTGTAGGAAAAACATCACTAGGTTCTCACACCTCTTCATTGTAGATTATTTTCACCTTTTCACTAATGGAAATAACCATTATATCCAAGATATTAACCATATCCTTGAAACTTAGAGAAAATGGAGTATTCAGGTTATTAGGAATGTTAAAAAGAAGTGTGTTTATCTCTAAAAAAGGCTCAAAAAATTGGGGGAAGAGGGTTGAAGAGAGGTCAGGATTTCACATAAGGTGTTTTTACATTGATTTTCTTGGGTTTTATCTCTCCATGAGTAAAATATATATTCATAATTTTGATATCCTAGTGGATAAAATATCATCATATATTCTCAACTAGAAAAATATCTTTCTCTTATTTTGGGGTTATATCACCCTTTTCAATTGTGTACTTACATCAATGTCCATGCATGTTCTATCAATAATCAATCCCAAATGAAAATGATATGAAACATTAAGAACATTATTTCAAGATTTATATGGGATGTTAAAGACGAAGTAAGGTACTATTGGTATTTATGGGATAGAATGGCTGAGTAGGTGGATGATGGAGGTATCAAGCTAAGGAGTGTCACAAGAAACCATGAGCATCCTCTTGGATAAACAGGATTGGGATTTCATGGAAGGAAAATCATTATAGTAAAGATTAATAAGAAAAAAATATGAGATTGGTTCTGAAGGATTAGGAGGTAGAAGATCTAGAAAAGGGGATCCAATCTACGCACACATACAAGTTCTATGAGAGAATTATGGATGCATTGTGGGGAATAAAATGATTAATTTTTGGAATTCCAATTAGGTGGGGAGTGGACAAGGTTTCCTCAAATGTTCGACACTAGATATCTTTATTTATAAAGACAGTATGTTTTTTATCCTCATCCAATCTATTCTTAACCCAGAGTAGATGGTTTTATTCTATGTTATTTTGACCAACTCGGATCCAGATAAGATATCTTTCATATGTTCTTAATACGAACTTTTCATGATGAATATGTATTACCAAATACTCCATGATACCTCTACTCATGATTCCTAGGGATCCTCTCTCTGGTGTAATGAACTTCCCTCCAAACTCAACTTTGTTGTTTTGGTAAATGAGAAAACATACTCTTCCTACTGATGATGGGGTGTGGCGTAAGGGGGTTTATATTATCTCTATGTTTTCATGTTGTAGTAACCCCAAGGAAGAATTGATATCCCATTTATTCTTTGAATAAGAGTAGGGCATATCAATTTTGTTGTACATCAGCATCTTCAATGGAATTGACATGTTGGGGATCACTAGTAATAACTTCTTTCATGCACGTTTCCATGAGAAATAAGAACATATTCATCAATGGAAGGAATGGGAACTGTTTATAGAGTTTGGTTGTTGGAACATATGGAATGCACGTAACATGGAATTACATGAGGGCTTCATAAGATCATTCATGGAAACGATGGTTTGGGTGAGGTATATGGTGGTTGAGCATAGAACTTGATTAAGTAGTGGGAACTATCCTCTTCCATGTCATCCCTCAAGGCGAGAATATGTTACCACCCGATGAGCCAAATATCAATGCTACATGGAAACTGGGTTTGATGGATTCCCCCTATTAGGGGACTGAAGCATAACATTGATGATTCCAGATGGAATAAATAAATTAATGGTAGAGGGGTTGTTTATAATTACACAAGTTGAGTTATTCTGGCCTTTAGTATTTTTTGTGGACAAGGGTATTCTCTCATAGCTAAGGCTTCATCCATGCTCAAGGGGTTGAAGTTATGTCACTCTCATGGTATCCATCTAGATTGGGTGGATACTAACTCTAATACTGCATTTAAGGGAATCCTCATTGATATTATCATTACATGGGTGATCACCTATTTATTCTTCAAATGCAATGGTCTTATCAATAGTCACATGGAGATCACACACAAATTATGGGAGGGAAACAAGGTGGATAACTTCTTGGAATTTGGGAAAACCCCAGACAGTTCATGTACCATCTTTACTACCACTACATACCTTCCCCCTGAGTGTGTCATCCTAGTTAGAGGTGATGTGTTTGGTATTTATTATGTTTTTCCTCCTTGACCTTTTTAGACTACGCCCTTTACATTAATAAAAATATTAATATTGGATGAATGTAATATTCATTCCTTCTACTAGGATCCATTTTAAATGATGACATACACTAGATTAGATCATATCATTTTGAAACATTATTTATAAACCCAAAATATGTGAGATACATAATATAAATTGAAAAATTTATACATAGATAATCTCATAATCATAAACATGGTTTCTTTGGGGATGTATCTATTATAAAATCCTTCATAATGGTTTGTAAATAAAATGTGAATTATTATTAGAATATCCCTCATGTGTATCAAACTATGTTCATAGTAAGGCCCATTTTCATTCACCAAGTGATGATTGGGTCAATCCCAGTGTTCAATCTTTAGAGTTATTACCCTTGCATACATTTTTTCCAAAACCACATCTTCATGAAGTATCTAGATAAGGATGTATTGAAATAAAAAACCACACAATATCTACCATACCAAAACCTTAGGATGTTCTTATATACTTATCCCCACTTACTATCATATGGTTTCACTCATTAATATATGTTTTCCTAAATCTAGTTACCACGGTTTCTACTAAACTTCCTTTAATACCAATAGTAATGACACCAATCTTAGTAGCCTAGAGTCGATGTCTACTTTATCACATTGACATAGATTCACAGGGTTAAATTTCAAAGGATGGATTAGTTTTGCAGTTTTTGAGAACCATATACATACACGACTCCCATATTACATTTGAAGATAAAAAATAAAAAATAATTTTATTTCGAGAATAATAATGTTCCCTATATCATATAATTTCACATTAATCATAGTACACTTTATATAATCTTGGGGAAAGGAAAAAAATAAGGGTGAGCTCAAATGATCAATAAGGGTTAAGTGTAGTGTATGATATCATGAATCAATAAAGTATAATCAATATGGAATGTTAAATAACTGAACAAACATTCCATTTAAATAACTTGACTATCATAATCAACATGGCATGGAAAATAAGTGAAAACACATGCTATTTAAAAACTATCGTGACTACCATGACTGGATAAGGAAAAATCAATATGGCATGGTAAATATCTAAAAACACATTCCATATAATCAATATAATTTAAATCAAATTCATCCAGGTATAATATAATTATGAATCTATCATGGCTAATAATGACTAAATTCATAATAAGTTAAATGCTTAATTATTGGACTTCATTTCATAAGAACATGACACCTCTACCATCAAGACCTTTCACAAGATAGTTTAAAATACAAGTAGAAATATATTTAATGGTATCTTATTGATTTGTCTCATAAGGCCTAATAATGCATAAAGGGGCTATCTATAACTTATCCCCACCCATATTATCATGTCCAATGATTTCATCATAAATTTAATTATAAATTTAATTCATAAACATTGTGCCTTATCATAATATATATATATTGAATAAAGAATTGTAACATCCCAAGTAAATGATGAATAATACATATTTTATATTTAATAATATTTGTGAATTAAATATTAATTTTACTTTAAAAGGGATTCAATGTTCGATAGCGTACCCGATACGCAACAACGAGTTTCTTTGAAATCTTATGTTGCACACTACTAATATAATATTATTAGTTTAAATGGTAGTTAAATCCTAGCCATTGTATTGGCTGAAATGAAAAAAACTAAATAAAATATGACAATACATGTTTGTTAAATGTATTTACATTTATCCCATAAATGTTAGAGGCATAAATTGTGAATGAATCTAATTTTAAGCTTAATTTGCATTAAAAGGCCGATTTACAGCCTTTTAATGGAGAACCCTCTTTAAATATATTTTTGGTCACTTTAATAAATTATAATTGACCAAATTAAATCTTTATTTATAATGAGGACATCAAAATTTACTTTGTGTAAATTTTTCGGATTTTTCCGATAAAGATCATTTTAATGAATAGTGAAAATATTGTATTTTAATTCAAAACTATGTTTAGATATGATTTATATATATGGTTATATTATCTTTTTACTTGGTTTAAAATTATAATTAGAATATATTTTTACCATTTAATCCAATTATGGTCATTGGAATTAATTTCACTTTGAAATTGGACTTAAACAATTATCAATCTTTTGATAATTATTGTTTCTTAAAAACACGCTATTTGTTTTAACAATGTGAATTAATTTTAAAACTAATTAATGAAAATTTTTATGTTTTGAATTTCAAAAAATAAACATAATTATTGAATTCATAATATCATATATAGCTTAGGCTGAATGTTTGGTATTTTTCTGAAAAACTTCAATTTTTGATGAATAGTGAAACCACTTAGTAGTAGTTAAAAAAACTGACTTTTTCATTTAAATGAAATTTTACCACTTCTGTGAATTGAATTTCAAAAATCCAACATACATGGTGGTTATTAGTTAGTAAAATTTGGTTTAATAAGATGAAAATAATTTTTGGTGAATAGTAACTTTTGACTTTTATTTACCACAGTTAAAGGTAAATAGGGAAATTTAAGGTAAAAAGAATATCATAATAATTCCAAATTACTTAACACTTGTCCTAACCTTATTGGATGATTAATGGCCAAATGTGGTCATCCTTGGGTCGATTTTGGAACCCCATGGAGCCACTTATGAAAGATAATGACACTTTAGATTAATTAACTTTATGTAAAGACAAAATTGACATTAACAAAAATCTTTTAGTAATTAATTTTTATATGGTGATATATAAGTCATATTTTCAACTATAAATATTAATTGGAAAACTAAAAAGATATCCTACATGATAGTATTTGTTTTATAATTTTTAGACATCGAATAAATTAAATTATTCATGACACAATAATAATGCAGTATTTACCTCATTAATAAATGATTTAAATAAATAAGATTATAATGTTTAAAATTTTATCCAAAACATGTCCAATTCTGATTGGATGATTTTATTTATACCATGAGTCATCTTATATCATCTTTAATGATTTTTGGACCTTTTTAAACCGAAGATATGTTTATAATAAAATAATGTTTTCACACTTTCCTAAAGAGCCCCTCCTCTCCCTTATAAAAGGGACCATTTTTATCCAATTCCTCACACCTCTAAATCCATTTGGATAATACAAACTCTGACCTATTAAGCTCCCTAAATCCATATCCTCCTCCTAGAAGCCTTACCTTAGGCATAAGGCACTTCAATAAGTCCTTTGGTTCAAACCAAAGAGAGTTACCCAAATTAAAGCTAAAAGTTTCTCTTAAATTGTTTCCTTTTGTTTTACTTCTCCAACATTTAAACAATGTTTATTCTTTTATTTTGTAACAAAACCAGTATCCTAAATATACTAGTATGTTTTTATAATAATTATTCATACTACACTTACACACACCTCCATTTAATGGGTTAAGAACATACTGTTTCTGTGGATGGAAAATTAACGCCTCACGAAACGATGATTGTTCAATTACCTCTTACCGCCTCTCATTGTGGCCATTATGATGACACTATATTTATTTATGATATATATTATGTTTTTTATTTCATTATTCTTCTTTAATTCCCATTTATATCACACCATTATTGTTTCCATAGTGGGTAAATACGATAATCTCATTAGAGGAAGTGCGGACTACCACCCCTCAAAGTGTTATGACTCGTTAATGCCATATGTGGGACGTATAAAGGATAGAGTTAATGATATTATATATGATATTATATATGAAATTATACTGGAATTATAATATACCTATGTATCATTATGTCTTAATTCCATTAATAAAAGAAATAAAATGAAAGTAGCGTTCATGTGTACATACGGCCTACCATCTCCATGAACGATGCGTTTCATTTATTACCTCCAAATGTTATGTAATATTATAAATACATTTATATAATGGATATATATAATATATATGATATATAAATCATTAATATCATGGAATATTGACCACATGGACAACTTGTAATAAAAGGTGTTCATTTTTGACTCAAGTACCAAATATCGACGAAATGTATGTTATTAACATAAATGATTACATAATGTTTATAACATGGTAATAAGTTATATTAAAGGAATTATAATCTTGAAAAAGGTTCTTAATAAAAAATAAATTAACTTTAGTTTATTATTCTAGAGATTAAAGAACGATTGAGGCAAGTCAGACATGAGGTAAGGGACTTCATATCAATCTCCTTTCATTGAGGCATTTTTAGTTTTATACACGACTTTTTTTTATACGGTGTATAAACCCCTTTGAATTTTCATATTATTCAAAGGGAATATTTTTATATAAATCATTTTACTAAATGACAAAAAGGAAGGTTTTTTTACATAAGTGGTGACATCTACCTTTTCACCGCCACGAGTATTATTTGATCTTTGGCATCCTTAACAAGCCGGGATGTTTTTAAAAGGAAAAATAAATACCATATACTCTTTTTACGTATTTTGGTATTGAAAATGATTATGAGAATGGATTTATTATTTCAATATCTTGAAATTATTTTTTATAATTCCAATGTGGAAATTTTATGTTTCCTTTTATGCTTATGTTATGTGTTATGATCATGTAATGGTTCTTGGGCATTATTTATGTATACGGGTGGTTCCGTGATAAACCTAGGGTGGGTAAGCCCGAGATAGCTCTCCAATGCATTGGGTAACATGATTGAGGTAAACGTGAATGTTTCTCCTAATTGATTTAGATAATATACTATGATGGGTATTAGAAATTAACTCCCTATGTAGCTGTGATAGCTACAATGTAAGTATGATATGGATGCCACATGTTACCTTTATGATTTATGATTTCTATGTTTTATTCATAAATATTATGTTTTCATGAGGTATGTAAAAGAGTTCATGTTTTGTATGTTTTTATGAAAAAATGTTTTCATTCATTGTTTTATAACCCTTACTAAGCCTTTTATGCTCATCCCAAGTTTCAAAATGTTTTCACAGGACCTAAATTTGAATATGGTCAAGGATAGGATCAAGGAAAAGTCATGCTGTCTAAAACATAGAACTAGACATGACTCTTTTTTTCAAGAGTTTATATTTTATGAAAAATATAGAAACTATGTAGAAGTGTCTGTTTAGAAATCATTTAAGATGTAATAGTTATATCCTAATTCTCTACAACTCTAAACCATAAAAGATCCTCAATGTGAATTATTCATTTAATTCAATATTATGTAATGTTTAAGGCCGAGTCCTTATAGTTGGTATCATAGGTCGTTTTAGATAACTTCAGGATTTAGGGTATTGTTAAATTAATATCCATAAAGTAATTTATGTTAATATTGAAATCATATAGCATTTAAAAATTACCATGTTTCTTCACCTAAGATATTTCTGTGTTCAGAATGGTTTTCCGTATAGGAAACATGGCAGCTATGTTGGGACAACATCAAGAGGAAGATAGCCTTGCAAATCAGCAACCTGAGATGGTCGGAATCGGAACTGAACAGTTTGTTGCAGTGATGTAACAATTGACTCGGGCTATAAATGGTGGTGGTATCCATGTACGAGATCATCCAGATCAACTATAGAGGAACATGTTAGTAGTGGAGCATTTCATGAGGAAATATCCCCCATATTTGATAGGATCATTGGATCCAGTGCTAGCAGAAGGTTGGATTAAAGCATTGGAAAATATTTTGGATGTCATGGGTTGTTCATAACATTAAAAGGTTAGTCTTGCTGTTTTATGTTTTGAAGGTGAAGTCGATCAGTGGTGGTTGATGGTGAAAAATATCATTGATAATAAGGATATTGATGCTCTTTATTGGGATGAATTCAAAGGTATGTTTCTTGAGAAATATTTTCCTAAGGTGGTTCGTCTTATAATGGAAAACAAATTCCTAGAATTGAGGTAGGAGGATGACTCAGTGGCTGCTTATGAAGAAAAATTCACTCGACTGGCAAGGTATGCTCCAAATTTCATATGAGATCTTGATAGTAAAATAAATTATTTTTACTCAAAATTAAAGCCAAATTATCGAAGGGATTTATCTTCTTGTGAGTTCAAAAGTTATGAAAAACTTGTTCGTTGTGCGGAGAAGGTGGAAATGGAGTTATCTTATGATCAGGTATTCTTTGAAAAACAACATAATAAGAGGTCGAGGTGGCAGGCGAAAGGGAAGAACTCTTCAAAAAAGACTGATGGTAAGAAACTTAAGTTTATAGTTTGTGAAAATTGTGGTAAAAAGCATGCTGGGGAATGTCTTTTGAATTATGGTAAGTACTACCGATGTGGTAAAATGGGACATAAGGCTCGTAATTGCACTGAAAAATTTCAAGGTAATGGTTGGACAAAATCTAATTTACAATTAGTAAAATGTTATAAGTGCAATGAAATGGGTCATTATGCAAATGAGTGTCCAACAAAGAACTCAGCTGAGGGAAAGCAGCCAGACTACAAGAAAAAAGGGGTGGTGAAATCCTCTGGAACTACTTCAGCAAATGTTGGTCCATCAAATGAAGTTGTATCAAGTACACTGTTTGTTTTTTCAGATTATGATAATGTGTTATTTGATTCATGGTCTACACACTCTTTCATTTCTGAGAAGTTTTCTAGTAAATTCTGAATTCTATCTCAAGATATGAATACAGAACTTATGGTAAAAAAAACTGGTGGAAATGTTGAGACAAAAAGAAAACATAAGAACATTTATGTCCTTGTATGCGGAAAGAATCTACCTACAAACCTTATTGTTTTTCCTCTAGTAGATTTTGATGTTATTTTGGGCATGGATTGACTTTATGTTTATCATGCTAAGATTAAATGCAGAGCTAATGCTATTTCTTTTCAGAAAGATTTTCAGTTTTTATACAAAAATGAACCCTTGCTGTTGATAACATATCAAGAAGCTTAGAAACTAGTAAAAGATGTAAATGAATGATACCTTGCACATATTGTTGAAAATAAAGGAACTGTTCAGATTAACGATGTGACAGTGGTAAATGAATACATTGATGTTTTCCCTGACGAGTTTCCTGGTAATATACATGATCAGGAAGTTTAATTTGTTGTTTACTTAGTTCCTGATGCTAAGCCAATTTCAAACCCCCTTTATTGAAGTGCTCAAATTGAACTTTTAGAGCTAAAGAAGCAATTGTAAGAGTTATTAGATAAAGGTTTCATTCGACCTAGCATATCACCGTGGGGTTCTCCTGTTTTGTTTGTTAAAAATAAAGATGGTTCATTGAGACTTTGCATTGATTATAGAGCATTGAATAACATCACTGTTAAAAATAAGTATCCATTGCCTGATATCGATGATTTTTTTGATCAGCTCCAGGGAGCTCAGTTTTTTTCGATGATTGATTTTAGGTTGGGGTACCATCAGCTGAAATTAAAGGAAACAGACATTCCAAATACCTCCTTTCATTCTAGATATGTCCATTATAAATTTTAGTTATTCCTTTTGGTTTAACCAATGCTCCTGCTATATTCATGGATCTTATGGATATAATTTTCTATGAGTTCTTGGATAAGTTTGTGGTTGTGTTCATTGATGATATTTTGGTTTATTCTAAAAGTAAAGAGGAACATGAAATTCATTTAAGGGTTGTCTTGAAAACATTAAAAGAAAATAAACATTATGGTAAATTTAGAAAGTGTGAGTTTTGGTTACAAAAATTTCTTTCCTTGGTCACATTGTTTGAAAAAATGGAATAACTGTTGATCTTGATAAAACAAAAGTTGTTGAAGAATGGCCAAGACCCCCAAATATAATCGATATCTGTAGTTTTCTTGGTTTGGAAGGCTATTACCTGAGTTTTTTTGAAAAATTTTCATGGTTATCTAGTCCAATGACTAAGTTAACTCGAAATGGTGTTTAGTTCATCTGGACAAAACAATGTGATGAATGTTTTCAGGAATTGAAAAGAATATTGGTGAATGATCTAGTTTTGGAACTGCCATCCAGAAATGGTGAGTTTGTTATCTATAGTGATGCTTTTTTGAAAGGACATGGTTGTGTGCTAATGTAGAATGATCAGGTAATTGATTATTCTTCACGTCAGTTGAAACCACATGATTTAAATTACCCTACAAATGATTTGGAATTAGCTGATATTGTTTTTTCTTTAAAATTTTAGAGGCATAATTTGTATGGAGTGAATTGTGAAATATATACTGATCACAAAAGTTTGAAGTATATATTCACCAAAAAATAATTGAATATGATACAGAGGAGATGGTTGGAATTAATCAGGGATTATGATTGCACGATCCATTACCATCCAGGAAAATAAAATAAAGTGGTTGATGCTTTGAGTCGAAAAAGTAATGCTTCATTAACCATAATATGTTTGGAACGAGATACTTTGGTTTTTTGATTTGATGAATTGTGGCATAGAAGTTGTTGGTGTAGGAAATTCTTTTGTTTTGTATCTGGTGTCAGTGAGATCATCTCTATCAGATAGAATAAAGAAAGCACAGAAAGAAGATAGTGAGTTGAAAAAAATGGTATAGTTGGTTCAGAAGGGTAAGTTACCTGATTTTAATCTTGATAATGATTGTGTATTGAGGTTTGGGAGGTGATTATGTGTGCCTTGTGATTCACAGTTTAAGAATGAGTTGTTATGTGAAGATCATAGTTCTCCATTTTCAATTCATCCTTGCAGTACTAAGATGTACAGAGATCTCTGTGAGTATTACTGGTGGGATGGAATGAAAAGAGATATTGCTGATTTTACTGTGTAGTGTTTGACTTGTTAGTAGGTTAAAGCAGAGTCGAAGTTACCAAAAGCTATGCTTCAGCCTCTATCGGTGCCAGAGTGGAAATGGGAAAATATATCCATGGACTTCATTGTGGGATTAGTAAAGACATCTCAGGGTAATAATGCAATATGGGTTATAGTTGATCGAATGACTAAATATGCTCATTTACTTCCTATTCGAGATACTTTGTCTCTAGATAAACTTGCTCGGTTGTATGTTAAAGAGGTAGTCATGTTGCATGGAGTTCCTCTCTCTATTGTATCTTATCATGATCCCAGGTTTACTTCTAACTTTTGGAAGGGCCTTCATAAGTCGTTTGGTATTGAATTAAATTTTAGTATCGCTTTTCACCATCAATCAGATGGGAAATCATAATGAAAAATTTAGATATTGGAGGATATTCTACGTGCTTTATTGATGGATTATCAGGGAAGTTAGGACCAATATCTTTCTTTGGTTGAATTTTCATATAATAACAGTTTTCATTCTAGTATATAGATGGCTCCATTTGAGGCATTATATTGAAATCATTTTCGAACTCCATATTTTTGGGATGAAGTAGGTGAGAGGAAGCTGTTGGGACCAGAATTGGTAGAAGAGATGGCAGAGAAAGTTCAGTTGATTCAGAATCACATGAGAACAGCTCAGAGCAGACAAGAAATGTTATATAGATAACTGGAGGAAGGATCTTTCTTTTGAGGTAGGTTATCATGTCTTTCTCAAAGTTTTTCCATGGAAAAGTGTGATACGTTTTGGTAAGAAGGGAAATTTGAGTCCGAGGTTCATTGAACCTTATGAAATTCTGGAGAAAGTTGGACCAGTTGCATACAGAGTGGATTTACCTCCATGTTTATCCCAGGTACACAATGTTTTTCATGTTTCGTTGTTGAGAAAGTATATACCAGATCCATCTCATGTTTTGAGCCTAGGGGTAGTTCAGTTGGAAGAGAATCTCTTTTATGAAGAACAACCAGTCCAGATTCTTGACCATAGAGATAAATTGTTGCGGAAAAAGGTAATTCACGAGGTAAAGGTTTTGTGGAAAAACCATATGGTTGAAGAGGCAACGTGGGAATCAGAAAATGTTATGAGGGATAAATATCCCCACTTATTTTGATAAGGGAATAAAAATTTCGAGGACACAATTTCCAAAAGGGGGAAGGATGTAACATCCCAAGTAAATGAAGAATAAGACATATTTCATATTTATTAATATTTGTGAATTAAATATTAATTTTACTTTAAAGGGGTTGCTATGTTCGATAGCGTACCTGATATACAACAATGGGTTTCTTTGAAATTTTACGTTGCACACTAATAATATATTATTATTATTTTAAATGGTAGTTAACTCTTAGACGTTGTATTGGTAGGAATGAACAAAACTAACTAAAATATGATTATACATGTTTTTCAAATGTATTTACATTTATCCAATAAATTTTATAGGCTTAAAATGTGAATGAATCTAATTTTAAGCATAATTTACATTAAAAGGCCGATTTACCGTCTTTTAATGGAGAACCCTCTTTAAATATATTTTTGGTCACTTTAATACATTATAATTGACCAAATAAAATCTTTCTTTAGAATGTGGACATAAAAATTTACTTTGTGTAAATTTTTGGGATTATTATGATAAAGATCATTTTTTAATGAATAGTGAAAATATTGTATTTTAATTAAAAACTATGTTTTAATATGATTTATTTATATGGTTAGATTATATTTTTAATTGTTTTTGAAGTTTAATTAGAATATATTTTTACAATTTAATCCAATTTTGGTCATTTTAATTAACTTCACTTTGAAATTGGACTTAAACAAGTATCAATCTTTTGATAGATATTGTTTCTTAAAAACACACTATTTGTTTTAACAACAAGAATTAATTTTAAAACTAATTAATGAAACTTTTGTGTTTTTAGTTTGGAAAAATAAACATCATTATTTAATTCGTAATATCAAATATAGCTTAGGCTGAATTTTTTGTATTTTCTTGAAAAAATTCATTTTTGATGAATAGTGAAACCACTTAGTAGTAGTTAAAAAAACTGAAATTTTCATTTAAATGAACTTTTACCACTTCTGTGAATTGAATTTAAAAAATACAACATACATGGTTGTTATTATTTTGTAAAATGTGGTTTAATAAGATGAAAATGATTTTTTTGTGAATAGTAACTTTTGACATTTATTTATCGCGGTTAAAGGTAAATATGGTAAATCAAGGTAAAAGGAATATCATAATAATTCCAAATTACCATAACACTTGTCCTAACCTTATTTTATGAGTAATGGCCGACCATGTTCATCCTTAGGTCGGTTTTGGGACCCCATAGAGCCACTTATGAAAGATAATGACACTTTAGATTAATTAATTTAATGTAAAGACAAAATTGACATTAACAAAAATAATTAAGTAATTAATTTTTATATGGTTTTATATAAGTCATATTTTTGATTATAAATATTCACTGGAAATATAAAAGGATTTCCTACATGATAGAATTTCATTTATAATTTTTAGACAACTAATAAATTAAATTATTTATGACACAACAATGATGTAGTATTTACCTCATTAATAAATGATTTAAATAAATAAGATTATAAGGATTAAAATATTATCCAAAACATGTCCAATTCTGATTGGATGATTTTATTTCGACCATGAGTCATCTTATCTTTATCTTTAATTATTTTTGGACCTTTTTAAATCGAAGATATGTTTATAATAAAATAATGTTTTCACACTTTCCTAAAGAGCCCCTCCTCTCCCTTATAAAAGGAGATCATTTCTATCCAATTCATCACACCTCTCAATCCATTTGGCTCATCCACAATATGCCCAATTAATCTCCCTACATCCCTCTCCTCATCCTAGAAGCCTTACCTTACGCATAAGGCACTTCAAGATGTATTTTGGTTCAAACCAAAGGGTGTTACCCAAATTAAAGGTAATGGTTTCTCTTAAATTGTTTTCTTTTATTTTACTTCTCGAACCCCTAAACTCTTTTTATTAATTTATTTTGTAATAAAAACAGTATCCTCAATATACTAGGATGTTTTTATAAGAATTATTCTAACTACACTTACACACACCTCTGTCTAATGGGTGAAGAATATATTGTTTCTATGGATGGAAAATTAACCCCTCACGAAACAATGATTATTCAATTACCTCTTACCGCCTCTCATTGTGGTCATTATGATGGAAATGTATTTATATATGATATATATTATTTTTATTATTTCCTTATGCTCCTATAATTCCCATTTATATCACGCCTTTATGGTCTCCATAGTGGGTAAATACGATAATCTCATTAGAGGAAGTGCGGACTACCGCCCCCTCAAAGTGATATGACTCGTTAATGGAATATGTGGGATGTATAAAGTATAGAGTTAATGATATTATATATGATATTTTATATGAAATTATACTAGAATTATAATATACCTATGTATCATTATTTTTTAAATCCATTAAAATAAGAAATAGAAATGAAAGTAGCGTTCATGTGTACGTACGACTTACCGTCTCCATGAACAGTGCATTTCATTTCTTACCTCCAAATGTTATGTACTATTATAAATACTTGTATATACTGGATATATAGGATATATATGATATATAAATCATGAATATCATGGACTATTGACCACATTGACAACTTCTAATAAAAGGTGTTCATTTTTGACTCAAGTACCAAATATTGACAAAATGAACGTTATTAACTTAAATGATTACATAATGTTTATAACATGGTAATAAGTGATATAAAAGGTATTATAAACTTGAAAAAGGTTCATAATCAATTAGAAATTAACTTTAGTTTATTATTCATGACCTTAAAGAACGATCGAGTCAAGTCAGACCTGAGGTAAGGGACTTCGTCTCAATCTCCTTTCATTGAGGCATTTTTAGTTTTATACACGACTTTATTTTATACGGTGTGTAAACCCCTTTGAATTTTAATTTTATTCAAAGGGAAACTTTTAATATGAAGCATTTTACTAAACTAAAAAAAGGAATGTTTTTTTACGTAAGAGGTGACAATGACCTTTCCGCCACCGTGAGTATTATTTGATCTTTGGCTTCCTTAAAAATCCTGAATGTTTTTAAAAGGAAAAATAAATACCATATACACTTTTTACGTATTTTGGTATTGAAAAAGATTATGAGAATGGATTTATTATTTCAATATATTTAAATGAAATTTTATTATAGCAATGTGGAAATTTTATCTTTCTTTTAAGCTTATGTTATGTGTTATGATCATGTTATGGTTCTTAAGAATTATTTACATATACGGGTGGTTATGTGATAAACCTAGGGGGGTGATCCCAAGATAGCTCTCCAATGCATTGGGTAACGTGACAGAGGTAAACGTGAATGCTTCTCTTAAGATATTTAGGGAATATACTGTGATGGGTATACCAAAGTAACTCCCTATGTAGTTGTGATAGCAACAATGTAAGTATGATATTAATGCCACAAGTTACCTTTATGATTTATGATTTCTATGTGTTATTCATAAATCTTATTTTTTTCATTAGGTAAGTAAAAGAATTCATGTTTTGTATGTATTTATGAACAGATGTTTTCATTATTTGTTTTATAACCCTTACTAATCCTTTTATGATCATCCCAAGTTTTGAAATGTTTTAACTTGACTTAAAGATGAATAG
Source organism: Viscum album (assembly GCA_963277665.1). Taxonomy (NCBI): domain Eukaryota; kingdom Viridiplantae; phylum Streptophyta; class Magnoliopsida; order Santalales; family Viscaceae; genus Viscum; species Viscum album. The sequence continues at coordinate 1,265,477,982 of OY728143.1, read as the reverse complement.
AGTCAAGGATGGGATCAAGGAAAAGTCATGTTGTCTAAAACATGGAACTAGACATGTCTCTTTTATTCAAGAGTTTATATTTTATGAAAGAAATGGAAATTATGTAGAAGTGTCTGTTTTGAAATCTTTTGAGATGTAATAGTTATGTCCTAATTCTCTAAAACTCTAAACCTAAAAAGATCCTCAATGTGAATTACTCATTTAATTCAATATTATGTAATGTTTAAGGTCGGGTCCTTATAATGACTAACAATATTCCCCAAATTAATCAAATAACTTTCAATGGAAAACATTGTATGTATAAAGAATATAAAGTTTAGACAATAAAAATATACATGATAAACAGTATGGATATATAAGGGTAATTTAATGTCTAATGATCATAGGAAAGTTAATAATTCAATGGAAATTTAATATCTAAAAATTTATTAAATATATTGAATTTAAATACTTTCCATTTTCAAACTGATTGTATAGCATCAAGAGGAAATATAAATATTGTAATATCAAAGGTTTATGGAACAAGCCATTTTCTGGGTAAATTTTAATTTCTTGATTTTTTTGAGAAATCTAACTCCTTTCTTGATCTTTGGAAACTATTTATAGAAGTTTCTTTAACCCATGGTCTTTTCCATAGAGATTTTTTAAGGCTTGTAAAGTGTCTTGGGGTTTTGAGTGGGTTTCTGGTGCATTAGAGTCCAGAAACTCAACTTTTTTATGATGCATAGACAAAGGAACACTATTTGAAAAATCTATTCATCCTCATAGAAGAAACCATGTGAACCGCTATTAACACTAATAATGGTTTGGAAAACCATACAGAAGGGGGTGACTATGAAATACATCAAAAAAATTTAGCAGAGTGGATTTACATGATCTATGCACATTTTTGGAAATCATGTGTCTAATTGTTCTTTGTGGGATCCTTGGGAGGTCTCTTATACATGGGATGCACACAGTTTGGTAAACCATGCACCTAGCCTTGTGAGTAAGATATACCTTTGGATAGTTATTATGCATCATTAGTGTATGATTTACCAAACCATGAGAGCTCACCGTGCACCTCATCTAAAAGTGTGAAATTAACTTTTTTACCTCCTTCCATATTTCTTATTTTCCTCTCATTTCTCCTCCACTTCATGCAGAAAGTAGGGTAATTTCTCCCTTTGTTCTTCTACCTCAGTATTGAGGGAACTTCTTCATCCAAAATCAAATATTCAATATTTTTGTGGCTAAAAATTCTTCTCGGTAATACCATTAATCTACTAGCTTCTACTTCTCTTTTGTCTCTCCATATGGAGTGTTAAATTTGTTCATGTTGTTTTAACCTATTTTCTAGTTGTTCTTATACAATATCAATTTCTCCCACTCTAACTCAAGTTAGAGGCTGATATTGGAAGAGTGATCATCTATTAGTTTGAGTTAGGTGGTGCCAATATTTCTCTATGTTTTTTGGTTGTTTTGGGGGTTCTCTCTTTACGTGTCACGTGGGTTGATCGACTGTGTCCCAAATTCATTTAATTATTGACTTGAATATTATTAAATTGAAGATGTGAGAGGGCTATGAGAATTATCCTACTACACTATACATGGTGAATCTGACTAAGGGGGTTAGACTAGCATGAGAAGATTAGGCCAAGTGTATAATTTTAATTATTTAAATTAATTTGTTTATATTGAAAATATTGGTTCCACATGGAAATGATAGGAAATGACTGATGATTGAGGTGGTGTTGATGTCCTGGAATAAGGTGATCGGGTTCATCAGGATGGGATTTTCCTAGGTTACTTGGGTGACATTGATCACCAATTGAGGTGAATTGGTCATTGGATTGAGAAGCGAAGGTCATCAGGATTTGAAAGTGGCCTAGATGACGTTAGATTGTGATGAACATCATGATTGTGTGAATAGGTTGTGGGGGCATGAGGTGATATAATATTTGGGTTAGGTACTATTTGGATGATTTTTTCTCACTGTATGTTTGACGAGGCTCCATTTGAGTCATGTGCACACAGGTAGGACATCGATCAAGTTGGTGTTGACCACTCGTGTGGGTAAAGGCCCTCATTATTTTTGCAGCATAAGATGGTGTTGAACATCAGTGATGTTGGAGGGTCTTTTCATAGAAATCCATATCGATGGAGATGGACCATTAGGTGATGGAACATCAGCTGATGGACCATCACTTGATGGTGATGAGATTGTCAGTTGGGGTTCAGGGTCACCATATTTATTTAGGTGGTTAGTATAGAATATTGAGAGGAAATTCATCATTGTTCCTTAGGATTTTGGGCTTTGATCTGATGAGGATTTTTTTAGAGAATAAATCACTATGAATCTAGATTTTAGGCCTCAAGATGAAAGGATATTTTGAAAAGGGGTCAGACGGACTAGGTACATATTATTTGGGCATGCCTTTTTGGACATCGGTGCCAGAATGTGGGTACGAGGCACCAGTGCTACTTTCTTTGGAGGTTCCTAAGGGATCTCTATCTTGTTACTCATCATGGTATTCCTTGGGATTTATGATAAGGATCCTCTCAACTATAATTATAAATTTATTGAAACGTTTTGTATACCATTGGTATAATTGGGGGCATTTGGTATACCAGTGATGGTCAGAGTAGGTGATTGTTTCCTGGTGGTGGTTGAGCACAAAAAAAGTTGGTATTTATTTATTGTGCATGTGATTTATTTTCATTATATATAGAAAACTTTCTTTATCATAGATGTATGATTGGAACATTTTGGTGGTGGACAACTATTATTTATTAGAATACCATACACAAACCCTTTAGGATGTGTATAAACTTTATGATTTTGCAATCAGGTAAAAGAACAATCTCAAGAGTTGGAACATAGTGATCATGTCATACTACTTAGCATTGGATGGATAGAAAGGGACAGTGGGGGTTATTCTACATCGGATGTTGTTTTCTTCTATATTTACATTTTTTTCAACATTCACTATATGTATATACTGATATGGTCATCCTTATGAGACTATTCTATTTATCTATTTGTATGACCTGATATGACTTATTGTATGTGTGTATAATTAGTATTACTGTTTCTGTCATTTCTTCTATTGTTGTTGGTATCTATTTATGCTTATGATATTTGTTGTTATTTCTCACATTGTATTACGGTCTACTTCCACTGATGTATATACATAGACCATTATTACTATTATGATCACTATTTGAGGGTATAATATCCCCAATAACACCTCTTTAAACCCTCACAGCTAGTCAGTAAACTTTGGCATATGGGGAGGCAGCCTAAGGCCTAGTGGTACTCTAGACCAAAGCATAGTTTTAAAGTGGGTCTCGGTTCAGGGTGCTATAAATGGTATCAGAGTAGTTCATGACTAGGAATCAGTACCAAAATTATTCTATCTAATAATTATATCAAATGATTTCCTTTTCTTATTTGGTAAAAAAATTGGGTTATGGTAAACAAGAGACTAGGATGTAGTCAGGACTAGATAAAAATCTCATTTTTTGGTGCCTACAGCCCCATTCATGGAGAAAAGACTATGTTTTTAGGGGTGGTAAATTGATGTTCTTATTTTCTCTTTTAAATTATATTTTATTTCCACCTCGAGTTGTGCACTTGGGTGTAATGGTTATTATTATGTGGATTTTTAACCTTGTCTTGGTATGGAAATGAAGGTTTGATTTTTATTTTTGGTAGTCACATTGGTTTTTTTGGTATATTTATGCATATATAATTTATTATCATTGGGAACTTGAACTGTGCTAAGAGGAGATAGGTTATTTATAGTGTCAACGAAGGAAGCTAAATAATGTTTTCCTACTTAGCCTCTTTTGGTTTCATTTTACTCATTTATCCCAAGAATGTGGTTCCAATTAAATTTTTGTATCATTCTAAGTGCATGTGATATATATATACATATATGGTCTAATATTTGGTATGAGTAGGTATTTATGATTATTGTGGTGATATTCTTAAACTGAAAAAAAACATTTTAATATTTGTTTCCTGTATAACCTTTTTTGTGGCATTCTACACAGTTACCTAGGATTATATGTGATGCCTGACCCTGTTATGTGAAGTAGATGGGCCATGAGGTTAGGATGAACATGATTTATGACTCCAATTTTGGTAGGTATGGGCCTATGAGGTCGAGTGACATACGATACCTTACCCTGATATAGTTAGGTAAGGGGCCTTGAGGCTGAATGTTACGAGACATGGTGTGGTAGGGGAGTGTAAGGGAAGTGTGATTTCACTTCTTGTTATATATTTACCTCTATTTAATAATTTTTATACATATAACATTATGTATATATCGCCATGGTATTGGTATCCAGTGGGATGAAACCAAGATGGTATTTATTGGAGCATTAGGTGAGTGGTGATATGGGGTCGTATGAGTGTGTATGTGATGACCCCCCCTATGGGTTGGGATGGGGCCTTCAAGGGTTGGGCTAATCACAAGTCATAGGTAGAGGTATAAGTACATGCTCAAGTATAGATGGGAGAGATGAAGGATATCACAGAATTTGGGGCATGGCTTGACGGGAATCTTAGAGCGAGTCTGGTTCAGTTTATCTAATGTATCGATAAGGGAGATTAGGGAGTTGATCCATCGATGGCATACCTGAATCATGAGTTCCATTCATAGAACCCACTATTATTTCATGGTGAGTGTGGAACATAGGTGAAATAGATCTGGATGGAGTTAATTTAGACCATCTTAGATAAGTTCGAGATACCCTTGGGTCAGAGGGTGAAGTTGGGGATGTGTATGATTAGAGGACTAGAAAATTGTCGGTGGGATGTATAGGTCCATACAGGTAGACATGAGAGACTGTCCTGGAAGTATTATAAGGCTAGTCACTTAATGCATTTATTTATAGATGCAATGAGGTTGGATAGATCCTAGGGTTTCATGAATCTCAAGTAAGGGGATTGTTCCTTCATGGACTACATGGATAATTTCACAGACCTATCACATTTTCACCTTCTATGGTGGTTGATGAGATATCTAGGATGTGCCATTTTGAGGATAGATTACTGCATGACATGAAAGTATAAGTGAAAGTTTTTAAGTTATCCTTGTTATCAAAGGAGTTAAATTAGGCACTTATATCCAAGGGGAATCTGATGGAAGGGTCATATTCTAGTTAGTGATAGTGTCTGGTGATTTTAGAATCGGGGATGAGAGGGATCTTAGTGTGTTAGTTTGGTCAGAGACTCTAGAAGACCACCAAGGAGTGGGACTTTAGCATAGTGCTTCTATTGTGGGAATCCGAGACATGTACAAACTTAGTGAGAGTGTCCTCTAAAAGTGAGTCAGGCATGTGGCTAGGTTGAGTATCTCAAGAGGTTCTGCAGTAATTCTTCTCATATAGATGGGATATAGGAATTAGGGTAGACTTAGGCATCTAAGGTATGATTGGAAGTGTTACAAAGAGATGGTAGCTGAGATTTACCTGCACATATAGTTCGTGGAAGAGATAGTGGCACCCAATAGTTGGGTTAGTGGTCAGTAGCTGGTGCAACTCCATAGGGAGGCTAGGCCTTAGGCTATTGGGATTCATGAAAAGTGCATGTAGTGGGGCTGAAATTTGTAGAGTAGGTCTAGGATCCAACTATAGTTATAGGTATTTCATAATGAACGGAATGACCAAGGATTTCATTTTTATGTTTTTTTCCTGTTTTGATGCATGAGGTGCATGTGTATGGTATTTAGACTAACTAGGTGCTAGTTAGTAGGTTGGAATCGATGCAGATGTAATATATATATGTGAGGTGCATGGGACTAACATTATTTATGAGAATTGATGTTATGTGATTTATGTGTGAGTTGTGTGGAACTTGGACATCTTATGAGCATTCGATGAGATGTGGTACCTCAAGATGTGTTGCTTGGGATACGGGCACGAGGTGGGAATCTGATGAGATGTAAGATATCATTAGTGTCATATGTGACATAGGAATTTTTTTGAGTACCTGTTGTGCTGAAAGGGTGATGATGTTTCAAAAGGGGAATTTTTACTCTGGGATTGGTCGATTGACCACCAGATGTTTGTTTTGGGTCGAGATGTGACAGGTTAGGTAACTCCTAAGGTAGGAAGCGCTTTGGGGGGAGTTGACCTATGACTAGGGACAAGGGTAGACTGAGTTGATTCTAAATATATGGCTATATTCAGTACCATATATGGATAATTATTTATCGATGGGGTATGAGATATGTTTTTGTGGTTAGATTGTAATGCCCCATGTTTTTTCAACAAGCTGTTTTCATGGTAAATTTGATCTTTTTTGAGTTTGGTGAGTGGGAAAACTCTTTTCTTTATTTTAAAAACGTAGTTTCAGGAGTTTCTTTAAACCAATGGCTTGTTTTTAGATTCATTCCAGCCTCAAAATGTTACATGGGATTTCAAGTGGGTTTTCGGTGTGTCAGAGTCTAAAAATCCAACTTTTTAGGACACACAGATAAAGGAACAAAGTTTGGAAAAACCATGTAGTCTCCTAGGAGAAATTGTGCCAACCTCTTGCAGCTTTGATCATTTTTTGGAAAACCATGTAAGAGGGGTGTATGTATATTCAATCCCTTTATATTTTTTATAATAGGGATTCACACAATCTTTGTATGGTTTGGTAAACCATGTGCCAGATTGTGCGAGGTGGGAGCCCTAGGAAGCGGCTTCTACATGGGTTGTCCATGGTTTAATAAAACATGCACCTAGCGGTGCGAGGGGGATGCCTTTGGATAGTTAATTTGAATGTAAAGTGCACGGTAATTCAAAATGTGTAAGCTAACCATGCATCACATTTAAAAGCGGTAACTTATGATTTTCCCTCCTTTCTTATTTTTTTTATTTTCAACAAATTTATCCTCCTCTTCATTCAGAAAACAAGGGAGATCCTACCATTATTCTCCCCCCAAGTCATTAAGGTAACTTATTAATCCAAACATCAATCTTAAATTTTTTAGTGGATATGAATTCATATCAGTAAGACCTTTAATTAATTAGCTTCTATTTCTCTTTTCTCTCACCATACGGTGTTCTAAATCCATTCAAGTAGTTTTGCCCTATTTTTTGGGCCTTCATTTAAAATGATAATTTCTCTCATTCTAGATTAAGTTAGAGGCCAATATTGTACAAGAGAACATACACCTATATGAGGTAGATGGTTCCTAGATTTCTCCATGTTTTTTGTGGTTGTTTTAGGGGTTCTCTCTTGATGAACCTTGTGGGTCGGCTGAGTGAGACCCAAATTCATTTAATTCATTCCTTATAAATAATTAAATTGATGATGTGGGATGCCTATAATCATGATCCTACTATACTACACATGGTCAAGTCAGGTAAGGGTCCTGGACCAACTTGTGAAGATTAAGCCTAGAGTATAATTTTAATTAAATTGAATTTTTTAAATTATATTGTTTAAATTAAAATGATTGGTTTCATGGTAATATGATGGGAAAGGCTTGAGGATTGAGGTGGTGTTGACAACCTAAACCGAGGCAATGTGATTCGTCGTGATGGGCTTGTCTTGGGTAAAATAGGTGATGTTTATCACTAGTTGAGGAGACTTGGTATTCATATTTAGATGAAAAGGATAAAAATGTTTGGGGAATGGCTCAGATGACTTGAGATGGTGATGACCATCATGGTTGACCAACATGGCTATAGGGTTATGAGGTTCTAGATGATGTGTCTTAGGTAATTTTTACTTGATTTATACTCATTGTATGTTGGTTTACTTACTGTTTGAGTTGTGTTCACATATATATGACTCATGTTGAGGTGGTGTTGAACTCTTGTGTGTGTAGATGCCTCTATTAGTCTTTCATCCAAGGATGGTGCTGATCATTAGTGAGGTTGGAGCTGATTGTCATAGAAATCCATGTGGATGGTGATGGACCATTGATTGACGGTGATGAGTCCTTAAGTTGTGGGATGATGATCATCATATTTATTGAGGCCATAGAGCTAGGTTATTGGATGGATAAAGATTGATGCGCCTTGACAAGTTTAGCTTCGATCCAATAAGGATTATTTATTTTGAGGACTGAAATTGGTGTGACACTAGACATTATGCCTTGAGTCAATGGGAGATTTTGAGTAGGGGTTCGAGGGACCAATTAATTTTTATTTAAGTATTCATTTTTTTATTGTTATGCATGACTGTGGGAATGAGGTTCCAATTCTACTTCCATAGGAGGTGTATGAGTGATGTATAGAATGTTACTCATCAATGGATGTATTGGGTTTTATTCTAAGGATCCTCACCTCAACAATTATACATATGTAAACTTATGTTGTAATCTATATGTATAATTGGGGACATGTGGTTTACCGACAATGGTTAAATTAGGTTATTTCTTTCTTATAGAGGTTTACCATAAGTGAATAAGGTATGTATTTATTATGCATGTACTGCATTTTTATTTATATTTAGGACACTAGATTTATCAAAAATGTAAGATAGGAACACATTGGTGGTTGAATACTAATATTTATTCTCACACCCTACAAGATCCCTTCAAAACGCATGTAGAATTAATTCTTTTTTCCATTAAGTAATGGACTGAGCTAATGAGATAGACCATAGTGTTCATGTCATTATGTTTAGCATTTTATTTATGGAAAGGGACTATAGGGGTTCCTCTACATCATTTGGAGCTTAATATGGTATTTACTTTTTTTAGTGTTCCTTTTATTTATATACTAATATGGTTATCCATGAGGGACTCTTCTATTTATCTATTTACATGATTGTACATGACTTGTTGTATGTTTCTTCAATTGGTATTATGATTTGTTTCATGTCTATTACTTATGTTGGTATCTGTTTATGCTCCCTCTATTTGTTTTTATTTATTCTATTGGGTTACGATCTCCTTATGATAACATATATAAATATACCATTATTATTATCACTATCTGAGGTTATAGAATCCCCCAATCCTCTCTTTTCACCATCACTACTAGTCGAGAGATTTTGGTGTGCATGGAGGTGCGCTTAAGGCCCAGTGGTACTCTGGCTCGAAGCATTATTTTAAAGTGGATCTCGGGTTGGATAGATACAAGGATGGTATCAATAAAACATAACTATATTGGAGTATATGTAAAATAAAGGGTTGTTTTTATTGAAGAATATAAATACCATGAAACTATCTTTAAAAACATTCTTGTGGAAAACATACTTTTTATTTTGGAAGTAAAATTTTAAAACTCAAAGTTCACCAAGCATTTGGAAAATAATTTTTTTTTCAAAATGAAATTTTAAACTTATAAATGATGTTTTAAAACATTTGTGTTTTCATGATGACTGCAAATTCCATTCATGTTGTATATATTAAGAAAATGATTCCATTAAATTTTTTAGTAAAACCATGTTAACATTGTTTTCCAAATAACATAAAAATTCCTTTCAATGTTTTTTAAAAAGTAAAAATTGGTAAAAATTAATTTAATAAATAATTTTTAATAGTTTGAAAACAATTTTGAAAACAATTATATAAAACATGTTTTTTTTGAAGAAAATAGATTTCCGACCAAAGTGAAAAATGATGTATGATTTTTTTTTAAAAATCTCAATTATTTTAAGTACCACATATGGAAAATGGGATTAATACAAGGAAACTCCATGAATAAACATAGGAGAATAAAATGAAAGGGTTTATTATACAATGATAAAATAATTTCCATAAATGTAAATTTAGCCATATACAATCTTTATTAAAATGATATTGTGAAATAAACCCTCACAAAGATCACAATGTTAAAGTGAGAATAAATCAATGAGTAAATTATGTGTATATAATTTAAATCAACATAAAACAAGTATAAATACAAAAATATATAGTCGAAAGTTATTACCCATATAATCATTGAATATAATAGACAATGAAGAATTAATATAACCTAATGAAAAGAAATTGAGTTATGAAATTATATACCACTTCATAATTTACAAGTCAAATACACTTGGATGAAATAATTAAAATGGAAATTTAAAATACCATGAGTTATTAGAGAATCATTATATTACATGTCAAAAGGTTAGTACATTATCTATATAAATTAAATTAGGTTTTATAACAATACAATACGGCTTAGTGAAGGGAAATTGAGATGAAATCCCTTACCTCACAATTACTTTTGGTTAAAAAGGATTTACCACCAGGTATAGTTGTTTTAAAAATGTTATTAACTTAAAAAAACCATATCTATATTTATAATATCATATATTATCCATTTATACCATCTTATTACCCTTTTTTTAATAATCATTCATTATTTTCAATGTTTTGGGTGTTAATTACCATGTTTTCTCATACGTAGTTTATCATGAAAGATATAATTCTTGTGAATATTATATAGTTATATCAAATATTTATTAATAATAATTAAATATTTATCATATTTTTAAAATAATTATTCTTTTAAAACTAATCATGAAATATGGTTATGAAAAATAAAGTATGTTACGATTATAGAGATGGTAAGTCGTACGTACACATGATTGACATTTCCATTTTCCAAAGATCATCTTTGAAATAAGTATGTAATATATTATATTTCCATAATGATTATAATATCATATATGTCATATTATTTCTTTAAATATACTTATATATATCATTCATGTGTTGTGGTTATGAGAATATAGTCACATCCTTTCATGAAGGTGGTAGTCCACACATACACAGACGATGTTATCATCATTCAATGTAAGAAATAAAATGATATATTTTCATTTAAAAAAGATTAATATGTAATAAATATCATTATTATTTTATTTATATCATATAAATTCATTAAAATTATCTTTATTACCTTCCATTTAAAGTGTTAGTGAAAAATTAATCACATCACTTTGTGAGGCAGTAGTTCATCACACACATGAGACATGTTATCGTATCCCATGAGGAATGGATGGTAAAAATGTATATATGATATAATTACTAAATAGGATTAATTATGATATAAATATCATATATATACTTTATATCCACAATCATACCTAATGCATAGAGGTGGTAATGGAAAAATGAATGTCATCGGTTCTCGTGGTAGTTTTCTGTCGTACACATGAATAATGATTTCATTACCAATTTCATATAAGTAGAGATGGTTTTAGGACATCAAATTGACATAAAAAATCTAATTATATTTAACATACTTATTTTATTATATCATAATTTTTTAATAAAAATTGATGTATGTCGAAGAAGAAATAAAATAAAAACACTCATTGAAGAACATTACCTATTCTTCAGGTAACCACCTTAGGATTTCAACAAAATATTTCCTAGGATCTGTTTATGCCCAAAATAATAATTATATTATGGGTTTATGGAAGTTTTGAAGTTATATGAGATTTTATTGTCCAAAAAAATGATTTGAATGTGTGAATAAGAGAGGAGATGGGTGGCCTTTTATAAGTGAGGTGAGTAGCGCAATTATAATTTTTGAAAAAAAGGTGTCCCATAGTTTTCACATGCCAAAAGGGTCAAAACATTGAGTATTATAGAGAATTTGAAAATATAAGATCCAAATATGTCTGAAAATATATTTTAGAAAATGTTTTAGGTTATTTTTACCCTTATTTTTTTATTTTAATCCCCTGATAAATTCAATTTGACATTAACCAGAGTAAAGAGTGTTTACTATTGTTACTATTTATTTTTTTTTAAAAATAAGTTGAAATTATGAAAAAATATAAATTATTATTATTAAATAAATGTAATCTATTTATTAAAATTCAATTTATATAATTGGAATATTTTTATTTAAAATTAATTCCACTAACGTGACAAGAAAGCGGGTTTTCAAAGCGAAAATTTTCAAATGTTTACAAAGTTTTTATATCCAAATTCAATATGTAAATGATTAGAATTAACTAAATTGGATTAACTGATATATAAAATAACTAATTTTACATTAAAAATAATTAAAAATATAATTTAACTTTATAAATAATTTAAAGAAAAATGAATTTTTCAATACTACTTCATGATTTAAATTATTCGTCAAAAAATGAAACATTTCAGAAAAATTTCAAAAATCATCATAAGATAATTTTGATACTATTATTTAGAAAATTATTTTCATTTTATCAAATAATTTTTCTAAAAATTTTAATCATTTATTTTAAATTATGTGTGAAAAATGTGACTAAACTGTCTTTTAGAAAAAATTAAAAAAATTAGAAAACATCTCTTTTTCTTTTAAATGATTATTATTTTGTTTATTATAGATTTATAATCATAATTTTAATTATTTTTTTAGTACTATTAATACCCACCAATTTAACTTCTAGGTTATAATGGTATACTACATTTTCTTTCATTTAGACCTGGGGTTCTGTGTTCTGTAAGTTATCACTAAGATTAAATTTAAAGAAATATATTTCATGGATTGTATAAAATTGTTGTTTCATGTTTCATATGATATAGAATACCATTTCCCTATTTTATAATTTTAGTATGTAATATTTCCCATCAATTATTTCAAATCAATCACTCAATATATGGGGATTCATTGAGTTATACAAACCCTGTTTGGGTGGAAAAAGAACTTGATCAGATTTTTTATATGATTTATAGAATAATGTTCCCCAAAATAACTAACTCTGATAGAGAGAAAGAATTCCATACCGTCTATTTAGATGAATCACATTCCTCATTATCTTGAAAATTTGTTTGGCATGACTGGTATTCAACTCCAATTAACACAACCAACACTCTTCGACCAGGTGGATATAAATCCTCAGGGAAGAAATAAAGCATAAGGTTTGGGAATATTCACCTTCTTCTTCATGAAATTAGTCTCATCAATTGAATATAGTTACACTAATAAATTCACTAATCCCATCAAGGATGATGATTACCTAGATGAAAATTCTCCTTCTTTGTCTCTAATACCTAAGGAGGTCCTTGCCACACTGTCTAGAAAAAAAATGTTCCCACATCCTTGGTGAAGATTAAAGATTCCCCCAAGTTATATCAAGAGTATCAAGATGTCAAAAAATATGCTTCCTCCAATGATAGTAGAGAGGAAGGAGGTTATATATATAATTCCGTTGATAAAAATTCTCATACATCAGTACTCTAAGGAACGGAAATACCTCCCCATTATTCATAGAGGATGAAAATTCCCCTTCATTGTCTCTTAATCCTAAAATCATTTCTCCATCACCAAAATCCATTAAAATTGAATCATTAGAATAAGGAGAGAAAATGTAAATGATTCTCCTCCAGTGTTTTAAGAAAGAATATCCACTACCATTGATGAGATTAGATAAGTAAATATATAAACAGAAGAAGACTCGCATCCAACCATGATCAATTTCATCATGTCACATGACGAAAAAGACACATAAATCTCTTTTCTAAAGAAACATCAAGACATATTCACATGGAATTATATAGAAGTTTCTAAACTTGATCCCAGTGTATCCACCTATGAGGTCCCTAACCAAACCACCTAGACTATGTCGGAATTTCACATGACCTCATGTGTGCCACTTTATATATAATGGGTTACTAACAAGAATTTAGGATCTAAGTCCATAGATGGGGAGACTATTCCATCATTATCATTATATAGGATAAATAATAAATCATTATTAATATAATAAATAACCAGATTGAAATCAACAAGCGCACTAAAAATAAGATAAATAAATAAATAAACAGAATTGTTCTCCAATGATTATCCCAGTCTTCTATATGCTTAATTCTTTTATTCTCATCCATTATCATAAGGCCCTACCCTTCATTAGATCTTTAATTAGGAAATCAACAAGCGCACTAAAATTCCAAAGTAGGGTGTGAGTACAAGAATCAGTAAGACATCACCAATGCATCCTTAATTAAGTGTTATAAAGTATAATATGTGTATTATGTGAATATAATAAATTCATAATAATTGCAACACCATACTATCCAAACCGAGTGGTCAAACACTAACCAAGCTTCCACAAACCCCTGACCGTACCTACTTCGGCACTATGCTGGAATGATGATCCAAAGTCATCAAAAAAATATGGAAAGCAAGATATAAGGTTGTTTCCATGAAACTCAAAATCCACAAGGCATCGAGTATTCCAGCTACTTGGGATCCATAAGGCATATAGTTGACATGATACTCAGAATCCACAAGGCATCTATTCAATGGGATACTCAGAATCCACAAGGCATCAATTATTAGAATTTTTACTCATAATCCTCAAGGAATCATGTTGCGTTCAACCTACGAGGTTATCATGATCCACCCTCATCATCATAACATATCAAGAACACTCCCCCTCTAAGGGATTACCAAACCATGATGTTCACCTATCAAATATACCAAACAAAAATCCTCCAAAGTAAATATGATACACAAAAAGTATGTCATGATAAGAAACATATCATGACATCATGAGATAAATAATAGAACCAAAGTCAAAATGTGAATCAATTTCAAACATTTAATTTAGTTATTCTAAAACATCTAATGGTAAAAATATCAAAATAGCTTTCATGGGATACACACATACCCACATGAGATCAAAAGTCAAAAATGATTATAAATTATGCCAAAACATAAATTATAACAATGAAACATGTGTAAAAAAATCCCTAATAGGTATTGAACTTCCCACCTAAAAGCTGTTGAGGTCAATAGTAAGGATAAACCAGCTTGTGAGGTTCAAAATATAGAGTGTAAACATCAATAGGAAAGAACATGTGCTCCTAGTACTCATTATCATAGTTATTTACAAGACAATGCCCGAGGTTTTTCAAGGGTAACTAGAACAAAAAACTAGATATTTTATTTCAAAATGAAATAAAATAGCACATGTGAGGATGAATTCTCTCCCCATGATAATTCCAAAAATAGAATTTTAGGACAATGCATGTGCTAGCAGCCTTCTCCTCAATATTAATTATGAAACCACATTTGACATTATAAATCCGTCAAATTTAATTCGAGAACACCTGGAATAGTAATTTATAATTATTCTTTGATGATTATACATAATTATCCTTGATAATTTTTAAAATTATCCTTTGATAAGTTTTCCTAAATCATCTTTTGATAATTCAATATAATTATCTTTTTATCATCCTTATAGTTATCTTTTGATAATCTCACATAATTTTCTTTTGATAACTTTTAATAATTATCCTTTGATAATTCAATGTAATTATCATTTTATAATTATTTATATTTAAAGTTTGATTATTTTCATAATTATATTTTCATAGTTTTTTATAAATTGTCCTCTGATAATTTATGGAATTATCCCTTGATATTTTTTTATTATTATATACTAATAATATTACATAATTATCCTTTGATATTTTTGAAAAAGAAATCCTCAATAATTTTTATAAATTATCCTTTGATAATTTTATGGTATTATTCCTTGATAATTTTGGGTCTTGTGGTTTTATATTAAATCCAACCATTTTTTCAATATTTAGGAAGAAGGATTATGGAAGAAAAATAAAAAAAAATAAAAAAATAAAAATAATAAAATAAAATAACTAACCCCTTACCCTCATTAGGAACCACACACAATAAGAGGGAAGGAAGGGTTCAACACACATAGAGAATTGATCTAAATGGATAGAAGGAGCTTCAATTATCATCAACATAGGAGTTTTAGAATCAATATGTCTAAAAAACAACCAATGATAAAAAATGGATGGTTTGGCTTTTTTAGGATCTCCAATCATGGGTGGTATCTCTATAACTGAAAATTAATCCATAAATTTATTCTGTGATTCAATTGAAACTTGAATGTGGAGTCTTTAATATCACTCCATTAAGTCATTGCCAAATTAAATAGTTTATCTCTAAGTTTTTTTATCAATGAAATGTGGGAATGGTGGAAAGAAGTATATGGAGGAAGATGAATAAGAAAAATAAATTAAAAATGATAGGGAAAAAGGGAATAAAAATTACACTTGCATGTTATTTAACCAAACACCAAATGTTCACAATGGTTATGTCATGCCTTGGGTAAAACCCATATTCTAGATTTAATGGAGGCCTCATATTTCCCTTATGATAAAATTTTTGGTAGATATTTTTTTAACTCCAAAAAAACTATGTGCACAAGATATAATACACTTAATATTTTTATTATGTCATTGTAGAGCCTATATTGGCCCTAGAATCCCATGTAGACCCCATTCCTAACTCCAAAAACTCCATATAATATTCTAATGTGTTAACAGGGATTTCACACTTACATTAAGCCACTAAAAAATCATTTATAAGTTTTTTTATTAAATAATCAATTTCCTCACCAAAAAAATATAATTAATTTTTTTAATTATCATTTAAAAATTAAGGAAATTTAAATTCTATACCCTTATCGACTTATCATCCATGAGAAGTTACTCTATCTATTTTTCTTTAAAAACACAGAAAGCTAAGGTTGAATGTTAGAATCCCCCCCTCATGTCTCACCTTGGATCTGCCTATAGTACCACTGTCTCCAAGAATGTTGTACCATCTTCCCTTGAAGGAATTTCTCACTCTGATCTATAATCTACACCAGACACACCTCATAAGATGCATCTTACTCCAACTCCATGTCCTCATAGTTGATGAAATCCATAGGATCGACCATATACCTTTGGATATATGACACATGAAATTCATCATGCATAC
The DNA here is from genome assembly GCA_963277665.1 of Viscum album. Lineage (NCBI taxonomy): Eukaryota > Viridiplantae > Streptophyta > Magnoliopsida > Santalales > Viscaceae > Viscum > Viscum album. The sequence goes on along the minus strand of OY728143.1, from coordinate 1,265,461,317 downwards.
CTAGAGATAGATATAAGGAAGATCCAAATTAGATTCCATTATACCAACCAATTGGGTGATCATTAAGATTCCCACAAACTATGGTGCTAGATTTCCTTGCTTCCTAAAATGTCAGTGGCCTAACCACTATGTCACATTCAAGAAATCTTATTACTTTAAGTGAACTATAAATGTCTCATCCAATGGTTGATATATGAACTATGCCTAATCTAAGTAGTAAAAAAATTCTTTGGATTTAGAAAAACTCTCTTATAGGTTTCCTAAACCAAACTATGCCCCACAAATACTACCACACCTACCACATGCCAACAAAGAGGTGATCAAAATTGTCTCCCATAATGATCCACATAGGGTTACACTAAAATCCAAGATTGGTAACCATTGTAATACATAAACTCAACCGAAGATATATTATCATATTATGCTCTACTAAAGTCTATAATACAATCTCTAGGAATATACTCTAGTATGTGTAAAGTCCTCTCATACTATGTTTCTATCTAAGGATGGTGCATTCTACTCAAACTTAGCCGAGTCCCTAGATATTTTTTGAATCCATTTGAAAAGAAAAATGTGAAACATGAATCTCTACGTCGAGGATACATCTTATATAATGTGATAGAAACACACTGTAAAAATAAATTTGTTAGGATAAGTTGTATTTAGTATATGTGGTCACACAAGGTTCTCCTAGGGGTCTACCATTTACCCATGATATAACCCTCCTAGAACTATCCTTGGCCTCTATCCCTATATGTTAGTAACAGTAATCACATATATAATAACACCACAACATGCTCAGTTCAACTAATTAATTCCAATAAATATATATCATAACAGTATGGAAACAATGATATATCACACATTGATAAAATATCAAGAATAGATAGTAACAATCAAGGCATTTTAATTAAAGAACTATTATTTATCATAAAAATAGGTATATATATGGAATGTGAGCCTACATGCCTAGTCATGAAGCAAGAACACACTATAAATATCATAAATCACATATCAACATCATGTGCATCACCCAAGGAAAGTTTAATCAATGCTAACAATAAAACATAGTTTCCCCTACTTAATGGAAACTTAGAAGTCTACTATACAGTGTTAGCCAGGCATAATCATAGTTCACATGCCATAGTCCTAGCCATATTAACTCGTGTCTACTATATCTTAAATCAAGGAAAAGAGAACAAACAATTCATTAAATCCTAGTCCTATAATTCTATTTTGTAACATCTAAACCCAAAACACCATGACAAGGTTGGAAAATCACATGACCTTATACACGCCTCCCCATACCCAAGAGGATTTTGACTAGATGTGAGGGTCTAAGTCTATCAGTGATGAGACTAACCCTCAATATCATGTCATACGATAAAAAATAAATCATAAATAATATAATAAATAAATAGAGTGAAAATACAGAAACTTGAGAATGACATGCATATCATACAATAATAATCATCACCCAAAGTGTAAAGCCTCACCAGGGTATAAAGAAGAGGATAAATAAATAAATAAATAAATAGAAGGGTACTTTGGAGTCTATCCTGGTTTACTACAAGATTTGTGTTTCTCTTCTCATCTGTCTACCATAGGTCCCTTTCCCTTCGCCAGACCTCTAGTCATGAAATCTATATGCACACAAAAAATACTATGTACGGTGTGAGTACGAGACTTGGTAGGACACCCCCAATGTGTCCTTAACCAAGTGTGTTCAAGTATAATAGGTGTATTTCATGAATATAATAACTAATATAAAAAGGGCTATTTGTGATGGGCCATTTTCAATGGGTTCTCATCAGAAATGATCTTTTGAAATGGGGTACCATTTAAAATTTCCCATTGTAGAAAAGTGCATCACAAATATTACCTTTTGTGACGGTCCATCACAAAAGGTATTATTTGTGATGGGTAGTGGTACTATAATAACCCTACACTTTATTTCACACTAAAAATAATTTATTACATAAAATATTCACTTTATACAACATATATGATCAAGAGGTCTAGTGTCTTTGGGTCTTATGAACATTACATAATAACTTAGAACATTAAATACACATCTTTATTGAAAACTTCTTTTACATGACGACATACATTCCTTCATACTTAGTAATCCAAGGGATAACCCGAGGAAATTCATAAAAAAAGGGTGAGATATAAATCCAAGTATGGGAGTAAACAAGGAATAACATGAAGAATATAGTACATGTTAGGCAATAGGTATATCAATGGAACATAAGAGAAACATGGACATAAAGGCATGATATATCATGATTATCATAACATGGAAATGTGGCATCATCATTTAACATGTTTTTAGCATGATCCAAGACTCAATACATATGAAGTAGGCGTAAACCCTCATTTCACTTGATGTATCATGATACTAATCTTTACCCAATGCATTGAAGCGCTATCAGGGCACACCCTTCTTAATAATTTCATTTCATGCATAAGTGTGCCACATGGATCATACAACATGGAATCATTCAAAATCATCATTTATTCCATGATAAAGGAATTTGGAATACATACATGAAAATATATATTCAATAAGTAAATGTTCAAAAAGGTGAATACCCTGGATAGAGGAATGTGCATGGTATTCACTACACAATGACTTTGGCTTGGAAAATCGTGGTGCAATTTCGGCAGCATAAATACATGACATAATAATTCATAAAAATGGTTGATGACAGATAAATGGGTATCTCATAATATTTACATGAAATGGAAAGTAATGGGGTCATATAGATACATGTACCAACATATGTAATGGAATTTAGATGCATAATATAAAATAATTTCTTGAATGTAAATGAGAAGAGAGAAATTCCTTACAAAATTTCGGCATGGTAACAGGTGTACATGGGAAGAATTAGTGTGATAGAAAGAGGTATATCGTCATTCAAACAAAAGGGGGTATCATTGGGTAGGTATGAAATCATACCCTAACATTTTTAATTGAAGAAAATGGTATAATAATATAATGAAATTTCGAAAAAAATGAGAAAGGAAGAAATCCCTTACTTGGAAGTGTGGCCAAAATTGCTTGGGAGAGGCTTCTTGGGAGCATGGGGAACCTTGAGAGCATTTTATAGATATGAGGTCAGGGGCTGGTCATTCCCCAAATGATTTTAATGAAGAGTAAGGGGATATTGAGTAGGTTTATAAAGGAAAGGAGTGAGAATTCTTTATTATTTAGGTTTTCAACACTACAAATTAAACTAATCAAAACCAAAAACCATCCCATGATTTTTTGCCTTGTATTCTCCAAAGGGTAGTGGAAAACATTATTTTATTAAGAAAATGGCCAAATTATTAAAATATTAGGCTTGATTATGTAGAGGTGAGTCACACTCTCAGGGAAATCATTTTAAAATCTTAAAATGTTTTATAAGTCTTGGAGGGTCAACTAAGGCTTTGTAAAACAAATCTAAAAAAATAAAATCACGTTATTTTAAATGTAAAACATATATTGGAAGATATTTAATATTAAATTATTTTATTACATCACTATTGGGTCATTAAGATGTCATAAAACATATTATATATTTAAATGGTATTTAATTTTTACCCAAAAATTCGGCTGTCTCAGAAAATAATGAAAAATTAATCATTAGATAATTTTGATGTCATGAATCAAAAAATAATATTCATTTTATCTAAATTATTTTTGGGATGTGTGAATTTTCAATTTTAAAAATAAAAATCGACATTTATAAAAAAATCACGGGTTTTGAAAAAAACAACATTCAGACCTTAAAAAAAATTACAATTGTATTCATAAAACTTATTCAACCATTTATATTTAATAAAAAGTAATATAGTAATTAAAATAATATTTAATTCAAAAATCCATTAATTCATGAATATAGATTTCTTAATTAAATATTAACTAAAAATACTATTTGTGCTTTAACACCTATTTACAAAGTAATAATAAAATAAATGTATATTCTTTATACAAAAATAAATCACACAATCATGGTGCTCGGGTCTTCTTAATTAACCCATTATAACACCTATGTAAGTCCTAAGGGTAAGGTGGGTGATACTGAAAGGCTCTTTCAGAGGCTCAGATAACATCACTCGGGTGGTAATCTCTATTAACTTCCACTTCTCTTGTCGGCGGTTCCATTCAAGCTTAACGTGTTGAAACTCAGCTTGTGATTTGTCAAGAGTGAAGCCTAGGGATGCTAACTCTTTTCTGAGATCTGAAAATTGGGTTTCGTATAGAGAAATTATACTGTATTAGGAAATCTATTTATTTTTATGAGTAAATTGGATATGTTAAAGCCCTATATTTATACTAATCATGTGGTCACTATTCAACAGCTATATTAGCAACGATAACAATTCATAACAGTATTTTAAAATCCAAAAACATAAAACCAAGGAAGTATATATGTTATATAACAATTTTACATAATAATACATTTAATTATATCAAGATTAATTTTCACTATTAAAATTTTGGGTCATTAAAATCTCCCCCCTTTAAGAAATTTCACCCTTGGAATTTCTTTTTTTCCACACTAAAACAGACGAGGGTAACACTGCTTCCTCACTTACTCCAATTCCCACGTCGCTTCTTCAAACTTTTGGTTTCTCCATAACACCTTGATGAGGGGAATTGTCTTATTTTTTAGAAATTTTCCCTATGATCTAAGATCATCACTGACTTCTCTTTATAGGTGAGGTCATTTTCTAATGGTTCCACCTTTGGATTGAGTACATGTGATGGGTCCGGTATGTACTTCCTCAAGAGTGAAACATGGAATACATCAAGTACTGGAGATAGGTCCGGTGGGTGTGTTAGTCAATAGACCACTAATATAATGCGATTAAGGATCTAAAAAGGGCCTATGTACCTTGGAATACGATTTACCTTCTTCCAAAATCTTATAATCCTCTTCCAAGGTGATATGTGGAGGAATACCATATCTCTAACATCAAAGTCTAGGTCTCATCGACAATTATCTGGATAGCTCCTTTGTCAACTCTAAGTAGCTTTAATGTGTTGATGTATGGTATTAACCTTCTCTGCCATTTCTTCAAACATTTCTGGACCTATGATTTTTCACTCCCCAACTTCATCCCAACATATCGGTGTTCTACACCTCTTCCCATAAAGGGCTTCATAAGGATCCATTTGGATGCTTGAATGGAAACTATTACTGTATGAGAAATCAACCAAAGGAATATGTTGATCATGTCCCCATTTGAAGTCCATTGATTATGATCTCAACATGTCCTCAAGTGTTTGGATAGTCCACTAAGATTTTACATTAGTTTGAAGATGTTAACTTTTATTAAAGTTCTACTCAGTATTAAAAGCATGTTGAAGACTCATCCCAAACATAGAGGTGAATCATAGATCTCAATTGGATAAAATAGATCGTGGTACTCCATGAAGGATTACCACTTCTCTGATATATATCTGAACCAATTGATCCAATGTGAAATCCTATCAACTTGAAATAAATTTGTGAAGTCTTTGAAATACGGTCCACAACAACCCAACTAGTATTATTTCCTTTGGATGTCTTTGGAAGTCTAGTGAAAAAGTCCTTGGTGATGTTCTCCCATTTCCATGCTATTATGGGTAATGATTGCATAATCTCCTTAGAATTATGCCTCTCATCTTTCACTTCTTGACATAACAAACACTTTAATTTATAATTAGTGATCTCCTTTTTCATGTTAACCAACAAATAATGCTCTTGGAGATCTCGATACATCTTTGTGTTTCCTAGGTGAATGGAGAAATTCAAACTATGTGCATCATTCAAAAGTTCTATCTTCAACTCTAGACATGATGGAACACGTATCATTTTCCCAAATCTCACAATTCCTTCTTCATTAACATTGAACTATGAGGATTTCCATTTTCTGATAGTTTCCACTATCTTATGAATTCTCACATTATTCATTTGAGAATCCATTAACAATTCCAAAAGATACTTTTGAGAAATCATTTATGAAAGGATTTATGATGTTCTCTTATTTATGATTCCCATTTCCTTATTAATTAAATATAAGAATATTGTATCCTTTTAAAGGATAGAATCATTGGGTTATTTCTACTTAGAGCATCTTCCACATTGTTCGTTTTCCTAGGATTGTAATGGATTGCGCAATAATATTCTTTGATCACCTCTATCCATCTTCATTGGTGCATGTTCAACTCTTTCTGTGTGAATATATACTTGAGGATTTTGTGATCCATATATATTTCAAACATATCCCCAAAGAGGTAATGTTGCAAAATTTTTAAAGTGAAGATTACTTTATCCAACTTTGTATCATGTGTTGGATAGTTTTGCTCATGAACATTCAATTGCATTGAATCATAGCCAATGACTTTTTCATTTTTCATCCACACAAAATCCAGTCCCTTCTTTGAAGAATTACTAAATACAAGAACAAGTTCTCCACTTGTGGGTAGTGTGATCATGGGTGTAGTGATAAGCATTTTTTTCAATCCCTTGAAGCTATCTTTGCATTCATCACTCCGAGAAAACTTTACTCCCTTTTGAGTTTTCTTGGTAAGAGGGTTGTACAATCATGAGAAATTTCTCACAAATCAGCAATAATATCTAGCTAACCCCAGGAAGCTATGGATATCTGTCACCGATTTTTCCCCGACCATCCCTCAATTATGGCTATCTTGGAGGGATCATTAGATATCCCATTGCTTGTGATTATATAACCCAAGAATGAGACTTCCTTCAACCATAAATCACACTTTTTGTACTTTTCATAGAGATTCTATTTTTGCATGGTCTCTAGTACAATGGTTATATGCCCGTCATGCTCCTCCTTGGTTTTGTATTATGTTAGAATATCATGAATAAAGACTACCAATTTTTTTTGAGATAATATCTAAAGACTCTATTCATCAAGTCTATGAAGATTTTTGAATAATTAGTGAGTCTAAAATGAATTACTATGAATTCATAGTGCTTGTATCTTGTTCAAAAAGTAGTCTTGGGGATATCCTCCTTATTCACCCTTGATAATATCCCAACCACAAATCCACTATGGAGAAGTATTGTGCTCCACGTAGATGATTGAACAAGTCATAAATTCATGGCAGAGGATACTTCTTCATTATCATTATTTTTTTGACCTCACGATAATCAATGCAAAGGCACATTCACCGAACCATATTATTGAAAAAAATGACTCGTTCACCCCATGGTGAAGCACTTGGGCATATAAACTCTTTATCCAGATTCTCTTGTAGTTATTTGTTCAGCTCCTCAAGCTCCACAACAACCATTATATATAGAGCCTTGGATATTGGAAACTCCCTATGTATATTATTAAAATAGAATTCAACATCTCTTCTATGAGGAATACAAGGAAATTCTTCGAGAAACATTTCAAAAAATTCCCTCATAACAGGAATGTCTTTAAAGATGGTTACTTCCTTAGACTTAATCATCTAAGCAGGATACACATGCTCATAGAGAAGTAATATCCATGCTTGAGGGTGATGGTGCTAAAGAAGATTCATCCTCCTCCTTGGACTTGTACAGAGTTGGGGGTCGATTCCTCATACGAAGAGTGATTTCCCTCTCATAGAAATTTTTGTTGTCTCTATATAAGGAAAGCCAATCCATGCTAATAATTGCATAAAATTCCACCAGAATAAGTATTAAAAGGTTCACCAAGAAGTTTAATCCACAAATTATGATAGGGGAGGATTTATATTCATTGGATGCAATAATTTCTCTATTTTCTTTTCTCACTGACATTTTTACTTCCATGATTCGTGGTGGTGTTGGTATTTTTCTACTAATATTTCGACATATACAAGAATGTGTAGAACCAGAATCCAAAAGTACATCCTATATTATTGAATGAATAACTAGCATACCTATAACCACTTCATTGTCAGGGTTTTCTTTGGTGGTAATAATGGAAAAATATCTCTCTTGTTTCCTTGGAGGTTGTTGGTTGCCTCAAAAAACCCTTGGAATAAGGAAATGGTTTGAAAAGTGATCTGGTTATTTACAATTGAAGCAATGAACAACCTATTGAGAGTCAATTAGAGCATTCCTCTCCTTTATCATAGTAGTGGGTTTTTATTGTCGGCAGTTAACGACTAGGTGCCCTTATTTTATACACCTAAAGCATTTTCTCATCCCCTTCATGAAGTTTCTAGGGTGATTCTTTCTGCTCCTTTGGCATGTGTGGTGCTGGAATTTATTAGAACCATTAGAATTATCCATCAAACCTACAGAATTAAATTCCACCTTATGATTCTTATCCCCAGGATACCCCTGAGATTCTCTTATCTCCATTTTGACATTGAGGGCACATTGGAGAATTTTATCATAGCTCTCAAAGTCACAGATTTCTAGGTATTCTCGTAGGCTAGGTTTTATCCCACAAAATAATCATTCAACCTTGTATTAAGGGGTAACGACAAAGCCAAAGGCATATCATTCCATCCTTATGAATCTTTCCTCGTATGCTCTGATGGATTCATCATCTTTTTTCTTGAGGGGAAAGAATCCCCTTTCTATCTTAATTTAGAGAGTATGGGGAAAATATTTATCAAAAAATATTTTACGGAAATCCTTCCATTATAAAGCCTAGATCTCATCCTCAAGCTTCATATTTTTTATCAATATCCACCATTGATTATCTTCACCCTTCATATGATAAATAGCTAGAAGTACCTTCTCTTGTTCATAACATTTAAGGATGGATAAGATCTTCTCAAGGAATTTTATCTATTATTTGGTGATGGAGGGACCAGATGATCCATTAAAAGTTAGAGGCCTTTGTCTCATGAGGTTATCGATTGTGACTTATTCTTTCTTAAGGGGGTCGAACATTCCTCTTGACCCATGTTTCTATTCAAAACATGAGTTAACTGAGATAGTATTGTGAAAAAGTTTTTGATTCCTGCTCCCATCAGATTGGGTATCTCATTAGAACAGTCATCACATTAACCATCACATCGGTTGTTATCCTGAGTCCTCCTATTACTGACCATTAGCTGGAATAAATGGAATGTTATGGGTAACACATAAATGTGAATCTGATGACAAAAAGGGATAATTTATAAATTACATTTTTTTCTTTAACATATCTATGTTATCTATGACCTACTTCCCAAAATATATTCTTACGGACATTTTTTTAATTCCATAAATGATGGATCATACTAAGATTATGAATTTTCCAAAGTATATCCCCTAGGAGTTTCATAATCAAGAGTGTAGTGAGGCCCGTTTTTGTGCACCGGTTCCCATTCAAGTCTAGCTCATAGCGGTATTTTCAGGGTTTACTCCTAGATACATATATGCCAGATCCACCTCTACCTATTCTTATCCAGAAAGGGATGTATTTTCATAATAAACCACTTACTCAATACTCACCAAAATTTAGGGTTGTTTTTATTATACATAGTCTTATCCCTAAGGCTTGCACTGGGGTTTTCTAATCCTAATAAAAAAAACAAATCCCATCCTCTGATACCAACTATAAAAACCCTTCTCTTTATTTCACACTTAAAAATAATTCATTACATAAAATATTCACTTGATACAAAATATAAGATAGATAGGTCTAGTGTCTTTGGGGATTAGGAACATTACATAACAGCTTAAAACATAAAATACACATCTTTATTGAAAACTTCTTTTACATGACCACACACATTCCTTCATACTTAGAATTGCATGGGAAAACCTAAGGAAATGAATAAGAAATGGGTGAGATATAAATCCCAGTAATAGAGTAAAAAAGAAATGACATAAATAATACATTACATGTTAGGAAATAGTATTATCAATGGAGCATAAGAGAAATATGAACATCCATCCATCCAATGCCCGAAGGCCCTCATTTCTTTATTTATTTCTGATAATAAACCTTTCAAGAGGTGAGGTGGAACCCTTAAAAGGCCCATATGCATAAGTATTACATGGCCCGTAGGCCTTAGAAGAATTCAATGATCGCAGGCTTCAAACATTACATACAACCCATACTAACTACTTGGAACTTCTCCTCCCCAGTATCTTCGTTGTGAAATCAGCTCTCCACCTTTGCAAGGCTGTTCGGCTAGGATTTCCCATGTATGCACAGGATCTTCCCGATGGTAGGTGTCATACCCTCTCATTATTGCAATCCATTTAGCTTCTACACTGGTGAAAGCTCCTTGCTTATCTTTCTTCTAAAGCTTGTTCCTTGTAGGTTATCTAGTTTGTATCTTTACTTAAGGTGGAATGAAGGCCTTGAGTGGACCAAAGGCCTTACTGACCTGAAGTTCTGGGTTACTCGAATGCCTTAAAGGACTCGGGGACTAAATCGGTGGCTCGAAATCCCAAATGGTGGAATATTCTCGGCTGCTACAGTTCCAAGTATGTCATAAACATTTAACATGATATTAGCACGAAACAAGGATAATTGCACATGGATCATGGGTAAACCATAATTTAACTTGAATTATAATGATTGAACCCTCATATAACTTGACTTATCATGATACTAATCTTTACCCAATGCATTGGAGCGCAATCAGAGCTCACCCTTCTAAATAATTTCATTTCATATATAAGTGGGACACATGGATTATACAACATGGAATCATTCAACCAAATCATTTATTACATTATAAAGGAATTTGGAATATATACATGAAAATATATAATTAATAAGTAAATATGCATAAAGATGAATACCCTTGATAGATGAATGGGCATAGAATTCACTACACTGTGTCTTTGGCTTGGAAAATCGCAGTGCAATTTCGGAAGCATAACAGCGTGACATAATAAATCATAAAAATGGTTGATGAGAGAGAAATGGGTATATCATCATATGTGAAAGAAATGGACAGTAATTCATATAGATAAATTTTCCAACATATGTATTGGAATTTTGATTCATAATATAAAAGAATTTCTTGAATGTAAATGAGAAGAGAGAAATTATTTACGGAATTTTGGCATGGTAACAGGTGTACGTGGGATGCATTAATGGTAGAGAGAGAGATATATCATCATTAAAACAAAAGGAGGGAAATATGGAGGACATAAAAAATCATTCCCCAACATTTTTAATTGAAAACAAAAGGGTATAACAACATAATGAAATTTGGAAAAAAAATGAGAAATGAAGAAATCTCTAACTTAGATATGTGATCCCAAAGGCTTGAGAGAGGATTATTTGGAGCTTGGGAGGCCTTGTGAGGATTCTAGAGAGAGGAGTGTAGAGTTTGGTAGAGCTCCAAATGGTTTGAATGAAGAGTAATAGGATATGGAGTGGGTTTATATACGAAAGGAGAGGGAATTCATTATTATTTAGGTTTTGGACCCTACACATTAAACTAATCAAAACCACAAACCGTCCCATGGTTTTTACCCACGGTTCTTGCCAAAGGGTAGGGGAAAACATTATTTTTTAAGGCAAATGGTCTATCTTTTTTAAATATTAGGCTTCATTATATGTAGGTGTGTCACACTCTCAAGGAAATCATTTTAAAATGTTAAAATGTTTTATAAGTCTTGGAGGGTCCACTAAGGCTTTGTAAAATAAATAAAACAAACCTAAAATCACTTTATTTTATAGGTAAAACATATATTAGAAGAACATACCTTTTATATTATTTTATTACATCACTATTGGGTCATTATGATGCCATAAAACACATTATATATTTAAATGGTATTGACTTTTTTCCCAAAAATTTTACTGTCTCAGAAAATTCTGAAAAACTAACCGTTAGATAATTTTGATGTCCTGAATCCAAAAATAATATTCATTTTATCTAAATTTTTTGGGATATGTGAATTTTCTATTTAAAAAGACCAGACATTTATAAAAAAATCGTGAGTTTTAAAAAAATCCTTCAAACCTTAATAAAAATTACAATGGTATTCATAAAAATTATACAATAACTTATATTTAATAAAAATTAATTAAGTAATTAATTTATTATTTAATAAAAAAATCCATTAATTCATGAAAATAGATTTCTTAATGGAATATTAACTAAAAATACTATTTGTGATTTAAAACCCATTTACAAAGTAACAATAAAATAAAAGTATATTCTTTATACAAAAATAAATCACACAGTCATGGTGTTGGGGTCTTGTTACATAACCCCTTATAATACTTGCATAAGAGATAAAGGTAAGTTGTGTGATGGTGACAGACTCTTGGGGAGGCTCAGATAAAATCGCTCGGGTGGTAATCTCTATTAACTTCCACTTCTATCAAACATAGTTCCATTCAAGCTTAACATGTTGAAGATCAGATTGGGCTTGGTCAAGAGCGAATCCAAGTAATGCTACATCCCTTCTGAGCTCCGAAAAATGGGATTTGTATGGAGAAATTCGACTAGATGAGGCCATCGCTTCCTTTGTCTGCGTAAATTGGATTTATTAAAACCCTATATTTATACTAATTATGTGGTCATTGCTCAACGACTATATTACCAATGGTAACAATTCTTAATATTATTTGAAAATCCTAAAACATAAAACCAAGGAAGTTCATATGTTATGTAACCATTTTACATAATAAGATATTTAATTAGATCAATAGGAATTTTCATTAATAAAAGTATGGGTTGTTACAGGTACCGTCATAAATAGGTTGGGTGAGTTTTTTAAAAAACCTATTACGATGGGCTGGCCACCAATCGTAAATAGTTTTCCCAATTTTTAAAAAACCTTTTGGCGATGGGCTGCAGAAATTAATATTTGTGATGGGACCCTCACCAATAGTGGGAAAAAATAAAAAAAATTAAATAAAAACCTTGTTGCGACAGACCATCACAATTAGTATTTATGACAGGCTCGTCGCAAATAGTTAGACAAAATAAAAAAATATTATAATAATATAATATTCATAAAAATTAAATAAATAAACTAATATTAGTATAATAAAATTATTTAAATAATAATAATAATAATATAATATAAATATAAATGAAGTAATAATATTAATATTAGTAAAATAATATTAATTATAAAATAATTAAATAATAATAATAATATTTTTATTAATTAAATAATAATATTAATATTATTAATAAAATAAAAACCCCAGCATTCACAAAATGATAGAAATATATTAATGAATAAAATAATAAATATAAGAAAGAATTAAATAATTAATAAAAACTTTAATATTTGCATCAATATAAAAAAAGCACTATTTAAAACTTTAAATAGTTAATATTACAAAAAAAATACATTCAAATGTTTCATTATAAAATAAAAAAACATCACTAAGGGAGAGGGTCCTCTGGAGAACCTGGATAAGATAGTGTAGGGAACTCCACCCGAAAATACGATTCAGATGTCACATGTACTCCATCTACTCCTCCTCCTACTGATGTCGCCATCAACACATCTCATCCCGCATCTCCTTCTACTGATATTATTGGAACTCTTCCTTCTTCTGCTGCTACTACCACTGATGCATCTCCTCCTGCTCCCTATGCATAGCTTCTAGAAGCTCACTATGATCTCACAGATGCTCTTGATACAATGCATGATATGATGATGACTCTCTATGAGCTCCACTCGATATGAACACCGACATAGCATAGGTGTCATAAAACCCCTTGGGGTCAATCGAGAGCCGATATCAACAACTCAGCCTTTCTAGATGGCATACCGAGTCACCTGTATTCATAGTGCTACATCAAATCGGTGGGTGTTGGTCTAACTATCGGTCTCGGCCTGAATATCACTATGTGTATGGGACGTCGCGACCTCATAAGACTCCTTCAATTTCAATTTAAAATTAAAATAGATAAAATATTATTTACAGTTAAATTTAAATAACAAAAAAAATTATACTTACCACAAGCTGACACTGGCATGGACCTTTAATCTCTCCAATGGATAGATCACTATACATTCTCTTATAAACTTTGTACTCCATAATATCGTGTTGTGCGACTGCCTATATGAATATAAAATAAACCATATACATTTAAAGTTATATAAAATATTTTAAAAAAATGTACTTACTATATGCTCCCTATATGTACTGAATGTACGACTGCCAGCTCAATGTGTCACCTCCTGTATCCCCTGATTTTGTTGACCTACTAATGATCTACTCTGAAATCACCCACTCAACCATTGTGTAAATAATCCATTCCAAACCTAAGATAAAATATAATTAGGTCAGTGAACACGACATGTCTCATCAAACTCATTCACTCATTCTTTCTCTATTGCTTTCCTTTTCAAATTATGAAAAAACTGAGAGAAATGTGGATGCATAGCTCCATTACATGCCTTATATATATCCTCACACATTATCTCATCAATGAGATACCATAAACCCAAAAAATAATTTATAATATCAAGTTATCAATTAAATTAATTTTCAAATAAATATTATTTATTTACGTACCCACCAATTCCCAAACACGCGATGCTAAACATCATTGGAAATCTAATCCCATAAAACCTATTCTTCAAAAAAAAATTTGCACAATATAACACCCCTATCTAACAGCTATATAAATAAATCAATGAAAAAAAAGAACAATTAATGAAACGATTATATTATAAATAAAATAATGAAAACTAAATAAAATAATGAAAACTAAATAAAATATGTATGTAAACATACCTCTGTGTGCGTGGATCGAACCTTGTACGTGGATGTCACTCGAGGATAGGGTTGGTAATCATCAGGTAGACAAGACCACACCCCCTCATAGTTCCCCCTGAACCACCACCAGTTTGAGGGTCAGATGATATGGAATCCTACTCATCCAAAGTTAAATTATACTCCTTCAAAAGAGGATACATATCCTCATCCATATGAAACATGAAATTATTGTTGTTAGAAAATAGTTAAAAACAACTATTATATATAGATATTTATTATATATGATTATTACCAGTATTTAACTATGTCAATGTCCTTATTCATCCTCATCTTCATAACTGTTGTTGTAAATGTCTTCATTATCCTCCTCAGCATCATCAATTCCCATATTAGTTTCAGGTTCATCATCTCTTGTCATTTCAAATTCAGTTGTAACATCATTAACATAATCTTCATCACCGACCCTTAATTGTGGGGCGTCATCAATGATATTTGTGTCTCTTTGTGAAAAATATTGATTCAGAGCTGTCTCTTGAAAAATTTCAATTCATTGCACTTCAATGGAACCACATTCACTTTCAGTCAATTGATTCTCTTGAGATTTCATTTTTATTATGCTCCACCAATCACCCAACTCCCTTGAAGTAGCATAGTAATTTTCATAATAAGTTTGATGTACCTGATGAGAAAATAAAAATGGTTCATTTACTGCAAGATTACTTTTATATTTAATATCAACGATTCCATGGATCAGATGAACCTGAAAGCCTCTATTAGTATCCAACCACGGACATTTAAACATTGTTATGTAATGGTGTCCCAGATAGCACAGTTCCCTGATTTCTTCCAGCATGCCTTAAAATTCAACTTTAGTTTTTCTACAATGAGATCCTCTCAAGAAAAAACCACTATTCATTGTTTTTTTTGATTTCCTATATGCACGTGTATGAAATAAAAAACCATTCACCACATATAAATTATTACATTTAACCATTTTGGATGGGGGGTTACTCAATACACAAAATTGATTGAAAATTTTATTAGTATGTTGAGATACATGAAAATCAGTAAAACAATTATCACTATAACAAGTATTAAATTTATTTTTTATTTGAAATAAAAAATAATTTATGTTACCAGTTTTTGAAACAAGTAGGAAAAAGAATTTGATGACATTCATCAAGAGCAGCTGTTGTAATTTGTGGAAACTATTTCTTGATATGATTATCATATAACCTACAAATAAAATAATATGAATTGGCTATTAAAAATATTATAGAATGAGTGATATGATCACTCAAAGTATGAATGGTTTCATTTCTTCATAGTTTAACAGAATATATGTTTGATCTTTGTGATGTTCGTCATCTGAAATCCATTGTTCATGAACTCTACCAAATCCATGCTTGGGCTGATTGAAAACTGATAATTGATTTCCCATTTCATTATAAACATTTCCCTCCTTATGACCCATGCAGTTATGTTTTGGGGGATATTCATATTAAATGTAATTAGTGTGGAAAAAAGAAATTTTCTCTTAAAAATAAACTCTTGCAATTGAGCCATCAACTAATGCTTTGTTATGTATTTTTTTTACAATTTCTTCATGTATCTATCGAATGTGTATATCCATCAGAACTATACTGAACCTACACATTTTGTTTCATGTGGAAAATTTAATATCAAATTTTCAACTGAGTCACACAATGTTGGTGGGAAGATTTTTTTCCAGTTTACATAAAATTAAAATGACATCTTCTTATAGTTTTCTCACTACATCATAGTCTATTTTCAACACCGAAATGTCTCAGAAAAATATGAAATGTCTTTTAGCACATCCCAAATCATAGGATTTAACAAACCTATTAATCCAATCGGTATAAGTATTTCCATTAAAACATGACTGTCATTACTTTTTAATCTGGTAATATGATTATTTCTGACACATATTTCCAAATTATATGTAAAATCATATAGAAGTCTCAAATCTTCAATCCACTGAAAAAAATAATAAGATAATCTCTTTGGATAGTGTATAATCTAATTTTGGTTCCATTAAATTCTATGATCTGACATTTTCAAACTGTTCGAGTTCAGGACACTTGAAAATTTGGGAAAGATCTAATTGTACCTTTATATTATATTTTGTCTTAACAGGTGTATCCAAAACCGTATGAAATAAATTATCAAAATAGTTCTTCTTAATATGAATCACATCCAACTTGTTACAGACCAAAAAATCATACCAATATGGAAAATCACAAAAAATTCATTGTTTTATCCAACTGTGCTCTTTTCTAAACCCATAAATTTTCTGTTGGTTTATTATTGGTTCAAAATTTATTTTAACTGTATACATAATATAATTTTTTTGGAGGCCCATCTTTTTCAACTGTTCTTTTTCTAAAATAATATTTTTTTCCCTTTGAAAAGGTTGATCGTTTGGATGAAATTTATGATGACAGTCGAAAAAACAATGTTTTTGTCATTGATGATCATAAATGCTTTGTTGTCTCTCATATAATATAGACATGATTTTGGACCATGTGTACTCCAGTGAGATAACATGTCTTATGTTGGAAAGTCACTAATTTTCCACATCAATGTAACTTTCAGTAGGTAGTTTTGTTTCACTGCAACAACATATATACTGACACCATTATTTCACAGTGAATTTACCTCATCAATAAATGGTTTCAAATAAACATCAATATTATTTTTTGGATGACCTGGAATTAATAAGGTCAAAAATATATATGGATCCTTCATTAACATCCATGGAGGTAAATTTTATGGAGTTATAAAGAGATTCCAACATGAATACTGACTACCATAATAACCAAATGGACAGAAACCTTTATTGGAAAGACACAATCACACATTTCAGGCTTCTAAAGAAAAGGATGGATGGACTTTGTCAAAAATGTTTCCATGAATAACCATTAGAGGGATGATTTAAGCTTTTACTGGTTAAAATATTTCTTTAGTGCCATGACATCAATGTTGATGTGTTTTGAGACATAAATAAACACTACAATCAGGGTGTGAGAAATAAATATCTCAATCATTTTACAAGAAATAATCCAGACTTCCTTGGTTGAGATTCTTTATACCTTGATTTTCCACATGTAGGACAACTATTGAATAACTCGTTTTTAGTGTAATATAAGATGCAGTTATTTGAACATGCATGAATCATCTGATAACCTAGACATAGATTACGAACCAACCTCATGCTCTCATAAAAATTTGTAGGCAACAGATTTTCTTCTAGTAGCTATGTTTTCAACAAATTGAATATCCGATCAAAAAAACTATTTGACATTCCATTATCTGATTTAATATCCATGAATTTAGCAACTGCTTCAAACATTCTTATCTTTCAACTAGGATATAATGAATCCTTAGCAGACCTCAACAACTCATATAAATGAGATGGTTCCAACTGAGTAGTTAAATCAATATCATTCTAAGTTTTAGTTTGTTGAAAAGATGGACATTCCACATCATATACTAAATTTTGAAATTGTGTTGGATCTGGAACTAAATTATTATTATCTTCTTTGGAACTGCATTCACTATTTTGATACCAAAAAACATAATTTTTTGGAAAACCAAAATGTAATAAATAACCTCCAATGTTGTTGAATGTGTCATACATCCTTAGAGCACATTTTTTACAAGGACACATTTTTGTCCCTTCTCAAAATATTTTTTGTTTTGATGATGCAAATGATAATAAATCTTTAACACCCTTAATATATATATGATTTAAACCAGAACTGTTTAGATTCTTGTGTTGATTTACCCAAGTATGATCATCAAATAATTATTGTTGTTGACTTTATTGCTCCATTATATTCTAAAAAATATGAAATAATTAGTTATTTTGTATAATTAGATATAAGATAAACAATATCCAAAAAAGAGAAGACAATTAAATTCCCTTTTCTTGTAATTTATAATAATTTCTATTATTTTATAGTTATTTGTACTATTTTTAATCTTTTATACTAATCTACACTCATTTATAAAAATTTATACTTATTACCACTAATTATTATTAATTATAGGTATTTTTTACTAATTATTGTTAATTATTGATGACACAATTTCTAGGAGATTAGCGACATCTCTTTTTCTGGAAGACTCATCCCCTTACAACTTTCTGCAACTGAAATCACTATGAAAAGTCTACTCCAATGTATGAATATCCATTTTTGTATGCACGAAGAAGGAGATAATGGAGGCCTCATCGTGCTGCTCTCCATACACGTGCATATGAAAATTGATATTTGTACATCAAAGCATACTTTTTATAGTGATTTCAGTCGGAGAAGTTTCAAGGAGATGAGTCACCAGGAAAAAGGGACTCTTTTATCCAACAACTCACCTCCTTACAACATTCTCAGACATAAATCGCTATGAAAAAATCTTCTCCAACATACGTTTGGGTAAATTTTTCATACTGATTTCAGTGGGAGAATGTTGCAAGGAGTTGAGGTGTCGATCAAAAGGAATGCCACCAATATGCTTGAAATTGTGCCAGTTTATCACAATGTACTCAAATTTATATCAATTTATTACTAATTAATCCTAATTAATCCTAATTATTACTAATTAATACTAATTAAACATAATTAATCCTAATAAATCGCAATTAATCCTAATTAATCAAAATTAATCCAACTTGTTACTAATTAATAGTAATTATTACTAATTAATCATAATTAATCATAATTAAAACTAATTATTCCTAATTATTTCTAATTATTCTTAATTAATCATAATTATTCTTAATTATTCCTAATTAATCCTAATTATTATTAATTATTCCAAATTATTACTATTTATTCTTAATTATTTCTTATTATTACTAATTCATCCTAATTATTAGTAATTAATCCTAATTATTAATAATTAATTCTAATTATTAATAATTAATGCTAATTAATCCTAATTAATCCAAATTAATCCTAAATAATACTAATTAATACTAATTAATACTAATTAATTTTAATTAATTCTTATTGTTCCTAATTACTCCAAATTAATCCTTATTATTCTTAATTATCCCTAATTATTCCAAGTTATCCCTAATTATTCTTAATTATTACTAATTATTTCTAATTATTTGTAATTATTCCTAATTATTCCAAATTATTTCAAATTATTCCAAATTAATCGTAATTATTACTAACTAATCCCAATTATTACTAATTATTACTAATTAATCCCAATTATTACTAATTAATCCGAATTGTTACTAATTAATCCTAATTATTACTAATTATTACTAATTAATCCTAATTAATCTTAATTATTACTAATTAATCCTAATTATTACTAATTAATCAAAATTATTACAAATAAATCACAATCAATCCAAATTATTACTAATTAATCCAAAATTATTACTAATTAATACTTATTATTACTAATTAATTATAATTATTACTAATTAATCTTAATTATTACTAATTAATCCTAATTATTATTAATTAATCTAATTATTACTAATTAATCCTAATTATTACTAATTAATCCACGTTATTACTAATTATTCCTAATTATTCCTAATTATTACTACTTATTACAATTTATTACTAATTATTACTAATTATTACTAATTAATCCTACTTGTTGATAATTAATACAAATTATTTCTAATTATTACAAATTATTTCTAATTATTATAAATTATTTCTAATTACTACTAATTATTTCTAATTATTACAAATTATTTATATTTATTAGAAATTATTAAAATTTATTAAAATTTATTACAATTTTTCACCAATTATTATAGTTTATAACCAATTATTACAATTTATTACTAGTTATTATAATTTATTACTAATTTTTACAATTTATTACTAATTATTACAATTTAATACTAATTATTACAATTTATTACTAATTATTATAGTTTATTAATAATTGATCCTAATTATTACTAATTAATCCTAATTATAACTATTTAATCTTAATTAATCCTAGTTAATCCTAATTATTACTAAATATTAAAATTTATTAAAATTTTTAACACTTTATTACAATTTATTACAATCTATTATTAATTATTACTAATTATTACAATTTATTACTAATTATTACAATTTGTTACTAATTATTACAATTTATTAACAATTATTACTAATTATTACTAATTACTGCAATTCATTGCTAATTATTAAAATTTATTACAAATTATTACAATTTATTACTAATTATTACAATTTATTACTAATTATTACAATTTATTAATAATTACTACAGTTTATTACTAATTATTACAATTTATTACTAATTATTATGATTTATTACTAATTATTACATTTTGTTACTAATTATTACAATTTATTACTGATTATTTCAATTTATGGCTAATTATTACAATTTATTTCTAATTATTACTAATTATTTCTAATTGACGCTGATAAATAATTATTCCTAAAAATAAATACTGAAAAAATATATCTAATTCTAATTTAATTTAATTGCATCTAATTAACAAAAAATATAAATAATTTAAAATAAAATAAATTAACTAAACAGTAAAAAAATATAAATAACTTGAAACTACAGCTTTCGAAGTATAAAAGCCGCAGATTTTGCCCCGATTTAAAAATTTTAATCTACGGAAAATTTTAGAAGAAAATTTTTTAGGAGAGAGAGAGAGAGAGAGGTTGAGAAAGGAGTAGAATGAGAGGAAAATAGATGGGGGTGTATATATGTTATATTATTTGTAATAGGATTATTTGCGACGGGCTTACCGTCACAAATAGTGGTATTTGTGACGGGTCCCATCGCAAATATCCACTGTTCGCATTAATTACGGTTGGTCGGTAAAAGGTTATTTGTGATGGGGCTAATCGCAAATGGGTACCTGACGACATAGTATTTGCGAAGGGATAAGTATCCTGTCGCAAATACAAAAAACTATCGTTGGGTATTTTTCATGGGAATAAGAACCTGTCGCAAATACCCATACTCGCGGTTTGACGCACATTTCATTCCAAACCTTTTGTGAGGGGTCCTTACCCCCCCCCCCCATTGCAAATATATATTATTTGTGATGGCCCCCTGACCCATCGTAAATGGTCATTTTTTTGAGTAAATTCATGATAAGAATAACATTATACAATCCAAAACGAAGCAGCCATTCACTAAGCATGCCTCTGTAAATCTTTGGTCATAACTATTTCTTCTCCATGTCTAAATACTAATCACAAGTCTTTAGAAAAATTTCATAATCTTTCCACAGTTCTGTTGGTATGACACTTGTAATCCAAAAGGCATCAAGTGGGAATTATACTCAGAATTCTCAAGGTATCAAGTTGACACAGTACTCAAAATCCATAGGGCATTGAGTCAATGGGCTACTCAGAATCCACATTGAATCGAGTATCAACATGTTTCCTCAAAATCCTCAAGGCACTGAGTTACATCTTGATCACCAGGCTATTATGCTTCACCATCATCATCATTTCACATCAAGCACACTTCACCTCTAAGGGATACCAATACCATGACAACCACCTTTCATGTTTATCTAACATAAATTCTCCAAATACCAGATGATACACAATAAGGTATAGCATGAAAACAAACATAAAATTATATCATGATATAAATAATAGCACCAAATGAAACATGTTAATTAACATCAAACATATAATGTAGATATTTTAACAAATATCATGGGAAAAATATCATAACAGCTCTCATAGGCTACACCCACACCCACATTTGATTATAAGTCCAGCACAGTTATCAATTATTCCAACACATAAATTATAACAAGGAAACATGTGTAACAAATTCTCCAACAGGTAAAGAACTTCCTACCAAAAATTCATCGATGTCATTAGAAATGACAAACCACCTTGTGTGTTTCAAATGCCATAGTGGAAACCTCAACAGTCAAGAACATGGGTGCTTGGGCCTTATTATTTTAGTCGTCGACACAACATGTGTCAAGGTTTATCAAGGATACTAGAACCATAATAAGTTATTTTATATAAAAAATAAATAAAATATCACTTGTGATGATACTTTATCTCTCCCAAATAATTCCCAAATTATCATTTTAGTTCAAGGCATGTGCTAGTCATCTTCTCTTAAAGATTAATTATACAACCACATTTGACATTATAAATATATCTAAATTAATTCGTGAACACATGTAGTAGTCCATTAGAAATATTCTTGGATAATTCTATATAATTACCCTTGATATTTTTTCCTAAATTATCTTTTGACAATCTAATATAATTAAATTTCTATAAACCTTATAATTATCCTTTGATAATCTCTTGCAATTATCATTTTATAATTTTTAATAAATTTTCTTTGATAATTAAAAGTGATAATCATTTCATATTTATTTATATTTATTGTTTTATAATTTTTCAAAATTATCATTTGATACATTTTTATAAATTACCATTTGATAATTTTTGGAATTATCCCGTGATTATTATTTATTATTTTATACCAATAGTTTTTTTGTAATTTCCATTTGATAATTTTTAAAAAATTGTCCTTGGTAATTTTTATAAATTATGCTTTGATAATTTTGTGGAATTATCCCATGATAATTTTAAATCATATTGTTTAATATTAAATCCAACCATTTTTTTATAATTTATGAAGAATAATTATGGAAGATAAATAAAAATAATAAAAATAAAATAAAATAACAAACCCATTTCCCTCCATACGCACCATGCATAGGAATAAGGAAGGAAGGGTTCGCTATGCCTAGAGAAGGGATCAAACTAGATGGAAAGAGCTTCACCGGTCACATGTAGAGGAGTTTGAGGATCACTAAGACTCAAAGGAAATACATAACAATGAAAACTAATTGGTTCTACTATTTTCAGATCGCCAACCACGTATGGGATTTCCATAAACGAAAAGTAATCCACCAATTTAATCTATGATTCAACCTAAACATGAATAAGGAGACTTTAATTAAACCACATTATGGTCCTTCAAACACAAATGGTTCCAAATTGGTAATTTCTATGGTTTTTGGATTAATTAAGTGTGATAATAGAGGAAGACAACATGAGGAGGAAGATTAATAAAAAGATAAAATAAAATAAAATAAAAAGGTAATAAAAACTATACTTAAGTGTTATTTAACCAAACACCTGATGCACACAAAGTTTATGTCACAACAAGGGTAAAAATGACATTATAGATTTAATTGTGGTATCAAATTTCCCATCTGAGACACAATTTTGGAGATATTTCATTATTTTAGAAAATCATGTAAGCTTGATATAATATATTTACCCTTATGTGTAATATAACCAAACACTTGACGTGCACAGTAGTTATATCACACCTAAGGAAATCTGGAGTTATGGATTTATTGGATATCTCATATTTACCATTTGAGATAGAATTCAAGAGACATTCCATTATTTTACAAAACCCACATGCACATGATATAATATTTTTATTATTTTTATAATATCAATATTGAGACTCTATGAGACATAGAATCTCATACTCACTCCACTCCCAACTCCAGCATTATTCCATATAATATACCAAATTGTTAACAGGTTTTTTATCCTTATGTTAATACACTTAAAAATTAACTTATAAGTTTATTTTTTATTGAACAATCTAGTTCCACACAAAAACACTTATAATTTTTTTAAAAATAGGGTTTAATTATCATTAAAAATTTGAGGATATTACACTACCCATCATTTTTATTTTCTTGAAGATCATCATGGTTACAAGTAGTTAGCCAGAAAAATTAATCTCACTCATGTTTTCAATGTCTAAGTTGAAGTTTTAAATATTATCAAACAAAACTTTATTTTGGAGGTTTGGTACCTGAAATGGATTACCAACATCATCATCCATAAGAAAAAGAAAAAAAATATTAGAGTTTTCATTGACATTAAGAATCTCAACTTCAATTTCCCAGAGGATGAATTCCTATACTCAGTCATAGAATATTCAATCATTATAACATCCAATTTTTAGGTTATCTCTTTCATGGGTGTATTTTACCGTTATAATCATATTTATATATCCATTGAAGATGAGGAGGCCACTACTTTTAGATCTCCCCAAGTAGTGTATCTTTATCTAGAAATTATCTTTATCTTGAAGAATTATGGAACTGCATACCAACATGACATGGACTATATCTTCAATAACTTTTGAGGGAAGACCATGGAATACTATGTGGATGATGTAGTGGTAAAATATAAGCAATGTTGTGATCATTTAATAGGCCTTGATATTTTTTCAACAAAATGTAGCAACATGGCCTAAAGATAATCCCCTAAAAAAGTTATTTTAGGAAATCATCAAAAACAATTCTTAGCTTAATAGTATTCCATCATGGAATCAAGGCTAACCATGTGAAAACCAAGGTGATATTTAATATTCCACCTCTTCAAAATCTCATAGAGTTTTGGGGGCCTTAATTAAGCCTTTACTATATCAAATACTTCATAGTAAAACTTGTTTCTAACTGCTTTCCCTTTACCAAGATCATGAAAAAGGGATACACTTATTGGTGGGATAAATATTTTCATGAATCATTAGAAAATATTAGTCAATTATCCTTTATCCCATTGATATTAATGTCTCTGATCAAAGGAAAGACACTTATTCTGTACAAGGAAGCTTCGGAGAGATCACTTGGTACCTTCCTCACAAATTAAACTAATTTTGGGAAAATAAAATGGCCTATACTATCTTATAATAATAATTATTTACACTAAGACTTGATATTTTGACATCCAAAATAATTTTCATTCACTGATATTCAAAGTTTAGAATCTAAGAAACTACCTACTGCAACATAAGGTCCATATGGCCTCTCGTATCAACCTATTCAAATATATCCTTAATCATCTAATGTTTATTGGATGACAGACATGGTGGGTGGTCATCCTACAATAATTTGATATTCAGTTTGTACTATAAAAAGGTAGTCAAAGGTAAATCATTGTATGAAAATATTATATCACAACTTACATCCTAAATTATTCTTATAGATATATAATTACCTATTGAAGAGGTAATATCCATTCATGACACTCCCTAAATATGGTAGATTTATTTTGATGGCACATCCAAAAGTGTAACAGGGGGAAGGATGGAAAACCCAAAACTCAAATGAGTTATATTGGGTATTGTCTTCTTCCATATTCATTCATGTCATAAAAAGGATCCACTAATAATGAATCAAAATATCAGGATCCCATTATAGTATTGAAATTGAATCTTCAGGTACCAGTTCTTCTATTAAATATCAAGGGTGATTTAGATTTATTAATTATGTAGATTAATAGAGATCATACTACAAAAAAGAGGAAAAATCCTCCTTCTCAATTATCTATGTGGTTTGATGGAAGAATTATAATATTAAATGAAATAATCTCATGTCTCACATTTTCAAAACATTCATTTATATTCATTGGCTAATGCATATTTGGATCTATAAAATCTATCCCAAGGTGAAATAGTCATTATTATTTCGCATCATAAGATGGTTCCCTCATTTGATGTTAGCAATGAGAAAGAGATCAGTAAGATTGACACCAATCTTAAACAAGTTTAGTCGATAAACCCAACATATAATACCACTATAAGATAGATTTCCCTTATATTTGACTATCCAAAAAGTGTAAATATAGCATTAGATCAAGGAAATAGAGAGCATATCTGATGGTGGTCCATAAACATTATCCTTTATGATGGTCTGAATACTAAGAGAGTCCTCTATAAATAGAGATATTATGGAGTCCTCCTCATAAGTATTAAATGTGTAGATACCCTCAAGGTTATTATAGAATTAAATTTAGGCCTTTGTAGTTCTCATCAATTTGGGACCAATATCTCCCATTATATTAGATGGATTGGATACTTCTAGCCATCCCTGGCCCATGATTATGCGGAGTTCACTATGAAATTATATTCTTTCTAGATACATGCTAATTTCATATATCAAACCCTAGATTTACTATAAACCACTAAATATTCTTGATCGTTTTCAATTTCATAAATCATGGGGCTATATCCTCCATCATCAAATAGGTAGTTACACTATGGTATTATTGCCACAAACATCAACTATAAATGGGTTAAGTCTATATTCCTCAAGGAAGTTAGTAAAAATGCTATTATCAACATTATGAAATCAAATTTCATCACCACATTTTATGTCTCTCACATATTGTTGATGGAAAATAACTCCAAATTTTTCACTTTTGTGTTGAAAATATTTTATCAGCAATATATAATTTAGTCCAACCACCCATCCTGATACAATATAGTGTTAAATGGATAGATTTCAGCCATCAACCATGCTATATATATCATACTACAAAATATGGTTGATAAACACAATAGGACATAGGATGAAAAAATCTTACATTGTTTATAGTGTTATCACACCACAACCTTCACAAATATGTAGGCAACCCTATATTCACTTATATATAGGAAAGAGGTAGTCCTTCACATTGAGGTCTAGCTTCCCTCACTTGATGATGCAATCTAAAACAGTGTATAAATAGGAATATTCTAAGAAGAAAACGAGATAATATAGAATTAATCGATGAGAAGAGGTTTTTCATAATAAAAAACATTAAAATCCATAAAAACTGAGTCACATGTGCTTTCAATAAGAAATTTCTCCACCACTTGTTCCTCTAGGGAGATCTTCTATTGGTTCTCAGAACTCTAAAAATACTAGAAATTAAACCTAAAATGGTTGACCCAATTTGTGACAGTCCTTATGTCATACACAATTTTTTATACAATGGAGATTATTATATGGTCACAATGTATAGAGAGTGCATCACAGTGACCAAAAATGCATGTTTTCTCAAAAATTACTTTTCATAAATTTCACATTAATTTACAATGTCCTCATGGTATGATGTTAAACCACATGGTCATTATTCTCGATACATGATGCTAACATGTGAGACACAAGTCCTAGTTGTATGATTTTAAACCACATATCATACCATCCTCACTCTAGAGCATAAAACTACATAGTTAGGGTCTTGAATGCATGATTTGAAAATTCAAACCTTCAAAGTTATTGTAGAAAGAACTTAACCTGAACATAACAACATATTAGTCACATGATGTAAAGCTACATGGAATTATCCTATGAACATGAGATGAAAATTCATGAAAACATCTTCACCCTATAATGTTAAACTAAATTGTCATCATCCCCACTACAAGATGTTAAACTATATAGTCAAAAGAAGGGTTATAGGATGATAAATTTTATGAAAAATTATACAACACAAATTCAAAATCTTATGTCTGGTAATACTCATGTCGCAGGCTCTTGTACAGTACATATGACCCTCTAATTGCCTCTTTTTTCACACCAATAATGAATCATGTGAGATAGAATGTTATAATAGTTCTATATAGTTAGAATGACTAAAAGACACCATGATTAAGGATGGGTAATGACATATGTTCGACCCTATAAGACATTAAATTACATAGAGTGGATTAATTTTAATATCTTAATCACCTTACATAAGATCCATATATGAGTAGGTGTTCTGGGTGCACAATCTTCTTGTGCCATAAAATATCAATTCTCTCACCTTGATGTAAGAGATTAATCTACATAGGGGATCCTTATAAGAACTATGTGTGGATTTATTCCTACCCGTATAAGTTATTTAGTGATGCATGTATATTTTATCCATGGCGTAATAGTAAATAAATAAATACCCATTTCTCTATATATGAGCTTGATCTATACATAGAATTTCTATCCACGAACTTTGTGTGGCTCGATTTCGGTAACATTAGGACACTTATTGATGCGTGGATCCTTTATCCTAGGCCCATTCACAAATCAATAAAATAAAATGACCCGACCCTTATATGTGATCTTGATCTACTCAAGGTCTCTTTATCCATTTATGGGAGATCCAATGGTTATAGTTATATTGGATGAACCTTAATTCATGGTTCACTTGACCTATAATAAAAAATGCATTGTCACTATTGTATGAGTTTGATCTAGGTAGATAATTTCTCTCTAAGAATTATGTGTTTCTTGATTCCTACTACTTTTGGATATATAGTTATATCTAGATCATTTATATTAGGCATATCCATGAATCCCAATAAATAAAATTCTTCATTTCACCGTTGTGATTGATCCTTCTATTAATTTATTAATGTATGGTACTACACTAAGGTGGGGTTCAATTTTCTTTCCTTATCCATGAATCTGACTTGTATAGAAGAGACCTCACAGGAATTGTGTATGCTAAAATAAAATTCTTTTTCCTAAGTATAATCTTGTTTTATATAGGGACCCCCGGTATAGAATCATCATTGAAATCTATTACTAAAATACACCTTCTACACATGAGTTAAATCTACATAGGGGATTTCATAACAGGTTACTTCATCTATGAACCTAATAAAAAATTATTTCCCTATGCACGAGCTTGATTTTCATATATTACACAATATAAGAACTACCTGTGGATTTATTCTAGTTTCATCGAGATATAATGTGATTCTTGAATTTTCTATTCTATGACTATCCATAAATCCCAATTAAACGCCCCCCTCATCCTAGTGTTTAGACACCTTCATTTGTGATGGGTTTCCCCTATATAAATCCTCTTTATGAAGGTACTTGTCATTGGAATCTAAAAATATATCATGAAAGCCCTTGTCACATGATGTAAACCCACATGAAATATGGTCCACCCTATATGACCATAAATTACTCAAAAAACGCTCTTATATATGGCCTAGTTTCCCTACATGAAATCCATATCCATGTAAGGATTCCTGGCATGTGGTTTATCTAGAAAAGAGAATCATAATAGAATACTCATTTTTCAATATTATATCCTATGGTTTAGATCATTCCATATATTTTAAAAACAATTCATGGATTGATTCTTGTTGTCCTATGATATGTAGTGATATCTTAATCACATATCCAAGAACCATCCATTAGTTATAATTCATCTACAGTCCTTTCAAGGGAATCAACCAAGTCATGGAAAACTCAATTATAAAGTTTCTTCATAACCTTTTATAAACATTCATTTCTATATGACACACCTTATATCTTCAGTGTCTTATATTTTCACAAACTTTTAATTTCTATCAGTAAAGAGAATATTCAACAATAAATTACACTTATACTTGATTATGCATACATTCTACCAATTTGGATACCAATATGCACCCCTGATATAGCCAATCAAATAGAGGGGTCTATTTCTTAAGGGGAAGATCATCTAATATCTTTATTCCTCCACAACATGACAATATAACATATTATTCAAATGTGGTCTGCAATCATCCCTTATGTACTTATTTCACACATCTATGCCTGATCCAAAAACCTTGAGCTATGATTTATGACATCATCACTCCCTATATTATAGATATTTGGGAAGTCTTAGTCTTTAATCC
Source organism: Viscum album (assembly GCA_963277665.1). Lineage (NCBI taxonomy): Eukaryota > Viridiplantae > Streptophyta > Magnoliopsida > Santalales > Viscaceae > Viscum > Viscum album. The sequence goes on along the minus strand of OY728143.1, from coordinate 1,265,431,218 downwards.
CCCATTTGGGTTGTTATTATCACTCATAAGGCACATAAATCATAACCATAAACTATGTTTAAATTCTCAAAGACATTCTAGAGTGGAATTGGACTCCCCATTCAAACTGGGATTTTCCTATTTTATTCTTTATTAACCATCTCTATTATTGTTAAAATATGTAAAACCTTAAAGTTAGCACTTGTGAGTCAAATTTGTATGACCATAAACTCTATCCATTATTGTTCCAAACCATAGGACCCTAAAATATTGGATAAAACAATTCCAAACTTTTCAGGATTAAAATACGTATAGGGAATATTGATCAAAATTCAAATACTCAATCACAAAGCCTCCCACTCTAAAAGTTTTCGAAAAAATATAGTACAAAATGAAAAGGTGTAAATCCTATAGGGACTATCATATGACCCTAGAAAAGGTTGATTTATGATTATTGTAACCACTGGTTTAGAGAAAAATTATAGTTGAAACATAACACATCTCATTTCCCTAATCATGTGTTTCATAAATAGTGGTGTAACCTTTAGGAATCTTTACCCCTTTTGGAACACCCCCTTTGTTACTTATAAATATTTCATTTTGAACGATTTTGAATCCTCAAAAATAGTTTTGGCTATCGATAACAAGTGTATTCAACTCCAGAGGAAACTACTACATAACTATGCATTTATTTCCCAATAAAAATTTGTATATGTACCCCAATTATGATCTATCGACCAGAGGAATCTACATAAAAAGGTTAAGATCCTATAATCTCCATACACTCATACACTATTTTAGTGAAGACCATTAATCTAATGTGGTCAGTGTACATCCCTAGAATCTATTTCCCATATCATCATTAAGATTAAAATTTCTTGAGTTTTGATTTATAAAATCTATAATCCAACTATTCATGTTGATTCACTACCCTTGATATTTCAAACTTATTCATTGTACTCATATTCAGAGAAGTGATTTGATATCTCATCCTTAAACCTTTGAATTGTCCTCATTGTGCAACCTTAAATTTCATGACATGATGGTCTGAGCTTCCCAACCAAAACTAAAAACCCCATTTTTTAGGATATTTGATGAAACAAAACCCCCATCAATGTAAAAAAATAATGGAATTCCCTTTCATCTCCTTATCCATGGACAATCATCAAATAGAATTGGTATCTAAATATCTCATTGTTTAGTCAAAAGTTTTACTTATGACATTTCCAATCCTTTAGTTTTGCAAATCGAAAACACATTCTTAGTTACTTGGTTACTAAATTTTTGATTCCAAAGTATTTTAGAATGTTTTTTTTTGAAAATATAATCTTTTACCATACTTAAAATTAGTTCTAAAGTATTCACGAATATAAAACGACATTTTTTCATTATGATAATTATAATGAGTATGGACCCGATAAACATGAGATTCACCTTTATTATAACAAATTTCAGACTTGTCATATATATTATATTGAAAATACCTTATAATCATATTAATAATGAAACAGATAAATATCAAATTCACACTGATATGGATTATTGTAATGACACATGTAAGGAAGTCCATCAAACTGACCAAGTTTAAATTATTAATACGTAAAGATGATTTCTAATGTAAGGAAAACTTTTTACACAATAATTTTTAAATAAATATGATGTCATGAAATCCATTACAAAAGAGACATTAAATATCTAGGTGTCCAAGTTATCACAAAAAACTTTGATAAATATGACTGTTTGGAAGGAAATGTGACTATTGGGACCTCACCTATAAATACCCAGTCATTTAAAGATTTTGTAGTTGATCGATTTCATTTTCAATTTCTCATTGTGCAAGAGATATAAATATTACAAAGTTTGAATGGATTTTTCTAAGTATTTTGTATTTTCTTAGAGTTTTTTCTTCTTAAGGGAACCTTTTGAGGTTGTCCCCTTAATAATATATTTTTGTTGTAATCATGTGTGTGGTCTATGAGTATGATAGGCGATTGATGGGATAGAAAGATAGAGTTTATCCATAAGATCAAGGTCTAGCAAGGCTAGGTAGAAAGAAAATATGATATTCGTATCAAGGGATTACTTTTCTGAGGAAATATAGACTTCCTTGTAAGTATAAAAGAGAGGATAACTTTAGACAAAGTTTGTGGCAACCTTAATCTTAAGGTTAAAATATGTCTATTCATTTTAATATTTGCAAGTCATTCTTAATTTGTTATATATATGGAAAAATTTGTTTCTTACAAGTGTTTTATTTCAATATGATTCTTGTATTTATTAATCACAATGTTTCTGAATATGATAACCATTAATATGTTAATCAGATCTTATATGAATATTATTTTTTTATTTTGTTATAATTAAATCTTATACGATTATGATTATTATACTTTGATATATCGAAATCATTCTGATTTTGATACTTTGGAAATTTGATTGATTTCCAAGTTTAAATATGATATTTTTACTTAAATAATTTTGTGATTTTTTAGTTTAATTATTCTAAACTAATGTTTTAAACTAAAATTCACCCCCTATTATAATATATCTTTTAAGAACATATTATTTAGATCCCAATATCAATATAAATTATATTGATATCCAACAATAGGTATCAAAGTAGGATTCCACTACTCAAATACCTAGTAAGTTTTTACTGTCTTTACTATTCCAATCCTGTTATGTTTTGTCATAAACATTTTGTTTATAATTATTTGTTACACAAAAGTATTTGTGGAGAAGAATGTTTTCCTATTAAGACGGTAAGAATTAATGTCGAATTCATAGATAATCTCAATCCCCATAAACTAGTAAATTTTTATGGTGATGACTATAAATATTGGATAGATGGAATGAAGAATTTTATTATCAACATTGGGGTTGATAATTTTTTCAGGATGACTGAGGATTAAAAAATATAAAATAAGGAAGTTATATCTTTCACCAATCGAGAAAAGAAAGAGTATAAACTAAAATACATAGTAAGGAACAAGTTTTTAAGTTCTATGATGAGATGAATCTATATCCAAATATCATATTGTAAAGATTCTAATAGTATTTAGAAGAATTTAGAGGTTACATATTTTATTTACTTCAATAGTTGTTGAAACTAAAAGATCTATGCTAAGATCTAACTATCAATCTTTTGATTTTTTTTTCTAGAGAATCCATTTCCAAGATGCACCAAATATTATTGACTATCATAAATATTTTAAAACCTCTTGTATAAAAAGGTTTAGATGATGAAATCCTTGTTTAGAAAACTATTGATATAATGCCCAAAGAATATGATTCTAAGAGTAAAGTTAATGATGATACCAGAAGATTGACAAATTTAACCCTCGATGATCTTATTGGAACTATTATGAAGTATGAGGGAAGATTGAAAAGAGATGTTAAAAAACATAAAAATAAAAATGGACGAGTTTATTTTTCTACTATTACCCAATCTCCTAAAGTCGAATCTGTTGAGAAAGTAGTTAAATCCTCAATAAAGATAAAGTTATTATTCAATCTAATTCTAGTACATTTTAGAATTCTAAAAATGAGTTGGAAAATCTTTCCAGAATGATTAACAACATTTTTGGAAAGAATGATTTTGAATATTTATATAATAAAGGTAATAAAGATATAATTGACAAGAAGGATGGAGTCAGTTTTTATGAATCAATGAAAGTTGGACAAATCAGAATAGATTTTCCATTGCTGAAAAGAAAATGTAGAAAATATAGAAATTTAAAAAGTAATTCCAAAATATTTTAAAAATATAAGGCAATGAAAGTCCATAAATATAATGATTCTTGGTGTAAAAGTGGAGGAGATTCTTTAGATATCTCTTTTGATAACAATAGTTCTAGAGTGAGGAACATTGTAGTTATTTATAGGGGACCTAGAAAAATATTTTCTTATGGGATAAGATATGAACTACTGAGAACCTTAGAAATATGTCTCTTAATTATAATTATCTTGATGATAATGAATCAATATATTCTGATGAAGAATCCTCCCCAGATAAATATAATTCATTACCTTCCTATGATGAATTCTCACATTTTGCTAAATTTCCTCAGAATGGAAATTATAAATTAATAAAAAAACTAGATAACACTAATACAAGGATAAATATTTTAACAAATGAAATTTCGAATAATTATAAAGATCTTTAAAAAGAAAATTCTAAAAATGAATCATTTTAAAAATATTTTGAAAAAGTGATTTTTAAGAAAAAAATTAGAAACCAATTTTGATAAACTCAATTATTAATCTATCACTAAAGAGGATAATAATTTAGTGAAAAAACTAAAGTCTGAAATATCTTCTTTGAATAAAACCTTTTCAATATTTACCACTGGTAAATAAAACATTGATAAGATGTATAAATAGATTCATTCTCATGGAACATATTCTAGGATGGGTTGTACTTATAAAAAATATTTGTTAGTAATAATTACTTTATTCCTAAAAATGTGTAATTTTTCACTAAGTGTCAATGTGGATGTCATTCGAAAACATAATTGTTCTCTTAATAATTTTTAATATCTAAGTTTTCACAAATTCTATTTTACAAAACAAATGTGGATTCCTAAAAATATTCTAACACTAATAGACCTAAGTAGGTTTGGGTACTGAAAGTATAATGTTTTTTTGAAGGAAAACAAATAAAGTATCAACAATAAGAATACATGGTACATGGATAGTGGATGGTTCATGAATATGAATGGTAAAAAATAATTTTTCAAATATATAATCAAGATTGATGGTGGAATAGTTACCTCTGGGGATAATTCTCAAGGAGAGATTATTAGTATAGGTAATATAGTTCTTCTTGCTAAAGATTTAGTTCCAAATATTTTATTTGTTAAAAGTACTAAGAACAACATTATAACTATAATTCAATTATGTTTTTAAGGTTACCTTATTAATTTTAGAAATGATAAATGTGTAGTGCACAATTCCAATGTTGAATTTATTCTTTGCGCCAATCAGCATGAGAATTCTTACACTCTTAACTTAGAAGAACTTGGAAACCAAGACTTAACTTTCCTTAGTGCAATAGAAGATCAATCTGGGTTATGGAATAGATGGTTAAGACATTGTATCCTTAGAAACATATGTAATTTTCCTAATAAAATACTTGATAAGGATCTGCTGAAACTTAGGTTTGAATCTTCAAATGTCAATGACCCTTGTCAATATGATTAAAAACATAAGTCTAATTTTAAATCTATTAGTGAAGTCTCAACTACTGATTCTTTATAGTTAGTTAACATGGACTTATTCAGCTCTATAGAAACTAGTAGTATTGGGGGAAAATACTTTGAATATGTCTTGGATACTGATTACACTAAATAACCCTGGGTTTATTTTCTCACAAATAGGTCTGAATATTTTTTTATTTAAAAAATTTTGTAGCTAAAGTTAAAAATGACTAAACCCTTCCATTGATAACTATTCATAGTGATAATGGTGTAGAAATTTAAAAATTCTGATTTTGAAACTTGTTTTAGTAAGAAAGGTATATAGCATATCTTTTCATATCCTAAAATCCATTAGAATATGGGGTTATTGAAATAATAAATTGTATTCTTCAAGAAATAATAATAAACATGTTGAGTGAATACTCAATTGAAAAAAAAAATTGGGGATGAAGCAGTTAGTACTCCCAACTATACTATAAATCTAGTATTAATTAGTACCATTATTAATAAAACTCTTTATGAATTTTGAAATGGATAAAAACCAAATGTTTCTTAAATTATAGTTTTTGGATGAAAAGTATTCATCCTGAATACGAAAGATAAATTGTATGAATTTCACCCAAATCCAATGAAGGAATATTTTTAGGTTATCTCACTACATTAATGCATATAAATAAAAAAAATTACTGTTGAAGAAACAGTATGTGTTAAATTTGATGAAACTAAACCTTTTTTTTAAACAACCACAACCTACATCTTCCTGGGATGTTATTTCAAAAAATGATTTTCAATATTTGTTAGAAAATTATTCTTATAAGCACCCAAGAAATAGTTTTTTAAGTATTTACTTAAGAATATTTTCTACTTTATGTTGATGAATAGAGTTTACAAAACCCAGGAATTTTTTTATTTATTAGGAATCATCCTAGTGATAGTATTATTGGTAATTTTGATCTACCTGTTCAGACTAGAAGTTCCTTAAGAAAAGAAATTGAACATCTAGATTTCCTTTTCAAATTTGAACCTAAGAATCTTAATGAGGCTTTAGGTGATGAGGGTTGTATTAAGTCTATTTAAGATGAACTAAATGAATTTTAAAGGTTCAAATTCTAGACCTTGGATGAATAACCTTAATAAAATTTTGTAATTGGAGTAAAATGGGTTTTCAGAAACAAATGTTATGAAAATGGAATAATCCATAGAAATAAATCAAGACTTGTTACTAAGGGTTATAACCAACAAGAATTCATAAACTATGAGGAAACCTATACACCCATATAATTATTATAATCTATTGGTATTCTACTATACTTTGTAGAATTATTTAACTTCAAACTTTTTTAAATGGGTGTGAATTGTTCTATTCTTAATAGATATGTTTAGGAGGAATTTTATGTTGAATAACCCCCTCATTTTGAAAATAAAAAATATCCTGGATACATTTATAAACATAAAAAAGATTTATATTGACTTACAAAATCCCCTAGAGCATTGTATGATATATTAAATTTTTTTACGAAACAATTATGTTAAGGGAACTGTTGATCCAACGCTTTTTATAAAATAAGTTAACAAAAATATTACGGTTTTCCAAATATATTTTGATGAAATTATATTCATATAAACTCAATAATCATTAATAGATTCCTTTTTGGATCTCATGGAATCTGAATTTGATATTAGTATGATGGGTGAGTTAACATTTTTTCTTGGTTTTCAAATATCACAAAAACCAGAAGGAATATATATATCAACATAAGTATATAAAATATATTCTTAAAAAATTTTGATACAAAACTATCAAAAGTATTATTAATCCCGTCGGTACTTTAGACACACTTGATCTTATTGAGGTTGGGAAACCAGTTGATCAAAATATTTTGAGATGTATGATAGTAAGTCTACATTACATAACCAACAGTAATCCTAACTTAATCTTTTATGTATGATAATTTGAAAGATATCAAGAAAATACAAAGTAATCCCCTATAAATGTTGTAAAAATAATTATTCATTATCTAAAGGGAACTATGGATTTATGACTTTTTTATTCTGAGGGAAATGATTTTGAATTTTTAAAAAAATAGAATGCTGATGTTGGTGGTGGTAGAATGGATAGGAAAATAACATCTGAAACATTTCATTTATTACGAGACTCATGATTTTCTTGGTAATCCATGAAACACCACTCAATAGAACTTTCCACTGATAAAGGCAAATATATGACAGCTAGAAGTTTTTGTTCTCAAGTATTATGGATTCAACATAACCTTACAGATTATGGAATGAGTTATAAAAAATCTAAAATACAATGTGATCATACCAATTACATAACATTAAATAAAAACCATTCACATCACCCCCATTAAAAACATATATATAATAAGAATTACTTTCTTAGGGGTCACAAAATTAAAGGAGATGTAATTTTATAATTTATTATAACACAAGGAAAACTTCCTGATAATTTTACAAAACCTTTTCTTTTTGATATATTTTAATACATTAAACAAAATCTAGGAATGATCAATATAAAATGATCTTTTATATCTATTTATTTTTTACCCATATTCCTATATTAAGATATTCCTCTTTATGGAGGGGTACATATTTCTATTATATTTCAAATCTTTTAGTTTTATAATATTTTTAGTTTTTAAAAAAACTTTTCCATATTCATCTTTTCTAGAATCAGTCCCTTCATAAAATTTTTCAAAGTTAGTTTTATTAAATTATTTTCCAGAATCTGAAATAGCTATAAAAAAGTTTTCATATTCATTTTTTATAACCAGTTTTTATTGTAATGACACTTTGTTTTTAGAACTATCTTATTATTTTTCATACTAAAACTATTATGATAATTTTTTTGTAATCTAGTTGGTTTACTAAAATCAAGAAGAACATCGTTATCAAAATAATACATTATTCTAACTCTAAAAGGTATTCTACTTATCTTCTAAAATTTTCACTATTTTATTATAATTTTTCATCATTTTTTTTATTATTCTTTTTTGTTTTCATAAAAAATAATTTTGTTTTTTATTTTTTTTCAATCATGTTAATTATCAATATGATAAAAATTTTAAATCTCAAGATTTCAAAAATACATAAATCTTTATTTGGGTCATTTTCAACTATTAGGTCAGATTAAAATAAATTTTATCTCTTGTATTTTTTTGGAATATGAATCATCACATCTATCGCCTATATAAATCCCCCCATCTCCACCATCAGTTTACCAAATATTTTGTTCTGAGTTACTACTACACTTCAAATCTCATAGTCCCAAATTTCACTTTTAATTCTCTAGATTCATCCTCGATCTCAATATAATGGCATTTTTGGAATATTTCAATGATTGTCTTTTTTTCATGAATGGTAACTATAAATAGATTTCCAGGAAAAATACGATTCTTCTTTAAAAATGATTATTAAATCTAAGAATGGGAATCTATTTGTGTTGAAAGTTTGGAGAATGGTTCAGATATTTTTGATTCTAATATTGTCAAAATATTTCATGCCATAGTTAAATTTTTCATAGTATAAGGAATTGAAAATTTTATTTTTCTATGAATGAAAAAAGATAAAATTATATTATATAAAAGTTGTGAGTTTTATTGGTATACATTTAGAAAGATATTTCTTCTGTCCTCACAATATTTTGTACGATCTTGGAACTTTTAATATAATGAAAAAATAATATTCATTATTTGGTCATGAGGAAACTTTTTAGAAGGTGAATCATATAACTCTGAATAATCATGTCATATTCCCATGGATATATGGGTTTCTTATTCTATGAAAATTAGATCATGATACATATAAGGTATCTGATTTTTTTTGTATTATTTAGTTAATTTGGGGATATTAGTATCATTAAATTTATATTTCATACAATAAAAAATGAAGTCTGGAGCCATAAAATCATAGAACATCAAGTTTATAGTGTTTCTAATAATGTTTATAGTGAAATTAATGAATATTGACAAGCTTCCTATTAAATCCACTCTAAAGAGATCTAAGTTTTTGTACATTAGTGATGATACATGCAATAGAATGATATTCAGTTTTGATGTAAAATCAACGATGTTTATTGAAATATCTGGTGGTGATTCTTTGGAAGTAGAACCATAAAAGAATTACGACAATAATAAGAAATTAAAATATCATTCTTCCTCACCTAAGAAAGAAAAGAAACAAAATTAATTCTTGGATGAGATAAGGGATGAGTGGATGAAGAAAATAACTAGGAGGAAAGAGGGTGATCCTCATTTTTTACATGACCCAGCTGAATCCAAATATTTGAGAATACAGGGTGTTGATGTTCTACAAGAAAAATAAAATAAGAAGAAGTATAAGAAAAGTAATTCTGATGATCAGCTATGTGATATATTATAGAAAGGAGTAGAATGTTCTTAGGAAAATGTTCCTATAATACCTTAGGTGGATCCACAAAATTAGAATATCAGATTGTATTTTCAAGAAACCATGGTTGTTCGTGTAGATGTTCTTTCAGCAACCGATTAAGTAAAAACAAAAATATTTGATAACTTTTTATAACTTGTATTTCAATAAAAACCATCATAATTAGTACCATATAATAAAGGTAAATCAAGAACAGAGTCCCAAATTCATATAGAATTTTTGAAATCCATGGAGGAAAACACTACATGGATTTTCATTTTAGCTAAAAAAGTTCAAGAATGAGAAGTAAGTGAATACAAAGAAGATATTTTTTAAGAAGAAATAAAACAAGTAGAAGGAGAATAGAATGAAAATGATGAAGATAGTGGAGATAAAGATGATGAAGATGAAGAATTTAAGGTAGATGAAGAAAATAAAAATACTAATAAATTAAAATTTAAATCTAATAATATTTCATCAGCACATCCATACTCATAAAACTTTCCCACTATGATTTATAATGGTAGTGAAGTTGAATGTTCTGAGAATAAAATATCATCTTCAAGGGTAGATGATTAATCTTCATCTAAGAAAGATGAGAAAGATCAAAATTCAATGATAGAAAGTAATAAAGCTAAAAATTGTGATGACGAGATCATTGAATTATTTTATAGAAAGGAAGTTAAAGAAAATTTTGAGAAATCACACTCAAGTAAAGTTGATAAAGGAAAAAAGAAAAAAAGAAGAAACTAGAACCATATATACTCAACTTCTTGAAATATAAAAATATTTGGATTCATTGAATTTGATAACTGAACAAGAAGTTAGTTATATCATATAAGTTTTATAGAGGATCAAAGGAATAATTCTATACATTCCAAGACATGAATCTATGGTGGAATTTATTCCTGAAAAAAAGAGTTAAAATTTTGAGTCAATCAAAGTTTTAATAGATAGGATGATTCGGTTAGAGGATGATCTAAAAATTTTACAAGAATGTTTCCAAGCTCACCAATAGGCATGAAATAAGTTTGTGAAATGGTCTCATAATTTTGATATTGATGTAACATTGCATGATGAGAGATATTAAGATATGAAAAACCTTTTTAATTAATCCATAGAAGCCTTTAATTGGTTATCCAAAGACATCACAACAAGAGTACAATTTCTGGAATAATTAATTGATACAACTGACAATCTGACTCAAGAAGTGAAAGAATTAAATGAGGAAATACAATATTTGCTGTTGGACTCATCAAGACTCAAATATTATAAATAACAAATAGTAAACTTGAAAATTTATAATGAAAAATTATCTAAAAAACACTAGATAAAAGAAGATAAGTATTGGTCTCAAGAAGATATGATTCAGATTTTGGATGAAAATATAAAGAATTAGGAGAAGAATTAATAAATGTTTAAGAATATCAAATTATTTATCAAAACCCATATAAATAAATATTATTTTCCTCTGAACTCTTCTTATAGTTTTATTTTGAAATTTGATATATGAATGAATTAGTCTTTTTATCCAAATAAAATTGTTTGAATGTTTTTCTAATTCCAATTGATTTAATTTTCTTTTATAATTTTTTGAACAATTAGTTAGATTATTATAATGTTTTATATACTTGCTTTCTAACCCTTTTAAAGATACTCATATTTTTTCCATTCCTTTTTGAAAATAAAAAAGGGGGAGAATTTTTTAAAAAGGGGGATAAGTTTTCTTAATGGAGAATAATATCACGCTAAGGAGAAGGAAATGATCCTTACAAGGATTTTTTATCCTAAGGGGGAGTTAATTTTATTAATCACAGTATTCAGATGAGTCGTTAACTTAGGGGGAGATAAAAATTAATATTTAATTCTGAATACAATGTACCTAAAATAAAATGGACTATGGTTTCTTCAAATTTTATTTTCCATTTATGTTTTGGGTTTCTTATTTCCAAAAAGTGGTAGATTTTTTATTTAAAATTTTACTTATGAATTTTCCATTCCTTTAGTTTTGGAAATCACAAACACTTTCTGAATTACTTGACTACTAACTTTTTATGTCCAAAGAATATTAGAATTTTTTTATAGAAAACATAATCTTTTACCATACTTATAATTAGTTCTAAAGTATTCATGAATATAAACTGAATTTTTTTAATTATTATCGTAATGAGTGTAGATTTGATAAATATTGGATTAAAAATTATCAGACCATATGTAAGAAATTTTATCCTATGTTTTATGGTCACATAGTTCTTATAATTGGACTGGTGATAGAACCTATAAACCTTAGATTCACACTCATAAATATTTTTGTAATGAAATCAGTAAGGAAGTCCATCAGAGTGTCTATGTTTAAATTCTAAATATGGAAAACTAATTTCTAATGTAAGGAAAAAATTACACTATAATGGTGTAAATCAGTATAACATTAGACAATCAATTACAAAAGATCTGCTGAAGTGCTAGGTGTCCATGTTATTTTGACAAACTCGAAAAAATATGACTCTTTGGAAGGAAATATTACCATTGGGATCCCACCTATAAATACCTAGTCATTTAAAGTGTTAGTAGCTAGTTAATTTCATTTTAAACTACTCATTGTGTGAGAGATAGGAAGATTTCAAAGTTGTAATGGAATATTCTTATTCTTTTGTAATTGTATTATAGTTTTTTCATCTTAAAGAAACCTTGTGAGGTAATCCGCTTAAAAATTTCTTTTCATTGTAATCATGCATCTGATTTGTGACTATGATCAAGGGCTTGTAGGGATAGTAAGGAAAATCATATCCAATGGTTCTATAAGGCTAGGTAGATAGAAAATCAAATATTCGTATCAAGGGAATTTTTTACTAAGGAAAAACAAACTTTCTTGTATGTATAAAACAAGGTATACCTTTATCCAAAGTTTTTGGAAACCTTACTCTTAAGGTTAAAATAGGTCTATTCGTTTAAATAGCTATAAGTCATTCTTACTTTGTTATTGCTATTGCATTACTTGTTTCTTACAAGCCTTTTATTCAGTTGGGATTCTTGGAAATTTTTTTATAGTAATGTATCTGAATATAGTAAACATTAATCTGTTAATCAGATCTTCTATGAATCTAATCTATTTACCTTGTTATAATTTAATCCTATGTGATTATGATTATTATAATCTGATATATCAAAATCATTCTAATTATGATACTTTGGTAATAAGAATGAGTTCTAATTCCGAATATGATATTTTTAATTAAATTGTTTTGTGTCTTTTTTTAGTTTAATTATTTTAAATTAAAGTTTTTTATACTAAAATTCATCCCTCTATTGTAATATATCCATGAAGAACATATTATTTCCATCCCAATATAAATATAAATCATATTGATATCCAAAATTTTGTATCAGAATAGGATTCCACCACTCAAATACTTGCTATTTTTTCCTAACTTTACTATTGAAAGTCTATTATGTTTTGTTATAAACATTTTTTTATAAATATTTGCTACACCAACATGTTAGTGGAAAATAATGTTTTCTATTAAGATGGTAGAACTTAATGTCATATTAATAGATAATCTCAATCCAAATAAACAACCAATTGTTAATGGTGATTAATGTGAATATTAGAGAGATAGAATGAATACTTTTATTATCAACACTGGGGTTGATAATTTTTTCATGTTGACTAGAAATTATAAAATACCTAATAAATAAGTTTTTTATTTCGCCCATAAATAAAAGATATAGTATCAACTAAAATTCATATTATGGAACACTTTGTTATGTTCTATAACAAGATTCATCTATATCCAAATATCATCTTGTGAAGCTCCTAACAATATTTGGAAAAAATTAGACGTTACACATTTTTGTACTTAATTTTTTTTGAAACTAGAAGAGCCTTGATAAGAGATGACTATCAAGCTTTTGAATTTTTACTTGGATGCACCAAATATTTATGAATATCATTAATAGTTTACAACCTCTTTTAGAAAAAGGTTTAAAAGATGAAATCCTTAATAAGAAAATTATTGATATCATTCCCAATGAATGAGAGTCTTAGAGGAAATATGTTTATGATAAAATTAGATGGAAATATATTACTCTTGATGATCTTATTGGAACTTTTATAAAGTATTAATGAATATTTAAAAAGATTCTGAAAAATAGAAAAATTAAAATAGAGGAGTTTCTTTTCCTACTACTACTCTGTCTCCTAAAGTCATACCTAATTAGAAAGTAGCTAAATACTCAAGAAATAATAAAGTTTTTATTCAATATTATTATATTACTTATAATAATTCTGAAATTGACTTTGAAAATCTCACCATAAGGATGAACAAGATTTTTGTTAAGAAGGATTTTGAATACCAATATAATAATTGTAATATGGATACAAGTGACAAGAATGATAGAGTCACTTGTTATGAATGAAAGATATATAGACATATCAGATTATATTATCCAATAATGAAAATAAGTGGTAGAAAAGGTAGAAAATCATAAAGTAATTCCAAGAAATTTTACAAATCTAAGGGAAATAAATTCATGAAAGCTAAAGATTCTTTGAGTTAATGTGGAGGATATTCCTCACATAACTATTTTGATAATAAAATTTTGAGATAGAGGAACATTTTACTTAAGGTTAGGGTACCTAAAGAATATATTTTATCAATGGATAAGGTATGAACTATTGAGAACCTTGAAAATATTTATCTTAATTCTAATTATACAGATGAGAATAATTCAATATCTTATGATGAAGAATCCACCTCAACAGAAGATAATTCATTACCTTCCTATGATGAAGTCTCACATATTTCTAAATTTATTGAGAATAAAAAAATTTAAGTTATAAAAAAACTAGATAAGTCTAATAAAATGAAAAATATTTTAACAAAATGAAATTTTAGATGATTCTAAAATCTTGATAAACATAATTCCAAAAAGAATAGTTTTTCGTAAGATTTAGAAAATTTTATTTCTGTTAAAAATATCTTTACAAACTAATTTTGATAAACTCAATTACAAAACTATTAATAAAGAGGATAAGAATTTATTTGTAAAACTAAATTATGAAATATCTTCTTTCAAAAATTTGTTATAAAATTTTACCACTGGTAAAGAAAACATTGATAAGATTTATAAACAAATTCATTCTCATGGAACTTGTTCTGGGATGGGACATATCTGTAAAAAACTAGTTTTTAGTAAAAATTCGTTTGTTTCTTAAAATGAACCATTTTTTCAGTAAGTGTCGAAGTGGAGTTCATTGGAAAAAGAATTATTCTCTTAATAAAATTAAATACCTAGGTTTTCACAATGCCTATATTATAAAACAAATGTGGATTCCTAAAATTTTGTTTTATAACACTACTAGACCTAATCAGGTTTGGGCACCAAAAGTATAATATTTTTGTTTTGAGGAAAATGAAGAAAGTACCAGCAAAAAGAATATATAGTACTAGAATAGCGGTTTTTTATGAATATGAATATTAAAAAATAATTTTTTGAAAATATTATCAAGATTAAAAGTGGATAAGTTACCTTTGGAGATAACGCTCAAGGAGAGACTATAAGTATATGTAACAGAGTTCTTCTTGATAAAGATTTAATTTCAACTTTTTTATTTGTTAATGTTTCTAAGATAGTTCTTATAAGAATAATTATATTATGTGATGAAGTTATCCTTGTAAATTTTAGAAATGATAAATGTGTAGTACAAAATTCCAAGGGTAAATTTATTCTTTGTGAAAATTAGCATGATAATGTTCAAACTCTTAACTTAGAAGACCTGGGGAGGTAAGAATTACCTTGACTTAGTGAAATGAAAGATCAATCTTGGATATGGAATAGAATTCTAGGGAAATGTAACCTTAGAAACATTGTGAGCTAACTAAGAAAAGGCTTATTAAGGATCTATCTAAACTTTGGTTTGAGTCTCTAAAATTATATGACCCTTTTCAATATGGTAAGAAACATAAGTCAAATTTTAAATCTATAAGTTAAGTCTCAACTACTAATGATTTACAGTTAGTGAACACCGACTTATTCAATCATATAAAAACTTGGAGTATTTCGGAAAAATACTATGTATATGTCTTGTTTGATTGTTATACTAGATACACATGGGTTTATTTTCTCACAAACAAATATGAAGCTTTTTATTATTTAAAAAATCTTGTCACTAATGTTAAAAATAAGAAAAACCATCCCCTGATAAATATTCATAGTGATCATGGTGGATAATTTCTAATTTTTTATTTTGAAACTTTTTTAGTAATAAAGGTATAAGACATAACATTTCAACTCCTATAACCCCTTAGTAAAATGAGTTTGTGGAAACATAAATCATATTCTTTAAGAAATAACAAGAACCATGTTGAGTGAATACTCAATTGCTAAAAAAATTTGGGTGAAGATGTTACAACTGCTTCCTATACTATAAATCATGTTTTAAATAGACTATTTTTTAATAAAAATTCTTATGAATTGTGGATAGGATGAAAAAAAAACATTTTATTACTTCTGAGTTTTTAGATGTAAAGTATTCATCTTGAATTTGAAAGATAAATTACATAAATTTGCATCCAAATATGATAGAAGGAATATTTTTAAGTTATTCCACTAATTCTAAGGCATATGGAGTATTGAAAAAAAAATTGTACTATTGATTAAATAGTATATGTTAAATTTTATAAATCTGACCCTTTGGTTTTTAAACAATGACAACCTATATATTTCTCAGATTATATTTCAAAAACTGATTTTCAAACTTTGTTAGAAAATTAATCTTATAAGGAAAGTACCCAGGAAGTAGTTTCTAAAGTATTTACTTAGGAAGATTTTCTACCTTATGTTGGTGAATAGATTTAAAAACCAAAGAAGTCAGTTTTTTCTTTGTAATCATCCTAGTGATAGTATCATTGGTGATGTTGATCAACTATATATGACTATAAGTTCCTTAAGAAATGAAATTGAAAATATACCTTTCCTTTAAAAATTTAAACCTAAGAGTCTTGATGATGATTTAGGTGATGAGGATTGGATTTTGGATATTTAAGATAAACTAAATGAATTTTAAAGGAATAAAGTATAGACCTTGGTTGAATGACCTCAAGAAAATTATATAATTGGATTAATATGGGTTTTTTAAAAAAATATGATGAAAATAGAATAATTATTATAAACAAAGAAATAATTTTTGATAAGGGTTATAACTAACAGGAATGAATATTCTATGAATAAACCTATACACCTATGGAAAGATTAGAATCTATTCATATTCTACTATCCTTTTCATTATTTATTAATTTCAATCTTTTTTAGATGGATGTGAAGTGTACTTTTCTTTATGGATATGTTCAAAAGGAAGTTTATGTAGAACAACCCCTAGTTTTGAAAATAAAAAACATCCTTAATATTTTCAAAAACTTGTCAAAGCTTTATATAGACATAAAAAATCCCCTAGAGCATATTTTGATAGATTAATAGTATTTTTGTTACAAAACAAACTTGTTAAGGGAACTATTGATCCAACTATTTTTATAAAAGAATTTAAAAAAATATTATGGTTTCAGAAATCTATGTTGATGACATTATATACAGATCAAATCAACAATCATTAGTAGATTCCATTGTAGATCTCTAGAAATATGAGTTTGAAATGTGTATGATGGGTGAGTTAACATTTTTTCTTGGTTTCCAAATATCAAAAAAACCAGAAGTAATGTGTGTATATATATATATATTAACATAAGTATATAAAATATCTTCTTAAAATTTCTAAAAGTATAATTACTCCCATGATTACTTTAAATACAGTTGATCTTGATGAGGTTGGGAAAACAGTTGATCAAAACATTTTTAGAGTTATGATAAGAAGTATAATTTACTTAACTTCTAGTCATCCTAAATTAATATTTCATGTATGCCTATGTTCAAGATATTAGGAAAATCCAAAGGAATCCCATATAAAATTTTTAAAATGAATTTTTCATTATATAAAGGGAACTAAAGATTCCGACATTTTTTATTCTTCTAGGAATGTTTTCAAATAAAAAAATCAGTTGGTGACTTTAGTGGTTGTAAAGGAGATAGGAAAAGCACTTACAGAACATGTCATTTATTTTGAGACTAAGTAGTTTCTTGTTCATTGAAAGAGAAAAATTCGTTAGAACATTACACTGCTGAATCTAAATATGTTTCATCTGGAATTTGTTCTGTTCAAGTGTTGGGGATTCAATCCACATTCACCGACTATGGCATGGGTTATACAAAATCCCAAATACCATGTGATAATAATAGTGCCATTGCATTTAGTAAACATCTTGAATATCAACCGCATGAAAAACACATTGATTTTAGGTATCACTTTCTTAGGTATCACACATTTAAAAGAGATATCATTTTACATTTTGTCAGAACAAAAGAATAGTTTGATAATATTTTAACAAAACCTCTTCCTTTCGGTAGATATGAATACATTAAACGGAAGCTATGAATGATCAATGTAAAATGATCTTTCATATATAATTATTTTTTACCTATATTATTATATTAAGATAGTCCTTTTCATGGGGTGGGGGGGTACATATATCTATTATATTTCAAAAAAATAGTTTTCTAAAATTTTTAGTTTAAAAAAAAATATATTCATATTTTACAAACTCAATCACTTTATATAATATTTTAGGGTTATTTTTCATAAAATATTTTTTAAACTCTGAAATTGATATAAAAAGTATTTCATATTCAGTTTTTATAAATATTTTTTATTGTAATAACACTATGTTTTTAAAACTATCATATTCATTATCATACTAAAACAATTATGTTCAGTTTTTTTAATCTAGTTGGTTTACTAAAATCAAGAATAACATCTTTATCATACTAATAAATTTTTAAAAATCTGAAATTTATTCTACTTATCTTTTAAAAGAATCACTATTTTATTATGAATTTTTATCCTTTTATTTTTATTTATATTTTTCTCAAATATTTATTTTGTTTTTCAAAAACAATTGAATAGTATTCACCCTCAATATGATAAAATTAATAAACCTCAAGAGTTTAAAAATCTTTAAATCATTCTCTAATTCATTTTAACCATCCGATCAGATTGTATTAAATCATATCTATTGGATTTGTTTTGTAAGATTAATTTTCACTCATATAGACTATATAAAGCCCCCTGGTGTCCTAAATCGGTTTTCTAGATCTTTTTCTTCGAGAAGTTGTTGCCCATCAAATATTCAAATCAAAAGTTCTCTTAAGATTTTCCAGATTCATCCTCAATCTCAATATGATTTCCTCTATGGAAGATTACAACGATTGGTTTGTTTTTCATGAATGGTTTGTAGAAAGATATTTAATTAGTAAATATGATTTGTATCTTAAAAGGATTATTAATTTTCAAGGGTGATAATCAGTTTGATTTGGAACTTTAGATAAAGGTTCAGATCTTTTCTATACTGATATTGTCAAAAGACATTATGACTCAGTTAAAATTTTCAAAGATAAAGTAATTGATTTTTTTTATATGAACTAAAATAGATAAAATTATATTGTACAAAAGATGGAATTTTGATTGTAATTACTTCAAAATGAGATTCCTATATCCTCACAGGATTCTCGATGATATTGGAACTCTAAATCTAAAGAAAGAATAAGATTTGTTGTTTGGTCGTGATGGAAAAGTTCAGAAGGTGACTCATCTAACTCCGAATAATCATGTGGTAACCCTTTGGATTAAGAGTTTCTAATTCCATGAAAAGGATATCGAGATACACTTAAGGTCTCTTATGTTTTTGTTTTGACTTATTTAGTGAATTTAAATAAGATCAATCTCATCAGATTTATTTTCCTTACTATAAAAAACATGAATTATGTATCCATAAAATAAGAAATCATAATGTTTCTATTATTGTTAGGAATGTTGATAGTTGAATTCCTGAAGATGAATAAGAATCCCATTAAATCTAGTTTTAAGAGATTGGAGAATTTTTACTTCAGTGATGATACATTGAATAAAATGAGATTTATTTTTGATGTACACTCAAATATCTTTATTTAAATATTTGGTGGTGCTTCTCCGGAAGTAGAACCATAAAATAAAGATGTTTAAGAGAAGAAAATAAAATCTCAAACTTCATCAACTAGGAAAGAAAATAAATAAAAGAAAGTCATTGATGTGATAAGGAATTAGTGGATAAATAAAAAATATATAAGAAAGAGGGTGATCCTCATTTCTGAATTAACCTAGATGAAGAAAAATATTTTAGAATACATGTTGTAGATGTTATGAAAGAAGAATAAAATAAGAATTATCAGAAGAAAAGGCATTCAAAATCTCATTTATTCAAAATATTCGTAAAAGAATTAGAAATTGATTTAAAAAATATGCCTCCAATACCTCAGGTCGATCCACTAAATCAGAATGATATATTGTCCTTTCAATAAACCACAGTTGTTCATGTCGATGCTTCTTTAGAAACTGATAAATGGAAAATAAAAATAGTAAATGAATCGGTTCCACAAAAAGTTCAAGAAAAACTATCAAAATTAGTACCATATAGTAAAGTTAAATTAATAATATATTTTCATCTTCATGAGTAATTTCTTAAATCGATGGATGAAAACACTAAAGGGATTGATATTTTAGCTAAAGAAGGTGAAGAGGTAGAATTAAGTGAATATGAAGAAGAGTTCATTGAATAAGAGTTCATTGAAGAAGAAATGTAAGAATGCGTAGAAGAATATGATGATAATAACAAAGATGATGGAGATAAATAGGATGAAAATGAAGAAGATGAGGAACTGAAAGAAAATAAAAATGCTTATAAAGGAAAAAATTAATCCGATAAGATTTCATCAGCAAGGTCAGCCTCATCAGTCTTATCCTCCAAGATTGATATGGGTAGTGAAGTAGAAATTTTTGATAATAAAAGATCTTCATTAGAGGTATAAAATAAATCTTCATTTAATAAAGATGAGAAAGATAAAAATTCCAAGACAGAAGGTAACAAATATGACAATAATGATGATGAGATCATTGAATTATATGATAGAAAGGAAGTTGTAGAAAAAGCTGAGAATTGGGTCTCAAATAAAGTTGACAAAGGAAAAGAAAAATAAGCAGTTTCTAGAACCATTCATACTAAACTTCCTAAAATAAAAAATAATAATCAGATTCAGTGAATATGATAACCTCATAGGGAGTTGATTATATCGTATAGGTTTTACAAAGGGTCGAAGGAACAATCTCATACTTTACAAGACTTAAATCTCAGGTAGAATTGATTCATGAAAATCAGAGTGAAAATTTTTATTTAATAAAAATTTTAATAGATAAGATTATTCCATTAGAGTTTGATCTTAAAATTTTACAAAAATGTTCCCAATATCACAAAAAGGCATGAAATAGGGTTGTGAAATGGTCTCAAAATATTGATTCTTATGTCAAGTTGAATAATGATAGTGTTGAAGATTTGAATAATTTTTTTAATAAATATGAAAAATCATTCAATCAGTTATCCAAAGATATGGTAGAAATAGTAAAATTTGTAGAAAACATCAGAGATACGACTAACAGCAGAACTTATGAAGTTAAATAATTAAATGGGAAGATAAAATATTTGTAGTTGGAGTTTTCAGGAATAGAATATTAGAAATATGAAATCATTATCTTGATAAATTAGAATGTTTAATTATCTAAAAATATTTTCATTATATAAGAGAAGTCCCATTCTCAAGAAGAGAATATTCAGATTTAAGATGAAAAGATTGAGAAGCTGAAGCATGATAGATACAAGTTTAAGAAGATAGAATCCTTTCTCAAAAACCTCATGATGAAAGACTGATTTTTTCTAAACATATCTTGTATTTTTTTTAATTTTTTTTCGATATGAATGAATTAATATTTTTATCCAAATTTGATTGTATTAATTTTTCCCAATTCCAATTGGTTTGATATTCTTCCATAATTTTTGAGTAATTAGTTAGTTTATTATATTGTTTTCTATACTTTCTTTCTTAACCTTTTTAGGATACTCTGGTTTTCCCCATTCCTTTTTAATAATCATAAAGGGGGATAATTTTATAGAAAGGGGAGAAGTTTTCGTAATAGAGGATAATACCACACTAAGGGGGAGAACACAATCGTTAGGGGGATTTTATTATTATAATATTTATTTAATTGTATTCATTGTATTATTTAGATGACTCATAAAATCAATGTGATATAATTATTAATGTTTAATTTTGAATAATAATTACCTAAAATAAAAAAGACTGTAATTTTTTCAAATTTTATTTTCCATTTAAGTTTTAGCCATGTGCTTTCCAAAAATGAGGATATTGTTGAGTCAAAAGTTTTACTTATATCTTTTCTATTCATTTAGTTTTGAAAATCAAAAACACTTTTTTAGTTAATTTATTACTAACTTTTTATGTATATAGTTTTTTAGAATGTTTTTTTATAAAACATAATATTATATGGTACTTAGAATTAGTTCTAAATTATTCATGAATATAAACCAATGTTTTTTCACTATGAATACCATAATGAGTATGGGTCTAATAAACATGTTATTCACCTTTATTATATAATATTTAAGACATTTACCCTATCTTTAATACTGAAAAATTCCTTATAATCATATTAATGATGAAACTGATAAACATCATATTTGAACTCATAAATATTGTCATAATGAAATCTGTAAGGAAGTCCATCAGACTAACTAAGGTTAAATTCTGAAAATAGAAAACTGATTTCTAATATAAGGAAAACAATTACACTATGATGGTGTAAATAAATATGATGTTAGACAATCATTTACAAAATTTTAGTTGAAGTTCCAGATGTTTAAGTTGTTGTGATGAACTCGGAGAAATATTGTCATTGGGAAAGAAATATAACCACTAAAAGCTCACCAATAAATACCTACTAATTTGAAGAGTTTGTAGATGATTGATTTCAGTTGAAATTTTACATTGTGTGAGATCTATGAATATTAAAAAGTGTAAATGGATTTTTCTTTCTCTTTGGTAATCTTTTTAGAGTTTTTTATTCTTGAGTGAACCATTTCAGGTTTCCCCCTTACAACTTTATTTTCATTATAATCATGTATCTTATCTCTGATATTGATTGAGGGATATTAGGGATATAAATACAGATCTAATCCTTTGGATCAAGACCTTCTAAGTCTAGGTAGATAGGGAATCTGATATTTGAATCAATTGATTTCCTTGTGGAGTAAAGATATATTTTTTTAATTATAATACAAGGGATACCTTCATCCAAGGTTTTTTGTATACCTTGCTCTTAGGGTTAAAATAGTTCTATTAATTCTAATAGATGTAAGTAATTCTTAATTTTTTATAGATATTACATTACTACTTTATTACAAGTGTTTTATTTTGTTGTTCCTCATTGTAAATTTTTTATCATAAAGTATCTAAATATGATAAACATTAATCTGTTAATCAGATCATCTTTGAATCCAATCTGTTTACTTTTTTATAATTGAATCTCATTTGATTACGGTTATTATGATATGATATATTGAAATCATTCTAATTATAATACTATGGTAATCAGGTTGAGATCCAATTCCAAATCTGATATTTTTACTTAAGAGTTTTGTGATTTTTTCTACTTTAATTATTTTAAGAAAAAGTTTTCTAAAATAAAATTCTCCCCTATCTTATAATAGATCCTTAAAAAACATATTATTTTTATCTTGATATCAATATAACTCATATTTATATCCAACAATAATAGTTAAGATTTGTAATTCTTTTAGATAATAAAGTTCAATTATCAGCCTCTCAAGATCACACAATCAAACTCTAAAACACTTTTAGAGAGTGTAATTCCACTGGTGATGTTAATGATGGTCCCTCTAATTGGGTTGATTGAGAAGTTATTTCTTGTGAAGTTTTTTATGTTGGAAACTATGGGAATTAAAAATTAACATCGGTTTTATCTCACCTATGTTTCTAGATATAGAACCTAAAATACATGGTCAAAGTTATTCAACTTAAAATACCAAACAGTTCATGGTCCTAAAACTATGACATTAAACTACATGTATCCATCCAGATATGTAAGGGAAACTGGGGCCTATATTCAAATTGGTTTTTTCTCACCCATGTTGTCACATAGATCACCTCATCTTTCATTTTTTTCAAATTATTCTTACCATTAACATAAATCACAATGGTCAAACTTTATTGACATCAAATTTCCTAAAGAAATAGACAAAAAACAATCTAGAATGAACATATAAAAAGATAATAATAGTTAAAATTAGATTCTACACTCACTGAATATGAACCTCTCATGGTCAAGGTAATATTTTTCATTACAAATTGAAAGGGAACAAAAATTGTTGAGTCAAAAAGATAAAAACAGTGGACTAAGAAAAATAAAAGTCCTTAATCTATGGGAATTCCCAATATGAGGCTTAGGAAAAATTTAGGGAAATAAAATAAAATAACCAAATATTTTAGGATCTATAATATGACTTTATCGTAAGTCAATATGTTCTTTCTAGGCCCCTTTCCCTAGGAAAATTTTAAATCACTCCTATACTTTCCTTTATCCCTAGAATATTAGTCCAGATGATCCACCAAAAATGAGAAAAGGTGTAACTTTAGAGTACTAGTACCCTTTTAAACATCTGAACCATCATCTTAATATTCCCCTTCATGATCCTCATCACATTGAGTTAAATAATTCATCCAAATAGACCAACACTAGTGTTACTGTAATGGTATTTCTGCTTATACCCATCCGTGAGACATGCCCATGTGTCAATCATTTGAGTCAAGTATTTGGGAATCATAATTGATTGGACCCATATTTATCTAAATATTCAAATGAATTCAGGTTATCTTAATACTTCCTTCCAAAATTTCATAGGTTATTGTTAGAGTGATGCAGAATCCAAATAATAGAAAATTCAGAAAAAATAGATTTTTCCGTTATTGATTAAAGAATAAGAGGAGAATCTACAAATTAGTGTATCTCTTAATGATGATGGAAAATTATAGAAAATCCTTTATAGAAGCTTATATTTCTCTAAGATACTACTAGGTTCCATCAGTATTGTTTTAATGTTCAGTTATCCTTGTATTTTTGATCTCTTTAGTGGGGTCAAGGCTTTTTTCCTCTACAGCTACCCTTATACCCTCAACATGGGATTACTCTTGGAGCTTATAGTTTTCCGTTAAATATCTCTGAGATTAATATAACTCAGGTTCAAGGTACCCTATATGTGTATAATTTTCATTAGGAATCCATTTTTGGTCTAAATTTACTCCCTTATAGTGGGATTCATGTTTACGCATTGTGGATTAGAGTTTGGAAGAAAAAAAAATTATTACACATCTAGAAGTTGTGATTAGGCCACCTCTTCTCAGTCTTGCGCCTCTATAATCATCTATATTTTATCATAAATTTATTGATAATACAAACCATCACTTATTATATTGAAAAATTAATGGTTTAGTCATTGTAGTTTTCCACATTGATTAGTTATTGGGGTATCGGAAGTTAGGTTCCATATTTTTTTCCCAGACATGTTGATAAGCACTATGATAAAAGTTCAGTGAACGATTATCTAATTGAGTTTCACTTCAAGAAGATGAGACAAATTTTGGGAATAAATCACTAATGGAAAATTCACAAGGAAAAAATTACAAACTAACTCATTCTAGACCTATTGGCTCAAGGAAATATTCATCCTCCATATACCCTGACTATTGAGATGTGAAAGAGGGAACTTCCAAAGATTCTATTTTTTCTCCTGACAGTGGCACTTTGAATGATATCAAAATATACATTTAAATCAATAAATTTCATGGTTACCAGGAGGTGATAGGAACACTCACCACTCCCCATTTATGTGTTGGCCTATATGGTTGGTTCCACCTCACTCGGTAAAACCATAGAATCATTCTCCCCAACAAGTGTCTCCTCATTGGTAATGATAGGAGAATAAATTTTTGACATGATCCCGATTGTTTTTTTTTTGTAGGAGTATCTCGTTATCTTTATGTCCTTACTATCCACCCAATATTGACCAACATTCACTCTGAATGCTTCCTTAATATGTTCATTGGGTGTCTCCAAGTGGAAAAAACCACTTGTAAGAGTATCAAAAATTATTTTATATTGGCCAAATTCAAATCCAAATCCTTTAAGGATAGTTAAAGGGTTAGTGGATGTTTCCATTATTTCAGACAAACCCAATCCTTACACAAATCCTTCAAGTACGGTTGAAGAGTTTGTGGCATATATAACTATCGTAAAGTAATATAATAAACAGAAGGAATCTGGAAGCATACTGGGACTTATTATAGGAAAATTAAAAAGAAATTATTTAATGAAATCACAATCATATTGGGTTTATATAAATGAATATTCCCATTCTATTTCATTGATAAGAGCAAGTAAGGTTATCACTATTGGTATTTTTACCACCATGGATGTAGTATTGTTAGTAGATATCTTAAATTCAACTAGGTCACCCTTATCAATTTTCTTGAGACTCTCCCCCAATTCCATAATGGAAGAAAGAGAGGAAAATCCTATGGTTTATAAATTCTTGATGTCAGCATCTGAGTGCTCATATATGTGCACAAAAAAAATAAAGTGTGGATTTCAAAACTAACCATTTTTAAAGATTCATTTATTGAGAAACTTCTCTCTCTCCACCAATGTTTTACTTTAGATGGTGGAAAACTAGTTAATGCTTCCAAAAACACCAGTAATGGAGTGGGAAATTGAGAAAATACTCCCTCCATCTCCTGGTGTATGAGTCTTTCATCCAATGATAATCACCATTATTCTAAAGTAGACTAACTTCTCCACCAATGGGAATTCCCATCATAGTATACTTTAGATATTTCATTGGTTTTGAATCTGTTTCCACTCTCTTAAAATTGAATTGATGATCTTGTCAAAAATAGTTTATCATCATAAATAGTTATTCAGTCATCAGACTTATATCCTCGTGTTTGATATATTCCTCACATTCATAAATAAATCCGATAACTACACCATTGGTAGTGCCCTGGTCTAACATATCCCTTACATGCCTTCTGTTAGAGCATACATTTTCTAAAGACTCCTCATCTATCCATGAATGGGACCCAAGATCCTTTCATTTGAGTTTCTTTCTAGGAATCACCACCTTAATTAGAGTTCGGGAAACCGAGCCTTGGATCTTTTCTTATTAGTGATATATAGACCATATCTACCCAAACTTAGGTCATATAGGTTCCTCCACTATGAGTTTTCATGTATCTCATGGTTGGGGATGTTTCATTGACCCAGAGCATTTCTTATTTTTCTCCTCTTGGTGAGGCCTTTTTCTTTTCTTTCCTCATCCTATAGTCACTACATTGTCAAACCATGGGATGAAACCCAAAATATTTCCTTGAGAATACAAAAAAACCAATATTTGGAATATTCCAATGTCAACTTCTCATATTCACTCAAAGGAAGCAATTTTATTTCAACTTGGGTGGATTCTAAGGCCATCATCACCCAGTGTTGTGACAACATCATCAGGTGATTCTCTGACTAAAAATCAGTTGGTGGTGATGAAATTAGTTCTTTTAAGCACCTAAATTGTAGTGAGAACCTGTGTGGCACATAATTCTTATAGATCATCTCTCCAGTCATTTACATTTCCAAAATATAGTCCCTAAAATCTATAATATATGATCATGTTTTGATAAATTGTGAGGCCATTATTGAAAATTTTTCTAATAGGACTATCATTATTGGGAAAGAAGTTAAATCCATTAGATAATCTTAGAACCTTTTAAACTGATTCCTACTTTGTGGATAAAGGCCTAATGTTATGGAAAACTTAGATAAGAGGATGATATTGGAATTTAGTGATGTTTACTTTACAATTTATTGTATATACATTAAAATTAACTTCCAAAAATCCCCATAAAATTTTAAGAGGATATGAAATATGAAAAGGTCCCTTTAATGTGTAAACATATAGTAAGCATTGATTAATATTTATTATCACACATACTAATAATCGAAAATTTTATCCTTGTTATAGCTTATATTCCATGACAAATGATCATGGCCTAACATCACTCTGGGATCCATGAACTATAATTTGATAAGTACTAAAACATATTTCTAAAAAAAACCATCCATATGGGATCGAGTATGGATTTTGGATTTAACCTTGTAACCCCACTCTTCATATAGGTATTTTACCAATATAAGAAATTATTTTCTTAGATTCTCTAGTTTTCCATTATGGGGAATCCCATTGGGAACTTGTAACACTAACCTTTTCTAGGGGGCTCCAAGAAGGCCTTCATCCATAGTTCCTAATTTATGTTATATCCCAGATGGAGTTCATTCCCCATGATTTTTTAATCCAACTTCAAAAGTGCATGGAAAATAGGGGTGTCTGCTCAAAATACTTCATGATGCCTTTAGGGGGATGAATTAATTGTACATATCTTCAAGGATGGGTACCCCCTGATACTTTGTAGATATCACAGAAGTAGATACCAACTTATACATGTTTTAGATGAAAATTATTAGTCTATGGGATCCATCAACTGAAAAACTCTAGGAAAAATCAGACTTCTTATACACATATGTCTAGGATATCCAAACATCTTCCTAAATGGCGACTCCCTTGAGATCTTTCTTGAATCCATCCCAAGTCTTGCACACCCCTTGTGTACACATCAATTTAGGCCTGAAACATAACACAATATTAGGATCTCATTCTTAATTTCATTATTTCGATAGATCAATAGTAGAATTATGGAAAATTTATTAGAAGCATTGTGTCTTTCACTAAGAAATGTTCAGTTCTGTGTATGGGGTGATTGTGGAGTGATGCATCAGGCACATCGAGAAAGTTCCTCCATCATTAATATAAGTTACCTAGTAATAAATATTGGATCTGGTCACATTTGGGTACTCAGTAAACCAATAATTTAGTATATAAGTGTCTAGACTTAGGATAATCACATCCATCAGTATCCCATGAACATATAATAAAATAAGTTCAAACATGGGATACTCATGATGATATTTCTTTAGAATGCTTTCAAGATGTGGTAGGAATGTTATGACCCATACTTTTAAATGATATTTGTTTCCCGAATAAATTTTTTTACGTATTATAATATCATACACATACAAAATAAATAGAAAATACCAAATTTTATATCTTTAATAAAGATCATTACATTAGTCAGCTATAAAACCGATTAAAATTTCAAACATTACAACTAGACAAAAAAATGTAAAATTAAATATCTAAAAAGGAAAAATATGGATCACTCCAATCTACTCGAATCTTCACTCCAACTTAAAATTCTATATAAATAAAATAAAACATTTTTAAACCAATCAAAATCTTAAGAAAATGAAAAAATAACCATAAGAGAAATTCTAGTTAAATTTTGATTTGAAAATGAAGTGGTATTTATATGGTATAAAGGGAAATGTGACCATTGGAATTCAACCTGTAACACCCCATGCTTCCATGGTACGCTTCTCCTTGAATAATACAGTAGCGTGTGTTGTATGCAACTTCGAGACTCTAACACACTACGACTAATCAAAGTAGTCATTATGAATAGTAATACCCACTTTTTGAAATTTTATAAATTTTATCCTTCAAAATGGACTTCATTTTTGGATTCATAATATCTAAATTATACTTGGGTAAAATTTTGGAACTTTTCGGATAACTTTTATATTTTGATGAATAGTGAAAATTACTAAATTTTAATTAAAAACAAATTTTTTAATCAACATAATTAATAGTGATAAATTTTGAATTTAAGTGGTTTTAAAGTATATTTAGAATATATTTTTACCATTTAATAAAATTTTGGTCATTGGATATAATTTCAAAATTAAACCAGACATAAACAAGTGTCAATCTTTTGATAGTTAGTATCTCTTAAAAACACGCTTTTTGTTTTAACAATGGGAATTAATTTTAAATTAATTTCTGCCACTTCTGTGTTTTGAATTTGTAAAAATGGATTCCATATTTGGAATTAGGATGTCCAAATTGTGTTAATAGGTAAATTTTATTTTTAGACATTTTGAATAATTACTTCGGTAAATATTTTATTTACCATGGTTAAAGGGTAAATCCTGTAAATAAGGGTAAAAAATAATATTATAATAATAATAAATTAACCTAAAACGTTTCCTAACCTTATTTTTTGATACATGTCCGACCATGTGTATATTTGGGTAGATTTTTGGACCCCATGGATCCACTTGTAAGTGATAAGGACACTTTATATTAATTAAGTATTAATAAATACAAAAAATGACATAAGCATATATCTTTTAGCAAAACAATTTTTACATAGGGTAATATACGTTGTATTTTATACTATAAATATTAATTATAAATTTAATACTGTTTCCTACATAATGGTATTTTATTTATAATTTTTATAAATTTAATGATTAATATTATTTATGACACAATAATGATGCAGTACTTTCCTTATTAATGAAAGAATCAAATAATTGGTATTATAAATGTTAAAATAAATATAATTTGGAAATTTTGATGACATCCATGAATTTTATTGGTTAATATGACATTACAGGAGTGCTTAAATGAATTTGGTTTGAATTAATAAAGTTTTTAAGACTTTAAAAAAATTAACTATTGAATAGTGTCAAAAATGACATAAATGAGTTTTTAAAACAAATATTATATTAGTAATTGATATTATATTCCTAAAAATCTATGTTTCGGTCAAAGAACTTATATTATTTTATTTGTATCATTGATGGACCACTTGGGGGGTCGCGTGGATGTATATAGTAAGTTTATTAACTATATAATATAAAAATACAAAGTGACATGGTAAATGTCAAACTAATTAACTAAGAGTTAAAACTAAAAAGTAAGGTTTATATAATGACCCAAACCTGTCTAAATTCTATTGGTTGAAATTATTTAGACCCATACCAACCTTATACCTTTAATAATCTACTTTGGAGCCATTAGAAACTGAATATGAATTTATTATAACATAATATTTCTAACTTTTCCAAAGGTTCCCCTCACCCCTCTTATAAAAGGGAACTCCCCCTTCTCACTAATTCACACATTCAAAGCCTTTGGGAACGTCCAGAATCTGACCAAATACCATATAAAATATACTCCCCTCATCTTAGATTCATTTCTTTAGTCATAAATCCATCCTAAGGAGCCATTTTGATCAAATCAAAAGGAAGAACCCGAAGAAGAGGTAATGTTTTCACCACCCTCTTTCAAGTTCCTTTCTTCTTCAACTTCTTCTTTCTTTGTTATTACCATTCTAAAATAATAACTCCAGTATCTTCTACATACTGTGATGTTATTATAAAAATGGTACAACCATATTCAGTATTATATCCATCCTTTGAATGACATGTCACCATACGTTCGTACGTAAGGCTTATCGTCTCCACGTCGTGGTGTAATTGTTATTCAAAATATTATTATTTGGATGCGTATAATAATGATGTATAATTCATGTAAATAATAAACATAAAATGATATTGATTATTTATATATAATATACTATCCAATTATATATTATTTTAATACCAAAAGAGTGATATTGTCGCTCGTGCGTACGTACGTACTACCACCTCCACGAACGTGATGAGATTCATTCCCCATCGTATCCATTCAAGTATAATTCTCATTTGATGATTAAAAATAATGTTTAAGGACTTGATGTCATTATATATATCAATAATATACAACCTACCCATAAAAAACATGGCTTATGTAACAAAACATATAAAAGAAAATGAGTAAGTTAACACCCGAAAAGATGATAATACTAAGATATTATTAACAAAGAAATGTTAAAAGATCATATATGATATCATATTAATGTATATTATTATTGTATAATTTAATAACAATTATTTCACCATTATACAGGGGTTTAACCTACCCTCGACTAAGGGAAATTACAAGGTAAGGGGTTTTCATCTCACTCCTTATTCCCGTGAGATTCGTGCTATATTTCCACTATTACCTTTTGTGTGGTGTATGTACTGCCCATAATTGTATTATTTGTGTAATACACTTTAATTTATGTGTATTTACATATTCATTGTATAATACCTCTTTCATGGGTTGTATGTTTCATAAGTTACCAAATTGGTAAGGGTTATTTTCTCAATCTCATTATTATCCGAGATTGTTCATCTGTAACTATTTTTTGGGACATACTTATCATCGATGACCATATTTAATAAAAATGTTTTCAAAAGGAATATTTTAAGGTTTTATGGGAGGGTCTATTTAACAACATCATCATTTTAAATGTTTTAATGATTTATCCTTCTAAACCTTTTTATTTAGTGTCCATGTTTTCAAAATGATTTTAAGGATTTATTTATATGGACATGGATATATTGAAATGATATTTCTTTTCAATAGTTTCAAAGTGGTGTGGGACACTTTTATTCAAAAATCTCTTTTAAATGACTTCCTTTATAAATTGTGAGACTTTTAAACAATTTCATGAAAATGGGGTATTTCTCTCAAAAACTT
The DNA here is from genome assembly GCA_963277665.1 of Viscum album. Taxonomy (NCBI): domain Eukaryota; kingdom Viridiplantae; phylum Streptophyta; class Magnoliopsida; order Santalales; family Viscaceae; genus Viscum; species Viscum album. The sequence continues at coordinate 1,265,399,054 of OY728143.1, read as the reverse complement.
TTACTGATCATTTTCATCTATGTCAACATCCTTTGATGGATTTTAAGCTTATTTGAAGTTGATTTATTATGATACAAAACTTTCTTATTGTAATGAAGGTTTTGTGATATGTATGATTGTGGATGAGTTATTTTAATTTCATTCATGGATTATGGTTAAAGTATTGACATTTCTTAAGTTAGATTTAATAAGAAAGTTTATGTTATATATAAACCTTTTATTAAGATGAATGTGTTGGACTAGTATGTTCCGGGTTGGGGACAGGTAAAAGTAAGCCCTCCGGGTTGGTGTCCGGTTATTAAAGGCACTCCGGGTTGGTGTCCGGTTATTAGAGTCACTCCAAGTTATTGTCCGGTTATTAGAGGCACTCTGGGTTGGTGTTTGGTTATTAGAGGCACTCTGGGTTGGAGTCTGGTTATATAGGCTCTCCGGGATAGAGTCCGGTTACAGAGGCTCTCTGAGTTGGTTTCCAGTTACAGTTATCCCGTAGGTCTTGTCATAAGGCCTTGACAAAGAAATTAAATTTTGGAATTATGCATTACCTTGTTATGAAAGTGGTTATTGTTATTTCTTCTGATTATTCGATTAGTAGAATATCCATATGAATAATTAAATGGCATTATTTAATTTTATTTTTTCCATATTATGTTGAAGTTCAAGTTTAAAAGGCTTTTGTTTTAGTTATGCATTGCCTTAAATGTTTATGCTTATTTATAAAAGTTTCCACTATATTGTTTTCCTTACTGAGCATCTGATCTCACCCCTTTCTATGTTTTATTTTTCCCAGGATTCCAAGAAGTGTATTGTGATTGATATGCAGGGTTAAGCCAAGGGAATAATGGCATTCATAAAGGATTATTTATGTTGTTTTGTATATTATAAAGTGTAATGTAACATTAATGCATGTAATCTATTTTCCAATACTGCTAAATCGATCGGTCCTTCGGGACTTAATTCATTGTAATCATGTCAATGTATTAAAATAATGCATAAACTCTGGGTAACTGGGGTTGGGGTGTTACACAACGATTCTATGACCATCAGTCAATATGATAATTGGTCTATATGATGATTGATCAATATGACCATTGGAAACTATACCCTTGGTTGATAATTTTATCTTTATAATTAGTGTTTATAGGTAGTACTGACATATGATAATTGATACAGAAAGGAGAATCGATGGCCTCAACTAGTAGAGTTGTGTTGTTTGAAGCTCATTTGTCAAAACATGGGAGGGAGGTATTATCACAGGGGTTTACCATTGATCAAACCCATGTTTATCTTCAACAAGTGAATCTTGAACAAAATCCCTACAATATAAGTTCAAGTTAATGTAGATTACCACTCGGTCGATGTTAGAGGAGGTTCCCCACGAAACTACCACCAACACACACCTTACCTTTAGGGAATATGTTGGTGTAATAAGGGGTTACGTATCAAGAACATAGTAACATAAAGTGTAAATTCATTTGTATAAATAAAATTTTCATTCCATAATTTCCTCTTAATAATATTTTTTCTTAATTAAATATATGTTCAATTGATATGAATTAAATATTTTGATTTTTGGAATCAAATAAAGCATAATAGTATTTTTTTCTAGAAAAAATATACAATTTTTATAATAAACCAAGGTATTATGAATAGTATTTTTTTAATTAAATATTATTTGAAAACAATTTTATTTAATTATTAACTGATCAAATAATTTTATAACGGCCTAGGAAAATTTTTATAAGTTTCATAAGTTTAATTGTTCCATAAAAACTGCTATTTTTTAATAAATAAGGTTTTTTATATTTAAATGTTAAAATAATTATATTTAGAGACTTATTCTAGAAAAATAAACACTATTTTTCAAATCATCATGTTGAATTTATGTCAGGTTGAATTTATGAGAATTTTATAAAATACTTTATTTTTGTGAACAGTAAAAATACAGTTTTATGGTTTGGGTATATTTTACGACATCCTATTTATGTTATAATGATGTAATAATTAATTAAACACAATACAAGTCCCTAAATATGTTATTTTATTAATATTATTTATTTTAATATATTTTATTCAAATTTTAAAGCAATAATTTATCTTCCCAAGTCTAGAAAGAAAATTTTGATGTTTAAAAACATTAGTTTGTGGAATCTATAATTTTCTATGAAAAAAGATGTATTAAATAATGGTTTTCGGTTCTAGAGGATTAAATTTAAATAAAATGTGACCCAATTTTTTAAAACTATGAGAAAAAACTCTTGTTTAAGACAATGGTTTTTCATTTTCCACAACCTAGTTTCCCAAGTCCCATATTTGAAAATTATTAAACAATTCCTCCAGTTCTCCAATAAATACCCACTAATTTCTCCATTTCCATTCAATTCCAATCCATAATACACAAACTTCAGGTGTTTGTTTCTCCCAAGGAGTCCCCCCAATGTGTACTCAATCCCCCAATTTTCCATTCCTCACGATCTAGGAGTAACTCTTCAAGGTAAGGGAAATCTTCACTCTTTTTTTCCACTATAGAGTCCTATTTTTGGTATGTCTTCCAATTTCAAAAAAAAATATTTTTTTACACATTATATTATCCCATTTCTATAATAATTTTATTTTATCAATGAGATAAAATTTCCCCCTCTCATTTTTTCCTTTTCTAAAACCATGCTTTATACATATCATGCTACTGAATTTTCGTCTCAAATTTTCCTCTTTTACATGAGAAATTATCTTTTAATATTTATTTGAATACCCAAACCTCATTTCATTTCAATTTTTATTAAAATAGATTTTAAAATGACTTTTTATTCAAGGATTTAAATATATAAAACCAACATGTATTTTCATAAGATAAAAATAACATAATAATCATGTCTTTACGCTCTTTTGTATGCAATTATTTTTTAAGAAAGTATTTATTTATTCTTTATGGGCTATTAATGAAATGATTTATTATGATCTATGTGGGTCACATGAAATTAATACATATTAAGGTTATACCCTGATAGCTCTAAAATTATTTGGGTAAAGAATTTAATCTCTAGAGATGACATGTTTTATAATACCTTGGTTAATAACCTTGGTAATTTTAATTTATGACACCTTGGTGATAAACCTTTGTGATATGCTTATTAATTTCACATTTAAATGTTTTATCTATATTTACATGTTAGGATATATGTTATTATTATTATTATATACCTCTATCTCATTCATTATCGTTATGCATTATGTTCTTATTGATATTTCTCAAGATCGCATGTTATATGTATCACTTCCTTATTCCTTTACCGCACTTCACATTCACCCCTTTCCTTGGATTTATGTCCACAAAATATGAGATGCAAAAAAATTAACATAGATTAAACCCATGAAGATTTATTTAAAGTAGTTTTAGAAGAAGATTTATGTTTTAATGTATTATGTACCTTATTTCTATTAAACTAAAGTTGAAAAGATCCTATGTTTTGTACAATGTAATGATAAGTTAAATAATAAAAAGGTGGGATTACATAGTTGGTATCAATGGAAGGTTTAGTTATTTAGGGAAATTGGGAAGAACCCTTAGGACAAGTTTAAATATTGAAAAACATACTGGTATTTTTGTGAAGTATTAAATAATTGGTTTCCAAGAAAAGAAATCCATGTTTGGATATGAACAAGTGGATGTAGATATGGCACAAATGTTACTAGGGGTACTCAAAAACACATCTTTGAACTAGAATCGGATGGGAACTGATGCATGACAATGGGCCTTAATTCACTTTCAGTTTGACACTCATAGGGGATATTTTGGTTTAATCACTAGATTTTTATGATCCTTTATAAAATATATACAAATAATGTAATTGTTATTATAGAATATTAATAACATATTTAAGCAAAAAAATTTAAGAAATAAAATCCATTTAGAATTATAATATTTTTAAAAATAACACATTTCTCACTAAGGTTTTATTATCTTAGAAAATTGGATGGAAATAGGAGGAACCACGTAAATTTTGAGTGCATCAAATGATGCACTGATAGCATTCTGATAAAATATGGACTAGAAAACATCATGAGGATGATGAATAAAATAACTCAAGTAATGAACAACAACTTGAATTAATTAAATATACTTGATTCAACTCTATGGGAAAATAATTTCATAGAACCCTTCATGCGTCAACAAATCCTTCTTTCAATGGATCTACCGAACCATAGATTGCTAAATATTGGATAAAATCTATAGAAATTATCCTTTTTCTACTTTGTTTTTATAATTATGAGATTTTAACCCTGGTATTATACCACTTAGAAGGATAATCTGATTAGCAGTGGTCATTAATTAAAAACATGAATCAAATAATGGAGATCGAAGTTGTTGAATGGGAAGTGTTTTGGGGAATATTTTTTTGTAAATATTAACCCTATTTGAGGAGAATGAATATGGATAAGGAATTACTAGAACTGATGAAGAAGTAAAATGAATCATATTGAGTCAATGAAATGAACATTAAATGAATTTCTTGATACACCTCTAACTTTTTAATGGATCCTAATGAAAAGGTTGATAGATTATTCGATGGACACAAACCCTATGTACGGATGAATATAGAAAAATAAATACTCTGAATGATATGATGAGATAGTACAGAGTTTTATGACAGTTGAACTATAGTTTTTAAAGAAACAAAGGTAACATATGTTTAATGAAAATAAGAGATTAGTGGATCCAAATTCAGGGAGTAACTTTGATCATGGAAGAGGAGGAAAGAAATTAAAACTTCCCACATGAAAAAAAATTGGAAAGAAGAATTCGGGGAACTAATTCCATGGTAGTGTAAATTGCTACAATTGTGTAATATATGTCCATATATATTGAAGCAATCAAGGTTAGGTGAATCCTAGACTTATCAACACTAATGAAAAAGAGAAAATGGTGTAGGCCCATATGGAAGTTCAATGATTCAATTGTGTATAACTTGGGGAATTTTTTATTAAATGTCCAAATCCGAAGATAATGGAGGATAAAAACCATCAACCTTATCGTATTCCAAGGGTGAAAGGTCAGACATTTTCTATTAGGATGGCTGAAGTAGAGTCTTTGAATGATGTGGTGGCTGGTACACATGTTGTACTCTCAAAGCTATCAAGTACATTTTATGATTCTGGTTCTATGAATTACTTTATTTCAACCAAGTTTGTAAAGAATATTGAATCAATCCCCAAACTTATAGAAATAGATTTATCAGTCAAGACTCCTAGAGGAATTATCCTAGCATCAATATTCTATAGAAACTCTAGTATTAACTTTGGTGAGTACAATTTCATCTCAAATATAGTAGTCAATACCATGGTGGAATTCTACACTATACTAGGTATAAATAGGCTTTCAAAATATACTTATAAGATCAAATACAAAAGTAAGGAAATTTCAATAGTATTTAATATAAAACCTATAGTCATTTTCAAATGAGAGACATCCCAACCTGATCTTTTCTTAGAAGCACCTACCATAGCCTTATTTATGGATATTATCAGTGAAGAGGGAGAAGTAAATGAAAGTATAATGATAGATAATGTCCCCATTTTTTAGGAATACATTGAAATATTTCATGAAGAGTTACTAGGACCTCCCTTAGAAAGAGAGTTAAATTTCTCTATTGAGCTCAAACCTGGATCCAAGCCGATATCAAAGACCCTATATAGAATTGAAAATATGGATTTGGAAGAATTAAATAAACAAATTCAAGATCTTCTGTAGAAGGGTTATATCCAAACAAGTTTGTCTCTTTGGGGAGAACTTGTTCTCTTTATTAAGGGTAGGGATGGACCAATTGAGTTATTCATTGATTATAGAGAATTTAATGAGATCATTGTGAAGAAAAAGTACCCTCTTCAAAGGATTGATGATTTAATTGGACAGCTTTATGGGGCCTAATTCTTCTCCAAGATTGAACTCTAATCTAGGTATCATCAATTGAGGGTAAAGAAAAAATATATTCTAAACACTACCTTTCGAACATGATATGGGAATTGTGAGTTTTTTTGTTATGGCCTTCGGCTTGAATAATGCTCCTAATATATATATGAATTTGGGGTTTAGAGTATTTAAGGACTACCTTGACAAATTCATAGTAGTTTTTATTAATGATATTATTACATATTCTAAAATTCACAATGAGTATAACGATCATCTAAGGGTAATTTTGTGAAATTTTAGGAAGGTTAATCTTTTTAGAAAATTCAGTAAAATAAAATTCTGGTTAAAAATGTTTCATTCTTGGGGCACATTATAACTGATGAAGGAATATCACTTGAACCTATAAAGACAAAGTCATTAGAGGAGTGGACTCATCTTAAAATAGGAAATCATATTTGTAATTTCCCTAGTTTAGTAGGATATTATTGGAGGTTTTTGAAAAACATTTCTTCTCTTTCTAATCCAATAACCAAGTTAAATTAAAAGAGGGATAAGTTAATCTGAAAAAAGTTGTGGGAAGAATGTTTCCAAGAGCTAAATACGAAATTGATTACTGCACTTGTGTAAACCCTACTCTTTTTCGAATAAGGATTTGTTATTTATAGTAATGCATATTGGAAAGGGCTTGGGTGCATCCTCGTGAAAAATGAAAAAGTGATTTCTTATGAATCTCAATAGTTAAAGCTTACTGATAAGAATTATCCTACACATGACATAGGGAAATATGCGGTAATTTTTGTTCTGAAAATATATATGTACTATCTTTATGGGGAGAAATGTGATATATACATAGACCACCAAAGTTTGAAGTATATTTTTATGAAAAAGGAATTAAACATGAGACAAAGGATATGGTTAGAACTTCTTGAAGACCATGACTGTTACATTCATTATCACCCTAGAAGAGTAAACAAATTCGTTGATTTATTAAGTTGAAAAGACCATTTTTTGCTAGCAATTATGAAAATTCAAGTGGATCTTTTCATAAAGGACCTAGTAAATCTAGAAATGGGAATCGTAAGGGAAGGTAAATTGTCAAACCTGTTCTAAAATATTTATCACAAATAATTACTAGATAATATCAATAAGCCTCAAAGTGAATATCATTTGTTACAAAGGAAGATAGAGGCTATGAAAAATGGTATGCTTCCTGAATTCAATATTGATCAAGAAGGTGTAATGAAATTTCATACAAGGATATGTGTCCCAAATATCATGGAGATAAGGAAGGAGATAATGGATGAAGCTAATAACTCTACATTCTCTATACATCCTAGAAGTACTAAAATGTATAGGGACTGTCGTGATCATTATTGGTGGGATAACATGAAAAGGTATATTTCTGACTACACTACAAGGTTTTTGGTATTCTAGAAAGTGAAGGCGAAGTGAAAACTTCCTTAAGGTGTATTGAAACCACTACCCATACCAAAATGAAATTAGGAAAATATCACTATGGACTTCATAATTGGTCTCCCAATAACATCCAATAGATATAATTTGAAATGGGTTATAGTGGATCGACTCACAAAGACTAATCCAGATAATTAAGGCCATGTTTATAACATGCTCAATGGAATGTAAATGTGGATGGCATAAACACCTCCCATTATTTTATTTCTCACAAAACAATAACTTCCAATCCAGTTTTCAAATGGAATCATATGAATCTCTATATGGAATACGATGTAGAACTCTTACTTGTTGGGACACATTTGGTGAGAGGAAATTTCTTGGGCCTGATTTTGTGCAACTGATGATAAAAAAGGTTCATTCCATCAAAAAACATATAAAGTCTTATTAGATGCATATAAAATCTATTATTAAAACCATTGAAGGGACTTGGAGTTTTATGTTATAAAAGAATTTCCTTCAGATATCACCATAGAAGAGATTCAAACATTTTGGAAAGAAATGTAAGTTTAGACCTCGGTACATTGAAACCTATGGGATCCTTGATTTCATAGGACCATTAGACATTTGGATAACACTTACATAGAAACTATCTCAAGTTCTATTTTTATTCCACATATCTCTATTGAGGAAGTACATACCAGATCCCTCACATGTACTGAATTTGAAGGTGGTACAAATGGAACCTGGCCACTCTTATAAGGAGTAGCCAGTGGTGATCTTGGACCTTAGAGACAAGGTTATACACAATAATAATACCCACCTCATCAAATTGTTGTGGAGGAACCATAAATATAAAGAACTGATGTTGGAAAAAGAGGATAAAATGAGATAGAAGTACCCTAACCTTTTCTCAACCAAGATAATGAGTTGAAAATTCAGGGAAAATTTTATTAAGGGGGATCAATGTAATGACCCAGACTTTCTAAATGATATTTTTTTCATGAATAATTTTCTTACATATTATAATATAATACATGTAATAAATAAATAGATTCCAACAAATTTTATATCGTTAATAAATATCATTACATTATTCATATATGGAACTAATTAAATTATCATGCATTATAACTAGAAAAAAAATTGAAAAGGAAAAATGGGGAAAAAAGGATCACTGCAATCTACTAGAATAATCACCCACTACAAATTCTATAGAAAAAAACAAATTATTATTAAACCAATCAAAAATCTTATGAAAATAAAAATATTACCTTAATAGAAATTGTAGTGAATTTGGAGTGAAAATGAAGTGGTGTTTATAGGGCATAAAGGGAGATGTGACCTTTAAGAACCAACCGTTATATGACTGTTGGTCAATATAACCATTGGTCAATATGACCATTGGAAACTATACCCTTGTTGGATATCTTTTCCATTATAATGAGTGCTGAAAAGTAGTAATGAAATCAGATAATCGATACAAAAAGGATAATCGATGTCCTCTACTAGTAGAGTCATGTAATTTGAATCCCATTTTTCAAAACATGGGAGGGTTTTACCTTCACTTAGGTTTTCCATTGACCAATCCCAAGCTGATATTTAACATGTGAAGCTTTAATGAAATCACCTATGGGAGAATTTCAAGTTAGTGGAGATTATCACTTGGTGGATGTTAGCCGAGACACCCAACAAAACTACCACCATTGCACACCTTACCCTTTGGGAATATACATGTGTAATAATAGGTTACACGTCTAATACTTAGTTACAAAAAGTGTAAAATAATTTTAATTAATAAAATCTGTATTCCATCAATTATTCTTAAGAATTTTTTTCTTATTTATATATACTTTTAATTGATATGAATTAGATAATATGATTTTTTAACACATATAAAAAATAATTTTATTTTTTCTATAAAAAATATAAAATTTTTATAATAAAGCAATGTATTCTAAGTAGTAATTTTTTAATGAAATATTCTTTTAAAGCATTTTTCTTTAATTAATAAATTAAAAAATAATTTTATAATGTCCTAGAAATGTTTTTATATGTTTCTTACATTTAACTGTGCCTTAAAAAAGATAGTTTTAAATAAATAAGGATTTTTTAAAAGTTAAAATTATCATATATAGTTAGTTATTATAGAAAAAAAACATCATTTTTTAAATCAATATGTCCAATTTTGGATAGTTTGAAATTATGATAATTTTCTAAAATACTTTATTTTTTTGTGAATACTAAAAATACATTTGTAGGGTTTCATTATATTTTATGACATCATATTTGTGCCATAATTATTTCATATTTAATTAAACACAATCAAAGACCGCGAAAATTTTATTTTTTTAATATTAAGTATTTCAAAATATTTTATTGAATTTTTAAAATTATAAGTTACATTGAAAAGTCTAAAAATGAAATTTTGATTTTTTTTAAACATTACTTTGTGGAATATTTACTTTTACATGCCAAAATAGGTATTAAATAATGGTTTTAAGTTCTGGAAGATTAAATTATCAAAAAATGTGACCAATGTTTCCAAAACCATGAGCAAAAAATGTGTAATTCCATGGTTTTTCATTTTCCATAACCTAGTTTTCCCATACTGATATTTAGAAATTATTAAACAATTACTCCACTTCTCCTATAAATACCCACCCATTTATCCATTTTCATTCACTCCCAATCCATTATCCATGAATTTATAGTGATTGTTTCTTTACAAGGAGTCTACCCAACATTTTCCAAAGCCCCCAAGGTCTCATTCTTCAAGATCATGGAGGAACTCTTTAAGGTAAGGGAAATCATTACTTATCTTTTCCATTCAAGAGTCCTTTTGTGGTATGTATTCTAATTGAAAATAAAATTTCTTTTTCCCCATTGTATTATTCCATTTCAATAATATTTTTCTTTTATCAAATTTATACCCTTGTACCCTCTCATTTTTCTTTTTTCTTAAACCATATTCTATCAACATAATGCTGTGAATTTTCTTCTAAAAGTTCCCTCTTTTACCTAAAAATTATAATTTAAATTATATTTGAATACCCATACCTCTTTTATTTTAAATAGTTTTTAAAAATATTTAAAAATAAATTTTTATTTGGGTATTTAGATATATTAAACTTACATTTCTTTTCCAGAGATAAAAATGATGTAATAATCATGTTTTTAAGCTCTATTGTATGCCAATAGTTTTTATAAGAAACTCATTATTTATTTTCCATGGATAATTGATAAAATTATTTAATATTATTTATGTGACACACATTAAATTAATACAAATTAATGGTTATCCCTTATAACACTCTAATTCACTGGTTAAACAATTTAATCTCTATAGATGACATGTTTTATGATATCATGGTGAATAAACTTGGTAATTTAATTCATGTCACCTTGGTGAAAAAACATGGTGATATTCTTATGAATGTATCATTTAAATTTTTTAGACACATATTCATGTTATTAATCATGTTATTATTATTATGTTATACCTATTTCTCATCCCTTATCATTATTTTCTTGAACCAGCCCGGATACCCTCGTAACCTGATAACCGAGATGGCCCTAACATAGCCTGAAGGGCGTTATCGATCCCCATGGGTCAGCAACTAGCACCTGGAATCACACAACATACAAGTGGGAATGATTTTACCATAAGAATTCGTAAGCAAAAGGAAACAAGGAAGTATGCATAATAAAAGAAACTCCACTAGGAGTGAAGTACCAGAATACAACAAGGCATAAAAAGACCAAAGAATTATAACCCAAGTAAGAAAATTGGAAAACAAAACCCCAAGTCCTACAGGACATAACTGACAAAGACTGAGGGTTAATAGCTGGATCTACCTCTAAGTGATCCTTTGCCATTACTCAAACCTGGAAAAAGAAATTCTATGAACATCTAAAGAAAAAATTAGGGTGTGATCTAAAAAGCCCAGTAGGGTCTCACTAAGGATTCTATAATAGACACCAATAATAGATTAACCAGGAAAGTGATTTCAATTTTAAAAGATAAACAAGTTTGAAATTTTAAATAATAATTAAACAAATCATGCTATACATTTCAAATGTTGAAAATAAATATTGTAAGCAATTATTTTTTCAAATTATGGAATATTTCTACAACAATGGCTTAAATAAGAATAGTTACATAAAATAGTTTATGTAAATTCAGAAGATATGTAAATCAGTTTAAAACATTGGCATACATTTATATTTCAAATATAAACTAAAAACAAACAACATGGTCATCTTCTAAATAGTTTCAATAATATTTCTGGCTATAGGACTCTGCACTCTCTAATGTAAACTTAGAAAAATGTGTATACACACGACCTAATGACACCGGCCAAAGGGGAATTTTCACCAAGACGTTGGGTATGTGACTCGATACATCTATGTTTTATAACATTGGAATAGCGTAGAGTGTGTCCAAATAACTCCCTAACTACCTAAGGCTTGCATGTGCTCTTACATAATCAATTATAGAGAATTTATTTTAAGACTTCTTAAAAATACAATTAAATATCATTCCTTCATTTCCATGTCAATTTTCTTGTTAAAATCAAAATAGATCTTAATAAAAAAACATGCATCTTTTTCAAGATAAAACCAATGGGTTTTTATCAAACCATTTTAATACATTTTAAGACATTTTAAATCCATTAAAAACTAACTCCATCATTTCACGATTCATTCACATAATTAAATTCAAAAATTTAGTTGAAAACGTTTCTTTCAAAACTTCAATTTAAATTCAACAATTTAAATCTTAAATTGAAATAAATTAAACAATTCAAGGTTAATGATTTTTTTGTAAAATCAGGATTAAACCACAATCCTCAAGGTCATCAATGTCTGCGAAAAAAATAAACCACCCTGTGTGTTATAATACACCTCCTCACGACTTTAATATCATAAGCATCGACACACCAAGGGTCAACGTTAGTCAAGGGGTCATACAACCAATGTGAGTTATTTTATTTTGAAATAAAAAATTTCATGTGATAATACATTCTCTCTCCTGGATAATCTCTAGATTATTTTTTATGTTAATGCATGCAATCACAAGAAATATCATAAGAATGATTATAAACCTCATTTAATAATTATATCCCTAATATAATTTGAGAAAAGAGATGGTATTCCACATTTTTTAAAAAGTATATATATATATGTATGTATACATATATATGTATATACACATACATATATATATATATATATCAAAATATCCTTTGATAATGCAATTATCATTCAATAAAACTTTACATTTATTTAGTGATTATTTCTTCAGCAACTGACTTTTGATAATTTCAAAAAAAATATCATTTGATAATATTAATAATTATCATTTGTTAATCAACATAATTATCTTATGATCTTTTGGATAATCAATCCATGTGATAATTACATTAAAATTATTATTTCATAATCCATGAAATTATACGTTAATAATTTTATCTAAATAAATTATCCCTAAGCATGTGATATGATTATCAATATATATGTATGTATGTATATTTATGTGTGTGTGTATATTTTAATAATTTATTTTTAAAAAAATATCTTTTGATAATCTCAGATGAACTATTGTGATATAATTCAGTTTTAAATATTTTTTTCTGGAATTGTGATAAAGGTAGAAAATGAATAAAATAAGTTAATGAAATTAAAAAAATCAAAAATAAAAATAAACAAACATATGTGGAGGGCATGAGAAGGTGTTGCACACTGGAATCAAAGGACTCTGGATAAAAAAAAGTTCACAGGAGCACTTTTAGGGGTTCCAAGGCCGTGAAAAAATGAAGGAAACAACTCAATATAAGGATTTTATGGTTCTAAAATCTAAAACCCAAAAAATAAAGAAAATAAATAACACAAAATGGAACACCCGATTTAATGAATGATTCATCTGAAAGCTAAGTATAGATCATTTAATTTCACCCAATTAATTCATTGATAATTGAAATGGTTGAAAACGATCCAAATCCAAAGGTTTTAAATCCCCCTATGCATTAAAATAGAGTTTCAGCGTGATGTTGGGGGTGATTGAATAGTACCAAAATTTTTATGAATTAAATTAATAAATAAATGGAAATAATAAAATTAGTCATTTTAAAAAATTATTAAATAACATTAAATTCATGTGAGAAATGATCAAATGCTCGTTGCTCATGGAAATTAAACCTTTTATAAGGTAAAAATCTCATTCTGGACACAATGGTGGTCTCATATTTCTCAAACGATGAACTTTTTGAGAGATATTAATGATTTATTAATTAAAAATTGGAATAAATAAATAATTAAAATAAAAAGGATTATTTTTGTGAGTGAGGCATCCAAAAACTTGACGATTACAAATGTTATACCCCGTCTAGGGTAAACCCCCTATTCTGAACCCATTGGTGGTCTCAGGTTTCTCATACATCACACCGGTTGGGAGATATTTAATTATTTTTAATAAATAATATATTAAAAATTATTTAATAAATTTAATTAATGAGTGAGGCATCCAAATGTCTGGTTCCTTCGATTGTTTTACCCCTTCAAGGGTAAATACCATTTTTCGGAGAAAAGAGTGGTCTCAGATTTCTCAAACGACACATCATTTTGGAGTTATTTAAAAAATATATATACAAATTTCATACTTAATATATTCAATTTAATAATTTTATTCCATCTTCTCCGAGCTTTTGTGGGCCTCAAAAACTCATAATTACTCAGTTTTTAACTTAGAAAATATTTAGTTGAATATTATGGATTGCGAATTGGGTGTTTTACCATTCTGTGACGTGTTTAAAAAAACAAAACTTTTCACTAATAAACCATTTTCTCCCATTTAACGTAAGATATTAATAATATAACAGAAGAGGGTTTATCCATAATTGAAATAGTAATGGGATGTTACAACCTACCCACCATAGGAACTTTCTGTCCCCATAAAGTCTATGAAGAAACCTACACCTAAAAAAGACAAGGATAGTGTTCCTTCATCAGTGCATACCTCTCTCACATCTTATAAGAATTAGAACCATGATTCCAAAGTAAAAGGACTAGAGGTATAGTCCTCCCATGATGTACCTTGGTTTTAGAATCAACAATCCTGACTGGTCATTCAGTCACAGATAAATCTGGTTCAATCTCAAGATCACTCCATCTCATAACGTGAGATAGATCGTAGAGATACTTTCTTAACTGGAATACATGGAACACATTATGTATTAACGTCAGCTATAGTGGTACAGCTAGACAGTAAGAAACATTCCCTACCTGATCAACAACCTGAAAAGGTCCTAAAAAATGAGGATCAAGCTTCTCTTGCCTCCCAAGTCATCGAAGACCTAATTGGGGTGAAACCTTCAAGAACACATGGTCACCAACTAAGAAATCCAATGGTATCTAGAGATAATCAACACAAGACTTATACTGGATCTGTGTTGTAAACATTTTCTGAAGAATCAACTGGATATTAGTTGTCATCTCTTGGACCAAACTCGGTCCAACCAAAGAACCGTCACCAATCTCTAACCAACATAAAGGATATTTACAAGGATGACCATGAAATGCCTCAGAAGGATCCATTTTCATTGATGAATGATAACAGTTGTTATAAGAAAACTCAACCAGCACCAAATGATCATCATAAGCCCCATTAAAGTTGAGAACACAAGCGCAGAGCATATACTCAAGCATCTATATAGTTCTCTCTATCTGGCCATCTGAATGCGGATGGTAGGTCGTGCTCAAATGGACATGAGATCCATGTTCCTCTTGAAGGCCTCTCCAAAAGCATGAAGTAAACTGAGGATCCATATTAGAGACTATATCATATGGAACTCTGTGAAAATGAACAATTTCTTTCACATAGATATTTCTCAACACCCCAACTTTGGTTATATCTCTAATGGGTATAAATTGAGCCTACTCGGTCAGCCTATCGATCACAACCCATATCACATTCTTCTCCCAATGGGTTTGAGGTAACCCAACCAAAAAGACTATAGAGATTTCATCCCACTTCCATGTAGGTTTTGGAAGTGGTTGAAGAAATCCAAAGGTTTTTTGTGCTCGAGTATTACCTTCTGGCATGAATAGAGACAGGATACAAACTCAGCAATTCCCTATCTCATACTTGGACATCAGAACTATTGCCGCATATCATATAACATCTTCATGGTTCCTAGGTGCATATCCCATTTGGAGTTATGGAAATCCCCCATCACATCCTTCCTTACTGCTGATGACACAACGTAACAGTTTCGATAACACAGAACACCCTCTTTAGAGAACAACCACTAGGTGTTAGTCCACCCATAAAGAGAGTCTATAATACATATAGAATTCTTCAACAAGATTTTATTCCTAAATAATCATATCAATAAGAGAGGATTTCATAGATCCATTAGTATTCATGGCAGACAGAACCGACCCCACCCTAAGTGACATACTTGGTTGAATAAAGTCTTTCTCAAGAAGATCATCCAACGAGGAAATTATTTCTTTCAGTTCAGTTGAAGAAATTTGGTAAGATGGAAAATAAAATAGTTGATTATTGACATAAAGTCAATGGAAAACTCAACCTATCTTACTAATGGAAAACTAGAAAAAACTGATGGAAACACGATGGGAAACTCAATGATAATTGGAGGGGGATCGCTTCTCCAAATTAGAAGTAAACACTAATATAACATTCCCCAACTTCGGATAAGGTCTGTCCCTTCTCGACCTTGGGTCCAATTCTCTTTGAAAGACAAGAGACACACCACTAGGTTTGGTTTGGTAGACCCATCTATGATAACAATAAATTCGGGCTTTATTGTCAACGAGAAAATCCATCCCGAATATGATGTCTATAGATTTCATGTCGAGTACCAGAAAACTCCAAGAAAGTTTGACATCTGATAGAGAAAAGTCACAAATGGGACTACAGAGACCCTACTCTCTCTTCACATGAAGGGGTGTAGTAATATACATTGCACAAGATAAAATATCTATAGGTAGATTAAGAAGATTAACAGTATGGGTTGAAATAAATGATTGAGATGCACCAGTATCAAATAGAGTAGTCACTAAAGACGAAGTTATAGTAATGATATCAGTCATGATTGTTGGATTTGTATTAGCTTCCTCTAGAGACTCTTCCATTGTGAAAAGAATATTCGTTCTAGATGCCTGTGACTGGAGCCCTTTTGTGCTTGAAGCATTTTATGGACCCGTAGTTTTCGAAGGTTCTAATGATCTCACCTTAACTATATTCATATCCAAAACATGATTTGATCACTGATGTTCATCAGTAGCCTCATCTTGGATATGATTCACACATCTTATTGGGGGCATTTAGTTAAACAACCTCAACCATCAATAGGAAGACGTTATATTAACACTCCGACTGAGTAACATGAGAAATTATTCTCAATAAAAGGAATAAATGGGATTTGGATTTCACTATATCCAAATTACAATGGGGAAAAGACTCGAACTACAACATAATACATCTTTCTCTAAGAACCCCTGGTGACTTAAGGTTCATTATAGTGAGAGCTACACAGACACTCAACCACAAATACCTCCTAAGTCTTGAAAAGATTTCACAAATGCATACAGACTTCAAGGAAAGATGATTAACCCCCCTTTGATACCATTCTGTCGCAAACCATCCCAGGTAACCTCTTAAACCGATAACTGAGCTATCCTTGACATATCCTGAAGGGAATTCTTGATCCCCATAGGTCGGTGACTAGCACATGACATCATATAACATACAAGTGGGAATGATTTTCCCAAAAAAATGTGGAAGCAAAAGAAAACAATGCAGTATGCATAAAAAAAGAAACTCCACTGGGAGTGAAGTACCAGAATACAATAAGGCATAAAAATCCCAATTCATTACATCCCAAGTATGAAAATAGGGAAACACAACCCAAGTCTTGGAGGACACAACTCACCAAGACTTAGGGTCAATAGCTGGATTCACCTCAAATTGATCCTTTCCCCTTGTTCAAACCTAGAGGATGGAATTCTAAAAATACCCAAATTAAAAATTTGGGTGTGAGCTAAATACCCCAGTAAGGTCTAACCAAGGATTCCATAATAGATTCCAATAATATATTAACCAAAAAATTGATTTCAATTTTAAAATATAAATAGGTTTTACATTTTAAATCATAATTAAACAAATCATGCTATAAATATCAAATGATGGAAATAAATATTTTAAGCAATGATTTTTACAAATGATGGAATATTTATACAACAATGGATTAAATAAAAATAGTTACATAAAAAATATTATTAAAATTCCTAACGCATGTAAACCAGTTTAAAACATTTGAATACATTTATATTTCAAATAAAAATAACAAGTGAGCAACATTGTCATCTTCTAAATAGGTATGATAATATTTCTGGATATAGGACTCCACAATCTCTAGGTGAACTCAGAAAATGTGTACACACCTGTCCCGATGACACTGGCCAAAGGTGACTCTTCACTAATCCATCGGGGATATGACCCGCTGCATGTATGTTTTAGAATGTTGTAATAGCATATAGTGTGTCCAAATAACACACTAACTACCTAAGGCTTTCATGTTCTCTTACATAAACAATGATGGAAAATTTATTTTAAGACTATTTAAAAATACAATTAAATATCATTCTTTCATTTCCATGCCAATTTTCCATTTAAAACCAAAATGAGTTTTAATAAAAAAAACATGCATCTTTTTCAAGATAAAACCAATGGGTTTTTATCAAAATATTTTAATCCATTTACACAAGTTTCAAATCCATTCAAAACAAACTCCATCATTTCATTATTCATTTACACAATTTAAGTTGAAAATTTTTCTATCAAAACTCTAATTTAAATTCAACAATTTAAATCATCAATTTAAATAAATTAAACAATTAAAGTTTAATCTTTTTTTATAAAATCAGGACGGAACCACCTACCTCAAGGCCTCCGATGTTTGTGACAATAATAAAACACCATGTGTGTTACAACACACCTCTTTACGACCTTAATATCATAAGTGTTGGCACACCAAGGGTCGAAGTTCGTTAAGGGGTCCTAGAACCAATGTGAGTTATTTTATTTCCAAATAAAATTTCGCATGCAATAATACATTCTCTCTCCTGGATAATCTTTGAATTATCATTTTATGTTAATTCATGTAATCATAAGAAATATCCATAAGAATAATTATAAGCCTCATTTGATAATTATATTCCTAAAATAATTTGAGAACAGAGATTGTATTCCAAATAATTTATATATATATATATATGCATATTTATATATATATATATGTATGTATGTATGTATGTATGTATCAAAATATCCTTTGATAATTCTATTATCGTTTAATAAAACTTTACATTTATTTAGTGATTATTTCTTCTATAAATAACCTTTGATAATTTCAAAAAAATATCATTTGATAATATTAAAAATTATCATTTTTTAATCAACATAATTATCCTATGATAATTTTTATAATCAATACATGTGATAATTAAATTAAAATTATTCTTTCATAATCCCTGAAATTATACGTTAATAAATTTATCTAAATAAATTATCCCTAATTACGTGATAGTATTATCAATATATATGTATGTATGTATATATATATATATGGGTGTGTGTGTGTGTGTGTCTATATTTTGATAATTTATTTTAAAAAAATATCATTTGATAATATCTAATGAACTATTGTGATATGATTAAAGGTTAAATAATTTTTTTCAGAATTGTGATGGAGGGAGAAAATGATGAAAATAAGTAAAAGAAATTAAATAAATCAAAAAGAAAAATAAACAAACCCACATGAGGGGGAGTAAGATGGTGTCGCACACTTAAATCGAAGGAGTCAGGATGAACAAAATTCACATTCGCACTTCGAGGGGTTCCAAGGCCGTAAAAAGAAGAAGGAAACAACCCAATATAAGGATTTTACAGTTCTAATATTTAAAACCCTAAAAAGGCAGCAATAAATACCTCAAAATGGAACACCTGATTTAATTAATGATTCGTCCAAAAACTAAGTATGGATTCTTTAATTTCACACAATTAATGGGTAGATAATTAAAACAATAGAAAACAATCCAAAACTGAAGGTTTTGAACCCCCCTATACATTAAAATGGAGTTTTGGCGTGATGTTGGTGGTGATTGAACAGTACCACGATTCTTACGAATTAAATTAATAAATAAATGGAAATAAAAAATTAATCATTTAATAAAATTATTAAATAACATTAAATTCATGTGTGACATGACCAAATGCTTGTTGCTCGTAAAAATTATACCTTGTTTGGGGTAAACATCTCATTATGACCACAAAGGTGGTCTCAGATTTCTCAAACAATAAACTATTTGAGAGATATTAATGAATTATTAATTAAAAATCGGAATAAATAATAAAATAAAATAAAAAGGGTTATATTTTTGATCGAGGCGTCCAAACGCTCGACGCTTACAAATGGTATACCTTGTATTGGGAAACCCCCCCATTTTAGACCCATCGGTGGTCTCACATTTCCCATACATTTCACCATTTAAGAGATATTTAATTATTTTTAATAAATATTATATTAAACATTATTTAATAACTTTAACTCATGAGTGAAGCATCCAAATTTTTGGCTCCTCTGAATGTTATACCCCTCCTAGGGTAAACACTATATTTTGGAAATAACAGTGGTCTCAGATTTCTCAAATGACGCATCATTTTGGAGTTATTTAAAAAATCGAAATAAAAAATTCATACTTAATATATTCTATTTAATAATTTTATTCCATCTTCTCCAAGATTTTTTAGGCCTCAAAAACTCATACTTACTCAATTTTTAACTCAGAAAATATTTGATTGAATATTATGTAGTGTTAATTGGGCATTTTACCTATCCACAACGTGTTTAACAAAAACACAACTTTTCACTGATAAACCATTTTTTCCATTTAATGTAAGGTATTAATAATCTAACACAATAGGGTTTATAAATACCTGAAATAGTAATACGATGTTACAGTTATGCCTTATGTTCTTATTAATAGGACTCAAGATCACTTGTTATATGTCTCTCTTGCTTATTTCATTGATGGGATTCATGCTAACCTCTTTCCTTTGATGTATGTATCTGGGATATGAAATTCCATAAAAGTAAACTAGAGTAAACCCATGAATATGTATTTCAAGTGGTTTTAGAATAATGTTTAAGTATTCTTGTATTATGTACCATATTTCCAATAAATTAAAATTGAAAAGATCCTCTATTTTATACCATGTAATGAAAAGTTATGTAGTGAATTGGTGGGATGACATAAGGAAACCTTCACATTCGTAGTGGTATCTCAATCCATAAATCTCAATAATATCCTTTATACAAGTATCAACCTTATCATCTAAAACAAAAATTATGTTCTAAGCTACTATTTCCCTATAATAATAATAAAACAGTTCATTAGAAATTAAATAACAAGGAATGGAAAGATACCAAGGCAAAGGAATTCAAATGATGGAAAAAGAAATAACCATTGGGTTAAACATTTACTAATTAAAAATTAGTTCAACCAAGTCATTATCTCTAGTACTTCTTTCAAGTGATTAATGAAAATAATTCACCTATGTGATCTTTATAGGTACTTCATAATAGTATTTTAGAAAACTATTACATCCCTGAAATTCACCCAAATGTTTTTTCTAGGATGTTATCCTAGCCTATGTGCATAAAATCAAATTTGTAAAGTAATGGTGAATACTATATATGTGTATAAACCTTAAGGTGGAGTGAACTACTTGAGCACACAAATGTTGATTTCTTTATCTTACATTATGAAATGGTGTAGATAGAGGTCCCCCACCCACTATTTATAGCTTTTTAATGGGAGACATATACATGTAAATAGTGTATGATGCCTTCGCACAAAAATATCATGAAACACTTTTCAATGTTACTAGTTCATTCCATACAAGCATTAAGGAAAAAATTAACATATTTTTCATAAATTATTCTCACACCAGTATCATGGTAACCTATGGATTAAATCCTCCTAGTACTAATTATATTAAATCATATGGGGGATGGTCATTTATTAGTGCTCCTTTTTTAAAAAGGATGAATAAATTGAAGGAGGAATAATACCTCAAGCACATGAAGGAAAATTCCTAGGGAAAGGAACTCTATGTTCACCTTAGATCATTGAATCTCATGAAACATATGTGTGTTAGTAAAAATCATTAAAAACACTTGCATACATAGGTTATGCGTACAAGTCACACTTATGTTCACCACTGATGCACCTAGAAACCTTCTCCCAGGGTATTGAATTATCCTATAAATAGGGCACTTAGACTCCCCATTTGTGGCCTTTTTTGAAATATAAAGATACATCCCAAAGCTCTACTCACCCTACTCTCACACCCATGTTTTCAAATACCTTCAAGTAGATTATTTAAGACTAAAAAAAGGAAAATTAGATGAAAGGGAGGGTGGTTGAGTTCCCCAAGTATTTGAAATATTCAAAACATTTTTGTGGAACCAATTATTCCCTAGTTCATCAATACAATGTCTAAAGACCCTTCCTAGGAAATTCACTTGCATTCTAATCATCTAAAGGAATTTGTGGAGACCCCATACAACCTAGGTGAAGCTTCACCAAAGTCCAGCCACCCAAAATATCTTCTCTCTCAAAAATTATTAGTGAACCACTTCACCTGAGTATCACTTGGGTGAATCCTTTTCATTGTCATCAATATAGAGAACCACTCTGCTCACCCTCACTAAGGAGAAGCCTCTTGGTCATGCTTATTAGGGAGAATACCATTGTTCACTATAACTAAGGATAAAAAATGTATTATGTTCCTATACCAATGAACTATAAATTATAAATCCTCAGAGGTAAATCACTCATTTTCCCAAGCCTACAATGCAGACTTCTAATTATCAAGGCCTCCCAGAAAGTTTCCATAGGTATAGGATTTGGACATGAACACTAGAATTCACTCCTTCAATCTGGGATTCTCTTGATAAAGGGACAAATAATATTTATCCTCCTATATAGTTATAAACCTTAGGGGAATCACAATCTTGGATACCCTTGATAATGATATTCTCTAATAGTAATATACTGAAGTGTTCTCCCCTAGCTCAGTAGGATCATCCTGAATCCCTAGTCTAATAAATATTATTGCAATGATGTATTTATTATATAATAAATGATCCTGCCGCCGTTGAGGACCAGATCAGCTTCTAAGCGGAGTGGGGGGTAGTGATTGCTCTGAAAATGGGAAGAGTGGACGTCGATGCCTCTCCTGATCGCCCTGTTCTGGAACAGCTTAAAAGTAGGGTTCAAAGTGCCAACTATTGGAGGGACCCAGAGTGGGAGTCGACTACGGGCGCGGAGGAATCCTGGTTGGGTTTTGGAGACGATTATGGCTATTATGATATGTAAGGTTGTGTTGTTCTGGTTTGTTTAAGTTTCGTCTATGTATGCTTGTTGTACGTTGGGGTCCGGTTCCCTTTAACCCGGCTTTAGAAAATGGAAAAAAAATGATTTGAAGGCAGGTATATAATAAATGATCCATGTAATAGAATAAAATGTAATATACAATTCATAAACCCCAACATATCATCCTTAAAGGGGTTTATTACCTTTAGGGAATTCCTCATGGGGAAATCCCCAAGTCTTTCTTGAATAATGGAATACTCCTATTGTTTCCATATCCTAGCTACCTATCTGTAGGAAAGAAGATAAGAGGATGAGCTTCCTCTTTAGTATAAGTCCAATGATGGTTCATGTTGGTAATACCATCAATAATCGAAGTATATTGATAAAGTAAAACCATAATTCATAAGACCCATTCAAATATCATTTTGTACTCCCATATAATTTTCTCTATCTTCTATTATCTCTTTTGTATCTCATGAGGAATGCCTCATGTTGGATTATATTTTTGAGTTGATCATTACATTAACACAATTATAATTCCTGTAAATGTGGATCATATTAGGTGAAGGTCCCAATTCTCTATTATAGGTCATCTCCATATGCATGATCCCCACCCAATCCTCTATTTTCACAACTTTCTAGACAAATACATCCCCATAAAGAAACATTGATTTTATAGTTAATGTTATTGTCAAATGAAAAAATACTATTTAACAACATCCTTACCATTTTATGTTAAAATACATGGTATGGTCCTTACATATAAATTTGAATTATGAAACTAAATCTATGGGTGCTTTGATTCCTGTTAACAATGATACAGAGGGTACATCTATATTGTTTAAACCCAACATCATCTACCTTCAAAATTCACCCTCATGGGGTAAATTCCTCATGAATCCATTTATATATTTCCTTATCAATCCATATTCCCCATGAGTTTCTATATCTCTTACACTAGGGCCATATTCATTATGATTTATTCTCTCACTCGGTCCGTATTACTAATATAATCATGCCCCTTACTTAGAGAGGAATATTTATTCCAAGTATCTCACCATATTCCTCATCATGATATATTCCCTAAGAAATCCATCTTCACTAGATCATATTCACATTGAGGTCAACCAAAAAGATCCACTCATATATAATTCCCACACAAACCATCCTTAGGCATCATCACCCTGGTCGAATTTATCATAATACATTAAACTACATGTACTGATCTTTGTCACGTGACCATAAAAGGTATGACATACTTCATTAAGTGTCACTAAATTACATGGTTTTATATTCCTTTCATAAATATACATAGTAATCCCATTTTATGAGACTTATCTTGATACCTTCAACACCTACCACTTCCCTGGATAACAATAAACTATAGAGTTCCCAATTGTAAAGCTTTGAACAATGGTATTTTAAAACAATACATCAATAATTAGTAAACATAAAAGATGAAGAACCTATATTACATATATATCTTCACATCAATGCAAGTTAATGAAAAAATATTTTCAAAGGGGTAACTAGTACCAAACTTGGTCTTGGGAAATATTAAAATAAACATCTTAAATATATAAGAGATTACAAGATTTTGAAGGAATCCTATCAAAAAGGTGTGATTTTCCTAACCTCACAACATATTAACCAATACAAATTTTAAAGTTTCATTAGAAAAACGCCCCCAAAGAACACTTGTCTTTAGAATGTAATCCTGCTATCATGGATGCAAGGCTGCATCAGAGCTTCCCATCTGAAGAAAGCTATGAGAGTAACCCCCCAACTATAAAGGGGTTATAACACCTTCATCTTGATGAAAAATGTAGAAATATTCAATAATATGTATTAGGATTATGATTTATTCGCATATATAAACCCCCAATAGGTGGATATCCACTGATTATATAATCTCCTCCATGCATTAAGGGAGTCAAGGATTAAATTCCATCACATTATTGTCCACATGCATTACCAATCACGCATTCCCCATAGGTATAAGATCATTTTAATATTCCAAATGATTATTCATGCAATAAATGAAACTTATAAATGATCCATACATGAAGCTAAACCATTATAGTATATTTTTAAATGTTCATGCACCTATTCCATTAGAGGAAACTGAATCTTGAGATTTAATTTATGATTTAAATTGTATACATATCAAAGGATGGGACTCAGTTATATCATATGATATGATATAATTGGTTTATTTTATATCCAATAATCTCCTAAATTCATTAAAATTCCATAAATTCTTTATTAAAATCTTTATAACTTTTTATGAATCAGTCTAAACTCTTTCAGATATGATTTATCCAACTCAATTAGTTTTGGAACAAACACTTTTTCCAAAATATAATCCTTATTCTATCTATTAAATTTATTATTGTGCAAGACTATATAGAATTTAAAAAAACATTAAATCGATATTTTATAGATGTAAGGAAAGAGAAACCTCTAGAAAATTTTAATGCTACTCAAGAATCAAAGGGATCTGATGTTATCTCAATAGAACATACTCATATCTTCATATGAACATTTTAAAAATAAGATGTATCATATAAATGAAATGTACACTTATATAATCCCTTTTTTCATTACATTGAGTTACCACAAGACATGGAACATGTCAATATATTATAAAACAACTCAAACATTCATGATTATATGAAATAAATACATCAATTCGAATTAATTCATCATATGAATTTCATCCAAGTAGTCAAGAACATCACATTTCTATAAAAAGATAATGCCCATTAATTTCTTTAGTATAATTCAATCAAGATCCTAGAGGTATTTTATTTTCATATAAGTGGACAAGTCCCATATTGTTTGATATCAAACTAATGACTTGATCAAAAACATACCCAACCACCCCTAATTATATAAGCCTCAAGACTCATGTAAGAAAGGTATAAAAGTATGGAGGTCTAATTCTAGAAATATTTCCAACCTTTGTTAATATAGATTCATAATAAGTATACACCAATATATATATCAATGAATGTATGACATTCCATGTGATGTACTTTAGACAGTTATCCCAAATAATAAATCTCAACTTATTACCTCATGAGTTTATTATTTTTATATCATATTCTATTTTTTGTATTGGTTATAATATTATACTCACA
Source organism: Viscum album (assembly GCA_963277665.1). Taxonomy (NCBI): domain Eukaryota; kingdom Viridiplantae; phylum Streptophyta; class Magnoliopsida; order Santalales; family Viscaceae; genus Viscum; species Viscum album. The sequence continues at coordinate 1,265,373,125 of OY728143.1, read as the reverse complement.
TTAATCTTAATATATCATCAAAACCCATAATAATCTATGATAATCATCAATTTGGGAAAACTCAAAGTCATACATTGAGGGGATAATTATCATTTCACATCATGAAATATATGTAGCTAAAGTGAAATAAAATTAAAGTAGATATTTTCATTAGTATAACATGATAAATATTATATTATTAAACTTTATTTAATAATTTAACAAAATAAAATACATTAGAACATGTATAATAAATAATATATGATAAACTTTTTGATGAGCATTATGTTTAATACACTTTTAGGGGTTTTCCAAACACATTACATCTCTATGTAATTCATACCATATTTCTATGTGACTATTAGATAAAATCATATTTTAAATCTCTTTAGTGAGGAACATCTATGAATCAATCTATTTTTAATAATGTTGTGATTTTTGAATCATATTCCTAATGTTCATCACCTTTAACGTATTCGAACTCCTTAACTCCACAACATCCACAATTCTAATGTTAAAAACTTCTATTTTCTATATATAACTCTTTGTTTGAAAATAATTATCAATCTAGGAACACTTCAATAAAACATTTCTTTGAAATATTTTTTCAAGAAAATGTAAATTTTTACTTTAAAAAATATCCTAAAATACTTTGGGATATAAGAAAGAATTCACTCATTATTTTGATTAGAATAATATTTTAATTTTTAAATTTGAACTTATCTAAGTCCAAAAATACTCCCACTAACATCTTATACACTATATTACCTTTATAATATCATATTAAGATAGAAAAAACTACTTTATGTTATGTAAATAACATTTTTTTTACTTTAGTGACAATATTTAATAAAAAAAATTTATACCCATATCATATATATTATTCAATGTGTCACAAAAATTTTCTTGAAAAAGAATATTATTCTTTAAAATATGTCACTAATGGTGGTGGTTTCTCAATTCCTCATATTTTAAAAAATATCTGAATTAACCCTATTGTCCCAAATAAAACATTTTTATCCTTGTCTCCCATAAAAAAATGGTATATATTTTGATGAATTGAAAATCAAGTGTATCATCTCATATTGTTCATAAAAAATCTAGAAAATAGCTCTAACCATATAATAAAAATGAGATAATCATATACATACTTAATATTGATTCATATGATCTTGATACACTCCTTTACTTTGATATCATTGATGTAGAAAATGTTTGATTCACCACTTGAATAAAATTAAAAGATATGTTAATTGTTATCTTTATTTTGTACTATAATATATTTATAGCTATTATAAAATATAAAATTTTTATTATATACACTTTAAAATTGAATAATTAATTTCTATAAAACAGGTACAAGAAATGGATGTTCCATGGACTTTCACAAACCTTTTCATGTATCTCAAACAATTTCATCATATCTTAATATTACTCCTTTATAATAAAACTTTTATATTTCAATGGCATTTATTGGATACTAAAAGAAACATTATTAGATATTCCAAATAAATTTTCTTCTTATTGTTTCAAATTTTACTCACTAATACTATTAACAATACCCCAAAACCTTGACACAAAATTCATAGTTCATCTATCCAAAACAATTTTATAAAATAGGATAAATTTTTCTTGAACTCATTCACATTATCATAACCTTCTCATCAATGAAAGAAATGAATTCCTTTACTGGACGAATCCTTAAAGAAACCTGTAGTGTCATCAAGTCATTAACATACCCAATCATATTAAGTATATGATCATAGACAAAAATTTATTTACTCATATAACATTTAATTCCTTTGCAACCATTATTCAATCATTCTATAATTGTATTAAGGCTATATATCTACATTTTTTACAACTTCAATAGTTAATTTGCTCAAGAATTAATTTCTCTAACACATATAATATCTCTTACTTATAAAAGTTTCTTAAGTTACATGTCTTAGGAGTTAGTTTAATTAAGCTTCTCCCATTAAAGGATTAATATAAAAGAAAATTTTAATGATTATAGTTTCATTTAGAATCAAAATAATTTTTTTATTAAATTAGTATTGTGATTTAATTTCATTTAATAATGACTTTTAATAAATATGATCCTACAAAAATGATAACCCCTTATAAAATACTTCATGTACATTAGTGGAAGAAGATATATATTTCAATAAGTTTTGGATTTATCTATATTTTCTCTCATTACTTACTTTTTTATATATGTAATCTTATAAATCGTATCATATATGAATTTTGGATAGTTTAGTAAACAAATATTTGTATTAATTTATTAAACAGATTAACTAAAAACTATTCTTATGATAATATAATCTTATTAGGGTCTCCTGGAAAAGTTTAACTAAATGAAAATTCCAACAATGAGAACCTAATCTTATTATGATCACCAATTACATTCTTTCACTACATAATATAATCTAGTGGCATCTATATTTGACATGACCTAACTGATTGAATGATTGAGATCTTGGAAAGTGATCATTTGGAAGGAATCTAGCACTTATTATTTGGAGGGGAATTTAATATCAATATCTTATCTCTTGTTATTCCATTTATATGTATGTATGATTCTAATTATTTAGTTTTGAATCATATTACTTTCTCCAAACCAATATGTTCAACCCATATTTATTTGTAACTCTCTAAAAAACTCATGGCTTATGTTACTAACCTAAATTAAAATACAACTACATTCATGCACATCCAAATCTATCCCATGTATATGGTATATGAAACTATTTTATATGAATTTTTAGAATTATATGAAATCAATAATCCTAATATGAGTAATAATGGTTCTATCGATAGTTCACCCTCACATTTCTAAAAAATCTATAAGCCTTTAGGCTAGTAAGTAGTCTAAATCAAATTCATGTACCCTGTGATAATTTACTCAAGAGAGATTCTAATTCCATCTTAAGTCTAATACTTAATATGTATAAATTATAATTAACTACTTAATTAAATATCATAACTGAAATACAATCCCAAATCAGAGTAGAAGAAAACTAAATCCATTATCTTACCTAGAATGATACTCCTTAGATGCATGTATTCTAATCTTTAAAGTGGTTAAAAAGTTTTAAATTAAATCATTCATAACAATTCATAATATAAAAAAAATATGAAAAAATCGGGAATCAATTTTAAATATAGAAATAGTTCACATATTTAGACATGATATAAACAATTTATTAGCAATTCATAAATTAAATTTAAAATAAAAAATTTATAATTTGGTAAAATATTATAAAAATTCAAAAATTTAAATAAATTTAAATAATTTCTATTTACTCTTCATATGAAATCCTTCATATGATTCATCATTATATTAAATTTACCTAAATATATGATATTAAATTAAATATAAATAGTTTATATTTAATTTTAGTTATGTAAACATCTTATAAATCCCAAATATCATATATTTATAATTATTTAATACTTGAACAAAACAATCATCAAAACTCCTTTTAATGAAAATTAAATAATTTTTCAAATAATTACCTTTAATTTGAGTGGTTTAAATTAAAAATTATGATTATTTCGTAATTTTAAATATAAAAACTTTTATATTAATCCTAATTTTGCAATTAATAAACAATTTAAAAATTACTCTTCTAGTTTCTATATAAACCATTTATATCTAAATTATATGTTACAATTTATATTGAAAATTAATGGTTGTATATCATGTAATATTTATTGTATCTTGTTATATTCTTCGTTGCATGCTTAAAAGTATTTAATTATTAAATTTTCTATTAAATTAATCCATACGTAATATTCATATTATATAAATAATTTATATATAAGAATATTCAAAATAAATAAATAAATATTTTATTTATTTTCTAGAAATGATATATAAATATGAACATTTCATATTTTATTTACGCATGAAATTTTCCTATTTACATTGTATAACACCTAACTTTTATAAAAATTTTATAAACTATAAACATTTTTTATAAGTATATTAAATTCCTTCATTTTTTGGTTTAAAACATAATTTATGATTAATAAATGCCTTATCAACCATAAACTGCCCTAATCAATATTATGCAGCCCAAATGTGATTCATATATTGGAACCATTTTTTTAATCCTACATAAGTGTCTAAAATACTTACATAGGAATTTAAATCACAAGATGTTTTGTATGTCGATCCCTATCATAAGTTGAGATAGGGTCAATGTTAATGCTTATCTCAATCTTACACATGTCACTGGTGATCCTTACATGGGTGTTGAAACCATGCATGGTTTCCTACAAAACTCACTGTCATAAGCTACAACATACCACAATAGTTTTGTTTAACCTAATGAAAATATCTTGTGTATATTTATGTGAGATTTGAATCATAGTTTGTAATAAGGTAATCCCTAACAATTAGTTCCTTACATAGACGGATCGATGACTCCTATATTAGATTGAAGCATAATTAATGATATCACCAATATCTCTATTGTGATTCAATCCTCTACTTTTGTGAAACCCTAGATTCATTCATAGCCTGACATACATGCCATATTGTATATTACCAAAAAAACTTGATATCTTGATATATCATACCTTATAATACAAACCAGTTGTACCCTATGACTAAGTCATATGAGTGATCCTATGCCAAAACTTCTTCCACATCATATCATATGTTACGATGTTTCTTGAAGAAGATTATGAAACACATGTCCTTAAAGAAAAAATAAGAACATGTTCATTTGAATATGGTCATGGAACTGATAAAACTATTGGTTTCTCTAGGATTAACTCATGATTGTTATAGTCGAATAAACCCATTATTTTCCCTAATTTATCATCCCAAATTAACATGCCGTGAAGAACATGATAAAATAAACAACATACCTTAAATATAGTCAGCTCTACCTGTAACATCCCAAGTAAGAAAAGAATTATGGATTTTCATATCAATGTCTATTTATGAATTACATAGTGTTTTAGAGGCTTAAAATGAGAATAAATCCAATCTTAAGCATAGAATACTCTAATATTTTTTAAAATATCATTTTACTGCCTTTTGATGGAAAACCTTTTTTAAATCAAACCTGTGACAATTTTATAAGCTCAATTTGTCAAAATAAATTTATTCTTTATGATTAGGAAATTTAAATTTACTTTGGATAAATTTTTGGTATTTTTCTGACAATGTTCATTTTTTTAATGAATTGAGAAAATATTGCATTTTACTTCAAAACTACTTGTTCATATATTTTAATTATATTGATAAGTTGTACTTTTAATTGGTTTTAAAGTTTAACTAGAATATATTTTTACCATTTAATCAAATGTTGGTCATTTTAATTAATTTCACTTTGGAATTGGGCATAAGGAACTGTCAAACTTTTGATAGATATTGTTTCTAAAAAACCCGCTATTTGTTTTGACAACGGGAATTATTTTTAAATTAATTACTGAAATTTATGTGTTTAGAATTTTGTAAAATGGATTCCATATTTGGAATTATAAGGTACAATTATGTAATTAATACTCTTTTGTTTTTTGACATTATAAATAGTAACAACGGTAATTATCTTTAATTATCGTGATTAATTAGTAATCAGGTAGCTAAGGGTAATAAAATAATATCATAATAATATAAAATAACCCTAACATGTGTCCTAATTCTATTTTTTGCGTCATGGATGACCATGGGATGCATTGTGCCAACTTAGGGATCCCATGAAATCACTTTTGTGTGATAGTGACATTTTATCATTTTATTTTTTAAAGAAGGAAAATATAACAAAAGTATGTAACACCTAAGTAAAACAATTTTAATTTTGTCTAAATAAATGATCTATTAGACTATAAATAGTTATTTTAAAGTTAAAAATATTTCCTACATCATTTTATTTGTTTTATAATTTTTAGACATTATATAAATAAATTTATTTATGACACCATGATGATGTAGTGATTACCTCATTAATGAATGATTTAAATAAAATGAAACGATAATGTAAAATTTAAGACTTAAACTTGTCAAAAACCTATTGTATTGGTGGATTTCGAACCCTTATCACCTTATCCTCGAAATATATCATTTTGGGACCTTTAAAATCCGAAACTCATTTTATAATAAAGTAACCTTTCATGACTTTCCAAGAGTGCCCCTCCTCCATCTTATAAAAGGCCCCCACCTCTACCCCCCTTACCCACACCTCTCAAGCCATTGGATCGTCCAAAATCTACTAATGGTATCTCTCCAAATCCCTCTCTTCATCATAGAAGCCTTATCTTAGGCAGAAATCTCTTCAAGAAACTCTTTTGGTTCAAACCAACGGGAGTTACCCGATTTAAAGGTAATGTCTTCTCTTATGTTTTTTTTGTTTTATTTTACTTCTCCAACCCCCCCCCCAAACTCTTTTTATTCGTTTAATTTGTAACAAAACCAGTATCTTCAATATAATAAGATTTTTTATGAGAATTATTTTATTTACACTTACCCACACCTCTGCCTATGGTTAAAGAACATACTGTTTCTATGAGTGGTGAATTACTGCCTCACGAAACGATGATTGTTAAATCTTCTTTTAACACCTCTCATGGTGTCCACTAAGATGTCACTCTATTTATATATGATATATATTATGTTGATGTTTTCCTTATGATTATTTATTTTTAATTTATGGCATACCTTTATGGTTTCCATTATGGGTAAACACGATAATTTCATTTTAGGAAGTGCGGACTACCACCCCTCAAAGTGATTTGATTCATTAATGCAATATGTGGGATGTATAAAGGATGGAGTTAATGGTATTACATATGATATAATACTTTAATTATAATATACCTTTAAATACTTATGTTTTCATTCCATTAAATACAAAAAAGAAATGAAAGTAGCGTTCATGCGTACGTACGGCTTACCGTCTCCATGAACGGTGCATTTCATCTCTTACCTCTAAATGTTATGTAATATTATAAATTCATGTATATATAGGATATATATGATAGATATGATATCTAAAACATGAATATAATTCTGGATATAATAGATATTTTACCACATGAACAACTTGTAATTATAATAAGTTTATTTTTGACTCATGTATCAAAGATCGACAAAACGACTGTTATTAACTTAAATAATTACATAATGTTCATAACATGGTAATAAGTGATATAAAAGGAATAATGAACTTGAAAAAGTTTCTTAAGAAAGTATAAATTAATCTATATTATTATTCAGGAGATTAAATAATGATCGAGTCAAGTCAGACACGAGGTAAGGGACTTCATCTCAATCTTCTTTCATTGAGGCCTATTTTGTTTTATACACAACTTTCTTTTATATGGTGTATAAACCCCTTTGAAATTTACTTTTATTAAAAAGGAATATTTTTATATGAAGAGTTTTAATAAAAGACAAAAGGGAATGTTTTAGTCTTACATATGCGGTGACAACGACTTCTCTGCCGTCGTGACCATTATTTGAGTTTTAGCTTCCTCTACAAGCCATAACTTTTTTTTAAATGAAAAATAAATAAAATGTTTTAATTTATTTTGGTATTGAAAATGGATTTGAGAATGTTTTGATTATATCAATGTGTTTTATTGATATCTTGTGATTGAAATGTGGAAATGGTATGATTCATTTATGAATGTTTTATGTGATACGATTATTTTATGGTTCTTGGGAATTTTTTTTTGAAGTCGGGTGGTTCCATGATAAACTAGGGTGGGTGAGCCCGAGATAGCTCTCCAATGCATTGGGTAATGCGAAGGGGTTAAACGCTAATGTTTCTTCGAAGAGATTTAGGGAATATACTGTAATGGGTATTCTAAACGTAACCATGAGGGTTACTCCATACGTAAGAATGTTATGAATGCCTTAAGTTACCTTTATGCCTTATGTTTTCTCTGAGTTATTCATAAATATTATGATTTCATGAGGTATGTTAAAGTGTTTATATTCTATTCTTATGTATACATAGAATAATGTTTACTTTCTGTACTTTTGTATCCCCTACTGAGCTTTTTATGCCCATCCCAAGTTTTTGAAATGCTTTTCACAGGTCAAGGGAATGGTACATCATGTGATGATAGTGTTGAAGAAGTGTCAAGAAAGAATCCATGTTTTATTTTAAATATGTTTCATTTGATGAAAAAAATGAATACTATCTTTGATGTAATCAACTTATTTAAATGTGGAATGTAATGCATGATTTTTTATCTAATTCACTAAAACTCTAAACCTGAAAAGATCCTCAACATGTATTCTTGAAATAACTCACGATTAAGTAATGTTTAAGGCTAGGGCCTTATAGTTGGTATCACAGGTCGGTTTAGATAACTTTATGAGTTATAATTCTATTAAATGATTATCCAAAAATATTTTTTATGGTCAAATTGAAATGATATAGAATTTGAATATTACTGTGTTTCTTCATCTAAGACATGTTTGTTCAGAATGGTTTTATGCAGAGGAAACAGGGAAGCAGTGCTAAGAAGGCATATAGAAGGAAATGACCTTCAAAATCAGCATCCTGATATTGTCGGAATTAGAACTGAATAGTTTGTTGCAGTAATGGAACCGTTTACTCAAGAAATAAATGGTGGTGGTATCCATGCACGAGATCAGCCAGATCAACCATGGAGGAACATGTCAGTGGTGGAACATTTCATGAGGCAACATCCCCCATCATTCAGAGGATCATCTGACCCTGTGCTAGTTGAAGGGTGGATTAAAGCACTGGAGAATATTTTCGATGTCATGGGGTGTTCAGAAAATCAAAAGGTTAGTCTTGTTGTTTACCATTTGGAGGGTGAAGTAGATCAGTGGTGGTCGATGGTTAAAAATTTCAGGGACGCTGATGAGATTGATGCTCTTGACTGGGATGAATTCAAAGGTATGTTTCTTGAAAAATATTTTCCTAAGGTTGTTCCACATAGGATGGAAAAATAATTCTTCGAACTGAGGAAAGAGGATGACTCAGTGGCTGTTTATGAAGAAAATTTCACTCAATTGGCAAGGTATGCTCTAAATTTTATCTGAGACTTTGATAGTAAAATCAATCATTTTTAGTTAGGATTAAATCCAAAATATCGAAGGGAATTATCTTCTTATGAGTTCAAAAGTTATGAAAAGCTTGTTCGATGTGCTGAGAAGGTGGAAATGGATTTTTCCAATGATGAAGTGTTCTATAACAACCAACAGAAGAAGAGACTGAGGTGGTAGGAGAAAGGGAAGAATCCTTCAAAAAGATTTGATGGTAAGTAGACTAAGTTTGAAGTTTGTGATAAATGTCATAAAAATCATGTTGGGGAATGTCTTTTGAATTCTGGAAAGTGCTACCAATGTGGTAAGATGGGACATAAGGATTTTGATTACACTAGAAAAGATCAGGGTGATGGTAAGACCAAATTTGATTTACAATTAGTGAAATGTCTCAAGTTCAATGAGATGGGTCATTATGCAAATGAGTGTTAGAAAAAGAGCTCGAATGATGGGAAGCAGTCAGAAAACAAGCATAAGGGTGTGGTGAAATCCATTAAAACTTCTTCAGCAGATGTTGGGCCATCAAATAAAGTGGTATCAGGTACTTTGATTGTTTTTTCAGATTATGCCAATGTGTAGTTTGATTCAGGGTCTACACATTCTTTCATCTCTGAAAAATTTTCTAGTAAATTGGGAATTCCATCTCAAGAAATGACTCCTGAACTTGTGGCAAAAACATATGGGGGAAATGTTGAGGAAAAAAGAATTTATAAGAACCTTCTTATCCTTATCCGTGGAAAGAACCTACTTGAAAACCTTATTGTTTTACCTCTAGTAGAGTTTGATGTTATCCTGGGTATGGATTGGCTCTTTGTTTACCATGCTAAGATTGATTGTAGAGCTAAACAAGTTTCTTTTCAGAAAGACTTTCAGTTTTTGTACAAGAATGAACCCTTACTATTGATAACATATCAAGAGGCTGAGAAACTTGTAAAATATGGAAATGAATGTTACCTTGAACATATTGTTGAAAACAAAAGAACCATTCAGATTAATGATGTGCCAGTGGTAATTGAGTATCCTGATGTTTTTCCTGATGATTTGATTGGAATAATACAAGATCTGGAAGTTGAATTTATTGTTGACTTAGTTCCTGATGCTAAGCCAATTTCAAAACCCCCTTATCGAATGGCTCAAGTTGAACTTTTAGAGTTCAAGGAGAAATTGCAAGATTTATTAGAAAAAGGTTTCATTCAATCTAGCACATCACCATGGGGTGCTTCTATCTTATTTGTTAAAAATACATATGGTTCAATGAGACTTTGAATTTATTATAGAGCCTTGAATAACATCAATATTAAGAACAAATATCCTTTGCCTCATATCGATGATTTGTTTGATCAGCTCCAGGGAGATCAGTAATTTTCAACGATTAACCGGAGATTGGGGTACCATCAGTTGAAGGTAAAGGAAGTAGATATTCTGAAGACTGTGTTTCATAAAAGATATGTCCATTATAAATTTATAGTAATGCCTTTTGGGTTAACCAATGCACCTACTGTATTCATGGACCTTATGAATATAATTATCCATGAGTTCTTGGATAAGTTTGTGGTTGTTTTCATTGATGATATTTTGGTGTTTTCTAAAAGAAAAGAAGATCATGAAAGTCATTTAAGGGTTATTTTGCAAACCTTAAAAGAAAAGAAATTGTATGGGAAATTCAGCATGTGTAAGTTTTGGTTGCAACAAATTTCTTTCCTTGGTCACATTGTTTCTAAATATGAAATAATTATTGATCCTGTAAAAACAAAGGTTGTTGATGAATGGCCAAGACCCACAAATTTTACCAAGATTCATATTTTTCTTGGTTTGGCAGGCTATTATCGAAGGTTTGTTAAAAAACTTCACAATTATCTAGTCCAATGACTAAGTTAACTCGAAAAGGTGTTAAGTGCATCTACACAAAATAATTTGATGATTGTTTTTAAGAATTGAAAAGATGACTGGTGAATTCTCCAGTTTTGGCACCACCTTCCAGGAATTGTGAGTTTGTTATCTACAGTGATGCTTCATTGAAAGGACTTAGTTGTGTCCTAATATAGAATGATCAGGTAATTTATTATTCTTTACGTCAGTTGAAAACTCATGAGATAATTACCCTACACATGATTTGGAATTAGCTGCTGTTGTTTTCGCTTTAAAAATTTAGAGGCATCATTTGTATGGAGTAAAGTGTGAAATATATACCGATCACAAAAGTTTAAAGTATATATTCACTCATAAATAATTGAACATGAGATAGAGGAGATGGCTAGAATTAATCAAGGATTATGATTGTACAATTCATTACCATACGAGAAAAGAAAATAAAGTGGTTGATGCTTTGAGTCAAAAAATTACTGCTTCATTAACAATGTTACATTTAGAACGTGATCCTTTGTTTAAGGATTTGATGAACTTTAGAATAGAATTTGTTGGGGCAAGATGTTCTTCTGTTTTGTTTAAGGTATTAGTGAAAACTTCTCTAACAGACAGAATTAAGCAAGCTCAGAAGCAAGACAGTGAGTTGAAAAAAAAGGTAGAGCTGGTTCAGAAGGGTATGTTACCTAAATTACACATTGATAATGATTTTGTTTTGAGATTTGGGAAGAGATTGTGTGTGCCTTGTGATTCACAGTTGAAGAGAGAGTTGTTGTGTGAACTCATAGTTCTCTGTTTTTAGTTCATCCTGGCAGTAATAAGATGTATAGAGATCTTCGAGAGTATTACTGGTGGGATGGAATGAAAAGAGATATTTCTAATTTTACTGTGAAGTGTTTGACTTGTCAACAGGTTAAAGTAGAGTGGTAGTTACCAAAAGAGATTCCTCGGCCTTTACCAGTGCCAGAGAGGAAATGGGAGAATATATCCATGGACTTCATTGTTGGATTGCCGAAGACACCTTGAGGAAATAATGCAATTTGGGTTATTGTTGATCGCTTGGCTAAATCTGTTCATTTCCTTGCTATATGAGATATTTTTTCCCTAGATCAACTTTCTCTTTTGTATCTTAAAGAGATAGTCAGGTTACATGGAGTTACCCTCTCCATTGTATCTAATCATGATCCCAGGTTTACTTTTAACTTTTGGAAAGGCCTTCAGAAGTTGTTGGGTATTGAATTAAATTTTAGTACATCTTTTCATCCTCAATTAGATGGGCAGTCAGGAAAAAAATCAGACATTGGAGGATATGTTACATGCTTTTTCGATGTATTATCAAAGAATTTGGGACCAATATCTTTCTTTGGTTGAGTTTTCTTATAATAACAGTTTTCATTCTAAAATACAGATGGCACCATTTGAGGAAATATATGGGAAGCAGTGTTGAACTCCAGCTTTTGGGGATGAAGTAGGTGAAAGGAAGTTGATGGGACCAGAATTGGTAGAAGAGTTGGCATAAAAATTTCATCTGATATATAAAAACAAGAGAATAGATTAGAGCAGTTAGAAAAGTTATGCGGACAACAGGAGGAAGGATCTCTCTTTTAAGGTAGGTGATCATGTCTTCCTCAAAGTTTCACCGTGAAAAAGTGTGATGCGATTTGGTAAGAAATGAAAGCTGAGTCCAAGGTTCATTGGATCATTTGAAATTATATATAGAGGTGGATCAGTTGCATACCGAGTGGATTTACCTCCGATTTTATCTCAGGTACACATTGTTTTCCATGTTTCAATGTTAAGGAAGTACATGCCAGATCCATCTCATGTTTTGAGTCCAGAGGTAGTTCAGCTGGAAGAGAATATATCTTATGAGGAATAACTATTCCAAATTCTTGACCATAGGGAGAATGTATTGAGGAATAATTTGATTCATCAAGTAATGGTTTTGTGGAAAAACCACATGATTGAAGAGGCAACATGGGAATCTGAAAATTAAATGATGGATAAATACCCCCACTTATTCGATAGGTAAATAAATTGTGGGGACGCAATTTTCTAAAGGGTGGAAGGATGTAACATCCCAAGTAAAAAATTATGGATTTTTATATCTATGTATTTTTATGAATTAGATAGTGTTCTAGAGGCTTAAAATGAGAATAAATCCAATCTTTAGCATAGAATACTCTAATATTTTTTAAAATATCATTTTACTTCCTTTTGATGGAAAACCTTTTTTAAATCAAACTTTTGAAATTTTATGAGCTCTATTTGTAAAAATAAACTTATTATCTAGGATTGGGACATTGAAATTTACTTTGGATAAATTTTTGGTATTTTTCTGACAATGTTCATTTTTTTTAATGAATAAAGAAAAATACTTCATTTTACTTCAAAATGGATTTTTCATCTAGTTTAATTATATAGATAGATTCTCCTTTTAATTGGTTTTAATGTTTAATTAGAATATATTTTTACCATTTAATCCAGTTTTGGTCATTTAAATTAATTTCACTTTGGAATTGGGTATAAACAAGTGTCAAATTTTTGATAGATATTGTTTCAAAAAAACCCACTATTTGTTTTGACAATGAGAATTATTTTTCAATTAATTACTGAAATTTCTGTGTTTGGAATTTGGTAAAATGGTTTCCATATTTGGAATCATAAAGTAAAAATTATTTAATTAATAATATTTTGTTTTTGAACATTGTGAGTAGTAACAACAGAAATTATCTTAAATTATCGTGACTAATTAGTAATCGGGTAGCTAAGGGTAATAAAATAATATCAAAACAATATAAAATGACCCCAAAATGTGTCCTAATGCTATTTTTTGTGTCATGTCCGACCATGGTATGTCTTTTTCCAACTTAGGGACCCCATTTAATCACTTTTGTGTGATACTGACATTTTATCATTTTATTTTTTAAAGAAAGGAAAATATAACAAAAGTATGTAACACCTAAGTAAAAAAATTTTGATTTTGTCTAAATAATTGATCACTTAGACTATAAATATTAATTCTAAATATAAAAATATTTCCCACATCATGGTATTTTTTTATAATTTTTGGACATTAAATAAATAAATTTATTTATGACACCATGATGATGTAGTGATTACCTCATTATTGAACGATTTAAATAAAATGAAAATATAATGTAAAATCTAAGACATACACTTTTCAAAAATCTATTGGATGGGTGAAGTTCTAACCCATATCACCTTATCTTTGAAATATATCATTGTGGGACCATTAAAATCAGAAATTCATTTTATAATAAAGTAACATTTCATGACTTTCCAAGAGTGCCCCTCCTCCCTCTTATAGAAGGCCCCCACCTCTACCCCCCATTACCCACACCTATAAAGCCATTGGATAAGCCAAACTCTCCTCATTTTATCTCTCCACATCCCTCTCTTCATCATATAAGTATTACCTTAGGCATAATGCTCTTCAAGAAACCCTTCCGGTTCAAACCAAGGGGAGTTACCCGATTTAAAGGTAATGTCTTCTCTTATGTTCTTTTGGTTTATTTTTCTTCTCCAACTCCATAAACTCTTTTTATTCCTTTATTTTGTAAAAACAACAGTATATTCAATATACCAGGATTTTTTTATGAGAAGTATTTTATTTACACTTACACACACCTCTGTCTAATGGTTAAAGAACATAATATTTCTGTGAGTGGCAAATTACTGCCTCACGAAACGATGATTGTTCTATCTTCTTTTAACACCTATCATGGGGGAAATTAAGATGTCACTATATTTATATATGATATATATTATGTTTATTTTTTCCTTATGATTATGTATTTTTAATTTATTTCATACCTTTATGGTTTCCATTATGGGTAAACGTGATAATTTCATTTTTGGAAGTGCGGACTACCGCCCCCTCAAAGTGATTTGATTCGTTAATCCCATATGTGGGATGTATAAAGGATGTATTTAATGGTATTATATATGATATATTACTGGAATTATAATATACCTTTATATCATTATGATTTAATTCCATTAAATACAATAAATAAATGAAAGTAGCGTTCCTGCGTACGTACGGCTTACCGTCTCCAAGAACGGTGCATTTCTTCTCTTACCTCTAAATGTTATGTAATATTATAAATGCATGTATATACTGGATATATATTATATATATGATACCTACATCATGAATATAATTCTTGATATAATAGATATTTTACCACATGAACAACTTGTAATTATAAGAAGTTTATTTTTGGCTCAAGTACCAAAGATTGACAAAACAACCATTATTAACTTAAATAATTACATAATGTTCATAACATGGTAATAAGTTATTTAAAGGAATAATGAACTTGAAAAATGTTCTTAAGAAAGTATAAATTAACTCTAGTTTATTATTCAGGACATTAATGAACGATCGAGTCAAGTCGGACATGAGGTAAGGGACTTCGTCTCAATCTCCTTTCACTGAGGCATATTTTGTTTTATACACAACATTATTTTATACGGTGTATAAACCCCTTTGACTTTTACTTTTATTCAAAAGAAATATTTTTATACGAATCATTTTAGTAAATGAAAAAAGGTAATGTTTTTGTCTTACGTATGCGGCGACAATGACTTCTCCACCGCCGTGACCATTATTTGAGTTTCAGCTTCCTCTACAAGCCATAACTTTTTTTTAAATGAAAAATAAATAAAATGTTGTACTTTATTTTGGTATTGAAAATGGTTTTGATAATTTTTTTATTATATCAATGTGTTTTATTGATATCTTTTGATTGAAATGTGGAAATGTTATGTTTCCTTTATGCATGTTTTATGTGATACGATTATTTTATGGTTCTTGGGCATTGTTTATGAAGTCGGGTGGTTCTATGATAAACTAAGGGTGGGTAATCATGAGATATCTCTACAATAAATTGTGTAACGTGAAGAGATTAAACTCTAAGGTTTCTCCGAAGAGATTTATGAAATATACTGTAATGGGTATTCCAAATGTAACGATGAGGGTTACTCCCAACGTAAGAATGTTATGAATGCCTCAAGTTTCCTTTATGTATTATTTTTTCTATGAGTTATTCATAAATATTATTATTTCATGAGGTATTTTAATGTTCTTATATTCTATGAATAATGTATGATTTCATTTTTTCTTATGTATACATGGACTAATGTTTACTTTCCGTACTTCTATATCCCCTACTGAGATTTTTTATGCTCAACCCAAGTTTTTGAAATGTTTTTCACAGGTCAAGGGAAATATACATGAAGTGATGATAGTGTCAAAGAATTTTCAAGAAAGAATCCATGTTTTATTTTAAAAATGTTTTCTTTGATGAAAAAAATGAATATTGTCTTTGATGTAACCACCTTGTTTAAATGTGGAATGTAATGCATGATTTTTTGATCTAATTCTCTAAAACTCTAAACCTAAAAAGATCCTCAGTGTGTATTCTTGAAATAACTCAATATTAAGTAATGTTTTAGGCTGGGGCCTTATACTACCTCAGTTGTTCTTGATCATAATCACCTAGTGACAACTGAATGACTCTTTCCTCCATAGGGATGGCACTAAACACCATGATCAGTGTATTCTCTGAGAAGAACCCTAAACTCTAAAGGAGTGATAGAACATTTAACTCAGTGAAAATTGGAGAACCATGTTAGAAGATATGTTTATCATATGATTTACTATATCTTACATACATGAACCATTGATAAGAGGTTCCACCCATTATATAGGCTCCTTCTTACATGAAAGGAGTCGATGGTTGGATTCTATCTCATAGAAGATAACACTTATTTACCATAACTCATTTCCATTCGGTATGTGATTGTATGTGAATTTAAAATGATTATTCATTCCATAAATAAACCATCCCAATGATCCATGGTTAAATGTAAACCGTTATGGTAGATCTATAAATAACCATGAAACTAGTACATTAGTGACAACGTAATATCAAGCCTTACTTTTCGATATGAACCATATACATATTGTATGATGCAACTTAGGTATATAATATAATATGATATACCTATTTTATTTAATATCCAAAATTTTAATCATGCGGATCCACCTTTTATAGGATCAAAAATACCTCTTCGGATAAGCTATCCCACCCATTGATTTTAGATGCACACATATTCTAGGAAGACAGTAAAGTGTGTAATCATAGCTCCACATTGTGCACATGCATGACTATGAAGTCAGGTGAATCATTCCTCCCATAATTTTGTACAACACTTTATTATTTTTCAAAATATAATAAAGTGGCCCTCTTTAAAAGTTAGACCCATTCTCTCACATTTTCTGATGTAAGATCTTAACCTTCCCCTTGTCATCCCAATAAAATAAAATAAATAAAATATTTTTAAATGAAATGAAAAAAATTCATAGATGGAAATTGTTACTCATTAAAACAGTTCTTAGAATTGGGAATCGATAAATGCCCATGTTAAATTTTCTTTGGGGGCTAGAAACCTCACATGTAGGGAAACGTGTAAGGGGAATGATAGGCTACTTGCATGGAATCACTGCATGGATTTTTATAAATGAAAATGTCATAAAAAATTATAAATTATTACTATTATTTTTAAATATTATAAAACAATATTTCCATGTTTGGGTTCGGGTTTTTTTACATTGAAAAATATTATTAAATAATTAAAAATTAAAAAAGTTCAAGTCAAATTTGTATTAAATTTTTGGGTATGAATCTGGGTTATTCTATTTTAAAATGGGAATCAATCAAGTTTGGGTATCAAGGATTCTAAATAGTTTTGGGTTTGGGTACCAACATTTTCATGAGTAACCATACCGTTATCATTACTAATAAGGAAAATTTGAATTTAACCTTATATAACACACTAAACCAATAAATTATAAGGATTAAAATTTCACACATTACCCAACTGCAAGAATACATGTGAAAAATAGCCTAAGAAGGTCATTTCTGAATTATCCAAATGAAATACCACTTGCAAAAAATTCCATTATTATGTTATAAAAACATTACAAAATCACATAAGTATGTTATGTAAAACTTCAAAACTCTTCGTGAATTAATCAATACTTCATGGGATACTATTTATTAAACACTCTTATTTTATAACACACTTTATAAAAAAAATTAATCCTTATTATAAGGCCCAATTATGTGACCCTACAAGAATTTTGTTAATTTATAACAAATATGAATTATTTGATTCATAATTGATAGTAAACAGTGAGATTTAGAAAAATAATTCAAAGCTACTCAGGCAATAATGGGTTCTATTATGATTTCAATCAAACATACTCATATATTCATATAAGCATGTCCACCAAAATATGTATTTGATAGATTGTATATATAACAATACAATCCCTTTCTCTATGACATTGAGCGACCACTAGACATGGAACATGTCAATCAACTATGGGACAACTCATATATTTTATATTCCCTGAGTTAATTGGTCATACAAAATTCTCATATCACATGTTAATCACTCCAATAGATAAGAACATCACATGTAACTTATCTAATAATGACCATAAATTTCATGAATCACTAAATTGATGGAACATATGTATTTTATTTTCATGTAAGTTGATTAATATCATTTAGATAAACTAAATGTATGATATGATTAGTTACAGACCCAATCATCTCATGGCTAGCTCAACCTCAAGTTTAACATAAGAAATGTATCAAAATATAAAGGTTCAGTTACTAAGTGTCTTATCAACCTTAGGTAATGGAGATTCATATTAATAATAAACCTCTACGTATTTTAATAACCGTTTAACATTCCATGTGATGTACTTTGGTAATCCAATCCAAATAATAAATATTTATTAATTATCTCATGAGTTTACTCTATATCATATATGAGAATTATAATCATGCTAATATTAACATATCATTTCAAATTATAATAATTTATGTTTATTTATTATTATATACAACTCAAAGTAATAATTTGAGAGGTTATTATCATTGTATTATTCATGTTTAATATATACGACACACATGAATAAATAATATATAGAGATTTTATTTGTTATAAAAACATGATACATTTTTTAACTATTACATCCAATCCCTTTTGTATCTAATACCTAGAGACTCAATATTACCCTCATTTTGTCATAAAATAATGGTTTCATTAATGTGTCTATTACATTATCCTCTATATATTCCCAATGAATATTTACATCACCCCACTCAATGATTTCTTGCATGAGATTGTATTTACAAAAGAATTATTAGGTACTTTAGTGATAATGAGATCCCTTGTCTTGAGAAATAGTTACATTATTATCATAATAAATATTAATAACACAAAAATGTCTAGGTTCCACACCATGTTTATTAAAGAATATCTTTATCCAAATATATTCTTTCACATCAAATGATGTAGTGATGTACTCTACCATTGTTGATGAATCTTCCACAATGTCTTGTTCAGGACTTTTCCAACTAATAACTCCATCAATGAGGAAAAACATAAAACCATATTGATATAAAATATCATCCTTATGGTTCTGAAAATTAGATTCAATGTAACCCTTTATAACGATCACATCTTTGACTCCAAATACAAAAAATATATCCTTACTTCTTCTCAAATACATAAGGTTATTATTCACATCAATTCAATGAATCTCATATGGATTGTATTGGTATATACTAATTATGATTAGATAATAAGTGACATTAGGGAAAGTATAAAACATCACATACATGATAGATCCTTTTGTTAAAGCCTAAGAAATTATATCCATCAATTATAATTCTTATAAATATCTTGGATCTTTTTAAGAATCATTCCATGAAGGACTGGTAGAAACCCCTTCTTGGAGTTATCCATGTTAAATTTATTTAACAATTTTTTAATTTATGTGTTCTGACTTAGTCCAAGAAACCTATTTTATCTATCTCTAAGTTATTCATACCCAATATATAGGCTATTTTACCCATATATTTTATTGAGAATCATTTTTTAAACCATATATTTACATAATATAAAGATGGAACATAATTTCTAATGATTAGTAGGTTATACACATACTGAAAAAGAGATAATAAACCACTCTAACTAACCCACCTGTACATATAATAATCACTTTCATTCTAGACAAAACCAAACTCTTTGTTGACAACATCAAAATAGACATTCCAACTCTGAGAATATTTCTACAATCCAGAAATAGACCATTACAACTTAAAAAACATAGTAGTATCTCAAAACATTCAGGTTGTATAATATTCACATCCTCAAAAAAATCTCATTAAGGAATGTGATTTTGAAATAAATTTTATATATCTCATAATAATAATAATCTTCTATGAAAGAAAGTTTCTAAATTTATTTTATCATCATTCAGGGTGAAAAATAATATCCATACCCAATACCATTATTTTTTTATATACTTTTCTACTATATTAACTTTATATGTTTTTTTATATACTTTTAATACTAGACTATCTTTATAAGTAAACAGTCTACCATATATATCTTTTTTCTTATAGAAATCCAACTTTCACCCAATAGGTCTCACGCTTTCATGTATAACCACCAATTTAAAAACTTTAGTTAGTGTACATGGATCCCATATAATATTCCATAACCCCTAACCATTTCATGGAATCAAAACTATCAATAGATACCTAGTTGGTAGTTGGTTCATCATCTATGAACATTACTTAATTATCATTTTACAAAAGAAATCCATATATATTTAGCTCTTAAAAATCATACAAACCATTGATATTATTGTGTAACCTAATTCAAATCTATTTGTACAATATTTAATGGAACTGACCCACTTTCCATCTCAGGAAAAATTACATGTTGTTCTTCCTAAACTTCTCTAAGTAAAATTTTCTTCCCATTAAAACCTTGATTTATATATTCCTTCTAAAGGAAAATTCATAAAATAATTTCATTTAATAGTATTATAGAAATAATATCTCATGGTTCCCATGGTATAACCAAAATGTATACACTTTTCTAATTTGGGGTTAATTTTATCTAATAAAAACATTATATGCATGCTTCACAACCCCAAATCCTCATAAAATTAAAATAAGGAATCCTCCTAGTCTATATATCATATTACATATATAAGATTATTTTAGATAAAATTAAATTAATTAGTAATGTATTAGTTTCCAAATAATATCCCATGAATAATTTGGGAAGTTCATACTAACTCGTTATTGGCTGAACTACATCCAACAAAACACAATTCTTCTTCTGAGACATGCCATTCCATTATAGTGTTCTATGAGGAATGAACAATGAATCAATTCAATAATCTCATAGATGATCAATAAATTCCTAACTCAAGTATTCAACACCCCAATGTAATCATAGAATCTTAATATTTTTCCTAGTTGATTCTATAATCTATTTATAAAATTGTTTAAAATTTCAAAGGATTCAAAATTTTGTCTAGAATCTCCCTTAATGATTGAATAATCCTTATATAGTGAATTAATACAACGGGTAATTTTGAGCTCTTAAGGTGATTCAATCAAATGTTAAAAAAATTCAGGTTTTATTTATTAATAACATGGTCATGAATGAGTTTTATATTCGTTCAATTTGAGAAGAAATAATATTTTTCTGATAATAAGTAGATAATGGTATAAAGTAAAATGTTATTTTGGGATGATGTTTACTAATTTGAAAGAATTTATAAAGAATTTTGGGGAATAATTTGTGTCATGATATGACTCTAAAGGAATTTGGGGCTTTACTAGTTTTGGTTAACGGGGTATCATGCTAAAACAATGATATTCACACTATAAAGGATGGACTCACACCATAGCTTCATGGCCATAGAAATTCGTTGTATTACTAGAGCTGATAAGGTGAATCATCCATTCCAAAGTCTTTCATGTTGTTCCATAAGTGGAGTCAAAGAGGTATACAAAAATATTAGGGATTTATTTTATATATATATCAGATCTAGCCTCTATGGTACAGCTGATAACACTATGCCAAAGGTGAGAAAGGCATAACATAGTAGAAAACAATGTCATACTACGATGTTGGTAAAAATTATTGAAATATCATTAGGGTTTTACTTCCATATTTCTTGGATATAAGGACCACACCATCATACATGGAATCATGTTGTGATGGATAAAAACTCAAAAAATTATAGGTGATTCACCCAAAATGAAGGAACAAATTTGAGATGGGTTTCAATATAATTATAAGGGATAATACTACCCATTAGAGAGAGTTTTATTAGTTGTTTTTTGTTGTAAATTTAAGATAATAATACTGGTGTATAAAAAATACATATTTCAAAGTTTCTTATAGAAAATTGAGGTGAACATTTTTTAATATATTAGAACTTATCATTATATCTTGTACTTGGATTTCATGTACATATCAATAATCTTTTATTTATTCTTATTGATAATAAGATAAGGACATGATTAGAAATCTTGCAACCATTTTTCACTGGGAATTAGATAGTTTATAAGAATAGTTGGAAGATCTTGTATTTCACCCATGGTTCATGTGTGTAATTTATCATGATTTCTATTTTCATCATGTCATTACCATTGAAATATAATTCTCGTCGGGTAATGTGATAAAGTTAGTTAAAATTTGGTTTTTTTGATAACCACTAATTCACCCATCCTCCCACAGTTGTGTTCTACCCTCAAGTGGGCCTTTCACTTGGAATCATTGAATTCTTGAATAGTGGTTTTAGGTACATTCCCTTAGATATGATTTTTTTAATTGGTACATCTATGATTTATGAGATCCATGGTGTGATACCTCAAACTTGCACTCTTGGAATATGTTGTGATAAAAATAATCTCTCCATAATAGATTTGAAAACAATATAACTGACCCAAATTTAAATATCCATAATTATAACATCAATAACAAATACTGGTCCACTTACACACTAAGGACCTTTTAGGATTAGAGTTCTTTATAGGTAAAAAAATTTTTATGTAAAAAACTCATATCGTTCCCATATAATGAAATATTTTTTATTATACCAATAATTACTTATTATATAATAGGTATTTAAAATGTTCTAAAAAATTATCCACCCATGATAACCTTCTCAACATATCATGTGTATTACTCTTCTTCATAGCCTGGAGAATCGAAAACATAAGAAGGGTGACCTCAAACACTCAATAAGTGGTAGTGTATATCAGAACTATCATGTAATAAATAATTCATGAATAATATAACATAGATGAACAAAAATAAAATATTATATATAACTAATATCATGAAATAGTAATATATCCATGGATAACATATCGACACAAATAATCACATGGATAGCAATAACTGGTTTCATACTAATAGAATGCATAATTCCAAACATAATAATATTACCATCAATACCTCATGATAATACATAATACATAAATAGGTAACACTTATAGCAAATAACCAAGATAATTTTTCTCATGAGACCTACTGAGGAATTGATGGGCTATTGAGAGCCCCACTCATCTCATAATAATTCCAATGCATTCATTTTATGAAATAAATAAAAAGAAATACAATGCATATTAAAATTCATTTAGTAAGTCAATAAACATCTATATTAGAATAATAAACATATGGTATTTCAATACTTTACCTATTCAATAAATGGAATAACATTATAATAATTCATCTTTAGAAAGAAGTTGCATGATATCATTATATTATATCCCCATTTAAACATGAGAAATTTTAAATAATGTTGATAGAGATAAAAAACCCTTTGTAAGGGCATTAAATTTTTACATGGAGAAAGATGTTTCTTAAAGAAAAATGATAGAGGTAATGGGAAATTCATTATTATGGAAAATGTTTAAAGGATTATTCTTTTCAAATTTTGTAAATAAGTTCAATGTTAATCAAAATAGAATTTATTAATCACTTTGAATATAATTTTCAAAAAAAAATGACTAGAAGGCCATTTAAATCATTACTTTAAAATAGAAATATAAAAAATTGAATTTTGAATGGAAATAAGGGAAAATTCCACAAATATGGAGTGGAAGATAAATGACATGAACACAAATAATATTTCAAAATATATTTATTGAAGCCCATATTATTAAAATCATAATATGAAAAATATTAATATTGAAAAAATAATATATTTATGGATTTCAAAATAATAAAATCAAATATTTTTTGGAAGAAAAATATTGATATGGATGAGAAAGATTCATGGCCAAAAAGTAGAGAGATTGGAAAATAAACTCTTATGGTTTCAATAGCTTTTAAATTAGAATCCATTGAATGAAGCGATACATAATTTTCAATCACATGAATTTTAAAATGGATGTGTTAAAATATATTCAGGGGTAGTATATACACCACATAATTAAATAAGGTGGTGAATATATAACATATCACAATGAATGAAAATTGAGATGATAAAACCCTAAAATATTACTCTCTACTTTGATGAAAGATCTTAAACCACTTTTATAATAAATATAACCCTATAATAAATTATTTTAGAACTTTTATATCTATTAACTTTTATAATATTCAATTATACCCATTCACTACATATATTAGTTAGTTAATGTCAACTTTCACCATTGGATGTTAGTAATTTAGATTCTTTCATTCATATTTCATAATAGAGATGTCATACATATTTTTTTGAAAAAAATTTCATCATTCCTAGATTATTAAAGATATTGGAATCTATTTTTTCAATGATTTATGAAGTCCCTTTTTTAATTCCATTGAATTCATGGGCATGGTTTGCAAAAATGCAATCCATGATGAGCTTATTTCAGGTAATTTACCAACATCAATGGTTACTTTATAATGACTATTGATTATTATTTTATTCTTAAAATATATTATTCATTATATATATTACTCCTTATGATCATATATATTTATAACATCCCATGTTTTGGATTAGGTTTAAAATTCTAAATGATTTTGTACTTTTCATTTGGTGGATGGGTCAAATATAAAACTGAGCTTCAGAAAATAATTCTAATATTTGAAACACATAAAAGTGTTGTTTTTAAATAGAGTTTAAGTAATGAGAGGTTTATTGGGTGTTCCATTGAATTTTTGGAGCATCAGGTTTTAAAAATCCTATTTTTCAATTAGAGCATGGTTAGTGAGAACCATGCACCTCAACCGTACAGGGCATGGAGGGTTTCTGACAATTTTTCAAACAATGCACCTAAGGCCGCAAAGTCTTATGAGGTATTATAATAAAAAAATTATATCCAAATTGCATGTATTGCATATAGTTAGAGAAATTGTGCACTCAAATCATATGATTAGTGCCATGAAGGCAGTGGATGCTCATGGCTTTTTTAAAACATGAAGCTCTTAAAATTAGAAAAATTATAATAATTTTTACTCTAACTCTTTTAATTATTTTTACCCCTTTTACTCCCTCATTGACCTAAGAAGTCCCCCACACATTCACCCTTTCTGCTCCACTTCCCATGAAGATTATCCATCATTTTAGTTTTTAATTTAATGTCATATTCCATGTTGGGAGTCTCTTGGTAAGGCTAACATTCCTCTTTATTATTTTATTTGTTTTATTTTATGTATGTAATGTTACATTCTTGAAAGATAATTTTCTCTATTTTTAGGGTTTTATCTATAATTCCACTTTCTCTCAATCTGGATTGAATGAAGGCTTGATAACAGATAAGTAAATAACTCTAAGCATGAGTTAGGTGGTTTAGTTTCTTTACCCTTAATTTTTTTTCATTTATAAATTATTACCATTGTTCCACATGTTGAAATTACCACATATTGATCCTAGAACATTAAATACCTTAAATTGAATACCTATACCTTTTTTATACACATTAGGATACCCTTATAAATGGTTGGAGGCCGAAGACCCCACCCCAAACTACCACTAAAGGTGAGTTTGGTTGAAAAGGATTATAATAATAATTGTTGTCTAACATGATAAATCACCCCTCAAGTGTATTGATCTTTCCACTAGGTAGTGAGTGATATAATTTCATTAAATGAAGCATAAAATGGCTAATAAAATTGTATTAGTTGAATCATGTGTTATTATATAAATTATTTGGATTAATCTTCATATGGTCATATACCTTGAGTTGGATCTTTTCACTTACAAGTGATATAATATGTAGAATGCAAGAACATGTTAAATGTTTAGGATTGTACCCCCTTGGTCCTTGGTCCTTTAAGAGTTTGATAATTTTAAGTGATCAACCTAAATGCATACTCGAATAGTAATGTGGTATTCTTATTAACAATACCCCCGTATTCCTTTTTTAATTGGATTGATTAATGAAATAAATCATGATGAATTATAGTAAAAAATGTATACTTACATAGACTTATAAATTACTTATAAATCATATTTATAGATAGTAAAATCATGAAAAATCATATCCATTACATAATGGGTGATTTCATCTAGCCTATGTTATACCATTTTTCATGTATAGTGTTAATTTCTTATGGATAGTTTACCTCATCCCTTATTATTGTGATACTTGGTCATGGACTCCATTACTATTCATGATACTTGGTCAGGTCAACCATTAAGATTCATGATACTCGAGCATTAAATCCCCAGTAATTTTTGATACTCGGTCATGGATTCCTTTATTACTCATGATATTTGGGCATGGTGTCCCTTATTAATCTATGAGACTCTTGTGACAATGCATAGACGCCTGAGTTACGTCTTGGTTCATGTCTAGCACTACATATATATATATATATATATGTGGATATATATGTCACTATGTATATTGTGAATATATATACACACATATCTATATAATTACACGCACACGCACACACATACTTATATATATATAGTGAAACACGCTTAGAGATGTTTTGGCATTGGATGAAGAAGGTATGGTTAGTCAGGAGTCCTTAAGGAACCTGATCCTAACTTGAAAAAATTTATTTATAAAATGATTTATTTATTACAATTGTACACTAATTTATTTTTATTTATGGACTGGATAAAATTAGGCACCATTGGTTGTGGCCTACTAAGTATATCTCACATCATTTTCAGGCCACTACTAGGTACCCAAATAGACCCATGAGTTGTAGGATAAGGATCACAGGCTATGTTTGGTTTCTAATTATTTTTATTTATGGAATAGGACTATACATATAATATTGGGAGTAGTGGGTGATCATTTAATTAGGATTCATTCTGGATTGGAGCCTTTTATTTATTGTTTCCCATTAGTCTAGTCCTTTTTATGTATTACCTATTGTATGACTGTTGCTTTTTCATTGTAGAATGTTCATGAATAGTAATTTATTAATTCATCATTTATTGAAAATTATTATTATATTTCACTAATTTGTTGTTAAAATACTACTTTCATTTTCTATTTATGCTTCCTCTATGTATTTATTACTAATGTATAGGTTTTGGTCTCCCCATTGTACTGCCTTTAAAACCTCACAACTAGTCAGCACCCTCTGGCATATGGGGAGGTGTGCTTAAAGCCATGTGGACAACTTGATCAGAGAACTATTTTAGTGTCTCTTGGGTGTAGATTTTACGAAGTGGTATCAGAGATTTCTTTTTTACTCGGATTACTATTTGGGGATTATAGAAAATAGATTTGGAATGTGTTAGTACTTGGTAAATAGCTAATAAATTTTTCTAGCAAACCCATGTATGAGGGAAGGATCAAGTTTCCAAGGATAGTATTATTTATTATGTTCATTATTATAGTTGATTATGATATCACCTTGAGTAGTTGATTTACTTACACTAGTTAATAATTTATAGAGTTTTAGGTCTAGATGGTTTGTAAAGGAATTATTGTTACATGCATAATCCTAGGGACATATAGATTCACATGTCATATATATGTAATGCCATGTAGATTTCAATTCCTAAATACTCGATTAAGTACCATGTTTATCTATATATCATGTTAGGTGATCATTTAGCATTTCCTGTTTTAGTTATGATATGTGATCAGTTAAATAATATTTTTGAATAAGGATAAATTTTGTTTTCACACATAGATTGATTGGTTTATTCTATTTAAATGACTAATAGTAGTATTTTGGTCCATGAACCAATGGTTTAAAAGGATTAAACATTAATGGTTATGATTAAATAGGTTACAAATACAACATATAAATATTATGGGACCATTATAAATTGGATAGGGGACCCATATAATTAAACCATTATACACGTACCTATTATATTTTGAGACTGAAGGTAAAATTAGGTTGTAGTTACATGTATTCCAATTATAACTTATAAATTATTGTGCATTTATAGCTTAGTAATAGTGATTCATCTATCTTAACAATTATATATATATATATATTTCGTATTGTAATTCATAGAGAAAATGAACATTTTTAAATTAATATGTATTTCTAAACATATTAAGGCGTGTACCTCTATAATTTATGCATGATATAGCATATGAATAAATCCCAAAATTCACAACTAAACCCAAGTAGGTTAGTTAGGGAATGATTCATATGTGATAAACCCTATAAGGGTGTAATTAATTTATAATAATTTTATTGTTATGGGTTTCACATAACTAAACCCAATTAAGCTTGATAGGACCCTAGTAGGTCACCAATTTATTTATATTCCTCTGTACTTATCCCCATGAAGTATGATTATACTCTTTGGATAGCTATTTAAAGTGTAACCAACTACTTATATGGGTTGCGTATAAATTTATGGTGGAATCTTACTAAATGAATCCCTCAAATTTGAT
Organism: Viscum album; assembly: GCA_963277665.1. NCBI lineage: Eukaryota > Viridiplantae > Streptophyta > Magnoliopsida > Santalales > Viscaceae > Viscum > Viscum album. Next base: position 1,265,344,496 of record OY728143.1, on the reverse strand, counting down.
AAAAGATCATTTATCTCCTTTTTATCTTTATTTATATATTAGAATTTAGTTAATTAAAATTAAAATTACAATATAAAGGGTGTTTTTATCTATAGATTGGAATTGAATTTTTCTTTAACTAATCCAGTTGTAGTAATTTCATGGTTAAATAAATTGGGATTAAATTTGAAAAAGGAAATTATGAGATAATTTTCATATTATGTATCATGGAATCAACTAAATTAAGTTATTAGTATAGTTTTATATTATAACTAGTTCCTGATATTCCTTGTATGCATGAACTTCTTTATATGTTATAATAAATGATAATTTACTAAATTCCCTAAACATAAAACCTTGATGTGGTGTCTTTAGTTTCCACCCTCAAGTAAGGAATGTTTAAAAAAATTCACCTTGGACTGGAATGTGGATGTTACCCAGAGGTCTCTATTGAAAATTATCTTTTACTATGATCTTAGAGGTTTGGATAATAATAATAGTGACCTTCTTGGAATGACCTAGTTATTGGGTTGATGCTTTATTATTTTGTAGGGGCTAGCCGAGTTGAGGTAACAACCTCTAAGGTAAATTAACTTTGGTAAATACCTGCTTCTATTTCCATAAAAGAAGTGTTTTTCAAGATATATTTGAGTGAGGTAAGACTCTTAGATTATATAAAAACCCATGGGTAAGGCGTGTGGTTGTGTTCTAGCTTATATTTGTCAGAATCATGAGCATCGTGTAATGCTAAAGTTCAGTGGGTTAGACATGCCTCGAGCATAGTCATCCATTTTATTAGTTGTTTAACCCTTCTTATTTTTTGGTGGGGTATAACTCAAGATTCATCATCCCTTTAATATTTGTATGGATAAAATGACATGGAATTGATACTTGTGTATAATATTATATTATGTAAATGGTTATCCCTTGTTTCAATGATTTTTATCAATGTAGCATGTACTATTACACTTTGTTCCTACCAAGTTAAGAAGTGATTCATTAAACTGCATTTTGTATGAGCAATAAGGATTCATGATACTTTAAATAGTGTGTTTTTATGATTTAATGGAAATATTAATGATTATTTGAAGTCCAATATCATGGTTCATCTCTAGAGTAGAGTGACCCGAGCATTAGAGAAATTGAATTATCCCACTTTTGGGGGATGATGTTCATAAAGGAGTAGTTGTTGTGGAATCACTGATTGGATCTAGTTTTGGACTCGATCTCTAATCTAGAATTATTCTAATTGGATGATCATTCTTTTCTATTCTTTGGTTATTTGTATAAGCATGTTGACTATATCTGTAACCCATTTTTAGTGGTGGATAGATTTTGTTCCATGGGATGAGTACTTGTTTTTAGTAAATTATTTCCTTGAACACATATAATGAGGGGAGCATCATGTAATTTTTAAAGAGTGTGTTCTTCCACATAGAGGGAGTGAATCCATGGAGGGACATTTGGTAATGGACAATGTAACTTTTTGAAATGGTGAGGCTAGTAAGTTTCAGTTTTCTATTCCTAGTGATGATGCTCAATATAAAACCAGGGAGTGGGTTGGGATGGATTCTGGATGATTGATTTATAATTAGGATGGATAAGTGATCTTGGAGTATTATAGTTCAGTAACACATATGTTCTTACAAGTTAACACAAATGTGAGGTGGTTGGTTAAGTACATAACCATTGAGGAATTTTTAGATTTGGGAAGATACTTTGGTTGTTGTTTAAAATGACCCTGGGTACCTTTGGATTTAAGGTGAAGTGATCGAGCCTCTAAATAAAATGTTGGTTGTTAATATTTATTTTTATTAATCATTTAGTTTTTAGTTGATCAACTAATTCCCTAATAATTAAATCTCAATAGAGGGATGAGGTAGTTAAATGTGCATAACATTTTTTATGACACACGCATTAGGAAAATGACCCATGAAACTGTACCAGAAGAGATATGATCATGAATTTAGGGTGTCATAGGGCAGTTTAATCATAGTTATATGTTGTCATGCATCATCAGAAGACATAGTGGTAGGTGTCGGTAAAAGAAAAAATAGCCATGTTCGATGTGATCATGGGTCAGATGGATTTATACACATTTATCGATAAAATATTAGTGTACTCCTAGTCTAGAGGTGATCATTCCCCATATCTTGACATCATTATAAGTATGTTGGTAGAGCATAGGATATATGTTGATCTATCAAACCAAATATATTTTTTGGGTTGATGGAATAAATTCTTGGGTTTTGTGCTTAAGGAGCGATTTAAAATAAGACAAATGGTGCATAGTACGATAATGGGGATTTTGGAGTGGAAACCCTTGTTATAACTCAGAACTCAATGAATATCTTGAAAAACATTATAGAAAGGTGGTAATGAGTGATTGGTGATATTTTCATTATCACTTAGGAGTGAGTGGATCCTTATCCATTCCAGTTTCTATGTTCATATTAAATGGGTCATGGGATGTGGTAATCATTTTTAATGTTTCTATGGTATGATGATTAGGATTCTTGTAAGGTGAAGAGTGGAGCATTGGTCATTATAAGGAGAGACTATTATGGAAAGGGAATTGGAATCTCTAGTATAGGAATTGGGTTATTGTTTTCGATCATCTTTGTCATTTACTAATACACGCAATGTATAGCTGAGATCCTTTGTAAATTCAAAGTGTGGGTTTGATTATGTTTTTGGGTGAAATATTAATGTGAGAATTAAACTTGGAGTAGATTATAACAATCCATGGGTGATAGATTAGTATAGTGTTGGTTCAAGTGAAATATCATGACAGTGTTTTTGTTGGGAGATGGTTTGACCATGAAACATCACCAGAAGTCGTCTACAGACTTTAGTGAGCATGCCCAAAATGAGCTCGGTGGGACTTAGAATAAATCCATCATAATTAGGTTTTTACAATGTTTAGATTGTCAAAGATGATTGGTTTTATGAATATTCATATTGATGTTGTTTGTCTTGAATTATCATGGTATGTTGAATGTGGATGGTGAGAAATTACATTGAATACATCATTGAAAAAGATGAGTGAAGTACAAGAGTCAGCTGCGGCTTTTCAAGGAAAATCTTGCACAACCAGTTAAGAATGGTCGATTTAATTTTGATCATTTCACAATAAATAAGAACCATTATTAGATTTATCATGTGAAATTGGATTTCATGTGTTGATAATTGTTTCATAATAATTTATGGGGCACTGGTGCCATGTTTCAATAGGCAATTCTGATGGTGGGAGTACTGTGGATCCGAATTGGACATTGAAATCCAGATCCTATGGTGGGTAGTTACTTATCCTAGATGAGTAAAGATACAATAATAAGATCATATATTGGATTATATGGTCTTAGATAAGACCTATCTTGATGTTTTGGTTTTCATCAAGAGTGTTGGATCGATTTTTAATGGCATAAATATCTCATGTTTAAAGTATCACTTACAGTTCTGTTGGGTGTAGGAAACAAAACATAACCATTTGAGTGTAAATTCATGACCCAATTAGGTCTGGTGATGTTTTTTTATTCTCTAAGGCTTCTTTAGGATGATAATTTCAGAGGTGGGGAGGTTGTAATGTTTCATGTTCTACATTGGGTTGAAAATTTTAAAAAAGTGTGAACATTCATTTGGTAGATGAGATGTATCTTAAAATGATATTTGGAACATAATTCCATGTGTTGAAAGACTTAAAAGTGTTCATTAAAGGTTTATTTTAAGGTTCAATGGTTTTATGGGTGTTCCATTTAATTTAGAGAGTTTTAGGCTTCAAAAGCCCAGTTTTTTTAAACCCAAAGGGATGTTCATGATTAGAGAACAATTAGTGCTAACTATTCCCCTTAATAGTGTGGGTCCTAGAGAGTGTCACATTGATTTTCAAACTATGAACCCGATGATTCATGGCCATGTGATGCATTTATAGAAAATTGTATAGAGAAACTGTATGATTTTTACATTATTAGAAAAATCATGCACCTAGCCCACGCAATTAGTGCCACTTATGCAGTGGGTGTTCATGGTTGGCGTACAGTTTTTCCAAGTCATGCATCAAAACCATATATCTCTTAAAATTTGAAAAAATGTTGATTTTAACCTACCTCCTTTAAGTGTTTTACCCCTTTTTCCTCTCACATTTTCTTAGGAGTTACCCTATTCATGCACCCCTTCCTCCTCCTCTTACCATGTTATTCTCCCTTATTTGAGTTAAGAATCGAACGTCATTGGAATCCACTCAGTAAGGCTAACACTCCAGCTTTTTATTTTTTACCATATGTAAATATATTTACCTAAAAATTCATTTTCTATATTTTTATATTTTTTTCTATTCAATTATTTTTTCTCAATTCGTCTTGAATCAATGCTTCATAATAGACAAGTGAAGCGTACTAAGCATGAGGTAGGTAGTATATTATATTTTACCTTAAAGTTACATTATTTATAAATTATTTCCTTTGTGTTTCATGCCAAACTTCCTAAATTTTTCTACTAAAACATTAAATTCCTTAAATTGAATATCTATACATTTTTTAGACACATTACGATACCCTCATAAATGGTTAGAGTATAATGACCCCAACCCAAACCACCACTTAAAGCGAGTTTAGTTAAAAATTATTATAATGGTAGTTATTTACTAATGTTACAAATCACCCCTTGGGTGTGTTGAGATATACACTTGGTATTGGATGCTATAATCTCCTTAAATTAAGTATTAAATGGTTGATATAATTGAATGATTTCAATTTTTTTAATTAATTATATAATTAGGATGAATTTTCATATGATTATATACCTTGAATTGACTATTTTAATTTATAAGTGAAACAATATGTTGAATTATAAAACATGTTAAATGGGTAAAATAATACCCCATTATTCCATGGTCCTTTTATATTTTGATCATTGTAATAGACCGAACTAAATGAAAACAAGAATAGTAATGTGGAATTATTATGAACATGACCCTAGTGTTCATTTTAATTAGATTGATTAAGGAAATAAATCACAATGACTTATAGTATGGAATGTAGGCTTGAATGGCCTTATAAAATCCTTCTAAATCTTATTTGTAGATAGAATGGTCAAGAAGAATCATATCCATTATGGCATGGGTGATTTCCCATGGCCTATGTTGTAAAAATTTTCATGTATGGTGTTAACTTTTTATGGATAGTTCACCTCATCACTTATTATTGTGATACTTGGGCATGGATTCCCTTATTACTCATGATACTTGGGTGTGTCTTCCCTTATTATTCATGATACTTGAGTATGAATACCCTCATGATTTTTGACACTTAGGAATTTTATCCCTTATTACTCATGATACTCGATCATTGAGTCTCATATTACTCTATTAGACTCTTGTGACTATGCATGGATGCCTGAGTTATGACTCAGGTCATTTCAAGCACTATATATATATGGAAATATATGTTACTTAGTATATAGTAAATATTATACAAACATATCTATATTATCATATTTTTATACACACACATACTTCTAAATATGTTTATATATATAGTGACACGTGTTTAGAGATATTCTAGCTTAGTCTGAAGAAAGTATGGTCGACCAAGTGTCCTTGAGGAACCTGATACTAACTTGATTACATTTATTTATTCACTACTATATTTATTATTCAGGCACACTACTTTATTTTATATTCATAGTCTGGATAGAATTAAATATCATTGGTGGTGTCCTACTAAGCATATCTCACACCCCGTTCAGGTCGTCGTTGGGCACCTGAACAAACATATTGGTTATAGGATCAGGATCATGGAATATGATTTCTTGATTACTATTATTATTTATACACTAGTACTAGACAAGGGATATTTGGAGTAACGGTTAACTATGTACTCGGGCTACCTTCCAAAGTTTAAGTCTTTAAGTTATTTTTTCCAGTCAGTCTAGTCATGTTTATGTATTACCTATTGTATGTCTGTTGTTTATGAATTTTATCATGTTTATGAATAGTTATTTACTCATTATTTAATGATTGTTAGATATAATTATATTTTGATTCTTTTTTATCATATTCTTCCACTATTCCTTATTTATTCTTCTATTATGTATTTATTACATCTCTATAGTGTATAGTTTCCCCATTGTACCACCTTTAGACCTTCATTGTTAGCCTTCAAACTCTGGCATATGGGGAGACATGCTTAAGGCCATGTAAAAAACTAGATTGGGGGAACATTTTATTGTATCTCAGGTTGAAACATTATAATATTAATCAAATAAAATTTTAGAATTATCCACGTAAGGTGGTGATGAAAAATGATACACATCCCTTCGTGGAGGCGGTAGTATGCACGTACACACGAATGTCATTTTCATTTTCATTGAAGAGGAGTAAGGTAGAAAATGGTTTGTATTATTATAATTGTAAATATGTTAAAATATAATAATTATTAATTAAATAAACTTTTATAACCATCCATGTAATTCATTTATTAACAATAAAAAATGCCCCTTTGTGGAGGTGGTAGTCTGCACGTACGTACGAACAATGTTCTCATTTTTCTAAGTGAAAAGGGTAGATAATGGTTATAAAATTAAAATAATAACATTTTATTATAATAATAATATTTCTTTCATTATATTATAATGGTTAAGATATATATTTTATAAGAAATATAGAGAATAAGAAAAAAAATTAATAAGTGATTAATACTCAAGTTGAGAATTTGAACCTTCTCTTATAGGAGTTCTTGAAAATGAGTATTTAGGGGTTTTCCTTGGATAATGTGGTTGCAAAAATGGTGTTGGGATCTAGGGAAAGTAGAAAATTTATATTTTCAAGTGTAGAATTTAATTTTAGAGTGTATGTAAATGGGTGATGGAAGTATCCTTTTATAATTTAGGGGAGTTTCATTAATAAAAATAACACTTCCTTCTCCTGGAAGTCGACCAAGATTTCAAATAAATCCTCACAAAATTATAAATTAAGGAAACTATGCTTAAAAAACTCTCATTTATATAAATAATGGATAATTTCCTAGACATTTAATACCATTTCCCCTTGATTTGACTTTTTAATCTAATTTACTTTCACCTTGTTAACTTATTTTTTTACCTTAGTGACTTATTTTTATGCCTAAAAAATTAAACTTATTATATAATTTGGATATGGTGATTCCAAATATTAAATATATTTTTTAGACTAAATTTATAGAATTCATAAAATTTAATTTTACTAAAAGTGTGTTTAACGCAACGAAAACAAGTTTTTAGAAAAACACTACTTTTGTTTAAAAATGTTAATAATGGGTTTATAAATTTAAAAAATATATTTTAAAATGTTTTATTTTAATACTTATCATATATTTGGTCTATATAAAAAGTTTTACATAATTTTAGGATGTTATTATGTAATGATTACGTCTTAAATGTGAAAATATTTGAAAAAACTGATATTTTCACTATTTACCTAAAAAATTCAACTTTTTAAAAAAAAACCCCAAAAAGATTACCAAAGATAATTTTTAAATTTTTAATAAAAACATTATATATTTTATCAAATTAATATTATAAAATTTAGGAATTTAAATTTTAGATGGAAAATTAAATTATAATGAAAAATCTTTTTTTATAGAAAAGTGACTTTTTAAAGACTTTGTATGTTCTTAATATTATTTAATAACAATTATCATTTAAATAAGTTTTGATATATTTATTTATAAATTGAAATGTATAATGAATTTTTTTTAAATGATCAATTTCATTTATTAAGACACAAATATATAATTTATAGAAAAGTGATAGTCTCCAAAAAAAATGATTCTACATGATTTCCTTCCTAATTCTTTAAGATTGACTAATCATATAATAATAATTAACTAAATTTCATAAAACACATTAATTTATATAAAATTTTAATTAATTATTTAAATTTTTTATTTAAGATTAAATTTTATGGAAATGTAGAATGTTTTAAATGCACATAATAATGGGAATATTAAATTTACTGAAAATTATAGGATTATAACTGCAACATCATTGTTGAAGGAAAAATATATTTTAATGTTTCATAGGATGTTTCTAATGTTTTAAGGGAATATAATGATTTTTTGTAGTTCTTTATTGGTAGATGGGATGGGTTTTTGTTGTAGAAAAAAACCACGTTGTGAATGGTTAATTCACGACATAAATCGGTTGTTAGGAAAAAGCCATGTAATTAGATCATGACATGAAAATAATTCACGCTAAGAATATAATTCATGTTTTGAATTGGTAGACCAAGATTTTCAATTCAAAGAGATGCCTTTTTAGCATACATTCAACCCTAGGGATTCATGTTGTAAATATATAATTCATAACATGAATATTTTATACCTACTTTTTTTATCGGGCTACATGTCTGACCCTTCTATCATTTGATGTGCATCCTTCTTCCTCAAACCCTATCTCTATTCCAAGAGATTTTGGGTGGTTTTTCTCATTTTGGATCACTCTATTTAGAACCTTGATATCTAGTGTTGTGGGTTTCTTCTCCTTTGTTGATTGTTTAGTTACCTCTTCTATTTACTATATCTCTCTTAGGGTAGCAACAGTGTTTTTATTTTCATTTTTTGGAGTATAATGATTGTGATGTGATATATTGCTCAATCCCTTATAGATTACTTATTGTGTTTGTTATTCACGGTCTATTTTTGGTGTTGGTAATGGTGTGGTACATGAGGTTATAAATTTATGTGTCCATCTAACCCTTCCATTGATCCTTCTTTGCTTATGGAATTCGATTCTAAGACAAAAGAATTGATGTTAGGGCCTCCTTTTATTGCTTTGGAGTTTCCTTTACACTCTTGGTGTGTGGATCCCGTTTTGGGTGGTTTGAGGCCTGATTTTTAGGTTGGTGGTTCTATCTCTATCCTATGTTGTATGAACCAAAATCTATCTTAGTTTAATAAAAAATTTATAAATTATTTTTCATGATTTGGTGTTGATTTATTTGTGTGTGTAAATATATTTTTTGAGGAAATAAGGTTTTCCCCTCATTTTGTAAAAATAAATTTGATTTTCAAGGCAATGTGAAATGGATTTCGAAGTTGGTTTTCAAAGAATTTTTTTGATGGAAAAGGGTTGTTGGAATGGTTTTTTAAAATTTGATAAACCCTTAGATATGATTTGATAAATTCATCACATGGGATCCTTAGATATATAGGTGGAAGGTGTCATATTAGGGATTATCCTTTGGTATTGTAAAGGGGTTCACTTTTAAGGGTTTTATTCCATTCCTAGATTGAAATTCATTTGGATCTTTGACATGATTAACATAGAAGTAGGGTTCACTTTCTAGGGTGTTCTTCAATTCCCTAATCCTTGATGCATAGGTTCTAGGTATTTTTAGTGAAAAATAATCATATTTAATGTAGGAGTGACCCATATTTCCTAAATATAAGCTATACATGAATTTTATTCCCATTATTCTTTGGATTTTTACTATTTTGGATTTGATATACCTATTTTGATAAATGTTAAATGATTTGGAAATTGTGATTTGAAACTATTTTACGAGTCTTATTTTTTAAATTTTGAAAAAGGGGAAATGTTTACAATGATTTATATATAAAACTATTTAACTACTTATAGTGCCTTGTTGTCTTTGAATTTATAATATTGGTATTATTTTATAGATACTTTATATAGAGAACTTGGGTGGGATCCTACTGAGCCTTTTTAGATCACACCCTTTACATTCCCTTGGGGATGTATAGACCATGTATTGTATTTTGATGATGGAAAATGAAAGTTATTGTAATGAGACAGTGAGGTTTATGTCAAATGGTTACAGGTGTCTAGTCGTGAGTGGTAGTAAATTTTCCACATATCACACAAGGTATTTGGTTCTAGTTTTCAGTGTCCTTTTGGTTGTTGTACATGTATTTTGGAATTTTATATTATTGTTTTTTATTTGTATCACTAATGTTGTATTTATTTGATTAAGGAATATGATCTTTTTTTTTCTTTCTATATATATCATTTATCTTGTTTTATTTTTGGTGAAATTATTCCTTCATTTTGATGCTTGATGCCCAGGTACTAGTCGTCGGCCCGTGGGGATCGATAACACCCTTCGGGTCAGTGGAGAATCGGTTCGGATACCGGTTTAGACGGTATCACAAGTCTGTTAATTATAGTATCTTTATAAATTCTACTTACAAATCCACTCAAAAATTTTCATAATACCTAAGAATAGGATAAAAAATGGTTGTTATCATAGGTGGTTTTTCAACTGGAATGGATCTTATAGTGTTTTCCACAATCTTGAGATTCACCCACTCATGATTTCTCTCAAGCCACCCTTGTGGCAGTTTAGCATGATCTTGGTTTTGGTAAAACCCTAGGGAATCCACCTCTTTCTCAAGATTTAAAAAAATTAACTCATAGGGAATACTTGTATCACATTATTCCATTTCTTCTACCTCTCGTATTAATTTTGAAACATGGTTACATTTATTTATACATATCAATTCACTGATAATGTGATAATATCCATACGTTAATTATAAAATGGTTCACTTTCATTTATATTTTTTTGAAAAATAAGAAATCATAATTTTATAGTATTATAATTTCTAGTGTGTTACACATGGAGCCTATGAATACTACAATAAAAAAATGAGTCCTTATATTTGATCAAGTGTTTTCATCTATAGAGAAATAGGATGGTTCCATATCATATATCCCATGGATTAGATGTCATTGATATCACTAAGAATGGTTTAAACCTACCTAAAGTTGGTAAAAACAATACTCTATTATAAAATAAAAATATTGAAGATGATGGGAGATCCTGTAATGTGTTACTCTCATCCCTCTCAGAGAAAGAGTTTAGATGAATTGATTGGATTGCTAATCGAATATGGAGGAAACTCCAAGATATCCATTTGTAGGAGAAAAAAATGTGAAATATCTTTTGTTACAAACATGTTGGGATCAATTAGAAGATATTAAAATGAGATAAGATTAAATGGTGGGTGAATTATTCATTCAGTTAAACATAATTATGATATCAAATAGAATCTATAGAAAGTTTCTTGAAGATTATACCATGATGAAAAAGATGATAAGAATCCTATTTGATAAATTAAATTCCAAGATTTCTACCATGGAGGATTAACACTTAGATGAGAGGACCATCTACAAAATCAAAATATGTTTTTATTACCTATGAGATGAGAAGAGTTTAAACCTTAAAGATAAAATGAAAATCAAAGAAGGATATATATTTTAAACCTTCAAAAGTATCGAATAATCTTGACCCTGGGAAATTTCATGATGATTAATTCAATGTCAAAGAAGATTAAATGAATTTTAATAAAATTATATAATTATTTTCAAAATAAATTTAGTGAGTAAAAGGTAATGATAAGGGTAAGATTCCATTTATGTGTTTTAATTATGGTATGATTAGATACTTTTCAACAAATTTCCCAAGGAAAGAACAAGCTAATGAATATGATGAACAATATAAAAGGACATCAATAATAAACATGGTGTCAAGTGGTCATAATATAGAAAGTTATTCAATGGAAAAGGAAATTCCAATACCCTATATAATGAGAAAAAGTTCTCAAAGAATAACATCAAGTCTCTTGAATAGGACAGTGAAAGAGAGAAATAGGAATAATAAGATTAAATTACAATGGATTTTATATCAAAATCAAATTATTCCAAAGATACCTCATATGAATAAAAATAAGGGAGTAGTGAAGAAGAATAAAGAAATGATGAGAAGAAAAAAATAGTTTCAATTGAGGATGGAGATTATAGAATACTTGAAGGATAATATGAGTCTTGAAAGATAAAATAAATCATTAAAATCTAAGAATGAATCATTGAGAATGAGTCAAATCCAAAGATATTGTCAATATTATAGTGGTGTTCACATGGAAGATGGGGGATATTAGTATTATCCTTAAATATATGTATAAGATTATTTATATTACTATAATAAATCTCACTATAAATAATGAAGAAGTAAAACCTCTTGAGGTAATGTTGGTTGATGATAAAATTTCATTGAGGAGCACTCTGCATGTGATTAAAAATTCTATAAAGAAAGTGGGTGAAGGATTAAAATAAGTGAAATAGATCACTAATTCTATGATAAATAGTGTATATTATCCTATGTTACCAAAAACTATTGTTTTTTGACACCTGGTCTTGTAATATAGATGATGGTGGTAGTGATAAAAGGAATAAGAAAGTCATTAGATCACCCTAAGAAGGAGAAGTGCCCATTTCCAATATAAATAAATATTCTAAAAATTAAAATATCACATGGGAGAAGAATAAAACCAAGTAAAAAACATATGGTAAAGGTAAAGGTGAAATAAAAACCCCATAAGTATGAGATGATCAAAAACAAGTAGAGGATCTTAAAATGAAGAGAATATCAACAAGAATATTTTAAAGAATCTATCTATTATATGTGATTGTATTAAATAAGAGGAAACGTTTGTGCTATAATGTCTATGAACACAAGGAATACGTGTGATGATACAATATTATACTCCCTCAACGAAAGAGAGGTGTTGAATTGAGGGGTATTAAACCTACAATTCCAAGAGGTTGGTCAAGAAAATGTCTAAAAGAGAAGGTTTAATTGAAAAACCATATCAATAATCTTGAGGTAACTTTTGGTATATCTGACCAACCTAAAAAAGATACCAACTATTGTCCCACTGTGATACCAAAATATGTAAATCAAAAGTATAATTCAGAATCTATCAAGAATATGAATAAACAAGAGCATGAAATGGTGGTTGAGGTCTCATACGAAGCTAAAAATGGGAGAATCCATGGATACTTGATAGTGGTTTCTTATTAAATATGGATGAAAATAAGAATATATTGAAATATATCCAAAGGTATGATGGATGTGTTCTCACTTTTTTAAATTAAAATTCACATAATGTTAAATTAGTTAGATGCACAATTATTGGTAAAAAGAAATACAATGATTTTCACTATCGATGGGTTGAGCTATAATCTCTTGAGTGTTTCTCAACATTATGATAATGGGACTGATCTAATTATTCAAAAGAATATATGTTTCATTAAGTGGTTATAATATGGAACAATCTCGATGAATTCACATCAGAAAATTGGAAATTTATTTCAATTTTACAATGAATAATAGTTTTTTATGAGCATAAAAGAGGAAAATCAATTATGGAATAGAATGATTATCTATTTGATGAAAAAGAACATAAATAATTTTTTAAAGCATTATGTAGTGATAGATATACCAAATATGAATAATTATAGGATCAACACTTGTGACACATGTCATAAATATAGAATAGTAATCAAGATTCATAATTTGGTAGAGATAAAAACCACAAAACCTCTAGAGTTGGTGCAATAATATGTGTGTAGTTTAGGGTTATTGAAGTCATCCAATAGAGGTAAGTATTCCCTGAAATTTTTGGATGATTTTACCTACATTAATTATATTTATTTTAGGTTATTTAAATAATATACTCTTGAGAAATTCAATCATTTTCAAAGAATTTATGAAAATCAAGTGGAATGTGTTATCAAAATACTTTGATCTGAAAATGAATCCAAAGGGAAAAATGAAGATTTTAAGGAATATCATGATAATAAAAGAACAAAACATAAGTAAAGAACTCTATATACTACCAAAAAAAATTAGTGGAAGAGCATATGAATCGAAGCATTGTAGAAATATGAGGTATAATGTTATTGGAGCATGGAACATCTAAATACTTTTAGAGATAAGAAAAAACTATGGTGTTCTATATTCAAAACTATTGTTTAATTTCACCCAATTAAATAAAAAAACATATGATTTATTTGTTTCCATGAATCCAAACTTTATGATCATAAAATTATTTATAATCACACATTATATAAAAATCAATGTAAAAACATGGGTAAATTTGATGAGAGGTTAAATGAAGGTATACATATTAGATATACCACTAATGTAAGAAGTTATTAGTGTTATAATAATAATATAATAAAAATAATTGATAGAATTGATTTAATTATATTGAAAAATTAAATTTTATTACAAACATAATCATCATTTCGTTATAATAGTAAAGAGATCCTTGATGAATATTTTGGACAACGTGAGTGTCTTTTGGATGAGAAAGTGGTTTTTCCAAACTCTCTTGATGATTATAGAAATTATAGTGATGATGATGACACAAACAAGGAGTTTTGAAGTTTTTAAGACTTAGAAAACATAAAGATATTGAAAATACCTTAGAAGAAAATCAAGGTTATGAAAACCTAAAAATGTTTGATGAGTTCCAATCATACAATCTTTCTTTCACAGGTTAAACTAAATAGTATTGAATAAAACCTAAAACATGAAGATTGGGTAGAAACAATGGAAGTAGAGATTTATCACATTTAGAATAATGACACTTGGGAGTTAGTGTCAAACCCAAAAGACAAGGATGTAACCAGTATGAAGTATGTTTTTTTAATAAATGTAACGAGGAAGGTGGGGTAGCTTAAAAATCTCATTTTGTTTGAAAAGGGTACATTGAAATTTAATGCATTGAATTTTATGAGACTTTTGATTTAATATCATATCTTGAAACAATTATAATTTTTATTATTATTTGTGATCAAACAATCTACATATTTTTTCAAATAGACATCAAATCAATATTTCTTATCGGTGAACTTGAGGAAGAGGTTTACATTGAACAATTGAAGGTGTTTATCCCTGATATTGATGGTTATCGAGTATAAAAGTTTAAAAGGGAATTATATGGGATAAAATAAGATCTTCTAAAATGGTACTCAAAGCTGGATAATAGATTAAGTATCATGAAATTATTGTAATAAAATGTGTATTCAAATCTCCATGTCAAGTAGGATGACATTAATTCACTTATTATGACCATATATATCGATAGAATAATTTTTACTGAAAAAAGAGGGAACTTTTGAGTAATTTTATACCCTAACATGGAAAATTTTCATATTTCCAATAATTAGTGAGATGATATTTTTCTTGGATTTTTATGTCACCAATGTTATAGATTTTATGATTCTCTCACAATATAATTATTTTCATGAGTTACCCAAAAAATCATATACATAAATCAAGAGAAGGTCCAACACGTTTAGTTGTTGGGAATAAATTGTTTATTGATGAGTAAAGAATAAGTTTCGTTCAAAAGGATTTTTGATAGATTATTAGTAGCCTAATAAATCTGATTGAATCAAGACTAGACATCATATTTAGGGTTACACTTTGTTCATGATTCAAAAAAACCCTATGTAGTCACATATTGAAATGGTAAAATGGATATTATAATATATCAAAGGGACTATTGACTATGGATTATGGTATAACATTTCAACATTATGGATATAATAATACAGATTGGGAAGGATATGTCCCTGATCAAAAGTCTACTTCTAGAGGTGATTTATTTATTGGAGGAAATTTTTTAGCTTGTAAATCCATGAAGAAAATTATGTAACTCATATATCAATGGAAAATAAATATGTTACAACATATCAAGCTATAACACAAATTATTAAGATAAATTCATAACTTAAAGACATGAGGGTGAATTCTTCATACCCAATTGGTAGTTCGGTGTGATAGTCAAAGTGAAATAAAATTATAAAAGAATTTTTTGCAACACTTTAGGTCAAAGAATATCAATATCAACATCATCAAAGATGAGGTCGATCATGGGGGGATTTAATTAGAGTATGTTTCAACCAAGGATAAAGTTTAAAATATCTTGATAAAACCCCACTTGGTGGATTCCTTCCAGAAATTTATAGGTTTTTATATTGAATTTTCTAAAAAATATAAATATTTTTTTCTTGGTTGTTTTCCCATATTTAGTCCTCTATATGTTTTTGATAATGGGGAGAATATAAAAGGATCTCTACTTGTAATGGGAGACAGACTCTTGTTTATTTTATAGGTGATCAAAAAGGGGCAGAGAAGAAGATAATTTTTTTAATACAATGGGATACTTGAGTAATTGGTGATTGAATCTTGAAGAATGGATCTTTCATTGATTCATAAATTTCTAGAAAATACAAATGGGGAGATTAAATTGCCTTTAGAGATTGAATAACCCTCACTAAATGAATTGAAAAGTGGGTAGTTGTGAGTTCTTATGGAGGTTTATTCATGATATTAAATTTTTATAATATTGAATTTATTAAAAAGATTATCATGGGTGTGTTAGAGAATATTTTATCTTGAGAAGGAATGAGAGTTTACTTAGCAGAAGTAGCTCAAGTTGTTAATGAAAACATTTCATTGTGGTTATGCTGAATATAAAAGTATCATGTTGCAGGATATATTGTTGTGTCATGAATGTTTTTATGATGAATTTTGGGGAATAAGTTATGTTGTGATAGTAATCCATATGAATTCAGTGATTCACTAGTTTTGGAGAAGAAGGAATATCTTACTGTAGTAATAATTCACACTTCTTGAAATAGGGACTCACACCGCAGTTTCTTAGCTATAGAAGTTTAGTGTAGTACTAGAGTTGTGATGGTGCATCCTCCAAGTGAGAGTGTTTCATTCTATACAAAAAGTGGATTCAAATGAGGATAATGAAATCCTATGGATTTAGTTTAAATATAAATAAGATCTATCCTCCATTTCATCCCTGAGATCACCACATTGTAGGTGATAAAGGTATTATTCCATAGGCATCTAGGTTATGTCATGATGGTTGTGAAATTTTCTTTGAGATATTAGGGATTTTAATTCAATATATTCTAGATCTGAGGATCACATCATAAGTTATGGAATCATGTCATAATGGATGAGAAACCTATAAATAATAGGAGTTTCATATATAATAAATGTGAATGATTGAGATGACATTTTATATACCTCTAAGGAAGATATCTACCTATCCTATGGAATGTTCTAAGGAGTTCTTTATAAATTGGGGGGGAATAAAAATGTTGTAAAGAAAATCTGAATTATGAAGGCACATGAAGAAATAGAATCAAAGATCATTTGGCTTATTAAAACTTTTCATTTTATCTTGTACATGGATTTTAGAGAAATATAACTGCTCCATTCATTATTCTTATTGATAATAATATTGGGGAATGATTTTAGGGATAAAAACCATTTCTCACTGGTAATTGGAAACTTTATAAAAATAGTTACTGAATCTTTTATTTTTTCCTTATGTCATGTGTGTTCTTTCTCACTTTTTTATCATCATCGTTTCATCACCATTCAGATCCTATTCTCACTAACTAATATCGGAAAGTGATTTTATAGTTAGTGTTTTTAAAAATAGCTTAGTCACTCCCAATGGTGTTCCACTCTCATGTAGTACATTCATGTATCTTTAGAAACATATAACCATAATAAAATCTACAACTTATTTGAGTACTCATTAGCCCATGCAAATCACTATGTATAAGATCCAATAATCCAGTATCCCTTTCACCTAATCCCTCCAAATATTCATTAGTCATTTTTTCTAATAAATAAGATTAGAAATTTTCAAATGATTCATAATCTAATGAGTCCAAAAATCCATCTCTATAGAGTCTTTGGATGTGTTTTACATCTATATATTTAGGGAAAAAATTCCTAAGGTAAGTGATCTTAGAATAAAATTTGAACTTATTAACATGAATTTTATAGATTATATTTTCCATTTACAAAATATACAAATCATATACCATATTTCCAATTATTCAAAATATTTCATTGGTATATATATATATATATATATTAAATCTTGTTCTTGAAAATGGATGAAAATCCATTCTTATCCAAAAAAGATACAGATAAAAAATTTCTACTTATGGATAGAATATAGTGATAGCTTTCTAATCAATAACTAGTCCACTAGGTGGACATAGATCATTGGTACTGACCTCCAATGAAAAAACTCTTTCAAATCTACATGTATATTTATCTCACATTCCATTAATTATATCTTATTTTTGAGTCTATGTATATAAGTAAAAAACAATTAATCCCTACCTGGTATATAATACAAATTATTTTTAATTAGAGAAGTGATTTTTATAACATCCACATCCATACACTCATAATTATTCTCTTTGATAACTTTCCTCAACCTTAGATACCAATATAGAATTATATTATAGTTCATACCTATAATAAAACTCAAAAATGATATTCATGATTCATGTCATTATCAACAACAAGACATATCTTTAGATGAGTTTTATGATTTATATATTTGATTAAAATTATATTAAATAAATTAATTATAATACCCTGACCAAATCACTGGGTCCAATACAAAGTGCCACATGGCCTCATTTACACATTCTCATACGCCAGAGGTTACTGACTAGCAGTGAGGGTATGAATACCATCATTTGGGAGACTATAACCTTATTAAAAATAAATAAAAGTCAAAATATTAAAACTATTGTATAAATAATTAATTCTAAAAAAATTTGTATGGTAATTATATTAATTTAATCATAATAATAAACCAAGGGCCACCAATGGGACAGACCAAGTAAGTATATAAATAATAAAAGTAAACCAAACATTACAGCATCACTAAAAAGTATATCCCATTACTGCCTCTGATCACTATGATTTATCTCCCAAATCCCTATAATTGGGGCCTTTCCCTTTCATGTATCACTAATCCTAAATTTTTTACATGCATTAAGATTCCCATCTTGGGTGTGAGTATAAACCCAATAGGACGCTACCCATGTATCCTTAACATGAGTGTACATTCATAGGAGTGTATATCATGATACTAGAAAAATGTACAGGTAAAAAAAATAAAATCATGTACTAGGTAGTCATGTGCTAACCAAGACACCACAAACCCTTGACCATAACTACTTTGACTCCATGCTAAAAACAGAGCTATGATAGAAGTTGTGATATGGATTCGACGACAAGGTCACCACAAGTGTCCCACAATATCCAAAAGGCTATCAAGTCTTGTGTTAGGAAAAAAGACTTTCAACCCCCACCTCTTTCATGGTTCTGGCCACCTGGACATCATACCCAAACACTACCCCAAGTTAGGACACAAGGTTATCATATCTCATCACTATATCCTGGGTCAGGTCACTAAAGACAATCTTACCCTACTGTCACTTTTTAGGTCAAATCACATAAGAAAATAATGCCGCCAGGTATGGCCAAAAGTCCATCATTTCCCTATAATCTAACTTTACAATATCTTTATCTCACATGCAGAATCTGAACATGCTCATCCTATAGGGCCAATGAGCCACGCTGAGTCCACCTATCACTTTAGTACTATGAAAAAAATGAAAATATACCATATGAAAAACAAATCACATAGAAATTGTGTCATAACATATAAAGGAACAACATATCATATAAAGAGTTAGAAATAGTTACCAAATACACACACATGTGATCAAACTCAAACATGGGTCTCACAAGCTATATATGCACACACATGTGATCAAACATAAAATATATTCTTAGGAGCTACACATGCACACTCATGTGATAAAAGTAAATAATTGTAAAAGAAAATAAGCACATAATTTAATGACATGATAAAAATTATATACACATACCATACATGGAAATTAATTTCCTACATCAAGTGTTTCAACATCAAAATCAAGTTTCATCAATGGTGTCTTCACCCAAACTACATCCACACACCAATCAAAACAAGAACACACATAAATAAATCCTAGAATCAATTCCATTAAATCATCCCAAAAGTTCTAGAATGGGACTCAATAAATAATTAAGCCAATAGTAAAACTAAAACATACCCAAAGTTCAATACTGTAAATGGTAGAGTTTGAGTCTAGTTTAGAAATAATAATTTCCATTGTTCTTGAACCGCGAAAAAAGAAGATATGAAATGCACTAAGAGTTTTTGTTCAATAAGAAAAACCTCCACCTTCCAAGGTTTTATTATTAAAATAAGATAAATCAAGTAGAATCAAGGAGAATGAATCATCCAGGTCCATAAATTCATCAAGTATGATTGTCTGAATATTTTCATAAAATTCCCAAATATCAACAAGAATTTGACCGAAATATCAATAGTGGATCATCAATCAATTAATAAAGGGTAGAAATGAATTAAAAATTACATTTAAGACCCCTAATTTTTTATGCATATGTCTACAAATTGAAACAAATGAGATCCAAGTAAGAATTTATGGTTCAAAATCCACACAATTTCTGCAATAGTTTTCACCATTACCATGGTGTTCTTGGACATGCATCCTGAGATAGCTAGTGTTATAGTGTATCCACTAGATTCTACAATATTTCACTAACTGTGGCCTCTGTAATGGTTATGATGAGTTCATTATGATTTTTTACAACAGATGCCTTCCCTGAGTACCTTGAATTCTTCCCAATCCCAAACTAAGTAGTTTTTCTTGTCAGTTTTACAAAAAATCTCCCCATGGAAAAACACAACCAAAACCACAACTGTGGTGTTTCCCATTTTGGATCAAGAACTTCTAAAACCCAACTTCAAACTTCTAAATACCTCCAAAACCATATAGACCCTATTTTTAACCATCACAATTATTAAAAATATCACTTAATACGTGTCAAAACTTACGTGAACATGCCTATAGAAAATGAAGGTGTTACAGTATTCCTACTAAAATGATGAGCCCACACACCATTATCTTTAGAGAGTAAAGATGTGATTTTTACTAAGTACTTGAGTCCACATTATTTTTCCTCTAAAAAATATCTATTTAAGTATGTCAAAATTAAAATAATATCATTTATGATTCTTGTATAGTCAATTGAACAAACCTTTACCCAAATCCAGCATATTTAAAAAAAACTCAACTATACTCTTTTGATATCTAGTCTTATAAGGTTTCTCAGATAGTTGTATCCCAAAGATATATGTGGGATTTGGTAACATAACTCTTATGCTTAGTGATTTCCACCATGCCTTGCACAATATAATCCTTGGAAACCCATATTTATCATGAACCTACCTGTTTAAATGATCGTGGTCTTGTAATTTGTTTTATTTAGAAGAAATCCCATGCTTATTATTTCATGGGTTTTCTTAGTCTCTCCGTTTAATATACATCCTTTATATATATTCTGTTTATAACTATTTCATCAATGGAATATTTATTATCTCAATTTTTATCCATATATTTATGTGCATGATTTTAAAGATTTAGTTTTCAAACCTCTATTCCTTTGACCAAATTAATATGTTCAAAACATATTAATATGAAAATCTTTACACAAACCACAATTTCTATAACTAAATGAAAAATAGAATCTAGAAACATGAAAACATATCCATATTCATCTCATGCATAATGTATAAAAAAAATTTATATAAAATACTAGAGTTATATAAAACCCAATTTTATCCATGGAAAGTATATAGCGATTGGTAACCAAACTTTAGGAATGTCTGACCCAAAATCCCACTACTCATAAATCAATACCCAATACAATTTTCAATTAAAATAAAACTATAAAACAGAATATGTATAAACTATAATCAACCAATAAATCCAAGAACATTACTCAATATGAAATCAAATTCAAGGTAGAAGAAAACAAAATCTTATGTTTCCATACCTAGCAAGTAATGCATGGTATAACGATTTTATCTGAATCAATTTATAAAATTAATTAAATCATATATGATATTCACATCATATAAAATATTTATATACATGAATATATAAATAGTATTTGATATAAATAAATAAATATTTCACTTATTTACAAAAATGGGATATTAATATGAACATTTAATATTCATTTAGGCATAAAAATATTCCAACTATAATGTCTAACACTTATATTTTATAAAAAAATTATAAACCTTAAAAGTTTTACATAAAATAATAAAATATCTCATTTTTATTCCATATCAAATTTTAGGATATATACCCTATCATATGTCATGATTCAAATTAGTGTATAAAATGGATCTTATCCCAAGAATTCTATCACAGTTTACAATGTGTTCTATCATATAGTGTAGTTCAATATTTAAATCATATTGTAACTAATGATATATGATATATTATATATCACTATAATGAAATGATTATATATTTTCTAAATTTCACAACATCTATCACAACTTATGATAATGCTTTTCACAACATACAATATAGTGAACAATCACTGTTTTAAATGAATTTTCCTCTATGATTATTCTTTACTTACCATATAACAAAGAAAAAAACTGGATCATTCCATATGATATCATATATCATTTCTAAATACGTAGAGATTCAAAGGATAATAATAATCATATAATATTTGTTGGTATCATGTGCACCATAGAAGCATGGAAGTGATTAAATTTTAAAAAAATCATTGGATCAATGTCAAAGAACCAAAATCTAGCATGATAACACCAAGTTATCAATGAAAGGATCTTGTTTGATTCAACTAAGAATAAAGTTTAAAATGAATGTTACCTCATTTGTGAATTTTTTTTCAAGGTGTATTGATCATTGAGGAGAGACAATAGAATTAATAAATATGATCCAAGATCCCTCTTTATCATCCTAACATGATCTAAAAAACATTGATCCAACATTATTCAAACTATGGGTGCTACCATAGATAATTGAAGTCACTTATGATGTACCATTTATTTTCAAGAAGGATTCATAATCAGAACATTTAAGAACATTGATTGATCACCTTGAAACATTTTAATCTCACTCTATGAGCTTTAATAAAGGGAGGAGATGGGTGAGGAGGTCCAAATTCGTGCAAGTGAAAAGCCTCTAACAAAAATGGGTTAAAACCCATTAAATATTGGGTTTATGGTTTAAATGTTTCACTTAATCCCCTTAATAAACTAAACCATCAATATTTAACCCAAAAATAGGTTAAATTACTTAATTAAACTTTTCATTACCACCATAACTTTTAGTAATATACTTGTAACATAAAAAAAATATTTTCTTATAATTTAGTCATTAACTCAACTCATCCCTCCAAAAATATTCATGAATTTAAAATAAATAATCAAAAAATTATAATTTCTCATATTCACCTATTTAGAGTTAAATAATATTTTTGAATACCATGATAAATTAATTTCAAACTAATTAAATAAATTCTAATATTATTTTTAACTAGAATAATATCTTTTTAATTTATTTAATTATGTATTTATTAATGATAATTTACAATTACAAAAATATTTCTTTTGTATTCACTTATACAACTTATGAATACCTTGAGATAATAAATTCAATTCTCAGAATTATAAACTCAAATAAATTATAATTTAATTTTCATATTTATTAAGATCTTTTAAAATTGAATTTATACTAGTCCAAAGTCATGGGATTCATATAATCCAAAACTCTTATTCATTTGAATAACTACAGCTTGTGGATAAGCATTTTGACGGGCCCTCTGGGCCCTTATCTCGATTATAGTGGGACCTAATCATAGACCATGAGTGGTGTCGAGAAACACATCACGAACCCTAAATAGATATGAAATTTCATAGCTATAGAAAATATCTCATGAACTGTGCTATATAATATAATTTATTTTTCACATGATAGCTCATGAATCAAGATGCATATTTTTGTGTCATCATCATTTTATTATTCATATATTCTTTTCATTATGTATACCGGAAGGACTTACCTTCTTATACCAAGGATACATATTAAATCAAGATACCATCATCCGGGTTAAAATGTGTTGATATATCTCTTCAAATACTTGAATGAAACAAATCTTTTCTTGATCATAAAACTAATTTCATATTTGTAAGACCAAATGATTTTACGCTGTGTCTCTTTTTAAATAAATTTAATCACTTTGATAGCTTTCATTGCATGCAACACCGAGTTCAAATGAACCATAATATATTATTATGTGACATTCAGAACAAAGTTCATAAAACTTTCAGGAATATATAGGACTATATAAATTATGAAAAGTATATTTTGTACACATTTAAAAAATAATTTCCTTGGTTACCAATAAAAATAAAAAACATTAGAAAGTAAAAGAAATTTTTTTATAAAAAGATATTTATGTGTGCGCAATTTATTTATATCATAATAAATTGAATAATTAACTATTGGTGAATTATTTAATTAAATGTACACATTATATGTTTTAACATTCATCTTGAGTTTTTATGATTTATTGGATCATAAAAAATCATTTTTATGCTTAAAAATATTTTTTCCTAAAACATAATTTTCATTGTGTTTTCAGAACTTATTTTAAAATTGATTTATGAAACTTATATAAATTGAATCTTGAAGAATGGTTTACATATTTATAATCAAGAATTTAAAATTTGTTAACTTTTTCTCTTTTATATTTGCTCAATATTAATAGTAAGTATGGAAAAATTTATCACCTTCATAAAGGGTAAATTATCTTAATCTAGGTTAAAACTAAGTGATAATGTCATAATATTTCATATTAATTATTATTTAATGATTTTATTTTAACCCTTACCATCTTAGTCTAGAAATGTATACATTTAATGTACAATTTTCCCTTAAAATGAGAAATATAATATTTTAATCAAAGAAAGTTACAAAATGTCACTCTATTAGTTATAAATATTTATTATGTGTCCACATAGGGAAAAAGTAAGTTATGAGTGAATATAAATATAAATTTTTTGAAACGTGAAATTTTATTCATGATGATAATATATTTAAAATTTTTAGTAAATATATAATTACCTTAAATTATTGCACAATAGTAATATATTGTTTATTCATTTTAGAGAAAACTAAATGAAATGATATTAAAAATATTAAAAGTGATATAATTTGAGTGATTTATAGCATTCCACTAATTTTTTTGATAAATATAACATACTAGTAATGTTTAAATGAGTTATATTCTATATCAAGTTTTTTATTAATATATTTGATGTCAAATTAAATGGATATTGTCAAAATTAACATTAATGATAATTTAACATAATATAATTTTATTAAATTATTTAAAAATTAGTAAAATGTGAAATAGGTAAAGGGAGTATGATATGGTATAGAATTTAATTCATTTTATATTTATGTGTCAATATTTTACTTATTTGAAAAATTACAATCCTTTAATAGTGAAAAATATTTTACCATGATTAATGTTAAATACATGTTAACTAATTGGTTAAATCAAAAGATAAGGTTTAAAATCGAGCAAAAACTTGTAAAAAATTATATTTTGATTATATTTAAACCATATAATACCCTATGTTATAATTACTATAAATTTGGTGGTATTTGGGATATATAATGGATTTATTATAATTTAATGTTTTACAAAATTCCAAAAGTACCCCTGTCATAAATTGTAAAAGGAAACTCATTACTTCACATCATTACACCACTTTGAGAAACCCAGATCGAAAAAACCCTATCCATTCCTCTTATAAACTTCATTATCCATGTTCTAGAGGTTTTTTCTCCCAAATAGAACAACCTGATATTCATTAAGAATGTATCTAATGAAGGTCTCTTGAAGAATAGGTATTTATCTTACTCAACCTCCTTCAATTTATTTCTTATTGTACATATTCTAAGTCTCTTGAAATTATCATAAAATATTAAATTTAGTGTCCTAAATATACATAAATTTTATTATTATTATTAAACCACCATTACCCACCCTATTTCCCATCAAATAAGAAGTGAAACTATCATTCGTACATATGTATAGCTTACTGTCTCCACCTAGCGATACAATTAATTTCACTTCATTAAATTTAATGGATGGGTATTATGATGGGTTTAATGTTTATATATAATAACTATGAAATTATTATAACTTTGTAATGATGATATCATATCATCCTTCATACCTTCCAATACTTTGGTAAATAAAAACATAAATTGGGTGTACGTGTGAACTACCACTGTCAACACACTTGTCGCAGGGTGTGGAAAAAACAAAATTTTAAAATGTTTTCCTAGTGAAGTATAGAGACTGACCAAGGTCATCCCACTTGATAAGCATCACTATTTTTTACCTACTTAATCTAATTCGGTTAAATATAATTTTTTTGTTGTTTTAATTATTTTATGAATGCAATGGATTTTTTTTGTATTTTTTTATTTCTAAGATAATGAAGAAACATGAAAGAATGACAATTTGAACTTATAATACCATAAAATGTTAAAAATAATGTGATTAGGAAGAAATAAATTTTGGTCCTAAGTTTGGTTTTGGATTCCATCCTTATTCTAATTTATTTTTTTAATTTTAGTTTTATAATCCAATGATGAAATCTCCAGATGAATTACAATAATTTTATTTAGAAATTTTGAAATCTTGAATTCTTAAAGTAATATAAAATCCACCTCCTCTTATAATCTAGGTTTTTGTAACACCATGGTTGAGGGTGTGACATCTTCCATGATCCATCTCTATCAATGATGTTTCATCTATGGAATATCTCAACATGATCATGTGAAGAGATAACTAATGAAGAGAGGTAAAGGAAATTTAACAAAAGAATAGAAATAGATTTGAGTTATATGCCATGGGGGATAGTCATCACACCCATTAATTCCACTCATACCTATCAAAAAATTAAAATCAAACTTTAAAAATAATTCAAGAACACCTTGACCTACCCCGGGCCAGTCCTCGGGTCTACCCATCATTGTTGAGGGTAAGAAATCACTTAGTGGAATAGGAAATAATGGAATAAAAATAAAATAGAAGATTGATAGAAGAAGAATAAAACAAACACATGAAATAAAAATAAAATAATATGAGGGAGAGATATGGAATAATAAAATAAAATAGAAATAAATATATATAATATGTAAAGATAATGTTAAAAGAAATAAAGAAGAAGAAAAAAATTAAATGAATAAGAAGAAAGATATTAAGAAGGGGTGTGGAGGAAACATTTACAGAGGAAGAAATTAAAATTCATGAGTTTTTTTAATAAAAAAATTAAAATTTCAAATTAATTAATATTAATAATTAAATGGTAATATAAATAAAAATGAAAATAAATAAAGAACAAAAAATGGGTGCAGCAACCACTCTCACCCATGGATCCTCCTGTTAGGTGTAAAAATCCTTTGTCTAGTGGAAATTAATTCTTATTTATTGGAAAAGTATCTAAGTTCTTGATCTTAGTTCTTTTTCATCAGTTAAATATTCAAAAATATTTATTAAATCACTCCCCTGAGATCCACACATTAAGATTTTGAAATTACCTTTAAATCTTGATTATTTTTATTTCAGTGTGGACATAAAATCCATGGGGGTGTAGATGTGAATCATGTGGCCTCCTCTTTTTGCATGGTATCATGAATGGTGTATGAAAGCACTTGAAGGATGTGTCAGTAGTATTTGAGTTGTGTCTTCTTCCTCCTGCCTTCAAAGTAGCTGGTGGATCCTTTTAAAAAGGCTTCATGATAGTCATATGAGGGTCCAAGGATGATCCATGGTGGTGTTGAGCTTCAATGATTGAAGTGGATCTCAAGTTTGAGGTTCCCAGGGGGTTTCCATGGTGTCTCCAACTGAGGAGTAGTGGGGGCTATTGAGTGATGTGCAGTGGAGGAGGTGGAGTAGGGAAGAGCTCAAGTGTCTGAGGGAGGCACATGCGATTCAATGTTGAGAGGAATCGTTTCTGAAAAAAAATGAACAGTAACCATAAAAAATGATATCCCACATCAAATCAGATGGTGTATGGGTGAGTGATTATAAGAAAATTCCACCCACTGTAGTTGCAATAAAGTCAGTCGGGTATTAGAGGATACACGTCGCAACCACGGACCACTCAGTCCCAGCAAGACTCTCCTCCCGCATCCATGTGGGCTTGACCACCATGAACCAGTGCACTCATATAGGATATGTCTCAACTATTACTAATGGATTTCATCCATGTCAGGCCCTAAATAGTCTCCTCCCCATCCCCAAGACAACTTGGGTCAGCCCTCCAAAAATTTATCACGGGCAGCCATCCCCATGGGCTAGCTATGTGGAATGTAATACCATAGTTGAGGGATGGCCCTAGCTTGGCCCAATTTTTTATTTAAACTCTCATGAAAATGTAAAAACTTAATAATACTTCAACAATGTGAGAAATAAATTCCAAATCATAACAAATTTCATTCAAAACTTCTCAAAACAAATTTAACCATTAATACCCCCATTTAAATTCATTTACACACGTTATCAAAAAAATGAACAACATAATAAATCCCACTTGCAAGAAGTTTAGTGTTGATTTTATATAAAGCGTTAATAAGATCTATGAGTGTGAAAAGATGAATCTTGGTGGTGGTAATATTACCATAAAACATGACATTAGAAATTATTTTAATACCATGGACTGGAATTTTATCTTCAAAGCGCTTCAAGGATTTGGTTTCAATAATTCCTTTATAAATTGAATTGAAACCATGTTAAACTCAGCCTCCATATCTATCTTGGTCAATGGATATCCTAGTGGTTCATTCAAATTCACCAAAGGTGTTAGATAAGGTGATCCCCTTTCTGCCATCTTGTTTTCCATTGTGGGGGACTATTTAAGTAGATTGATCACTTGCCTTGTGGATAAAAATAAACATAAACCTATCCATGATTTCAAGAAATTGAATCCCCCACACATCTTTTATATGTGGATAACATCATTATGTTCTTACAAGGTGATAAAATATACATTCTAACTCTCAAAAGTGATCTATCTCACTACGAGGATGTCTCTGGTCAGGTCATTAGCTGGAACATATCTTTTATATTCTTTTGGAAAAAAATCTTGTTAATATAAAATCTGGTATCAAAAATGAATCAAGAATTAAATAAGTCTCATTTCTTTTCATGTACCGTGTGGTTCCCATATTTTGGGGCAGACCCAAATCTAGATATTTCTTTAACATTTTGGATCAAATCGTTAATCATCTCTCTTATTGGAAAGGAAAAATCTATCAATAGAGGGTAGAATCTACCTTTTCAAGTATATCATTATCTCCAAAATGGTCTACTCTATGATGGTTTATAAATTTCCTACTAGTCTCATCAAAAATTTAAGGTTTACATCAAAAATTTTGTTTGGACTAGAATCACTTTGGAAAGTAAATTGGAGATTATACCTTGGTCAACTTGTTCCAATCCTTTGGATAAGGGTGGAATTGACATTAAAAACATAAATATTTTTAATGAGGCCCCTCAAGATAGAATTACATAGAACCTGATCCATAATGTATCTCATTCTATTACTTTCATAAAAAATAGGTTTCTTGTTAAGTTGAAGAAAGAAAGAATGTATTTTATGAACTCTTCAATTTGTCCTTTTGTTAAAAAAGTATATGCCAATATTATGACTAACTCTAGGGTAATGGTTTCCAAGAACTCCTCCATGAACTTATGTTTGGATAACTATATTGGTACTTATCTAATTCCAATGATCCCTATAGAACAAACTCTTTAAAGCATTAATAATACTATTAGGTACATTATTAATTCTCATCTTAATACTCTCCTTGAAAATGTTGTGCATGTCATTGAAAACTATCCTTTTTATAATACAAATAATTTTCTAATCTGGGATCCTTCACTCAATGGTATGATGGATTCAAAAAATTTCTATAACCAAAATTTTCATAATTCTAGAAATGATTTTAAGTGGATTAAAAACATTGATATGCTATGGATAAAGCCTTCATGAATTACTCTTATATGGTGTATTTCTTAAAAAAGGATCCCCACTGATACTTGAATGCAATCTTTTGGGATCCACATTTTCTCAAAATTTCATCTATATAATCAACATAGAGAAGATTTCACCCATTTCTTTCTTTCTTACACCATTTCCACTACTCTTTGGAATTATATTTTTGATATATTTGATTACATATGGCTGATATTTTATTCTGTTAACACTTAGATAAATGTTGCATAGATATGGATAACTCCCGACAAATCAAGAACTTATTTTTTTGTTGCAGTTACTGATCTTCATCACATGATTTGGTATGATAAAAATTCAATTCTTCACTATAATTTCTCACTCAACATTAATGCAGGTTGGATGCAGATCGTCATTGCTATTCATGGAGATGCTTTCATTTAGAAGGGATATTGGAACAATATAGTGAAAGAAATTCTGATTCTATAGCATCAATGGGTTGATTTCATTTTTCACCAGCTACAACACACATTTTATGTTTTCTAGAAATCTTCATTCTCTAATAAGATTAAATTTAATGTGGATGATAATTCTAAAGGCAATATGGGCCCCATGGGATGTGTCACCATCTTTTGGAATCATCTTGGTCAAATCCTCTGGTTCTTCTTTGGAATATGTGGTATTTCCTCATCTCTGGAGGATAAACTTTTGAGTGTGATACAAGATATTTCTTTTGATAAGCACTAGGTTCGAAGCAACATATGGATTGAAAGTGATTCGACTATCATATTACAAGTGATTTGGAATGGTATGATTCATCTGGCTTGGTTGATTACTACACGTCGGATGGATTGTCTTTGTTCTCTCTGTGATATCAACCATATTACCAATCATATATATTATGAAGTTAATATGGTTGTGGATAGCCTCACCAATAAAGTAGTAATTTTGGATATTACTTGGAAGCATGATCTTCCTAACGATTTACTCCCCCTTTTTTGAAAGATTTTAATATGATCCCATCTTTTCAACTCGTGTAGGCACTTTTTATATAATAAATTTTTCTTTTTTCTTTTGGCTTAGGAACCACTTTATTCAAAAAAAAATGCATGAAATTTGAGTGTTTAAAATACCACTACACTTAAACTATTATTTCCCCCAATCATAAAATATCAACAATGAATTCAGAGGGAATCAATGTTACCAATGTTCAAATTCCAAAGTAATAAAATAAAAAAATGTCAAATCTAATTTTCAAAAATCTACATAAAATATCAATTTAATATCTCTATTTTTAAAGAAACAATTAATTAAATCATTTTAGTTTTCCCTATTTGAAAATTATGGTACTTATATTCTCATTCATTCACGTTCCTTAATTAATTATTATTAAACATCCCAAATCTGGATTTATCTCG
This sequence comes from Viscum album, assembly GCA_963277665.1. Classification (NCBI taxonomy): domain Eukaryota; kingdom Viridiplantae; phylum Streptophyta; class Magnoliopsida; order Santalales; family Viscaceae; genus Viscum; species Viscum album. The sequence continues at coordinate 1,265,313,469 of OY728143.1, read as the reverse complement.
CTTTTAAATCTTTTTTTATTATCTATCCTATTACAATTCATGTGGAGTTATTCTTATATAATAATAACATACTTCTTATCTTTAGGATTATAAAGTAATGCTTTTTTCCACTTTTTAAATACAAAAGACACATAAAATCATAAGGGCTTTCGATTAAGGATCAAATGGAAATGAGGCATAAGGTTGGTAGGAATTATTGTTTGAAAAATTAAAGCTCAAATTGGAGGATTATATCATAAGTGCAAATCATGATATCAAAATGAAAGGTTTAATGAAATTATCACCTTAAAAATTTAACAACTAAACTTCCTCAAAACTCAAAGTAATGGATATGATTAAAATAAAGTAAAATGAATTATTAATGAACCCTATTGAATTTTTATTCACTTTTATACCCTTTATTTAAAATATTTTTTTCATTTTTTTTTTCAAAATTTATTCTTAGAATAACCCTAAAATCTATCAACTAACCACATATGATAAAAATCATATGTCTATTAATTATGATTTTTTTCGCAAATCACAGCCCATTTTTTTTCTCTTCTTTATTTTTCTAGAGTATAAAATCAATATAGAGTACAATTAATATAATCCTATCTCAATCCCTATTTTTAAAACCCCCACACCTTTTCCTTCAAATGCATTTGATCCCATACTTCATTACTCACTTCACCCCCACAATTTATCTTTTTAATATAATTCAAATTCTAATAAGAAGGTAAGAAATAATAAAATGGATTGAAACATGGATGATTCCTAACAAGGGAATTCATGGTCTCTATGTGATAAACAAGTATTTATTTAAATTTGGTATTTTAAGGACAAGTTATTTTCAAAAGATTCCTCAATCATTTTAAAAGTGTTTTTGCAAAGTAATACCTTTGACAAGTTCAAATGAAATTTATGGTAGGTGGCATGTCCCTAGATCACTCAAGAAATATAATCAAGAATAAATAGATTTTACTTGGTATAGAAAACCTATCTTGAATAAGAAATTTGATATTATAAAATTACTCAAGAAATGATTAATAATAATAAAATAAATTCACCTCAATTTTAGAGATTTAAAAAATTAAAAAATAAAATAAAATTTCATTTACATGAATCAATTAATTACCTCAAATCAAGAGTCCTTGTTTTCATATCCATTCTTCACATTAATCATCCAATTCTCCATTTTACCCATTCAATTCCATTATCATTGAAATCCCAAACATGCCATAATGTGATTAATAAGAAACTCATGTCTTTTGAATAAGTCAAGTAATGCATGACCTCAATCATGGCCATTCAATTTCTATTTGAAATCTCAAAACATGTTTTTTGAACAAAAAATATAGATATTTTGAATATAAACCTAAAATTGAACTCCATTTAACTTTAATATTAGTACTTTTTGCATTTTTTGGGGGATAAATTATGCCATTATAGTCCAATAAATGATAATTACTCAATTAAGCACAAGGATCATGTCATTAAATCTCAAAAATGATAGAGGGAGTGGGTTGCATGTTGGAATAATTCCCATTACTGAAATTTAAATTTAAATTCCTAGAAAGTAAGTAAAGGGTTAATTATTGGTATGATCCCCCAAGTGGGACCTGATTTTTTACTGCCTCTATAGGGAAGTACCAGCTATTATCCAAAATTAGTTGCTGGATGAAACATCTTGGATTTGAACCACTACATGTGGATTTTCCCAATTTATGATTCTTATTTCTTGGTGAGGAATGATCCATGGATAGATTATACTTGATCATCCCCGGTCACAATTAATTATATCTTGTATGGAGAAGTTAAGATGAAGTATGGGTCATCCCCTTCTTTGGTTACTACTTGTGCAACCTCCTCCTTCTTTTACAGAGCTGGATCAACATGGGATGGATGAATTGAATGATTAAAGGTAAAATAAGTAGGCATTTTTACTTGAAAAAAAAATTGAATTTGAATTTTTAATAATTTGTTTCTCCCTTTAAATATTAGATGCCTCTATTTTTATTTCCTTAGACTCAACTACTTGGATTTCCTCATGGGCTTACTCAAATTTATGTTCATCAACATTAGGGATCTTAATGTGTTCCTCAATATGTTCAAGTCTGGTTTCTTCATCTTCCTCTAAGGAAAGGTAAGAATTGACCAAATATTAAAATTAAAAATAAGAAGGAGTGATACTCAAATCAGATTTAATAAGGTAATAAATGGAATAATTTAAAATAAGATCGTCTCCATAAGTTATTTCCGGTTCAACCACTGCCAATGTGGTGATTTCTTCTTGAATTTGGATCCCAATAAATGGAAGATGGTATTTAGTATCATCCATCTTTTATAAAAATTCCACCACTTGTGTGGATTATTCTTCCATGTATTGAGTAACATGAAACGGTTTAGACTCATATTTTTTAGGGATCCGAGAGATCAATTTTTACCTCTACTCATTCTAGAAGTCATCTAGATCTTGTTGATCTCCCACAGTTATCTCAATACAAACTTTTTCCTCATTATAGATCCACTATATCTTATCATGGTCCTCATAAATTTGGTTCTTCAAGTGTTTGGGATGAGGATAATCATTGATCATGGCCTCAATTTCTTTTATTTATTTAGAAAAATCAAGACCAGTGGTGCTTCCTCATTGTCCTCCGATTCAGGTTCAGGATTATCTAATGATTCTTGGATATATAAAGTTATCCATTCCATTTTTCTTGACTTGTCATACATTGTGTCTTTCATGCCATAGAATTGGTCATGTGAATTATTTTTAACCATCTGTTCTTGATATTTCACATGGGTAATTTCTTCATAAATTGTGTGAGGAAACATGGAACACTCTACTTCTGTTTTGGACACTTATTGATAAAATTATGAGAAGTAATCCCATAATTCAATTACTCTCTGGCTAATTCTTCAACCATCCATCCAATGGCCCAAAGGACTAATTTTTTTTTATTATTTCAATAGTAACATAAACATAAACCATGTTTTAAAGGAATAAGGGGGAACCCAAGACATCATCGACTTAAAAAGAATCACAACCCGAAGTTCTAGAGAGAAAAACTAAATTGACACATGAAGCTACCCCTCCCTAGAATATGAACATGGAAAAGTACTCCACCATTGCAATTCTTAACAGTAAGAAAGTGTCTTCTGTCAAAGTACAGGTCCGATCTGATGACTGACGTCATACCCTCTCAACATCCAAATCTGAAAAACACTGCAACAATGAAGAACAACTCTGGAACCTCCTCTAGGGCCTGATCCATGGGTTGAGTCCGGGTGCATCACCATAGCAACAGAACTCACAAGAAAAAACCATTTCCCTTCTGAAATGACCATTATAAGTGCCACCATCAAAGGTCATCCTAGACCAACACCACTTACATCCTCAAATACTACAGCCACCATAGTCACATAAGCCCAGAAGCCAACCTAAGAGGAATGAGATCAGTCCATTGTCACCTGGGACTGGGTGGCCCAACCCCACACCAAGAGGGTGCCACTGAAGTGGGGATCAGGGTCATACTAAAATAGAAGTGTCTCTATGGGAATGAGTCTTCTTTGATAAGAACCACGGAAGAACCCTTACCAGGGTATGAAACCTCAAGCAATGAATGGCAGCAGGAGTGGCTGAGAAGAGCCAACAAGATTGAATATAAACAACAATATCAGATCCAGCTAAATAGAAAAAATCCCAGCAAACTAAGTCACAGAATACCAAAGAGAGAACCTAAAAAACCTAGAGAAACCACAACCCAATACATCCCCCCTCCAAATAATAGCATATTTGACCAGAGACCCTCCCCTGATTGCGCCAGATGAGCTGGGAAACCCAGGTCGCCCGATGAAGCCAGAGGGCGCGCATCAAACCTCCAAGAAACCTTGGCCACCCTATGAAGCCGGAAGACCAAGCCTCTAATTTCAGCGCACACTGATCCTCATCATCGACGATGATCCACACTGAGCAACACTGTCTCACCATCGAGATGGTCATGCCAGATGAGAACCAGCTGCACCGAACGAAGCCGAGAAACACTGATGCACCACTGAGATAGTCAAGCCAGACGAGACAGGGGGTGAACCACGCCGAGCTGAATGCATGAGGTGCAATGACATTCTCTCCGGACCAAAACCAAGAGCATAATACATGATAAAATTTAGGCCGAAGGGGGAAGGGGGACCAAAACATGGATAAACCCTAGCCTCCACAGTTTGGGAGAGCACGCCGCTCAAAGGGAGTTTCCCTTGAGTTTCCTATTAGAAATCCTGGCCAATTCTTCAACCAACAGTTGTTCTAGGGTCTCCTTGAGATACTAAATAACTTCCTTTAATTATTATTATTGGCTAATTTGGCTCTAAGAACCCATAATCTATCTATTAAAAAGTGAAATTCTATCTTTTTTAGACCAGGTTTGTTCAACTACGGGTTCCTGCACATACGAGTAGTTATTCCTTGTAGAATAATAGAAGTTATAATACATCACAAAACAAAATTATGTTTTTTTATTATTTGTAAAAAATGAAAACTATCCACAAAGTGAAAAAGATAGAATAACCAAACATTAATTAGCTACTTGGAAATAGTTCTAGTTTTGATAGTATACTTATCGAAGGGTGTGAAAAAAAATTAAAATGTTTTCCTAGTGTAGAAGAGAGGTTGACCAAGATTGTCTCATTTAAGGAGATTAAAATTTATTCACATAATTAATATAACCCACCTAATTCTTTTTTTTTATAATTTTATGAAATTAATAGAAAAATGATTGTATTTTTGTTTATTTTCTATGATAATGAAAATACATGAAAAAATAAAAAATTAACCTTATAATATCATGAAATTATAAACATAATGTGATTAGGAATAAATAATTTTGGTCCTGGGTTTGGTTTTGGGTTCCATTACTATTATTATTTATTTTTTTGATTTTATTTTGTTAATCCAAAAATAAAATCTCATGATGAATTACTATAATATTATTTAGAAATTGTGAAATGTCAAATGATTAAACAAATATAAATTCCACCTCCTCTTATAATAAAGTTTGATGGAACACCATAATTGAGCTTTGACATATTATATGACCCGACTCAATAAATTTCATACTATACATTGATTGGCTTAACTTTATTGTGTGAAGATCTAAACAATGAAGAGAGGGAAAAGAAGTTAAAAAATATAATAGAAATAGTTTTGAGATACATGTCATGGGATACTGTCATAACACACATTCATGATACTGATACCCATCAAAAACATAAAATAAAATTTTAAGAAAGAATACGAGAAAAATTTTACCTCCCCAAGCAAAGCCTCTATTCAGAACCTTGTAGTTGAGGGTAAGATATCACTTAGTGGAATGGGAAAGAAGAGAATAAAAAAATATAAGAATGAGAGAAGAAGAAAAAACACACACATGAAATAAAAATACAAGAATATGAGAGAGTGATATAGAGAACAATAAATTAAAATAAATAAATATATATGTGTGTAATATGTTTAGATAATGTTAAAATAATAAAAGAAGAAGAAATGAAAATAAAAAAAGAAGAATGAGATGAAGAAGAGGTGTGGACGAAAATTTCATAAAAGAAAAATTTAAATGCATATGTTTAATTAATCAAAGAAAATTTAAATTAAAAATGAATTAAAAATAAAAAAGAAATGAAAATAAAAACAAAAATAAAAGAAACAGAAGAACAAATTGGGTGCAGCCCCTCTTGGTTGACGATCCTTTAGTCGGGTGTTAAAATCCTCTAGACAATGGCGATGGAATATTATTTATAGGTAAAGGATATGAGTGAATCATCCGGGATATTTTTTTCTAGATAAGTCTTCACAAATATTCATTAAAGATCTTCCCTGAGACCCACTCATTGATATTTTTAAAGCACATGTGAATTTGAGGCATTTGTATTTTAGTGGACTTGAAATACATAGGGGCAGTAGATGTGGATTGTGTGGTCTCCCCCTTGTGCATGGTCTCATGCATGGTTCATCAAATCACCTGAATGATATGGTAGTGGAAGAAGAGAAGACTCCACTTCCTCCATCATTCGAAGTGGCTGAAGGATCCTTAAAAAAGGCTTTATAAGGGTCATTTGGGGATTCGGGGATCATCCAAAGTAGTGTAGAGATTTAGTGGTGGAAGTGGAACTCGAGTTTAAGGTTCCCAAAGGGTGTTCAGGGAATCTCCTAGTGAGGAGTAGTGGTATCCAGTGAGTGTTGTGCGACTGAGGTGGTGGAGCATGGTGGATCTCAAGTGTTAGAGAGAGGCAGGCATGATTTTCTGTTGAGCTACATCATTTTTGAAAAAAAAAATGAATAGTGACCATAAAACATGTTGTCCCATATAAAATATGATGTTTTAGGGGAGATTTATAATAAATAAAAACCACCCACCATATCCACAATAAATTCAACTGGGTGTCGAAGGATGTTTGTCGCCACCGTGGACTACCCCGCCTCGACGAGCTTCTCCTCCCGCAACTGCATGGGCATCACCACCATTGGCATGTGTTCTCATACGGGCTACATCCTAGATATTACCCATGGATTTCATCCCTATGGGGACCTAAACAAGATCCTCCCCATCTCCATGCCATATTGGTTTGGTCGTCCTATGTGCTTTCATGGTTGGTCAGCCACATCGGCTAGCTATGTGGAATTTAATCTGATGGTTGAGGGATGGCCCTATCTTGGCCCAATTTGTTTAGGTAAAAACTTCTAAAAATATAAATACTTAATAAGATTTCAAAATTGTTAGAAATAAATTCCAAGTCATAAAAAATTCCATTCAAAAATTCTTAGAATGTTTTTAACCATTAATAAGCGATATTTAAATCCATTTCCACTATTTGTCACTAAATTCCCATAACATAATAAAACAATCAATTTCATGGGAATTTTTCATTAAATTCTTTCAAAAATAATAAATTTATGCTTAAAAATATGCATGAAATGTCATTGTTTCAAATACCCTCACACTTAAACCATGCATTTCCTCATGTGTTAAATATCAAAAAGGAATTCATAGGGTATCAATGTTACCAATATTAAAATTACAAAGTAATAAAACAAACAATTTTTAATGTAAAATCAAATTTTCAAAAATCCACATAAAGTATCAATTTAATTTCTCAATTTTTGAACAAAAAATTAATTCAAGCATTTTGATTTTCCCCATTTGAAAATAATGGTACTTATATTCTCAATAAATCAAGTTCCTTAATTAATTGTTATTAAATATGTCAAATCATGATTTACCTTACTTTTAAATATTTTTTTCTTTTCTCTTGTGGTAAAATTCCAGTGTAGTTATGCTAATATAATGAGAACATGATCCTTATCAATAGACATGTAAATTAACTCTTTTATCCACTTTTTAAAGAAAAAATACACATGAAATCGTGAGGTCCTTCAATCAAGTATCAAATGACTCTAAGGATTAATGTAGGAAGGAATTGATGTTTCAAAAATTAAGGCTCAAAGAGGAGGATTATCTCTTGAGTTCAATTCATGATATCAAGAGTAAAAGTTTAATGACATTCTACCCTTTAAATTTTAACATGTCCCACTTCCCCAAACTCTAATTCAAGGTTATGATCAAAATAATTCATCATGAAATATTTTTTCACCCTCTTGAATTTTTCTTCACTATTATCCCATTTTCAAAAAAACTATTTCATTTATTTTCAAAATTTATCCATAGAATAAACCACAAATCCACCACCTAACCATATATGATAAAAAAATCATAGATCTATTCATGGTGATTTTTCATTTTCCCAAATCACAACCCATTTTTTTATTTTTTTTATTTGTCATTTTTATAATTTTATCAAGAGGGGAAAATAATAAAGTGTATAATGAATATAAATCTCTCTCAATACCCTTATGTTTTACCCCCACACTTTTTCTTTACAATACATTTCAACCCTTTATTCATGACTCCCTTCACCACCACACTCCAACTTTATAATATAATGAAATTAATAAGGGGATTGTCGGAATGGAAAAAATGTCTTGAAACACAGATCATTCCTAATAAGGGAATTCACAGTCTCCATGGGGAAAACAAGGATTTATGTAAAGGTGGTATTTTAAGTATAAGGGGTTTTCAAAATATTTCTCAATTTTATTAATTTTTTTTTCACAGTTATAGCTTTGAAAAGTTTAAACGAATGTTTTGGTGGGTGACATGTCCCAAGATCACTCAAGAAATATTCTCAAGAATAAATTGAAAATATGTTGTCTATAAATACTCTCAGAAATGTGACATTTGATATTGGAAAATCACTCAATAAATTAATAATAATAATAAAATTAACTTGAATTTAATAGATTCAAAGGATAAAAAATGTGTAGGGAAATTTATTTATAGAAATCAATTAATTCTCTCAAATCATGAGTCTTTATTTTAATATCCATACTTCACTTTAATCTTCCAATTCTCAATTTTACGTATTCAATTCCATTATCATTGAAATCTAAAACATGTCATCATAAGATTCCTAAAGATCTTATGTATCCTAGATAAGTCAAGTGAAGCATGCATTCAAGCATAGTCATGTAATTTCCAGTTAAAATCTCAAAACATGTGGTTAAGACAAAAATGTAGAGAGTTTTAACATAAACATGAAAGTGAATTCCATTTCCCTTGAAACTTAGTTTTTTTCTTCCAATATTTGTGGATTCCATGTTCCATCAGGGTCCTATAAAGTATAATTACCTAATTAAGCATAAGGGTTGTGTCATTAAATCTCAAAAATGATAGAGGGAGTGGGTTACATGCTATAATAATTCTTAAGATTGAAATTAAAGGTTAAATACCTATAAATAAAGTAAAGAGATAAGTTTGGGTTATATCCTCTAAGTGGGACATGATTTTTTAGTGCCTCCAAAGGTAAGTACCAACAGTTATCCAAAATTGAATGGTGGATGAATATTATTGCATTTGAAACACCACATGTGGCTTTTATCAATTTTATCATCTTCCTTCTTGGTGAGGGATGATCCATGGATAGAGTATACCAGATTCTCCCCCTTCATAATTAATTATATAATGAATGTTAGGGATAGGATGATATATAGGTCATCCTATTCTTTGGTTTGTACTTGTATAACCTCCTCCTCTAATGCTGGATTAACATGGGCTGCATGGATTAAATGATAAAAGGGAAAATAAGGGTGTATTTTTACTTGAAAAAAAAATTTATTTTATTTTTCAATAATTAAATTATCTCTTTTAATATTAGCAGACTTTGTCTAGATTTCATGAGGATCAGCTGCTTATATTTACTCATGTTTTTCATCAAATGTATGTTCATCAAAATCAAGGATCTCCATGTGTTCCTCAATAGGTACAGGTCTAGTTTCTTCATCTTCCTCTAAGGCATAGAAATAATTGACCACGTATGAAAATTAAAAATAATAAGGTGTGATAGTCAAATCATATTGAATAAGATCTAAAATTAATGAATTTAAAATAATATTATCTCCCTCAGTTTTTTCTAGTTCAATCACTACCTTAGTGGTGAGTGCTTCTTGAATTTGGATGTCAATAGATGGAGGCAAGTAGGAAGGCTCATTCATCTTTTCTTCAGATTCCATAAATTGTGTGGCTTCTTACTCCATTCCTAGACTGACAATAAATGTTACTAGATCTTATAATTTATAGGGATTTGGGAGATCAGGTTATACCTCCTATTCATTCTATAATTCATCTAGATCTTTCTATTATCCCACAGTTTTCTCAATAGGAAAGTTTTCTTCTCCATGGATCCACTCTAACATATCCTAGTTATCATTAATTTTGTTATTAAAATGGTTGGGCTATGGATACTCATCTATCATGGACTCAAATTCTTGGATTTCTTAAGAAAAATCAGGGAAGGTCCGCGGTGCTTCCTCATTGTCCTCTATTTCAGGTTCGGGCAGCTCTGACAATGCTTATAAAATATATTTATTTTTCCATTCCATTTTTCTTAACATGTCATTCAGTGTGTCTCTAATATCTTGTAATTGGTCATGTAAATTATTTGTAACCATTTTTTATTGATATTTCACTTGTAGAATCTCTTAAGAAATGATTGTAGGAAATAAGTAACACTCTACTTGTGTTTTGGACACTTTTTGATAAAATTATAGGAAGTAATACCATAATTTAATGAACTCTCTATCCAATCCTTGAACCAATGGTTCTTCAAGGTTTTCATTGAGATACCAGATGAGGCCCTTGAATTCCTCCTCTTGGCTAATTTGGCTCTGGGCACCACTGATATGACTATCAAAAAATTTATTTCTCTCTTTTGTAGACCTGGTTTATTCAACTATGGGTAACTATACCTGTGAGTAGGTAATCCATGTAGAATAATAGATGTTTTCAATCATCAGGGTAAATAAATTATGGTTTCTTCAGTATATGGGAAATAACTAAATTTATTTATAATGTGGAAAATAATAAATAATAAAATATTGATTAGCTACCCGAAAACGGTGCCAATTTTGGCAATACACCTATCATGGGGTGTAGAAGAAGAAATTTTAAAAAAAAATCCTAGTGCAGCACATAGGCTGATCAGGATCCTCTAACTTGAGGAGCTTCACATTTTTTCATCTAATTAATCTAATTCACCTAAATCTCACTATTTTTTTGTTTTTATTATTTTATGATAGCATTGAAAAATGTTTGTATTTTTTCTATTTTCTAAGATAATGAATATACATGAAATAATGGAAATTTAATATTATACTATTATGAAATGATAAATAGAATGTGATTAGGAATAAATAACTTTTGGTCTTGAGTTTGGTTTTAGGTTCCATCATTATTCTCTTTTATTTGTTTGATTTTAGGTTAATAGTCCAATCAAGAAATATCATGATGAATTTATATCCATTTATTTAGAAATTTCTAAATCTCAAATGCTTAAAGTAATCTAAACTCTACCCCCACTTGTAATAAAGGTTGATGGCACACCTTGGTTGAGTGTGTGAAATCTTCTATGACAGGACTCTTTATATGTCATTTCATCCATTAATTGGTTCATCTCTATCACGTGAAGAGCTAACCAGTGAAGTGAGGGAAAATAAATTTAAAAAAAGAAAAATATTTTATTTTCATTCTGTGGGGGATGTTCATCACACCCATGCATTCAAATCATACGTATCACAATCTTAAATCAAAATTTAAGAAAAAATTAAGAACACCTTGACCTCCCCCAGGTTAAGCCATGGGTCATTCTCTCATTGTCAATGGTAAGAGATCACTTAGTGGAATGGGAAAGAAGGGAATAAAAAAATATAAGAATGAGATAAGAAGAATAGAACACACACATTAAATAAAAAAATAAAAATATGAGATATATATATATATATATATGAAAAAAGAAAACAGAATAAAAAGAAATTTATATTATATATAGAGATAATGTTAAAATAGTAAAAGTATAAAAAAGTAAAATAAAAATAGGAAGAATAATGATATGAAGAAGTGATGTGGATGAAACTTTTATAGAAGAATAAATTAAAATACATTCTTTAATTTAATAAAATAAAATTAAAATTACAAATGAATAAAAAATCAAAAATCAAATGAAAATAAAAAGAAAAATAAATAGAAATAGAAGAAAAAAATGGGAGTAGCAGCCACTCTAAGTCAATGATCCTTTATCTGGGTGGTGAACTCCTCTGTCAAATTGTGATGGCTTCTTATTTATAGAAAAATAATCTGAGTGTGTCGGCATGGATCTTGGTCATCATGGAAATATTCAAAAATCTTTATTAAAGATATCCCTTCACACCCACGCATTGATATTTTGAAAGCACCCACAGATCTTGAGTATTTTTATTTCAGTGTGGACATGAAATCCACGGGGGAAGCAGTTGTGGATTAAATGGCCTCCTACTGGTGTATGGGCTCATTCATGGTGCATGGAATCACTTGAAGGACATGGCACTGGCTGTTAAGTAGCCTCATCTTCCTCTGACCTTAGAAGTGGCCAGAGGAGCCCTCAAAAAATTATTCATGTGGGTCATATAGGGGTCCAGTGATGATCCATGGTGGTGTGGAGCTTCATTGGTTGAAGTGGATCTTGAGTTTGAGGTTCCCAAGGGGTGTTCATGGCATCTCTTGATGGGGATATGAGGCAATCGGCAAGTGTTGTGCGGTAGATAAACTAGAGAAAGGCAGAGCTTTGAGTGTCTGAGGGAGGAACATTTAATTCTATGTGGAGTGGTGTCATTTTTAAAAAAACTAAATTGTAACCATAAAAAAACTCTTTCCCATGTTGAATCAGCTCGTATATGGGTGTGTGCATAAAAAACGCAACCCACCATAGCTGTAATGACGTCAAATGGGTGTCGGAGGTCGTTTTCCGCCATCGTGGACCACCTCATCCCAGCAAACCTCTCCTCAAACAACCACATGGGCTAGACCACCACTCTAATGTGTGCTCATATGGTCAACGTCCCAGCTATGCCCCATGGATTTCATCCCTATGTGTACCTATATGGGTTCCTCCACATCCCCATGCCATCTTGGGTTGGACCCCTGTGGGCTATCCTGGTCATCCGAACCCTTGGGTCGGCTATGTGGAATGTAAGACCATGGTTGAGGATTGGACATAGTTTGGCCAATTTTTTAGATATACTCTCCTAAAAATGTAAACATTTAATAATATTTCAAGAATGTTAAAATTAAATTCCAAATCATAACAAATTGGATTTAAAACTTTTCAAAATGATTTTAACCATTAATAACCCCCATTTAAATTAATTTTCACTCTTTATTGCCATATTAACACAAATTAATAAAAAAATAAATTTCATGGAAATTATTCATTAAATTTCTTAAAAAACCTCAATTTATTCTTAAAAATATGCATGAAATATCAATTTTTCAATCACCTCCATGAAGTGATTTGATTGGTTCTTCGTATATATTTTATTTGATTCATAATGAGGATGAATTGGAAGAATATATTTAATGTATATGATAAAAAATTATCATTTAAATGTGAATTATTATTTACTTTTCTTTCATTTTATCCATCGAAAAGTGAAAAAAAAATATTCACACATACGTATGACCAATCATCTCCATAAACGACGTAATTCATTTTTTATCTCTAACTTTTAGGGATTACTCTAGATACATATATAATTAATATATATTATATTTATGTCATTATTAACATTATTTATATTATTTATCCTTGGTAAAATTATATATACCAAAATAATCAAGTCAAAACATACATGAAAAATGAAATAATTATTACTTGAAATAGTGTTTTTTAATAAAAAAATATTAATAAAATGGTGATAAAATATTATAAGTAAGTCATAAGTGTTATGATATATATGAGGATAGTTCTATAATAGCTCTATAATAAATGTATATTTAATATAAAGTAGTTTTGAACATGTATAAAGGAAATTGGACCTGAGGTAAGAGTTTATTTCATAATCTCATCATTATGTGGGATTTTTTATGCTTAAGCCCCCTTGGGGGGAATATTTTTACTCAATATCCATATTTTATATAAAATGTTATGTATATTATTTTTATAAATCTATAATGATTTATTAATGAAATTTTTACCCATTTTTTACTTTTTACGAAATGATTTCAAATGAATCTTCTTATCATTTTTTGAATGAGGTACTTTTAACCTATTTAGGACAATGTGAAAGGAATTTTTTTTAACTTATATGGCATGAAACATTTTTCTTAATTTCATGAATAATATATGTTTTTAAGCATCATTTACAATTTTACATGTTTATTTTCAAATAAAATTTTTCCTTTATATTTTCAATGTTATAAAAATAAGTAAACTTCAAAGTGAAAATGGAATTTTCATCAAAAAAATTCCCAATTATATTTTTAAAGTATTTTCATCTATGTCAACATCAATCATTGAATATTATTCTTAAATTATAATATTCTATTAAGATACCATATTCCATATTTTATGGGATATTTTATGACCATTTTTAATGGGGATTTACTATTTTGAAACCATTCTTCATATTACTTTGTATGGTTTAGGATTATGTTTATTGATTGGGGTAATTATTAACATTTTGTATGCTAGTTTAAATATGAATAATTATGTTGATTATATTTCATCCCTTTAATATGAGGAATGCATTGGACTTGTTAAGTGATGATCGGTGCCCTCTATAGCCCCTCAATTCATCAATAGGTCTCATGATACAAACTAGTTTGGGTATTGGTTGAGGCCATGCCTATTTATGTAAGATTTCTTAGCACAAGGCCTCAACAATATATTTTTTATGCTCGGAATTATGAATTTACACATTATGATATTAGTTATTTGATTTCCATGTGATTATATTATTTGTTATGACATTTAGGGTTAAGTTTCAATATCATGTTATTATTTATATGGAATTATTTTATCATCATTTATTCAATCCATATTATTCTTAATGCTTATATTATTGATTAAATGGAATGTATTGTCAAATATTTACCATTCCATATTTTTTATGCCTCATTTATTATTATTATATTCTACTTTATGAAGACCCATACTGAGAATCAAATCTCACCCCTTTCTGATGTTTATTTTTCCTTAGGATGCCAAGAAGTGTATTATGATTGATATGAAAGGATATTATAAAGGGAATAATGGTGTACTCAAAGTAAATATTATGATGTGTCTTATTTTCAAATATAATATAATTTTCAACTATGTATCTAATTTATAATACTACTAAACTATTCGATACTTTGGGATCTTATCACTTATATCTAGTGCCAATGTAATAAATTAACCATTTAACATAGTTTACTAAGGTTAGTGTCTTTACAATTAGTATCGATGAAAGTTTAGTAGAAACCTTGGGAACGATATTTAGTAAAAAAATAAATTATCTAATGTAACACTATAACATAATTTGATAATATTTCAAAATAAACCATTATTATTATTTTGAGATTATTTAAACATAAATTTTTAATTTATGTTATGTTTTTCACTAGTTTTAAAATTATACATTGTGATTCATAATCTAATCTAGTGTATGCGACTATTTATAAATAGAACCTAGTGGAACGAATGGAAACCATATCAATGCACATAATACATGTAGGGATTTCCCTCCTAGTAAGGGTAATGAATCAGGAGCTAGAGCTATAGATAGAGCAGAACAAATTATAATTATATTGGGACAGTTGAATATGGTAATGAACAATAACCTTTACTGTATAGAGAATCATACTAATCCACAACATTGTGTAACAATGTTAGACCATTTCATGCATAAGAATACTCTATCATTAAATATAACTATGAATTCATTGGTAGATAAACAATTAATAAGTTCCTTGGTGAAGATATTTATCACTTTGAGAAGTAATGAATGGAAGAAGGTGTTTATGGATGTTTATTATCTCTCAGGGGATACAGATCAATGGTGGTCATTTATTCAAAATACTAAGGATGAGGAGGAAATAGAGAGCATGTAATATAAGTATATCAAGGAAAATTTCATAGAATAATATTTTAGTTTCAAACAAAAAGCCGATATGAAGAGATAATTCATGAATATGAAACAAAAATAAGATGAAAATGTCAATAAGTATGAAGCCAACTTTACAAGGTCATCAAGAAACGTTGTAGACTATGAATGTAATCTAAAGAGAAAGACTGGCCATTTCTTTTATGGGATCAATACAATCCTTTAAAGGGTACTAGTCTCTCAAACATTCTCATCATATGAGGATATAGTATCGTATACTATCAAGATTGGGAAAGAATTCTCCAAGTCTCATGGATTCTAAGAAAATAAATATAATAAGAGGGATGTGGACCACACTGGAAAAGGAAATAAGGAAAATGGGAAGAAGGTAAGAGTGGAATTTATAACATGAAATAAATGTGGAAAAAAACACTATGGAACATACTTATTGGGAATGGATGTTTTCTATAAGTATGGAGACAAAGGACACTAAGATCATGGTTCCAATGGAAAGAAGGAACATATCATTTTTAAATTATTCAACTATAAATAAATGGGAAACTATGAAAATGGTTTCCCCAGGTGTCAAGTGAACCTTCTATACAAAAGGAAAAGGGATAAAGTCCAAGATTATGTAATCACAAGAGATGTGGTTGAAGTTCCTAATTATTTAGTGGTAGGTATTTTAATCATATCCTAAAATTTATCCTATGATTTACATAATTTTGGATGATCGGATTCTTTTATATCTTCCATGATTTCCAAGAAAATTAGTTATTTCCCTAGCACCTTAATAAGATATTTATTATTCAATACTACTAGTGGAAGTTTCATCACAACAAGTATGTGTTAGTCGGTTCTCATTTTGTCACATAAACGTACCATATTTTGTAACATTATCACTATATCTATGGTGTATTTCTATATAATCCTTTGTATGGACTAGATTTCAAAATATAATTAAAACAATTATTGAAAATATAATGAAATTATTATTCGTAATGAATATGTGGAATTTATTATCTTTAGAGAGGATAATTCACCAGTTTTATTTCTAGATCCACCGCTAGTAGCTCTTCTGAATGAGATTATTGGGTAAAAATTGAAGACACAACCTATGAATTGAAAAGGTAATCATAAAATTGAGGATGTACCAATACTTTAGTAATAAATTTATGTCTTCTTGGAGGAATTCCTTGGACACCCACTAAAGAATGAGATTTAATTTTCCATTGATATAATCCCATATACAAGACCAATATCAAAGACTCCCTATAGAATTGAAACTATAAAATTTGGTGTAATTAAAGAAAAAGCTAGAGGAGTTGTGTAATAAGGGATTTATATGCCCTAGAATTTCACCTTATGGAGACCATGTTCACTTCATTAAGAAAAAATATGGATCTATGAGACTGTGAAATAATTATAGGGAATCAATTCAATTACGATAAAGAAAAAGTATCATCTACCTCGTATTTATGACTTATTCGATCAACGTCATGGAGCTTAATATTTTGGAAAGATTGATATTCATTCTGGATATCATTAATTGTGAGTAAATAAGGAATATATTCCAAATTTATCATTTTGAATGGGGTATAGACATTGTAATTTTACAGTAATTCCATTTGGAATGACTAATGTACCCTCTATTTTCATGGATCTAATGAGAAGAGTATTCAAGGAAAATCTTACTGAATTTTTTGTAGTATTTATGATGATATATTGTTGCACTCTACGAAATATTAGGACAATGAGAATCAATTACGGATCATTCATGAGACTCTTATTAGAAAAGAGTTATATGAAAATTTTAACAAGTGTAAATTCTAGCTTCGAAAATTTATTTTCTTGCCCATATTTTCTCTAAAGATGGAATATCATTTGATCCTATGAAGGAAAATGTAGTCCAATAATTGCCTACACTAATGAACATAACTAAGGTAGGTAGTTTTATTGGCATTTCAGGTTACTAATGGTGATTCATTTTAAAAAATTCATAATTATATAACCTATTAACCAAGATTACTCATAAACGGGGTAGGTTTTTATAGTAAAATTAATGTGAATAATGTTTTGAAGAATTGAAGAGGATATTGGGGAATGTTACTATTTTGACTCCAAAATTAGGAAATGATGGATTTTTTATATATAGTGACGCATTGAATAATTTTCTTGGTTGTATCCCTATATAGAATGATAAAGTCATCACCAATGCATCTAGAAAATTAAAGAATCATGAATAGAACAAACCCACTCATGATCTTGAGTTAGTATCTATAGTCATTTCTTTTAGGATATAGAGACAATATATCTATGGTGAAATATGTTAGATATATACTAACTATAAGATACTAAAATGCATATTTTCGTAAAAATAGATCCATATGAGGGAAAGAATATTTCTCAATTTAATCAAGGATTATGATATCTCAATACACTACTACTCATGGAAGGAAAATAAGGTAAAGGATGCATTCATCAGTAATTATCATAGAGTTATGACCAAAATAAGGATCAATTTGGATTCTATGTTCACGGATTTAATAAGAGTGGATTTGGGAATTATTAAGGAAAGGGAAATATCACTCCTTTTTCAAATGATTTCCAAACCATATTAATTGGAAAAGGTAAAAATTTCCTAGTATGATGATGAGAATTTTGAAAAGAAAATTAAATCCACAAATGATCGGAAATTGGAATAATTTGTATATGAAGATGGTGTTATGAAGTTTGGAAAGATGCTATGTGTGATATCTATAAATGGGATGAAGTGGGAACTATGGTATGATGATCATAGATTAAATTTATCTGTAAACCTAGGTATCCCCATGATGTATAGATATTTTAAGGAATATTTTTGGTGTGATAATATGAAGTGGGAAATTGCTGATTATGTGTCCAGATGTTAGGATTTTTAATAGGTGAAGATTTTAATACATCATCCAAGTGGTTTCATGAAACCTCTACCTATTCTTACATGGAAATGAGATGATATTACTATAGAATTTTTAAATTGATTTCTAAAGAATCCTAGAAGTAATGATTTGATATGGGTTATTATTGATCGACTTACCAAATCTACACATTTCACCAGTATAAGGGAAGAATTTTCTTTGGAGCACCTTACATGACTTTATATTAATGAAGTTTTAAGAATTAATGGTGAACCTATTTTAATTTTGTATGATATTGATAATTGATTTATATCAAAAATATTGAAAATTATTCAAAATGATCATGATACTAAGATTCATTTGAGCATTTCTTATCGTCCTCAAAATTACAAGGATTTAAAAAAGACTATCAAAACATCATAAGATATTTTTAAGTCATTATCACATGAATACCAAGGTATGTGGGGTCATTATTTACCTTTATTATAGTTTTCCTATTACAATATCTTCCATTTGAGAATTAAAATGGCACTGTATGAAGGAGAAAACAGAAAAGGTAAAGACTATTCTAACCCATACCAAAGAATTTAAAAACATGAAAAATAGGTTTGCCTATAATTAAATAAAATATTTGGAATTTCAAGGGGTAGATCTGGTTTTCTTGAAGGTATCTCTATAGAATTCTGTTATAATATTTCGTAAAAAAATAAAACTGACCCTCGTTAATATTAGACATTTTGAAATCCTATAAATAATTGTAGTTGTGGATTACTATTTGGAAATGCCACATAGACTTTCTAAAGTACACAATGTGTTACATATATATTTGTAAAGGAAGTAAATTACATACCCGACACATGTGATCAATTCATAAGAAATATAATTGGAACCTAATTTATCTTAATGTGAAGATCCAATACAGATTTTGGACACTAAATAACAAGTGTTGAGGAATTAGATGGCTCAACTGGTAAAGGTACTTTGGATAAATCATAAGATAGAAGAGGTGACATGGGAACCTAAATAAATTAGGATAAATAACTACCAAAATATATTCACGTGGTGAAATTAAAGAAATTTGGAGGATGAAATTTTTCGAAGGAGGGATGAATGTAACACCTTAAGATTTTACAGCATGTCTCCTTTTAAATAAATTTAATCTCTTCAATATCTTGTGTTGTATGCAACAATAAGTTCAAATGAACAATAATCTATTATTATGTGACCATTATAACATAGAAATTAAGAATAGAGTGTAAAAATAAGAATAAGTAAGTTATGAAAAGTATATGGTTTACAGATTTATAAAATAAATTCTATGGTTATCAATAAAAATAAAAATCATTTGAAAGTAAAAGAAATGTTTTTCTGAAAAAGATATTTTTTTGTGTGTTATATATTTATATTATAATAAATTTAATTATTAACTATTTTTTAATTATTTTATTTAAATGTGAATATTATAGGTTTTTAAATTCATCCATATTTTTTACTAGTCATAGAACAAGAAAAAATCTAGTTTTATCTTTAAAAACTATATTTTTCTAAAGTACGGGTTTCGTATTGTTTTTATAATTTTTTTAAAAATTAATTTATCAATCATATATATATTAAATATTGAAAAATGGATTCCATATTTAAAATCATGAGTTTCAAATTTGTTAAATATTTTCCTCAAATTTTTTGACGATATGAAAAGTAACTATGGTAAAATTTATCACCTCAGTAAAGAGAAAATCAGGTTAATCTAGAGTAAAACTAAGTTATAATGTCATAAAATTTCATATTAATTCTTATTTAATAAATAGAATTCAAAAAATTTAAAATTATGCTCTAAATTAAAATGTTTAATGGACGCTTTTCCATGAAAATGACTAATATAATATTTAAAACAAATAAAGTTATGAATAACCAATAAAATATTTAAATATATATTATGTGCCTACCAGAGAGGAAAAGATGGTTATGAATGAATATAAATTTAATTTTTTTGAAAAAAAAAATTATATTCATAGTGATAATTTATTTATAAATTTCAGTAATTATATAATTAATTTAAATGCTTGCACAATACTAATACAATATTTATTTAATTAATAGAAAACTAAAATAAATGATAGTAAAAATATCAAAAGTGATGTAACTTGAGTGATTTACAGTATTAAAACAATTTCATAGATGAATATGAAATATTAGTTTTTTTAAGTGAATTATATTCAAAATATAACTTTTTTATGTATTTGAAGCCAAATTAAATGAATAGGGTCAAAATTGACATTAACGATAATTTATGAGAATAATATTTTATTAAATTCTTTGAAAATAATTACAATATTGAAAGAGTATAAGGGGTAATATATGGTCTAAAATTTAATCCCTTATCCATTTATTATTTAATATGTACCTTATATATATAATTATAACCCTTTAAGAGTGTAAAATATGTTACTATGTTTAATGTTAAAATAGGTTAACTAAAGGGTTAACCTAAAATATAATGTTTAAAACACCTCAAAACCCAATAAAAAATTTATTTTTTGATAATATTTAAATCATATACTACTATAGGTTTAAATAACTGGCAATTTTGAGGAATTTGGTCAAGATAATGACTTTATTATAATTTAACCTTTTAAGAAATTCAAAATGTTCTCCTCACCTCAATTATAAAAGGACACTAATTCCTTCACTTATTTAAATCACTTTAAACAACGTAGATTGAAAAATCACTTAAAATTAATATTATAAAAATCTTTATACATGTTTTTTAGGTGTTTTTATCCCAAAATCACTAACCTTAAGTTCCTTAAGAAAGGACCTAAAGAAGGTCTCCCGAAGAAGAAGTGATTGACTTGCCCGTACACTTTCAATTTATTTCTTCTTATAACTCTTCCATGTATCTTATATTTATCATAAAATAATAAATTTAGTATCTTAATTATACTTAAATTTTATTACGATTCTGAAACCACGATTACCACCCTATTTCCTATCAAATGGGAAGTGGAAGTATCACTCGTGCATACATGTGACATATTATCACCACATAGCGATACAATTTGTTTCTCGTCACCAAATTTTATAGAAGTGTATTATGATGAGTGTAATGTTTATATATTATATTTATGAAATTATTTTACTTATATAATTATAATATCATATCTACATTCTTACCTTTAAATCCATTGATAAATAATAATGTTGCTCGTGCGTACGTGAGGACTACCATCTCTACGAAGCGATGTGATTTGTTTTTCATTTATATTTTACATGGATGGTAGTGAGGATGAATTTTATGAATATATAATTTATATTATCTAATAATTATTTATTACATTTTAATTATTATTTACTTTACTTTCATTCCATCCATTGATAATTGAAACCAACATTCATGTGTATGTACGGCCTACCGACTCCATGAACAATGTAATTAATTTACTATTTTTAACTTTTATAGACTACTATAAATAGATATATAATGAATATATATTATAATATTATAATTATTAACATTATTAGGATGATGTAACCTTGATAAAAAAAAATATTGATACTGATGAACCTAAATATACATGAAAAGCAGAGTAGTTATTACCTAAAACATTGATTTTTAACAAAGAATTATTAATAAACGGGTGATAAAAGATTATAAGGAAGTCATAAAAGGTTTGATATATATGATTATGGTTATATAATATATTTATAATAAATATGTATTTATTATACATGAGTTATTAACAAGTATAAATGAAATTGGACTTGAGGTAAGGGTTTGTTTCCCAATCTCATCATTATTCAAGATTGTTTATGTTTAAGTCCCCACTGGGGGAATGTTTTTCTTACATATACATATTTTACTTAAAATGTTTTAACTAATATTTCTATTAATATAAAATTATTTATTAATGAAATTTATATCCATGTTCTACTTTTTACAAAATTGTTTGTAAGGAATCTTCTTATCATTTTTAGAATGACGTACTTTTAACCCTTTCACAATAGTGTGAAAGGAAGGTTTGTTTAAATTATACGACATGAGAATTTTTTCTCACCATCATGAATAATACTTTAATTTAATCCTAATTTAAAATTTTATTAGGTTATTTTAAAATAAAATATTTTCCTTCATATATGTAAAGTCTTAAAAATAAGTAGTTTTAAAGTAAAAAGGGTATTTTTCTCAAGAATTTTCCAATGATTTTTTTAAAGTATTTTCCACTATGTAAACACCATTTTTTGAACACTATGCCTTATTGAGGTTATTATATTATTATAAAAAATAAAATATTTAATTTTATGGCTTGTCATTTGTTTGACTGGTTATGTACTATTTTGAAACCATTTTCCATACTACTCTGGATGGTTTATGATTATGTTTATTGATTGGGTTAATCATTAACATTTCATATGCTAGTTTAAATATGAATTTTTATGTTTATTATGCTTAAAAACTTTCTTATAAGAAATTTATTGGACTTAGTATGTTATGGGAGGGGAGAAATATAAACCCTTGATGTATTAGTTGGTCTCATGAGACAAACTAGTTTGCGTATTAGATGTGGCCTTTCCCATTCATGTAAGATGTAATGGCATAAGGAATAAATATTATGTTTATGATGTCGACAATTATTATTTTCTTAATTATTATATTGCATATCTGATTTACATATGATTATTTTATTAGTTATGATATCTAGAAATATGTTTCAAGATCATATGTTTACTTATATGAAATTATTTTACTATCATTTATTCCTGTCATATTATTATTCATGCTTAAGTTATTTATGAAATGGAATGTTTTATCATATATTTACCATGAAATATTTTTTATGCCTTATTTATTGATGTTAGTTTCCACTGTACGCATACCCTTACTGAGCATCAGATCTCACCCCTTTCTTTTGATTACATTTCCCTAAGATTACAAGAAGTGTATTATAATTTATATGAAACGATATTATAAATGGAATATTGATTTACTCAAATAAAATATTATTTTATGTTTGTTTTAAAATATAATTCAATATTAAACTATGTATATTTTTTATATGATTAATAACCTATTCGATCCATTGATATGTCAGTGATTATATCTAGTCTCAATGTACAAAAAATAACTACAAACTATGGGATACTTTGGTCGAAGTCTTTACAATATCATATATTATATACCTGATGCACGATGCCTTATTGTGAACATAAATTTAATGATTTTTTCATTATTAAAATTACATGATGAAATGATATAAATTAATGATTATCTCAACTCAGGAGTCTATTAAACATTTTTATAGAAAGTAAAAACCAATGACACCCAAAACATGTAGTGTTCTTATTAGCGGGTAAACCCTCATAATCTCTTTACTCAAGATTACAAAGTGTGAACTTCATGGGATGAAATATCAATTCTTACGGTCTAACATAACTTGATAGTCAACCACAATCTATGTTCTATTGTAATTATGTATCCATATTGTATGAAATATCTTTAATATCATTGTCTTGGTATTGTAGGGTTCCCATTTGAGTGAGGAACTATTATAACCCTTTGATATAAAAAATGATATAATGAGATTAACATTCATATGTTGAACACAAATTTTGATATGTTATGATGATAAGAGTAAAATCGTTCATAAATTGTACTAAATATATTATTTGGTAATCAAAAGTAATATTAAAGTTTGGTTTATTGCACCCTTACTCACAACACTCCTACTTTCACTAGATCTAACTTGTTAACTATTAACTTATTAGCCCTCACCTACAAAACATGCCATCATTGAGGAAAGACACTAGTTATTGGGACATTAATACATGTCTTATGGAAAATATATTTTTTGTAACATCTTTTATGAAAGGAATAACATACCCATGTATATTCACATTGTTCACTCTAAAGACTCTGTTTATTGATTCTAGAATCACTATGACCATATTATCATAACAATAACTATTATGACAATACAACATTTTTTTTGGTGAAAATAAAAATTCTAGAATGATGTTTTCCATTATAATAATTCTTTAAATATATGAAAATTCATTATATACTTTATTTTTATAGTAATGGAAACAACATCTTGAATGTGAATGTGTTTTGTTCATTTCTAAACTCAATTATAAATCACTAATGAATTGATCAATCTAAAGGATAGTTTTATATACCCAACCAACTAGAACTTTATTTCTCTATTTTCTATGAATTCATCCAATTACACTTTTGGAAAATAAAATATTCCAGGTCTGGTTGATATTTATCAACTATTCTTTCCACATAGAAAATATTAAGTTTAGAACATAACATGGAATAATTATAGAATATATCACCCAAAACATTATATAATCGATTCATTGCCTTTATCTCCTCTTATGTTTTAAACCCACCTTATGGGAGATATATATTCCATGGGATAAAGGAAATAATCATCTATTAGACTATTCCTTATTCATATTTTTTCAATAAATTTTCAATATCTCTACTTTGAATTAATCTAGGAAACCCGATTGAATAATCTTCATATATACTATTCCGCAAACTAAACCTCTAAGCCAATTTTTGAGAAATTAGTATTAAACTAGTCTTATCTAACTATAAGACTAATATATGTTTTCTAAATATTATCATCATATTTTCTTTAGAAAAATCCAACACTCCCACCAACCTCTTTTTGAAATAAGTAATGTATTCATTTTTTAAATGAATCCAAATTATATTTATGGATTTATAAAAATGAATGACCCATAACCTTGATTCTTGATCTAACTCATAGATATACCCATGCATTATATATATTAAATTGGTGAAATTTAATATCACAAACTATTATAATTATATATTTCATATTTTTTTCTTAGATTTTATATTTAACTTTAAAAATATCAATAACATGGTCAAAATTTTATATAAATTAGAATTAAAATAGTTTTTATCATTACAACAGGTATATTATGTTTCAATAAATCCATGTATTGATATAGTATGAAATAATTTTATAACCATTCATGATATATTTTTATAGGTTATACTAATAACGTATAGTTTTCTCGAATACTAATTAACACAAATTGGTTTTTCATAAATAGGTAAACCTAATAAAATTCCTTATTGATTTTTTACTTAGATACATTTTCAAATATTTTACCAATGTCCATATTCCAGTTTATTTCCATTTATTTCTTCTTTATAAAAAATAAATTCATTAATATTAATGAATTATATATCACCTAACTTGGTGATATGAAAACCATGAATCTCAGGATTTTCATTTTTCTTATGTGATATAAGTATATCTATAATTTCCTTCACACATGAACTTATAGAACTTTTACATGCCAACTAGTTTCATATTTGATATTTTTTTGAAATATCATATTATCTCTTATTGAAATATGATTCCCTAATAGAAATGTGGTATGTCCATAGATTATCACTTGTCTTAGGGATAAAATATAAAGTATACTTTTATTAATAAAGGATAATTCCAAGATGAAATACATTCCCCTTAATACATGTTTTTTTCAAAGTAATCCTAACAAAATTCTTGTATCCTTATGCATGATCCAATGACCAAAAAATTTACTGCCTATTAAATTTTAATATAAGATATTATATTCATAATGAACCACTATTTTAATACATATATATTACATTTAAATATTTTAATATACATTAAATATAATAACAAATAAATGCTAGGACCGGATAGGTTTCGTGACTTTGGAAACTTGGAAATCAAAAAACAACTAGTTCATAAGACATCTACATTGTCTTATGCTTAATAATTTATAACTAGAACCCATTAGACATGTAATAATAGATACCTTCTTGAATATTCATGGAAAATAATCATAATAAATTGGTGAGATTATATTCTCATTTAGGGTAAATAAGGGAGATATAAATCGTAGCATAAGGTAATAAGAACCTGAACATGACACTAGAAAATTATACTATGCATATCATAGATCATAATCCTAAGTCCTGGAATAAATCATAGAAGTTCATGAGAAATGAATCATAAAATAATCAAATAAGATGATCCATTAGAGTATAAAAATTTCATAAATTAGGGAATCTATGGAATACATAATCTTATAAAATTTTATTTCAAGACTACCTACCAAGATATTCATAACTTGTTAGGCTTGGGATATTTACCTGTGTACCTACATCGGGCCTGGAATGAACTCTTGTGTACCCACTAGATTTAGGATTAGGATGAACTCCCATGTACCCTCTAGTTTCAGGCTTAAGATGTTCTCCCATGTACTCTCTTGTGGAGGGATTAGGTTGACCTCCTGTGTACCCTCATATTGTGGGAATAGGATGACCTCTCATGTACCCTATTATTGTGGGCTTAGGATAACCTCATGTGTAATCTATTGTTATAGGATTATGATGAACTCTCGTGTACGCCCTTGTTTTTGGATTAGGATGACATCCCATGTACCCACTTGTTGTGGTCTGGTTCTGACCACCTTTGTACACTTTTATTATGGGATCAGGCTAATCACACGTGTAACCTCTTGTTGCGGGTTTTGGATGATCACATGTTTACCCTTTTTTGTGGGCTTGGGATGAACACCTATGTACCCTTTGAGATCATAGAACACTTATCATCACCCAGTGAATTAGAGTAATATATAGTTTCCACCCTTAAGATAATGAAAATCATACATTTGTGTTCCGCGAGAACATAAATCAT
The DNA here is from genome assembly GCA_963277665.1 of Viscum album. Lineage (NCBI taxonomy): Eukaryota > Viridiplantae > Streptophyta > Magnoliopsida > Santalales > Viscaceae > Viscum > Viscum album. The sequence continues at coordinate 1,265,286,371 of OY728143.1, read as the reverse complement.
TCATCGCATTAGAACCCATGTAATGAAATGGGTTTCACAAAAATTTCATCATATCATAACTTATGAGAACGAAATTGGTTTCATAAATATCATTCCATCATAAAAAAAAACAAAACATAAAAATAATAATGGTGGTAATGTTGAATAATATCCAAAGTAAATCATAAATAACATCAAAACATGTTATCTTAGATGGAAAATAATTTCCAATGATCGCTTGAAATAATTATTGATGGAAATATCCTTTTTATTTGAAATTTTTTTAAAAAAATTACATGAAATTTTAAAATAAAACATTTTATTTTATAATATAATTGTAATATTTTAAATAATTCTTCAAAGTATTAAGGCATCATGAAAGTGGGAAAATCCTCTCATGTCTTATAAGTTAAAAAACCTTCCTTTCATATTTTTGTCAGAAAATTCATAAAGATCCTCACTTACAAAACAAAAAAAATTCAACACAATTTATAAGAAATAAAAAATGAGTAAAAAATACTATAAAAAATCATAATAGAAATGTAAAAACATTTTTAGAAACAATTTCAGAAAAAACATGGGCAATGAAAAAAAGATAGTTTTTAGGGAAACTTTTAAAAGATTGTTTTTAAAATAAAATCTCATATAAATATCATATCATCAAAGGGAGAATCAATAAAATTAATTTACTAAGTTCATTATATATAAATATATATATAAAACAAGTGAAAATAAAACATAATATAATCAAAATTTATTTCACACATAATCATAGAATGACATGATCAATGAAGTATAAGGTTAACCAAAAAATGGAAATTGGGTTAAGAATTCCTTTACCATTTGGTAATTAGTCGAATAGTACTACCCATAAAATTAATAATTATAAAATGATAATTTAATAATATTAAGATACTAATATTCATGATATTATATATAAAATGGCAGTATATACACAACACACAATAAATAGGTGGTGAATAAGGCATATATCCCACAGAAGAAAAGGTGAGATGAGAAACAATTACCTCATGATTCTCTTTTTTTTCATAAATTAACCTCATATATAAAGGTTAAAATAATGTTTTTAATTAATTATATAGATATAATCATTTTTATAATACCTTATATGATACTTTTATGATATATTGCCACCCGCTTATTTATAATATTTCATTATTTTTATTATTTTGGGTGCATTCGTTTCGTGGTTTCATGCTCGGTTCATTTGTGTATAATTAGATATCTTATTGTAAAATATAAATAAAATTATAGAAGTTAAATTAAAGGGAATTAATTAACTTCAATAATTTTGAATATCCTCATGTATCATTTTTTTTCTTACATGAGGATGATTCATTTGATAAAATGTTATTGATAAATATTTAGAATAATTTGGCGATTTTTCCGACCATCACAAACTAGTTTTGTTTAATTTAATATTATGTATATATATTAGTTCTAGAACAAGAAATGGCTCATAATGTAATGATTAAAATCTTATTTAACCAGAATAATAATATTATTACCATCCATAAATTCAATAATGGAAAACGAACAAAATCATTATTCATGAAGGCTATTTACCACCATAGTTTGGATAATATTTTCGTTTCTTTGCATAATAGGATATGTGAAATGAAATGGTTATGAGATACTACATTAGTAATATTACACTCCAGCATATACATGATTTTTTATTTATCATGCCTTGATTTTTGAAGGAGGTGAGAAGAAAGTATAAGAAGAAAATAAAAATAAGAGAGGTGTTTTGAGAAATTTACATCTTCAATATCACCTCCTTGAATGATCCCTTGAGAACCTTGGATTTGATATTTTGGAGAGACTAGAATAAAATGTACGTGGGGATAGTGATTAATATAGTATTTTTTATATAGTTTAGGAGCTTCAAGTATTTTGAGGATAAATGGGGTTGTCAGGTGTGGTATTTATACTAGAGGAGGAGTGGTTTTAAATGATTAAATAATGATTATTTTATTTTTTAATCCAACCATATTGAGGTGTAAATAATTAATAAAAATTTGGAATATAATTAATGTTTTAAATTCTGTTTAGTGAATATAAATACCTCAAACACACATTAAATTTTGTTTGTTTTATCTATTTTAAGCATTTACCTTTTAACTTTAACTTGTTTCATTATTTTACCTATACTGTGGTAAATATTTATTTTTAACATGGTAAGTTATTTATTCCAAATAATGAAAATAAAATAAATACATATTTTTAAACTTATAATTCAAAATATGGAATCAATTTTACCAAATTAAATTCACAGAATTGGAAAAATTATTTTTAAAATTAATCATGCTAACGCAATGATAAATTAGGGTTTTAAAGTGAAAATTTTCAAATGTTAGAAATGTTTTTATATCCAATTTTAAGGTGAAATTTATTAAAATGATCTAAATTGGATTTATTTATGAATAATTTAAGTAATTGTATTTTAAAACCAATTTGAAATATAATTTATCAATATAAATTATTTAGATGAGAAGTTAGTTTACAATTAAAATGTAATATTTTCATTATTCATTAGAAAATGAAACTTATCAAAAAAATACCAAAAATTCACCCTAATATAATTTTGATATGCCTATTTCAATAAATTTAGTTTATTTTTTCAAATAAAATCTATAAAAGTTTCATAATTTAGTTTTAAAATAGGTGAACCATTAAAAGGTGGAAGATTTTCCTTTTAAAAAAATAGTTTTTATGCTTAAAATTGGATTTATTATTATGATGAGCATATAGAAATTATGGGATGAATTTAAAAAAAATATTGGATATAAAATATATTAATTTCATTACTATATTTCACTGATACTAATTAATTTAATTTATTTTTATAACATTTCCTTGTGGGCATAAAAATAGTTTTTTTATAAGAACACTTCCTTTATGTTTATTTAGTTTTAATTTTTATTTATAACTAATTGGTAACAAATAAATTAATTTTATAAATATTTTTAAACTATATTTTCATAATTTAGTTAATTTTATTTGTTTTCTACTATTCCAATGGCTAGGTGATAAGTATCAAAATTCAATAACAATATTTTTTAGGGTTCGTTTAAGCTCGTTGTTTTGTAAAAAGTAATATATCAAAGAGATTTATCTATAAAAAAATACATACTATAAAATCTTGGAAAATTACATTCTATCCACATTAAAATAATTAATACCTCAAATTTTTTTAATCAGATATAAATAAATGAGGACACATCTACCTCATCACATCATCAGGTTCCCACGTAGCTTCCTCAAATAGGTGGTTTCACCACAAAATTTTAACCAAGTGAGTGGTCTAGTTTCGTAGAACATTATCTAGAATCTCTATTGGTTAGTCTTTATAAGAAATGTCTTTATCCAGTGGTATGACATCTAAGTTTTGTAAATTTTAATTATCAAATATGTACTTACTCGGGAGAGATACATAGAGCGCATCATGAAATTGAGAGAGTTCAAGTGGAAGCATCAATCGATAAGCTACCATCCCAATACAATCAATAATTTCAAAAAAAATCATCCTTGCAATTTGAAATTTCACTTAAAAAATAAAACATTAGATATTTGAATATTCACTTTTGGGAAACCCACATCGTAAAAAGGGCTAATAAAAATTCTTTTTAAAAAGAGGGAAAGTATAAGGAAATGGCCACCACAAAACTAAGATTCTGATAAAGATAACATTAGTTTAAAGTGAAAACATGGACATGAAAGAAAATTATAACTATCAAGTTATGATGAAGAATGATAGAGAAAATTGAAATTAAAAGGTTAATGACCACAAATTCCTAGACTAAATATGTCTAAAAAAGATCATTGATATCATAATAAATAATGATAGTAGGATAAAATTTAATTTCAAAATAATTTGAGAAGATATAATTACTTGATTTAATCTCATAAGTAAAATCTCACACATTGGTTGTTCCTTGATCAATTTCAGCTTCATTTCTTACTCTAAGGAATGAAGTTGAAATTGTAGTGCCTGCAGAACTAGTGGATAATAAGATCCATAATGGGATTACAAGTAATTCTATCTATTACTAGATAATATAACAAAATGGATAGCCAAAATTATACAATATGCATAAATATCCATATCGTTAAGTAATAAATTATTCTCTAAAACCTTATCAAAAGTTCAATATAAATTTTTCATATATTATCATCCTTATGAACTATCCAAAATATTAAAATCCAAAACTTTTAAATTATTGTCATCTTTTTTTTAAATAAACATATTATTAATCCCCCAAATGAAATGATGTAGATATAAATTATCACACTACAAACATGTGATGATCATTATCATGAATTGATATCAAATCATATTGAATAAACACATGTTTCTTTATTCCTTATATAATCTATTTTCTTATATAAAAACATTTTCATTAGAGGATTGGGTTCATTTTTGTACCAAAAGAATATGTGATTTCATTATTCCAAAATACAAGTACATAATCACATGAAATTTCACTAATGGATGAACAATAATATTTTTATAAGGATCATTCATAAAAAATGAGACATGAAATTCCCAACTAAGGAGAGAAGGATAAGTATTCCCTCATTATCATGGCTCATATCATCCACTATGATAGCATATGCTTTCCCTTTTTCTTTTTTCCTAATAGGTTTTTGTGTCTTATCATCCACATTAGTCCATATATTAGGGAACTTGTTATCATAATATCTAAACTCCTTATAATTGAAACATTGAAGTGTGATAGGTTTATTTTTTGAAATTTATCATTATTCACATCATTAGATAACTTCCTTCCATCACATCAATAATTATCTGCTTGATGACATTCTTTTCCACACTTGTAAAACCCCCTTCTCCCTTTTATATATTCACCTGAATGTTTAAACCCATATTTTTGGAAAGTATGAAAATGAAACTTCTCAATCTCTTCACGTGTAAAACCACTAGAGTTTCCATAAATTTCTATCTTCCTTTTCTTATCACTAGAACATTGATGGTTTCCGGCTTCCATTTCCACTTTTATTGAACATTGAACAATTTATTCATAACTTCAAAAATCCATTATGGATAATGAATTTTGAAGATTTTTTTTCAAGAAACTAAATAATCGATCAATTTTAATTTCAGGACTCATAACTATACCAGAGACATGCCATTAGAGCCTTGTAAATTATTCCTCATATGTACGGATATATTCTTCTTCCTTTATCTTCATCTGAAGAAATTATTTTCCCGTATATTTATGTAGAATATGAGAGAAATAATTTCTAATTAATGTACCCTTAAACTCATTCCAATCCATTGATTTATTTTCTTCTTCTTGACTTATATTTTAGATAATATTACACCATTAATCTGTTTCACCTTACTAAATATAAATACCAAGAACAACATTTTCATGACCTAAGCATTGAAGAACAAAAAATATTTTCTCAATGGTATTGATCTATTTCTTGGACATTATTGGATCATAAGATACACTAAAATAAGTTTGGAATCACCTCATGAAGGACTCAGCATAATGTTGATACCTCTTTTACTCATTTGGAATCCCATTATGATTCATAGCTTATGTGAGTGTAAAAAAACATTTTCAATTCTATCTCCCATATCATTCCATTTCTATGGAGGAAAATTTTTGTATTTCTCATCACATTCAGTATTAAAAATTATTCTTTTGGGTTACAACCATTGGATAAAACCAAAAATGATAGTGTGAGCATCACTAATTATATAAGAAAAACCACATTGTCAAGGTAAATTACTTATAAAATTTCAATTTAGGACACCTTATTTTTAATCCTAGGTCATTCATGATTGTTACTGATACTCTAGGATTGTAACCTAAACTTACACTTATGTTTCTTACTAAGGTTTTATTATCCTAGTTTCCAAAGGTTGACTAAACCTTGCTCTGATACAAACTATAATGACCCAATCATTCCATAAATAGAGATTACATTTAAATATATGAATATTCATTACATAAAATAAAAAACCCACACTTGGACTCTATGGGTTTAGTGTCTTTAGAAACATGGAAACCAAAAAAACTATTTCATAAAGCCTCTACATCATCTCTAGATTTTCCCATAATAACTATAATTATTTTAGCATGTCATACTCAGTACCTTCCTTCATATACTGGGAAAATAAACATAAGAAAGGGGTAGATCAGATTCTCAGTAAAGGTAAACAAGTGAGATATCAACCATAGGATAAGGGAATAAGAATATGAACAAGACAATTGAAAATTACACCCTGCATATCAAAGATCACAATCTTGAGTCATAGAATAAATCATAGAAGTTTATAAGACATGAATCATAAAAGGATAAATGGACATGATCTATGAGAGTATAAAACTGGAACAATACATGGAATTTTTGGCATATATAATCTTAGAATATATTATGTCAAGGCTACCTACCAATACATTCATAACATTTTAGTCTTTATTTATTCACCTGTGTACCTGCTTTAGGCCTAGAATGACCACCCATGCACCCTCTAGTTTCGGGCTTAGGGTGACCTCTCATGTACCCACTAGCTTTATAATTATCATACCACCCATGTACCCACTTGTTTTAGACATAGGATGGCATCCCATGTATCCTATTGTTCCAATATTAGGATGACCTCCCATGTGCCCTCTTATTGCAAGCGTATGATGACCTCCCATGTACCCTCTTATTAAAGGTTTAGGATGACATCCCATGCATCTTCTTGTTGGGAGATTAAGATTTCCTATCATGTACTCTATTGTTGAATTCTTGGGTTGGCCACCCATATACCCTTTTATTACAGGCTTAGTCTGATCACTCATGTACCCTTTTGTTGTGGGCATAGGGTGATCACCCATGTACCCTTTTTTGTGGGCTTGGGATGACCACATGTGTACCCATTGAGCTCATAAACAAATTATCATTACCCAATTCATTAGAGGGACATATAGGTCCCACCCATCACACAATTAAAATCATACATTTTTTCATAAGAACATAAATCATTCATCACATTAGAACCCATGTAAAGAAATGAGTTTCATAATCATTTCATCATAACCCTACTCATAGAAAATAAATAGGTTTCATAAATATCATGCCACCATAAACATTAACCGACCACAAAAATAATAATGGTGCTACTATTGAATAATATACTCATAAATCATAAATTATATCAATTAATGTTATCCTTGATGCAAAATAATTTTGAATGGTCACTTGAAATAATTCTTGAGGTAAATATCCTTTCTGTTTTGAAACCATTTTTTTAAAATGCCGTGAAATTATAAAATAATACATTTTATTTAAAATTAAACTTATAATATTGTAAATTTTTTTCAATGTATTAATGTTTCATGATGGTATGAAAATCCCCTAATTCTGTATTAATTAAAAAAACATTCCTTCCATTTTTTCAGAAAATTCATAAAGAACCTCGCTTAGAAAACAACAAAAAGAATCATTTCAAACCATTTTCTAAAAAGAAAAAAATGAGTAAAAAATTTAAACTATAATTGTATAATATTAAAAAAAATGGAAATTATTTTAGAAAAAAACATGGAAATGGAAGAAAAAGATAGTTTTAAGGGAAACTTATAAAAGATAATTTTTAAAAGAAGATCCCTTATAAAAGTCATATCATTGAAGTGAACATTAATAAAATTAAAAAATTATTTGTATTAACTATAAATACACACAAAAAATTCTAAATAAAATATAATATAACAAAAATTAATCTTACACATAATCATATCATGACATGATCAATTAAGTACAAGGTTAACCCAAAAAATAAAAATAAGGTTAAGAATTCCATTACCACTTTGTAATCAATCGAATCATATGCCATATAAAAGTAATAATTATCAAATGAACTTTTAATAAAAATAATATAATAAAATTATATTATATTATATATAAAATGGAATTATATAAACAATAAAGAATAAATAAGTGTTATATAAGGCATATATCTCAAAAAAAGTGGGATGAGAAACCCTTACCTCACACTTCCCTTTAGGTTTGTGAGCATTAAACTCATGTATAAAGGTTTAAAGAATGTTATTAATTCATTAAAAACTATAATAGTATTTATAATACTTCATATGATACCTTTATAACATCTTACCAATCATTCATTATTAAAATTTCATTATTTTCATTGTTTTAGGTGCGTTCCTTTCATGGTTTCATAATCAGCCCATTTGTGTATAATTAGAGATTTTCTTGTAAAATGGAAATAAAACTCTATAAGTGAAATGAAATGGTATTCACACACTTTTAAAGTTTTAAATATTCCCCTGTATCATTTTTATTTATTAAATTATGATGATTTATTTGATAAAATTTTAATGATAAATGTTTAGGTTTATTTGGCGGTTTTTCTAACCATCAAAAACTAGTTTTGTTTTCTTTAATTTAATGTCTATATATTAGATAATGAAAATTAAATAGTTTATAATTTACTGATTAAAATATTATTTAATCAATATAATAGTATTATTACCATCCATGAATGTGGTAATGTAAAAAGAAAAAATTAATTATTTAAGGAGGCGATTAACCGACATAATTTGAACAATATTTTGTTTCATTGAATAAGAAGAAATGAGAAATAAAGTGGTCAGGAAATATTACTTTAGAAATATAAAACTATATTATATAAATAATTCTTGATATATCATGTCTTTATGGATTAATTAGGTGAGAATAGTGTAGAATATGAAAAGAACAAAAAGAGAGGTGTTTTGAGAAAATTACCTCTTGAATGCCACCTCCTTGAAGGGCCCCATGGGAACCTTGGATTTGGTATTTTGGTGAGGCAAAAAGTAATTTTATGTGGTTGTAGTGAGGATGAGAGGGTTTGTTAGATATTTTATGATCTTAAAGGCTTGTGAGGTGAAATGGGATGGTGAGCGTTCGTATTTATAATGGAAGAGGGGTGGGTTTAAGTGATTAAATAATGATTTTTCTATAATTAAAGCCAACCAAATTGAGGTGAAATTAATTTACATAAATTAGGATGATATTTAATGTTTTAAATTATTTTTAGGGTCTATAAATACCTTGAAAAAAGAATAAAATTTTAATTTTTAGGTATTTTAATACCTTACCATTTAACATTAACATGTTTCATTATTTTACCTATAATGTAGTAAGTCTTACATTTTACCATGATAAATTTTTTATTACTAAAAATGAAAATGATATTAATAAATAATATTTAACTTGTTATTAAAAATATTTAATTCATTTTACTAAATAAAATTCACATAAATTAAAATTTTATATTTTAAATTAATCCCCTAGACGCAACTAGAAAGCGGGGTTTTAAAGTGAAAAAGTTCAAATGTTTGAAATGTTTTAATATCCAATTTTATTGTGAAATTGATTAAAATAATATAAATTGGGTTTATTGATTTATAACTTAACTAATTATTCTTTAAAAAAAATTTAAAAAATTATCATTATAAATTATTTAGATGAAAATTCAGTTTTCAATTAAAATGCAGTATCGTTCACTATTTATCAGAAAATAAAGATTATCAGAAAAATACTAAAAATTAACCAAAAGATAATTTTTATATACCTGTTTAAACAAATGAATTTTATTTTTTCAAATAAAATCTATAAAATATTAAAAATTTAGTTCTAAAATAGGTGCACTATTAAAAGGCGTTAAAATTGTTGTTCAGAAAAATATAGCTTTTTATTATTAAGATTGGATTTATTCTTATAATAAGCCTATAAAACTAATTGTATGTATTTAAAATCATTTTATCTGATATAAAAACATATTAATTTAATTAATATATTTCATTAATAGTGATTAATTTAATTTATTAATATAAAATGACATTGTGGGCATAAAAATAGTTTTTTATAAAAACAATTCCTTTATGTTTTTTTAATTTTTGATTAATTGTTAACCAATGAATTAATTTTATAAAAAAGTTTAAACTATATTTTCATAATTTTTTAAATCACATTTATTACCTCCATTCCAGCGGCTAGGTGATAACTATCATAATTAAATCATAATATTTTTTGGAGTTTGTTTAAGCTTAGTATTTTGTGAAAACTAAGGTATAAAATATATTTATTTAAAAAAAGACATACTATAAAATCTTGGGGTTTTACAATATTTCATTTATATTTAATTGGGACTGAGTTTTTATGACACTATTTATTAAGAATTACTTTAAAGAATTATGAAATAAATTTAACACTCATTACCAATCATTTCTTGTATGTTGTTGGGTTTCATATTATATATATAGCTATATTATTTAGGTATAAAAATATAATTCACCTCTTACTTACTCTTGAAATAATTCACACCTTTCTTTGTGGACTTATTTAATAATTATTATGGCTTGTTACCTTTAATGATAAAAGGTGTTATTTGTCTTAATACCTTTTATTTAATCATGTAAAAATAACTAAAAGATTTTATTACAATTAAGAATAGTTTTATATCATTGTATTCATTTTATATTGACACATGGTATTCATAAATCTAATATAAAACTACCACATCTAAAAATTTTAGGTGCCCCATGAATAGTATTCATTATTTGTTTCTTTTATTATATTATGTTTATCTAATATTTATAAAATATTTTTTTATATGTTTAATAAAATTATATAAGTCATTACAAAAGAAATATATATTATCTTAAACTAGGAATAAAATTTTCATGTATATAAACATGACACCATGATTATATTCCATTTTCAAATTTTATATAAAATTTAATACAATAAAAATACAACATAGAAAAGTAATATATTGATCTTATATAGCTGATACATCTAAATAAACATTAATATTAAATTCAACCCATAGAAATCCATTTTGAATCTATTTGGTTCCTATATTATGATACACATATTTAAATCATCATTTTGTATCGAATACCCAAGTTAAATGAAACAAAAAAGATTATGTATAATGAATACACTTGAAGTGCAGAGCTATTGATTTGTTTATATTAAATTTATAAAAATTCCTCTTCTAATTCCCTTTTATTTCACAAGAAAATAAATTGGTATCGTGTTCAATTCCCTCCCTTCTTATCTTTTGATTCTATGAAGGACAGTGTGATAGTTCCTTTAAATTTTCACATTCCATTGGAATAGTCATCGTATTCTTCTTCACATTTACCATAGGGATTAAAGATTTATATTTCTTAATTTCCTTATCAAGTTGGAAAAACATATCTGAAATATATTGAAATGATTTATCCATATATTTTAACTTATAATACTTGATGAAATTGAATAACCTTAGTGGAAAGGATAATAATACAATATTATAGGATATGTATTTATCCAACTTTAATGCTAACTATGTTAATCGTTCAATATACCCAATAAATTTTTTTACATGAGGGTAATCTTATATTACCTCTTCCAATATATAAGATAATAATTTAGTGGGGGTTTAATACAATTTCCACTCAATTATCACCAAAACATATTCCTAGAGATGAGATAACATGATATAAATATATATATATATATATATATATATATATCTGTTTGTGTGTGCATGTATCCATATCTGCATGTTGATTTCACAACTTCTTGGAAATAAATGTTAACATGAAGAGATATATATCAAATTCATCATTCATGTATCTTGCATAGGCACCCTTATCACCATCACTTTCTTCTGGCAGTGGTTTATTAGGTAAAGGGGACTCCCACACATAGAACTTCCTTTCTTATCCTAGTACAATACGCATGCACTAGTACCACTCCTATAATTTTATTATTGTTAAAATATTATATTTATCCAATATTGATCATATTTAATTTGAATTATTACTTTCCATTTTTATACAAAAAAAATTAAACAAATAAGTACTTTTATAATGATTATTGTATTAGACACTTAAATTAATTTATTAAAACTCTCCCACTTTTTAAAAAAAATCCCAAAAACCCTCAACCATTAGATTCATAAAATCATATTACATGTATATTCTAGTGGGAAAGGATCTTATAACCTTTCTTCATAGATCTATCTACTGCATCGCAACAATTCTAAGAGTCTGAGGTAGGTCTTTTTCTTGACAACTATACTAACTCACAATTCCTTGATCTATTGAGTGGACTACCTAATCCATTAATCTTAAAATTGGATTATACTCAATTATTGCCTCAAAATTTTAAATAAGTTATCTATGACTTTTTTTTTATAAATTTAGTTAAATCAACATGTAACCCAGATAAGATCTCACCAATAGTAGGAGGCACAGTAAAATATGTTTTGCGACCACCTCATACTAATGGTTTTTTTAATTCAAGTGGTGGAATGATTTTGATTTATTATTATAGGGAATGATTTTTCTTGTTTTCCTCAGTGGATGAAATCTATTTCTATTTATCATTTTTGTTACTATATGAGTTCACTCACAACATAACCATACATAAATAAAAAATATTTATCATGTGTTAATTCATTTTATTTATACATGATTGTCTATTTTTCTATGTGATCATGTATAAATTACACATACACAAAATAAAAAATCTTGCATAATATAATATAAGAAACATAATAGTGAGCTCTTTTTAATATATGATACATCAAATGAGACAGTAGGGGTAACTCCTTGAGTCATATTCAACTCTATTTGCAGCACTCACCCCATCCAAGTCATCTATCTCTAGTTTGGTTCTTTTTCATGCCTTGGTATGAATTATATATCCTTTATTATCTTCATTATAAAATAATACTCACTCATTGGGGAGGGGGTCTCAGGAATGTGGTATATATATATATATATATATATATATTAGTTTTAGTATTTTTAAGAACAGAAGATCTTCAGATGGCCATAAATCAGTCATTTGACCTCTAATACTCACTATCAATACCCTCTATATGAATTCTCATAAATTTAAAATAAATTTATTATTAATGAATTACGTTGTTATTCTGATACAAATTGTTAGTAGTGGGTGAATTATAGAAGTGTGGAAGGGGTAAATTTAACAAAAAAAACTAGATCAAAGTTGTAATATCAAATTCAGTATAAAATCACCTTATTATCAATGAAATAATCTCATGTAAATTAAATAGGAATGAAAATTAAAATTAATTATACCTCTTTCATGTGTTCGATTTAGAGGTGCATTGATTATTGATATGGAACTATAACATTAAATAATCTCAGTTAAGATCCCTTTAGATCATCCACGCTACAAAATCCCTGACTCTAGAGACCTAGATCCAGTAGTGTCAAAAACCAACCTAGTCCACCCCTTTGATCAGGCACTCGATTTGACCCATTACACACTCAAGAAGAATTTATTATCCTCTCAGGCTTGTGATAAACACTAAAAGAATCCTATAGATCATGGTGAGAATGATTTCTCCTGAAGAATCAATATAAAGAAAAGGGTTTCTGATGAAACACATTTTTATTGAATATTTTATTATTAATAAATTAATTAATTTCCTCAAATTATTTTAAATATTTTTATTTAAGGAATACTAGGGATTAGACCATTCATTTGAAAATTTGATGAAAATTCTAGTTTTGACACTTTAAAGTGAATTGTGTTATTTTGTCAGTTACTATTATTATGTGATTCATTTGAACTTAAATTTTTTGAAAATATCTCTTTAATCAATGGGATAAAACTTTCATTCAGATCATCCAAGATATATCTTTCATTTTATTTTATTAAAAGGTCCACGAATTAAAAGTTGTACTGGACTCATCAGATTGGACACCACTTCACAATTTGGGCCATATCTTCTACATGGGCTTATATTGGGATAAATTTTGTTAATTTGATATAGAAACCAATTAATCAAAACTCACCTTTATATAAGGACTTATATTTCACACATTTTAGTGTTCAATAAGTTAGTACATTTTGGATTAAAATATTTGGATTAATTTACACATTCACACTTATAAAGTCTTGAAACCCTATCCTACCCTCCACTAAATAAATGTATATTTTTCTCATTTTGAGGAGTATTACCATGAATTATTATGTTTTGTAAGATTATAATTGGTTATAATCCAATTATCTAATCATTTCAAGAGGGGTGTCTCTTAAAGCAAGGATTCATTCATCGAAGCCTTCTCCATCCTCTTCTTTTTTATAATGTTGTTGTTTTCTAATAAATTATATATTTCTATTAAATTTTTTTATTATTATAAATTTAATTCTTATATAATTTACTTCCTTTTTTTTGAAATATATATTATAAACATGACTGGGTTATACCCTTTCTATACCTTGGTGAATGAAAATCGTTTCTACAATGATTTCACCACCCATAGAATATTAGTTTTTCTTAGTAATCTATCTACCTATAACCTTATCATTTATTTGTTTTGAATCAATTTGGTACTAAAATTAGAATAATATGATATGTGAATTTTTTAAAACATAAAATAAACTAATAAATCAATTGAACAATTAACACAAAACACATGAGGTCAAGTAATGTGTGAATTGTGAGAGTGAGATCTTCATCGGTAAAACAAAACTACACTGGATCAATTTGTAGAGTTCAAATAAAATTACCAAAATAAATTTATCCTCATTTATATAATGGATATGTAAAATAATTTACCACAAACCATAATATATCATTATAATAGAAACCAAATAAGGGTTCTATGATTTCACATTATGAAGCTAGACTAGGGTTTAATTCGTTTTATCTTTGAGGTAAAGTTAAATCCAATAGGGTTGGAGGGTTAATAAGTTTGGGGATCATAATTAAGTGTAGTATAATTTTAATGATAATTATTAATAAGTAATTAAATAGGAATAGTTATCTTTATTTTGTTTTCTAAAAATATATTCTCATTGTGTTTGGTTAATTAAATCTAAAAAGAAACAAAAATTAAAGATTCTTCCAACATACTTATAGTAGTTTTATAAAAATTAAACAAACCAAATATCATTTTAAAAACTGTTTTTATTTTTTTTAAATACCTTTAATATGTTTGTTTAAGTACTTCAACTTTGAGAGAAAACCTTGGTCAACCACTCTACTACACCTAAGTACCCAAAAACCACACATCATTTGAGAGCACCCACAATAGCGACTTATAAATTATAACCATTTTTGGGGTAAAATTATTTTATTCAACTAATTAGGGGTATTTATTTAATTTTAATTTATTCTCTTCTTCTATTTTTAATATTCCTTCTTTCCCATATTCTAAATTTTCTTTTTTTAGACCATAAATTAAAAATTATAATCATTATATTATGGTCTATTTTTTTAATTTTATTTTTCTTTGATTTATAAAATGAACTAATACTAGGGATATCTTAGACCATGACCCTAGTATAGAGTGTTTCCCTAGAGATTAAATTAGATATTCTCAGTCTATAGTAAGTTTTAGCCTTCATCTAGATGGGGAATTCCTCCATTCTGGTAACATTGAAATTGTAATCACTTCTGAATCAAATATAAAATCAAAACCAATTTCTAAAAATAATATTAATGAAATTAATATAACCATTAGAGAATTGGTTGTGCTAGAAATTAAATATCAACCAAATTTTATAGAATACCTAAACCTAAAATCAAACATTGAATTAAAATATGGATTGATACACCTATGTTAAAATTTTTATGGCCTATCTCATCAGGATCCCAACAAAAATATAAAAGAATTTAATGTGGTTTTCTCAACCCTAAAACTATGAAATTTCTCTGAAGATAAAATCATACTAAGAGAAATCACATTCTCACTTGATAGAACTTTAAAGGATTGACTATATTTTTTACAACCTGAAGATATAATTTATTGGAATTATTTGAAACATATTTTATTACAGAGATTTTTTCTAGCATCAAGGATCACTTACATTTGAAAGAAGATCTTAGAGATCAAGTAAGTATGTGGGGTTTCAATGTATGAGTACTGGTAAATATTCAAGAAGTTGTGTTCTAATTTCTTGCATCACCAAATTAGTGAGAAACTCCTCATCCAGTACATATATGAAGCCCTCACACCTATGGAGAGGAGCATAGTGGGTTCCAAAAATTTAGAGGTATTGGTAGACAAATCACGTGTTCCTGTATGTGCATAGATTGACATGATGGCACAAAATCCAAAAAAATGGAAATTGAGGTACAACACATGTCATTGCAGTATATCAAGTAAGTCCATCTTTTCTTGAAAATAATTTTATTGATACTAAGTTGAATTAATTAACTAATATGGTTGGATAGATTTATATGTCTTAAAATACATCTCAATCCATGCTTGCAAGGCCTTGTGGAATTTTCACCAAAATAGACCACCCTACTGACTATTTCCTCCAATTAAAAGAGACTGAGGATTGTGTAGTTGTATTCCCCAGTAGACCATATCAGTAAAAAAATAACTGCAACCCCCAAATAAGTATTATTCCCTTTCATAAACATACAACTGAGGGTTGAAACATCAGTCTAACATGACTTATGGATCTAGAGAACAATAAATTCCCCCTTTTTAACAAAGCATCCATTGGCCTCTGTCCTTTATAAAATGGTAAGTAAGAACTCAGTAATTATTTTTTCTCAACCTAATCAAAATTCTAAAGATAATTTCGTTTACATTATACCAAAAAATGGGTAGAAAATAGTTTACAATTTATCTTATCTATCAATAGGGATTCACCTCAACCCCAGAGAATCGCTATTCAAGACCAACTGATGAGAATCCAAAGGAGAAAAATAAAGGTAAGCAAAAAATTAATCATATTATTCCTAAACCCCTTCCATTTATGAATACATCTATACAGACTAAGAAGATACTAGAAGTGGGGATGCAAAAAATAGGTTTTGGATATGTTCAATCACATTGAGATCAACATCTCTCTACTTGAAGTAATCAATAAAATTCCAATAATGACAAGTTTTTTTAAAGATTTGTGTATAAATGGAATATGGATTAAGGTAAATGAGTGGATCAAACTTTAGAAGAATGTATTTTCACTCATCACACCTACCCTAGTGATGCCTGAAAAGTGAAAGGACCCCATAACATTCACCATACCTTGCACTATAGTGGAGTTATATTACTATAATGCTTTATGTGATTTAAGTGCCTCCATTAATGACATGACTCACTCTATTTTATCTTCCTTACATGTTGGAGAGATGAAGTTGACAAGAGTATTGATACAATTGGAAAATAGAGTAAAGGCATTTCCAGTGGTATTCCTTGAAGATATACTTGTTTTTGTAAGGGATAAGATATTTCCTGTATATTTCTATATGATAAATATGGAGGATGGTCAAGTATTCCCTCATGCTCCAATAATTCTTGGTAGAACCTTCCTCAAAACTTCCAAGATAATCATAAATGTATCTGAGGGTACAGTTTCTATGGATCTTGTAGATTATATTGTATGAATTAATATTCTTGAATCCATAAAGTTCCCCTCAGAGGACCTCTCTTCTTTCTTCATCTCTCATTCTATCACATCTTGTGATGATTCTCAAAATAATGATTTAAATATTTTTAAATGGGGATAATTCTATTATAAGAGAGATATTGAGGATTATTTTAAATTTAATGGTTTAAAATATTTTAATACTTATTTATCACGATCAAACCACACACATATTTGATACTTCTACATATTCTTTTTAGAATTATGAGAATGTATTTTTTAATTATGACATGGTTGTTGATTTTTAAGATAGATTTGATGTATCTTTCACTAGTGTTGATATTATATATACAAACCCCAATATTAAATTTGCACATATATCAGTTCCCACATCATTTCCATGAATATAGAATCCACCCAAATGGAAAATCAAACCGTTTCCCCCAAATTTGAAATATTTACACCTATCTAATGATGAAACTTTTCTTGTAATAATTTTTAATAATATTCTTAATGAATAGGAAACAAAAATTTTAAATCTTTTAAGGGAGAATATTAGGGAAATTTGGTGTACCTTAATAGACATACCATGAATTAGTCCCCCCATTTTCATGAATATGATTCTCTTACAGGATGGACCCAAACCGGTTAGATAATAACAAACGAGACTTAACCACACATTATTAGAACTTGTACAGAAATAGGTGGTAAATTAATTAAGGTATTTATCATTTACCCCATCTATGACTCTCAGTGGGTTATCCAAGTTCAAGTTGTAAAAAATTATACCTTTTTCACTATTATAAATAATTCAAATGATTATTTAGTTACTATGAGAGAGAGAAAACAATTGGTGAGTGTGCATGAATTATAGGAAATTGATTCAATCTTATAATAAAGACCATTTCCCCTTAAATTCATTGAATAGATTATTGAGATACCTATAATTAAGAAGCACTATTACTTATGCGATGGTTTCTTTGCCTATTTTTTGGTTCCCATTTTAGAATATGACCAGGAGAAGACAACATTAACCTGCATATTCAGTATATTTACTTATCAAAGGATTCCATTTAAACATTGTAACTCCCTAGGTACCTTTAAAAAATGTAGGTTGAGTATCTTTTCTTATTTAATTGAGACTTTCATGAAGGTGTTTATGGAATATATTACTATATATGGTTACTCATTTAATGAATTTCTCTTGAGTTTGGGTAATGTGTTGCATTATTTCATTGAGAAAAATATGGTTTTGAATTTTGATAAATGTCATTTCATTGTAGATATGGTAATTTTTCTAGGTCATGTAGTTCCAAATAATATCATTGAGGTTGATAGATATATGGTATAAATTATTCCATTATTTCCATATCCTACATGTGGTCATGATGTTCAACCATTCCTTGGACATGATGGTTTTCATTGAGGCTTCATCAGAGATTTTAGTAAGATCACTCTACCCTTACCTTTATTACTTTAAAAAGGTATTGAATTATTTTTTATGATTCATGTAGTGTATCATTTGATGAGATAAATAAGTGTCTTACCACTCCACTGATCATTTAGACCCCACATTGGAATCTTCCATTCAAGCTTATGTGTGATTCTTTAAACATTGTAGTTGGACCAGTTTTATCATAGAGGGTAGAGGGATATTGTCATGTGATCATCTATGCTTCAAGAAAATTTTATTCATCCAAAAAAACCTAAAAACCCATATAAATGGAGTTTCTTGCAATCATATTTTCTTTAGATAAATTTCATTCTTATTTATTACAATCTTAAGTTTTTTTTTATCGTGCATCTTTGAGGTGCCTCTTGAAGAATCCAGATTCAAATATGAGACATGTCTATTGGATTCTAAATCATTAAATTTTTGATATTGAAATAAAGTATAGGAAGGGTTCATAGAACTTGTTGGATGGCCATATGAGCAGGATCACTAATATGTTGGCGCATGATACCCCAAACCCAGTACCAAATTGAAACAATTTCCCTAATAATCAACTTTATTTCATCTCAAGCACACATCCTTGGTCTGATGATTTAGTGAATTACTTGGTTAGATTTGAAATTCCTAAAAAACTAAATAAAAACCTAGTTGATAAATTTAATATTGAATCTAGATTTATTTTTGGGATTATCCTTACCTTTGGCACATTTTGAGAAACCATGTTGTTAGGATATGTGTTCCTAATCATGATTTTGAGTCTGTTTTACATTTTTACCATAAACTTTATTATGGTGGACGATTTTGACCCCAAATGGAAACTAGTAAAGTGGTAGATTATAGATTACATTTTCCTACCTTGTTCTATTATTCCCATGTGTTTTGTAAGTTATACTCACATTTTCAACATATTGGAAATATATCTTGGAAATAAGAGATTCCCTAAAAACCCATATTATTTTGTGAGATTTTTTATTTATGGGGAATTAAATCAATGGGATGGTTTCTTAGATAATTTGGGTTCTTATAAATTATTTTACCTTTTGATTATGATATAAAATGTATTGAGCCTAAGGCCACTGAGATGGATTATTCTCATGTTTTAGTGGTTTTTTTCATGGCTCAAAATTTTTTTAGGTTTGGAGTGGTAATGTATATCAGTAGTTATCAGGGGTCCCACTTTTATAATTATAATTTATCTTCCCTCCATTATTAGTATGGGGTGACACATAAAACATCAACACCATTACACCCCCCAAAAATGGTTTGGATGAAGTTTCCTATCATGAGTTAATGTAAATATTGGAGGAAAGGTGTATCCAAATAGAAAGAATTAGAGTAAGTGATTGGATGATTTTTTGTGTTATTATAGGATATCATTATAAAATTCCATTAGTATGTCCCCATACCATAATAATTTTAGTAAATCATGTAATTTTCTATGTAGGTCGCGCATCAGGCATATTGGGATATAAAGAAATGAAGCATGTATTTTTATCAAGATGGAATTCAAAGAAAGCTAAAAATTAAAGATCATGAGTATACTTGATTATCATTATATGAAAAATCAAGGATATGAAAGGAAATATCAAAAGTGTCTCATGATAGAATGATCTATAAAAGGGAGTTTCCTATAGTAGATAAATTCCTCTATAATTCACAATTGAATTCGATTCTTGGTAAATTGTGTTATAGATTATTGGGAAATTATGTTGTCTCTAATGTTTTTTATTTATGGTGTAGTGGATTTCAAACAAGTTGGTATATTGGGGAGATTTATAGTCAATGTATAGTGGTTAAAGTAGTATTTTGAGGGATTCCCCACACATTCAATTGATGTCATCACACTGCATGAGACCACCATCACATGAAAACATCATCATGTCCTTTACCCTATCACTCATAAGTTATTTTTCATAATTTTAATTATTCATTTCAAGTGAATATTTAATTTCATAGAATCACATTGAATATAATTCATCATTTTAAGTGTGGGGGAGGAGATGAAATTTTTTGTATATTATTTAGGATTTATCTTTTTTTCTGTTTCTTCATTTAATTTTTGTTCCTTTAAAAACTCATAAAAAATAAAAATAAACAAAAAAATATCAGGTCACATACTCATTAATTACATGGAAATTATTAATAATTTATGATTTATTTTTTTTTCAACCACATGGGAATTGTGTTAAGCATGGGTAAGTTTTCATCATTGGTGGTTGATTTTAGTAAAAATGGAAGTTTTCTAATGATATGTTAGATTGTGTCTTTTTTAAGCCTTTGAGCTTTTGGAATCATCCTATGTGGAACATCTTGTAGGAAATTTTTCTCATTTAATCTCTTCACATACTTCACACACACTCATTACTTGTGGGTTTTGCTTACCCAATTGATCCAAGTTGAGTAATCTTTTTCACAATATGACATGGTATTTCAATACATTTTTTCTCTTATGATCAGTTCCATTAATATACCAGATTGACCTATGAATGTGAAACTGATATGTGAATATTTCATGCCCTTAAAAAAATAAAAAATAAAATAAAATAAAATAAATAGGGGGTTGATGAAATATACAACATGTGGGGGTATCTACTTCGGTAGCTTAAGATTTTAATTGTTGGAATGATTAATTGAGTGGTTTTTGTAATTTGATTACAAATGATGTTGAAAAGATTCAATGAAATAAAATCAGGAAAGAAGAAAATTTTTACTTGACCTGAATATACAAGATAAATGGTGGAGAGACAAGATTGAAATGATTGGAACATGCACACATGGGGAGTTTATGTCCTGATTGACTCACGAGATATTTCCACCTGATTAGTTTTATTGATCTCACTAGACTTTGTTTTGATATAATTTATGAGACATTTAATTTATCTTTTTTTATATTGACTTATCATTTGTGATTATTTGAATGCTCATATTGTTGTCATGGATTGAGATATTTCAAATTGCATCATTTTTTGGATTACATGATATGAGGTTTTTCTGGGGAGTGAGAAAGGGTAAGTGTGGTGGAGTTGATAAAACACATTTTTATTAAATGTTTTGTAGATAATAAATGACACAATTTCCTAAAATTGTGTTAAATATGTTTATTTATGGAATATTTGGGATTAGATCGTTCATTTGAAAATTTAATAAAAATTCTAGTTTTACCCCTTTAAAGTTCACTTTAGTATGTTGACCATAAAAATGATTATGTTCTTTATTTGAACATGATTGTTTTTATATAATTACTAAATCAATTTTATATAACTTTCATTTATACCATATGAGTTGGATCATTCATTTTTTTTGATTAAAAAGTTCATAGAGTAAAAGATGGAATGGAATCATCATATTAGAAAACACTTCACAATTTGGGATATATATTCTACATAAATACTTTTATTGGGATAAATTTTTTATAGTTTATAGATTACCAAATTACTAAAAAATAATATTTATGGAAGGATTGATGGTTCATGCGTTTTAGTGGTCAAAAAGTTAGTGAAATATGGTTCAAAATATTTGTCCTAATTTTCCCTTTCACACTTGTAAACTCTTAAAACCCTACACCTCCCTCTAGTTTATAAATATTCTTTATTATTATTTTAATGTGGTTTAACATTAATTAGAAATTTTAGGGAATAATATAAGTGGTTTCACTCTGATTATCCAATCATTTCAAGAGGGTATCTCTTAAAGCAAGGATCCCTTCATTGAATCCTTCTTCTTCCTATTCTTTGTTGTAATGTTGTTATTCTTCCAATAAACTCTCCATTTATCATCCATTTCTTATGTTATTTTCAAGTTCATTATTATTTCATTTAATTACTTGGTTTATAAATATATATTAGAAATAATATTGGGTTATACCATTTCTAGACCTTTTCGAATGAAAATCGTTTATATGGTGACTACACCACCCATGTAAGAGTAGTTTTTCTTAGTAATCAACCAACCAATAACCTTATTAATTTATTTTTTTGAATCAATGAGATAATATAATTCATATAATATGGTCTATTAATTATTTTTAACATAAAATAAACTAGTCCAACAATTTAACAACTAACACAGAACACATATGGTTTAGTAATGTGTGAATTGTGAGAGAATAATCTTAATTGGTAAAACAAAAATACACAGGATCAATTTATAATGTTGAAATACATTTAAAAAATCAATTAATCCTAATTTATATAATGGATATGTTCCATAATTTACCACCAAACATAATCTAGCCTTATAACTACAATCAAAGTAGGGTTCTAGGATTTAACATTCCAAAGATAGACTAGGGTTGAATTCATTTTATCATTATGGTTAAGATGAATCCCATATGGTTAGAGGATTAACGTGTAAGGGGATCATAGTTAAGTAGAGTATAATATGAGTTATATTGATAAATAAGTAATTGAATAGGTAGAATTAGATTGATTATGTCTTCTAAAAACATTTTCTAAAAAATTTCGTATTGTATTATTTTAATTAAAATTTAAAAACAAAAAAAATGAAATCTTCTTTAAACATACTTATTATAGTTTTACAAAATTTAAAAAACTAATACTTTTATGTATCATGTTTCATTTATTTTATTTTTTAAAATATGTTTAATATGTTGTTTTAAGTAATACCTATTTGAGAGATGACCTTGGTCATCCACTCTTCTACATCTGAGTACCCAAAACCACACGTCAATTGAGAGATCCCATGATAGCGCCTTTCAGTTTCTTCTTGAAACCCCAATGTGATCATTCCATAATTTGGATAGTTGTAACACCAAATAAGTAAATACAATATAAACAAAAAATAAAATTAATCATAATAATAAATTGAATAAAAAATAATAATCAAGACTAAGGAATAATTCACACAAATAAATAACAATAATAATCCAATACAGTGAGACAAAAAATAAA
The DNA here is from genome assembly GCA_963277665.1 of Viscum album. Lineage (NCBI taxonomy): Eukaryota > Viridiplantae > Streptophyta > Magnoliopsida > Santalales > Viscaceae > Viscum > Viscum album. Next base: position 1,265,262,626 of record OY728143.1, on the reverse strand, counting down.
TCAAGTTATATAGTTAAAAGTAGAAATATGATAAGGATGATACAACAATGATATAGAAATAAATAAAGGAAACAAAAATAGACCACACCAACCATATCCAAGCATAAGTGGATGAATCCACTTGTCACAACCATTATCTTGAACGAAAAACCCAAGACTAACCCTGATTTGGATATTAAACTATCGCATCCATGAAGAACTAGATAACCTATAATGATCATAGTAATGAGTTATAAATATGAAATCCCTATCATGGTTCACTTTTAACAGTTACTAGACCAGGTCACCATGTGACCTTAGGTGTTTCTACCCATACACCAAAGGGTTCTAACTACCAGTGAGGCTCTATAGGGTAATAGTGGGACGATTATACTCTCTGGTGATAATAATAATAGTAAAAACATTGTGAAAGTGATATCTAAAACACAATAGAATCAACTTTAAACAAGTTAATAATGAGAAAAATTAAAAATTCTATAAACTAGATAATATTCACATGTCATACTTATCATACAAAAGTAACCAAGATTTCATGTAGGGTGATCATATATATAAATGAACAAAAGGACAAAAATATCACCAACTCAGCACTGATAAACCACCCATCTCATCATCCAAAAAACCATTCCATCTTGTATGTGCACTATATGCATGTACCTATCCAAAAATATCTTTAATTTGATCATTTTTTTATACTCAAATATATAAATTCTACATGAATATCGAAGGGAATGTGTAGGGTGTGAGTATAAACTCATTAGACCACCACCAATGGTGTCTCTAGCTTACATCCATACATATATCAGTGTGAGAATAAATATAATTAAACAAATATGAACACATATCAAATAACATACTCCACTCATGATCCACCATCCTTGAGTGAGGTTTTAACTACGTTGTCTAGTGTTGGAGTTGAATGAAAAAATTCATGGTCCATCATATTGGAAGGGCTCTTGACCTTAAAACCATTTCCATATCACACAATGTCACATGATGACCATTATCACATACCACATGGAACCACATGTTTTCATTCCCATGGAAAAAAATTGATTCAACCTAATGTCCCAAATTAATACCTACAAGGTATATCTCAAGTCCCAAGATCTTCTACTTCTATTAACCAATTTTTGACTCAACAGCCCAAAAATCCCAGGGCACAGTGATACCCATACTTTATTAATATCATCATGACATCCCAAATATAAATGGTTTCCCTCATTCCCCAAACTGGGGGTCTCAACTACCACCTACCATTGGTCTCAAATTCCATCAACTGATTATCTCAAATACCACCAATTGTGTCCTTCTTCAGTGAACACCTCCTCCTAAATGATGGTAAACACTATATTTTATGCCCCTAATTCTATGGAGGCCTCCAATGATAGTGAGTGGTCCACACCACCTCATAGGTCTTATCATGTTTTCACATTACCCAAAAGGCCCTCTTACCCACCCATGTTGGGAGGAATTGATAACAATCCTATGCCAGACCCCTAGTGAGCCTCTATCTCCACCTGCAAGCATCATCATCCAATCAAATAAATGGTCAACACCATCCACCTCATCCTGAAGACCCATGTCACCTCACTTCTGGTGATCAATATCACCCATAGTCATACAAGAAACACCCAACATCTTCCCATGAAACTAACTCATCCATCACATCATTAAGAGAATTTACATAACCAACATCTTCATTAAAAAATAACCATAAAACTACATATCAAACATTTCATTCCATACTAGGATCAATCATACCATTTCATGCATGAGAATACCCTTCGATATATTTTGAGAATCATAAAAACTAAAATAAACATATACTCGGTCTCATCTGGACCACCCTTCTTACACCTATTTACCATGAATCACAAAAAACAAGTATAAAATTTGGATAAATCTAGGAATCACCTACCTTAATCTCATAGATTCATACTTATTGAATATTGTCCACTGATTCAGGCTCAAATAGAGTGAGTCAAAAAAATAAGATAAACCCCCTAAAATAGGATATAAAAGCCATAAATGATGAGAAATCACTAAATAGTGAAAGAAAAATATAAAAGTTACTTATGTATTATTAGCCTTTCCTTAGGTTATTCACAACATTGATCGATAGGAAAATCAATCAAAGATTTAAGGTGGTCCCTCTTGGAAGTAAAATAAATCAAAGGGTGGGGGTTTTGCTGCTAGATCAACCGAAATGCACACTAACAAAACCCCTCATTTCATTTTAAACCAAAAAATAATTTTTAACTTAAAAAAACTAAAAAAAGTTGTTTTACAGTTTCATGGAATGAACAATAGTTCACAACACGAAATACTTTATATAGGTTAATCCTCCCATCTATCTAAATCTTAAACATCATCACACTAAGTTTTAGGCTGGGAAAGGAATTTTTCTATATATTTTATGTTGTAAACCTTCTTGTTCTCCGGAAAACACTTTTAAACCATGTTCAACACCTGAAACACTTAAAACAAGGTAAATGCATGAGTTTCTAGTGAAGATTTACTAGGTCTATACCTTATAAAAATATAGGGGTTTTACATTCTCCCCATTATATAATATCTTTCAATCGTTCTATTTCATCCATAAACCTACCCAAACTCTCATTCCTCACAAGAATCTTGATCTATACTTTTCTAAATGCTAAGTTGTAACTAAATGCCTTTGTCTCATTCCGAATATCCTAGATCACCCCAAATGAAAACTCGATGCTTGATTCCTCCTGTGGGTACTCCCCACCACTAGAATCGCCTACTCAGCCACATTATGACCTAAATCCTCAACATCTTGATGATACCACACCAACTATAATCCCAAAAACACACATTAAAACCATCATGAATCTTTATTCCCACATCCCATCATATGCTCATTTCATAAGAACATCATACATAAGTCCCATAAAATCCATTATCGCCCTCATGGTTCACACATGTCTACATCTCTACTGATTCCCACAAAAATCTTTCATTACTCTCAATTCCCAAAAAATATTGTATCACTTCTTATTCCAATGCATCCTTTATTTATCAAGCACTATATCCAATGCTCAAATATTAAATTTCACCTTGTTGACTTTCTTTTTATATACACACCTCATACACCATTATCCATCATACAAAATCAAAAACCATATTCATGTGCCCACGACAAACATCTAACTATCATAAACTCTCTAGACCACTCTGAATATGTCTAATCGACTGCATGTATCTAGACTGAGGCTTGGAATCTTGATTCATGTCTTCTATGTAGTACCATACTTCTCATAGTCCACTGCCCCCACTCCTGGGTTTCTCTCCCACTACCACAACATTCATGTGTCATTTTATCATGGCTTCCATCACTCGGTACCACTATAGGTCCTACCTTATATCCCTGAGTTTGACCTGGTCCATGAATCCTAGTTTTTGATGAGATCTTCCAAGAAAAAACTCTAGATATCCCATCTAACCACACACCCATCACTCTTTCAGTGGTTGATCACACTGAGTTTGGACATCTCTAGTATTCCTACACCAAAATATATCTTCAATTATCCACTCTATATGATTCCATCTTAGAGTCACTACTCTGAATACTATGTTGGGTCTCCTCATAGTCCCACTTTAGAATTCCAAAATCTCTACTACCTATCTCACTTGAAACCACTTTCAAGCTTGGTATATTCCAATATATTAATTTTTACTCATTTATAGTTACCTGATTCACTATCTCTAATAACATGGTCAAGTTGAAGATGTTTACCTTCACCGTGATAACATGTTGTAAACCATACTCAAACCATCCAACCATGGAAATTTCATAACCTTCTATTATTAGTGAGAAACATAACAGGTCTCTGAACCTACCAACATGATCCATAACTAATATATCTCCTGTTTGTATGTTCATAAACTAGAAATATTGATCTGACCATAGTTTATTAGGGAAAAGATGCTTGGAATACATAGCCTCAGTGTCCTTCCATTCCAGCACCTCCTACCTAGTTTCCTATACATATACATCTCACTAGTGCTTCGATAATCCCTTAATAATATATGTGCAAAACTTTACCCTCCACCCTAGGGGTATCTTAGTATAGTAAAATATTTTTTTCACAGACTCTATCCAAAAAAAATCAACTTATGGTCCACCCTCTGCCTTGAATATCAGAGGGTGTTGTGACTGTAACTCTTATGTAAAATAAACCATGTATGGATCAGCTCCCTCAACTCCATGGTTAATTCTATGAATAACCCGCACCAAACTTACTCTAACCTTCTCATCTAAACATTTCCCAAAATCCACTTCCCACTATTGCCCAAACTCCTCTACCCTTTAAGGTTATCCTTCCTATAGTGGTGCCTCCACCTATGGCTCATGTTCACTTCTAACCCAGGGGCCTCATCATGTGCATGTCTTAAAGGCACCACATCCCCACCCTCCTAATACTCCAATGAAGGCTATCAAGGTTTCATAATAGTAAAAACCAAATACGAAGATCAATATAATATAAAATTCTAGATATATAAAATATATAAATTTGTAATGAGAAGAAAATTTTTCTACTCTTACACTTCCCTACCACATCAATATTAAATATCATCTAGCCTCATGGCTCCTTGCCTAACCATATTAGAATTAAGAATTATATACATCATATATATGTATGATCACATACCCATCACATCAAGATTCACATAACTGGGTTGTATGAGTATAATACCACTAATAATATATATAGTAAAATATCATATAGGTTGTTACAGACACTTTAAATAGTCCAATCTATCTTCATTTCCAAAACCACCACCTTTCTCTACATTATCAGAGTAGAATTTCACTAAAATACTATATAGGAAGACACAATTTATTTTGTTAGTGAAAATTTAAATAGATAAACCCTTTATTTTATTTTAGTTTCCAAGAAATAATCACAAACGACGCACATGTATCATAAGAGCCCTACAAGCCTAAATTGATGCATGAATACTCTCTCTTTCCTCTTTGGTCCAGGATTCTGAAACAAAAATCAATAAAACTAAAAAATCACTCTAAATCACATATCTCAATTATAACCATGAAAAGAAAAACAGCAATCCCACCATCCCCAGTAACTTGTATTTTATCTCATGTAGGTGTTGGTCATACATGAAACATAACATCCGTTCTAAGTTCCAAAACATTCCTTAGATCCATTCTACCACTGCCCAAATAACAAAACACTTTTAATAATAAAATTTTAGTACCACTTAGTAACAACCAAACACCGTTACAACTTTATAATCATCTATCTCATGTACTTCCATGTAATACCCAAGATTTGATACCATCATATAACATCCCAATCCTGGTTCACTTAAAATAGTAACTAGACCAAGTCATCCTATGAACGTAGGCACACATCCCCATACAAAAAAGTCTTCTATCTAGATGTGAGGGTTTATTGAATGATTGGGAAGAGACTATACTGGTGATGATGATGATAATAATAATAATAATAAAAATATTGTGTCAGTGGTATCTCCAACATAGTGAAAGTAATTTTAAACAATGGAAATAATGATCCAAAATAAACATGTTATAAATTAGATAATATCTACATGCCATACCAGTCATATAGGAGGAAACATGATCACCCTTAGGTATATCATATATGTACATGAACAAAAGAACTAAAAGATCACTAGCCTGACACTAAGGAACCTCCTGGCCCACCTTCGCAAAAACTGTGACATTGTGACCATGTACTCTCTTCACATCCCTATTCACTAAGATCCTAAAATATAACCTTTTACTTTTCCTATAATCAAATTTGTAAAGTATCCATGCATCTTGAAAGTCTATACGGGGTGTGAGTATGAATTCAGTATGTCTCCACCAATGATGTATCTAGCTTATCTCTATAAATTTATCATTTTACATTAAAACTTAATTAAAAATAAATAAACACATCTAACATAATCGGCTCCACTCATGTTCCACCATCCCTAAGTGAGCCTTTACCTACCTTTTTCAGAGAAAGAGTGGAATAACACATTCAAAGCCTATCATACTAGAAGGTCCCTCAACCTTCTAACCATTTCCATATCACATAGCAGAAAACGTTGAACATCACTACATACCACATGGAACCACATTCCTCCATTCCCACATAATCAATTAGATTTAAAAAACACCCTAAAGGAACACCAATAAGGTATATCACAATTACCAAGAACATATATTTCATTTAACCAACTACTGGATCAACATCCCAATGAACCTATGGTATGATGAAACTTGTCCTTCCATAATCCTGGCCAAATGGATCCCACATATATAGTGATCCTCATTCCTCCAAAGGTGGTATTAAATACCACCTACCAGTGGTAACAATACCACTAATCAGTGGTATCAACAACAACCAACAATTTGTAACATCTCATATTTTCTATGTATTATTTTTAAATATTATATGGATTATTTTCAAGACCAAGCACTAAGACAGAATGTGATTCTATTGCCCAGTGTGCCTAAAATAAATGTTTGAAATATATTAAAATATTGAATAGCATGAACATGCAGTTTTCCTAAAAAAAGTGTAATAACTCTTAAACGGGTTCTTGGATTAGAAATCAGTGGGCATCATTGAGTTCAGAATGGTGTTTTTACCCTAGGTGCGACTTAACATTATTCATCATGTGTTGTTTATGGTAAATTTTTCACAGGCATAAAATTAATAAAATAATTTAACAAAAATTATTTTAATTGATTATGTTGACACAATGACTTTTTCCATTAAATGTATCCTTATGTCATAATTCCAAGGTCACTCTTATAACCCCAAAACTTTTAGAGGATCGTTGAGATAGAGAGAGCTTTGGGAATCCTTTACTATGAACAATGATAAATCAAGGATTAAAATCTCCACACATAGATTTTGAAGGATATTGATAATGAATGCAACTCATGTTTTTTCTTTATCAGATATTGATAAAAATCGAGGTAGGGTGTGTGTTTCAATTTTCTAATTCCCCATTCTTAATTTCTATGATGAACATAAATCAATTGACGAACAAATTGATTTGTGGATCACTCGCCTTGTAGGGTGGGTTTATTGTGGGGATTATTTGGGAGAATTAATTTGAATTACTACATTGATTATCTTATGGAAATGAATCAAGATTGATATGAAGATCAATTGAAGTTCATTCATTTCATTTTTTTTCTTTTCTCCCCAAATTCATCATTTGTCACAGGTGTTCTTTATTTGGCCCATGATTCGACTATTCCCAGTAAATTGATTGTTTCACACCTGTTTCTTGGGAAAAAAATATAATATTGTAGATTTGAGGTTGGAAAGGAATAGTGGAGGTGTGAAGATGGAGATGGATTGAATCGAATGATGGATAATTCCTAAAATATCATTCTTCAGCATTCTTCGACGCATGAAAAAGAACAATGATTTGATCCATAATCCAAGAATATCTGAAGATGAGACGCATTGTTATTAAATGAAAAAGCTTATACAAACTCATATATCATGATTTACGATGAATCAAGTCTAAAAACAGAAGGCTGAAGTGGCTAAGGATGTGTGTGATAGCAGATCTGAGATTCTGGAAAATCCCATAACACACAGCATGTAACCCGGGTTACATGGTGTGTGGCTCCCCTTCAATGGTGGCTATCATTCCAGGAATAAGATGATGATAACATGACATGTGACCCCTATCACATGACACACTACAAGAAAACCTCCTCTTAGCGGCGGTTTTTGGTAAATTTAGCTGCGGATTTATGCATTTCGCGGCGGTTAAAGAAAATCGTCGTAGTACCTCATTTCGTGGAGGTTTTTTTGTAAATTTAGCGGCGGTTTTATGGGATATTTAATTAGTGGCGGCTATAATCACCGCGAAATTCAGGCGTGTCATGCGCCTGCTTAGCGGCGGTTAAAACAGTCGCTAATTCCGGCGTGATTTAGCGGCGGTTTTAACAACCGCTAAGTGTATTTCCGATTACATTTAGCGGTGTTTTAAACCACCGCTAAATGTATAAGTGGTAAAACTTTTGCGGCGGTTAAAACCGTCGCGAAATGCTGACCCGAAAAAAAATAGCATTTCTGCTTATACTGCACCACTGCCCTGAAAAATAAACCAAACAATAATTCTAAGAAAAATAAAATTCTTAACAACAATTACATGGCCAATTCCTCTTGTAACTAATATGAGAAACATCATTTAATAACATCAAAGGGGCCATGCATTAACATACCACATATCAACTTCTATAGAAATACATATGGGATTCTCAAACAACAACTAGGCATGATATATCAACTATCACTACTAATATGGGAAACATCATTTCAAAACCTTTTCATCACCTAAATACATCGCCTCAACCCCAGAGACATTTAGCATCCTGGGATAGAATAGAGCATCAGGAATTTTGGTAGTATTCTGATGCTTATAATGCTAAAAATGATCACCTATCCAACAAAATAATAATTTAAAAGGGTCACTAATTTGATAAGGTATATTACCCTGTTGAAAATGTCCATGATGATCATAAAAATAAGAAAGTTTTGGAATGGATTGGTTGAGAGGTTTCCCTTCTACCATTCATGCTTCTATAACCAACATGAAGACCCAGATTCCCAAATGTGAATCCCCAACAGAGAAGAGCCCTCCATTTAAAAACATGTCCAAGTATCCTGCTAACCAAAGACATAGGGATACATGCAGTCTCACCTGGTAGCCCCATGGGGCATACTCTCTAGCTTCTAGAGTAGCGCAAAATGATCCCATGACATTCCAAACTTTTAGAGAGGGGCATAGATAAGGGCGTATGATAGATGTCTGCGCCCCACTTCCATAAAAGAAGATACTAATCCAATCATTGAATTAAATAATCAAATGCAAGTACAAATCCTTTTTCTACCTCTCCTTTAAAATGGAAAGAATGTCTCCTGCTAAGGTTTGAGTCTATTTATTTCCATCCCAAAAATTATCAACGGGGAGGAATTCATCATATGTTTCCACTAATAGAAGTATTCCCCCAAGCTTAAAAATATTTCATAGGCCAATTTCTACCTCACCATGGGCTAGATAAATAGTTTTGGTTCCTAGAAACCATCAACTAATCAACTCACTATGGAATTATGGTTTATGGTACATGATAAACTAAAAAATATATGTCTCCTCGTAATGATGAATAGCATGCAATTGATAGGGGAATTTTGTGCAGATCTACCTAACCCAAAATGGCCATGCCCATTCATCAGAGAAATTACCACTAGGGTGAAAATCAGACTTTCAGCTCAAACCACTTTTTTGGTTTTCTAGAGAGAAGATGAGAATGTTTGAGTAAATATGAGAAATCAATAGATGAGTGAAATCATGAATATATGAAACCATGGTGAATTTTTAGATGTATAATATTTCCCTAAGAACGGTGCCACAATTAACTGACTATCCTCAGAAACTATCATTTTAATATAGTCAACAGAGAGTGACAGCATGTGAGACTAAAGGTTGTATTCAGGTGAAGAATAGAACTATCATCCTGATGTCCAAATCTATATAAAGGTAGTTTGTTCAATAGAGGATAATTTTGATTTTTAGTCATAATAAGAACCTTTAAAACATCATTGTTATAAAATACTTTGTATCGATGATTGACATTATGGTTCTAGGAAATAAGGTATCTCTAGTCTACCACATAAGAAGACATTTGAGAAATAGAGGACATATATAAAGAGAATTGAGAATATATTAGAAGATATGTAACCATTAAGAGAGAATCAGTTGTGCTAATCAAACAAAATAAGTGCATAACATGGAAAACATTACGTGGACCACATGATCCATTCTAGGTCATGAAAATCACATAACCCATAAAACATCTTTTGATCACATGATTTTTCTTAATACATATAATCATGTTACCATGTGAAGGTCACATGAATCACATAAAGAATAGTAGATCATGAAAAAATCCTCAAGAGACAACCGAATCACATAAGATAGACTAATGGCCAAGGGTTTGCATCAGATTTCAAATAAATTACCATTGATTAGTTCATGGATTGATTAAGTGAGATATTTAGACAAGGTGATCACAAAAAGAGGTCAAGTGACATGATCACATGATTAGGTCTCTTGTATGGTTCTTGTGATAAGGTCATGAAAAGTTTTCTTGCAAAACAATAGCACGAGAGAGGAGGTTTTGAGAGCTATGGAGCTTCATGTCACCGGTCAAATGACCAGCCTCTCACCCCCTATTTATAGGGAACCTAAAAGAATATGAATGGACTTATAGAAGACCAAAAGATGTTTTTAATTCCAACCAGAGAAATCATAAGAGACTCATGAAGTCATTTACTGCCTCATAACTGAGTCCTTGTTCCTTCGAACGTCACTTTTGTGGGGGGGCATTTTTTGACGCTAGCCAAATGAGAATTGTATATTTTAGGAACAAAAAAATTCCCAAAGCATAGGTATTAATATATAACCAAAGGAAATAAAATTCTAGCATGTATACATATAGATTAATCACCTAGGTCATAAGGACCATGTGAACTTCAATGAGGCTCATGATCACATGACCCTAGGAACATATTGAAAAGGGGTTATGCAATTCATGTGATCTGTTCCCGATCATGTAAAGCCACATCAAATAGCCCAATTAATCATGTAAAACCCCTCTGATTATTCTTTTTTATCATATGAAATGTCATCTAACAATCTCCCAATATGTTCATAAAATAAAAGTTAGAAAAGAGGGAAGCTTCATGGGAAGGGAGTTGCATTGGTTTTCATGTGATGTGGTTACGTGCCTCATAAAAACTATTAATGATCATGAAAATAACCTTAGAAAACCATCTTGATCTAGTGATATCCATTAAACATGTCTATTTGGACATGAAACACCCTAATGAATTCAATTCACAATGCTGAATTTACAACAGAAACATCAAAGAGCCTATTACCATAGATCATCTAACCAATGAAACAAACACATCATTCTCTTTACCACCTGAGGTTATTATAATCATTGAAGGTTAGCCACTGAAGCTCCTCCAAGACCAATGGTTTTTTAAAGGTTCCATACACCACACATGTTATATATACAAACCAACCTTTCCCATATTTGTTCAACACATCAACAATACTACTCATGGTCTGATGATGCATCGTCACCCTCTCCACCTCCATCTCCTGCTGCCACCTGTAAGAACATTATATTGAAAATTAAATATTGTTGCATATTTATAATTAAACTTAAAACTAATAAAAGTTTGAAAACTAAATTATTTTGATTTTTTATGATTTACCTGCTCACCACCACTCGGTGCACTACCACTGGGGGCATATCTGCTCATCTGCTGATATAAATCAGTCAATGCTTTCTACATAGCGGATATCTGCGCCCCTTGGTCTTGAACTGTGGCTCGTAGAGAAGAAATCTCCCTCTGAGCATATTCAAGTATGGGATTACTATAACTAGGAGTAGATGCAGCTGGAATCCCTGATGGCCTGCTAAAGACCTCAGATGGTACGGGTCCCAAACCCATCCCGCGCACTCTACCAGGATGCTCCTTCCCAAGGACTTTAGCAACCGGGTCATCCTGGGAGACTGAGTAGGACTGCCCAGGATTGGCATCCCATAGTTCTTTAATTTTTACCTATAAATCAAATATCAATACATATTAACACAGTAAAAACTGATAATAAGTTATTATAATAAAAATTTGACTTCATAACCCAACTTCTTTGGTAGGCTCATTAACAAAAGAGCCATTTGATTTTCTGTGAACATCTAACCACAGTTTAGTCCTGGAGGCATCGTGCCCTAAATTCTATGACTTCATTAAGAAAATATAAATATAAAATTCAATATATTAAATAGATAATATTGTATTATAAATATTTAAACTATTTAAAATATTACCAATGACATTCGGCTTCTAGAAAATCTTTTTCATCCCGCCGTGTGAGGGATGACTTGCTTTGCCCTATTTGATGCATTCTGTCCTGAGAGATCCTGAAATAAATAAAATGCAATTCAACAGTAATGTATCCAATGTCATATCCTCTTCATATACATGTATTAATGTAAAATGAGGATAATATAATAATATATATTTCAATACCATACTCTTCTCATCATGATGCCTGTCGACAAAAACCTTCCACTGCTCTTTCGGTACCCCACTGGGTAGCTTTTCATACATTTGTTCCAAGGTCAACGAAGTATCATTAACATCACACCACAATCTCCATTTGAAATCTTTCCATTTTTTACCAAGATTTTTCAAAGTCCACTTCCGTGCTATCACATCAGCAACTGTGAAGTGGAAGAACATCTGTATACAGAAATTCTTTTTGAACATATTAGTAACATGACATTCAATTAAACCATAATGTCATAAAATTACATTTATTTGAGAATCTAAAAATTCATTTTTCCAGTTTGGAGGCATATGTCTCCAATCATCATATGAAATGGAAAGGAAATGGGCTCCGCTACCAACTGACCTATAATCTGGCCAAGTAACCCCGCGACATCATCCGTAGGGACCCCATAAGAATCAAATGGCATGACTATCCTTTGTCCATTCAAGTTCCAAACATCTGAGATTTTTAAGTGTTTCTCCACGGTTTCATTTTTTTCATCTTCAATGAGCAAACAATTAGTATAAACAAAATGAAATAAATTTATTTAATTAAAATTTATACCTATGACTGTGACCCTCCAGTATGTCCGGGATGAACTGGAAGGGGTATGTTGCCGCCCAACTGATGAGGCACCTGTAGGGGGAGTCGATGACTCAGCCTCTAATGGGAGGACCTCTGATGGTGTGAGACATGGTGTAGGGGGAGATGGTGTGGGGGTGGGTGCCTCAGATGTTGTGGGGAGTGACCCAGATGGATTGTCATCTGTCACAGAACTAGAAGAAATAGTATACCGCTTCCTCCTTGGCATTACTGTCATTTAATCAAATAAAATTAAGTTCAGAATATATATTTCAAAAAAATTATGCAGAAAAAAAATTAAAAATGATAATAGATGCCCGGTACTATCAAACAAAATATATATAACAATGATAATGAATGACTGCAGAAATGAAACAAGTGGTTGCTGCATGAATGAATAATTGTACATACAATCATTTTACCCTTCAATCATGTCGGTTTCCTGCTCATTGCTTCATCCACTTCATTCATCCTTGCAAGACTAATATTTTCAATATCATCATGGACAAATAATTCTGCTTCCTGTTGTTGATGAAATTCAATTTCAGAGGTCAAATCTTCCACTTCATCACCCATATCATACAAATCTCTTTGTATTACATGAGTAACTACACTCCACCCTTCATCCAAAACATCATTCACATAATATACCATTTTTTCTTGCGATTATAATATATATGGATCATGAATTTCATGATCACCAACATCCATCAAGCGAGAGAAGTTTACAGAAGTAAATTGTAATGAATCTCTTTTAACACCTCTAATAATATCGACCCATTTTCATTTGAATAAAACAACATAAAAATGTTCATGGTAGTTTAATTCAATAATATAATGTAGCTTTCCTTATTATCCCACTTTAGCAAATGTAAATATACCACTAATATGTGTTTTCAAACCCACTTCTCGATCGACTGTACGAAATCTAAATCCATTCACATTATAAGCGTCGAACTTTCTAACATTCTTTATAGGACCTCTAGAAAGAAAATTCAAATCTTATGACAAGTCTGCTCGAGTATCTGTATTCATGATCTAAAAAAAAGAAATATAATTTAATAGATTTACAAATTGTATGTGTTAAACTAATATTCATATTTATTGAAATATTTATGAACATACACGTCGTTCAAAACATTCTACAGGCTCTTTATTCAAAGCTTTCATTATATCTTTCTCATTTTGTGTTCAGCCTCTCATTCGTCTCTTTGTTTGTGTCCTCAACTCTTCAATAAATGGATCTACAATTTCACTATTTAGTAGCACATATCTATGTGCCTGTAATAATTCTAATTCTGTCAGTGTCACATTTGAGGTCCTCCCAACTGATCGGCCAATATGAGGAAATATTTTTGATTTATGATGCATTTGAGATTGACTTGATGTGTCTTCAACACGTCAAACTCGATTAAATATTGTCTCAATATCATCTAAATACCTGGAACAAAATTTAAGACATTCCTCGGACAAATAGCCTTCAGCAATAGAGCCTTCTGGTTGAGATTTATTTCTCACGTATGATTTCAAATGCCCAAGATATCTGTGAAATAAAATAATAATATTGTGCATTTATTTAAATGTCAAAAATTGTTTACTTAACTGGAAAACATATAAATAAAATACCTCTCAATTGGATACATCCATGGATAATGAATGGGGCCTCCTAATTTAGCTTCTTCAACCAAATGCACAGTTAAATGCATCATGATAGTAAAAAATAATGGAGGAAAGATCATCTCTATTGGACAAAGAGTCAATAAAAACCTCACCTGGAGGTTTTCAAGCTGAAATGGATGTAAAAATTTCTCACATAATTACCCGAAAAATGTGCAGAATTGCAGAACAACATCAGTAACTTTTTCAGGTAATAATGTACACAATGCCAATGGTAGTAACTACTGTAACAAAATATGTGAATCATGACTTTTCAATCCATGTAACTTATGATTCTTCAAGAAAACACACCTCGAGATGTTACTCAAATACCCATCAGATACCTTTACATTTTTTAAAATTCGAAGGAACGTATCTTTATCCCTATTTTTTATTGCAAAAATGGCAGGAGCATACTTTTCATTCTCATCTGGCCATAGATCGCGTTTTATGTTCATTACATGTAAGTCTTTGCAAGCATCAAGATGATGCTTCCACTTTCCATGCTCATTAAGTAATGTGAAAATCAAATTATCACAGAAATTCTTCTCAATATGCATCACATCAAGATTGTGGCGCAATTAATTAAATTCCCAATATGAAAGTTTGAAGAATATACTTTTTTTCTTCCATTGTTTCATTATGATTTCACTTGACGATGCACTTCAGACCCATTTTCCACTATCATTCAAATGATGAACCTTCCTAAATTTTGTTTCAACATTTTAAAGTTGTGTCAATATTTCAGAACCAGTTAACAAATTTGGAGGTGGTCTACGATCAATGAAACTGTTAAATTTTGATTTGTTCACACGAAATCTATGAGATGCATCGAGAAATCTTCGATGGCATAAGAAGCACCATTTTCTACTGTGAAGTAGCCATTTGGGATCAAAATCAAAGTTACAAATGAGACAACCCAAACACGTATAAGTGTTCCGACCAGATAAATTCCCAAGCCCAGGGAAGTCACTAATGGTCCACAGTAAAGCAGCATGCATTTTTAACATTGTTTTAGAAGAAACATCAAATGTCTCAACACAGTTACTCCATAACTCCTGCAATTCTTCAATAAAAGGCTGCAAGTATACATCAATATCATTTCTAGGCATCTGTTTTCCAGGAATAATGATTGAAATGATAAAAGATGATTGTTGCATATACATCCACGGAGGCAGATTATAAGGGATCAAAGCAACTACCCAAATGCTATAACTTGTACTCGAAGTCCCAAATGGGTTGAATCCATCGGCAGTCAATCCCAATTGAACATTCCTAGGATCAGCTGAGAAATCTGGATGTAATGAATCAAATGTCTTCCATGATTGGGAATCTCGTGGATGTCTCATTAACCCATCATTGTTATTATCTACAAAATTCCACTTCATGTGTTTGGCGGTTTTTGATGACATGAATAATCTTTACAATCGCGGCTTCAAAGGAAAGTAACGCAAAACCTTTACAGGTGTGTTCATTTCCTTCTTCTTCATGAAATTATGTTTAGTCATACTTACAACATCACCCTTTGACTGCCATCTAGAAGAACATTTTGTGAAATTCTTTCTACTTGAATCCTCTCCCCAATAAAGCATACAATCATTGGGACATGCATGTATTTTTATATAATTCAGACCAAGCTTGTTAACAACTTTTTTCATATCATAAAAAGATTCTGGGATTTTTTCTTGAGTAAATTAATCACGAATCAATTCCAATATCATGGACATTTTCTTATTTGTAATTCCACATAGACATTTGATATGGTACAACTTTAGCAGAAATGAAAGATTTGAATATTTCAAACACCCACTATACAACTCTTGATTTCCATCGTCAACTAAATCATGAAATGAATTTTTCTTAGTGAAGTTTTCTATAACATTTGGATCTACATAATCAAGAGGAGGATCCAATGATATGTTTCAATCTTGATCTACTTGTGTTACAGTCTCAACAACACCACTTTTCATGTTGTAATTTGTAGCACCCTCTTCTGGTTGTTCTGATATGTTTTGATGCTGATAGTGGTGTCTTGCAGTGCCGAATGCATCATTTATGAGGTTTTGCATTTCATTTTCCATTGTCGACGAACTTGGGACCTCATTCTATGGATAAACATCAGTGATCAATCTTTTTGTATTGTTCGATTCTCCATGCCAATTCCAACACAAATATTTACCAAGTAATTGCTTCAGTATTAAATGTTCATAAACTTAATCTCTCTTCAACCATGTTCTAAATTTACATTTAGGACATGTACATATTATTCTCCCTTCAACAGATCGATTAGAAATCGAAAAATCTAAAAACTCATTCAAACCCCTAACATACTGAGGTGTGTTCCTCGGTAATGTGATCCAGCTTTTATCCATGTATATCACAATGTGCCTACACAAAATATACGATAGTGTAAGATTGCAGAATCATAATATAATAAAGATGACTCATTGATCATAAAGTATGCATAATATAATAAAGATGATTCATTGATCACATTTACCACTTACTTAGCATGCCCAGACAAACCAAACAAGTCTGGTCCCTATGAGACAGTGTGAACACCTCATTGAGGAGCAGTAAGAATATCGGGTTACACAATTATCATAACACTGTCAATCACACATTTATGTTGCCTCAAAAAAATTCTATCCCACTACATTAATGAGATACATTGGTCCACTCATATTACTTCCACACCCTCACAAAAAATACTACAACTTTCTTGAACATCTCATATACTCACATGCTTGGTCATTTCAATTAAATGTTTTATTTTATTTTCAATATCTAGAAATGGGATACCAGTCGGTATTTATAACATCCATCCAAAATCACTAATATATAATACCAATGAATGGGTTCCCATTTCTAGAGTTTCCCCTCATTGGATTATGTTTAATAATCATTACCTTCACTTCTCAATATTATAGATCAATAAAAATAATATGGAATATTTTTTTACCATATTTAGTTTCATAATTTGAACAATGTTGTTGATACTTGTTTATAAGCCAATGAATATTCTTCTCACTAGATCCAACACAGTGATAACACATTATGATAATTCCCTCACTTAATTTCAATGTTTTTTCATCTATTAACCATTTATTTAGTCATTATTACCTATTCTTCAAAGATGGACAAGGATTATTTAATTCATTAAAAAGATGAGTTTTATTTTTTTGGTCTTTATCAATATTACTATAAATTATTATCTTTTCATTACATATAATCAAGTACATTTTATTTATATAATAATCATATGGTTCAAGTGATCTTTTATTTTGAGTGATGATACTTTTTTTAAAATAATTAAATGGTTCTGTCCCATTTATCCTCATAAACCAAAGAAAAATATTCATATATCTATTATCCATATATATTACATGGTTGTACCTTCCATGAGTTCCTCAGGAGGGTGTCATTGAGTTAGATACAGAGATATGTTAGACCATTTGAATTTATATTTGTTCTTTTCTATTGGATCTAATATTAGTTAGACCATTTGAGGTCACTGATAAGCTCATATAGGTTGCTTATCGATTATCATTGTTGGTTTTTATGATAGGTATTCATGATTTTTTCCACATGTATCATCTTAGGAAATACCATCCTGATCCCGCTCACATTCTAAGTTGGGAAGAAATTGAGTTTGAGCCATATGTTTCTATTTTGGAGAAACCAATTGAGATTGTTGACTCTCAAGTGAAAGTATTTTGTGGGAATTTTATTCCATTGGTTAGGGTTCTATGGAAACAAGGATCAAATTATCATGAGAATTGGGGATACAAGTCATTGATGAAGGAGTAGTGAACTCATATTTTTCCATGGATTACATCTTTTACATGACTTATTGAGGACAAAAATTATTTATAGTGGGGAGTTTTTAAGATCCTATTACTGATCTATCAGGTATTTTTTTATCCTCTTCATGGTTTTACTTTTTTCCATTGTTTGTAAAGGACTAGGAAGGAATTGGTAAGATACCTAAAATGGTGAAGTTAGATATTTGTTGCACTTTCATCTTTAGCCAGATTTTTCTACTTGATTCAAAGTCTTTCACACTGTATAACTAGGTTACACACCATGTAACTATTACTAGATACAAGTCATGAAAGGGTATTCATACTGTGAAAGTTTACACCTCGGGAAGAGTGGTTTCACATCGTAAATTTTAAAATAATGTATTTTTAATTTGAGGTGAAGGATTTTTCAACATACTAGAACACCGTGGATTTAACAGCAGGTAATAGTATTACACATCATCAATGGTCCTTGTGTAGCTTTTAAAATAGGTGAGTGGCTATTTTGGTTTCAGTTCTTTTCTCCAGGCCCTTGGATCCCTACCTAGAGATCTTCTTGGGTTATTTTGGGAGACTATGCTCCATCTAGATTGATCCATTCAACATTGGATCTTTTATTATAGTTATGGTGCATCTCTCTGGGTAAGAAATATTTCTGATTCTTCATTTCTCTTGATAATGGTGGCACCCTAGGGTAACATTATCATATCTGTTGGCCTAAGTTTTTGAATCTTTGTGTATTCTTCTAGATCCTTTGGGAGATCTCGTTATGGAGGCCATTCCTTGGTTAGTTGTGGTGCGGCGGATGTCTGTTCTTGAGGTATTTGGTGTTTTACCTTTCCACCAACCCCTTCTTTTCTAATTTATATCAATATTAATGTTTTTATTATATTCTAGGGCCTTCATTTTCATCATTGGGTTTTCATTATTGTTGGATCCCATTATGACAATGTTTGACTTGAGCTTTGAGGTAGGTGGTTCCATCTCTAGCCTATGATAATTAGACTAATTTCTCTTAATTTATATGTTGATTTATCAAATTGGAATGAATATTTTCATTTGGTTAAGAAGGGGTTTTTGAGAGAAATGTTTTTCCATGATTTTTGATAAATGAAAATGAAATGGGTACTTTTAAAATATTGAAATTGATTTTTGAAAATGAGCACTTAGGTTACCTTGGGTACTTATGTGGAAGGTTTATCTTGAGTCCATCGTCCATGTTTTGTGATTATTAGGAGGTTTTATCATGGGTGTTTCCTTGGTTTCCTAGTCCAATTGTTCTAGGGAACAACTATTAGCATTTTCGGTGGGGTTTACTCATGGGGTATCCCTCTTCTTCCTAGGCATGTGTTATAGGAATTGGATTGTGCACATGATTTATTATGGTATAAGTATTCTTCTAGTCTAAACTATAGTGTTCCTTGGTACTTATGCCTCTACTGCTTATTTTATTTTGTACTGATTGGATTTCTAAGTTATAATTGATATACATTTTGTACCTACTTTTGTTTAGAACTAGGAAAAATGGAAATGTTTACCCATGTTTTCTATAAAATTTCATTTCTTCTTATCATTCCATGTTATATTTAAAATAAGAATACATGAATAGTTATATAGAGGCTTGATATAGAACACCAGGGTGGGATCATATGGAGGCTGTTAGCTCACACCTTATGCACCTCCTTAGGGGTACGTAGACATTTGTATGTCTTCCAATACTGGGAAGGGAAAGGCGATGAAGTGAGGTGGTGAGGTTTTTGTAAGCTGGTTTTGGGTAGCTGGTGGTGAGATGGAGGGTGTTCATTCACACCATCTCATGGAGTAGTTTTTGGTTTTAGTCCATGTAGTTAGACTTGTTTTCTAAACGTTGAATACATTTTTAATTGTTCTTTTCTACTTTCTTTTGACTATTATGGTATATATATTCCTTTAGTATTCCACATTCCTTTTCATTTTGTGTATACATATATGCAATGTGTTTGATCATGTTGGGATAAATTTTTCCTTTTATTGTGTTTTTTGATGCATTGGCGCTTGCCTCCAACCCACGAGGATTGGGAATAACCTTTGGGTATGTAACAGAATGGGTCAGTTACCACGTTTGAGGGTTACTCGGGTCAATTCAAAACACAACCTCAGTTGAAACTCTTCCTAGAATTAAATTAAAGATGAGAGTGACCCCCATGTCCAACCTCCTATAGGCCCGGGGTTGATGACTAGAATAGGGGTATAAAAAATAAGGATGAGAGGAATTACCAGCATATGTACCAATAATAAAAAATGAATAACACTGAACAACATCATAATATATATATATATATAAATTTAAATCAACAATAATACTTTAAAGAATGAATACGTAAAAAAATAAAAACCCCAAGATAAAAATACCAAATAAATCTCCACGGTAGTGATTTCACAACAAACACCAAGCACAAATATAGTACGACCCAACTTAGTCACAAAAAAATATCCTAGGAATCTTGAATTTTTTATATATATGGGGTTTATCATAATATGTATCCTTAGTATGATTATACGCAATACCTCAAATGAAAAAGTAAAAGGAGTATAATAACACATTATTGAACAAACAACATAACTGGGAAGAACCAAGTAGGTTAGCT
Organism: Viscum album; assembly: GCA_963277665.1. NCBI lineage: Eukaryota > Viridiplantae > Streptophyta > Magnoliopsida > Santalales > Viscaceae > Viscum > Viscum album. The sequence goes on along the minus strand of OY728143.1, from coordinate 1,265,241,799 downwards.
ATTGAAAATACTCACCAAGACTCGATTACTAAATATCATAATCATGCATAGTAAAATAATATCAGATGAATATGACACAAAGGCACCCTAAAAACAATTTCTTATTTTTTTCACTATTGCACCCTAATATCAAATGTCATTTTCTCCCAATATCTTTAACATTTATTCTATAGAATACTATATCTCATATGACAACCATACCACAAACCTTATCCATAACATCATCATTATCCAATAGCCTCTATCACATATCACATATCATCAACACTTCTCAAATCCAGTACTGTTGGGAATCAAAATCATGAAGGACATTAACCTAATTCCCTCCGCCTACCATGCATAGCCTCTAATATATATCCTTACATCAACACCACAATATCCCATCCCATAAATACCACTTATAGTCCACTATTTTACTTACATAATATCATTATTTCAATACACCATAGGGACTTATAGTGCACCTAGTTTATAATCATCATCAATAACTCAAAGGGTTTTCTAATACGTAATGTACCTTCACATAAATAACCATTAGGGTCTTCTATTTCACTATATACTTTAGAAGTATGATCTTACCCACCTAAATACATCAAAGATAATTCTAAAACTAGAAGGGTGTGTGGGGATGGGGGAGTAGGCATGCATCCATTCCCTCACCAACCCAAATGTTAGGGGAAACAACTTAGTACCCATAGCTTGTTGGGATTCGATAAGGGTATCTAACTCAAGTGGGATGTATTCAAAAACCAAAAATAATAATATTTAAGTATATTTATAGACATACACAAGACCAACATAAGACATAAATAAACAAATAGAACTTCTATAGCTTGTAAAAATCACCACACTACTACTACCTCACATTACCATCACTGCCAACTATAACACAATGACCATCCCCACATCTTATACAAAGATCCACAATAAAGATGAATAATTTACCATCATGCCTCATCATTTATCCCATTTATAGATTCATTTCACCAACCATATTACATTATTTATATTTTATATTAATCATATTTAATGAAAAACCAAGCAGCCATCACCCATATTTTTCCCAACTATTAACCATTAATTAAAAAGGCTTATTTTTTTAATATTTACCCATGATCTTTTTTAATTCCATAAAACCCCATGTCATGATCATGATTAAAAACTATATTCCATTCCATAAGGAAGCTACCAAACATTCATTTTTCATATAGCCAAGCCATGTCCCATAACAACCCACTCATTCCCTCTTTTCAACCATGTAAAAGAGGAAATATCCCCACTACACAATCCATAATATTAATTTTATTTCATAATACCACCCATTTAATCTTTTCAAATATGCTCTTCTGTACTCTAGAATTTATATAACTATTCAATATTAACCTATTGTGTCATAAATCATTGAATCCATGTTCAAACCTCCAATGAAACGATCACCTACCAATCATTCTCAATATTATCACCATGTGTGAAGTCTATCAAAATTTTCTATATTTCAAACCTAGTTAAATGGATACATACCTGGAAAAGGCGGGTCGCCGGAGATAGAGGTCATGGGGTCGCCGGAGACGGAGGTCGCGGGGTCGCCGGAGGTCGCGGGTCGCCGGACGGTTGGGGGTCACCGGACGGTTGGGGGTCGAGGTTTTCGGGTCACCGGGGGGGGGGTTAGGGGAAGAAGGGAGGGCGTGGGGGTTTTGGGGAATGGTCGGGGTGGGGGTAGGTAAGGGTCGGGATTGTTAAAATAAATTTTGGGTTTCGCGGCGGTTTATTAAAAACCGTCGTGAAACCTTTCGGCGAAAATGTTTAGCGGCGGTTTTGTGAACCTACGCCACAAAACCGCCACTAAACCCATTTTTTGTTGTAGTGACATGTGAATTTACTCATATGACTCATTGTGTAATTCGTAAGTACATGGACATGTTATGGAGTATACGGGCACACACATGTTGTGTACTCCCACACAGACAATACTTGGCATACACTGACCGGAACATGGACATATCTTTGTTACAAAACATGATCGGGTGACACGAGAAGGAGATCTTGTGTATTTACACAATATGTACTTCCTTCTACATTCTGTGTATATGGACACTACATGCAATGTGAGTCTCTTCCACAGGGGCAGGACATGGGATAGATGGAAATGTCATGTACTCTCTTTAAGAGTGTTTGAGGTTCTTTGTTTTCTTATTTTGGACAATTATAGTTTGGGTGTCTTCCCTTGGTCCTTTCCTTAGATGTTATAGGGAGGAATTAAATCCACATCACGGTATTATGATCCCCTCTAGGGTTCAAGTGTCAGATGGAGTTGTGGTGTCCCTCCGTGAGACTGGAGTGTGATGCTCTATTATCCCTAGTTATAGTTTGTGGAATCAACATGACCTCCCTAATAAGGGTGTTGATCCTCCATCTAGTAGTCTATATTGGTATTGTTTAAGGATCATTGACATACAATCCCCTATGAAGGAGTTTGATCCATACTGGGTTCATGGTGTCCCCCAGTGGTTCTGGGCATGACCCCTTGTCTGTGAATCATGGTCCCCTTAGACCAGTGAGCATCCTTGGTAAGGGACTAATAAACCATACCTCCTCATTGAGTCTCTCTGATTGTATCATGTCTTGTGGAGTGATTTCTTCTAGAACAAGCATTACATAAAGTAGAATACTAGGGATGGAAGTTTGTTATGACCTCCTGGGGGTGTGGTACCTTTTTTAAGTATATCAGGGTTTTTATCTATTATAAATTGATTTTTATATCTTATATTGAGATAATTGGTGCTTTTTTTAGTTTTTTTGGTGTATCCTACTAAGTATTGTTATACTCACCTTTGTATGGGGTTTACCTACACATGTCATGTCTTATGCAGATGAAAACACTTTTTCATGTAGTTCTGAGTGGATAGGGAGCAGGTGGAGCATAGTTGGTGCTTGATAGACCAAGGTGTTTACTAAAATAATACTTAGGAATTAGTCCTTTCCCATGGAGCAGTTTGGACTCTTTATAGTTTTGGTTGGGATTTTTTCCCCTTTCTTATTTTTAGTACTATGCTATCGTACTCTATTGTGGGATCTTATATGTATGCAAGAATTGTTTTAGTTGTTTTACATTTCAGCATTGTGTGGGGTTGGATATGTGTGTGTGTGTAGGTACTTTAGTAAAATCCCTCACATTTTTGGGATATACCTACTTGACATTGGTCACCAGCCCCTGGACTATTGAAGGTGGACTTGGGGTAGTCACGGGTTGAGCCTTGGAGGGTTGTGTCGTGATAGACTGGTATCAATAGAGGTTGGTTTTACGTTAAGACTTTACTTGGTGAGATTTATTTGAGGAAATAGTGTTAAGTGTTTTGAGTTTGGATTTCAGGCAAGGGACTTTAGTGTCAGTGCAATGGCTGATGTATCCATACATCAGAACTATAATCACCTACTTTTTGACTCAATACATGAGAACACTAGTTTCAGGGAAAACAATGGTACATACATCATATAGGAATAGTTTTGTTTTCTATGATCTTTTTAGGTCATATCCCCAGATATACTATTTTGACCACGGTTCATCTTGTTGTATTTTAGGATACCTCCACATAGACTGTCATCCTAGATTTCACCACGAGATCATGAGGATGATCTACCTAGTGATAAAGCATTGGTATAGTGGATTGTACAAGAGATAGCACCTCTGGGTGGTTTATCTGCTATACCACCACCCATTGAGAGATAACTACCACCATTAATACTAGTTGATAATGAACATAGAATAAGTGCATTACGTGAGTTTCAGAGGTAGCGACCTCCCAGGTTTAGGGGTGATCCAAACCCCTGGGTGGCTAAGGACTGGCTAGATGAAGTCACTTGCATTTTCCACCTAGTAAGGAAGCCTGCATACTAGATGGAATTCCTCATAGAGGGCCTTCTCTATGGATCTTATAGATAATAGTAGATCTTGGTGACTCAGTCACATGATGAGATGGATCTCTCTAATAGATACTTTGAGTGTAGAGACCTGAAGCCTGACGTACATGGACATTACATTTCATTTGCAGAATACTTAGTACATAACAAAAATACACACGCAAGGATCGTAATAGTTTAGTGTCTTTGTAAACTCGGAATATAATCTTCTAATCCTGGTGAAAGATCTTCAACATCTCCCATAAAGATGTTCTTCTTTTTTTCATACCTAAAACCTTTCTTTATATCCTGGGGAAAAGAAAACATAAAAGGGTGAGCTCAAATGCTCAGTAAGGGTAAACAACAGAAATATCAATCACATCATATACAAAAGAACATAACATTTTGGAAATCTTAACCTGCAAAAGAGAGAATAATTTCATAACATGGGATAAATCATGGCAGTGAAATGTAATCACAATAATCATAACGTAAAACATGAAACTTTGTGGCATTCACACATAATCATAGAGAATCATTTCTTGTTAGTCAAGACTCATTGCCAAGACTATCTTAGTGGACAAAGTCCCTTTCTGAATCGAGTAACCCTCGTTTCAGTCCTGTTTCACTGAACCGGTATAACCTACCGTTCCAGCCCTGTCTATCTCATGAGATATAAAATCTTTACCCAATGCATTGGAGGGAGATATAGGTCCCACCCATCTTATAATGAATCCTTTCTTATGTGTGCCACATAATCATAAATCATACATCATCGCATAACACATATAACAAAAATGGGATTCTTGAAACATCATGACATCATAAAACAAATCATATAAGGTAAATGACTTCATAAAAATAATTCCCTCAAAACATAATCAAATCAATGTAATAATAGGTATAAAAAAATAACCCTATATTATCTTATATGGAAAATAATTTTGATAAAACATTTGAACTCCATTCTTGAGGAAAATATCCTTTCTACTTCAAAAATACTTTTCTTTTCTTAACATGTCATACAATTAAAAAGAAGTTGATTAAAAATAAACTTGAAAGCTTATAAAGGAAGATTCCTGGAAATAATGTTTTAAAAATCCATTCTTTCCGTATAAGTTAAGTAAAACATTCTTCGTACTTTTGTCGGAAAAGTCAAAAAGTACCTCGTACGAAAAATGACAAAAGATTCCTTTCATATCTTTTACAAAAAACTCACCAAAGGGTAAAAATGGATTTAAACAATTGTAGGCGGATGGAAATAATATTACATATTTATGAAACATGGATGTGGATGATAAAATACACCCCAGTAAATACTTACAAATAAACAATCTCGGATAAAAATGAGATTGTGATATTTGCCTTACCTTAGGTCCGATTTGCTTCGTATGTGTCTGAACCTCCTGTATAATGATTTAAATAATGTCATTTAATTATTACAGAATAATATTCATTTTTATGATATCATATATGGTTCACTTATGACATTATATTACCCGTTCTTTTGTAAATTCCATGTTAAAGAAGCATTTTGGGTAAAATCGTTTCATTTATCGTAGGTGTTTTGACTTGTTGTTCTTGACATTATTATTACTTATATCATGATTTACTTACTTCAAGAATATAAAATATTATTTATATATCATATATATTCAGTATATATATATATATATAATAGATATATAAATGAAATGAAAAACACCGTTCATGGAGACGGTAGTCCGTACGTACGCATGAACGCTGTTTTTATTTCCTTATTTTCTTGAATGGAAGTAAGTAGATGACATACATATATATATATATACATAAATCCAGTATCATTATTATGTCATATATTTCATTAGTACTTATTATATATACTTTATAATCATTCATGAATGGTTAATCATTAACAATGAATCTCATCGCATCGTGGAGACGGTAGTCCGTACGTACGCACGAGCGATGATATCATTTCCATAATTATTGAATTGGAGTGGAGTGGATTATACAATATATCAGAATCAATATGATGTTGTAATAACTATGTATAGTTATTCTTTACACCATTATACCCATCCATGTAAGGTGGTGGTGGAAAATAGATTACACCACGACGTGGAGACGGTATTCCGTACGTACGCACGCGCGGTGATTTCTTTTTCCGTAGGATAGATAGATGGTGAAATAGGGTTGTTTAATACTTAGAATAACATATCAGTATATGAGTGATACTGATGTTATTACTTTATAATGAAACAACCTAAGAAGAAGAAGTGGAAGAAGAAATAAAGATGAAAGAATTGGTAACGGTAATTACCTCTTCTTTGAAGAGCCTCTTTGAGACCTCCTCTTAGGGAACTAAAATTGGTCTTTGAGGAAGACCAGAACCTCTAGGATGTTGCTAGGGAAGTGGAGAAGAGATTTTGTCAGGGTATGGCCGAGATTGAGTGCTCAAATTGGTGTGAGGAGGAGGGGGAGGAGGTGTCCTTTTATAGGGGAGGAGAGGGGCACCTTAGGAATACCTCAAAATATTATTTTATATTAATGTCAAAATCGGTTTATAATGGTTCCAAAGGGTATTATTTCGAAGCTAAAGTGTGTATGGGTCTAAATAATATCATCCAATAGGATTTAGACAAGTTTAGGGTATTATTGTAACCTTATCAATTAGATTTAACTCTAAGTTAAATAATTTAACTTTTACCGTGTCTTTTTGTTTTCTTTCACTATATGGTTAATACACTTACTATAACATGCCAAAAGAACCCCAAATTTTTTATTATTAATATATATATCCTTATCTAAGTCATTTGTCCGAACCTTAGATTTTTAAGAATAAAATAACAATTAATAATATAATATTTTATTTAAAAACTATTTTGTGTCAATTTTGATACTATTTGATATATGATTTTTGTGAAAGTCATAACAGAATTATATGTTCGAACCAAGTTGATTAAATAAACAATCATATATCATAGTAACCTATAAAATTAGTGGAATTCATAAAAAGTCTCAAATTATACTTATTTAGGAATTTATAATATCAATTATGTCAATATTTCATTAATAAGATAATTACTGCATCATCTTTGTGTCATAAATAACTTACATTATTTGATGTCTAAAAATTACAAATAAAATACAATTATGTAGGAAATATTTTTATCTTTCTAATGAATATTTACAATCGAATTTATCTTATGTATAACCCTATATTAAAAATGTTTTAGTAAATAAACTTTGATTTTAACTCTTTTAACTCTTCTTTGAATTAAATAATAATAAATGTCCTAATCTAATCCAAGTGGGACTAAATGATAATATTTTACACTTAAGGTTGTTTTTGGTCGATATAAACTTGTCCAATAGGATTAGGACATGTGTTAGGGTAATATTAATATCATTTTTACCCTTAATTACCCTATTTACTTTTAACCGTGGTAAATAAAAGTAAAAAGTTACTATTCACCAAAAATTATTTTCATCTCATTGAACCACATTTTACTTATTGACATCAACCGTGTCTCTCGGATTTTTGAAATTCCATTCACAGAAGTGGTAAAATTAAGATTTATGAAGAAATTAATTTTTTTAACTACCACTTAGTAGTTTCACTATTCATCAAAAATTGATGTTTTTCAGAACAATGCCAAAATTTCATCCTAAGCTATATTTCATATTCCAAACTCAAAAATGAAGTCTAATTTACCAAATTCATAACATAGAAGTTGCATTAATTAATTTTATAATTAAATCCCGCTGTTAAAACAAATAGCGTGTTTTTAAGAAACAATATCTATCAAAAGATTGACACTTGTTTATGTCTGGTGTAAATGTGAAATTACATACAATGACCAAAATTGTATTGAATTGTAAAAATATATTCTAAATATACTTTAAAACCACTCAAATTAATAATTTATCACTATTAATTAATTCTATTAAAAAAGTTGTTTTTAATTAAAATTTAGTAATTTTCACTATTTATCAGAATATGAAAGTTATCCGAAATGTACCAAAATTTCACCTTAGGCTAAATTCGATACTCCAAATCCAAAAATGAAGTCCATTTTTAAAAATAAAATTTTCAAAATTTCAAAAAGTGGTTATTACTATTCATAACGGCTAGTTTTAATAACTTTTTAATAGCATATCGTTGTTTAGTGAAACTCGTTATTGCGTACTACACACGCTATCGAGGAAGGTCGCGATTGCGTGTAATGCAAGGAAAGTCAAGGATGTGTGTTGTGCAAGCTCCTTTTGGTGTAGCGTACAACACAAGACATTAGTGAAATAAAAAGAATATTTTTCATAAAATCTCGGGCTGTTACATTCTACCCCCCTTAAAATGAATTTCGCCCTCGAAATTCGTCGGGGTTATAAATGGTTTACTATTCGAAGGTTTCTTTAATAGAAACACACATCGTAAAAAGGAATACCAAAACTTATCTTTAAAAACTAAAGTATAAAACGTAATGGTTACCCAAGTTAACTAATCACTGGGTATCCACATAGGAGAACATAGGTAAAAATATGGACATGGAAGAGAAATCTAACCGTCATGTTCTGATGGAGAGTGGTAGAGGACATGGCTATGGAAAAGCTAGCAATCAAAAAGCCATAAATTTGTGATGATCTAAGGTACCATCTGATTCATCAGATATAAGATCACTAGGACAACATTTTTGGTTTTCAATATCATTTCCCTAAAGTTGAAAAATTTGAATTAGAAGAAATACTTACTTGATTTTGGTACAATCTCACTGTTGTTCGTGCCTTGAACAATTTCCACTTTATCTCTTATATAAATGAAGTTGAATTTGTTATTCGTGAAGTGTTAGCAGATCTTGTGAGAGAATGACAGGTCATTCCATCTGTCTCAAACAAAAGGTTATCAAAAAGTTATTAAATATACATAAGTCATTCTATAGTGAGATTAATCATATATGGTTCCTAAAATGGACTTATACTTCATATATCATACTTCTTAATAAAATAAAACTAGTTTCTACTAAACAGGGACTTCCTGTAGGCCAGTGGTAGGCGATAAAGTCCAGTCGCACTTCGGTTGTGGGTTCGATTCCCACAGCCTTGTCCGAAGCGATGGGCTGTCGCCCGTCCTGCAGGTTGTCCTTTTTCTAAAACTACATTACTATAACATCACATAAATAATATCAAAAGTTCTATCCTTAGACAATACTAACTTATGTCCAACATAATCCATTCCAATCTTTAGGATTATTCATAATACTGCAGTCCACTCTCATAATATAGTGAAAACGTTTACCAGAGATTTAATACCATCTTTGATCCCCATATGTCATAAGATATGTTTTGTTGGTCACATTCCAAACATTCAAAGGCCTTAATCATGTATTCTCTTGAATACCCATTGAACCTTAGTAAAAACATGAATGCAGTTAAAAGTTAACACTTTCCACATACCAAAATCCTCAAAATTCTATATACTCAAACCATGATATCACTTAGTCCTTATATCAATCATGAGCTCATTCATACAATCAAACATCTCATTATCGTCTTATCCCTTCATTATGCGCATATCATCTACTTTCCAAAAATACTGGTACCATTCATCACATACTTTCAAAACTTAAGGAAAGACAACAATGTAACAATCCTTAGATGTCTCTTTATCCCATAGTACCATGAGATTACTTATACAACATTACACTTGATAAACATGTAATCATTCCACTACATTCTTAAACCATTGACCGAGCTTAAACAATTATTTCATCTCACATATCATTTGTAGTATCATCATCATCATCAACATAAATACTACCCATACGACCATACTGATTCTCTTCATAAGACTTTCCCTTAGGGAATTGGTTTGCATAATGCTCGTACATTCCACATTTAAAACATTTAACTATTGTTGATGTCGTAGCAATACCATTATCCTCATCCCTGGTGTTAACTGAACCTTTTCCTTTGCACTTACTGGCTTTGTGGCCTTCTTTTCCACACCCAAAGCATCTTCCAGTTCCTTTGAAACATTCTCCTTGATGCCTCTTCCCACATGATTTACATAGGGGAAATTGAACTTTCTTTCCTCTATGATCATCATGAAACTCCATCTTTCTCTTATTAGCCGAGTCAGGAAACTTACCAAATTTTACTTTATTGATCATATTATGAGATTGCTGATTCGGCATAATAATGATTTTTGGACTTCCAAATCCCATTTGATTTGGTTGCTCATGAAGAATATCATTCCATTGTCCATCATATCCTCCATTATCGTGAATCACCTTGTTTCCAGCCATTTTCTAAAACCCAAAAAGAATAGTGTGAGAGGAAAAAATCATAATAAAGGGGGAGTAACTTAAATATCTAACATCTTTGGTTTAATCTAATATCGTTACCATAGTTCTAGGACTATATCCTATACATAAACTTATCCTTAGGGGCATCCCTAGACATACCTTAGAAATATCTCTAGGGATCTCACTAACATTTTCGCATCCTAGTTTCCAAAGGTTGACTAAACCTTTCCTCTAATACCAACTGTAGAGACCCGAAGCCTGACGTACATGGACATTACATTTCATTTTCGGAATACTTAGTACATAACAAAAATACACACGCAAGGATCGTAATAGTTTAGTGTCTTTGGAAACTCGGAATATAATCTTCTAATCCTGGTGAAAGATCTTCAACATCTCCCATAAAGATCTTCTTTTTTTTCTTATCTAAAACCTTTCTTTATATCTTGGGGAAAAGAAAACATAAAAGGGTGAGCTCAAATGCTCAGTAAGGGTAAACAACAGAAATATCAATCACATCATATTCAAAAGAACATAACATTTTGGAAATCTTAACCTGCAAAAGTGAGCATAATTTCATAACATGGGATAAATCATGGCAGTGAAATGTAATCACAATAATCATAACTTAAAACATGAAACTTTGTGGCATTCACACATAATCATAGAGAATCATTTCTTGTTAGTCAAGACTCATTTCCAAGACTATCTTAGTGGACAAAGTCCCTTTCTGAATCGAGTAACCCTCATTTCAGTCATGTTTCACTGAACCGGTATAACCTACCGTTCCAGCCCTGTCTATCTCATGAGATATAAAATCTTTACCCAATGCATTGGAGGGAGATATAGGTCCCACCCATCTTATAATGAATCCTTTCTTATGTGTGCCACATAATCATAAATCATACATCATCGCATAACACATATAACAAAAATGGGATTCTTGAAACATCATGACATCATAAAACAAATCATATAATGTAAATTACTTCATAAAAATAATTCCCTCAAAACATAATCAAATCAATGTAATAATAGGGATAAAAAAAATAACCCTATATTATCTTATATGGAAAATAATTTTGATAAAACATTTGAACTCCATTCTTGAGAAAAATATCCTTTCTACTTCAAAAACACTTTTCTTTTCTTAACATGTCATACAATTAAAAAGAAGTTGATTAAAAATAAACTTGAAAGCTTATAAAAGAAGATTCCTGGAAATAATGTTTTAAAAATCCATTCTTTCCGTATAAGTTAAGTAAAACATTCTTTGTACTTTTGTCGGAAAAGTCAAAAAGTACCTCGTACGAAAAATGACAAAAGATTCCTTTCATATCTTTTACAAAAAACTCTCTGAAGGGTAAAAATGGATTTAAAAAATTGTAGGTGGATGGAAATAATATTACATATTTATGAAACATGGATGTGGATGATAAAATACACCCCAGTAAATACTTACGAATAAACAATCTCGGATAAAAATGAGATTGTGATATTTCTCTTACCTTAGGTCTGATTTGATTCGTATGTGTTTGAACCTCCTGTATAATGATTTAAATAATGTCATTGACTTATTACAGAATCATATTCATTGTTATGATATCATATATGGTTCACTTATGACATTATATTACCCGTTCTTCTGTAAATTCCATGTTAAAGAAGCGTTTTGGGTAAAATCGTTTCATTTATCGTAGGTGTTTTGACTTGTTGTTCTTGACATTATTATTACTTATATCATGATTTACTTACTTCCAGAATATAAAATATTATTTATATATCATATATATTCAGTATATATATATATAATAGATAGATAAATGAAATGAAAAACACCGTTCATGGAGACGGTAGTCCGTACGTACGCATGAACGCTGTTTTTCTTTCCTTATTGTCTTGAATGGAAGTAAGTAAATGACATACATATATATATATATACAAAAATCCAGTATCAATATTATGTCATATATTTCATTAGTACTTATTATATATACTTTATAATCATTCATGAATGGTTAATCAATAAGAATGAATCTCATCGCGTCGTGGAGACGGTAGTCCGTACGTACGCACGAGCGATGATATCATTTCCATAATTATTGAATTGAATTGGAGTGGATTATACAATATATCAGAATCAATATTATGTTGTAATAACTATGTATAGTTATTCTTTAAACCATTATACCCATCCATGTAAGGTGGTGGTGGAAAATAGATTACACCACGGCGTGGAGACGGTATTCCGTACGTACGCACGCGCGGTGATTTCTTTTTCGTAGGATGGATAGATGGTGAAATAGGGTTGTTTCATACTTAAAATAACATATCAGTATATGAGTGATACCGATGTTATTACTTCATAATGAAACAACCTAAGAAGAAGAAGTGGAAGAAGAAATAAAGATGAAATAATTGGTAACGGTAATTACCTCTTCTTTGAAGCGCCTCTTTGAGACCTCCTCTTAGGGCACAACAATTGGTCTTTGAGGAAGACCAGAACCTCTAGGATGTTTCTAGGGAAGTGGAGAAGATATTTTGGCAGGTTTTGGCCGAGCTTGAGTGATGAAATTGGTGTGAGGAGGAGGGGGAGGAGGTGTCCTTTTATAGGGGAGGAGAGGGGCACCTTAGGAATACCTTAAAATATTATTTTATATTAATGTCAAAATCAGTTTATAATGGTTCCAAAGGGTCTTATTTCGAAGCTAAAGTGGGGATGGGTCGAAATCCTATCATACAATAGGATTTAGACAAGTTTAGGGTATTATCTTAACCTTATCAATTAGATTTAACTCTAAGTTAAATAATTTAACTTTTACCGTGTCTTTTTGTTTTCTTTCACTATATGGTTAATAAACTTACTATAACATGCCAAAAGAACCCCAAATTGTTTATTATTAATATATATATCCTTATCTAATTCATTTGGCCGAACCTTAGATTTTTAGGAATAAAATAACAATTAATAATATAATATTTGATTTAAAAACTATTTTGTGTCAATTTTGACACTATTTGATATATGATTTTTTTGAAAGTCATAACAGAATTATATGTTCGAACCAAGTTGATTACATCAACAATAATATATCATAGTAACCTATAAAATTATTGTAATTCATAAAAAGTCTCAAATTATACTTATTTAGGCATTTATAATATCAATTATGTCAAAATTTCATTAATAAGATAATTACTGCATCATCTTTGTGTCATAAATAACATAAATTATTTGATGTCTAAAAATTACAAATAAAATACAATTATGTAGGAAATCTTTTTCTATTTCTAATGAATATTTACAATCGAATTTATCTTATGTATAACCATATAATAAAAATGTTTTAGTAAATAAACTTTGATTTTAACTCTTTTAACTCTTCTTTGAATTAAATAATAATAAATGTCCTAATCTAATCCAAGTGGGCCTAAATGATAATATTTTACACTTAAGGTTGTTTTTGGTCGAGATACACTTGTCCAATAGGATTTGGACATGTGTTAGGGTAATATTAATATCATTTTTACCCTTAATTACCCTATTTACTTTTAACCGTGGTAAATAAAAGTAAAAAGTTACTATTCACCAAAAATTATTTTCATCTCATTGAACCACATTTTACTTACTGAAATAAACCGTGTCTCTCGGATTTTTGAAATTCCATTCACAGAAGTGGTAAAATTAAGATTTATGAAGAAATTAATTTTTTTAACTACCACTTAGTAGTTTCACTATTCATCAAAAATTGATGTTTTTCAGAACAATGCCAAAATTTCATCCTAAGCTATATTTCATATTCCAAATTAAAAAATGAAGTCTAATTTACCAAATTCATAACATAGAAGTTGCATTAATTAATTTTATAATTAAATCCCGCTGTTAAAACAAATAGCGTGTTTTTAAGAAACAATATCTATCAAAAGATTGACACTTGTTTATGTCTGGTGTAAATGTGAAATTACATCCAATGACCAACATTGTATTGAATTGTAAAAATATATTCTAAATATACTTTAAAACCACTCAAATTAATAATTTATCACTATTAATTATTTCGATTAAAAAAGTTGTTTTAAATTAAAATTTAGTAATTTTCACTATTCATCGGAATATGAAAGTTATCCGAAATGTACCAAAATTTCACCTTAGGCTAAATTCGATACTCCGAATCCAAAAATGAAATCCATTTTGAAAAATAAAATTTACAAAATTTCAAAAAGTGGTTATTACTATTCATAACGGCTAGTTTTAATAACTTTTTAATAGCATATCGTTGTTTAGTGAAACTCATCATTGCGTACTACACACGCTATCGAGGAAGGTCGCGATTGCGTGTAATGCAAGGCAAGTCAAGGATGCGTGTTGTGCAAGATCCTTTTGGTGTAGCGTACAACACAAGACATTAGTGAAATAAAAAGAATATTTTTCATAAAATCTCAGGCTGTTACATTGAGTGTCTCTTCAAAGATGACTTTTATCCATCCATGTTGCAATCGATATGCATATCATAGATTTTTCACCTATAGTGTGGAAGCAGGACCATGGATAAGTATTCAATGAGGTTTACTGATCTCTCATATTACCCTTGGACACAGTATGAGAACAGTTCTTCAGGTTCAGACCTTTGAGAAGGGCTTACACCAGGACATCAGGGTGTCAGTGGTATCTATTAGCATTTTTACCTATTCTAGAGTACTTAAGAGAGATCTGTTAGTAGAAAGTATTTTGGAAGAGCAGACACCAGTAGTGGGAGCTATCTTTGAGCACCCAGTAGATGATACCTTGGTTGAAGGTGGATGATGGTAGTCATAGGGATCCAAGAGACTCATATGATTTAGGAGGTGATCCTAATATTCGAGTTCAACGGTGCAAGGATCTCAAGGTGGATATAATCATCCAAGGGATAGGTGGTGTTTCTCGTATGAAGGTTGGGGATATATGGCATGAGATTTCTTGACCTATCATATAGATGATTGGAAGATGGTTGATGGACTGCAAAGATAGAGACAAAGGTAGGAGAAGGTTGGTTTGTACGGAGAAAGATGTAGAAGAGGGTCCAGTAGAGCAGTATGAGGTCGTTGAAGGTTTGACCTTTTACCGCTAACACCCACATGTGGTATATGCCAGGCTCAAGAAGCTGGTAGGAAGTAATGAGGCAAGCTACAGGATGTGGAGTCCTATGACACCGAGTATTTGGGGATAATATGAGGTACGATTTGTGTCTCTTCAACCTTAGATGCAGTATTTATTGACAAAAGTGTTAGTCATTAATTTTTTTCCAATAAACGTTTTTGAGACTTAGATATTTTTTATTGAACTATTGACTTGACCCTTACTCTTGGAGACTCCTACTAGAGGAGACTCAATGATCACACACTAGTGCTGACAGTGTGACCTTACTCTTGGAGGTGAGAGTTTTGGTTGGGATCTCTTGGTAGCAGCATCGAGGCCTTATTACATCATTTATTGTTATGGGATGATTATCTATAGTTCATGCTTAAATTGACTATTTTTTTAGAAGGGTGTGGTGTGTCTATAGTGATAGAACCAAGTTTTCTTTTTTCAATGAAAAGGAAACCTAAGAAGTTCATGATGGACTCATGCATAATAGGGTGTAGCCGATTACTCATTGGTTGGCTATCCTGACCCTCGGTGCAGTGGATGTTATGAGTCCTTAGATTCCTATAGTGGTGGTGGAGTATGGGGATGTCTTTCCTGAAGATGTATCAGGTTTACCTCCCCATCAATATATAGACTTGTACATTGATCTAAACCCAGATATGGCACCGATATCTATACCTGCATATCATATGTCACCTTTAGAGCTTCATGAGTTGAGGGTACAGTTGGAGGAGTTGTAGAGGAAGGGATCCATGAGGCCTAGTGTTTCACCCTAGGCAGCCCCAGTTTTGTTTTCCAAGAAGGCATATGGGAGATTGAGGAAATGTGTGTATTATTGGTTCATAAACCAAGTGACTATGAATAAAATGTATCTACCACTAAGGATCGATGAATTATTCAATTAGTTAAAAGGTGTGCAGTGGTTCCTAAATATTGACATCAGACTAAGCTATCATTGGATGCAAGTACGGGATGAAGATATACAAAAGATAAAATTTAGATATCGTTATAGTCATTATTATTACTTGGTCATGCCATTTGGAATTAAGAAAAACTCATTAGTGTTCATGGGACTCATGAAACAGATCTTTCAACCTTCCTTAGACTAGCTCATGGTAGTCTTCATTGATGACATCCTAGTGTACTCAGCGTCCGATTAGGAGCATGCGAGACACTAAGGATAGTCCTGGAAACACTCTGAGAGAACCAACTTTTTAGAAAGCCCCTTAAGTGTTAGTTTTGGATTTGGGACGTCTATTTTATAGGAAAAAATCATCTAAGGGGCTGTATTTTCTATGGATCCAGTGAAGGTTCTGGAAGTGCCTGCTTGGGAGGCAGGTAAGAATGTTACTGAGGTACAGAGTTTCCTTGGACTGGATTGGTGCAATCAAAGGTTTGTACCCAACTTCTCCATACTGAAATCACTCTTGACAGCATTGAATAGGAAATGGAATCCTTTAATGTGGAAATAAAAGTGTCAGCAGTTCTTTCAGGATCTATACAGAGGTTGACGGGTGCTCCCATCTTAAGGTTATCGGAGGAATGTGTTGGGTACATAGTGTTCTATGATACATCATGGAATGGAATTGGTTGTTTTCTAATGTAGAGGAAATAATTTATTACCCATGTTTCATGCTAGTTGACACCATATGAGAGTAACTATGCACCCCACAACCCTGAGTTAGCAGCAGTAGTTTTCATATAAAATATGTGGCGAAACTACCTGATGGGTGACTGATTCATCATGTAGTATGACCAAAAGATTCTCATGTATATATTCTCTCATAAATATATTAACTTGATACAGAGGCGGTGGATGGAGTTCCTTCCAATACTATGACATTTATATTTTCTATACTCTTGGGAAGGGGGATGTGGTGGTAGATGCTCTCAGCAAGATATCTAATTCTCAATTTCTGGATGAGGTGTCAGAGTAGTTGGCCATGCTGTAGTTTTTCTCTGTGGATGGAGATGGAGAAACTTACCTCTAGTCGATGTTTTCACCCCTCCACTATTATAGTGAGTCAGGGAGGCACATATTGGGGATACTGATTGTGAGACTTTACGTTCACATATATCCATAATCCATGATCCTAATGTATTTTCAAAATGATGGGAGCACATCATTCTTTTCAAAGTATGCATGATGGTACTAGTGAAATTATGGGAGGATTTTTTAAGAGAGTTTCATAAATATACCTTGTTATAACATACAATAATTGAAAAGATGTCCCAATACCTCTAACTTTAGTTTTAGTGGCTAGGGATGAAGAAAGGAGTTGCTGAGTTTGTTTCTCGATGCCTTACTTGTCATCAAGTGAAGGCTAAGAACCAAGTTCTAGTAGTTTTAGCTCAACCCCTTGAGGTTTTGGAATGGAATTAGTATAGGATATTTATAGAATTTGTGATGGTATTACCATGTATGTCTAGGGGACATGATGCAGTCTGGGTGATTGTTGACCAACTCACCAAGCCATCCCACTTGCTGGTTATTTGATAATAGAGTTAATTAGTGATATCATAGTTCCTCTATGTTCAGAATATAGTTTGACTCCATGGAGTTCCATGGAATAATGTTTCTAATCATAATGCTCACTTTACATGCCAATTTTGAAAAGGGTTATAGGTTGCATTTGGGAATAATTTACACATGATCACAACATTTCACCCACAAACTAATATATAGAATGAGCGGACCATTTAGGTTCTAGAGGAAAAGTTGCGAGCTTGCATGTTAGACATGGGCCATGGTTGGGAGGATCACCTACCACTGGTTGAGTTTTTTTACAATAATAGATACTATTCAACCATTGGTATGGCACCATTCGATGCTTTGTATAGGTGACCATGCAGGTCGCCACTTTGTTGGACAAATCCATGTGAGTTAGCACTCATGGGCCTAGAGTTGGTGCGAGAAACCACAGAGAAGGTGCATATAATCTAGGAGAGGATGAAGAATGCAAAGAGCAATTAGAAGTCATATTTTGTCAAGTGACAGAGGACTTCGTATTTTTAGGAGGGAGACCATATATTTTTATGGGTTTCACCACGATGTGGATTACAAAGATTTATATGAGGCAGTAAGCTATCTATGAGGTTCATTATACCTTTCCATATACTTTATAGAGTTGGTGAGGTGGCATACCACTTAGATCTACCTCCACAGTTAGACTGAGTACATGACATCTTCCACATGTTGTAGTTTAGGAGGTATAGGCATGACCCATCACACGTTATCGACTGGGGTGAGATGAGCTTCGAGGATGGAGAAACTTTTGATGAGTGTCCAGTGGATATTGAGGATCGGTAGGAGATGATACTTTATAGGAGATCAATTCATTTGGTGTGTGTCCGGTGGTAGCATGATAATCTTTAGTAGAGAACAAGGGGGTGGGAGACATATATTCAGGCTTAGTACCCTCATCCTTTTGAGTATCCCTTATTTTGGATTTTTGAGGACATAAATCCCCAACATGGGGAGAATGTAACATCTCATATTTTCTATGTATTATTTTTACTTATTATATAGATTATTTTTAAGATGATCCACTGATAAGACATGTGATTCTGAGGCCTGATATTCCCAGAATAAATGTTTGAAATATATAAAAATATTAAATAGCATGTGCACATGGTTTTACTACAAAAATGTAATAACACTTAAAAGGGTGCCTAAATAAAACAATTGAGGGCACCATTGAGTTAAAAATGGTGTTTTTACTCTAGGAGAAACTTAAAATTAGTTGGTGTGGGTCATTTTTTAAAAATTTGTTGCAACTGTAAAATGAATATAATAATTTAATAAAAATTATTTTAATTTTTTTTATTGACGCAAAACTTTTGTAATTTAAATGTTTCCTTATGTTATACTTATAGAGTTAGCCTCATTACCGAGGAACTTCTGAAGGATCATTACAGAGAGAGTGATCTAGGAATCCTTCCTAATAGGTGATGATGGATCAAGGATCGATGATCAATGCACATCCATTTTGAAGGATCTCCCCAGAAAATGCAACGTAGACTCCTTCTTCATCAAAGACCGATCCAAATCGAGGAAGGGTGTGTGTTTCAATTTTTTAATTCCATATTATTAATTTCTATGAAAAAATATAATCAATTTATGAATGGATTGATTTTTATATTGATCACATTATGGGATCGATTTATTGAGTGGTTTATTTGGGAGAATTAATTTGAGTCCCTTCATTGATTATCTTATTAAAATGAATCGAGATTGACATGAACATAGACCTAGGTTCATTCCTCTCATTTGTTTTTGTGATTTTCTCCACTGATTCATTATTGTTCATGCGAATTATTCATTTGTCTCACAACTTAACTATTCCTGATAAATTGAATGACCACAAATATCGAGTTTTCTGGTAAAGCATGGTCGAAATCCAAAGTTCATAGTGGTTAAGGAGGCACACGACAGTTGATATCGGATTCTATAAAATCACATAACACATGGCATGTAACCCAAGTTACACGATGTCTAGGACCCCACCAGTGGAATCTAGCATTCTGAGATGAAGTTGATGATCACAAAACATGTGAACCTCCCTAGATGACTCAGTGTGTACTTTGGAAGTACATATACATGGGTTGGAGTACATAGACATAGACACACCTTCTACTCCTACACGGACACAGCTTGGCATACATGTATTTGGTACCCAAACATGGCCAGGTGACATGGGTAGGATAACATGTGTCTCTATATGTTGTGTAAATCCTTCTACACACCATGTATAAGGAGAATACATGTCGTGTGAGTCTTTTCCCCATGGTCAGGAAATGTGATAGTTAGACACACTTTGTACCTATTAGGACATGTCGTGTACTACCTTCAAGAGTGTTTGAGGGTCTTTTTTATTAGTTTAGACCATTGTATGATGATTTTATTCCATTGGTCCTTTACCTCAAGGGTATAGTGCATCATTACATCCATATCACTGGATTTTGATCCCCTTTAGAGGCCGAGTCTTAGATAGAGTTATAGTGTTTGTATGTGAGACTAGAGTGTGATCCTCTATTATCCCTAGTTGGAGTTTGTGGAATCAGAATGGACTACTTGATCAAGGTGTGGATCCTCTATCTAGTGGTACATATCAGTAGGGTCTGTGGAATCAATGAAATACGATCCGCTATGTAGTGGGTTGATCCAGACTAGGTTTGTGGTGTCCCCCAGTGGTTATGGGCATGACCCCCAGTCAATGTATAGTCCCATTAAAATAGTGAGCTTCCTTGGGTAGAGACCAATGACCTAGACCTCTTCATCGTGTGTCTTTGATGGTAGCATCGCTCATGGAGTGAGTTCTCCCGGAATGAGTGTTGCTTCAAGAAGAATCTTGTTCCTGATAGTTGGTTAGGACTGCCTGGTGCCATGGTGTCTTTCCTGAGTATATCTAGGTTTTTTTCTCTTATAAATTGATCATTATATCTTTTATATATTTGAATATACTTGGTGCTTCCTGTTCAGAATTTTTTGGTGTATCCTACTGAGTATTTTTATACTCACCCCTACACGGGTTTTTCTCGCACATGTCATGTCTTGTGCAGAAGATGACCCTTTTTGACGTTGTATTAGGAGGACACAGAGTGGGTGGAGAGTAGCTAGTGATTGAAATACCAAATTTTTTACCATGAGTGTTCTTTTGACTTAGTTATCACCCTTGTAGATGTTTGGACTCTTTATAGCTTGTTTTTGGCTTGTTTTTTTCCCCTTTCCTGTTTTCAGTATTTCATTTTTCTACTCTGTTATAAGATCTTAGAAGTATGGATACATGGTTTCAGTTGTTTTACATTTCATCATTGTGTGGGCTTGGAGATGTGTGTGTGTGTACAGGTAATTTAGGAAAATTCCTCCCATTTGTGGGATATTCCTACTCAACATTGGTTTCCAGCCACTAGCCTATTGGAGGTTGGCTAGGGGTAGTCACGCATCAAACCTCAGCGGGTCGGTTCATGAAAGAGTGGTATCAAAGGAGGTATGTTCTACCATTGGACATGAGTTAGTGAGATTAGTTTGAGGCAATAGTGTTAAGTTTTTTGAGTTCTTATTCTAATCCAAGGACTCCAGTGTTGGTGTGGAATCCGACATATCCATACACTAGGACACTAGTCACCTACTTTTCGACTCTATACATGAGAACAATGGTTTTAGGGAAAATAATGGAACATGAATCATATAGGATTAGTTGTGTTTTCCATGTCCTTCTTGAGTCATCTTCCCAGATATACTCTTTTGACTGTGGTGTATCTTGCTTTATTTTAGGATGCCTCCACATAGAGAGCCATCCATGATTCTACTATGTCATCACAAGGATGATCTCCCTTGTGATGAGGCATTAGTATAGGGGCTTGTACTAGATATTTCTCATTGTATTTTTTTACCATATATACTACCACCCATTGAGTAACAGCTACCACTAGCACAAACAACTGAGAATTCATACAAAATGAGTGAGGTTCATGAGTTCCAGAGGTAGTGACCTCCCAGGTTTTGGGGTGAGCCAAACCCCTAGGTGGCTGAGGACTGGCTAGAGGTAGTCACTCACATTTTCCACCTTGTAAGGATGCCTGTAGAATAGATGGAAATTCACATGGAGAGTCTTCTTCAGGGATCTATTGGGAGATGGTGGAGATTGGTGACTTAGTCACATGATGGTACAACTATCTCCTAGAAAGACATCAAGAATATCTTCAAAGATGAGTTCTATCTAGAAAAATTGAGATTAGTAGTCATACATGAGATTTTTCACTAGTAGCAGGGTAGTATGATCGTGGATGGGTATTCAGTGAGGTTTACTAATATCTCATTTTACTACTTGGGCATGGTACGGATCATTTCTTCAGGGGTCAGACCTTTTATTAGGGCCTGCACCAAGACATTTGGGCATTAGTGGTATCTCTTAGAATTTTAACCTATGATGGAATACTTGAGTCAACCCTAATGGTAGAAAGTTTTCTGGTAGAGTAGTAACCAGTAGTCGGTGCTAGTAGCGGGAACCTGGTAGCTGAGACCTTGATAGATGGTAGCTGACTATATGAATAGGGTTCCAAGTGGGTTAGATGCTTCAATAGAAAATCCTAGGACTTAGGGTCTGCAATGTAGTGCTCTTAGGGTAGCTTGAATCATCCTAGGGATAGTAGGTGTTTCTCTTGCGATGGTTGAGGACATCTGGCATGAGATTTCCCAACCCATCATATAGATAATCAGGTGATGGTCAAGGGACCATTAAGACAGAGACAGAGGTAGGATTATGGTGGTCTGTAAGGTAGTAGATGTGGAAGAGGGGATGGTAGAGCATTAGGAGTTGGTCAGAGTTTTGACCTATTACCGCCACCACCCCCAGACGGTCCACACCAGGCTCAGGGAGCTGGTGGGTAGGGATGAGGCCAGCTACATGATATAAAGACCAATTACCTTGATCCTATAAGGATGATATGAGGTATGACATGTGTGTTTTCTATATTAGCTATAGTATTTATAGACATGGGTTCTATTCATTCTTTTATTACCACAAATCTTGGTCAAGACTTAGAGATTCTGGTTGAACCATCAACTCAACCTTTGTACTTGTAGACACCTACCAAAGGAAACTAAATGATCACCCACTAGTTTTAAAAGTGTGACCTGAATCTTATAGGTGATAGTTTTCATTAGGATCTATTGGTAGTGATGTCTGGGCCTTACAAAGAAATTCTCGGTATGGACTAGTTATCCATAATTCATGATCATATTGACTATTTTAGGTGAAGGATGTGGTGTGTCCATAGAGATAGAACTAGGTTTCCCTTTGTTAGTGAAAAGGAAATCGAAACAGTGTAGTATGGAATCATGCATAGGATGGTGTAGCTGATTACTCATCGGTTGGCTATCTTAACCCTCGATGCAGTGGATGTTATGAGTCCTCAATTTCATGTAGTAGTGGAAAAGTATGAGGAAGTATTTCCTGAAGATGTTTCTGGTTTACCTCCTCACTGAGAGATATAATTCTATATTTTTATACACCCCAGGATGGAATTGACATCTACACCTACATATTGGATGGCTACCACAAAGCTTAATGAGCAGAGGTTGTAGTTGGAGGACTTGCAGATGAAGGGCTCTGTGATGCTTAGTGTTTCACGCTTGTCATCCCAAATTTTTTTACCAAGAATCTAGATGGGAGCTTAAGGTTATGTGTGGATTACCAGATCTCAAAAAAAGATACTCTGAAGAGAAAGTATCCACTACCTAGGATATATGACCTCTTCGATCAATTAAACGGGGTACAATGGTTCTTAAAGATTGACCTCAGGTTAGGCTATCACTAGCTATGAGTATGGGATGAAGATATACTAAATATGGTATTCATATTTCTTTATAGCCACTATGATTACATTGTGTTGTCATTTGGCATGAATAATTCCCTAGAAGTGTTCACGGGACTCATGAAAGATCTTTCAACCTTTCTTAGAACATTTCTTGGTAGTCTTAATCAATAACATCCTAGTGTACTTGGCGACTCAGGTGGAGCATGTGAGACACTTGAGGATGGACCTAGACACTCTTTGAGAGCACCAACTTTTTGGGAAGCTCTCAATGTGTTGGCTTTGGATTTTAGAGGTCCATTTTCTAGGACACATCATCATAGAAGTTAGATTTTTAGTGGATCCAATTAATTTTGAGGTAGTTCTTACTTGGGATCCATCCAAGAATTTTTCTGAGGTATGGAGTTTCGTTGGACTAGTTGGGTACTATCGAAGGTTTTTACCCAACTTCTCCAGAGTGGTGGAATCCTTGAAAATCTTGACTAGGAAAGGGATTACTTTCATGTGAACATAAACTTTTTAGTAGATATTTTAGAAGATAAGGAAGAGGTTGATGAGTGTTACCATATTGAGGTTACTGGAGGAAGGTGTCGCGTACATAGTTTTATATGATGCATCAGGGACTAGACGTGGTTGTTTTATAATGTAGAGGCAAGAAGTTATTGCCTATGGTTCATTCCATCTAAGACCACATGAGAAGAACTACATAACCCATGACCTTGAGTTAGCAGCATTAGTTTTTGTATTGAATATGTGGCGACACTACCTGATGGGTGAGCGATTCTTTATGTACTCTGAACACAAGTGTCTCAAGTATATCTTCTCTCAGAAAGATCTTAACTTGAGATAGAGGAGATGGATAGTGTTCCTACAGGACAATGAATTTGAGATTTTATATACTCCTAGGAAGGGGAATGTGGTGGAATATGCTCTTAGCATGAGATCTAGTTCATAGTTATTGAATGAGGAGTCCGAGTAGTTGGCCTCGCTGTAGTTATTACCTCCAGTGGATAGTTTTCACCCCTCCATCCTTATAGATATTAAGAGAGGAATAGATTAGGGATACTAAATATAAGACCCTATATGCTCAGATATCCACATGGCATACTTCGGATGGATTTTCTAATGGTGGGGAGAATGTTGTGCATTTCAATGGATGTATGATGGTACATGTGACATTGCGGGAGGAGGTTTTAAGAGAGTTCAATATATCTACCTTGGTGGTACATCCAGGTGTGTAAAATATATAGTAAGACCACTGATTTCAGTTTTGGTGGTTAGGGATGAAAAAAGTAGTTAATGAGTTTGTTTCTCAATGCCTTACTTGTCATCATGTGAAGGCTGAGCACAAAGATCCGACGAGTTTAGCTCAACCCCTTGACATGCTAGAATGTAAGTGGGATGGGATATCTATGGAATTAGTGGTGTGAATACCATGTACATCTAGGGAAAATGATTCCATCTGGGTGATTATTGACCGACTCACCAAGTCTGTCGAATTCCTAGCTATCTAAGAATAGAGTTCAGTAGAGATCTTGGGGTGCCTTGAAGTTTAGGTGATAGTTTCAATACATTGAGTTAAATTGAAAATTTTTTATTATTATGAATTTGTATTTACAACCTAGTAGTGGAAAGGATTACAGGATATGTTTGGGACTCAATTATTCTTGAGCATAGTGTTTCACCCACAAACTGGCGTCCAGACTGAGCAGACCATTTAGGTTCTGGAGGAAATGTTGTGAGCTTTCATGTTAGACTTGGTTCATATTTGGTAGGATCACTAAACACTAGTGGAGTGTGTGCACAACAATAGCTATTATTCCACCATTGGAATGGAACCATTAGAGGATTTGTACGAATGAACCTATAGCTCTCCAATTTGTTGGACTAATCCTTATGAGTCTACAATCATCAGCCCGAAGTTGGTGCTAGCTACTACAAAGAAGTTTTGGATCATCCTGGAGTAGATGAAGACTGCATAGAGCCATCTGAATTCATATGCTGACAGGCGATGAAGGCCTTTTGAATTTAAGGAGGGAGACCATGGGTTCTTATGGGTTTCATATGGATGTGAATTATGGAGAAATGGACAAGGTGGGAAGCTATATCCAAGGTTCATTGGCCCTTTCCAGGTACTGTATTGAGTTGGCAAGGTGGAATACTACATATCTCTACCCCCGTAGTTAGACCGGGTACATGACATCTTTCATTTGTCAAAGCTGAGGAGGTGTGTGCATGACCCATCACATGTTATCAAATGGGGTGATCTGGATATTGAGGACAGATAAACTTTTGATGAGTACCCAGTGGAGATTGAGGATCGGTAAGAGAGGACCATTAACAGGTGATTGATTCCTTTGGTGTGTGTTTGATGGTAACATGAGAATCTTTAAGGGAATAAATGGGAGTGGGAGGCTCAGATTCATGCTCAGTACCATAATCTTTTTTAGTAGACCTTATTTTATATTTTTGGAGATGTAAATCCACAAGGTGGGGAGAATGTAACATCTCATATTTTTGGTATATCATTTTTAAATATAATATGAATTATTTTTGAGACCAACCACTGAGATAGAGTGTTATTTCGGGGCCCGGTGTTCTTAGAATAAAATTTTAAAATATACTAAAATATTAAATAGAACATGCACAATAGTTTTCTAAAAAAATAGAATAATTCGTAAATGGGTTCTTGTATCTGATATTTGAGGTCATCATAGAGTTCATAATGTCATTTTTACCCTAGGTGTGACTTAATATTAGTCGGTGCGGGTCGTTTGTGAAAAATTTATCACGGGTGTAAAATAAATAAAATTATTTAATAAAAATTATTTTACTTCATTGTGTTGATTCAATGACTTTTTTTTATTTAAATGTATCTTTTTTTGAGAATTTCATGCTTAGCCTCAAAACCTTGGAACTTTTGGAGGATCATTGGAGAGAGATATCTCTGGGAATCCTTTTTGATGAACGATAATGGATCAAGGATCGATGAACAACACACATCAATTTTGAATGATATTTCCAAAGAATGCAACACATATTATTTCTTCAATAATGAATGATCCAAGTTGAGTTAGGTCATGTGTTTCAATTGTTTAATTCCCCATTTTTAATATTTGTGATGAACACAAATCAAACGGTGAATGGATTGATTTATAGATCGATCACCTTGTAGGATGGGTTTATTGTGGGGTTTATTTGTGAGGATAAATTTAAATATATTCATTTATTAACTTATGAAAAATAAAAAATATTGACACAAACATCAAGTGAGGTTCATTCTTCTCATTTTTTTTCTTTTCTCATGCAATTCATCGTTCTTCACAGGTGTTCTTTATTTGGCCCGCCACTCGACTATTCCCGATCAATCGATCATTATGCACCCATTTCTTGAAAAAATGGTACAATATCATAGATCTAGAATTAGAAAATAATGAAGGAGGTGTAGTGATGGATACAGAGTGAATTGGAACTATATATGATTCCTGAAATGAAATTCTTCAGTGTTATTTGGTGCACGAAAAAGAACAAATATTTGATCCATTTTGTCTGAGGATATAATGATAGGACGTGTTGTTTGATGATGGAATGGATTATATGACCTCATATATTGAGTTTTCTAGTTAATTAAGGCTATAAAACAAATTCTGGAGTGTCATAGGAGGCATGCGATAGTAGATCTAGGATTCTATAAAATCTTGTAACACACAATGTGTCACCCAGGTTACACAGTGTGTGGGGCCCCTTTAGAAGTGGCTATAATTCTAGGAGAAAGATGATGATCACACAGCATATGATTTTCATCACACAGCATGTGACCCTCCTCGGATGACTCATCGTGTACTTCAGAAGTACACAAGCATAGACACACCGTGTACTCCCACACAGACACGACTTGACATACATGGACTCGAACACGAACATGACATTGGTAAATGAAAACAACCAAGAAAAATGGTCAGGATACCGTGTGTCTATAAATTCCATGTACATTCTTCTACATTCCATTTATATCGATACTACATGTCTTGTGATGCTCTTCCATATAAGTGGGACATGGGACAGCTAGACACGTCATGTACCCCTTGGGACAAGCCATGTAATCCCTTCAAGAGTGCATGAGGCTATTTTCTATCTTAGTTTGAACTAGTATTGGTTGAGTTTGTTCCCTTGGTCCTTTACCTTGATGTTATAGTGCCAAATTACATCCACATCACTGGATTGTGATCCCCTCTAAAGGTAGAGTCTCAGATACAGTTGTGGTGTCCCTCTATGAGACATGAGTGTGATCCTATATCATCCCTAGTTGGAGTTTTTGGAATTAGCGTGACCTACCTAAGAAAGGTTTTGATCCTCCATATATCAGGATATATCGGTAGGGTTTGAAAAATCATTTACATATGATCCCTTACAAAGTAGGTTGATCTAGACTGGGTTTGTGGTCTCCCCCAATGGTTCTGTGTGTGACCCTTTATTTGTGTATCATGGTCCCCTTAGACTAGTGAGATTTCTTGGGAAGGGACTAATGACCCATATCTCTTCATCAAGTGTCTTCGATGGTAGCATGTCTTGTGGAGTGAGTCGTCCCAAAACAAGTGTTGCTTTGATAAAAAAATCTTATGGTTGGCAGCTAGTTATGACTGCCTGGTGGCGTTGTATCTTTCCTGAGTATATATGGGTTTTTTCTATTATACATTGATTGTTATATATTGTATTGAGCTAACTATACTTGGTTCTTTTTTTAGTGTTTTTGGGGTGTACTATTGAGTATTTTTATACTCACCCCTGCATGGGGATTGCCCGCACATGTTGTGTCTTGTGCAGATGATGGCCCTTTTTGACATTGTCTTGGGAGGATAGGGAGAGGGTGTCACATAGTTGGAGTTTGAATAACTGAGATGTTTATTGAGAGAATACTTTTGAATTTTTCCTCACCCTTAGATCTGGTTGGACTCTTTATAGTTTTTGTTTGTATTTTTCCCCTTTCCTATTGTCATTAATTTGTTTTCATACTCTATTGTGGGATCTTAGATGTATGTATGCATTATTTCAGTTGTTTATATTTTAGCATTGTAGGGGCTTGGAGGTGTTTGTGTGTGTACCAGTAATTTAGGAAAATGCCTCCAATTTTTGGGATATGCCTACTCAATGCTGGTTACCAGCCCCTGGCCAATTAGAGGTGGGCTTGGGGTAGTCACATGTCAGACCTCACCGACTCGGGTTGTGATGCAGTGGAATTCTCCGATGAACACATCCTCCTTATTGATTATTAACACCATATATTTTTACACTTATTCTATATAGGTCCCCTACCATAATGAGTGGTCAACACCACCTTTTGAGTCATATTCTATGTGCAAAAACCCCAAAAACACTCATGGAAATACACAGTGAGGAGTATCACCAAAAATCCTAGTCTGCAACCATGGAGAGCCTCTTTAATGATCTGTAAGCATCGTCACCTAACAATTGTAATGGTTAACACCATCTTCCTCATCTGGATGAACCATATCACCTCACTTCTGATGATAAATATCACCCATAGTCATACGATCCATTCCAAACAGATTCACAAAAAACTAATTCATTCATCACATCATTAAAATAATTTCCATTACATATATCGTCATGCCAAACCAACCATGAAACCACGCATCACACCTAACAGTTCATAATAGGATCAATCTTACCATTTCACACGTGATAGTACCCTATGGTGTCTACGAAGAATCATAAAAACTCAAATCAATATATATTTGGTCTCATCCTAACCACCCCTCCCACACCTATTTACCATGCATCATATAACAGATGTAAAAAATTAAGAAAAAGCTAGACACCACCTACCATAAACTCATTGATTCCTACTCATAGAATACCAGAGATTTATTTTTGATCAAATTTAATGAATCTAAAAAGTATAAAAAAACCCTAGAAATAGGCCACAAAGGCTATAAATGGTGAGAACTAGCTAGGCAAAGAAAGAAACATAGAAAGGTAGATTTTGGATTGTTATCCTTTCCTTATGTTATCCATCACAATGATTGGTAAGAAAATTTGTCAAAAACGTAAAGATGTCTATTCTTAGAAGTAGAATAAATCAAAGGAAGGTGGAATCCACTACTGGATCACGGGAAATGGCCAACCCCAAAACCCCTCTTTCCTTTTTTTTTGAAAAATATCCTTTTTAAAATTTATAAAAAATTGAATAATGACTTCTAGAAAGTTTCATGGTGTAAAAAAAATCACACTATGAAATAGTTGAGGAATGAGGATCCTTCCCTCTTCTCGGACCTTTCACACCATGACACAAGTGTTAGCCATGAAAGGCTATTGTCGATATCGTTTTAGTTACAGAACCTCTTAGTTCTCCAAAAAACCCTTCAAAACCATCTTTAACACCCAAAACACTCTAAAATAGGAAAAATACATGATTTTTCAATGATAATTTCTTATTTATGAATCATATATGAAGTCCATGGTTTTAGAATACAACTTAATAGGTAACCACCCATTAATCCCAGCATACCATTTAAAAGCGAATTTATTTCATTCTATTTTGAAAATAGTCATAAAAATTAGTTTTTCCTTTTTTTCAAAATTAGTAACATATTTCATTTCTTTAACACCATTTCCATTTATAACATTAAGTAATATTTTTTTGAAATAAAACCATTACAAAACCCTTTGAATAAATGATTCATTTCATATAATGGAAGCCTTTAAAAGTAAGGGAAGCATTTTTCTATGATTTGTTTTGAAAATAGAGCTATGAGGTAATATAAAATATAACACACACCAAAGATAGAAATCATGGGTACCAATGAGCACTAGGGATATTCTAGGATAGAGTTATATGAACTATAATTCCCTTTCTCAAAACATTGTGTCTGAGTTAAAGATCTATAAGACCTCATATGTGCCTACCGATATGGAAGAGTATTTTGACTAGTAGTGAGGGCCTCAACACCATTAGTGGGGAGAATATACCCTCAGTAGCATATCCATAAACCAAAGAAAATATAAAAACTTAGAGTCAACAAGGTCGAAGAAAAATAATATAAAATGGTACAAATGTCATAAAAATAATAAATGGTCTCCCTTCATGGAAAGAAAAACTATAGTATATAGAGTAAAAGTAAAAAAATAAAACTATGTTATCCACCAAAGTACATCTTGATACTGCTCTGAACTCCATGTTCCTCGGTTCAACCATCTTCCATGATCCCCTTAACCTTTCCTGGATTCCAATACATGAAGTCTATATTCACATCTAAATGTATGTATAGGTCGTGAGTAATAAAACCTCATAGGACACCACCAATTTTCCCTTAACAAATGTTCACATGTATAACATGCATATTCCATGACAATAATAAATGTGCAAACAAGCATAAACAATCATATATAGAGCACATGTGTGCTAACCAAACAACTAAGAGCCCCAACTATATGTGCTTTGGCTCCATGTCGGAATGATGATCATAATTTCAGAAGTAATCAAGAACTAGCCACATGGCTGGAGACATGATACTCAATATCCTCAAGCCATTGAGTCTCATGTCAGATCATAAGGCTAACTAGTGAACATATACTTATTATCTCTAAGGCATCGAGTTTCACAATGTTTACTTGATATCCTCAATGTGTTGAGTTTTAGTTGGTTCATAAGGCTATCATGCACCTACTCTGTATAAGGTTTCACCATTTTCATCATCACACATCATGTGCACTCCCCCTCTATGGATACTCATACTATGATAGTACTCCTATCACAAATACTAAGAACAACCTCTAACTACATGGTTAAATTGTAAAGACCCGTAAAATTCAAAGGAAATTTTTTCTTAATTTTATTTGGAATTTTACAAGAGCGCGGTTTCTGACGGCACCTAATTTCGAGGCCCGGAGTGCCCGAAATCAATTTCCGAAGTTTGGCTCGGGTACGTTCAGTGAACGAACGAGCGGGAATTTATAACTTTTGAACTGGTGCCCGGAATCAAATTCTGAGGGCACTGATGAACTCGCAGTGCCGATATTCACTTAAGGAGAACTTTTCCGAGGTTGCGTTTTATGCGGAATGAAAGTTAGTTTTGGGAAGAATTAAAAGAAGTTAAATAAAAATGTGGAAACACTTTTTTTTAACTTGTTTGTTATTTTCTCCCAAAGGGAGTTAGAGGTGGGACCCACATCCACTTAACCTCCCTTGGGAGGATTAAGTGTGGTGTGGCCCACACGAAGCATAACTCTTCACCTTCTTTTTTTTAAACTCCCTTAAACTCCTCTTTTAATGATCTTGGCAACTTGGTTATTTAATGGAGAGAGTTTTTTGAATTTCAAACCTTTGAAATTCAAATTGATAATTGTGTGAATTAAATAAGCCTTAGCTTATTTTATTTTGGTTGGTCTCCTTATCCATCTTGAGAGGTTTTGAAGAATTCTCTCCATCTTCTTCAAGCTCCGACGAAGAACACTCAAGAACACCGCTTCTTTCTTCTTCGTAGCCGGTGCGTTTCCAAAGGTCGACGACGTTGCTTCTTCGATCTTCTTCCCATATCAACGAAAGGAGATGTTGATTCCTCCTCGAACTTTCTTCGTCAGCTTACGAAGTTTCACCAATGACGTACCTCTTCAGACGTACCTCTTAGTCAACGGAATCGATGAACGATTACCGCGATGCCCGACCTCCGCGACGCTTGTCTTCCGCTGTTTGTTGACGTGCTCCGCACTTGTATTCAAGGTAGGGGTTTGTTGTTGTTTAATTTATTTATTCTCGTTCTTGGTTCTAGCATGAAAATCTTGAGGATAAATGTTTATGTGTTATCATCTAACGAGAGGGGGGGGGGCGGACCACACAAACACGGCCGAAACCCCCTCCTTAACTCTTGAATGTTTCTTGTGGAAGAAACGTGATGGTTTGGTGTCGTCGCACCAAGCAGATATCATTCGACAATTATTGTGCGGCGCCGTAGCACCGCACCGTGGAAGAATTTCATGGACGCGACGTCGTCGCACCGCGTCGAAGGAAAACGAAGGCGCCACGGCCGGAGTGGGGCCGCGGCAGAGGGGCACGGTGCCGTGGCACCGCGCCGGACGACGAAGGCCGCGGCCGGTTCCGGGCCGTGGTGGAACGAGAAGACCGGCGGCTAGCCGGGCCGCCGGTGTCGGAAGCCGGAAAGGGGACCGGCCTCACCGGTCCCGTTGAGGAAGAACCGGCCAGGTTGGGCCGGCCGGAAGGGAGGCAAAACCGGGGGAAATTAATTCCCTCGGCCAGCCAAAATGGCCCCCATTAAGATGGGGACCGGTTTCACAAAGGGGGGCAAGCGGCCCCCCCCGTTTTTCTCAAAATCAGGCCCCCATGTGGGGGGGCCAATTGATCCAAGGCGCGGCAATCAGCCACGCCGCCAGCAGAGGGAAGAGGTGGGGGTTTGCCCCCCGCGCATGGCACCTGAGCGGCGCCCCGGCCGCGCCGCCACGCCGGGCCGCTCCGCCGCGCCGAACCGCGCCGCCGTGCCGGGCCGCGCCGCCGGGCCGGGTTGGACCTGGGTCGGGTCGACCCGATTCGGGCCGACCCAGGGGGGGTCGGGCCGGGTCGGCCCGGACCCGGACCCCCCGTTTTCGAATCGACTTCGGTCTTTTGCACATAACATGTGCTACGGACCTCCGATTGACGAACCGTCAGTGGCGATGCGATCCTGGGATAGAGACGTTCGTTTCAGTATATCGCACTCAAGGTTTCGGAATACTTTGAGTTCAGCCGGGTTGGTTCGTACACGAAACCAACCAGGCCCTCGGAGTGGAAACGCTCATATCTTGAGCTACGATCGTCCGATTGACGTGCCGTCAGCTTTGTTGAGTTCCTCCAAGTGAGACGGATCTTTTGGCATACTCCGCCCGAGGTTTGGACGCAGGTGGAGTACAGTCGGGTTGGTTTTGCTTTAAAAACCAACTGGGCCCCTAGGACGAAAAGGCCAATAACTCTCAGACCGGGCGTCCGATCGACGCGCCGTCTGTTGCGTTGAGTTCCTGTTGGCGATACGGAACTTTTGGATACATCAACTCTGGACATTGTGACAGTTGATGTATCAGCCTCTCGGCTCGTGGAGCGGACCCTCCCGAACGAGCTTGCTGTGTGCGGGAACCCTAGTGTTGGCAGCGACTACTACTGTGACGACGACGATTGTGCAGGGATCCTCAGTGGACTGCGTCAATGAAGACAGCTGGTCTTGTATCCTATGTGGGTCCTAGCTGTGTTGGTCTTGTATCCTATGTGGGTCCCAGCTTAGATGATTCAATACTGGTCTTGTATCCTATGTGGGTCCCAGTATAGATGAATCAACGAAGACAGCGGGTCTTGTATCCTATGTGGGTCCCAGTATATATTGAATCAATGAAGACAGCTGGTCTTGTATCCTATGTGGGTCCTAGCTGTGTTGGTTTTGTATCCTATGCGGGGCCCAGCTTAGATGATTCAATACTGGTCTTGTATCCTATGTGGGTCCCAGTATATATTGAATCAATGAAGACAGCTGGTCTTGTATCCTTTGTGGGTCCTAGCTGTGCTGGTCTTGTATCCTATGTGGGTCCCAGCTTAGATGATTCAATACTGGTCTTGTATCCTATGTGGGTCCCAGTATAGATGAATCAATGAAGACAGCTGGTCTTGTATCCTATGTGGGTTCTAGCTGTGCTGGTCTTGTATCCTATGTGGGTCTCAGCTTAGATGATTCAGTATCTATGTCTGATCATCTCTTTCACCTTATCGATGATGTATACCTGTGTGAGCTGAATCCCGTTGCTTTCCTGTGTGGATTTCGTTTTTGCTTTCCTGTGTGGAATACGAATACTTTACTATGTGGACTGAGTTGTACTTGGGCTCGGAGGTTGGAGCGTATTGGAATTGATGACTTAGGTATATGTATGGGCATATACCTAAGCATTATTGGTTGTTACTTCGTGATTGTATCTTTCTTTTGTGGTTTATCCTCTGTGGATTTTGGGAGACCTTCGGGGGTCTAGGGGTCCCTACTGAGTAGCTTATACTCACCCCTGCACGGGCTATGCCCGCACTACGTTGTGTTGGTTGCAGGCGACGGACAGCGTTGATTGTGGTTGAGGCTTGTAGAGCAAGACGGTACCTGGAGGTGGACCACTGGGCGGGACGTGCTCGGAGCAGACGACAGGACCCGAGAAGCAATGGAGCTATATGTACCCACCCTTCAGGTGGAATTTCCAGTGGGCAACTCGGCATAGCAGCTTTTACTTTTTAGTTGCTGTTTTCCCTTTCGAGTTGTACTTTACTTTCAGTTTTGGGTTTGTATACTGGCCCACTTACTTTTCCGCACTTACAGTTGTACACTGTTTTACTTAGTGTTAACTTTTCTGCTTGCTTACTTTGTGGTACTTGTTTACTTTTCAAAGGCAATGCATTCCCTTTTGTTGGGATTTACGCCTTGGTGCTAGTCGCCAGCCCCTGGCCTATGGAAGGCGGGCTTGGGGTAGTCACGGCACGGGCCCCGAGGACGGGTCGTGACATAAATACATAAAAGGTATATAATAACAAGATAATCATAACACATCCTCATGAGCATATAGTATCAATATACAATAACATTTAATCAATACCAAGCATGGTAACAAGCTACTCTAGCAATACTCATGAAAACAAGGATCATATATAGGTATCACAATATTACAAACACCCACAAGAAGTCACATCAATCAAGAATAAAAAACCATTCCAACACATCATTAATTAATTAAAAATAGTACACTAGGTCCTCAAAAGAACTTCTTATGTCATGTTTGTTAATGAATAACTCCATTAAGATTGAATACCAAACATGTAAGACACCCATGGAGAATGAGCTCACACATCAATGGATGCCTAACTTGAGTTCCATTTTATCAAGAAATATGTTTATTATATATACTCAATAATATTACACATTAATAATGGTGATTCAAGAATCACATGCCTTAAAATTTTCATCATTAAAACCAATTTTGATACATATCGAAGGATGGGTCACTAATTCACTGAATCCATTGTTGATTCAAAAACTAATGGATAATTACATTATAATTCTAGAATGGATCCTATGGTTTATCCAAATATCATCTATCCAACATCAATCTATCAATATAGAAGATATTCAAGATTAAATTCAAGGATATAATCTCATGATGATCATTCTATGATAACTTACCAGTAAATGTTCATCGTTCTTGATAATTCTAGCTCCAGTCAAGGGGGAAGTCATTGAAACATCAAATATTCCATCAATGTACCAAGTAATTGTCAAAGTATTAAAGATTTATCATCAATACACTATCAATATGAGGTTTAGAAAGATGGTTCATAAACACATACTCGTTGAATGCTTATTGTTAATGATATATCTTGATTTGAACAAGAAATTATGCCAACTCACTAGATCCTCCATCAATCTATATAGAGAGGAAGAAAATATCATTGTAAATTCATATAATTTTTATATTATACACAAATTCATGTACATATCTCAAGTAAGAATAAGGATTTGGCATGGATCTAAAAAAATCACTGTTTTTGCTTCTCTAGATCGGTTTATGGTTGGAGAGACAAGGGGAGATGAATGGGAGAGTATTGATGTAAGGGAGAATCTATAAAATTCACATCATTGTAAAGGGGTTAGAATTTGGATATTAATTTAGTTATAAAATTACTATAATTATAAATCAAGGGGCCTATTTAATGAACCTCTGTAACAGGTACACTAGAGACCCAGTAGGCCTCACTATAAAGTTAATGGCACCACTATCTAACTACTGGTTGTTTTCTATCCACCCCAAGGGAGATCCTCAAACCACCATTCCAACCTTTATTTACTAGAAAATTTCCATTAAAAGTTTACCTCCTAACAACCCACATCATAGATAAGGCAAAAGATGAATGGAAAATTTATAAACTTAACAAGTCATACATTAAAATAATGTAAGTATATTACACAAACTACTAAATAAGACCATCATTGGATAATGATAACCTTCCCTAATACCTAATATTACCATCAGTGGTCGAACCTAGGGGAAAATCCCCTAAGAATAATAAAATATATCCTAGGTCCATAGGATAGAATGTGATCTCAAACTACTGTAGCAAGTGTCACAAGAATTCCCACCTAGCTACTCATGGATTACCGTGACATTCAAATTAAGGTGATTCCAAGAAATAATCACATAGATATACATAATATAAATCATAATAAAGTCACACCCTCACTTCTAACACCCTAAAAATAAATAGATATAATTTAATCAAGAACATAAATAAATATACATAGGCCCCTTTACTGATCATTGTAATATATAGAATAGTAACCATTTATTTTCCAAAATACAAGGGCCATGTTTCAAGGGTTTTTTTAAAAAGAAATAATTTGGAGGGTTCCATTTTATCCAAATGTTCATTTATTGTAAAACTAGAATAAAAACACGTTTCCATAACCGAAACACCATTCATAATTTAGCTATCAATTTAAAATATCCAATCAAACATGTATACAAACACTTGGTAAAAATAGATTTCAAAATAATCTTTACGCATTGAAATGAATGGAAAACCCATGCACATTTGATGAAACTCAAAGATTATAACATTATTTTGACAAATCCTATTAGTTTTAATTAAAAGTATTTCTAAAACACATAAAAACAGAATGAAACTAATTGGAAACATTAGATCAAAATTTAATGGGATATGTCAAGGACCGCCTACCTTTAATCCTTTCACTTTTGGAAACCACGATGTTAATCCATTATATCATGGTCAAAGAAGTTACAAGATCCCAATAGTAACCTAAAATAACCCTAAATTATCAAAAAAAAATCACTTAAAAATTTATCAATAGGTAACCCTAGGTATCCATGAATATTTTAGGGAAATAAAAAAGAAATAAAATAAAGGGAAAAGGGAAAAGAAGAGGTTAAAATGAATTTACCATGAATATCTGACCTTAAAACTAAAAAAATAACAATATTACACTAAGGGGGGGATTGAGAAGGATAATCTATGGGGATCATGTAATCCAAATGGGTGAAGAAAGGAATGGATTTTGGTTAAAAATCAAATTGCAGAAAATTTGTAATTTCAACTTTGTAGATATTCTAGGCATTATACATGGTTTATTCACACATTTGGTCAAACCATGCACCCACTATGAACCTTCTACTAGGAACCTAGATCACTATGCAAGGGTACACCACATAGTTATACAAACTATGTGCCAACCATGTAATTCAACTCTATTAAAATTATAGTCCCATTTCACAATATCCTTATATTTTTCTACTAATTGTGAACCTTAACCATGTGATATGATCTACACACCCAAAACAATAAAAATTACATGGAATTCAACTTGGAATGAGAATGAAAAAAAAGGTTCTCAAAAATAAATAAAATAAAAGAGTAAAGTAGGCTTCTGTTGTGATAGTTCGTCACTTTATTACATTCTTACATATTATAAAAGATCACATCCTATTGGTTATAATAGTTTACTAGTATTAGGAGACTAAATGGATACATGATCCTCATATTAAATCTAAAAACATAAAATACAACTTAAAATCTCAATGATAAATTTATTATTTCTTCCAGCATATACTTGAAATTATTTAGAGTAAACTTCTAGCTACCCTAGAGATATGAAACAAAATAAAAGGGGGATCTTAGATGCTTATAAATAGGAAGCATACAATAGAATTTATCATATAATAAAAAAGACATGAATAATATTTAAAACACAAATAATAATAAAATATTCCATATAAATAACATTAAGAAATATAATTATATATATGGATGACATGGAAACATAAATAATCAAATGGAAAACAAAAACTGGTTTCACAATGATAGATTTTATAAGGTTATACTTCTTAATCAGACCATCAATACCTCATTCCAAGGCATCATACAAAAATAGGTAAGGCATACACAAAATACCCAGACTAGTTTGTCACATGAAACCTACCAATGCATTGAGGGGATATGCAGTTCTAAAAGTTACCTATCTCTAATTAAGTTTGATTCATTCATTAAATGAAAGTAATGAATAAATAAAACAATTCATAATTGATATGCCTCAGTAATTGAAAAACATTTATATTATAAAACTAACATATAGAACT
Source organism: Viscum album (assembly GCA_963277665.1). Lineage (NCBI taxonomy): Eukaryota > Viridiplantae > Streptophyta > Magnoliopsida > Santalales > Viscaceae > Viscum > Viscum album. The sequence continues at coordinate 1,265,203,000 of OY728143.1, read as the reverse complement.
TCAACATTTTCCTCAGTAAATAAAGGGAATTTCATGATCATAATACATCAATAAAAATAAATTGGATGGTATAATTAAATAATATACTCATTGTATCATAATAATCTTTAAATTATTTTTACATGGATTAAAAACATATTAATATATATATTATGAAATTGTTTTGAAAATAATAATAAATGTAATTTTCTTTTGGAAAATTTTAAAAACAAAACATTCACCAAATAATGAGAATATAATTTTCTTTAGAAACCATGATGAATTTTAAATTAATCTTAATATAAAATAATGGTCATGAAAAAGGTAAAATGTGTTCCTACGATAAATGCTAAAAATATATGTTTCTCTCTTTTGTAAAGAAATTCAAAATTGACTCGTTTAGAAAATGTTAAAAATATTCCTTCCAAAAAAAATTTAAAGTAGAAGATAATAGAAAATGACACTAAGTGATAATTTAAGTGCAGATAATAATATTATTGAAATAATATGTAGAATATGGAAATTGAAGAGAAATATTCTCTGTCAAGAAGAAAAGATAAGGCATGTTCTAACCGTGGGATCTTTTTTATTGAATTTAGAACCAAGGGGAAGTAAAATGGTAATAATAGATATAAAACATATAAATAATTGGATAATAAAATGGTTGTTTTTAGATATAAATTCCATGTTATTCCATCAATTAAGGATATAGACATAATCAATCCTAAATTCAAAGTAAAATTAGAAAAGTAACCCTTACCTTGAACTTCCTCTTAGTCGAATGCACTCTAACTTCCCTATATAATAAATCTAAGTTTTTTGTTCATTTAAATAAAAAAACTAATTACTATTTATTTTACTTAATATCATTCATTTATAATTATTTATTACCCATATATAAATTTTTTATCATTAAAAAGTATTATTTGGGTATTAACTGTTATGTTCCATTTGCAAGCTTCAGTTTAGAGAATATGGTCCTTGAGTTTTGTTCATGGATTCATCAACTCTATAATTTTCCTAAAAATTTAATTCATTTTTTGATATATTTATTTATTAATATATTCATTTTCGAGAACTTATAGTCACAGTTCTTGTGAAATGCTTAAAAATTCACTTTTCTAGTGATTTTTTAATTAATAAAGGAATTGAATCTATTAGTAAAAATACTATTAAAAATTTCCACTCCAAAATTATAAATACTTATTAAATAAATAATTATTACATATTATTTATATTATTTAATTTTTATTATTCATTCATGAGATAGATGTTATAACTATGTTCATGTAAGTTATAAAACTGAACAAAACAAAATCACGTTATAATGTTTGAATAAGAAAGAAAATGATATTGAATAGTGATAATATATTTTTTATATAATATTAATGGTTTAAAAAATAATTTTTAAATTTATAAATTAATTTCAATAATAGTTAGATGAATAATATAAATTAAATAGAATAGTAAGAGGTTATTAACTACAAAGATTCTTCGTATGCTCATTTTAGGAGGCTACATTTGTCAATAAACATTTGTTGTTAATATTATTAATATAATGGAAAATTTATCTTTATAGAATATTAATAATGTTATAAATATTATATTTATTCATTAAATCCATTTTTAAAACCATTCAAGTAATCTGGTGATGAAAAATGAAATACATCACTCTTGGAGGTTGTAGTTCCCACATAACACAGAAAATATTTTCATTTTCCAATGGATGGAAGAGAGATAGATAACAGATATTCATCAACATAATAACATTTTAGTATAATAATGATAATTTTTTCATTATATTAGTATTTTTATAATATATTTTGAGGATGAAGAAGAAATAAACTTGAAAGAAATAGGCTAAAACAATTACCTCTTCCTTGGATATCTTCCTTTGGATTTCTCATTATGCCTTCTTAGATTGGTCTATTGAGGAGATCAGAACATATATGAAATAATAAAGAGGTATGTGGAGATTTTTGGTTATATTTTGTTCAATAAAGGCAGATTTATGTGTGAAGATAAGTGAGGTGGTAAAGACCTAATTTTATATGTGTGAGGATAGGAACTTTTATAAAGACTCTTAATCTTAAAATAAAAAAATTTTCATTTTCCAAGAAAGTGGCACCAAATTATCCACATTTAAAATATATTATAATTCATTTCTATAATATACTCAAACAATCAATTAGGGATAATTTTTTGTGACATTTGAAACCATATCCTTTAGTTTAACACCCCCCAACCTTTTTAACCATTACCGTGAGGACAAAGTTTGACCATGGTAACTCATTTTTATGAAAAAACTTAAATTTAACATATTAAAATTTTTGAATATATTTATTCAAATTATGAAAACCATTTTATAATATTCAAGTTATATAGGTGGTAACAACTAATATTAATATAAGTACAATTAACACAAGAAAACATTTTTGAAAAAATGTATTTTAAGCATAAAAATGATTTTACACCAAAATCATTTATAGAATTGATTAAAATGATATTTATTAGTTTATCATTAAAAAAATTAGAGTTATGTGACTTTAAAAGAAATAAAAAACTAAATGGTACCTTTTGAATACTTAATTAATGGAAAATATCACAAAAATAGTTTTTATTAAAAACAAATATAACTTTGGTTCCAAAATGTCAAGCATTGGTTTCTAAATTCAAAATAATAATTTAAATTCATTATTTCACATTATTAAATAAATTTTTTCTTGAGAAAATGGTTTCATAAATTTTTATTTTATTCTTATATAATAATGATATCATAATATTTTGGGTATTTTTAAAAATGTTATTTTTACAATTCACCCAAAAATCAACCTATTTAGAAAAATTCCAAAAATTTAAACTCATATAATTTTGATATTATGAATACAAAAATGATATCCATATAATGAAATTAAAATTACAAAATTTAATAATATTTATTTTAAATATTTTATTTAAATGAACTTTTTTTTTATTTTACTATGAATAGAATATGTGTAGTGTTATAGTTTAGGGATGTAGTGATTACCTATTTTTTAGAATATTAGGTATTACATTATCCCCCCCCCCCCCCCGATAATTAATTTTTTCCTAAATTTTTTTAATATATGTCATTTAGTAAATAAATATGGGTAATTATTCATCATTACTTCCTTGAGTTCTCATATCGCTTCCTCTATCTTGTGATTCCACCAAAGTTCTTTCACCAGCTGAGATATCTGATTCCAAAACACTTGATCACTAGTGTCAAGATTATAGAAACACTCTTCATTATAAGATAAGTTATGTTGAAAATATATTTAATCTTCGGTGATTACATATTTTGTTTCCATTATGTAATTTCATAACAACGAAACATTAGGGACATCATTCACTTTAAAGAGCTTGTGTTTCATATCCAGACGATTGGCCATAACTCTAATTCTCTCAAAAATTTCAAAATACCAAATGTAATTAGGTTTTAGTTTCCCCTTATTAACAAACCTTATAACTCCCTTCCATATGATACCTTAAATAAGGAATGATCCCCCACTTGAAATTCTAATTCCTTCATCTAATTATTGGATTACATCTTTTATCTACTTTTAGCTATCTTGATATGGCTTTAAGTACCTCACAAATTAATAGTACCCGCCTTAATATTTATTTGTCCAACTATATTCCTTTATCCAAAATCATCCCAACAATTTGGAGTATGAAATCTCTTCCCATAAAATGATTCATATGATTCAATATAAATACTTATATGGAAGATATTATTATATGAAAATTATACCAAAGGTAGATACTTATCCCATAATCTTTGAAAGTCAAGTGAGTATGATCTCGACAAGTATTATAATGTTTTAAAGTCCTTTCATGATAGTCATTCGTTTGAGGATGATATAAAATGCTCAAATGTATGTCAATGTTGAGATCCTTCTGAAGAATCCTCCAAAATTTTGATGTGAACCAAGGGCAAAGATCAAATAGAATTTATAAAGGTGCATCGTAAATTCTCACCAATTCATTAACATAGAATCATGCAAGATGATAAAGGGGAAGATCTTCCCTTATTTTTATGAAATTTGTAGAGTTGGTAAGGAGATCTAAAATGACCCTTAAAGAAAAATTCCTCTTCAAAGCCTTCATAATTCCAGTGAAAAGGTCCATTTTAATATTATCCCACTATCATATTTATATACGAAGAAGTTTCATGACTCATTTAGGATATCATCTTTAAGAATTAACTACTAACACACCAAAAATAAAGACACATAGTCCACAATTTCTTGCTTCATACCATCCAATAATGAATGTTCTCTTAAATCCATGTACATATTTGTTTTACCTTGGTGGATAGAGAAATTTGAGCTATGTGCTTCATCTATTAATTCCCTCTTGAGATCAAGTATGCATGGAACATAGAGTATCTGTAACACCCCTAGTTTTAGGTATTTTCCCATTTTATTATGTACTTTCAAGATATATAACGTTTGGGTTGAGTTTCAAGAGCATATGGATGGTTTGGGGATGGTTTATGAAGTAATTAGGAGGAAAAATGTTAGAGCACAATTATGTAAAACCATATTGTATTCTCTGGGTATATTATGAGAAATGGAGGGGTGTCTAGGGAAATCACATGTTTAGAACACAATTTTTTCCAAACTATATAGAAAATATGTTAATTGGAATTTTTTGGGGGAGAGGAAATTTGCATGGTTGGTGCACTGTTCTTTAAACTCTGTGGCTTAAACATGAAATGCGATTAATTAAATACAAAAAATAGTTTTTTTAACCCAAAAACTCTCTCAAACCCATCAATATTCTTTACTTCACCTAGGATCGCCACCCTTGAACCTTCCTTAGGAATTTTTGAATATTTTCTTCTTTTGGGTGCTCGATTTCAGTGGATCAGAGTGAATAAGATATTATAGATCAAAGGTTAGAGTTGCATTATTCCTCTCTCTCCTAGATTCTCTCATTTTTTCTGAAAAAAGAACCCTAGACCGGGTCTATAATTCCAGGATCTGTGATTTTTCAATTTTTTTATTGAATATTCTTATGATTCATTGAAGGAAATAAAAGGGAATCCTAGATCTAAGAGATCATATAGTTATTCTTCGTGTGGAATGAATTGAATTTAGGTGTATTCTCCTTTATACTTTCTCTTAGAATATGAAGGTTAATTTTTTTCAAATAAATTTCTTTTGATTTTTCTTGGAACACTCATGTGAAATCCCTTTTGTAAATCTTTTTTTCTTTATTGGCCTTAAATTCTAGAATTATGGGTGATGCACATGAGTTGTTTAATTGAATGATTAAATGGTTTGGGTTTTTAAAATAATTTTTTTAGGTGTGAGAACTTGGAATTAAATTAGAGGGTGTGTATTCATATGCATATGGAAAAGGATTAGGTGGGTTAGACATGGTTGTCATTCCAATATTGTGGAACATTGGATTATTCCACAAAGTGTCGACCTATGATGAGAGGGAAAGATACCGCTAGAAATTTAGAATATTCAAGGAGCCTTTAGGGGGTGGTTTTATTAGATATTGTTATGTATGTATGTGTGAGTTCATTACATGGGAGTGTTTTTCAGATTAGGTTATTTCACTTTCTTATGGATCTTTGAAAACTCTTCTCTTTATTACACATTAATTCATGATTTATTACATAAGATAACACAAAAAACAACACATAATATTGATAATTAAAGTATCTTTATCAATTAGGTACATTACATAACAACTTAAAATAGAGAATACAAAGACATTATTGAATACTTCCTTGACATGTTCATATTATGAAACCATACTGAAAACTACATGGGATAACTTGGGGACATACCTAAGAAAGGGGTGAGCTATAAATCCCAGTAAGAGAGTAAACATGTCCTGACATGAATAAAGTATTACATATTAGATAATAAGCATATAAGTGAAACATAAATGGGTGATAATCATAAACATTAACAATGAGGCATAACGTATCAGGATTACATAAATTCAACATGGGAAATGTAGAAACAAATTAAAACATGGCATCATAAACATAGGTCAAGTCTAACTTCCAAGAAACCATGATAAAAAACGTTCCTTTGTGGATTAGTCTCACTACCTAATCCCTTGAATGATGTCTCATGAATAAAACATTACCCAAATCATTGGATCGCTATATAATTTTGGGTGCACCCATAACTTTCATTTCATTCACATGCATAAGTGTGACACATAGATCATAAAACATGGAATCATTTATCATCACATTTTTTATGTGATTAAGGATTTTGAAATACATACATTTAAGTTCCCAATAAAATAATTATAATTTCATAAATGTGAACACCCTTGATAGGAAATGGTTATGGGTGCACACTACATAATTTCTTCGTAAAGAAAATTGTGGTGAAGATTTAGCATTATAAAGAGGGAGTATAAATGTTCAAGAGAGGGATTAATGAGAGTCAAAGTGGTATCTAACCATTTAGTAATAATAAGGGAATTAATGGGGACATGAGATAATATATCCTAACATTATTAAATGGATATAAAATGCCTAAAAATGTATATTCTTGATAAATAGGAGAAGTAAAGGATCCCTTACATTGAGAGGGTGATTACAAATGCATGGGAGGAGCTTCTTGGGAGATTCAGGGCACCTTGGGAAGACTCTAGAGAGGATATGGAATAGTAAGGACGTTCTCTAAGGTTTTTTAGTGATGATAAATATGATATTGGGTGGTTTTATATAGGAAAACGTAGGGTAGTTCTTTATTATTTCTCAAACTTAGGTTTTATGCTCTATATAATAAAGTAATAAAAACCAAAAACCTTTCCATTTTTTCCCACGGATATTTAAAAAGTATTTTTTTAATTATTTTATAATTTCAAGGGATGAAATTATTAAAATATTACCCTTTCTGATGTATAAGTGAGTTATGTCCTGAAAGAAATTATTTTAATACCCTAAAATATATTATAGGCTTTTGAAGATTAAAAAAGGATTTATAAAATTAATAAAATAGCCAAAAATAATATTCTTTAAAAGGTAAAATGTATATTTGGAAGATGATACCATTTATAGTATTTGTTACATATTTTTGGGTCATTAGGATGTCATAATACACACTATATATTTATATTGTAATTAATTTTTACCCAAAATTTGACTATCTCAGAAAAATATGAAAAATTAACCATTGAATAATTTCAACATTATGATTCCAAAAATAATATTAATTTTATATAAATAATTTTATAAATATTTTAATATTAAATTTTAAAATAAGAATCGATATTTATTGAGAAATGTATGGTTTCTGACAACAATAGTTTTCAAACCCTTATAAAAATTACATTTGACTTCATTAAAATTATCTAATTATATATATTTAATAAAAATTATTTAGTTAATATTATTTTCATAAAATATTATTTGTTTATAAAATAAATAAATTAATCAAAATAAATTCATTAATTGAATTTGAATATTACCACAAAATACAATTTGTGTATCATTATATCAAAATCAAAATCATTTACAAAGTAACAATAATAAGATGAAAATATATTCAATTATTCTATAAAATATAAATATTCATGTTATTAGTGCCATGATACATATCCATTTGTTACACTAAAAACTCCCTAAGGGTAAGGTTTATGATGGTGAGACTTTCACTGGGTGGTTCGGTATACATGGTTTGGGTCATGATCTCAATAATCTTAAGCTTCTCCTGTAAATGGTGTTTCTCAAGCTTACGTTTTTGGATATCATCTTTTGGGATTAGTCAAGGTAAAATCCCAGTGACTTTATCTCCCTCGAAAGCCCTGGTAAATAGGATTCAAAAGGTATAATCCTACCGTTTGAGGACCACACTTATTTTGTTTGTGTTAATTGGATTTTTCAAAAACCTATATATATAATAATCATGGAATCACTATTAAATGGTTGTATTATTAATGGTAAAGAGTATTAATATTATTTTAAATTGTATAGGATATAATAAAACAAATTAAGTGAATCTGCTTTTTAAAAACATAACAAATAATAATGAATTTATTTCAACCACTAGGGTAATTTTATTCATAACATTTCGGGTCATTACAATCATCACCCCTACATAAATTTCACCCTAGAAATTTTCATTTCAACCACTAAAAAAATGATGGTAACTCTATTTCATCACCTCATATGGTTCCCATGTCTCTTATTTAAAAAATTTCTTTCTCTATGGCACTTTGACTAGGTTAATTATCCTATTCCGTGGAAATTTTTCTTTATGATCTAAGATCTTCATTGTTTTATCCTCATAGGAAAGATCATTCTGCAATTGTACTACCTATAGATTTAGCACATGTTAGGGGTTTGGTATTTACCTCCACAAGAGTGATACATTGAATGTATCATGTACTTGATATAGGTTAGGTGGGAGTGCTAGTCTGTATTCCACCACTCTTATGTGATTGAGGATCTCTAATGGATCAATGTATCTTAGACTAAACACTCCTTTATTCCCATATCTTGTGAATTTCACCCATGGATATATGTTTAGAAATACCTTATCTCCAACCTCAAACCCTAGGTCTCATCGGCAATCATTATCATAGCCCTTTTTTCGACTCTGAGTAGCCTTTATGTGAAACTTAATGGTCATAACGTTTTACACCATTTACTCAACCATTTTAGGACCTAGAAGTTTTAATTCCCCAACTTCATCCAAACATGTAGATGTCTCATACCTCTTCCCATAAAGGGATTCATAGGAAACCATTTGGATTCCTGAGTGGAAACTATTATTGTATGAGAACTAGACTAGAGAAATATGTTGATCCCATACTCCTTTAAAGTCAATTGAGAATTCTCTCAACATTTCCTTGAGTTTCTAGATTGATCACTCCAATTGGACCTTAGTTTGAGAGTGATAAGCCATGTTGAAGTTCAACTCTGTATTTAGAAAATATTGGAGACTCTTCCGGAACTTGGATGTAAATCTTGTATCTCGATCAGATAAAATTTATATTGGTGTTCCATGCAACCTCACCACTTCTCTAATGTATATCCTTTAAAGTTAATTGAGTGATAATCCCTCTTGAATTTCATTGAAGTGAGAAGTATTTATAATAAAATCCACTATAACCCATATAGAATTATTTCCTCTTGATTTATTCTTAAGGCTAGTGAAAAAGTCTGTGGTTATGTTTTCCCATTTACATATAGGTATGGGTAATAGTTTCATAATCCCCTTGGGTTTTTTCCTTATTTCCTTCACTGGTAGAAATAACAGACACCTTGATGTATATTCTATAATATACTTCTTCATATTGTCCCACTAATAGTGATTTCATATATCTCTATACATATTTTTTTCTTCCAAGATGGATGGAAAAGGTCAAACAATATGCATCATCCAATAAATCCTTCTTTAACATAGTATTTATGGTACACATAGTCGTGACCCAAATCACACAACTCTTTCTTCATTAACATTGAATTGTGAGGATTTACATTTTCCTATAAATTCCAATTTCGTCTAAATTCCCATATCATATCTTTATGAATCCTTTATAGTCACTATAATGAACAGTTGAGAAATTCATTTGTGAAAGGATTTATGATGTTTCTTCCTTTATGATTCCCATGTCCATCCTTTTCAAGTTTAAAAGTACCAGATCCTTCTCAATTCTCATCAATGATAAAATTGTTGGATCCTTTATACTTAGAGAATTTTTCACTTTATTTTATTTCCAAAGATAGTAGTGGATTGATTATTCATAGTCCTTAATCATATAAAACCATATTCACCAGTTTATATTCAGCTCTTATTGTGTGAATATATACTTGAGGCTCTTATGATCCATATATATTTCATACTTATCCCCAAAGAGATAATTCCACAAGATTTTCAATTTTAAGATCACTACAGATAAATCTAGATCATGTGTTGGGTGGTTTTATTTGTGAAATTTCAATTTCTTTGAGGCATAGTTTGTAAATTTGTTCATTCTTCATTTACACATTGCCCAATACCTTATTATAAAAATCGATGTACACTAAAAAAGTTCCCCACTTGTGGATATCATAAGTACAGTTATAGTAATAATCCACCTTTTCAACTCCTTTAAGCTCTCTTCGCATTAATTATTCCAAAAATACTTGACTCCCTTCTGATTTAGTTTGGTTAGAGGGTTGGAAATTCATAATAAATTTCACAAAAATCGACGATAACACCTAGATAATCCAAGGAAAATATGGATTTATATCACATATGTTGGCCTCATCCATCCTTCAATTTCTTTTGTATTTAAAGGGTCCACATATATCCCATTGCTTGTGATAATATACCCTAATAATGAGACTTTATTCAACCAAAAACTCACATTTTTTGTACTTTTCATAAATATTCTCATTGCATAAGGTTTTTAGCATAGTGATCATATTCTCCTCATGGTCCTCCTTAATTTTGGATTATATCAGAATATAATCTATATATACTACCACAAATTTTTTGAGGTAATCTATAACGAATCTATTCAAAAATTCCATAAATATTAATATATAATTAGTGAGTCTAAATGGAATTACTATTAACTCATATTTCTCAAACCTTGTATGAAATGTGGTCTTGGAGATATCCTCCTTTTTCACCCTTACTTGATAATTCCCTGAATGAAGTTCTACCTTGTAAAAGTATTAGGATCCACATAGTTGATTGAACAAGTTAAAAATCTGTGTTAGAGGATGCTTGTTCTTTATTGTGATCTTGTTTATCTCAAAATGATCAATGGAAAGGCACAGTGACCCATCCTTCTTATTGACAAATAGGACTGGTGCACCCAAAGGTGAAGTGCATGGGTGTATGAACCCTTTATCCAAATTCTCCTGTAGTTGTTTCTTCAGCTCCTAAAGTTCTACAATAGTCATTATATATGTATTCTTTGATAATGGTAACCCCTAGGTATAAGTACAATTAAAAATTAAACCTCTCTTCTAGGAGGAAGATAAGGAAATTTCTCAGGAAACACTTCAGAATATTCCCTCATAATGGGAATGTATTCAAGGGTGATATTTTACATAGACTCAATCATTTGAGATAGATACACTTTATTGTAGGTAAATAACATCCATGATTTATATTTTGGTGATAAATAAGATTCATCCTCCTCCTTTCACTTTTACATAATCAGGGGATGATTCATGATATAAAGAGTGGTTTCCTTCTTACAGAATTGTATATTGGCTCTATATAGGGAATACTAATCCATACCTAGAATTTCATCAAATTCTACTAAAGGGAGTGTCATAAGGTTCACTGGGAAGTTAAACCCAACACTTTTTATAGGGTAAGAGTTATATACTTGGGGTGTAATAATTTAACCATTTTTCATTTTCACTGATAGCTCTACAATCATTGTTTTTGGAAGTGTTTTAATAGTTCTAATAAACTTTTGGGATATGAAGGAATGCATAGAAACAAAACCAAAAAGTATGTTTTCTATTAATGATTGAATAACTAGTGTACCTTTCACAACTTCATTATTGAGATCCACTTCAGCAGTTGTGATGGTATAAGCTCACCCTTTCTACCTTGGAGGTTGTTGGTTGTCTCTGAAAATTATTTTTTTAGTGTGATGGTTTAAAAAGTGATCTTTCTTCTTATAGTTGTAGTAATGAAAAATGTGTTGAAGTTTTATTGGATCATTACTTTATTCCATCACATTAATGGGTTTCTCTCTTCAGTAATCACTAGCTGGTTGTCTTTTATTTCTACACCTAAAGCTTTTCCTCAAGCCCCTTAGGCAATTTTAGGTGTACTTATTTCCACACTTTTGATGAGTTTGATATTAAAATTTCTTAACACTATTAGATTTCTACATCACACTACCATAATTAGACTTAAATTTTTTTCTTCTTATCCCTGTGATATCCTTGAGATTCTCTAATATCCATTTTTTACTTTGAGGTCACATCAGACAATTTCCTCATAGTAATCAAAGCCTCAGATCACCAGTTGTTTTCATAAACTAGATTTTAGCCCTCCAAATAAGCGTTCAAACTTACATTCAAGGCTAATAAAAAAGATATAGGCATACCATGAAATTCTTGTAAAGTTTACCTCATATACCCTGGTAGATTAATAATCTTTTTTATTTAGGGAGAGGAATCCCCTTTCCATTTTAAGTTATATATTTGAGGTAAATATTTTCTGAAAAATATTTTCTGGAAATTCTTTCACCCCATCTCTCTGATCGCTTCCTCGGGCATCATATTCATGATCAATTACTACCCCTAATCAGTTTCTCCCTCCATATGATAAACATCCTGTATAACCTTCTCTTTCTTGGAACATTGAATGATAGATAATATCTTCTCAATAAAGTTTATCCATTGTTAAATAATTAAAGGATTGGATGATCCATTGAAAGTTGGAGGACTTTTTTACATAAAGGTGTCAATTACTGCTTTCTATTTCTTAGGGGGATTTGGGATCCCCTCCTGATTGAGGTTTCTATTCATAACCTGAGTCATCTGAGAGAGTATCATCATAAAGTTTGTTATTCCTGCTCCCATGAAGTTGGGCATCTTGTTTGGTCACTCATCACATTTCCCTTCATATTGGTTTTTTACTTTGTTCCTCCTATTTTTGGTCATTGCATTGAATAAAGAAAAAATTAGGGATGATTATTTTTAAACTATTAAATACATAAATGGTAATACAATGAAATTAAATGGTTGACTTATAAATGACATTTATTTATTTAAATTATTAATTTATAGGCTTCAATCTATGTTATCTTTGATCTATTTTCTAACATAGACACTTGTGGGATTTTTTATTCCCTTAATAATGGTTTGAAATGAGCTTATGAATTTTCCAATGAATATACCCCGGGAGTGTCAAACTAGGTGTGAATAAAGTCCTATTTTTGTGCACCAGTTTCAAATCAAGTCTATCCCAACGTGGTGTTATTAGGTTTTACCATTATGTACATTTGTGCTAGAGCCACAAGCACTTTTAGTATTCAGATAGGGATGTATTTTATTGGAAACCTCTTACTCTATAATTTACCAAAATTTAGGTATTACTTCTTATGTTTAGCCTTATTAAAAAGGATTTCTTTTGATTTTTCTAATCCTAATCCCAAAAATAACTAAACTTTCCTTTGATACCAACTTTAAAAACCCTACTCACTATTACACATTAATTCATGATTTGTTACATCATATTACACATAATACAACTCAGAAGACAAATAAGTATAGTGTATTTTGTAATTAGGTACATTACATAACAACTTAAAATGAAGAATACATCAACATTAATGAAAACTACCTTGACATGCTCATATTATTTCATCGTACCTAAAACTTCATGGGATAACCTAGGGACATATATAAGAAATGGGTGAGGTATAAATATTATTAAGGTATTAAACATGGAATTACATGAATAAATTATTACATGTTAGACAATAGGAATATAAATGAGACATAAATGGGTGATAATCATAAATATGAACAATGAGTCATGATATAGCATGAAAACATAAAGGCAACATGGGAAATGTAGAAACAACTTAAAACATGGAATCATAAACATAGGTTAAGTATAACTGTCAAGAAATAATGATGGAAATCCCATTATGGATTAGGTTCACTCCCTAATCCCTTTAATGAAATATCATGAGACTAAAACATTGCCCAATTTATTGGAGCACTATATAATTCTGAGTGCACCCGTCACATTCATTTTATTCACATGCATAAGTGTGCCACATAGATCATCAAACATGGAACCATTTACCATAAAATTTTATTCCAATATCAAATAGTGTGTAATGAATTCATGTAATTCATCAATCAAAGAAATTTAAAATCATAAATGTGAAATCCCTTTATAGGAAATGGGTATATTTACTCACTTTTGTTTGGCATAGAAAATCATAGTAAAATTTAGGCATTATCATGGGGGCATATACATGTTCATGTGAGGGATTAATAAGAGTAAAAGGGGTATCTCATAATTTAGTAATAATAGAGGGTGTAAGGGGGATACGGGAGAATATATCCCAACATTATAAAATGAAGATAAAATTTATATTAAAATGGAGATGCTTGAATAAATAGGAGAAGGAATGGATCCCTTACATTGAGATGGTGATTCAAAATGCTTCGTAGGAGATTATTTAGAACTTGATGGAATATTAGGAGAAATATAGAGAGAGTAGGGAAGATTTGGGATGTTATCCATGGTTTTTGACTGGAGATAAATGAGATATTTTTGTGGGATTATATAGGAAAAGAGAGGGGAGTTCTTTATTATTTCTCAAACTTAAGTTTTGGACTCTATAAGATAAAGTAATCCAACCCACAAACATTCCCATGGTTTTTTCACACTATTTATTTCATAAGGGAGTGGTTTTAATTATTTTATAAGACCAAGGGACTAAATTATTAAAATATTACCCTTTTTTATTTGGAAGTAAGTCATGTCCTTAAAGAAGTGATTTTAAAAAATTAAAATATATTATAGGTTTTGGAGGATTCATAAAGGATTTATAAAATTAATAAAATAACCTAAAAATCATATGTTTTTAAAGTTAAACCATATATTTGGTCCTTCATAACATTCATAGAATTTATTATATCATTTTTGTGTCATTATGATGTCATAATACACACCATATATTTATACCGTATTTAATTTTTACCCGAAAATTTTACTATCTTAAAAAATATGAAAAATTGAACATTGGATAATTTAAATGATTTGATTCCAATTAAAATATTAATTTTATATGAATAATTTTCTAAATATTTTAATTTTCACTTTTAAAATAATAATCAATATTTATTGAGAAATGCTGGTTTTTTTAATAACAGTTTTTAAACCCTTATAAAAATTACATTTGACTTCGTATAAATTATATGATAATTTATATTTAATAAAAATTATTTAATAATAATATTTTTCTAAAATATTATTTATTTCAAAAATCCATTAATTAACCAAAATGAAGGCCTTAATTGAATATGAATATTAGCAAAAAAATAAAATTTGTGTTTTATTTTATCAAAATCAAAATCATTTACAAATTAAAAATAATAAGATAAAAATATATTAATTTATTCTATAAAATATAAATATTTATATTATTATAGTTTTGATACATACCCCTTTATTATAGTAGATAATTAACTAAGGGTAAGTTGCACGATGATGAGACTTCCATGGGGTGGTTCGGCATACATGGTTTGGGTTGTGATCTCGGTGAGCTTGAACTTCTCCCATAAATGGTTTCACTCATGCTTAAGATTTTGGATCTCAGCTAGGGCTTAGTCAAGGGAAAATATTGGTGATTCTATCTCCAATGTAAGATTCGATAAGTGGGCTTCATAAGGTATGATCCTACTAGTTGAGGCCATCACTTCCTTTGTCTATGTCAATTGTATTTATCAAAACCAAATATTTATAATAATAATAATTTGATCATTGTTCAATGTCTTATCAATGGTAAAGATACTTAACAATCATTTAAATTTGATACGATATAATAAAACTAAGGAATTTCATGTGTTTTCTATAACCATAATGCATAATAAGACATTTAATTCAACCAAAAATAAAATTTTATTTATAACAGTTTGGGTCATTACAGGATCTATATATATTGATCACTAGTTTTCATGCTTCTACCAATATTTTTTTTAAGTAAAAATTGACGTAACATGTTTCTTCATTTAGTGGAATTTGGGGGAATTATGTGGGTTTTTCTACTGGGGTTTATACTCACCACCTAAATATGCACCTTGGTGCATATGTAAATATTGTTTACCATGATACATGTAAGGGTAAGGTTTCTTATTTTACTAATGGAGTGTTATTATGCCTAAGTCTTGGATGTGTGGTGTTGGAGCTTATGGTGACTATTGATTCATGGAGTATAGGGTGGTGTCACATTGGGGTACTGAGTCTTATATACCCTGTGTTTTATTTTCCTTTGGATTACATACATCCATTTTATTTCTTATCCCACCATTACTCAAGTTATCATTTGGTTATATTTTTGAAGTTCAATCTACTTTTTTATCATGCATCATGTTGTGTCTCTTTATCATGGTCTACTTACAAGTTATTTGTTTAAGTAAAAATCATCTCCCATGATTTGGTAAATCCATTGAAATTTATTATTATCCTTTGGTTACTTGGGGATGTCACCTAAAGTTAGTGTTATTTCAATCCTTTCCATGTCAATGGGTTGCGTTGGGGGATAAATGGTTCTCTAAAATTGATCTACAATTTGGGTATCACAAACTCAAATTTAGAAAAGAGGATATTATGAAGAAAAAAATTTAAAGTCATTGTGGTCACTATGAATATGTATCCATGCCCTCTGGACTTACAAATGAACCTATAGTTTTCATGTCCTTAAGTAATATTATATTCTATAATTAACTCGACTTGTTTTTTGTGGTATTTATTGATTATATTTTTGTGTAATCTTGAACTAGAAATGGCCATGAGAATCACATAGAAAATATATTGGGTAAATTGAGTGAGAAATGAATTTATAATAAATTATCTAAGTATGACTTATTAAATCAAGAAGTTTTTTACTTGCACATGTAATTTCTAAAATAGTTATATCATTCGATCCTAAAAATATTGAAGTAGTGATTTATTAGAATCCACCAAAGAACATAATCAATATATGGAGCTTTCTTTGATTATTAGGATATTATCGTCACTTTTATGGGGATTATAAAGACTCACTTATCCTATAAATGATTGTTTTCTAGGAATGGTATTCTATTAAAGTGGAATGAGGATTTCTATAAATCCTTTCATGAGCATAAGGCTCAACTCACTTTAGTAAATTTCCTCATCATTCTAGATCCAAAACAAGTTTATGTGGTATATTTTGATGAATATGTCTCTAGATTGGGATGTGTTCTCATTAAAGGAGACCATGTCATAGTTTATGGTCCAAGATAGTTGAAAACACATGAAAATAATTATCATATTCATAACCTGGAATTAGTTGCGATGGTCCACACATGAAATACCTAGAGCCACTATCTCTTTATTGAATCTTTTACCATGTTTATAGACCATAAAATATTGAAACATGTATTTTCACAAAGGGATTTGAATATAAGGTAGAGATGACAGATGGAATATCACCAGATTTTTTAATATGACTTGGTTTATACACCATGAAAAGGAAATTTAGTGGAATATTCTTTGAGTTAGAAATCATATATTGAGGTAGTTAGAGAATCTTGTGTAAAATGGTGTCTTATGGGAGTATTTCCTGATATGTATTTCGATTTTAGGGAATAGAATCATAATGAATTTTTATTTCCCATTACACTTATTCCTGATTTAGAGAATCTTATCAAGGATTCTTAGAAATTAGACCCATAATGCCTTTTCATGTGGTCAAAACATAATGTGAGGAGACCATTGAGTTCGGTATAGTGTATTAAAACTTTGTTTTTCACTTTGAAAACTAAATCTTAGTTTCTTCTTCATACTAAGAACAACTTATTTCTACTTATCATCATTCAAAATGGGTAGTTCTTCTGAGTATTTAGAAAATATAAAATGTAATGAAGACACATTCTTGGTGGTTAGGTATGAAATATAAATTGGCTAATTATGTTATGATATGTCTCATCTACCAATAGGCGAAGTCTAAAAACCAACAACCAACATACATGTTACAGTCTGTGCATATACCCATAGGGAAATAGGAACATATTTTCATGGACTTTTTCACTATTCTACCATGAAATCTTAGGAAGAATAATATTATTTGGGTGATTGTGGACTGACTCAAGTCATTACATTTAATTCCAATCTAAGAGTCCAATATGATGGAAGAGTTAGAAAATATTTATATCTGGGAAGTTCTGAAATTGCAAGGAGTACTAATATCAATTTTCTCTAACCAAGACCCTAGATTCAATTTATAGTTTTGGATATCCATTCAATAACCCATTTCCATTAATTTAACCATGATCATGTCATATTATCCACAAATATATTTTCAATTGGAACATATGATCCAAACATTGCAAGATAGGCTCTAAGCAAGTGTTATGGATTTTATTGGTTCATGGGAAAATAATTTGATTTTATTGGAGTTTTCATATAATAAAAGGTATTATTTCATGGTAAAAAATGGTTCTATTCAAGGAATTTTATGGTCACCCATATTTATCCCCACTTTTTATAGGTTTTAGGCACAGCAAAATCATCTTTGGCGGAAATTAATTAAAATTTCATTTAATTTATAGTTTCCTGAAACCCTAATAAAGGATCTTGCATATTAAATTTATAATTAATTTATTTATATCTAAATAAATTATCACTTAATATTAGGAAACTTTATTTGATTATAATTTTAATCTTATGAAAAACCCTTTTGTATTACCTTTTCTGTGTTGTAAGGATTCATGTGTAGAATCCCTGTAGCGATGATCCACATGTGCTCCTTTGATCTCTGAGCAATGCTAATTGATTTATGGGTGATAGCACGATGAATCAGTTTTATAGTATTGTTATTCATAATCAATCCAAGTTCATTTAGGATTGAAATAGTTCTTCACATTCTAGAGAGTAATAGAGGAAGAATTAAAGAGAGAAAGAGAGAGAGAGAGAAGTCAGTTGTATGCAACAATTCTCTATTCTTAATTTTATATTAACCCTATACAATAAACATAACCATAAATTTATAGATATAGGGTTTAGGTTAAAATATTATTTAATTATGTATCATCCCTTAAATAATATAATAATATTTAATAAACCTCGTTCCAAAATAATAATAATAATATTATTTTTTTATAGTTTACGTGCTAACTTAAACAATAATAAATATTATTTTATTGACCTATAAATTAAAATTTATCACTGAATGCAGTCCTAGTCCATTAATGCTACTCAAAATTTATTAAATACCTAAATAAATATTTAATAAAATATATCATTCATCAATATATATTTTTGATCAATGAAACATTAATAAAATTATTTTTCATTCTTGATAATAATATTTATTTCATTAATTTAATTCAAATAGAATTTAATCAATATCAACAGAAACGTATATTTTATAGATCTGTAGGATTATTTCTCAATTTCATTAGTCGGGATCACCTAAATTCTAAGATTAATATCCAGAAATAGATCAAGGAACCCAAGATAAAGAACTTAATGTTGCAACAATGACAACCACATATGAATTCTCACTATATAATATAATTCATTTGTCTAAATATATCATCAATATAGTTGCATATATTTTTCATCAACCTATGTGGTTAATACATATTTCATTGAATATTTAAAATAAACACGTTGTTTCACCATGTCCATGGAATTTAGTGTGATGCTTTTATTATAATGAAAGTTCCAAGATATAATCTTCCATAAAGATGGAATGTACAAATCCTTCCTTCACTTATCCATTAATTACATGTCATTCATGACACACCTGATGTACCCTAATTTCCACCAACATATGGAATGATGGTTTTTGTAGTAAATATAAGAGTGTGAGTCATAAAATGCAATAATGATAATATTAAAGCCTAAGGACCATTACACATGATCACATATAGGAATATGCAATAACACCAAATCATGCATAAATCCTACTGGAGGGTCTGTTCTCATAACCTCCCATCTTGGAGATTACTAAGTGAGAACTACATGGGAAGAATAATCATCCACTTATGACTAATAACACCTGATAGTCTACATTCCAAGTATAAAATCATAGGACATTATCCAACCATAGAACTATATTTAAGAATATTGTCATAGCACTTCAAGGTTCTCATCATAGTGGGGAACTATTATGACCTTATCAATGTGATAGATACCCTAGAAAATTATTACATTATAGTCATTCAAAATAATGATCAATTTTTAATAAGTTGTTTTAATAATATTAAATTCATCAAATATACATGTAATCACTGTATAATCAGTTTGGTTCTGGGGAACAGACTCGAAAAAAACTCCCACATAGACCAGATCCAACTGCCTAAGACTTTTATTCTTCTATATCTCACCTAATAATCATTTTTATGATGATTCAAGTATTTATTGAAGGGTTTTTTCATGTTTATTATATAGAAATAACACTCACTAAAACCTCATCTCTCTAAGAAAAATACCTCAAGAGATGATACTTTTGAAGTATTTGATTCGTCTGTTGATGATACTTTGTCTCTTTTGTGAGATTCACCACTATAGTATTATCATAATATGGGGTGATATAATATTTACTACTAGGTATACCATCAATATCATGGAAGAATTTATGTATCCATACTTCTTCTTTAGCGGCCTCAGAAACTATGATATACTCAGACTCTGTTGTAGAATCTACAACCACAACCTGCTTTGATCTCTTCAAGCTCACAGTAACTCTATTAAAAGTAGAAATGTATCCCATTTGTGATTTCATATCATCTTAGTATACATAGAAATTATCATCTTCATATCCTTTGATGAATAGTTCCCCACCTCCTCCATAGGCCAAGAAAATATCATTAGTGTGCCTCAGATACTTAATGATAGTCTTGAATACCATCCAAAGGTGGTCACTTGGTTCATCTTGATGTCATACTACCTTAATTAATGCATAGGAAGAATCTACCCTAGAACATAGAATAACATACATGACTGACCCAATCATTTTACCCAATCATTGGAATATATGGAATTAAAGAAATTTTATTTACTTACCCATTTTTTGAGGACACAATTTCCTAGAAAGATGAATATTATGTGACACTTGCAACAGTTTTCTCTTTGATTGTTCCACACTAAATATCTTCAGTATCTTGTCACTATATGTACATTATCTTAGGCAGAAAATTATCTTGGTACTATCATTATTGATCTTGATACCAAGAATATGTGACACCTTTCCCAAGTTCTTCATAGAGAAGAATTTATTCAACCACACCTTAACAGACTGTAAGACTAGTATTTTTCTTCAAATAAGTAATATGTCATTGACATATACTATTAAGAAAACTATCTCACTCCCACTAAACCACTTATATAAAAAAGTATCTCATTCATGGTTGTCTCGCGGCGCACAATGGGGTCATGGGGGAGAAACGTGCGCTGCCTGATGGTTGATTAGAGAGGATTGGGTTCTGCTTAATCACTCACAATGGGTGAACCGTTTTTTCCTCAAAACACCCAATGGTTCCATATCCATAAATACATGGACCTACTTTCCAAAGTCATGTGTTCGATGGGTGGTTTGACCAGTGATTCTTAAGAACTCACATTGGTCGAGAGGATGGGAAGTCGGGCTCATCACACCCATTTGGGGGGGAATTATTGCTTGTTATAGGACTCTCTTATTGATTTAAGACGTATTCATATGTTCGCGAATCTTTGGTTTATACCCAAGTATAATATCCACAGATTACTCCTGGTTGGAAATGGTCAGCTGGACGCATGGTTTCGGAATCATTTATGCCCAAGTTTTACCATCCCTCGTTGGATTAATGACCCTGAGGAGTCTGGACTCACTGAGACGGCACTGATTTGAAGCCTTGTAACCAGGCACTCTAGAGTTTATTGCCATCCATGGGGGACAGATAACGACTTGAGCATTTGGATTGAACCCGTTGTACGGGCCTCCTACATGTCCTCATGAGAGGAATCAGGATCCACGTAGTTCAGTGTGGTATGGGGCTTACACTCCAGGCTGCCCAGGGTTGGTTCGGTGAACCGACGTAAAGATGGTCGGATCGACCGGGTGTTGGGCTTGAACCTCGGGGAGGCTTTTTACGTACCCTATCTATGAGACAGGGATCAAAGTCCACATAGTTCGAATGGGAGTGTTGGAGAACCAGCGTGAATGTGGAATCGGGGGTCCGATGGTGATCGGGCTTGAACCTCTTGGAGGCTTCCTAGGTATCCCTATGGTGGGGAATCAAAGTCCACGTAGTTCGGATGGGAGTGTCAGAGAACCGACGTGAATGTGGACCCGGGGGTCCTATGGTGATCGGGCTTGAACCTCTGGGAGGCTTCCTATATATCCCTGTGGTGGGGAATCAAAGTCCACGTATTTCGGATCGGAGTGGGGATTAAACTCTGAGGTAGCCCAGGAGAAGGTGTCATGGTCAATGCTTACTCTAAGACCACATGATCCATGCTTGGTGTGAGAAACAAGAGGCAGTAGGGACCATACGATCACGTCACGAAAGGTGCGTCCGTGGGAAGTGGAGTGGGGCTTACGCATGGAGCAGCCCAAAAAGTCGGAGCTTACTTCGAGATGGATGCCCATGGAGACAAAGCACAGTGGGAGAGGGACTTTGCCCTAAAGAAGGATAGAGCAGCACCCCTCCCCACTACGCCCTTCCTTGGCCACGGCCGTGGGGAAGTACGGAGGTTCATGGTGGCTTCCTTCTGATGGGTAGTCTGCCACGCCCCGGGGAGGGGAGAAGTGCCCCAGTCCTAACAAGTGGAGGGGTAGAAAGGGGATTCCCAGGCTCGGACTCAAGATTACCGTGGGAATGTGAACCCAGGAATACTTCGGTAATCCGCTCAAGGGCTGGAGTAACCCCTTCACTGTCGCTTACCGTGGGTATGTGAACTCAAAATGGTGCGCTGATACGCCTGAAGGTTACATCACATGGATCAGGTAGCTCTAGTGGAGGCCTCGGCTCGGGGCTAATGAATGAGCCAATGAGGGGTTTGCGGAGGATCGGGCCAGATTGGAAGGATTTTATCTGGCTCGGGGAATGGAAACTCCAAAGGATCTAGAGGGCCACACAGGTGTATGAGTGGTGGCGCCCTTCGTGTAGGGAGGTGCTACGTGGCTGGAGAAGACGTCCGCGAACCAGGTTGGTCCGCGGACTGGTGGGCATCCTGTGAACCAAGTTGTTCTGCGGATTCAGTTTCAGCCCGCGTACCAGTTTGGTACACGAAGGGGTCCATGCGAGCAGTGGCGGCCAAGGGCGATGCCATTCGAGGGTTCATCGGTCTGGTATTCGCTCACGTATAAGGGTGCTACACGGTGTGACAGATCAGAAAAGGGGCATAAACTCCCTGGTCCGTGGAGGGTGCATCCGCGGAGAGGCCATGGTTCGCGGTATTCTTTTCTTTGTTGTTTTATGTTCACGGTTCACCAAGTTGTTATGCGTTTTCAGTTCCTTATTAATTCACTTCCATCTTCATACCTGTTCTGGTTCGCGAATTAGAACTTCACTGTTTGCGAAATCCTAAGCTCTTCCTTCAAAATCCTTCCACCCGAATCTGATCGATCTCCCCATTTCCTTTCCCTTCCCCCTCAATCTCCTTTTATAGAGTGGGGAAATAGACGTATCTATAGACATGCAGCACCTTTTGCGGACTCCCATGACCAGAAACCCAGTTTACGGATGACTTGGTCAATTTGTAACTCATGGGGGCATTGAACGCACCTCCCCCGTGAACCAAACTAGCTCAAAGAGTGCTTCACGGCTGCGCAGGGTTACACCTCCATTCCGTGAACGACAGCGGATGTGGCATGGGCCGGTCGACGCGGTCTGCGGCTGGGGCGGTTCGTGACAGTGGACCGGTTTGGAACCCGTCCTGCTTCGCACCCGCGGAGGATCCCCGCCTCTGTTTCGCGAACGACAGCGGTCCGTGGAGGGGGGTGCTTGGCAGAACTGGACACAAACCATTATTATTGGACCAGTCTATGGACCACTTCGGCTTGTTCCATTCTTTGAGTATTCTCCACACTTTTTCCCAATTATTTGTGGGTAAATTGGGTAGCATCTCCTTTGGATTAAAGGGGATTCTCATTCTCCTTTGCAGATATTTTTTAGGACCCTACAAATGCCCCCCATCGGAATGGGGTCCGATCAGAACGAAGAGAAGGCCATTCCAATATAGAGTGGTCCTAAAACTTGGATGGTTTGCGGTAGGGGAGTAGACCCGGTAGGGGACCGTGCGTATAAATATGGGGGCCCTTCCTTTTTCTTTTTCCGGAATCTTCACGAAACCAGACCTCTCTTGCTTTTTTTTTCTCTGTATGCTCGTTCCTTCACGAAACGCCTCGTCCACGAACCAACTTCCACTTTCATGAACCATTCCTCATTCACGGTTTCCTTCACCCATGGACCAATCTCCCATCCATGAACTAATACTTTTAATTAATTAAAAATTAAGTCACAACGGGCCGCTTAGGAATTCGCTCTGTGGTTTCGATGGTCCGTGGTCTGAAACCTTCCAGGCTTTGAAAATTTCTTAAGTCTTCTAAACCTAATTATTTAAATCTGGGATTAAGATTCCATGGAGCAACCTGGTTCACGGTTTTCTGGCCAATTCTCCATGGGCGAAAGTACCACAGACCTCTTCTGCGTAGGGTTGGTTCACAGGATGCAGTCATCGCGAACTGCATTTTAAGGCCTGCTTGAGGACCTTTTCATGAAGGCTCTTGGAATCCTTTTCCATATGCCTGGTATTTTTTTCCAGATTTTATTATTCCGGACTAACCATTCACCGGGTTTTTATAATGAAGGGAGAAAATATGGTTCCCCCTCGCCCTGTACCCAGGCCTGCTACCGAGCCTCTCTCAATTGGTTTAGGGAGACGTCTAGCTATGATTCGCAGAGCGGAGTGCATCAAAGAGGACCCTAGTCGGTCCATCATTCCCAACGATGGTGTCTTGAAGGACTTTCTCTCTCCTGAGCTCTTCGGTTATCCACTATCAAATCGACTTATGCTTTATGGATTTATTCTTCAAGATAACGTCCCTATCCCCCCTACTTTCTCAGGTCTTTTGTCTCCCTACTTGGAAGCGTCACCAAAGTGCATTCAGGCGAACCTTGCCTCATTGTGGGAGATGATCTCTGATTCTGATCTGAAAGACACTTTCATTTTGAGAGGATATGTTTGGACCCAAAGTGATCAGTGCACTCAAGACTTCTCTCAAGACATTGTCTTCAAGAGTTACCCCTCTATTATCAACCTTGCTCGAGTAGATCCTAATGCATGGTGGATTCCTAAGTGGTACCTTCATTCTGGTGGGATTTTCTCAAATTACTAGGCCTGGGCCTTCTGGGTCCATCATCATTTCTAGGAATCTCTCGAGTCATTGGAAGCATTCAATCTGTACTCTGCAGTATGGGCCTCCCAGTTCACTGTTTACCCACCATCTTTGATCTTTTCGGACCTACTCAATCACTGGTGTTCAAGCACTAATACCTTCCACCTTTCCCATGGTGAAGTTGTCATTAGTTTATGGGACATCTACCAATTGGGAGGGTTTGCGATTATTGGTGAGATGTTTGACGAGTTTCTTCCCACTCCTAACGCATGGGACGACGTCGAACAGGTGCCTTCGTTGAAGAGGGATCTGTTGGTAATGGCGGAGTGGTCACTGGTTCAGTCCTTAAGTGCCCGCTCTATTATTCCCTATAGCTCCTGGATAGGGTTATTTCTGAACACCACTAGTCATGTCCTGAAGATCAGGATCATCCTTCTCAACAGTCACGAACTATCCCAGGCTCCTACTGGGTGGTTCTGAAGGCGGGAAACTACCTTTAATGGAGTTATGAGGTGCACCCCGGTGTGCCGCCTATGCTCAAGCCGGCGGGTCTGTTTGCGATGTTTTTGAGCGGGTGGTTATTCCCTTCTCAGGATATCAACCCAGGTGTTAGGGTTTTCACCTTGATGATCGCAGTTGAGTTGGCAGAGGGTCGCCCGATGAATTTAGTCGTGCCCACTTTGGCTCGTCTTTACGAACTACTGAGCCACATGCAGGAGGGCGGGTCACCCTGCCGTCTGAGTGGGCCATTTCAATTCTTATACATCTAGATAGCAAATCATTTCCGCTGTTATGAGTATCGTCATAACACAGTCATCCCGCTTCCTACCTTCTGTCCTACCTTGCTCGATACAGTTGGGATTTTCTTGAAGTTCCTCAGTTCTGATGAAGTCATAAATCTTTTGAGTGACTTCTCCCTATTTTCTTTCACTCCCTACCCCGTCCCTTCTGGCGTTGTGGTTGACAACCGCAGGGGGAGCCTAGAGGAGCGTTCTTACATGATTTCACTACGGGATGGGTTTCTGTTTGCGCGGATTTATGGGGTTTCTCTATGCGAGTTGTATTCCCCCCCATCGTTTTTCCCGCCAGTTTAGGTGTATGCAACTCCAAGTTTCCCTTCCCCCTACTCAGGCTCAAGGAATGCACCCAGCCACTCTCTGTCAATGGTGGTTGATGCTAATGTGAGAGGGATCTGACATAAGCATTCCCTTGCCTGGTATATAAGCGGCTGCCAGCCTATCCTTAGAGTATGCAATAATGTGGGTAAAACATTATCCTGATGGGATCCTGGGGAAGGTTGTCCGGAAGGTTCCCAAATTAAGAGTTATTGCGGCTGTTGTGCCTACCACACCTTCCTCATCGGCTCTGAGGGAGGATCGACTGATGGCTCATTGGTCAAAGCGACTGAGGTGATTTTCCTCTCCCATCCCCTCTGTGGCCAAAATTTAGATGGACCCCACCCTCTTAGATGTGGATGAGAATGACCCTGTGGCTTTAGGTCCCAGCGAGACAACACCTAATGTTTTTTCAGACGATAGCGGACTCAGAAACTTGATTCCCAAGTCCGAACCAGGGTAAAAAGCTTCAGACCATCCAACTTCGGAACCATCTCCTAGAATGCATACATCTATACTGATTACAGTTCCAGACTTTGTCCCCATGCTATCTAGCGAGGATACCAAAGATCATCGTGTCATGGAGGACCACCGAGCAGTGCGCAGGTGGGCCTGGCCCCAGATTTGCGAAATTGTTTTCGAAACTCCTCTGGATGATATGGCAACAAAAACTGGAGCTCTCCGAAAAATCTTTCTATGTTTGGGGTCAGGTGGATTTGACTATCGGCAGTTTCATTTTCTCACTTTCCAGGTTGATATTGCCTGCGGGGAAGTTTCCTCTAGTGAACACAAACTTGATCACGTCGATGCCTCCCATTGTGGGATCCGAGCCTTGGAGGGAGCCATGATAAATCTCCATCAGCTAATAGCATAGGAGGCGAGCTCTCTATATCGGGTGGTCACCCTATCTATCGAGTTTCATGAATGTGAAGTACGGGAAGTGATGTTGAGGGATCAGTTTTCAGATCTAACCGGTAACCTTGAATCCACCAGGAAAGGAATCAACGATCTCTAAACAACAGTGGGGCACACTTGTTTGGTGGCTGAGGTTGAGGCAAGGGAGAGGGCCGTGCTGGAGCAAACTTGCAACAACCTCCATCGCACAGTTTCTGATCTGATGGAGAGAGTGATTCAGGCTCCTTTGTGATGATCAGAGCCATTCTTGTACACTGTTTTTTGCTTACCTCCTCCCCCCCTTTTGTTATTGTGAGGGAGAGGCCCAAGCTTGTGGACATACTCCCTTTTTGTTCAAACAGAATACAATCTTTGTCAATCTCTCCTTGTTGTAAAATTTGATTGTTACTAGGACAATTGTTGCGTAAATAACAACTCACTGAATCATAATTAATCATAATTCAGGTAAATAGAAAAAAACTCTAACTTTTTCCTAAATCATGGGATCTAGCGAGCATAGTTTGACTATTGATAGGGTTTTTTATAAAAACCCCACAAAATTTTTGCCTTTTCTTTTAATACCCTAATTTTTCCCGGGCCCATTTTGTGTGGACCCAACAGGTATGGCCCAATTTTTGCTTAGGTCTCCCTTTTCGGGTTTTCGTCTTAACAAGCTTTGGGCCTCTTTTTTTGTGAAGTTTAAATTACCACTGACAAGACTATCATTACTGATGTTTTAGGTCGAACAGCTTTGACCAGATATGGTGGGGTGAGGGCCCCAATGAGGTTTGATCGATTAAAAAATGTCCCAATATCCTTCAAACGCATTTGGGGGGATCATGTTTAGATTCGAGCAACATGCAGGGCATGTCTCAAGGCATGGGAGCTTATCGGTGTGCAGAGCTAGGAAGAGCATCGCCTATGGAAATATTGCCTTTTTTAGATGGTCCAGAGTGATAAATATGTAGAGCTTCTGAGGGCATGGTATGCATATTCGTTCAAAGGTGTCCTTAAGTCAATGACTCTCCATTTCTGATGGCCTAAGGACTTAATAGAAGTCCAGCTTATGGAGACCACCATGAGTGGGGGAGAAACGTGTTCTGCCAGACAGTTGATTAGAGAGGATTGGATTCTGCTTAATAACTCACATTGGGTGCACCATTTTTTACTTGAAATGCCCAACGGTTCCATATCCAACGATACATGGACCTTCTTTCCAAAGGCAGGCGTTCGATGGGTGGTTTGACCAGCGATGCTTAAGAACTCACATTGGTTGAGAGGATGGGAAGTCGGGCTCATCACACACTTTTGTGGGGGAATTATTGCCCGTTCTGGGACTCTCTTATATATTTAAGATGTATTCATATGTTCTTAAATCTTCGGTTTATACCCAAGCATAGTATCCAGAGCTTACTCTTGGTTGGAAATGGTCAGCTGGATGCATGGGTTTGGAATCATTTATGCCCGAGTTTTACCATCCCTCATTGGATTAATGACCCCGAGGAGTCTGGACTCACTGAGATGGCACCGATTTGAAGCCTCATGACTAAGAACTCTAGAGTTTATTGCCATCCAGGGGGGACAGATAATGACTTGAGAATTTGTATCGAACCCGTGATACAGGCTTCCTACGTATCCTCATGAGAGGAATCACAATCCACGTAGTTCGGTGTGGTATGGGGATTACACTGCAGGCTACCCAGGGTTGGTGCGGTGAACCGACGTGAAGATAGTCGGATCGACCGGTTGTTGGGCTTGAACCTCGAGGAGGCATCCTATGTACCCTACCTAGGAGGTAGGGATCAAAGCCCACGTATTTCGAATGGTAGTGTCTGAGAACCGACGTGAATGTGGACCCGAGGGTCTGATAGTGATCGGGCTTGAACCCCTTGGAGGCTTCCTACATATCACTGTGGTGGGGAATAAAATTCCATGTAGTTCAGATGAATGTGGGGCTTATGATCTGAGGCAGCCCAGGGTGTGGGTAAACCGACGTAAAGGGGGTTGGAATAACCAATTGTTGGGCTTGAACCTCGAAGAGGCTTCCTACATACCCTTCCTAGGAGGCAGGGATCAAAGTCCATGTAGTTTGAATGGGAGTGGGTAAACTGACTTAGAGGGGGTAGGAATGACCGATTGTTGGGCTTGAACCTCAGGGAGGCTTCCTACGTACCCTTCCTAGGAGGCAGGGATCAAAGTCCACGTAGTTCTAATTGGATTGGGGCTTACACTCTGAGGAGGCCTAAGGTGTGGATTTGGGCTTATACTTTTAGGAGGCCCATAGTGTGGATTGGGGCATACACTCTGAGGAGGTCCATGGTGTGGATTGGGGATTACACTCTAAGGAGGCCCAAGGTGTGGATTGGGCTTACACTCTGAGGAGGCCCATGGTGTGGATTGGGGCTTACACGCTGAGGACGCCCAAGGTGTGGATTGGGGCTTACACTCTGAGGAGGCCCATGGTGTGGATTGGGGCTTACACTCTTAGGAGGCCCAAGGTGTGTATTGGGGCTTAAACTCTGAGGAGGCCCAAGGTTTGGATTGAGGATTACACTTTGAAGAGGCCCATAAGAGGGTGTCATGGTCGATGCTTACTCTAATCCCATGTGAGTCATGCTCGGTGTGAGAAACAATAGGTAGCAGGGACCAGACGATCATGTCGTGAAAGGTGCATCTGTGGGAAGTGGAGTGGGGATTACGCATGGAGTAGCCCAAAAATTCGGGGCTTACTCTGAGTTGGATGCCCATTGTGATAAATCCCAGCGGGAAAGATACTTGGCTCTGAAGAAGAATGGAGCATCACCCTTCCCCACTACGCCCTTCCTTGGCCATGGTCGTGGGGAAGTACGAAGGTTCATGGGTGATTCCTTCAACAAGAATGGTTAGGGGCTTACACCTAGGAGGCTGCCCTGGTGCCTTCCTCATGTCTGGCCATGAGGGAATCCCAACTCACTGGTGGGTTGATGAAAAGTGTGGTATATTAAAAACAATTTAACCTTCTCATATAACTCACTTTCCTTTCTTTAAAGGTTAAAGGTATTTAGATCCACCATTAATAATCCAAATCCCTTCTTTGTGGTCTCATATAATGTACAATAAATTTTATACATTGGGACTATAATGAAATTATTCTTATCTCCCAATAAAAGGGTTGTCCTTGATTTAATTTATATCTAAACCTATAATTATTTTAGTCACCAATAGAAAAATTGACCAATTATTGTTTTCTATATATGAGACATAAAAAACTTACACTTCTTTTGATGACATTATAAATGGCCCATGTTTTTCCCCTTATATAATGAAATTCACCATCATAAAGCCAATTTCATCAACTTTTAGTACACTTATGTTGTCATCCCATTTGTAATAGAAAATAAATACAGGAAATGTTGTATAATCCAACTTGTATATCTATATGATGATATCAAAATATGACATATTCTCTTAAATTTTATTTCTATCCTTGGAACCAGATATTCGCATTGCTTCCGTCATAATTTTAACTCCATTATTTTTCATCATACTACAGTCATTGTTTTATTTTTTATAGAACATATTACCATTAATTACAAAACCATTATAAGATATAACATTTTCATTTTGTCCCCTTACTATCCATCAAAGTCATTCAGCAACTTAATTCATATTTTTAAATAACGTTTTATAAATATGGTCTTGTAACCATCCTATTAACTATTGATTATGTGTATTTTATTTCCATACTTCATTATTTGATGAATTAAAATGTATAAGAATTTCTTTTTGGGATTTAACATATGGATAAACATCTTCACTATTATTTAAAATGTATAGGTGATCATTCTCCAAATCTATGAGGGTAATTGTAATAATATCTCTTCTGAAAATTCCTTCACCCATTAGGTGTCCTCTATGAAGAGACTTTGGAAGACCAATGCTATCAACATTTGATAGGTAATTGGTATATATTTAAATAGCTTCTTCAATAATACATCATTCTATAATACAACCATCTAGATTAATTCTATTCATAATGTACCCTTTTAAAATCTCTATATACCATTCAATGGGGTGCATCCATCTGTAATGGATAGGATCACATATTTGAACCTATCTAACCAAATGAACCATCATGTGGACCATTATATGAAAGAATTATAATGGGAATAACATATCTAATTCATATAATATGATGACAACCTTCGTGCTCATGAATGGAAACTTCATCGAGTCCATATATTTATTGTATATCGCCTTAAAAAAGTAGATTATGGTTAAATTATGCAATATGTTTTTAAGAATAATGCAATGTAGAGAGATTTCCATCAAATATTGAATCAAAATATGGTGGTCGTGTGATTTTAGTTGATGTAACTTCAAATTAGTCATTGAAACAACATTATTAATATTTTATTGATACCCCTATAGAACTTGTACACCATTAAGAAAAATGAAAAATTATATTTCTTCCTATTTGCAAAGAATGTAAGATGTTGGAGGAAGAAAATTATGACTTTTACCCTTCACTAGTGCCAACTCTTCCCTAATCCCCATATCAATCATGTACAACCTAGACATGATCCAATCTTTTGTTTCCTCGAGGAAATTTAGTAAATTGCTAATAACACTATCAAATAATTTTTTCCACATGTATGACATCAAGAAAATGCATGAAATACAAAAAAATCCATTCAATTAATTAAAAAAAAATGATATATTTTTCCAACCTTATTTCATATGGTTTTTCAAAAATGGTTTACTGAAAATAGTGTCAATATATTTTACTTTAAAAAATAGTTGATCACCCATTAGTGGAGATGGTGTTGTACCTTATTTGGTATTCCCATTGAACACTGTCATCTAGGATTAGTATTTATATCATCGAGGTAAAAAATTATGATGTCCTAAAAACATTGTCTTCAAGTATTATTTCGACCAAACTAAGTGTGTTCATTAATCACAAATGTGACACCCCAACATTCCTTTAATTATATAGACTAAAAAAATTCATAAGTAGTAAATTCATTTATCATCCCATACAATATGGATCTCAACGTGAATTATTCACTTCAATGAGAATTATACATTGTAACACCTATATCCCACGTAAAATTCAGATATTCTATCAATGGATCCAAATGGACATCAATATCATTACCAAGTCATTTTGGTCTAGATATAAATAGAGACAACATAATGTATTTGTGCTTCATGCATAACCATGGTGGAAAGTTATAATTTACCAACATAACTGGGAATATATGGTGATTACTACTCTATATACCAGAAGGATTTATTCCATTTATTGATAACATAAGAAGGAAGTTTCTAAGCTCATTTCCAAATTTAGGATACTCATAATCAATTTTATTCTATTTAGGACAGTATGTTCCATGGAGTAGTTTCCCAGATTTAATTCTTCTATACTTGTTCCAGGTTAAGTATCACATTGTTTTCAAAAATCTATATAGTCTTATAAACCATATAATTATAGTAAATTACCATACATTTTTTATGGGATTGATTCATCTTTTTTGTATTGATTCTCACCACACATAAGAAATTTTATGAGTAATTAATGGTCCTTCAAAAACAATATGAAATCAATTGGAAAAGATTTCATTTTCTAGAGATAATTCTCACTAAACTTATCATTTTTTATCATTATATTCTAAATAAGTAAGTTAATTTTCGTTTGGTATCTTATCATTTAAGATACCAAGTATTTCTGTAAGGATGGTATCACTCCATCCTCTAACATCTTTCAAATTATATAACTTCAATAGAGATGAAAATGTTGTGTATTTAGTACAACTGGTATATAATGGTATATTAGAATAGTTATTTAACTTCTCAAACAACTTTGGACAATCATAAAGTCCATATTCAATTTCTATTGTCATTTCTTCTATAATATCCCCATTATGTTTTATACTGGTATTCATATCAAATGCTCCATAAATCACAGTGTTATCCCAATTGTTGTGCACGTTAAGTTTTTTCTAATTTTTAGTCCAATATTTATATCTCGAATCTATTCCCTAACAAATAAAATTCTCTTATAACTCTTTTAGACAAATATTTCTTGAATAAAAACAATGTAAACACTGAAAAAGGATTTGATAAGATTCTTATCCATGATCTATTGTAAAATTGATGAACTTTTTAACTCAATCTTCACACTCTTTTGTCATACGATTAGTGTTAATCTATATTTTATTCATATTCATCCTATTAGGTTGACAAAATATTCATTTTGTACAAAAAATAAATAAATACACATAATATATTCATAATTAAAGGAGAAAGTTATAGATAATTATAATAAAGGGAACCTAACATTTGAATGTTATTGATAATGATTCCTAATAAGTTATAATTTTATATAAGGTTGACATAAAAATAAATAACCTGGGGTAAACAAGTGGTTGTTGGTCTAGGTTCTTGATTTAATGTTTGTGGGAAAAAGGAAGTAATAAATATAAATGCAAACAAAATTTATTTATTATTGGATGGAAGACCTACCTTGGAAATTCTTATTATTATTTTTCATTAAATTGTGATCTGGATTTCTAAATTTGTGTAAATATATATTTCCTTGGAACATACAAGGTCGTTTATTCATTGTATTTTGACATAGGGTAAAGGATCTTGGAATTTCATAAAATGAATAGATGAAACTATTATTTACGACATAAGTGAAGTTGGATTCCATGTTAATCCCATTTTTATAGATTATTCTAGACCATGTATTATAGTAATGCCAACAATTATATTTTTTATATAATCCACTAATGAACCACTATTTCAAAAATAGTAGATTCGTCAATATTAGGTATATTTAACATATCCTACAATATTCAAAACCACTATTTAATTTTATTAAAAACACCAAAAATAATTTCCATTAATAAACAATCCAAAAAAATTGTTAGCATGGATTTCACATCATTGGGATCCAAAACATTCTGATTCCACCTATAACAGTGGGATATGTCACTATAAGCTATCTCACACATCTAGTAGTCAAAACCTTCATAGGTATATCTAAAAGAGTATACTCATTCTTAATAAAATATATACCCCATGTATGGTTAGGGGAGATTATAATAAACTTTATAAAATTCTTCGATTATATTCTATTCTTGTATGAGCCCATATTAAATGTGTCTTAGATTAGAAGTTTTTATGGGAGAAACTCAAACCATTCTTAATGATACACGATAGATCAAAATAATAATAACTTTTTTGTACAAGGATTCTATGTTAAAAAGAATTATATTTTATATAAAAAACATGCATATTATATTTTAGTTAAAATTAAATTAACATGAATTAAAAATATATAATTCCGTAAATAATAATAATTCATAACATATTAATATAAAATTAATTCATGGAATATTGTTAATGATGTTAAAAATTAATAAAATCCCTTAAAAATATATAAGAATATATCCTTTATTAATTAACCTTGAAATATACTTTACACGAATAACAAAAGGAAATTAAGACCATAATGAAACTATATTTCATTATATTATGGTTTCATAAAAAAAATCAATATTGAATGATGATAATATAATGTTCACTAAAAATAAATTACACGAGGTAAAAACATGTTTTAAAAAGAAATTTTGGTTTTAATCCATGGGATTAAGAATGATACTTGTACAAAAATGGAAATAATTGCTTGATTTTAATCCATGGGAGTAGGAGGGATACTTGAAACTTGGATTAAATTACCATTTATGCACTACAAAACACTACCTATTTATCATTTTCTGCCACCAGCCTACATGACAAGTGGGTAGTGTTTTTTCGATCCACATCTAGAAGATCCATGAAATCAAAGTGATAAATAATGATGAATGAGTGATAATGAATGTGAAGTTGAGGGTGAGGGTGAACGAATAATGACTCAAGACAAAAGAAAATGGGTAGATATTAGTGAGGTGTATCAAGGAAAAATAATATTATTTTCATGCACAAAGTTCTAACCATTTGGGAAAATTAAAAACAAAAAATGATGTTTGAGGGGGATAAAAGGATCACAAGTGATCAGATACCTTGATTTTAATACATCATTATAATATCAAGAAAAAATAGATCCACTATAAACTAATAAAAATATAAGGAAACTCATTTATTTCTAAGAAAACCTTTGAAACCAAAGAAACAAAGAAATTTTCAGCTTCAAAATCCTTACAACCTTTTTATTCCAAATCAAACATCACAAATAAGAAATGAAGCCATAAATTTAATTTATAAACACTTCATAACTCATTAAAATATATCAATAGATAAAAAATTATTTATATATTAAAATAATAATCAGTTTAATATGTGTAAATGATGCTTTATTCGATAATAATTACATTTAATCACTTTAAAAATCAAATTTATAATTTAAATCAAGCAATAAACAACTTCAACACTTTCATTGAAACATTGTATTGAATAATAAGAATCCTT
Source organism: Viscum album (assembly GCA_963277665.1). Taxonomy (NCBI): domain Eukaryota; kingdom Viridiplantae; phylum Streptophyta; class Magnoliopsida; order Santalales; family Viscaceae; genus Viscum; species Viscum album. Next base: position 1,265,167,493 of record OY728143.1, on the reverse strand, counting down.
TAATAAATAATTTAAGTGTCATTTATATGAAAAAGTAACAGTTTTTGAAATTACTATACATGTAAATCATAATTTTTAGATATATACATGAAAAATATAAATATACATTAATCAAAAAAATATAAACATTTAAAAGAAAAAAACATAAGAGTAACTTAAAGTTTAATGAATCCCTTTTACATTGAATATTATAAAAATAAAATCCACTAAAATGGAGTTATATTTTCAATACATTAATTAAAAAATTCACCTGAAATGATAACATGATATATTTTTCCCTTTTACACATAAAAAGATATGATTTAAACATCTTAAACTCATTTTTGAGATCATAATATATTTTAAACATGATCCCCCTACAAGAGAGTTTTGAAAATTTAGAATATTAATTTTTGAAACATTTTTCCCTTACATAAAATAAAAATTTTACAATAAAAATTTTATTGTTTCGACTGGGATTGTTGGAAGATCGATGCGCCCGACGGTCGATCTTACGGAAGGCTAAGTTCTGCTCAATCGCCCTGGTCGGGTATATCGTTCTTCGTTTCGAAATGCCCAATGGTTATGTATCCAACAATCCATGGACCTACTTTCCAAATGTAGGCATTCGCTGGGAAATTCGACCAGCGATTCTTAAGAACTCACATTTCTTGAGAGGATGGGAATTCGGGCTCATCTCACCTTTTTTGGGGGAATTATTGCCTATTCTGCAACTCTCTTATAGATTTAAGATGTATTCATATGTTCAAGAATCTTTGGTTTATCCCCAAGCATAGTATCCACGGATTACCCCTGAGTTGGCAACGATTAACTAAACACAGGGATTTGGAGTCATTTAGGCCTGAGGTTTACCATCCCTCATTGGGATTAATGACTCCGAGGAGTTTGGACTCATTGAGACAGCACGGGTTTGAAGCCTCATAACTGGTCACTTTGGAGTTTATTGTTATCCAGGGGGGACAGATAACAACTTGAGCATTTGGATCGAACTCATGATACGGGCTTCCTACGTATCCTCATGAGAGGAATCAGAATCCATGTAGTTCGGTGCCATTTCACAGGACACATCACCTTTTAAGGTCGTGCGACAAGGACCCAATCGTACAGTTTAACGTCTTGTGGCATGGACACCCGAGTGAGAGATGCCTGGTCTAAGTTGGTGCGGGACTTATGCCGAAGCGGCCTGGAAGACCCAATGTAAGCGATTTCCTAGGCCTAGATATGGTCCTACAGGGGTCATGAAGACATGGTATGAAAGTGATGGATGTGTATCAGACTTAGATATCATGCTTTCACCACGAGAAGGTTTCCTACGTATCCCGATTGGTCAGGGATCAAAGTCCACATAGTTCTTGGAGATTAGGGATTACACGTGAGAGTTGTCTGTTGTTGGGATTGAACCTCGGGGAGGCTTCCTATGTACCCTGCTTAGGAGACAGAGATCAAAATCCCTATAGTTCAGTTTTGAGGGTCATGATTGGGACTTACACATGGTTAGTGGACCGAATTGGTATTGAACCTCGGGGAGGATTACTACGTACCCTACTTAAGAGATAGGGATTAAAACCCACATAGTTCATTTTGAGGGCCACAGTGGTGTAGATTCCATGACCATCACAAATCTCTAAGCCCATGTGAGTCATGCTCAGGGTTAGAAACAAGAGAATGCAACAGACTTTGAAAGCCTGGCAGGTTCTCCCTACCGAGGGAAGGGGAGGAAGATGACGAGCGGAGGAGAAGGCCGGGACCACTGGACTCTCCTTATCCCTGATGTTGGATGAAGGTAGGAGTCACGCAGTAGATCAATTAACCTTCTGTGATGATAGGGGAAGGGCCATTGGCTTTCGGTGTGGATGGTGTGGGGCTTACTCCAAGAGGGATGCCTAGCCACTCCCAGGAGAGGGGAGAAGTGATCACCGCTGGCACTCGTCAAAAGGAAAAGCGATTGGGGTCCCTCAATCCTGGAAAGTGTAGAGGCATAAAGGGGACTCTCGGGCTCGAACCCTGCACTACCGTGGGAATGTAAACCTAGGAATGCTTTGGGAATCCACTCAAGGGCCAGGGCAACCCCTTTTTCCTCGCCTACTGTGGGTATGTGAACACAAAGTGGCATGCTGATGCACCTGAAGGTTTCCTCATACGAGTCTTGTGGATTTGGTAGAGGCCTTGGATCAGGGCCAATGAATAGGCCAATGAAGGGGTTGCGAAGGATAGGGCCAGATTGGAAGGGTTTTATCTGGCTCGGGGAATGGGAAGACCGAAGGAGTTGGCGGGTAGAATGGGAGCATGGGAAGTGGCGCCCTTCATGTAGGAGGGTGCTACGCGGATGGAGAGGTCATCTGTGTACCAGGGTGGTATGCGGACTGATGGGAATCCCACATACTAGGGTGGTACGTGGCTTTGGGTTTGGACTGCGTACCAGGTTGGTACGTGGTGGAGTCCGCGTGAGCAGCGGCGTCCAGGGTCGTCACCGGTCGGGGGTTCTCCAGTCAGGGCTTCGCCCACGTAGGAGGGTGCTACACGGTGTGTCGGATCGAAAAAGTCACATAAACTCCCTGGTCCGTGGGGAGTACATCCGCATAGGGGCCATGGCTCGCTGTTTGGTTTCTCCTCTATGCGGAAGAGTACATCCGCAGATGATATAGGGCCCGCAGATGGTAGCAGAACTTTACTGCAAGGAGAGATTTCCCTAGTGTCTCCCCATGGGTTTTCACCCATCCTTTCATCCCTTACCCATTTTTTGACCCCCCTCAGGTTCTCTTTATAGAGTAATGAAGATACTATACTGACGGGGCACATGATGCTTTTTGAGGAAGCCCATGAATAAAGCCTCGCCCGTGTATGACTTGGTCAACCGATATTTATGGAACCGAGTTTCACGGAATTGCACTGTGGGAATACACCACTCTGTCTCTATTTAAAAAATGAAAAGGTATGTGGTCGCTACGACTTCTTCCTCTATTTCACGAATGACGGTGCGCGCGACATGGGCCGGTTGGAATGGTTCGCGGTGGTGGACCAGCCTAGCATCTGTCCTGCTGCGCACCCGCATAGGGGTTTCTACCTCTGTTCCGTGGATGACGCTGGTCCGCGGATGGGACGTCTCACTGAACCGTCCGTGTACCATCGATACTGAACCGGTACATGGGTTGGTCAGTCCTTTGTCAATTTTTTAGTATTCTTCATGTTTTTTCCCGATCCTCTAAGGGAAATTGGGTAGAATCCTTTCTCAAATTAAGTGGAATTCCCATTCCACATTATGGATTTCTTTAGGACCCTAAAAATGCCCCCATAGAAATGGGGTTCAATTGGAATGAAGAGGAGTCTATTATGATGTAGAGTGGTCCTAAAAATCGATGAGTGATTAGACAATGCTCTAAATTTTTCCTCAGCCAAGGGACTCTATGAGCACAGTTTGACTTTTGCTAGGGTTTTGTAGAAAAACCCTACAAATTTTTTGTCTTTTACATCAATACCCTAAGTCTCTCCTGGTCCCATTTAGTATGGACCCAGAAGGTATAGCCCAGATTATGTTTAGGTTGTCCTTTTTGGGTTTTCAGCCTAACGGTCTTTGTGCCTCTTTTTGTGAGTGGTTTAAAGTACCTCCAACAAGACTATCATTACTGATGTTTTAGGTCGAACAGATTTGACCAAAATATGGTGGGACCAGGGCCCCGATGATGTTTGGTTGATTAAAAGATGTCTCAATACCTTTAAAACGCACGTGGGGGGAACATGTTTAGATTTGCACAACATGCAGGGCATGTAACAAGGCATGGGAGCCGTATCGGCGTGCAGAGGTGGGAAAAACATCACCTAAGGAAGTCTTGCCTTTTTTAGATGGGCCAGGGGTGATCAATATATAGATCCACTGAGGGCATGGTATGCATAGTCGTGCAAAGGTGTCCTTAAGTCAATGAATGTCCATTTCTGATGGATTGAGGACTTAATGGAAGTTCGGATTACGAAAACCATCATGGGTGGCTTGGAGAATTATGAAAACCACTAGGTGTGGCTCAGAAAGGGTATGTGATGTCTGAAAGGGTTTGGGAACATCTGTATTAATCAGGAGTGTGGATGAAGGGTCCCAGTCCTACGCATTTAGCTAGCATGAAGGATGGTTAGAGCTTGGTGCAGCTTAAAGTCATTCAGCTAGGACATTCCTTAAAATGAAATGGCTTCTCCTGGTTCTCAGTAATCTCTTCAGAGACGTTCCACCATATTCAAGCAGGGTTGTGAAAGAGGTTGGTAAACTGCAGCTCATAGGGTTTGTAAATCCCGGGATTGATATGGGGGCTCAGAGACTAATAGGCATACGGAGAGAAGCATTGCCTAATGAAATATTGCCTTTGGTAGATGGGCCAAGGGTGATAAATATTCAAATCCGCTGAGGGCATGGTATGCATAGTCATGCAAAGGTGTACCTAGGTCAATTATTATATTCTCCTGATAACCGAGCAACTTCAGGGAAGTTGAGATTCAGGACCACCAGGGGTGGCTTACGAGAGTTTGTATTTTTCTAAGTACAGAGTATGGTTTACGAAAAGAGGGTTCCTGGATACGGGAGAAACATCTAGGATAAACTTCACGGGAATGGGTGAAGTCATCCCTTCTCACGCTGGTGTGAGACAGTGGTTTGTGCAGGTCTGTCCTGTGCATTGAAGGAAGAAGGAAAACCTCTATTCCTAATTAAACCCGTGAAGAGTTCAACCATGCAGTTTAACGTTATGTGGCAAGGATGGAGGGAATTTTGAATTCCATGCAGTTTAACATCCTACGGTAAGGATGGCTTCCATGTAGTTTAACATCATGCGGTAAAGACAAGAATCGTTATTAAAGATACTATGCAGTTTAACGTTGTGCAACGAGGACGAGAGGCATTTTTAAATCCATGAAAAGGCTTGTAGTTGGAGGAATTTCCTTGGATTTTTAATGCTTTGTCTTTTTAGCTTCATGCCAAGTGTAAAAGACATGCTCTGTGTAGTTTTAGCGCCATGCGGTAAGGATTTTGTTGCAAAGGCCACTCTTGATTAGAATGTAACTGGGCTTGAATATCTCGGTATGTTCTAGTTGTGGAGAGGGGTTGATGGTGTAATTCGTGGTCCCGGGGCTTCTTGGATTAGGAGAAATGATATGGGGGATCTGAGGCCGGTAAGCATACAGGGCTAGGAAGAGTATCGCCTGAGTAAATCTTGCCTTTGGTAGACAAGCTAGGGGCTATCGATATGAAGAGCTACTGAGGGCATGGTATGCATAGTCATGAAAAGGTGTCCACAGGTCTATGAATTTCCGCTTCCGATGGTAATGAATGATTATGAGGATCTATGATTTTCTGGGCCACAAGGTCTATCATTTGGTAAGGAAATATCTGGACATGTCGGGGATGCTCATCCCTAGTAGTTGTTAAAACTAGAAGAGTTCACCGAGCTGATTTATCTTGCATATGGGTTTTACCTTTACTCCATGCAGTTTAACATCGTGCGGTAAGGACGAAGTAATCTTAGTTTAATGGTCATAGAGTTTGGACCATTGGGTGACTATTGTTATAATCACCATGAGGGAAATTGAGTCAGAATTATTTTATATACTCTGAACAAGTGTGAGGGAATGAGGGTGAAAACTGTAACTCTGGGGTTTCCAGGATCAGGAGATATGGTGTGGGGATCTGAGGTCGGTAAGCGTACGAAGATGGGAAGGGTATCGCCTGAGGAAATATTTCCTTTGATAGACGGGTCATGGGAGATCAATATGCAGAGACGCTGAGGGCATGGTATGCATATTCATGAAAAGGTGTCCATGAGTCAATAACTTTTAAATTCTGATGTCCATGGGTGGTTGTGAAGATCCAGGTTTCTCATAGCACAGAGTTCGGCATATGGGGATAATGGTGTGCAAGCATACAAAAAACGTCTTCACCGCAATTTCCCATTGAGTCAAAGTATCCTAGCCATAGCTTGATGTTTGTAGATGCTGATCGTCATGTGAACCATGGGTAGATTCATAGGATAACCAGGTAGGGATACCCTAGAAACGTTTGGATGTGAGAGGGTAACAAACTTGTAAACCACTGCTCCATAAATTTTTGGATTGGGAGATATGATATAGGGGCTCTGAGGTCGGTAAGCGTATGGAGAGAGGAAGAGTATCACCTGAGGAAATATTGCCTTTGGTAGACAGGCCAGGGGATATCAATATGCAGAGCTGCTTAGGGAATGGTATGCATAGTCATACAAAGGTTTCCACGGGTCGATAACTTTCCACTTCTGATGGCCATGGGAGGTTATGAAGATCCGAAATTATCCGGGTCATAGAGTCTGATGTATGGAGAGGATGCATCCAAATTCACAAGGAGTATTCCCATCTCGTTTCACTGTATATCTTGGGTGGGTTGTGATGAAGTTCGTGCAGTTTAACGTCGTGCGGTGAGGATGAAGTCCGTGCAGTTTTAACGTCGTTTGGTGAGGACGAAGTCCGTGAAGTTTTAACGTCGTTTGGTGAGGATGAAGTCTATGCAGTTTTAACGTCGTGCAGTGAGGATGAAGATGAACCGACATGAAAAGGGGATTTGGTTCAGTTTAACATCATGTGGTAAAGATGAGGGGTATATATACCTGTGTTTTCTTTTATTGGTGGCTGGGATAGGAGATAAGATCTCGGTGTCGCTGCGTATCCTACAAGGGCAGGAATCAAGCCACACGTAGTTCTTTTGGAGAATACACCTTGTGTAGGTTTGGTTCGTATGGAGGAAAGGGGATTTTGTTTTCTTATATGTGTTGTTTAACGTCGTGCGGTAATGAAGAGGAATACACCTTGTGCAAGTCTGGTCCTTACATGGGGGAAAGGGGGTATTTTTAGCTTTATTTGGGGTGGATGGGCCAGGGTGTGGAATTATGGCGTCACTACATTTCCTACAAGGGCAGTAATCAAGATTTATGTAGTTATTTAGAAGACAATACACCTCATGCAGGTCTATTCTGTACACGAGGGAAAGGGTCATTTTTAATTTTTTTTTTTGATTTCATTTGGGGGTGGCTGGGCTAGGATGTGGGATCCTGGCGTCGTTGCGTATCCTACAAAGGTAGGAATCAAGCCATACATAGTTCTCTAAAATCCATTCAGTTTAACATCTTGTGGTGAGGATGAAGTACTATTAGATTAGGGTCATAGATTTTGGACCATTGGGGCTTGGCAGTTTAACGTCATGCAGATCGGATGATAGAAATATACACCCCGTGTAGGTCTGGTCCATACACAGGGGAAAAGATCATTTTTATATTTATATGGGGATGGCTGGGCATGAATACGGAATCCCGGCGTCGCTATGTATCCTGCAAGGGCAGCAATCAAGCCGTATGTAGTTCTCTGAAATCTGTGCAGTTTAACGTCGTGCGGTGAGGACAAAGTAATCTTAGTTTAGGTTCATAGAGTTTAGAGCATTGGGGCTTGGTAGTTTAATGTCTTGCAGCTTGGACAATAGGTTCTTGGTATTTTAACGTCTTGCAGCTCGGACGATAACTGCTTTTGGTTATGTGAAATACTTCTTCAGAAATCTCGCATTCGTAGGAGCGGTAGTGAATTTCCTGTCCATGGAGATCAGGGCATATGCTCTGTTGGAGTCGACATTGTGTATAACATATGGTCCCTCCCACTTGGGCTCTATCTTTGGAGGTTTCCTTCCGGGTATCATTGGGGTCCATAGGACCAACACCAATTCTCCTTCCAAGAAAGACCGAAGACGAACCTTTTTATTAAAGGCTCATGCAATCCATTTCTAATATACTTCCAGATGGTGCAAAGTGTGCAACCGCTTCTCATCCAGTTGTTCCAATTCACCTAGTCATTTCTCTAATTTATCATCATTAGATAACTGATCACAAATGGAAACACGAAGTGAGGGAAATTGGATATCAATGGGCAGGACCGCTTCTGTTCCGTATACTAATGAGTACGGAGTAGCCTGAGTAGTGGTGCGGATTTTGGTTTGATAATCCCACAATGCATGAAGGAGTTTATCCGGCCATTATTTCATGTCTTTGTCCACCGTTTTCTGGGTAATGTTGGACAGGGTCTTTTTGAAAGCCTCTATCTTCCGGTTGGCCACTACATGGTAGCAGGATGAGTGGTTAGCCTTGATACCATATTCTTGGTATAGTTTCTCCAATTTAGCAGAGCAGAATTTGGTGTCGTTATCCATCAGTATGGTATGAGGGATGCCAAATCGGGTGATGATATTGGATTTCAAAAAGCTAACAATGTTTCTTGCCCCAACTTCCTTGAGGGGTAGAGCTTCTTCCCATTTGGAAAATAAGCTAGTTGTTATGAGGATATACTTCAGTTTTTTGGCCGTGGTAAGAGGATACAACCCCACGATGTCCATTACCTGGATGGAAAATGTCCAGGAGTACTTGGCCTGATGAAGTAACTCCGGGGGTTGGTGAATGAAGTTGGCATGAATTTGGCACAAGTGGCATTTTTCTGGTAAAGTGCTCGCAATCTCGTGCCATGGTGGGACAATAGTACATGAGCCTTCGAACTTGATGGGAAAGCTTAGACCCCAACTGATGTACTCCACATACATTGGCATGTACTTCATTTATAACAGTAGTGTTTTCTTCTCCATCAATGCATCTGAGGAACACTCTGTCGAGACCTCATTTGTAGAGGACCTCTTACTGACCCGTGTCGCCATATAGGACAAAGTTGATTGCCCTTCTCTATATTTTCTCTCGTTTAGCCCTATCTGATGGAAGTTATCCCCTTAGAAGGTAGTTTGCAATGGGGGTCATCCAGCTAGTGGTAGGAGCATATGGCTCAGGGAAATGACTGACTTAATTGATTTCTTTCTTCTTAGTCTAAACAAACGGAAAGACCATTTGATGATGAGCAATACTGATAATTGTTTCATCCTGTTCTTGGTCTGTTAGGGTTGTGGCCTCATTAGCTAATGCATCATCCTGGGCATTCTGAGACGGGGGAATATAGGTTAATGTTAGTTCTGTGGAGAAATCCTCAATTAACCCCCAAAAATGGTCAAATAGGGGAATCAGATCCTCATTTTTAATAGAATAGTCACCATTGACTTTCTTGATGACCAGTTCTGAGTCACCTTTTACCTTAAGGTGTTATACTTATGCCTAGAGTGTGACCTCCAAGCCTACAATGAGCGCTTGATACTCCACCTCATTGTTCGTACATCCTTCTGATAGGAGGAAGGAATATGGAAAGACTTCCTTTTCTGGGGATATGAGTATGATCCCCAAACCCACCTTATTAAATTTGGGATCCTCCATACTCTTCCCTTTCGGGCTTTGGGATGCACCGTCGAAGTACATTTCCCATGTTGGGAACTCCTCTTGAACCGAGAAGATGTCTTCATCAGGTAGCTCGACATCTGGTGTGGTGGTCCCTATTGAGAGGTTCTCTGCCAGAAAATCTGCTAATTCCTGGCCTTTGATGGCTTTCTGAGGCACAAAATGGTTGTCAAACTGTTTCAGGATGACTGCCCATCGGGATAGGTGCCTAGTCAGCATCGGGCGGCTGAGGATGTACTTGAGTGGGTTACTACGCGAGACCAAATGGACTTCGTGATGCTGCAGATAATGTTTCAATTTTTGAACTATGAAGTCCAAGGACAAACAACTCTTCTCGATGTTTGAGTATCGAGTTTCAGCGTCGATCATGGTTTGGATGAGGTAATAGAGACTATTTTCACTGTCGGCATCATTTTTCTGTGCGAGGAAGGCTCCCAGGGACCGTTTGGAGGGATGTCATGTATAGGATAAGAGGTCTTCCTTCAACCAAGGGCATGAGCACAGGTGGGTTTAAGAGGTACTTATTTAGGCTGTCGAATTCCTCTTGGAAATCATCTGTCCATTGGTATGTAACCCCCTTTTTCATTAACCTGGTGAAGGGAAAACATTTACCCTCCATGTTGGCTATGAACCGCCTAATATAGGCCAAGTTTACTTGGAATCTTCTCGACTCAATGAGATTAAGAGGAGGTGGTAAACCAAGGGTATCCTTTGTCTTTTCAGGGTCGACTTCGACGCCATGATGGCGTATGATGAAGCCAAGGAATTTCCCTGAGTTAACCCCAAAGGCACATTTCAAGGGGTTCATCTTCAGGCTATGTTTTCTAAGTTTGTTGAAGATGGTTTCAAGGTCTGGTAGGTGATCTGAGCACTGTCTTGATTTGACCACCAAGTCATCCACATAGCATTGGATGAATCTTTCCAAGAATGGTTTAAAGATACGATGCATGGCGCATTGATATGTGGCGTCAGCATTCTTGAGACCAAAGGGCATAACCCTATAACAGAATAATCCTTGGAGGCCCTGAAGGCAGTGGATTCTTCATCTTATCATGCCATCCTAATTTGGTTATACCTAGAATAACCATCCATGAAGGAGAGAGCCTCATACCCGGCTGTTGCGTCGATTAATAACTCGGTGATCGGGACTGGGAAATCATCTTTCAGGAAATGCTGATTGAGATCTCTAAAATCGATGAAGACGCGGATTTTTCCTTTCTTTTTCTTGATGGGGACAATATTGGCTAGCCAGATGGGGTATTGGACCTCCCGAATTAAGCCTGCTTTAATAACCATATCGACTTCAGCCTCTATTTTGGCAGCATGTGTGGGGTGCGTCCTTCTGGAAACTTGTTTATTGCTCTGGTGGTCTTTTGGCAGACCTAAGTGGTGCGTCGCCACTTTAGGATCGAGTCCTGAAATTTCTATGTAATTCCAATCAAAAACATCTTGATGTTGCCTCAAGAAATATGTATATACCTCATGCTCCTCTGGAGACATGGATTCACTAATGAGAGTGGGCCTTGGGTCTTCCTCGGTACCAAGGTTTATTTACATAAGCTCGTCCACAGTGGTGGAGATACCTTCTTCAAACGCGGGAGGTGCATCCTTGAGATCTTCCTCCTCTTTTTCTCCCACATTTTCATCTTCTTGATCTGACGGGGGGAGAGTTCTAGGCATGGGCTCTTGGGAGTCTGGAGGCGAGGCATTATGGGTGTCCTCGCTCAAGTATTCACCACCAATTTGAGGGTTAGAGTTCGTTTCTGCATTGTCACGCTTGGTCGTTATGGAAGAAGTCATGAGGACATCTGAGTGTGTTTCCAGACATGAACCCCAGCTCTCAACATGGTTTATGGGATGTATGTAGTATCCACCAAGCTTCTTGAGGGGGTCATCAGAAAGCATTTCCAGACCATTCGGAGCGAGGACCCATTCGATACCATCGATCAAGGGTTTCTTCTTATTTTGCTCATAAAACCCGGCGTCATTGTAGTGTGACTCGGAGAGCTCTAAAGGGGCCTTGTCAGCATGCAATGTTCCACCTTTTCCATTGATGCAATACATAATACACTAGTGGTAGGATGAAGGAATGGCCATGTGCTTATGAAGCCACAGCCTTCCCAGCAGGGCATTGAATTTTGTGTTCTTTCAAACCACCAGGAATTCTGAGTAGGCCAAAAGGTCACCAAAATGGGTTTTTATCTTGATTTTTTCCATTGTATTCTATTCACTCTTTTCGTAACTCAACAGAGTTTTGGGTGAGGGTATTAAACCATCCTCAATGTAGCTCAACTTACGAAGTGTCAGTAGGGGAAGGAGGTTAACTCCAGAGCCGTTTTTAATAAATACTTTCTGGATCTCAACATCATTTAGTGTTTCGAACACATATAGTGGCTTGATGTGTCCTTGCATGATGGAATCTTCATCCCGATCGGTGAAAGAAATCACCACATTGCATTCAGTTGGGCCAGTCTCCGCCCGGTAAATCTCAGCGGCGGCTACCTCATCTTGAAACTCCTGGGGGTTGAGAAAGGCTTCTATAAGCACCCCCCTGAGATATACTGACAAACTCAAGGCATACATGATTGACAGTTTGGTTAGTACTGACACCAGCTGCTTAAGGATATCGTATTTTTGTGCCAGCGTTCGATGCTTCTGCATTGGCGGGAGAGTTTTGGTAGACACTTTGGGAGATAAAGTATGTGACGAGGAGGGACCAGCCGTCAGTTCGGATGTCGACGGTGTTCCCATGTTCTGGGGACTCAGCCCAGTCGGTCTGTTTGTGCACAATAGGTGGCTAGACACTTGTTCCTCCTCTAATGGGTACTGCAGAATGATAGGGCTAGTGTGGTTACTTGTGGAGGTGGAGGGATATTCTTTCTCTTGTTGAGTCTGTTGAAGGGCTCTCCCATGGGTTTCTGCGATATTAACGGTTCGAACCGGGGTAAAACCATAGGTTTGGTTTCATCCATGACTATGCCTCCCCTGGTATCCCCTACTTCTGCAATTCCTCCTCCCGGCCCCTTGTGTTCGGAACTCAGGTTTGTAAACATACCCTTCATCAGGGAATGATTCCATTAGATGGATGAGGTTGGTGGAACCAAATATTATCTCCCCATCCTATGACAGTTCAACCTGGTCGGTTGTCCCTAATGGTGCCATTTGGTGGGTTGGTGTTTGTGGCTCCAAGTTTGAGGGCATAAATTCTAATAGTGTCAGAACTAACTTCGGTCTCATTGCGGACTGCTCCTCTTGCGCTTGTCTTCTCCCTTTTTTATTACACCTGTATGACCGTCTTGTGGAGGGTTGTGAGGCTGATATTGTCGATTGTGTGGCATTAGGGGCTGTTGGTGGAAACACCGGCAGCTGTAGTTGATCTTGGAGTATGTGCTGAGCTCGATTAATAGTCTTCTAATTCATCCAGTCATCAAATTTCTTCCCCTTCTTGCTGGTGACTTCCTTCCACCCCTCCCCTTTTTTGGATTCAATGGTAGAAATATACGTCACATGTGCTAGGGGTGGTCCCAGCTCGACCTGCCTAGAGTCTACCATCCTTTGCAAGAGGTCTTTGAAGATGAAGCATTCCTGGATATTGTGCCCCAACATTCAATGGTAGGGATAGTAATCTGGCCTTTCATCGTGGACAACTTCTTCAGGCTTCCTTGGCTCCAGGAGGTGGAGCAAATTTCAATTCATGGTGGCAATGAAGTAGCTGCGGACTTGGTCCTCTCGGATTGAGTATACTTTGTGTCTTCATTCCTCAAACTGGTTCCACTCCGATCCTCTCTAATTGTCCCACCTGGGTGGAGGCAGCCGCTGATATACGGGGGGGGCTTGATGATTTGGTGGAGGCCTAGGTGGTGGAGCAGGCGCAGGGGATGGCTTGAGCGTGACAGAGGATGCTTCAGCTCTAACTGCTCTCTTTGCAGGAGCCTGTGAGGCTATTTGGGACTTTAGATTAGTCCTCTACAGGGATTCTTCAATTCTATGGGAAATGGAAGAGAGATTGCAGAATCCAGTGGTGCACTCCATTGGTATGAGCGGTGTTCATAGCTCATCTCGAAGGTTATTGATGCATATGGAAATCATCTCATCTTGGGGAATTGGCATGTTCAGAGAGTAGGTCAGACCCTTCCATCTTGCGATGAAATCTAAAACCCTCTCAGTATCCCTCTGTTTGCAATTCATGAGGTTGCTAACTATTGTTTTAGGAAGCATTGAGCTGAAGTGGAACAAGAACTGATGCTGAAGGTCTTCCCAGCTTTTTATTGACGGAGCTGGAAAACTTGTATACCAGACGAAGGAAAATCTTTTCAAGGTCTGCATGAAGCATCTAAGTTTCACTACTTTTTGTTGTTTCGGGGTTCCCATCATAGGGTAGAAATATTACGTGTAGTGAATTAAATGTTGTTACGGATTTCCTGATCCATTGAAAATAGGGAATATAGGGCTCCCAAAATGGGGTGGAGGAGGTGTGTTGCTCACCCAATCTGGGTAGGGCTTTCGCTCTGGCTGTACCGGAGCACGTCGACCTTCCATTACTTCTAATCGAGCTATCAGTTCCTTGATGGTGTTGGTGAGACCCTGGTTTACATCCTTTTGGGCCTGGTCTTGGGTAGGTGTAGCCCGAGTCATTGCTTGAGGATCCGGCTCGGCCGGCACCAAGGGTGCATATGCCGTTTGTGACACCTTCGGAGGGTTCAGACGTACTTTCTCCATTTGATTCCTGATTGGAGGTAAGTCTTGGTATTCACCTGAATCCATGTTTTGGTAGTTGGACGGGTCGGGCGCTGCATTGGGCGGGAGCCCTGACCGTGCTTTGTTTACTGGGGAAAACCTTGGTATTTGAGGTGCACTTGCTGGGAGTGCAAGGTGTGGATCTTCTTAGGAAGCTTTTTCAATAAGATGGTTCCTCTGGAGTATCTCAGTGTTAATCCGCCTCAATTCTTTCATTTCCTCTTCCTCTCGAGCAAATCTCTCTTCGAGCGTAAGTGAATCATTTTTATTGAGAGAAGGAGGTGAGTTAATGGTAATTGATCCTTTGTTCTTATCCTTTTTGGAAGCTCGCAGGGTAAGCGGAGGCGGGTTCGCTTGAGGGGAGACCATATTTAGGGCGGCCCTCTGGTTCTGGGTATGCACACCTGATGGTTTGTTGTGAATCCTAGAATGAACGGAACCATCGTCTCCCGATCCATCCGAATTTGCATCATATTTTGTGTTACCCATGGGGTTAACCTCTATGGCGTTGATGGATGCATATCACGGGGTGGAGGAGATGTCATCTTTCAAATAAGAAGAGGATCTCCCATAACTTTTACTGGTCTTCCCCTTCCTATCCCAAGATTTCTTTTGGACTCCTTGACAAAGGGTGTGGAGAGTTATTTGATGAGACCTTACGGTGCACCTCCCTCTCGAAAGGGATGATGATTCAAAGGATGGGATAGGATAGGAACCTCCTCTTCTAACTGCCCTCCCTAGATTAGAAAATACTAATTCTCATGGGGGAGGTTGTTTTTGAGGTGGTAAAAATGCCCCCATCCCTAAGGGATGGGGTTGGATCCATTCCTTGGACGTTGAGTCTCTTCCCGTCTTTATTGGTCTTATAGGGGAATTTTTTGTTAAAAATGACCCTAGCACTATTGGCGGGGGTTAACCCTAGATTGCAGAAGTGGCTGCTACTAACGCTACCTGCCTGATCTTGTGTGCCCCCATCTGTGGGTGAACTGGATCTGATGCCAAGTTCACCTATGAATCAATCCCCTCTGGGGAGGAAAGAAATTACTGTTGATTGGCCTCTCTTAGGCAAGAGGCCCGTTGTATTCTTTCGGTGGACTGATTCAGGAGTTCGTGAATGGCTTGTTCCTGTAGGGCCTGGTGATTTTGGGACTTACTCAAGGCATGTCTCTGTTGGGTGTGTCGCCTTTCCTGAACAGGGACCCCACTCGATTGTTGTCTTGACATGATGATGTTGCAAGACATTATGAAGAACATGTTCTTTTAGGTGGGGAGCGGAGTGAAATGCCGAGCTCCATGTTCTCCCCATCCTTTGATATGTACTCCTGTAGGAGCTTCACCAATGAGGCGGCGCAACTGGTGCAGTGTACGAAGGTAGGCTAACTCAAGGTTTCCTTTACGCCTCTCAGGTCGCGGTTGTCATTCCTAAGAGCTTCCAGGTCATTGTGACATAGGAGGTCTCTTATTGTCTTGACATGGTCTACATACCAATCATAGGGAAGGAAGATTGATTTCATCTGCCGGAGGGTTGTCCATATATTGGAGTAGGTGTCGTGCACACATTCTTCTAGAAACTCTTTGGGTATGTTGAATTTAGAGGTGGTCGTGGGCCAAAACATAACTTGTAAATCATCTCTGGCCAGTCATTTCCTCAAGTGAAACATGTCGGCATACTCCTCTGCTAGTTATTCCTCTACCTGGTCGGCCCAACTGAGATGCTCGCCAATAGTGTGGTCGGAGGCAGTAGGGCTGGTAGGTATTGAATTATCATGTGGGTGATTCCGAGGTGGTTTAGAAGATGAACATGGCCCCGGACCATCTCCTGATTGAAGAAGGGTGTCATTGGCAACTAGTTGGGAATCTGACATACTTGATCTTGTCCTTCTGAGTACCTAGGCATGTAAGGGCTTTTCTGTGCTTGATTCGTCAGGGGGAGGACCTTCCTGTCGATATGTTATGTCACTACGGGGAGGACCTTCGCAATAACCTCCATCATGGTGAGGATGACCATCATGGTTTGACATTCGATGTGTATCCTAGGTAGGACATTCAAGACACACCGCAACAAGGGGAGAGCCTTCTTGTTGCTTGGGGCCATTGTGGGGAGGACCTTCACAATGGTGGTCGTGGTGGCGAGGACTACCATCACAGCTGCTGCAATGGCGAGGACTACCATTACAGCTGCCACAGGGAGAATGTATGTGGGGTACACCCTAGGGAGGGCCTTCATAATTTACCACAATGAGGGGAGGTCCTTCTCATTTCTTGACATCTCTACGGGGAGGACCTCCGTTATCAGAGTGGTGAGGACTACCATCGTGATCTGATGCCTAGCTGCGTGGAGTGTCGTTGCAACGTAACCCTTGGGGAGGACCTTCAGGGCAGGCCATGACAAGGGGAGGGCCTTATTGTCATGATGAGACGTCACTGTGGGGAGGGCATCTGTAGTTGCGACTACGATAGCGAGGACTACTATCATAATTTGTGGTCCCACTACACGAAGAGTGTTTGTAGTGTATACCCCGGGGAGGACCTTCAGGGTGGACCGCTGCAAGTGTAGGTCCTTCTTGCTGCTTGATCTTCTGGTCACACGGCAGGCTTCCATGACTCGCATCAAAAGATAAGCTATCGTGATTGATCGTTATATGCCTGTGGGGGAGGCCCCCGTGGGTGCTCTGGGGAGGACCTTTAGAGCTACTGGTAGCGACATTGCAGGGAGGACCTTCGCAACTGCTACTGACACTCCCATAATATGGTAATGGGTGGGAAGGGTTCTGAGCCTTCAATATGTGCTTAGCGGCATTGGGAACCCCAGCTTCCAGCAGAGCGAAGTCATGTACCCGCTCTTTATTTTCCGGCCGCCTTCGGCGTTTTCAGGGCACTTTCTTGCGGGAAGTGGGGACCGTCTGCTATTGATAACGGCCTTCACCTTTGGATCCCTTTTTAATTGGGTCATGTGATGTTTTTGGGATATGCAGACGAATATATTGACTTTTAGAAGGGGTATATGCTTGCTCTTGAGAATCCACCGTGATGGACGGGTGTCCCCCAGTTGGAACGAGTGTAGCTGCTCGATCTGATTTCCCTTAAATCACGGAATATGCCAACGGCCCTCCTGGGTAGAAGTAGAGATGCATATCTGATCTGAGGCGACTATCTCATCTCTTATATGAGTCACCTCAATTGGGGAGGTGGGCTCACAGGCCCGATTCCTTGCTCTTGTCACTGATGAAATTACATTCTGGCAAGTCTGCAGGATATGATCTGGGATCGATACCTACTCCTCCATCATTTCCAGGATATGCAGAGAGACATCTTTGGCTAAAAAGTTTATGAGGGACCATTCCAGTATCGGAGTAGGAATATCTTACTCTAGTCCTCCAGTGGTCAGTGGGTACTGATGATTCTCCTGTGTAGGGGCAGGTGAACGAGTCTACCCCTGTGCCGGGATATGCCGGTTTATCTCTCTGTTTGCCGCCTCATCAGGATGGTGGAATTTACTTGCATCCGCAGGGAGCTATCCCTGCATATGTCGGTTCCCACCATATCGAGTCGGTGGCCTTTGTTGGATGGGAGATGCGCCCGCATATTAATTGCCGCCACATCTGGATGGTGGGATTTCTTGATCGCCACCACATTGGGATGGTAGGCATCAGGAGAATATGCTCGAAGTTGGTCCTTCAGGCGCTGGGTTGCCACCATGTTTGGTTAGTGGGATTCATGACCCTGGGTAGGGAGAGGTGCTTGCCGGGTAGGTGTCGTCCTGTGTGAGTGATGGGCTTGATGGAGCTCGGTGGGGATGTGCACCTGCTCGTATGATGCCGCCATGTCTGGATGGCAGACTTTGGAGGAACGGATAGGCGTATGTGCATACTTGCAATATGTCTCTGTGACTGGGTAGTGAAGCTCCTCCTCAGAGACAAGGGTGATGACCGGTCCTTGGTTGTACGTTTTCCACCCTCGTCGGGAGGTCCGAGGGGCCGGAGCTCGGGGATCATGGGCCTGGATCCTCGGGGCAATATCCTCCTCAGCGTGAGGATATTGAGTCGTGGCGTAACCTTGACGACGTCTTTCAAAGGGGGTTTTAGAGAGGAACCCTCGTTCAGAAGGGATTAAGTCCTCAGTGTCGACCTCATCCACCTCCCTAAGATAAGGGAGGTATGCATTGTCTCATTCCGGGGATAGAATCCTGAAATAGTTTGAGACGGCAACAGGATCCAGCTGGATCAGCTTTTTCGGCCGCTACTGGGTAGGAGACCGGTGGGTCTTAGTAGATTGGAGGGTGTGCATGGCCGCCTCCACCATTGGGAGAGTACCGTTCAAGTGGTACTCTCGAATCAATGCATCTAGGACCCAGTGTTGAAGACGCTGAGTAGGTGACAGGGTCCTTCTTTGGTGAGGATGTCCAGTCATTGCGTTGCTTGAAGTGTGCATCAGTTAGTTTCTCAGTGATGTCATTGGATCGAAGGGAGTTTTGATTGGTACCTATAAAATATTTTAACAAATACAAAAAGAAAACCCGTCAAAGAAGCATCTCATGATCCCATGCGTAATTAATGACCTTTCTTGGACCTCCTTGTGAGGATAAGGGGAAACATAATGGTATTAGGTTAAATTTGTCATGCTTGGTTAAAGATTCACGTCAGGTTCACCATTTATTGTTTCAACCGGGACTATTGGAATACTGACGCGCCCGATGATCGATCTTACGGAAGGCTGAGTTCCGCTCAATCGCCCAGGTTGGGTATATCGGTCTTCATTTCGAAATTCCTAACGGTTCCATATCCAACGATCTTTGGACCTGCTTTCCAAAGGCAGGCGTTCACTGGGTGATTCGACCAGTGATGCTTAAGAACTCACATTGGTCGAGAGGATGGGAAGTCAGGCTCATCGCACCCTTTTGGGGGGAATTATTGCCTATTCTAGGACTCTCTTGTAGATTTAAGACGTATTCATATGTTTGCGAATCTTTGGTTTATCCCCAATCATAGTATCAACAAATTACCCCTTAGTTGGAAACGATCAACTGAACACAGGGATACAGAGTCATTTAGGCCTGAGGTTTTCCATTCCTCATTGGGATTAATGACTCTAAGGAGTTTGGACTCATTGAGATGGTACAAGTATGAAGCCTCATAACTGGGCGATCTGGAGTTTATTTTCATCCATGGGGGATAGATAACGACTTGAGAATTCAGATCAAACTCGTGATATGGGCTTCCTACGTATCCTCATGAGAGGAATCAGAATCCATGTAGTTCGGTGCCACTTGACGGGACACATCACCTTTTAAGGTCATGCAACAAGGACCCAACCATACAGTTTAACGTCTTGTGGTAGGGACACCCAAGCAAAAGATTCCTGGTCAAAGTTGGTCTGGGACTTACGCTGAAGTGGCCTAGAAGACCCAATGGAAGAAATTTCTTGGGCCTAGATACGGTCCTATTGGGGTCATGAAGACATGGTCTGAAAGTAACAGATGTGTATCAGACATAGATATCAGTCTTTCACCTCGGGGAGGTTTCCTACATATCTCGGTTGGTTGGGGATCAAAGTCCACATAGTTCGGGGAGATTAGGGCTTACATGTGAGAGTTTCCTGTTTTTGGGATTGAACCTCAGGGAGGCTTCCTACGTACCCTTCTTAGCAGATAGGGATCAAAATCCCCATAGTTCGGTTTTGTGGGGCATGATTGGGACTTACACATGGTTAGTATCCTGAATTGGGATTGAACCTCGGGGAGGCTTCCTACATACCCTGCTTAGGATACAGGGATCAAAACCCACGTATTTTGTTTTGAGGGTCGTCGGTGTGCGGATGCCATGACCATCAAAAATCTCTAATCCCACATGAGTCATGCTCATGGTGAGAAACAAGAGAAAGCAACAGACTTGGAAAGCCTCACACGTTCTCCCTACCGAGAGAAGGGGAGGAAGACGATGAGCAGAAAAGAAGGCCGGGACCACTGGACTCTCCTTCTCCCTGATTTTGGAGGAAGGTAGGAGTCGCGCAGCGGAGCAATGAAACTTTCATGATGATAGGGGAAGGTCAATTGGCTTCTGGCGAGGATGGTGTGGGGCTTACTCCAAGAGGGATGCCCAGCCACTCCCAGGAGAGGGGAGAAGTTCTCACAGATGGCGCTCGTCAAAAGGAAACGTGAGTGGGGTCCCCTACTCTTGGAAAGTGGAGAGGAAAAAATGGGAATCTCGGGCTCAGACCCTACACTACCATGGGAATGAGAACCCAAAAATTCTTCAGGAATCCGCTCAAGGGCCAGGGAAACCCCTTTTTCCTCACTTACCATGGGTATGTGAACTCAAAGTGGCATGCTAATGCGCCTGAAGGTTTCATCATACGGGTCTGGTGGCTTTGGTAGAGGCCTTGGATTGGGTCCAATGAATAGGCCAATGAAGGGGTTGCAAAGGACCAGGCCAGATTGGAAGGCTTTTACCCGTCTCGGGGAATGAGAACACCGAAGGAGTTGGCGGGCCGCATGGGAGCATGGGGAGTGGCGCACTTTGCATAGGGGGGTGATACGCTGCTGGAGAGGTCGTCCGCATACTAGAGTGGTACGCGAACTGATGGGAATCCCCCGTAGCAGGGCGGTACGTGGATTTGGGTTCGGCCCGCATACCAGGTTGGTACGCGGTGGAGTCCACGCGAGTAGCGGTGGCCAGGGGCGTCGTCGGTCTGGGGTTCGCCTGTCAGGGCTTCGCCCACGTAGGAGGGTGCTACACAGTGCGTCGGATCGAAAAGGGGGAATAAACTCCCTGGTCCATGAGGATTACATCCGTGGAGGGGCCATGGCTCGCGGTTTGGTTTCTCCTCTTTGCGGAAGAGGGCATCTACGGACGATATGGGGTCCACAGATGGTCGCGGAACTTTACCGCTGGGAGCGATTTCTCAAGCGTCTCCCCACGGTTTTTCACCCTTCCTTTCATCCCTTCCCCATTTTGGACCTCCTCGGGGTCTATTTATATAGTAATGAAGATGTTGTATCAACGGGGCACACAACGTTTTTTGAGGAAACCCATGAAGAAAGCCTCTCCCGCGTATGACTCGGTCAACCGATATTTATGGAACCGAGTTTCTTGGAATTGCTCTATGGTCGTGCACCACTCCGCCTCTATTTGGAAAATGACAAGGTCTTTAGTCGCATACGACTTACACCTCCATTTTGCGAACGACGGTGTAACACCCCAAGCTTCCACGATACGCTTCTCTTTCAATAATGCAATAGCTTGCATTGTACGCAAGTTTGAGATTCTAACACACTACGACCAATCAAAATAGCCATTATGAATAGTAATAACCACCTTTTGAAATTATATATATTTTATATTTCAAAATGGACTTCATTTTTGTATTCGGAATATCGAAATTAGCCTATGTTGAATTTTTGGTATTTTTCTGAGAACTTCCAATTTTTTATGAATAGTGAAAAATACTTAAACACAACTTTTTTAATAAAAAAAATTTATAATGATAAATTATACTATTGAGTGGTCATAAAGTGTAATTAGAATATATTTTTACCATTTTATCCAATGCTGGTCATTATAATTAATTTCACTTTGAAATTGGACATAAACAATTGTCAATCTTTTGATATATATTGTTTCTTAAAAACACGCTATTTATTGTGACAGCGGGAATTAATTATAAAATTAATTAATGAAACTTATATGTTTGGAATTTTGTAAAATAGACATCATTTTTGAATTCGGAATATTAATTATAGCTTAGGGTGAAATTTTGGCATTTTTCCGAAAAACTTCAATTTTTGATGAATAGTGAAACCACTAAGTGGTAGTTAAAAACCGATTTTTCGTTTAAATGAAACATTACCACTTCTGTGATTTTATTTTCAAAAATAATACATACATGGTTGTCATTAGGAAGTAAAATGTGGTTCAATGGGATTAAAATAATTTTTTGGTGAATAGTAACTTTTAAGTTTAATTAATCGCGATTAAATGTAATTAGTGAAATTTAAGGTAAAATTGATATTATAAAAATATGAAAATACATTTACACTTTTCCTACCCCTATTTTATGTGTCATGGCCAACCGATAAAATCCATGGGTCAACTTGGGGACCCCATGGAGTCACTTTGGTTGGAAAATGACATAAATAACTTTTTATTTAAAGTTAAAATAAAAATGTCACAAATATGAGTTGTTTTACTAAAACAATTTTTAAATGGGGTTATACAAGTCATATTTTTCACTATAAATATTAATTAGAAAGATAAAAATATTTCCTACATCATGATATTTGTTTTATAAATTTTATACATTAAATAAATTAAATTTTTAATGACACCATGATGATGCAGCGATTACCTCATTAATTAACGATTTTAACAAAATGGATGGATATTGTAAAATATAAGAATTACACTTGTCCAAAGCCTATTGTATGAGTAGATTTTGAACCCTTATCACCTTATCATCGAAATATATCATTGTGGGACCTTTAGAATCTGAAAATCATTTCATAATAAAGTAAAATTTCAATCTTTCCAAGAGTGCCCCTCCTCTCCTCTTATAAAAGGCCCCCACCACTACCACCTTACTCACACCATCAAAGCCTTTTGGCTCGGCCAAACTCTACCCAAATAATCTCTAAACATCCCACTATTACACCTAGAATCCTCACTTTGGTCATAATTCTTCCCAATGAAGCCTTTGAGCTCAAATCAAAAATATTTACCCGTTTTAAAGGTAGTGTTCTCTCTTGTGTTCTTATGTTTTGTTTTGCTTCTCTAACCCCCTAAACTCTTTTTATTCATTTATTTTGTAACAAAACCAGTATCCTCAATATACTACGATGTTGTTATAAGAAGTATTCGAGCTACACTTACACACACATACATATAATGGTTAAAGAACATACTGTTTCTGTGGATGGTGAATTTCTACCTCACGAAACGATGATTGTTCAACACTCATAAAACACCTTCAAAGGTGGACATTAAGATGTCACTATAATTATATATGATATATAATATGTTTATGTTTTACTTAAGCTTCTGTATTTTTCATTTATTTCTTACCTTTATGGTTTCCATTATGGGTAAACGTGATATTTTCATTTTAGGAAGTGCGGACTACCGCCCCCTCAAAGTGATTTGAATCGTTAATGCCATATGTGGGATATATAAAGGATGGAGTAAATGGTATTATACATTATATTATACTGTAATTATAGTATACCTTTATATAATTATAATTTCATTCCCTTAAATATGAAATATAAATGAAAGTAGCGTTCATGCGTACGTACGGCTTACCATCTCCATAAACGGTGCATTTCATTTCTTACCTCTAAATGTTATGTAATATTATAAATGAATGTATATACTGGATATATATGATATATATATGATATCTACATCATGAATATAATTCTGGAGATAGTGGATATTCTACCACATAAACAACTTGTAATTATAAGAAGTTTATTGTTGACTCAAGTTCCAAAGATCGACAAAACGACCGTTATTAACTTAAATGACTACATAATTTTCGTAACATTGTAATAAGTGATATAAAAGGTATAATGAACTTGAAAAAGGTTCTTAAGAAATTATATATTAACTCTAGTTTATTATTCAGGAGGTTAAAGAATGGTCGAGTCAAGTCGGACATAAGGTAAGGGAACTTCTTAACCCAATTTCCATACTTTGGGTTAATCTCCTACATTCAAATTATGTCCTGATATTATTATGTCCTATCTTGTATTTGTACTTTATTTATGTGTACATATAGTGAATACACATAATAGATATATTTTATTTAAAAATGATCTTTTTAAGGGACTTCGTCTCAATCTCCATTCATTGAGGCATATTTTGTTTTATACACAAATTTCTTTTATACGGTGTATAAACCCCTTTGACTTTTACGTTTATTCAAAAAAGAATCTTTTTATACGAAGCGTTTTACTAAATGACAAAAATGAATATTTTTCTTGTCGTACGTATACGGACACAATGACTTCTCCGCCGCCATGACCATTATTTGAGTTTCGGCTTCCCCTACAAGCCATAACTTTTTTTAAATGAAAAATAAAAACCTAGTTTTAACTTTCATTTATTTTGGTATCGAAAATGGTTTTGATAATTTTTTAATATATCAATGTGTTGTATTGATATCTTGTGATTGAAATGTGGAAATGTTATGTTTCCTTTATTCATGTTTTATGTGATAAAATTATGTTATGGTTTATGATATGTTGAAACCTGTTCAAATGAGGAATGCATTGGACTTAATAAGTGACAGGTGGAGACCGCTATAGCTCATCGATGCATCGTTAGGTCTCATGAGACAAACTAGTGTCTTGGAACGAGGCCTTGACAAAATCTTATTTGTGGTCTTAGCACGAGGCCTTGGATATGTGGTTATAATAGTTTGGCATTATGCATTCCATCATTATGAAAGTGGTTATGATATTACATGTGATTATACGACTAGTAGAATATCCATGTGAGTAAGTAAATGGAATTATTTAATTTTATTTTTTCCATATTATGCTGAATTTCAAGTTTAAGAAGGCTTTTGTTTTAGTTATACATTGCCTTAAATTTTAATGTTTATTTATGAAATCTTCCGCAATATTGTTATCCTTACTGAGCATCTGAGATCACCCCTTTCAATGTTTTAATATTTTCCAGGATGTGAAGAAGTATTTTATGGATGACCTGCAGGGATAGTCAGAAGAGGATATGAGTGTGGACTATGGAGACTTTGTTATTGTAGTTTTTCACTTTTTGATGTAATGTAACATTTATGAATGTATCTAGTGTTTCCAAGGCTACTAAACTGATCGGTCTTTCGAGACTTGATCTTTGTGATCATGTCAATGTTACGCAATAATTCACCAACTCTAGGTAACTGGGGTCAGGGCGTTACAGTTGGTATCAGAGGTAGTTTAGTACTAACCTTGGAAGTTATATTTAGATAAACTCTGATTAGAGCACATATCCCAAAGATAGACTTTGAGGATTAGTATAGAATAACTTCCTAGAATTTTGGTATTATAGAGATTTTGTGAGTTTTCCAAGCAATACATCCCTGTCTGGATACAAGCAGGTAGAGGCGGCTCTGGCACAGATGTACCTAGGGGTAAAACCTGAAAACACCGCTTTGAGCTAGACTCGAACAGGAACTAGTGCACGACAATGGGCCTTGCTGCACTCTTGGTTACGACACTCCCGGGGGATATGCTTAGGATAATTTCATTTTCTTTACAAACTACTATGAAGGGTTATGATTATATACTTCCTCAAAGAAAACATTTTTATGATTATGGATTATATCCATAAATAGTTCAATTTATGTTAAGTATTTTACAAGTATGGAATTATGTATTTTGATTCATAAACTAATCTAGTTTATGCCATTGTTTAGAAATGGTGCCTAGTGGAAGGAATGGAAACCGTATCAATGCACGCACTCCATGTAGGGATTTCCCTCCTTCTCAAGATAATTATTGTGGATCTGGAGATACAACTAGTGCTGATCAACTTATTACCATACTGGGACAACTCACTCAGGTTATGAATAATAACCTTACTCGTATGGAGCACCCTGATCTGTAATGTGGAGGATCAATGTTAGACCACTTCATGAGGCAACAACCACCAACATTTAATGGGGGTACAAATCCATTAGTAGCTGAGCAATGGATAAACTCCTTATAAAAAATATTCCATGCCTTGGGGAGTAGCGAAAGGGAGAAGGTTGTCATGGCAGTCTACCGCCTCACTGGAGATGCCAATAAATGGTGGTCGCTGATTCAAAACACAAAGGAAGATGATGAAGTATCAAATATTGAATGGATAGAGTTCAAAGATCATTTCTTAGAAAAATACTTTCCACATGACCATCAAGCAGATATGGAAAGGCAATTTCTGAGTCTGAGACAAAAGGAGGATGAGAATGTCGCAAAGTATGAGGATAACTTTAAAAGGTTAGCGAGGTATGCTACAGATTATATACGTAACCCAAGAAGTAATATTGATCGTTTCTTTGATGGGTTAAAACCATTTCTCCGTCGAGCTTTAGTATCATAATCCTTCTCATCTTACGAAGATATTGTCTCGTGTGCTATCAAGATAGAAAAGGAATTATCTAAGTCTTATGACAACAAAGTAAAGCAAGAGAAGAAGAGAACGGTGGAACAAGAGACAGATAAAGGGAAAAAGGGAAAGAAGGATTTTCCATTATGTGATAATTGTGGGAAGAATCACCCCGGTACTTTCCTAAAAGGAATGGGAGTTTGTTATAAATGTGGAGAAAAAGGTCCCCAGGCTCATGATTGCAAGGGAAAGAAAGAGGCTATCAATGTTGAATGCTACAATTGTAGGGAAATGGGGCATTATGAAAATGAATGTCCTAAGCGTCAGGGAAACTTACCTTAGAAAAGTCCAAGGGATCAAGGAAAATCTTATGTTGTTACTACAGTTGAAGTGGAATAATTAATGTATTGGTGCTTTTGGACTCAAGGATTATATTCCGTTTATAATAATAATGTGATATATATAAGGATTTTACTGCAGTACTTGTTTTTTTCATTAAGATTTTAATATGATGAAGGTAATCATATTTTTAGTATGTGATAATAAGAGAAACTTTACTTTGTTTGGGGAATCTGATGTTACAATTGATTTTGGAATTTAGAGACCTTATAGAGAAAGTCTGGACAGAGGTATTTGGCGTAACTATATAGGTTGGAATGGATTAAGTTGAACCTTGGATAGTATTTTTTAAGGTTAAAACATTTCTGAAGATTATTTTTGGAATATTATAATACTATATTTTTAGGAAAAGGACAACCTGCAGGGTGGGGCATAACCCGTCGCGTCGGACAAAGCTATAGGAATCGAACCCACAACCATAGTGCGACAGGCCTTTATTACCTACCACTAGCCTACAGGAAGTCCCTGGTTATTACAAAAAGTTTTCCTAATCTAAATGGTATGTGTTTGGAACCTTATACAATTATGATAAATAGAATATTTTCGAGTTCTATTACCTTTTAGAGTGAAAGATGAGTTTGTGGTAAAAATTTATTAAAGAATGAAAGTCTACATGACCAGTATGTATATTCCCTTACGTTCTTAGTAAATCTCCTAAATAAATTCATCAACTTCATAAAAGGTAACTTAAAACAAAAACGTTGTCGGTTAACTTTTCCAACTGGGGATTCAATGACCGTTTAACCAATCAAAAGTTTGTGATTTTCTTATGGTTAACTTTCTCATAATCCAGTTTTCTACAACTCTCCATCAAACCTTGATGGTTTTTTTCTTCCATATCCATATTTTCATAGAATACTAGCATGTTCTATCTCAGGTGACCTTTGTACTTCTCTTTCTTTCTTTTAATGTTATATTTTTATTAACCCTATTTCCGATGTTGGTTTTCCACAAAGGTATTTTCTATTTTCAACCTTTTATTTTTGAAGAACAATTTCAAATTGAAAGGACGCAATTTATTAAAGGAGGGGATAATGTAACACCCCAAGCTTCCACGATACGCTTCTCTTTCAATAATGCAATAGCTTGCATTGTACGCAAGTTCGAGATTCTAACACACTACGACCAATCAAAATAGCCATTATGAATAGTAATAACCACCTTTTGTAATTATATATATTTTATATTTCAAAATGGACTTCATTTTTGGATTCAGAATATCGAAATTAGCCTATGTTGAATTTTTGGTATTTTCTGAGAACTTCCATTTTTTTATGAATAGTGAAAAATACTTAAAAACAACTTTTTTAATCAAAATAATTTATAAAGATAAATTACACTATTTAGTGGTTATAAAGTTTAATTAGAATATATTTTTACCATTTTATCCAATGGTGGTCATTATAATTAATTTCACTATGAAATTGGACATAAACAATTGTCAATCATTTAATATATATTATTTCTTAAAAACACGCTATTTGTTGTGACAGCGGGAATTAATTATAAAATTAATAAATGAAACTTACATGTTTGTAATTTTGTGAAATATTCATCATTTTTGAATTCGGAATATCAATTATATCTTAGGGTGAAATTTTGGCATTGTTCTGAAAAACTCCAATTTTTGATGAATAGTGAAACCACTAAGTGGTAGTCAAAAACTAATTTTTCGTTTAAATGAAACATTACCACTTTTGTGATTTTATTTTCAAAAATCAGACCTACATGGTTGTCATTAGAAAGTAAAATTTGGTTCAATGGGATTAAAATAATTTTTTGGTGAATAGTAACTTTTAAGTTTAATTAATCACTATTAAAGGTAACTAGTGAAATTTAAGGTAAAAATGATATTATAAAAATATGAAAATATCTTTACACTTGTCCTAACCCTATTTTATGTGTCATGTCAGACCAAGAAAATCCATGGGTCAACTTGGGGACCCCATGGAGCCACTTTGGTAGGAAAATGACATAAATAACTTTTTATTTAAGGTTAAAATAAAAATGTCACAAACATGAGTTGTTTTACTAAAACAATTTTTAAATGGGGTTATAAAAGTCATATGTTTTACTATAAATATTCATTAGAAAGATAAACAGATTTCCTACATCATGATATTTTTTTATAATTTATATACATTAAATAAATTAACTTTTTAATGACACCATGATGATGCAGCGATTACCTCATTAATTAACGATTTTAACAAAATGGAAGGATAATCGCTGCATCATCATGGTGTCATTAAAAAGGAATCTTTTTATACGAAGCATTTTACTAAACAAAAAAAAGGAATGTTTTTCTTGTCGTACGTATGCGGCGACAATGACTTCTCCACCTCCGTGACCATTATTTGAGTTTCGGCTTCCCCTACAAGCCATAACTTTTTTAAAATGAAAAATAAAAACCAAGTTTTAAATTTCATTTATTTTGGTATAGAAAATGGTTTTGATAATGTTTTAATATATCAATGTGTTGTATTGATATCTTGTGATTGAAATGTTGAAATTTTATGTTTCCTTTATTCATTTTTTATGTGATACGATTATGTTATGGTTTATGATATGTTGAAACCTGTTCATATGAGGAATGCATTGGACTTAATAAGTGACGGGTGGAGCCCGCTATAGCTCCTCGATGCATCGGTAGGTCTCATGAGACAAACTAGTGTCTTGGCATGAGGCCTTGACAAAATCTTATTTGTAGTCTTGGCACGAGGCCTTGGATACGTGGTTATGATAGTCTGGCATTATGCATTCCATCATTATGAAAGTGGTTATTGATATTGCATGTGATTATTCGACTAGTAGAATATCCATGTGAATAAGTAAATAGAATTATTTAATTTTATTTTTTCCATATTATGCTGAAGTTCAAGTTTAAGAAGGCTTTTGTTTTAGTTATACATTGCCTTAAATGTTAATGTTTATTTATGAAATCTTTTGCAATATTTTTATCCTTACTGAGCATCTGAGCTCACCCCTTTCAATGTTTTAATATTTTCCAGGATGTGTAGAAGTATTTTATGGATGACCTGCAGGGATAGTTAGAAGAGGATATGAGTTTGGACTATGGAGACTTTGTTATTGTAGTTTTTCACTTTATGATGTAATGTAACATTTATGAATGTATCTAGTGTTTCCAAGGCTACTAAACTAATCGGTCTTTCGAGACTTTATCTTTGTGATCATGCCAATGTTACGCAATAATGCACCAACTATGGGTAACTGGGGTCGGGTCGTTACAGTTGGTATCATAGGCAGTTTTTTACTAACCTTGGAAGCTAGATTTAGATAAACTCTGATTAGAGCACATAGCCCAAAGATAGACTTTGAGGATTAGTATAGAAGAACTTTCTAGAATTTTGGTATTATTGATATTTTGTGAGTTTTCTGAGAAATACATCCCTGTCTGGATACGAGCAGGTAGAGGCGGCTCTGGCACAGATGTACCTAGGGGTAAAACCCGAAAACACCGCTTTGAGCAAGACTCGAATGGGAACTAGTGCACGACAACGGGCCTTGCTGCACTCTTGGTTATGACACTCCCAGGGGATATGCTTAGGATAATTCTCATTTTCTTTACAAACCACTATGAAGGGTTATGAGTATATACTTACTCAAAGAAAACATTTTTATGATTATGGATTATATCCATAAATAGTTCAATTTATGTTAAGTATTTTACAAGTATGTAATTATGTATTTTGATTCATAAACTAATCTAGTTTATGCCATTGTTTAGAAATGGCACCTAGTGGAAGGAATGGAAACTGTATCAATGCACGCACTCCGTGTAGGGATTTCCCTCCTGCTCAAGATAATTATTGTGGATCTGGAGATACAACTGGTGCTGATCAACTTATTACCATACTGGGACAACTCACTCAGGTTATGAATAATAACCTTACTCGTATGGAGCACCCTAATCTGCAACGTGGAGGATCAATGTTAGACCAATTCATGAGGCAAAAACCACCAACATTTAATGGGGGTACAAATCCATTAGTAGCTGAGCAATGGATAAACTCCTTAGAAAAAATATTTCACGCCTTGGGGAGTAGCGAAAGGGAGAAGGTTGTCATGGCAGTCTACCGCCTCACTGGAGATGCCGATCAATGGTGGTCACTGATTCAAAACACAAAGGAAGATTATAAAGTATAAAATATGGAATGGAGAGAGTTCAAAGATCTTTTCTTAGAGAAATACTTTCCACATGACCATCGAGCAGATATGGAAAGGCAATTTCTGAGTCTGAGACAAAAGGAGGATAAGAATGTCACAAAGTATGAGGCTAACTTTAGAAGGTTAGCGAGGTATGCTGCAGATTATATACGTAACCCAATAAGTAATATTGATCATTTCTTTGATGGGTTAAAACCATTTCTCCGTCAAGATTTAGTATCACAATCCTTCTCATCGTACGAAGATATTCTCTCGTGTGCTATCAAGACAGAAAAGGAATTATCTAAGTCTTATGACAACAAAGTAAATCAAGAGAAGAAGAGAATGGTGGAACAAGAGACGGATAAAGGTAAAAAGGGAAAGAAGGATTTTCCATTATGTGATAATTGTGGGAAGAATCACCCCAGTGATTTCCTAAAAGAAATGGGAGTTTGTTATAAATGTGGATAAAAATGTCACCGGGCTCGTGATTGCAAGGGAAAGAAAGAGGCTATCAATGTTGAATGCTATAATTGTAGGGAAATGGGGCATTATGAAAATGAATGTCCTAAGTGTCAGGAAAACTTACCTTATAAAAGGCCAAGGGACCAAGGACAATCTTATGTTGTTACTACAGTTGAAGT
The DNA here is from genome assembly GCA_963277665.1 of Viscum album. Lineage (NCBI taxonomy): Eukaryota > Viridiplantae > Streptophyta > Magnoliopsida > Santalales > Viscaceae > Viscum > Viscum album. Next base: position 1,265,136,152 of record OY728143.1, on the reverse strand, counting down.
GGAATAATTAATGTATTGGTGCTTTTGGACTCAAGGATTATATTCCGGTTATAATAATAATGTGATATATATAAGGATTGTACTGAAATACTTGTTTTTTTCATTAAGGTTTTAATATGATGAAGGTAATCATATTTTTAGTATGTGACAATAAGAGAAACTTTACTTTGTTTGGGGAATCTGATGTTACAATTGATTTTGGAATTTAGAGACCTTTTAGAGAAAGTCTGGACAGAGGTATTTTTTCATAACTATATAGGTTGTAATGGATTAAGTTGAACCTTGGATAGTATTGTTTAAGGTTAAAACATTTCTGAAGATTATTTTTGGAATATTGAAATACTATATTTTTAGGAAAAGGACAACCTGTAGGGTGGGGCATAACCCATCATGTTGGACAAAGCTGCAGGAATCGAACCCACAACCATAGTGCGACAGGCCTTTATTACCTACCCCTAGCCTACAGGAAGTCCCTGGTTATTACAAAAAATTTTCCTAATCTAAATGTTATGTGTTTGGAACCTTATACAATTATGATAAATAGAATATTTTCGAGTTCTATTTCCTTTTAGAGTGAAAGATGGGTTTGTGGTAAAAATTTATTAAAGAATGAAAGTCTACATGACCAGTATGTATATTCCCTTATGTTCTTAGTAAATCTCCTAAATAAATTCCTCAACTTTATAAAAGGTAACTTAAAACAAAAACGTTTCTTGTTAACTTTTCCAACTGGGGATTCAATGACCGTTTAACCAATCACAAGTTTGTGATTTTCTTATGGTTAACTTTCTCCTAATATAGTTTTCTACAACTCTCCATCAAACCTTGATGGTTTTTTTTTCTTCCATATCCATATTTTCATAGAATCCTATTATGGGCTATCTTGGGTGACCTTTGTACTTCTCCTTCTTTCTTTTAATGTTATATTTTTATTAAACCTATTTTCGATGTGGGTTTTCCACAAAGGTATTTTATATTTTCAACCTTTTATTTTAGAATAACAATTTCAAATTGTGAGGACACAATTTATTGAAGGAGGGGAGAATGTAACACCCCAAGCTTCCACGATACGCTTCTCTTTCAATAATGCAATAGCTTGCATTGTACGCAAGTTCGAGATTCTAATAGACCGCGACCAATAAAAATAGCCATTTTGAATAGTAATAACCACCCTTTGAAATTATATATATTTTATATTTCAAAATGGACTTCATTTTTGGATTCGGAATATCTAAATTAGCCTATGTTGAATTTTTTGTATTTTTCTGAGAACTTCCAATTTTTTATGAATAGTGAAAAATACTTAAAAAAACTTTTTTAATAAAAATAATTTATAATGATAAATTATAATATTTAGTGGTTATAAAGTGTAATTAAAATATATTTTTACCATTTTACCCAATGGTGGTCATTATAATTAATTTCACTTTGAAATTGGACATAAACAATTGTCAATCTTTTGATATATATTGTTTCTTAAAAACACGCTATTTGTTGTGTCAGCGGGAATTAATTATAAAATTATTTAATGAAACTTATATGTTTGGAATTTTGTAAAATATAAATCATTTTTGAATTCGGAATATCAATTATAGCTTAGGGTGAAATTTTGGCATTGTTCTGAAAAACATCAATTTTTGATGAATAGTGAAACCACTAAGTGGTAGTTAAAAACTGATTTTTCGTTTCAATGAAACATTACCACTTCTGTGATTTGATTTTCAAAAATCAGACATACATGGTTTTCATTAGGAAGTAAAATGTGGTTCAATGGGATTAAAATAATTTTTTTTGTGAATAGTAACTTTTAAGTTTAATTAATCGCGATTAAAGGTAATTAGTGAAATTTAAGGTAAAAATGATATTATAAAAATATGAAAATACCTTTACACTTATCCTAGCCCTATTTTATGTGTCATGTCCGACCAAGACATTCCATGGGTCAACTTGGGGACCCCATGGAGCCACTTTGGTAGGAAAATGACATAAATAACTTTTTATTTAAAGTTAAAATAAAAATGTCACAAACATGAGTTGTTTTACTAAAACAATTTTTAAATGGGGTTTTAAAAGTCATATTTTTTACTATAAATATTCATTAGAAAGATAAAACGATTTACTACATCATGATAGTTTTTTTTTATAATTTTTAGACATTAAATAAATTAAATTTTTAATGACACCATGATGATGCAGCGATTACCTCATTAATTAACGATTTTAACAAAATGGAAGGATAATGTAAAATCTAAGAATTAAACTTGTCCAAAGCCTATTGTATGAGTTTATTTCGAACCCTTATCACCTTATCCTAGAAATATATCATTGTGGGACCTTTATAATCCGAAAATCATTTCATAATAAAGTAAAATTTCAATCTTTCCAATAGTGCCCCTCCTCTCCTCTTATAAAAGGCCCCCACCACTACCACCTTACTCACACCATCAAAGCCTTTTGGCTCGGACAACCTCTGAAAAAATACTCTCTAAAAATTCCACTCTTACTCTTATAAGCCTAACTTTGGGTATAAGTCTTCCCAAGGAATCCTTTGAGCTCAAATCAAAAAGAGTTACACGTTTTAAAGGTAGTGTTCTCTCTTGTGTTCTTATGTTTTATTTTGCTTCTCCAACCCCCTAAACTCTTTTTATTAATTTCTTTTGTAACAAAACCAGTATACTCAATATACTAGGATGTTGTTATAAAAATAATTCGAGCTACACTTACACACACATATATCTAATGGTTAAATAACATATTGTTTCTGTGGATGGCGAATTTCTGCCTCACGAAATGATGATTGTTCAACACTCATAAAACACCTTCAAAGGTGGCCATTAAGATGCCACTATATTTATATATGATATATAATATGTTTATGTTTTACTTAAGCTTCTTTATTTTTCATTTATTACATACCTTTATGGTTTCCATTATGGGTAAACGCGATATTTTCATTTTAGGAAGTACGGACTACCGCCCCCTCAAAGTGATTTGAATCGTTAATGCCATATGTGGAATGTATAAAGGATGGAGTAAATGGTATTATACATTATATTATACTGTAATTATAGTATACCTTTATATAATTATAATTTCATTCCATTAAATATGAAATAGAAATTAAAGTAGCGTTCATGCATACGTACGGCTTACTGTCTCCATGAACGGTGCATTTCATTTCTTACCTCTAAATGTTATGTAATATTATAAATGAATGTATATGTTGTATATATATGATATATATATGATATCTACATCATGAATACAATTTTGGAGATAATGGATATTCTACCACATAAACAAATTGTAATTATAAGAAGTTTATTGTTGACTCAAGTACCAAAGATCGACAAAACGACCGTTATTAACTTAAATGACTACATAATTTTCGTAACATTGTAATAAGTGATATAAAATGGATAATGAACTTGAAAAAGGTTCTTAATCAAGTAGATATTAACTCTAGTTTATTATTCAGGAGGTTAAAGAACGGCCGAGTCATGTCGGACACAAGGTAAGGGAACTTCTTAACCCAATTTCCATTCTTTGGGTTAATTTCCTACTTTCAAATTATGTCATGATATTATTATGTCCTATCTTGTATTTGCACTTTATTTATGTGTACATATAGTGAATACACATAATAGATATATTTTATTTAAAATTGATCTTTTTAAGGTACTTCGTCTCAATCTCGATTCATTGAGGCATATTTTGTTTTATACACAAATTTCTTTTATACGGTGTATATACCCCTTTGACTTTTACGTTTATTCAAAAAGGAATATTTTTATATGAAGTGTTTTAATAAATGACAAAAAGGAATGTTTTTCTTGTCGTACGTATGCGGTGACAATGACTTCTCGGCCGCCGTGACCATTATTTGAGTTTCGGCTTCCCCTACAAGCCATAACTTTTTTTAAATGAAAAATAAAAACCAAGTTTTAACTTTCATTTATTTTGGTATCGAAAATGGTTTTGATAATGTTTTAATATATCAATGTGTTCTATTGATATTTTGTGATTGAAATGTTGAAATTTAATGTTTCCTTTATTCATGATTTATGTGATACGATTATGTTATGGTTTATGATATGTTGAAACCTGTTCATATGAGGAATGCATTGGACTTAATAAGTCACGGGTGGAGCCCGCTATAGCTCCTCGATGCATTGGTAGGTCTCATGAGACAGACTAGTGTCTTGGCACGAGGCCTTGAAAAAATCTTATTTGTGGTCTTAGCACGAGGCCTTGGCTACGTGGTTATGATAGTCTGGCATTATGCATTCCATCATTATGAAAGTGGTTATTGATATTGCATGTGATTATTCGACTAGTAGAATATACATGTGAGTAAGTAAATGGAATTATTTAATTTTATTTTGGCCATATTATGCTGAAGTTCAAGTTTAAGAAGGATTTTGTTTTAGTTATACATTGCCTTAAATATTAATGTTTATTTATTAAAGCTTCCGCAATATTGTTATCCTTACTGAGCATCTGAGCTCACCCCTTTCAATGTTTTAATATTTTCCAGGATCTGAAGAAGTATTTTATGGATGACCTGCAGGGATAGTCAGAAGAGGATATGAGTGTGGACTATGGAGACTTTGTTATTGTAGTTTTTCACTTTATGATCTAATGTAACATTTATGAATGTATCTAGTGTTTCCAAAGCTACTAAACTAATCGGTCTTTCGAGACTTGATCTTTGTGATCATGCCAATGTTACGCAATAATGCACCAACTCTGGGTAACTGGGTTCGGGGCGTTACAGACGGTGTGCGTGACATGGGCCGGTTGGCATGGTTTGTGGCGCTGGACCGACCTAGCGTTCATCCTGCTTCGCACCTGTGTAGGGGTTTCCCACCTCCGTTTCACGGATGATGTTGGTCTGCGGAGGGGGTGGCTCGCTAAACCAGCCGTGTACCATCGATGTTGAACCGGTACACGGGTCGGTCGGTCCTTTGTCAATATTTGAGTATTCTTCATGTTTTTCCTGATCCTGTGAGGGGAATTGGGTATAACCCTTTCTCAAATTAAGTGGAATTCACATCCCTCTTTGCGTATTTTTTTAGGACCCTACAATTATATACATGAATTTTTAGTTTTGAAATGAGACTCCAATAAATCCTTAAGTAAATGAATATTAATTTTAAATTTTTTGTGGTTTTATAAAACAAAAAAAATGTAATTATAATTACATCTTAACATTGTTCACTGTGGAAATTGAATAAAAGAAATATTGTTTATTTATACTAACTATATATGTTGTAAAAATATACTCATATTTTTGGTAACTTTTAGTACTTTATCACAACTCGTAAATTCGTGTAATGACTGAACACATTATTTTTATTTCTATTCATATCCTTTTCCATCATTAACATATATCATATTAATGATTCATGTTGTAATATCAATGATATTTACTTTTTCATTAACCATAACATTTCTAGGAATATAAATTTTTTGATTCCATCAACACATTAGTCAACTATTTTATAAATTAATAATGTTGAGGTAGCATCCATACTCTACCATAGGAATCCTACTTAGTGAACAAGTGGATGAGAACTAGTTCTGCATAGTGCGAGAGACCTCTTGGAATGGGGTAACACTAAGACTAGGAGGAAACAAATGGCCATGGAGTGGGTAGGAAACACAAAAAACCAAAACACAACATAGTGAACCAGATGTCATTAGATCAGGACAAATGCAATTCATGGTAGGGTAAAACTAGAAATGTAGATACCCACAAACAAGGAAGCATTAAAGGATAATGGGAAATGGTGGGGATTTCATCAATAGAGCTCTTAAACATGAAACCGTGAGAGCACTGGGCCAAGATAAAGTCACACTATTGCACACCGTTGAACTCAAATAAGCAAGAAATGAGAGAGGAGGAGAAAAAATAACATACCATAGATTTGAGTTTTGATTCATCTGAGTGGAGATCAAGGGGGAGTGGCGATAGAGATGAACTTTCATGAGATCATGAATGTCATAACAAAAATCAATTAGGTTTGGGTTCTTTTAAAAGATCGGTGTGGGTTTTGTCAGCACTTTCAAAAAAGCACTGATAAATATGGCTTTTATCAGCACATATAAAGATTTATAATTATAAATATAAATAAATGTATTTTTAAATATATTTATCAATATTTGTATATAATTATAAATATATTTATGTAATTATATAAATATATATAATTTTATAATTTTATATATTCTACAAATATATATAAATATTAAAATAAATATATTAAATATATTAATTATTTAAATATATTTATTATAATTTTATAATTTTATAAATATGTAATTAATTATTTATAATTATATAAATAATTTTTTATAAAAAAATTATATTTATTTATTTATAATTGTAAAAATATAATTTTATAAATACGGTAAATATATATTTATAAATATACTCAAATAGGCTCAAACATGGATTTGGAAAACCCAAATCCATTACCCCAAAATTTATTAATACAATGAGAATGTATAAGACTAGAGGGAAGAAATTCAACAAGACATACAATTCCCACAATAAAGAAACCATAAAACAGCTCATTCAATCCATTCTAGATCCCAGATTCCTCAGATTTCATCCTATGCCTTTTGGGTTTCAATCATGCCACCATGTCTTCACCCTTTTGGGGGCCACACATTATTCATCTCAAGATGATTTATATGAGTTCTCAAGAGTGGATAATAACCTAAATTTCCAAGATAAATCTTGAAATTTTATTTCTAGATTGGAGTGAACTCCATTTTCAAAGTTAATAGATAATAACTTCTGCACTACTATATAGTAATTGAAACTAAATACATCTATATCCATTAATGAGAAAGTTACATGAATTTGTGAGAAGTACCATTTTTTCACTTCTGTGATGATGGTTGCAAAGGGCCTTTCATCTTTCTGTTCCTCTAGAGTTATGATACTTGAATTTTTTACCCTTTCAGTAGAACATTATTTATCAGAGGACCTACCAAAGGAGACATATGAATTGTTTATTAAATCAGTAAAATGGGGAGGAAAAGTCCACCCCAAATTCTCGGAACAATCATCAGTCCTGCATCAGGTAATGAAAATTTTATGCGAAATCTACAAGGGAACAACCTTATCATCAACCCTTTTATAATTTTTCAAAATAAATGGGGTCCCATCCAAAGGGGAACCCAAAAAATTCCTTTATAGCTAAATCTATCTAGACATCATTGGGATCCGTATTGATCACATGACCTTGTTCATGACCATCAATCTGAATAGTTGAATGCACAATTGGAAGAGCCACGGGCTTTCTAGGCATGACCAACCAGAATCCCTCCTCATCAACCAACTTAGACTTACCATTTCTATTGGATGAAATAACTAAATCATGCCTCATATAAAATTTAACGTCTTCTTGAAGAGAAACCACATAATTAGACTTGTTCTCCTCCTCATCAGCACCAATATATTCCCATGATGTCTTCGAATCTACCAATATGACACCACCTGCACCCCCAGTTGATCTAGTAGAAGCCCCATTGAGAGCCATATTACCACCACCAGTTTCAGACATCATCTTCTTCTTGATGTTTTGGATAGAAACAGAGCCAATACCCTGAACCAGAGATGTGTACTGATATATATCCATATGATCATGTAGAGGAATCCCATCATGAGGGGTAGTAATTATTCCAACAGGAGCCTCTGGAATAGAGTTCACCACCCATTTCTTGACAACATCAGTAAATGAGGAGCTCCCTATAGCATACATATTTAAGTAGGGGCAAGACCAACTTTCTACCTAAAAACCTACCAACTTCACTTGAGATTATCAATTGGCTGCTTCGACTTGCACTGATCGGAGACATGTCCTAATTTCTTTCAATGAGAACATTGTATGTTCTTACGATATTGCTAAAAAGAGTTCCTAATAAATAGAAAAGTTACAAAATATTTAGGTAGCCACTCAAATTGTATGGATAAATCCAGCATGAAATCACCCACAACCAAAAAAAATTGTTTCAATCCATTTATAATATAGATCAATCTCTATCAATACTCTAGGAAAATGGCCATACCTAGTTTGCTCTATCTCTTTATCAATATTTATCAGAGTCCGCACTATAGATGTGAATTCCCACAGGATCGATGGATGCCAAAAAAACTAATAAAGATCCTTAATTTTAATCTAGGTTTGATTGGAAGAGCTCATGGATGTAAACGAATTTGACATAGGATCCCATTGTTAAAAGGTAAGATATCCCGGTTTAAGAGGGATCATCCTGAAACTCTAGGAAAAATTTTGAATGTCCTTCAAAGGGAAAATAATGTGATAAACAACCTTACCAAGTGAGATCAATCAAAAATCACCAAATCCTCACCAATGATGAATTAAACTCCTCATATCATCGAGCTTCCATAGAGCATCCTTCCGAGAAACTGAGATCTAGTCAAGGAAGGAGAATTTTCACTCCTTAAGAAAATCTTCAAAATAAAAGGTTTCACTTCCAAAAACGAAACTAAGTCATTCCTGGTAATCTATTTATAAAATAATGTCAAAGCATCCTAAAAATCATAAGAAAAAAAACCTGTTTTCTTGAAGAAATTTTCTTCAAGTCATCAATATTCCTCGTAGGGTTCCACACATCATTCTTTACCACATCAACCAGATCCAAGGGACCTTGGATCACATAACCCACACCACCACTCATAGCCACCACCTTCAAAATAGGAATGAAAAATTCCTTTGGATCGAAATAACAATCCAAAGGATTCACCATGGATTGTCATCTTAGATCACCATAGAGTTGACAGGAGATCGCCAAACGAAGCTCCCCAATATTTCCCCCTCCTCATTTATAAATATATTTATAATTATATTTATAATTATAAATATATTTAAATCATTATATATCTTTATATAATTATATATATAATAAATACACATAAATATAAATATAGTAAATATATTCACTATTTAAATATATTCATTATAATTTTATAATTTTAAATTTATTTATATAATTATATATAATTATATAATTATATATATATTTTACAAATAAATATAAATATAAATATAAATATAGTAAATATATTCATTATTTAAATATATTTATAATAATTTTATAATTATTTATATATATAATTATTTATTCATAATTATATAAATAATTTTATAAACAAATTATATTTAATTATTTATAATTATAAATATATAATTTTATAAATATATTAAATACACATTTATAAATATATCTATTTGTAAATATTTATTTAAAAATATATTTTAAAAATTATTAATGAATATATAATATAAAATGCATGATTGTTAAAAATGAGTGAAATTGAATAATTAAAAATGAGTAGACTTTAAAAATATTTAAAAAATTAAAAAGTTTTACTAATTTTACAAATTATTAAAAAAAATAAAACATAGATTAATATTTAAATGAAGATGAATACGTATTGAAAATATTAAAAAATATTAAATAAATATGTATAAATAAATATTATAAAATGACTAAATTCAAAAATGTCAAACCCATGACTTTTTTTAAATTCATTATTCATTTAATTTCCATTCCTGATTTGTTTTGGGGGTTTACCACTCATTTTGTTGAAAATAGTGGGTTTTGAAAATTTGGGCCAAACCCTGAGCCCAAATCCAGATTTAAAAACAAATTTTGATTCTTCTATAACTCCTTCAATTTTTACTATTTTATACTCATTCCACTTCCCAATTGGCATACCCTAATATATTAAAATCACAATATCCCTTTGAACCACATAGAAATCCCAAATCATGATGGATTTGGGTTTTTAATTAAGGTAATGGGCCTGCCCGTAAGCCCATTTCCTGTTTTAAATTGTTTTGTTAAAATTTCAATATCTCATATGTTTTTTACTGTTTTCGGTGATTCCACCTCCCAATCGAAGCCAAAAACCTCAGCCTCACTCCCTGTATCGATTTTTCCTATTTGGAGCTCAAATACCCCCGAGGAGTTGGACGATCTTTCTCAATCTTTCTCAAATCGACCAGATTTGATGAGGTGAAATGAATCTTTCATAACTCCTTCAAATTTCATCATTTTCACCCCATTTCAGTCCCCACATGACCTAATATGACTCCTTCGGACCTCCATATCAGTTTTGGGTACTTGGAGATTCATATATTGGTGGATTGGGGCTGATTTATTCAAGATATTTCAAGTAAGGGAATTCCTTCGTGGTTCCTTCCATCCTCTTTTAGTTTTATTTCCTATTTCTTGAAGTTCCTCATGTCCAGAAGTTAGGGTTAGATCCTAAGGTCTGATTTGGTATATTTTGGGTCAATTTTTTGTGGTCTAGGTTTGGATTTATATTCCTTGTGGTGCGGCGGTGGTGCACTTAGGGTTTCGCACCAAGTTTTGAGGGTTTCAACTCAAAAGGTAGGTGATTCCATGTGTAACCATTTTATGATGAGTTAGCTTGCTTGTTTTATTAATTTAGTATGTTTATAATCTGTCTTGTGTGGTTTGAAAACTGTTTTTGATGAATTTGGTTAAACATTTAATTTTTAGTTGTATTTTAGCTTGAAATTGGGTACTTTTCATGTGTGACTCTTGGGGTAATGTTTGGATTTAGTTTATAACATATGAAAGTTATTTATTAGTCTTTAAAGGGGATTCCAATTCTATTTTGTTAATTCCTTATTATCATGTGGGCCTTGAAAAGAGGTTTTTTGAATGAGTTTAAGGTGTAAAACCGTGTTGTATTTTTTGAAGGAGATTTATGAAAACGTGTGTTTTTCATGTGTATCTTTGTGGTATTATTTGATGTATTTTTATAACATTTGGGGGTTCTTTAATAATTGTTTTAGGGCTGAAAATTCTGTTTTGGATTGTTATTGTTATGATTTTGGTTTTGAATGAGGGGTTTGAAATGGTTTTAGAGTGCAAACAATGGTTATACCTCTTGGGTTTGTTTTATAAAAATTGCAAATGTTTTATTTTGTTAAAAAAAGTTGGGAAAGGGTGTATATGTACTGTTTGGGTGAGTGTGTTCACCTAATGTGGGTTTTTGAATGTTAAAGTGGTGATTTGAGATGTCAAACATTTTTATAATGTTTTATAAATTGCCGAAATGTTTTACTAAATTGTGTTTTGTGTGCGAAACAGGGGTGTGGGATGTTTCGTGTGAGTTTATTGATAAAATGAATTGTGAAGGTGAGAAGGGTATTATGTGACATGTGTGTGGGCTGTTTTGTGAGTTGAATATCTTGTAATGGTTGTATAAAATCGTTTAAAGGATTTGTGTAAGTGTTAATGAAATGTGAAAAGTGTTGTAGGGAATTTTGGTGTGAGTTTGATTTCAAAATGCATTTGAATGAATAGTGTAATTTTTGACTTGTGTGATGTACATGGGGATTTTTGGTTAATGTGTGATGTGGAATTGATATTTTCATGTGAAAACTATACTTCTTGGATTGTTGAACTTATTTGAGCACAAAGGGAAAACCCGGGTATCTAGGTGGGTGGACGTGTACTAGTATGCTAGTGAATCCGTGGGGTTTGGCCTCAGTTTCACTTAGCAAGATTGACGCTTACAACTCTAACTAAACAATGATGATGATGATTGGGGACCACTAGGTTATGGGTATGATCCCTACTAGTGGCTCGTGCACGAGAACGGATATTTTTTTGTGGTTACTCTCACCGAGATACGAGGTACCTGGGACCCACAGCTAGCTAGTGCCTAGGGGTTATTTCCTATTACTTGTGCTCATTAGATCCTTTGTACTTACTGTCGGTATACGGTATTATTGTCTTGAAAATTCAGTAGCTTTGTCATTTATTTTAAAATTGTTGTTCCTTCAAAAATTATCTCACATGAAAACTGTTTTCATTTATTATTTCATCCTTTAGAAAATTGTAACTAGCATTTATTATTTACAAAACATGCAATGCTTTTTGTCATGAAATGTTTATCACATGGAATCTCATAGAGGTGGTATCCTACTGGGCTTTCGCTCACACCCTACTTACACCTTTGGGTGTAAGTAGACATGCTTATTTTATGTCACAGGTTTGGGTACAGGTTTTATGCCTTTGGTTTGGGTTTTTAGCAGTCCATCATGATGGAGTGTCGTGGAGATGACTTGAGGGTGGTTCCTCTTTCCATGTGGAGGTTCTTGGGCTGTATTTTCTTGGGTTTTTACCTTTGTAATGGTCTTTAAAAATTGTTTAAAATTGTCTAATTCAGTTCTGAATTTTTTAAAAATATTATTTGGTTTGAAAAATCCAGATTCGTTTCATTGGATTCTTTTGTCGTTTTAAGTTTATAAACACGGGTAAATCGTTCTCAATTATCATTTTATGATACCCGGGCACTTGTGCCAGCCCGTGGGGATCGGGAACGCCCTTCGGGACTTGTCACGATCTGGGTTTGGTGCCGGTTTTGGCGGCGTCAAGATTCGGTTCGTGACAAAATGGTATTAGAGCAGGTTCCCTCCATTGGAGTCATGTTATTTGGGAAATAGTCGGGATAGTCTAGAGTTAGGATTGTTGGGACATGGAATTATGGTTATGGGTAGTGTGCTTGATCACCACACCTCATTTCCGGATTCAAGTCACCAGGGGAAGTTGGGATTTGTCTAGGTCTTTTGGTTTTCTTGGTTTGATGATGATTAGGGGAAATGAAAAGAGAGTTGGGTTAATGGTCTCAATGAGCTCGCAGGGTCTGGCAAGCCATGTGAAGCCGGGGATATTCCCTAGAACACTCTCTGTGACAGTGAAGTGATTGGAATATGGCCGCCAACCATATTTCCAAGTCACCCACTGAAACTAGTTTCCTCTCGCATTGTCTGGTGTTCTTTAGTTTTGAAATCTTGGAACTTTAGTTTTAAAGTGACTTGGTTTTAGGAAGTGTAATGTTTTTGTGAAATGATTTTCAAATAAATATGGAATGGTTTGATTTATGAAATGGCAGAACTGAATATTCAGAATTATTTTGAAATGGAAAATTGTGTTCTTACACCTCTTTTGAAAGTAGAAACTATATTTAAGTTGGTTTTGAAAAAGTGTTCCTATTAGATTTTTCTAAACTATTAAAAGTTTTTTTTAATGGGATGAGATGTTTGGAAATTGATGTAAATAAATTGAATGTGTGTTTTCATTGGAGCGATTGTGCCTTTCTGAAAAGTTTTTTTTAATGCGGTAATTTGGGTTCGACCTCCTGGTTAGCGGTTTTGATAAGAATGATGTATTGGTTGACCGTTTTGGTTTTGAAAAGTGGAAAGAATCAGTGCATTGACCTTTGGTATTTCCATGAGTGACCACATGCATGGGGTTATATGGGATGATAGATTGTTAATGGCATGACTGGATGAGTGCCAGGACGGATATGAGAAGGGTGCCTGGTTTGGCACAAAAACATGCATGTGTGAGGCCCATGGGGTACCATTAGTGGATACGCTCACCGCTGAAACATTTTTTTTTCAGAAATGGTTTTAAAGAAAAACATGTTTTCTTGATGAATAGTTTGGGATGGTTTTTATTATGGGTTTTTGAAAATGTTGATGTTGTGGGATGTTTTGAGTCCAAGAACCCCTCCTGTTCGAACTGTTTTTTTGGGTTTGTGTTTGGTCGGAAAGCTGGGTAAAAGGTCCGGTTAGTAGTCTCCTATGATATATGTTTCGGGAAACCATTAAGATGGTTCCATTAATGAGTTTGGATCTTTTTTGTTGCATGTTTTTACCAATTAACCAGCTTGGTTGGGTCCTTGGGTTCTCTCATTGGATAAGGTGCCCCCCCCCATTAAGATTTAATGCACAACTGAAGTGTAACACGGATTGTTTTGCCATTGGAAAATCCTCCAGTTGATCAATGTATGGAATCTTTTCTTGAGATTTGTAGAATGATTCTACACCATTTACTTTCTTGGTTTTTTTTCCGGATCCTCTTGTTGTGTAAGAGTGCTCGTGGATGGTTGAAAGAGACCTTATTTTCTTAACCTACCTAATTCGTCGAAGGTGAAGTTGTACAATATTATGTGAGTCTATTTTTTTTCAAAACTATTTTTCCTTTTGGGAGATCTCGACATCCTCTATTTTAGAGGAATGTGTTTATATGTGTCCTTTATTTCTGTTGTTTCTCACCCAAAGAAGCATGGTGTGATGTGAGTGCATCCTCTAAACCCTTATTTCAGTGAATTTAAAAGTTAGGGTAAAGTGAGTTCTGGAGTGTGTTATGTCTGGGTGAACCCATCTGGGATTGCGTATAGTTGTTTGTATAATCCTAAGAAGAAATTGTATTTGGGGGTTTCCAAATCCTAACTATGAGGCCGAAGATGTTTCAATCATTCCAGCTCCAGCCATAGGTCCCGGAGAGAAGCTGGCACGTTGTCAGAGAAATCCCAGGGTAGTTTTTAACCTTGAACAAATAAAAGTTCTTAGTATGAGAGAAGAGAATTTTTTAAACATTTGTTGTTGTCATCTTGCTTCATTTGTTCACGTTCGGTGGAAAGAGGTGGTGGGCCTCATCCCCATGTTATCTCCCAATGACTTTCTTTTCCCCTTTTGTTCCCTTTGGGTTTAGGGGAAAGGTTTTAGATATTTCTAGACATGTTGAGTGAACACTTATTAGTAACCATTCCCTAGAAAACCATGTTGGTATAAGGATCCACATGGTTAGCACATAGTTTCCCAAACTGTGCGGGCTAACCGTGTTGTCGTCCCAACTCTTTAAGTTTTGGGGTTTTTCTATGTCGGCCCATATTGGTCAGTTATGATGGATGGTTCTTATGGTGGGGAGAACCACTATGAGTCTCATGTATATTATTTTGAAAATGCATAATGGGATTCTACCCCTTGTACTGGGGAGTTTGTTCGGGGCTCCCCAGTTAGTGTCTTGATTCTTTCTCGGAAAAAAAAATTAAGTTGTCTCTTATGGTTGGGGAGCCCATTTGTGTATCCTTGTACCAGAAACTTACTTTTGTACTTGGTCTTGGATTAGATGTGGGTAGTCTCATTCGGAGCTATATAACCACATACATCTTCCTTGAGTAAATGTTGGGATTGGAGATTTCCCAATTGTTTAGTTATATCAAGGTAAGTGTAACCTTGTTCGATGTTCTTGTTTGTTTGGGTAAATTTCTTGAGCCTTGTTCAGATAGTGTTTGAGGAGTTTTGTTTTAGGATAAATCTTGAATGTGCTTGATAATTTCAGTAATGAGGTGTATGTTTTGGTTGTGAAGTATTTCTTCCTTAACTGATCACTGGAGGTGTTTTGACCATTGGGGGCGGAGCTTAGCAAATGAGTCCATTTATGCCTTTCGGTTGGGTTTGGTTTTTGCTTTATCCGTGATGTGGCTTTCCGAGGGCGGAAAGTTTTATGGTGGGGAGAATTGTCAAACCCATGAATTTTTTTAAATTCATTATTCATTTAATTTCCATTCCTGATTTGTTTTGGGGGTTTACCACTCATTTTGTTGAAAATAGTGGGTTTTGAAAATTTGGGCCAAACCTTGAGCCCAAATCCAGATTTAAAACAAATTTTGATTCTTCTATAACTCCTTCAATTTTTTCTATTTTATACTCATTACACTTCCCAATTGGAATACCCTAATATATTAAAATCACCATATCCCTTTGAACCACCTAGAAATCTCAAATCATGATGGATTTGGGGTTTTAATTAAGGTAATAGGCATGCCCGTAAGCCCATTTCCTGCTTTAAATTGTTTTTTTTTAATTTCAATATCTCATATGTGTTTTACTATTTTTCGGTGATTCCACCACCCACTCGAAGCCAAGAACCTCAGACTCACTCCCTGTATCTATTTTTCTTCTTTGGAGCTCAAATACCCCGAGGGGTTGGACGATCTTTCTCAATCTTTCTCAAATCGACCAGATTTGATGAGGTGAAATGAATCTTTCATAACTCCTTAAATTTCATCCTTTTCACCCCATTTCAGTCCCCACATGACCTAATATGACTCCTTCGGACCTCCATATCAGTTTTGGGTACTTGGAGATTCATATATTGGTGGATTGGGGCTGATTTATTCAAGATATTTCAAGTAAGGGAATTCCTTCTTGGTTCCTTCCATCCTCTTTTAGTATTATTTCCTATTTCATGAAGTTCCTCATGTCCAGAAGTTAGGGTTAGATCCTAAGGTATGATTTGGTATCTTTTGGGTCAATTTTTTGTGGTCTAGGTTTGGATTTATATTCCTTGTGGTGTGGCGGTGGTGCGCTTAAGGTTTCGCACCAAGTTTTGAGGGTTTCGACTCAAAAGGTAGGTGATTCCATGTGTAACCATTTTATGATGAGTTAGCTTGCTTGTTTTATTAATTTAGTATGTTTATAATCTTTATTGTGTGGTTTGAAAACTGTTTTTGATGAATTTGGTTAAACATTTAATTTTTAGTTGTATTTTAGCTTGAAATTGGGTACTTTTCATGTGTGACTCTTGGGGTAATGTTTGGATTTAGTTTATAACATATGAAAGTGATTTATTAGTGTTGAAAGGGGCTGCCAATTCTATTTTGTTAATTCCTTATTATCATGTGGGCCTTGAAAAGAGGTTTTTTGAATGAGTTTAAGGTGTAAAACCGTGTTGTACTTTTTGAAGGAGATTTATGAAAACGTGTGTTTTTCATGTGTATCTTTGTGGTATTATTTGATGTATTTTTATAACATTTTGGGGTTCTTTAATAATTGTTTTAGGGCTGAAAATTCTTTTTTGGATTGTTATTGTTATGATTTTGGTTTTGAATGAGGGGTTTGAAATGGTTTTAGAGTGCAAACAATGGTTATACCTCTTGGGTTTGTTTTATAAAAATTGCAAATGTTTTATTTTGTTAAAAAAAGTTGGGAAAGGGTGTATATGTACTGTTTGGGTGAGTGTGTTCACCTAATGTGGGTTTTTGAATGTTCAAGTGGTGATTTGAGATGTCAAACATTTTTAGAATGTTTTATAAATTGCCGAAATATTTTACTAAATTGTGTTTTGTGTGCGAAACACGGGTGTGGGATGTTTTGTGTGAGTTTATTGATAAAATGAATTGTGAAGGTGATAAGGGTATTATGTGACATGTGTGTGGGCTGTTTTGTGAGTTGAATATCTTGTAATGGTTTTATAAAATCGTTTAAAGGATTTGTGTAAGTGTTAATGAAATGTGAAAAGTGTTGTAGGGAATTTTGGTGTGAGTTTGATTTCAAAATGCATTTGAATGAATAGTGGAATTTTTGACTTGTGTGATGTACATGGGGCTGTTTGGTTAATGTGTGATGTGGAATTGATATTTTCATGTGAAAACTATACTTCTTGGATTGTTGAACTTATTTGAGCACAAAGGGAAAACCCGGGTATCTAGGTGGGTGGACGTGTACTAGTATGCTAGTGAATCCGTGGGTTTGGCCTCAGTTTCACTTAGCAAGATTGACGCTTACAACTCTAACTAAACAATGATGATGATGATTGGGGACCACTAGGTTATGGGTATGATCCCTACTAGTGGCTCGTGCACGAGAACGGATATTTTTTTGTGGTTACTCTCACCGAGATACGAGGTACCTGGGACCCACAGCTAGCTAGTGCCTAGGGGTTATTTCCTATTACTTGTGCTCATTAGATCCTTTGTACTTACCATCGGTATACGGTATTGTTGGCTGGAAAATTCAGTAGCTTTGTCATTTATTTTAAAATTGTTGTTCCTTTAAAATTATCTCACATGAAAACTGTTTTCATTTATTATTTCATCCTTTAGAAAATTGTAACTACCATTTATTATTTACAAAACATGCAATGATTTTTGTCATGAAATGTTTATCACATGGAATCTCATAGAGGTGGTATCCTACTGGGCTTTCTCTCACACCCTACTTACACCTTTGGGTGTAAGTAGACTTGCTTATTTTATGTCACAGGTTTGGGTACAGGTTTTATGCCTTTGGTTTGGGTTTTCAGCGGTCCATCATGATGGAGTGTCGTGGAGATGACTTGAGGGTGGTGCCTCTTTCCATGTGGAGGTTCTTGGGCTGTATTTTCTTGGGTTTGTACCTTTGTAATGGTCCTTAAAAATTGTTTAAAATTGTCTAATTCAGTTCTGAATTTTTTAAAAATATTATTTGGTTTGAAAAATACAGATTTGTTTCATTGGATTCTTTTGTCGTTTTAAGTTTATAAACTCAGGTAAATCGTTCTCAATTATCATTTTATGATACTCGGGCACTTGTGCCAGTCCGTGGGGATTGGGAACGCCCTTCGGGACTTGTCACGATCTGGGTTTGGTGCCGGTTTTGGCGGCGTCCGGATTCGGTTCGTGAAAAAATGGTATCAGAGCAGGTTCGCTCCATTGGAGTCATGTTATTTAGGAAATAGTCGGGATAGTCTCGAGTTAGGATTGTTGGGACATGGAATTCTGGTTATGGGTGGTGTGCTTGATCACCACACCTCATTTTCGGATTCAAGTCACCAGGGGAAGTTGGGATTTGTCTAGGTCTTTTGGTTTTCTTGGTTTGATGATGATTAGGGGAAATGAAAAGAGAGTTGGGTTAATGGTCTCAATGAGCTCGCAGGGTCTGGCAAGCCATGTGGAGCCGGGGATATTCCCTAGAACACTCTCTGTGACAGTGAAGTGATTGGAAAATGGCCGCCAACCATATGTCCAAGTCACCCACTGAAACTAGTTTCCTCTCGCATTGTCTGGTGTTCTTTAGTTTTGAAATCTTGGAACTTTGGTTTTAAAGTGACTTGGTTTTAGGAAGTGTAATGTTTTTGTGAAGTGATTTTCAAATAAATATGGAATGGTTTGATTTATGAAATGGCATAACTGAATATTCAGAATTATTTTGAAATGGAAAATTGTGTTCTTACACCTCTTTTGAAAGCAGAAACTATATTTAAGTTGGTTTTGAAAAAGTGTTCCCATTAGAGTTTTCTAAACTATTAAAAGTTTTTTTTAATGGGATGAGATGTTTTGAAATTGATGTAAATAAATTGAATGTATGTTTTCATTGGAGCGATTGTGCCTTTCTGAAAAGTTTTTTTTAATGCGGTAATTTGGCTTCGACCTCCTGGTTAGCGGTTTTGATAAGAATGATGTGTTGGTTGACCGTTTTGGTTTTGAAAAGTGGAAAGAATCAGTGCATTGACCTTTGGTATTTCCATGAGTGACCACATGCATGGGGTTATATGGGATGATAGATGGTTGATGGCATGACTGGATGAGTGCCAGGACGGATATGAGAAGGGTGCCCGGTTTGGCACAAAAACATGCATGTGTGAGGCCCATGGGGTACCATTAGTGGATACGCTCACCGCTGAACCATTTTTTTCAGAAATGGTTTTAAAGAAAAACATGTTTTCTTGATGAATAGTTTGGGATGGTTTTTATTATTGGTTTTTGAAAATGTTGATGTTGTGGGATGTTTTGAGTCCAAGAACCCCTCCTGTTCGAACTGTTTTTTTGGGTTTGTGTTTGGTCAGAAAGCTGGGTAAAAGGTCCGGTTAGTAGTCTCCTATGATATATGTTTCGGGACACCATTAAGATGGTTCCATTAATGAGTTTGGATCTTTTTTGTTGCATGTTTTTACCAATGAACCAGCTTGGTTGGGTCCTTGGGTTCTCTCATTGGATAAGGTGCCCCCCCATTAAGATTTAATGCACAACTGAAGTGCAACACGGATTGTTTTGCCATTGGAAAATCCTCCAGTTGATCAATGTAAGGAATCTTTTCTTGAGATTTGTAGAATGATTCTACACCATTTACTTTCTTGGTTTTTTTTTCGGATCCTCTTGTTGTGTAAGAGTGCTCGTGGATGGTTGAAAGAGACCTTAGTTTCTTAAGCTACCTAATTCGTCGAAGGTGAAGTTGTACAATATTATGTGAGTCTATTTTTTTTCAAAACTATTTTTCCTTTTGGGAGATCTCGACATCCTCTATTTTAGAGGAATGTGTTTATATGTGTCCTTTATTTCTTTTGTTTCTCACCCGAAGAAGCATGGTGTGATGTGAGTGCATCCTCTAAACCCTTATTTCAGTTAATTTAAAAGTTAGGGTAAAGTGTGTTCTGGAGTGTGTTATGTCTGGGTGAACCCATCTAAGATTGCGTGTAGTTGTTTGTAGAATCATAAGAAGAAATTCTATTTGGGGGTTTCCAAATCCTAACTATGAGGCCGAAGATGCTTCAATCATTCCAGCTCCAGCCATAGGTCCCGGAGAGAAGCTGGCACGTAGTCAGAGGAAATCCCAGGGCAGTTTTTAACCTTGAACAAATAAATGTTCTTATTATGAGAGAAGAGAATTTTTTAAACATTTGTTGTTGTCATCTTGCTTCATTTGTTCACGTTCGGTGGAAAGAGGTGGCGGGCCTCATCCCCATGTTATCTCCCAATGACTTTCATTTCCCCTTTGGTTCCCTTTGGGTTTGGGGGAAAGGTTTTAGATATTTCTAGACATGTTGAGTGAACACTTATTAGTAACCATTCCCTAGAAAACCATGTTGGTATAAGGATCCACATGGTTAGCACATAGTTTCCCAAACTGTGCGGGCTAACCGTGTTGTCGTCCCAACTCTTTAAGTTTTGGGGTTTTTCTATGTCGTCCCATATTGGTCAGTTAAGATGGATGGTTCTTATGGTGGGGAGAACCACTATGAGTCTCATGTATATTATTTTGAAAATGCATAATGGGATTCTACCCCTTGTACTGGGGAGTTTGTTCGGGGCTCCCCAGTTAGTGTCTTGATTCTTTCTCGGAAAAAAAATTAAGTTGTCTCTTATGGTTGGGGAGCCCATTTGTGTATCCTTGTACCAGAAACTCACTTTTGTACTTGGTCTTGGATTAGATGTGGGTAGTCTCATTCGGAGCTATATAACCACATACATCTTCCTTGAGTAAATGTTGGGATTGGAGATTTCCCAATTGTTTAGTTATATCAAGGTAAGTGTAACCTTGTTCGATGTTCTTGTTTGTTTGGGTAAATTTCTTGAGCCTTGTTCAGATAGTGTTTGAGGAGTTTTGTTTTAGGATAAATCTTGAATGTGCTTGATAATTTCAGTAATGAGGTTTATGTTTTGGTTGTGAATTATTTCTTCCTTAACTGATCACTGGTGGTGTTTTGACCTTTGGGGGCGAAGCTTAGCAAATGAGTCCATTTATGCCTTTCGGTTGGGTTTGGTTTTTGCTTTATCCGTGATGTGGATTTCCGAGGGCGGAAAGTTTTATGGTGGGGAGAATTGTCAAACCCATGACTTTTTTTAAATTCATTATTCATTTAATTTCAATTCCTTATTTGTTTTGGGGGTTTACCACTCATTTTGTTGAAAATAGTGGGTTTTGAAAATTTGGGCCAAACCCTGAGCCCAAATCCAGATTTAAAAACAAATTTTGATTCTTCTATAACTCCTTCAATTTTTTCTATTTTATACTCATTCCACTTCCCAATTGGCATACCCTAATATATTAAAATCACCATATCCCTTTGAACCACATAGAAATCCCAAATCATGATGGATTTGGGTTTTTAATTAAGGTAATGGGCCTGCCCGTAAGCCCATTTCCTGCTTTAAATTGTTTTTTTAAAATTTCAATATCTCATATGTTTTTTACTTTGTTTCGGTGATTCCACCTCCCACTCGAAGCCAAAAACCTCAGCCTCACTCCCTGTATCTATTTTTCCTCTTTGGAGCTCAAATACCCCGAGGAGTTGGACGATCTTTCTCAATCTTTCTCAAATCGACCAGATTTGTTGAGGTGAAATGAATCTTTCATAACTCCTTCAAATTTCATCCTTTTCACCCCATTTCAGTCCCCACATGACCTAATAGGAATCCATAGGACCTCCATATCAGTTTTGGGTACTTGGAGATTCATATATTGGTGGATTGGGGCTGATTTATTCAAGATATTTCAAGTAAGGGAATTCCTTCTTGGTTCCTTCCATCCTCTTTTAGTTTTATTTCCTATTTCTTGAAGTTACTCATGTACATAAGTTAGGGTTAGAACCTAAGGTCTGATTTGGTATCTTTTGGGTCAATTTTTTGTGGTCTAGGTTTGGATTTATATTCCTTGTGGGGCGGCGGTGGTGCGCTTAAGGTTTCGCACCATGTTTTGAGGGTTTCGACTCAAAAGGTAGGTGATTCCATGTGTAACCATTTTATGATGAGTTAGATTGCTTGTTTTATTAATTTAGTATGTTTATAATCTTTCTTGTGTGGTTTGAAAACTGTTTTTGATGAATTTGGTTAAACATTTAATTTTTAGTTGTATTTTAGCTTGAAATTGGGTACTTTTCATGTGTGACTCTTGGGGTAATGTTTGGATTTAGTTTATAACATATGAAAGTGATTTATTAGTCTTGAAAGGGGCTTCCAATTCTATTTTTCTAATTACTTATTATCATGTGGGCCTTGAAAAGAGGTTTTTTGAATGAGTTTAAGGTGTAAAACCGTGTTGTACCTTTTGAAGGAGATTTATGAAAACGTGTGTTTTTCATGTGTATCTTTGTGGTATTATTTGATGTATTTTTATAACATTTGGGGGTTCTTTAATAGTTTTTTAAGGGCTGAAAATTCTGTTTTGGATTGTTATTGTTATGATTTTGGTTTTGAATGAGGGGTTTGAAATGGTTTTAGAGTGCAAACAATGGTTATACCTCTTGGGTTTGTTTTATAAAAATTGCAAATGTTTTATTTTGTTAAAAAAAGTTGGGAAAGGGTGTATATGTACTGTTTGGGTGAGTGTGTTCACCTAATGTGGGTTTTTTAATGTTAAAGTGGTGATTTGAGATGTCAAACATTTTTAGAATGTTTTATAAATTGCCGAAATTTTTACTAAATTGTGTTTTGTGTGCGAAACACGGGTGTGGGATGTTTCGTGTGAGTTTATTGATAAAATGAATTGTGAAGGTGAGAAGGGTATTATGTGACATGTGTGTGGGCTGTTTTGTGAGTTGAATATCTTTTAATGGTTTTATAAAATCATTTAAAGGATTTGTGTAAGTCTTAATGAAATGTGAAAAGTGTTGTCGGAAATTTTGGTGTGAGTTTGATTTCAAAATGCATTTGAATGAATAGTGGAATTTTTGACTTGTGTGATGTACATGGGGCTGTTTGGTTAATGTGTGATGTGGAATTGATATTTTCATGTGAAAACTATACTTCTTGGATTGTTGAACTTATTTGAGCACAAAGGGAAAACCCGGGTATCTAGGTGGGTGGACGTGTACTAGTATGCTAGTGAATCCGTGGGGTTTGGCCTCAGTTTCACTTAGCAAGATTGACGCTTACAACTCTAACTAAACAATGATGATGATGATTGGGGACCACTAGGTTATGGGTATGATCCCTACTAGTGGCTCGTGCACGAGAACGGATATTTTTTTGTGGTTACTCTCCCCGAGATACGAGGTACCTGGGACCCACAGCTAGCTAGTGCCTAGGGGTTATTTCCTATTACTTGTGCTCATTAGATCCTTTGTACTTACCGTCGGTATAAGGTATTGTTGGCTGGAAAATTCAGTAGCTTTTTCATTTATTTTAAAATTGTTGTTCCTTTAAAATTATCTCACATGAAAACTGTTTTCATTTATTATTTCATCCTTTAGAAAATTGTAACTAGCATTTATTATTTACAAAACATGCAATGCTTTTTGTCATGAAATGTTTATCACATGGAATCTCATAGAGGTGGTATCCTACTGGGCTTTCGCTCACACCCTACTTACACCTTTGGGTGTAAGTAGACTTGCTTATTTTATGTCACAGGTTTGGGTACAGGTTTTATGCCTTTGGTTTGGGTTTTTAGCGGTCCATCATGATGGAGTGTCGTGGAGATGGCTTGAGGGTGGTGCCTCTTTCCGTGTGGAGGTTCTTGGGCTGTATTTTCTTGGGTTTTTACCTTTGTAATGGTCTTTGAAAATTGTTTAAAATTGTCTAATTCAGTTCTGAATTTTTTAAAAATTTTATTTGGTTTGAAAAATCCAGATTCGTTTCATTGGATTCTTTTGTCGTTTTAAGTTTATAAACTCGGGTAAATCATTCTCAATTATCATTTTATGATACCCGGGCACTTGTGGCAGCCCGTGGGGATCGGGAACGCCCTTCGGGACTTGTCACGATCTGGGTTTGGTGCCGGTTTTGGCGGTGTCCTGATTCGGTTCGTGACAAAAAAAATATTAAAAATGAACAAATAATACTAACTATAACAATATTAAAAATAAATAAATTTTATTAATTAAAAAAATAATATATTAAATATATTATCTTACTAAATGAATTTCTAACATGAATATTAAAATTCGAATAAATTAAATAAATATTATACGTGTATGAATCTATATGAGATTTTATTAATTAGGTAAATATTTATGTGTATGTAAGATTAATATGTGTCTGTGTATACAAGTTTGATATGTGTTAAATTAAACAATGAAATTATATAATATATAGCGTCTATTAATGAAATAAATAATAATAATGAATAAATTTAAGAAATGAATAACTATCATTAATTATATAGATAATCTAAAAAATAATAATGAATATTTATATATTTTAAAATGAAAATGAATACAAATTTATTATATAAATTACGACCATATTAAAAGCATTAGAAATTAATGAGTAAACATGTATAAATAAATATTGAAAATAGATTAAATTAAAAACATATAGATCAATGAAAAATTGTAAATGAATAGATTAAAAAAATATTAAAAAGAAATTAATATTATTAATGAATAGGTAATATTAAAAATGAATAAATTTGAAAAAAATATTAAAAAGTAATAAATAGTATATATTGAATAAAAATATAAAAAATGATAAAATTTAATGATTAGAAATATAATATATATTAAATATATTAATTTTAATAAATATAATTCTAAAATGAATATTAAAAATTGAATAAATTCTACACTTACTACTCAGATCGTCTTAACTTCCAGCTGGATCTAGTTGACATGTTTTCATTGTTCGGAACTAAGATCTATCCTGTTGCATTCTCTCTCCACGCCACCTGGCAGTGTTGCGGGTTTTAAGTTTGCTAACGTGCTTTCCTAGCATTTCTTTGGTGCTTACTGCTCAGATACACCATTTTTTGGCACTGATATCTATCATATTGCATTATATTCCTCCACGATATCATAGCGGTGTTGTAATTCTTCAAGATCACTGACGTGCACGACTTCCAGTGCTTTTCTTTTTTTGATGGAATCTATTACTGAAGCTTATTTTGAATGGGGGCATTTTGACTCTCACAAAACCATTTTGAGTATCTCGAGACCATTGGCTCATGGTTTTGTGGATCCAAATGCTTCGTTCCTAGATTCTAGTAGTGTTCTGACTATTGCTCATGATGAAGCTGTGGTTGGTGATGTAGTGGTGAATCACTTATTCTCTATCTACAAGGGATTGGATGCTCATCCCACTCATCAGAAAGGAAGTTTTACACACATCATGGCAGATCTGATTGTTGTTTCAGAACGCTATAAAATTGATGAGCACACAATAATTGCTCATCTTGTTTTACCTAGAGGTTCCACTCCATTGAATATTTAAGAAATAGTTGAGCGTCTCTTGGTGATATGGGGGTTCTCATCTTGGAAATGAATTTCATTAGGTCGCAACTACTTTCATATACATTTTCCCTCTGACGAGCTGAAGATGAGGGCATGGGGATTTGGATCAATTTTTCTAAAACAAGGTATTATCCATATTTGTGAATGGGATAGGAATCTTGATCCACTTGAAGTTGGCTAGTCATCTTTTCAACTCTGGTTAAGGGTCTATGGTCTTAACTATATTTGATGGAATTCTAAAATATTGTATGATATTTCATTGTCAATTAGTTTCCCAATCAAGATTGACAAATAAATGGAGAGGGAAATGTTTGGACACTTTCCTCACTTTTTGGTTGATGTTGATTTGAATTCCACTTTGGTGAATTGTGTTTTGTTTTCCACTGATGACGATGAGATTGATTTTCCAATTTTGTATGAAAAAATGCCAAAAAAAGTTTTTGAATGAAAGGTAATTGGACATGACATTTTCACTTGTAGGAAATTTGTAGTCTGTGATTTTTGCTCCTTACGTGGGCATGATTCTTATATGTGTTTGAAGAAAAAAAGGAATCCATCCATGCTGGTGGGAGTGATCAATATCAGGTTGAAGTAACTTCAAATGATAATACTGGGCATGGGAAGATTGTGCATGAATATGGTCTCAATGTGTCGGTTGACACATAGTCAGTGGATTATGCTACTAAAAAGGATTACACATAGCATAGGGACCTTGCCCCTATGTTAGAGAATACTGCCAATGGAAGTGAATAGGATAGACAGCCAGCTTGTGGGACCACTGGACAGTCACTAAGTGGTACTAGCCGAGTAGAGGAAGGGGGTATTCCTCTGGAATACATTCAGTGCACTGATAAAAAGAAACTATGGTGAGATATTTTTGTAGGGGACTAGAATATAGGGGAGGGAAGTTTGGATCAAGGCGTTCCGAAATCCACTGATATTGTTAGCGAAAAATTGAATGTTAAACATCTATCACCTTTCATGGATATAATGGGGAATATGGATCATGATGTTAGGGTGTAATCTACAGTGGTTGATGCTTCAAGTGTCATTAATAACTTTATGGAGAAACCTCTCATTGAATGATAGGGGGATTGGAAGTAAATAAAAATATGGAAACGAGGTCAGCTTCTGAAAAACCATGAATGGGGATGTGGCATAGATGACTAGGCTGGGCATGGATGGTCTTCCAGGACTTCTTCAAAGGATCTCACTCTAGAGCTGATTAAACTCAAGGAAAAGTACTTTGTGATATTCAGTCAAAATAATTCATAGTTATAATGGGAATCTACTGATGATATATTTGATTAGGATTTTGGGGATGACCCTGGTTATTCCCATTTGTAATTTTCTTTTCTTGATGTGTTTTCCATTGTTTTCCCTGTCCTCTCTCCTTCTCATGTTATGTCTTTTATTTTTTAATAAATTTAGGTAGGAGCATGTTCGCCTAACTACTAAAACTTTCTAGTAATGTAAGCACAAATATTTTTCATTATATAAATCATATTTTAGTAAATATTATATATATTTATATATATATATATATTAATATATTTCTATAATAAATAATTTAATAAATAATTATGTTTAAAAACCATTAAAAATGAATAAGATAGTAATATGTTTTTAATTATTTCATTTTATTCATTTTCTATATTTATATTTAACATATATTATTTATTACTATTTATAATTAATATATATACATTTATATTTTAAATTTATTCATTTTTATTATTAATTATTACATTACAAGATTTCTTAATAATTTTGTAATTTATTCATTTTAAATTTTTTTGTTAAATTATTACAATATATTCATTTTATATATTTATATTTAATATATAATATTTATTAATATTTATAATTTATATATATGTGTATATTAAATTTATTCATTTTTATTATTAATTTTTCAATTGATAATTTTTTTAATATTTTTTAAATTATTTATTTTTAATTTTTAATTTTTTTTAATTATTTCAATTTTTAAATATTTTTAATACTTGTATTTTTTTTATTTTTTTTATTTTTATTGTTATATATAAAAAATAGGGTATATGGCTCACATGGGCATGTGGGTCGGGTCGATTATAGGCCTGGATGGAGAGGTAGGTGGGTTGGGTCATGTAGGACCCAGCTGTGTGAATGGGGGTGGGCTAAAGCAAGCATGAAGCATAGGGTGGGCCACAGTATGCATGGGATCATGCATGTAGGCTTGAGCCCATATGGGTGTGTGTTGAGAGTGTATGGGGGAGCTCATCCCCGCAATAGGCTTCTGAACATGGGATATGGAAGAATCATATATAAGGAAGCAATAGAACATCTGCTATTTTGATGTGGGACTTCAAAACGTGATTGGGACCTTTATCAGCACTAGAAAATGCATTGATAAATGTTTACCTTTATCAATTATTTTCACTAGAACTGATAAAGGCTAACATTGTATATTGTGTGCTTGGTAGTAGTGTTTAATGCTGCAATTATCAATATAATGTAATTTAATTATGTACTTAATTAGGAGACTACACTATGATGTCCTGACCCACCGGGGCCTGCCTAACCAATGGAAGGATGAGCCATCACAACCCCAAGCCCACCTCCAATAAGCTAGGGGCTGGAGACAAACACCCATAATACATGATATAAAATGGGAGGCCTTTTCCTAATAAACTTGTATGCTTGCACCCTACCATCTCCACGAAACTGTGCACAGAAATAATAAAAGATAGTAACATGTAGATAAATCCATGCATAAAATAACCTTTAGGGAGTACATCTAAGTATGAAAGAATACAAGAAAAGTGAAAAGGGGAAAAATATATTCCCCAACAGAAATGAAGTCTCAGCCATACTACAACTCGAACAAACGAAAGCATGGAGAGCCCAACTCCTGATCTCTAAGCCCCACCACCGAACGCGGCCTATGTACCTGAGAAACAGTACGCTCCACTAATGTCAGTGCAAAAATTTCCAACATCTTCATAAGGAGCAATAGGTACTGGAAAATCCCATGCAGGGGTGAGTATATACTTTCCCAGTAGGATGCCTCGAAAACTACAGGGGGAGCGATATAAGATATGATAGAAGTAGTCATATTAACCCAAATAAAGGTTCAAAAAACCCATAAATATATATATATATATATATATGATCATAAAGAATCCAAGACAAGAGATAAAGGGGATCTTTATCCCATATCCAACCTAGGATGATGTGTCTTCCTGTCGCTCCAAAGTCTCATCATCAATGCCCAGCATCTCATGTGTTTTTCTAAAGAAGTCAGGAGGAGGACCCACACCTCGCCACTTCTCCATAGCTCGATGAGGTGCAATATACAACAAACGACTCACTCCCTAGTATGATAGGGTAAATCCACTTGATATATAGGTAGAGAACCCATGCCCTGATGTGACAGGGGGATTCCACTCAGTAGATGGTTAGATGACCCATGCCCAAGTGTGTCATGTGGATTCCACTAAGTAGATAGATAGAGGACCCACACCCTAGTGTTTCCTGGGGATGCCACTAAAAGTATGGAAGACCCATTCCCAAATGTTCCAGGGGGTTAGACTCAGTATATTTTTATAGAGGACCCACTCCCTAGTGCATTGGGGGTAGGGGCACTCAAAGTACGGAGGAGCTAAACCCTAGTGTGTCAAGGGGTGCCACCCGATAGATATCGATAAAGGACACGTGACCTAGTGCATCAGGGGGTGACACTCAGTGGGTATAGGACTCACACCCTAGTACCATAGGGGGAACCACTCAACTAGTTTCAGGAGTATGGGGACCCAAACCCTAGTATAGTAGGGGGTTTCCAACCCCATACTCTCTCACTAATGATCATTCCTTATCACTATCATCTTCATGTGTCACCTAAATAAGTGTCACACTCAAAAGATTCCACATAATATATTTAAATCTACTATGAAGGATTACATAGAATTCTATGAGGAAAACTACTCATGATAGGATACTCGTGATCCAAAATATGAGTCCAAATAAAGGAGATACAATAGGAAGTTCAAGAGGGAACAATACGGTGTGTATGGTCCCACACGACCTGTGGTCCTACCTCACTTCCTGGACATGTGATCCTATGAACAAAACTTGGAATCCATGTTATTATACATGATGTGTATAGGGTCCACTGAGCATGCCTCAGTTACCCAGGGTCTGACTATGTGCTCCTGGACATGCTCGTGTTCTTTGTCCATGCATGTGTTCCTCAACATGCCTGGGTATTGGAACATGACCATGTACTCTCAGAGTACATGGTGTGTCCTATCACATGGGGTCATAGGTGTGTGCTAGATGGCACATGGCTTGGAAACTTAGGGAGGGTCACATGGTGTCTGGTCCTGGGTGCATGGTTTGTGATCCTTATCTTCCCCAAAACCCTAGCATCGTAGCCAAGGGGGCTACATGAATTTTTCTCTTGGACTACACCTCTTATAGTCAATTTTTCTATAGAAACACAATATATCCATGTGTATCCACAAATCTGACCTATCCACCATGATTTCCACCATCTAACCACTCAAAATCCACTAAAATCAAAGGTAACAATGTTGGTCATCAATTTTTCATCCTCTGATTACCGAAAAATCTGAATTCGACCACTAGCACAATGCTCATAGCGTTGCCGGACATGTCTCCTATCATCTACCATCACTACTCAAGATCCTAAATCTACTGATTCCTCTCTCAAATCCCACAACCGATATCATTCCTTCCATAAATCATCATCTTGGTCATTATTCTCCAATCCACCATGAATTAGGTTTTTTGATCATGCTCGAACCCACTCTGGAAATTTCAAACTATAACATCATGGACCAATGGGGAATAACATAGATAAAAATGGGTATAAATACACAATAATGGATTTAATCCTTTATTGGACAAGATTTATTTTCCAAATATCACATAATAGGGATATCATAGGTGATAGTAAGGCTTGGAAGTCATAATTTAATTTAAATAATCAAATTATTAAAATGGGATCATGTGATGAACATATAATACATATCAAAAATAAATAAATAAATATCCATGCTCAATATTTTAATAAAAAGGTTTAAATCAACAATTTATGATCCTTACCTAAATTATGGATTGATCTTTGGTGAATAATGCATTATCTAGTGTTGGAGAAGACCTTATTTATTCACTACCACTCGATCTACCTCAATAAAATCATCGCTTGTCTTCTGATGTTGATCTCAAAATGAATAATGCCCTCCTCCTCCTCTTAGATCTAGAAGGTTTTATTCATATAACCTTATAAAATCATCATATAAATGTATTTATAAAATTATTTTAATATTATGTTTTTAAATAAATTAATTAATTGAAGCTCATTCAATCTAGGGTTTCAGAGTGCGTGAAACTCTAAAACCTATCTGTAATTCTGATCCTATTTTTGGTGAAGCGATTCTACCTCTCCATGAAAATAGGTATTATTCCCAAACCAAATAAATCATTATGTTCATGTTCATATTCATCTTATTCTTTTGTTTTATCTTTTATTTATTTGAAAACCTATCGGTCACTGTTACTTTCAGTGTTTTCACAACACAAGACACTTTTTATGTAATGAATTCTTACCATTATCTTTCATTTTTATTATTCATATAAATATTATTGAATTTTATTTATCAATTTAAAAACATTATTTTTAAATCATTAATATTTTATAAAAATTTATATTATCACTATTTAATAGCATTTTCTTTCTCATTCAAACGTTATAACATGTTCTTGTTTCGGTCGGGTTTACCACCTACATAGACATGGTTATAATTTATATATAATGAATGAATGATAAAACATAAATTCTATAAATAATATTTAATAATTATTAATTTAATATTTTTTCAAAATTATAGAGTGTTAATTTTCAATATTATATTTACTAATAGATTCAATTCCTTTGTTAATTAAAAAAATCACTAGAAAAGTGTATTTCTAAGAGTTTTATAAGAATTTTCACCATAAGTTCCATGAATTGGATATGGGACTCCAAAACTATATAAAACACATGAATTTTTTTATAATTAACATTATGTATATTATTAATCCATGAAGAAAACTCAAGGGTTGGAACCACCAAACTGAAGCATGCAAGCGAAATAGAATGATTAACACCCAAATAGTAATTTTTAATAATAAAAAATTAATATATGAGTAATAAGGAATGATAAATGGATGGTATGAAGTAAAATAACTATGAATAATATTTTTATTTATATGAATAATAAACCTAAATTTTTTATACATGAAATTTAGAGCACATCCAACTAAGCAGAAGTTCATGGTAAAAGTTACTTTTCCAATCTCACATTAAATTAAGGAGTGATTGGGTCTGAATCCTTAATTTGGGGAATCATATGTTATTTCTCTCTAAAAAAAAAATATTTTCATCTCTTATAATTATTTAAAGGTTTTATATGTATTATTACCATTTCAATTCCCTTTGGTTTGAAATTCAACTAAAAGGATACTCGTGGGGGAACTGACCTTGTCTTTTCTTCTCATTTAGGAATCCTTCTGTTCTATATCGATATTCTTTATATTGTTTCAATAATTTTATTATATACACAAAAATTATTGTATAATTTCATTTCATATTAACTTTTAATTGATTTAAAAAAAATTAATAAGGAATATTTTTAACATTTTCCATATGAGTAAATTTTGACTTTCTTTACAAATTTGGATAAAAATGTTTTCTTAAAATTTATCACGTGATCACATTTTCCCTCCATCATTACCATTATTCATTATCAAGAATCATTTCCAAGTTACTATGGTAATTCAAGGAAAATTATATTCCCATTTTTCTATGAATTTTTCATTTTTAAATGCTACCAAAAGAAAAATATATTTCTTCTTGTTTTCAAAATAACTTCCTAATATTTTGTAAATGTGTTTTTCATCTATGTTAATATCCTTTAAAGATTATTATACTATATTGGGGATATTATAAAATAATTACATCCACCTTATTTCCCCAAATGGATTATGATCATGATATTCTATTTATTGATTGGGGAATATGTTATCATTTCATATATTAGTTTTCTAATACATATTTTTATTTATTACTAAGGCATGTTGATTATGTAGTGTATTTTTTATTCATTCATTTAATATTATGTATGAATTGGACTTAATTAGTGAAAGGAAATGGAAAAAAAATATATATCCCCCTAATGCATTAGTATGTCTCATGAGATAAACTAGTATTAGTATTTGGAATATGCATTAACTATTTTTTGTATAATGTCTTAACATGAGGCCTTAACAATAAGATTAAGATATTTGAAATCATTCATCTTATCACTATGAAACCAATTATTGTTTTCAATGTGATCATTTATATTTATATTTCATCCATGGATATATTCCACTTTCATGACATTAGTTATATGACATATTTAATTATTATTTATCTTTTCTATATTATTCATGCCTTGTTTATTCTATGGTAGATTTCATTTTATGATTCCCCTTACTAAGAATCTCTGCTCACCCTATTATTTTTTTATCTATACCTAGTATACCTATAAGTGAACTGTGAATGATTTCAAGGATATTATAGAATAAATAATAAAGTTATTACTAATATTTTAAGTTGTATTTTCTGTTTTTTGATGTAATGTATGAATGATGTATGTATTTTAGTCTCATAAGACTACTAGACTATATGATATCATGGTATGTGATCTTTTATAATCAGTATCAATGTAACATGGGAGTTATATCTAGAAGAACATAATTATATAACACACACATTATAATAAACCCTTATGATATTTAAGAAACTATTATAAAGTATTTTAATTATATAGGAACTAAATTCTACAATTAAATATTTATAAAGTTATAATTAATATAATGTATTCCATTATTTAAAAATGGAACCCAGTTGAAGGAACAAGAACCATATCAACTTCTATAACCTATATAGGGATTTCACTCATGAGAAACTCAATGAATTCATTGAGACCAGTGTTGGAGATGAGCATATTATAACTATATTAGGTAAGTTGACTCAGGTTATGACCAAAAACCATGCTTGTATGTAGAAACCTACTAATCCACAACATAGTGAAACAATGTTGGACCACTTCATGTGACAAAAGCTTCCATCATTAAATGGATATACTAATAGATTTTTATCTATGAAATGAATAGAGAATATAATTTTCACTTTGGGAATTAGTGGAAGAGAGAAAGTTGTTGTGAAGATGTATCATCTAAAGGGAGATGGTGATCAATGGTGGCCATTTATTCAAAAACACTAATTAATTAGATCAGATCAAAATTATAGACTAGATTAATTTTAATGTAATATTAAATGAAAAATTCTTTCCTCATGAATAAGGAGCTGATATAGAAAGGAAATTCTTCAACGAAAGACAAAAGGAAGAGGAAAATGATTCTGTATATAAAGCTAACTTTATATGATTAGAAACTCATGCCATTGATTATTTATACAATCCAATAAGTAAGATTGATCTCTTATTTAATGGTCTAAACCCTAGCCTTTTAATGAAATTATTCTATCAAACATTTTCATCACACAATGATATATTATCAACTTCCATCAAGATAGAGAAATAATTCCTCAAGTCGTATTTTTTCAAAGTAAATATAGAAAACAAGAGGGTAGTTAAGAACTCTATCAAGAGAAATGTGGAAAAGGGGAATAATGGAATATTGGAATTTATAATATATAATAATTATGGAAAGAAACACCCTGTTATATTCTTTAAGGTAATGGGAGTTTTCTTCATGTTTAGAGAGAAAGTATATCATGCTTATGAATATAAAACAAATGGAGAACCTCTAAAGTTCAATGCTTTAACTGTAAGGATATGAAGTATTTTTCAAACCAACACCCCAAGAGACAAGGGAATTTACCTCAAAAAAGTCCAAGGAAGTAAGGGAAAGAATGTGTGATTACTACATCTGAGGTTGAAGTTCTGAGTGAGGTGATAGTAGGAATTTTGATTATAAACACAAAGTTAACTAATTATTTATTTAATTTCAGATTTACACACTCTTTTATAACTTTCATATTTGTTAATAACATTGAATCACCCCCTAAAACTCTAATAAAGGATTTAACTATCAAGATACCCAATAGAAGTCTTATTTGAAAAAAAGATATATTAGATAATCTCTATTATGATGCACAAATACTCTCTAGTTACAAACAAGATTGTTATACATATGGTTGAATTTGATATAATATTTGGTATAAATTGACTCTCAAAATATAATGTAATAATTTATTATCTATTTAAGGAGATTAATATTTATGAAGGAGTCGTAGAATTATTTTTTTAGATGGGAGTCTTCATTATCTGAGCCTTATCTAGATTCACCTCCAAAATCTCATATTAATGAAATTCTAGAAGAAGTGGAAGAGAAAATGAAATCTATATATGGTAAGGACATATTAAAAAGGGAGGATATACCTATTGTACAAGATTATATTTATGTATTTCTAGAAGAATTACTCAGACATCCACCTAATCGTGAAGTTGAGTTTTCCATTAAACTCATACCTAATGAAAAACCTATATATAAGACTCCCCATAGAATGGAACCAATGGAATTGGTGGAGTTAAAAAAACAACTATAGTATTTGTGTGATAAGTGATTTATACACCCTATTGTTTCAACTTGGGGAGACCCTATCTTATTTGTAAAAAAGGACGGGTCTATGAGGTTTTACATAGATTATAGTGAAATTTTTTCCATTACTGTATAGAATAAGTATCTTTTCCCATACGCTGATTACTTATTTTATCAAATTCAGGGAGATTAATATTTTTTAAATATTTATATTAGTTATAGTTATCATCAATTAAAGGTGAACATAGTTCATATACCAAATAAATCATTTCATATGATCTATGGAAATTATGAGTTTACAGAAATTACCTTAGGATTGATTATTTGACTCTTTATATTTATGGATCTTATGAATAGAGTATTCAAATACTATCTTGAAAAATTCATGGTGGTATTCATTGATGGTATCTTAATATACTCTAAAAACTATGAGGGAAGTTTGAATCATTTGAGACTCATTCTTGAGACTATAAGAGAAAAGGAATTATATGGGATATTTTGTAAGTATGCATTTTCATTTTAGAAAGTTTATTTTCTTGGAAATATTGTCTCCAAGGATGTAATATACATTGATCCTTCAAAGAAAAAGGTATTCAAGGAATGTCATGCATCAATAAATATAATTTAGATACATAATTTTCTTATCTTAATAGTTAATTATCAGTGATTCGTTCAAAATTTTGATCGGTTGACCAACCCATTAACTAATTTGACATATAAAGAGGTCAAATTAACATGTCAAAGAAATTTGAAGAAATTTTTGAGGATCTAAATAAAGTATTATTCAATGCACTGGTTTTTGAATTTACCATTGGGATAGAAAATATTTGTAATATATAGTGATGCATTGGAGAAATGAATGGTTTTTTCCTTACACAGAATGATAAAGTAGTTTCTTATGCATCAAGATAATTAATTATCCATGAACAAAAATATCCAACTTCTAATCTTGAGTTGGAAGCTATAATATTTTCCATGAAGATATGGAGGCACTATCTCTATGGTGAAATATGTGATATATAAATGTACCATAAAAGTTTGAAAGTATATATTCTCCTATAAAGATCTCAATATAAGGAAAATGATATGTTTATAACTTCTTAAAAACTATGAATGCTCAATACACTACCTCCCTGGGAAGAAAATCAAGGTGGATGGTTCATTGAGAATGAAGGACCATGATATTCTGACCATGATGAGGATAAACAAGGAACCTATATTCATAGATTCAGTAAATTTGGATATGTTAATTTTCAGGCAAGGAGAAACATCATTACTTTTAGAAAAAATTCACAAACCATATCTACTGAAAAATATAAAGAAGTTCCTATAAATTTATAAGGGTTTACAAAAGAAGATTACAACCTTGAATGATGGGAGATTCTCAGACTTCATCTATGAAGATGTTGTGTTAAATTTAGGAAAGAGACTGTAATATCTTGACCTAACCAATTGGATTGGAAAGGACCAAAATTAAAATGAATTTAGGTGACGTCCCCATGGAACCAAAGGCAAATAATAAATGTTAATGGTTTTACCCAATCGTACATATTTTTACCTTCCATCTTTATGGAAGCTTATATCTCAATCCTTTGATTAGAATAGAACAGATGCATTAAATTCCATGGCCATAGTATAACGACGTATTTATTTCAAATAGTCAAAGAAAGATGTATCAATCATATAGGTTGATGACATTGATGTGAAACTTTCTTGATGGGATATTGAGAAAAAAGGAAAATATTATATAGTGATTATTAATATGTGGTTCTTGTTGTTATTAAATTAAGTTATTTCTATTGTGTTCCTTGAATATTTTCTAGAGAATAATCTTGGACTTTAGGTGATCGTTCTTAATTTCAATGAAAAAGAATCCTAGAGGGTCACACACTAAGTGTTTTTGTTTATATAAATTAAATTCTATTTGAATTTAATTAATGGAATAAATATTAATTTCAAGACTGGGGAATAATTTTATTTATGTTTTATCAATTTCAAATATTTATTGATGAATAAAATATTTTATTAAATTATTATTTGGGTATTCAATAAATGTCAAGCAGTTCTAATGGACCAAGACTACATCTCGTGATAAATATTAATTTAAAATCTGGTAAAATAATATTTAATATTCTGCAAGTTAGCACGAACACTATAAAATATTATTATTATTATTATTATTATTACTTTTTCATGGGATTTATTAAGGATTATTATATTATTTAAGGGTTGGTATGCAGTTAAATAATATTTTTACATAAACCCTAGCTCTATAAATATATGGTTAGGTCTATTGTATAGGGTTAATCAAAAATTAAGAATAGAGAATCATTGTGCATAATAGACATCTCTCTCTCTCCCCCCCTCTCTTGAATTCATCCTCTCTTCCTCTCTTTAATAAGAATAAGTCCGTTAATCCTGAAGGATCTTGGATCATTCAAGACGAACAATGAAAGAAAATTGGTTAAATGTGTTATCACTTGAAAATCAATTAACTTTTCTTAAAGATCAAAGGAGCATTTGTGGATCCCTAGTAGAGTTATTTGATTCTTGAAACCTTATAGCGCAACAGAGGTAATTTAAAAGGGTTTTTTGGAAGATCAAAATTTTCACCAAAGAAAGGATCCAAAGATGAGGTAATAATTTCTTCAGATCTAAATAAATTAATTAAAAATTTAATATGCAATATCCCCTATTTTGGTTTTTAAGAACTCCAAATTAAAAATAATTTTAATTTAACACCCACTAAAAGAACTTCTACTGCACCTAGAACATACAAGTGGTATCAAAGCGATCAGGTTTTAAATTTATAATTATTTATTTTATTATTGACATATATATGTGAATCATGGTTGAATCTTTAATTTCATATTATTCATTCTTTAATCTAAATTTAATTAACAAGTTTCCAATAAATGAGTCATGATGATTTAATGTTTTATTTTCTTAAAGGACTAAGAACATATGAAGAATTACTGGAGATTCCATTAAAAAGTTTTAAGGATTTTGGTTGGATAGCATGGGACTACATGGCATGGAGCTGAAGTACACATCATGTAACCAAGTTTACTACACCTAGACCTATTACGAGATACATGAAACATCGAGTGGTAATTACACACATTGAATTTATTGAACAATGCGTGTATATCAGGACAACCTAGAACATGAAATGTCAGATTACATGCTGTGTAGCTGGCATGAACACCATGTAGTCTTCACGAGTTAGCAGAAAAATTCAGGAAATTCATGTTGTTAATATACATGGTGAAAATATGTGAGACTAACAGTTTAGAGCATTAATTATATACACAAAATTTATTTGGTGTACACGATGTGAATTTTATCATTTCCCATATCTACAGTACACATCAATCCATTTGATGAGATAAGAAGACACACGACATGTGATATACATGGTCTGTATCAGGCTTGTACATGACATATATTTCTATATCTAATGAACATGATGACTCCTTTAGCGGGTCATGTGGACACATGACATAGGGATCACATGGTGTGTAGATAGATTTTACACATTGTGTAATATACTAAGATACATGTTGATTACCCATGTGTATATCCTGGTCACAAGATAAGTAGGACACATGGTGTGTATCCGGTTAGTCCACAATGTTTAGTCCGGTTGAGGTACATGCCAAATTCCCAGGTATGTATCCCGAGTACATGAAAAATGAGGTACACAGTGTGTAACTTATAACAATAAACCATGTAGTGTAGTGACCTTTTTTCCTTATAATACTTTTAAATATATTAATAAATATTTTAGAAGACAAGATCTGAGATGACGTGAGATTCTGAGGCCCAGTGAGTTTGGAATTGATATTATAAAAAATATTAAATATATTAATATCATGAGCACATGGATTTTAAAAAATAATGGAATACCTCATGATCAGAGTGTCAAATTATAAATCTGAGACCACGGTTGATTTTGGAGTGTGTGTTTTACCATAGGTGCATCCTAAAGTTGGTTGCTGCCAAACGTTCAGTTGAGGCAATTGTTGGTGGGTGTGTTAAGTGAATTGACAAATTCAATTAATTAATTTCATTAATAAATCTAATATAACTATACCTCTATAAATATATTGTTATGATGGTTTAATCATTTTAGCTCCATAACCCTTGTTATATCTTAGAGGAGTATGAGAGTTTTCTTCATTAGCGGATCAACATCAGACAATAAATGATGATTGAATCATTGTAGATTGAGCGGCAGTGAACGCAGCAGGTTTTCTACATAATCGGAAAACATATTCTTCACTAATGATCAATACATATTCAAGGTAGGGTTCATAAATTTTGAAGTTCTCCCTTTTAATTATAATATTGAGCATGAATGTTTATTTATCTTCTTTTAATTCACGTTATTCGTTCATCACTTAAGTATGTTTCAATATTTTTATTATTTAAATTAAATTATGATTTCCATAACTTTCTATCACCCCTAATATCCATATTATGTGATCATTGGACAATAATAATTGTCCAATGAAGTATTGAATTTTTTGTTATGCATTTATCCCCTCTGTTCTTCACAAGCTTTGTCGTTGGCCCATGGGGTTGTGGTTTGACATTTCCAAGGTGGGTTTGAGCGTGATCGAACTCCTGGATTTGTGGTGGATAGAAGAATGATGATCAGGTTGAGGATTTGTAGATGGACTAGGATATTATTAAAGATATAAAACTGGACTCTGTGGATATGGGATCCAAGTAGGCGATACCAGGTGATGGGAGATTTAATGGGAAGTGTTACGGGCATCGTGAAGATGGATGAATTTTGATTTCTAGACACTAGAAGCTACAAAATATATGGATGACATCATCACCATTGATTTTGGAAAATTTCAAGTGGTCAATGGGTAAAAAATTCTATAGTCTATATCTAGAGACACACATGGAGAACTTGAGTTTCTAAGAAAAAATCAACTACATGGAATGTAATCCAAGATCATAAGATGCATTTCCCCATAGCTAAAACACTAGAGTTTTGGTGAAGATAAGGATCACACTCCATGTGGTTGGGCCTACTCATTCTGTGACCCTCCCAGGTGGCCAAACCATGTGCTAGCTAAGACATACTCAGGACCCTATGTGATAGTACATGTCATGTACTACAAAATTAAACAAGAATGAGTTGATATATGA
The DNA here is from genome assembly GCA_963277665.1 of Viscum album. Classification (NCBI taxonomy): domain Eukaryota; kingdom Viridiplantae; phylum Streptophyta; class Magnoliopsida; order Santalales; family Viscaceae; genus Viscum; species Viscum album. Next base: position 1,265,095,754 of record OY728143.1, on the reverse strand, counting down.
TCATGAATAGGTGCATGGCTAGGAACATGGGAATGACCCGAAGAACAGGGGCATATCTAGGAGAACGCAGGTAGGCCCCGGGTGGTTGAGGCAAGTAGTTTGGACCTCATACATGTCATGTATGGTGACATGGTTTCTAAGAAATTTTCATAAGAGCACATGACCAAATAGTGAGGTGGGACCATATGTCATGTGAGCCTTATTCACACCATGTATTTCCCTCTAGAACTTCTTCCTCTCATATATCATTTGTTTGGACACAGATTTTATCCCATGAGTAGCCTATCCTGAGCATTTTTCTAGATATAACATGATGGTAGCCTTTATAGTGGATTTGGAGATATAAAGTGGAATGTTTTGAGCATGATTATTCTTTAAGATATGCATGATGACAGTAGTGATCGGGCAGGATCATCAGTGAGATAGGTTGGGTTTGACAACATCTCTATCGTACTGAGGTGATGTCCCCCATACTCCTTACACTGGTGGAGTGGTACCCGCTATGGTACTAGGGAGTGAGTCTTATACCCACTATGTTTAACCCCCCTAACATACTAGGGCTCATTTTCTATATCACCATCTACCTAGTGGCATCCCCTCACACACTTGGGTGTGCATCCTCCATACATTTAGTGGCACCCCTTGATGCACTAGGGCGTGGGTCCTCTATACTTGAGAGGAACCCCTATGACACACTAGTTCATGAGTCCTCTTTCAAGATCTATCGAGTGACACCCCCTTACACATTAGTACAAGGTTTCTACATACTTTGAGTGACATCCCATGACACACTAGGGTGTGGGTCCTCAATCCATCTACTAAGTGACATCCCCTTGATGCACTAGGACATGGGTCCTCTAGCCATCTACAGGGTGAAATTACCCTATCACATTATGGAATGGTCCTCTACCTATCTATGAGTGGAATCACATACCATACTAGGGCATGGGTCCTCTATTATAGATTGTTCCTCCTCAGGTTGTGTAGTAGTGGCGAGGCGTGGGTCCTCCTCATGACATCTTCATAAAGACACGTGAGATGTTGGGCATTGATGATGGACTTTTGGAGCTATAGGTAGACACATCATCCTGGGATGAGTTGTGAGATGGTTATCCCTTTTATCTCTCATCTAGGTTTCTTTATGATAATATAAATTTATTTATATTTTCATTTCATTTCCCTCTTACTTTGGGTTGATCTGACTACATCTATTGTATCTTCTATTTATCCCTCTTCTATTTTCAAGGCTTCATATTGGGTATGTATATTCTCACCCCCCCCCCCCCCCCGCATGGAATTTTCCCACCTTTGCCATGTCTTTTGTAGATGACAGATAGTTCAGTGATGACATCTATGGAGCATAGTGATAATTGGGTTCATGGGCCACATACCGTGGTTGGGCTTGGAGATCAGGATTCAAGCTCTCTCAACTTTCATTTATTCTATTTTTAGTTAGGTTGGACATGCATTTTTACCCTTTTAACTTTGGTTGCATTCTGTCATACTCAGATGTATTCCCTAGTGGTTATTGTGTGCATGTATTACTCTATATGTTACTGTCTTTTATTACTTATCTAAAATATTGAATGGATATGGTTGGGTTATTGCATATAGGTACATTAGAAAAAGGCCTCACATTTTAAATTATCAATTCTTGGAACTTTTCTCTAGACCCTGGTCTCTTGGAGGTGGGCTTGGGGTTGTGACGACTCACCCTTTCACTGGCCAGGTGGGCCTTGGTGGGTAAGGTCATTATAGAGTGGTATCAGATCAGTTCATTCCTTAGGATGGTGTTTGGATTTTTTTCCCTTATGAGGATGGTTGGAGCTTAGGAAAATAGTTTTAAAGTGTCTTGAGTGAGTATTTTATACCAGATAACTCAGTGATGGTATGGTGGCTGACATATACATTCACCAGGAATCTAACTACCTTCTTGTAAAATCGGCATACCAAGACATTGGTTGTAAGGATTAATGATACATGAATCATATAATATTGATTCCTTTGACTATCCTTCATGATTCAGCTGCCCATATATATATAATCATTTTACCATGGCACATATTTATCACTTTTAGGGTGACTCCATGAAGACATCCAACTAGGTTATCGATTCAAGATCGTGATGACGATCTAATGAGTGATGAGGCCTCAATTCTGAGGTCATCTCATAAGGAGATTACTCTAGGAGGGTAGATAACCACACCCCCACATGTTGATACATAGTTAGTACTGGTAGGGTAGGCTAAGAATGCATGCAAGCCTAGTTCACTACATAAGTTCCAAAACCAGAGTCCACTGAGGTTATGTGGTGATCCAGATCCCCTAGAACAAGAGAATTGGATTGAGTTGATGATCTAAGTATTCAGGATCATGTGGAACCTAACTAATTATATGGTTGTGATGGAATCTAGTATTTTCCATGATGAAGTTGGGTGCTAGTGGAGTCTAGTCATGCAGACTGATGATGAGATGATGCTCTCATGAACTGACTTCCAGTATATGTTCCATGAAGAGTATTACCCCTCATTCTTATACTCAATTAAACATTATAAGTTTCTTGAGATTCATTAAGGTAGTATGATAGTTTTTGAGTATGTTGTGAGGTTCAATTAAATTACACGATACTCCCTTGATATGGGGTGGGATGGTTACTTCTGAGTACAGTAGTTCGACCAGGGTCTCTGTAGATACATCTATTCCAATGCAGTTCCCTTGCGTATTACCACCTATGTTGGAGTCCAATAAAGGGAACTAGTGATGAATATATATCTTTTATAGGGACACCAGATAGTTGGATCTGGTAGTGAGTGGCATGGGACCATTTCATCTATAGTATCTAGCTGGTGACATTCAGTAGGATCTCAGTGTAGGATACCTCCCTAAAAATAGTTTTAATCATGTGTACATGTGGTGTAGGGTTCTCATAGTGGACCAATTCATCCCATATATGGGTAGTATAAATCATATGATGGGATAGGTCACATGGAATGTGATTTAATGACCTAATATTCTGAGGAGGGAATCCAAGCATCGGATGGATATCCATAGTAGAGGCAGCACCATGATTAGGGTTCTCCTAGGCATGTCTAGGGCGGCCCACAAGGAGGATATTCCAGTATAAGAGTAGGTGGATCTCTAGGATTAGGATCCAGTGGTGTAGGGTGCATTATGAGCAACTTCCACAACAACCACAAGGCAGTCCATGTTGATCTTAAGGATTTTAAAGTTAGGTTCGCATGTAGTTTCATGCCATGATCCTTATGACATGGTAGCTAACGAGATGATTTGAGGTATGATATTTGTTTATTCTACACTTTATCTAGTACATTTTGTCATAGGTGAAATTCACTCCTTAATTTTTGTATCCCTTGTGTGGAATTTAGTGTTCTTAATTGTGACCTTAGCATAACAACTTTTGTTAGAGGTTATGACTGGGTGCGATTCTTTGATGTCTCTTATCTGCAGGAAGTGGAGTTGTCATTCTGTGGAGGGAGATTCTTATGGTACCTCTTGGTCTCCAAGCTTAAACCTTATAGCATCATCATGGGCATGGACTAGTTTTCCATGTTTTGGGATTATATTTATTATCATCACAGACAATTTAGGTACCTTATGATAGATTGGATGAGATTATCCTTTGTGGTAAAGATAGATCTCATGGATGAGCAAGTGTTAATTGCATTCAGTAGGGTTCATACCATCACCCATTATTTGGAGAGTTTATCCCTTGGTGTAAAGGGTTCTTCAGGCATCTGGATTCCTTCAGTAGTGGATGAATTTATAGATGTATTCTCTAAGGATGTCTCGAGACTACATTATTGGAGGGAGATGGACTTCTTCATTGAATTTCACCTTGGGACCATACTGATATCCTCAATGGAATATCGGATAGTACTTATAGAGCTCCAGGAGTTTAGGTTACTGTCCTAGGACCTTTTGATAAGAGTTTTATTATACCCCATGTCTACCCCTAGGTAGTACTGGTTTTGTTCCTGAAAAGGGTAGATGAGAGATTGCAGCTTTATGTTTAGTATCATCACCTGAACAAGGTAATGATAAATAATAAGTACCCCTTACTAAGGATTTATGGCCTCTTTAATCAGTTGTGAGGTGTGATTTGGTTCTCCAAGATCGATCATATGTCCGAATACTACCAGTTGATGGTTTATGAGGACAATATTCTAAATACATCATTCTGATGCTTCCATAGACATTATGAGTTCATGACGATGCCTTTTAGTATGATAAATTAGCCCATTGTGTTTATGGATTTGATGAACCGAATCTTTCAGCCATACTAAAGGTTCCAGGAAAAGTGAAAGCACGTGGTGGGAAATGGGATAATTAAAATTTCATTTAATTTCAATTTCCTAGAACCCCAATAGATGATCTCTCACATTAAACTTATAATTAATTTCTTAATATTGGAAGAAATCAATTACTACATCTTAGGTTTCTTTCTTCATAGTTGATGTTGATCATCCTAAAAGACCCTTTTGAATTTCCTTTGTTGCACTTGTGAGAATCCAAGGGTAGAATCCCTATATAAGTGATCAACACATGGTCCTAATGATCTCCAAGAAAAGCCACTTGATCTTTGGTTTCTTGCTCAATGAACTAAATGTATTATGTAGTTCATTCTCAATCTCTCATTCTTTAGTCTTGAATAAATCTCTCTTGTATTCTCATTCTTTAGAGGAAGAGAGATGAAGGAGTCAAAATAAAATTCCTTATGCGCAATAATTATCTCTTTTTAGATTACCTATACAATATCCATAATGGGATATCTATAGAGGTAGGTTTTAGGTTAAAATATTGTTTAATAGCATGTTGACCCTTAAACAATATTAAAAACTTTTATAAACCCCATGAAAAAAATTTATAATATAATTATTATTTTTTGGGGTGTTCCAACTTGCGTGAATGATAAATAATATTTACCATCTTGTAAATAATTATTTATTACTTGATGTGGTCTTGGTATATTTTAACTCCTCGATATTTATTGAATACCCAAATAAATATTTTATTCATAAATACATATTTCATTCACATACTAGTGAATAAATATTTATTAATAATTCAATAAAATAAATAAATATATTTTTATTCACATGTCGGTGCACAAATATTTATTTAATTTATTTGATCAAAATAACTTGAATAAAATTATTCCTCATTCTTGAGAATAATCTTTATTCCTTTAATTAAATTCAAATAGAATTTAATCAAGATCAATAAAAACACTTAGTGTGATTCTCTTTATGATTCTTTCTCATTGGAATTAGGCGGGCTTTCATAAAGTCCAAGATTACTATCTGGAAATGGTTCAAGGAACCTAAGATAAATAACTTAATTTCATAATGTTTAAAACCACATATTAACTCTCACTATGTAATATAATCAATTTTGTCACAATATCTCATTAAGCAGTTTGCATGGCTGTTTCATCAACCTTTATGATCGATACATCTATCTTTGGATATCTAAAATAAATACATCAATACACCATGGTCATGGGATTTTGGTGATAGTTATATTCCAATAAAAGGGATGAGATATCAAATCCCATAAATATTTAAGGGATAAATCCTTCTTCAACTTATCCATTAATGACATGTCAATCATGATGAACCCAACATATTTTTCTTCCAGACAACAAATGGAATGGAGGTTTTTATCAGTACATATAATTGCATGAGTCATGAAATGCATTAATGATAATATTAAAGTCTAAGTACCATTACACATTCTCATATATAGTAATATTTGATGAAACCAAAACATGAAAAATTCCAATTGGTGGTTCTATTCTCAAAATCTCTCATCTTGACTATTACCAACTGTAAACATCATTAGAAGAAGCCTCATCCACTTATGAGTACTTACACCTGAATGTATATATGTTATGTGTCCCTTCATATTATGTTATACAACTATACAAATATATTAAGAATATTGTAATAGTACTTGAAGGTTCTCATCATATAGAATAACTTCTATGACCTTATCAATGTGAAAAATACTCTGGGTCATTATTACATTAATGTCACGCAGAAAAATGAACAATATGTTTTAAGAAGTTAATTAATATAAAATAAATTGAATATACATGTAATCAAACTACAATTAGTTGGTCATAGGACACCAACTCCAACAAACTCTCACTTGGACTAGAGACAGCTACCTATGAATTTTAGTTCACTAGACCTCACATGATAATTATGTTTTTGTTGAGTCAAGGATTTAGTCAAGGGGTCTTCCACATTGTCTTCTATGGAAATACTACTCGCTACAACCTCACCTCTTTGAGAAAAATCCATAAAGAGATAATACTTATGAAGTATATGCTTTTTCTGTAGATGTGACCTTCTCTCCTTTTCGAAAGCCACCAATGTAGTATTATAATAATAGTGTGTGATTGGATATTTACTACTAGGTGCCACATAAAGCTACTGGATGAAGTTGTTCATCTATACTAATTTCTTAGATGCCTCATAAGCCGCAATATACTTAGACTCCACTATAAAATTGGTGACCACAACCTACTTTGAGATCTTTTATCTCACAACACCTCCATTTAGAGTGAAGATGTATTATGTTTATAACTTCAAGTCATCTTGGTTTATTTGAAAACTAGTATAAAAATATGCTCAGATGATTAGTTCCTTATCTCCTCCATATACTAAGAATATATCATTAGTATGTCTTAGATACTCAAGGATAATCTTGACTTCCTTACAATGGTGGTCACCTTGATAATCTTGATATCTTCCTACTACACTCAATGCATAGGCAACATCGAGCCTAGTACACATCATACCATACATGGATGACCCTATCCTTGACGCGTATGGAATACTTTCCATTATGTTTCTTTCTTTATGTGTCTGAGGAAACATTTTATTATAAATATAAATTCCATGTGACATTGGAAAAAATCCCCTCTTGGATTGTTCCATACTGGATCTATTCAGTATCTTGTCAATATATGTACCATGACATACGCCAAGTAGTCTCTTGAATCTATCACGATGGATCTTAATCCCAAGAATATATATTGCATCACCTGATTCCTTCATAGAGAATCATTTATTAAACCATTAATTAATAGACTATAAGACTAGTATTTTATTTCTAATAATTAATATTTCATCAACATATAATATTAAGAAAATGAATTCACTCCCACTAAACCATTTATAGACACATGAATTACATTCATTATTTATGAAACAAAATTCCATTATGGCCTCATAAAAATGAATGTTCCATGACCTGTATTCTTGATTTAATCCATAAATGGATATTTTCAACTTTCATACCTACATGGAATCCTTTGGAGTCACAAACCCTTTAGGTTGTATCATATAGACATATTCTTGAAGGTTCCCATTAAGGAAGGGTGTTTTGACATCCATTTTCAAAATTTCATTATCATGGAAAACTAAAATGGTAAGTATAATTATGATATATTTCATCATTGAAAATGGTGAAAAGGATTCTTCATAGTCAATTCCTTGAAAATGTTTAAAACCTTTTGTAACCAGTTGTACCTTATAGGTACTAACTTGTCCTTCCATGCCCAGTTTCTTCTTGAATAATTATTTGAAACCAATGATCTTTACATCTACTAGAGGTTCTACCAAAATCTATACATGGTTCTGGTACATGGAATCCATTTCATAATTCATGGATTCTTTCCACTTAGAAACATCTATTCCACTTAATAACTTATTTATATGTTACAGGATCATTATTATCAACTAATAATAAGACAATATCCTTGGTGAATAGAAAATCATAGTTTTCTGGTCCTCAAACCTCTCTTTTACTCCTACACAGTACTTGTGTCTTTAAAAATGATTCTTATTCCATGGGGCTTTGTGGAATCTATCCTTTTACCAACTTTTGTGGGCCTTGATCCCTGACTTCATCGAAGTCTATATAGCTCACACTATCTTTTTTAGAGATGTGATTCTTCTCAAGGAATATGACATGTATTTCCACTATAACATTTTCTTATGAGTGGTTATATAATTAATATCCCCTTATTTTCATAGGGTATCCTATAAAGGTACAATTTGTGTCTAGAGGTTAAAGTTTTTTACCTAAAGAGGCCTTAAGAAATGTTTTGATTCCCCACACATGTAAATTCAATAACATGGTTTTTATTCCACTCCAAAATTCATATGGAATACTATTTATAAATTTATTTATTACTTGTTTTAATATATGTGATGTTGTTTATAATTCATATCACCAAAAGGACAATGGAATAATCACATGACTCATCATTGATCTCACTGCGTCTAATAAGGTGTGGTTCCTCCTTTCACTTATATCATTCCATTGAGGTGTATAAGGAGGAGTGATTTGAGATAAAATCCCAAAATCCCATAAATAATAAATAAATTCTTAATTGATATATTATCCACCACAATCTGTGATGAGTTTATTAATATAATTACTAAGCTATTTCTCAACTTCATTCTTGTATTCCTTAAATTTATCAAAGGAATCAGACTTATACCCCCATTAAGTATACATATCCATATATACTAAAATCATTAGTAAAAGTTATGAAGTGTGTGTACCCACCCCTTTCTTCAATAAAAAATGGACCACACACAACTGTATGAAATAATTCTAGAATCTCGTTAGACCTTTCATCTTTCCCACTAAATAAGTATTGGGTCATTTTTCCTTGTAAACACGCATGACATACACCAAGTGGTTTTAGTTTAAATGAATATAAATATCCATCTTGATGTAATTTAGTCTAGCATTTTTCATTTACATGACCTAACTAGTGATGCTAAATTTTTGTGTGGTATGAGTCATGTGAGTTTGTTTTATTATTAATTGGTGTTATGTGATTTTTGTATAACAACACATAAATAACATTATTTAAATGAACCTTACCATAAAAAATTCTATCTTTATAAAATAAGAATATGTTACTTCTATTATTGAAAATAAAACCATTTGTATCTAGTATGGATACTGATATATTTTTTTTGGTAATGGATGGAACATAATAATAACCATTTAAAACCAATATAATTTCATTTTGTAACATGAAATGGTAGTCCCCCAAATCCACTAAATTAAGTTTAACTCTTTTGGTTTATTGTAGATCTACCTCCCCTTAATAAATTATTCTTAATATTCTAGGTTCAGGTATTTTGAATTCATATGTGATCACCATAAGTTTTATCTAATACCCAATTTTTAGAAACAGATATATTGCACTTGATAAAAAACACACCTGAATCTTCTCATTTATTCTTAGGTTTGGTGTAGTTTTTCTTCTAGTTCCCTTCTTTCAACATGAAAAAAACATACTATTCTCTTAATTTCCCCTTGATCTTCCTCTTCTTAGAAGTCTATTGAGAATAAGCCTTGGTCTTGGGGATTTTCTCTTGGCCTTTCCACTTTTTCACCATAAGGATTGAAGGATTTTCATTATTTGCATATTTATCTACTTGGATAAGAAGATTGAAAAGATCTAAAAGATACTTATCTATGTTTTTTATATTAAAATTCATAATAAAACTACAGAAAATCTGATGGAGTGATGCAAGAATGAGATTAGTTCCCAATTATATAGGGGGTTTAAACCCTAGAACCTCTAGGTGATCTATGTATCCAATGATCTTGACTACATGAGGTCTATCTAGTTCACCCTTTATAAGAACACTTTGAAATAGTTCTTTTGAAATCTCATACCACTTCTACTTGTATCTCTTTTGATATAGTCCACAAAGATTCTTGATAATTCTATACGCATCTATGTTTTCATGACATTTCATGAGATCACTAGACATAGATGAAAGAATCAAACATTGAACATTGACTAATTGGTTTATATTTTTCACATAGACTAGGAACTCTTCATCACTCACCTACTTGGAATGAAGATTAGTAATTGAGGATTATATCATGTATTAATTCCATTCATGGTGAAAAACACCCCAAAGGCATCTGTACCATTCCTAGAAGTTGCATCTAGTTAGGAAATGGTCTTTCTTCAATATAGATCATATAGATAGTATGGATGGTGATCTTTCCATTTTTTCTATAATTTAAAAGAATAGATTATTTGTACTTTTCTTTATTACAAATTATGTAAGATGTTATAAATTAATTTTATTATTAAATCTCCCAATATTTTATCAAGTCCCAACATCCCTCACTATTGAACTCATATTGTCTATTTTCTTGTAAAATATAGTGGAAAGGATCCATATTCCTCTTTGAATAACCCCAAAATGGATCAGTCAAGGTATTTTAAGGTATTTAGGTAGGAAATTCTTTTCCAACTGTAGGTTTATATCTCCTTGACCCATTGAGTGGACTCCCCAATCTTGAAATATTGACTTATATTTCCTCATTACTTGCCTCTAAATTAAACCATGTTTAACCATGGATTCTCCTATTAATGTAAAATGGTTAAGTCAATCCAAAACCTTCATAATAAATCTTATTATAAGTGTCCCAAAAAGGGTTGGTCAAACATATTATTATTTTGGTTTCATTTCTAATCAAGTAATGGAAGGCCAAATCAGATTAATATTTTTTTGAGGTATTTTAGTTTATTATCCACATATTTTATCTTGTTTTATTCTCCACATGTATTATTAATATTAAGTGGGTTTTAGTTAATTAATTAACCATGTTGGATAAAACATTTATGTATAATACATTTATTTAAATTCCTTATTTTTACATTAATTCATTTCCTTATGTGATTTTGGTCTTGCATACATAAAATAAATAATGCATAGATAGTAATAAATAAATTAATTAAATGACCTTATCATGATCTTATCTAATAGTTGATTTAATGAGCATAAATTAAATCAAACTATAACCTAGGGTAATAACTCCATTTACTCATCATACTCCTTATAATATTTCCCCTAGGAGGATGGAAAATCCCTTGTGGATGCTGGAGTCTCCGTCGCCAGGAGATCATCTAAAAAACCCTAGGGCTGATCCCCGATCCTTTGCAGATGTTGCTGCTTGGAAACATCAACAGACTAATGCAACTTCTGGCAGGGGTGGGGTTGTGGATGATGAGATTTGTGTTGAACCGATAACTTTTTGGCATCGAGGTCATTCAGAGATTTCTTTTTCTCCTAACGAGGAAAATATTCTATCCAAGGACACATACTTCGTGCTTTTTGGAAAATTTATTTTTCGTATACCTTCATTAATATTTTTGAGGAAATATCTCGAAGCTATTGGGTTTGTTGGATTTCACATTGGTTTTATTAATTCTTCCAATGTCATTTTTCAGTTCCCATATGAAAATGAATACTATCAATTTTGGGTGAGGAGATTGTGGGTTTTTGGTGGCTGAACTATGAAATTTATGAAATAGACTACTAATTTTGATCTTGGAATTGAATCCCCTATTATCCTTGTTTGGATTGGTTTCCCTAGTTTACTAATTCATCTCTTTAAGCATATTGACTTGTTTCCGATTTCCAATCTTATTGGATTTCCATTGAAATTGGACATTGCAACAAGAAAACTTTCAAGGCCTTCAGTTACTAAGATTTGTACTGATAATGATGTCTCTAAACCTATTCCAAGTCAAATTAGGATTCAAAATGGAAGTCGTGGGTTCTTACGAGAGGTGATTTATGAATTTTTTTTCCTACTTATTATTCTGATTTTTTTAAAATTGGACATTTATCCAGTGCATGTGGTAAGATAGTCTGCCCACATGCTCACAAAACTTGGGTTGAGAAGGGAGAGATGAAGATGGACATAGCAGATTGCACAGAAGAGTCTTATAAAGTATTGGTTCTTGATGGCCTCTGTGGAACTAAGGACCCCTTTGGTGGGAAAAGCAAAGATGTTAAAAATCCTGTTGAAGATCAACCTCAAGTCATTGTCAATGTTGATAATGGATCTAAACCTCAAATCTTCTAGGTTTTTGTTGATGTTGTCCAAGGTGTTCATAATGACCCCACTAAGGAGGAGGATCGGGATATACTTTCTCAATCTGACTCAGAAACATGCCCAGCACAGAGCACATCCTTACTGGAGGCTGATGAGAAAGCTGATAAAATTGAGGAAGACTTCCTAAAATCAAGATCTAGAAAATAGAAAAAACAAATAGTGGATGTTGATGGATTCATTACACCCATTACCAAAAAAATGAGAAAACATAGAGACTATTGTCACCTTGAACAAAAAAAATTCATGAGATCACTTAATAATCATAAAAATGAGAACATTGAAACTACAAGAACAATGAAAATGGTTAACTTGGATGTAACCATCTTTGGAGCTTCCAGAACGATGGATATAGATACTCCTTAACAACTTGAAGCCGATCCTCATATTGTACCTCCTAATGATAAACTGAATGAAGTTTATGACCCAGTCGTGAAGTATGCGGACCAGGATGCTGAGGAGGTGAGTGAAAATTTAAAATCTCTATTAGAATAGTGAGATGAATTGGCTTATCAAAGGCTCATAGATGGTGAAATTTATTCAAACACTTATCTTAATATCAAACACTGAGTTTTTAATAAGAGTCTGGTGAAGGAGTATAAACAAACTCCCTGATTCTCTTTGATCAATGTTACTCTATTTTTAAGTTCATTTCCCTCTAATCTTGTGTCACAGTCATACCTGTACATCTCCTTCAATATCTTGAGGTCTTGGATCTTGCTCGAAGTTTCTACGCATGTTGCTTGATGTGGTTGAGATTCTTTATTATATAATCATGTTTCGCTCTCACTTTTGGGTAGGTGTAAACTCATTACAGTGGATGATGCATTCATTAGAGATATTGAAGGGACCTACAAGTCTATAAAATGTGATTGGATCCCTTCCAAGAGCAGTGAGCAAAGGAAGAGGATGATGGTGATATTTTCCACCAGGAATGAGATAGAGTAAGAGACATAGGGAGTGACCCTTTGTAATGTAGTGAGTAAACCCTAAATCTTTTAAAGGTAGTGATTCTAGTCATAGAACTGATATATCCTGAACCTTGTAATTTCACAGTGAACCTTAGTGGATTTGGTACATAAGTGCATTGTCGTTGTATACTCCTTGGATGTAGTCTAGTGAGGGTGAACCAAGTAAAAATAATTGTCTCTAGTGCATGATTTCATTTCTATTCATATATAGATACAGGAATAAGATAGAAGAGTGAATTTTTTAATAATGAAATAAGATCCGAAGTGGTAATTTTTTTAATCTGTCATACTGTGATTCACCCCCCCCCCCTCTTAGGGTATTTAACCTAATTGGGGTAAAAATATCTATAATGGATAAAAACCTATTTGACCATTCATTTATTTTTTTCATCAATAACAACACTAATACTTCCATTTATATTACCAACATTTTTAACTTTTCTACAAAATTTTCATGTCATGGAGTTCTTATTTTTAAGATCATCTAGTACAAAATATGTTCAACTAGAGTCATTACTAGAATTATTAATCATTAAATTTATAGGAAAGATAAGTTTAAAGATGATGGAAATAGTTTAAAACATTTAGTATGGAATTTTAAATAAAATAGAACATAAAAAAATACACATAAAATAAAAAAAGGAAAAAAAATAGGTGAGGTGTGGCAAAAGCTCAAGTATAACAAAGCCAACATGGGGGAGAAATTAATTCAATGGTTGAGGGAAAATGGGGAAATAAGTGTATTGTTGGAACCATGGTCGTTCTATGCATGAATTGGAGTATGGTTTGTGTTTGTTGTCAATCCTCAGTGGAAGTTCAGAATGTGTTCCAGCAAAGTAATCATACAGAACAAGTAGATAACAATGTTTAAGGTGGCTCTGTTTTCTAGTGTTTGCCAAATTTTTGGGTCTGGAAATCGACAAATGGAGAAAAGTGGTTTTTGGAAAAGAGACTTGCAGGCCGATTACTTGGAGTCTTGGAAACCTGCGTGCCTTTTGTTTTTCAAAATCAGAACATGAAAATATGGCAAAGGGAGAAGGGCACCCAAGTTTGGAAGTTGGTCACGCAAGTGATTTTTAGGGGCAGAGACTTGTGAGCCGAAACATGTGCGCTGAGGGGAGACTTGCACGTCGTCATGAAGGGTGTCTAAATGCCTATAAATATATGTCAACCCCTCCTCGTTTGGTACGAAGTTCAGACTTGGGAAAAATCAGAGCTCCCATCATGCAGGTGTTGTGGTCACGCAAGTGGTGGTGGGTCACGCAAGTTGAAGTTGCAAGATAGTTGTTAGTTGTGCGTCCAAGGTGGTTTGGGCGAGAAAGGGGTTGAGTCGCGCAAGTCTGAAGTTGAAGAAGTGAGTATCACGCAAATGGTTGAGGTGAACTTGAACGCCGGTTTGGACTTGCACGCCGAGACTTGTGCGTCATCTTGAAACTTGTGCATCGGGCTTGGAGAAGCGTACCAGAAGTAGTTGAAGCATGCCAGTCTTTTTGGAGCTGCACAAAAGATGGAAGATTTCCCGATACCTTCGGTACAAAGTGAGATTATTCTACAAGTGAAAGTCTGACTTAAACATAGCATCTACATACAACATAGGATGAATTCTTTTGCAATTATGAAGAGACCTTCACGTCTATAAACTGAGTGGGACTTCACCAAGGGCAATGAGCCAGGGGGAGTCAACAGGTGTGACCTTAGGGACGCAATAGGATATCCCTAAACATTTTTAAAGGCAGTAACCCTGGGACAGAGTGACTGTTCCCAAACCTTTGTAATCCACAATGATTGAAGAATAGTAGAATTTGGTATGACCAACAACCTATCGGTGTATGCTCCTTGTACATAGCCCTTAGTGGTGAACCAAGTAAAAAGTGATGTGTCATCTCTTTTCATGTGAATGTTTTATTTATTCTCATATCCATCATACAGGTTAAACTAGTTTCTACAAACATGGGAACAAGATCCGTCATTTTAAAAGAAAAATTTGACACCCTAATTCACCCCTCCCCTCTCAGGGTGTCACGGAGTCCTTAAAGTGGTATTAGAGGGAGGTTACTGGTGTTTCATCTGTTTTATACCACCATGGGAAATTCATCCAGTGTTAGGGGAGTTCCCCTCTTTTTTGGAAGTAATTTTCAGATTTGGAAGAATAGAATGAGATCTCATCTAAGATCCCTTGGAATAGATGTTCTGTTTTCCACCATGCAAGGTATACATGTTACTGATCCAATAGGGCTGGCTATGACTGATGTCGATAGGAAAATTCTTGATGCTTATGCTAACGCTCAGAATTCTCTCACTGCAGCCCTTTCTGATCATATCTACCTAAAGGTGATGAGTTTCACCTCAGCAAAGTCCATGTGGGATAAACTTGAAAATATTTATTAAGGAGATAGAAAAGTGAAGGAGTCAAAACTACAAGTCCTACATAATAGGTTTGATGATCTGAATATTCATCCTGATGAGAATGCAGACTCCTTCTACAATCGAATTACTGAAGTGGTTGGAGAAATTCGGGGTCTAGGTGAAGAAATCAAAGACGTAGACATTGTGAAGAAAATATTATGAAGACTTCCACCCCTTTAAAATGCAAAGGTTTCATCCCTAGAGGATAGATATCTTTCCAAACTTTCTTTGGATGATCTAATGAGAAACCCGGTGGCATATGAAATGAGGGTCAAATCAAAAGATGCTACGACTCGAGTAAGCAAGGAAATGGTGTCCAAATCCATAGAGAAACTGAAAATCTAAAAATATAGTAGTGGTTAAGATTATGAAGAAAAAGAAATTCTTTCTCTCATTTCCAAGAAGTTACAGAAGTGAAAAGGGAAATTCAAAGCGATTTACCTCTATCTTGCTTTCGTTGTGGAAAAGTTGGGCACATTGCTTCTCAGTGATTAATAAAGATTGATGATGATGATAGTGATGCTGAAAACATTTAGAAGCCTCAAAAAAAGTTTTTTCAAGAAAGGAGACTTCAAATCCAAAAAGAAATTTCTGAAGAAGAGTTTTGTATGTGAAGATGAAGGAGATGATAATGAATTTTGTGATGAAGAAGAACCCGAATTTAAAACTGGGAACCATGCTTCCATGATGGCCATTGTTGAAAAATCAGAAGATACTGATGGGGAAAATCAGTTGAAAACTAGTGCAGATCCTGATTTGCAACTTAAGGATGTTGTTAGTATTCTCAAGATTAAATGTAAGAGTTTCAATAAGTGGAAATCAATTGTAGAATAATAAACTGAATATGTTGATCAACTTGAAGCTGAAATTGAATGACTGAAATAATTGGTGAAAGTACAGTCTAAAATACTTGAAAGCAATGATGATGTAGTGGATCTGAAGCTGAGAATTGAAGAGCAGGAAAATGTCATCAAAGACCTCACCTCCAAACTATAGGAAAAGTCCAATACTACTAAGCATCTTGAGGAGGAAGTTGTTACTATTAGGAGTAAACTTGAAAAAGATTCAATTTCAAAAGAATCAAGAAAGAAAATGAAGTTTGGAAGGTTCTCAGATGCTGAGCTATTAGAGAGAGAAAAACATGGCTCTAATAGAGTTGAAAAGATTTTAAATGATCAAAGACCTACCTGTATGGGAAATAGTGGAATTGGTTGTGAGGCAGAATCGTCAAATGCTGCAAATAAAGGTGACCAAAATAAAGGCAAGATGAAAGTGGGTGATGTTGGAAAGTCTTCTGAAGTGATGAAACAGAGACCCCCAATTCAATCTGAAATAAGAAAAGAAGATTATCCTCAAGCCTCGTGGAAAAAGGAGCCCTCGTACTATTATCCCACAGAAGAAGGAGTGAGGACAAATAAAAGCAAGTAGACATTTCCTCTCATGAAGTGTCAGTTCTGTGGATATTTGGGTCATACCATGTCTTATTGTGAAGTGGCAAGAAGCTATCTAAATGGAGATGATATAGGAGTTCAACAGAGGAGAACAAATTCATATCCTAATTCTTTTAGTAGAAACACTTTCTATGGATATTGTTTTTGATGTTCTAACTTTGGTCATAAGGCTATTAATTGCATGCAGAGAAGGGGCATGGACACCTCATACCGAAGTTTGAGATAAGTCAAGTATCGTAAGTAAGATAGTGTTGCTCTTTTAAACAGGTTTTCTCCTCTCAAATAATATTTCGACTATGAAGAACCTAGGTACATGAAAGAAATAATTGAAATTCCATCAGTGCCCTATACTCAATCCAGTGTCTCATGGAAAGAAAGGAATAAAATTGAGAAATCCAACCTTGCAGAGGTGGCCCTCAAAGCTAAAAAAAAGCAACAATACCTGGATTCTGGATAGCGGTTGTTCATCTCATATGATAGGTAATGTTGTCATGTTAACAGATATCAAAAGGAAGGTTGATGGTACAATACGATTTGGTAATGATGGAGCTCTGAAAATCAAAGGCAGTGGAAGTACTGAATTAGATAATGGAGAGCTAAAGAAGACTAAAGTCCTTTATGTAGATGGCCTACGTCATAATATACTCAGCGTGAGTCAACTCTGTGACTCGGGACTTATAGTTACTTTTAATCAGAAAGGTTGCACTATCAAGGGAAAGACAGGCAATTCACTTATGAAGGGATGCAGAACAGAAGGCAACTTTTATCAGGTTGATAGTAAAGAAAATGTTTGTTACATGACTGTTGAAGAAGAAAACAATTTCTGGAATCAGAGACTGGGACACATCAATCAACAAGACATGGAGAAAATATCAAAGTTGAAAATTGTCATGGACATTCCCAACCTGAAGCATGAGCGTGAAAAAACTTGTGATGCTTGCATTCGTGGAAAGCTGGTCTGCAGTTCATATCGGCCAAAGAAGAAAATGGCATCTCATCTTCTTGATCTAATTCATACAGATGTATGTGGGCCGATAAATGTTTCTAGGACTCATGAAGAAAGGTACTTTGTCCTTTTCATTGATGATTACAGTATAATGGCATGTGTAATGGTCATTCACAGGAAACGACAAGTGCTTGACTGCATGAAAACATATCGGCGAATCACCGAGAATGATATTGGGAGAACAATCAAAGTGTTGTGATCTGAAAATGGAGGGGAATACACGTCTATTGAATTATAAAATTACCTAGATAATCATGGGATACAACATGAGGTAGCTATTGTGAGAACTCCACAACAAAATGGAGTTGTTGAACGTAGGAATTGACAGGTGAACAATATGGCACGAAGTATGCTGATTGAGAGTCGTATTCCATGACATTATTGGAAAGAGGTTGTTAAAGATGCAGTGTATATTCAAAATCAAACATGACTTTATATGGGTGAGACAAAGACACCATATTAATTGTGGCATGGAGCCATCCTCATTTGAAGAAGCTACAAAGGATGAATCATGGGTGAAATCCATGAATGAAGAGTTAGATCAGATTGACAAGAATCAGACATGGAATCTTTTCCAGAGACCCGAAGGTCACAATGTGATTGGTACAAAATGTATCTTCAAGAATGAGTTTGATGAGCATGGAATTGTTATTATAAACAAGGCATGACTGTTATGTAAAGGATACTCCCAGATTAAAGGCGTTGATGTTGAATAAACCTTTGCTCCAATGGCTAGACTAGATTCAATTAGTCTTTTCCTTTCCATGCCACTCTAAATTGGATATAAAATATATAAAATGGATGTCAAGACATAATTTTTGAATGGTGTACTCGAAGAAGAATTATACATCTAACAACCAGTGGGTTTTTTTCTTGGTACTGATGAAACAAAGGTCTTCAAACTGAAGAAAGATCTATATGGTTTGAAGCAGGCACCACGAGCAAGGTATTCCAGGTTGGACTCGTATCTCAAAAAGATGGAATTCATAATAGGAGGAGTAGACCACAATCTATATGTGAATAATTCTCCAAAATATCAATTTTTGGTTCTATTCTACGTTGATGATAGCATATTTGGTGGTAGCAGGAAGAAATCAGTGGATGAATTTTCCAATCACAAGAAATCAGAATTTGAAATGTCTATGATTGGGGAGCTCACATATTTCTTAGGGATGCAGGTGATTCAAAAGAAGTATTACACTTTAATTTCTCAGGAAAAGTATTCAAGAGAGCTGATGAAGAAGTTTCATATGAAATACTTTAAACTAATGTCAACTCCGATTTTAGTTGGAACTAAAAATGGAAAGCATGAGTATGGGACCTCCATAGATCCCACCATGTATAGTAGGATCATTGGGAGCCTACTATACCTGACAGCGACACGGCCAGATATTGTCTTTTCCACATGTCTTGCAGCCCACTTTCAGAGTAATCCAAAGGAGGAACATATGGCAGTAGTAAAAATAATCATGAGGTATATTCAAGGTACTCACAATTGTGGCTTATACTTTGCTGTAGGAAGGAACAGTGAATTATCATCATTTTATGATGCTGACTGGGCTAGCGATGTTGTGGAAAGAAATTCCACCAGTGGTGGTGCATTCTATATTGGTAATAAATGTGTTGGCTAGTTGATCAAGAAACAAGAAAGTAATTCTCTTAATATGGCTGAAGCTGAGTATATCTTTTACACAAAGGCATGCACTCAACTACTATGGATGAAGCAACAACTAACAGATATTGGTGATGAGGTGAAACTACCAATGGTGATTTACTGTGATAACAAGAGCACAATTGATCTTACAAAGAATCCTGTTCAGCATTCTCGTACGAAACATATTGAAATCAGATATCACTTCATTAAAGAAAAAGTTGAGAAAGGGGTGATTAGAATGGGTCATGTGGGAACTGATGAGAAAGTGGTTGATATCCTGACCAAGCCACTGTCAACGGCTGTGTTTGAGAAGCATTGGTTGAACCTTGGTGTTTAGACACCTCCCATTGCATAAGGAGGTTATGAAATACCCCTCTCCCCAGTTATGTTAATTGTTTTTAATCTGTTTATGGATGCGATGTAGGTTTGTGGGGGAGATACTATCCAGGTGGAGTGTGGTTTGAGCTGAACAATGAACAATTACCTATAATTGGATTTATTTTCAATGGGGGAGAAAGGAATAAATTCAGGCATGTAATGTTTTTGTGACACATTGAGAATACAATGTCGATGATAGTATGGGAAGGAATACATTGGACATGTAATGCTTCTGTGACACTGTAAAAGAATTTCTTGGGTGTCATTGAGAATTCCAAAACACGGGAACCCAGTTCAAGATTTTTCTCTTGTTTTTTACACTGAGTATTTCTCATGTAGACTTAGAGTGTTGGCTGAGTTGATTCTTGCGTTTATGGTTTGCCTATGGATGGTGATCTATTGAATTTATTTACTGATTTCCAACAAACCCAAAGGGGGATATTGTTGGAACCATGGTCATTTTATTCATGAATTGGAGTATGGTTTGTGTTTTTTTTTCAATCCTCAGCGGAAGTTCAGAATGTGTGCCAATAAAGTAATCATACAGAATAAGCAAATAACAATGTTGAAGGTGGCACCATTTTCTAGTGTTTTCCAAATTTTTGGGTCTGAAAATCGATAAATGGAGAAAAGTGGTTTTTGGAAAAGAGACTTGTGCTCCGATTACTTGGAGGCTTGGAAACATGCACACCTTTTGTTTTTAAAAATCATAAAATGAAAATGTGGCAAAGGGAGAAGGGCGCCCAAGTTTGGAAGTTGGTCACGCAGGTGATTTTCGGGGGTAGAGACTTGCGTGCCGAAACTTTCATGCCAAGGGGAGACTTGCGTGTCGTCGGACAGGGTGTCCAAATGCCTATAAATACAGGTCAACCCATCCTCATTCAGTACGAAGTTAAGACTTAGGAAAAATCAGAGCTCCTGTCATGTAGTTGTTTTGGTCGTGCAAGTGGTGGTGGGTCGCACAAGTTGAAGTTGTGCGACAGTTGTTAGTTGTGCATCCAAGGTGTTTTGGGAGAGAAAGGGGTTGAGTTGCGCAAGTTTGAAGTTGAAGAAGTGATTTTTGCACAATTGGTTGAGATGAACTTGCATTCCGGTTTGGACTTGCGCACCGAGACTTGTGCGCCATCTTGAAACTTGTTTGTCGGGATTGGAGAAGCGCACCAGGAGTAGTTGAAGAACGCCGGTCTTTTTGGAGCTGTACGAAAGCTAAAAGATTTCCCGATACCTTCGGTACAAAGTGAGATTATTCTAAAGGTGTAAATCGGACTTCAACAGAGCATCTACATACAACAGAGGATGCATTATTTTGTAATGATGAAGAGACCTTTATGTATATAAACTAAGTGGGACTTCACCAAGGGCAGTGATCCAAGGGGAGTCAACAGGAGTGACCTAAGGGACACAATAGGCTATCCCTAAACATTTGTAAAGGAAGTGATCCTAGGACAGAGTGACTGTTCCCAAACCATTGTAATCCACAATGAGTGAAGAATAGTGGAATTTGGTATGACCGAAAACCTGTTGGCGTATGCTCCTTGGACGTAGCCCTTAGTGGTGAACCAAGTAAAAAGTTATGTGTCATCTCTTTTCATATGAATGTTTTATTTATTATTATATCCATCATACAGGTTAAACTAGTTTCTACCAATGTGGGAATAAGATCCTTCAGTGTAAAAGAAAAAATTGACACCCTGATTCACCCCTCCCCTATCAGGGTGTCCCGGGGTCCTTTATGGATGACCAATGGATGAGAAGGGAGATTGGGTGAAAATGACAACAAACCCCGACTCATTATTTCATGTGTGGTTGTTGCGGTTGTTGAAATGTAGAGAGGGAATACACGAATCATATTAGGAGAAAAGAGAGGTGCACATAATGAAAAAATAACATGATGATGTTCATCACTACCATCGCTAATGGAGATAGGGAACAAACCTTTAGTGCACTTATTATTTTTTGTCTTGACATGGTCAAGGTGAGGAAAAATAGTCATGTAATTTTTACATTGGCTATGGAACACACTACTTCATGGTTTTAATAATAACAGGGGCTATAACAAATCGTCACATTTCATGTCACATATTTAAACCCATTTTTGTTGTAAAAGTGGGTGTCTTAGACCCAAATTAAAAAGTATTTTTAGATTACCATTTTATGTATATAGAGAGTTATGCATGATTTATTTTTACCATAATATAGTTATTTCTTCCATGTATACTACTTACATGATAATGTTCTTGAATTATTTATCATATCAAAAATTTATGGCAGTTCTCAGCTATCATGAGAACCCTGAGAAGTTTTAACAATAATCATAAACATGTATCTTATGATTTATATACTTCATACTAACATAACACATATGATATCTGACTATCATGTGTTGGGAGAAAAACATTAGGACTTTTTATAATGGTTTCATTAAGAGATCTCAAGAATAGTGAACATGAGGACTCACTCGATAATAGAAACACCATATATTTTGGTGTCATTGGATGTTCGTATCTACAAAAATAAGTATTGATCTCTATTCTTAATATCATTATCAATGTATTTATATCATTTGATCATTCACTTTGATGCATGATGAAAATCAAATAGTTTATGTTCATCACTATGTAACTTGTGTGAGGCACGTGATTGGTGGTATAGCATTGATTGAATGATCAATACGATATTTCCACTACTAATTATAGGAAGAAGATATATTTAATCAATTGAATTGAATTTCGGTTTCTGGACTAAACCCATGATCATGGTAAATGAAGTGAAGTACATCCAACAAAATCAAAGAAATATTAATAAAAATTTAAAGGATAATGATAGAGAGTTTGTATTCTGTTTTATAAGATATTGTGAGAGAAAAAAGATTATATTACATGTTGTATGTATGAGGTTTTCGTAGATGTGACTTTAATTGTCTCCTTATAAGTCATGATTTATTACTAGATAAAACTCATGCAATATGAGTATGAATCATTTTATCAAAATAAGGGGTTATAGGGTCACACACAATCCATAAGTTCCATCAATTCTGATGAATTGAAGTTTTGGATGAAGTGGTTCCCATATATGTAAGTGTAAACAATCAAAAGTAAAAAAATAAATTGAGTAATTCAAGTTTAGAATAAATTTATATATCAAGGTATTTATAAGTTATTTACATTGATTTTATATAAGAAAATTGTTTTTTGGGTGAATATTTAATTTTCAAGTTCATTAAATACTTACGGGAGGAATGGGCATGGTTAATGGATCATACACCATTATAGCACTTATGAGTGTCATAAGAGAGAACTAAAATATTTGTGACATTTACATCAAGTCAAATAAGTTGTTTGGGGTATTTTTTTATTTATGTGTAAATATAAAAGTTATTTTATCTTGAATATGATTTTAATTTTCTATAAAAATGTAAGAGTGTATTTATAAATGGCCAAAAATGAATTTGAAATTGTCATGAAAAAAATATTCATTCTTATTGAAAATCTATACCATAATCATCATGGATTATCCTTCTTCTTTAATAATGTATAACCTTCAATAAATTTAAAAAATTATCATTATATCCATTAAAACTTGCTCAAAATATCTCTCTATGCCTTTTAACTTCATTTACATTCCTTTTCATAGTTTCATGATTGTGCATTGACATGCATCAGGGTGTTTCCCACTGAGAAATAATGATCATACATATTTTATAACCCCAACACAACCATGTATAGGGTTAAATTGAATGGAGTGTCCAAGAAAATAATTGAAGCTATGGATTTCATGTTTTTAATGAAACTATACAAAATTTAATACAAGATGTATAAAAGAAATTATGGGCCAAAGAGTTGAATCCATGGATGTTATGTTTTCAATGTGTTTTAATGTAGGTTCTTTTACTTCAAGACTTGTATTTCAATTGATATATACTTTTTGATCCATGGTGTATTCTTCGGATATGCAAATATATAAAAACCCTTCTCTTTATTTCATGCTTAAAAATAATTTATTACATAAAATCTTTACTTGATACAACATAGAAGATCTAGAGGTCTCATGTATTTGGGGATTAGGAACATTACATAACAACTTAAAACATGAAATACACATCTTTATTGAAAACTTATTTTACATGACCACTCACATTCCTTCGTACTTAGCATTTCATGGGATAACTTGAGGACATGCATAAGAAAAGGGTGAGCTATAAAGCCCATTAAGGGAGTAAACATGGTATAACATGAAGAATATAGTACATGTTAGGAAATAGGGATATCAATAGATCATAAAAGAAACATGAACATAATGGCATGATATATCATGATTATCATAACATGAAAATGTGGCAACAACGTTTAACAATATATTAGCATGAGCCAAGGATCATTGCACATGGAGCATGATTAAACCCTCATTTCACTTGAATTAGTATGATTAAACCCAAATTTCACATGGCGTGTCATGATACTATTCTTTACCCAATGTATTAGAGCACTATCAGGGCACACCCTTTATAAACATTTCATTTCATGCATAAGTAAGCCACATGGATCATATAACATGGAATCATTCAACATAATCATTTATTACATGATAAAGGAATGTGGAATACATATATGAAATTATATAATAAATAAGTATATGTTTATAAAGATGAATACCCTTGATAGAGAAATGGGTATGGTATTCACTACACGATGATTTGGCTTGGAGAAACACGCAATTTTGGCAGCATAACAACGTGAAATAATCATTCATAAAAATGGTTGATAAGAGATAAAGGGATATCTCATCACATGTAAAAGAAATGGAAAATAAGGGGGTTATATAGATATATGTCCCAACACATGGAATTTGGAAATATAAGGCATAACATACTAAAGAATCTTGAAGAAAGAGGAGAACAAGAATAGCTCTTATGAATTTTCGGCATGGTAACGTGTCACGACCCGTCCTCGGGGCCCGTGCCGTGACTACCCCAAGCCCGCCTTCCATAGGCCAGGGGCTGGAGACTAGCACCAAAGGCGTAAAATTCCGTTAACTGGGAAGGCATTGCCTTTATAAAAGAAAACAAGCACCACAGAGTACAAGCGGAAGGTAACACTAACAAAAACAGAGTACAACTAAAGTGCGGAAAGTAAAAAGGGGCCGGAAATACAAGCCCAACTGTAAAGTACAATTCGAAAAGGAAAAACAGCAACTGAAAGTAAAGCTGCTACGCTGAGATGTCCACTGGAAATCCCACCTGAAGGGTGGGTACAGATAGCTCTTCTGCTCCTCGGGTCCCGCCGTCTGCTCCAAGTATGACCCGCCCAGTAGTCTGCCTCTGGGTACCGCCTCGTCGTATAGTCCACCTCCAGGTACCGTCCAGTCCTCGAACACTCGGCCTCTGCCAGTACTGGCCGTCGTCTGCAACCAACACAACGAGGTGCGGGCATAGCCCGTGCAGGGGTGAGTATAACGATACTCAGTAGGGACCCCGAGACCCTCAAGGTCTCACTAAAACCAACAAGGATAAACACAAGAAGATCTCAACAAATAAACCCTACTTAGGTATATGCCCATACATATACCTAAGTTATCAAGTAACCCATCTCAATCATGAGGAAACACAAGGATTGTGAAATCGACGGATAACCACTACCCGGGTATATGCCCATACATATACCAAAGTTAGCAAGTGACCCATCTCAATCATGAAGTAAACACAAGGTCAAAAGTCTCAGCTCAAACCAGGATTTTCATTATCGAAACCGTAACTGCTGAAGAGCTCCGTCTCTAGAGTGTACAGTGGTCCTGTCACGACTCCGAGGCTGCCGCTCACTAACCTAGGACTGCTGAAGTACTCCTCCTGTCGAGTACTGCGGGTCTGCTGCCAACTACCAGGCGCTCCGTCCGCTGAGGGTCTGCTGCCAAATACCGGGCGCTACCCAGATAGCCTACTGAGGTACTCCTCCTGTCGAGTACCGCGGGTCTGCTACCAACTACCAGGCGCTCCGTCCGCCGTGGGTCTGCCGCCAAGTACCGGGCGCTCCGTCCACTGAGCTAGTCGACTCACTCCAAGTCGAGTCGGTCAAGCAGTCGTCAGGTCTCAGCCGGCTACACGGTCTCCGTACTCTGCACGCTCGTCTCCGGGAGGGTCCGCTCCACGAGCTACTGGTCGATACTCCAAGTATCACAAAGTCCCACGAAGAAGTGCCTCAAAGGTCCGTCTCGTCACAGGGGTCTCAACGCAACAGACGGCGCGTCGATCGGACGCCCGGTCTGTGAGTTAATAGTCTTTTCGTCCCAGGGGCCCGGTTGGTTTCGAGTGCGAACCAATCCCGGCCGTATCTCAACTGTACCCCGAACTCCCATAGGGTATACTCAAGGGACCGTTACTCAACGTAACCACCAACGCCGCTGACGGCTCGTCAAGCGGACGTCCTGTCTGTAAGATATCAGCTTTCCCGATCCAGGGGCCCGATTGGATTTCGAGTACAATCCAACCCGGCCATACTCCGACTGTATCCAAAACTCGGGCGGAGTATGTCAAAAGTTCTGTCTCATCAAGAGGAAGTCAACGAAACAGACGGCGCGTCAATCGGACGCCCGGTCTGTGAGTTATTGGCATTTTCGTCTCTGGGGCCCGGTTGGTTTTTAAGGAAAAACCAACCCGACCGTACTCCACCTGCGTCCAAACCTCGGGCGGAGTATGCCAAAAGACCCGATTCACTAAGAGGAACACAACGCAACTGACGGCGCGTCAATCGGACGTTCGTGGCTCAAGATATGAGCGTTTCCGCTCCGAAGGCCCGGTTGGTTTCGTGAACGAACCAACCCGGCCGAACTCAAAGTAACCCGAAACCTTGAGTGCGATATATCGAAACGACCGTTTCGATCCAAGGATCGTGTTGCCGCAGACGGTTCGTCATTCGGAGGTCCGAGGCTCAAGTTATGAGCCAAAAACCGAATCTGGTTCGAAACGGGGGGGTCCGGGTCCGGGCCGACCCGGCCCGACCCCCCCCCCCCCCCCCCCCGGGGGCGGCGCGGCGGCGGCGCGGCGGCCAGCGGCGGCGGCGACGGCGGCGCGGCGGTGGCGGCGCGGCGGCGGGCCGCGTGGCGGCGGCGGCGGCGTACCGCGTGGCGGCGGCGGCGGGCCGCGTGGCGGCGGCGGCGGCGTACCGCGGGGCGGCGGCGGCGGGCCGCGTGGCGGCGGCGGCGGGCCGCGGCGCTCGCGGGAGGCACGCGGGGCTAAGCCCCGCGTTTCATCAAGGCGGCACGGCTATAAGCCGTGCCTTTGCAAAAAAAAACGGCCCCCGCAAGTGGGGGCCGGCTGGATAAAAACCGGGGGGCTTTGCCCCCCCCCCTCCTTTAAATGAACCGCCCCCCTCATTAAGAGGGGGGTTTGGAGAACCGGCCGGGGGTTTAATCCCCCGGTTTTATGACATCCGGCCGGCCCGCTGGTCGGCCGGTTTTTACCATCGGGACCGGAAATTCCGGTCCCGCCCTCGACTTCCGACGCCGGCGGCCCGGCCGCCGGTCTTTCCTTCCGCCGCGGCCCGGAACCGGCCGCGGTCTCCTCGTCCCGCCGCGGCCCGGAACCGGCCGCGGTCTTCTCGTCCCGCCGCGGCCCGGAACCGGCCGCGGTGTTCGTCGTCCGGCGCGGTGCGACGGCACCGCGCCCCATTCGCCGTGCCATGAATCCTTCCAACGCGGCGCGACGGCGTCGCGTTCTTGAAGACTCTCCTCGGCGTAGCGCGACGGCGTTGCGTAAATTAAACGCACGGTAAACCGCGTGGTGCGACGGCACCACGCCACTTTGCTTCCATCGAAAGAATTAAACAAGAACGTTGGAGGGGGGGGTTCGGCCGTGTTCGTGCGGTCCGGCCCCCCTCGCGTTAATAATAATAACGCAACTTAAAGAAAAACATGCCACACGTTAATCTTGTTAAAAGCACGATCAAGAATAAAATGAGGAAACCAAAAGAAATTCGACAACCCCTACCTCGGGTTTAAGATTCAAAGGTTCGGCTACGCTCCGCGGAAGACGGCGTCGCGGAGGTCGGGTGTCGCGGTCGTCGTTCGTCAAATCCGTTGACGAAGTGCTATGCCCGAAGAGACACGACGTTGGCGGATCTTCGTTTGCCGACGAAGGTTGTCCGAAGAAGAGATGACGTCCCCTTCGTTGTCACGGTGAACGAAGAAAGGAGTTGCGGCGTTCTTCGTCGGAAAAGAGAGCGTTCCTCGTCAAGTCTTGAGGAAAGTCAAATTAAAAGGAAACAACGAACTCAAGAACCCTTACCTCGATAGTCGCACGTTGACGGAGTCGTGGAATATCGGTGTCGATTCCTTTGACGTCGGAGGAAGATTCGTTGTCGATGGCGTTCGTCGCGGAAAAGATGATACGGAAGAAGAACGTCACGTCGCGGATAAGGCGTCGCGGAAAGTCCGTGTTCTTCGGCGAAGAAATTCTTCGTTGAAGAACGACGTTCTTCGCGTTCTTCGTTCTTCGAAGGTTCTTCGTCAAGTTGAAGAAGAAGAAGAAAAGCTTCCAAAGCTCTCAAGAAATCCTCCCAAGGTGACTAAGAGTTCTAACCCAACAAAATAAGACAAAGTCTTATTTTATTCACAAAAAGAATTTCAAAGGTTTGAAATTCAAAAAGGGTTTAACTCCCTTAATTAACTCACTTATTTAATATACATGAATTGTATAATTAAATAGAAGTTAACTTGTCAAGACATTAAGAGGGAGAGTGGGGAGTTGAAAAGGTGGGGGGGGGGGGGGGTTCGTGTGGGCCCCACCACACTTAATCCTCCCAAGGGAGGTTAAGTGGGTGTGGGTCCCACTTCCAACCTCCATTGATAGGTTTTAAGAAGTTATAATAAAATTTGCCTTACTCAATTTTATTTAACTTAACTGAAAAACCCCAAAATTAACTTTCAACTCGCAACAAACGCAACTCCCGAAAAGGTCTCTTTAAGCGAAAATCGGCGCTGCGAGTTCATCGGTGCCCTCGGATTTCAATTTCGAGCACCGGATCAAAAGTTAGGAATTCCCGCTCGTTCGTTCACTGAACGTACCCGAGCCAAACTTCGGAAATTAATTCCGGGCACTCCGGGCCTCGGAATCAGGTGCCGTCTGAAACCGCGCTCTTGTAAAATTCCAAAGAAAATTAAGAAAAAATTTTCCTTGAATTTTACGGGTCTTTACATTACTCCCACCTCAGGGCTTTACGTCCCCGTAAAGCTACATCAAAAACTAGGGAAACAAAAGAGGGTACTGAGCACGCATCTGAGCCTTCCGCTCCCATGTGCTCTCCTGGAGATTCCCGTGCCGCCATCTGTTGCGCACAAGAGGAATCGATCGCCCATGTAGGACCCGCTCCTGTCAGTCCTCTATCTCCACCGGGACCTCCGTAAAAGTCGCCCCATCGTCAAGGATGTGCGTCGGGTCGTGCACGTATCTCCTCAGCTGAGACACGTGGAAGACGTCGTGCACCCGGTGTATCTGAGGTGGTAGAGCCAGGCGATAAGCCACCTCGCCAACCCTGCTGAGGACTTGGAAGGGTCCGATGAAGCGCGGAGATAACTTGTCGCCTCGGCCAAATCTCCGAATACCACGTCGAGGTGAGACCCGCAAGAAGACGAGGTTACCATCCTCGAACTCTAGTGGCCTCCGCCTCCTGTCAGCGTATGACTTCTGCCGGCTCTGTGCTGTCCTCATCCGCTCCTGGATGACATGGACCTCTTCTGACATGGCACAGACCATCTCTGGTCCCACAAGAGCTGCAAGATTTCTTCTTTGCCGATAAGAGAAACCTGGTCTCATCCCCTGGATGAACCACATTCTTTGCCTAAAACAGTCAATCCTAACATGGATGATACTAATCCATACCAAGGATGACGTCGTAAGGCCTCGACGCTACTACTAAGAGATCCAACCGTTACTCTCGCCTCCAAGGGTTGAGTCACACTGTCGGCATCAGTGTGTGGTAACTGGTCTCCTCCAGTAGATGTCTCACAAGTGAGGGTCAAGTCAACAGTCAACTGGAATCTCTTAGTAACATCACAAAAGAGGACAGGAATGAAAACATCACAAAGGATGCATCTTTTATTATTGCAGCTCATATTACAAGACGCTACACAAAAGCAACATCAACATGGAACTAGAAGTACAAAAGACGTATCCACTAGTTCCTCCCTGTCCACCTGCTTTACGGTTGCTCAAGCATTTGTCGCTGCCTCAACCTCGGTGGCTCCCTCCAAGCCTGCGGATCGAGGAGTCGGACAGTCACGTGCCAGGTGACCCTTTCTGCGGCATGAGTAACACAACCTGCTCCTTGCACGGCTAGCTCTGTTCCCACTCCGGGTGCCCTGCACCACTGGTCCTAAAACCCGAGATCGCCCAACTGCTGGTCTAGTCCTCCTGGACCTCTGCATCATCTGTCTACTGCCCACAGATGACTCGGCTTCTGATCGAAAAACACGCGGCAAAGGCAGAATCTCCTGTACACGCTCGGGGTGTAGAGATACTGGCACAAACTCCACCCTGAAGAAGGTCTCGAAGTCTTCCCATGCGAAGTCCATCTCATCGCAAAACTGAAACAAGTGGCTCCACCACCTACCTGCTACTGCGTGTAGTAGGCTCGCAGCGAGGATCACCATGAGGTCTGCTGGTGTCCTCACTAGCCTAAACACTCGTACCACTGCCTCCAGCCAGTCCTCTGCAGCCTGGGGATCCGTCTCCCCGCGAAACCTGGGCGGTCGCTGGCGCTGAAACTCATGCAGTGCGCTGAGGCGACGTGCATCGTCAGCGGCTGCTGCTGGAAGCATCGGGGGCTCGTCGGGTAGAGCTACCGCCGGTGCCACTGCTGACAAAGGGCCCTGCACCGAGGCCTCGTCGCTCGGTGGGCTGTCGTCACGTTCGTTTCTCGGAACCCTAACTGGCTGCCGTCGTGGGGCCATCCTGAAGAAACAACGTAACACGATTAACGATTATACCTGGTGAGCTGACCTGGTTTGAGCTGTTTTAAGGGGAAAAACCATTGAAAACACACACGCAATCAGTGTTTTCGTGCACAAAGTCGGAAATCAGTTGTCAGGGTCCTGGTGTATGGATACGTCGGCCGCCCGCACCAACACTGGACTCCCTGAACTGAAAACCACACTCGGTACCCTTAACACTATCGCTTTACAGAAAGAAAGATCAGAGTTATAAGTTCTGCGGTAGAACCGAACTCCTCTGATACCAATTTGTCACGACCCGTCCTCGGGGCCCGTGCCGTGACTACCCCAAGCCCGCCTTCCATAGGCCAGGGGCTGGCGACTAGCACCAAAGGCGTAAAATCCCGTTAACTGGGAAGGCATTGCCTTTATAAAAGAAAACAAGCACCACAGAGTACAAGCGGAAGGTAACACTAACAAAAACAGAGTACAACTAAAGTGCGGAAAGTAAAAAGGGGCCGGAAATACAAGCCCAACTGTAAAGTACAATTCGAAAAGGAAAAACAGCAACTGAAAGTAAAGCTGCTACGCTGAGATGTCCACTGGAAATCCCACCTGAAGGGTGGGTACAGATAGCTCTTCTGCTCCTCGGGTCCCGCCGTCTGCTCCAAGTATGACCCGCCCAGTAGTCTGCCTCTGGGTACCGCCTCGTCGTATAGTCCACCTCCAGGTACCGTCCAGTCCTCGAACACTCGGCCTCTGCCAGTACTGGCCGTCGTCTGCAACCAACACAACGAGGTGAGGGCATAGCCCGTGCAGGGGTGAGTATAACGATACTCAGTAGGGACCCCGAGACCCTCAAGGTCTCACTAAAACCAACAAGGATAAACACAAGAAGATCTCAACAAATAAACCCTACTTAGGTATATGCCCATACATATACCTAAGTTATCAAGTAACCCATCTCAATCATGAGGAAACACAAGGATTGTGAAATCGACGGATAACCACTACCCGGGTATATGCCCATACATATACCAAAGTTAGCAAGTGACCCATCTCAATCATGAAGTAAACACAAGGTCAAAAGTCTCAGCTCAAACCAGGATTTTCATTATCGAAACCGTAACTGCTGAAGAGCTCCGTCTCTAGAGTGTACAGTGGTCCTGTCACGACTCCGAGGCTGCCGCTCACTAACCTAGGACTGCTGAAGTACTCCTCCTGTCGAGTACTGCGGGTCTGCTGCCAACTACCAGGCGCTCCGTCCGCTGAGGGTCTGCTGCCAAATACCGGGCGCTACCCAGATAGCCTACTGAGGTACTCCTCCTGTCGAGTACCGCGGGTCTGCTGCCAACTACCAGGCGCTCCGTCCGCCGTGGGTCTGCCGCCAAGTACCGGGCGCTCCGTCCACTGAGCTAGTCGACTCACTCCAAGTCGAGTCGGTCAAGCAGTCGTCAGGTCTCAGCCGGCTACACGGTCTCCGTACTCTGCACGCTCGTCTCCGGGAGGGTCCGCTCCACGAGCTACTGGTCGATACTCCAAGTATCACAAAGTCCCACGAAGAAGTGCCTCAAAGGTCCGTCTCGTCACAGGGGTCTCAACGCAACAGACGGCGCGTCGATCGGACGCCCGGTCTGTGAGTTAATAGTCTTTTCGTCCCAGGGGCCCGGTTGGTTTCGAGTGCGAACCAATCCTGGCCGTATCTCAACTGTACCCCGAACTCCCATAGGGTATACTCAAGGGACCGTTACTCAACGTAACCACCAACGCCGCTGACGGCTCGTCAAGCGGACGTCCTGTCTGTAAGATATCAGCTTTCCCGATCCAGGGGCCCGGTTGGATTTCGAGTACAATCCAACCCGGCCATACTCCGACTGTATCCAAAACTCGGGCGGAGTATGTCAAAAGTTCCGTCTCATCAAGAGGAAGTCAACGAAACAGACGGCGCGTCAATCGGACGCCCGGTCTGTGAGTTATTGGCATTTTCGTCTCCGGGGCCCGGTTGGTTTTTAAGGAAAAACCAACCCGACCGTACTCCACCTGCGTCCAAACCTCGGGCGGAGTATGCCAAAAGACCCGATTCACTAAGAGGAACACAACGCGACTGACGGCGCGTCAATCGGACGTTCGTGGCTCAAGATATGAGCGTTTCCGCTCCGAAGGCCCGGTTGGTTTCGTGAACGAACCAACCCGGCCGAACTCAATGTAACCCGAAACCTTGAGTGCGATATATCGAAACGACCGTTTCGATCCAAGGATCGCGTTGCCGCAGACGGTTCGTCATTCGGAGGTCCGAGGC
Organism: Viscum album; assembly: GCA_963277665.1. Classification (NCBI taxonomy): domain Eukaryota; kingdom Viridiplantae; phylum Streptophyta; class Magnoliopsida; order Santalales; family Viscaceae; genus Viscum; species Viscum album. The sequence goes on along the minus strand of OY728143.1, from coordinate 1,265,062,696 downwards.
TCAAGTTATGAGCCAAAAACCGAATCTGGTTCGAAACGGGGGGGTCCGGGTCCGGGCCGACCCGGCCCGACCCCCCCCCCCCCCCGGGGGCGGCGCGGCGGCGGCGCGGCGGCCGGCGGCGGCGGCGACGGCGGCGCGGCGGTGGCGGCACGGCGGCGGGCCGCGTGGCGGCGGCGGGCCGCGTGGCGGCGGCGGCGGCGTACCGCGTGGCGGCGGCGGCGGGCCGCGTGGCGGCGGCGGCGGCGTACCGCGTGGCGGCGGCGGCGGGCCGCGTGGCGGCGGCGGCGGGCCGCGTGGCGGCGGCGGGCCGTGGCGCTCGCGGGAGGCACGCGGGGCTAAGCCCCGCGTTTCATCAAGGCGGCACGGCTATAAGTCGTGCCTTTGCAAAAAAAAACGGCCCCCGCAAGTGGGGGCCGGCTGGATAAAAACCGGGGGGGCTTTGCCCCCCCCTCCTTTAAATGAACCGCCCCCCTCATTAAGAGGGGGGTTTGGAGAACCGGCCGGGGGTTTAATCCCCCGGTTTTATGACATCCGGCCGGCCCGCTGGCCGGCCGGTTTTTACCATCGGGACCGGAAATTCCGGTCCCGCCCTCGACTTCCGACGCCGGCGGCCCGGCCGCCGGTCTTTCCTTCCGCCGCGGCCCGGAACCGGCTGCGGTCTCCTCGTCCCGCCGCGGCCCGGAACCGGCCGCGGTCTTCTCGTCCCGCCGCGGCCCGGAACCGGCCGCGGTGTTCGTCGTCCGGCGCGGTGCGACGGCACCGCGCCCCATTCGCCGTGCCATGAATCCTTCCAACGTGGCGCGACGGCGTCGCGTTCTTGAAGACTCTCCTCGGCGTAGCGCGACGGCGTTGCGTAAATTAAACGCACGGTAAACCGCGTGGTGCGACGGCACCACGCCACTTTGCTTCCATCGAAAGAATTAAACAAGAACGTTGGAGGGGGGGGTTCGGCCGTGTTCGTGCGGTCCGGCCCCCCTCGCGTTAATAATAATAACGCAACTTAAAGAAAAACATGCCACACGTTAATCTTGTTAAAAGCACGATCAAGAATAAAATGAGGAAACCAAAAGAAATTCGACAACCCCTACCTCGGGTTTAAGATTCAAAGGTTCGGCTACGCTCCGCGGAAGACGGCGTCGCGGAGGTCGGGTGTCGCGGTCGTCGTTCGTCAAATCCGTTGACGAAGTGCTATGCCCGAAGAGACACGACGTTGGCGGATCTTCGTTTGCCGACGAAGGTTGTCCGAAGAAGAGATGACGTCCCCTTCGTTGTCACGGTGAACGAAGAAAGGAGTTGCGGCGTTCTTCGTCGGAAAAGAGAGCGTTCCTCGTCAAGTCTTGAGGAAAGTCAAATTAAAAGGAAACAACGAACTCAAGAACCCTTACCTCGATAGTCGCACGTTGACGGAGTCGTGGAATATCGGTGTCGATTCCTTTGACGTCGGAGGAAGATTCGTTGTCGATGGCGTTCGTCGCGGAAAAGATGATACGGAAGAAGAACGTCACGTCGCGGATAAGGCGTCGCGGAAAGTCCGTGTTCTTCGGCGAAGAAATTCTTCGTTGAAGAACGACGTTCTTCGCGTTCTTCGTTCTTCGAAGGTTCTTCGTCAAGTTGAAGAAGAAGAAGAAAAGCTTCCAAAGCTCTCAAGAAATCCTCCCAAGGTGACTAAGAGTTCTAACCCAACAAAATAAGACAAAGTCTTATTTTATTCACAAAAAGAATTTCAAAGGTTTGAAATTCAAAAAGGGTTTAACTCCCTTAATTAACTCACTTATTTAATATACATGAATTGTATAATTAAATAGAAGTTAACTTGTCAAGACATTAAGAGGGAGAGTGGGGAGTTGAAAAGGTGGGGGGGGGGGTTCGTGTGGGCCCCACCACACTTAATCCTCCCAAGGGAGGTTAAGTGGGTGTGGGTCCCACTTCCAACCTCCATTGATAGGTTTTAAGAAGTTATAATAAAATTTGCCTTACTCAATTTTATTTAACTTAACTGAAAAACCCCAAAATTAACTTTCAACTCGCAACAAACGCAACTCCCGAAAAGGTCTCTTTAAGCGAAAATCGGCGCTGCGAGTTCATCGGTGCCCTCGGATTTCAATTCCGAGCACCGGATCAAAAGTTAGGAATTCCCGCTCGTTCGTTCACTGAACGTACCCGAGCCAAACTTCGTAAATTAATTCCGGGCACTCCGGGCCTCGGAATCAGGTGCCGTCTGAAACCGCGCTCTTGTAAAATTCTAAAGAAAATTAAGAAAAAATTTTCCTTGAATTTTACGGGTCTTTACATAACGGGTGTACGTGGGAGGGATTAATGATAGAGAAAGAGGTATATCATCATTAAAAAATAATTAGGGAAGTATGGGGAGGTTATAAATCATACCCCAATATTTTTTATTGAAAATAAAAGGGTATAAAGATATAAAGAAACTTGGACAAAAATGAGAAAGGAAGAAATCCCTTACTTGGAAGTGTGATCCCAAAGACTTGAGAGAGGCTTATTGGTAGCTTGGGGAACCTTGGGAGGATTATAGAGACAGGAGGAAAGAGTAGGTACGTTCTCCAATGGGTTTTAGTGATGAGAAGTGGGATCTTGGGTGGGATTATATAGGAAAAGAGAGGGAATTCTTTATCATTTTGGTTTTGGACACCACACATTAAACTAATCAAAACCACAAACCAACCCATTGTTTTTGCCCAAGTTTTTTTCCTAATAGGATTGGAAAAAATTATTTTATGAGTACAATGGATGAACTTATTAAAATATTAGGATTTATTATGGGGAGGTGAGTCCCACTCTCAAGGAAATCATTTTAAAAAGTTAAAAAGTTTTATAAGTCTTGGAGGGTCCACTAAGGAACCATAAATTTAATAAAACAAATATAAAATCACATTATTTTAAATTTAAAACATATAATTGAAGAAAAAATATTTTATAGAATTTTATTAAATAACTATTGGGTCATTATTATGTCATAAAACACATTATATATTTAAACGGTAATTAATTTTTACCCAAATATTCGACTGTCTCATAAAATTATGAAAAAATCACCGTTGGATAATTTTGACATCCTAATTCCAAAAAAAAATTCATTTTATCTAAGTAATTTTGTAAATATGTGAATTTTTAGTTTTAAAATAAATATTGATATTTATCAAAAATTCATGGTTTTTGACAAAAACATCTTTCAAACCTTAATAAAAATCACAATTGTATTCATAAAAATTATACGATCATTTATATTTAATAAAAAGTAATTTAGTAATAATATTTTATTAAAATATTATTTAATCCAAAAAATCCATTACTTCATCAAAATTTATTTCTCAATTGAATATTAACTAAAAATACTGTTTTTTTTTAACCCATTTACAAGGTAACAATAATAAAATGAATATATATTATTTATTCTATAAAAAACAATTCACATAACCATATTGCTAGGGTCTTGTTACATAACCCCTTATAACACCCACATAAGACCTAAGGGTAAGGTTTTTGATGGTGGCAGACTCTTGGGGTGGCTCAGATAACATCGCTCGGGTGGTAATCTCTATTAACTTCTACTTCTCTCATAGGTGGTTCCGCTCAAGCTTAAACGTGTTGAAGCTCAGCTTGGGCTTGGTCAAGAGAGAATTCTAGTGACGTAAACCCCTTTCCAAGCTCTGAAAAATGGGCTTCGTACAGAGAAATTCTACTAGATGAGGCCATCGCTTCCTTTTTCTGAGTAAATTGGATTTGTTAAAGCGCTATATTTATACTAATCATGTTATCACTGTTCAATGGCTATATTAGCGATGGTAAAAATTCTTAATGGTATTTTAAAATCCCAAAAAAACATAAAACCAAGGAAGTGCATATGTTTTATATAACCATTTTACATAATAATACATTTAATTCAATCAAGAGTAATTTTCATTAATAAAAGTTTGGGTCGTTACAAAACAACTCCTTCACTGGTCATTAAAAGTAAAAAATAAGCAATTATGAGTAATGTATATAAATTTTACACCAATAATCCATAAGTGAAAAAACCATCATGTAACGAACTATATTGGGTCAACCTTCCACATCACTTGAACCACTCATGACCTCCCTGGGTTGATGACAAGAACAAGGGAATCAAAATCATTAATGAAAAAAGTGTCTTCTATGAGGTTTTTTTGGTTTTCAGCATCAATTACCTCGTAACATTATTTCATGCAATGTTGTAAATATATTTTTCATATTATTTATTGTTAAATGGTTTGATAAAGTTTTTTTCATGTTATTTTTTATAAAACTTTCATAGAAACCAGTATAAAACTATATAATTAGAATGTTTTTCATGCCAGTTACATAAAAAATGATATGAAAAATAAATTTTATTTAATTTTTAATGTTGGTTATACAATAAATGGTGTGAAGAATGATATTTTTCGGAATTAAATTCAAATATATTATTTCATCAAACTTTCATGTTTAATACTTTGTTAAAATATCATCACATGTCACCATGTATAAAGCATAACCAATAAGTTTTCTTCTCACTTGGAAAAAAACACACAACATTCAATGACCAAAAATATACAAAAAAATATAATGTGAGTGGTTATTTAGTTAATAGAACTAACACTTTAAGAAATATATGTTCCATACCCTTTAATATAAGAAAGCATAAAACATTGAATTTCATCATTTTGTAATCTTTCACAAATATATTCTATTATTTTTTGTATCCTTCATTTTCATCGCTATTGGTGAAATACATTATGGGTACAAAAATATATATACTGATATTGTATCATAATGAATGAAAAGTTTATAAAGATACCTAATAAAAAACATAATTATTAAGTTTATATAAATTAAAATAACTTAAATATATATGAAAATTGACTTACATATAAAATACTTTCATCGCGTTGATTCCCAACAAATCTCTAGTTACAAGCTCCATGATATCTCTCTTTAAAATCATCACAGTTGGCTCACGCCCATAAATGTTGGACCAGTAGAAGCTCATCAACATCCAAAAAGAAGATGAATGTTTTGATAATCTATTACATCTAGAAGAAATAGTATCTAAAGTCATAAAAGCTTGTACTTGTTGTTGTTTATATAGTACATCATTAACTTTAAATTATTCCTATAAAAATAGATAAATATATAAATTTTAAAATATTAAAACAAACTTAACACCAATATTAAATAAAGGGTATAATCAAAATATACCTCAGTGAAAATTTATTGAACAATTCTAGATTTCCAAACTAAAAAATGGTCAATAATCTATCCAACTGTAGTGATATCATCTGTAGGAAATTATATTATTGTTGATCTATCTATAATATCTTGCACAGTGACCTAAAGATAATACATATCTATATGTTGATGATGAACAATATCCCCAATATAATATATAATATTATATACAGAAATATTATATTGGGGGTCCTCAACATATAACTCACGATAGATGGGAAGCTATGGATGAGGAGGTATAATAGTTGGACAACCAGGAGGAGGTGGAGGAGTTGGACAATTCCACAAATTTCCTTTTTATGAATATATATATTTATGTATGTTTGAGTGCACACACACACACATATATATAAGTGTAGGTACATATATATATACTCCGTTAAGTTAATATATAGCTTGATAAATTAAAATGATCCATAGTATGATTCAAGAAAATACACAAACCTATATTTAAATCATTACAAGATGAAAAAACATATATATATATATACACATATAAAAAAAGGGGTACTATGAATCTTTAACATTGACAACTATTAATAAGAGTATTATAGGACAATAAATGAAAATAAACATAAAAGGGAGTGGTTATAGTATGACTCTCTAGGATCGATCGTGGGGATAATTCCACCGAAAATGATAACATAAAGATCACATAGAAATTAGAAAATTTGAATCATTTTGGTGAGTTAAATGGATAAGTGAATTGTGAGTATTTAAATCCAAAGAATGTAACCATTATAAAGAAAGTGGTAGGATAACCATTGTGAGATCTGACAGGATCCTTTTAAATGGGGAATAAGATATAGGGTTAATTAATTTATGATATTCATGATAAAAAAATTCTTTTAAATGTTTTTGTATTTATTTTTATTATAAAAAACAAACAGATAATTATTAAAGATGTTATTTTTTTTATTTTACATATGTGTAATTTAAAATATCCAATCCATATCTATCTAAAATGGATTATTAAGTTAAAATTAGTTTATATCAATAGTAACATAATATAGTTTTGTGCTAAATTAATTTTTACATAAATAAATACGTACATATATATGATGATTGTGATAAATTAAATAAATAAATTATACATAAAACATATTTAAAGTGTTTTTTAAGTAATTGATTATATAAAAAGGATAATCATTGATATTGGATTATAATTATTAAAATTATGCTGAAATTTGTATTTTTTGATATATATATATATATATATATATATATATATATGAATGTATATTTACAACAAAAATAATTATGATGATAAAAATTATATTTATATTAATAATAGTGGGAAGGAAAAAAATGGAAATCGCATTTTGGTTTTAAACGAAGCTGACACACTCCTGCCACAGTCTTCCTCGTGGTGATTTGTAGGTTGGCCTATAACCTGTGATCGCATCAGGAAAATGGTGGTGTCATTATTCTATTGAATATTGTCAAGCATTGTTTTTCACATGGAACAATCCTGTTCAGGATCTTGCGATGTGAGTGTGACTTGGATTGTGGGGATACAACCACCTTGGATAGTGTTTTTTGAAATTTTTTTAAATAAAGATAGTGGATTTTCATAGTGGCCTCGCACAGGGTTTCTGAATAAGCTGATAGATGAGATCAATGTTGGTTTTTATTATGAGGAAAGTAGGAAGATATTTTTGGAGGGGGCTCCCTATTCACACAGGACACACACACACACACACATATATATATATATATATATATATCTGTGTGTGTGTGTGTGTGTTCTAATAGTGTTAGGGGTAAATATATATTCATAATATCACTATGTGAGAGTCTCACAAAACCAGGGGTTTTTCAAGGTATTAGGCTCATCTTCCCTTCTTTAGTACTCTCTAATTTTCTAGCTTCAACAAAATTTCTAGACACAGTGCTGCTACTGTGTTTTTCTCAGTTATGTGGGAGTAAGTCTAGAGAGCTAATTCTGTGGATAATTAGTTTTCAATTGTGGTTCAAGGTAAGGGAGTATTTTATTTTGATTTTTGATTTAAAATTGTGGTTTTATGTATTGAATGAAAATATGATTGTCCCAAATATTATTAGTTTTCTTGAAATTCTACAAGAAATTTCTTTTCTACAGATTACCTATATTGAAATATTATTTTCTTATAAAGTATTATTTGATACCAAATATAAGGGGATTTCCTTTCTTTAAAACTTTTCTTTAATGTTTCAAAATGGTATATTAAATTTTCCAATGCAAAAATTATTTTTATCCCTGATATTTCTTTTTATTAAAATATATTGAGTGTGTAAATAATTTTAATTTTGATTCTATAAATGTAAGGGATGTTATTGAATTTTCAAAATTATTGTTAATTGTTTTATTACTAAATAAGTGTATATTTGTATATATATATATTTATGTATATATGTATATATGTATATATGTATATATGTATATATGTATATATGTATATATGTATATATGTATATATGTATATATGTATATATGTATATATGTATATATGTATATATGTATATTTGAATATATGTATATATGTATATATGTATATATGTATATATGTATATATGTATATATGTATATATGTGTATATGTGTATATGTCTATATGTATATATGTATATATGTATATATGTATATATGTGTATATGTATATATGTATATATGTATATATGTATATATGTATATATGTATATATGTATATATGTATATATGTATATATGTATATATGTATATAAGTATATATGTATATATGTATCTATGAATATATGTATATATATATGTATATAGCAAGGAAGGTGGTCAGAGGCGAGCCCCTGACTATTTATTAAAATAAAGAAAAGTGCAGAAAATGCGCAAACCAAACCAGCAGCACCCAAACCAACATTCAAAATTTAAAACATCAAATGGAAACAGGGCCTCAAACTTCACCCCATCAGCCAGCTCATCCCCTTGTTCCACGAACCCACGTCACCGCCTCGAATCACGCACCCTTGAAACCAGCAGCACCTCGAACCGCGCCCCGCCTCGAAACCATGCGAGACGACCAGAGAAACCTATCCGAACCGTCGGCGAGCTTCACCGGCGTTCATCCACCGACACAGAGAAGGAGATCACATCAACACGCACCATCCACCGTGCAGGTCGTCGGAGAGGACGACGGACAAGACCGGATCGCCACGCGCCACCATTCACCGGGAAAAGCGGCAGAGCCGTCGACGGAACCACCACATACCCCGCAAGAAACATCAGCAAGGACGCCGGAGTAGGACCCGACCCCTCCATTGTTGGTACAAACCATCCTCGTCGACTCCAGTGAAGAGAAATGAACATGACCAGAAAATCCACCTCCCGACGTCGCCTTCATCAGCACGAACCAAGGAAAAAGCCCAGCACCGCCATCCGAGATCACCAAGAAAGCAACGCCCGACCTCCAAACACCCAGATCAGAGGCCGAAGTGAAGATTCCGTGCCGTCAGGCCAGGGACTCCGGCGTAGAATCAACACCGAGTCGCGAAGACCCCGGTGCACGCAAGAAGAGTCGATGCAGGGCCGAGCCGAAAAGAAATCCCACATCAAATCTCCGAACCAGGGAAGAAGACGCGCAACTCCGGGATGAGGGAGGCGGCGCGAGCGAACCCTAGCCGGACGCGGTGCCCCTTACGGGCTCATCCGTCTTCAAGTTTTTATATATGTATATATGTATATATGTATATATGTATATATGTATATATGTATGTATATATATATATGTATATATGTATATATGTATGTATATATATATATCATTTCATGTAAAACTATTTTATTTTGATATCTATACATATATGTGTGTGTGTGTGTGCAGATCATTTCATGTGAAACTTCTTTTGTTATGACATATATATATATATATATATCATTTCATGCAAAACTATTTTTATTCTGACATCTCTATCATGAACCAACCTAGTTCAATACCGAACTGGTCACTCGATCTGGCATGCGACAAGGCCTGAGGGGCATTACTGATCCTCCCGGGCTGGCAACTAGTGTCAGGAATCAAGATAAAATCATTGGGAATAATTTAGCCCAAAAATATAAAATAAATAGATGAATATAAACTAAAAAATAGAAATAAAAACAAGTAGCATAAAGAAAATAAAGCCGCACATACCTCTATGTGACCCTACGAGTCACCATCGGCTACTAAACCAACACCACTTCACGAAAACCGAATCTAAGCTAAGAGAATCACCAGAAGCTAAAAAATGTAAAGTTATAGGAATGAGTATTAAAACTTAGAAGGCATGATTGAATAAACTATTCACTATGTATTACCTTTAAAAAGAAAACCAAGTCATGCCATTTTGAAAATAAGACATATTAAAATAGGGTTTCCCTGTTCCTTTTTAGAAAAAAAGTAACATGCCACTATTTTTTTAAAAAAAAACCCCACATTACATTACATTTCCAAAAATAGTTTCCAAATAATGAGATATTTCTAATAAATATTTTATAAGAGGGATAAAGCTAATGAAATAAGGTTCACTTCAAGAAAACAAAAACCATCAGGTGCCTAAAAAATAGAGGAAAAGAAATGTTCTTTTTTATTAGTTAAAATGTGTAAAGGAAACTAAGCAATGAGATTCTAAAACAATACCATAGAAAATAAAGGTAAATAATAGAAATCACCATGGTAAATCCTTAAGTAATAATATTTAGTTGGATCCTAGGATCCTCATACCTCAATGATGAATATATACCAACACCCACAACTCCCACATGCACGATCCACTAGAGGGTAATTGCATCCCAAAGTCTAGTGTTCTCCAATAAACATCATATGTTTAGTTAGTGTTATAGCATCAATCTTGCTAGTGGAATCGTGCCTCATACCTAATATCCCACCAAGCATACTAGACCTAGTCTACCCACCTAGGTACCTGAGTTCCCATGTGCCCAATTTATAAAGGTTGGTGAGTTTTTATCAAGCTAGCATATACATAAATATCATATTCCTTACCCTAAACCCACCCAACTTCTCATCATCAATATCCCTCCTTAAGAGTATACCCCTCTACAAGTCATGCATCAATTCACAATCCCCTTCACTAGGAATATATCACAGATCACACATATATCATATTTCTAAATAAAGGTGGAATAGCTGAAGAGGGTTTTCCACTTCCATAAAACATTCTCAAAGTACCAAATGGGACTCATTATTTTAAAAGGAACACTTTCAATTTATAAAACACTAATGCATAAATATTTTGATTTCTAAAACCAATGATAAGGACAATTTAACAATTACAACACCACACATTTAGAAATAGGCTTGAAAACAAGATTAAATAAGGAATTTTGCATTGAAGGCTTAGGAAATAATCTAAAATAGATGAGAATATTGTTTCTAAGAGCCATAACCATTTTTCATATCATATAAACAACATTTAATATTAAATCATTCTTTTAAAACATGCAATAAATAAAGTAATTCAATTAAAGGCTCCGGCATAGGGAACCTACCTCAAGACATGCTGATTTTGACAACAGAAACTTGAATCTTCCCTTTTCTTTTCCACCATGCATATACACATTCACATATATATAAGGACACCTAGATCCTATGTATATGTTTTCATGGCCATTAATATATACAAGTGGTCCTTACATATATTCTTATACATGAATATACGTCATTACACTTACACACATATTCATTTTTCATATATATATATAATCACACCTAGCCCCAATATATATATTAATACTTCCATGAGAGAATATATATAGAGAAAAAACTTATATATGTATATTACTACCTATGAATACACATTTAAGCCAACTTAGACAATGTTGGATCGAATCCACCTCAACAAGGTCCAGAATACTCTATAAAAATATAGGAAACCCCAAAAATTACAAAATCCCGAATTAAAATTTGAGCAATATCGAAAAATGGAGAAAAACCTACTCGAAATTGATGGAGAACAAACTACCTTTAATGATTGAGTCTAGAACCTAACTCAAAGTGACTTAAGATCCCTAAATATCGAGAACCAACAAACAAAAATACTCAAAAATATGTTAGGGTTTGGATGGGTCACATGCACCACACAAAGAAGGGAAACGGTGAAATGAAAATGAAGCAAAGGAGGGGGAAACATTACCTAAGGTGATTTCACCATGAATGGATGGAAGAAATAATCAATAATTGATAGAGTAGAGGGAGGTGAGGCACATGGATGGGAGATCCCCTTGCGAGCTAGGTCGTATAATCAAGCAAGGGAATGGATACCCCTTTTGGGTTTATTAAAACCTAATCATAATAATAATAATAAAACAATTATTATTATTATTATTATTAAATTCATTTTAATTTGTTTTATTTGTTTCATTTTTTTATTTTCTTTTTATTTTTTTAACCTGGGAAGACCTCATGGTTTGGTTGCATGGTCCTCCAGACCATGCTCCAACCATGTACTGACCACTTCCTAGGCTAATAATCCCCATCACACAGTTTCCCCTAAGAGGCCACATGGTTTGAAAAAACCGCGAGCCTTACCCATGACACACCCAAGACCTTGCACGGTCTCCAGGGAGATTTATACTATATTAAAAACCATGAAAAATCCATTAAAAATGGCACTATCAAATGACAGAACCTAACCACATGATCACCGCATGATTATTCCTAATCATGTGGGGTAACCATGCAACAGCTAAAGGCCTAAAAAAATAAAATTCAGCCCACTAACTACCAGAAATCCATCCCTCTCAAGAAAAAGATTGTATAAGACCAAAAATAAATAAAATAATAGAGACATGTCAGGTCGGGTTATGACAATTCTCTTCACTAGGAAATATTTTCCCCCAAAAATTCACCTAGTCTAAACAAGAAACCAAACTGAACTTAAACTAAAAAGGAACCTCCAGAATAAAACTTCGATTCCAAAACCAAATTCAAAGAAAACCTCCAAACTGAACCCTAAACTAAAGATAACCAGTAAATCTAGTGTGACCATTCATCTCCACAAGTCAGACTCGACCAACTCTAGAGAAAATGGTAAGGAGATACATTAGGGAGAGAGATAGTTCACCCAACCATTATGGAACTGACTAGCACAGTGGTTTAACTAAGAGGAACTCTCAACAAAACCATCCACCAACATGACAAGAGTTAAACCATAGATACATGAATAGGGAACTTAGCCAGACCACAATTAATAATTTCACAAGACACATGAATGTACATAATAGTACCACCATAAAACTAAAATCATTTTAGAAAAAAGGTTAATCTCTTAAAACTGCTTATCCACAAGTCACAACCATATAAATTTCAAGAAATATGCCACTAAGATCATTAAAACAAAAGCTTCCTAATGATATAAAACCACAACATGGGAAACTTTTAATGGCCACCACTTCAATGTTAGAGGAAAAATTTGGATGTACATCCCTCACACTCAAAAACTCATGCACTACATTAAAATCTTCACTCTATGACCTATGGATGGAGCCGTGATGTCTTAAAGCATATGTTGTCCCATAGTCAAGAAATATAAACCTATGATCAAGGATTCCTATTCTAGAAACACAGCTTATAGAACTCCTTAGTAGACACACTAAAAAAATCCTTCAGATGATTTCGGAAAGTTGGATTGGAGTGAAAACCCTAAAAATAATGGAAACAAATGATCATTTGATCTGAAAAATAAAAGATGGATACTGAAAAATATATTTTTCTAAAACAGGTTCCTTCGGTTCACACTCCACACTGAATGGGGAACCTTCAGAAGCTCTAAAACAAACCAGACCATCAAATTTCATGTGAAACCCTCTAAGACTTGTCCTGATGAAAGTAAATGATTCTTGAACAATAAAAAGAGACCCCACAAGAAAGAAAGAGCATCTAACTGATCGTTCAACACTATCTATGGAGAAAATGAGACCAGATCATCGAAATGGTCAACATTACCCTCACTGTAAATTGACTATGTCGGGTGTCCATGTGCTCTGAAACTTTTTTATCCATCACTTTCTTAATAATAGACCATTTAGTGAAATTGGTATTGAATATTTCCCGAGACAACCTTACTTTCAATGCAGATGGAACGATCACCTACCACTAGTTCATTCTCAATTATTCAAAAATACCCAGGACAACTTGCACTATCACGACATCTGGACTTCCAAAAAACTTGAAGACACTCAACTTACCCAAGACACTCAAAAACCTGTAATAGAATATGATTACTATAGACACAGGCACTGATTGAGAAGTTCTTAACCCCAACACTCCACTAGGAGTCGGACTAGGGCCAACAACTAGAAGAGAATCCTCAAAAACCTTTTACGTCTTTATGGGTGAAATAATTTAATCAACGTAAAGAACAAAACCAAATCAAAATAGAACAATGAAATGAACAATTAACATTTTAAACCAAATACCAAGCTCTTAAATCAACACATCATAAAACCAAATCAGATCTCAACTGAAAAAAACACAACAACATCACAAAACAAGACAATAACCCTCTTTTAAAAATCACTATTTTTCATTACATTTTGAAGAATTATTTTCCCACTTCTAAAACCATTTAATCACATGCACTTTAAATTTAAAAATAGAACCACACTTTTCCCTTTAAACCCACAAATCTCATTAGAAAAGAATCCACCTTTTAATGGAAACCATTTTCCTTTTCAAACCCCACTTTGGAAAATCCAAGTCAAACCTTTGATTTTAAATACTCACACACAGCATCCTATGAACTATAAAATATGTGTGCAACCCACTTCCTCTTATATCATCCAGGCATACATACCAACATGCACTTTCCACACACATACACATATATGTGAATGTTCATAGGAAATACCAAGGTTCATATTTCCATCAAAACCAATAATTTTCAATTTACTTCACATTTCACATTTTATAAAACCTTTAAAAATAAAATCATCCTCCACTTCCCATTTTAAACCTAAAATAACATTATAAAATAAGCCTTTTCCCTTTTAAAACCCATTTTTTCACCCCCAACCCCCTTTTCATAAATCATTTTACTTTAAAAATATATCACACTAACCAAATTCAGACCAAAGCATCACCCATACCAAAATAACTAAAATAGGGAACTAGTGGTCATGCAAACCTTAACCACATGGTTTAGAATAACATGCACTAAGTATGCACCAATAAATAGAAGAATATTGAACCGTGAACATGGGATCCACGTGGTTCTCTAAACCATATAAGCTCACCGGGTAGCACCAGCTCACTTCAACTATCATACCCCAATATACACAAGCTCATAAATCTAAAAAAAATCCAACAGTATAAACCCAAAATAAAAAAATAAATATTTGAATCCCAACTAACCCTTGTGAATTAGGTCTCTTCATGAGTGGTGGGGATCAGGCACCGACCCATGACCTACCTCCTAAGCCCCAAAAATCCTATCTGTGATATACCTAACATCCAAAATAGAAAAGGTCATTCTCTAATACCATTTTTTACAAACCAACTTGCGTTAACCCAACACCAATCACCTGAGATGGCTCATGAAAAGGCTCAAGAGTCATTACTAATCCTCCTGGGATGGAAAATCATGTTGGGAATCAAGATAAAATCATTGGTAAATATTTATCCCAAAAAACAATAGAAAAATAAATAAATATAAATTGAACAATAAAAATAAAAATTAGTAGCAGAAAGAAAATAAAACTACACAAACCTATATGTGACCCTACGGGTCACCACTGACCACTAAACCAACATTGATCCATAGTAACTAAATCTGAGCTGGGAGTAACAACAAAAGCTAAAAAGAAAAATAAATTTATAGGTGTTAGTATTAAAACTCAGTAGGCATGCCTGAATAATCTATTCCATATTCCTTGACAATAAAAATAATACCAATTCAAGCTAGTTTGAAAATAAGACATATAAAAAGAAGGTTTCTCCGTTCTTTTTTAGAAAACAAGTAACAGGCTTACATTTTTAAGAAAATGAACCTTCCATTACATTTCCAAAATAGTTTTCAAATCATGAGAGACTTCTAATAAATCTTTTATAGGAGGGATAAAGTTAATAAAATAAGGGTCGCATTGAGAAAAAAACCATCAAGTTCCACAAAACAGAGGAAAAGAATTGTTTTTTTGTATTATTTCAAACATTTAAAGGAAACTAAACAATGATCTTCTAAAACAATACTATAGAAAAATATGGGTAAAAGATAGAAAGAACCATGGTAAATCCCTAAGTATCTGGGGTTAGTGGGGTCCTAGGATCCTCATACCTCACTAATGAATATTTACCAAAACCCATAATGTCCTCATGCATGAGTCTCTAGAGGGGAATCACATCCCAATGTCTAGTGGTCTCCATTAATAATCTTATTTTTAGTTAGTTTTGTAGCATCAATCCTACTAGGGTAACTAGACCTCGACCCTTCCAGACCACCTAGTGTATTATACCTAGTCTACCCACCTAGGTACCCAGTTTTCCATGTGATCTATTTAAAAAGGGTGGTGAGTTTTTATCTAGATAGCATATACATACATATCATATTATTTACCCAAAACCTATACAACTTCTCACCACTGATATCCCTCCTTAAGTTTACCCCCTTTCCAAGTCACGAAATAATGCACAAGCCTATTCACTAGGCTTATATCACAAATCACACATTTGACACATATATCAGATTTCTCAATCAAGGGGGAATGACTCAATATAGGTTTTACACTTCCATTAAATATTATCAAAGTACCAAATGGGTCTCATTATTTTAAGAGGAATAATTTCACTTTATAAAACACTAATTCCCATATATTGTTTGCTCCAAAACCAATAAGAAGACTAACTGAAAAATTAAGGCACCACATATTTAGAAACAGACTTGAAAACATGGATAAATAAGGAAGTCCATATTGAAGGCTTAGGAAATCATGTAAAACAGATTAAAATACCATTTCTAAGATCTAGAACCATGTTTCATAGTATATAAACACTATTTAATATTAAATCATACTTTTAAAACATGCAATAAATTAATGAATTCAATTAAAGGCTTAGTCATAGGGAACCTACCTCAAGACGCACTACTTTTGATGATGGCAACTCAAATATTCCCTTTCTTGTCCTATTACATGAATATTCACATTCACATATTTATAAAAAACACATATCCTCTATGTACATGTTCGCATAGCCATGAATAATATATACAAGGGGGTCCTTACATATATGCTTATACATTTATATAACCCTTTATACTTACACACATATTCATTTTATATATATATATATATATAATCACACCCAACCCAAATATATATATATATATATATATATTCATACTTCCATGAGTGAATATATATAAAGGGGGAACTTATATATGTATATTCCTACCTATGAATACACATATAATCCACCTTTGATAACATAAGCTTAAATCCACCTCAACGAGCTCTATATTACTCTATAAAAATATAAGAAACCCCAAAAATTACAAAATCCCCAATTAAAAATTGAGAAATATTGAATAAAAGAGGAAGACCTGCCTAAAATTGATGGTGAATAAACTACCTTCGATGATCAAGGCTAGAATCGGCCTCAATAGGTCCTAAGAGCCCTAAACATTGAGAAAAAACAAACAAAAATAATCAAAATCAGGTTAGAGTTTGGATGGGTCACACGCACTGCATGGGGAAAAGAAAAGGTGAAATAAAAATGGAAGGAAAAAAATAAGAAAAGAAGGGGGAAACATTACCTTAGGTGATCTCACCATGAATCGGTGGAAGAAATGATGAAGAATCAAGGAAGGGGAGGGGGATGAGGCGCATAGCTGGGGAGAGCCCCCTTTAGGTAGGTCACGTGATTGAGCAAGGGAGGAGAGACCCCTTTCGGGTTTATTAAAACCTAATAATAATAATAATAATAATAATAATAATAATAATAATAATACATTTATTTTATTATTATTTTCTTTATTTATTTCATTTTATTTTATTTTATTTTATTTTATTTTATTTTATTTTATTTTATTTTATTTTATTTTATTTTATTTTATTTTATTTTTATTTATTTTTATTTTATTTTATTTTATTTCTAAAACCTGGGAAGACCACACGGTTTGGCCATACATTCTTCCAGACCATGTTCCAACCATGCACTGGACACTACCTAGGGTAGGCACCCCTCTCACATGGTTTCCCCTAAAATGCCACATAGTTTGGAAAAACTATGTGCCTTACCCCTAACACACCCAAGACCCTGCATCATCTCTAGGTAGCTCTGTGCGGTTTGAAAAATTGTGTGGAATCCATGCAAAATGTCCCTATCAAATGATAGACCCTAACCACATGAGCACCGCACGATTATTCTAAACCATGCGGGCTAATCATGAGATCGCTAAAAGCATCCAAAAAAGAAATTTTGGCCTACCAAATACTGGAACTCAAGACCGTTCAATCACAAGATAAAATAAGGCCAAAAATATATAAAATATTAGAAAAGTGTTGGTTTGGGGTGTGATAATCTCCCATTTTGAAATTCTGACAAAGTATGTGGATTTTTCAAAGAATTATTCTTAACTTTTGAAACCATATTTATATATTATAAATTATAGAATTTTTAAATTAATTTATAAAAGTATCATTTTATGGTTGTGAACTATCTAACCTTGTATTACTTTGACACAACTATATTTGGTTTTGAAAATGAAATTGTTAAAAAAAATTAGACTATCTATTTCCTTTATTTTACAACCTCTATTTTCGGGTTTAAAATAGGTTGTCCCTCATATTCATCCTCTGCTTGATTTTTTCATAAAAAATTAAACATATATATCCAAGTAATTCCTATTTTATGAATTGGATATCGATTATTATGGTTTTAAAGGATTTTCATAGGTTTTATGATGTAAAGCACAAGCTGTTGAGTTTTAATTCCCAAGAATTACACTCAGTTATTATACGAATGATTGTAGGGGATGAGGAGTGAACCCAAACCCCTTATGGGACTTTTTCCAACTATGTTATGGGTGGATCAGAATTATACATCCCTCTAATGTTTTTATTAATGTTTTTATCTCACGATATTACATGTATGGTGAATGAGAGATTATCCAAAGCACATTATGGGATTAGAGAGTGAACCTAATCTATTATGGGACTATACCCACCATGTTATGTTGTATACTAAATAATTTGTGACATTATATTTTGATCCAAAGATCCTTCAAAATTTATTTATGATTTCTTATGATATTTTAAAAGATATATCTATGATTTTATGAAATAATGAAATGAATCTTCCAAAGGCATGATGTGTTGATACTTCTTTAACAAAAGTGTTTATTTTTTGGAGTACTCATGATTTCTATATAAGGACTTAATTTTCAAATTTTATAGCATGTTTCAATTTTATATTTCATTGAAAAACCCTAACTAGATTCCTCATATTTTTAAAATTCTTTTTTGAGCTTTTTTCGCTCACCCTATGTTTTTCAAATTTCTTTTCATAGGGAATAAGGGCATATAGAATAGATTGAGTGTGCAAGGTTCCCCTAAGATGTTTAACCCTTGTGAATAAGATTAAATTTTTTCAAATATTATATGTTATAGTGTGTGTTATAGTGAATCATGACTCTTTAAAACTCTAGAAATTTTTGATCCTTGGTTGTTTTAAATAAAAAATAATAGTGATAAAGAAGTGGAACAAGTTTTGGGTTGTCTCAGTTTTTATAAGATCCAAGGTTTATAAAACTTTAGAGTTTGAGATATAAAAATTATCTTTGATCTTTAGATACATTCCAAAAAAATATGGGGTTTTACCTTAAGGAGAGATAAAGATTTAATAAGATTTATATATAAGTGTAATAAGGATTTGAGTGATTTTTGTTATAAGTTTATGATGTTTTAGAATAATTAAAATTCTATTATGCTTCATCAATAGGTCAAGGGATAGTTTTGAGATGGAAGGGGAAAGATCTTGCACAATACACAAGTCCCTGTCTGAGGACTTTCAATTATTATTAATAAGTCAAGATCATGTTGTTTTGAGACCTTTTCAAACATCCAACTTTCCTACAAAATTTTTTATGATATATCAAACACCTCCTCCATACTATGGAATCTCCATGGATCATGGCTTGTCCATGATCAAATCATAAGTTCCTGACTCTTCCACATTTCTCACCAATGGAGGTACCACTTAGTAATTATAAAATACTTCACTTTATCCCAAGATTATAATGCACTATTTGATTTTAGAATAGATACAGAAGAGGGATACCTTCAGGTGGCTTATATATATCTAGTTTTAACTTTCATTTTTTTGGAAATATAGAAAATATTATAGAAGGAACACATTTTTAAAATTTCAAAACTGACACTATAAAGCTATTTTATAAATGGAGGGTTCAAAAATATGTTTTTAAACTATATGTTAGAAATCTATATTTTCAGAAACTACATCACTATTTCAATCAATATGATTCGAATTGAAAATTTTGTATTTGGATTATGGAATTAGATGGTTTTCGAGATGCTATGAGGTATTATTGCACTAAGTAGACCCTTTCTCTTCAAGAATGACACAAAAATGGGTATTGGGGAATAGAAAATGACATGAGGCAAACAACCCCAAAGATGAGTTTAAACTTTTAGTGATTATGTGTCTTCCCCTGGATCTATGTAAGATGTAATCAAATTATGTGGATGCAATTTTTTTAGGGGGTATACTGTAACACCCCAAATTCCCTTTTTATGAGTATATATATTCATTTATGTGTTCTCAAATATATATATATATACTGTACATATATTTATATATATTATCTATTAAGTTAATATATAAGTTGCTAAATTAAAATAAACCAAAGTATGATTTGAGAAAATGCACAAACCCAGATTTAAACATGAAAAAAAACGTCATAAAATTATACACCTATCATTACAAGATGAAACAACATATATATATATATATATATATATAAAGGGATGTTATAAAGCTATAAAATTTATAATATCGGATAGCTATAGAAAAATAAATAAATATAAATATAAAAATGGAAAGGTTGTAGAACAGCTTTCCAAGATCAATTGTGAAGATAATTCCCCAAAAAATGATAATAGAAAGAATTCATAGAAATGGGGAAAGGTGAATAATTTTCGTGAGTTAAATGGAGAAGTTAAGAATGATTATTTAAAGCCAAATAATTTGATTGTTTTAAAGAAAGTGAGAGGATAACCATTGCGAGATCTGACAAGATCCTTTCGAATAGGTGATAAGATGCAGGGTTAATAAATTCATGATATTCGTGATAAAAAATGTTTTCTTTAATTATGTTTTTATTTATTTTTATCATCAAAAATAAGTAGATAATTATAAAATAAGTTATTTTGTTTATTTTACATATGTGTAATTTAAAATACCCCAATCATATCTATCTAGAACAGATCATTAAGTTATAATTAGTTGATCTCAATGGTAACAAAGCGTAATTTTATAAAAAATTAACTTTTATATATACAAATACATACATATATATGATAATTGTGATAAATTAAAAAATTAATTATACATAAAAATTATTTAAACTGTTTTTTTTAATTAATAAATTATATAAATAGGATAATCATTGATATGGGATTAAAATTGTGAAAATTGTGCTGGAATTAGTATTTTCTGTATATACATACACACACACACACACATACACACACACACACACACACACACACACATATATATATATGGATGTATATTTATAATAATTATTATTAAGATGATATTAATATTTATATTAATTATATAGTAAAGGAAAAATCAGGAATCATGTTTTGTTTTCAAATTAATCTGACATAGACCCCACCATCATCTTCATTGCAGCACTCTATAGGTCAACCTATAACCTACAATCGCACTAGGAAAACCACAGTGTCATAATTACGATGAAGATCGTTTAGCATCATTTTTAACATGTAAAAATCATTTTGGGGATCCCATGACATGAGTGTGACTTGGATTGCAGGGATATGGCCGACTTGGATGGGGTTTTATATTTTTTTAAATGGAAGCAATGAATTATCAAGGTGGCCTCACATGGGGGTTCCGACCAAAGAGATAGATAATATTGTCTTAGATTTTAATTATAATGAAAGTGGGAATATATTGTCAGAGGTGGGATCATTCCATTCACACAGGATGTACACACACACACACACACACACACACACATATATATATATATGAATGTATATATATTCCAATGGGATTAGGGGATGTGTGTTTGTGTGTTTTGTGTGAATAATATCACAATATTGGTGCCTCATAGAATATGGGGTTTACAAGGTATTACGATGCTCTACCCTCCACTGGGACCGTCTAGTTTTCCAGCTTCAAAAAAATTACTAGACACAGTCTCACTGCTTTGTTTTTTTTTGTTGTATGGGAGTTAGTCTTCAGACCCAATTAAGTAGAGAACCAGTTTGAAACTATGGTTCAAAGGTAAGGGATTATATTATTTTGATTTTTGTTTTCAAATTCTGGTTTTATATATTTTACTCAAATATGACAGTCCCAAATATTATTAATTTTCTTTAAATTCTAAAAGAAATTTATTTTCTACAAATTACATATTTTAAAAACAAAATCTTATAAAGTATTACTTTATACTAAATTTATTAGGATTATATTTATTTAAAAAAATTCTTTAATGTTTCAAAAATGGTCTATTAAATTTTCATAATAAAAATTATTTCTTTCCAAGAGTTTTACTTTTATAAAAATATATTGAATGTGTAAGGAATTTTAATTTTTCTTCTATGAATGTAAATGAGGTTATTGAATTTTTAAAATTATTGTTTAAGGTAAAAATATTTTATTTATAAATAAGTATATATGTATATGTATATATGTATCATTTCATAAGAAACTATTTTATTCTAATATCTATATATTTATACACACACAAAAATCATTTCATGTGAAACTATTTTTATTCTGTAATATATATATATATATATAATTTCATGAAAAAACTATTTTTATTCTAAAATATCTCATTTTGAAAGGCTAACAAATTATATGGATGTTTTAAAGAATTATTCTTCACTTCAAAAACCATCTTTATATGTTATGAATTATAGAATGTTTAAATTCCTTTATAAAATTATCATTCTATTTCTATGAACTATCAAACCTTGTATTAGTCTGACACAACTTTTTTTGTTTTGAAAAAGAAATTGTTGAAGTTTATTTTATTAATATCAATTATATTTATTTTATAACCTTGATTTTCAGGTTTTAAAATAGGTTATCCATCATATTGATCATATTCATGAGTTTTTTTTAACAAATTAAACACACACACACACACATATATATATATATATATATATCTAAGTAATTACTATTTTATTAATTGGATATAAATGATTATGGTTTTAAAGGATGGTCATGGTATTTATGATGTAAAACAAAAGCTATTAAGTTTTAATTACAAATAATTACAATTGGTTATTATACGAATGAAGGCAGTGGATAGGGAGTGAACCCAAACCCCCTATGGGACTTTGTCTAGCTATATAATAGCTGGGACCAAAATTATACAGCCCTATAATGAATTGGGTAATGTTTTTATCTCATGATATATCATGTATGGTGCATATGATTTTATACTAATCACACTAGAATATTAGGGAGTAAACCAAATCCATTATGGGATTATGTTCACCATGTTATGTTGTCTTTGGAATAAGTTGTGAATTATGTTATGATCCAAAGATCCTTCAAAAATTATTTATGATTTATTATGAGATTTTAAAATATATCTTTATGATTTTATGAAATAATGAAATTAATTTTCCAAAGGTTAAATGTGTTTAAATTTCTTTAACCAAATTTTTTATTTCTTGAAGTACTCATGATTTCTATATAAGGTCTGCATTTTTTAATTTGATAGCATGTTTTACTTTATAATTCATTGAAAAAAACTAGATGGATTTCTCATATTTTTAAAACCACTTTAATAGATTTGTCTCTCAACTTGTGTTTTCAAAATTTATTTTCATGGGGCATAAGGATATATAGAATAGGGTGAGCGGTTGAGGTTATCCTATGATGTTGAACCTTTATAAGTAAAATGAAATAATTTCAAAAATTATGTGTTACATTGTATGTTATGGAGTATCCTGGATCTTTAAAACTCTAGACCTTCATTATCATGGGTTGTTTTAAATAAAAATAATTTGATAAAAAGTGTAATAGGTTTCGAGTCATCTCAGGATCTTCGGGTGAAGGTGGATGAGTGGGATCTGCAGCTTAAAACTATTTTTCCATGTCTATAAATATTGATTATACTGAATATTTTATCTTTTCCTCTATTGTATCACACCTCATCTAAAATTTATCTTTTAAAAAACCATTTTAATTTTATATAAATCTCTATAGTGAAGAATCTCCAGAATGAACAAACACTTTTTTATCAATACACCTATCACGTATCCTTGTAGGCAACCCAGGTGTTCAGAATTTCTCATTGTTGTAGCTAAAATTTCCTTTCTAACCTCAATTATGAGGGTACCTTGAATGATATGATCCTAAAAGTATTCTTTTACAAAATATTTGAAAAATTAATTGGTGAATCAAAATATATAAATATCTTAATTAACATGAATAACATAAATAATTTAAATAAATTCTTATAATCCTCTCCATTACATTCCTTAACTCTTTTGTAAGATATTGATCATTTTTTCTCATTTGGGTCCTCTTCCATTTTTCATGTCTCTATGGGGGAAGGTCAAACTCTATAGAGCCTGAAGACTCAACTCTCACTTTTTAAAAAAATTTGACCATCATTTGTTTTTCCAATAATGTATACCCTCCATCAAATAAAGTACAAGTGTATATGTTTTTGGGTTGGATCTCCTGATGATATCTACTCATTTTCTATAAATTAAGAATAAAAAATCATTTATATGAACATTAATATAAAAAAAAATTCTAAAAGATAACATTTCACTTACCAAAAATTATTTTTTAAAACTACTTTAAACAAACCACTTCCATGTATATTTATCTATAAAAGGTTATATATCACATGGATTTTTATTTTTTATTTACCCATAAATAAAATCTGATATGGGGGTTGATTTAAAATCCCTCCATCTCCTAGAATCCAAAGCTAAATATTTCTTCTTTACTTCTCTAGTCTCATTTATATCATCTTTCTTATAATAATAAGGGGAAACATAAATTCGTAAAAACATTTCATGACAAGTAAAATAATTACAAATGAACTTACCAAAATTGACTCTCATAATTGATATATTGTTTCTTTATAGACACTTATCCAATCACAAATCAAAATACTAACTTTTACTTGAGCTTTCACTAAAAAAATGTTTTAAATTATTTTGAATTTGAACCCCTAGGAATATCATTATCATAAAACTCAATTGGTATCCTCTCATCTTGCTACAGGCAATCGATGATTTTGGTGAATGTGTGTTGCCACATTTACCAACCCTAATAGTCTTATTTTCCCCTATAAAAGTAAATGGATCTTGTATATAAGGATGAGAAGGATCCGTAGAAAAATTATGTGTATGATTCCTTCAAAAATCTCATAGTGACTTTGATGTTTGATCTAACATTGTCCTAAAAATTTAATTAATAAACAGTCAGTACAGAAATATATAAATCCAACTATTTCATATAAAATTAAATAAAAAATAAAAAATTATCCAATAAAAAGTAAAATAAACTAATCACATTTTTATTCATATTTGTTAATTTAGTTAACTAAAATACTAACAAAATTATAGAGAGTTTAAATGACATAAATGAAAGAAAAAAAATCCAACTATTACACAAAAATTTAAACACCAATTTTAAAATGATACAAAAAACAAAATAACACTAAACAAATCACTCTTTATCATATTTATTAAAGCAGTTAAAAACAATTTAAAAAATAATACTAAAAATATTCTTTATCTTATTCATTATTAGTTAATGATGTTAAAATAATACTAACAATATTTATGAAACTTAAAATTATATAGACAAAAAAACAGATCTTAAGTAAAAATTAATAAAAATATAGCATTTACAAATAAATTTGAATAATAGAAAAATGATACAGATAAAACTAAACTAATATAAAAAATTAACATATTATTTATAATATGTGTTTTAAATAAAAAATAAAACTAATAAATTTAATATTTTATGAAATTTTAAAAAGTAAACAAGAAAAAAAATATGTTGCTTGTAATTTTAGAAAATTATATTCTTTCCTAATGATCATTACATATGGTGAAACCCAAATCTATTATGTGTTCATCAATATTATCTATTAATATTTTCATGAAAGTAGTGATATCATACAAACCTACATCATCATCAAGTTTTCCATCATCGAAATACTTTTGTTTTCTTGTAAAATAATATATTGTTGCATGTTTGATGAATCTAGAAAATAAAAATTTTGTTTTTCATGTGTTTCCAGGATAAAATAATCTTTTATGTATTCAAATCTATACATATTAACTAGTTTTATACCAAATTTATCATGTCTTACACTTTTTTTTACCGATAAACCCTTTGTAGTTAAACATCAAAACTCAAAATTGAATGTAATCAATGTCTCATATTTCTTCAATGACATCATAATATGAACTTGATGTGGATATTGGTTTTTTGTCTTTGATACTTGAAAAATAAATTTCTTTTATGAACACCAATACACTGCTATTATGAACTGCACTTATATTGTTCTGATCCTTCATATGAAATGTATAGATATTAATGTCATACCCAAATCGTGTTATCAAATTTAAACTTGGGTCACCCACAAACGATCTCAGTGTTTCTGATGCATCTTGTCTACCATGCATGGTATCTTTAAACCATGTAAAAATTATTATTATTCTCATTCAAAATCTACATATCTTTCTTCTTCAGATAACATTGTTTTAACACATTAATATGTAATTTTATATATGATCAAGTATCATCTATGTTATTCAAGATGTATAAATGTACCTTATTTTTCTATTCACCTATAAAAAATTTACTTTCAATCCAAGGATCCCCTTTCCCTCATAATTTACTCGTTCATGGTGATATGTAGGAAAACTGATGTGCTCCACTATAGACAAGTAGCTTGTAAAAAACTCTACAACCTCCTTATAAATATACTTCTCAATAATGGAAACTTCATGTTGATATGGATTATTAACATATCCCTTAAATATATTCATATAAACTTTAAAAGGATACATCTAACATAGATATATAGGTCCATAAAAATTTATTTTTCACAACAAATGAACCATTAAATGCACCATGATATCAAAAAAAAGATATATTTCCAGTTTTTAAAGTATATAATCTCCATCATTCTATAAATTATTCAATGAATTCATATCAATAACTTTGTAAAAAATTGAATTTAAAAAATAAAATATCTTAATTATATTCATTATAAAATGGATGGGAAATATTATGTGTAATGAAATTGTTAGGATTTGTTACATCCTGACGTGACTGGTGACACCACTAAATGTGTGCCACACACTTTTCCATGGAAGGACACATGTGATGAGTGATTGGATGATCATAATTCATAATGAAATATTCTAATGATGTTTGGGGTGTGTGTATTTTTTACACAATTGAAGGAGTTTTGTTGTTGTTGTTGTTGTTATGTGTTTACAAATAATAATAATGATAATAAATAAAATAAAATAAAAAAAATGGAATTTTCCATTTTCTTCAAGCAGGGGAATATCATGTGATGGATAATTTAGGTTCTGATCATTTTCAACCTAGAACTCAACTATTAGAATTTACTCCATGAGAGATGAACCAGAACCTTCATCTACTACCATAGATTACACCTTATGCAGCACTAGACTTTAACAACACTAGACAAAAAGTGCTGATAAAGGGGGGACTTTTATCAGTACTTGAAAAAAGAACTGATAAAGTTACCTTTTATAAGTACTAAAAAACACGAATAAAAGGGTACCCTTTGTTGGAAATTTTTTTCTAGCACTGATAAAATTCCCCCATTTATCATATCTATTTTATAGCATTGATAAAAGTGTCACCTTTTTTAGTACCATTTTATAATGTTGATTAAGGTTGTTTTGAGTAATTAAATTTAAATTTATACATAGATATTTATATGTTTTCAAATAATATTTATATTAAAATGAGAGTATTATTTTGAAAAGGTTAAAGATCAAAGGCCCTTTGATTGAAGAAAAAGCATATAAAAGAGGAGGAACATACAAAGCATCAAATTTTGATAAGAAAAATAACGTAAAAAGGACCAACATAAATAAAGTAGCTCAAGATCTTATCCTCAGGCTATGATGAGAAACATGACCACCCTGACCATGAGGATGTCACCCCCTTCTCCATATTTTTACCTAAAACCATGTTCTACCTCCATAATCTGATATTTTATCATCATTGGTAGCCTTCATCACTTTTACATCCAGCACACAATCACTATAATGTACTTCCACTTCACTGCTTCCTGAGGCAAGCACATCAAAGGTGTTATGGGTACTAACCTTTGAGTTGGAATGAACAAAAATTATGCATGTGACACATTTCCTAATAGAAGACACAACATCCCTTGTCCTCTCTAAACCTATATCTGAGTCTATAGCATCCCTTTCCTACTCTAAACCTAGAAATGAAGGTAAATCAGTAGCCTTAATTTCCTTCCTACCCTAAGTGGGCTTGTTGACCCTGAAAAATGTGTTTCATGAATCTTACCACAAAATTCATGATGTGACCCTCACATAGACAACAAATATCGAGTTTGAGAAGAGATATGTCTCCATTCCGTAAGAGGATACTGATTTTATTTCCATGTTCCAAAATACTACTCCAACATAAGTGATAAGTAGAAAAGATCCCCCACCAAGAGTAGGCCGTGGATTTTTAATATCGATGGTAAAAAGGTTTTGATGTAATAAAATTCACATTAAAATTTTATTTTGATGAAATTTGTCATATTCACCATATCAATAAGTGTATATATCTTCTCAATCTTCGTTTTGACTAGTCACAGATCCCAAACATACATACGCATCAAATTTTATGTCACTCAGAAAATAGAAAAAATTTATAAAGGAATTTGTGCCACTACACATGCCATTCATGTGAGGCACTCATGTAGGCCCACTTGCATAGGCCCAATTTCATAGTTCCACCAAAGGGTCTATAAATAGACTCTTCCTCACTAGGTTGAGTCCCCCAACTTATCACTTGGGTGACCCATACTTGGGAAATCCATACCTGGGTGAGGTGATCTAATCCACCCAAGTACAACTTGGGTGAGTTACTACCTAGGCGACCCACACCTAGGAGACCCATGCCTAGTAGAAACACCAGGGAAACCCACCTAGGGAGACCCACACCTGGGTGACCAATACCTAGGTGACCCATACCTAGGTGACCCATACCTAGGTGACCCATACCTAGGATAACCACTGGATTTCCCACTTGGTCAAACCTGTTAGTCCATACCATGAGGGTTGTGCCCCTGCACCACCACTCAGGATCAGTGACAGGCTATGATCCCGACCCTTTGGGCTGGTCCATTCACTACCATCACTGACCCCATGATAAATGGGGATTTTATCCATGAACTTCTTATCATGAGACTAGGATGTTTTGGGATGCGACACATATAACCCCCACCTCTCATTCCAAATCACTATGAACTAAGATACTCCTCATGGTTCCTAAACAATGGAATCCTTCCTAGAGTAATCCCCTAGCCTTTATTTTAGGACCTCTCCTACTCTATTCCTTCCTCCTTCTATCCCGATTTCTAAAGTGTGAGGGGAGATGGTAATTTTCAAATCCCTCTATTTCTCTTCCTTTAGGTCTGGGGTATGACAACGAGAGGGGTGTGTCATTTCCCTAGCCTCTTCCACCAATGGAAAGGAGGATTGTGTGGGCTCTCAGATATTCCACTTCCCATTTTTTCTCACATTAAAGAATGAATCATCATGATTCATGAGGTCTTATAGGATATACATGGTCACAAAATCCATGTTTTCAAATGCATTTCTTGACAGACAATCTTCTTTTGGATATTCCTATCACCTTCTGTTAGAGTTCCTCCATAGGCATGGGTCCTCAAAGCCATGTATCCAACCTCAGGGAAAAGTAGATCATGTGGTTGTCCAAATATTTTTCTTCCTCTCGTTTCTCACACTGGGCATAAATCACAAGTGATTAGAGATTGACAGTGTTCATGACATCCACATGATCCCAAATCTCATGGGTATCCTCTTCAATAGTTCACCACAACCAAACCAATCTAAGGGACTCCCACTTGGTATAATACCCAACATTCATCAGGGCATCCTCCTTAGGAATAAACCTAAAAATTCAACCTTTGGGCCTCCTATTCAAGGTTTAATACCCAAACCAGACCCCCAAATATCCATGAGTCGAGTAACTTCTCATGGCCCCAAAACTCATTCATTAGGGAATCATCCTTAGGAGTAAGTCCCAAATTAATCCTCTCAAGAGTCCATAATCCCCTAGGAGACAAATTCAAGGGACTCTATAGGAATAGGTCCTTATAACCGAATATGTGGGATTTGATTCCCATCTGAATGGGATACGTAGGAAGACTCCTTGTAGTCCCAACCTACCATCACCCAAATAAACCCTATTTTCTCTAGGATACATTCTTAGTAGAGCCTTATTCAACTTGGGGATCTATATTTCTTCTAGGTTCCCTAGCCCGCTTTGGTATAAGCACCGCACCAAATCTTGACTAGGCATATTTTTCCTGGATTTCCTTGTTGCACGATGTTAAACATCATGATTTGGTCCTTATCACATGACCTTAAAAGATATGATGTTTCCCATTAGGTAGAAAAGAACTATGTGGGTTCTTATTCCTTTCACAAGGAAATATAGGAATCTCATTCATGGGTCTGATCCTAATATCAAAACAACTCTCATCTCCCTGGATGACGATATACTCCAGAGCACCCCACTGAGTGGCTAGGAAACTAGCATCATTGTTATAATGAACAAAGAATCTCTAATCAGTACATAAGAGGATACCATTTATGGAGAACCTTAGATACATATAGATATCTCCATTGATGAAAAACTTCATATAAATATTGATGATTCTAAGCTCCATACATACTAATAATTTATTGTTAATTCAAGGGTGTACCACATCATACTTGAGAATTAATTAATGATTCATGAACATATCTTAAATCTATAATAGAGTCCTATTTTAGGAAATAATTCCCCCCAAAAGGGTGTGATGAGCCTGACCTCCCATCTTCTTAACAAATGTGAGTTATTAAATATTATTGGAAAAACTCTCCAAAAAATGCCTACCTTTGTATAGTAGGTCCTTCAAGGATATATAATCATTGGGTGTTTCCAGTTCCACAAAAACACCCATTGGAAACCATTTAAAAATAGAAATCCTAGAATGAATGATTGTACAAAATTCAACCCCTACAATCAATCATCTTAGAGATATATTTTCTTTAGAAACAAAAAATGGTGAACTCGACATGAATACCTAACCAAGACGGCAGTGTCACCCATCTTTTAGGACCCTTTCTCTCTCAAAAATAAAGAGGACCAAGAAATAAAATCAATCGTATATGTTTTTGTTTAAATGAGATACTTATTTTATGGTTTTTTCTTGTTCATTTTTTTCATCTATATCCAGGCACCTTCTCTCAGAACTCCCTTCGATCCAATGGTGTCCTTCCAGTTTTCGCAAGAATATACTCCGACTATTATTCTAGTTGGGTCTTCATCCAAGCAGAGGATTCCATCACTAACACAGCTTCTTCAACATTGGGTCTCAAATGAAATGGTTTGGGAGTACCACCATAATAGTAAACTCTCGACCTTAGAGACTGCTCGACAGACCCTCTAGCTCATGAAGCTCTACTGATCACCCAACTAGTGGCGTTCGGTGATCTAGAAGTTGGAAAAACCTATCGTCATCATCAATTGTTTTGGGAGATAATCCTCAGAATCCTACAACCATTACCTCTATTATCTTAGGTAGGTGGATCAAGAGTCCACATACAGCCTCATATAGGAGACATGGGGGTCCTTCCAAAGGGCTCCTACCAACAGTCACTACCACCAACATCATGTGATATTGAACCCTCAACATTATGAGGGTGTATTTTTCGACCATCCTACCCAGGTCACCCAAACCCAAGTGTGCAAGATGGACCACCAAGGGTAGAAACTAGACAATAAGGAGAAAGGTCACACCTCTTATCCCTTCGGATAATCCTACCAACCAAATTTGGAGGAAATGTGATTAGTAACATTCACTCATTTTCCTTAATTTAGATGTCCAATAGACTCTCCTGGAAGATCTCAAAGAATCTCACCAACCAAGTGTGACATAAATCCATAATAAGTGACATGCACATGTCTAGATTTACCAATCCTACTGGAAGCCTCATCTGGAAGCACCTAGAGAAGTCGGTCAAAAAGTCCCAGTGACAAATAGGGGTTGACCCAACTCTTTACCCCCACATAATAGTATTGTCAATATCCATAGGAAGTAAAGGGAGGACAAGAAAAGGAATATACCCCTGATCCAAATGAGGAATGGTAATATATCCCCATTACATTTTCTAAAGTCACCAATCATATCCTAGTAATGGTGAAAGGGTAGGCACAAATCCCTACCCACATCCTACAAACCTATCATAACATCATAACAGAGAAAACAGTAGTGTTAGGGGGATGGACACATAGCTGCATCCCCAAAAATATGGTGTCTGATCAGTATGATTCCACGTAGAAGATATACACCTCTACTCTCATCCATAAGGTTCATGGGGAAAAATCCCCCATGATATACAGACAACTAGATTTAGAACATACACTCTCTCTGATCAGTGGTAATCGGACCATTCCAATGGCCACTCTGAGGAAGGCATAAACCCATACCAAAATTCCAAAAGGCTTTCGATAAATTATTGCAGAAACACAGGATCTAGTTAAACAAGATTATGCACCTAAAAATCACTTCCACATGCAATTGGCCTCAGTTTCTTGAAATAAGACATCCAAAAAGAAATCTCACCAAAGAAAATTGGAGAATGGAGAGCCGATTTATGATCACACTCTACTCAATGATGATGTTCTTGAAGCCCTAATATTTTTATCTATGGAATATCAAGATCTTACCCTCATGTAACAAAATTTTAGGGGAATTATAAGTAATTATAAAGGTCATCCTTAGACACTTCACTATGAATTCCTACTTCATGACCATAATTCAATTGCTCTTGAGATCCCATATCCTGATGAGATTCATGGAAGCCCTCTATGTGACCAGAAGATCAAGGATCAAGACAGTATTACATTTTCTATAATACATCATGGTAGTACTCACCATGATGGCACTCACTACAAAAGTTTTCTCCACAATAGTATTTCACATCATCAGAAGGGTCCTACCTTGGTGATGTAGTAATGAGAAATCCATCCTACCTTGAGGCACTTGGGAAAACAAGGCCAATCATTTCTGATGTCTTATCATTGGAAATTGAAATTTTTTCTCAACTAGAATACATCCCAAGGTGGTGGTCATTATTTGAACCACCTTTGGATTTCTTTCCTTTAAAAATAAAAGAGGTAGTCCTGACCAATCTCACCCCTTCTGAAAAAACCATCAGGAAGCGTCCACTCTAGTCAGACAAGGTATATAAAACTTTTGCAAAAAATGAAGAATACATACTAAACATAAGGAAATAGCTGGATAAAGATGACATACCAGTTATGTTCTGGACTTTATCCACCACTCGATAGAGCATTACAGAGGCATTGTTGGAAGATTTTGTGTACAAAATCAACCTCGATATATAGAAAACCATTTTTCACCTTAGAGTGAGATTATTAACCTTTGATGAGTATCAAATCCACATCAAGGTAATAGAAAGGATGAAATTATAAATCAACTCAAAAGCTCTCCTAGTTGTACAACATCCAAATCTCAAGAAATAGAAAGGACCGCTTCAATGCACATGCCTTAGTGCATTAAAAAGATTGTGACAGCAGATTCAAGATACCCCATAAAAGGATGGGTTGAACATAGAGCATTACATTTCACTATAGCCTCCAACTAGAAAACCCTAAAAAAGTAGTATCATGCAATGTTATAGATTTATTTTGGCTTCACAAATGGAACATGTTCACAACTAACTATGTTCTCAACAAAAACAGGTCATGACCAACTCTAACCGACATCAAGTTAGAAGAGAGCATACTATTGAGAGAATTCTGCATCAAGTATCGTAAAATATAGATCATGCCTCCCTCTTTATCCATAAAATAGGATAAATTTCAGAAATAATGCAATGATCTTCAAAAATGGGGTATTCAGGTGCATACTAAATGATGCACCCAACCCATGTTTAGACAAAACTCCATAGAATTAGAAGGGAAGACGCCGCAGTAGCATCTATGGTAGTTCAGAAATAACCCTCTCCTATAAGGATGGTGGATTTTTTAAAACAAACTTTGAGGTCATCAAATGAGGCCTGAAGAGTTTTGAAACTAAAAATAGGAATATCCCTGACCCTCAAGAATGGGGGATTGTTCACCCTAGAAACCTCCTCCTCAGCAGAAATAAGTTTTCTTTTGATTAGGGGAAAACTGTAGAATGCATCCTCTCAGTTCAACCCATCCCATGATCTAGTACCCTCACTAGGAACGTGCATGATAGAACTATCTCTAGATTCCATTCAAATTACCTTCCACCAAAAGGCTCCTACAAAATTAGAAAAGGAAAAGACAAGGCCTCATGGAGGGCATAGAAAATGGAAGTCTTTAAAATACATTGATAGAATTTGTACCATGCATTATGCATTAGTGAGTGTCATTAATACCACCCCTTGTGACCCTACAGAACAAGACGCCAATTTGGAGGAGAAATTTATGATTCACAATGTGGTCCACACCAAAAACAATTGAAGGAGGTGTTAATACTCAAAACCAAAGGCTTTACTTGAATTTGGTAATTCCACCAAACAACCCAGCATTGCCTACTCAAAAGGCATACAATAATGAAAAGGGTAAGGTTTAGATTGTGCCTCACCTACCTCCTAGAGAAGATAATACCCTTTCACTGAAGGAAAAAATGTTCCTATCAGGATGAAGAGATGAAGGAATTTACGATACTCAATTCAGAACTACTTCAATACATCCTTCTTATTAGATATATTTTGTAAGGAGATCCTCAACTTGCACTCCCAAACAGTGTACCTTAGTAAAGAGGGTTCATTACAAAAACTGAAGTGGACATGGAACACCTTATCAATGTGGGATACCAACCACTAATATAATTGAATCCCGAAGTAATATATCAGGAATTCTCTCCATTGGATGCACAACTAGAATTGGGTTAGGCACACCTTTATAGTCAATCCACTATAGGTTAAACATGGAAGATACTAACAGCGCCGCCATAGATAGACCTACCAGCTACAGAACCTGCTCAAGCTTTGGCTCAGCCAAACATTCCCCAAGGGCTCATGAAAATAAACCTTACCCTAAATGGATATATCTGACACTTCCCCCACTGATCTTTGGGAACCCAACATTTCTAGTTTTTAATAGATCAGGAGACCCAGAGCATCATTTGAAACATTTCATCTCTCACTGTGATCCCATGATGGGGACCCCTGAACAACAGGAGGTAGTTAAACTCAGGCTCTTTGTTCAATCACTACAGGGACCAGCCTTTATATGGTACACTAGCTTGCAGGCTCGATCAATTATGGGGTGGGAAGATCTCGATCAGAATTTTTTCTTCCATTTCAGTTTAATGCTGCAGAAAATAATAGTCCCTGACCTCTCAAACTGTAAGCAGTATGAGAATGAAAGGGTCTCATATTTCATTGCTTGGTGTAAAGGATTGACATACTCTTTGAACATACCACTCCCTCAATAAGATTTGTTTCCCATGTGTATAGAGAACCTTCATGAAAATTTGTGCACACCACATATCTCTATGAAATACATAAGAGGGTTTTAGGACATTCTCGCAATTACTCAGAGAGTGGAAGAATCCATTGTAGAGACCAAACCTAACTCCTGAGTAATTTCATAAGTGTAAGGAAAGATAGAAGGTAAAGAAGAGGCTACCACTATTAAACTTAAGCAATCATTTGTACCAACTCCTTCTCTAAAATACACACCAAATCATGCGGCTCCACCTCATGAGTGTCAACAATAATGTTCATATTATCATGATGATAAAAGGAAGTATAGGATAAAATAGTTTGAGGAGTTGAAAAATAAGGTCTACTCTTTTTAAAATGACTAATTCCCTCACTAATTCATCTCGTCATTATAAAATGAATTGGTTAAGTTTGTAAATCCCAGGAAGCCCAGAAAATATGGTGAAGAATATCTTCCAAACAATTTTACTTTCCATCAAGTATTGGGGCACAACATACAAAAGTTGTTTTTCAAATATGGCCTTCAAAAGATGGTTGATTCCAAGCAGGTGAATTTGGGAAGTCCACCCTCTCATGTATCATGTGTTTCTACCACTGATTTGGAGGAGAAAAATGAATGGAAGGAAGTTAAAAAAATAGTTCATCGAATTTTGGTAATTTTGTGATCATAAATACAATCAATCATACTCATTTTATTCTCTGAACACATCTAAAACAACCAATCATTCATTTAACCACTTCTTCTGCAACACAAATAACTTCTTAGAAAACTCAATCCTCTAAAATTTAATCTACAAAAAAGTGACATGTACAAAAGAGTAAGAATAAAAACCATGAATACAAGATTATACCAAATCCAAAGCTATCTTTGACTTTAATAGACTTCATGCCTATAGTCTCAGAAGCATAGGCATCACCCCACAAAATGGTATAGCAAGAATTGACCTACCATATGGAAGATTTATGAAATGGGGAGTTGATCTTGGGTTCCATTAATGTTATTCACTTAATGGATCTCTTATTAGATGATGAGTGTGATTATGAACCTAAATTCCACATGATTGACTAGGGAAATGGGGAAATAGGTTATCATATTCAAGGATAAAAGGGAAGTTGATATTGTTCTAGGAGTTACTACTTTAACCATGACCCTTCTCAAAATGTTTAAATGGACAAAACTTTTGGGAGATCTCTCCAAAGAGCTTGGAAGGAAAAAAGAAAATTTACCCACATATGATAGGATCTTCCCTAGAATAATCATTCTGAAATAATGAATAGAGAATAATTCATCTCCTACTGAACCATGTTTTGTAGGAAGATCTAGACAACCTAATCCACCAAGAGCATAAACACCTTTGTCTCCTACTCTAAGGGCTGATCTGTCCACATCAAGTACTTCAGTTCCTAAATCACCTACAAAATAGCATCCTTGTTCTAGGAATCATAGACATTTGGAAAGGAAGTATGCTATTTTGAAGAAATTATCCTTATTTTCATCCATTTTTTCAATTATGGATGCTCTAAGTCTTTCAAATGACCTTTTAGAAGCACTCATATAGGGTTTTTCAGTCCCTAAGGAGTTTGAAGTTGAGTTTGATACTGCTGAAGTGTATCATATAGAGAATGATCCCACAGAGTGCCAAATAATAATCTATTTCATATAACAGGATAAGGATTCCATCATATAATGGTATGTTGGGCCTTTTATATATCCAGTAGGATAAATTACATTGACATATAATGAGAATTTATTGAAAATGGCTCACGAGTCAACCTCATTCCAATATGAACACCTCATCAACTAGGTTTCAATGAATATATCTTGTCCCCCTATGCCTTAATTTTATAGGGATATAAAATGAATAAGAAAAATCCTATTGGAGAAATCAATATCAAGACTTGATTTAGGGATCTCTTGACTGACTCAGAATTCATGGTTGTTTGGAAGGATACAACCTTCAATGTTCTGATAGGAAGACCTTGGCTACATCAACATGTGGTTATCCCTTATTTATACCAATAATGCCTCAGATATTGTATAAATGTAAAAATTAGAACATTTCATTATGAAAATCCCCATTTAAATCTTTTTAATCATATTACATCGATACAGGGTTCTACCATAAGGAAGAGAAATAGTTTGTAGTTGACAATGTCACTCACATTGATGCCCTGAATGGTCTAGAGATAATTTCATATAACCCTTTCAAAAAACTCATTGTAGAGTATGTGCTCACCATCAAACGAATCAAAGAGGTGGGTTCAAATTAGAGCACATATCCAATGACCTCTATGAATCAGTCATGACAACTAATCCTGACAGCACTGGAGAAGTTGTTAACTCTCTAAAAAATAATGAAATCCTGGATGAAAACATCTTCATTCCATCCCCTGAGCTTCAAAAAATCCTTGTTCCATCAAATATCATGGAATAAGTTTTCATGTCAATGGGAGAGAATAAAGATGCTCATTATCAGTCCCTCATCTCCCCTTTGGAGCTCAAAAAAGCCCTTGCACCATCAATTGAGCTAGAAATGGTTTCTTCATGATATAGATGACTAAATGTCAACTCCTCCCCTAGCTCCAAGAATCTCGATTCATCGCCTACTTCTCGGGAAAAGGAAGAAGAGGTAAATCTTGGGGAAGAAGAAGAGGAGGAATTTCTCAAGGATTCCCCTCTATCATTTGAGGAAGGTGTCTCTTCCATTGTTAAAAAACTTAGAGAGATAAATATTGGTACGAAGGAATATCCAAGACCCACTTTGATTAGTGTGGTCATGACATATAAAGAAAATGAGGTGTATATATCCTTCTTGAAGAAACACTGCGATGTGTTTACCTATAATTATACAAAGATTCTAGGCCTCAATATTGAGGTTTCCACCCATCACTTGGGTTTTCTAGAAGACCATAAAGGATACAAATAATAAGCCCAATGAACACACCCAAATCATGCCTCCAAAATTGAGGCTAAAGTGGACATGATCATCAAGCCGACTTCATCTGAGAGGTACAATATCTAAAAGGTTATCCCAAATTGTTCTTGTAAAGAATAAAAATGGAAAATTCATTGTTTTCATTGACTTCATTGATCTCAACTAATATTATTTAAAAGATGGCTTCCCAGTTTCAATCATATAACTTATGATTGATGCAATGGTCGGTTATCAATCCCACTTTTCATGGATGGATATTCAGGGTACAAACATATTTGGATGGATCTAGAAGATGAAGAATCCAACACCTTTAGGGACCCCTGCGGAGTATTATGCTATCAAGTAATTCCCTTTGTATTGAAGAATGTTGGCACTGTATGCCAATGTGTCATGCATCACATCTTCAAAACCTAACTAGGGAAGTTTGTAGAATGTTATGTTGATGATTTAGTGGTCAAATAACAATAAATATATAACCACATGAATGACCTAAATACTATCTTCAACAAGATATGACAATATAGCCTAAAGATGAACCCCTTAAAATGTTCTTTCAGGGTAACCTCAAGGAAGTTTCTTAGCTTTGTTGTACGTCATTGTGGCATCAAAGTTGACCCTAAGAAAACAAAATATATCCATATCATGTTACCTCCTCAAAAACATAAAGAGTTGATAGGACTTTAAGTACACATATCCTACATTCGGTGCTTCATAGTTAACCTTTCATCCAAGTGTTTTACCTTTACCAAATTAATGAATAAGGGGGTCACATATCAATGGGACAATGACTGTCAGGAAGAATTTGAAAACCTCAATAAATACCTCTTTATCATAATAGTGCTAATTCCACCTTTTGATGGAAATCTACTCATTCTATACAAGATATCCCTAGAGAAATCACTGGGTGCCTTCCATGCAAAAAAAAACAATGTTGGGGATGGAAACAACCTTTATTTTATTATTTAAACCATGCTTGATGCTGAGACTCATTATTTAGATATTGAGAAGTGCTTTATAACATTAATATTTATAGTTCATAAAATGAGGCACTACTTATAGAACCACGAGTTCCATTTTGTATCTTGAAATAATCAAATCAAATGCATCCTCAATCATCCTATATTGATAGGATGTATGTAATGGTGGGTGGTTATTCTATAGCAATTCAATATAAAATTCATCCCTCGTAAAGTAGTGAAAGGTCAGGCCTTGGCATATTTCCTTGTATAAAACCTATCTATAGAAACAATGTTATTAAATGCTGAATTTCCAGATGAATATATATGTTCTATTCAAGGAATCCCCCATATGTGGGAAATTTATTTTGATAGCACATCCAATATCCCAATATGGAAGAGAACATAAAACCCTAAGCTAAAAAAATTGGGTTAGGGTTCATGCTTATCTCCCCAGTGAAGAAATTTTTACCTTACTCCTTCATTTTATCAAAATTTTGTACCAATAATGAAGCGGAATATCAATCCCTCATCGCGGGTCTAGAACTAGCACTCTAAATACCAGTGGACTATCTATAGGTGAAAGGAAACTAAAAGTCGGTAATAAAACATATAAAAAGGGATTATTATATTATATGGAAGAGCTAATCCCCCTGCTTGACTATTTTTAAGGGTTGATGGTTGAATTCCTCTCAAAACCAATATTGAATCACATCCTATGATCATAGAATGACCAAGAAGATGCATTGGAAAATGCATCTACAACACTGGGGGATCCAAACCAGGATGAAAAGGTCAT
Organism: Viscum album; assembly: GCA_963277665.1. Classification (NCBI taxonomy): domain Eukaryota; kingdom Viridiplantae; phylum Streptophyta; class Magnoliopsida; order Santalales; family Viscaceae; genus Viscum; species Viscum album. The sequence continues at coordinate 1,265,022,743 of OY728143.1, read as the reverse complement.
TATAATTTCCCATCATTGAATGGTTTCACTTTTTGTTCAAGTCAGAATAGAGTAGCTTAATGAAGTAATTCCTATACCTGAACTATATGCTCCTTACATTGGGTGGATGATTCCAATCACGTGCTACCATCAAGATGGATTACTTTCATTGAATAGAGATGGGAAAGAGAAACTCCAACGGTGATCATCCAACTTTTCTCTTTATGATGGCCCAAATAACCAAAAAGTCTTCTACAAATGAGGCTTTAACAGAGTCCTTATTAGAAGTATTGATGTATAAGAGACTACTATTATCATGAGCAAAGTACACATCAGAGCCTACGACACCAACTAGTCAGGATATAATCTTTACAAAAACATCTGATGGATTGGATACTTCTAGTCATCGATAACATAGGATTTTAAATAATCGACCAAGAAATTTTATTCCTTTCAAGTGCATGATAACTTCATATATCAACCCCCAGAGTTTCTACATATAGCTAAATACTCCTGGCCATTTTCCAAATGGGGAATGGAAGTTATGGGAGCATAACCCCAAGCTATGGCCAAGTAGTTCAAATACATCTTGACTGCTACAAATTTCTTCTCCAAATGGGATAATTAAATACCCCTCAAAGAAGTCAGGGTCAAAAGCATTGTCAACTTTTTGAAAGAAAACATCATTACCAGATTTAGTTCCCCCCATATAATTCTAACAGACAGTGGTACCAATTTCTATTATTCTAGGGTGAAAAAGATATATCGGGAATATGATTTCAAATCTAACCATTAATCTTGTGACCATGAAGTGGATAACAGATAATAGAGGCCTTCGAAAATTCCCTGGTGAACATACTCTAAAAAATGGTGGATAAAGATAAAAATTCTTATACTGACAAGATCTTGCATTACTTATGGGATTGTTAGACTACAACCTATACTACTACACGGGAAACCCTATACTCATTTTTATATAGAACAAAATTAGCCTTTCACATTTAGGTCTAGTTTCCATCACTCCATATTTCCATCTGTGATCATCTATTTAAGGATGATCAATCCTAGATACAATAGGATGAATTGTAGTGACTGGATTAAAAGATATTTCATACATTTCATCACTTATAAGTCTATAAAAATTGGATAGTACAAGACTTTAACAAGAAGGTTAACCTCTATTCATTCCTCTAAGAAGAAATTTTATTGGTCCTCAGAACTCTGATGATACCAGGAAAGAAGCCTTCAATGCTTGAACCAAAGTGGGGGGGACCTTACTCCATACACAAATTCCATTCTAACAAATCTTATATATTGATATCAATGGATGGAGATATCATTAAAACCCCAACCAATGATAAAATTATTAAATAAATATTTCATGTAATTACACAAAGAACTCATCCTAGCTACAAGATATTAAATTGTGTAGCTGGTCTTTATCGAACAATCTTAAAAGGCATGACATAATGTCTCAGATGTGAGATATTAAACTTCATAGTGGGTCCTTTCTGCATGTACTTAAAAGGCATGACATAACATATATTCCACATGATTTTATACTATTTGGCATCATTATCCTTCTCACGTGATGATAAAATGCACAACATAAGGTCTTAATTGTATGACCTAAAACTACAATACATCATTCGTACTCATCGCATGAAATTAAACAACATGGTTAACGTCCCTATTATTCAATGTTAAGAAACCCCAAAGTATCATGAGTTGAGATATTCCTCATAGGTCCATTAAATATGGGTATCTATCTTAGGTGTAAGTCCCAATCACATCCCTCTAACCCCTCAGTGGGTCGAGATGCCCTCTTGGTCAGACATGAGTAAGAAGGGACGGGCAACTCCCACGCGTAAGCCCCACTCACACCATTATCACCCAACAATGGCACTAAGACCACCATTATGAGTATAATTCCCAACACTATCACATACTTATCACATGATAATAAACTTCATAAACCTTTCAAGAACTACATGTGGCTTGATTCTCATTCCAATGAGATATGTAGTGATGCTCGAACCTCCCATCCTAGGTCTATCCAAAATTAAAAGAAATAAAACACCCATATCTTCCATGTATACGAATTGTATATGAAAAAGGAACTTTTCCAGAGCATATGTCTTGATTCTAATTACAATGGGATGCATAGTGATGCCTAAACCTTGTGTTTTTGGGCCCAAACCATCATTCTAGAAAGTTTTTAAAGCTCCTTTTCCCCACACAAATCCTAATTGATGTTGGGAAAAAAACTCAAGACCTATGTGAAGATTTATTATTGCTAAAGAAAGATATGTAGTGATGATTGAATCCTATATCATTTTCCAGCAGTAGTTTTTCTTTCATGTCAAGTGACCCACATTCTTATTGCAATATGTTAAACTGTACGGTCAATGTCCTCATGGCATGACGATAAATGGAATGATATTTCAAGAAATATGTGTGGATTGATTCTCATTTAAATGAGATACATAGTGATTCCTAGATCTCTAATCTTAGGTCCATCTACAAGAAAAAAATCCCCATTTTCTCTATATACAAATCAAATATGCACAGGGAACTTTTCCAGAACATATGTCTTGGTTCTCATTACAATGAGTTGTGTGGTGAAACCTAGACCTTATTTCTTAGGCCCATCCATAATTCTGAGAAATATCAAAGCCCGTATTCCCTACATCAAAACCTGATTAATGTGGGGAACTATTCTTTAAGAACTATGTGTGGCTTGATTATTTCTCTAACAAGATACATAGTGACGCTCAGGTCTTACCCCCTAGTCCAACTGCAATACCACTTTTCACATTGGTTTAACTTTTTCCTTACCTCATGGCATTAAACTGCATGGGATTTAAAAGAAATAATATGGCTTGGTTCTCATTCCAACGAGATACATAGTGACATTGGTATCATATCTCTTGGACCATCCATCACAAAAATTTAAAATCCCCACTTCTTACCTTGTATTTTATTTTAATAGAGAAATAAAACTTTACCACTCCTTTTTCTCACACTGAGCATAGCTCACAAGATCATAGAAGTATTTGGTAAAATAATTCTTTGCATGAGTAAGACATATCAATTCACATTGGGGATATTAGAGTCTTGGCTGCAAGACTTTAAAAGGTAAACTAGATTTCCTCGTCATGTGATAATAAACTATATGATTTCTATGAGAACTATTCATGGCTTAATTCTCATTCCAATGAGATATGTATTGATGTCCAAATATTCAATCCTAGACCCAACTGCAACACAATATTGGAGATAACCCCATTGTTCTATGAAAAATTTGTATCTACATAATAGGATTCAATATGGAATCTCACCCCATGTGTGAGCCTGTATTAAAAAAACCCCTTTTTCTACATACATGAATGAAATCAGTATGGGGAATCCTTTATAGAAATACATGTGGATTGATTATTTCTCCAACAATATAAGTAGTGACTCTAGGGTCCTATATCCCAGTCCAACCATAATATTCCTTTATTTTTTCATGTTGAATCACATAATATCCTTACCAAATGACTTTAAATTGCACGGATAATGTCCTCGCCGCATGACTTTAAACTACATTCTACCTCAAGAACTATGTGTGGGTTGATTCTCATTTCAGTGAGATACGTAGTGAAAACTAGGCCTCATGTCCTAGTCCTAACCATGAGGTAAAGAAAAATTCCCCCTCTTCTTTATACAAATAAAGATATGTGAAGGAGCTTTTAATTCAGGTCCCCTCATCAGGGGGTCTACTAAAGAAATAGAGATATCCTCCTTTCACATATGAGTCATATCTATGTAGGGGACTCAAAAATTCATGACCAATATCATTCCAAACACTTCCTTTGTTCTCGTACATATCCCTTACACACCACAATTTAATTTTCATAAGCCACCCAAAAATGGGTATGTCAACCAAAGTATTACACTATTTAAATATGATGTAATACACCCCAGTTGTCTTTGCATAAAACATCCCACAAAATGAGTTTTTCAACCAGTGGTAATGTCTCCCTTGGGAGAGGTCTCTTCTTTCATCGTAAGATTTAATGACATTATGTTGGAACCTTCAATTAAAATTAGTTTATAGTCATCCCTCACACATTTTTTCCATATCCTTTCTCCCAGTCTGAGAACCCCCAAGACCATAGTTTAAAACCTCCTCCATCATGTCCAAAGTATACCGAAACAACCTTGGTCTAATAAGCCATGTATCACCTATTATTTTCATAATGTTATGGTCCTAGTCATATGAACTAAAACTAAATATTCCATATTTCCCACATTCATGTCATATCGGTGTAGGGAACCTATTCCCCTAATTCTTTGGTAATTTTTACTTGAAATGATCCTTCCATATTCAGGTACTTTACCTTCATGAAAGTAGACTTTGTGTCCTGAGAAATCCGGATCTCCATAAACTACCTTCGGCCATGAGCAATAGAATATCAAAATTCCCAAGAACTCCTTTCCCTAATTATGTTGTAACATGATAAGTTGTATTTTCATAAAGTTTCCCATAAAATGGGTTTTTCATCTAGAGGGTTCTACTATTTGACTATGAAGTAACATTCCCCAGTTTGATTTTCATAACGTATCCCACAAAACATGTTTTTAATCCAACAGTAACTTCGTCCATAGGAGAGACCTCCTCTATCTCTATAATCCCTTTCCCCATACCACTCTTCGGATTTGAAAATACACATATTATAGTTTACAGCAATCCATTTCTCATTCCTAAAAGTTATAGCACATTCCCAAACAGATTACCATGAAAATGGAGAATTATTAACCTTTTGGTCAAATCTAAATACTAGAAATTATATCCCCCTAATGTCCTTGATATAAAACTTTAAACTGCATAGCATAATGTCTTTATTGTATAACTTTAAACTATATATCATAATTTCATTGTTGTGTGAATTTAAACTACATAGCATAATGTCCTTATTGTACAAATTAAAACTTCATACCATAATGTTCTTATTGTGTGACATTAAACTAAATAGCGTGATATTCTTGTTGTATGACTTTAAACTACATAGTGTAATGTACTTGATGTACAAAATTAAACTATATAGAATAATTTCTTAGTTACAAGATGTCAAACTTTACAACAACATCCTCATTATAAGTCATTAAACTACACGGTCAATATCCTAATCCCGCAAAATTAAACTGTGTGATGCTTCAACCCTTGTCATAAAATAGAATTTTCCCCCTGGAATTAGACATTTAACAAAATGTACCCTCCTACACACAAACCAAATTTGTGTATGAATGGTTTTCCATTCATGGACAATGCCAATAAAGATGATATATTCATCCTAAAACACCTCCCCTTGGAAAAAATACACATCGTGGTCTTGAGAAATAAAAATCTTCACAAACTTCCTTCGGCTATCAGCAATATAATTTCAGAATTTCTGAGAAATCCTTTACCTGACTATGATTTAACACTCCCTAGTGGGATTTACATAAGTCACCCACAAAAGGTCCTTTTAACCCAAGGATGCCACTATTTGACTATGAATTAACACTTCCTAGTTATATTTACATAAAGTATCCCAAAAAATGGGTTTGTGAACTAGCGATAACTTCATCCTCAGGAGAGACCTCCTATACTTCCAAATGTCATGTTTTAGATTTATAAAATGAAAAATCATTGATCAAAATTACCCTTCAGGCATCTGAAGATTGTTAGAACATTTTGGGCCAATAATCCCTATTTAGGTCATCATTTATAAACTTATGGTCAAATTTGTTTGACTTAAAACACCATACATATTAGTCTAGCGTGTACAACTTTAAACTATCGACAAAAAGAGACATTACTTGCAATATTGAAAACCTACAAAGGAAACTTTGGAAAAAAAATTGAGTCTCAACACTCTAGACCTACACTTTTGGTGGTTTAGGAAAAATTTGATAAATAAAAATAAATAGGCATAAAACTTGTTTGGATAAAAACCCAAAAATGGAATCATAAGAAAAATTCAAGTCTTTCCCACTAAGTCTTCTCATATTGTACTTAGAAAAAAATTAGGTCAATCAAACAAAATAAGAAAATATTGCATGGTTGTCCATATGACCCTAGAAAAAGTAAAACTACATTATCTATGCACCGTAAATTAAGAAAAAAATTAGAGGATATTTCAGTAGTTGAGATAGCTCCAAAGTTGAAAAATTGTTATTAGAATTCGTAAAAGTTCCCTATAGTTTTCTTAAAACCACATTATTCTCATTATGAACAAATATAATTCTATGGGGGGGATTTTTTTGACATCGTAAAATGTTTTTCATGAACTTTTCCACAGAATTCATGATGTGACACTCACTTAGACAACAAATTTTGAGTTTGAGTAGAGATGTGTCTCCATTTCAGAAGAATGTGTAGGTTGGATTTCCATGTTCTATAATACTAATCCACAATGAAGGATAAGTGGAAAATAACCTCCCTCCAAGAGTAGGATATGAATTTATAAGATCAATGATAAAAAGGTGTCGATAAATTAAAATTAAATTTCCTCATTTCTTTCGAGAACATTTGGTTTATTCTCTATATCAAGAAGCGTATATCTATTCTTAAGCTTTGATTTAACTAGTTGAAGAGCCCAAACAGACATACGGATCAAAGGTTATGGAACTCCGAAGATAGATAAATTTTATAAAGGAATTTTCACCAACACATAGTCCATTTATGCATGGAACTTTCATAGGCCCACTCATGCAGGTCCACCAAAGGGTCTATAAATAGACCCCTTCACCTCAAATTTTCAAAGGATGGCCAAACTCCTTGATGAAAAATCCAAGAGAGGGCTCTGGTCATGCAACTCCTTCACCCAAGTATTTCATCCCTACTTGGGTGACCTACCATGTACCACTCTCACAAGGTTTAATCCCCCATCTCAATATTTGGGTGACTCAAAGTTAGGAAACTCATACCTGGGTGAGATGGTCAAATATTCCCAAGCAGAACTTGGGTGAGGTACTACCTAGGTGACCCACACTTAGGGGACCCATGCCTAGATGAACTACCTGGGTGACCCATACACAAATGATGCATTTGATTCCTATATCATCATGTTAACATCCATGTCTAAGAATTTGTGAGAAAAACATGCATATATGGATGTATATATCATGTTATCTCATCATTAGGAATCTTTATCAGATATAATTAGAAGAAAATTATATAAAAATTCCATTAAATTGTTATCTTTTAAGTTGGTATAAAGAATACAATACAACCCTCATGTATAAAAATTGATTGGGTACATTGAGATATTAAAATAGTTAATACTATTTTGAATAAATACCCACCCTATAATATTTTACTATTATCCTTTCTATTGACATTCTTCAATTTCATCAAGGATAATAAGATGAAATATATGGTTAAATCATTTCACGATATTTTGGCTTTTCTTTTCCAAGTTGATAAGAAAATTAAGAAATATACATCTTCAATAATTATGGTAAACATAAACAATAAAAAGGTGATTATTCCAATGGAAGGTAAAAATCTAAAGGAACTATCACATTATTCTTTATAGAATCCAAAGATAGTAAGGAAGGGTAATGAACATGAGGCCATTTACTTTGCATGTGGAATGAAAGGGAATTGGAATAGGAATTGTTATAAAGTAAATAAAAATAAAATCATAGCTTCTACTTCAAGTATATTCATCATAAGTAATCATTTTTATTTCAAGTAGATTCAGTATTAGATACAGAATAATGATTTAAATGTTTGTATCATAATATTGAAACCAAGTATATTCGTAAAGGAATTCTAAGTGATTAAGTGAATACTAAAGTTTATTTAGATGAAATATCTATATAAGATAAACATATTATTTTTATGGGTTAGTCTTGTATTATATTAAACTATTATATAAAATGTACAACTAGAACATAATCATGGTTTCAAGTTTAGATACATGATAATTTCTTCCTAGTTTAAGATAAAATTCATTTATTTTGGAATGACTTATGTAATTTTATTACACATGTAAAATAATATTTTATAAATTTGGGATATACATAATCTAATAAAGGAAACTGATGATGAATATAATTTATGAGACTCCTAAAACATATAGATTTGGTAGTTTTATATTTGATCTATAAATACCAAGAGTTAATATCAAAAGAATACTATGAAAGGAAACTTGAATCAGTTTTTCAAAAAACTTTTAGGTATTTTTACATGATTAACTCAAAGGTATTATGACCAATAACACATTTTATCATCAAAGGTGAAAATCCAAAATACTTACAAAGTAAATTCACAAATTAAGGTGTGAATTATTTTAATAGGAAGTAAGAGGTGAATTATATTTTTACACCAAATGAATATTTCTATAAATATAATATCATACCCAACAACATACAAGTAAATGTTGGTAATGAGTCTTAAAGGTCTTATATAATATTTTAAATTAATTCTTAACAAATAGAGTTATAAACACTCAAAACCAATCCAACCTAAATGAAATATAAGATATTATATTAAAATAATATGTAAAGTAAAATTTCTGTCCATTGTCTCATGCATAAGGATATAAGAAGTTTGTTAATATTATTTTGGAAAAAAACTTATATCGAGGGGCATGTATTGAATTTTTAAATTATAAGTTAGTAATAAAAGTATAATTTATATGATATCCCTAAGAGAAGTGATAATCAAAGGACATACCACATTTCTCTTAGAGAAGAATAATTCTACAAGAGATAATAGGATATTTAAAAAAATAAAATATGAAACTAGTCAGCATGGAAAATTTCCATGAGTTCATGTGTAAATCAAATTTTGAAGACAAATCTATCCCATAAGAAATAAAAAAACAAAAAGTTATATGGTTTTTATATCACTAATTTAGGTTGTGTATAATTCCATAATATTAACAAATTCATTTATTATAAGGATGTAATAAATGGAAGTAAATTGCAAGATGTCCATTGGTAAAAGAATTCAAAAGGGATTTAATTTCAAAAATAAATATATATTTTTATTAGGTTTTCTAGTTAATTAAAAACATATTGGTGTTAATTGGTATTTAAGAAAACTATACATGGTTAGTATATACTACACCAATCTATAATAAATGGTTATAATAGGGTGGCATGTAATATCAAGACATGGACTTGTTGAAACATCATATACCCATTGTAATGATTAAAAATATTTAAATTATAATTTCTATAAAAATTGACCTTGATAATTATATTTATAAATTTAAATATAAAAACTAAGAAAAAATTCTGAAAGAGATAATCATAAGAGTTTATGGCATTAAAGTTGGCCACTGTATGTATGATGCATGGGTCCACTTTTGGATTAGATAAGGAATCAAGATAATGGGTTTTTCATTTTGATAAATACATGATGATAATTTGGTTTAATTTAATAAATTAATACATTGTTTTTATCTAAAATATGTTAGTGTGAGTGCTTAATTTTTCAATAGAAAATATGTTGATAATATATGAAAAACATATATTAATCTTACAGTTGAATAAGAAAAATTGAATAATTATTTATCATTGATTGACTTAGAGTTTTATTCTATGGAATAATATATATTAATATTAATCTATCATATTTATTGGATTTAGTCAAAGTATATATAATGAAAATTTATTGAAAAATACTAACACAGAACAAATCCCAACAACCCTCAACCATTAGATTCATAAAATCCTATTTTGTGGATATTTTAGAAAGAATGGATCCTCAAACCTCTCTTCATAGATCGAGATATGAAATAAAAATTATTATAAGAGTCTAAGGTAGGTATTTGGATGGCCAACTACATTAACTCGCAGTTCCTTGATCTATTGAGTGGTCTCCCTGGTCCATTAATACTCAAATTGTATTATACTCAATTTTTACCTCTAAGTTTTCAACAAGTTAGATATGGTTATTTATTTGATTCTAACTTTAGTTCAATCCAATCATCACTCACATAATATCTCACAAATAGTAGGAGTCACTCTAAACTATAGTTAGTATGCACCTCATACTTATGGTTTCATTCAAATTTAAGTGATGGGAGAATGTTGATTTAATATTACTTTGAGGGATTCTTCATGTTTTCCTCAGTGGATAAAATCTATTTCTATTTATCATTCTTGTTAAAATGTTATTCACTTACAATTTAACCATGTGTAAATAAAAAAGTATTCATCATGTGTTAATTAATTCTATCTATACATTCTTGTTTATTATTCTATAAGATCACATATAAACTACACATACACAAAATAACAAACCATGCATAATATAATATAAAAAACATAATCATGAGATATTTATAATGGTTGATCCATCAAATGAGATACTAATGGTAACTACTTTAGTCATATTCAACTTTTGTAACAATGCTCACCCCATATAAGGCATCAATCTTCCTTCTGGTGCTTCTTCAAGCCTTGGTGTGAACTGTATCTCCTTCATCCTCGCCATTATAAAATCATACTCTCTCAAGGGTGAGGGTTTCTCAATAATTCAGGATATTTATATATATATATATATATTAGTTTTAGTTTTTTTATGAGAAAATGATCTTCGTATGGCTATAACTCGGTCATCTGACCTATAATCCTCATCTCGCCAGTAGAATTGTGACTGTATTGACACCCTCTATATTAATTATCACAAATTTAATTTACATTTATAATTAAGGAATTACATGGATTCTTTGGTTCCAATTTTTGGTACCATAAGCATTGTAGAAGTGTGGAAGTGGGTAAATTTAAAAACAAAATCACTAGATCGAAGTTGTAACATCAAATCTGGCATGACAACACCTGATTATAAATGAAATAATCTCATTTGAATAAAATAAATTTAAAATGAAAATGAATGTTTCCTTATTCATGAGTTTGATTTCAAGGTGTGTAGATAATTGAAAGGATTTCATAAAAATGAATAATTTGAGCTAGTATCCCTCTAGATCATCCACACTACAATATCCCTGAATCTAGTGACCTAAAATCGATGGCTTCACAGACCAACCCAGGCCACCCCTTGGGTAAGGAACCTGATACAAACTATGAAATACTCTAGAAGAATTATTGATCCTCCCAAGATAGTGAAAATAACTAGGTAAATAACATAGAGAATTGTGGGAATGATTTCTCCTAAAGAATCAATATAAATTAAAGGGTTTCCACTCTGAAGCCTAGCATGACCACTCCATAAAATGGAAAACTCTATTACTAAATAAGAATATACAATATAAACACAAAATCAAAAGAATCATAATAGTAAATTAAATACAAATTAAAAACCAAGGCCAACGAATAAATCAAACCAATCAACATCAATAGGAATCCAATATAATACAGCTAAAAATAAAGAAAAGTTCATAGTGAGAAGTATAAATCCGATAAGGTTGATACAATACTGATATTGAAATAAATAAAGGAAACTAAAATATAGAACACCAACCATATACATGTATAATTATATCACCTCCACTTCTCACCATCATCATCCTAAATGAATACATGATGCAAACCATGAGTCGGATATCAAATCATATCATCCAAGTAGAACTAGCTAACCTGTAATGATGATAAGAATGAGCTATAAATATAATAGCCCTATTTAGGTTTATTCTAAATAGTAATAATACTAGGTATCCAAATGGACTTAGGCATGATTCCTCATATGCCAATGTCTGATGAATGGAAGAGAAGGTCTATAGGGTAATAGTGGGGAGATTGTAATCTCTGGTGATAATAATAATAATAATAATAGTAATAATAATAATAAAAACAACAACAACAACATTGAGAAAGCAATAGCTCAGATACAGTGGAATAAATTTTAAATAATGGTAATAATGATATAAGATAAAAATACTATAAACCAGATAATATACACATGTCATACTAGTCATAAAAGTGTAAACATGATCACCTGTGGTTCGATCATATATGTACATGAACAAAAGACCCAAAATATCATCATCCCAACATCAAGTAACCACCTAGTCCATATACCTACAAAATATTCCATCATGCCCATGCTCCATCCACATGTACCTATAGACTAATCTCTTAGATTTGATCATTTTACCTTTATTATAATCAAAGCTATAAATTCAACATGAATCCCAAAGGGCCTATGCAAGGTGTGAGTATAAAATCAGTAGGAAACCACCAATGGAGTCCCTAACTTAAATACATATATATACCATTGTAAACAAAAACATAATTAAATAAAAATAAAAATATCTCATATAACCAACTCCACTCATGCTCCACCAACCCAGAGTGAGACGTTACCTGCCACAGCCAGTGCTGGAGTGGAATGAAAAAATCATGGTTTATCATACTGAAAGGGACCTCAACCTTAAAACTATTTCCATATCACACAATGTCACGTGCCTACCATTACTATATACCAAATGGAACCACATTTTTTTATTCCCATGTAATCAATTTTAGTTAAGTTGATGCCCTAATACCATGCCCACAAGTCATATCACAATTCTTATGAACTTCTAATTCCTCTAACCAAATTCATCTCAATGTTCCCATAAACCTAGGTCATGAAGATACCCATCCTTACATAATCTCATCCCAATAGCCCCAATATAAATGGTGAGCCTCATGCCCCTAACCGGTGGTCCCAATAACCACTAATTGTGGCCTTCTCTGGTGATCACCTCCTCCTTACCGATGGTCAATACCATTTTCTATGTCTCTTATTCCATGAAGGCCTCCACCCACAAAGAGTGGTCAACACTACCTCATGGGTCATATCATGTGTGAATGTGAATCAAAAGTCCCTCTTATCCACCTGCACTTAGCAGAATCACTAACAATATTAGGCCATAACCTTAGCAATCCTCTTCCACTACCAATGAGAATCATCACCCAATCATGAAAATGGTCAAATCTACCTAATCCTAAACAACCATGTCACCTCAATTCTAGTAATAAAAATCACCCATAGTCATACAGTCCATGTACAACAAATTCTCATATAACTAACTCGATCTTCACACCATTAAAAGAATTTACATAACTAACTTCATCATTTCAAAACAACCATGAAACCACACATTGGACCTATCATTACACACCATGATGAATTGTACCATTTCACACATGTGACTACCCTCTGATATCTCTTAAGAATCATAAAAAAATAAATAAACATATACTTGATTTCATCCATACCACCCCTCTTACAACTATTTAACATACATCACATAACACATGTATAAAATTAGGAGAAATATAGGAACAACCTACCTTATGCTCATATATTCCTTCTCATTGAATATCATCAATTGATTTGGTCTCAAATAGAGTGAATCAGAAAAAGTTAAAACCCTAAAATAGGGCATAAATTCCATAAATGATGATAAATTTATAAGTAGTGAAAGAAATAGATAAAAGTATCTTAAAAACTATTATCATTTCCATAGGTTATCTATCATAATTATTGATAAGAAAATCCATCAAAAATGACTGAGATCCCTCTTTGAATAATAATAAATCAAAGGGAATAGGATTCAGCTACTAGATCGATCAAAATGGCCACCCCTAAAACCCATATTTTCATTTTAAAACAAAACAACATTTTTAAATTAACAAAAAAAATTAAAAAACTTGTTGGAAAAATTTTGTGACATGAACAATAGTTAACACAATTAAATAGTTAATATAGGGGGATCCTCCCATATTCCTAAACCTTTCCCATCATCACACAAAGTTTCATGACATAAAAGACTATTTTCTACAAACCTTTGGCTACAGGCCCATTTGGTTCTTCTAAAAACCCTTCCAAACCATTTTCAAGACCCAAAAAATTTAAAATCAGGTAAAATAAATGATTTTCAAGAGAAAAGTTACTAGTTGTACACCTTAGACAAAGCCTGGGTTTTTATAATATCCATGTTTTATAATACCTCTTCCTTGAGATATTTTGACCATACACCAACCCAAACTCTCATTCATCTCAAAAATCCCATTCTATAATTTCCCAAATACTAATATGACAAATAATTACTCTGTCTCATTCCAAATATCCTAGAATATCCTGACTACTAACTCAAAGGTTTATTCTTCTTATGGGAACTCTCCACCATTGTAATCACATACTTTTTCACTTTATAACCTAAATCCTCAATATCCTGATGGCATCACCTCAACCACTATCTCATAACATACATGTTCCAACCATCATGCACCTTATTTCCCACATCCCATCATATGATGATTTCATAACCATATAAAACATGAATCCCATAAAATACCACATTGCTATTGATGCTCACACAAGTCTACATTGCTGCCGATTCCCACACAAATCTTGCATCGCACTCTAGATGCCCCATATGGACACACACCCATCACTCCTTAATTGGATGATCCCATTAAGCCTAAACATGTCATGTACTCCCACAATAGAAGTATATTATCAATGATCAAATCCCTAGTGGTATACTTGAGTATTTTCTATGACTACCATGTTGGGTATCCTCATAGTCTCGATTCTCACAACTTGAAGCTCCATTTCCTATCTCACTTGACACCACTTTTTGGCCCAGTATAGTCCCATCTATCAAGTTATTCCTGGCTATAGGAACCTAATTTGCTGCCTCTGAGGATGATTTCAACATGAATATGTTTACATGCACCTTTATAGTATCTTTTAAACCATCCTCAAACCATTTCACCATGGATATGTCATCAATGTCCATCATCAGTGAAAAATGCAACAGGTTTGGGAACCTACCAACATAATACATAAATGATGTCTCTACCTATTGTAAGATCATAAACTCACAATCTTGTTCTTACCTTAGTTTATTAGGGAAAAGGTTCTTGAAAAATATATCATCAAATTCATTCCACATTATACCCTCTTACCTACCATTATGTACCTATACATCCCACCAGTGCTTCATTGGTCTCTTATTCATATATGTGACTAACTTTACCCTCCTCCATGGGGGGATATTAGTCTGATCAAATATACTATGCACTGAATCTATCCAAAACTTTTCCACATATATTCCACCCTTTCCATGAAATAAAATAGGGTGTTGTGATTAGAAATACCATGTCAAATACACCATGGAAAACTCAACTCCTTAAGCTACCTAGTCAATGATCTGATTAACCCACACCAAACTTGCTCTAAGTTTCTCATCCAGTCATGGCCCAAACACCTCTACCCATTGTGTCACAAACTCCTATACCCATTGTGGTTGTCCTTTCAACCTTGGTGACTCCACCTATGGATCATGTTTACCTCTAACCTCTGGGGCCTCATCATGTATATGTCCTGGAGGCACCACATCCCCTCCCTCCTGATTTCCAATAGAGACCATCTTGGTGGAATCACACTGAGAACCAAATACCATAATCAACACAATATAACATTATAGATATTTCAAATATAGAATTATTTAATTGGCATCGCATCTCGCTACCCTTACACTTCCCTACCACACCCATGTCACATATCATCCATCCTCATGGCCTCCTACCTACCCATATTATAGTTAGGCACCATATACATCGTATACATGTCGGATCACATTCCTATTAAATAAAGAGTCACATAATTGGGATGGATGAGTATAAAACTTTCAAGAATATATATATAAAAACACCATATAGGTTTTTATTGACACTTCAAAAATCCTAACCACTTTTTACTTATAAATCCACCACTATTCCATTAGGTAACTGATTAGAATGTCACCAAGAGACTGTATAGGAAAACACTATTTAGTCTGCTGTTGACATGTTAAAAATATCAACCCTTTATTATATTATAGGTTCCAAAAAACAATAAAAAATGACACGCATGTTTCATGTGATCCCTACATTCCTAACATGAAACATGAATAGTCTTTATTTCCTCTTGGGACCAAGAGTCTGAAACAAAAGTCAATAACACTAAATACTGTTGACGCTTCTTTCCGTCACAGAGTCTAACGACTGAAAAAAAGGAAATACCTTAGTCCAAAGTGATTCATCCTTTGAAGAAACATCAAAAATCGACAAAGGGATGAACAAGGAGAACATTGCCCATAGGTCGCGCAAGTTCCCTCATGGTCGCGCAAGTACACTTGTGCGCCGCCTAGTGGTCGTGCAGGTACTTGTGCGCTGCCTAGTGGTCATGCAAGTGACTTGCGCGACCTAATTGATAACCACCCGATAACCACCTGGTGTCTTCTCCTACCTATAAATAGACCCTGTGGGCCCCCCATTCGAGAGGATCTTTTTCCAGAAACTCGTATTAAAGCTCCCGACGCCCAAGTCTCTTCTCAAAGCTTCCGGAACACTTCTAAGGTAATTTTTTACCTAGAACGGAAGATCTAAAGAGAAGGAGGAAGGCCTAAGTGTTGAAACTCAACAACACTTGCGCGCCTGAGTGGCCAGCCCTTAAGGTAACCGGTCACACTTGCGCGCCGCCTTATTTCTTCAATAGAACTTGCGCGTCCCTTTTCTGGGAGAACCTCAAGGGGATTCTAAAGGCTTTAAAAAAGATTCTCTCAAGTATTTTAATGCTGGTTGAAAATCGCGCAAGTACCCCACATGTCGCGCAAGTATACTTGCGCGACCAATACTTGCGCACCCACGCAATACTTGCACGCCTTTCAATACTTGCGTGCCCCTACCTTTTTGGGTGCCCATCTTTCCCATTTTACCCCTCTTAAGACATTTCACCTTTCCAATTCAAGATTCAGTCTTCAATATACTCTTCAAAGCCATTTATGGCATGATTTCTTGATTTGACTTCCTTATCTGAAATGAATTCTGTGGAATATCTCTCAAAACATAGTGATTTATACATCTTTATGTCACCAAATATTGAGATTTCATTCATTTCAACCTCATCCTTTAAGATGAGAGAATCCTTAACCTGGGTCTCCTTTTCAGGAATAATCCCCAGTTATAAGTCCTTTAATCTGGGCATCTTCCTCAGGAGTAAGCCCCAAATTCTTAAAGTTCCCAAGCATGGGCATCCTCCTCAGGAGTAAGCCCCAAACCTTAATTACTTAACTTGGGCATCATCCTCAGGAGTAAGCCCCAATCATAATCCTTTAATATGGGCATCCTTCTTAGGAGTAATCCCCAAGTCCTCTAATTTTGGGCATCCTTCTTAGGAGTAAGCCCTGAGTCCCTTAATTTGGGCATCCTTCTTAGGAGTAAGCCCCAAACCTTAATCCCTAACCTGGGTCTCCTTTTCAGGAATAAGACCCAGTAATAATCATGGGCTTCCTTTTCAGGATTAAGCCCCAAGTCCCCTAACCTGGGCTTCCTTTTCATGAATAAGTCCCAGTTATAATCTTGGGCTTCCTTTTCAAGAGTAAGCCCCAAGTCCCTCAATTTCTCTTAACCAGTCCTAAATTATGTTTGATATGGGATTCCTTCTCAGGAGTAAAACCCAATTATCAATCCTCTCCTAATTTGGGTTTCCTTTTCAGGAATAAGTCCCAAGTTAGAGTATTCAAATCTCCATAAAGCACATATACCTTTATGGACCATGTTCCTGGATTTTCTCCCTAAAAGTAAATCCTAAACCTTCATCTATATGGGCAGTCATACATACATAAGCCCCAAACCATTTCTTATGATTGCATATTTCATGGCACAATTGTCTAATTTTTACCAATACCTCTTGTTTCTCATACCGAGAATGACTCACGTGAGCTTAGAGTGTAAAAGTAATTATGACATCCTTCTTTGAGCCATCAATCATAAACGTCATACTCCATTACTCGAACTACGTGGGTTCTGATTCCTTTTCCAAAACAAAGGATACGTAGGTAGCCCATTTATGGGTTCGATCCCAACTTTGAAATAATCCATGTCCTTCTAAATGACGATAAACTTCAAGTGCCCCACTGAGTGGCTTTAAAACCAGCCTGGTCATCATAATGACCAAGAGACTTTTATAAATGTTTTGAAGGATACCATTGACCAAGAATATCTAAATAGATACAGATGATTCTCTATTGATGAAGAACCTCTAATACATATAAAAGATTATCTAAATTTCTTACATATTTAATCATTGATTATTAAAACTAAAGGAAAGCTCATTTTTATACTTGGTAATGTAATAAGGATTCACGAACATAACTTAAATCTATAAAGAGAGTCCCGGAGTAGACAATAATTCCCCTCAAAAAGGTGTGATGAGTCCGACCTCCCATCCTCTAGACCAATGCAAATTCCTAAGCCTCATCAGTCCACAAGCTAATGAGCGCCTACCTTTGGAAAGTAGGTCCAAACGGATGCGGAATCATTGGATGTTTCCGATTCTATGAACAAACCCACTAGAAACTGATCACAACGTTTGAATCTCCCGTCCAGGAGGTCATCCCTGAATTCCGTGCGAAACAAAAATGGTGAACCCGACGTGAATCCTTAACCAAGCACTCTTTTCTCAAGATCTTCTGCAAAATTTCTTTCCTTAAATTCACCCCTGTGAATACTGTTGTTGTGAACACCTCTACTGTGAGGTCTGCTGCTGTGAAAACCAATGCTGTTACTCCTGCTGGAACGTCGTCCGCTCTGAGGATGACATCACCAACTCAGCGTCTTCAACGCTGGGTTTCTAATGCACTGGTTAAGGAGTACCGTCGCAACGGTACTATCCTAACTCTAGGGGCCGCTCGTCAAGCCCTCCAAGTTAACAACTCTACCTGGTCGTCTGGACAACGGAGGCCAGCGATCAAGAAGCAGGCGGTGCTGACTACCGTCTCCAACCGTTTCGGGTCGTTATCCCCAGAACGCAATTTCCATTCACTCCCTTACTCTGAGGAAGTGAATGAGAAGGTCCCTCAGGGCCTTAATTCAAAAATCCAGGAGTCCTTCCCGAGGGCTCCCATAAACAATCGTCGCCAGACTCGTGCGGTAGTGCGCCCTCAACATGATGAGGGTACCGAATCCAGGCATTCAGCTCAGGTTCCTCGAACCCGAGCAGGCAAGATGAACCGCCAGAGACGGAATCCGGTTAACAATAGGCCGGTTATCATCTCTGCCATCTCCAGAGAAGTCCACCAACCTAACTTGGTGGCGAACAAAGAGCAGGCATACACACCTGCCCGTTTTAATTCCGCTTTCTAGTAGACTCGTCTAGCAGCATCAAGCCAATCCTGACAGTCAATTCCGGCAGAGTACTATAGGCATGAACATACATCTGCTTATACATCACTAGTTAGTCAGAAGGCCCGTCTGACTACATATGATGGATCTCGTCAACCGTATTTGGCGAAGTGTAATCAGCAGGCACATACACATGCTAATACTAATCAATCCTACCAACAGTCTCGCTTGGTAGCGCACGGAGAAGTCAGTCGGAAAGCCCCGACGACAAACAGGAGGCAGACTCAACTCTCTGCCTCCACCCTTGAGTACTGTCAGGATTCACTGACAGGAAAAGGAGGACAGGAGAAAGCACATACACCTACTCCAAGCCCGGAATGGACGTATATCCCCGTTCTGTCGGCTGAATTCACCAAGCATATTTTGTCAATGGTGAAAGAGCAGAACCAAATTCCTGCTCATATTCTGGATGCTTGTCAGGATATCATAACAGCTTCAGCATCATCTCAGGGGCAGACACATAAATCTATCCCTAGCAGTGGAGTGACACATCAACGATTCACTCCGGAACAGACACACACATCTGTTCCAGTCCAAGAGGGTTATGGGGAATACTCCCCCATATCATACGGACAACCAAGTCAGGCACATACACCTGATTTGAGTGGAGATCGTCAGCCTAAACTGACCATCTTTCCTGATCAGGCACATACACCTACTCAGAGTAACCACTTTCGTCAACAAGTGGTTTCCAAAGCGAGTAAGAAGGCATCTAAGAAAAAGATCCACCCAGCACAGTCAGGAGATCAAAGGACAATCTGCAACAAGGCCTTGCTCGATGCTGGAGTTCTTGAAGCCCTCAGACATTTATCTGTCGGAATTCAAGATTCTACTCCCTCAGTTCCCAATAACGGGAACATTAATTCTGAAGGTCTTCAACAGAAACTTCTTCATGAAGGCTTGCTTCATGAAAATTCGGTCAATCTTGAAGTTTCTTCTTCAGATGAGAGCCACAGGAACCCTCTGTGTGGTCAGAAGACCAAGGAGCAAGAGATCTCATCTTTTTCTATAACCCATTATAGTGGTCCTCCACATGATGATGAACTTCGCTACGAAAGTCCTCTCCACAGTAGTGATTCACATTACCTGGAAAATACTCCAGTGGACAATGTAGTACCGAGAAAGCCCTCTTATCTTGAGGCACTTGCAAATGAAAAACCAGTCATGTCTGATGCTTTATCGCTAACAAGTGAAATACTTTCTCAATCATAAGATAGCTCAGGGTGTAGGTCATTCTCCGAACCACCCCTAAGTCATGCATCTTCTAGTTTGATCAATGATCTCTCTACCAATCTTGTTGAATCCGATGAAGCAACAAGGAAACACCAACTCTGGTCAAAACAGGTAGAAGAATCTTCATTTAATGATAAAGAGGAAATGCTGAACATGAGGAAAAAACTGGCAAAAGGTGAGGTACCAGTCATGTTTTGGCCTTTGGCTGACTCCCAGTACGACATTCCAAAGATGTTGATGGATGATGGAATCCATGATATTCGTCTCAACATATGGAAAACTCTTTGTCAATTGAAGAAGAAGGTATTATCTTATGATGAATATGAAAATCATCTTAAGATAATAGAAGGGCTACAACGTCAGATTGATTTGGCATCTCTATCAGTCTCTCGGTATCCGAAGGCTGAAAAGCAACAGAGAACCCTTCAACGTTCATGCCTTGGCGCACTAAGAAAATTGCGTCAGTTAATTGCAAATGCTCCATCTGGTGTTCATATCAGAGGATGGGGTGTTCACGGAGCACTACATTTCATAGTGCTTTCTAGTCAGCAAAGCCTTCCGAAAATGGTCTCATGTAATGTTATTGCCCATGGCCGGCCACAGTCAATGGGCTTTGTTCATAATCAAAAGCTTGCTCAAGAACAGGCTTCAACTAGTTCCTCTCAAAATCAAGCATATAGAGAACAAGTTGTTGAATTACTCCTACATCAAGCAGGCGAGAATATTTCACAAGCCTCTCGTATGGAGCAAACACGTCATCAAATGACAGAAGTTTCGGAAATCATCCAACGGTCTGTTGAACCAGGTGATAAAAGTGGATACAGGTTAATGCATCTAGCTAATTTCTGAACTAAGATTCGTAAGATCAAGAGAGATTTTAAGAAGATCTCAGATGTAGCATGTCAAGAGATACCCTGGCTTGTCAGATTGGGGACTTCTCTAAACCAACCCTCAGAGTTAACAAATGGGATTCGAGGAGTTGAGCGGAATCAGCAGGAACATCCCCAGTTCACAAGACTGGGGACTCTTTCAAATCATCAATCCCCTCCTCAGAGAATATCGGTCTTTTCTCGATTGGGGAAGAATCCCCAAGAGTAACGAAGAGCCAAATTATCAGGAGATTCTCTCCAAATTATAGCTCGTCAAGAAGTTCCTAAAAGATTGAATCAACAAAAGGCAATGTCTCGTCAAAGACATGAAAGAAGACAATATCACAGAAATGTTGATAGAAGGGATGTGATTCATTATGCATCAATCAATGTCATCAATGCCATTGTTACTAATCCACCAGAGGAGGTTCACACAGGGGACTCATATGAAGAGCGTCCTGCTCAAGAAAACGTACGCACCGATACAAATGAAGAAGGTGTGCGTACAAGAAGTCAAAGGATTACTCAGAACCTAGGTAATCCACTTCCTTCTCTCCAAAAGGTATCCAACAAAGGGAAGGGAAAGAATCAGGTTACATATCCTTCCTCTGAAGAAGGTCAATCTCTCTCATTAGATCAAAGGTTTTCACAACAGGAGGAAGAAATGAAAGAATTAAGAAGGTTGAATGCAGATCTACTTCAGAGTAGTCTTCTTCTTAAGAATGCCGAAGTCCGACAGCCGAAGGAATTTGTTGTAACTACTGAGATGGATCAGTAATATCCTCCTTTATCAGTACACCCTCAAAGGTCTAATCCTACGGGTCAAATGCAACAACGGTTGGAAGCACTACCATCAGTTGCAGCACCAACCACCACGTCTGTCCAAGCTCCATTCATTGCACCTACCCAAAACCAAGTTCAACCTGATGTTTCTCAAAAGTTAATAACTACTATTGAGTCATTAACAGCTCAGTTAGAAACTATAGAAGGGAAACGGGCACAAGTTCAACCAGAAATGAAAGTTTACCCTAAATGGGTAGATTCAATTTCTCCTCCATCCAGTTTTGGAAACCCTGTTTTCCCTACTTTCAATGGATTAAGCGACCCTGAACAACATTTGACGCATTACGTGTCTTGTTGTGATCCTATGATGGGAACTCCAGAGCAGCAAGAAGCAGTAAAACTCAGATGCTTCGTGCGAACCTTGCAAGGACCAGCTTTTGTCTGGTATACAAGCTTTCAATCTCGGTCAATCATCGAATGGGAAGATCTTCATCAAAAATTCCTTCTTCAGTTCAGCTCAACTTTGCCAAAAATGACAGTTTTCGATCTTACAAACTGCAAGCAAAGGGAGAATGAAAGAGTCTCTTATTTCATTGCTCGCTGGAAGGGATTAATGTATTCCCTAAGTTTAGCACTCCCTCAGGAGGAACTGTTGCCAATCTGTGTGGCAAATTTGCGTGACGAATTACGCACGCCATTGATCCCTATGAAATACACAGGAGGGTTTCGAGACCTTACATCAATCGCTCAGCAGATTGAAGATTCCCTTATACAGGCTAAGGTTAAATCTCGTGTAATTCCATCAGCTCCAGGAAGGAGAATGGGTAAAGCAGAAACTGCTACAGTTATGATTAAACAACCACTTGTACCTATTTCTACTTCAAAACCTTCATCTTCTCGAAGGGCTCCACCTCTTGAACGCCAACAACAAAGGCCATTTCGTCCAAATGATCAAAGAGATCAATGACGAAAACAATTTGAGGATTTGAAGAGTAAAACATACTCTTTCTGAAGTGAGCAAGTTCCGGGTTACTTCATTCCAGCTCTGGAAAATAATTTGGTTCAATTACCAGTGCCCAAAAGGCCAAACAAGGAAGGATATGAAGACCATCCCAATTATTGTCCCTTTCATCAAATGTTGGGGCATCCCATCCAGGAGTGTTTTGTATTTAAAGACCTCCTGCAAAAGATGGTCGACTTGGGACAAGTCAAATTGAAGGGTTCTTCATCTCATATAGTGTGTGTTACCGCTACAGATCCAGAGGAAGGTGGCGAGTGGCAGGAAGTCAAAAGCAAAACTGCACAAAAATATGATGATTGGATGGTTAGAAAGATAATCAATCGAACCCATTCCATTTTGCGAACACAATTGAAGAAGCCAATTGTGTCTCCTACAAAAGCTGCAGTGAATCCTCCATCAAAAGACAAATCCTCAAAAGGGTAGCGCAATTCAAAGAAGAAAGAGGAATCAGAAGAAGATGAGTATGTATCGAGGCCTAAGTTGTCTTTGACTCTGGCAGATTTCATGCCATCTACTTCAAAGCCACGGGCACCACCCCACCAAACGGCACAGCCTAAACAGGCTAACCAGGCAGAGTCTTTATCAGACGAAGAGTTAATCTTCGGTTCTGTTAATATGATTCAATTAACAGATCCGTATTCCAGTCGTAATTTTGATGAGCCTGAATTCCTTGTATCAAATAAGGGATTCCGAGGAAGTTCCATAGGTTCAGGATACAGGGGAATACGTGGATCTTTCCGAAGCCACTACTCCAATTCTACCCCTACTAGCACTGTGTATGCAGCAGAAACTCGGGGTAGAGCCCTTCAGTGAGCTCAAAAAGAACAAAAAAGTTCTTCTACCAATAGTAAACTCAGTATTGACACAGTTATTTTGGAAGACCGATTGAAAATTTCATCTTCTTTATCTCAGAAAGTAAATGGATCTAATCGGTCTAATCTTCCAAAACCAAGGATTTTGCCAACTTCTATCCCAATACAAGATGCATCAGCTTCCAAAGCATCTGCTTCCAAGGTACCTGCTAAACCACATATTCCTGTTGGGAAACACAGACCTTTAGATCAAAAGTATGATATATTGAAACACTTGGCCCAAGTACCAGCCAAGTTATCAATTTTGGATGATTTGAATCTGTAAAAAGATCTTCGGGAAGCACTCATCGAAGCTTTGTCAAGTCCTCAGGAGTTTGAAGCTGAAATTGCTGCAGCTGAAGTCTATCACATAGAGAATAATCCTGCAGAATGCCATGCAGTGATATCTTTTACTGATAAAGATGAAGATGATGTTGTGCATGGGCACATAAAACCTTTGTACTTATCTGGAAAAGTCAATGGTGTAGATATCCGAATATCTTTCATTGACAATGGTTCAGGAGTCAACCTCATGCCCATTCGTACACTTCATCGATTGGGCCTCACGGAATCTGATTTATCTCCTTCTACCATGATGTTACAAGGATATGATAAAAATGAACAAGAACCACTGGGCGAAGTTACACTCAGAACTCAGTTTGGAGATCTTGTATCCAATTCAGATTTCATGATTGTTGATCAAGACTCAGCTTTCAACGTCTTGCTTGGAAGACCCTGGCTACATCAGCATGCGGCTATCCCTTCATCATACCATCAATGTCTCAAATACTATTTCAATGGTCAAGTTGGAACATTGTATGGTGATAAGACCCCGTTCAAAACATGTGAGTCTCAGTACATTGAGGCGTAATTTTATCACATGAAGGGAAGAGAAAAATCTACAATGAAGGAAGTTACCAAAGTTAATGCTCCATATGGTTTGGAGAAAATTCCGATAAATCCATTTACACATGTGAGTACAGATTATGTGTTACCTATCAGTCAAATTGAAAAAATCGGCCCAAATCAAAATACTCTTATGGAAAGATCCATAATGTCAATTACGGAAATTGAGCCAGACAACATGGGAGAAATTGGTAACCTACCAAACAGTGATGAAAGCATAAGTGGTGACGTTTTCATTTCATCTGCTGAAGTCCAACAAGTCTATACTTAGCCAATCAGGCCAGAAGAAGTTATAGCAACACCAGAGGTGAATAATGATGTTGATTCTCAATCCATCATCTCCTATTTATTTCCCAAAGAAGTCCCTTTATTATCAATAGGGTCGGAAATGGAAGCTTCTTCTTAAAAATGTGAAAATTTTGACATCTCTTATGATCATGAGAATTTCGTTTTGTCATCTACTATGCAAGTAGAAACGGAAGAAATAGCACATAATGAAGAGGAAGAGGAAGGTCTTAGAGATGCTCCTCCAGCATTTGAATAGGGTATCTCTACCACTGTAGATGAACTCAGAGAAGTAAATCTGGGTACAGAGAAAGATCCACGCCCCACTTTAATTAGTGCGGCCATGACCCTTGAAGAGCAAGAGATGTATATTTCTTTTCTAAAGAAAAATAAAGATATTTTTGCTTGGAATTATACAGAAATGCCTGGGCTTGATCCTGATGTTGCTACTCATCATTTGGGTTTACCAAAAGAACATCGAGGATTTAAGCAAGCCGCGAGAAGAACAAACCCAACTTATGCTTCCAAAATTGAAGCTAAAGTGGATAAGCTAATCAAAGATAACTTCATCAGAGAAGTTCAGTATCCCAAGTGGTTGGATAATATTGTCCCTGTAAAGAAGAATAACGGACAAATTAGGGTTTGCATCGATTTCAGAGATCTTAATCGGTATTGTCCTAAAGATGATTTCCCAGTTCCGATTACAGAACTCTTAATTGATGCAACGGCTGGCAATGAAGTACTTTCTTTCATGGATGGATATTCTGGATATAATCAGATCCGAGTGGCCCCAGAAGATGAGGAATCTACAGCCTTCAGAGCTCCTCAAGGTGTGTTTTGTTACCGGGTGATGCCCTTTGGTTTAAATAATGCAGTTGCAACATATCAATGCGCCATGCATCGTATCTTCAAACCTTTATTAGGGAAGTTTGTTGAATTCTATATAGAAGATTTGGTGGTTAAATCCAAACAATGTTCTAATCACTTGGCTGATTTGGAATTCATATTCCACAAGCTTCGACAACATAATTTGAAGATGAACCCCTTAAAATTTTCTTTTGGGGTAACCTCAAGAAAATTCCTCGGCTTTGTTGTACGCCATCATGGTATTGAAGTTGATCCTGAGAAGACCAAATCAATACTTGGTATGTCACCTCCTCAGAATTTGAAAGAATTAAGAGGACTTCAAGGACACTTAGCCTATATTCGGCGTTTCATCGCCAATTTGGCAGGCAAAAGTTTACCCTTTACCAAATTATTGAAGAAAGGAGTCACTTACCAGTGGACTGAATAATGTCAAGAAGCGTTTGATGTTCTCAAGAAATACCTCTTGAGTGCACCAGTACTCATGCCACCTGTTGAAGGTAGACCACTTATCCTCTATGTGACAGCTCTAGAGTGATCATTGGGTGCCTTTCTCGCTCAAAAGAATGATGATGGGAATGAAAATAGCCTCTACTATCTCTGTAGAACTATGCTTGAAGCAGAAACCCGGTATTCATGTATTGAGAAGTGCTGCCTGGCATTAATCTTTGCAGTTCAAAAATTGAGACACTACCTGCAACATCACAAGGTCCAATTGGTATCTCGCAATAATCCGCTCAAATTCATCCTTAGTCGTCCAATTCTTACAGGACGTCTAGCAAGGTGGGCAGTTATTTTGCAGCAATTCAATATTCAGTATGTGTCTCAAAAGGCAATTAAAGGCCAAGCTCTGGCTGATTTCCTGGCTGAACATCCTTCAGGGGATGACACGTCTTCAGATATTGAACTCCCTGATGAGGAAGTTTTCTCTATTCAAGAGAATCCTCAAACATGGGAAATTTATTTTGATGGTGCTTCCAGAAGTCCAATAGGGAAGAAAATGGAAAATCCTAAATTTAACAAAGTTGGTTTAGGAATTGTGCTCATTTCTCTAGATAAGGCAGTGTTACCTTATTCCTTTATATTGTGGGAAGGTAGTACCAATAATGAAGCTGAATATCAAGCTCTCATTACAGGCTTGGAGTTAGCGATTCAAGAACAAGTGAATCACTTAAAGGTGAAAGGTGATTCAGACCTGGTAATCAAACAACTCAATGGGGATTATGCCATCAGAAAAGAAGAATTAATCCCTTTGTATGATTATGTCAGAGAGTTAATGTCGGAATTCCCTTCAGAACTGATATTTTCTTATGTCCCAAGATCACAAAATGCTCAAGCTGATGCACTGGCTAATATAGCCACAGCTTTAGCAGATCCAAATCGTGACGAGACAACCATCAGTATTGCCCACCGTCGTGCAATTTCACCTTATGTTCAAGTCAGAACAGAGGAAATTAATGAAATTAGTCCCATTCCTGAACTGTATGGTCATACTACAGGATGGATGTCACCTATCAGGGAATACCTTAAAAATGGAACACTTCCACCTGATATAGCCGAGAAAGAACAAATCCGGTGACGTGTGGTCAATTTTACTCTTTATGATGGCCCAAACCACCTAGAGAAAATTATCTAAAAACGTGGTTTTGATGGAGTTCTCTTCAGATGTATTGATGGTGAAGAGACAATAGCTATCATAAAAGAAGTGCATGCAAGAGTCTGTGGTGCCCACCAGTCTGGACATAGACTGTCTGATCAAATTCAAAGGCTTGGATACTTTTGGCCTTCAATGATACAAGATTGTGTTAATTTCACAAAGAAGTGTCATTCATTCCAAGTATATGCCAACTTCATTCATCAACCTCCAGAGTTGCTTCATACATATAAATACTCGTGGCCATTTTCCACATGGGGAATGGATGTGGTGGGACCTTACCCTTTAGCTACGGCCAAGCAGTTTAAGTACATTCTTACTGTTACTGATTTCTTTTCCAAATGGGTAGAGGAAGTACCTCTCAAAGAAGTCAGTTCTAAATGCATTGTTAGCTTCATCAAGTCTAACATCATTACTAGATTTGGTGTCCCTCATACCATATTGACGGATAACGGCACCAACTTCTGTTCTTATGAGATGAAGAAATTGTATCAAGAATACAACATTAAATCCAACCATTCATCTCGGTATCATGCGGCGGCCAATGGCCAAATAGAAGCCTTTAACAAGACTCTTTCAAATATACTGCAAAATATGGTGGATAAAGATAAGAGGTCATGGCCTGATAAACTCTTTCATAATTTATGGGCTTATCGGGCTACCACCCGCAATGCAACACGGTCAACTCCATATTCGTTGGTATATGGAACAGAAGCAGTCTTTCCAATTGAAGTTCAATTTCCCTCACTCAGAGTATCCATTTGTGATCAGTTATCTACAGATGAGAAATCCCAAAAGCGATTGAATGAATTGGAACAGTTAGATGAGAAAATATTGTGCACTTTGCACCACTTGGAAATCTATCAGAATCGAATAGCACGAGCTTTTAACAAAAAAGTTTGTCTTCATTTATTCAATCAGGGAGAATTGGTATTGGTTCTCAGAACACCAATGATACCAGGAAAGAAGCCTCCCAAGCTTGAACCAAAATGGGAAGGACCTTATTCAATACATAAGGTCTACTCCAATGGAGCTTATTCATTAATCTCAATGAATGGAGAACTCATCACGACTCCAACCAATGCTAGATTTCTGAAGAAATATTTTTTATAATCACAAAATATGGTCCCCAGAACCAAGATTCTTACAATTGGTTCATACAGCAATGGTCTAGTATGACCTTAAACTGCATCTGCAATGGTCCAGTATGACCTTAAACTGCATCTGCAATGGTCCAGTATGCCCTTAAACTGCATCTGCGTCCAACATGATGTTAAACTGTAGGAAAATACAATTCGTCCTTGCTATATGACGTTAAACTATACAGCAATGGTCCATTATGACCTTAAACTGCAACTACGTCCAACATGAAGTTAAACTGTAGGAAAGTCCCTTACGTCCGAAAAGACATTAAACTACATAAGCACTTACAAGTCCAGTGTGACTTTAAACTGCATCATCCACGGTCTATGAATATGACCTTAAACTATTTGCACTTTCGTCCAACATGAAGTTAAACTGTAGAAAAGAAGATGTCCCTGCAACATGACAGTAAACTGTGCAGCATCAATTCGTCCTTGCTATATGACATTAAACTATACAGCAATGGTCCAGTAAGACCTTAAACTGGAACTTCGTCCCACACGACGTTAAACTGTGAAAAAGTTCCCTAAACCGTCCAGCATGACCTTAAACTGCATCATCCCTAGTCCATGCATATGACCATAAACTATTTTCAAATCCCTTATGTACAGCAAGACGTTAAACTGTGACGTCCTAACTACATGACGCTAAACTGTATAAAAGTCCCTCACGTCAGGAAAGATGTTAAACTATATAATCATCAAAGGTCCAGCATGACATTAAACTGCACCATCCACAGTCCATGCATATGACCTTAAACTATTCGCACTTTCATCCAACATGACATAAATGGTGTGTTATTTTGTCCTTACTGCATGACATTAAACTGCACAGTCCCCCTTTCGTCCAATATGACGTTAAACAGTTTTATCCCCATCGTCCTAACTACATGACGCTAAACTGTACAGAAAATCCATGATATGTCCTACATGACATTAAACTGTATTTTCTCCCTGCTACATGACACTAAATTGTGCATCACCAATAGTCCTAACTGCAAGACTTTAAACTGAATAGTCCCTTTATATGTCTTACATGACATTAAACTATGTATCGTTAAGGTTGTTGTTACCTCTTGTTTCTCACACCGAGTATGACTCATGTGAGCTTAGAGAAAACATCAACCATAACACTCTCTTTGGGCCGCTAACCATGTGTAAGTCCCAACAACATTTTAATTAGATCGTTGTCCCCAAGAACAACTTGATCATTAATTCATTGTTTAATTGAACTACACGGACTTTGATCCTTGCCCTCCAGGCTGGGTATGTAGGAAACCTCCCAAGGTTCAAGCCCAAAAACAATCTCTTCACATAGGTTCACCACCATCTCATATGATGTTGATTCGTGAAACCGCCCCTGGAATCAATATCTTTAAATTGATTCACTTTCGTCCTTGTTATATGACATTAAACTATGCAACACTTTTGTCTGGTACGACAATAAACTACAATGCTATTCGATTTCCTCATTTGAGAGGGAACTACTATTAACATTGATTTTTCAATCATGTTTTATTTCAAAAGACTACGTGCATACATGGAAATGCCTAAACTTTTTATCTTGGGTTAAACCATCATTGTACTAAAGTCCCCTTTCACCCTTCACATGTACGAACCAAATTTGTACAAAGGGTAGTTCTAGAACTACGTGGGCTTGATTCCCATCCTTATGGGATACGTATGAACATTCGAGTGTCCCTCGAATCCAGTCCCAAGTCTTTTGGGCCTAACCCCAAATTTCACTTTCAGTCCCTTGGCTGAAAAGTCCTCATGAAAACACACACTGTGTATTCATTATTATGGTCCGAACTCTATGACCCTAAACTAAGATCTCTCATATTTTCGTCATGCACGATGTTAAATTTCATTTCAAGAACTATGTATGGCTTGATTCTCATTCTTATGAGATACGTAGTGAAGTCCAAAATTTCAATTCAGGACCCAGCCACAACATGATTATGGTTATCATTGACCTATGTATCTCTATATACATTGGACAATACCCATCTTTATGTGTTATAATCCTAACCTTAAATATTTTTAGATCTTCATAAACCTTTTCATGACTTCTAGTCACAAAAATGTCAAACTTCTGAGAATTCTTTTGCTTGACTATGCAGCACGTGCCCATAGGTGGCCTTGCATAAACAGTCCACATAACAGACTTGTTAGCCAAAAGATACTATTTATTTGACTATGCAGCCAATGACCTTAGGTGGCCCTGCATAATTCAACCCCCTAACGGGTTTTTTAAATAATGGTAACTTCATTCTTGGGAAGAATGCATGTTTTGTCATTATTTGTCTTAAACAATAGTATGTAGGGATCCATAAAAAAAATAGCCATCCTTAACAAATTTGTCCCATATCCTTTTTCATGATCTGAAAGTATTCAAGTCTATGGTTTATTCTTCCTCCCTACGTTTGGGTCAGACCTTCGTGGGAGTGATATTCATCCAGTTCTTTGATAATCTTGTCTGGAAATATCTTTTCCATATTCAAGTACCTCTTTCCATACAAAAAACTCTATACTTTAGAAAATTTGAATCTCCATAAACTTTCACTGGCTTTTAGCACTAGGAAAGTAAATTTCTGGGAGTTCATTTGCCTGACTATGCAGCACGTGCCCATAGGTGGCCTTGCATAAACAGTCCACATAACAGACTTGTCAGCCGAAAGATGCTATTTATTTAACCATGCAGCCAATGCCCTTAGGTGGCCCTGCATATTTCAACCCCCTAACGGGTTTTGTTAAATAATAGTAACCTCATTCTTGGAAACTACTTCTTCTAATGCCTTTTAGCTCTTTTTCATATCATTCCTCAGATTCAAATATTCTTAAGACATAGCTTACATATTTTCCCTCATACTTGAGTATGGTACTATGTTTTCAAATGAGTTTTCAAGGAATTGAGTCAATTCAAATCCATTCTGGTAAAAGCTATTTCGACCTTAAATGTTAGCCTTTGTATGTCCGACATGCATGACTTTAAACTGCCAGATTTCTTGTTTTTCTTTTCACCTCAGAGTCAAATCCTCTTTTCTCTCTGGATCCAACTCTGAGGGGGGACTTTTGTTGACGCTACTTTCCGTCACAGAGTCTAACTGCTGAAAAAAAGGAAATACCTTAGTCCAAAGTGATTCATCCTTTGAAGAAACATCAAAAATCGACAAAGGGATGAACAAGGAGAACATTGCCCATAGGTCACGCAAGTTCCCTCATGGTCGCGCAATTACACTTGCGCGCCGCCTAGTGGTCGTGCAGGTACTTGCGCGCTGCCTAGTGGCCATGCACGTGACTTGCGCGACCTAATTGATAACCGCCCGGTAACCGGCTGGGGTCTTCTCCTGCCTATAAATAGACCCTGTGGGCCCCCCATTCGAGAGGATCTTTTTCCAGAAACTCGAATTGAAGCTCCTGACGCCCAAGTCTCTTCTCAAAGCTTCCAGAACACTTCTAAGGTAATTTTTTACCTAGAAAGGAAGATCTAAAGAGAAGGAGTAAGGCCTAAGTGTTGAAACTCATCAACACTTGCGCGCCTGAGTGGCCAGCCCTTAAGGGTACTGGTCACACTTGCACGCCGCCTTATTCCTTTAATAGAACTTGCGTGTCCCTTTTCTGGGAGAACCTCAAGGGGATTCTAAAGGCTTTAAAAAAGAGTTGCTCAAGTATTTTAATGCTGGTTGAAAATCACGCAAGTACCCCACATGTCGCGCAAGTATACTTGCGCGACCAATACTTGCGCGCCCACGCAATACTTGCGCGCCTTTCAAGACTTGTGCGCCCCTACATTTTTGGGTGCCCATATTTCCCATTTTACCCCTCTTAAGCCATTTCACCTTTCCTATTCAAGATTCTGTCTTCAAGATACTCTTCAAAGCCATTAATGGCATGATTTCTTGATTTGACTTCCTTATTTGAAATGAATTCTGTGGAATATCTCTCAAAACATAGTGATTTATACATCTTTATGTCACCAAATATTGAGAGTTCATTCATTTCAACCTCATCCTTTAAGATGAGAGAATCATTAACCTGGGTCTCCTTTTCAGGAATAATCCCCGGTTATAAGTCCTTTAATCTGGGCATCTTCCTCAGGAGTAAGCCCCAAATTCTTAAAGTTCCCAAACATGGGCATCCTCCTCAGGAGTAAGCCCCAAACCTTAATTCCTTAACTTGGGCATCCTCCTCAGGAGTAAGCCCCAATCATAATCTTTTAATATGGGCATCCTTCTTAGGAGTAAGCCCCAAGTCCTATAATTTTGGGCATCCTTCTTAGGAGTAAGCCCCGAGTCCCTTAATTTGGGCATCCTTCTTAGGAGTAAGCCCCAAACCTTAATCCCTAACCTGGGTCTCCTTTTCAGGAATAAGACCCAGTCATAATCATGGGCTTCCTTTTCAAGAGTAAGCCCCAAGTCCCCTAACCTGGGCTTCCTTTTCAGGAATAAGTCCCATTTATAATCTTGGGCTTCCTTTTCCGGAGTAAGCCCCAAGTCTCTCAATTTCTCTTAACCAGTCCTAAATTACATTTGATATGGGATTCCTTCTCAGGAGTAAAACCCAATTATCAATCCTCTCCTAATTTGGGTTTCCTTTTCAGGAATAAGTCCCAAGTTAGAGTATTCAAATCTCCATAAAGCACATATACCTTTATGGACCCTGTTCCTGGATTTTCTTCGTAAAAGTAAATCCTAAACCTTCATCTATCTGGGCAGTCATACATACATAAGCCCCAAACCATTTCTTATGATTGCATCTTTCATGGCACAATTGTCTAATTTTTACCAATACCTCTTGTTTCTCATACTGAGCATGACTCACGTGAGCTTAGAGTGTAAAAGTAATTATGACATCCTTCTTTGAGCCATAAATCATAAATGTCATACTCCATTACTCGAACTACATGGGTTCTGATTCCTTTTCCAAAACAAAGTATACGTAGGTAGCCCATTTATGGGTTCGATCCCAACTTTGAAATAATTAATGTCCTTTTGAATGACGATAAACTTCAAGTGCCCCACTGAGTGGCTTTAAAACCAACCTAGTCATCATAATGACCAAGAGACTTTTATAAATGTTTCGAAGGATACCATTGACCAAGAATCTCTAAATAGATACAGATGATTCTCTATTGATGAAGAACCTCGAATACATATAAAATATTCTCTAAATTTCTTACATATTTAATCATTGATTGTTAAAACTAAAGGAAATCTCATTTTTATACTTGGTAATGTAATAAGGATTCACGAACATAACTTAAATCTATAAAGAGAGTCCCGGAGTAGACAATAATTCCCCTCAAAAAGGTGTGATGAGTCCGACCTCCCATCCTCTCGACCAATGCAAATTTATAAGCCTCATCAGTCCACAAGCTAATGAGCACCTACCTTTGGAAAGTAGGTCCAAATGGGTGTGGAATCATTGGATGTTCCGGTTCTACGAACAAACCCGCTAGAAACTGATCGGAACGTTTGAATCTCCCGTCTAGGAGGTCATCCCCGAATTTCGTGCGAAACAAATACCTATCACTATAAATCAAATAAATCAACTATTACCATGATAAGAAAATAAATACCATCATCCCTAGAAACATATATTTTAAAACATACAGGTGCTGGTTATACACACAACATAACATCCATCCCAAGTTTTAACACATTCCTCAAATCCAGTCTACCACAACTAAAACAATAAAACACTTTTAATAACCAATTTTTAATACCTCCTAGTAACAACCTAACACTATTTACACTTTATAACCAACCTTATCAATTAATACCATGTAATACCCAATATCTAATACCACTTTATAAAATCCTTGTCCTAGTTCACTCTAAAGAGTAACTGGAAAAAGTTTCCATTTGACCTTATGCACATATCCCCATATACTAAAGGCTGCTAACTAGCAGTAAGAATAGTTGGGTGATAAGGGGGAGACTATACCCTCTAGTGATAATAATAATAACACTGCAGAATTGATATCATAGACATAGTGGGAGAAATTGTAAACAACAAAAATAATGATCCAAAATAAACAAGATATAAACCAGATAATATCCACATGTCAAAATAGTCATACAGGAGTAAAAAAGATCTCCCATAGGCTAGTCATATATGTACATGAACAAAAGAACTGAAATATCATCATCCTAAAACCGAGGAACCACCCAAACCATTTACCCAAAAATTGTGTCGTCATGCCCATGCACTATTTGCACATTCCTATCCACTAATCTCCGGACATATAACTTTTTCCCTTTCCTATACTCAAATACATAAAGTATGCATATGTCCCAAAGAGCCCATCCAGGGTGTGAGTATGAACTCAGTATGCCACCACTAATGATGTATCTAGATTATATCTATATATATACCTGTATACATAAAAAAACTTAAATAAAAATAAATCAACACATCTCGTATAACCTATTCCAATCATGCTCCACCCAACCACGAGTGAGCCTTTACCTTACTCGGCTAGAACCGGAGTGGAATAAAAAATTCATTGTATTTCATTATGGAAGGGACCTCAGCCTTCCAACCATTTCCATATCACACAATATCACATGTTTAACATCACCACATACCATATGGTATCACATTTCATCATTCCTGTGTAATCAATTCGATTCAACCCAATGCCCTGAAGGCATTCCCCTAAGGAATATCACAAGTCCTAAGAGTTTTCACTTCCTTTAACCAACTACTATCTCAACAACCCAATGAAACTAGGCCACAATGATATTTAACCTTCCTTAATCCCAACCCAATATCCCCAACATAAATAGTGAGCCTCATTCCCCTAAATTGTGTTCTCAACTACCACTTACCAGTGTTCTCAAATACCCCTAATCGGTGGTCCCAACTACCACCAATTATGGCCTTCTCTAGTGAGCACCTCCTCCTCACCGATGGTCAACAACATCTCTTATTCGGATTATTATATGGAGGTATCCAGCCATAATGACTAGTTCACACCACCTCATGTGTCATGTCCTATGTTCACACAACCCCAACGGCCCTCTCATCCACCCATGGTGAGAAGTATCACCAAAAATCCTAGTCCACGCCCCTAAAGAACCTATGTCACCACCTGTAAGCATTGTCTCCCAACCACGACAATGTTCAATGCCCTATGCCACATTCAGATGAACCATGTCAGCTCAATTATAGTGACCAATATCACTCACAATCATATGGTCAATACCCAAAATGTTCCCATGAAACTAACTCATTCATAACTTTTAATAAAAACCATAACCAACATCATAATTCCAAACCAACCATGAAACCACACATAACACCTACCATGTCATACCAGGATCAATAATACTATTTTTTCATGATTTACCCTCTATTATCTCCTAAGAATCATAAAAACTCAAATAAACACATATCCAATATTATACAGACCACCCCTCTCATGCCTATTTACCCTATATCACATAAAAAATGTAAAAAAATAAGATAAATCTAGGCACAACCCACCATATACCCATAGATTCCAAATTATATAATATTGTCCATGGATTCAAGATCAAATAGAATGAATATGAAAATCTGGTAAAAACCCTGAAAATAAGGAAAAAATTCCATAAATGTTAGTAAGTATCTATGTAGTGAAAGAAACAGAGAAAGGTAACTTATAGAATATTATCCTTGACCTATGTTATCCATCACAATGATTCACAATAAAATTTTTAAATAACTAAAGGAAATATTCTCTTAGAATTAGAATAAACCAAAGGGAGGAGGAATCCATTATTGGATTGGCCAAAATAGCCACCCCCAAAACCCCTCTTTCCCTTTTAAAATAAAACCCCTTTTTAAAATTAACAAAAAAAGGTTGTTAAAAATTTTCACGGTGTGAAAAACAATTCACGTAATGAAATAGTCAAGGCATGATCATCCTCCCCTATGCCCAACCCTTTCACATCGTGACACAAAGTGTCATGCCATGAAAGTTTGCAGTCTAAAACTTTTCATCTGTAGACCCTCCCAGTTCTCCAAAAAAAACCTTCAACCCATTTTCAACACCTGAAACACTTAAAAATAGGAAAAATACATGGGTTTTCAATGAAAATTTATCAATTATTCACATTAGATGAAGTGTGGGATTTTACAATACAGCTCAGTGGGTAACTACCCACTGATCCAAGCATACCTTTAAAAGTAAAATTATTTCTTTTAGTTTGAAAATCGACATAAAAAATTAGTTTTTCTATTTTTTTCAAAATAAGTAACATATTTCATGTATTTCAAACCATTTATATGTCTAACTTTAAGTAATCATTTTTTAAAAGAACCCCATTATGAAACCTTTATAATAAAAGAGTCATGTCATACAATAGAATCCTTTAAAAGTAAGGGAAATAGTTTGCTAAGAACCATTTTTAAAATATATCTATGGGGTGATAGAAAATATAACACGCGCCAAATACAATAACCATGGGAACCTAGGAGAAGTGGGGACATTCTAGGA
Organism: Viscum album; assembly: GCA_963277665.1. Lineage (NCBI taxonomy): Eukaryota > Viridiplantae > Streptophyta > Magnoliopsida > Santalales > Viscaceae > Viscum > Viscum album. The sequence goes on along the minus strand of OY728143.1, from coordinate 1,264,985,498 downwards.
TAGAGTTATATGAACTGTAACGTTATGTCTCGAACCATTGGGTCTGATCTGGAGAGACACAAGACCTCATTCATGCCTCCTCTTAAGCAAGAGGATGTCGACTAGCAGTGAGGGTCTGAACACCGTCAGTGAGGATACTATACCCTCAGCATCACATTCTTGTACCAATAATATAAATGAAATATAACAACTAATAGTAAACAATATAGAAGAAAAATAATATCAAATATAACGCATGTCATACAAATAATACATGGTATCACTACATAGAAATACAAACCAAGGTATATAGAGTGCAAAAAAAATTGTTGTATCCACCAGAGTACATCTCGGTACCACTCCAAGCTCCATGCTCCGTGGTTCAACCATCTTTCATGTGCCCTTTTCCCTTGCTTGTATCCCTATACATGAATTCTATACATACATCCAAATTTTTGTATAGGGTGTGATTAATAAAACCTAATAGAACACCACCAATAAATCCTTAAAAAATACGCACATGTATAATAGGTTTATTCCATGATAATAAAAAAAGAAAGAAAGAATAAACAATCATATATCGAGAACCTGTGTGCTAACCAAGCTAACAAGATCCCTAAATGTGACTTCTTCATATCCTTCTAGAAGAATGATAAATATATCAGAAGTAATCAAACTCCAAGATGGTGACATGCTACTTATTATCCTCATGGAATCAAGTCTTGAGTTAGGCCATAGGTCTGACTATTGAACATTTACTTAACATCTGTAAAGAATTGAGTTATGGGAATTTTACTCGATATCCACAAGGCATCAAGTTTTTTCCAGGACACAAGGATATCATGATCCTAACCTATGTAAGTGTCAACTATTTTCATCATCATACATCATGGGCACTCCCCCTCTTGGTTTAATCATACTATGACATTCCACCTATCATGAATATCAAGAACAAACTTTAGTGGCATGGAAACTTATATAATAGTCATAACATCAAAATATAATCATATAATTTCATCATAAATATATAGTAAAAACATAAAATAACATGTGATCAACATAAATCATGGTAAAAAGATACTCTATAAATAGTCATGGAAAAGGGGATCATGTATAGGTATCACGGAACCACACACACCCACAAGAAATCACATCAACCAATAACAACAAGCCATTCCAACACATCATGAATTAAGAAAAAAGTGCACACAAGGGATTCAAAAGGTAAATAACTTCCTACCTCAGGGTTTTTGATGAATAAATCCACTGTTTTTCAAGGATTGAAGAACAAACACACTTTACACCCATGAAGAATGATCTCACACATCAAGAGATGTCGTTAATTGGGTTCATGTTTATTAAGAAAGAGTTTTAGAATGGAGACACACAAAGATTCCATGTAAATATAGTGATTCTAGAATCGCATACCCTAAGAAGTATATAAATGAAACCAATTCTGGGGTATTTCAAATGTGGGGTCATCAATTCACCAGATTTATTGTTGATTCAAGAATGAATCATGAATTCCTTTCCAATTCTGGAAGGGACCGTCAGTTATATCTATTGATCATCAATCCATCATCAATACTTCAATAGATAATAGATTAAATAAGAATAATATATCATGATGATCATGATATGATAACTTAAACATCCACTATTATTGATAATTCTAGCTCTGGTTAATGGTGGTTTTCATTTACATGTTTAATCCTCCACCAATATACCAAGGAATCATTAATGTATTAAGAATATATCATCAATATTCCATAGAGATTATTTTTATGAAGATAATTCATAAACACATACTTTTTTAATGTTCATTGTCATTCATAGATCTTGATTTAATCAATAAATGATGCCAAATCACTAGATCAATCATTGATCTATGAAAACAGGAAGTAAATTTCATTGTATCTTCATATAATTCATAGATCTAAAATAAATTGATGCACATATCTCAAGTAAGAGGAAGGATTTTTCATGGATCTAAATAAAAACTCACCATTCTTGATTTTCCAGATCTGTCAAAGGTTTGAGAGACAAGGGGATAAGAATGGGAGAGTCTTGATGTAATAGAGAAGCTCTAAAATTCATATCAGTTCCAAGGGTTTGGGATTTTTCTATTAATTTAGGTTTAAAAACATATTAAATTAAAAATAATGGGGTGAGTTAAATGCACCCCCAGACTGGGTGCATTATATACCTGATGGGCCTCATCGGCATGTATATGGTTATTCTCCATCCACCCCAAGGTCGAGCATCATACCACCATTCCAACCTTTAGTTACCATACCCTTTCCACTAAAAATATACCTCTAAAAATCCCACATCAGTGCTAATACAAAAGATAAATGGAAAATTTATAAACTTAACATATCATATATTAAAACAATGTAAGAATTTTACACTAACTACAAAATAATACCAGCACTATATAACCATAACCTTCCCTAACACCCAATATTACCCTCACTGGTCTAACCAAGGGGTACAATCCTATAAGAAGAATGAAATCTATCTCAGGAGCACAAGCTAAAACATGATCTTGAACAAGTGAATTATGTGTCTCAAGACTTCCCACTAAGATACACATGGATTTACATGACATTCAAATGGATATTATTAAAATAAATAACCACATAGATATATATAATATAAATCACAAGCAAGTCACACCCTCACCTTTGATGCACATTTGATGAAAATCAAAGACGATAACCTTATTTTCACAAATCCTACCACTTATACTTGATAATATTCCTAAAAAACATAAAACAATTATTTAAAATGATTATAAATCATAGCTCAAAATTTATTAGGCTATGTCAAGTACTACCTACCTTTACTCCTTTTACTTTTGGAAACAATGGTGTTAATCTACCATGGCATAGTAAAAGAATCTAAAATAGGCCAAGAGGGACCTAAAACACTAAAACATCAAAAACAATCACATAAAAACCAATAAATAGGTAACCCTAGGTCTCTATAACCATGGTAGGGAATTAAAAAGAAATAAAATAAAGGGAATAAGGAAAATAAGAGGGTAAATGGAGTTTACCTTGAAGATTTGGATTAAATCTAAAAAACACCAAGAATCCACCAAGGGGGGAATTGAGAATTAGAATCCATGGGGGTCATTCAAGACAAATGGGGGATGAAAGGAAGGAATTTTGGTTAAAAATTAAAGAAGGAAAATGTTTTAATTTTTATGTTTTAAATATTCTGAGAACTTTGCATGATTTAGTCACATGTTTGGTCAAACCATGCACCAACCGTGCACCTTTTTCTATGAACTTTAAGCACAAGGCACAAATAGGATGCATGGTCATAAAAACTATGTTCTAATCATGTGATTTGGATCTATTAAAAATTTAGGTATGTCTCGCAATTTCCACACAATTAGCAGTAATTATGTGCCTTAGCCATATGATATGCACTGCATAACCAAAATAATAAAAATTCAAGGGAATTAAAACAATAATGTGTGAGAAAAAAAAATGGTATCCAAAATAAATAAAATAAAAGATTAAAGTGGATTCATGTTGTGATAGGTGGTCACTTTATTACATTGTTACATATTACAAAAGATCACATCACACTGTATCAATAGTTTAGTAGTCTTAGATGATTAAATACATACATGATTCACATATTACATATGAAAACATAAAATACAACTTAATCTTAGTGAGAATTTTATTATTTCTTCTAGTGTATCATTGAAATCATTCAGATTTCACTTCTAGGTACCTTGGGTATCGGAAAAAAAAATAAACGGTGAGCTTAGATGCTCAGTGAGGGGAAACAAATAGAAAAAATTATCATAGAATAAACATGACATGAATAATAAAGATAAGAGAAATAATAATTAAATATTCCATATAACTAATATCATGAAAGAGAATTATATCCATGGATGAAATGAAAACATAAATAATCACATGGGAAAAAATAACTAGTTTCACAGTGATATAATACATAATGTTAGACTTCTTAATATTATAATCAAGACCTTATTTCAAGACATAATACATAAATAGGTAAGGAATAAACAAAATACCTAGGATAATTTGTATCATTATACCTACCAATTCATTGAGGGGATACACAATTTTGGGTATCATGTGTCACTAATTAATTTTGATGCATTAATTATATGAAAGGAATGAATAAATAATATAATACATAATCATCATTCCTTGGTAATCAAAAAACATTTGTATTAGAAAACTAACATATAGAATTTCAACATTTTCCCCAATCAATAAAAGAAATATCACAATCATAAGACATCAATAAAAATAAATAGGATGGTGTAATTGTAGAATATCCTCAGTGTAGAATAAGAAAATTTAAAGGATTCTTACATATATGAAAAACACTATTATAAATAAATTAAGAGGTTTTTTTGAAAATAAAAAGAAATATACTTTTCTTTTGGTATCTTTTAAATACAAAAAATTCACGAAAAATGATAATATAATTTTCTTTGAAAATCATGATGACTTTTAAATTAAGATTAATATAAAGTAATAGTCATGATGAAGGGAAAATGGGGTATTTTTATAAATGTTAAAATATTCATTTCCCACTTATGTAAATAAATTCAAAATTTAATCATATAGAAAAGGTAAAAAATATTCCTTCCTAAACATTTATAAAGTAAGTCAAAGTTAATATAAAATGAACTTAAAAAATCATTTAATTTTTAATAATAAATTTTTTGAAATATTATATAGAATATGGATATGTAAGAGAAATATTCCCGATCCATAAGAAAATATAAGTTCTATTTCCCCCATGAGTATCTTTTTGGTTGAATTTAGAACCAAGGAGAATTAAAATGGTAATAAGAGATATAAAACATATAAATAATTATAGGATAAGAAAATATATGTTTTTTAGAGATTAATAACATATTTTTCCCCCAAATAAGGATATATACATAATCAATCATAAATTTAAAGTGAAATTAGAAAAGTAACCCTTACCTCAATCTTCCGATTAGTCGGTCGTGCTCTAAATTTCCTATATAATAAATATAAGTTAATTAATAATTTAAATAAAAACCTTATTCATATTTATTTTACTTAATATCATCTATTTATAATTCATTATTACCCATGTATTAATTTTTTATCATTAAAAATTATTATTTGGGTGTTGACTATTCGGTTTCAATGCTTCAGTTTAGTGATTCTGGCCCTTGAGTTTTGTTCATGGATTCATCATATATATAATTTTCATGTTAAGTTAATTCATGTTTTTTTGTATAGTTATTTATTCCCATATTAATTTCATGGAACTTATGGCGATTGTTACCATGAAATGCTTAAAATCCACTTTTCTAGTGATTTTTAAATTAATGAAGCAATTGAATCTATTAGTAAATATACTATTTAAACTTGCCACTCCAGAATTATGAAAACACCTTAAATCAATAATTATTAAATATTATTTCCAATATTTATTTTTATTATTCATTCATGAGATAGATGTTATAACCATGTCTATGTAGGTGGAAAAACTGACCAAAACAATAGCACATTATAACGGTTGGATAAGTAAGAACATGTTACTGAATAATGATAATACAACTTTTATAGGATCTTAATAGTTTCAAAATTATTTTTAAAATTTATAAATGAAATTAAATAATATTTAGATGAAAAATATAAATTAAATATAATATCAATAATTTGTTACTTACAAAGTGTCTTGGTATGCTCGTTTTAGGCCGTTAAATTTTACAATGACCATTTATTGTTTATATTATTAATATAATGTAAGAAATATCTTTCCAAAACCTTAATAATTTTCTATATATTATATTTATTCATTAAATACATTTTTATAACCATTCATGTAAGGCGGTTATGAAAAATGAAATATGTCATTCTTGGAGGTTGTAGTTCGCACATAATACAGGAGATGTTTTCATTTTCCAATAGATAGAAGAGAGATAGATAATAGTTATACCATAAAAATAATAACATTTTATTATAATAAAGATATTTTTTTAATTATATTAGTATGATTATAATATATTTGGAGGATGAGGAGGAAATAAACTTGAAATAACTTGGTTAAAACAATTACCTCTTCCTTGGAAATTTTCATTTGGATCTCTCCTTAAGACTTCTTAGAATTGGTATTTTGGGAAGATAAAAACCTATAGGAAATGGAAAATAAGTTAGTGGAGAGGATTTTTTATGGTTTTTTAAATCAAGGTATATTTAGGTGTGAGGATAAATAAGGTGGTGAAGGACTCCATTTATAAGTGAGAGAGGTGGAACTTTTGTAAATACTCTTAATCGTAAAATAAAATGAATGTTATTTTTCAAGAAAGTGGCACAAAAATTATCCAAATTTAGAATATAGGATAAATGAGGTATATAATACAACCAAAAATCAATTAGAGATGATGTTTTTACATATTTTAAACCTTATCCTTGAGTTTATCCCCCTCTTTAACCCTTTTAAGCTTTACCATGATGAGAAACTTTTATCATGGTAGCTCATTTTTATGACCATAAATGAAATTGATTATATTAAAAATTTTGAATATATTTATTCAAAATATGAAAAAAATTTAAAAATATTCAATTCATAGACGTGTAGAAAACTAATTTTAATATATTTACGTTTAACACAAAAAAATATTTTTTAGAAAAAAATGACTTTTTAAGCATAACAATTAATTTACATCAAAATCATGTATAGTATTCATTCACATGGAATTTATTATTTTATGGTTAATAAATGAGATTTATTTGACTTTAAAAGAAAAAAAAACTGAATGGTACCATGTGAATACTTAATTAATGTAAAATATCACTGAAATATTTTTTATTAAAAACAAATATAACTTAGGTTCCAAAATGCCATGCATGGGTTTCTAAATTTAACATGATATTTTAAATTAATTATTTCACATTCCTGATTAAATTTTTGGTTGATAAAATGGTTTCATTAATTTTTTTATTTTTATTATATCATAATAATTTCATAATAGTTACAGTATTTTTAAAAATGTTATTTTTACTATTCACCAAAAACTAAATCTTTTTAGAAAAATACTAAAAATTTACCCTAAGTTAATTTTTATATTCTAAATATAAAAAATTATATCTATATAATAAAATTAAAACTATAAAATTTAGTAATCTTATTTTTAAACATATTCTTTGAATAAAGCTATTTTTATTATACTATGAATAGAATGTGTATTGTGTTATAGTTTAGGGATTTAGTGATTACTTATTATTGTAGAATATGAGGTATTACATTATCCCCCATTAAATAATTTTTTCCTAAATATTTGTAATATACATCATTTCACAAATAAATATGTTTAATTCGTCATCATTTCTTCCTTGGGTTCCCATATTTCTATCTCTATCTTCTAGTTCCTCCAAATTACTTTCACCAGCCATGTTTTCTGATTCCATAACACTTAATCTATAGTGTCAATAATCTGGATAGTCTCTTCAATATAAGACAAGTTAGGTTCCAAATATATTTCCTATGTGGTTATTATATGCATTTGATCCATCATGTACTTTCTTAACAATGAAACATGGGAGGCATCATTCACTTTAGAGAGGTTGGGTAGCATAAGCAGACGATTGGCCATAACTCTAATTATCTCCAAAATTTTAAAAGACCTAATATACCTAGAACTTAGTTTACCCTTATTACCAAACCTTATAACTCCCTTCCATTGAGATAATTTTAGTATGTAATGATCCCCAACTTGAAATTATAATCCCTTTCTTAAATTATTGGCATAACTCTTTTTCTACTTTTAGTTATCTTGATATGGTTCTGAGTATCTAAAAATTTACTAGTAGTCTCCTTGAAAATTTTTGGGTCTACTATATTCCTCTCTCTAACTTCATCCCAATATCTTACTATAAAATTCTTAATATAGTACGATCTAAATATTTGAATGGAATCTATTATTATATGAAAATTATGCCAAATGTTGACACCAGTCCCACATTCCTTAAAAATCAAGTAAGCATGATCTCAACATATCTGTTAATTTTTTAATAGCCCTTTCATACTGGTAATTATTTTGAGGATGATAGGTAGTTCTCAAATGTATCTTAGTGTTAAAAGCCTTATAAAGACTCCTATAATATTTTTTGTGTGAACCGAGGCTCATGATTAGATACAATTGATAGAGGTGCATCATGAATTCTTACCACTTCATTAATATAGAGTTTTTTAAGATTCTCAAGGGGTATATCCTCCCTTATTGTCATGAAAATTTAATACTTGGTAAGGTGATATATAATGACCCATATAGAAACATTCCTCCTAAGTGTATTTGAAAATCTAGTGATAAAGTCTATTCTAACATTATCCCACTTCTATATTGGTATGGGGAGAGGTTGAATGACTCATTTTGGATATCATTTTTCATCCTTTATCTAGTGGCACACCAAGAAGCTTGACACATATTCTGAAATTTCTCACTTTATACCATACCACAAGAAATTTTCTCTTAAATACATGTACATATTTATCATACCATGGTGTATAGAGAAATTTGATAAATGTACTTAATCTAACAATTCTATTTTTAGTTTAGGTATGGATGGAACATGGAGTCTCTATAATACCCCCGATTTTAGTTATTCCCCCATATAATTATGTATTTTCAAGCTATATAATGTTTGGTTTGAGTTTTTAGGGCTTCTAGGTGGTTTTGGGATGTTTTGGGAATGTTTTAAGAGGCACACGATTTGATCATAGTTATGGTAAACCATGTGGTATTCTCCAGGTAATCATGTGAGAGATAGAGGGGTCTCCTATGCAGGCACATGTTTTGCACATAGTTTGAGCAACTTTTATGTAAAATGTGTGACTTAGTAATTTTCAAGATAGAGGTAATCTTCATGATTGATGCATAGTTTTTCAAATTAGCCCAAAAACTATCTCAAAACAATCATTATTCTTCACTTATCCTAGGATCTCAACCCTTGTACCTTCCCTAGGAATTTTTCAAGATCATCTTCTTTTCAATGCTCAATTTATATGGATTGGAGATCATTGGATCTTGGAGATATAAGGTTAGAGTCTCATTCTTCCTCTATCTCCTAGATTCTCTCTTTTTCCCTAAAAAGGAACCTTAAAATGAGGCTTACATGATCATATATATGGTTTAGGGATTTTAGTATGGAATGTTCATTTGAATTAATTTAAGGTATGAAAAGTGGAACCCTGGTCTAAGAGATCATATTGTGATTATTCATGTTGAATGCATCGGGGGTAGGTGGATTCTCTTTATTTTCCAATTTCTCCTAGAATTTGAAGGCTCATAGTTTTCCAAATAAATTTATTCTTATTTTTAATGTAAAATCATATTAATTAACTTTTATAAATACCTTTTAATTGGTTATCCTTCAATTCTAAAATTATGTTTTATGACCACACAGTGTTTAATTAAATGATTAAATGAGTTTGGTTTTTAAAATAAAGGTTTTGTGTGTTAAAACATTGCATGAAATTGATGGTAGGTTGTTTATATGCATATGGAAATGTTCATGTGGGTTTGACAAGTTCATGGTTCCAATATTGTAGAAAATTGGATTATACCACTGATTGGAGACTTGGTATGGGTAGAATGGATACCGCTAGCAAGTTGAACTATTTAGGGGGGATTAAAGAAGTGGTTAGATAGTGTTATATATGGGTGTGTGGGTTTGATTACCCACTAAATGAGGCTAATATTCATTGTTAATATATATACTATTCGTGTTATTTATTATTCATAAACACCATTTTAGTGCATTTTACACTTTGAACATCATTTCACATTATGATTGTAATACCTTCTTAAAATTCACTATTATGTGGTACATTTTTTAACATCATTTAAAGTACCCAATGATTCATATGATTTTAAGGAATATAATTATACATATTTTAATTTTATATTTTTGTAAATTTATCTACACTTAAATATGAACATGTTTGACTCAGGGATCAATGGAGAATTCATGGAGGATGATGGAGATATTTGGCAATGAAAGGAAGCAATTCTGGAGAAGGCATATTGGACACCAGCCCACTGATGAGACTGGGAGGCCCAAAATAAAGGCCCAATTAATCCCAAATTTCGTGGGATACTATACGACCTGTATAGTAACAAATAACTCTTCAGGATATAATACTAATTCAGCCTCCATGGTGTCCATTTAGGCGGCCCAATTTAGAGATAAAATTCTTGGCTAGATTCCGCGACCCAGAAAAATAGCCCACTAATATGATCATATCTCAGAATCAAAAATTACAAATGGGACCAAATTTTACAGGAGGGTATAGGAAATCCTCAGATACATTTTCTTCTCCTATGTCCCACTCTGATTCGGCCATATAGAAGGTATTACAAGATCTTCTGTTCGGTGAAGGAAATCTGGCTGCCACCTCGGGTCAAGGGTGGAAAAATCAACTCTCCCTTACTTTCCACCCACCTATGGACTACCACAATTAATTGAGGAGACGTGGACTGTTGGAGGCTCAACCCAAGGTCTCAAAAATTCCTATTTAATTCATTAGTGTTGGATGATTGAAGAATCTTGGATGCTTTGTTCAATTGTAATGTTATGCTGCAATTTTGTTGTCTCAAATTTGTCTTTCAATGTAAGTTGTTCAATTCACTTTAGTTTCTTAATAAAAGTTATTCTTATACTCTTATTCTGTTTTTCTTCATATAACTTTGATACCGTTGGATCAAGGTGTGAATTTATTCACACCAAACCTTGTGAAATTATTCACACAACGGTGGAGTGATCATTTTATTTTTGTTGTTTTCTTTACTTCTCCATTTCCTCCCTCATGAGTCTACTTTCCGCTTCCATTGAAACCATGGGATCAATGGAGGGATAACCCACTTATGGGTTGATACAAGGGAGTAGAAATGGGCTGGATTGGATGTTATTTATCACCTAATTAATGTATAATCACTTCTTTAATTGAGATTTTTATTTGATGATTTTTAAAGTCCATCGTCCTTGTTGAATTTAAGGTCACACACTTCAAGTGCTAATACGAACCTTTACCTTGAAGTGTTCAAAACATTGATCCTTAAAGTTTATAGGTGATTAGTATTAAAGGGTTTATTCATTAAACCAGTAAGTGATGATGTTTTTTTATCTCCTTAAATGAACTCATCTCAAATATAAGAAATTGAAATCATTAAAAAGGAAATACGTCCAATCCACCCCGAGCGATAACCTAGGATCAACTCATTATTTGAAATTGAATTCACTTAAGTCTCTTAGAGTTCCTTTAAACCCATATAAAATCAACCCAATTTGTCCACTTAATATCCAAAAACATTCCATAGAATGTAAGTGTCTATAGGTTACTTCTTAGGTCTCTGAGGATTCGACAACCCAAGCTAAACTACAAGGACCATCTTACCTTCTTCTCTTGGGTAAATTTGAGCGAGAATCAGGGTTCATTACATGGGTGTTATTTTTGTTTGAGTTATTTAACTTCCTTTTGTATATATATATATTAATCATTTTTTTCATGCTTCTTCCTATCTTTTATTTTAAATAAAATGTGGGCAAACTAGTTTCTTATTTTAGTTTCATTTGGGGGAAGTCTCGAGGTTTTTCTACTATGGATCATACTCATTCCCTATATGTGCACCTTGTTATATATGAAAATACTTATTGATATGATAAATGTAAGGGTAATACTTCTTATTTTATCAATGGATATCTGTTATGTTGCAGTCTTGGATGTATATAGTTAGAGATTTAGGCGGTTATAAAGCCATGGAGTCTAGAGTGGTACCACTTTGGGGACTTGTGTATTATCTCCCTTATATTTTATTTTCCTTGGGATTATAAACATGTATTTCATTTTCTCTTCCACCATTACTCTAGTTATCATTTGGTTATAATTTTTTAGTTTACTCTTGTTTTTTATCATGCATCATATTGTGTATCTTTGTCATTGTCTACTTACATGTTATTTATTTTAAGGTAAAATCATCACCCATGATTTGGTAAATGTATTTACATTTATTATTATCCTTTGGTTCCTTGGGTACATAACCTAAGGTTAGTAACTTTTCAATCCTTCATAATTCAATGGTTCGGGTTGGGATCTGAATGGTTCTCCAAAGTTGATCTACAATATGGGTATCACTAACTTTGAGTCAGGAAAGAGGATATTCTAAAGACATCCTTTTGAAGTCCTTATGGTCACTATGAATACCTATTCATTCCCTTTGGACTTACAAATGCACCTATAATTTTAATGTCCTTAATGAATCATATATTCCATAAGTACCCAAACTCGTTTGTCATGGTACTTATTAATGATATTTGGGTGTACTCTCAAACTAGAAATGATCGTGGGAAGCACTTAGAGATTGTATTGAGAACATTTCATGAGAAAAAATTTTATACTAAATTATATGTGACTTATGAATACAAGATGTTCATTTCCTTGGTCATGTAATTTATAAAAAAGAATATTGTTCGATCTTAAAAAATACTGAAGTAGTAATTTCATAGAAAGAACCTAATAACATCTTTGATATATAGAGCTTTCTAGGATTATCAGGCTATTATCATCGTTTTGTCTATGAATTATCAAGAATCGCTTCTCCTATGACTATTTTGGCTTGGAAAAGTATTTTATTCATGTGTAACGAGGATTTATAAAAATAATTTCAAGATTTTAAGGCTCAACTCACTTTGACACCTATCGTCATCTTTCCAGGACCATGGTAAGGCCATGTGGTATATTAGAATGTGTATGTATCTAGATTGGGATTTGTTATCATATAAGGATACCATTTTTTATATTATTACTCAATAAATTTGAAAAAACATGAAGATAATTATCTGGTGAATGACCTAGAATTAGTTGTAGTGGTCCACATGGTAAAAACATGGCTCTACTATCTCTTTGGTGAAAAAATCATCATGTTTATAGACCATAAAATATTGAAACAAATATTTTCACAAAGGTATTTGAACCTAAGTCAATTATAATGGATGGAATATCTCAATATATTTCAATTTGACTTGTTTTATACACCAAGAAAAGGAAATTTAGTGGTTGATTATTTGAGTTGGAAATTGCATAATAGGGTGGTCATATAATATTGTGGAAAGAAGCATATTTAGGGAGTAATTGTTGATATTAATTTGGATTGTAGGGAATAGAATCATAATTTAGTTTTCTATACCATCACTCTTATTCCTAATTTAGTGAATTTGATCAAGGAATCTCAACAATCAGACCTAAACTACCTTTTTATGAGGTTAAAACTCAAGGTGGGTGACTATTGAGGTCTAGAAAATGGGTGAAAACTATGTGTTTCACTTTCAAAATTGAAGCGTATTTTCTTCACTATTCCAAGAACAAGTTATTTTTTATTTTCACTATTCAAAAAGGTCAATTCAACTAGGTATTTAGAAAATATATGGAGCACTAAAGACCCATTTTGGTGGTTAGGTATAAAATAGACATTGGCTGATTATGTTATGAGATGTCTCATATGAAAATAGGTAAAAGGTAAACACCAAAAACCAGCATGCACATTAAAGTCCATGAATATGCCAATATGGAAATAGGAATAGATTTCCATAGACCTCCAAATCCATATTTTTGTATTTTCAAAAATCAATTTTAAGGAAAAATGGTAACCGTACATTTCCAAAAACAAAACCAAACAGAAAGTTGACGTTAAACCAAATTCATGATTCAAAACCGAAGCGCCAAATTCAAAATTTGAAAATACGGCATTGGTCCTTGCACCATCGAATGCCTCGGGCTGCGAGATCCTTGATACATGCTCCCAGACACTAATCATCATCATCAAGAAAATCTACACACACACAAATATTACCATCAGCCGCCGTCGTCAACCAAAATCCGCAGGGATACTGGTGAAAAGGGGAGCCCAGGTCTATGAGATCACATTATGATTCTTTGTGTTTAACACATCATAGGTAGGTGGATTCTCATATTTTTTTACTTTCTCATAGAATGTAAAGGCTCATTGTTTTATAAATAAATTATTTCTAATTTTTCTTGAAAATATCATTTAAAATTTCTATTGGAAATCCCTTTTGGTTGGTTTGTCTTAAAATCTAAAATTGTGGGTGATTCCCAAAAGGTGTTTGATTAAAGAATTAAATTAGTTTGGATTTTAAAATAAAGGTTTTTGGTGTGATAAAATGGCATGAACTTGGTGGGTATGTGTTAATATGCATATGGAAAGGTCCATGTGGGTTAGTTATGGTTGCGACACCAATATTCTGAAACATTGGATTGTGCCATTGAGTGATTACTTGGGATAAGAGGGATAGATACAACTTGAGAGTTGGACTATTCAGGGGGATCTTTCAGGTAATGGTTGCATTAGTTAGTGTTATTCATGGGTTTGTGGATTCATTACATGGGTGTTTTTTGCTATGGATTATTTCAATGAATTATGGATTTATATATATATATCACTATTTTTCATGCTTTTTTTAATATTTTATTTTTAAATAAAATTTGATCTAACCCATTTCTTATTTTAGTGTAATTTAGGGGAATTCTCAAGGTTTACCTACTAGGTTGTATACTCACCCCCTACATATGCACCTTGGTTAGTATGTAAACATTTTTTACCATGATATAGGTAAGAGGAAGTTTTTCTATTTTATCAGTAGAGATTCATGATGTTGTGGTCTTGGATGTTTGGAGTTGGATCTTGGGTCGGGTGTCAAGTCTTAGAATCTGGAGTCGTTTCACTTTGATTCCTTGAGTTTTATTTGTCTTATGTTTTATTTTTCTTGGAATTATAGAATTTTATTTTGTTTTCTCTTTCCTCGTAACTCTGGTTATCATTTGGTTATGATTTTTTATTTTAATCTTGTTTTGTATCCTAAATTATATTGTGTCTCTTTATCATGGTATGCTTATCGGTTATTCGTTTAAGGGAAAATCATCCCCCATTATAACAACCTGGCCCCGGTGACAGCACAGACACCACGCCTTAACATGGTCGTTGGGTCCTGGGATGCCAGGTACTACCAGTTTCCCCGCAGACATGTGGTCCCCACCCTGGAGCCCACCCTGGGGCCCACCCACATGCTCGAACGGGTCATCTGCCTATTGAAAGTCCCCATATACCAACGCATGTCCTTTCCAATGTGTTTTTATCCTTACTCACACACACCCTGGGAAATTTTCCAGAAGGTCACCCATCCTGATCACTACTCCAGGCTAAGCATACTTAACTATGGAGTTCTAATCATGTAGGCTCCTAAAAAGGAAGGTTCACCTTGTTAAAATGAGTTATATCATTTATTCATTTAACCCTTTATCATTCTGGGGTGTTACACCAATGATTTGGTAAATCCCTTGACATTTATTTTCACCCTTTGGTGCCTTGGGGATGTCACTTAAGATTAGTTACATTTTGGTTCTTCCCAATCTAATGGGCTAGGTTAAGAAGTTACAAAGTTTACAGATCATCTTCATAGATGAAGTCTAGAAATATATCATCATTCATGGTTGTAATCTTATTTTGTAAACCCTTATCATCCTATAGGGACTTCTTTATCTTTTCCAATAAAGTTGTTTTAGAAATTTTTTGGAAAAGTAATGATGTTTCTCCTTCCTAAAAATTAACATATCAAACTTTATTAAATCTATGAATATAGGATACTTGTTTATCCTCATCATGGTCATAACTACATGGTCCTTCCTCTCAATGTATTATCCACCTTTTTTTCTTCTTAGGGTGGTAGTGTATTGAGCAGTCATAGTTGTTGAGCAGTTCTAGCCATTTCTTTTGCCTCATATTGGGCTATTTCTAGGAGAATATATATTTAAAAATTCTATTATCTGTATATATATCACATATTTCTCCATAGAGATAGTTCCTACATATTTTCAAGGAAAATATTATAGCTACTAAATCAAGATCATGAGTTGTATAGTTATGTTTATAGATCTTTGATTGGATTGATGCATAAGCAACCGCTCTATCCTTCTATATATAGACACTACACATTCTTTTCTTCATTGCATCACTATATATTAAAACTCATTAATTTCCCAATGATAAAGTCAAAAATAGTGCATTGACTAATATTTACTTTAGAACTTCAAAACTTGACCATGTGAATTTGACCCCTTTATGTGTCAGCTTAGTTAATGGGTTGGTCAATCGAGAAATTTTTTGAATGAATCGCTGATAATAACATGTTAATATAAAGAAACTAGTATATCAATTATATTTATTGATGTACTTCATTCCTTAACTGACTTTTTCTCTAAAGGATTAATAGATATTTCATACTTAAAGATAATATGGCCATGAAAAGAAACATTCTAGAATCAAAATGCATACTTACTAAATATCTCATATAATTCTTTTTCTCTTAGAGTCTTAAGAATGAGTTACAAATAATTCTTATTTTACTCATGTTTTTTAGAGTATACCAAGATATCATCAATGAATACCACCATGAAGTTATCAATATAATATGTGAATACTCTGTTTAGTATATCTATAAACACAAAGGGTGAATTAGTCAATCTAAATGGAATTTTCATAAATGCATAATGTACATACATCATACAAAATTTCATATTTAGTATGTGATCCGTATTCACTGTTAATTGATGATAATTAGAGGTAAGGTGTGATCTTTAAAAAATATTAATCTCTCTAAATTTGATCAAATAAATCATTAGTGTGCAATAAAGGATAATTTTTCTTTACAGTAATATAATCAATTTTCATATAATTGATGCACAACCTCATAGACTCGTCCTTTTTTACAAAAAAAAGATAGGGGTTCCCCAAGGTGAAACACTAGGGAATATGAATACATTATCACATAAATCCTATAGTGCTTCTTCAACTCCACCAATTCCACTAGTTTCATTATGTAGGGTGTCTTATATATAGGTTTTTCATCGAGGATAATTTTAATAGAAAACTCAACTTCATGTTTTGGTAGATATCCGACTAATTATTCAAGAAATAAATCGATGTACTATTATAAAATAGGTATATAATTTATTCTTAAGATTCCATTCTCATACATAGATTTCATTTTCTCTTCCTCTTCTCCTAGAAATTCATTAAGATGAGCTACTAGAGGTGAATCTAGATAAGACTTAGATAATGAGGTCTTATTTCACAAATAGTAACATCCTTATCTCAATAATAAATTATTACATTATATTTTAAGATGAAATTCATAATAAATATTATAAAAAAGTCAACCATAGGTATAACTATAAAGTTTGTAACTAGGGAATATTTGTTTATCTCAATAGATATTTTTTAATATATCTTTATTGCAATAATTGTTTTATTGGGCGTCTTGATTGATAACACTTTTCCCATATTTATAGGAAATCATTCAATGTTCTTAGAAAACATGTAAGATATAAAAGAGTATATAGATCCAAAATAAAATAAAGAATTGGTTTACTTTGAGTTTATGGTCAAAGTACATGTTATCACATCATTCAAAACATCAACCTCAGGTGTCATAATCACATAAGCTCTCCCCTACTCCCTTGGCATTTTTTGAGTTAAATTATATTATCTATTTAGGTATTGGTTTAAATAACTCTCTATATACTTATAGTTAAAGCATTGAACTTTATAGGCTTCTCCCTTTCTTTTAAATTCATGAGCAGGATTTCCTTTCTCTCTAAGCATGAAGAAAACTCCCATTACATTCAATAATATACCAATGTGTTTCTTTCCACAATTATTAAATTTTGAAAATTATATTCTTACCTTAATCCCATTTGACACATTTATCTTTATAGAGTGCTCAACCACACTCTTCGTTTTTTTATTCCCTTCGAAAACATAAGACTTGGGAATTATTTCTCTATCTTTATGGAACTTGATATTATATCCTTTTATGATGAAAATGTTTGAGAGATTAATTCCTCTAAAATGATAGGATTTATCCCACAAAATAGGTGATCAATATTACTTCTTAGATTATTTACATAATCAGTGGAGTGATTTTATAACCTTATAAAGTTGGCTTCATGTTAAACAACATTTTCCTCCTCCTTTTGTCATAAGTTGTGGAATTTCCTTTCCATATCAGCTCGTTGCTCACGAGTAAAGTATTTTTCATAGAATATTTTCTTAAAAGTCTTCCAATCCATACTTTCTATCTAATATGACTACTTAGTGTTTTAAATTAATGAGAACCATTGATCATTATCTCCCTTTATATGATAAACCACCGTAATAACTTTCTCTCTTCCACTAATTTACAAAGTGAGAAATAACTTCTTTAGGGACTTGATTTGTTGCTCGGATACTAATGAATTAGTAGATCCATTGAGTGGTGGGGGGTTTTTTCACATGAAGTTGCCCAAAATTGGTTCACTATATTTTGGATCATTAGGTTTCTCCATACATTCAAGGTTTTTGGTCATAACCAGAGTCATCTTCCCTAATATAGTTATAATTTTTTTAGCTCCAACACCAGTCTCATTAGAATAATTGATTTTCTCATGAGGTAAATCCCTATATAGGTTATGAGTGTTTATATAGTTCTTATTCCTTTCACTAGGTGACATTTTTAAATAATGGAATACAATATATTAACTCATAAAATTATAAATATTGAATCATAGAATATTATTCCTATATAAGTAAAATATTATAGAAGAGTTTCTTGAATATCATAAGAATTTATCATAATATATGTGATATATAATTATGTTAATTTAGATCTATACCTCATATTACATTGATAATATATATAAAATATCACATCCCATGGTATCCAATATTTTAGTAGTCTTAGGAGACTAAAATAAATACATGATTCTCACATTATATCAAAAAAAAATAAAGTAAAACTTAAAATATCATTGAGAACATTATTATTTCTTCTAGTATATCCTTGAAATCATCCATAGTTCACTTCTAGGTATTATTAGTATTATAAAAAATATATAATGGTGAGAACATATGAAAAGTAAGTGGAATCATACATTGAAATCTATCATAGAATAAAAAAGAAATGAATAATATGGAAAAGATAAATAATAATTAAATATGTCATGTAACTAATTTCATGAAAGAGGAATATATATATAGATAACATAACAATATAAATAATCACATTGAAAACAATAACTGGTTTCATAGTGATATAATTAATAGTTTCAAACATCTTAATATTATTTTTAAGGCTTCGTTCCAAGACAACATACATAAATATGTATGGCATATACCAAATCCCCATGCTATTTTATCTCATGAGACTTCCTGATGCATAAGGGGGTATATAATTTAGGTCCCCACATATAACTGATTAAGTACAATTAATTAATCATATTATAGGAATTAATAGACAATAAACTACATAATCAACATCCCTTAGTAATCAACAAACATCTGTATTAGAAAACTAGCACACGAAATGTCAACATTTCCCCCAGTCAATAAATAGAATATCATGATCATGAGCCATATGTGGAAAGAATTGAGATTAAATAATTATATAATATCCCTATTATATCATAAGAAACTTTAAAGGATATTGATATAGATGAAAACACATTTATAAATACATTAGGAATTTGTTTTGAAAACAAGAAGAAATATCTTTTTCTTTTGGTATCATTAAAATGGAAAAATTCATAGAAAAATGGGAATATAATTTTAATTTAAATACCATGGTAAATTTTATATTAATATTTATAATGAATAATTGTCATGATGGTGTTAAAATATGACCATGCAGTAAAAATTAAAAAACATTCTTTTCTTACTTTTATAAAGAAAGTCAAAATTAACTCATACGGAAAATGATACAAATATTCCTTCCTAAAAATTTATAAAGTAAGTAAAAGTTAATAAAAAATAATCTTAAACAATAATTTAATTTTATATAAGAACAATATTGAAACAATATAATGAATATTGATATGGAAGAGAAATATTCTCAATCGAGAAGAAAAGACAAGGTTGGTTCTCCCCATGGGTATCCTTTCTGTTGAATTTTAAAATAAAGGGAAGTTAAAAGGTAATAAGACATATAAAACCCAAAAATTATTATAGGAGGAGAAAATATATGATTTTTTATATATAAATAACATATGTTTCCCCCAATTAAGGATTCTTAGATAATCAATCCTGAATTCAATATAATATTGGAAAAGTAACTCTTACCACAAACTTCCTCTTAGTCGGATGTTATCTAACTTCCCTGTGTAATAAATTTAGGTTTATTATTAATTTAAATAAAAACATATTTATTTTACTTAATACCATCCATTTATCATTCTTTATTACTCATTTATTAATTATTTATCATTAAAAAATACCTTTTGGGTATTAACTGTTCAGTTTCCCTTTCATGCTTCAGTTTGGCGGTTTTTGTCCTTTAGTTTTTTTCATGGATTCATAATCTAGAAAATTTTAATTCTAAGTAAATTATTTTTAACATATAATTTTGGAGTCTCATATTTAATTCATGGAACTTATGGTGATAATTCTCAGAAAACGCTTAAAAATACACTTTTCCAATGATTTTTAATTAATAAAGGAATTGAATATTTTAGTGAATATACTATTAAAAATAATCACTCCATAATTATGAAAACATATTAAATTAATAATTATTACATATTATTTCTATTATTTAATATTTATCATTCATTCAATGTATATACATTATAATCATGTCCATGTAGGTGGTAAAATCGACCAAAACAAGAACATGTTATAATTTTTGAATGAGCAATAACACGCTATTGAATAATGATAACATAAATTTTTATAAAATATTAATGATTTAAAAAAACATGTTTCTAAATTGATAAATAAAATTAAATAAGTTTTAGATTAATAATATAAAAGAAATATAATGGAAATAATTTATTACTTACAAATTGTCTCGGTATGCTCGTTTTAGGTGGTTAAATTTTATGATGACCATTTATGATTAATATTATTAATATCATGGCCAAATTATCTTTAAAAAATGTAATAATGTTATAAATATTATTTTTATTTATTAAATTCATTTTTATAACCATACATATAATCTGGTGATGAAAAATGAAATATGTCATTCATGGATATGGTTGTTCGTATGTAACATGGGCAACATTTTCATTTTCCAATGGATGGAAGAGAGGTGGATGATAGTTTTTACATAAATATAATAAAATTTAAATATATTAATGATACTTATACCATTATATTAGTTTGATTATAATATATTTGGTGGATGAGGAAGAAATAAATTTGGAAGAACTCATTTAAAACAATTACATCTTCCTCGGATATCATTATTTAAATATCTCTTTAATCATTTTTAGATTGGTATTTTGGGGAGATCAGGACCTATAGGTTGTGGAAAATAGGGTTAGGGATAGTTTTGGGAAGATTTTTGTTGAGATATGGAGCTTTCTATGTGAGGATAAGTGAGGTGGTGAATGGGTTCTTTTATAAGTAAGAGGGGTTGCACTTTTATAAATATTGTTAATCTTAAAATAACATAAATGTCATTTTCTAAGAAAGAATAAAAATTATTCATATTTATAATATAGGATCATTTCAGTTGATAATTCACTCAACTAATCAATTAGGGATAATATTTTATGATACTTTAAGTCTTATCTTTTAGTTTTCACCCTCTTTTAACCTTTTACCATGGTAACTTATTTTTATTAACAAAAATTAAATTGAACTTATCACCAAATTTCAAAACACTTATTCAAAATATTAAAACCATTTTACAATATTCAAGATCTAAATGTGATAAAAATTAATTTTAATATAAATACTCTTACCACAATAAAAACATTTTTTAGAAAAAAATGAATTTTAAGCATAAAAATGAATTTACACAAAAAAACATGTGTAATATTGATTATCATGATATTTATTAGTTTATAGTTAAAAAATTAATATTTATGTGACTTTCAAAGCAATCTAAAAATAAACAGTACATTGTTAATACTTAATTAATGGAAAATATCACAAAAATAGTTTTTACTAAAAACAAATATAACTTAGGTTTAAAAATGTATATCATGGGTTTCTAAATTCAACACAATATTTTAAATTCATTATTTCACTTTATTAAATACATTATTGGTTGATAAAATGGTTTTATAAATTTTAAATCTATACTTACAACATAATGATATCATAATAGTTATGGTATTTGTAAAAATGGTATTTTTACTATTAACACACAAATCGATTTTTTAAGATAAAATAAAAAAATCACCATAAGCTAGTTTTCACATTCTGAATACAAAAATGATTCCCTTATAATAAAAATCAAACTATAAAATTTAGTAATAATTCTTTTAAAAAATTTACTTGAATAAAGATATTTTTAGTGTAATATGAATAGAATATGCATTGTGTTATAGTTTAGGGATGTATTGATTTCCTATTGTTGTAGAATATAGGGTATTGCACACATGTGCTCCAAAACATCATTGGTCCACCATTCTTTAAACTCTATGTGTTAGCATGAAGAATCAAAGGCAATTATGAAGTACCCTTGATCGTTATGAAATATTTTTTATTAGATCATGGAAGAAATTCGATCAAATCACTACGAAAACTTCTAATCTCTCTATAAGAGTTTGATAAAATGGAGGATAAGAGTGAGGGGCTCTAGATTAATGAAATTGAATAGCCTCTCACAAAATGGGTTTAAAACCCTTAAATATTATGTTTATATTTTTAATTTTGCATTGAATCCCGTTAAGAAACTAAACCTAATGGATTAAATGACTTTCTTAAACTTATCATTACCACCATAACTTTTAATCACATAATTGTAACATTGAAAAAATGCTATGTGATTAAAATGTGAGTCATTAAATTGACTCATGACTCCTAAAATATTGATGAATTTTGAATAAATAAATTCTTGATCAAAAAAATATAATTTCTCATATTCACTTATTTAGACTTAAAAAATCATTATGAACACCTTGATAAATTAACTTAACACTCAATAAATAAATTCTCATATTATTATAAACTTTAATAGTATCTTTTTAATATATTTATTTATTTATTTATTTATTATTGTTTATTCAAAAAACATATTTCTCTCATATTCACTTAAAAAAACTGTGAATATCTTGAGATAATAAATTCAATTATCGGTATTCTAATATCGAATAAATTATTATTGAATTTATTTATTTCTTTTCATCATTTAAACTTTAACATATTCTGATCCACAGTTTTGGGATCCAGATCTTCCAAAACTCTGATCCATCTGAATCAGTGAGACTTTTGTATGTACTTTGTGTGTAACCCTCTAGACCCTTATCTCGATAGTAGTGAGTCCTACTCGCTAACCATGAGTGGTATCTAGAAACACATAAGTACCCATAAATATATGAGGAGTTTTATAGCTACAACAAACCTCTCATGAATGCACATTTTGTAATGTAATATTTTTGTCACATGATATATCATAAAGTAAGATGCATACCTTTGTGTCACCATCCTTTGATGCTTTATTTATTATTTTCATTGGTCACATATAATGGAATTATCTTATTATACCATGCTCATGGATTTAATTGATATATTTTCATCTAGGTCAAAATTTTCAGAGATGTCACTTCCTATAGACGAAAGGAAAAAAAACCTTGATCATCCAATTAATTTCATATTAGTAATTATATACCCAACACATACCACCTTTCCATGAACATAAATTTTACGTTTTTCTTCATGCATCAAATTATACTATCAAGTGATATAAATTAATTATGATATCAATTTAGGAGGCCATTACAAATGTTCATAAATATGATCAACCAATTACACCCAAACTATGTGATGTTTCTATTGGTAGGTCAGTCCTCATAATTTCTTTACTGAATATTATCAAGTGTGAACTTCATGGGATGAAGTCACAATTTTTATGATCCCTCAACTTCTAATAGTCAAACATCATTACTATTTTATTAAAATAATGTATCTATGTCATATAATATTTCTTTAAGAACATTTTCATGGTATCATGGGGTTCCCATTATAGAAAAAAACTATTATAACCCTTTGATATTAAAATTGACCAAAGGATATAACTATGCATAGAGTAAATGAAAAATTAGTTACCCTGTGATAGTAAGATTAAACTTATACATAAATTTATACATGATATGGTAATCCAAATAATTTTTTATGTTGGGTCTAGGGCACCCTTACTCACAACAATATCATAGCTTGTGATATAGTAAACTATATCTTACAAAAAGCATGTTCTTCATAAAAACAATATGAAAACATGGTGATTCCATGATGAAATTGGATCAAATAAAACTGATGGGTATTTTTATAACATCAAATTCACATAACCAGTGTAATAAACCCATTTTAATATGGATATGTTATCTTAGAATCAACATGTAATATGAAGAACATAAAATAATCATGTGTACCTCAAGTCTAGTAGGCTCTATCTCAAAGAAGTATGATTGAGGAAGATCTTTAATAAATATCACTCAGGCTCTTACCTCTAAAGTTAGTACAATGACCAATAGAATCCACATATACTACATGAGAATTCCTTGATCATCAAAAGGTGTGTTTGCACCCTCTCATTTGAATATAAATAAAGAACATGGAAGAAGAGAGCTTTGATAAGGATTGGTTAATCGGACACTCAAAAACAAAAAAGATCTCATTTTTTATATAGAGCTTCTTCATTCAATGAAGAAGCATGGGAATCACTATTGATTCTTGGAAGCTACCATAAGTTATTAGTAGCACATGCCCATTTTTTTATAATTTTTTAACATTTCAATGATCATATAACATTTATCAAGCCATAAATAAATATCATGATGATTTATTATCGAAGAGAAACTATTTGGGGCATGGCATGAATTATGATAACATATATCATATATAACTAAAGAGAAATAGTTTGGTATATGGAATGCATTATGTAGCATATGACTACAAGTTATGATATAAAGATGAATCATACTATGTATTGTATTTAGAGGCTTACCTGAGTGGTAAATTCACCTTATAATTTTGTATCAGACTAGGGTTCAAATCTTGGCAGCCCCTTTGAGAGGGAATTAATAAGGTTATTTATAGAAAAAAAAGTGCTCAAACTCTGTGACATCCTAGACCCAGTTCAC
This sequence comes from Viscum album, assembly GCA_963277665.1. Classification (NCBI taxonomy): domain Eukaryota; kingdom Viridiplantae; phylum Streptophyta; class Magnoliopsida; order Santalales; family Viscaceae; genus Viscum; species Viscum album. Next base: position 1,264,960,337 of record OY728143.1, on the reverse strand, counting down.
TAAATAGTAACTAAACCTAGTTGGCCATATGGCCTCAAGCATGCCTCTTCGCACATCAGATGCTACTGACTAATAGCAAGGGTCCATAGTGAAATAGTATAGAGACTATACCCTCATGATTAGAGTGTATCATAGTGGTATAATCATATCAACAATATCAAAATCATAATAAATAACTAAGCAGTAGATGAATAAACATACATCATATAAATAACCAAGTAATCTCATCCATCAATGTCATATAAAATGATGATCATGACATGTTATACAAAATATAGTAAAACATGGAATCAATCATCTAGTACAATACATGTATCTTAATAAAAATACCAAAAAGAACTATCCCCAAATAGTATCACGAGCCCAAAGCCCGGTATTATGCTCCCCTAATCCAATGAAAAAATCAATCAAGCATATAAAAGCAAGTTATTTCCCCTGTCCCTACCTGCATCTATAAAGTCTGTCTAGTTAGGGTGTGAAATAACACTCATTTGGACACCACAGACAATGTCTAAAACAAATCATGTCTATGCATATAATCTGAAGTAGTGTACATATATAATATGTATACAAGTAATAATACCAGAAGTGATGTTATCCGTTCTATCGAGTCTCAATGTGATCAAGAAACTAAATTATAAGGTATATCCATAAATTATATCAAGTATCAACATCAATAGACTATGCCATATAATCACATGTCAGTCCTACATGGGTCGAGGTCCAAGAAGTGGTAATGTCCAAGGCAACCACACAAGCTAACACAACTAGAAAAAAGGCCTATTGTAACGGTTCAAAATCGTGTCAATAGGCCCCGAAACCATGGTCAAAGGCTACGACCATGGTTTTGGCCAACCGTGGTCACTATCACCGTGGTAGTAGGTCCTGACCTATTTCCACGGTTTTAACTGTGGCAGTAGCTTCCTATTGCCACGGTTTTGAAAACTGGGGCAATAGGCCTCAAAATTTTCCACTGTAAAGGTTGACCTATAGCCACGGTTTAAATCGTGGATATAGGAAGATATTTCCACATTTTTTACCGTGGATATAGCCTTGTAAAACCATGGAAATAGCCTAAGTAAAAATTGTTCCTGCCGAGTTTTTATCCATGCACCTCCCGTTTGCCAACCTAAAATGCTTAACACTACACCACCAAACGCTTCACGTATATATGTATATATTATGATATATATATTAATAAAACCCAGGGAAATAGCCACAAAACCATGGAAGTAGGCCTTCCCACCAAAATTTTGGTGGGAATTGTTTTTTCCGCTGAAGGGCGAGAACCCTAAAGCCACGGTTTTGGAAAACTGTGGCTATAGGTCTTTGAAAAAATGGCCTATAGCCACGGTTTTGAAAAATGTGTGTATAGGCCATATAACAGTGGCTATAGCTATGGTATATATCCACGGTTATGAAACTATGGAAATAGGCCATATAAAATAGATCTATAGCCATGGTTTTAAAAATGTGGTTGTAGGCTGTAAAACCATGGCTATAGGTTTGTGGCTGAAGATTCATTTTCTAGTAGTGTAAGTAAAACATGTAAACAATATTTAATGAGTAGAAAATTAAAATTCATCCTAATAAGATTATTAAATGGGGCCCAAGTATTATAAATTTACAATGAATCCTAAAGATTCAAGATAAATGGGCCCAAGGAGTATAAATGTCCAAGAAATCCTAGCATGTCAAGTAAATTAGTTAAACTAGATCCTTGTTGTAGAAATGTACAAGGCATCCAAGTAATATAGATAGATAGGATCCAAGGAGTAGAAATGTATATGACATCCTAATATGATCATTAGATCCAAGAAGTAGAAATGACTAAGGCATCCTAACAAACTATGTAAATCGGATCCAAGGAGCAAAAATTTCCAAGTTATCCAAAATTGTCAAGTCAACAGGATCCAAAGAGTACAAATGTATAAGGAATCCAAGTAATCAGAATCCATGGAGTAGAAATTTCCATGTCATCCAAATATGTTTATTGGATCCAAGGAGTAGTAATATTCAAGGCATCCTAACCAATTCATTCACCAATTCATTAACCATTCATTTAAACATTTCACTAATGCCTTCATGGTCATAAACAAAGAAATGGATTATCCATTTCATAACTTTCAATCACAATTGAGAAGGTTCTATAAAGTGTTTACAAACTTTAACAATTCACTTTAATACCTCATTCAAATCTCAATTATATAAGGAAATATCATCACACCCCAAGGGTGGCATAAATGTGATATAAAGGTAGAACCCACCCCATGGCCGATTCATTTTGAGGTCATCAACCTCTAACCTTGAAAAAATGTGTCAATGGAATATCTCAACATGTTTATATCAATTAAACCTTGGTTCAATTAATTTATAAATCATTACCTGAAAATTCCAGCATACGGTATAATGGTAACACTCTATAAACAATGTGACATTGAGAGAAAAGGTACAAACCACCTACCTTAACTTGGTAGAGGAACACTCATCTAATCTCATCCTCTGATTTGATCCTAATCAGAAGAAAATGGAAGAATAGTTTAGCATCCTAAAAATAGGGCATAAGAGAATGTGCCAATATAGAATCAATGATAGCAAGGAAAATAGTGAAAGGTGCCTAAGTAATAGAGTACTCACCGGTGCGGATCCAATGAGATAAAAAAGTCTTGAATTGTATTTTGGATTAGGGAGTTACACCAAATCCTATCTTTAGTCTTGAATAATCTCACCTAGGATAAAAGGATAGCCATGTCTAGAGAAAAATAATAGGAGGAGGAGGGTTAATCATTTTAAGGAATAAATTAAAAAATAGTCATTTTTCCTCAAAACACTAGGTTGCACAATTTAGCTACATGGTTGTCCAAACTGTAATCTGGTTGTGTGCACCTCTTTTTCTAGGAATCCCCCTCACATGGTCATGTTCCATGGTTAGACAAACCATGACGATCGTATATTTCACCTCTAATGAAAATTATAGAGCTCCCTCTTGGGTGTGCGTCCTGGGTCTCATGGTTAGTGAAAACCATGTGCCCACTATTGTGACCAAAACACCCCATAAGGTTTACTCAAATCATGCTGACTGGTTGGAACAATTTCTACTAACCGTGTGACCTATATTCCTTTAACAAAATCTCAAGCTCTGAGCTCCAAATAATCCTCTAACACCTCAATTTCTCCCATAGCCTCACTAGGCATCCACATTAGGTCAAAACCAAAAAAATAAACTAGAAAAATGGTTTCATACCTCATAGAAAATTTGGTATCTTACTCACTGTAAGCATGTATAGATGTAGGCAACATGAAACATAGTGTAAACAAGATGGACAGTGTGGTGTGACGGGTAGGCGGTGTAGTATGGAAACATGCAGGTGTCGCTGAGTGGGTGACTTGAAAGAGTGATGGGAATGTTAGAACCTATAAAGAGGCCCTTTACTCACCTAGATTTTTTATGTGAGATAGATTTGTAACTTATCACGTGATTATCAACATAGTGGAACTAGTCAGATGGTGTGGCACGACTTGGCAGGTGGTGCAGTGGGGCACCACGTAGGCACCACTATGTCAGTGGCTTAGAAGAGATATAAGTGTGCTAACACATATCAACTGCCCCTCTTCATGAATGGAATCCTAATGTGGGATGTAGTGGTTCCATGCCTTCATGGTAGGGGAGATATGCAACATATATACTCGAGATACAATGCAATTATTATTAATAGAGGGGAAATACAGTAGAATACTTGAGTCATACCATGATGTAGGCTACTCTTTCAAGTCTTTGCACCATCTCCTCCAAAGGGTCTTTAGGACACATTTAGTTGGGCCATCAGGTCGTTAAGATTTTGATCCTTCTAATGATTAATATTTGATGAAATAGATCTGGTGAATGATTGTTATTCCTTAAGGGGAGGGATGAGCATTGACCCACTAGTGTGCTTGTGTGTGTGTGTGTTTTGTGATTTGTAATCTCCTATACCTAATATAGATTATGAATCTTACTATATGATTCATCAATTTTAGTGCATATCCATCAAATATCATGACATCTATTTGACTCATAGAAGAGAATCATTTATAATAATTCTAGCATTTTCACTTATGACTTCATATAAGGTTTTTTAATAAAAGGTGTTTTTTATCATTGGAAAATTATTAAACATGTTCACAATATAGTAATTGTAATGAAAACTGGACCATAACAGTTGGTCCAACTGGAAAACTAGGGGACTAGTTTATGGTCCAATCAAAATACGTTTAAAAACTAGTAAAATTGGTGAAAACCAATATAAATTGATACACAAGTTCTTTGTTTTTTTAAATCAAACTAAACACTCACCTTGGAGGATTGGATCAAAAGTTTGGGAGTAACTCGACATGCCTCTATGGTACCACCCATATACTCAGTATTTAACTCTATCTAGGTTTTGTAATTTTATATTCTAATTTTAAAATTAAAAATATTTTACAAATTTTAAAGTCTATATGCCACTCGTTACTGAGGGAATTTGATTTTCTTAAAAGAAGAACTTATACCATCTACCATTTTTCAAATCAACTCATAAAATTCAATCACTTGTTAATGATATTAAATTAATGAAATTTATTTTTTTAATAAAAAATAAATGTTTCATCCATGGTTTGAGCATTGAACCTTGAAACTATTCTTTAATTGGTTTGATGTTTGGACTCATTTAGATGTTTTAAATGATGTAATGTGATTGGTTAACCTAAATGACACTATGCTGGGTGTTTTCCCCTACACATTTCATGTCACCACCCACTTCCATTCTAACATCATGAAATAATTTGTACATATTTACATACAAGTTAAATAAATGAACGGTAATATAATAACCTATGAATAAGAGTTTTTAAATTCAACACTAGTCTTGTGGTAGCACACCATGAATATCATTTTAAAATATTGTCCACTTCTCTTTGGCTAGAATATTTTGATTGATATACTTCCCTATTAAGGAATATTTTTTTTCAAGATATGCATAAGTAACATTCCCAGCTCCATGGATACATGTTATAGCACAAAAAAAGTTTACCACTATTGAATTTTCTATATATATTTTTATCAACGTAGAGTTTGGTAATACTTCCACTTATCTCATAATTCATTCATATTACAATGTTTCATCACTAAAGAATGCATAGTGATGAAAATTACATTTTCCAAAATTAACATTCAAGTTTATGTTACAAAACAAAATGTTGTTATAGTTACAATAGTTGAAAAATAAACCAAACAATGAAAGTTCATTAAATTATATGCACAAAAGAGGCATCATCATTTACTATATTTGATTAATAAGGTTGAAATTGTTTTTGAAAAATAAATTTTATTTTCATTATTAAAATAAGTGATAGAAACTATGTTGTAAAACACTTTGAAAATTTTAATAAAAAAATATCAATTCATTTTTCATTTTTCAAAAACATATGAATAAGTTTTTATTTTATTTTCTAAAAAAACTTTTCCTTATACAATATGTTTTTTGATACATTTTTCAAAATTTAAAACTGAAAATATTTTCAAAATCCAAACGCAACTAATTTAAGCTAAGTGTAACACCAAATATGGTTTTTTAAGGTTTTGAGATGGGTTTACCCCTTTGATGAATGACATGTAATTCAAATGGGTAGAATCGTCATTAGGAAGAATGAGCACTTCTGAAGACAATTTCACTTGTGGTTATATTGTACAGGTGGGTGGAGGTTTCCCTGGGAGGTTTTATTAAAAAAACATGCAAAAATATTAATAATAAATCAAAGGAAGATATGATGTTACAATTTAGTCAGGAATTGGTGGTGAGGGAATGGATATAAATATATTAAGAGGGAAAGATATAGGATCATTACATAACTCATGGAAATTGGGGTGTTTCTTCTTTGTTTACTCAATGTACCAACATCTAATCTCTTGGCCAGGTAGTTTTAAGTATACAAACATGAGATAAACATAGTTAACAAATGTTATAAAATGAGATTGTGTATTATTAAAAATCGGCAAAGTGAAACATTCCTTCCTCAAATCTCTCTTATTCTTTTTTATTTGCAATAAAGGTGTTAGCATGTCATGAAGAAAAGGAGGTATTATAGATTTCATCTCTTTTCCCACATGTTATGCATGACTGATTATTATTTGTATTAAAGAGGCTGTTTTCATCTATCTCAAAACCCCTTCTAGGCTTGGAGTGAAATGGTGATCAATTGTTTCTCTCTAATTTTGAATATGTGTTTTATAATACTTCCAATAATATACTTGTATCCTAAAAGGTTTTTCTACCTAAAGTTCTTAAATGAAATTTTCCTAGTGCTAAGCTTACTCCGTAATCCATACATTTACGACGTAAATATCTCCTACAGAAAATACCAAATATAGACCCCTATTGAAGACTCCTAGAAACATCCTGATGCCCTCCAAAGTCTTTGTCACATTTAAAATTAGACTCCATTAATTAAAACAATCATACATCCCTGAACTTTAGATCAAATAAAGGATTAAGAAATACTTGAATTGAGATAACAGGATGTTACAATTCTCCCCACCATACAACATTTTGGTCCCCATAAATTCCTCAAGGTCCTAGACTTGCAAAAAGTGAAAGAAATTTTTGCCTCATCAACAACTCCCACTCGTGGTTATCCTATCCACACTTCCACAATACATGGACCACGGGAATCAATTTATCACACAGTACCTTTTCTCGATGATCCATAATCTAAACTCATTTCTCAACCACAGTGGTGTTGGCCTCAAGATCAACATCCTCCCACTCAATCACAAGGTAAAGATCCAGTTGATACCTCTTTAGTTGTGAAACATCAAACACATCATGGATAGAAGTCAAACGATACATCAAGTCCAACCGATACACCATCTTTATAAGAAGATCCACAATCTCAAAGGGGCCAACAAACTTTGGTGCCAACTTACTCTACCTACCCAACCAATAATGTCCTAGGCGAGGTGAAACTCTCATAAAAAATCTATCACTAAACTCAAACTCTAGTGGTAGATGATGAAGATCTGTATAGAATTTATGATGAATTTATGTCGAGATCAATCTCTTCCGGGTCAACTGCACCCTTTCCATCATTTCCTAAACAAGACTCATCCCGACCAAGGAACTCTTTCTCAACTCTTTCCAACTTAATGTATATCTAAAAGGATTACCATATAATTATTTGAAGATCTCAATATTAATTGAGGTCTGATAACTACTATAGGAAAACTCAACCATATAAAAATTCTTTTCCCAAGAACCACTGAAATCTAACACACATTCCTAAAGCATATCCTCAATAGATTGGATAGCCCTCTTTGTCTTTTTATCTATCATTGAATGATATGTCCTTATCAATTTCAACTGGGAACCCATCACCTCTTGAAAACCTTTCCAAAACCTAGATATGAACTTAGTGTACCTATTAGAAACAATGGTGAAGGGAACCCCATAAAGTCTCACAACCTCTAAGACATACAAGTCCTCAAGCTTCTCCACTTTTTTCATCTCCTTGATAGGGAGGAAATGCACCGATTTCATGAGTCAGTCAATGATCACCCAAATCGTATCCTTACATCTAGGAGTCTGTGTTAAACCAATGATGAATTCCATATATCATTTCCATATCGAAATAGGTAAGTGATAAAACAAACCTATAGGTCTCTAGTACTCTGTATTAATTCTCTAAAACATAATAAATCATGATAAAAAATATGAAATTGATCGTCTCATAGCTAGCCACCAATATAAATGTCTCAAATCATGATATATCTTGGTATTACTAGGGTTCATGGACCAGTAAGACCTATTTCCTATGTCCATAAACTCTTACCTCATAGAAAAATGAACAACCAACCTATTTCAGAAACAAAAATAGTCACTTGGAGACTGAGACCACTCACCTGAGGTCTCCCCACCATTTAGGATTTTACTGAAGCACTGGCACTCAGTTTCAAGTACTTGATCAATCTGAAACCACTCATCAAATGGTGATTCGGCCCTTATTGAATCCAATTACACCTTTCCACCAGCGTCTTCCACTCCCAAGATCAACTTGATAAACAAACTCATCAAAGAACACTCTTCCAGTGATTCCTTCAAGACTTGTGTTGGTAATTTCATGCTCAATGCATCAACAACCACATTCCCTTTCCTAGGAGTATAAAAAATATCAAAATAAAAAGTATGTAGATACTCAATCAAGAATTTATATCATAAATTCATATCCCTTTGAGTGACAATATACTTCATTATTTTGTGATAAAAATATATTATAAACTTCTCCACAAAGAGGTAGTGATGCCACATTTTGAGTGCATGCATAACCCCAACTAACTCAAGATCATGGGTATGGTAGTTATTCTCATGAGGAAGTAACTGGTGATATCCATAGACCACCACATATCTTCCCTGCATCAAGACACATCTCAAACCTATGCAAGAAGCATCGCAAAAAACATCGTAACCCAAACCTGGTTCTGAAAGAATCAAAACTGAATCTAAAGTCAACCCCTTCTTCAGTTCTCTAAAATATTGTTGACATTTATCATTATACTCAAACTTTACACCAATACAAGTTAAATTTTTCATCAAATATGTGAGCTTTGAGAAATCATGAACAAACCATCTGTAATGACTAGACAAACCCAAGAAACTCATAATCTTAAACACATTTATGGGATGCTCCCAAGACATAACTACCTATATCTTTTTAGGATCCACAGAGATGTCCCTCTCAGATATAACATGCACCAAAAACTTTATTTCTCAAATCCATAATTTTTTGTAATAGTGGGTGCCCAAGACCCAACTAATTAGTACTTTTAGATTACTATTTCATGTATACAGTGAGATATGAATTATGTACACTTACCGTTATCGTGTATATATTTCTGTGTCCACTATTTAATGGTAATTTCCATAGATTATTTTTTGTGTAAAAATTTTATAATAGATCATAGGGTATAATGAGAACCTTGAGATACTATGACATTAATCTTAAATGCATGTCCTATAGTCTAGATACATCATAATGACTGGACACAGTTGATTTCTAACTATTAGGTGATGGGGTCTCATAAGCATTGAGACTTCTTCTCATGAAATTCGCATTTGGTGATCTCTAATAGGTGAGATCATGAGGACAGACCCGCCAATAGGAACATCACATGTTTTGGTTATCATTAAATGTTCCTATCTACGGACATGTGTATTAATATAGTGACTTGATATCATTATCAATGTGTTTCATTTGATCGCATACTTTGATGCAAGGAAAACCCATGATAATGAAATATTGGAGAGGTAACTTTTGTTGGGTGCATAATTGGTGGTATGTCATTGGTTGAATAATCAAAATAGGATTTGTCGCTTCTAGGTTGAGTAAGTTGTTGGTCGGAGTAGAGTACTCAAGAGGGGGGTGAATTGAGTATCTATAAAAATTTATGTTTAAAATTTATTCTTAAAAAGGTTCCCTAATAAATTTAAATAAAGCCTAGTTAATCAAAGTAATACGGTTATGAAAGTTTGACTGTTTAAATAAATTCCCAGAATATTGATTAATTCTCAGTAATCTTAATATCAGTTATTAAAATTACTTTTGAAGAAATTCTAATAAGGCAAAGCAATTATAACTTCTTTCCAAGATTAACTATCAATGTATATTTAGTGATTTCTAAACTATATAGTAAAACAAAGAAAACTAAATTAAACAGCACAATGGATATAAAAAAAGTGGTTCAGTCTCAAGCCGAGACCTAATCCACTCCACTTGGTGATCACCTACCACCAAGTAGTTTATATAAATAAACTTGATCCACACCCTGGATCGGGGTTAACAACAGTACACAGGACTGTCCAAGTCATACGACCTCTTCTACAGTTCTTCATGGGTAAGAACTATCAGGTCACACAAGTACCTCTTCCACACTTATCCGTGGGAATACACATGTGTAAAAAGATGTATGAGAAAGGATATCTTGTATCCTTCAGTTTAATGCAGGAGACAGTGTGTGTTTTTATACAGAAACACACACACACACTGATCGAAAAATAAAAATAATACACAATAGAGAAAAAATTATGAGATAAGGTTATAAGTTCTTTGAGTGTTATTCTATGCAGCTATGGACTTCTATGATGAAGAAAATGTAGAAATTGAATCCTCTTGAGAAAAATAGAGTATCGCAAGTCAGTTAGATCTGGCTTGTGTTCTTCGTGGTGTTGATAGTGAGAAAATGTTCTCAACTATAGGATTCAAGTATACTTCGTGCATTCTTTTGTAGTGTTGGGTTGTATGTGTCGATTCTTATTTCAAGAATGCTTGTGTTTCTTAATTATCGCACACACACTTGTTTCTCTGTTGTCAATATTGTCGCGCTTTTCTTCTGGCCACATTGTTCTTTTTATTCTTAGAATACATGTGTTGGAGCCAAAAGAATGCATGTATTCTTCACCTCATACCTCATAATATTAGGTGACATGTCTACAAAGAAACATTAATTATGTTAGTGCATTTAAAAGCTTCAAATATGACCGTTAGAGATTAAATTGAAAAACAATAAAACAGATTAAGAAATGGTGTCACAATCTGTCTATAAATAGTGTCTTTATGAAATGGTGTCTCATTGAAATAGTCTCTCCTTGAAACGGTGTCTATTTGTTTGTATTTGAGAAGTGAGATAGCTATGATGGCACAATTTTATAGGTATCAAGAACTGGTGGCACATATACGGTGTTAGGATCACGGTGTCTGGTCATGGTATCTGATTCACGGTGTCTGGTCACGGTGTCTGATTCACAGTGTCTGGTCATGCTCTCTAGTCATGGTGTCTGAGTCACGGTGTCTAGTCACAGTGTTTGGGTCACAGTGTCTGGTCATGGTGTCTGGTCACGGTGTTTGGGTCACGGTGTCTATTCATGGTGTCTGGTCCTTTTCCAGAAAAACATAACTGGAGGCGAACTCACGGTTTCTCAAACTTAGCCAAATATTTGTACACACACTTAAACAGTGATATTCATAGAATGAATTAAACTTAATAATTCATAAGATAATTTCATTATAAAAAAATAGTTTAAAATAATTATTTAAAGTATAAAGAGACTAATCATCTATACACATGATTTTAGATAGATTAAACAGGATTAAAAAGATTTACAAAAAGTATAGGATTTGGGATCATTAAAACAAGATTAACACATGAGGAGTCCAACAATCTCCCCCTTTTGATGATCACAAATCATGTGAGTGAGAGATCTATTCTTAGGTAATGCATATCTTCCTAGTGTGCATTTAGAATAAATATTTCTCCCCCTTTTGGGATTATCAAAAAGAGTACAAAATTAAATAAAAGAATAGATAATAATATTTCACAATGCATTAGATGGATAAAATATTTCATTACAAAAAATAATAAAAAAACACAGAAATCATCCCTATCAAAAGATACTAGTCACTTTTCTTCAGCACGATCTTGTTTTCTCTTTTCCCTTGGTAGAAACATTAGAAGAGGAAGCCATATAAGCAGAGGTATAAGTGGAATAAGGGAGTAAACCAGTGGACAGAGAAGGTAAAGGGAGACCTTCAAAAACAAAAGGGGCCAATGTAGGTGTAATGGAATACTGGGGAAACTGTTGATCAAGGATAATTGGTTGGATCTGAATCAAAGTCTGAGATACAGGTATAGATATAGAGGCAAGGGAAGAATATGATAAGGTAGGTAAACTAGATCTCAGGGGTGCGGCTGAAGGAGCGATAATGGCAGTACTGTGGACATTAAGATAAGTCCTCAAAGGCTTGATAAAGTCAGCAATTATCTCACCACCATACTGCATGGATTTCTCAAAGTAATCCTTGTTCTCCATAAACTTATCCAACAAAGGAGTGAAATCCTTGATCTTTTGGACTTGAGTTTTGAAAGATTAGGTGCCAGGAAGGATTCTCATATTCTCTACAAAGTACTTGAAATGGTTGGTCATGTCATGCTTTGAGAAGGTCTTATTGAAGTAGAAGTCCACCTTCTTAGTAATATCTTCTTTTGCAACATTTTCTATTTTGGAATGAATTATCACCAAATCAAGAACTATGTCACTGTTATTGACAACTTTAGATAGAGACTCTTTGTTAAAACCATTGAGCACAGCCTGAATTTCTTCTTTGAAAATTGTTCTAAGCAGATCACTGTCTAAAGAAGCTTGAGATTATTTTCCAGAAGTACGAGAAGTAGTAATAGCTGAAGTAAGGGATTTCAGTGGATTTAGAACTTTTTGGAGACAACCCTTATACTCATCAGTCAACTTGTTAAGACCAATAACAAGATCATGCATCTCTTGAACAATATTCTTGTTTTTTCAGCTACCTTGTCAGCCAATGAGGTTAGATTAGGTTGAATCATGGAGGCTACTTCTTGTGGAATCTAACTGACAATATCCTCAACAGGATGAGAAACAAGTTCTAATCTTGTGTTCATCACTCTCTGTATTTCTTCAACCATACCTCTGAGAGTCTCTACTTCATCACTTAATTGTTTGTTCTCAACTCTGACTTCTTGAATCTCATGAAGCATCTTGGGTTGAATCTTCTATATGATCTTTTCTAACAATAAGGAAGCATCTCTTTCACTTAAATTAGTTACAGGATCCGGTTGGGTATTCATGAGTTTTTCAACTCCAACCAATAGGATAGATTCAAAAGCTTTCAAATCATCCTTACTTACCAAGGTAGAAGGTTATTGTGAAGGTTCAGAAATAGGAGCTGAGACAGGATCAGGTTCCTTTGTAGCTATAACATCAAGAACAGATACTGGTTTCAATTGAAACACAGTAGACAGATCTATACCTTTCATTGAGGCTTCCTATGGGTCATTTACATCAAAATAACTAGGGAATGTATACCATGTATCCACTGAGCTTGGATTAATGGGATTAGGGAATTTAACATGTTCTAGATTTGGGTACTTATCCCCCTCAACAGGTGCATCTTTCTCAGGAATAAGATATTTAGATCCTTGATCTATTTCCAATATTTCATCCCTGATATCCTCACCCATTTCCTTTCTAGCCAACTGAAAGTCTTGCACCATTATCTCTTCAGAAGATGGAATAATTTCAGGAATAGATTGTTCCTATTGGTGTTCCTCAAGAGAAGCTTCTTGCACAACAAAAATATCTTCTTCAATATGATCTTCTACAAAATCCTTTTCATTTACCTTAGCAACATATTCTTCTCCAGCAGCAGGTTGTTCTTCCAAATCAGCAAATTCTTCAAGATAGGTATTTCCTTCTCAGTCAAGTCTTGGAGAACAGGTTCACTATATTTCCCATCCAGAACAGTTTCTCTTGTAAGTACAATAGCCTCTTCCTCTTTTTCCTCATCAAAATACTCAAAAATTTCATCTGATTCCAAACCAGGATTAGAAATATCTTTAGGTCTTGAAGAGTGTTCTACCAGATTAAACTTTTCATAAACCCTATCATTATATTCCACCCATGCTTTTCTCTATGGATTCCAACTGATTTTCATTCTCTTTACTATAAATTTTGAAAGAAAAAACTCATAATCCTTAATATATTCTTCATCTGGTCCAACAAACCCTTTTGCATGAATCATAGCTGAGATAAGCCTTGAATAGAACAGGGAGGTTGACTTGGAGGTTGTCTTGATCAACTCACACATATGGAGTATAACATATTTTCATAGGTTGATATTATGTCCATTTTTCATGAGGTGTATCAAGAATACATCCTAACACTTGAGTGTATAAAAGTCACCTTTTCTGGGGCTAATCAAATTCTTAACAAACTTAAACAGAATTTTAGTTTCACCACCTAACTCAGAAGTTATGGATATTCACTTTGTTTCATTCCCAGTTAAGCTTCCCAATGCTTCTTCCAAAACAAAGAACTCACTTTGAGGTGGAAGACCTCTCTGTTAGTCCTTGCAAATACCCTCATGAGGTATCCTAAGGCATCCAGGCCATAACCTTGAAGAAAACATACAACTCTGCCTATTGATCCAACTTATCACAACATAGCCATCTTTTTTATCAAAAGATAATTGAACATACTGATAAAATTGTGCAACTAACTTCAGATAAATAGTCATATCCTCCTTTGTGAACCAATCCAGCCATAATTTCTCTCTAAGTACTTTCAATACCAAAGATTTACTTGACAGAAGCCACTTAGAGAATATCTCTTTTTCGAGTACCACTATTCTTTCTACCAGATTCGGATTCAGATGACCTTCGGGTGCTAACTTCGGTGCTATTTTCAACTTCTTCTTTGAACTGTGCTTCTTAGGAGTTGATGATGATGGGCGTTTCATTCTGGGCATTCAATAAAGGTTCAAGAGAGAGAGAGAGAGAAAACCGAAGGGTTGAGAGAGGGGTTATGGTTTGAGAGAAGAGAGCTTGAGTGAAGAAAGGAGTGAAACTTCTTTTATTTTATCATTTGGGGATATCAAGCATCGCAGGATCAAAAATGTGGGAAAGTAAAAGGGTAAAATAATTAATTACTGCGATACGGGTTATAATGTATAAATAAAACAATAAAGAGTCTTTACAGTGAGACCATAATCAACTTTCACGGTGAGATCGTAAATGGCATTCATGGTGAGATTGTAACTGGATTTCACGGTGAGACCGTAACTAACTTTCATGGTGAGACCGTAACTATGTGATTTCTAAAATGTTTGACTGTATTGTTTGAGACAGTAATTTCCAGATAGTAACAGTGAGACCATAAACATGAAACAACAATTCTTAAGATAGTAAAATTATAGAACTGTTAGATAGTGACTTGTGAAACCGTAAACTGTGAAACAATATACTTACTAATTAAGATTTATCATTCCCAATTCATGTATTATGTAATCTATTCTTTCCTAATTTAATGGTTTGGTGAATATATCAAAAAGATGATGTTCAGTTCCAATGAATTCCAAAGTGATGTCACCTTTTTGATAATGATCTCTCAAAAAGTGATGTCTTACACTAATATGTTTTGTCCTAGAGTGTGAAATGGGATTTTTTGAGATGTTAATAGCACTTTTATTGTCACAATTTATAGTTACATGCCTGAATTGATATCTATAATCTAGTAATATGTGTTTCATCCACAAAATTTTTTGCACAACAACTACCAGCAGCTATGTATTCAGCTTCTATAGTAGATAATGCAACAGATTTTTATTTCTTACTACACCATGATACTAATGACTTGCCTAAAAAGTGACATGTTCCAGAGGTGCTTTTTCTATCTAACTTGCAACCACTGAATTCAGCATCAAAATAACTAACTAACTCAAATGATTTTCCTATGGTATAGAACAGTCCTATGTTGGGTGTTTTCTTGAGGTATTTGAAAATCCTTTTAACAGCATTTAAATGAGATTCCTTAATATTTTCTTGAAAATGGGCACACATACACACACTAAACATAATTTCAGGTCAGCTAGCAGTTAGGTAGACCAGACTGTTGGGGAGAATCCCGATTCTGGGCCGAAAATTTTCTTGCCAAAAATGTCGTGAGAAACCCATCAAAATATGGAAGCGATATGAGCAGAATAAATAAATCAGCATGCAGGTTTTTTTAACGTGGAAAACCCAAAAAGGAAAAACCACGGGACCTAGTCCAGAAAAGAGAATCTACTAAAATAGATAAGTACACGGTAGAGACTCCCCAAAAATAAAAGGGATCTCAAAAGTAATACTCATGAATAAAATAGTGAATCAAAGTCAGAAAGAAGATGCAGTCTGAAGCCAGCCTAAAACAAAGAACGCAGCCTGTAAAAGAAACCCAAATAGATATGACCGTGAAAGCAAGAGATTGATGCCCGAACAAAAGGTGCAGATGAAAAAGCACCAGGATCAGATCAAAAACCACCGCAGATGAAATCCGATCAAATCAGAGTAGTTCTGAAGGTTGCAGAACTTAAAACCACTGGGTAAAATCTGAATTGCACTGTGTCGAAGATTGCAAGGAGATCTTCACACCCCTAAAAGGTATCCTGTCACAACGTAGATCCACCGCCGATGTCACGTTCATCATGGATGACGACCCACACGGACTACCACAAACGCAGCAGACCCTTTCCTCTTGTTCTCGGTGGACTAAATCTTGAGCAGCTATCTCTCATTTTTTCTCCACCAGTTGCTTCCCCTTTTATAGGCTCTCATATGCTGTATATCTTTATTGAAATGGAAATCTGAAAATATATCTTAAGGAAAAAAGATATCACAAGATCTCTTGTATCACATCCTAGCAGATACACATGCAGCCAAATCTAAAAGATATTTCATATCCAAAAAATATATCTTATCTCAAATCTGGAAACAACCACATGCGGTCAACAACTGTTATTCCATCCATTAATAATGAAAATTAAATCTTCATAATGCTGGGAGAAAATCTCCAATTAATGTTGAGAAAAATCTCTCCATTAATAATTTTCACTCTCATCATAAATGTGATGAATCTCAACAATCTCCCCCTTCAGCACATTAATGAATGAAAATATCCAACAAACTCAATTGGAAAGAAAAATATCAGGATAACATCAATCATCATCATCTGCATAGAATATGACGACGTCCATTTGCACTTATGATAAAAAAAATCACCTCCCCCAGCAAAAGAAATCCAGACACAAAAGTATTTGTCATATCTGAATCTGCACCACCAATACCAGAATTAACAATATTTGGCTCCCCCATAATTGCGATCTCCACACAATCTGGAATATCTTTCTCAACCTGCTTTTCAAAGCATATTCTGCCTCACGCACACGTCATCGATCTTTTCGAAAACATCCAACATTCTCACCACAAATTGCAAGCCCAAACCATCACCTCTGATACCACTTGTTGGGGAGAATCCTGATTCCGGGCTGAAAATTTTCTTGCCAAAAATGTCATGAGAAACCCATCGAAATATGGAAGCGATATGAGCAGAATAAATAAATAAGCACGCTGATTTTTTTAACGTGGAAAACCCAAAAAGGAAAAACCACGGGACCTAGTCCAGAAAATAGAATCCACTAAAATAGATAATTACACGGTAGAGACTCCCCAAAAATAAAAGGGATCTCAAAAGTAATACTCATGAATAAAATAGTGAATCAAAGTCAGAAAGAAGATGCAGTCTGAAGCTAGCCTAAAACAAAGAATGCAGCCTGTAAAAGAAACCCAAATAGATCTGACCGTGAAAGCAAGAGATTGATGCCCGAACAAAAGGTGTAGATGAAAAAGCACCAGGATCGGATCAAAAACCACCGCAGATGAAAGCCGATCAAATCAGAGTAGTTCTGAAGGTTTCAGAACTTAAAACCGCTGGGTAAAATCTGAACTGCACTGCGTCGAAGATTGCGAGGAGAGCTTCACACCCCTAAAAGGTATCCTGTCACAACGTAGATCCACCATCGATGTCACGTTCTTCATGGATGACGACCCACATGGACTATCGTAAACGCAGCAGACCCTTTACTCTTGTTCTCGGTGGACTACATCTTGAGCAGCTCTCTCTCATTTTTTCTCCACTAGTTGCTTCCCCTTTTATAGGCTCTCATATGCCGCATATCTTGATTGAAATGGAAATCTGAAAATATATCTTAAGGAAAAAATATATCACAAGATCTCTTGTATCACATCCTAGCAGATACACATGCATCCAAATCTAAAAGATATGTCATATACAAAAAATATATCTTATCTCGAATCTGGAAACAACCACAAGCGGTCAACAACTGTTATTCCATCCATTAATAATGAAAATTAAATCTTCATAATGCTGGGAGAAAATCTCCAATTAATGTTGAGAAAAATCTCTCCATTAATAATTTTCACTCTCGTCATAAATGTGATGAATCTCAATACAGACTTCCAATCATTCCTCTGTAAGTGGTTTGATCAACAGATTTTCCATCTTCGTCAAGATTCAACTTACAAGTAGTACTCATTGGAGTGTTACTACTTTTAGTGTTATAAAAACCAAATAATTTTAGAATGTCTCTAGTATATTTTCTTTGATTTAAAATAATACCATCAATACTATGAAAGATTTTAAATCCAAGAAAGAATTTTAGTTCACCGATTAAACTCATTTCAAATTCATTTTGCATCATTTTAGATAATTCAATACATAAATAATTTTTTGAAGATCCAAAGATAATGTCATATACATAAATTTGAACTACTAAAACATCATTGGAAATTCATTTTATAAAGAGGGTAGGATCATTTATTCCTTTTTTAAAACCTTTGGAAATAATAAAAGTACTTAATTTATCATACCAAGCTCTTGGAGCTTATTTTTAAACCATATAAAGCTTTTGATAATTTAAAAATATGATTTGGAAAATGAGGATTTATAAAACCAGGGGGTTTCTCAACAAATAAATCCTCATCTATATACCCATTTAGAAATTCACTTTTAGCATCCATTTTATATAGTTTGAAATTTAGATGTGTAGCATAAGCAAGCAGAATTCTGATGGCTTCATGTCTAGCTACTGGTGAAAAGGTCTCTTCATAGTCAATTCCTTTTTATTGACTATAGCCTTGTGAAACCAATCTAGCCTTATTTCTAACTATATTACCAGCTTCATCTACCTTATTTCTAAACACCCATTTAGTGCCTATAGTGAATGTTTCTTTGGGTTTGTCAACAAGTTTCCAAACTTTGTTCCTTTCAAACTGATTAAGTTCTTCTTGCATATCCATCACCCAAAATTCATCATTGATAGCATCATTAATATTTGTAGTTTCAAGTTGTGACAAGAAGACTTTATGTTCAACATAATTTCTAAGATAATCTATAGTTTGAGTTACTTTATCTAGGTCTCCTACAATAGCATCTAAAAGATGGTTCTTAAGAGTTCTAACAGCTCTAGAAAAAGGATAGTGATTTTAGGTTCATCACTAGGTTCGGGTTCATTGTGACTTGAATCTAAAGAATTTCTAGGACTGGAAGTTTTCATAGATTCATTCACAGGATGGTTAGAGGATTTTGAATTAATGTCCAGATTTGATACATCATCATCCAGGTTCTCTAGAGTGGTTTTAGGCTCATGTGGATCTATTTCATCAAATTTGACGTGGATAGATTCTTCCACACATTTAGTTCTTTTATTAAACACTCTATAGGCTTTACTAGATATTTAATATCCAAAAAAGATTCCTTCATCACTCTTGGATTAAAATTTGTCAATATTGTCCTTAGTATTGAGGATATAGACTTTGCAACAAAAAACTTTGAAGTAGCTAACTTTGGGTTTTATATTATTCCACAACTCATATGGAGTTCTTTTAAGAATAGTTCTAATCAACACTCTATTGATAATATAGCATGTTGTATTTATAGCTTCAACCCAAAAATAAATAGGTAAGTCATATTCACAAAGCATGGTTCTAGAAATCTCTTGTAGGGTTCTATTTCTTCTTTCCACAACTCCATTCTATTGAGGTGTTTTGGGGGTAGAGAAATTATGACTATAGCCATTTTGTGAGCAAAAAGATTCAAACTCTTGATTTTCAAACTCACGGACATAATAACTTCTTAAGGATTTAATTCTAAGTCCACTAAGATTTTCTACAGTTTTGGCATATTTGGTAAAATGAGAGCAGGCTTCACTTTTGTGAGCCAAAAAAGAAATTCCAAGTATATCTAGAAAATTCATCTACAAGAACATAAACATAGTGCTTCCCATTTAAACTAGAATCCCTATATGGTCCAAACAAATCCATGTGAACCAATTTGATAGGTTAAGAAGTTAACACTTCTTTCTTTCTTTTGAAGGAAATTTTGTGTTACTTTCCCTTTTGACAAGGATTACATGCTTTATCATTTGGAAAATCAAGTTTGGGTAGGTCTTTGACTAAGATTTTTATATTTAACATTCTAAGGGAGTGAGTATTGCAGTGTCCTTGTCTCCTATGCCAAAGCCAAGATTCTTTGTGAAATACACTTAAACATGAAACATTTTGAGAGACTAAAGAATCTAAGTTAACAGAATATACATTTTCATTTCTTAAAGCAGAAAATGCTAATTCATTTTTAGAATCAAAAACATCGCAAGCATTATTTTCAAATTTAACATAAAATCCATCATCACATAGTTGTGAAATACTAAGCAGATTATATTTCAATCCATCAACAAAAAGTACTTTGGAAATAAAAACTGAGTTAGAGTTACCGATTTGACCAAGACCAATAATCTTTTCTTTGACATTGTCACCAATGGTGACATGTCCTCCATCAATTTTTATTAAATTCTTGAATCATGAATAGTCTCCTATCATGTGTCTTGAACACCCACTATCCAAGTACCATAAGATTTTACATGAACTCTTTAAGCAACTTTCCTAAAAAATAGTCAGATAAAAAAAAATTTGGTGCCCATACTTGTTTGGGTCCAGTAATATTAGTGAATAGTGCTTTAGGAACCCATATCTACTTCATAGGTTTCCTAAAAGAATTATGTAAAGTACTTAAAAAATAAACTCTATTTGGACCAGAAAATCTTGAAACAGTAGAGAGTGTATCATAACTTGAACTAGCTGAATGTTTTCCAGAACTAGGAGTAAAGTTATATGTCCAAGACTTAGAAACAAAATTAGTTCTTCCAAAATTTCTTTTACCAGGTTGATAGCCAATGCCAGTACTATATTTAGGAGCAATATATTTACCTAGAATTTTCACCAAGGTATCTTTACCATTAGTAAACCTTTCAAGATCCTTTTTCAATTGCTCATTAGATAGTTTTAGTCCATTGTTTTCTTTGAGTAATTGAACATTTTTCTCTCTTTCTACACTAAGTTCAGTTTTAACAGTTGAGGTAAGAGCATGTCATTTCTTTAAAGACTTGTATTTATCTTTTAGTTCATTACATTTCTCTTCAAGAATATTACAGTATTAAAACATTTCCTCATTAGAAATATTTTTAGAGTCACTCTCATCTCTAGAATAATAGAAATTGTGTACAGGAGATTCCAGTGTTACCTCAGATGTGTTTGTCATAAAACACATATTGGATTTGTTAGCATGTTAATCATGTGAAGATTATGAGTTACTTGAACTGTCCTCAGAATCACTCCATGTTGCTTTCATTGCTTTTTTATACTTTCTATCTTTGTCCTCGAATTTCTTTTTGTACTTGAGCTTGGGACAGTCAGACTTTATATGTCCCTTTTGCTTACATTCATAGAATACTATCTCATCAGACTTGTTACTTCTTTTCGAATATTTCTTCCAGCTCCCTTTTTGATCATATCTTCCCTTGAAGTTAGGCTTTCTGAAAAATTTCTTCTTCTTGTAAAATCTCCTAAACCTTCTGGATAATTGAGTCATCTCCTCATCACTGTTAGGTGATGATTGTTCATTGCTGGAACTTTCTACAAAGACTTCCAATTTTCCTTTCTCCTTGTGTTTATAGGTGGTGGTCTTGACCGCAACTAATTTTATTTTGGGTTCATCCTCCTCTTCTTTATTGACTTTCAACTCCTCTTCATACATCATTAGTTTTCCAATGAGTTATTTTACAGGTAATTTGTTGATGTCACATGATTCTCTAATAGAGACAAATGTTCCTCTCCATCTGTTATGTAGGTATCTGAGAATCCTCATGATCTGTTCTTTAGTAATGACTTCTCTTCCAAGAGAAATAATTGTGTTGACAATTTCATTGAACCTAAGATACATGTCAGAAATAGACTCATCGGGTTTCATTTTAAAGTTTTCATATTTAATAGTATAAGTATTAAGTCTCATTTCTTTCACACTAGAAGTTCTTTCATGTGAAACAGACAAAGTATCCAAAATTTCATGGGCAGTTTTACATGCAGAAATTATATTAAATTCCTCAACTCCTAAAGAGTAATATAAAGCATTAATGGATTTAAAATTATTATTGTAGGAAGTCTTGGTAGGGTCATCCCAAATGATTCTATTAGTAGCAGGAATCTTATATTCATCTATAATTGAAGACCAGATTTCAAAACTCATACTTTCTAAATGCATTTTCATTTTAATTTTCCATTGAGCATAATTGGTTTCATTAAAGAATGGCGGCTTGTTTGTTGAAGCACCTTCCAATCTATTATCCATAATAAAAAAATACTTTGAAAGAGCTAGAAATTTAGAATTAACAGAAATTTACAGATCTTTAAAGTACAACTAAAATCATAGTTGAATAGGGTCAAAAACAGAGTCTTAATGGGAATAACAAACAACCCTCTGATACCAAATATTGGCCAGAGTATAGTACTCAAGAGGGGGGTGAATTGAGTATCTATAAAAATTTTTGTTTAAAAAGTATTCTTAAAAAGGTTCCCCAATAAATTTAAATACGGCCCAGTTAATCAAAGTAATACGGTTATGAAAGTTTGACTGTTTAAAAAACTTCTCAGAAGATTGATTAATTCTCAGTAATCTTAATATCAGTTAATAAAATTACTTTTGAATCAATTCTAATAAGGCAAAACAATTATAACTTTTTTCGAAGATTAACTATCAAAGTAAATTTAGTGATTTATGAATTATACATTAAAATAGAGAAAAGTAAATTAAACAGCACAACGAATATAAAACAAGTGGTTTAGTCTCAAGACAAGACCTAATCCACTTCACTTGGTGATCACCTGCCACCAAGCAGTTTATATAAATAAACTTGATCCACACCCTGGATCGGGGTTAACAACAGTACACAGGACTGTCTAGGTCACACGACCTCTTCCACAGTTCTTTGTGGGTAAGAACTACCAGGTCACACAAGGACCTCTTCCACACTTACCTGTGGGAATACACAAGTGTAAAAAGATGTATGAGAAAGGATATCTTGTATCCTTCAGTTTAATGCAGGAGACAGTGCGTGTTTTTATACCGACACACACACACTGCTCGAAAGATAAAAACAATACACAACATAGAAAAAATGATGAGATAAGGTTAGAAGTGCTCTGAGTGTTAGTCTATGTAACTCTGGACTTCTAGGATGAAGTAGATGCAGAAATTGAGTCCTCTTGCGGAAAACAGAGTATCGCAAGTCAGTTAGATCTGGCTCGTGTTCTTCGCGGATTTGATAGTGCGAAAATGTTCTCGACTCTAGGATTCAAGTATGCTTCGTGTGTTCTTTTGCAGTGTCGGGTTGCATGTATCGATTCTTCTTTCAAGAATGCTTGTGCTTCTTCGTTATCGCGCGCACACTTGTTTCTCTGTTGTCACTATTGTCGCGCTTTTCTTCTGGCCACGCTATTCTTTTTATTCTTAGAATACATATGTCGGAGCCAACATGATGCATGTATTCTACACCTCGTACCTCGTACTGTCAGGTGACATGTCTACAAAGAAACATTAATTATGTCAGTGCATTTAAAAGTTTCAAATATGACTGTTAGAGATTAAATTGAAAAACGACAAAACAGATTGAGAAACGGTGTCACAGTCTTTCTGGTAACGATGTCTTCATGAAACAGTGTCTCATTGAAACAGTGTCTCATTGAAACAGTGTCTCCTCGAAACGATGTCTCCTTGTTTGTCTTTGAGCAGTGAGACAACTATAATGGCACAGTTGTATAGGGATCCGGAACCGGTAGCATAGATGCGATGTTAGGATCACGGTGTTTGGTTACGGTATCTGATTCACGGTGTCTGGTCACGGTGTCTGGTCACGGTGTCTGGGTCACGGTGTCTGGTCACGGTGTATCCTCGAAACGGTGTCTCCTTGTTTGTCAGTCGAGTGCACCCCGAATCGAATGAGTTACTCATTATATATATATATATATATATATATATTTATTTATGTTAGTTGAATAATCTACGTGAGATCCTCGAACCATAACAGAGCTCAAATCACCGAAGATGACAAGTTTCATCGCTCTGGTGATGAAAAATTTAAAATCTCTGACTCATCAGCTTTTGTTGTGCGTCCCGGTACAAAAAGTTGGTATCGGAGGATCATGTGGATTTTCTGACCCATTAAAATTACTTTGGTTTAAATTTAAGTAGCGGGGATTATTTTAGTTCCAACGGATCAGATTGCACATCAATCCAATTTTGAACGGTCAACTGGTGACTGGATTTGGATCTTCCGGCGGGTAGCAGTTTTTCCGGCCGACCAGCCGTTGCATCCCGCGTCTCCGCCTCCGTTTAAGCAGCCCCATGTCGGCGCCTCACCCCGCCGCCCCGATCGACGCTGGCCCTCCACTACGCCGCTCACCGTGCCGCTTTTCCTCGGCCTAGCCGACCGTCGCCGTCCCACTCGGAAGCCCGCCGTGTTACCACCTCGCACCCACCACCTGCCGAGACTTCTGATGCTAACACCTCCCTCCGGTTGGACAGTGGCGCGGGCAAACCCGAAACTGCCAGGTAGCCCTACCTCATTCTGATCCGCCCCAAACTGGCCCGGGTGGGTTTGACTGACCCAATGGGAAGGCCAGTCTTGCCCGGAATGTGCGGGTGTAGAGTTTCGGAGCTTAGATTAAATTTAGATAACAAAAAATTTAATTAATTTGATAAATTTAATTTTAACATTAAATTAAATTAATTAAAATTATTTTTTGTTTTTGAAAATTATAATGTTTTTATATTCAGAAAAAGAAATTAGTTTAATTTTAGTATTAAATTAAAATAATTAAAATAATTAATTTAATTTTTGGAATAAAAATTAAAATAATGACGGGACAAAATAAGAATAAGATATTTGAATTCAATTAATTCATTTAATTTAGTTAAATTTTCCTCGTACTTTAAATTTATATCAATTTAATTTAATCACGCGTGTTTGACCAGTCTTGAGTAATTGACCAACATTGGATGTCTGGTTTATTTTATTAACTTATTTATTACCAACGTGCGATGTTTTTCATAAGTGTTTATTTTTATCGATGGTTTTCACATCTTCTTTTTCATTTAAATATATGTAAGGTTCTCCGCATCCATCAGTATTTTTGTAAGTACAATGCGCTAAGTGGACACACTGGATGGGGACGAGCTAAATCATGAGTCAAGCTGCAACTCATATATGATTCCCCTAGGTCATGGTTGATCCATTAAGTTTAAATGGATCAACCAATATTAGATGATCAAGACCAGTCAGATATTTTTATTTCCTTTATACATTGTTTATTATTTTATTCATTTGCATGACATTGAGAAAACACAGAAAATAATAAATAGTAAAATACATTAAGAGACAATGAATGTTTTTTTTCTATTAATGTTCAATTGTGAGCGTGATGACATAGAATGAACAGATTAATATAAATGGAATACATTCGTTGAAAAATATTAAAAACCCTCAAAGAAATATTAAGTCGAAAACGCATTCCATTGTTTGAGTTTGAACAAAACTAGGTGTTCGAGGTGCTCGTCAACAAAAGTCGAGAGTGCATCCTACTACCGGGAAGTTTATATGAGAATGATTGGCTGAATTAATTGAATTTGGAATCCAAGGAGTAGTCATAACTAGTTTGTTACAACTTTAGAGGCAAGTGTTATGCGCATAGCCATAGCTTGTAGACTATGAGGGAAGGTTCAATGATCATTGCCACTAGAATACTCAAGTGACAGATTATTCTTATTCTAGTACATAGGGTTACTAGAGTTTAATAAAATAGTAAGTCATTTAATGATTTAAATAATCGTTAATGTCTAATCGGTAATCAAGATAAAAGTACTGATCAATTAGATTTTATTTTTGTAGAAAATGAAAAGTAATGTCATTAGACATACTATGATATTTATTGGAAAAACTCAATTTCTTATCCATCATGAATTTCCAAGAGTACTATAGGTGCTTGTGCAAAGTACTACAACATCATAAATTCAAGGTGCTGGTGTCCCCAATACCAGTTAAGCCACCTCAAGAAGCTATGGTGAAAAAATACTTAAAGGAGGCTCATGTGTTACGCATATCATGGTTTTTTCATAATGTTATCATCAATGTCTGATGTAAGTTGGGAATGCTACATCAGGACATGAATGATATTACATGTAGTCTCATCTCCGAGAAGCTTGCAAGGAGAAAGAGAAACAAATATATGAATAAGTGATGATTATACTGGATATGTGTAAATTGAAAGATGGACATCTTTCAATGGATCTTTTCTCATATCATTTTCATCCATTTACTCTAGTTTCGTTTAATATTACAAAATTGGATGGTATAATTACAACTCTTCCTTACCTTTTAGGTATGGTTCACTAAGTAATAAGAACTTACATAAAATTTTACTTCTTATGGATAATAAGGTGAAAGACAAGCCGAAAAGGCCAATGGAAAGAGCATTGCCAAAGGCACCTTCACAATGTCCTTCAAAGAAATGAGGTATTAAACTGAAGGCTATTTTCTTCGCATGGTAAATAAATCTTTGAAAGTTTAAATGCAATGAACTGAATTGCAGAATCAAGTAGTAACTTCTTCTTTAGGTATATTCATCAATTATAAGTAATGTTTTTGTCATGTGTATTGGGTATTAAATACAATATTCTTATCACATATGTGTATCTAAATACACTAAACAAGTATAGAAACATTATAAGAAGTAATATGTATTATCCAAGTGGCTGGGAAAGGGTGGTTCCTAAGTCCGCGGTGAGAAGCACACAACTTCTAATTGCCGAGCAGATGGTCATAATAGAACCTTTATTGAGTACAAACAAAACATTTATCTCACGTGTCCTTTGGGAAGGAGACATTATTCCAGTTCAAGAATGAATGTTGTTTGTTGTGTTTAATACTCAACCAATAGTTTAGTTGCTTGAATCATTGGCAATACATGATGGATATAAAATGTAAGAATTTGTTATACTCAATTGTGGCAATATAACTCTTTTTCAAGAAAAACTAAGATTTTTTCAAGGATATACCAAGTATGGTTTTAGAATCTTTGGAGTTAAAGACCTTAGGTATTATCGACACACTTATGTACTTAGTTTTTTACAAAGAAACCTTTAGAAATAAAGGCACACCACAAAACTTTCAGAACTAGTTTATCTAGAGAGCATGAACTATTCCAAGGGTAAGCTAGTGGTAAATATAATTCATAAGATTCCTTTAAGTGTGTAAGGAATATGAATGTAAATTTTGGTATATGCATGGTCATAAGATATAAGATGCTTCAGGATGATATGCTGAAGAATATCTTGATCAAGAATTCATCGATCAATATAATGTAGCGTGAAGTAATTCCCTAACATACATTACGTTATCCATATCAATCCTTTGATGCTAATAAAGAGGATCGATGATGATTATTATATGTTAACATTTATCAACAAAATGTATCATGGAGTAATTCCTAAATGCCTATTTCCTTATATACATCAGAGTCATGATGTAAGTAAAATGAGAATCAATGTTGCAACTTATATTCATTGCAGATACTTCCATTATTTTTCAAGACATGCATTTCAAATAATGGTATTATCCCATGAGAATATTTCAACTATCATGACAAATAGATATCATATGAGTTACAATATGATGGAAATCTATTTTTTCATAAGAACGCGTGTTTAGATACAAAGAGTTTGTTGAAGATATAAACAAACTTGCATCAAGAAAAACACAATGTGCATATATAATAATCATCCTAAAGTTCATAAATACCTATTATAGAAAATATATAGTCAAGTTATAGACTATATTTCTATAAAAGGGTGTGCATCTCTATTTGAGATAGTGGGAGCAAGATTGACTTAGGTTTAGTTAATTTCATAGATGCATGAGTAGTTGACCTAGGATTGAGTTCCATAAGAGATGTGGAAAGAGAATGTTCTAGAGACACATACTATGTAGGAAGGATAAAACCATAATGATGGTTTTATATTCATCATGGTTGGTGATCCATTATTCATTGCGAATAATAATTCCTACAAGTAAAGAGTATATGATAATTAGCTAAGATTGAAAAGATAAATTAAAATTCAATAATGGATTTTATGTATCAAAGTATATGGGGCTTATTATTTTGAATATTATGGTGGTTATTCAAGTGGGATGATGCATGGGTGGTATAAGCATGGTACCAATAAGGCTATATTGGTAATACAAAGTCATTATACCTAAATCCATTAAAATTTTAATTATCATAGTTAATTTATGTGTTAATTTTATTCAGAATTAGATGTCAAGACCACCAATCATGGAAGGTGTCTATACGATGCATCCATAAAGGGATGGTAACATCATAGAATTCCAATAAGGTTGCAAGTTAGTGAAATCTAGTTCAGGATTAAAGTAAGAAACTAGATCATAGAATATTCATTTGGCATGAATTGTTTCCATGTGTCTACCAGTGGTTAGTGGGAACACCGTGTTTTTTCCAAGTATAATATGTTTGGTAACATATAGAAAACAACTACCGGTCTTAAAGTTATTTAAGACTGGAAACTTAAGTTATAGGGAACAATATCTATTGAGGTAGATCTAAAGGTTGCTTAATCCAAGTCAATAGTACATATTTATAGTAGTTTAGGGGAGGGGTAAATACAGAGAAAATCATACAGGGACATATATTAACAACGTATTGAAAAATACAAGTTGGAACAATTCGAGAGAGAATTGTTACCAATGTCACATGGCATAAATCTCTCCATGAATACATGCATGGGCATAAGAGGAGATTAATGTGGTGAGTTGAATTCCATACACTTTTGTGATGGATCAATCACATATGTCATGAGATGTACATGAAGTGATATTGTCAACATATACTTTATAGTAGGAAAATATCAGTTATATCCAGGAGAACTACAAGAGAAGCAGTCAGAACTATCTAATTGTACTAAGTATAGAGGACATATATACCTGGTATGTGGAGAGAAAGGGATACTAGTTATTGAGGGGACACAAATTGGTCTTCCTATAAGGTTAATATGATTTAATATTGCAGTCAAACTAAGGTTATGGGTGAAACAATCTCAAATAAGCTAGTGGTAGTCATATCTACAAATTCTGAGTATGTTATAAATTCTCAGGTAGCTAAAGAAGCTATGTATAATTTGAAAAAATTTGTACCAATTCTTGGAATTGAACCTAGTAAGTAAAGTATTATCATAGTGTAAATTATGATACTCTTACTAGCAAAGATGTCAACTTTTGAAAGTGGATAAGAAGTAATACACTCGGGGTTTACATCTCTTGAGGAGTTTTACTCAAGGAGATGAGGTCATGCATAGAAGAATAGCCACACAGTGAAGACGTGTCAGACCTAACAACTAAAGCCATGACTCGGCAGAAACATGTTCTTAATCATGTGAGATCTAACAAGGTTGGTTAGCAAGTTGGTTCTAGTGAAAGTGGGAGTGCTGTAATAGTGAGTTCCCTAGACCTAACAAATTAGTATGTTTTGATTACTATTTCATGTATATAGTGAGATGTGCATGATGTACTCTAACGAACTGACCTGAATACCCTCTAAAACTAGTACCTGACCTGATCCTCCACATACTTGAAGGGCATTCCTGATCCCCACTAGCAAGAGACTAGCACCCAGAAATCAAACAACAAATAGAGGGAACGATTTCTCCTAACCGGAAGCAACAACATGGCATATACACACATAACAGATAGAAACTGCGGAAATAAAAATATATGTCAAAATAGTTAAGGAACAATGAAAGCGATACAACTGAAAAAGGTAGAAAACAAAAGGAATAAAAAATAAATTAGCTACTTCAACAACACCATGTGATAACATGGGAAAACTCCCACCATCTCACCACCGACTACCCAAAACCCAACTGATAGAAAACCACACCACCTCACTATGTTGCCTTGCCTTTCCCTACACTGAAAGAAATAACTGGGTCAACACACCACTGAAGGCATACATAGGGTGTGACTTAACAGGCTTAGTAGGGTCACAAACAGGTGTTCCATATCAAGTCTCTAAATAATAATCTAAGCATACTCAACTTTAAAGAAAACAAAGCATGATAACAGTTTAACAATTTTTATATCAAAAGCATAGTAAAAAAATTTAATTTTCCTTTTCCCCACATTTTCAAATTAAGTAAATAAGTTTCAAATTATTTCATATCCATACATATATCACAACAGATATATCCTGTCAAAACAAAGAATGCATCACATATCATATCAAATCCATGAAAGTACAATCAAAATAGTAAAGGTCAAAATCAGAACCACAGGTAACATCACACCAAGGATCACACTAGGTCAAGATAGAAAATACACTGGTACCTAAACATAGACAATCATGTATGCATCAATCCAATAGACCTATTCATAGAGTTTAGAGAACATAGGAACACTGCAACAAGTGAACCCCCAATGGGTCTAACAAGTCCCTAGAACAATGGGCCTAGGGAGAAAAGGAAATCCCCATAAGCAAACCCCCTAAAAGTGGACAAGACCTATTACTATAATTTCCACCTAAGTACCCAAGGCTTATCATGTGCTCTATTTTCCAAACTAGTTCTTCAAACCATTTTCATCAAACCATTCTTTGAAAACCATTTTATAAAACCATTTGACAATGCTTTGAAAACCCTTTTTCCATTTAATGAAACTAGGGGAAAACCATCTTTTATAAAAATCAATTTCCACACACAAATCCAATCAGCCAATCATGTCATTTCATTTAATATTTTTTTTATAAAAAATAGGAGCAATGTAGTTCACCAACACATACTAGAAATGGAATGACCTACCTCAAAACTTGGGTCGCACACACCCACAATGGGATCCACCGACAAGGAAGAACACACCACAAAAACGGAGTTCCTAAAACCAATCTTCCCATATTAGAATTAATTCAATTTAAAAAAAGGTTCAATAGAGGATAAAACAACACATACCTCAACAACGCACACCCGTCGCACCACAACCAACAAGGAAATGGCCCCCTGAATAAGACCGCACAACAGTTCTAGAGAGAAATCAAGAAGAAACATCACTACAAGTCAATGGATCCGATAACGCAACACAAAGGCACTACCACGATAAAATCAACAAATAATCAAAAAGGATTTATCACTTAGAGAGATGCAATCCATCCTTGATGGTGATAAATCATCGAACGAATCAATCTGGATCAAACAGAGGCTCCCAAAATCACCATAAGAGAGCTCTAGGTTGAGAGGGGAGAGAGCTGTGGAAAAATGAAATAACAACCAACTAATGTAGTGCCCTAAAATCCCTATTCATGAAATTTAGACGATGTGTACAACCTTTAACTTTACATGTTTTTTAATCCACATGGATCACATATACCGAAAATCCCATCATCTTTTTATTAAAAACCAATATTTTAACAATACATGGCGTGTAACCTATACATGGAATGTACTCCCTTAATGTTGTGTACATGGTTCACAACATATACCCTACAAATATTACACATCATGTATTCTTATTACATGGTGTGTATTTCTCCAGCAGGCTGAAAAAACACTAGTTTCTTACATGAAAACCCAAACCATATTGGGTGTTCTCCAAACTTGGGGAGAACCCTGTTAAGACATTAACACATTTATACTCAAACTCCATTAATTAAAACAAACATATATCCCTAAACTTTAGGCATTTTTTCAATAAATTTTCTCCATCCTCAGGAGTCCCAAGATGTAACCAATTAGAGGAAAACAAGTAAAGAGAAGATAAATACCTAAAACTGGGTAATGGGATGTTACAATCTCCCCACCATAAGACTTTCTATCCCTGAGAATTCATGTGGAAGAATGAATTCTATTAAAGAGGTGAGGCCACTACTCCCTCGTCAATGAACCACACTCTCAAGTCTCATGAGAATATGATATGTGTTTCCATAACACTCTATCCAATGGAATCGACTTCCCACACAAGACTTTCACTTGATATTCAATGATCTCTAATGGATGTTCCATAAGAGAAACATCTGGATCTAAATCAATCTCTTCCCAAATCATAATGTGAAAGAGATCATGATGGTATTTTATGACCTGCGATATGTGGAAAACATTATGAATTCCCATCAACTAAACCAAAAATTCTAAGCAATAAGAAACCTTCCCAAGCCACTCAGTGACCTCAAATCGTAACATATCTCAGAACCAACTTTCCTTATTTTCCAAGTCGATGGTGACACAATTAAGGATGAAATTTCTAGAAAACCCGGTCACCTATGAAAAACTCCAAAGGACGACGTAGTTGATCTTCATAAGTTTTTTATCGACTCTGAGTTGTGTATAGATGTCGATGTATATCCTGAATCCTCACAGACGTCTCTTGAACAAAACTTGGTCCCACCAAAGAAGTGTTGCCCTCCTATGCCCAATAAAGAGGTGATCTGCACGAGCGACCATAAAAATCCTTGAAAGGATCCATTCTGATAAATGAATGATAACTATTATTATAATAAAATTCAACCGGTCTTATATGGCTATCCCACAATCCATGAAAATCCAAGACATAGGCACAAATCATGTCCTCCAAAGCCTGAATAAAATGATTCTTCTTTCTGTCTGTTTGTAAATGGTAAGATGTACTCAACCTGAATTGAATCTTCATCACCTCTTGGATACTCCTCCAGAACCTCAAAGTAAACCTATGATCCCTTTTTGAAATAATGGTATAAGGAACCCCATGTAACCTCATAATCTCCTGCACATACAACATACTCAGATCTTCAACTTTTGTGGTGTCTTTGAACAGAATGAAATGAGATTACTTTTTCAATGATCAATCACCACCTATATAGAATTACTCCCTTGGGGAGTCCATGTTAGTCCAACAACAAATTCCATGGATACCTCATCCCATTTCTAAACTGACACCAAAAGAGGCTGGAGAAAACCAAAATATTTCATATGCTCTATCTTTATATATTGGAAAGTGTAACAGCGGGACACATAATCATTAATTTCATGCTTCATACCCAGCCACCAAAATTTTCATCTCATGTCATAATACATCTTTGTAATGCCTGGATGAATGTCTCATGAATAACTATGATAATCAAACAAAACTTATCTCCCCACTGATACCAGGATGACAAACTGATCCCCAAAACTAAGAATACCATCTGAAGAGAGAGACCAACTAGAAATAGTCTCCCCATGATATAAGGTTTCTTGAATTCTTATGAACTCATCATCCTACTACTAACTCCAAATAATAGACTCAAGGAGAGATGATGATAACTAAACACTAGTCGAAACCATGCCTGAAACATCCTCCTGATCACCCAGATGAAACTAATAAAAAATCCCCATAATATTTCACTCTTCCTTTGATTATAGAACCACTTATGATGAAACTTTCCTACTAAGAGAATCTATAATGACATTCCCCTTCCCCAGGGTATAGGCGATATCAAAGTCAAACGTCTGAAGGCATTCCACCCACCACCTCTATATGAGATTCAAGTATTTTTTAGAAAAGATACAGCTCAAAATCTTATGTTCTGAAAAGGCTGTGAACCTCTCCCCAAAAGATAATGTCTCCACCATTTAAGCACATGAATAACTAAAAAAAGATCTAAATCATAAGTGGGGTAATTCTTCTCATGATTTTGAAGCTAATGAGATCCATAAGCTACCACATTGTCATCCTACATGAGCACAAAACCAAAAACCAGTGCCAGAAGCATCATAGAAAACCACATAACCCTTACCGAGATAAGGTAAGATCAAAATAAGATCTAGTGTCAAAAGTTATTTAAGATCTTTAAAATAATACTTACATTTTGAATCCCATATGAATTTCACCCCTTTATTGGTAAGAGTAGTCAAAGATGATGCCAACTTCAAGAAATCCTTGAAAAACTGTCGATAGTATCCAACAAGACCAAGGAAGCTCTGAATCTCAAAGAAATTTTGTGGCTCTTCCCATGAAAATACATCCTTTATCTTCTCAGGATCAACTAATAATCCATTATCAGAAATCACCTTCCCTGAGAACTTCACTTCTTGAATCTAGAAATTACATTTTGAAAGCATTCCATACAAACAATGACTCCTTGTAACGACCCGAATCTGGAGCCACACAACTGGTGCCCCGTAACCGATTCGCCACATGACCTCAAGCACATTTCCCCAAATGCCAGAGGTTGTCGACTAGCAGTGAGGGTTTTGGTGAGACATTGGGGAAACTATGCCCTAATTTGGTAAGGTATACAAATAAAGGAAATAACAGTCAACAGCGGAAGCGGTAAACAGCATACAACAACTAAACTAAATAGTGGAAGCATTGTATAATATAATAATGATGAAAATTATGTAGTAGGTACAAGTATATAAGGAAAGTAGCAAACAAAAAAATGTGCTGAAATACAACTGAGAACAGAGTACTAAAAGTAAACAGAAACTCCAGTGGCATCGCAAGCCTAGGCTCGGTCCTATGATCTCCAGCTCCAACCAGCAATCATGTACCTGAAGTAGAAGGGCCACAATTCCTATCCACACCTGCAACCATATAACCTGTTTGGGCCGAAAAGAAAGACCCAAACAGGGTGTGAGACTAATCCCAATAGGCAATCACCACAATATTTGTGCCCTACTATCAGTGAGCAATATAAAAAAAGTAAAGGAAATAAATGCAATAAAGAAACAGAAGTACACTAGAGTAAACAGTCCTAAAAATCTCCATTCACATTTATTTATTAATTTAATTCACTCATTAAATTATCAACCAAGGAATCTAGAAAATAACTCTATATTCTTAAGGCATAGCAAGTAACACAACAGGTATCTCAACAGACTACCTAAACATCAAACATTACAAAACTCAAGCTTTTTATTTTGCTTTGTGGACTCATTACAACCAACCAAACAATATTCAAGGTGACTCTCTGGGTGGATCACACTGGCAGACCCCTCTAGTCAAGTAAACGTACAAAGGCACAGACACTTTGGGAAGCTCTCACCGTTAATTCCCCTACTGTCTTGCAACGATAGTTATAGACTCTCTAAGGAAGCAATTACGTCTAATTCCCTATATAGTCTCAATAAGTAACTAAGGATACTCTAAGTAAGCACAAAGTCCCATTCCCATGGGTCCTTCGAATGATACTAATTTATAACAGACTCTCTAGGGAAGCCCTAATCGTCAATTCCCCCTTTAGTCTACTGCACCAGGTTCACACAGCCCTGAGCAGTTTAGTCGTGTATAATCGATTGTTATCAGCCTAAGTGAGCTCAAAAAACTACTTGGATAATAGCTACGATGCATCAAAATCACATAAATAGTAGGCAATACATGCAATCAATTATATCAAGGCAGGAAAACAATGCAACAAGGTATGCCTCACAGGAAACCTAAGCCAAACAGCGATAAACAAGAAAAATAGCGAAGATAACCCATGGGGTGATCCTAAAATATGCTAAAAAGAAATTATTGATCATCTAATAACCTCAAGCATACATGAAATCTAATCCAGATAACAAAACAGGATCAAAACCCTAACCCGAGATACCCGATACATGGGTATCTGACACTTTTGCACCGAAAACTCAAAGACATTCAACATAGGGCAAAAAAACACCTACCTCGATCCTAGGAGATCGATATAATTGAACCATGAGGATTGATTCTCTTTAGAATGGCATAGATCTATGAAAATTCACAAAACTCTCAACCCCTGATAACTTGAGAAAGAAGAGGAATTGGGAAACAAAGCTCTAGGAGAAGAGAGAGCTTACCATTGTGGTTCCAACACAATCGACGTCGGTCAATTAGGAGAACGGACGGAGGATCAGAGGCTCAGAGAAGATCCACAACCGTACAGAATGCTCTCGGTCAAAGAACCTGGAGAAGAAGATGGTTCTGTCGATGGGGCGCGACCCCGATCTGTTTAATGGAAAAAAAGAAAATACACGGCGTGTACTTCATGAGTACATGGTGTGTACTTTCCCTTTCCATACACCGCATTAAGCGGCCTCCACATCACTGCTACACACCAAGTGTGTGGCCCAGACACGACCATCACACGGCCTCGCATGGGAGAAAAGTACACGACGTGTACTCATAAAGTACATGGCGTGTACATAGAAAATTTCCAAATTTTTTTCTTTTTCTCAAAAACGACCAGAAATGGAAAAACATACCTGAATGAAGATCCGGGTTCTTACAAACTTCCCCCCTTAAATAAATTCATCCCTGAATTTCCCTAACTTGGTGGTGAAGAAGAATCCTCAAAAACTCTAGCCACTGTGATCGCATATCAGCCTCCCTCTCCCAAGTCTCATCCTGTACACAGCCAGGCTGCCATAGCACCCATACTAGAGGAACAGACCGGCCATGGAGTATCTTTGCACTACGATCAAAAATCCTGATAGGATGCTCCTCGAATGATGAATCCTGCTCTAGATCAACCTCCTTGGGTCGAAAAACATGAGACAGGTCTGGGAAATAGCGTCGAAGCTGAGAAACATGGAAGACGTTGTGCATAGCCTAGTATCTCTGAGGCAAATACAACCTATAAGCAACCAGCCCGACTCTCTCCAAAACCTCAAACGGCCCGACGTATCTCGGTGAAATCTTACCCTGTCTCCTGATCCTCTTGTGTCCCAACCTCGGGGTAACACGTAAGAAAACCTGATCTCTGACCTTGAACTCTAAAGGTCGTCTCCACTGATCAGCATAAGACTTCTGTCGAGACTGTGTTGTATCCATCCTCTTCCGAATCAACTCTATCTGCTCGGAGGTCTCCTGAACAAGATGAGGTCCCAGCAAATATGC
This sequence comes from Viscum album, assembly GCA_963277665.1. Taxonomy (NCBI): domain Eukaryota; kingdom Viridiplantae; phylum Streptophyta; class Magnoliopsida; order Santalales; family Viscaceae; genus Viscum; species Viscum album. The sequence continues at coordinate 1,264,923,647 of OY728143.1, read as the reverse complement.
CTCTCCTGCCTCTATCCAGCACAAAGGTGATCAGCATGGCCTACCATACAAAGCCTCGTAAGGTGTCATCTGAATAGTCACCTGAAAACTGTTGTTATAGGAAAACTCCACAAGAGGAATATGCTTCTCCCAAGAACCGCCAAAGTCCAGAATGCAAGCTCAGAGCATATCTTCAAGCACCTGGATCATGCGCTCTGACTGGCCATCTCTCTAGGGATGGTAAGCTGTACTCAGAAGTACCTGTGTACCCAAGGCCCTCTGTAGTCCCTGCCAGAAATGCAATGTAAAACGGGTGTCCATATCTGAAATGATAATACTTGGAACCCCATTTAAGCGCACAATCTCATGGATGTACAACTGTCCAAGCTCATCAACACCGAAGATCTCTTTTATCGGCAAGAAGTGAGCAACCTTCGTGAGCCTATCAATGATAACCCATACCACGTCGTTCCCTCAAGATAATCTCGATAACCCTATCAATAAGTCCATCGTGACATCATTCCACTTCCACTCAGAAATTGTTAACTGCTGCAAAAGCCCTATTGGCTGTTGGTGTTCCGCCTTCACCTGCTGACAGGTGGAACACCTCATGAAAAAACCAGCCACATATATCTTCATACCTGGCCACCAGTACTGGCGGTGTAGATTACGATACATCTTGGTGACGCCAGGATGAACTGCCCAAACTGAGGAATGAAAGTCTCGCATCAGCTCCTCACATATATCTACCGGCACCCATACATGTCCCTGAAAATGCAAGATCTCATCCTCGCCAATGGTCTATCCGGGAAGATGGTCCTCTCCTGACATGATTTCCCGTAGGACTAGGACTTCAGAATCTGATAGCTGCCTCATTCGAACTCAGTTGAGAAACGTCGAGGTAACAGATACAGAAGATAGTAAAGTCTGCCCCTGTCTGTCGTGCACCTCCAAATGCATCTCAGAGAACAGATCCATAAGCTTCCACTAATTGCTAGCCTCATGAACTGCCTGTATCTGAGTCCTCCTACTTAGTGCATCAGCCACTTCATTGCCTTTCCCATGTGTATAGGCAAGCTCAAAATCGAAGGACTGGAGATACTCAACCCACCTTCACTATCTCAGATTCAGGTCACACTACATAAAGATGTAGTTGAGGCTCTTGTGGTCAGTATATACCAAAAAATTCTCTCCCAGAAGATAATGCCTCCAACAATGCAAAGCATGAACAACTGCAGCCAACTCTAGGTCGTGTGTAGGATAATTCCTCTCATGTGGCCTCAACTACTGAGATACATATGTAACAACATGATCCTTCTTCATAAGAACTGTTCCAAGCCCGATGCCATATGCATCACAGAAAACTGTGTAACTCTTGCCTGGCTCTGGCAAAACTAGAATCGGTGCTGAAGTCAATCTCCCCTTCAACTCCTGAAAGGCTGAATCATAGGATTCTGACCAAAAAAACTTCACCCCCTTCTTAGTCAAGCACATCAATGGCACTTCTATGCGTGAGAAGTCCTGTATAAACCGTCTGTAGTAACCAGACAACCCTAAGAAATTTCGTACCTGGAAGACATTATTCGGCTACTCCCGGGTAACTACTGCTCTCACCTTCTCTGGGTCTACTGATACTTCTATCTCTGAGATGACAGGACCCAGTAAGTGAATCTTATCTATCCAAAAGTGTCACTTTGAGAGCTTAACATATAACTGCTGCTCCCTTAGTGTACTCAAAATGATCTAAAGATGGGTAGCATGGTCGTGTTGAGTGTGAGAGTACACCAAGATGTTGTCCACAAAAACCACCATGAAGAAATCCAAGTAAGGATGGAAAACTATGTTCATCAGCACCATGAAGATAGCTGGCGCATTCATGAGACCGAACGACATGACTGTATACTCATATAGGCCATACCTTCTCTTGAAGGCTATAAGAGGTATATCTGATAGTCTAACGCGTAACTGATGATAACCAGACCTTAAGTCGATCTTCAAGAACACCCTGGCTCCTTGAAGATGGTTAAAGAGGTCATCGATCCTCGGCAAGGGATATCGGTTCTTGAAAGTTAACTGGTTCAGCTTCCGATAATCCACACAAAGATGAAGGGTGTCGTCTGCCTTCTTCGCAAATAGGACAGACGAACCCCATGGAGAAGTACTTGGTCGGATGAAAACCTTTGCCTGAAACTCCTCCAACTACTTCTAGAGCTCCTACAACTCAGGTGTAGCCATCCTATAAGGAGGAATGGACACCGGTGCCACTCCGGGCATGATCTCGATCGAGAAGTATACCTCACACTCCGGAGGAAAACCTGAAAAGTCCTCTGGAAAGACATCCCTGAAACGATCCACCGCTGGAAGAAAGTCTAACTGTGAAGTCCCCTGGTCATCCAGATATAGACTAGCAATCTAAGTTGTAACTCCACCTAGCCCATGATGCTCGGGTCCAGCTCTACCTGCCTGGAAATCCCACTCGCCTCTATGAAGAAAAGACCCACCGTCTGGTGATACAAAAATCACCCTGCAGCGATAGCAATCGACGACTGCCTGAAAGGGAACCAACCAGTCTATCCCAAGAATGAAATCATAGCCTGTCATCTCTAGGATATAGAGTTCCCATAATAAGTGACACTCTGCAACCTCAAGAGGGAATTCTCTGCACTGACGTACACTAGATGTCCTTGTTCCCAAGGGTGTGTCAAGAGTCAACATGTCAGCAGACAAAAAGATACAGAGCCCAAGTCTCTCCACGACAACAACAGAGATAAAGCTATGCAAAGCACCAGTATCGAAAAGAGATGAAGATAAAACTGAGGCTACTAAGATCGTACCTCGAACTGTAGAAGGTCTAGTATTCTTCTCCTGATGAATCTTCTCTGCAGCAAAAGTCTGGCATGTACCGCGGCCCTACGTAGTAGCCTGAGATCCCTGTACAGCTCCTCACTGAGCCTGACTACTGCATCCATGGCCTCTACCATGTACTGAATGACCTGAATAACTCCATCCCCCAGTCTGTTGCAGAATTGGTAATCCTGCTCCTGTATGCAGAGTCAAAACTGATCCTCCTTCACTTGCCGCTGGAAGGGGAACCTTGCAGAAACGCCGCAGATGACTCATCTTGCCTCAAGATCAGCACTCCACTGGGTCCCTCGGGCACTGAGGCTTCTTATGCCCTCTCCTTCCACACTAATAACACACCTATTTGGTGCCAGAAGGAAGATCTATTCTACCAGAAGGAACACCTCGCTTCCTCGGATCACCTCGTGTAGACTCTCGGTGGCGCTTCCTGTTGTTTGCCTGAAAAGAATCAGCCCTGGATGCTGAACTGCCCTGGTCCACAGCTCCAGTCTCCCTCAAGTTCCTTTCTGTAATGAGTTCCTGGTTGACTATCAGAGTAATAGAAGTCAACTAAAATACATTCACCTAGGATCTGATCTCCGGTCTGAGGCCTTCCTCAAACTTCCTTGCTAAAAACAGCTCGTCATTCCCCATAACGGGAGTAAAATGCTGTAACTAAGTGAAGCAGGAGGAATACTCCATAACTAAGAGAGTACCCTACTGCAGGCTCATGAACTCCCTAGATCTGTCATCCCTCAGCATCGCCGAGTAGAAGTAGTCGTAGAACGTACGCTGAAACTCGTCCCAAGCAATAGCCTGTTGGCGCCCTTTCTACGAAGCCACATCCCACCATATCTTGGTGGAATCTAATAACATATAAGTCATGATATTCACTCTCCTCTCCGGAGGTGTCTCCAGATGCTCGAAGATGGATAACATGGCTTCTATCCATGACTCTGCAGCCTGAGGTCCTCCATCCCCTAAGAACATGGGAGGATGCTGCTGCTAAAAAACCCGTGTCAGCTCTTCCATAGTCGGGGTTGGATGCTGAGCTCCCTGGAAGGTCTGCATAAATCTCATGAAACCCTCTCTGAACTGAGCATCGACACCAGTGTCTGGAATCACTGCAGGTGCCATGTCCGGAATGATAAGCAGAACTACTGGTAGTCCCTGATCTTCCGTATCAGGTGTATAGTCACTGCCTGGTTCCTGACGTGCAACATGAGGATGTCTTGGTGCCATAGGTCTGAAAGATAAAAAACAGACCTTTATTAACGACGAACACAGTTGCAACATAAGATAGTAAAATGGAATAGGAGGTAAAAACCTTAAAAAAAATTTGGGAAAACATGACTACACTGCGTGTAGTACTACTACACGACGTTTTTCTTAAAAGTTTACCCTGGGCGTATACCTTGGCCATACATGGTTGTGTAAACCACCTGGCTACACGACATGTTCTTAACTACATGACATGTACTAACCCTTTTCTCCCTGCCCGTTCACTCCTACACAGCTAGGAACAAAGACTGTCCCAGCAGGAAACTACACGGCATGCTTGTCCACTACACGGTGTGTTTCTTAAGATCTCTCTCATGTCCGTGTCATTAATCACACGGACTGGTACACGGACCACTACTACGCGACGTGTCAAAGGAGACACGGTGTGTACTTGACATGCCTTACCTAGCCTGTGTTGTTAGAGACACGGCCTGATACATGGTCGACACTACACAGCGTGTTCCATACGGACACGGCGTGTACGCGGAGGGATAACACCAACCCGTGTCGTTGGCTACACGGTCGGCTATATGGTCAACTATACCTGGCGTGTTCCCAAGGGACACGGCATGTACTTGAAGGAAAACCCTGACCCGTGTTGTTCGTGACATGGCCGGATACCTATTCCAAACTACACAGCGTGCTAAGATGGTACACGGCGTGTTCCTACAAGATTTTCCAGGACCTCGTGTCCTTACCCACATGATCAGTGACACGGCTAAAAACTACACGGCGTGTATTCATAAAGTTCATGCAGTGTATTCTGGGTTTTTCCAGACAGTAACCTTAGAACTGCATTAGAGCCTAGAAAACACAGAAAACCTAGTGTTAAGGTTCCAAATTCCGATCCGTGGGGGCCCATACTCCCCGCGAATCAAAGCTTGTCATCATAGCCATTCATATAACAAGTAAACAGTATAAGAAACTCACGACCCACCAAATTCTGATTCTCGAGGGCCCATAACACCTATACGACCAAAGTTTGGCGTCTATGATAAAGAAGCTCTAAAAAATCGATACCCTATCAACATAGCACGTATTCTATCATAGTAGCTATCACAACAGCATGCATCTTTTATCACAAATTCTATCACAATAGCATGAAAATTATAATGCAATCTAGATGGCATGGAAAAATGCATGACATGTGATTTTTCTAACAAGTGCCTATATGATGCATGAGATGGAATACTCTCATCTCATTGGGTTGCAACAAAATAGAACCACAATCATACAAACATTAACAACACAAAATAAGTGAACCACCCAATGGTGAAATCAATTAAACTATAACATTTGAAAAAACTCGTAAATTGCAAGAGGTAATCTGGTTTTTTACCTGTACACGGGTTCTAGAATGCCCGGGCACAGCTATTTACCATTTAAATATTCCATCCTATCCCCGTCTAATGTCACTAAACAGTAAGTCAATAGAAAAGGAAAGAAACTCCTTTGATACCACTTTGTAACGACCCGAATCCGGATCCACACAACTGGTTCCCCGTACGCGGTTCACCACATGACCTCAAACGCGTTTCTCCAAACTCTAGAGGCTACCGACTAGCAGCAACGGCCTTGGTGAGTCATTAGGGAAACTATTCCCTCATTTGGTAAGGTATACAAATAAAGGAAATAAAAGTCAATAGCGGAAGCAGTAAACAACATACAACAACTAACTAAACAGTGGAATCATTGTATAATATAATAATGATGAAAATGATGCAGCAGGTACAAGTATCTAAGGAAAGTATCAAACAAAAAAAACGTGCTGAAATACAACTGAGAAAAAAGTACTAAAAGTAAAAAAGCAACTCCAGCAACATCACAAGCCTAGGCTCGGTCCTATGCTCTCCATCTCCAACCAGCAATCATGTACCTGAAGTAGAAGGGCCACAATACCTATCCACACCTGCAACCATATAACCTGTTTGGGCCGAAAAGCAGGACCCAAATAGGGTGTGAGACTAATCCCAGTAGGCAATCACCACAAGATCTGTGCCCTACTGTCAGTGAGCAATATAGAAAAAGTAAAGTAAATAAATGCAACATAGAAATAGAAGTACACTGGAGTAAAAAATCCTACAAATCTATATTCACATTTATTTATTAATTTAATTCACTCATTAAATTATCAACCAAGGAATCTAGCAAACAACTCTATATTCTCAAGGCATAGCAAGTAACACAACAGGTATCTCAATAGACTACCTTAACAGCAAACAGTACTAAACTCAAGCTTGTTCTTTGGCTTGGTGGACTCATCAAAACCAACCAAAAAATATTCAAGGTGACTCTCTGGGTGGCTCACACTGGTAGACCCCTCTAGTCAAGTAAACGTACAAAGGAACATACACTCTGGGAATCTCTCATCGTCAATTCCCCTATGGTCATGCAATGATAGCTATAGAATCTCTGAGGAAGAACTTACATCTAATTCCCCCTATAGTCTCGATATGTAACTAAGGACACTCTAAGGAATCACAAAGTCCCATTCCCATAGGTCCTGTGAACGATACTAATTTATAACAGACTCTCTAGGGAAGCCCTAATCGTCAATTCCCCCTTTAGTCTACCGCATCAGGTCCACACAGTCCTGAGCAGTTTAGTCGTGCGTAATCGACTGTTAGAAGACTAAGTGATCTCAAAAAACTACTTGGATAATAGCTACAATGCATCAAAAGCACATAAACAGCAGACAATACATGCAATCAATTATATCAAGGCATGCAAACAATGCAACAAGGTATGCCTCACAGGAAACCTAAGACAAACGGTGATAAACATCCAAAATAGGGGTGAACACCCATGGGGTGATCCTAAAACATGATAACAAGAAATTATCAATCATCTAATAACCTCAAGAATACATGCAATCTAAGGCAGATAATAAAACAGGATCACAACCCTAATTTGAGATACCCGATACATGGGTATTCGACAATTTTTCACCAAAAACTCAAAGACATTCAATGTAGGGAAACAAACCACCTACCTTGATCCTAGGATATCGATATAATTGAACCATGAGGATTTATTCTCCTTATAATGGCGTAGATCTATGAAAATGCACAAAACGATCAACCCCCGATAACTTGAGAAAGAAGAGGAATTGGGAAACAAAGCTCTAGGAGAAGAGAGAGCTTACCGATGCGGTTCCAACGCAATCAACGACGGTTGATTCAGAGAACAGACGGAGGATCAGAGGCTCATAGAATATCAGCAGTTGTACGGAACATTCTCGGTCAAAGAAACTGGAGAAGAAGATAGTTCTGTCGATGGGGGCACGGCCCCGGTCCATTTAATGAAAAAAAAGAAAATACATGGCGTGTACTTCATGAGTACACGGCCTGTACTCGCCCTTTCCGTACACCGCATTAAGCGGCCTCCACATCACCGCTACACACCATGTGTGTGGCTCGGACACAGCCAACACATGGCCAGCACACGGCCTCACGCGGGAGAAATGTACATGACATGTACTCATAAAGTACACGACGTGTACTTAGAAAATTTCCAGATTTTCTTCTTTTTCTCAAAAACAACCAGAAACGGAAAAACATACCTAAACGAAGATCCGGGTTCTTACACTCCTCAAGATATCCAAAACCAAACTCAAATAGCACATGTTATCACACTCATATCTTGAATAAACCAAAATATAATGCACAAACACTACCACAAAAGTGTTGAGATACTAATGGAATATCAGATTCATCAAAGACATAAAAATTGTAAGATCATTTTCAGACTAAATAGAATCACAATATATTCATAATGGCCATACCTACTCCTGAAATCCATCTTCAATATATCAAAATCTCAAACACTGAGTTGATGACAACCTGACCGAAGATCAATTTTCAAAAACCACTTATCCCCCTATAACTGATCAAATAAATCACCAACACGAGGTAAAGGATACTTTTTCTTAACTGTTACTGTAAGGACCCGACCCCAGTTTCCCGAATCCGATGCCTTATTTTAATACATTGGCATATAAACAAGGAATATGTATCCTGAAGGATCGAGTAGTTTAGTATCTTTGGAGATGATATATATAAAAAAGTTTAGTATTAAAATTTGAAATGAAAAACAACATAAAAATTCCTCTGACAACATTCATAACTCCTAGGTTATTTCTACATGTCATTCATAATAAACATCTTCATGTCCTGAGAAAATGAAATATAATAAAGGGGTGAACTCAAATGCTCAGTAAGGGTAACCAATATAGTGAAATATATCATAAACATAAACATTAGGCATGGTGAATAACTAAAACCACATGTCTTTAAACATAAACTTGAACACATTATGGTAGGAATAAGAGTTGAATAAATAATTCCATAATAAACCATAATCATGGGTATTCTACTAGTAGAATAACCACATGAATCATAAATACTATTTTCATAATGAGGGAATTCATAATGCGGAACATCATAACCATACTGTCAAGGCCTCGTGCCAAGACCATAAAAATCCATTTTGTCAAGGCCTTGTGCCAAGACCATAGTTTTTCTCATGAGACTTACCAATGCATCGACGGGATATAGTGGGTCTCAACCATCACATAATAAGTCCAATGCATTCCTCATATTAATGAGTATAAACATAAACAACATATACATTCATATTGAAACTAATATATGAAATGTAAATAACTTTCCCTAAACATTAAGCATAAACACTAACCATTTAGAGTAAATTGGTGAATGGTTTTATGATAGCACATCCACAATCAAACTAATAATAAACCATTCAATTAAATATGGCATATGATATCATAAAATATTAATCCCATTAATACATAAGGATCAACAAGAGTGTTGAAATAGATGAAGATACTCTTATAAAACCATCGAGTAATTCTTGAGATAAATACTCTTTTACTTTGAAAAGAAGAGTTCTTTTGGAAAAATCTTTTTATAAAACCAGAAGTGAAGTAAGATGGTATTTTTATAATAACATGATTGATTTTATATGGATAATGTTGTCCAAAAATATATTATGGATTGCCCTTGAAAATAGGTAAGAATTTGAGAAATTTTCTTGAAATGAGATTGTTTATCGAGAAGGATTTATGAAAGATCCTTTTAAAACATATAACTCTCCATAAAAGAAAGAAGGATTCTGGTTAGTACACATATATAAAATATTAACACATAATTTATGATGAGTACATAATAATAAATAATAATTTAATTGTCGTTAAGAGAGACAAAGAGTAACCCTAAAGAAAATGGAGGTTCGGGTAGAAAACCCTTACCTTAAGTCTGAAGGTGTTCCTCACTTGATCTTAACTACCTGAATGATCAAATTTAGGTTCATAAATTAATGATTCCATAACCTCCAATAAATGTCATTTATTTATTATAACCTTTTTAGGTTCATTCATGGAATTTTGATGGTTTAAGATATTTAATTTCATTGTTTGAGAGTGTTTTTTCTTTGGTTTTCATGACTGGTTTACTTATATTCATGTATGGATAAACCTTTAGAATGAGAATATTTGTCTAGAATAGAAGTTGTATGTTATTAGTGAACAACCATATGATTACATGGTTATAAAATTTATTTGGTTATTGGGAGTGAAGACTAATCATTAAATAAAACTTATTTGGGTTAATTGGCGGTTCTTGATCACAACGAACTCATTTTGATTTACAAATTAATATCACATGTAAAAAAGGATTCCAGAACCTTAAATAAGTTATAATAAATATATTAAAGTATAGTTCAACCATAAAAATTGTTTCATGACCATAATTGAAGATGGTAATAGAAATTGAAAACCCGTTGTTCCTTAATGTGATAAATTAACACATCTCAGATGATGTTTTCATTTCTAGTATAAAAGAAGAGGAAATGAGCGATGATGAAAAATTATTCCTTTATCATAACAACATTATAGTACATGTAAGGTACTAGAGTCATCAAAACATTTTGATGAAGGGAGGCAAGGAAAGAAAAATAAAAGAAAGTAACTTGAAATAAATGAAATGAAAATAGGAATTTACCTCTTGAAGTAATCTTCCTTGAGAGCCTCTTTAGGGGAGAAGTTTTGGTCTTTTTATGAAATAAAGGGATTCTAGATGTGAGGGAGGAGTTTGGGAGGATATTTTTGCAGAATTTAGATAATTCACAAGTCTTGATAGGAGTGAAGAGAAGAGGGAGTGGGGGGGGGGGGGGTTATAGTGGAGGAGAGAAGGATTTTCCCATTATTTTACTCATTATTTTATTATTTTTCTAAAGAAAACCAATAGTATTGATTCTTATGACCATGAATAGTAATATGTTTATGTGATTTCGAACCAAGTGTTCTTACATCCACCATGATGCTAGGAATAGTGAATTTAACTGATAATGTATATATATGGTAAATTACCGTATTTTACTATTCATCAAAAATTTAAGTATTTCAGAAAAACCCCAAAAATTCACCCTAACCATTTTTCGATGAGTATATTTCAAAAATGAACTTCATCTTTTAAAAATAATTTTCTAAATATTATTAATTTAATTTTTAAATAAAATCATAATTTATTCAAAAAATAATAATTTTAAAACTATAATTCATTTTATATCACATTGAAAAATTAATCAAGAACTCATTATCTCATAACTTTATGATAATAAAATAATAATTGATTTATTATTCATAAGGTTCATATTACTATTCATAATAGTATGTTACTATTCACTAAAAATTATGTTTGTTTTATGAGACTCTAAATATCTTACTGAACGCAACTGCGTATGTATGTTTTTTGAAATTCAAATTACAGAGGTGGAAAAATTATATTTATTGGCTAGGTTATAAAAAATTGGTGTTTTTTAGAGACTCAGTGTTTCATTAATAAAATATTAAATTTATTTGAAAAATCTTGGGGTGTTACATTATCCCCTCTTTAAAAAAATTTCATCCTCAAAATTACCAGAATGTTACCTCACAAAAAGATTTGGGTAGTTCTTCATCATAAGATCCTCAGGCTCTCATGTTGCCTCTTCGATTTTATGATTTTTTCACAGTATCTTTACCAATCGAGTCGTTTGATTCCTTAACACTTGTTCTTTAGTGTCTAGAATCTGGGTAGACTCTTCACAGTAAGATAGGCCAGGTTCTAATTCTATAACTTCAGAAGTGAGAAAATTTGTTGGGTCTGACATGTACTTTATCAGTAATGAGATATAGAACACATTGTGTACTTTAGACAGGCTAGACGGCATAGCCAAACGATATGAAATAGCTCGAATTCTCTCAATAATTTCAAAAGGGCCTATGTACCTAGGGCTTAGTTTCCATTTCTGCCCAAATCTTATAACACCCTTCCATAGAGATACTTTTAAGAAAACATGATCTCCCACTTGAAATTGCAAATCTTTCCTTTGATTATCATCATATTTTTTTGTCTACTTTGAGCTGCTTTGATATGGCCTCGAATAGTTTTTATCTTCACTGTTGTTTAGTCCACAATCTCTAGTCCCACAAGCTTCCTTTCTCCAACTTCATCCCAACAAGTTGGTGCACTAAATATCTTTCTTTACAATGGTTTATATGATTTCATTTTAATAATTTAATGGAAACTATTATTGTATGAAAACTCCACTAAAGGTAAATATCAATCTCACATACCTTGAAAGTCAAGTGAACATGATCTCAACATGTCCTCTTAAGGTTTTGATCATCCTTTCTGATTACCTGTCAGCTTGAGGATGATAAGCGATACTCAAACAAAACTTAGTATCCAAATCTTTCTGAAGACTTTTCCAAAATTTCGATCTAAATCGTGGACCATGATCAGAAACAATCGAGAGAGGTGCTCCATGAAGTCTCACAACTTTATTGATAGAGTCGTGTTAGGCGCTCCAGTGGAAAATCCTCCTTTATAGCGAGGAAATGTGCATATTTCGTAAGTCGGTCAACAATTACCCATATTTCATCATTCTTTCTCGAATTATTGGGTAACCCAGTGACAAAATACATGGCGATTTCATCCCATTTCCATTTAGGAATAAGTAGAGGTTTCATGACTCCTCTAGGATGTTGTCGTTCGGCCTTTACTTGTTGACAAACTAAACATCTTGATACATAATCAACAATTTCTTTCTTCATGTTGTCCCACCAAAAATGTTCTTTCACATCTCTATACATCTTAGTGATACTAATATGTATAGAGAAATTTGATCTATGAGCATCATCCAATAACTCCATTTTTAGCTCGGGTAGAGAGGGAACACATAGCCTCTTCCAAAATTTCAGAATTTCATCTTCACACATGAAGCCATCCAAATTTTGATCTTTTACAACATTAATTTTCTTTTAAAGATTCTCATCATCAGACTGTGAAGCTTTAATTCTTTCCAATAAAGATGGTTGTGAACTAATTGAAAAATTAGTGACATTTCACCTTCTTTGATAATTCCCATATCCATCCTCACTAGATCCATGTACAAAGGATACTTTTCAATCCTCATTTTGTTCAGAACTCAATGATCCTTCCTGCTCAATGCATCAACTACCTTGTTTACCTTTCCTGGGTGGTAGTGTATGGTACAATCATAATCCTTGAGTATTTCGATCCATTTCTATTGCCTCATGTTGAGTTCTTTCTGTAAGAAGATATATTTCAAACTTTTATAATCTGTATATATCTCACATTTTTCTCCATAGAGATAATGTATCCAAATCTTTATAGCAAAGATTACAGCTTCTAACTCAATACCATGAGTAGGATAATTTTTTTCATGAATTTTTAACTTCATTGATTCATAGGCAATAACTCTATCATTCTTCATAAGGACACAACTAAGTCTTTTCTTTGATGCATCACTATAGATCACAAACCCATCATTCCCTGATGGTATAGTCAGGATCAGATCATTCACTAATATCCTCTTCAATTCCTCAAAACATTCCTCGCATTATTTTGTCTATACAAACTTAACCCCTTTATGTGTAAACTTGGTCATTGGGTTGTCTAAAGGGGTGAATTTCTGAATGAAATGCTGATAATAACCTGCTAAACCAATAAAACTATATACCTTGCTTATGTTCATTGGAGTATGTCATTCTTGCATAGCCTTTGTCTTCATTGGATCAATAGATATTCCATCCTTAGAGATAATGTGTCCAAGAAAGGAAATTGATTGAAGCCAAAATTCACACTTGATAAACTTCCCATATAATTCATTTCTTCTAATAGTATTTAAAATAGTGCATAAGTAATTTTTATGATCTTCGTAGATTTTGGAGTATACTAAGATATCATCAATAAATACTACCATAAAGTCATCAAGATATTCCTTGAAAACTCTATTAATTATATCCATGAAAACTGAGGGTGCATTAGTTAGTCCAAAAGGCATTATTGTAAACTCGTAATGCCTATACCTGGTTTAAAATGTTGTCTTTGGAATTTCTTCCTTTCTAACTAGCAACTGATGATATCCATATCAAAGGTCAATATTTGAAAAATATTGGGCTCTATAAATTTGATCAAATAAACCATCAATGCAAGGTAGGGGATACTTGTTCTTTATTGTTATAACATTGATCTCCCTATAGTCAATGCACAACCTCATAGATCCATCTTTCTTCTTGACGGAAAATAGGGGCTCCTAATGGGGAAACACTAGGGTGAATAAATCATTTATCACTCAATTTCTATAATTATTTCTTTAGTTCTACTAATTCCATAATGGTCATTCTATAAGGAGTATTTGATATAGGCTTTGAACTAGGAATTAAATCAATGGAGAACTCAACTTCCCGTTCTAGAGGATGTCCAGGTAAATCCTTTGGAAACACATCAACATATTCTTTCACAATAGGTACATCTTCTATTTGAACAGTCCTTTCCTTACCCATAGATATTTCATTCCCTTCCTCCCTAATAATTGAATTCAGTAGATCCACTGGGGGTGGATCTAGATTAGAATACAGATGGTGATGTTTCTACCCTAAATATAAGGGATTACACATCATCCTCAAAACATTTATCCTCCTTATTCTTGAAATAAAATTTCACATCATGGTTAGAAATGCAATCCATATTGAGGATTATATCTAATTAAATCATGGGTATGATAATAAAATTAGCAGATAAAGCACATTTATATGCCATAATGGGGACTTCCTGACACAAATTTGTTGCAACGATACTTTCCTTAGGAGTTTTGACCAACAACTCCCTTATTAAATCAAATTGGAAATATCTAATTTTCTTGGAAAACTGGGAAGATATGAAAGAATGTGATGATCCAGAATCAAATAAATCATTTTCTAAGTTTGAGAAAACAATTAAAGTACCTTCCACCACATCGTTAGAAACTTCAAACTCCACAATTGTGACCGTATAATCTTGGCCTTTCTCTCTTGTCCTTCGTTGGGGAATGTTTTTCTGACGCCTAGGACATTCATGTGCATAATGTCCCATCTTCTTGTAATTGTAGCATTAAACATTGGTAGCTTCATTCTTCCCCTTATAATCCTGAGATAGGTGGACTTTTTCTCCATACTTTTAATAGACTTGCATACCCTCCAGGCAAGTGATAGGGTGTTTATTTCCACAATTAATGCAGGGTGGAAGGTCAACTCTTCCCTTCTTCCCCATTTCCTTATTTCATTTTCCAATTTTTTTAGCAGACCTATTCTTCTTTTTCTTTCCATTAAAGTCATAAAACTTAGAAAATTCCTTTTTTTTATTGATAGCACTTGAGACTATATCTTCATATGATGAGAAACTTTGGTAGACTAGATGCTTTCAGAGGAATGGTTTTAAACCATCAAAGAATAAATCAATATTTCTCCTTGGATTGCGTATGTAGTCCACAGCATGCCTTGCCACCCTTGTAATGTTGGCTTCAAACTTGGCAACATTTTCATCCTTCCTTCTGCCTTAGATTCAAGAATTGCCTTTCCATATCCGCTCATTGTTCACGAGGAAAATATTTTTCTAGGAAGATTTCCTTAAAATCCATTCATTCCATCTCTTCTATTTCTTCTTCCTCCTTTGTGTTTTAGATTAAAAACCACCGCTGATCTGCATCCCTCGATAGATGATAAACTACCATGACAAATTTCTCTCTTTCATTACATCCCAAAGTGAGAAATATATTCTCTAGGGAACATATCCACTACTCAGTTACAAATGGGTTTGTAGTACCATTGAATGTTGGAGGATGTTGTCGCATAAAGCAATCTAACATAGCTCCCCCCACATTTTGGATTCATATTATCCATATGAGTAAGGTTATTATTCATAACCCGAGTCAGATTTCCCAGTTTAGTTATAAGATTCTCAACACCAGTCACACCACTAGATCCAACATCATTTTCTTGCATTAGAGGGAAATCCCTACATGGGACACAAGCGTTCACGTGGTTTCCATTCCTTCCACTATGTGCCATTTCTAAATAATGGTACACACTATATTAGGTTATGAATTATAATGTATAATCTCAATGTAGAAAAATAATTAGCATAAATTGAAATTATATACATAGCTAATCTCATAATCATAAACATAGTTTCTTTGAGAAAAAATTTACATTTAAATCATTTATAATGGCTTCTTAAGAAAATGTGAATTATCCTAAGAATATCCCCCAAGAGTGTCAAACCAGGTGTGCAGTAAGGCCCATTGTCGTGTACCAAGATACTTTCGGTCAAACCCGAAACTTCTTGTTAGAGTTTTCACTCCTAGGTACATCTGTGAAAAAACCACGTCCACTTGTAGTATCCAAACATGGATGTATTTTCTAAAAAGATCCACATAATCTATTCCTTACAAAAAATTCTAGAATGTTCTTGTATATTTATCCTCAAAGACTATCTTAGGCTTTTGTTCCATAATCTATGTTTTTTAAATATAGTTTCCAAGTTTTCTACTAAACTTTCTCTGATACCAACTATAAGGACCCGGCTCCAGTTTCTCGGAGTTGGTGCCTTATTTTATTACATTGACATATAAATAAGGAATATTAATTCAAAAGGATTGATTGGTTTAATATCTTTGGAAACAAGATATATACAAAAGTTCAACATTATAACTTGAAACGAAAAACAACATTGAAATTCCTTCGACAACATCCATAACTCCTAGGTTATTTCTGTATGTTATTTATAATAAACATCTTAATGTCATGAGAAAATGAAACATAAGAAAGGGGTGATCTCAAATGCTCAGTAAGGGTAAACAATACAACAAAAGATATCATTTTAACGACCCAATGTTTTTCAATAGAAATTCCTTTCTTATAAATATTTCATATAATCACGTGAAATTACAACACACTGAACTACGAAGTGCTATGTGTTTTGAAATTTGAAAATATGACATACACAGTTGTGATCAGTAAGATGTTTGGAGTCCGATAAGAAAAACATAATTTTTGGTGAATAGTAACATACTCTTATGAATAGTAATTTTACCCTTATAAATAGTGATATACCCTAATGAATAGTAACCTTAAAAACTATAGAGACCCTAGCCTTTTATATAAGACATTACGTGATTTTTAACATAATTATTAATCAGATTACAAGCCATGGATCGTGAAGTATAGTGTCTTTGAAGACTGGGTACATAAAACTAAAAACATGGGACTAAAAAAACACTTCTTTATTTATTCTTCAAATTGAGCTCCAAACTTTCATCATACCCAAACATCTATATAGGTTACCCTGGGGAACACATGAACAAAGGGATGAGCTGAATAACCCAATAAGGGAATAACCATAAGAACAAAGCATTTGCACAAGGAATAGAAGACATGACATGTTGATATAAAAATCCATGTAACATATGAAACCCTAATATATAAACATGGAATCATATAAACATGGAGTCATAGAAATGTGAAAACAATATAAAACATGACTTTAGTACGATTCAAGGCTAATCGCCAAGATCGTTTCACATAGTAGCACAAGCCAAGGCTAACCGCCAAGACCACCACACATAACATCTCATGAGACTTAACTTTACCCAATGCATTGGAGTGCTATCTAGGTACAACTATATTAAATTTTCATGAATATATTTTCCACATAAATAATCATACATAATCGATCTTATATAAATATAAGGATTACCCATGAAAAGAATTAGGTACCATAATCATGACAAAAAGCATTACAGATGGGTGTAACACAAAAAGTGTCAATGAATAAGGGAACTAATGTATACCTGGAAATTCATTAGGGAAAAATATATATGTATCATGGTGATTGATGTCATGTAGAAGTGATAACATGTAAGAAAATTATTCATGAAATTTTGTCATAAAAATATTTTTGAGCAGTTTTAAGGAAAATACTATAGAGCCTTTAAAATATAAAAGGGAAAAAACCTTTATACAAAACCAGATGTGAATTAAGAATATTTTTACAATAAAAAGACTTATTTTATAAAGAAAATTGTGGCTTAAAACATAAGATAGAGTGCACTTAAAATTGGGTAATAATTCAAGAAGCTCCCTCAAAACATGTTTGCTTATCCTGAAGTATTGAGGAGGGAATCACTTAAAACATGTATATCCTTAAAAGAGAATGACGAATGGAACTTGTTACATGAGTTTGAAACATTAAAATAGCATTTATAAGGTGAAATAAGAATAATATATAACCTCATTTAGGTAAAAATAAAGATAAGGAAACCTGAAGGAATAAAGGACATTCAGGTTGAATCCCTTATGGAATATCACTATAGTATTGTGTATACTTAAGAAGGATTAATGAGAGATAAATGAGTTTCTAATCATTTAAATATCATGATTATAGTATGGGATAGATGTGTAATCATATCCCATCATAAGTAATTCCACATAAAAGGGAATAACATAGAGGACAATCTTGAATAAAAGTGAAATAGAGAGGATCCCTTACCTTAAGTTCGATGGTGTTCTTCAATTGATATTAATGACCTGAATAATAAAATTAGGTTAATTAATTAATAAATATAGAAGCTATAATATATTTGACATATTTAGTAAAATCTTTTTAAGTTCATTTGTAACCATTTGGATTGGTTGTGAGGTTCAATTTCACTGTTCAGGTCCGTTTGCTTACTTGGTTTTAATGATCGGTTTACTTATATTCATGTTCGGATAAACATGTATGATGAAGGTGATTGTCTAGAATTAAAGTTATATTTTATTATTGAACATCCAGAAGGTTGCATGGTTGAAAATTTAATTTGGCTACTTGGAGTGAAGTTGAATCATTATATAAAACATTAATGATAAACACTTGAATTAATTTGGCGATTTTGCTCATAATTAACTTGTTTTGCAATATTATTTTACAAGTGTGCAAGAGGATTACAAAAAAACATAAGATAAAATACATATTTAATAGTCTAGTTCAACCATAAAAATGGTTTCATAACCAGAATAGAAATGGTGATATAAATTGATAAACCGTCATCCTTAAATGTGATAAATTAACACATCTCACAATGTTTTCGTTTCTTTCGTATAAAATAAGGGGAAAGAAGATATGATAATGAATTATCCTATTAGCACAACAAAATTCCATGAAATTTATTTTACTGGAGTTATCATACCATTTGGGTGAAGGGAGGTTAGGAAAGAAAAAATAAAATAGAATAACTTAAAAGGAAATAAAAGAATTGGAAAGAGGAATTTACCTCTTGGGTTTTTCTCATTTGAGAACCTCTTAAGAGAATAGGTTTTGGTATTTTGAGGAGACTAAAGGCTTCTGGATGTGGGGAAGGATGTTGGGGAGATATTTGGGTAGAATTTAAGTAATTCAAAAGGCTTGAGAGGAGTGAAGAGTATAGGGGAGTGTGGGTGGTTTTTATAGTGGAGGGGATGAGGGTTTTTTTTAATATTTTAATCATTAGTTTACTATTTTTTCATAAGACAAGAAATAGTAATAATTATTGTGAAAAATAATAGTAACATGTGCATGTGAGTTCGAACCAATGGCCATTTACATCATCCATGACTCAATCATGATGCAAAAATTTAGGTTTTAACATTTATTGTGAATTATCGTATTTTACTATTCATAAAAATTCAAGTATTTTAGAAAAATCTCAAAAATTCACCCTAATAATTTTTTGACATGTAGAATCCAAAAATGAAATCCATTTTTCAAAAAAAAAAATTCTAAGTATAATTAATTTAATGTTTAATTAAAATCATAATTTATTCTAAAAAACCAGTTTTAAAACATTTATTTACTTATTCCAAAATATAGGTACATCATACTTTCACTTAAATCTTATATAATATCATAGTTAAGGTTATTATTCATTAGGGTATATCACTATTCATAAGAGTAACATTACTATTCATAAGAGTATGTTACTATTCCCAAAAAAAATATGTTTTTCTTATCGGACTCCAAACATTTTATTGATTGCAACTGTGTATGTCAGATTTTCAAAATCCAAAATACAAAAGTGTCAAAATTATGTTTAAAGGTCTCATAGCACTTAGTATTTCATTGTGTTTTAATTTCATGTGATTATATGACCAATTTATAAGAAATAAATTTACATTGAAAAACATTGGGTCGTTACTTTCTTCCCCCTTATGAAGTTTCTCCCTTGAAATTTCATTTTACATTATAAGCAATAAACAGGTGTATGTACTTTTCCTTCATTACCTCCTCCAGTTCCCCTATTTCCTCTTCGTACTTTTGGTTCCACCATAGTACTTTCACCAGGTGAGTAGTCTTGTTAGGCAGAACTTTATCTCTACGATCCTAGATTTTCACTGGTTGCTCCTCATAAGAAAGATCATCCTCTAACTATACCATATCTAAAGAGAGTACATGTGAAGGATCTGGTATTTACTTCCTTAAAAGGGATACATGAAATACATCATGTACTTTGGACATGGTGGGTGGAAGTGCCATTCGATAGGACACAACCCCGAATCGATCAAGGATCTCGAAGGGGCTGATGTGCCTAGGACTTAACTTTCCTTTCTTCCCAAACCTCATGACCTTCTCCACAGAGATATGCGTAGAAATACCATGTCTCCAACTTTTAACTCTAGTTCTCGTCGACGACTATCTTCATAACTCTTTTGTCAACTTTTGGATGCCTTGATATGTTGATGAATGGTTTTCACCTTCTCCACCATTTCTTTGACCATTTCAGGTCTTAGCAGCTTACGCTCACTGACTTCATCACAACACTCCGGTGTTCTGTACCGTTTCCCATAAAGGATTCATATGGTGTCATTCAGATGCTCGAGTGGAAACTCTTGTTGTAGGAGAATTCAACCAGTGGAAGATTTTGGTCCCATCTTCCTTTGAAGTCCATAGAACATGCTCTCAACATATCTTCTAGTGTCTTAATAGTTCACTCATATTGGCCATCAGTTTGAGGATGATAGTCCGTACTGAAGTTCAGTTCAGTGCTTAGAGCATGTTGGAGACTTTTACAGGACTTTTAGGTGAATCTCTGCTCATGATCAGATACAATAGATTGTGGTACTCCATGCAGCCTTACCATTTATTTGATGTATATCTGTGCAAGTTGATCCAATGAGAAATCCTCTCGAATTGCGATAAAGTGAGGTGTGTTCATAAGACGATCCACAATGAACCATATAGAATTGTTTCTTCTAGATGTCATTGGAAGTCTAGTGACAAAGTCCATGGTAATGTTCTCCCACTTCCATGTTGGTATGGGTAGTGGTTGTATCATACTCCTAGACTTATGTCTTTCAACATTCACTTATTGAAAAACCAGGTACTTTGATGTTTACTCATCAATCTCCTTCTTCATATTGTCCCACCAAAAGTTCTCTTGAAGATCTCGATACACCTTTGTGCTCCCTGGGTGAACAGAGAAGGTCGGGCTATGTGCGTTGTTGAAAAGCTCCTTTATCTCTAGATCGGACGATACACATATTAATGACCCAAATCTTACAACACTATCCTTGTCAAATTTGAAATTTAAGTATTTCCCATCTCTGATAGCTTCCACCTTTTTTATAATTTCCACATATTTTATTTGAGCATCAATTATTTTATCCATGAAGGATAGTCGAGTGATTATTTGAGAAAGGATTGATGATGTTCTTCCCATAAGGATCCTCATGTACATCCTCTACAAATCTAAGAAGACCAGATCCTTTTCAATTCTCATAATTTATAAAGATGCATGATCCTTTCTACTTAGAGCATCTATCACCTTATTTTCCTTACCAGGATGGTAGTGGATTGAGCATTAATAATCCTTGATGAGCTCTATTTATCTTCGTTGGCGCTTATTAAGATTTTTTTGTGCGAATATATATTTGATACTCTTTTGGTTAGTATATATATCACAGTTCTCCCTATAGAGATAATGTCGCTAGATTTTTAACACAAAGATCACTGCCGCCAACTTCAGATCACGCGTAGGATAGTTTTTCTGATGGATTTTCAGATACCTTGAGGCATAGGATATCACTTTATCATTTTGTGTCATCACATATCCTAATCTATTATTTGAAGCATCACTATACACCACAAATAGTTCTCCACTTGTTGTGAGTGTGAGTACTGACGTAGTGATAAGGCTCTTTTTGAACTCCTTGAAATAGTTTTCACATTCTTGAGTCCAGACAAACTTTACTCCCTTTCATTTCAGCTTGGTCATTGGGTTTTAAAATTGTGAAAAGTTCTTTGCAAATCCTCAATAATACCCATCTAGACCCAAAAAGTTGCGGATCTCTATTACAGATGTTGGCCTAGGGCACACTTCAATCGCCTTTGTCTTGGAAGGGTCCACAAATATCCCTTTGTTGGTGATAAAATTCCCCAAGAATGATACTTAATCAATCCATAACTCATATTTACTGTACTTTTCATACATCTTCACCCTTCACAAAGTCTTTAACACGGTATTCAAATTCTCCTTATGTTCCTCCTTACTATCAGATTATTTCAGGATATCATCAATAAAGACTACCACAAATTTGTTGAGGTAATCTTTAAAGACATTATTCATTAAATCCATGAAATTTTTGGAGCATTAGTGAGTCTGAAGGGAATCACTATGAACTCATAGTATCCATACCTTGTTTGAAAGGCAGTCTTGGGAATATCTTCCTTCCTCACCTTTAATTGGTGATATCCCGACCGAAGGTCCACCTTAGAGAATTAAGTAGACCCATGAAACTAATCAAACAATTCATCTATCTAAGGCAGGGGATACTTATTCTTTATCGTGATTTTATTGAGCTCATGATAATCAATATAGAGTCACATTGAACCATCCTTCTTCTTGGTGAAGAGGACTGATGCTCCCCATGGTGAAGCACTCGAGCATATAAAACCCTTCTCCAGATTCTCTTGTAACTACTTCTTCACCTCTTCCAACTCTATTATGGTCATTCTATAAGGTGTCTTTGATATAGGCAGATATCCAGGAATAAGTTCCATTGAGAACTCAACCTCTCGATCAAGAGGAAGACCAAATGACTCTTCAGGGAATACATCAGTGTAACCCCTCACGATAGGCATGTCTTCAAGCATGATTCTCTCATTTGTCTCAATCATTTGAGCTAGAAATGCTTGCTCATAAGGAATTAATATCCACACTTGAGTCACTGATTCTAAAGGGGATTCATCTTCCTCTTTACACTTTTAATGAATCATAGGATGCTTCAGGTTGTGAAGAGTGATCTCTCTTTCCCGACAGATTATGTTGGATTTGTATAAAGATAATCAATCCATGCCCAAGATAGCATCGAACTCCACTAAAGGAAGTATGATGAGATTTTATAGGAAGTTTAGTCCATAAATGTTAACTAGTTAGGAGTTATAAACCATGGACACAATAATTTCCCCATTTGTTGTTCTCATAGATTACTTATCCTCCAAATTTTGAGGTGGTGTTTGAATAGTTCTACTAAACTTGCAAGATATAAAAGAATGCGTAGAACCAAAATCAAATAGTACATTCGCTATTGTTGAATGAATAACTAGTGTACCTATCACTACATCGTTGTCTGGATACACCTCAACAGTAGTAATATCATAAGCCCTTCCTTGTTGCCTTGAAATTTGTTGTTGATTGCCTCCGACAACCCTTGGATTTTAGAGAAATTGTTCGCATAATGCCCATGATCCTTGCAGTTGTAACATTGCACTACATGCTAAGTGTTGATCTGAAACTTCCTTTCTTTTTCCACATTAATAGGATTCTTCATATCCCATCAGCAGTTTTTAGCCAGATGTCCTAAATTTACACATTTGAAGCAATTCTTGCTTCCCTTTAGATAGCTCCCAAGATGGTTCTTCCCACAAATTTTACAAGTGGGATAGTCAAGCTTCTTTCCATCATGGTATTTGTTTGTTGAACCACCCATGTTGTTCTCTATTTTCCACTTTTTCACTGGGCCCACAAGACCATCTAAATTCTCTAATCTTCATTTAAACCATGAGGGCACAACAGACAATTTTCTCATAACTATAAAATTCTCGAATCACCAACGCTTTTTTAATACTCTACTTTAGTTCGATAAATAAGATATCCAATTTACTTTTGGTGTTCATGAAAAAGCTAGAGATGTGGCTTGGAATCCTTGTAAGGTTTTCTTTATACGCTCTGATGGACTCATGTTCCTTATACTTAAGTCCAATGAACTCTCTTTCCATCTTGAGAGGGAGTATTCGAAGAAAATATTTATTGTAAAACACCCTCTTGAATTCCTCACAATCCATGGAATCAATTTCTTCTTGGTACTTTGTATTATTGATCAGTGTCCACCACTGATCAGCTTCCCTATCAAAATGATAGACTGTCGGTAAAACTTTCTATTCTTCCGAGCACTGGAGGATGGAGAATATCTTTTCAATAGAGATAATCCACTATTCTGAGAGGAGGGGATCAGAAGATTCACTAAACATGGGAGGCCTTTTCCACATGAAGGGTTTTACAACAACTTGCTCTTTCCTTTGAGTAGGAGGTTGTTCCACATGATTCAAGTTATTATTCATAACTTGATCTAGTTGAGAAAGTACTATCATAAAGTTTTGAGAATCTATTACCATCATATCAGACATATCATTAGGGAAATAATCGCATTCCCTGTCACATTGATTGTTGGCATGTGTTCTTCTATTTCCTACCTTTAACTAAGAAAATGAACGTACAATTAGAGGGCTTGAATACTTATCTATTGAGCATAAAAAGGAAACTTTGAGCATAAAAGGATTAAATTGTAAAGAAGACGTATATCCTAACTTGTGATTCCCAAGGTTTCAATCTAGGTTATCCTTGATCTATTTCTTAACTTATATTCTTATGAGTTTTTTTTATTCCCTTAATAATGGTTTGTACTAAGCTCATGAATTTACCAAAGAATATCCCCTAGGAGTGTCAAACTAAGAGTGAAACAAGGTCCGTTGTCGTGTACCAGGATACCCTATGTCAGGACCAAAGCTTCTTGTCGAAGTTTTCACTCCTAGGTACATCTGTTCCAGAGCCGCCTCTACCTATTTTTATTCAGACAAGGATGTATTTTCTTGGTAAACCACTTACTCTATACTTACCAAAATTTAGGGATATTTTCTTATACTTCGTCTCATCCTTATGGTTCTTACTAAAGTGCTCTATTCCTAATATCCAAAAATTACTAGACCATACTCTGATACCAACTATAGTGACCCTATTCTTTTACATATGACATTACATGATTTTAAGCATAATTATACATCAGATTACAAGCCAAGGATCATGAAGTCTAGTGTCTTTGAAGACTCGGTGCATAAAACTAAAAACATGGGACTAAAAAACCAATTCTTTATTTAATATTAAAATTGAGCTCCTAACTTTCATTGTGCTAAAACATCTGCATAGGGTACCCTGGGGAAGACATGAACAAATGGATGAGCTGAATAGCCTAGTAAGGGAATAACCATAAGAACAAAGCATTAGCATAAGGAATAGAAGGAATGATATGACGATATAAAAATGCATGTAACATATGGAATCATAACATATAAACATGGAATCATATAAACATGGAGTCATAATAATATGGCAACAACATAAATCATGACTTTATTAAAAGTCAAGTCTAACTACCAAGATCATTTCACATAGTAGCACAAGCCAAGGCTAACCGCCACAACTGTCGCACATAACATCCCATGAGACTTAACTTTACCCAATCCATTAGAGAAATATCTAGGAACACCCATCTTAACTTTTCATGAATATGTTTTCCACATGAAGAATCATATATAATCAATCATACATAAACATAAGGGTACCCATGGAAAGAATTGGGTACCATAATCATGATACAAAGCATAATAGATGGGCGTAACACCAAAGTGTCCATGAAAGAAGGGAACTAAAATATACATGAACATTCATAAGGGATATATATATATATATATATATATCATGGTTATTTATGTAAAGTATAAGTGACAACATGTAAGAAAATTATTCAAGAAATGTTTGACATAAAAACATTTTTGAGCAGTTTTAAGGAAAATACTATAGAGCCTTTAAAATAGAAATGGAAAAAATTCTTTATAAAAATATAGAAGTGAACTAGGAAGGTTTTCACCATAAAAAGACTTATTTTATAAAGATAGTGGTGGCTTAAAATAGAAGGTAGAGTGCACTTTAAATCGAGTACGAATTCAGGAAGCTCCCTCAAAACATGTTTGCTTATCAGGAAGTATTGAGGAGGGAATCACTTAAAAACTTGTATATCCCCAAAGGAGAATGAGGGATGGATATTGAAAAATGATTTTGGAGCATATAAACAGTATGTAGAATTTGTACATATAAATAAAGGACAACTTCATTTGGGTAAAAAGAAAGATAGAGCAACCCAAAGGAATAAAGGCGGTTTGGGTGGAATCCCTTACGGAATATCGACATAGTATCGGGAGTACTTAGGAGGTCTTAATGAGAGAGAAAGGGATTTATAATCTTTTATAACCCATGAGGTAAGTATAAAAAATGTGTGAAATCATACCCCATCATTAGGAATTATACGTAAAAGGGAATAATATAGAGGACATTCTTGAATAAAAGTGGAAAAAGAGAGAATCCTTTACCGTAAGTCTGATGGTGTTATCCACTTGATATTAATGAACTGAATAATTAAATTATATTCATTAATTAGTAATTAAATAACCTATTATATATTTATAATATTTATTATAATATTTTTAAGTTTATTTGTAACTATTTTGATTGGTTATGAGGTTCAATTTCACTATTCGGGTCTGTTTTCTTACTTAGTTTTAATGATCGGTTCAATTATATTCATGTTCAGATAAACATGTATGATGAAGGCGGTTGTCTAGAATTGAAGTTATATTTTATTATTGAACATCTATAAGGTTACATGGTTGAAATTTTAATTTGGTTACTTGGAGTGAAGTTGAATCATTATATAAAACATTAATGATAAACACTTGAATTAATTTGGCGATTTTTCTTATAATTAGATGTTTTTCATTATTATTTTACATCAAGTGTGAAAGAGGATTCCAAATCAAAAAATAAGATAAAATGCCTATTTAATATTCTATTTAAACCATAAATATTGTTTCATGACCAGAATAGAAGATGGTAATATAAATTAATAAATCGTCATCCTTAAATGGGATAAATTAACACATATCAGATGGTGTTTTCATTTCATTCATATAAAAGAAGAGGAAATGAGAGATGATAATGAATTATCCCATTAGTATAAAAAATTTCTAGTACATATATGTTACTGGATTTATCATACCATTTTGGTGAATGGAGGTGAGGAAAGAAAAAAGAAAAGAAAAGAACTTGAAAGGAAATAAAAGAATTGGAAGGAGGAATTTACCTATTGGGTTTATCTCCTTTGAGAGCCTCTTAAGGGTTGAGGTTTTGGTATTTTGAGGATACCAAAGGATTATAGATGAGGTGAAGGATTTTGGGGATATATTTGGGAATATTCTAAGCAAGGAACAAGACTTGAGAAGAGTGAAGAGAAGAGGGGAGTATGGGTGGTTTTTATAGTGGAGGGGAGGAGGGTTTTCTTAATATTTTAATCATTAGTTTATTATTTTTCCATAAGACAAGCAATAGTAATGATTCTTATGACTAAAAATAGTAATATGTGAATGTGAATTTTGAACCAATGACAATTTACATCATCCATTAATCAAGCATGTTGCAAAAATTCAGGTTTTAGCATTTATTGTGAATTATCATATTTTACTATTCATAAAAAATTCAAGTATTTTAGAAAAATCCCAAAAAATCACCATAACCATTTTTCGACTTGTAGAATAAAAAAATAAAATCCATTTTTCAAAAATAATTTTATAAATATGATTAAATTAATATTAATTAAAATCCTAATTTATTCTTAAAAAACCGTCTTAAAATATTTATTTACTTATTCAAAAATATTGGTACACCATACTTTCACTTAAATTTTATATACTATCATAGGTAAGGATACTATTCATTAGAGTATATCAATATTCATAAGGGTAACATTACTATTCATAAGTTTGTTATTATTCACTAAAAATTATGTTTTCCTTATCGGACTCCAAACATCTTACTGATCGCAACTGTGTATGTCAGCTTTTCAAAATTCAAAACACAGAAGTGTAAAAATTATGTTTAGAGGTCACATAGAACTTAGTAGTTCATTGTGTTGTAATTTCACATGATTATATGACATATTTATAAGAAATGGATTTCCATTGAAAAACATTGGGTTGTTACATTCTTCCCCCCTAAAGAAATTTCACCCTTAAAGTTTTGTTTTATATTCTAGGACATAAACAAGTGTGGGTACTTTTCCTTCATTTCCTCCTCAAGTTTCTATGTTTCCTCTTTGTACTTATAGTTCCACCATAGTACTTTCACCAGGTGATTAATTTTGTTACGTAGAACTTTATCTCTATGATCCAAGATCTTCACTGTCTGCTTCTCATATGAAAGATCATCCTCCAATTGTACCACCTTTGAAGAGAGTACATGTGAAAGATCTGGTATATAATTCCTTAAGAGGGATACATGAAATGCATCATGTACTTTGGACATGGTGGGTGGAAGTACCAGTCGATAGGCCAGAGCTCCGACTCGATCAAGGATCTTGAAGGGGTCGATGTACCTGGGACTTAACTTTTCTTTCTTCCCAAACCTCGTGACCTTATTCCATAGAGATATGCAAAGAAATACCATGTCTCCAACTTTGAATTCAAGGTCTCGTTGAAGATTGTATTCATAACTCTTCTGTCGACTTTGGGTTGCCTTGATATGATGCTGAATGGTTTTCACCTTCTCCACCATTTCTTTAACCATTTCAGGTCCTAGCAGCTTACGCTCATCGACTTCATCCCGACATGCCGATGTTCTGCATCTTTTCCCATAAATGGATTCATATAGTGTCATTCAGATGCTCGAGTCAAAACTATTGTTGTAGGATAATTCAACCAGTGGAAGATGTTATTCACATCCTCCTTTGAAGTCCATAGAACATTCTATCAATATATATTCTAGTGTCTGAATAGTTCGCTCAGATTGGTCATCAGTTTGAGGATGATAGGACGTACTGAAGTTTAGTTCAATGCTTAGAGAATTTTGGAGACTTTTCCAGAACTTCGAGGGGAATATCGAATTATGATCGGATACAATAGATAATGGTACTCTATTAAACCTTATCAATTGTTTGATGTAAATCCATGTGAGTTGATCCAATAAGAAGTTCTCTCAAATTGTGATAAATTTATTTGTCTTCATAAGTCGATCCATAACGAACCATATATCATTGTTTCCTCTGGATTTCCTTGGAAGTCCAGTGAAAAATTCCATGGTGATGTTCTCCCACTTCCATGTTGGTATGGGTAGTGGTTGCATCATCCCCTTAGAATTTTTTCTTTCAGCCATCACTTGTTGACAAACCAAGAACATTGATGTATACTCAACAATCTCCTTCTTCATATTATCCTACCAATAGTTCTCTTAGAGATATCGATATATCTTTATGCTCCCTATGTGAATAGAGAATGTCGAGTTATGTGCGTTATTCAAAAGCTTCTTCTTTATCTCTAGATCAGATGATACACATAATCGTGACCCAAATCTTACAACTCTGTCCTTGTCAATTTTAAAAATGGAGGATTTCCCATCTCTGATATCTTCCAACCTTTTTCAGAATTTCCACATCTTTTCTTTGAGCATCCTTTATTTTCTCCATGAGGGATGGTCAGGTGATCATTTGAGAAAGGATTGATGATGTTACCCCCTTAATGATTCCCATGTCCATCCTCTGCAAATATAATAATATCATATCCTTCTCAGTTCCCATCATTGATAAAGATACAGGATCCTTTCTACTTAGAGCATCTACTACCTTTTTTGACTTACCTGGATGGTAGTGGATTGAGCAGTCATAATATTTGATGAGCCCTATCCATCTTCACTGGCGCATATTAATCTCTTTTTTTGTGAATATATATTTGAGACTCCTGTGGTCAGTATATATCTCACACTTCTCCCCATAAAGATAATGTTGCCAGATTTTTAATGTAAAGATCAATGTCACCAACTTCAGATCATGCGTATGATAGTTTTCCTCGTGGATTTTCAGCTGCCTTGAAGCATAGGCTATCACTTTATCATTTTGCATCAACACACAGCCTAAACCCTTCTTTGAAGCATCACTTTACACCACAAAGAGTTCTCCACTTGTTGAGATTGTGAGTACTAGCACAGTGAATAACCTCTTTTTCGACTCATTGAAACAGTTTTCACATTCCTGAGTCCAGACAAACTTTACTCCCTTCTGTGTCAGCTTGTTCATTGGGTTTTACAATTGCGAGAAATCATCGATAATACCTAGCTAGACCCAAAAAGCTGTGGATCTTCATTAAAAAAGTTGTCCTCGGGCACTCTTCAATTGCCTTTGTCTTGGAAGGATCCACATATATCCCTTAAGTGGTGATAATATGCTCGAAGAATGATACTTCCTCAATCTAGAACTCATATTTACTGTACTTTGCATACAGCTTCTCCCTTCGAAAAGTCTTTAACACATTATTCAAATGCTCCTCATGTTCCTCTTTTCTCTTAGAGTATATTAGAATATCATCAATAAAGACTACCAAAAATTTGGCAAGGTAATATCTAAAGACTCTATTCATTAAATCCAAGAAAGTTGTTGGAGCATTAGTGAGTCTGAAGTGAATCACTATGAACTAATAGTGTCCATAACTCATTCAAAAGGTAGTTTTGAGAATATATTCCTTCCTCACCTTTAATTGGTGATATCCCAACCGAAGGTCCACCTTAGTGAAATAACTGGGCCCACAAAACTAATCAAACAAGTCATCTATCTGAGGAAGGGGATACTTTTTCTTTATCGTGATTTTATTAAGCTCATGATAATCAATGTAGAGGTGCATTGAACCATAATTATTCTTGACGAAGAGGACTAGCACTCCCCATGGTGAAGCACTCGGGCATATAAAACCCTTCTCCATATTCTCCTGTAGCTGCTTCTTCAACTCTTGCAGCTCTACGGTGGTCATTCTATAAGGTGGTTTTGATATAGGAAGAGATCCGGGAATAAGTTCAATTGAAAAATCAACCTCTCGATCAGGAGGAAGACCAGAAAACTCTTCAGGGAGTGCATCAGTGTAATCCCTCACGATGGACATGTCTTCAAGCATGATTCTCTCCTTTGTCTCAATCATCTGAACTAGAAATGATTGCTTATAAGTAATTAATATCCACACTTGAGACACTGATTTTAAAGGAGATTCATCTTCCTCCTTACACTTGTAAAGAATTAGAGGATGATTTAGTATGTGAAGAGTGATCTCCCTTTCTCGATAGTTGATGTTGGCTTTGTATAAAGATAGTCAATCCATTCCCAAGATAACATCAAACTCTACTAAAGGAAGTATAGCTAGATTTTTTGGGAGTTTCAATCCAAAAACATTTACCAGGGTGGAGTTATAAACCATAGAAGCAATAATTGCCCCATTTTCTATTCTCACAGATAACTTATCCTCCAAATTTTTAGGTGGTGTTTGAATAGTTCTACTAAACTTTCAATATATGAAATAATACATAGAACTAGAATCAAATAGTACATTTGCTATTCTTGAATGAATAACTAGCGTACCTATCACCACATCATTGTCCAGCTCCACCTTAGTAGTAGTGATAGAATAATCCCTTCCTTGTTGCCTTGGAGGTTGTTGTTGATTGCCTTTGATAACCCTTGGCTTAGGGAAATGGTTTGCATAATTCCCATACTCCTTGAAGTTGTAACACTACACTACAAGATGAGTATTGATTTGAACCTTCATTTCTTCTTCCATATTAACAAAATTCTTCATATCCCATTGGCAATTTTTATCCAGATGTCCCAACTTTCCACATTTGAAGTAATTCTTGGTTCCCTTTAGACAACTCCAAAGATGATTCTTCCCACAAATTTTACAAGTGGGACAGTCAGGCTTCTTTCCATCATGGGATTTGTTTGTTGAACCACCCATGTTGTTCTCCATTTTTTGCTTCTTGTCACTAGGCCCACAAGAAGACTGAAATTCTCCAATCTCTATTTCAACCTTGAGGGCACAATGGAAAATCTCCTCATAACTATTAAAGTCTCTAATCACAAACTCTTTTCGTAGACTCAACTTTAGTCCCCAAAATAAGTGATCCACCTTACTTTCGGTGTTCAAGACAAATCTATAGGTGTACCTTGCAAGCCTTTTGAAGTTTGCTTCATACACCCCGATGGACTCTTCTTCCTTTTGCTGAACTCTCTTTCCAATTTGAGATGGAGGGTTTGAGGAAAATATTTATGGAAAAATCCTCTTTAATTCCTCACAATCCATGGAATCAATTTCTTCTTGGGACTTTTTATTATTGATTAGTGACCACAACTGGTTAACTTCATCATCAAAATGATAGACTTCCAGTACAAATTTCTCTTCTTCCAATCAGTAGAGGACAGAGAATATCTTTTCAATGGAGTTAATCCTCTATTTCACGAGGAGGGGATCAGAAGATCCACTAAACATGGGAGACCTTTTCCAAATGAATGATTCTACGACAACTTGCTCTTTCCTTGAAGGATGAGGGTGTTCCACATGATTCAAGTTATTATTCATAACCTGAGCCATCTAAGAAAATATTGTCATGAAGTTTTGATCACTTGTTCCCATCATACCAGGAATATCATTAGAGAAATCATCACATTAATTATCACATTGATTGTTGGCATGTGTTCTTCTATTTCCTGCCTTTAACTAAGAAAAATAACATACAATTAGAGGGTTTGAATACATATCTATTGAGCATAAAAAAGAATCTTTGAAGATAAAAGTATAAAATTGTAAAGGAGAGGTATATCTTAACTTTTGAATCCCTAGGTTTCAATCTAGTTTATCCTTGATCTATTTATTAACTTATATTCTTATGGGATTTGTTTATTCCTTTAAAATTGGTTTGTAAAAAACTCATGAATTTACCAAAGCATATCCCCAAAGAGTGTCAAACCAAGAGTGAAGAAAGGCCTATTATCATGTACTAGGATACCCCGAGTTAGGCCCAAAACTCCTTATCAGAGTTTTCACTCCTAGGTAAATCTGTACTAGAGCCACCACTACCTATTTTCATTCAAACAAGTATGTATTTTCTTGATAAACCATTTACTCTATACTTACCAAAATTTAGGGATGTTTTCTTGTACTTCGTCTCATCCTTAAGGTTCTTACTAAAGTACTCTATTCCTAATCTCCAAAAATAACCAGACCATCCTATGATACCAACTATAGTGACCCTATCCTTTTATATAATACATTACATGATTTTAAGCATATTTATACATGAGGGTACAAGCCAAGTATCGTAAAGTCTAATGTCTTTGAAGACTAGGTACATAAAACTAAAAACATGAAACTAAAAAGACACTTATTTATTTAATCTTGAAATTGAGCTCCTAACTTCCATTGTGCTCAAACATCTACATAGGGTCCCTTGGGTAACTCATGAACAAAGGAATGAGCTAAATAGTCCAGTAAGGGAATAACCATAAGAACAAAGCTTTAGCACAAGGAATAGAAGGCATGAATCATATAAAAAGGCATGTAACATATGGAATCATAACATATAAACATGGAGTCATATAAACATGGAGTAATAGTAATTTGTAAGCAACATAAAACATGACTTTAGTATGAGTCAAGGCTAACTGCCATGATCGTTTCACATAGCAGCACAAGCCAAGGCTAACCACCAAGACCGTCGTACAAAACATCTCACAAGACTTAAATTTACCCAATGAATTAGAGTTCTATCTGGGTGAACCCATCTTAAATTTTCATGAATATATTTTCCACATAAATAATCATACATAATCAATCTTACATAAACATAAGGGTTACCCATGGAATGAATTGGGTACCACAATCATGTCATAAAGCATAACAAATGAGTGTATCATGAAAGTGTCCATAAAAGAAAGACATTAGATCATACATTGAAATTAATAAGGTAAAATAGGCATATATCATGGTAAGTGATTTCAAATAGAAGCGACAACATGTGAAGAGTATTTAAGAATTTTTATCCTTAAAACATTTTTGTGCGGTTTTAAGAAAAGTACTATAGAGCCTTTAAAATAGAAAAGGGAACAATATTTTATAAAAAACCAGAAGTGAAACAGGATGTTTTTCAGAATAAAAAGACTTATTTTATAAAGAGAATGGTGGTTTAAAATAGAAGATAGAGTGCACTTGAAATCGGGTAAGAATTCGGGAAGCTCCCTCAAAACAGGTTTGCTTGTCAGGAAGTATTGAGGAGGGAATCACTTAAAAAAATGTATATCCCCAAAATATAATGATGAATGGAACTTGTTATATGATTTTGGAACATTAAAATAGAATTTATAAGATTAAAATAATAATAATAGATAACCTCATTTAGGTAAAAAGAAATATAAAGAAACCCGAAGGAATAAATGAGGTTCGGGTTGAATCCCTCACGGAATATCAGCATAGTATCATGTGTACTTAAGAGAGATTAATGAAAGTGAAAGGGGTTTATCATCATTTAAATATCATGAGGAAAGTATGGGGGAGATTCTTAATCATACCCCATCACTTGGAATTACACATAAAGGGCATAACATAGAGGATAATCTTGAATAAAAGTGAAATAGAGAGGATCCCTTACCTTAAGTCTGATGGTGTTCTCCACTTGATATCAATGACCTGAATAGTCAAATTAGGTTCATTATTTAACAATTCCAGAACCTATTCTATATTTATAATATTTATTAGAATATTTTTAAGTTCATTTATAACCATTTTATTAGTTATGAGTTTTAATTTCATTGTTTGGGTCCGTTTGCTTGCTTGGTTTTAATGATCGGTTCGCTTATATTCATGTTTAGATAAACATGTATGATGAAGGTGGTTGTCCAGAATTGAAGTTATATTTTATTATTTAACATCTAGAAGGTTACATGGTTGGAAATTTAATTTGGTTACTTGGAGTGAAGTTGAATCATTATATAAAACATTAATGATAAACGCTTGAATTAATTTGAAAATTTTTCTCATAATTAACTTGTTTTGCATTATTATTTTACATTAAGTGTCCAAGAGGATTAAAAAATAAAATATAAGATAAAATAAATATTTAATAGTTTGTTTCAACCATAAAAATGGTTTCATGACCAGAATATAAGATGGTAATAGAAATTGATAAATCACCATCCTTGAATGTGATAAATTAAAACATCTTGGACGGCGTTTTTGTTTCTTTTGTATAAAATAAGGGGAAAGGAGATATGATAATGAATTATCCCATTATCATAAAAAAAAATCTAGTACATGTATGTTACTATAGTTATCATACCATTTGGGTGAAGGGAGGCGAGGAAAGAAAAAATAAAACAAAATAACTTGAAAGGAAATAAAATAATTGGAAAGAGGAATTTACCTCTTGAGTTTATCTCCTTTGAGAAACTCTTAAGGTGGGAGGTTTTGGTGTTTTGAGGAAACCAAAGGCTGCTGGACTAGTATAAGGATGTTTGGGAGATATTTGGGTAGAATTTAATTAAGGAACAAGGTTTTAGAGGAGTGAAGAGAATAGGGGAGTGTGGGTGGTTTTTAAAGTAGAGGGGAAGAGAGTTTTCTTAATATTTTAATCATTAGTTTATTATTTTTCCATAAGACAAGTAATAGTAATGATTCTTGTAAAAAAAATTGTAATATGTGCATGTGAGTTTAAACCAATGACCATTTACATAATTCATGACTCAACCATGATGCAGAAAGGAAATTTAAGTCCCATGTACATCAGCCCCTTCAATATTCTTGATCGTATCGGGGTTGTAGCCTATCAACTGACACTTCCACATACCATATCCAAACTACATGTTGTCTTTAATGTATCCTTCTTAAGTAAGTACATACCATACCCTTCACATGTACCTTATTCAGAGGTTGTATAGTTGGAGGATGATCTTTTTTATGAGAAGCAACCAGTGAAGATCTTGGATCGTAGAGATAAAGTTCTACGTAACAAGACTACTCACCTGGTCAAGGTACTATGGAAGAATCATAAGTATGAAGAGGCAACATAGGAACTAGAGGAGGCAATGAAGGAAAAGTACCCACAAATTTTTATGGTATAGAATGTAAAACAAAATTTCGGGGGTGAAATTTCTTAAGGGGAGAAGAATGTAACCACCCAATGATTTTCAATGGAAATTCCTTTCTTATAAATATGTCATATAATCACATGAAATTACAACATAAAGAACTAATAAGTACTATGTGACCTTTAAACATAATTTTGACACTTCTGTGTTTGGAATTTCAAAAATCTGACATTCATGGTTGTGATCAGTAAGATGTTTGGATTCCGATAAGACAAACTTAATTTTTGGTGAATAGTAATCTACTTTTATGAATAGTAATGTTACCATTATGAATAGTGATACACCATAATGAATAGTAACCTTACCTATGATAGTATACATATCATATTTAATTGAAAGTATGATGTGCCTATATTTTGGAATAAGTAAATAAATGTTTTAAAACTGGTTTTTTTAGAATAATTTATGGTTTTAATTAAATATTAAATTAATAATATTTAGAAAATTATTTTTGAAAAATGGAGTTCATTTTTGGATTCTAAATATTAAAAAATGGTTAGGGTGAATTTTTGGGATTTTTCTAAAATACTTGATTTTTTTATGAATAGTAAAAAATTATAATTAATAATAAATGCTAAAACTTGAATTTCTGCATCATACTTGACTCATGGATGATGTAAATGACCATTGGTTTGAATTCACATGCACATATTAATTTTTTTTATCACAATAATCATTACCATTGCTTTTCTTATGGAAAAAATAATAAACTAATGGTTAACATATTAAGAAAACCCTCCTCCCCTCCACTATAAAAACCACATACACTCCCCTATTCTCTTCACTCCTATCAAGACTTTATCCTTACTTAAATTATACCAAAATATCTCCCCAATATCATTCCCCACACCCAACATCCTTAAGTCTCCTCAAAAGACCAAAACCTCTTCCCTTAAAAGGTTTTCAAAGGAGATAAATTCAAGAGGTAAATTCATCTTTCCAATTCTTTTATTTTCTTTCAAGTTATTTTTTTTCTTCTTTCCTCACATCCCTTCACCAAAATGGTATGATAACTCCAGTAACATACATGTACTGGAATTTTTTTATGCTAATGGTATAATTCGTTATCATCACTCATTTCCCCTTCTTTTATACGAAAGAAACGAAAACATCATCCAAGATGTGTTAATTTATCACATTCAAGGACGACAGTTTATCAATTTCTATTACCATATTCTATTCTGGTCATGAAACCATTTTTCTAGTTAACCAGACTATTAAATATTTATTTTATCTTATGTGTTGTTCTTTAATCCTCTTTCACACTTGATGTAAAAAAATAATGCAAAACAAGTTAATTACGAGCAGAATTGCCAAATTCATTCAAGCGTTTATCATTAATGTTTTATATAAAGGCTCAACTTCACTCCAAGTAACCAAATTAAATTTTAAACCATGTAACATTCTATATTTTCAATAATAAAATATTACTTCAATTCTAGACAACCACCTTCATCATACATGTTTATCTGAATATGACTATAAGTGAACTGATCATTAAAACCAAGTAAGAAAACAGACCCAAATAATGAAATTGAACCTCATAACCAATAAAAATGGTTACAAATGAACTTAAAAAGATTATAACAAATATTCTAAGTGTATAATAGGTTCTAAAATTATTAATTAATGAACCTAATTTGATTATTCTGTTCATTAATATCAAGTGGAGAACACCATCAAAGTTAAGGTAAAAGATCCTTTATATTTCACTTTTATACTAGATTTTCCTATATGTTATTCCATTTTATGTGTAATTACTAGTGATGGGGTATAATTTCACACCTCCACCATACTGTACTAATTATTTTTAAATGATTATAAACCCCTTTATCTCTCATTAATCCCTCTTAAGTACACATGATACCATGCTGATATTTCATGAAGGATTCAACCAGAACCTCCTTTATTCTTTTGGGTTTCTTTATCTTTATTTTTACCTTAATTAGGTTATCTATTTTTCTTATTTTAATCTTATAAATTATATTTGAATGTTCCAAACTCATGTAACAAGTTCCATTCATCATTCTATTTCAGGGATATAAATGTTTTTAAGTGATTCCCACAATACTTCCCGATAAGAAAACCTATTTTGAGGGAGCTTCCTGAATTCTTACACAATTTCAAGTGATCAGTATCTTTTATTTTAAGCCACCATTGTATTCATAAAATAATTATTTTTGTTTTAAAAACCTTCCTAATTCACTTTTGGTTTTTTTATAAAGGATTGTTCCCTTTTCTATTTTAAAGGCTCTATAGTATTTTCCTTAAAACCGCAAAAAATGTTTTGATGATAAAAATTCTTAAATAAACTTTTCACATGTTGTAACTTCTATTTGACATAACTTACCATTATATGTGCCTATTTTAACTTACTAATTTACATTTATGTTCTAATGCCTTTCTTTCATGGATACTTTTATGATACACCCATTTGTTATGCTTTATGACATGATTGTGGTACCCAATTCTTTCTATGGGTAAACCTTATGTTTATGTAAGATTGATTATGTATGATTATTTATGTGGAAAAAATATTCATGAAAAGTTAAGACGGGTTCACCCAGATAGTGCTCCAATACATTAGGTAAAGTTAAGTCTTATTAGATGTTATGTGTGACAGCCTTGGCGGTTAGCCTTGGCTTGTGCTACTATGTGAAATGATATTGGCAGTTAGCCTTGACTCGTAATAAATTCATGTTTTATGTTGTTTCCACATTTCTAGGAATCCATGTTTATATTATTCCATGTTTATATTATAAGGTTCCATAAGTTAAATGCATTTTTATATCATCATGACATGTCTTCTATTCCTTGTGCTATTGCTTTGTTCTTATGGTTATTCCCTTACTAGTCTATTTAGCTCATCCCTTTGTTCATGTGTTCCCCAGGGTACCCTATACTGATGTTTGAGAAAAATGGAAGTTAGAAGCTCAATTTGAACATTAAATAAATAAGTTTTTTTAGTATCATGTTTTTAGTTTTATGTACCTAGTCTTCAAAGACGCTAGTCTTTACGATCCTTAGCTTGTACTATGATGTATAATTATGCTTAAAATCATGTAATGTCTTATGTAAAAGGATAGGGTCTCTATAGTTGGTATCAGAGGATGGTATAGTTATTTTTGGAGATTAGGAAAAGATAAATTTAGTAAGAACCATAAAGGCGTGATAAAGCATGATAATCATAGCATGGAAATGTGGCAACAACACTTAACATTGAATTAGCATGAGCCAAGGCCCATTGCACATGGAGCATGAGTAAACCCTCATTGCACTTGAAGCACGAGTAAACCCTCGTTGCACTTGAATTAGCATGAGTCAACACTCATTGCACATGACGTATCATGATACTATACTTTACCCAATGCATTGGAGCGCTATAAAGGGCGCACCCTTCTTAAACATTTCATTTCATGCATAAGTGTGCCACATGGATCATAAAACATGGATTCATAAAACATAATCATTTCTTCCACGATAAATGAAAGTGGAATTCATACATGAAACTTTATAATCAATATGTAAATGTGCATAAAGGTGAATACCCTTGATGGAGAAATGGGAATGGTATTCACTACACAAAGACATTGGCTTAGAAAATCGGTGCGATTTCGGCAGCGTAACGGCGTGACATAAGAATTCATAAAAAAGGTTGATGAGAGAGAAAGAGGTTCCTCATAATATTTACATGTAATGGACAGTAAGGAGATCATATATATACATGTCCCGACAATAGAAATGGAATTTATATTCATGATACAAAAGTATTGCTTGAATGTAAAAGAAGAGAGAGAAGTTCCTTTCGGAATTTCGGCATAGTAACGGGTGTAAATGGGAGGCATTTAATGAGAGAGAAAGGGTTCTCCCATCATTCAAAAAATAAGAGGTCAGTATGGGGGAGGTGAGAAACCATACCCCAGCATTCATAATTGAAATAAAAAGGGAAATATAGCTTAAAGAAAATTGACAAAAAAATGAGAAAGGAAGAAAACTCCTTACTTGGAAGTGTGCTTCCAAAGGCTAGAGAGAGGCTTGTGAGAGGCTTCTTGGGAGCTTGGGGCACCTTGAGAGGATTATAGAGAGAGTAGGGCAGATTTTGGACGAACTTCAAGGGATTTGGGTGAGGAGGAAGTGGGAGCTTGGGTGGGTTTATATAGGAAAGGTGAGAGAATTCTTTATTATTTAGGTTTGGGACCCCTTATATTAAAATAATCCAAACCACAAACCATCCCATGGTATTTGCCCATGGTTTCTGGAAAAGGGAAGAGGAAAACAATATTTTACAAGGCCAAGGTCCGAACTTATTAAAAAATTAGGGTTGCTTATGTGGAGGTGAGTCACACTCCCATGGAAATTAATTTAAAAAGGCAAAGTGTTGAATAAGTCTTGAGGGCTCCATTAATGCTTTGAAAAGTGAGTCAAACAAACCCAAAACCTCATTATTTTAATGATAAAATACATATTGGCCGAACATAAGGATTATGGTATTTTATTACATCACCATTGGGTCATTATGATGTCATAAAACACATTATATATTTAAATGGTATTTAATTTTTACCCAAAAATTTGACTGTCTCAGAAAATTATGAAAAATTCCCCGTTGGATAATTTCGACGTCCTGATTCCAAAAATAATATTTATTTTATCTAAATAATTTTCTAAATATGTGAATTTTCACATTTAAAATAAAAACCGACATTTATAAAAAATTCACGGGTTTTGACAGAAATGGCTTTCAAACCTTAATAAAAATTTTAATTGCATTCATAAAATTATAAGATCATTTATATTTAATAAAAATTAATTTAATATTAATAATAATATTTTATTAAAATATTATTTAATTCAAAAATCCTTTAATTTAATAAAATATTATTCTTAATTAAATAATAACTAAAAACATCATTTGTACTTTAAAAACTAATTACAATGCATCAAAAATGACTAGAAATTATATTCATTATTATATATATAAAAAATAATGTACATGAACATGGTTCTACTTATTTGTTACATAACCCCTTAAAATAGCCGCATAAGACCTAAGGGTAAGGTGCGCGATGGTGACAGACTCTTGGGGCTGCTCGGATAACATCGCTCGAGTGGTAATCTCTATCAACTTCCATTTTTCCCGTAGACGATCACGTTCGAGCTTGACTTGATGAAGCTCAGCTTGGGTTTGGTCAAGGGCAAAGCCCAAAGACGCCACCTCCTTTCCGAGCTCCGACAAATGGGCTTCGTAAGGGGCAATTCTACTGGATGAGGCCATCGCTTCCTTTGTCTGAGTAGAAAATTGGTTCGTTAAATCCTTATATTTAAACTACCCAGATGATCACTGTTCAACGGCTATAAAAGTAACGGTCACAAATCTTAACGTTAAAATAAAGAAGTTGACATCATATAAAAACATAAAGAAACATTTAACTGGATCAAGAGGGATTTTCCATTAATGAAATTTTGGGTCGTTACAACATTCCCCCCTTAAGAAATTTCGCCCTCGAAATTTTCCTTTTCCCACACTAAAACAAATGTGGGTAACTTAGCTTCATCATATCCTCTGACTCCCAAGTTGCTTCTTCAAACTTGTGGTTTCTCCACAACACCTTGACGAGGGGCATTGTCTTATTTCGTAGAACTTTTTCTCTACGATCTAAGATCTTTACTGGTTGCTCCTCATAAAAAAGATCGTCTTCTAATTGTACCACCTCAGAAGAGAGTACATGTGAAGGGTCTGGTATGTACTTCCTTAAGAGGGATACATGGAAGACATCATGCACCTTGGCCATAGTAGGTGGAAGTGCTAGTCGATAGGCCACAGCCCCAACACGATCAAGAATCTCGAAGGGGCCGATGTACCTTGGACTTAACTTCCCTTTCTTTCCAAACCTCATGACCTTCTTCCACGGAGATATGTGTAAAAACACCATGTCTCCGACTTTAAACTCAAGGTCTCGTCGACGATTATCTGCATAACTCTTCTGTCGACTTTGGGCTGCCTTGATATGCTGCTGAATGGTTTTCACCTTCTCCACCATTTCTTCGACCATTTCTGGTCCAAGCAGCTTACGTTCACCGACCTCATCCCAACATGTCGGTGTTCTACACCTTTTCCCATACAGGGCTTCATATGGTGCCATTTGGATGCTCGAGTGGAAACTATTATTATAAGAGAACTCAACTAGAGGAAGATGTT
Source organism: Viscum album (assembly GCA_963277665.1). Taxonomy (NCBI): domain Eukaryota; kingdom Viridiplantae; phylum Streptophyta; class Magnoliopsida; order Santalales; family Viscaceae; genus Viscum; species Viscum album. The sequence goes on along the minus strand of OY728143.1, from coordinate 1,264,881,657 downwards.
GATCCCATCCTCCTTTAAATTCCATTGAGCATGCTCTCAACATATCCTCAAGTGTTTGGATAGTCCGCTCGGATTGGCCATCAGTTTGAGGATGATAGGCCGTACTGAAGTTCAGTTCAGTATTCAGAGCATGTTGAAGACTCTTCCAAAACTTAGAGGTAAATCTTGGATCTCGGTCAGACACAATAGATAGTGGTACTCCATGCAACCGTACCACTTCCCTGATGTATATCCGTGCCAGTTGATCCAAAGAGAAATCCTCTCGAATAGCAATGAAGTGTGCAGTCTTTGTAAGACGATCCACAACAACCCAGATTGCATTGTTGCCTTTGGATGTCCTTGGAAGTCCAGTGACGAAGTCCATGGTGATGTTCTCCCATTTCCATTCAGGTATGGGCAATGGTTGCATCATCCCCTTAGACTTCTGCCTCTCTGCCTTCACTTGCTGCCACACCAGGCACTTTGATGTATATTCGGCGATCTCCTTCTTCATATTATCCCACCAAAAGTTTTCTCGGAGATCTCGATACATCTTTGTGCTCCCTGGGTGAATAGAGAAATTTGAACTATGTGCATCATCCAAAAGTTCCTTCTTCAGCTCCAAACTTGATGGGACACATAGTCTTTTCCCAAACCGCACAATTCCTTCTTCATTAACATTAAACTCTGAGGATTTTCCCTTTTTGATAGCTTCCACTTTTTCTTGGATTCTCGCATCATCCTTTTGAGCATCCTTTAACCTTTCCAAAAGATATGGTTGAGCAATCATTTGTGAAAGGATTGATGATGTTCCCTTCTTTATGATTCCCACGTCCATCTTCATCAAGTCTAAGAAGATTGGATCCTTCTCAATTCTCATCATTGATAGAATTGCTGGATCCTTTCTACTTAGGGCATCTGCCACCTTGTTCGCCTTCCCAGGGTGGTAATGTATTGAACAGTCATAATCCTTTATGAGCTCTATCCATCTTCTCTGGCGCATATTAAGCTCTTTCTGTGTGAATATATATTTAAGACTCTTGTGGTCAGTATATATCTCACATTTCTCTCCATAGAGATAATGCCGCCAGATTTTCAAGGCAAAGATCACCGCCGCCAACTCCAGATCATGCGTTGGATAGTTTCGCTCATGGATTTTCAACTGTCTTGAGGCATAGGATATCACTTTATCATTCTGCATCAGCACACATCCTAAGCCCTTCTTCGAAGCATCACTGAATACCACAAAAAGCTCCCCACTTGTGGGTAAAGTGAACACAGGTGCAGTGATAAGCCTCCTTTTCAACTCCTTGAAGCTTTCTTCGCATTCATCACTCCAAGCAAACTTTACTCCCTTTCGAGTTAGCTTGGTAAGAGGGTTGGACAATCGTGAGAAGTTTCTCACAAATCGTCGATAATATCCAGCTAACCCCAAGAAGCTACGGATATCAGTTACCGATGTTGGCCTCGGCCATCCCTCAATTGCATCTGTTTTGGAGGGTTCCACAGATATCCCATTTCTTGTGATGATATGGCCCAAGAATGAGACCTCCTTCAACCAGAACTCACACTTGCTGTACTTGGCATAGAGCTTCTCCTTGCGCAAAGTCTCCAGTACAGTTCTTAAATGCTCCTCATGGTCCTCCTTGGTTTTGGAGTATATTAGAATATCATCTATAAAGACTACCACAAATTTATCTAGGTAATCTCTAAAGACTCTATTCATCAAGTCCATGAATATTGCTGGAGCATTGGTGAGTCTGAAAGGCATTACTATGAATTCATAGTGCCCGTACCTTGTACGCAAAGCAGTCTTGGGGATATCTTCCTTCTTCACCCTTACTTGATAATATCCCGACTGCAAATCGACCTTGGAGAAGTATTGTGCTCCACGCAGCTGATCAAACAAGTCATCGATTCTTGGGAGAGGATACTTTTTCTTTATCGTGATTTTGTTAAGTTCACGATAATCGATGCAAAGCCGCATTGACCCATCCTTCTTCTTGACGAAGAGGACTGGTGCACCCCATGGTGATGCACTTGGGCGTATAAACCCTTTATCCAGATTCTCCTGTAGTTGTTTCTTCAGTTCTTCAAGCTCAACCACAGTCATTCTATATGGAGTCTTGGATATTGGTAGCGCCCCAGGTATAAGTTCAATTGAGAACTCAACATCTCTTCTTGGAGGAAGACCAGGAAGTTCCTCGGGAAATACTTCAGCGAATTCCCTCACAATAGGCATTTCTTCAAGGGTGGTTTCTTCCTTGGACTCAATCATCTGAGCCAGATATGCGTGCTCATAAGGTAGTAATATCCATGCTTGAGATGATGGAGCTAAAGGAGATTCATCTTCCTCCTGACACTTGTAAAGAATCGGGGGTCGATTCTCCATATGGAGTGTGATTTCCCTCTCCCGACAATTTATGTTGGCTCTATATAAGGAAAGCCAATCCATGCCAAGAATTGCATCAAATTCCACCAAAGGGAGTATGACGAGGTTCGCCGGGAAGTTCAATCCACAGATTATAACAGGGGAGGACTTATACTCATGGGATGCAATGATTGCCCCATTTTCCGTACTCACCGACATCTTTACTTCCATGATTTGTGGTGGTGCAGGGATTATTCTACTAAACTTTTGAGATATAAAAGAATGCGTAGAACCTGAATCAAAAAGTACGTTCGCTATTCTTGAATGAATAACTAGCGTACCTGTCACCACTTCGTTGTCGGGGTTCACTTCGGCAGAAGTGATGGAAAAAGCTCTTCCTTGCTGTCTTGGAGGTTGTTGATTGCCTCCGATAACCCTTGGATTAGGGCACTGATTCGCAAAATGACCCGGTTCTTTGCATTTGAAGCATTGAACAACGCGTTGAGGTTCGAACGGAGCGTTCCTCCCCTCCGTCGCAGCCGCGGGTCCTTCTTGCTGACAGTTAACAGCTAGGTGCCCTTCTCTTCCACATTTGAATCATTTTCTTGTCCCCCTAAGGCAATTTCCAGGGTGCTTCTTTCCACACTTTTGGCAAGTGGGGTGCTGGAATTTCTTAGCGCCGTTGGATTTATCCATCGGACCACCAGCATTGAAGTCCACCTTCCGCTTCTTGTCCCCATGATACCCCTGTGATTCTCCGATCTCCATTTCAACCTTGAGGGCACATCGGACAATTTCCTCATAGCTGTCGAAGTCACGGATCGCTAAAGATTTCCGCAAGCTAGGCTTCAGCCCACCAAAGAAGCGGTCAAACTTGCATTCGGGGGTAACGACAAAGCCGGAAGCGTATCGTGCAAGCCTTGTGAAGTTTGCCTCGTACGCTCCCACAGATTCCTCATCTTTCTGCTTGAGGGAAAGGAAGTCCCTTTCCATCTTAAGACGGAGGGTGCGTGGAAAATATTTATCGAAAAACATCTTCTGGAATACCTTCCATTCCAAAGCCTCGATCTCCTCCTCAGGCTTCGTATTTTTGATCAACGTCCACCATTGATCAGCTTCACCCTCCATAAGATAAGCCGCCAAGAGAACCTTCTCTTTTTCAGAGCATTGGAGGATAGAGAATATCTTTTCAATGGAGTTGATCCATTGTTCAGCAATCGTGGGATTGGATGATCCACTAAAAGTAGGAGGCCTTTGTCTCATGAAGCTTTCAATAGCGACTTGTTCTTTCTTAGGGGGGGGGTTGAACGTTCCTCTTGACCAGTGTTTCTATTCAAAACTTGAGTTAGCTGAGAAAGAAGCGTGAAAAAGTTCGTGATTCCCGCTCCCATTGGATTGGGAATCTCATAAGTACAGTCATCACACTGATCTTCACAACGGTTGTTAGCCCGAGTTCTCCTATTACCGGCCATTGGCTGGAATAAAAGGAAAGTTAGGGGTAACACATAAAGGGTAATCCAAAGACAAAAGTTGATGACTTATAAATAAACTTTAATCTCTTTAACTCATGAGTCTATAGGATTCAATCCAGGCTTTTCATGATCTTCCTTCTAACATATATTCTTAGGGGCATTTTTCCCTTAATAAGGGTTCATACTAAGATTGTGAATTTATCAAAACATATCCCCCGGGAGTGTCGTAACCAAGAGTGCAGCAAGGCCCGTTGTCGTGCACCAGTTCCCGTTCGAGTCTAGCTCAAAGCGGTGTTTTCGGGTTTTACCCCTAGGATACATCTGTGCCAGAGCCGCCTCTACCTGCTCGTATCCAGACAGGGATGTATTTGTTTGATAAAACACTTACTTAGTATTTACCAAAACTTAGGGATGTTTTTATTATGCTTAGTCTTGTATCTAAGGCTTTACTAGGGTTTCCTAATCCCAAAAATAACTAAACCTATCCTCTGATACCAACTATGACAACCCTGCTTTTTATTACAACTTAAACATTCTTCATTACATAAAACTTCACTTGATCCAACAAATAAGATCGAGAGGTTTAGTGTCTTTGGGGCTTAGGATCATTACATAAAAACTTTAAACTTGAAATACAACATCTTTATTGAAAACTTCCTTTACATGACCACTACATTCCTTCGTACTTAGCATTGCATGGGATAACCTGAGGACATGCATAAGAAAATGGTGAGCTATAAAGCCCAGTAAGGGAGTACAAAATGAATAACATGAGGAGTATAATACATGTTAGGCAATAGGCATATCAATAGAGCATAAGAGAAACATGAACATAAAGGCATGATAAAGCATGATAATCATATCATGGAAATGTGGCAACAACACTTAACATTGAATTAGCATGAGCCAAGGCCCATTGCACATGGAGCATGAGTAAACCCTCATTGCACTTGAAGCACGAGTAAACCCTCATTGCACTTGAATTAGCATGAGTCAAAACTCATTGCACATGAAGTATCATGATACTATACTTTACCCAATGCATTGGAGCGCTATAAAGGGTGCACCCTTCTTAAACATTTCATTTCATGCATAAGTGTGCCACATGGATCATAAAACATGGATTCATAAAACATAATCATTTCTTCCACGATAAATGAAAGTGGAATTCATACATGAAACTTTATAATCAATATGTAAATGTGCATAAAGGTGAATACCCTTGATGGAGAAATGGGCATGGTATTCACTACACAAAGACATTGGCTTAGAAAATCGGTGCGATTTCGGCAGCGTAACGGCGTGACATAAGAATTCATAAAAAAGGTTGATGAGAGAGAAAGGGGTTCCTCATCATATTTACATGTAATGGACAGTAAGGAGATCATATATATACATGTACCAACAATAGAAATGGAATTTAGATTCATGATACAAAAGTATTGCTTGAATGTAAAAGAAGAGAGAGAAGTTCCTTTCGGAATTTCGGCATAGTAACGGGTGTAAATGGGAGGCATTTAATGAGAGAGAAAGGGTTATCCCATCATTCAAACAATAAGAGGGCAGTATGGGGGAGGTGAGAAACCATACCCCAGCATTCATAATTGAAATAAAAAGGGAAATACAGCTTAAAGAAAATTGACAAAAAAATGAGAAAGGAAGAAAACTCCTTACTTGGAAGTGTGCTTCCAAAGGCTAGAGAGAGGCTTGTGAGAGGCTTCTTGGGAGCTTGGGTAACCTTGAGAGGATTCTAGAGAGAGTAGGGCAGAGTTTGGACGAACTTCAAGGGATTTGGGTGAGGAGGAAGTGGGAGCTTGGGTGGGTTTATATAGGAAAGGTGAGAGAATTCTTTATTATTTAGGTTTGGGACCCCTTATATTAAAATAATCCAAACCACAAACCATCCCATGGTATTTGCCCATGGTTTCTGGAAAATGGAAGAGGAAAACAATATTTTACAAGGCCAAGGTCCGAACTTATTAAAAAATTAGGGTTGCTTATGTGGAGGTGAGTCACACTCCCATGGAAATTAATTTAAAAAGGCAAAGTGTTGAATAAGTCTTGAGGGCTCCATTAATGCTTTGAAAAGTGAGTCAAACAAACCCAAAACCTCATTATTTTAATGATAAAATACATATTGGCCGAACATAAGGATTATGGTATTTTATTACATCACCATTGGGTCATTATGATGTCATAAAACACATTATATATTTAAATGGTATTTAATTTTTACCCAAAAATTTGACTGTCTCAGAAAATTATGAAAAATTCACCGTTGGATAATTTCGACATCCTGATTCCAAAAATAATATTTATTTTATCTAAATAATTTTCTAAATATGTGAATTTTCACTTTTAAAATAAAAACCGACATTTATAAAAAATTCCCGGGTTTTGACAGAAATGGATTTCAAACCTTAATAAAAATTTTAATTGCATTCATAAAATTATAAGATCATTTATATTTAATAAAAATTAATTTAATATTAATAATAATATTTTATTAAAATATTATTTAATTCAAAAATCCTTTAATTTAATAAAATATTATTCTTAATTAAATAATAACTAAAAACATCATTTGTACTTTAAAAACTAATTACAATGCATCAAAAATGACTAGAAATTATATTCATTATTATATATAAAAAAAATAATGTACATGAACATGGTTCTACTTATTTGTTACATAACCCCTTAAAATAGCTGCATAAGACCTAAGGGTAAGGTGCGCGATGGTGACAGACTCTTGGGGCTGCTCGGATAACATCGCTCGAGTGGTAATCTCTATCAACTTCCATTTTTCCCATAGACGATCACGTTCGAGCTTGACTTGATGAAGCTCAGCTTGGGTTTGGTCAAGGGAAAAGCCCAAAGACGCCACCTCCTTTCCGAGCTCCGACAAATGGGCTTCGTAAGGGGCAATTCTACTGGATGAGGCCATCGCTTCCTTTGTCTGAGTAGAAAATTGGTTCGTTAAAGCCTTATATTTAAACTACCCAGATGATCACTGTTCAACGGCTATAAAAGTAACGGTCACAAATCTTAACGTTAAACTAAAGAAGTTGACATCATATAAAAACATAAAGAAACATTTAACTGGATCAAGAGGGATTTTCCATTAATGAAATTTTGGGTCGTTACACAAATTGCATGGATTTACATCAAAGAAGTGGTAAGTCTAGATGGAGTACCACTATATATTTTATCTGATCGTGATATGAGATTCATTTTGAAGTTCTATAAAAATCTCCAACATGTTCTAAGAACTGAACTGAACTTCATTACAGCATATCATCCTCAAACTGATGGCTAATCTGAGCGAACTATTCAGACACTAGAAGATATGTTGAGATCATGTTCTATAGACTACAAAGAAGGATGATACCAACATCTTCCACTGGTTGAATTCTCCTACAACAACAATTTCCACTCGAGCATTCGAATGTCACCATATAAAGCTCTTTATGGTAAAAGGTGCAAAACACCAGTGTGTTGGGATGAAGTTGGTGACCGTAAGCTTCTAGGACCTGAAATGGTCAAAGAAATAGTGGAGAAGGTGAAAACCATTTAGCAGTATATCAAGGTAGCCCAAAGTTGACAGAAGATTTATGAAGACAATCTTCGATAAGACCTTTGAGTTCAAAGTTTGAGACATGGTATTTCTACACATATCTCCGTGGAAGAAGTTCATGAGGTTTGAGAAGAAAGGAAAGTTAATCCCTAGGTACATCGACCCTTTCATGATTCTTAATCGTATCAGGGTTGTGACCTATTGAACGGAACTTCCACCTACCATGTCCAAAGTACATGATGACTTTCATGTATCCCTCTTAAATAAGTATATACTATATCCTTCACATTACTCTCTTCATAGGTGGTATAATTGGAGGATGATCTTTCTTATGAGGAGTAACTAGTGAAGATCTTGGATCATAGAGACAAAGTTATACGTAACAAGACTACTCACCTGGTGAAAGAACTGTGGCAGAACCATAAGTATGAAGAGGCAACATGGGAAATGGAGGAGGCAATGAAGGAAAAGTATTCGCACCTGTTTATGGCTTAGATTGTAAAGTGAAATTTTGAGGGCAAAATTTCATAAGGGGGGGAAGAATGTAATGACCCAATTTTTTTCAATGTAAATTCCTTTCTTATAAATATGTCACATAATCATGAGAAATTACAACACAATGAACTACTAAGTCCTATGTGACCTTTAAACATAATTTTGACACTTCTGTGTTTGGAATTTTTAAAATCTAACATTCACGGTTGTGATCAATAAGATTTTTAGAGTCTGATAAGAAATAATTATTTTTTGGTGAATAGTAACCTACCCTTATGGGTGGTAATGTTACCCTTATAAATAGTTATATACCCTAATTAAAAGTAACCTTACCTATGATAGTATATAAATAAGATTCAATTGAAAGTATGATGTGCCAATATTTTGGAATAAGTAAATAAATGTTTTAAAACTATTTTTTAGAATAAATTATGATTTTAATTAAATATTTAATTAATCATATTTAGAAAATTATTTTTGAAAAATAGAGTTCTTTTTGGATTATACACATCGAAAAATGGTTAGGGTGAATTTTTGGGATTTTTCTAAAATACTTGAATTTTTGATGAATAGTAAAATAAGACAATTCACAATAAATGCTAAAACCTAAATTTCTACATCATGCTTGGGTAGGGGATGATTTAAATGGCCATTGGTTCTAAGTCACATGCACGTATTACTATTTTTAGTCTCCAGAATAATTAATATTGTTTGTCTTATGAAAAAATAATAAACTAATGATTAAAATACTAAGAAAACCCTCCTCCCCTCCACTATAAAAACCACCCACACTCCCCTTTTTTCTTCACCCCTCTCAAGAATTGTTCCTTAAATTATGCCCAAATATCTCCCCCACATCCTTACCCACGTACATAATCCTTTGGTCCCATAAAAAGACCAAAAACTCTCCCATTAAGAGGTTCTCAAAGGAGATAAACTCAAGAGGTAAATTCCTCTTTCCAATTTGTTTATTTCCTTTCAAGTTATTTTCTTTTATTTTTTCTTTCCTCACCTCCCTTCACCCAAATGGTATGATAACTCAATTTAAATACATGTAATTTAATGTTGTTATGCTAATGAGATAATTCATTATCATCTCTCATTTCCCATTCTTTTATATGAATGAAATGAAAACACCATCCGAGATGTGTTAATTTATCACATTTAAGGATGACTGTTTATCAATTTCTATTACCATATTCTATTATGGTCATGAAACCATTTTTATGGTTGAATGAGACTATTAAATATTTATTTTATTTTATGTTTTGTTCTATAATACTCTTTCACACTTGATGTAAAATAATAATGCAAAACAAGTTAATTATGAGCAAAATCACCAAATTAATTCAAGCATTTATCATTAATGTTTTATATAATGATTCAACATAACTCCAAGTAAACAAATTAAATTTTCAACCATGTGACCTTATGGATGTTAAATAATAAAATATAACTTCAATTATAGACAACTACCTTCATCATATATGTTTATCTGAACATAAATATAAGTGAAACGATCATTAAAACTAAGTAGGCAAACAGATCTGAGCAATGAAATTGAACCTCATAACCAATCAAAATAGTTACAAGTGAATTTAAAAAGATTATAATAAATATTCTACATTTATAATAGGTTTTTTAATGATTAATTAATGAACCTAATTTGATTATTCAGGTCATTAATATCAACTGGAGAACACCATCGGACTTAAGGTAAGGGATCCTCTCTATTTCACTTTTATACAAGATTGTCCTCTATGTTATGCCTTTTATGTGTAATTCCTAGTGATGAGGTATAATTACAAACCTCCCCCATACTTTAATCATGGTTTCTAAATTATTATAAACCCCTTTCTCTCTTATTAATCCCTCTTAAGTACACAAGATACCATGCCGATATTCTGTGAGGGATTCAACCCGAACCTCCTTTATTCCTTCGGGTTTCTTTATCTTTCTTTTTACATAAATGATGTTATCTATTATTCTAATGTTCATATTATAAATTTTATTTGAATGTTACAAAATCATTTAACAATTTCCATTCATCATTCTCTTTCGGGGATATACATGTTTTTAAGTGATTCCCTCCTCAATACTTCCTGATAAGAAAACATGTTTTGGGGGAGCTTCCTGAATTCTTACCCGATTTCCAGTGCACTATATCTTCTATTTTAATCCACCATTGTCTTTATGAAATAATTTTTTTTTATTTTCAAATACTTCTTGGTTAACTTCTAATTTTTTATAAAGGTTTGTTCCCTTTTCTATTTTAAAGGCTATATAGCATTTTCCTTAAAACCGCACAAAAATGTTTTAATGCTAACAATTCTTAAATAATCTTTTCACATGTTGTCACTTATATTTGAAATCACTTACCATGATTTATTCCTATTTTACCTTATTAATTTCCATGTATTTTCTAATGCATTTCTTTCATGGACACTTTTTTGATACGCCCATTTGTTATGCTTTATGACATGATCGTGGTACCCCATTATTTCTATGAATAACCCTTATATTTATGTAAGATTGATTATGTATGATTATTTATGTGGAAAAAATATTCATGAAACATTAAGATGGGTGCACCCAGATAGCACTCCAATGCATTGGGTAAAGTTAAGTCTCATGAGATGTTATGTGTGACGGTCTTGGTGGTTAGTCATAGCTTGTGCTACTATGTGAAACGATCTTAGCGATTAGCCTTGACTCATACTAAAGTCATGTTTTATGTTTCTGTGACATTTCTATGACACCATATTTATATGATTACGTGTTTATAAGATAAGGTTCCATATGTTAAATGTCTTTTTATATCATCATATCATTCCTTTTATTCCTTGTGCTAATGCTTTGTTCTTGTTTTTCAATGGAAATTCCTTTCTTATAAATATGTTATATAATCGCATGAAATTACAACAGAATGAAATACTAATTTCTATGTGACCTTTAAACATAATTTTTACATTTTTGTGTTTTGAATTTCAAAAATCCAACATACACCGTTGTGATCAGTAAGATGTTTAAAGTCTGATAAGAAAAACATAATTTTTGGTGAATAGTAACATACCCTTATGAATAGTAATGGTACCCTTATGAATAGTGATATACCCTTATGAATAGTATACTTAACTATGATAGTATATAAGATTTAAGTGAAAGTATGATGTACCTATATTTTGGAATAAGTAAATAAAAGTTTTAAAATTGGTTTTTTTAAAATAAATTATGGTTTTAATTAAATATTAAATTAATCATATTTAGAAAATTATTTTTGAAAAATGGATTTAATTTTTGGATTATAAATGTCAAAAAAATTTAGGGAGAATTTTTGGGATTTTTCTAAAATACTTGATTTTTTATGAATAGTAAAATACGATAATTCACAATAAATGCTAAAACCTGAATTTCTGCATCATGCTTGAGTCATGGATGATGTAAATGGTCATTGATTCTAACTCACATACACATATTACTATTTTTAGTCACAAGAATCATTACTATTGCTTGTCTTATGAAAAAATAATAAACTAATGATTAAAATATTAAGAAAACCCTCCTCCCCTCCACTATAAAAACCACCCATACTCCCCTCTTCTCTTCACTCCTCTCAAGTCTTCTTCCTTGTTTAAAATCATCCCAAATATCTCCCCAAAATCCTTCCCCTCATCCGGAATCCTTTGGTATCCTAAAAATACCAAAACCTCGACCCTTAAGAGGCTCTCAAAGGAGATAAACCCAAGAGGTAAATTCCTCTTTCCAATTATTTTATTTCCTTTCAAGTTATTTTCTTTTCTTTTTTTCTTTCCTCACCTCCCTTCACCCAAATGGTATGATAAATCCAGTAACATAAATGTACTAGAAATTTTTTATGCTAATTGGATAATTCATTATCATCTCTCATTTCCCTTCTTTTATACGAATGAAATGAAAACACCATCTGAGATGTGTTAATTTATCACATTTAAGGATGACGGTTTATTAATTTATATTACCATCTTCTATTCTGGTCATGAATCAATTTTTATGGTTTAAAAATACTATTAAATAGGTATTTTATCTTATGTGTTGTTCTGGAATCCTCTTGCACACTTGATGTAAAATAATAATGCAAAACAAGTTAATTACAAGCTAAATCGCCAAATTAATTGAAGCGTTTATCATTAATGTTTTATATAATGGTTCAACTTCACTCCAAGTAACCAAATTAAATTTTCAACCATGTACCATTATTGATTTTCAATAATAAAATATAAATTCAATTTTGGACAACCACATTTATCATACATGTTTATCCAAACATGAATATAAGTGGACCTATCATTAAAACCAAGTAAGCAAACAAACCCGAACAGTGAAATTGAACCTCATAACCAATCAAAATGGTTACAAATGAACTTAAAAATATTATAATAATAAATATAAATATTTAATAGGTTCTAGAATTATTAATCAATGGTCCTAATTTGAGTATTTAGGTCATTAATATCAAGTGGAGAACACCATCGGACCTAAGGTAATAGATCCTCTCTTTTTTCACTTTTATTCAAGAATGTTCTTTATGTTATACCCTTTTATGTATAATTTCTAATGATGGGGTATGATTTAGAACCTTCCTCATACTGTCCTCATGAGGTATTAATGATTATAAATTTGATGTGCGTCCTTGTCATGAGGACGATCAAGTTTATATTTATAAAGACCCAAGATATAGCATCGTGGCTAACCTCAGGGTCACTCTCAAGGAAGCAGTGTCGAATGACTAAGTGGTCGTTCTGAAAATATTTTTGTATTTTTTAAATATTTTGAAAATATAAAAACACAACTCCTAAGAAATCACTAATCAGTACTGAAGAGCACAATGGAGAGAGAAACGGTGATGGGAAAAAGTTCAAAAACATAGAGAAATGGGAAAAACCAAGAAAAGAAAGCAGACACAGACACAACACAAGGAACAAAACACAAAAATGACACCAAGAAACAGAAGATAAAAGTCAGTAAGACGTAGGCCAGACCCAGATTAATCCACTCTCTACCCCCTATCCTAGATCTTCTTAATAAATTAATTAACAATTCTCAACTTTGCTCAGTGTACGACTGATGTCTCAGATCACACACTAATCTCACCTAGAAATTAAACACTCTAACATAGAATTTCTTCTCTGTTCAGGAATTCCTCTGAACTACAAGTGATTCACTCATCAAGATAATTCCAGCCAAAGATTTTCACCCGAAGAAATGATCATGTTGAGATCGTCAAATTGCACAACCAATACTGATTCTCAGTTCGAGAAATCAAGACAGGAAGGGGAGAAGAAATTAATCAAGAAAGCACCTGATCATCCTATACAAGATCTCGCTCTCGCTCAATCTAACTCACAGTCACAATCTACCAAGGCGAATAAAAAGAACATGATCGCATTAATGTGCAGATCTTCAAATCGTGTTGGGTTTCTTAACCTGGATCTAACCCCTCAAATTAGATCTCCATTTCTGGAGATTGAAGATCACAACACAAAGTGAGGATGAAGGAATGACACAAGACAAATGAAACAAACATCATAACTCAATTAACTAAACATGAAACACTACAATAGTATTTACAGACTCAATATAAAACACCCAAAAAAACAGAGCAGTGGAGGAGAGGCGGAGAATGGAGGAGCACGTCTCATCTCCAAGTCAAATATGATCCCCATCCATGAGATGTGGATGGGATGGATGTGTGAATGGTGGTGGAGTATCCTCCCCCACTGTGGAATGGTGCCCCCCGGTCCTATTCTCCACTTTTCTAAGAGGAGTCGAGGTCCTATTATTCAGAGAAACTAAACTAAAAACAGAGAAAAATGACAGGCCAAAAATCCATGTGGCATGCTTTCATGTGCACGTCACCAGCTTTTAAGTGAACTCCCTGTAAGTGCATACAACCCCTACAATGAGCTTGTGAATATTCTCACATCTTTCCCACGAACTGCTTAATTTATCCCCGCTTATACGAGTAGCTCCCCTTGCACGGAACAAAAGAAAAACCAAAACAAGTTAAACAAATAAAATGAAACTAAAATAACTATATATTAATATTATTACTTAGATTAGTTAATAAAAATACATATTAATATATATATATATAATACCTAATATTATTATTACTATTATATGTAAATATAATCATTATATTTATTAATATTTTACTTATTATAAAACAAAAGTAATTAACATTATATATATATAAGTATTATATGTTATTTATATTTTATTATATATATATATTATGATTATTATATAAAACAAAATAATAAAATAATAAAAAAATTAAAAGAGAAAAGATAAAGGGGGAAGAGGGTTCATGCGAAGAGGTGGAGATGAGTGCGGCAAGGGTTCAAGTAGGGGTGCGGATCTATTCAGTGCGTTGGTGCAGAGGAGCCAAGGAAAAAAGTCACGGTGCAGGTGGAGCGGGTTAGGGTGATGCAGCTTAGGCCAAAGGCTCGGATGGCACAGGGGATGTGCGAGAGGAAGTTTGAATGGAGGAAGAAGGCGGATGCGGTGAGGGGTGGAAGGGTAAGGTCTTGCGGTACAAAGCAGGATTGAGATTTGAGGGTTTAGTATGAAGCAGCATGCTAGAAGAACAGGGGATGTGGACAAGTGCAGGTTTGTCCGGGGCTACTGCGCATCAGTGTTAATTTGACCGTTTCCTATCTGGTTTGAAATGGGGTGTTTTGGTTTCCAATTTTAGGGTTTATTCGATCTTCTTTGTTTCCATTTAATCAACTGTCTATTCGATTTGCACTGTTGTGGGCTTGCTTGGTGTCTCTTGATTTAGTGATGATGTTGTTGTGTATAAATTGTTGTATTGCTGGTGGCATTGCGTGGATAAGGATGGGGTAGATCAAACTCATTGGCACCATTCGGTTGAATAAGATGCAATGAAATGGTGAGATGGACACCGTGATACTGGTGTGAGTGTGGAACCGTGAAGTGAATGGTGGGTGGAATGAAGTACAGTGGGAATAGAGGGTTGTGGCACCATGAGTGCTTCTCACGGTATCACCATGAGGTGGGATATATGGTGGCACTGTAAGGTTGAAGTAGTAGGCATGATGGGAAACAGTGAGACCATGATTGAGTCACCATGAATGATGCTCACAGTGAGACCATAAAGAAACGGTGGATGGGGGTGGAATAGTGGGACAATAACGGGTTATGGTGCCTGGGTTTGTTGTGGCACCGTGAGTGTGGAAACGGTGGCACATGCACCGTGATGGGATGACAACAGAGGACCGTCCGACCAACACCTGCAAGCATACAACAACACCAAAAATGAAAAGAATTAACTAAGAACTAAATAAAAAATAAATAAAACAAAGTTAAGTTAAATAATAAAAATAACTATAAATAGTTTAAAAGAAAGAATTTTATTTGGATGAAATAAAATAAACAAATTATTTCTAGAACAAATTAAAATATTTACAATTACCTTCCTAAATTAATTAACCAATTAATTAAATAATTGATTAAATTAAAGAATAAAAATATTAATTGAATAAGATTAAATTGTTAAAACTAATTAAATTATTAAAAGACTAAAAACTAAAATGAGTTATTTATTTACAATTTAAAGAATAAAGAATTAATTAATTTAATTAATGAATTAAAAATTATTGAAACAAATAACAAAAATAATTAATTAAATTAAATTAAAATAAAAACTAAATTTTATTATTGAAAAAAAACAAAAAATAAACAACAAAAACACACTTTTAATACATAAACATATTTTTTTATAATGTAATTTACAAAATACAACAATTGATAACTATTACACAAAATACGATAGTTTGATATTAAAAAGTCAACAAAAATATAAAAAAGGATGTGTAAAAGAGTATTAAAAATGAGCCACATCAAAATCCCTTTCTCTCTCATTATGACCTCCTAAGTACACCTGATACCATGCTGATATTTTGTAAGGGATTCCACCCGAACCACCTATATTCTTTCGGGTTGCTCAATATTTATTTTTACCCAAATGAAGTTATCCTTTATTTTTAGGTAAAAATTCTACATACTATTTATATGCTCCAAAATAATCTTTCAATATCTATCCCTAATTCTATTTTAGGGATATACATGTTTTTAAATGATTCCCTTCTCAATACTTCCTGATAAACAAACTTGTTTTGAGGGAGCTTCCAAAATTATTACCCAATTTCAACTACACTCTATCTTCTATTTTAATCCAAAATTTTCTTTATAAAATAAGTCTTTTATTGTGAAAACCTTCCTAGTTCACTTCGGGTTTTTTATAAATAAATTTTCCCTTTTTTATTTTAAAGGATCTATAGTATTTTCCTTAAAACTACTCAAAAATGTTATGCCAAAATTCTTTGAATATTTTTCTTTCATTTTGTCACTTTTACTTGACGTCACTCACCATGATATATATTCCCTTATGAATTTACATGTATAATTTAGTTCCCTTCTTTCATGGACACTTTTGTGTTACGCCCATCTATTATGCTTTGTGTCATGATTATGGTTCCCAATTCTTTCCATGGGTACCCTTATGTTTATGTAAGATTGATTATGTATGATTATTTATGTGGAAAAAATATTATTGAAAATTTAAGATGAGTGCGCCCAGATAGCTCTCCAATACATTGGGTAAAGTTAAGTCTCATGAGATATTATTTGCGGCGGTCTTGGCAGTTAGCCTTGACTTGTGCTACTATGTGAAACAATCTTGGCGATAAGCCTTGACTCCTACTAAATTCATGTTTTATTATGCTTCCACATTACTATGACTCAATGTTTATATGATTCCATGTTTATATATTATGATTCTATATGTTACATGCCTTTTTATATCATCACACCATGCCTTCTATTCCTTGTGTTAATGCTTTGTTCTTATGGTTATTCCCTTACTATGCTATTTAGCGCATCCCTTTGTTCATGTGTTCCCCAGGTTACCCTATGTAGATGTTTTAGCACAATGCAAGTCAGGAGATCAATTTGAAGTTTAATAAAGAAGTGTTTTTTTAGTTCCATGTTTTCAGTTTTATGTACCTAGTCTTCCAAGACACTAGACTTTACGATCCTTGGCTTGTACTATAATGTATAATTATGATTAAAATCATGTAATGTTATATGTAAAATTCTAGGGTCACTATAGTCATTAACATAAATAGTAGGCATAGTGAATAACTAAAACCACATGCCTTTAAAAATAAACTTGAACACATTATGGAAGGAATAAGAGTTGACTAAATAGTTCCATAATAAAAGATAATCACGGGTATTCAACTAGTTGAATAAACACATGAACCATCAATACTATTTTTTTAATGAGGGAATGAATAATATGAGACATCATAACCATACCGTCAAGGCATCGTTCCAAGACCATAAAAATCCATTTTATCAAGGTCCTGTGCTAAGATCATAGCTTCTCTCATGAGACTTATTGATGCATTGGGGGGATATAGCGGGACCCACCCATCACATAATAAGTTCAATGCATTCCTCATATTAATGAGAATAAATATAAAAAAGATATACATTTATATTGAAAATAATATATGAAATGTAAATAACTTTCCCCGAACATTAAGCATAAACACCAACCATTCAGAGTAAATTGGTGAATGGTTTTAAGATAGCACATCCACAATCAAAGTAATCATAAACCATTCAATTAAATATGGAAGATGATATCATAAAATAATAATCCCAATAATACATAAGGATCAAAAAGAGTGTTCACAACCACACACCATTTTTTTATTTTATTGAATAGAGCCACTTTGAGGGTCAGTGGGAACCTACAAAACATCCTCCATCAACAAGCCACACCCAAATAAAACACACATTACATAGTTCAAAGTTAAAAAAACATACACCATGCCACCGCCTATTTCAAAATTCAAAACAACCATCATCACACCGAATCCCTCAAATCTCACAATCCAACCAAGGACTGCTCCACTCGAGAAACCTGTCTTCCATAGAAGACCACGTCACTAACTCATCATATCACTGAAAAATCATGGTCACCACCAACACCTTTTCCCATCAATAAGGTTACCCTTATCTACTCATCACCATCATCCACTATCTAATGTCTGCTGTCTGAACCAGACATCATCGTCACCATCATCACCTCCCACAATCAGACAATTGTCAACACCAAACTGCAACCATCGCCATCGTCATTGTTCAAACACCGTCGAGCAAGGATCATGACTCATGGAACACTGATATCCACTCAAAAAACACCTCCCAAAACTCTATTGAACGCAACCTTGCCAGACCAAACTTGGGAGAAGAGATGGCTTGGGAATCCAGTGTAGAGTAAGAGTAGAAAAGATCCTTCATAGAAAGATGTGATCATCGCTGACAAGGCCAAACCAGATTGATATCGCACCATTTCCCGTACGTAAGCTGGGCCGCCTGGAACCCCCAACCACAACACACAACCAGACCCAAAGCCTCTTGGAAGCCAACAGACCCAACCGATCAAGGAGAGCGTGATGGACCTGTAGGCCAAAGAGGAGTATGAGCAGGTGGAACCTCCAAACCAAGCCACGACTGAGAAATCACCAACACACACATCAAACATCAGTAACAATGAACCTTCAACCACAAAATATAGACCACCACATCATCGAAAATCCCTAATAGAAACAGATATGCAACTCATAGACACCAAAGGTGAAAAAATAAAATAGGATGAAACCCTAAAAGAACACGGGGTTGATACCCAAAATGAAAATTGTGATGAAACCCTAAACACAAAAGGAAAGTTAGGGAATGAAACCCTATGAGAAGGAAAGGATATCAGGAGATAAGACCCTATGAAGGAGGAAGGAGAACGCTCCAAGGAGATGGTTGGTACACATATATAGAATATTAACACATAATTTATGATGAGTACATAAGAATAAATAATAATTTAATTGGGTTTTAGAGAGACAAAGAGTAACCTAAAAGAAAATGGAGGTTCATGTAGAAAACCCTTACCTTAAGTCCGAAGGTGTTCCTCACTAGATCTAATGGACCTGAATGATAAAATTTAGCTTCATAAATTAATTATTTCATAACCTCGTCTACATTTAATTTATTTAGTGTAAACTTTTTAGGTTTATTTATGGCCTTTTGATGATTTAAAAGATTCAATTTCATTGTTTGGGAGTGTTTTCTTCCTTGGTTTTCATGACCAGTTTACTTATATTCATGTATGGATAAACATATAGAATGAGAATGTTTGTACATAATAGAAGTTGTATGTTATTAGTGAAAAACCAGAAGATAACATGGTTATAAAATTCATTTGGTTATTAGAAGTGAAGATGAATCATTATATAAAACTTTAATGACAATTGTTTGGGTTAATTGGCATTTCTTGATCAAAACAAACTCATTTTGATTTATAAATTAATATCATGTGTACAAAAGGATTCTAGAAGCTTAAATAAGTTATCGTACATATATTAATGAATGTTTCAACCATCAAAATGGTTTCATGACCAGAATTGAATATGGTAATAGAAATTGAAAACTCGTCGTCCTTGAATGTGATAAATTAACACATCTTAGATGATGTTTTAATTTCTAGTATAAAATAAGAGGAAAGGAGATATAATGAAGAATTATTCCTTTATCATAACAAAATTACAATACATATAAGGTACTGGAGTCATCGCAACATTTGGATGAAGGGAGGTGAGGAAAGAAAAATAAAATAAAGAAACTTGAAATAAAATAAATGAAAAGAGGAATTTACCTCTTGAAGTAATCTTACTTGAGAGCCTCTTTAGGGGAGAGGTTTTTGTATTTTTATGAGACCAAGGGATGCTGGAAATAGGGGAGGATCTTGGGAGGATATTTGAGTAGAATTTAGACATGACACAAGGCTTGAGAGGAGTTAATAGAAGAGAGAGTGGGGGTTATATTGGAGGAGAGGAGGGTTTTCCCATTATTTTTCCAATTATTTTTTTATTTTTCCAAAGACAACCAATAATATTGATTTTTGTGACCATGAACAGTAATACATGAATGTGATTTAGAACCAAATGTGATTACATTAGGCATGATGCTCGGAATAGTTAATTTAACTGATAATGTATATATACAGTAAATTACCGTATTTTACTATTCATCAAAAATTCAAGTATCTGTAAATAATCCCAAAAATTAACCTGAACCATTTTTTGACGTGTAGATTTCAAAAATGAACTCCATTTTTTTAAAATAATTTTCTAAATATTATTAATTTAATTTTTAAATAAAATCATAATTTATTCGAAAAATAATAATTTTAAAACTATAATTCATTTTATATCATCTTGAAAAATTAATCATGAACTAATTATCTTATAACCTTAAGACAATAAAATAATAATTGATTTAATATTCATAAGGTTCATATTACTATTCATATTACTATTCATAAGAGTATGTTACTATCCACCAAAAATTAAGTTTATCTTATCAGACTCTAAACATTTTACTAAATGCAACTATGTTTGTCAATTTTTCAAAATTCAAATTATAGAGGTGGAAAAATTATGTTTACTAGCTAGGTTATACCAAATTGGTGTTTTTTAGAAACTCAGTGTTTCATGCATTCAATATTCAATTTATTTGCAAAATCTTGGGGGTATTACAGTTACCCGATTCAAATTCCAATATTCTATGCACAATTGGAGTGAATCGTCTACCTTCTTAGAAAAGTGAATCAGGAATTCCTAAGGAAAAAAACTAGGGAAAACAAAACCCTTTTGCAGTAGGTCATCCAACTGAATCATGAGCTCTTTCAGCTCTGCTGGTTCCATCCAATAGGAAGGTGTCAATATTGGTTGCGCACCTAACACCAGGTCAATCGTAAACTCTACCTCCCTCTCTAATGGAAGCCTGAAAAAATAGTCTGGGAAAACATTAATAAAATCCCAAAAAAATAGGAAGATCAATAACAAAAGAGAATTCATCACACACAACTACAACATCATTCAACAAACTCCAAAGCTCTAGGTGGGAAGGTCCCACATGACCAGACCTTGGATCCCACTCTCCCTAAAACACTTGTGATCTCCCATCAGATGTAAGAAATGAAACATGTTGATGATAATAATCAACCTCAACATAACGAGTGATAATCCAATCCATATCGATGATAACATCAAACATATCCTAATCAAGAATAAGAAAACCACAAACTAACTCCACCTCAGCTATTGATAGTGTACAAGGACACTAAAACCCTTGTTATTTCCTCTTCCTAAGAGGTGTCTCTAACTCCATAAAAAAGGACATGAGATATGTTGAAAGATTAAGCATATAAAAAATGACCAAATATAAATGAGTGGGAAGAACGGGTATCAAATAAAGAAATACTTGTTGAAGATACAATAAATATGGTACCTCTCACTATCAATGGACCCGCATCTACCTCCACTAGAAACTCATCTACTGTTTGAAGGTTCCTCACTCGTGAGGCCCGTGGATAGATCCCTATAGTATTTGAAGCATATGAAACCATTGCAGTAGCCTTTGGAGTAGACGAACCATGACCATATCGAGGTGTATATATAACCTGATGAAAACGCTTCAGATGACCAAAACGTCAACAATTGTTGCAAATATTTGTAGGTTAAGGAAAATAACATCATTTCTATATAACCATTCCACACTGATAGCAAGTCATAGTCACACTACTAGCTATAACTATAGTTGTCAAAGAGTTCTGCTTCTGAGAACCACCTCCACCACTCCTGTGATGATCTTTCCACTTCCTCTTTTCCCTGGCATGCCATTTAAGATTTCTCTTGGTGGAAGAGAAGAGACATAATATCCAAACTTGCCTTCCATATCTATCTCATCTAATATATCCCTATAAACTATCTCTATATAGGTCTAAAGATTCATCATAAATAACTATGTTATAATATTCGATCACAAACCCTATAGGTACTTTTGAGCTTTCAGTTGGTCATTATTTACAATCTCTGTAGAAAAACAAACAAGCTCTTCAAGCCGATTAGTGTATGCTGATGCCAAATGCTCTCCCTACTATAAAGAGAGGAACTATAGAGACTTCACCATCATCAGTGACTCTGGACAAAACTTCTAGAAGAAGAGTCTTGAAACCACTCCAGTCCAAGCTCATTTTCCTATCTGCATGTACCATGAAATCCCACCATCCCTTGCTGGGACCCTTTGGTCTGAACATCACGCACTTCACCTTGATACTCTTAGACATATCTGGGAAGTCAAAAATATGATCAATCTTGTCATGTTAGTCCTCTTCCTCTTGAGGTTCATTCATACCCTTGAAGGATGGTGGATTCTCACCCAAGAACTCTCGTGATCGATCTCTTTCCCCTACGGATCCTATATGTACCTCCACAACTGCATTCTGAAATTGCGGTACATTCTAGTCAACAATATGAACTAACCACATGATAGCCTCAATAAAGTTCTTGTTGAGGGGAATATTCCCTTGAGGACCATAAATTGTACCCTCTTGTGGAACTCACAAAACATGTATCAGAGGTATATGGATGCACAATAAAACAAAAGAAATGATCAGACACAGAATAATCTTAATTCAAACCAGAAAACCCATAAGAAAACAATGAGATTAACATCCGGTACTCAAAATATGATACACACATCCCAACATCCCATGGTAACATGAGTCTCATCATGAAAATATTTGTTTAGAAACTTTCCATAATATACTACTCAAGTCCCAAAAATACTATCTCCAGTCTACCAAACATCCCAAGATAAGGACTCTTGAGGGCACACCAAGCTCTGATACCACTTTGTAATTAACTGACCCAAATACCCTCTCAAACTGGTACCTAACTCGATCTGATACATACCCAAAGAGAATTCCCAATCCCCACGGGATAGTTACTAGCACTTGGGCATCAAACAACAAATAAGGAGAAATATTTCACCCATCTAGAAGAAACAATAGAACATATACACACATAACAGAGAGAAACAATAGAAGTAAAAATATGTTCCAAAACAGATAAGGAACAATGAAAGTGATACAACTGAAAAAGGTAGAAAAAAATATTCAAGTGACAAGTCCAACTACAAAGTACTACAAAACCAAACAACTACTCCAAGATCACCATGTGATAATGTGGTAAAACTCCCACCATCTCACCACCAGCTAATAGAAAACATTTTTGTCTCACTGTGGCGACTTGTCTTTTCCTAAATCGAAAGACATAACCAGTTATATGGGCCTTTGAAGGGGTATGAAAGGTGTGATATAATATGATTAGTATGTTCTCACCCAGGTGTTCCATATCAAGCCTCTAAACAATAATCCAATCATGCTCAACTTTAAAGAAAACAAGTCACGATAACAGTTTAACAGTTATTATATCAAAAGAGTGGGAAAACAATTTAATTTCCCCCTTTTCCACATTTTCAAATAAATAAGGTAAATTAGTTTCAAATAATTTCATATATATATATATACACACACATCAGAGAAGATATATATTGTCAAAAAAAATCATGCATCACATATCATATCAAATCCATGGTAGTATAATCAAAACAGTACAAGCCAAAAGCAGAATCACATGTAACATCATGCCAAGAATCACACTAGACCAAGATATCTAGGACACTCATACCTAAATAAAGAATATTGTGTACACATCAAGACATTGGACATATTCATCTAGTTCAAATAGCTAACGAACACCCTAATAATTGAATCACCCAACAGGTCTAACAAGTCCATAGAGTAACATCTCTAAGGAGTAGAGGAAAATCCAATGAGCAAACCCCCTAAAAGTGTATGGTACCTATTACTTTATCTTCAACCTAAGTACCCAAGGCTTCCCATGAGATCCATTTTCCAAATAAGTTCTTTAAACCATTTTCATCAAACCATGCTTTGAAAACCATTTCACAGTTCTTTGAAAACCCTTTTTCCATTTACCATAATTAGGGGGAAACCATATTTTATAAAAATAAATTTTCACACACAAAAATCCAATCATTCAATAATGTCATTTAATTTAATAAAACATTTTATAAAAAAACAAGAGCAATGCAGTTCACCAACACAAGAAAGAGATAGAACCACCCACCTCAAAACTTGGGTCACACACACCCACAATGGGATCCACCAACAAGGAAGAACACACAACCACAATGAAGGCCCTAGAACTAATCCTAACATCTATGGATTGATTAAATTTAACAAAAGGGTCAGTGAATAAGAGGAAATAACACATACCTCATGAAAAACCTCCGCACCACAACCAATAAGGAAACAACCCTCGAAACAAGATCGCACAATGGATCTAGAGAGAAATCCAGAAGAAACATCACCACAGGTCAAAGGATATGATAACACAATGTAAAGGAACTACTAAGATCAAATAAATGAACAAGGAGAAAGGATTACTCACCTAGAGAGACAAAATCCATCCTCAATGGTGATCAATCACTGAATGAATCAATTTGAATCGAATAGAGGCTCCCAAAATCACAAAAAGAGGGCTCTAGGTTGAGAGGGGAGAGAGGTGCGAAATAATGAAATAACAACCAATCGATGAAGTGACCTAAAATCCTTATTCTAGACATTTACATGGAGTGTAAAACCATTACCTTTACATGTCATGTAATCCACATGGATCACATATTCCAAAAATCTTGTCTTTTTTTATTAAAATCTTATCTTTTAATGATACATGGCTTAAAACTTGTACATTTCATGTACTCCCTTCATGCTGTGTACATAGTTAATGAAATATTCCCTATAGATATTACACATCATGTATTCGCATTACACACCGCTTATTTCTCTATAATACTACAAAAACACCAATTTCTTACATGAAAATCCAAACCACCTCAGGTGTTCTCCGAACTTAGGGAGAACCCTGTTAATCCATCAACACATTTATACCCAGAATCCATTAATTCAATAAACATACATCCTCAATCTTAAGGTCATTCTGCTCCACAAGCTTTCTATATTCCCAAGAGTCCTAATATGAACCCAATTAAAGAGGAAAAAAAGTAAATAGAATAGAAATACCTGAAAGTGGGTAACGGGATATTACATGTACACATACCATTATAGTGTAGATATTTTTGCATCCATTATTTAATGGTAATTTCCATAGATTAATTATCATGTCAAAAGGTTATAGTAGATCTCATACTATAATGAGAAACTCAAGATACTATGACATTAATCTTAAACATATTTCCTATTATCCAGATACATCATACTAACTGGACATAGTTGATCTCTCACAATCAGGTGTTGGGGGCTCATAAGTATTGAGAATTCTAATCATGAAGTTTGCACTTGGAGATCTATGGTAGGTGAGATCATGAGGATAGAATTTTAAAAAGAAACACTATATGTTTTGGGTGTCATTTAATGTTTATATCTATGGACATGAGTATTGGTATCCTGACTTAAGATCATTATAAATTTGTTTCATTTGATAATGTACTTTGATGCAAGGTAAAAACCATGCTAATGAAATCATGTCAAGGTAGCATGTGTTGGGTGCCTCATTGATGGTATGGTATTGGTTGAATGGTAAATATAATATTTTTCTCTTCTGGGTTGAGGAAGTGATATCTCAGACCTGGTTGATCAGGATGGTAATAAATTTATAAATCCATGGTCATGATAGTCAAAGGTAAATCCATTCAGATAGATAAAAAATAGAAAATCAAGGAAGGATAGTGACACAAGTGGGCATTCTACTTTATGAGATATCGAATGAAAAAGATATTATATTACACAGTGTATATTCATAGGTTGGTTGTCATTGCTATGACTATTCCTTGTATCTTTAAAGGCATTGATGGGTTTCTAGACTCCACTCATGTTTTATAAATACTATTCACTTCTATAGAGATAAAGGCCTAGAGGGTCACACACAACAGCATATTCAAGAATATTCCCTATTCTTGTGAATAGGTATATATGACATGGTGGGCCCCACCATAGGGTCTGAGTGTTTTCCAAGCATTTTCACTCACCGATAAATAAATAAATTCATTATTATTTGAGTATAAAATAATTAGGTTGAATTTATTTATTAAAATTATTTACAAGTATTAAAGTAAATACAAGGAATAATATTATACAAACGAATATTATTTTAATATTCAAGGTTCATTTAATATTAGTAGGAATTATGAGTCACATTAATGAATCAGGTTTATCACATAATATATTGAATATATATTAAAATTATGTGATAAAATATAAATAATATTTATGATTCAATTAGTTTTTAATAATTAATTATTTATTGCTTATTTAGTGGACGTTAAATATACGTGGGTCAGGGAACCCTTTTATGGGTATTTGAAGCATCCACTATAAATATGAGGAGATAATATCATTCCATGTATTGTTCATTCATTTAGAATGAGGGACTCTTTCTCCTCCCACTTTCTAGAGAGAGAAAGTCTCCCCTGATCGATCGATCCAAGATACATTCGATGGATCGAAGTCACTGGATCATGGTGATCATTAGGATGTCGAAGAGATAGTCAGATCTTCGTGATAGCACCCATAATTCAATGAAAGACATGTGAAAATATTCTTGGAGCATGTGTGGATGATATAGAGTGCTTTAGCTACAGATCCTTTGAGAAACGGTCACTAGTAATGAGATGAAGTTGAGCATGCTCTGAATCGAATGAGGTACTCATTCTATTTTATTTTTTCTGCTTTGAATAATCCACATGAGATCCTCAGACTGTACCAGGACTAAGATTTCCAAAGATGATGATTTTTGTCTCTATGGTGATGAAAATTTTAAAATTCCTCGACCCACCGCATTTCATTATACATCCTGTTACCAATAGAATAAATGTACCAGGGTGCTTTGCGAAAGTCAATGGAACGAGAATTTAATTTTTTTTACCAAAGATCAACATAACAACATCATCATCGGTGAAGTGTTTCCCAGTATAATCCCTAGGATCTTCTCATTAATAAAATTAAGAACATAAATAATAAAACAATAAATAATTGGTTAGATCTAAAGTCGCACTCAACATCTGCTTATCATCGACGATCGCTGCTTGAAGAATACAAAATCAAATTCCTCTAGATCATCCACACATTCTTCAAAAATATATAGGAGCACCAATCATCAAATTTCGGGTTCTAGAAAAGAAATCTTACGATACCTTCAATGCTCTAACAATTACTATATTTTTGTTCTTGCGATGCATGAGGGGTAGATCGTTATGTTTATCTAGATCCAAAGCTTCTCTCTAGAAAGCAAGAGAGGAGAGTGAAGCTCTCAAGAGCTCTCCATGAATAGTCAAGTTGGTGAGAGCCTGTCCTCCTATTTATAGTGTATTAAGAAATTACCCAAAAATCCTCCTCAGCCCCTGAATATTTAACACACTATAAATTATATATTATGACTACTATGCTGAGTCATAAATATCATTGATATTATGACCCAAAAATCCTCTCCTTAGCCCCCGAATATTTAACACACTATATAAATTATATATTATGACTACTATGATGATTCATAAATATCATTGATACTATGACCCAAAAAGCCTATCCTTAGCCCCCAAATATTTAATACACCATATAAATTATATATTATGACTATTATACAGAGTCATAAATATCCTTAATATTATGACCCCAAAAGCCTCTCCTTAGCCCCCAAATATTTAACACACTATATAAATTATATATTATAACTACTATGTTAAGTCATAAATATCATTTATATTATTATCATTTTCTCGTAATATAATAAATATATTAAGTGATAATACCTGATCCATTAATTTGACTCGTTATTCCAACAAATATTAAACGAACCTTGAATATTTTAAACTAACATTCGCTCAAATAATATTTTCCATATATTTACTTTTAAACTTTTAAATACATATAATAAATAAATTCAATGCTAATTATTCTTAAATTGAATAATATAAATTTATATATTACTTTGGTGATCATACATCCTTGAACAAATCTCAGAAACTAGTGGTGGGGCCCACCATGTCTTTTATACCTATTCAACTAAATAGGAAATATTCTTGAATATGATATTGTGTGTGACCCTCTAGGCCCTTATCTTGATAGCATTGAATAAAATTCATAGACCAAGAGCGAAATCTAGCAACCCATCAAGGCCCCTAAATAGATAAGGATAGTCATAACAATGAAAACAAATCTATGAACATGCACTTTATAATATAATCTAGTTTTTATTAAATATCTCATATAGTAGGGTTCACACTTGTGTCATCACCCTTTATCACTTTATTATTTTTTGATCTAACTGGATGGATTTACCCTTGACTCTCATGGACATGGTCTTATGAAGGTACTACCTATCACACCCCGACATTTGGAATTATTTTATTTTATTATTTTCTTCGCCTTGGATGCTATGGTTGAGGTTTGGGTTGATCCCCAGTCTAAATTTTTGAATTTTGGAAGTCTCGAGTGAGTTTTGGCCTATGCACGGTTAACGCATGGCTTGGGTAAACCATGTGACTTTTTCCAGGTAATTGTGTGACTTGTTTGGGTGTCCAAGAGTAAGGTTCATAGGTTGTGAATGGTTTGGGAAATTGTACAGAAATTGTGCATGAGGTTTTATCCATTTGGATAGTGGCAACTGCACAGTTTGTGCACGGTTTTCCAAACCATGCGGCCAAACCGTGCGAGCTGCCTAGATTTTAAAAATATTGAAATTCCAAGTTTTCCATCCCCTATGTTTATCCCCTTTTAGTATTTACCCCCTGGTCATTTTTGGCACTTGAAGGGATCCCCCAAGCCCCCTCCCTTTTGTTATCCTCCCTCCATGGATGCATCTCCAATGTTCTAGGTTGAGTTTCTTAGGGGTTTTGGCCTCTTTTATCCTCTTCCTCTTCTCCTCTCTTGGTTTCTTGTTGTTTCCTTAGTGGGTTATTATTTTTCAAAACCCTAGATATTAGGTTTGATGTGTTTGGTTGTCTTTATTTGGAGCTAGGGTGTGCATATTGTTCTTTGGGGGCCTATTCTTCCTTCCCTTGAAGTTTCGTCGCATTCACACTCTGTTGAGGAAGGTGTTTCCATCCATTACCTTTCTGATCCATTCCATTTGATGCTAGGGTGATTTCAATTAATTTATAAATATTATTTTCATGATTTTGATGCATTTTTTTATTTTATTTTGTTTCTTTCATGTTGGTAAAATTTGGTAAAAATGGTTTTTGAAGGGCTTCTTTCATTATGCTTAGAAATATATGCACACAACGTGTTTGATAAACTGGCAAAGGTTATTTTAAAGTGAAATATGGGTGCTTTGGGGTGGTGTTTTCCCTTAGTTGTGTTTGGTAATGGGATTGGGTTGTGATTTGATCATTGTGTGTGGAAGTTGGTGGCATTTATAGTGTGATTCTTACTTGTGGTTTGTTGTGATTGGTTTGAAAGCATGTGGTGTTCCTTTAAGAATAGTCCTTGGGTGATTTCTTGAATACTTGACTTGTGCCATCGGATGTGGGTGCATACATGTGTGGATGGGGTGCACACATGGATGGACACACAAATGATAATGGTCTTGGAAGAACTGATCAACTTAAAAATATGAATTTCAAAACACTTATCCCTCCTCATTTCCTTATCCAAACTCTTGATGCCTTACTAATGGTCCCTTGGTTCTCAAATGACACGAAAGTGGTTTCAAATTATATTTGAAATTATGTCCTGTTTGGTACCTTGAAAGATGGTTGGCTTATAAATGGTATGAAATCCCATTTTTCATCTATATAAATTTTGTGTGTTTTCATATCAGTTTCAAATGGTGTTGGATGTGGAATTGGATTTGGAACATAAAGGCATGTTTGACATTATATACATGAAAGTGATGTTTCATAGTATTTCAATAAGGATTTGGAAATGTTTTGTAAATGAATTTGAAATGGATATTATGTAAGGCCATATTGGAACATTATAATGTTTTGGAAATGAATTGTGGTTTTGAAAGTACAAATGTCTGGTTGGAATCTTAGCATGTTTTGAGGAATATTTTGAAAGATCGTGTAATGTGACGACTCGGTTGGCACTTGTGAAAGGATTTTTGTGAGATGGGAACCCCTATGGAGGATTTATCAAGAGTGGGTTATCGTATAGGTGGTGTTGGTGTTTGGGGTAGGTAAGTGTGGTGGTAGTAGGTAAGGTGAGTCATGTGTGTGAGGGCATCCTCCTTTTACTATATACTATTACCATGAGTTTTCTAGGCATATTTTAAAGGGTCGAGTGATGGTTGATTTTTTGATCCTGATTAGACAGGTTGGTACCCCATATATGTCAATAGGCCAAGTGGGACGTTCCAATGGTGAGGCTAATTTAGATTAGCCAGATAGTTATTAACTATGGAGTTGCACTACACATCGGTAGGTGAGTCTGATCTGATTACATCTAGGGATCGCTCTACAGATGTTTAGGAAACACCCCTAGTTACTATCTTTATGTGCTTGTTTATTTTTTCCTATTGCATTTGGTTGCCTGTTTGCTGTCACTTTATTTCATATTCCACTTAGCCATGTATTACTTGCTCTGGATTTATGTGTGGAACTTGATTTTTAAAATGGAAATCTGTATTGAAAATAGGAATATGGAATGTTTTTTTGAAAAAGGGAAACTTGTGATTGTTTATTAAAATGAGAAAAACCTATTTTTATATTTGTGTTTCAAACTAGCATTTTTGGACTGTTTTGGGAAAGGAAATGTATGGATTCTATAGCAGTTTTCTACTGAGCTACTTAAGCTAACACACTACTTTTTCCATTCGTTGTCGGTAGATGAAGTTCCAAAGGATCTAATAACAACTGATGGGGGGGGGTTGAATCAGTTGTTCACTTTTTATGAGTTTCAAAAAAATTAGAAACGTAACCCCTATAACCTATTAAGATTTATTTCCTTATCAACTTTTAGTAAATACTCATGCATGAAAAAGTAGGAAAGCAAGTAAAGAACACAATATTTACAAGGTTGATCCTCAATGTGAGAACCTACATCCATGCCATAGCCACTCTTGTGGGTCTATGGAAATCCACTATTAATAAGAAGTGAATACAACTTGTGACAAATCTTGTTAAACACATTCTATATCCTGATAAAAAATATTATACCAACTCTCGTCTATTTAAAATGTTTTCTTATAAAAAAATTAATCCAAACAAAATAATAAAGACTTTGTTGAAGCTGCTTCATAATTTCTCAGTCTGAATCCTCAGTCCGATTTGGATGGATCTGATTTTCTCAATCGGATGAGTCTGAATTTGATTATCTCAATACGATGATTCTAGACCTGGTTCTCTCAATATGATTAGTCTAGATCCTATTCTCTTAATATAATGGACTCAATATGATAAACTCATTCTCAATCTAAAAAACGCAAACTCTGATCAAAAGCTCAATATGACCCTTTTCAGTCTGATTGACTTAATCAGATTGACTGAATACGATCTTCTCAATACGATGTTGCTCAATCCGGTAAACAAACATTCAACTGTTTAATCCTCCTCATGAGATCTTTGTATGACAATGACTCTTTCTTGATTTCTTTAGCGCTCTGCCTTTTTCAATTGCATGAAAGTTATGAATGAACGAATGATCTAAGAAAGTATTTATAGGCGACTCAAAAAAAAGTGGTAATCTTGAAAACTTTCCCTGCTTACTCAAATTTCAAAATCTCCAAAGATATATCACATTTAAATTTCATATTTGACTTATTCAATCCTCCTTAGATTTCTTTGAGATTTATGCAAAATTGAATTTCAAGTTTGACCTCTTCAAATCTTCATAAAAACTTCCAAAATTTTCTTTTTGAATCTTCTTCATAATCATCTCATTAAAATTCTATTTCTTTCTCAGCTCATTATGATATTTTTCCTTATTATCTCATTATGATTTTTGTTAATTTCTCAGCTAATTACGATTTTTTTACTCTTCAACTCATTATGATTTCTGTTTTCTCTTCATATCATTACGATTTTTGTTTCCTTCTCATCTTAGTCTGATGAAGTCCTCATAATGATGGAGTTATCATAACTATGGAATTCCCATTACGATGGAAATCCCATTACGATGGAATTCCCATTATGATGGAACCTTCACACTTTAACTTTGAAATTCTTCAAAATTCATCAGCTTCACACATTCTAACTTTTGGATTTGATCTTTTAAAACATTCTTCCTTTGATGGATCTCTTTATAATGATGGAATCCCCATTATGATGAAAACCTTATTACGATAGAATGTCTCATTATGATGGAAATATTCACTCTGAAATTTTTAATTTCTTCAAACCTCTCCATCATTTCTCCAAAATATTTTATCAAGAAAGTTTTCATGATCTGTGAAAACTTCTTGACTAAAAAAGCATCATATGATTTGATTTAGAAAGTATTAAAACTTTTTAACTCTTTACTTTACAATATTCTTTAAAAACTCTTCAACAACAATACAACTTCTTCACTTAGAAAATTATTTCTTTCTCTGATTACGATAAAGGAAAACTTCCAGTAAAAAAAAATTATGCCTCTGATTCTTTTGGATCCAGTGATCTGAATATGATGCAGATGAATATGATACTCTGAGTCAAATGAATCTTCATTAAGATGGATATGGGTCTGATTCCTAAATAAAAAATCATTCTTTTACAAAGATAATAGTTTTCAAAAAATACAAAAAAATTGTTAAAACAATTTATCACAAAGGTTCTTCAGTAGACCCAAGCTATTTTGTAGATGCAGGTTTCTGGTTTGATTTCTCACCTTCGGAGTAGGTTGATCTTGAGTTTGGTGTTGACCAAGCGGTCACATGGAGATCATATAGCATGGTTCAGTCTCAGTTTTGTATTCAGCTCTATTTTTTTCATCTATTGCATTTGGATCACTCTTTATATTTATGGATGTTCAGTTGTTGGCTTTTTCTGTGTGTTCATTTTTGGTATTTTGATCTTGTTTTATTGTTGGTATAAATTTTTCCCATTAGATTAATTTGATTTCTGACATTATCTGTTAGACTGTGGGGATCAAAAATGCCCTTCAGGCCATGCCACAAACTGGATCGGGTGTCGGTTCAAATGGATTATCAGCCTGGTTCATGAAAAAATGGTATAATAGGAGGCTCATTTTTAATTAGGATGTCAGGTATATTGGAGATTAGGATTGTTGGGAATCAAGAGGTAGGTATGGGGAGAGCGTTGTGAACTCTTGCTTGTTTTGACCCTCGAGTTTCCAAGGGTAGTCTGGGATTTGAGTCTTTTTTCTTTTTTTAGGGTGAGGAATGACAATAGAGGTGATCCATTATTATTTCGTGATCACACATGGAGTAGTGACCCATATGGAGTCTGATTACAGAGTTCAAACCCCTTCTAGTTGTTGATTCTTACTTAGGGCATGACCCACTAACCATGTCACCACGTTAGGCATTGCTACTAGTTCTGAAATGTGGTAGTTTGGTGTGAATTGTGTTTTCTTTTGGCCTCGATTGAGGTTATTAAGATTTTAGAATGAAAGTGGTTTTTTTAATGGAAGAAATTTCTTTCAAGTGGTTTTTCAATTAAAAATAATGGGTTTTAAAATAAAGTGTTTTGGATTTTTAATTTAGTAAATCTTTGGATTTGATGATGGGGTGAAATGTGTGACCCTTGGTACTCCTTATAATCATTCAAATATGTTTGGGTATGTATAGAATGTTCATGCTGTCACTTGTGTGTAGATGATGTAAGTGGAAGTGGATGAATGCATATGTGAGGGTTCATAGGATTCCATGGGTGTGTGTTTGAAATAAATGGTTTGTCCTGGTTTTCCAGAATGGATTTTTAAAGGGAAAATGGTTTTGGGAATTGTATTGTTTTAAAATGTTGGTCCTATTTTGAGAAAGTGGGTTCTTGTTTTGGGAATATGGATTTCATGATTTGAAAAGAGGCCTTGGGAGAAGCAGGTTTTGAAATTTAAAATGAAATGGTGGTGTTTTAAAGGAGAGTTTTTTGTTTTTCTTATGCGTGTTCGGCTTGTGAGCATATTGTTTTGCCTTGAGATGTTCTTTTTTGGTTATGTTTCAGGTTGATGTTGATTCTGGTTTCATGTTTCTTATGTTGATCAAAATATTCCACCTAGAAAGGTCCCTAAGGTTTCTAATGGGTCCCATCTTATTTCTGGTTCTTCTCGATTGTTTCTTGTCTTTGATGGTGATCGAGGTTCATTGGAGGTGGTATAATGGCTTGAGGAAGTTGAGTGTGTCTTTAGACTATTGGGAACTCCTGAAGCTATTATGGTCAATACTGTCTTGGTTTTGTTTGAGGTTCCATCTTTGGACCATTGAAAGTTGATTGTCCCATCATCATTTCAAGTTGGGATGACTTTTGAAACCTTTAAGACCAGTTTTGTCCAAAGTTTCATACTTAAGGAGGTGAATATGAGGAAGGTGGTAGAGCTACGGGATGTTCAGTAGAGACGGAGGTCACTGAAAGTTTATATCAACCACTTCAAATAGTTGGTTCCCTTCTCTCTAGATATGGTATTAGAGGATCAGTTGAAATCTCCTATTTTCATTTGGGGTCTTCATTTAGAGATTTCTTAAAAATTCCTCTCATCCGATGAAGTTTGTTTTGAGAAGTTGGTGGATGAGGAATTTTTAGCTGATTTGGTTCTCAGGGTGTAGTCAGTGGTGGTTGGATCTTGTGGAGGTTCCCCATCTGGATAGGGGTGTGTGCTAGAGGATTTTGTTTCTGAAAAGGATCTTTCATTTTTTTCTATATCATAGTTCATCTAACCACTCTATTTTGTGCCACCAGTGTGGCTAGTTTAGGTATTTGAAGCTATCCTGTGACAATACTCAAAAGACTTGCCATCATTGTGTCCATTTGGGTCACCTGTAGAAGTTTTATAGAAAGCATTCCTCAAAGAAGAAGTCTTGATCAGAGGATGTTTGAGCCTAACTGCAAGGCAATATATGCTTTAGACATCATGGCTCTAGATATAGGTCCTGGAGTGAAGTTCACGCGTAGTTAAAAATCACCAAGGGTGTGTAGAAACATTGTCCTGAATTTTGTCTCTAATATTGGGGTGGGGACGTTTGAATGTTTCTTTGTTACATTTTTCCATGCTGTTGTAGTTTTTCATTCTATTGAGGAACCATGATGGTTTTTTTCTTTCAAAATTCAAGTGGATATTTCTATCTGAATGTGTCGTTTTGAATTTTTTTCTACTTCGGGCATACTTGACCCTTGTATGGGTTGCCTCAATCTCAGTTTTTATCACTTTGGAGATGCTTGAGTCTATAAAAGTTGATGAATTGTGTTTTGATTCACCATTTGGTTTTAGTTCTTCCTGTGATTTCACCCTATTGTAGAGGGTTTCTGGTTTGGGTTTGGAGTTCCTAAGGTTCCTGATTGGTTGGGTTTCCTTGTAGTGAGTTTTCTGTGTTGGGTCTGTCTGAGTTCAGGAAAAGGTGTTAGTTGAGTTCCTATGGAAAGGAGAACCCTCTCTTTTTATCCCATTGTTCTTCATGTTTTGGTTTTATTTATATGTGGTTAGGTGTGACTTGTGAAGTAAAAAGGTCACCCTGAGGTTTGTGGTTTTTGATTTATTCCAGAATTAGGACTGACTTCTGTTTACAGTTCGGCTGAGTGACTTTCTGAGGGCATAAAATGTCTATGGTGGGGATAATTGTCACACACCAACATTTTTAATTATTTTATTTTATTCTTTTCTTGGATTTGGATACTCTGGTTGAGGTTTAGGTTGATCCCCGGTTCAAATTTTTTAATTTTGGAAGTCTCGGGTGAGTTTTGGTCAGTACATGGTTAGCGCACAGTTTGGGTAAACCGTGTGGGTTTTCCCAGGTAATAGTGAATCCTATATTGGTGTCCAGGAGTAAGGTGTAAAAGTTGCAAATGGTTTGGGAAATCATGCAACAACTTTGCGTGAGGTTCTATTCATTTTTACAGCGGTGAACACACGGTTTGCGCACAGTTTGGCAAACCATGTTGCTAAATCGTGTGAGCTGCCTAAATTTTAAAAATCTTGAAATTCCAAGTTTTTTCCCCCTATTTTTATTCCCTTTCAGTATTTCCTCCCCCTTGGTAATTTTTAGCACATGAATGGATCACCCAATACCCCCTTGGTTCCCCTCCCTCTATGGATGCATTTCCAAGGTTCCATGGTGAGTTTCTTAGGGGTTTGGCCTCTTTTATCCTCTTCCTCTCCTCCTCTATTAGTTTCTTGGTGTT
The DNA here is from genome assembly GCA_963277665.1 of Viscum album. Classification (NCBI taxonomy): domain Eukaryota; kingdom Viridiplantae; phylum Streptophyta; class Magnoliopsida; order Santalales; family Viscaceae; genus Viscum; species Viscum album. The sequence goes on along the minus strand of OY728143.1, from coordinate 1,264,845,473 downwards.
TCCTTGGTGGGTTCTTGTTTTGAAGAACCCTAGATATTAGGTTTGATGTGTTTTGTTGTTTTAATTTGGATCTAGGGTGGGAAGATTTTTCCTTGGGGCATATTCTTCCTTCCCTTGAAGTTTCATTGCATTCGTACTCCGTTGAGGTAGGTGTTCCCATATGTTTCCTTTCTGATCCATTCCATTAGATTCTTGGGTTATTTAAATTAATTTATAAAAATTATGCTCATGCTTTTTATGAATTTAATTAGTTTATTTTGGTTCTTTCATGTTGATAAAATTTGGTAAAAATTGTTTTCGAAGGGCTTCTTTCATTATGCTTAGAAATGTATGCACATAATTTGTTTGATAAAATGCCAAAGGTTCCTTTAAAGTGAAATATGGGTTCTTTGGGTGATTTTTTTCCTTGGTTGTGTTTTTTTAATGGGATTGGGTTGTGATTTGAGCATTGTGTGTGGAAATTGGTGGCATTTATAGTGTGATGCTTACATTTGGTTTGTTGTGATTGGTTTGAAAGTATGTGGTGTTCCTTTAAGAGTATTCCTTGGGTGATTTCATGAATAATTGAATTATTCCATTGGATGTGGGCACATACATGTGTGGAAGGGGTTCACACATGGATGGGCACATAAATGATAATGATCTTGGATGAACTTTCTCAACTTAAAATCCAAATTTAAAAACACTTATCCCTCCCTATTTCCTTATTCAAACACTTGATGCCTTGCTAATGGTCCCTTGATTCTCAAATGTTAGGAAATTGGTTTCCAATTATATTTAAAATTATGGATTTTTTGGTACCTTGAAATATCGTTGGATTCTAAATTTTATAAAATCTCATTTAAAATCTTTAGAAATTTTGTGTGTTTTCATATTGGTTTGAAATGGTGTTGGATGTGGAATTGGATTTGGAACATAAAGGCATGTTTTTCATTTTATATGTGAAAGTGGACTTTTATAGTATTTCAGTAAGGATTTGGAAATATTTTTGTAAATTCATTTGAATGGATATAATGTAAGGCCGAGTTGGCACTTTATAATCTTTTGGAAATGAATTATGGTTTTGAAAGTACAAATGCTCGATTATAATCTTACCATGTTTTGAGAAATGGTTTGAAAGATCATGTGGTATGAAGGCCCGATTGGAACTTTTTAAATGATTGTTACGAGATAGTAACCCCTATGGAGGATTTCCTAAGAGTGGGTTATCGCATAGGTGGTGTCTGTGTTTTGGGTAGGCAAGTGCAGTGACAGAAGGTAAGGTGAGTCATGCGTGTGAGGGCCTCCTCCTTTCACCATGTACTATTACTATGGGTTTCCTAGGAATATTTTATAGGGTTGAGTGATGGTTTCTTTTTTACCCTAATTCGATGTGTTGGTACCTCTGGATGTCTAGAGGAAAGGTGGGATGTTCCACTAGTGATGCTAGTTTAGATCAGCCATTTTGTTATTGACTATAGAGTTGCACCACACGTCGGTAAGTGAGTCCAATTTGAGTACGTCCATAGATCACTCTAGGGATGTTTAGGAAACACCCATGGTTACTATCTATATGTTCTTGTTTATTTTTCTTATTGCACTTGGTTTCCTGTTTGGTATAACTTTATTTCATTTTCAACTTAGCCTTATATTACTTACTCTGGATTTATGTGTGGAACTTGTTTTTTAAAATGGAAATCTATATTTAAAATGGGAATGTGGTGTGTTTGTTTTGAAAAAGGGAAAGTTGGGTTTGTTTATTAAAATGAGAAAAACCTATTTTCATATGTGTATTTTGTACTAGTGTTTGTGGACTATTTTGGGAAATGAAATGTATGGATTTTATTGTGCTTATCTAATGAGCTTCTTAATCTCACACCCTACTTGTGCCATTCTGTGTTGGTAGACCCGAGCTGTTTTGTAGATACAGGTTTTTGGTTTAGTTTATTGCCTTCAGAGTATGTTGGTCTTAAGACTGTTGGTGACCAAATGGTTATGTGGAGATCATGTAATGTGGTTTGGTCTCAGTTTTGTATCCAGTTATATTTTGTTTTTTAGCTATTTTATTTGGATCACTTTGTATATTTATGGATGTTCAGTTGTTGGATTTTGTTGTGTGTTCAGTTTTCATATTTTTATCTTGTTTTATTCTTAATCTAAATCATTCCCATTATATTATTTTGATGCTCATCACTAGTTTTTAGCCTGTGGGGATCGATAATGTCCTTCGTTCCATGCCACAGACCGAGTCAGATGTGGGTCGGATGGCATCCCGTCCGAGTTCATAACAACCATCCTAATCAATCAGTCTCAAGATATAACTTCCTCAACCTGAAAATAATAAATCTTATCTTGATCATTCTACTAATTTCATACCACTAATAACCCACCCAACACAATCTACCTCATCATGATTTCATTATCATGGTTTTTTCCTTGCATCAAAGTACACGATCAAATGTCACACACTGATAATGATCTCAAGTGAGGAGACCAATACACACGTCCATAGATAGGAACATCCAATGACACCCAAAACATGTTGTGTTCTTATTGGAGGGTCTATCCTCATGATCTCACTACTAGAGATCACCAAGTGTGAACTTCATGAGAAGAAGTCTCAATGCTTATGAGCCCCTAGAACCTAATAGTCAAACATAAACTGTGTCCAGTTAGTATGATGTATTTAGACCATAAGACTTTTGTTTAAGATTAATGTCATGGTATCTCAAGGTTCTCATTATATCCTGGGAACTACTATAACCTTTTGATATGACAATTAATCTATGGAAATTACCATTAAATAGTGGATGCATAAATTTCTACACTATAATGGTAAGTGTATATCATGCATAGCTTATTGTATACATGATATGGTAATCAATTTTTTTTCAAGTTGGGTCTAGGGAACCCACAATTACAACACTCCCACTTGAACTAAAGTCAACTAGTTAACCAACCTTATTATCTCTCACACGATTCAGATCATGTTTCTGCTGAGTTGTGGCTTTAGTTTCTAGGTCTACCACATTTCTACCATGTGGTAATTCTACTATATACTACCACATATCCTTGAGTAAAACTTATAAATAGATGTTATCCCCGAGTATATCCATTTTTTCTACCATCTTAACTTGACATCTTGGCTAGTAATAATATCATAATTTACATTATGATAATACTTTTATTACCCGGTGAGATTCCAAGAATTAGAACAAATAATTGTGTATAATTACTATTTCTTAGATTCCTTAGAAGATGCAACATACTTGATATTTTTAGATATTGATACCATTGGATTGTATGAGATTTTCTTCCTCGTTATCTTATCCCAACTACAATATTATATCACATGGATCTAAGGAAGACTGGTTTGTGTCCCCTAAAAACTAGTATCCTTTCTTCTCAACTTACTAGGTACATATTCGGTATACTTTATCTGGTATAAATGGATAGTACTGACTGCTTACCTTGTATTGATCTAGGATATAACTGATATATTCCTACTATATCTTGGAAATATCAATTCTTGTACATGTCATGACATACGTGATTGATCCATCGCTAAAGCGTATGGAATTAAACTCACCAGGTTAATCTCCCATATGTCTTGAACATTTCTACCTAGAGAGATATATTCCATGTGAAACTGGAAATAATTATCTCGAATTTCTCCAACTTGTATTTTTCAATACTATGTCAGTCTATATATGATTGACTAGGTCCAAGAAACTGATAGATCTAGCTCAGTAGATCATGTTCCCTAGAACATGGGTTTATACTTTATTTCAATATCTATAGAATTAAATTCAATTTGGTCTTATCTAACTATAAGATGAATAGTTTTTTCCTTATGTTTTAGAACATATTTTACTTAGAAAACAATGGTTCTCCCACTAACCATTGTTAGACACATGGAAAAGATTCATTCTAAATGAATGTTTTAAGATCTTGTTTCTTACTTTAATCCTGAACTGGATTTCAGTAACTTGTAACCCTTATTGGCATCCTATGGTGTCTCCATACCTTTTTGGTTGTATTTTATAGACACCTTCCATGAAAGTTGATCTTAATATCTAATTCTCAACAAAATGATCATAGAAATTAGCTGCGACAAGTAAAATTCTAATGGATTTAGGCATACTGATTTGGTATTAACAATTGAGCCTTATTGGTACTAAACTTTTACCATCCATGTATAAACTCATTTAAATACCCACTATAGTATTCAAAATAATAATCCCCTTTTCACTTTGATACATGGAATCCATAATTGAATTTTAATTGGTCATGTCAATCTTAGATAACTACCATATACTGCTTACTAGTAGAAATAATTATTCCCAATGAATAATGTATCATAGGCCATAATGAATTCAAAACCATCACTATGGTTTTAACCTTCCTACACAGTATGTGTCTCTGGAACATTCATCTTCCACATGCACTTGTGTAACTAGTTCCTATGCCAACTACATGTGCATCTTTATCATTGACTAAAACCAAGTCAATCTTCATCTCATTATCTCAATTATAGATTTGAACCCTTATATAGAAATATATTCATTAATTTTGACTATATCCATTCTATCTTAGGGATTTCTATAATATCCTATGAAAACTATAGGATGATTACAATAGATGCACAATGTGTTTGTACTTGATGCAAGTTTGTTTATATCCTGAACAAACTCTTTGGATCATAAAAACATGTTTTATGACATAATGTATTTAAATAATACTATGACTCATATGATATCCATTTTTCATTGTAGTCATCATATAGTTATGGGATAATTCCATTTTTTGAGAAGCACATCTTGAAATATAATGGAAGTTTCTGCAAGTTGCAACATTGATACTCCTTACATCATAACTTAGATGTATAAAATGTGCATTTAGGAATATCTCCATGCAAAATTTTGTTGATCAATGTTAACATGTAAGAACCATCATTGATCCTCCTTATAAAAATTATGTCCCTGATGTGGATAATGAAATGTGCATTTAGGAATTACTCCATGTTGCATTATATTGATCAATGATTGCTTGGTCAAGATATTCTTTGACATGTAAACCCTAATCAACTCATATATTCTGGCCATACATATATCATAATTCACTTTCATATTCCTTAATCACATAATGTAATCTTATGAAGTGTATTTACCACTGGCTTACCCTTGGAACAGTTCACTCTCTGTGACTAAACTAATTCTGGAAGCTTTGTGGAATACCTTTATTTCAAAAGGTTTATTTGTCCAAAACTAAGTCTATATATTGATGATAACTAAGGTTTTTATCTATACTAAGTCTAAACACCATATTGGGTATATCCTGGATGTCTAATTTTATTTTTTCTTGACAAAGAATTATCTTTCCACAACTGGGTAGTTAATTCTTACATTTTATATTCATCATGTCTTGCCTATGATTCATGTATCAATTGAACTATTACTTGAGTATTGTAAACCACAAACAAAATTACTTCCTAAAATTTTAATAATGTATCTTTATGTAAAAAGGAAATCTAAGATAATTTTTTTGGTTATACTCAATAAATTTTCTACAAGAATCATTCACTTAGAAATAGATAATTTGTGTGCTTCTCACCGCTGTCTTAGGAGCCACCCTTTCTCAACCACTTGGAGAATATAACTTACTTCTGGTAATGCTTTTGTAAGATCCCAAACTTTTTTAGAGTTGAATCAGGATTGAATTCATGTAATTTTTTTTATTTTTATTTAATTACCTTTTGACTGGGTTTTACCTTGGGGTGTGTTTGGGTATAAAATAAGAAAAATGGAATAAAAATGGGTTGTGCACGGTTGGCACATGATTAGAGAAAATCATGTGCCCAGCCCAGGAAACAATGTATCCCTAGATAATGAGGTTTCAAACTATTGGAACACAATCTTTCAAACCGTTCTCCCTAAAAAGGGAAACCATGCACCCCAAAAATAACTAGTTCATGGTTGGCGCACAGTTAGGGAAAACCGTGTTCCACTAGGCAGGAAATTGTGCTTAGGATGTAAAGTTTCCTGAAAATTTATTTTAATATTATTAAAACCCCCAAAACTCAACTATTTCGACCCCCATTCAACTCTAGGAGGTATTTCATATTTTTTGATCTCTCTGGATGAATTCCAAGGCTACTCGACCTCCATTCTTGGAAATTTGAGGTCCAAATCAAAAATCTTCATTCCTCTCGGTAAGTGGATTCTATTATGTTGTTATCCCATTTATCCTCCCTCTTTCTCTCGATATTTTAATGAGATGTAGTCTTCTATTTTTCTAGATCTAGATCTAGATTTGGTGAATATAGATCTAGGCTTTTGGATCTAGAATTTGAATTAAAGAGATCTTGATTTGTGGATCATGATTAGGGTTTTGAGATTGAGATCTAGATCTATGTTATTGTGATGCCCAAATTTTGGAGATTTCCACGGGGAGATCTTCATCAATGAGTTGAGGTAGGTGGTATAAAATTCAAATCCATTAATCATGATTTTTATCACATGTATGAAAATTGTATAATTTCTATATTTTTTTTAGAAATTATATTTCCAAATAGAATTATTTAATTAGATGAATTAATTATTGAATGAATTATGAAATTGTGGGATTTGGGGGATAATTAATTGTGAAATTAATTTTGTGATATTGATGTTGCAAAATTGATAATTAATTTTTGGATTAATTTTGATAATATTGAAATATTTGATTTATATAATTAATTGTGGAATTAATTATGTGATATTGATGTTGTGAAATAGATAATTAATTGTAGGATTAATTATGAGAATATTTAAATTATTGATTGAGATAATTAATTGTGGAATTAGTTATGTGATATTGACATTGTGAAATTGATAATTAATTTTTGGATTAATTCTGAGAATATTGAAATAGTTTATTGAGATAATTAATTGTGGAATTAATTATTTGATATTGATGTTTTGAAAGTGATAATTAATTGTAGTATTAATTATGATAATATTGAAATAGTTGATTGAGATAATTAATTGTGTAATTAATTATGTGATATTTATGTTATGAAATTGATAATTAATTGTTGAATTAATTATGATATATTGAAATAGTTGATTTGGAATAATTAATGGATGAATTAATTATGAGATATTGAGATCACGAATTGAGATAATTAATTGTTCTATTAATTCTGTGAGTTAATGAATGGTAACATGATCATTCAATTGTGTGAATTAATGAATGGTAACATGGTCATTCATTGTGTAAATTAATGAATGGTAACATGGTCATTAATTTGTTTGAATTAATGAATGGTAACATGGTCATTCATTTGTGTGAATTAAAGAATGGTAACATGGTCATTTAATTGTATGAATAAATGAATGGTAACATGGTCATTAATTTATGAAAAATAAGAATGGTAACATGGACATTAATATACATGATATCCCTTGGGGATAGTTCAGATTTCAACATGGGTTGAAGTAAGTATTGAGGTTTGGGTGTCCTTGGGAACCCGGGGGTTTATGTGGTTAAAAGAGAATATTTAATACTGTGATAAACTATTTATTTATGCATTATATTTATTTCTTTATATAACTACATACACTACTATTGACTGGAATTGTTTTAGACATCATTGGTGGTGGCCTACTGAGTTGTACTCACACCCTACTCGGGCTGCCTGATCGATGCCCGAATAGACTTTGTGTTTTTTGGACTGGTTAAGGGAAAATTCCCTGAGTTAGATGGTTGATTGGGGATGGAGAATTTATGAGGGAACTAGACATGATTTGGGATCCTCTTGAGATTCATGTGTGTCTTTATTTTCAGTTTTCATTTTATACACATGACATGTATATTGGCATGACATGTTTTCTACTTCAGTTGGATTTTATATTTTTTCTCCATTATTTATCTAAGAGATTGATATTCTTTATGGATATATATTATTATATTATTATTTATTATTTCTAATGGTTCTTACTCTGATAAAATAGGGTATAGTCTCCCCATGATAAACTTATCATACCCTCACTGCTAGTCAGTGTCCTATGGCTTATGGGGAGGCACGTTTGAGGTCATGTGACTGACCGGCTCAGGGCACCGACATGTGGCACCCTAGTCAGGACATTATAAAGTGGTCTCATAGGGGTTTTGTTTTTTTTTATTTTATCTTACTATTTTGAAAGAATGTAGATAGAATACTAGGAAGAGTTGGACCTTGGTAATGAGCTTGTGCATGGGAGTTACAAACCCATGTACAGGGGAAACCCAAGTACCTAGGGTGGGATTTCTGTTATTATTGTTTGCTATTATAGTTGAATATTATTTCAACTTGGGTGACACACTTGTTGTGTGATGTGATTTATTTTTTGAGATTTTTATAGAATTGACTCTTGGCTCGAAATGGAATGAGAGTTGAGTCTACATGCATCATTCTAAGCACCCAGGATTATAATGACATGCATCATTTTAGGTACGCATGAAAAAATGGGTTATGGGTAAGTTGTTGAACTTGTAATATTTTTTTTCTTATCAAATTAAATTAAAAACATTTCCTAATATGAAATTGAGAATGGAAAAATGATGAAAAATATGAAAAAATGTGTGTCTAAATGATAAATTTGAATAATGAGAATGTCTTTACCTTTGTTAACCAGGACCTAGGTGTAGGATGGTTAAAGGTAGTTTTAGAGCCTCAGTTTTGACCACGTAGAGAGTTTGGGGGAAAGAATTTTTGTGACTTGTTATGATTTTACTCTTACATAAATGTGTTAAGGATGTGTTATGAGTTCTACAACGTGTGTTTGGAATTGTAGAGATATGCCTCTATGATGATTCTTGTTGAGAGGATGATCAGGGGCATGGTTAGAAATGACCCTCCAATGATGGAACCTTAGGCAACAATTATGTCGGGTGAGGAAGAAGGGGATAAGTTCCAAGATAGCTTCACTCAATTCATGCAATTCATGGAAAGAGACCTCGACCAGGTCATGAAGAGCATGTTTGACTTGTCAAGGGATTTTTAATTATAGTACCTTCCAAATTTTACTGGAGAGGGTGGGACTGTGGTAGATGAGTTTTGGGTTGAGTCCATCGAGATGATACTTTACCATTTAGAGACTCCTTCTGTGAAGAGATTCAAGTTGGATGCTTATATGTTATGAGGATCAGTGAAGTGCTAGTGGGACATTCATGCGCGGACTAGACAAGATGATGGTATGCTATGGAAGGACTTTTTAGAGAAGTTCTTAGAGAACTTATACCTAGAGATGTTGAGATTGGAGATGGTAGCAGATTCCATGTGGTTGAATAAAGGTAGAATGTATGTTATGGACTATGAGGAGAACTTTACTAATCTGTAGTGCTTTTCTCCAGAATTAGCAGGAGATGAGACAACTTCACTGAGGAGTTTCCAAGATGGTCTTAATTGTGAGATTAACTACCAAGTTAATATATTTTGATTAAAGAAGTTTTTTGAGGTGGTAGATTAATCTATCATAGATGAGGGGAACCTAAAAAATTCTTCCAATGCTGGATGGATAGTTGCTACTGGATGATCAGGAGGTGAAACTTCTGAGAGCAGGAATCACTGTTATGAGAAATTTATCCAGGGTAGTTGGAAGATGAGTACACAGATGGGAGGTTCTATTTCATAGGACCTTACTAGAGTGATCTATCATCAGCGTAGTAGATTGGACCATTATTGTAGATATTGTCCCCAACCACCAGTAGAGTGTCGGTCTTGTGGAAAGATGGTGCATATAATTTTTTTTTGCAATTCACAGCGATAGATGGTTAGCGAGGGTGCAACTAGATAGATTCAGAGTGTGGGAATGGGGTATTCTACACCTTATCATAATGGTAGGTGGAGTTATACTGGTCGAGGAAGTAGAGGAAGAGGATTCAGTGCTTCTGAGAAAGTGAACCCAAATCATCAGAGTGGTGAAACTCAATGGAGTTGGATGACATCACAGGGGAGAGGGTCATAACAGTTGCATGTGGGGTATCCTTCACTTATGGATAGTGAGGATGGAACATCAATAGTGATAGTTAATATTCTTATAGATTCAGCATTATCTAGTGTCTTATTTGATATTGGTGCCTCTCAGTGCTTCATATCTACTAATCTTGTTGATGGTTTGAGCCTGGTGTTGAAGTTTTTGAGCGGGGTAATGACTATAGATACACCGTTGGGAGTATGGTCTAGAGACATCTGATTGTGAAAGGGATTTTCTCTTGAGATCAAGGAGTATCATTTTCTCTATGATCTCTACATTCTTGATATGTTAGTCTTTGACTTAATTATGGGTATGGACTGGCTAGTCACATATCAAGCCCATATTGATTGTTACTGTAGGAGGGTGACATTTATGTCTCCTAAGGGTGACCATTATATTGATTGTGGGGAGTGGGATATCCATACAGGCCGAGCAGAGCCAATTACTCAGCAACTAGAAGAGCTCACAACCTAGGTTTCTAATATTTTGATGGATGATGGAGGTGTAAATCATGATATCTTTCCACCAATAGTGTAATAGTTTTAGGACATGTTTCCTGAATACTTATCAGGGTTTCCACCTAAGAGAGATATAGAGTTCACTATTGAGCTCATGCTGAGGGCTAAGACAATATCCATTCCACCATACATAATGGCACCGAAATAACTTCAAGATATCAAGACTCGGCTAGAGGAATTGAATGATAAAGGGTTTATTGGACAGAGTATGTCAGCTTGTGGATCACCTATGTTGTTTGCAAACAATGATGATGGGAGTTTTCACTTGTGTGTCGATTATTAGAAGTTAAACAAGATGAATGTAAAGAAATGTTATCCTATTCCTTGTATTGATTATCTTTTTGACCAGTTGAGAGGAGTCTCTATGTTCTCAAAGATCGACTTGAGATCAGGGTATCATCAGTTGAGAGCTTAGACTTATGATATATCGAGGACTGCTTTCAGGAGTAGGTATGACCTATACGAGTTCATCATAATTCCTTTTGGGTTGAAAAATGAACTGATAGTGTTTATGGACTAGATGAATAGAATCTTTCACCCATACCTGGATCATGTGGTGGTGTTTGAGGATGACATCTTTGTGTACTCAAGAATCATGAAGATCATTCCCAACATCTTGACATCATTTTGAGTAAACTGAGAGAGAATTATATATACACTAAGTTATCAAAGTGTCAGTTTTGGATTGATTAGGTACACTTATTGGGACAAATATTCACAGAGGAAGGTGTGTTAGTGGACCCGAAGAAGGTTCAGGTAGTGGTATCTTGGGATCATCCCAATAACATTTTCAATATCTGTAGATTTCTGGGGTTAGCTAGATATTATCAGAGATTCATCTAGGACTTTTTCTGTTTGGTAGCGCCACTTTTGAGCTTGACCAAGAAGGGGATAAAGTTTGAATGGTCAGAAGTTTGTTCAGAGGTCTTCTAGGAGTTGATGAAATGTTTGACATTAGCACCAATCTTGATCCTACCCAAGCTAGGTGAGGAGTACATGGTGTATTGTGATGATTCTAGTATCGACCTCAGAGTAGTGTTGATGCAGGGAGATCGAGTCATGGATTATGGGTATTGGTAGTTAAATCCACATGGACGGAACCACCCTACACACAACCTTGAGTTGGTAGCTATTTTTTATGCTTTGAAGTGTTGGAAACATTATCTGTTGGGTGAAAAGTTTATAGTGTTTACCGATCACAAGATCTTAAGATATATCTTCTCACTGCGAGATTTGAATATTTGGCAGTGGAGATGGGTTGAGTATATGCAGTCATTTGATTTTGAATTGGCATATACACCCGGGAAAGGAAATAGTGTGGTTGATGATTTGAGTAGGAAATATCATACTCAGGCGATTTAAGGGTCCAATGATGAGTGGAAAATTATGACCTTACTGGTAGAAATGCATGCGGTGGTTTAAGAGAGTAAAGAGAAGATGACTCTCATATCAGTTTCAGTAGAGTCCAATATTTTGAGTTGGATAAAAGAAAGGCAGTATGTGGACTTGGAGTGTTTGATGTTGAGGGAAATCCTTGAAGGTAGGGAGACACCTTCATATTGGAGCATAGATGAGGATTAGATCATCTAAGTCATAAATCGGGTTTTTGTGTCTATGAGTATTCGAGAGGAGATGATGTAGGAATTTCATGCCTTGAAGTGGGTGGTAAATACAATTTTGACCAAAATGTACCATGAACTACAATGATAGTTTTGGTGGCTAGGTATGAAAAATGAGATAACATGGTTTGTGACACGATGCTTTACCTGTCAGTAGGTGAACGTGGAGAATCAACGACCTGATGGGTTACTACAATTGTTACCCATTATAGAGTGGAAGTGGGATGATGTGACCATGGAAATTTTGGTGGGTCTTCTGAAGACATTGAGGAAGAATGATTCTATCTGGGTTATTGTGGATTGATTGAAAAAAGTAGCGCATTTCTTGATGATACAGGAGGCTTTCTCAGTGAAGTAGCTTGGAGACTTGTATGTTAGGGGGATAGTCTATCTTCATAGAGTTCCATGAGCTATAGTTTTAGATCGTGATTCACATTTGACTTCACATTTCTGGAAGGTCTTGCAGAAATAACTTTGTACTTAGATATTATTGAGTACGGATTTTCAACCATAAATAGATGGGAAGTCAAAGAATACTATACAAGTGCTTGAGGATATGCTTCGGGCATGTGTTATTGAGTTTAGTGGGTCTTGGGATAAGCACTTGTCTTTAGTGGAGATTTCCTATAGCAACAGTTATAAAAAAAACTATACAAATGACACCATATGAATCTTTTTATGGTAGGCCATTCAGATCACCTCTATGCTGGATGGAGGTAGGTGAGTCAGTGTTGTTGGGACCAAGTCTCATGCAGGAGACGTCGAAGAATGTTTATCTAATTCAGAAACATATGGCTATGGATCAGAGTAGGCAGAAGTCATATGCTAATAGACAGAGATGACCCCTAGAGTTTACAGAGGGTGATCGTGTATTCCTTTGGGTTTTTCCTAGGTTGGGTCACTGTAGGATACAAAGGTAGGGCAAGTTGGTGCCCAATTTTGTTGGATCGTTTAAGGTTATGGAGAGAATCAGGCCGATGGTGTACCGATTGGATCTTCCACATAAATATAGTGTTATGCATGAAATTTTGTATATATTACAACTACTATAGTATCACCCTGACCATTCTCATGTGATCGGCGTGGATGATGTGGAGCTTGAGAAGGATGTGTCCTTTGAGGAACATATAATACATGTTTTGGATCACAGTGAGAAAGTGTTATGGGGAAATATTGTGCTGATAGTTTATGTATTATGGAAACATAGGGGTGTGTAGGAGGAAACATAGGAAAGGTAAGCATATATAAGGGCTCAATGGCCTGATCTTTTTGGTTCAGAATCATAGAGAAGTTTGAGAGTGCAGCTTGAGGATGAGCTGTTATAAGGTGGGGAGACTGTAAGATCCCAACCTTTTCTGTATTTGACTCGAGATTTAATTAAGATACTTTTTTGTTTTTATTTAAGTACCTTTCGATTGGGTTTTACGTTGGGGTTTGTTTGGGTGAAAATTAAGAAAAATGTAAGAGAAAGGGGTTGTGCACGGTTGGTTCATGGTTAGAGCAAACCGTGTGCCTAGCCCAAGAAACTGTGAAGCCCTAGAAATTTAAGTTTCACATGGATAGTGTATGGTTTGTCAAATCATGCACCCCAAAAATAACTAGCACAAGGTTGGTGCACAGTTAGGGAAAACCGTGCACCCCTATGCATGAAATCATGTGCGGGATTTAAAGTTGCGCAAAAATTTATTTTAAAATTTTCATAATCCCCAAAATCCACCTATTTCAACTCCCATTTGACCCTAGGAGGTATTTCACATTTTTAGAGCTCTTAGGATGAATTCCAAGTCCGCTTGACCTCCGTTCTTCGCGATTCGAGGCCCAGGTCAAAGATTTTCATTCCTCCCAGTAAGTGGATTATATCTCGTTGTTATCCCATTCATCCTTCTTCCTTATATCGATCTTTTTATGAGATGAAATCTTCTATTTTTCTAGATTTAGATCTAGATTTGGTGAATATAGATCTAGTATTTTGGATCTAGAATTCAAATTAAATAGATCCTCATTTGTTGATCTTGATTAGGGTTTTGAGATTTGGAACTAGATCTATGTTGTTGTGCTGCCCAAATTTTAGAGATTTCCGATGGGCGATCTTCATCAATGAATCGAGGTAGGTGGTCTAAAATTCAAATCCCTTAGTCGTGATTTTGATTATGTGTATACAAATCGTATAATTAAAAGATTTGTTTAGAAATTAGATTTATAAATATAATTAATTAACCGGGTGAATTAATTATTGAAGGAATTATGGAATTATGGGATTTGGGGGATAATTAATTGTGAAATTTATTATGTGATATTGACATTGTGAAATTTATAATTAATTGTTGCATTAATTATGAGAATATTGAAATATTTGATTGAGATAATTAATTCTGTAATTAATTATGTGATATCGATGTTGTGAAATTGATAATTAATTATAGGATTAATTATGAGAATGTTGAAATAGTTGATTGAGATAATTAATTGTGGAATTAATTATGTGATATTGATGTTGTGAAATTGATAATTAATTATTGGATTAATTATGAGAATATTGAAATAGTTGATTGTGATAATTAATTTTGGAATTAATTATGTGATATTAATGTCGTGAAATTGATAATTGTAGGATTAATTGTGAGAATATTGAAATAGTTGATTGAGATAATTAATTTTTGAATTAATTAGGTGAAATAGATGTTGTGAAATTGAAAATTAATTATTGGATTAATTATGAGATATTGAAATAGTTGATTTGGGATAATTAATGGATGAATTAATTATGAGATATTGAGATCGTGAATTGAGATAATTAATTGTTGTATTAATTTTGTGATTTTATGAATGGTAACATGGTCATTAAATTGTGTGAATTAATGAATGATAACATGGATATTAATTGTGTGAATTAATGAATGGTAATATAGTCATTCATTTGTGTGAATTAATGAATGGTAACATAGTTATTCGTTTGTGTGAATTAAATAATGGTAACATGGTCATTCATTTGTGTGAATAAATGAATGGTAATATGGTTATTAATTTCTAAAAAATATGAATGGTTATATAGGTATTCATATATGTGATATCCCTTGGGGATAGTTCATATTCTGGGACGGACCGAAGCGGGTATTGAGGTTTGGGTGTCCTCGGGAACCCGAGGGTTTATGTGGTTAAATATAGAATATTGAATAATGTGATAAAATTTTAATTTATGCATTATATTTACTTCTTTATGTAAATTCATACAATACTGTTGACTGTAATTGTTTTAGACATCGTTGGTGGTGGTCTACTGAGTTGTACTCACACCCTACTTAGGCTTCCTAATCGGTACCCAAATAGACTTTGTGTTTTCTGGACAGGTTAAGGGAAAAGGCCCTAAGTTAGATGGTTAATTGGGGATGGAGCATGGATGAGGGAATCAGATGTGGTTAGGGACCCACTTGATAATTTTGGGTGTCTTTATTTTCAGTTTTCATTTTAGAAACTTGACACATACATTGGCATGACATGTTTTCTTCTTCAGTTGGATTTTGTATTTTTCCTGTATTGTTTATCTGAGAGATTGGTATTGTTTATGATAAAATATGCTTATGCTGTTTTTTATTATTTCCTCTAGTGTTTACTCTGATAAAAGAGGATATATTCTCCCCATTATCGACTTGTCAGACCCTTTCCACTTGTCATCTTCCTCTAGCATATGGGGAGGCGTGCTTGAGGTCATGTGACCGACCGACTCGGGGCACCGACATGTGGAACCCAGTTCGGGATGTTACAGTTTCTATACATTCAGGGTTATTATACCTCAATACACATATATAATAAGCATATTGTATTGAATTCTTGATAATTATGTTAAAAAAATACTTATATTTGATGAATATACACTGAAGAAGAAGTGGGTACTTTCTTATTCAATTCATTCCATTGCACTTAAACTTCCATAAAATTATTTCAGGATATGAAAATAAAATAACCTCTTGTTAATAACTCTTTCTTTGAAAGGTGTTGTGAAAGTTCCTTTGGCTTCATTATTTCCATTTTCCTTTTCTCATTGTCATTCAATTTGTTGACCATAAGAATTAAAGATTAATCCGTCTTTAATATTCTTATTGCTTGGTGAGCCTTAATAAAGTGTTTTCTTCATACTGCTCATTTCATAATCTTAAACAAAATTAGAGAAAATGGGTGAAAATTATATTAAAATAGGATGTATTGAAAGATCATAATCCTCTTTTATATTTACACAGATCCAGTGTAAACATTAACTATTAATGTGTTGCTTCACTTTCTCCTTGAAAAATACTCTAAGATGATACTACATGTTATATCACCCATGTCATAATGTAGTGACTATAACTGACATCATACATTGATGATATCATAATGAAATAACCATCATATTCTCTATACATGAGTCTCCTGTAATCAATTTCACACCCTTGCTTTCTGAGGTGGCTTAATATGTATAGGGACACCAGCACCTTGAATTTCCTATATCATAGTATTGAGTGCAAGCACTTATACTCCACTTGGAAATTTGTACAGTGTTGGACATTTAATTTCTTCAATATTTATCGCAGTGTATTTCATGTGGTGTAACTTTCCATTTTTCTAAAAAAATATATTCTAAAAGATTAGTACTTTTGAATATTGATTACCAATTTAGAAATTATTGATTAATTAAATTAATTAAATCATTAAATGTATCCCACTATTTTATCGAATTATAGGAACCCTCTATACTAGAATAAAAATACTTTGTCTCTTGAGTATTCTAGTGGTAAGGATCCTTGAACTTCCCCTCATAGTATACAAGCTTTGGCTACTCCACTACTCAAAGAGTTTAAGGTAGGCATTTGACTGACTAACCGCATTAAATTGCGGTTTTTTGATCTGTTGAGTGAAGTCTCTACTTCTAAAATCATAAACTTGATTTTCTCAATGCTTACATATAAAATTAAAAAAAAACCTAGTTTTTGATACTTCTTTGCTGCAAGTTTAGTTAAGTCAACCCATCACTCTCATAATAACTCCCTGATAGTAAGAGGCATCCTCAACTTTGGCTGAAGAGCACCCCGAACACCCAGTTTTGTTTAAATTTGAATGAATAATGGTGTTTGAAACTTAATATTTATTTGAGGGTTTTTTATATTATTACATGATGAAATAAAATCTTTTTATATTTTATAAGAAAGTTCTATGTGATTTCACTCACAACTGACTATGCAATAAATATAAAAAAATCATCCCATCACATGTTCATTTTATCTGTGCATGCTTGTTCATTATTCTATGTGAACGTGTGTAAACTACACATACATAAAATAATAAACTGTGCATAAATAAAAAAGATGACATGATCATGAGTCGATACTAATGGTTGATCTATTTAGTAAATAATGGATCAACCTAGACCCTAGGGGAAAATTCTTGAATCACGTCACTTGTGACTCAAGTTGCAACATCTTCCTATTAAATATATCAAACTAATATCTAGTGCGTCATTATATATTGGCATGAAGTAGGTCACTTCTCATCTTCATCATCATACAAAAATACACACATGCAGGTGAGGGGGTCTCGGGAGTACAAAATACAATAGAGAAATTGGACACGCATACCCCTATACATATAATGACAAAGACGACTTGGAGATCTTCATTTATTAAACTAATTATTACAAACCATACATTGAAATAATTAAATAAATAAATAATCACACCTAAGATATACATTGGTCAGTCTATGGATCATGATCAGTCGATACACATTAAATTGACGTATTTAAATTAAATTCCTAAATAAAATTAAACTTGCATTAAATTGTTTCTAAGTGTGTTTTATTCAATTAAAAACTCACTCTTATTTTTTAATTCAATATTTACATCATTATGTCCCATTAATTAATTTAATTTCAATGTAAAAATTAAGTTAATTTTACCCGCAATATTAAAATTAATTTTTAAACCAAAAATTAATATTTAATTAATTTAATTTTAAACCAAAATTATATTAATTAAATTAATTGATTTTTTATTATTTAATTTTAACTAGGCCTAAAAACCCTAGGCAAGGCCTTCACGGGTCGGTCCAAACTTCTGCGGGCTCACTCGAGACTGTGCAGACCACGTGCAGGGCTATCATGTGCTCGACAGGCCCACCCAGACTCGTACTGGGTAAAGCAGACCCGCCTGAGGCCATTTTGGGGAAACTTGGGTCTATGTAGAGATATTGCAGGGGGTTACCTTATACCTGGGTTGCATTCAGGAGAAGGTCGATCTCAGAAGATGAGTTTTACAGGGGGTTTGACTCGTAGAAGTCAAGTCGGGACGTTGGATTGGTAGCGGGACATGACTCGTTGAGATCAACACAGTGGTGGTAGGGGCTTGTTTGGATGGGTACGTCAATGTGGTAACCAACTAGATCTGGCCAAATATAGTCTAAAGAGCTCAGTGGTTGGTATCAAGAAACACCCTATCTCAGTTGGATGAGCTCCCCGTGGGGAGAATCTCGGTTCGATAGGGTCATGGCTGAAGGGAGAGCGGGGCAGCAATAGGTCACGGTGATTGGTTATCTCACAAGATCTGAGGTGATTGATGGCTCCAGGTCACCTTGGCAGACAGGGCATGGTGCCGAGAAGGTGTATCGATGGGTAATCCAATCGAATCTGGATGAGGGTGGCCTACTGTAGGAGGCATTGGTTTCAAGATGGTTGGTTGTTCGAGGTCACACCGAGGAGGGGTGTGGCCGGGTCTGAGTGGGAAAGGGAAGAAACCTTTGATGGATCATAGTGGTTGGGGTGAGGTGGAGCCGAAACAAAGGGATAGTGGATTGGGGTGGCTTGAGTGTCCCTGAAAGTAGGAGGGGAGGGTTTGGTCATAGCGGTGGGTAGCAGGTCACCGAGGGAGAGTAGGAGGGGTCCACGAGACCCCCTTCCTTTTGTTTTTTTGGTTCCTGACAACTCTAGGCCCACCATTGAAGACCCTCTTACTTTTATGTTTTAACTTTTTCTTTGAAAAAGTCTTCCCCACCCTATATTTGTTTGTATAAAGGTTTTCCACTAGACTTTCACAAATTCTAATCCTATTAATTAGGATTTTATAAAAAAATCAACTAATCATATTAATTAATCCATTTAATTATTTCAATCAATGGGGATAAATATTATCTCTTGGAAAACTCTATTTTATCCACCAGTCCAGTCAGAATAGTATTGATTTATCAAAAACATCACTAGCGACTAGTCATGGGTTTAAATATCATAAAGTGTTCTTGAATTTTAATACCCACAAAAATATCATATTAAATCCAATTTAAAACTTTAAATGACTGCACACCGGTCATATGGTGTCAGATTAAAATTCAATCTACAACATTGGGACCTGAACAACGCCCTCTATTAATTTTAATGAAAATTTAATTTTTTGTGGATTGAAATCTTCACACATCACTTGGATACCGATTGAAGTTATGAGGTTGATTTGTGGAAGCTAGTGGGCCAGGGATTTAAAAAATTTCACCGATGATCGATGTAAAAATTTCATCGTTAGTGAAGCGTTGCCTGGTATAAGCCCAAGGATCTTCACGTGAAGAAAATTAAGAACATAAATAATAAAATCAAAAATACATGGTTAGTTTTAAAACCATTCTCAACATCTTCCTCTCATAGGTGATAACAGCTTAAAGAATATGAAATTGAATTCCTCTAGATCATCCACACATGATTCAAAAATATATAGGTGCACTTATCGTTGAATTTCAGGTACTTGCGTAGAGATCTGACAATGCCTTCGACACTCCTATTGAAATAGTTGGTGCCCTAGACCCAACAATGCAGTAATTTTGATTACCATATCATCTATACAGTTAGTTATACAAGATGTATCCTTGCCATTATAGTGTAGATTTTTCTATGTCCACTATTTAATGGTAATGTCCTAGATGAATTGTCATATCAAAAGGTTATAGTAGATCCCAAGCTATAATGAGAACCTCAAGATACTATAACATTAATCTTAAACAAAGGTCATATGGTCAAGTTGCATTATACTGATTGGACATAGTTGATGTTTGACTATCAGGTTCAGGGGGCTCATAATCATTGATACTTCTTCTCATGAAGTTCTCACTTGGTGATCTCTAGCAGTGAGATCATGAGGACTGACCCACCAAATAAGAACACCACAAGTCTTAGGGGTCATTGGTTGTTCCTATCTATGAACATGCGTATTGGTCTCCTGACTTGAGATCATTACCAATGTGTGCCATTTGATTGTATACTTTGATGTAAGGCAAAAACCATGATATTGAAATCGTGGCGAGGTAGATTGTGTTGGGTGCGTCATTAGTGGTATTATAACACTCGAAGGTTTTAAAAATAAATTAAAATGAATGAAACTCTGAGTCTTTACATAATGATACTTTTTTAAGGATATATTTGTAAACTAGCCATTAAATATAATTTTTCCGCTTCTATGATTTTAATTTCGAAAAACAGACATCTACGGTTTCGATCAGTAAGTTATTTGGAGTCTGATAGAACCAACTTGTTTTTCCGGTGAATAGTAACATGCCCTTATAAATTGTAATATTAATAGTAATATGATCCTTATGAATATTAAATCATATTATTATTATTTTTATTAAGGTTATAAGATAATGTGATATTGATTAAATTTTCAATGTGATATAAAATGAGTTATAGTTTTAAAATTGTTATTTTTCGAATAAATTATGATTTTATTTAAAAATTAAATTAATCATATTTAGAAAATTATTTTCAAAAAATGGATTTAATTTTTGAATTATACATATCTAAAAATTGTTAGGGCGTTTTCTTGAAATTTTTCTAAGATAGTTGAATTTTCAATGAATAATAAAAATACAGTTTTAAGTTTTAAGTGTGATTAATGGCATCATAATGATGTAATAATGATGTAATTATTCTGGTAGACTCTTAAGGATTAAAAAATTATAATATTTTTCCTAAATTTCCAATAACATGGGAAAAAACCATGGGCAAGCCCATGGTTTTTCAAATACCAGTAATGAAGTGTCCTTTGAAATTAATTAAAAAATCGCTCACTTTCACTATAAATACCACCCTCACCCCTCTTCCTTTCACACCTATGAAGCTTTTATAATTGCCTAAATTCTTACCAATACCCTTCCCAAGACTCTTCCCCACATAAAATACCTACTGGTCTCACCAAAAGGCCAAAACCAAAGGCCTTAAAAAGGATCTCATGGAGAAGAGATTAAGAGGTAAAGATCCTCTTTCATTTTCTACTATTTTCTTTTCAATTCATTTCTTTTCTTATACTCACTTCACCTTTCCATATCCAAGAGGCATAAAATCTCTAGTATTATATATATTATGGATTTTTATCATGTTTATGAAAAAATTAATCGTCATTCTTCCCCTATTATTCCTTTTATTCTAAAAATAAAAACACCATATGTGATGTGTCGATTTACCGACATCGTGGATGATGCGTCTTCAATTTCCTTTACTTCCTTCAAAGCTAGTTGTAAAACTATTTTAATGGTTGAAACATATTATGAAGTGTATTATATGACCTCTCTTTTGTTATGTAATTAACTTATATGCATAATAATAAAGGTATATGATTAAACAAGTTTGTGATTATTGAAGAACCGCCAAAATAATCTAAATGAACATCACTAATGATTTATCTAATGATTAATCTTCATACCATATAAAAAAATAATTTATGGAATCATTTAATATTTTGGAAACATATTAACACCATTTAATTCCACTTCTAGAGTATCTATTCCATTCTATAAGAAAATCTTTTACGAACTGACCATGGAAATCATGTAAAGAACGCACCCGAAATTCAAAAGCAATGTTTTTATGAAATTATTCAGAAACATAAGGAACAACCAGAGCTACACCAAAGGAAAATGATGATAGTGGAACATTTTATGAGGCAACACCCTCCTTCTTTCAGTGGATCTTCTAACCCATTATTAGCTCAATGATGGATTAAATCCATTGAAAAGATATTCTATGTTATGGGATGTTCAGATAATCAAAAGGTTAGTCTTTCCATTTATTATTTTTAAGGTGAATCTAATTAGTGGTGGTCAATGGTCAATAATATCAGGGATAGAGAGGATATTGAAACCCTAGAGTGGGATGAATTTAAAAGTGAATTCTTTGAAAAATATTTTCATAAGGTGGTTCGACTTAGGTGGGAGAAGAAATTACATAAATTGAGGCAAAATGAGGAATATTTAGTGGTCATCTATGAAGAAAATTTCACCTAAATATAAAGGTATGCTCCAAATATTATTCTGGATCATGATATAAATATTAATCATTTTTACTCAGGATTAAAGCCAAGATATCGAAGGTACTTGGATTCCCTTGAGTTAAAAAGTTATGAAAAACTTGTCTAATGTGCTGAGAGGGTATAAATGTAGTTTACTGATGATCACATGTACTTTGACGATAAGTAGAAGAAGATGTCCAGATGGAAAGCAGTGGGTAAGAATCAATCAAAGAAATCTGATGGTAAGAAAGTCCAGTTTCCAGTTTGTGAAAAGTATGGTAAAAAGCACCATGGGGAATGTCTTACCAAAATTGCGAAGTGTTCTTGATGTGGTAAGTTTATACATATGACCCGAAATATTAATGAAAATGATCTTAAGATCAATTTTGATAACAAAACTACAAAGTGTTTCAAATGTGGTGAGATGGGTCATTATGTAAATGTCTACCCAAAGAAAGATCTGAGTGATGGAAAGCAGCCAGACTATAAGCAGAAAGGTGTAGTGAGATCCTTTGTGACTACATAAACAAATGTCAGGCCATCCAATGAAGTGGGTATCAAGTAATTTGTTTATTTACTCATATTTTTCTAAAGTATTGTTTGAAATGGGGTATACACATTCCTTTATTTCTGAGAAATTTTCTGGTAAATTGTAAAATATCACCTCCAAAAATGAGACCAGAACTTATTGGTAGAACACCATGGGAAATGTTATATAAAAAAGGCATTTTAATAATCTTCCTATTTTTATCTATGGAAGGAAATTACCTGTAAACCTTGTTGTTTTTTCCTTAGTATAGTTTTATTTCATTCTGGGTATGGATTGGATTTATTTTTATCATGCTAAGATTGATTATATAGATAAAGAAGTTGTTTTTTAGAAAGAGTTTCAGTTTGTATACAAGAATGAACCCATACAACTTATAACATATCAAGAAGCTAAGAAACTGTTGAAAGTTGGAAATGAAATTTATCTTGCTCATATTTTTAAAAACAAGGGAACTGTTCAGATTAATGATGTACAAGTGGTAAATGAATAATTTGACATTTTTCCTGATGAGTTACCTGATGTTATACCTTATCAGGAATTTGAATTCATGATTGACTTAGTTCCTGATGTTAATCCAATTTCAAATCCCCATCATCAAATGCATCAAATAGAGTTTCTTGAATTGAAAAAATAGTTGCAGAAATTTCTTGATAAAGGATTTATTTGTCCTAGTACTTCACTATAGGGAGATATTGTTTCATTAATTAAAAATAAAGATGGTGGAATTAGACTTTTCATTGTTTATAGAGATTTGAATAACATTACTATGAATAATAAGTATCTTTTTCCTCACATCGATGACTTATTTGATCAGCTCCAGGAAGCTTAGTATTTTTCCAAGATTGACTTGAGATCCAGGTACCACCAGCTGAAGGTTAAGGAGGATGAAATTCCAAAAATAGATTCTTGAATTAGATATGGTCATCATGAATTTTTTGTTATGTCATTTGGGTTAACTAATGCACCTACTATATTCATGGATCTTATAAATGGAATATTTCATGAGTTCTTGGATAAATTTGTGGTTGTTTTTATTGATGAAATTCTAGTTCATTTTAGAAGTAAAGAGAAGCATGAAAAACATCTAAGGGTTGTTTTGAAAACCTTAAAATAAAAGAAACTATATGGAAAATTTAGAAAGTGTGAATTTTGGTTGTAAAAAATATATTTCCTTGGTCACATTGTTTCTAAATATGGCATAACTATTGATCATGATAAAATGATAGTTATTGAAGAATGGCCAAGACACACAAATATAATTGAGATTCGTAATTTTCTATGTTTGGCAGGCTATTACAAAAGGTTTTTTGAAAACTTTTCACGTTTATCTAGTCCACTGACTAAGTTAACTCGAAAAAGAGTTAAATTCATATGGATAAAATAATGTGATGATTTTTTTCAGGAATTTAAAAGAAGATTGGTGAATCATTTAGTTCTGAACCTACATTCAAGAAATTGTGAGTTTCTCATATATAGAGATGCTTCATTAAGGGGACTTGGTTGGGTTTTGATGTAGAATGATCAGGTAATTGCTTATGCTTCAAGAAAAATAAAACCTCATGAGTTAAATTATACCACACATGATTTGGAAATAGCAGCTATGGTTTTTTGCTTTAAAAATTTGGAGGAATCATTTATACAGATCCAAATGTGAAATATATACTGACTACAAAAGTCTAAAGTATATATGCGCTCATAATGAATTAAACATGTGGTAGAGAAGATGCATTGAATTGATAAAGGATTATGATTACATGATCAATTACCATCCTGAAAAAGAAAACAAATTGAAATATGCCTTGAGTCGAAAACATCATGTATAATTAACTATGTTACGGTTGGAATAAGACCCTTTGATCAATGATTTAATGAATTTTGGCTTGGAATTTATTGGTGTAGGAAATTCCTCTATTTTGTTTTAGATTTCAGTGTAGTCATTTTTTTCAGAATGAATTAAGAAAGTATGGAAGGTAGATGGGGAGCTATATAAAAAGGTATAATTGGTTAAAAAGAGTAATTTTCTAGAATTTAACATCGATAAAGATTGTGTTTTGAGATTTGGAAAAAGATTATGTCTACCTTGGGTTTCCCAGATGAAAAAAAAATTGTTGTGTGAAGCTCATAGTTCTCTATTTTCAGTTCATCCTGGAAACACAAAGATTTATAGAGACCTTAGGGAGTATTACTAGGGGTATGGAATGAAAAGAGATTGCATATTTTACCGTTAAATATTTGACATGTCAACAGGTTAAAGCAGAGAAGTAATCACCGAAGGGAATGCTTCAGCCTTTACCAGTGCCATAGTAGAAATGGGAAAATAAATCTGTGGACTTTGTTGTGGGACTACCAAAGAATTATCGAGGTAACAATGCAATCTAGTTTATTGTTGATCGACTAACTAAATATTCTCATTTTTTCATATTAGATATACTATGTATTTGGATCAGATTTCTCAACTATACCTCAAAGATATTTTCAAGTTACATGCAGTTCCTATTTCTATTTCATCTGACTGTGATCTCAAGTTCACTTTTAACTTTTGTAAAGGCCTTTAGAAGTCGTTGGGAATAGAATTAAATTTTAGTACATCTTTTCATCCTCAATCAGATGGGAAGTCAGAATGGAAAATTTAGACTTTGAAGGATATGCTTAAAGCTTATTCAATGGACTATCAGGGAATTTGGGATCAACATATTTCATTATTTGAGTTTTATTATAATAATAGTTCTCATTATAGTATACAGATGTCACCTTTTGAGGCATTATATAAGAAGTGGTGTCAAACTCCATCTTTTTGGGATGAAGTTGGGGAAAGGAAGTTTATGGGACCATAATTAGTAGAGGAAGTGGCTAAGAAAGTGAATATGATCCAAAACACATGTGGACAACTTAGAGCAGACATAAAAATTATATATATAATTGGAGGAAATAATTTCCTTTTGAGGTAGGTGATCATGTTTTTATTAGAATCTCACCATGGAAAAGTTTTATTCGTTTTGGTAAGAAGGGAAAGTTGAGTTCAAGGTTCATCGGAACTTATGAAATCTTGGAGAAATTTGGGTCAGTTGCCTACCGAGTAGCTTTTCCTCTAAGTTTATCTCAGGTATACAATGTTTTTTATGTTTCTATGTTGATAAAGTATGTGCTATATTCATCTCATGTTTTGATCCCAGAAGCAGTTAGGCTAGAAGAAGACCTTTTTATGAAGAGAAACTCATTCAAATTATTGATTTCAGAGAACATGTATCGTGGAATAAGGTAATTCACTAGGTAAAGGTTTTTTTGAGAAACCACATGGTTGAAGAAGCAACATGGAAATCTAAAAATTCTATGAGGGAAAAGTACCCTCACTTGTTTAATAAGTAAATAAAATTACGAGGATGCAATTTCCAGAAGGTGGGGAGAATGTAACACCCCAAAGTTTTAAAAATAAATTTAAATGAATGAAAAACTAAGTCTCTACATAATGACACTTTTTTAAGAATATATTTGTAAACTATCTGTTAAATATAATTTTGCTACTTCTATGATTTGAATTTTGAAAAATGAACATATATGATTGCGATTAGTAAGTTATTTGGAGCGTGATAGAACCAACTATTTTTTTTGTTGAATAGTAACATACCCTTATTAATAGAAATATGGCACTTATTAATAGTAAATTATAGTATTATTTTTTTAAGATTATAATATAATGATATCTTGATTAATTTTTCAAGGTGATATAAAATGGGTTATAGTTTTAGAATTGTTATTTTTTGAATAAATTATGATATTATTTAAAAATTAAATTAATAATATTTAGAAAATTACTTTCAAAAAATGGATTTCTTTTTTGAATTCTACACGTTGAAAAATTATTAGGGTGTTTTTTTGGATTTTTTTCGAGAGTTGAATTTTTGGTGAATAGTAAAAATACAGTTTTAAGTTTTTGGTTTGTTTAATGATATCATAATGATGTAATAAGGATGTAATAATTATGGTTGAATCTTGAGGATTAAAATATGATAATATGTGTCCCAAGTTTCCAATACCATGGGAAATCCCATGGTTTTCAAATACCACTAATGAGGTGTCCTTTGAAATTAATTGAAAAATCCCTCACTTTCACTATAAATACCACCCTCACCCCCTCTTCCTATCACACCTCTAAAACTTTGAGAATTTTCTAAATTATTCCAAATTACCTTCCCAAGGATCTTCCCCACGTCCAAGACCTTCTGGTCTCACCAAAAGGCCAAAACCAAATGCCTTAAGGTGGATCTCAAGGAGAGGAGATAAAGAGGTAAAGATCTGCTTTCATTTTCTTGTGTTTTCATTTCAATTCATTTATTTTCTTATAATATCATCACCTCCCCTTTTACAAGAGGAATTAAATCTATATTATTATATATATTATGTATTTTTATCATGTTTATGGGAAAATTCATCATCATTATTCCCCTCCACTTCCTCTTATTCTAAAAATAAAAACATTGTCTCTGATGTGTCGATTTACCAACATCGTGGATGATGTGTCTTCAATTTCCTTTAATTCCTTCAAAGATGGTCATAAAACCATTTCAATGGTTGAAAAAAAAATTAAATTTTATTATATTAACTCTCTTATGTTCTATAATTAACTTATACACATAATATTAAAGGTATATGATGAAACAAGTTCTTGATTATCGAAGAACCACCAAAATGATCTAAACAAATGTCACTAATGATTCATCTAATGATTCATTCTCATACCATATAACCAAAATAAGTTATGGAATGATTTAATATTATATAAACATAGTAACACCATTTCATTCCACTTCTATATTTTCTCTTCCATTCGATAAGAAAATCCTTTACGAACTGACCATGGAAATCATGTAAAGAACGCACCCGAAACAATGGAAATAAAAAAATATTATTAACAAATAGATTGAATTATGTTATAAAATGATCAAATAAGGTGTTATAAAAATTAATATGTTTCTTTAAAATATTAATAACACCCTTTTAACTATTATACATGAGGTTTAAAGAAGTTTTAAGTAAGACGAACCCAAGGTAAGGGAATTCTTAACCCAATTTTCATTCTTTGGGTTAACCTTCTACATTATTCATTATGTGGTATTAATATTATTTTTGTGATGGGTTTTTATTTATTTTATATTTTATTATATATATTTATAGTTTATACACATATTCTTTTCATTCTATTAATTTCTCACATCAATTATATGATATTTGTAAGGGACTTTCCTTTAAAAATCCTCTTTTAAAATACTATTTTATGAAATTCAAAAGTAATGTTTTTATGAAATTATTCATGTTTTATGATTATGTTATAGTTCTTGGTAATTTTTTATGATGAAGGGTGAGACCTATATCTCCCTCCAATGCATTGGGTATGTGTAAGTTGGAGGTTGTCTATATGGTTACTCTAAGAGTAACTGTGATGGTTACACCATAAGGTAGTCATGAGGGTTACATTGTAAGGTAGTCATGAGGGTTACAAATCATAAGGCAGCTACAAGGGTTACAATATAAGTAAGTAATTCACCAATATACCTTTATTATCTATTCATTTTTTTATGTTTATGGAAATATCTTGTTTCACAAAGTAAGTATGTGATAATTTATGGGTCAGAAGTATGTCTTTGTGAAAATTATTTCATATGTATTCATGGACTAATGGTTTATTTCCTTCTTTTTATCCCTTACTGAGATTTTTTTCTCATTACAAGTTTTTAAATGTTTTTAATAGGTTATAAGTATGTGTAAGAGAAAGAAGGAAGTCAAGTTAAATGTTATGAAGATTTGTCAAAGAAAACATGTTTTTGTTTTGTTTTAAAAGTTTTATGTTTTGGAAGAAATGGATATTGTTTTAGTGGTACCCACATTGTATTCTTATGAGTTGATATGTATAAGTTATGTCCTAACATTCTAAAACTCTAAATCAAAAAGATATTTGGGAATATAAATAAGTTAAATCTAGTTGAAATAGATAGATTATGTAATGTTTAAGTCTCGGTCCTCATAGATGGTATCAGATCCCATTTTAGATAACTTTAGGTGTTAGTATGATGTTAACAGAATGCCATAAATTATTTTTACCTTCTATTTATGTTGAAATAGTATATAATTTAATGCCATGACCCCATAATCCTGGATCCAGTGCATTACTTTACTATATTGGCATGATTATAAGGAATGAAATCCCAAAGTAATGATCAGTTTAGTAGTCTTGAAGAAACTAGATACATACTTGTACTCACATTGCATAGTGAAAGGTAACAAAATACAATACAAAACAAAAAATAATAAACCACATCCATGAGAACTCAATAAATAGTCTCCTCTTTATAACCTATTGAAGGTAAACCTATGAAAGGGGTGATATCAAATGATTAGTAAGGTTTACAAATATCAGAAGCATGAATCAACAATAAATGAATCATAAAAAAATTGGCATAGTCAACATAACATGGTGAATAAATAAAAAACACACACCATTATTAAACTGAGAATTAAACTACATTTATATATTTTTAGGATCTAAATAGAATATGTAGATGCTCAATTACAAGAGGGGGTGAATTGTAGGTTTAAAACCTTTCTCTTTTAACCTTAAGGAAATCTATGTTTAACAAAGTTAAACAAGGTAAATTTACAAACCCTCTTTGGTTCTTACAAAAAGTGATAATTGGAAGGGCCTGGGTCCAATTATAAGAAACCTAAAATTAATCAAGTTAAGTTTAAGAAAGCTTAATAAGTTTTATCTGAGGGAAATATTCTACCTTAAATCGTATAGAATCTTATTTATTAGAGTAAGTAAAAGTAAAAGAAAGTATAAGAAAATTATGCTTTATTTCTTTAAAAAAATACAACAAAAATAAAACTTGAAACAAAAATCAAGTAAACAAGTAGGAAATATTTTAACCCAAAGTGTAGGGTATCCAACAACCTTGGATAAAGGTCCCTTGATTTATACTTTCAAGAAATTATGTCTTACCCACACCAGGGTAAGCCCTCGTTAATAATATCAAAGTCTATTTTTCTATCACCACAAGCCCTAGAAATTTAAGGTAGTCAGAACCTCTATCTTCTTATCCTTGTAAGCCCTCGATTTTACTCAGCAACAATTAGAGTCACAAAAAGAAAGTTGAACAATATGTTCATAAAATGCACAAGGCATGAGAGTCTTTATCTCACTAGAAATCACTTCACAATGTATAATTTCTAGGATCATTGAACGATCAATATCTCCTTGAGTTCATTAAAATGATCTCCTATTTATAAGTAAGGATTCCAATGGTCTGATCCCTGCCCCAACAGTCATATTTTTCCTTGAATCTTAGAGGGACCTGTATACGTGTCACTCAACCAATGGTTGGTTAGAAACAAATTTTATGACACAGTTTCATTGTAAAAAAATCATGTGTAAGTAAATTGTATCATGTAAGAAAAACATTCTCAATTTTAATAAACTTAAGTAAAATAATATTCGATAACGTTAGAATAATAATTTAATGAAATAGGTTAACTATAAGGAAAATATTTAATTAGATTCTTAAGGAAGTGAAAAATAGAGTCTAGAAAAAAATATATTCAGATTATATTTATAAAAAAATTAGGAGTTTGGATTAAATATAATTTGGAGTCTAAATTCTAAGGAATTCAGAGTCGGAATTCTGAGTAATTTGGAGTCTAAATTATGATGAATTCGGAGTCTGAATTCGGAAAAATTCAGAGTCGTAATTTTGAGGAATTTGGAGTCTAAATTCTAAGAAATTTGAAGTCTAAATTTTAGAGAATTCAGAGTCTAAATTTTAGAGAATTCAAGGTCTAATTTTCAGATAATTCGAAGTCTAACTTTTAAAGAATTCAGAATCTGAATTTTAGAGAATTCGGAGTCTGAATTTCAGAGAATTCAGAATATGAATTTCAGAGAATTTGGATTCTGAAAATATTAAGACTCAGTAACTTAAGGAACTGTAATATTCCAAGGTTTTTGATAAGGATCCTAATTTTTGACTTAGTAAAAAAATGGTTAGACTTGGTTTTGAGAATACATTTAATAATACATTAAAAAACATGATAAGGATAAAAAAATTCTTAGAGAAATAAATTTTTCTTAAGAAAATAATTCTTAGAGAAATATAATTTTTCTTAAGAAAATGTTTTTATGATTTTCAAAACATAAAGGAATGGAAAAGTCATAAGGAAACCTTATTGGATCAAAAATCTCACCCTTTTTGAAAAGCGCAAACAACCTTTTGAAAAATAATATAAGGAATGAGGATTTTTCTTTTAGTATATAAAAAGAAAAACTTATCTCCCTTTACTTATAAACCACGATGAATACGAATAACTCACCCTTATATTTTGAAATCCCTAAGGATCGTATTCTTGACTTTCTTAGAGAAGTAACTTTTTCTTGCTTAAGAAAATATTCTTTAAGAAGACTCCACCTTACTTAATCTCCCCCTTACTTAGGGAATTATATTTTTTACTTAATATTATTTTGATCATTCTTTTCTCCCCCTTTGTGATTTTCAAAAAGATATGGAGGGAATGGAAAAAAATGTACCTAAAATATTAGTGATATATAAGATAAAACAATTGAAGAATAACAAAATTTTCATTATGATAGGAAAATTTTGTTACAAGGAAAGATATAAAAAAATATCGGATTGATAGGAAAATCATTAATCCTTCTTTTACTTTGGCATGAGATTTCTCAAGGTAGCCTTTAACTTCTTCAGCTCTTTGTGATTATCCACAAACCTCTTGAGAAACTGATCCTAATCCTGATTCTTGTTTTTGAGAGCCTTGATTTTTTCTTCTTGGGACTTCATAATTTCTGCTCAAGATTTTACTAACTCTTCTTGTTGTTTAAACTTTTCTTCCAACTCTTCCATGAGTTACCTTTCTCTCTTTAAATTTAGAGCAACTAAATTCAACTTTCAATTTAGATCTCTATCATCTTGCATTTGGTCAGTTTTTTCAATATTAAACTTGTCGTAAGGTTTCTGATTCAATCATATAATTTTTCAAAAGCATCTTTAACTAAATCTTGAAATTCATCCAAGATTTTCATATCATCAATCATTCTCTTAGACCATTTTTCTATTTCCTTACATGATCTCCGATGAGCATCATAACCAATATGGAAAGTCTTGAACTCCATTTCAAGCTTGAAATTTTTTTCCATGAGCATGCTTATCGATTCTGATTTTTGATTGAAAAAATGATGAAGAAACTAGCATCTTGAATCAATACTTGGTAACAGAGGCATTGTGTTCACTAATTTCTTCAAATACTGAACAATGAAATCCTGACCCATCAAGGACGAAGATTTGGAAGCTGATTCTTTTGTTGGTGAGGAATCTTAATCTATCTCTTCATCTTTTCTCTTAGATGATCCACCAACATCATTATTAGCTTTTACAACCACAACATTTCTAGGTGTATCATCAACTACCTGTTTTCCTTTATCAACTTTAGAAATAACCTTGTCATCCCTCTAAAACTCATGCTCACTATCAGATACTTGAATTATATTATCTTTATCAACCTCTTCTTTCTCAAAATATTATTTAATATCATCAGGATGAATGAAATCAAGGTTGATGCTCTCATAATTTGTAGGTTTTTCAACCTCATCTTGTCCAATGTCCTCTTTCCCTTGAGAAATTATTTTGGTTGACTTAACTTGGGAAGTTCTGATCGATAACTTGTCTGAAGGTCTTTCCTTATCATGGTATTCTTCCACTTGTTTAATCACATCTTCACTTTCCTCTTATTCTTCCTCTTCTTCTTCTACTTCTTATTCTTGAGCTATCTCTTCTTCTACAATCAGTTTCGGAATTGCAATTTTCTTTCCTAGAGTTTCTACTTGAACTGATTCTTGAAGGAAGGATTCCAGTACCTGAATCTGTTCAGAGTCTTTCTTAGAATCCTTGAGAAGGTCTTGGATGATTTCTACTTCTGAAATTTTCTTCTTCAACTTCTTTTCTTTAGATTTTTTCTCAAACTCTTCTGCCGCTTGAATTTTCAAAGCCTTTGCCTTTTCAGGATCGAGACCAAAGCTAGAATCACCTTATTTATTCTTCTTCTTCTGCTCTCTCCATTTTTCTACTTCTTCATCAGAAAAGGTTTTTTTATTTTTCAGTTTGGGTGGATCTAACTGAGTTTCTATAATGGTAGATTTTTCTTTGGCTTTCAATTATTTCTCTTTTCTCTTCTTCTGAGTTATCTTGGAAGTTTCTCCTACTTCCCATTTCTTAGCTAAGGCTTGACTCTAACTTTTAGAAAGATCATAAAACTAACTTGTCTTGGTACTAAAACCAACTTTTATCCTCCTTAGAGTGTCATCACTTAGAAACATGATCTTTAAGGTTCTGATTTTTGAACTGTAGTGAATTTTAAAAGATTCTAAACCAAGAACTATGATTTTTGACAAGATCACTAAATACATGATTATCTAAGACTTGAGGGTTACATTATTTATATTGGTGATTTTCAGAAGGATGTACTTCACCAGGTTTACCTTTCTAAGCTTGACAGAAAAATCCATCATAAACATATCACTTTTCTTTAAGGAGTCCTTGTCCTTTTCTCGAAATAAGAAAAACCTGCAACCATAAGGCTAATAACCTAATGTTAATTGAAAGATGGTTTATCTTTGATAATTTTACTCCCTTGAGTCCAAGGCACTCCATTTCCTTTACCTTCTCAAAACTTCATACCTTATGAAGAAACTTTTGAGAACAAAAATTGTCTCTCCTTGATAAGTAATACGAAGAATATTTGTAGCCATATTGAATGATAAATAATAAGTTTCCCCATAGCTCTTAAAAGAAAAATTTTCCCATCCTCCTTCATAAAAAATCACTGTTTCATAAAAACTCTGAAAAGGTTAGGATAAACTGGATCCTAACTCTTGGGATTAGCAACACATAAACTCTCCCATCCATTCATCTTGATATTCTTCATAGTCAACAAATTATACTTAGCAAAGAAATTTGGTTCAACCAACCTTTCCCTATAGATTTTCCAATCCTTGGTTTCCTTATTTGAAGTCATTTGATTCTGTGAGGAAACTTCGAACGACATCCAAAATGTAAGAAAACTTGGAAAACTAAATGACAAATTTGAAGGGGAGCAGATCCTCAGCATACAAAGATATGAAAAACTGAAGTGGGACACAGATTAGGGAAGCCTTTATATAGACTTTGAGGTGACAGTTCGAATTCATGATTTGATTAAATGATTGATATATTCTTGATCTGATCTGACAGTTTAGATGAATGTCAAAGAAGGATTTGGTAGGTTCTAATATTTTGAGGTTTTAAGGAAAAATCAGATTTAAGGAAAGTGAATCTAATATATTTTTCTTAAAACAAGATAAAAATACCAATAGGTAAAAAACACAGTTACAAATATTTAAGTAAGAAAACATACCTTTTGGGTTACTTAAAAATAATTGTTAGAATTGATAAGGTTCTTCTTGAAGAACTTAGATTCTAGAAAATTTTATTAAGAAAATGAAATTTTAGATTTTGAAAAAAAAAATACTAAGGGAAAAAATTTGGGTTCTGGAAAAATTTAATTAAGAACGAAAAATTTTGGTGAATAAACAAATGTACTCCCCCGATGAAAAGAAGTTTCTTAATGTAAGGAGATAAGTATCAAAAAAAAGTTCATATGGAGGATTACCTTATATTTATCATTCCTAACTTTTTTTTAATGCACTTAAATCTATCTGAGGCTAAAGATTTTTTAAAAATATCAACAAGTTGATCTTTCATTCTGATCAATTGAAGAATGATATCTTCTTTAAGTGTGTGATCCCTAAGAAAGTGATGGTTAATATCTATGTGTTTTTCATGAGAGTTATTTGCATAGTTTTTTCTTAGGGAAATGACGCTTGTATTATCACACAATATCTGTGTTTTGGTAAAACTCATTCTATAATCTGTGAGTGTGTGTTGCATCCACAACACTTGAGCACAATAACTTCCAGGTGATACATATTCAGCTTTAGTAATGGAAAGTGCTACCGAGTGTTTCTTATTACATGACCAAGAGACCAATGAATCTATTAAGAAATAACAAGTTTTGGATGTACTTTTTCTATCCATTCTACATCCACCAAAATCAGCATCTGAAAAAAAAATTAGAACAAAATCATTTCTAGAAAAATAAAAAAGTCCTAAATCCATGGTTCCGTTTAAATAGTGAAAAATTCTTTTCATTACTTTTAAATGGGATTCCTTTGTATTTTATTGATATCTTGCACATAAACATACTGAAAACATTTAGTCTGGAAAACTAGTTGTTAAGTATAATAAACTTCCTATCATCCCTCTAAAATATATTTGATCTACTGGTTTCCAAGTTTCATTAAGATCAAGAGAATTTGAGGTATTTATTGGATTACTTATACTTTTAGTGTTGTCATATCCATACTTTTTAAGAATATCTTTAATATAATTATGTTGAGATATATAAGTTACATTTGGTTTTTGAGAAATTTTAAAACCTAGGTAAAATGTTAACTCACCAATCATACTCATTTCAAACTCAGATTTCAAGAGATTCGCAAACAAATCAGTTAACGATTTCTGAGTTGATCTGAAAATTATGTCATCAATATATATTTGAACAATAAAAAAATTATTATCTTTCTTTATAAAAAGAGTTGGATCAAAATTCCCCTTAACATAATTGTTTTGTAACAAAAATCATGTAATTCTATCATACCAGGCTCTAGGGGCTTGTTTAAGTCCATATAAAGCTTTGGTAAGTTTTAAAACATGTTCAGGATATTTTGTGTCTTCAAAACCAGGAGGTTGTTCAACATAAAATTCCTCTTGAACATATCCGTTAAGTGAAGAACACTTCACATCCATTTGAAAAAGTTTGAAATTAAAAAATGTTGCAAAGGAAAGTAGAATACGAATAGATTCAAGTTTTTCTACTGGAGAATAGGTTTCTTCATAATCTATTCATTCTTGTTGATTATAACCTTTAGAAACTAATTTGGATTTATTTCTTACTATGATTCCATTTTCATCACATTTATTTCTGAAAACTCATTTTACTCTTATTAAAGAAGTTTCCTTAGGTCTTTCAACCAAAGTCTATACTTTGTTCCTTTCAGATTCATTTAGCTCATCTTACATAGCTTTAATCCAATCCTCATCACCTAAAGCTTCATAAGTGTTTTTTTATTCTAATTGAGAAAGAAATGATAGATGTTCTACTTCATTTCATAAATAACTACTGGTCCTTATGGGTGGATTTACATCACCAATGATACTATCACTGGGATGATTCTTAAGAAACAACTGATTTGGGTTTTGTAACACATGTTCATCAACATAAGGTAGAAAATATTATGGGGTAAATACTTCAGAAACATTTTCTTGAGTATTTTCCGTATTATAATAATTTCCCATCAAAGGTTGATAGTCAGTTTTTGAAAACACATCTAAGGATGTAAGTTGGGGTTGTTAAAAACAAAAGGATCAGTTTCATCAAATTTAACATGCATTTTTTCTTCAATTGTAGAAGTATTTTTATTAAAGACTCTATAAGCCTTAGAAGTAGTGGAATAGCTTAAGAAAATACATTCATCATATTTGGGTGAAAATTTATGTAATCTAGATTTAGTATTCAAGATGAATACATTAACTCCAAATACTCTGAAGTGAGAAAGTATAGGTTTTCGACCAGTCCACAATTCATAAGGTGTTTTGTTAATAAAATGTCTGATTAAAACTCGATTTATAGTATAACAAGTAGTACTAATAGATTCATCCCAAAAAAATTTAGCAATATAATATTCACTCAACATGGTTCTAGTTATCTCTTGAAGAATTCGATTTCATCTTTCAACAACACCATTCTATTGAGGAGTTCTTGGGGTTGAGAATTTATGAGTAATACCTTTCTTACTAAAAAAAGATTCAAAATCTGAATTTTGAAATTCTCCTCTATGATCACTATGAATAGTTATTAATAGAAGGTTTTTCTCATTTTTAACTTGGGATATAGAAGTTTTAAAATAATAAAAGGCTTCAGATTTCTTTTCTAGAAAATAGACCCATGGAAATATGGTGTAATCATCAACCAAAACAAATACATAGTATTTTCCTCCAATACTTCCAGTTTGTATTAGACCAAAAAGATCCATATGCACTAGTTGTAATTCATCAGAAGTTGATACTTCACGTATTGATTTAAATCTTGACTTATGTTGATTTTCATATTGACAAGGATCAGAAACTTTGGAAGAATAAAATATAAGCTCTGGTAGATCCTTAACAAGTCTTTTCTTTGATATTTTTCATAGGTTCATAAGGTTACAGTGTCCTAGTCTTCTATTCCATAACCAAGATTGATCTTTTGTTTCACTAAGGCAAGGTAGATATTGGATCCTAATGACTTTTATGTTTAGTGTATAAACATTCTTATGCCTATAGGAAGAAAGAATAAACTATTCCTTTAAATTGTGTACTAAGCATTTATAATTCCTAAAATTCACAAGGTAACCTTCATCAAATAATTGTATTATGCTAATGAGGTTGTGCCTAAGACCTTTCATAAATAAAACATTTGAAATTAGTGTTTTTCCAAGAAGAAAAATGTTACATATACCAACAAATTCTCTCTGAGCATTATCTCTAAAGGTTAATTTTTCTTCTTTCGTATTGATAATATTTTCAAAGAAGTTTTTATTACCAGTCATGTGTCGAGAACATACACTATCCATGTACCATGTATTTTTATTGTTACTTCCTTTATTTTCCTGAAAATAAAAAATTTCGACTTTCATAATCTAAACTTTCTTGGATCCAAAAATTTCATAAAGTAAAATCTTAGGAATTCATATTTTCTTGGAAAAGGAAACCTTATGAAAACCTAAATATTGGGTTTTATTTAAAGAACAATTTCTTTCCCAATGTCGACCACATTGATACGTAGTGTAAAAGGGAGCACTTTGGGGAATAAAATAATTATGACTAAAAATAGGCTTTGAATGGGTAAAACCAATTCCTAAACTATTCCTTAGAGGTCAAATTTTTTAATACATTTTATCAAATTCTTTTTTTCTTGAAGTAAAATTTGAAAAAAAATTCTTCAAGGAAAAATTTAAGATTTTAGCCTAATGACTAAATTCTTATCCTCATAGTCATTAGTTTTAGAACTTTAGTTATTCTATAAAATATTTTTCTTAGAAATAACATTTTCAAGATCCTTAAAAAGTTTATTATTCTAAAAAATAACTTCCTTTAGGTTTTTAGAAACACTTTCAAAATCAAGAGTTTTTTATCAAGATCTTTAGAAAGATATGATACTTCTTTTGTTAAAACAGAAATTCTAGAATTTTCTTTCTCTAATTTATTCTTTGTCTTAAAATTTTCATTTTCAAGTAATTTAGAAAATCTAGAAACTTTTTCAAATGAAGTTAAAGTATTATCTTCTGATGAAAAGGATTCTTCATCTGAAGATTCATAATTTTCTTCATTATAAAATTTAGTATTTAAAGAAATATTGGTTAAGGATTTAGAATTCTATACCTTAGCCATAATAAAATGATTGTCAATGGGTACTCTGGCTATAAGACCAATATTCTTCTGACCAGAAGATTCATATTATGAAGATTCATCTGAAGAGTCACCACCACTGGCACTCCAGGTGTCAGTAGCTTTCAATACTTTCTTATCCTTAGATTTGTAATACTTATTTCTATTTCTTTTTGAATGATTTTCCTTCCTGTATTTTCTCTTAAGCATAGGACAATCAGGTCTGATATGTCTAGCCCTTTTGTATTCATAACAAGTTACTTAAGAATCTTTCTTATACTTTCTATCTTTCTTCTTATATTTTTATTGAAAATCTTTCTATCCCATAATCTTGTTCATCCTTCAAGAAAGAATGGTTAACTCATTTTCAGACTGATCACTATCACTTGATTCATATATAACAATATCTTTCTTAGCTTTAGATCTAGTTACCATTTCCGAAGTCTTGGATTTATATGTAGTATTGAAAGATACACTTCCATTACCGTTATTCTTTTTGTTGAAATCATCATCTATTTTAATTCTTA
The DNA here is from genome assembly GCA_963277665.1 of Viscum album. Taxonomy (NCBI): domain Eukaryota; kingdom Viridiplantae; phylum Streptophyta; class Magnoliopsida; order Santalales; family Viscaceae; genus Viscum; species Viscum album. Next base: position 1,264,806,415 of record OY728143.1, on the reverse strand, counting down.
TTTCATGCTGAAGAAAAGTTCCAAATAACTCATCAAGAGTAATGTTAGATACTTTTCTGTCCTCATCAATAGCTATCCTTTTAGATTCCCATTCATTAGGCATGATATCAATTATCTTATCTACAATAAATTTATCATCAAGACATTTCTATCCCATTTATTTAAGACTGTTGATAATGGTCATAAATCTTTGTGGTATTTTTCAAACGGGTTATCCATAAAGAAATTAAAATCCATGATATTTAGATCTTAACATATAGCTTCTTGTTTCTATCACATTAGAAGCTCCAAAATGTGTAACTTCAAGTTTCTTCCAAATACATTTGGTTTCTCCACAAGAAGATATCTGACTATATATATTCATGTTCATATAACACAACAAAGTATTGTGTACCTTGTAGTTTAATTGATATTCTAGTTTCTCTTGGTTGGTGAAGGTTCTAACTTCCTTATCTAGAATTTTCTAATCCCCAGTGAGCATGAAAAGGTTGTATACTCTATTTTTAATGACAAAAGTCTTCAACCCATATCTCATGTACTCATAATCATTACCATCAAAAGTTGGTGGTCTATTAGGATTAAGGTTGTCAATGGAACCAACATTCATACATACCATTCTATAATAAAATACTTTTCCATAAGACTTGTTAGTTGTAAAAGTTTATAAACAATGATAAAAATCTTTAGGCAAAACTTGAACAAGAAAAGGTAATAAAGAAGAGTTGAAAAAAAAACTTGTGCAAGAAAAATTATATATAATTATAAGTATTCAGTGACCTGCTCTGATACCAATTGTTGGATAAAAATAGAATATGTAGATTCTCAATTATAAGAGGGGTGAATTTTATGTTTAAAAACTTTCAATTTTAACCTTAACAAAATCTATGTTTAACAATGTTAAACAAGGTAAATTCAAAAACCCTCTTTGGTTCTTACTTAAAGGGATAATTGTAAGGGCTTAGGTCCAATTATAAGAAACCTAAACTTAATCAAGTTAATCTTAAGAAAACTTAAGCAGATTTATCTTAGGGAAAGATTCTACCTTAAATCATATAGAATCTTATTTATCAGAGTAAGTAAAAGTAAAAGAAAGTATAAGAAAATTATACTTTCTTCCTTTAAAAAAATATAGAAGAAATAAAACATGAAACAAAAATCAAGTAAATAAGTATGAAATTTTTTAACCCAAAGAGTAGGGTATCCCAAAACCTTGGATAAAGGTCCCTTTATTTAAACTTTCAAGTAATTTTGTCTTACTCACACCAGAGTAATCCCTCAATAAGAATATCAGAGTCTGTCTTGCTATCCCTGCAAACCCTAGAACTTTAAGGTAGTCAGCACCTCTGTCTTCCTATCCCCAGAAGCCCTTGATTTTACTCAGCAAAATTTAGAGTTTCAAAAGGCAAGTTTAACAAGATGTTCACGTTTGAAGAAGATGTTAATAAAACACACAAGGCACAAGAGTCTTTCTATCACTAGAAATCACTTCATAGTATGTAATCTCTGGGATCATTGAATGATCTATATCTTCTTGATATTGTTCAAATGAGATTTTATTTATAGGAAAGGATTCCAATGGTCGGTTCCCTCCTACAGAGGTTATATGTTTCCTTGAATCTTGGAGGGACCTGTACATGTGTCACTCAACCAATGGTTAGTCAGAAACAAATTATACGACATCGTTTAATTATAACTAAATCATGTGTAAGAAAATTGTATTATGTAAGAAAAACATTGTTAATTTTAAGAAGATTAATTAAAACAGGATTCAATAAAGTTGGAATAATAATTTAAGGGAATAGGTTAACTATAAGGAAAATATTTAATTGGATTCTTAAGGAAGTGAAAAATAGAGTCTAGAAAAATTGATATTCAGATTCTGTTTTACAAATAATTCAGAGTTTGGATTATATAGAATTCAGAGTCTGAATTCTGAAGAATTTAGAGTCTGAATTTTGAGGAATTTGAAGTATGAATTCTAAAGAATTCAGAGTCTAAATTCTAAAGAATTGGGAGTAAGAATTATGGGGAATTTGGATGTTGAATTCTGAGGAATTCGGAGTCTGAATTTCAGATAATTCGGTGTCTGAATTTTAGAGAACTTGAAGTCTGATTTTCAGAGAATTCATCATATTAATTTCAAAGAATTCAGAGTCTAAATTTCAGAGAATTTGGAGTTTGAATTTCAGAGAACTCGATTTCTAAAAACAGTAATACTCAGTAACTTAACTGTAATATTTCTAGGTCTTTGATAAGGATCCAAAATTTTGAATTAGTAAAAAAATGGTTAGACTTGGTTTTGAGAAGACATTGAATAGTAAATTAAAAACCATGATAAGGATAAAACATTTCTTAGAGATAGGAAATTTTCCTTAAGAAAATAATTCTTAGATAAAGATAATTTTCCTTAAGAAAATGTGTTTGTTATTTTCAAAACATAAATAATGGAAAAGTCCTAAGGAAACCTTATTGACACAACAATAATTTTTCATAGTGAAAACCTCATAGATATTAATAACTGAAAATGAATAAAGAGATATGATTATTAATTGGACATCATGTATCTGACACATGATACCACTATTTTGTTGAAACAGTTTAAGTATGTGGAAATAAGCATGTCTGATTTTTGGAAACAAACTTGAAGGGTTTGTCACCAACTAGTTTGTCTCATGAGACCTATCGATACATAGAGGGGATATAGTGGGTCATGTATGTTACTTCAAGTCCAAATCATTCTTTATACATAGATTTAATACAAGTACAATATTCCTTATCAATATCCTCATAGAGAAAAGGATACAGATTCATCAATATTTCCATAGTTAAAACATTATTCCAAATAAAACACCGTATTTAAAAAGGTGTATGGCTTAAGGAAATAATCATATCCGTGAAACCAGAATTTGGATATATAATATATTTACAATTTAAAATGAAAAATTATCTCAAATGGTAAGTGGATACACCATGTAAGAAAGATTAGGTGCACAATACCGAGTAACTGACAATGAAATGGAAATTGAGACAAAGTCCCTTACCACATTATAATCAGTCGAGTCGTATGAAGAAAAATTAATAACCACCAAATGAATAAAAAAATACAATGAATATAAGTAGAATCATGATAATATATATAAAATGGAAGTACACAATACACCACATGCAGGAAATAAGTGGCGAACAATGGAAATCTCTCAGAATTAAAAGTGAGATAAGAAACCCCTTACCTAATGCCTGAATGTGTTCTTCTATTGATCTTAAAGACCTAAATAATCAAATTTAGATTCATTAATTAATAAATCCAGAATCTCCTCTACATGTAATTGATTTATTATAACCTTATTAGGTTCATTCATGGCCCTTTTGATGGGTTTAAGAGGTTCGATTTTATTATTTTGGAAGCTTTTTCTTCTTTGATTTTCATGATCAGTTTACATGTATTCATGACTGGAAGTTAGTTTGAAATGTGGTTAAACATAAAAAATTGTTGACATATATTATTAGATACATTATATAGATATAAATTATCTTATAATTATTTTGTTTATATACCATGATGATGAACTATTCAATAAAAGTTAATGATAAACGCTTGGATTAACTTGGAGGTTTTGTGCATAATGAACTTGTTCTGTATTATTATTTTATATAATGAGTGTGTGAGGATTTAATAACATTAAATAAGATAAAATACATATATTATTACCTATTTAAACCATTATAAATTTTTCATGACCAGTCTTGAATATTGTAACATAAATTTAAAACTCGTCATCCTTGAATGTGATAAATTAACACATCTCAGATGGTGCTTTCATTTATAGTATAAAAGGATGGAAAAGAAGAGATGATGATGAAATATTCCATTATCATAAAAACAATTCTAGTACATATAAGGTACTTGATTTTTAATAACACTTGTATGAGAATATGTGAGAATAGGAAAGATAACAAATGAACTTGAAAAGAAAACAAAAGAATTGAAAGATGGAACTTACCTCTTGAATCTATCTTCATTTGAGAGCCTCTTTATGGGAGAGTATTTAGTATTTTGAGGAGACTAAAAGATGTTGGAAATGGGGGAGGATCTTAGGAAGATATTTGAGTAGAATTTAGGTAAGGCTATAATCTTGAGAGGTTTGAAGAAATGAGAGTCCGAGGGGTGGAATTTATAGTAGAGGGGAGATGGGTTTTCTTAATATTTTAATCATTAATTTATTATTTTACCCTAATACAAGAAATAGTGAGGATTCCATGACCTAGAATAGTAATAATTTCATGTGATTTTGAGATTTGTGTTCTTACATTACTCATGATGCTGGGAATAGTGGATTTAAATTATAATGTATTTATATGGTAAATTAATGTATTTTACTATTCACCAAAAATTCAATTATTTCATAAAAATCTCAAAAATTCATCCTAACCATTTTTGAACATATAGAATCCAAAAATGAACTCCATTTTTCAAAAATAATTTTCTAAATATTATTAATTTAATTTTTAAATAAAATCATAATTTATTCAAAAATAATAATTTTCAATCTATAACTCATTTTTTAACACCTTAAAAATTGATCAACATCTTATTACCTTATAAAATTAATAAAATAAAATTATAATATGATTTAATATTCATAAGGGTCAAATTATTGGTCATAAGGGTATGTTACTATTCACCAAAAAAAACAAGTTGGTTCTATCACACTCCAAATAACTTACTGATTGTTGGAGTCGGTGTCCTAGAACCAACTACTTTGTACTTTATTCATTAATAAATACCTTATCACATCTTGATTGTTCTTATGTGTGAAAATGAATGTGATAATTTACTAAGTATAGCTGTTGCACTAAAAGGTCATAGCAGATCCCTGCTATAATGAAAACCCGAAAGTGTCATAACACTGTTCTTGAATATATGTTTTATGGCCGGATAATGTTATTTGACAGACAAAAATAATACAGGCTATTAGGGGTGAGGACTCATAAAAATTTGAATCACAGTATCATGGTGTGCGCCCTTGGTAATATTCAGGAGGATATTATGAGAACGAGACCCGCTAGTAAGATATCCACATTTCATAGTGTCATTGGATGTTCCTATCTATGGATGTGTGTATTGGTCCTTAGACTTTAAGATTATTATTAATGGGTATTACTACTTTCACACTTAGATGCATTGATGAAAACTGTGATGACACACTGTTCGCAGTGAGGTAGGATATGTTGGGTGCGTCACGAGTAATACTGCATAAATAGATAATACGAGAAAGGATTTGTCCCTTCTGTTCCATAATGGAAGTAGATATCTTAGGCCCTTTTATGGAATTGATATAGCCTAAATAAATCCATGTACATGGTAAGTAATGGGAAAGTTCAATTCTGGGAAGTCAAAGAAAGAATAATCGAGCACATGGGTTGATGGCACCAGCATGCAACCCGCTTGATTTGAGATATTGAGAAAACGGGATTACATTACATAGTAAGTGTTCGTAGGAGGTGACACGTCATTACGACTTTAACTTATTTCTCTATGGGTGCCTTGGCATGTTTCTAGGCGCAAACCTTGGACTTTATAAAGGCTCTACCTAATGCCACATAGAAAGAGGCCTAGAGGGTCACACATTAAGTGTGTCCAAGTATCTTAGTTAAATATTAATTTAACAAGTTGAATAAAGATTATTCCTGATTTTGGTTTAATAATTATTCAAGGATGCCTGATTTCATTTATTTAGACACGAGTTATTCAAGAGAATATATTGTGGGTGAAATAATATATTTATTAGTGAGTAATGCAGTGATATTTATTCAAGAAATAAATAGTCATTATTCAATGTCTAATAAATATGGTGGAGGAAATAAAGATAATATAAAAACAAAAGTACACGTCATGTATATTAATATACACATCATGTAGTTTTTATTGGGATTTATGGGAAATAATATTATTTGTTTAATTAAATAATATTAGGTGTAATTTGTTGGGCGCATGTCAAGTAATAATAATAGTCAATTATTATTATTAGACATGGGGTCTTACTAATTATTAAATGAAACGAATAAATTCTTTCGTGAAATTAATTCATTTTATTATTCTGAGTAATTAAAAATACCAATTATATTATTCTAAATATCTTATCCATTCATTGTAGTTGTTCAAAATGGATCTAGAGAAATCTATCAAACCAAGAGAGAATTATTTTCTTCCAAGAACGCTCTCAAGTTACGACCTCCACTGAATCAAGGAGAGTGCTTTGCAAGCAAATCTCAAGGAGATCGAAGGCAGACATCACAAGCGAAGGCTCTTCAGTTCTAGCACTCGGAGATCCCTTCAGCGATGTCTAAAGATACATGGATCACAATTGGATCACCGCTAGAGGAATCCTAAACTTGGATTCATGACACAATAACAGATCACGTTAGATTGTGATTGGAAACATCAATGGAGAGAGAATTCCATCAAGGTAATTCTTGTCTTTTAATTAAATTAATTATAACCAACATATTATGATCCTCTCTATGGTTCCAAGAATCCACTTTTCCTTTCGTTCTTTGTTCTATTCCAAATATCTGAGATTTTATTATCGTGACGGATCTCATATTGATCATCGTTAATGACAAAAATCGAAGTTGGGAAAACCCACCAACGTGCTCCCACTGTGCCCAGAACCTACACTGATCACAACCATAGATGATCATCTTTTGAAATTCAAAACACATAAGTGAAAATTTTAAGTTTAATTGCTAGGTTACAACTTTGTACTATAAATAACCAAGTGTTGTTTCATAGAGACTCAGTGATTCATGCAATATAGGCTATCTAATGAATTAAAAGTATTTAAGAGAAACATACCATAAAATGTTTGGGGTGTTATATTATTCCCACCTTCAGAAATTTCATCCTTGAAATTTTTCATATATAAAGCCCTTAAAAAATATGCGGGTGGTTCTTCCTCATAATATCCTCAGGTTCCCATGTTTCTTCTTCTATTTTATGGTCTCTCCAAATAACCTTTACTAGATGAGTTGTCGTATTTCTCAATACCTACTCCCTTGTGTCAAGAATCTCGATAGGCTCTTCATAGTATGAAAAATCAGGTTCCAACTCTATTTATTCATAGGTGATCACATACATTGGGTCTGGCATGTATTTCTTCAACAACGACACGTGGAGCACATTGTGAACTTTGGAGAGACTTGGTGTCATTACTAAATGGTAAGCTACAACTCTAATCATTTCTAGAATTTCAAATGGTCTGATGTACTTGAGGCCTAGTTTCACTTTCTTACCGAACCTTAAGACACCCTTCCATGAAGATACTTTTAGAAATACATGATCTCCTACTTGAAATTCCAAATCCTTTCTCTGTTTTTTAGCATATCTCTTTTACCTAATTTAGGCTACTTTAATATGGTCCTGAATTTTTAATACCTTTTCAGTTGTCTCTTCAATAATTTCTGGTCCTATAAGTTTCCTCTTGCCAACTTCATCCCCACAAGTTGACGTTTGACACCTGTTACCATATAATGCTTCATATGGTGACATTTGAATGCTAGAATGGAAACCATTATTGTAGGAAAATTACACCAAAGGAAAGTATTGATCCCACATACCTTGAAATTCAATAGAGCATGATCTCAACAAGTCTTCTAGTTTTGAATAGTCCTTTTAGACTGTACTTCGGTTTGGGGGTGATAAGAAGTACTCATATGAAGCTCAATATCGAAAGACTTCTCGAGAATTTTCCAGAATTTTGATGTAAACTGGGGATCTCTATTAGAAACAATCAATATAGGTACACCATGAAGTCTTAAAACTTCATTAATATAAAGTCTTTCCAGGCACTTAAGTGGAAAATCGTCTCTTATATTAAAGAAATATGCTGATTTTGTCAGAAGATCAACAATTAACTATATTGCATCATTCCTTTTAGGTATCCTCAGTAGTCCTGTGAAAAAATCCATCATAATGTCATCCCACTTCCACATAGGAATAGGTACAGGTTTCATGACCCCTCTAGGATGTTGTCTCTTATCCTTCACTTGTTAAAAAACTAGACACCTTGTACATAGTCAACAATTTCTTGATTTATGTTATCCCACCAAAAATATTCCTTCTGATCTCTATACATCTTAGTACTACTAGGGTGTATAGAGAAATTTGATCTATGAGAATCATCTAATAGTTTCATTTTTAGCTCAGGTGTTGATGGAACACATAACCACTTACCAAATTTTAGAACTCTATACACATACATAAAGTCTTCCAATCTTCCATCCTTAACAACTTTAATTTTATTTTTTAGATTCTCATTATTGGATTGAGATCTTTTTATCTTCTCTAGAAATTATGGTTTACCAATCATTTGAAAGAGGAGAGATGTTTCCCCTTCCATAACAATTCCAATATCCTTCTTTAGTATATCCATGAATATAGGATTTCTCTCAATCATCATTTGGGTCATAAGTCCATGATCTTTCCTACTTAATGCATATTCCACATTATTTTCCTTTCTTGGGTGGTAGTGTATTGAAAAATCATAATATTTGAGTAACTCAAGCCATATCCTTTAACTCATGTTGAGTTCTTTCTGTGTAAAAATGTATTTCAAACTCTTGTGATCTGTATATATCTCACATCTTTCACTGTAGAGATAATGTATCTATATTTTCAAATCAAATATTATGGCTGCTAACTTGAGATCTTGAGTAGGATAATTTTTCTCATTAATCTTCAACTACCTTGATGCGTAAGCAATAACTTTATCATTTTGCATAAGGACGCAACCCATCCCATTCTTTGATGCACCAATGTATATAAAAAATCCATCATTTCCAGATAGAAGAGTCAAAATAAAATAATTGAACAATATTATTTTCAATTATTCAAAGAATTATGTATATTCTTTCATCCATACAAACTTAACCCCTTTACATGTGAGCTTGGTTAGTGGGTTAGTCAGTTGGGTTAAATTCTAAATGAAATGCTAATAGTAACCTGCTAATCAAATAAAACTATGTTCCTAACTTATGTTTGTTGGCATGGTACATTTTTAGATTACCTTTATTTTCATAGGACCAACTAAGATTCCATCCTTAGAGACAATATAGCTAAGAAAATAATCTGATTGAATCCAAAATTCACACTTTCTAAACTTCCCATATAATTCATTTCTTTTAAGAGTTTTCAGAATAATTATCAAGTGATTATCATGGTCTCCGTATCTTTTAGAGTATACTAGGATATCATTGATAAATACCACAACAAATTCATCAAGATATTCCTTAAAAACTCTATTTATTCAATCAATAAAAATAGAGGGTGAATTAGTCAGTTCAAAAGACATTACTATAAACTCGTAATGCCCATACTTGGTTCAAAATGCTATCTTTGGAATATATTCCTTCCTCACACACAGTTGATGATATCTAGATCAAAGGTCAATCTTTGAAAAATATTGGGCTCCATGAAGTTGATTAAACAAATCATCAATTTGTGGTAGAGGATACTTGTTCTTTATTTTAATGGCATTGATTTCCCTGTAATCAATGCATAGACTCATGGATCCATCTTAATTCTTGAAAAAGAGGATAAGGGATCCCCATTGAGAAACACTAGGTAAAATAAATCATTTTTCACTCAATTCCTCTAGTTTTTTCTTTATCTACACTAATTCCATAGTTTCCATTCCATAGGGAGTCTTTGATATAGGTCTTGTACTAGGAATTAAATCAATAGAGAAGTAAAATTCCCACTCTAGAGGATTTATAGGTAAATCCTCTAGAAATACATCAATTTATTCTTTCAAAATATGTACATCTTCAATTTGAAGATTTCATTCCTCACCCATAGATATTGTGTTCTCTTCCTCTCTAAGAATTGCATTCAGTAGAGCTACTGGGGGTGGATCTATATAAGAATCATATGGAGAGGTTTATGGTCTAAAGATAAGGGATTATACACCATTCTAAAAAATTGTAACTTCCGTCTTCTTGTAATAGATCTTCACATCATAATTTGATAGCCAATTCATACTGAGAATTATATCAAATTCAATCATTGGTATGACAATAAGGTTAGAAACTAAAGCGCATTTATGTGTCGTGATGGGGACTGATCGACACATCTTTGTTGAAATGATGAATCCCCTATGATTTTTGTCTAAAAACTTATTTATTAAATCAAATTTGATATGTCTTGTTTTCTTGGAAAACTGATAAGATATAAATGAATGTGATGATCCAGAATCAAATAAATAATTGGCTAATTTTGAGGAAGCAACTAAAGTACCTTCCACCACATCATTTGGAACTTCAACCTCTGTGGTTGTAATCACATAAGCTTTTCCCTTTGTCTCGTGGCCTTTTCTAAAGCAAGTTTCCTTGGTGCTTAGGAATCTCATTTGCATAGTGTCCCATCTCTCTACAATTGTAGCATTTAACATCATTGACTAGTATTTTCCCCTTGCATTCATTAGATCAATGAACATTTTCTCCACAATTATAGAAAACTCCCATGCCTTTCAAGAATTTCCCAAGATGATTCTTTCTACAGCTCTTAAACAATGGAAATTGATTCATTCCTTTCTTCTTTATTGGTGCTTCATCTTTTCCATGGTTATTAGAATGCCTCTTATTATCTTGATTTCCCTTGAACAAATTTGATCTAGCAATTTCCTTCTCTGTTTTGATGGCACTTAAAATAATTTTATCATATGATGGAAATTTTTGAGAAGCCAGTTCCCTTCGAAGACTTGGATTAAGACCTTCGATGAAATGATCAATCTTGTCTTCCGAATCACGTATGTAATCTATAGCATACCTAGCTAATCTTGTGAAGGTAGCCTCATACTCTGCAACACTCTCTTCTTCCCTTTACTTTAGGATAAGGTATTTTCTATTCATTTTAGTTCATTGTTCACAAGGGAAATATTTGTTGAAGAATATTTCCTTCAAAGTTCTCCATTCCATATCTTCTATTTCTTCTTCCTCTATGGTATTCTGGATCAAGGACCACCATTAATCAACATCATCCTTGAGGCAATATACTGCTAGTACTACCTTTTCATTTTCACTGCATCTTCATTATAGAAATATCTTTTCAAGGGAATTGATCCACTGCTCAGCTACCACCAGATTGGTATTCCCTCTAAAATATAAGAGATTCTACCACATGAAATGATCTAGTACAGGTGTAGCATGGTTATTCGTCCCAGCCTGAGTAAGTTGTCCCAATATGATCATGATCTGATCTGCTCCAACATTGACTGTGTTGACTTTCTCAGTGGAGTAATCCCTACATTTTCCATAGGTATTAATTCCCCTTATTCCATTAGGCACCATCACTAAACAATTTAATACAATAAATTAGGTCATAGTTCATAATTTCTAACTAGTAAACACTTAATATAATCTGAAAAATTATGCACAACTAATATCATAATCATAAATATTGTTTATATTTATTTTTAAATCCTTCATAATGGTTTGTATAGAAAATATGAATTATCCTAATCATATCCCCTGGTAGTTTCAAACTAGGAGCGTAGCAAGGACTATTGTCATGTACCAAGATACCCTGATTCAAGTCTGAAACTCCTTATTAGAGTTTTCACTCCTAGGTGTATCTGTGTCGGAACCATATCCACTTGTAGTATCCAAACAAGGATGTATTTTCTAGAAAGATCCACATAATTTATTCCTTACCAAAATTATAGGATATTCTTGTATGTTTATCCTCAAAGACTATCTTAGGGGTTTTTTTCCCTAATCTATGTTTTCTAAATCTAGTTTCCAAGTTTTCTACTAAACTTCTTCTGATACCAACTATAACGCCCCGACCCCAGAAGCCTGTAGCTGGTGCATTACTTTACTAAATTGGCATGATTAAAATGAGTGAAATCTTGAATTAACGATCGGTTTAGTAGTCTTGAAGAAACTAAATACACACATGTACTCACATTACATAGGGAAAGTAACAAAATACAATACAAAAAAACTAATAAACTGCATCAATAAGAACTCAATAAATAGTCTCCTCTTCACAACCTATTGGAGGTAAAAAAATGAAAGGGGTGAGCTCAAATGATTAGTAAGTATTACAAATATCAGAAGCATGAATAAAAAATAACTGAATTATAAACAAATTGGCATAGACAATGTGGCCTGGTGAATAAATAAAAAACATGCGCCATTAATAAACTGAGAATTAAACTGCATCAATAGATTTTGTCTAATTCAAAACCTCATGGATAGTAATAACTAAAAATGAATAAAGATATATGCTTATTCATTGGATTTCATGTATCTGGCACATGATACCACAATACTGTCAAAACAGATTAAGTCTATGGGTAGAAACCCATTTGATTTTTGGAAACAAACTCGAAGGGTTTGTCGCCTACAGATTTATCTCACGAGACTTGTCAATGCATCGAGGGGATATAGAGGGCTCCTCCCATCACTTAAAGTACAAATAATTCTTTATACATAGATTTAACACAAGTACAATATGCCTTCTAAATATCTGTATAGAGAAGAGGATACATATTCATCAATATTTACATCATTAAAACAACATTCCAAATAAACACCATATGTAAAAGGGTATACGGCTTAAGGAAATAATCATATCCATGAAATGAGAATGTGGATATATAATATATTTACAATTTAAAATGAAAAATGATATTAAATGGGCAGTGGATACACCATGTAAGAAATATTTGGTGCACAATACCAAGTAACTGACAATGAAATGGAAATTGAGACAAAGTCCCTTACCACGTTGTAATCAGTCGAGTTGTATAACCAAAAAATAATAACCACCAAATGAATCATAGAATACCATGAATATAAGGATAATAATGATAATATATATCAAATTTCAGTACACAATACACCACATGCAAGAAATAATTGGAGAACAATGGAAATATCATAGAATTAAAAGTGAGATAAGAAACCCCTTACCTTATGCTTGAATGCATTCTTCTATTGATCTTAAAGATCTGAATAATCAAATTTAAATTAATTAATTAATAAATGAATAACCTCCTCAACATGTAATTGATTTAGTATAATCTTATTAGGTTCATTAATGTCCTTTTTGATGGGTTTAAGGGGTTCAATTTTATTATTTTGGAAGCATTTTCTTCTTTGGTTTTCATGATTGATTTACTTGTATTCATGACTAGAAGTTCATTTGAAATGTGGTTAAACCTAAATTTTTTTTAAAATATATTAATAGTGACATTACAATGATATAAATGATCTTATAATTATTTTGGTTATATACCATGAGGATAACCCATTCGACAAAAGTTAATGATAAACGCTTGGATTAACTTGGCGGTTGTGTGAATAATGAACTTGTTTTGTATTATTATTTTATATAATCAGTGTGTGAGGATTTCAGAACATTAAATAAGATAAAATACATATATTATGACATATTTCAACCATTATAAATGTTTTATGACCATTCTTGAAGATTTTAACATAAATGGAAAACCCGTCGTCCTTGAATGTGATAAATTAACACATCTCGGATGGTTCTTTCATTTATAGTATAAAAGGAGGGAAAAAGGAGATGATGATGGCATATTACATTATCATAAAAAAATTCTAGTAAATATAAGGTACTGAATTTTTCATAACACTTTGATGAGAAGAGGTGAGAATAGAAAAGATAACAAGTGAACTTGAAAAGAAAACAAAATAATTGAAAAGTGGAATTTACCTCTTGAATCTATCTTCCATAGAGAGCCTCTTTATGGGAGAGGATTTGGTCTTTTGAGGAAACCAAAGGATTTTGGACATGGGCGAGGATATTAGGGAGATATTTGAGTAGAATTTAGGTAAGGCTTGAAGCTTGAGAGGTGTGAATAAATGAGAGTGTGAGGGGTGGTATTTATAGTGGAGGGGAGAAGGGTTTTCTTAATATTTTATTCATTAATTTATTATTTTACCCCAAAACAAGAAATAGTGAGGATTCTATGACCTAGAATATTAATAAGTGTATGTGAGTTCACGATTTGGGTTCTTACATCACTCATAATTCTAGTAATAGTGGATTTAAATTATAATGTATTTATACGGTAAATTAATATATTTTACTATTCACTAAAAATTCAAGTATTTCAGAAAAATCTCAAAAATTCACCCTAACCATCTTTCAAAGTGTAGAATCCAAAAATGAACTCCATTTTTGAAAAATAATTTTTTAATATTATTAATTTATTTTTAAATAAAATCATAATTTATTCAAAAATAACAATTTTCAATCTTTAACTCATTTTTTAACACCTTGAAAAATTAATCAACATCTCATTACCTTATAAACTTAAGAAAATAAAATACTAATTTGATTTACTATTCATAAGGGTCATATTACTGTTCATATTACTATTCATAAGGTATGAACTATTCAACAAAAAAACAAGTTGGTTCTATCAGACTACGAATAACTTACTGATCACAACCATAGATGACCGTCTTTTGAAACTCAAAACACATACATGAAAAATTTAAGTTTAGTGGCTAGGTTATGACTTTATCCTATAAATAACCAAGTGTTGTTTCATAGAGACTTCGTGCTTCATGCAATATAGGTTATCTAATGAATTGAAAGTATTTAAGATAAACATACCATAAAATTTTTGGGGTGTTATAATTTAAATATTACCATGTTGATTCATCTTAAATATGTCTGTTCAGAATAGTTTTCTGCAAAAGAAACAGGGAAGATGAAGTTAAAAGGAACTGAGTGGATGATATCTTTCCGAATCTAAAACCAGGAATGGTGGGAATTAGAACTGAGCAGTTTGTGACAGAAATGTCTCATTTTACACAAGAAATAAATAGAGGTGGCATCCATGAAAGATAACAACTAGAGATGCCACAAAGTAACATGATGATAGTGAAACATTTTATGAGGCAACACCCTCCGGCTTTCAGTGGATCTTCTGACCCAATAGCAGCTGAATGATAGATTAAAGACATTGAAAAGATATTCTATGTTATGGTATGTTTGGATAATCAAAAGGTTAGTCTTTCCATTTATCATTTTGATGGTGAAGCTGGTCAGTGGTGGTCAATGGTCAATAATATCAGGGATAGAGAGGATATTGATACCCTAGAGTGTGATGAATTTAAAAGTGAATTCCTTGAAAAATATTTTCCTAAGGTGGTTCGACTTATGATAGAGAAGGAATTCCTTGAATTTAGTAAAATGGAGGAAGATTCAGTGGTCGTCTATGAAGAAAATTTCAATCAAATGGAAGGGAATGATTTAAATCTTATTATGGATCATGATAGCAAAATCAATAGTTTTTACTCAGCATTGAAGCCAAGATATCAAAGGGCATTGGATTCCTATGATTTCAAAAGTTATGAAAAACTTTTCTGATGTGCTGAGAGGGTATAGATGTAGTTTTTTTATGATCATGTGTAATTTGATGACAAGTAGAAGAAGAGGTCCAGATGGAAAGTGATGGGTAAGAATCAATCAAATAAATATGATGGTAAGAAAGTCTAGTTTCCAGTTTGTGAACAGTGTGGTAAAATGCACTCTAGGGAATGTCTTACCAAAACTGGGAAGTGTTTTCAATGTGGTAAGTTTGGACATAAGACTTGAGATCTTAACGAAAATGATCTTAAGATCAATGCTGATAAGAAAACTTTAAAGTGTTTCAAATGTGGTGAGATGGGTCATTATGTAAATGTCTACCCAAAGAAAGATCTGTGTGATGGAAAATAGCCAGACTATAAGCAGAAAGGTGTAGTGAGATCCTTTGTGACTACGTCAATAGATTTCAAGCCATCTAAAGAAGTGGTATCAAGTAATTTTTTTTATTTACTCAAATTTTTCTAAAGTCTTGTTTGATATGGGGTCTACACATTCCTTTATTTCTGATAAATTTTCAAGTAAATTGGAAATATCAACTCAAAAAATGAGACTAGAACTTATTGTTAAAACACCAGAGGGAAATGTTATAGAAAAAAGGAATTTTAAAAATCTTCCTATTATTATCTGTGAAAATACATTACATATAAACCTTGTTATTTTTCCCTTAGTAGAGTTTGATGTCATTCTAGGTAAGGATTGGATTTTTGTTTATCATGATAATATTTATTATAGAGATAAAGAAGTTATTTTTTAGAAATAGTTTCAGTTTTTATACAATAATGAACCCATACAATTAATAACATATCAAGAAGCTAAGAAACTGTTGAAAGATGGAAATGAATATTATCTTACTCATATTGTTGAAAACAAGGGAACTGTTCAGATTAATGATGTTCTAGTGGTAAATGAATACTTTTATGTTTTTCCTGATGAGTTACACGGTATTATACCGGATCAGAAATTTGAATTCAGGATTGACTTAGTTCCTGATTTTAATCCAATTTCAAATCCCCCTTATTTAATGGATCGACTAGAACTTCTTGAATTGAAAAATTAATTGCATAAGTTTCTTGATAAAGGCTTTATTTGTCCTATCACTTCACCATGGGGAGATCTTGTTTTTTTCATTAAAAATAAAGATGGTTTAATGATACTTTTCATTTTTTATTGATATTTTAATAACATTAATATTAATAATAAATATCCTTTTCCTCAAATCGATGACTTATTTGATCATCTCTATAGAGACTCGGGTTTTTGGCCCTGTCAGAATTTGGATTATTTCTACGAAGAATTCCAGAGCTAAGCGCGAAGACGGCGTGCGATTCCGAGGCCCAGTGTGCCCGGAATTAATTTTATAAAAATATTAAGTATTTTTATACTATGCATGTGGCGGGGGTATGATATCTCCTAAACGGTAGCTCAAAATGGAAATCTGATGGAACGGTTGCGTCCGGAACATTCCGTTTACCCTAGGCGGGGTGTAAACTTTGCGGGCGCGGGCCTGCGGTGAGAAACGCCACCAGGGGCGTTTTCGTAAATAAGTAGCAAAGTTAGTGTGCGAGCATCGGCTCACATAACTTCTGAACGGAGTCTCGGATAGAAAATCTAAGACTGTCGTTGCGTTCAGAACGGTGCGTTTAACCTAGGCGTGACCTTACTTTTGTTCGCACCGGGCGTCGGGTCCGAGGCGAGTTTGGCGCCGGCGGGCGGCTGATATAAATATCAGCGCCCCCCTCCCCTTTATCGTTCATTTTGACGTTCTTCGCTGTTCTTCACCGCCACTCCGTCGAATCGAGCAAACGAAGTGCCCACGAGCTCAGAATTCGATGGAAGATGTTCCAGGAGCGCGTAGCAGAATCTCTGGAGCATAGATCTAAGGCAGAACGTTGGTGTTTCGCCCGCGAGGTAGGCAGATCTGAGTTTTAACCCCCGATCCCGTTTTTTCTGAGTTTTTCTGCAAATTGAAGCCGTAGCAGTATAGATCGGGTCCCGAGGGTCGTAGACGCCTCTGGATCGTAAAACGGACCGCCGGGGTGCCCCCGGAGGTCCGCGGAAGATCCGCCGGCGTGGCAGAGCCGCAGCGGAGCGGCGGCGCGCGGTGGACGGCCGCCGGCCAGGAAGGGCCGGCGGCGGTGGCCGGTCCAGGCCGGTCCGGCCTCTTTTACCATACAGGGGTCTTTAAACCCTTGTATCTTGCAATCCGGGAGTCAAATTCGCGCGCCGTTTGCGGCGACGCGACCCTGATGATGAGGCAAACCCTCCGGTGTGGGTTAGAGGGTTTAAAGGTTCAGGATCATGGCCCGAGATCTAGAAACGTTGTAAAAACTAATATTGTTTTATTATTTTACGACTTCGAGCCGTTGTAACTTCTACCTGGAGCGTCCGATTACATGCCGTCAGTGGCGTTGAGACCCTGATGGTACGATGGACTTTTAGAGATGGTTTCCGGGTGTTGGGACTGAGAACGGGGTGTGGGCCCCCTGAGGCCGGGGTTTGGCGTTCGCGGTGAAACGCAGCTTTTGCACGAGGAGTCTGATTTTGGCGGATGAATAGTCGATCCTGTGTGTTTTTTCGAGAGGATCGCAATGGTGCGATCTGTTCAATGAGTTTCGGAATCCAAGAGTGGGCCCCACCCGAATTTGTTTCGGCGAATAGTACCTTTTTCACCGGGTGTCCGTTTCGGGCGAGCGAGTAGTCGATTCCGCTTTTTTTTTAAGGGGATCGCCGTGGTATGGTCTGCTCGATGGGTTTCGGGATCGTTGTGTGGGCCCTGCATGGGCTAGCTAAGGTGAATAATGCCTTTTTCACCGGTGCTCCGTTTCGGGCGAGTAAACAGCCTATCC
Organism: Viscum album; assembly: GCA_963277665.1. Classification (NCBI taxonomy): domain Eukaryota; kingdom Viridiplantae; phylum Streptophyta; class Magnoliopsida; order Santalales; family Viscaceae; genus Viscum; species Viscum album. Next base: position 1,264,788,157 of record OY728143.1, on the reverse strand, counting down.
TGCGTGTTTTTTCGTGTGGAACGCGATGGTGGCCTCGGTTTTGGACTAGGAGGTGCGCAGTATGGAGTTGTGGCGATTCGCTCGGGTTAGCAACGTTTGGACCAGTAGTGGTTGAGGGTTCTCCCTTGGTTCGTTCCTATGAGGGTTCGTGTGGCATCACAACCTTCGTATGGGTTTTTGATCCTCTCAATGGGATGTTTAAACTGTTAGAGTTGTGGTATCCCTCCGGTGGGCTGGAGCGGATCCTCTAGCATCTTTACCCTAGATCGGGTTCTTGGTATCGCTGTGACCGCTTATTCACGGGCGACGATCCCCTATCTAGCTGGTTAACCCCGTAGGGTTTCTGGCATCATCGGGAATATGATCCCCTACGCGGTGGGTCGTGCACAGTAGGGTTGTGGCATCGTCGGGTTTACGATCCCCTACTCAGCATGATTTTTATAGTAGGGTTGCGGTATCGTTGGTTATACGATCCCCTACTCAGCGCTTGGTGTCAGTAGGATTGTGGTATCGTTGGTTATGTGATCCCCTACTCAGCGCGTGGTTTCGGTAGGGTTGCGGCATCGTCGGTTCGATCCCCTACATCGTGAGTTATACCAGATAGGGTTTCGGTATCATCGTGTCCATATTTATATGGACGATGATCCTCTATTTGAGTGTGAATCTTCTGTCGAGCGCCATATCGGGTTGTGGTATCCACCAGCGGATCTTGGGTGTGATCCCCTATCTGTGAGAACTACGTATGCCAGATCGGGTCGTGGTATCCCCCAGCAGACCCTGGGACAAATCCCCTATCTGTGAGCTACGTATACCAGAGTGGGTCTTGGTATCCCCTAGCGGACCCTAACGGCGATCCCCTATCCAAGGAGTTTGGTGGTTATGGTGTTTCAACAATGTTTCATCGGTGATGTTATCCGACGAGCGTGGTCTCTCGAGTGAGCATCTAAGATGTTTGTTTGGGACCCGATGGATTGTATCTCTCGGATGAGTGTCATCTGGTATGACAGTGTTCGTGTGGTGTACTCTCCTGGTTGGGGGCAGTTGCTGGTGATGAGGTCGGTACCTCTTGTGGATTTGTGGCGTGAGCTGTGTATATCTGGATTGTTCAAGGTGTATGTATGGGCATACACCTGAGCTGAACTGAGCTGTCTAGTTGTGTTTAGCCGAGGATGGTCACGAGATAGAGTTTCTCACTCATTTGGGTTCCCTCTGGCTGGGTTGAGAAGACTGTTGCCTTTCAGTTGCTCCCTTGGGTTTTGGGTTTTTGGGGTGCCTACTGAGCATGTTTATACTCACCCCTACACGGGATTTTCCCGCACATGTTTGTGTCTTGTGCAGACCTCAGTCCTTTTGACAGAGTCCCAGGAGGGCCCGGAGCAGGCGGAGCTTAGTGAGCGAGTTGACCGGGGTGTTTACCAGAGCTGTGCTGAGGGAGCTTTCTGGTGGGTGTTTGTGGCAGCGTTCCCCTTCTTCAGAGTAGGTTGGACGCGCTTTGTAGTTTTCTTTTGGGTGGGCCCTGTTTTGCCCTTTGTACTTTTGTTGTTGCACTCTGTTTTGAGATAGATTGTATGCATGCTTTTACTTTTCAGTTTCTATATCTCTGCACTATAGCATGTAGGTTTTTGTGGGTGCATGTATATAGGTACCTTAGGCTAATGCCTCCCATGTGTGTGATAGCCTACTCAGTGTTGTTTTCCATCCCCTGGCCTATTGGAGGCGAGCTTGGGGAGTCACGGCTCGAGCCCCATTGGGTCGGGGCGTGACAGAGTGGTATCAGAGGAGGTTCCACCTTTGGGATCTCAGCGCGTAGCTGGTCTAGATGTGAGCTTGGTTCGGGTTGCATAGCGGCAGTGTTAGGATGTTTCGAGTTCGGATTTCAGGCCAGAGACTCCAGTGTTGGTGCGGCGGCCGACGTATCCATACACCAGGACTCTGATAACCTGCCTTTCAACTCGGGACATTCGTACACTGGTAGCGGGGACATAATGGTACATGCATCATATAGGACTGGGTTTTTGGGTTTTCCTTGTCCTTCTTGAGTCAGCTCTCCAGATATACTCTTTGACTGTGGTGTGTCTTGAATGTATTTTAGGATGCCTCCACGACGACAGCCAGTGAGGGTTCCGCAGTAGGATTGTACTGACGACCCACCCCGTGTAGAGGTTGTGGAGCATGGCGCAGGTTCTGAGGTTGCACCTCCAGGTGGTCTACCGGTTGAGCCACCACCTGTCGAGCAGCTGATTGTGCTGGTGGTGCAGGACGAGGTTGCACGTAGGCTGAGTGCACTGCACGAGTTCCAGAGGCAGCGACCTCTGAGGTTTCGGGGTGATCCAGACCCCCAGGCAGCTGATGACTGGCTTGAGGCAGTCACCCGAGTTTTCCGCCTAGTGAGGACACCTCCAGATCATATGGTGGTCCTAGCGGCGAGCCTTTTGCATGGTTCTGCCGGGCGATGGTGGAGTTTGGTGACGCAGTCCCATGACGAGGAGACGCTCACGTGGGCAAAGTTTAAGCGGCTCTTCAGGGAAGAGTTCTATCCGGTGAAGCTGAGGTCAGTGCGGATCCAGGAGCTTCTGCAGCTTCGACAGGAGAGCATGACTGTGTCGGAGTACTCAGTGAGGTTTACAGACCTGTCGCGCTACTCCCTGGATATGGTTCGAGACCCATTCTTTAGGGCTCAGACCTTCGAGTAGGGCTTACGCAGGGACATCCGAGCAGGTGTGGTTTCTTTGTGCCTGCCCACCTATGCTGGAGTGCTGGAGCGAGCGTTGGTGGTGGAGAGTTTTCTGGCTGAGAAAATTCCCCCTGTTAGTGCTTGGCACTCAAGAGCTGAGACTTCGTCAGTAGGATCGGCATCTGGTAGCCGACGACAGACTCAGGGGTCAGGACGTGGTCGACGTTTCAGGAGGCGACCCCAGAATGGAGGATCTGAGGCTCAGGGCTCGCAGGCCAGTTTTGGTCAGCCGCCAGAGAGGTGGTGTTACGCTTGCGACGGTCGGCGACATCTTGCTAGAGATTTTCCGACCCGACGTGCTGCTGAGAGGGAGCCGGTCGATGGACCGCCTTGGCAGATGCAGCGTCTCGAGCAAGGAGGTCCGCGGGGCGGCGGACGTGGCGGCGGAGCTGGTGCAGCAGGAGGCGGTGGTAGGCAGTACCAGTTGCCACCACCCCCACCCACAGGTGGTCCATGCCAAGCTCAGGGAGCTGGTGGCCGAGGGCGAGGACAGCTGCATGCCTTGGAGGTTGTTGACCCAGAGGCTCTGCGGATGGATAGAGGTATGCCTTGTGTCCTTTCTACTTTCTACAGTAGTTTGATGGACACTGTTTAGCGGTACTCTTTCCTTTTTGTTGTTTTCTCGAGTTTTGTTCAGGGCATTGGTAAGACCCCGAGTGGGTGTTGTTTGGCGTGCTTCGAATGCATGAGGAAGATGGATCTTTCCCCCACTGAGACGCGTTTTCGTAACGCGATTAAAACCTTGCGGGCGAGTCAGTGCCGCCGAAAGCGGATAGTATTGAGGTGTGGAAGATGAGTCCCTTTGACTTATACGTTCGGGCATGGGTGTTTATTGGTGAGCTCGCTGGTGTGTGAGACCCAGTTGAGAGTCCAGTCACTTTCCTTGTGCTTAGGTCTTTTCGGGGACGAAAAGTTCTAAGGGGGGAGGATGTAGCGACTCGGGTTTTTGGCCTTGTCAGACTTTGTATTATTTCTACGAAGAATTCTAGAGCTAGGCGTGAATATGACGTGTGATTCCGAGGCCCGGTGTGCCCAGAATTAATTTTATAAAAATATTAAGTATTTTTATACTATGCACGTGGCGGGGGTGTGATATCTCCTAAAAGGTAGCTCATAACAGAAATCTGATGGCACGGTTGCGTCCGGAACGTGCCGTTTACCCTAGGAGGGGTGTAAACTTTGCGGGCGCGGGCCTGCGGTGAGAAACCCCACCAGGGGCATTTTCGTAAATAAGTAGCAAAGTTAGTGTGCGAGCGTCGGCTCACATAACTTCTGAACGGAGTCTCGGATAGAAAATATGAGACGCCGTTGCGTTCAGAATGGCACGTTTACCCTAGGGGTGACCTTACTTTTGTTCACATCGGGCGTCGGGTCCGAGGCGGGTTTGGTGCCGATGGGCGGCTGATATAAATATCAGCACCCCCCCCCCCCCCCCTTATCGTTCCTCTCGACGTTATTCGCCGTTCTTCGTCGCCGCTCCGCCGAATCGAGCAAACGAAGCGCCCACGAGCTCGAAATTCGATGGTGGAAGTTTCAGGAGCGCGCATCGGAAGCTTTGAAGCGCGGATCTAAGGCAGAACGTCGGTGTTTCGCCCTTGAGGTAGGTGGATTTGAGTTTTAACCCCTGATCCCGTTTTTGCTGAGTTTTTCTGCAAATTGAAGCCGTAACAGTATAGATCGGGTCTCGAGGGTCGTGTAGAGGCCTCCAGATCATAAAACGGACCGCCGGGGTGCCCCCGGCGGTCCGCGGCGGAGCCGTGGCGGCGGCGCGCGGCGGAGGGCCGCCGGTCAGGGCGGGCCGGCGGCGGCGGCCGGTCCGGCCTCTTTTACCATACGGGGGTATTTAAACCCCCATATCTTGCAATCCGGGAGCCGGATTCGCGCTCCGTTTGCGGCGACATGACCCTGATGACGAGGGAAACCCTCCGGTGTGGGTTTGAGGGTTTAGAGGTTCGGGATCGTGGCCCGGGAGCTAGAAACGTCGTAAAAAATAATATTGTTTTATTATTTTACGACTTCGGGCCGTTGTAACTTCTACCCGGAGCGTCCGATTGACGTGCCATCAGTGGCGTTGAGACCCTGATGGTATGACGGACTTTTAGAGATGGTTTCTGGATGTTTGGACTGAGAACGGGGTGCGGGCCCCACGAGGCCGGGGTTTGGCATTCGCGGTGAAACGCAGCTTTTGCACTAGGAGTCTGATTTTGGCGGATGAATAGTCGATCCTGTGTGTTTTTCCGAGAGGATCGCAATGGTGCGATCTGTTTGATGAGTTTCGAAATCCAGGCGTGGACCCCACCCGAGCTGGTTTCGGTGAATAGTACCTTTTTCACCGGGTGTCCGTTTCGGGTGAGCGAGTAGTCGATTCCGCTTGTTTTTTCAAGGGGATCGTCGTGGTATGGTCCGTTCGATGGGTTTCGGGATCGTTGTGTGGGCCCCGCACAAGCTAGCTATGGTGAATAGTGACTTTTTCACCGGTGCTCCGTTTCGGGCGAGTAAACAGCCTATCCTGCGTGTTTTTCCACGTGAAACGCGATGGTGTCCTCGGTTTTGGCCTAGGAGGTGCGCAGTGTGGTGTTGTGGCGGGTCTCTCGGGTTAGCGACGTTTGGACCAGCAGTGGTTGAGGGTTCTCCCTTGGTTCGTTCCTATGAGGGTTCGTGTGGCATCACAACCTTCGTATGGGTTTGTGATCCTCTCGATGGGATGTTTAAACTGTTAGAGTTGTGGTATCCCTCTGGTGGGCCGGAGCAGATCCTCTAGCATCTTTACCCTAGATCGGGTTCTTGGTATCGCTGTGACCGCTTATTCACGGGAGACGATCCCCTATCTAGCAGGTTAACCCCGTAGGGTTTTTGGCATCATCGGGAATATGATCCCCTACGCGGTGGGTCGTGCACAGTAGGGTTGTGGCATCGTCGGGTTTATGATCCCCTAATCAGCATGATGTTTATAGTAGGGTTGCAGTATCGTTGGTTATACGATCTCCTACTCAACGCTTGGTGTCAGTAGGGTTGCAGTATCGTTGGTTATGCGATCCCCTACTCAGCGCGTGGTTTTGGTAGGGTTGCGGCATCGTTGGTTCGATCCCCTACATCGCGAGTTATACCAGATAGGGTTCCGGTATCGTCATGTCCATCTTTATATGGACGATGATCCTCTATTTGAGTGTGAAGCTTCTGTCGAGCGCCAGATCGGGTTGTGGTATCCCCCAGCGGATCCTGGGTGTGATCCCCTATCTGTGAGAACTACGTATGTCAGATCGGGTCATGGTATCCCCCATCGGACCCTGGGAGTGATCTTCTATCTGTGAGCTACGTATACCGGAGTGGGTCTTGGTATCCCCTAGCGGACCCTAGCGGCGATCCCCTATCCGAGGAGTTTGTTGGTTATGGTGTTTCTGCGATGTTTCCTCAGTGATGTTATCCGACGAGCGTGGTCTCTCGAGTGAGCGTCTGAGATGTTTGTTTGGGACCCGATGAAGTGTATCTCTCGGATGAGTGTCATCTGGTATGACAGTGTTCGTGTGGTGTACTCTCCTGGTTGGGGGCAGTTGCTGGTGATGAGGTTGGTACCTCTTGTGGCTTTGTGGCGCAAGCTGTGTATATCTGGATTGTTCAAGGTGTATGTATGGGCATACACCTGAGCTGAGCTGAGCTGTCTAGTTGTGTTTAGCCGAGGATGGTCACGAGATAGAGTTTCTCTCTCGTCTGGGTTCCCTCTGGCTGGGTTAAGCGGACTGTTTCCTTTCAGTTGCTCCCTTGGGTTTTGGGTTTTTGGGGTGGCTACTGAGCATGTTTATACTCACCCCTGAACGGGCTTTGCCCGCACATGTTTGTGTCTTGTGCAGACCTCGGGCCTTTTGACGGAGTCCCAGGAGGACCCGGAGCAGGTGGAGCTTAGTGAGCGAGTTGACCGGGGTGTTTACCGGAGCTGTGCCAAGGGAGCTTTCCGGCGGGTGTTTGTGGCAGTGTTCCCCTTCTTCAGAGCAGGTTGGACACGCTTTGTAGTTTTCTTTTGGGTGGGCCCTGTTTGCCCTTTGTACTTTTGTTGTTGCACTCTGGTTTGGGATAGATTGTATGCATGCTTTTACTTTTCAGTTTCTATATCTTTGCACTGTTGCATGGAGGTGTTTGTGGGTGCGTGTGTACAGGTACCTTAGGCTAATGCCTCCCATGTGTGTGATAGCCTACTCGGCGCTGGTCGCCAGCCCCTGGCCTATTGGAGGCGGGCTTGGGGAGTCGCGGCTCGAGCCCCGTTGGGTCGGGTCATGACAATCTCTAGGGAGCTCAGTATTTTTCCAAGATTGACTCGAGATCTGGGTACCATCAGCTAAAGGCGAAGGAGTATGCATTACAAAAATAGATTTTTGAAATGGTCATTATGAATTTTTTGTTATGCTGTTTTGGTTTACTAATGAACCTACTATATTCATGGATATTATAAATATAATATTTCATGAGTTCTTGGATAAATTTTTGGTTGTTTTTATTGATGAAATTATGGTGTATTCTATAAGTAAAAAGGAGCATAAAAAACATCTAAGGGTTGTTTTGAAAACCATAAAATAAAATAAATAATATGGAAAATTCATAAAGTGTGAATTTTGGTTGTAAAAAATTTATTTTCCTGGTCACATTGTTTCTAAATATGGCATAACTATTGATCATTCTAAAGTTAAGTTTTTGAAGAATGTCCAAGACCTAAAAATATAACCGAGATTCGTAGTTTTCTTAGTTTGGCAGGCTATTACCGAAGGTTTGTTGAAAACTTTGCCTATTTATCTAGTCCACTGACTAAGTTAACTTGAAAAAGATTTAAATTCATCTAGATAAAATGATGTGATGATTTTTTTTAGGAATTGAAAAGAAGATTGGTGAATGCTCCAGTTTTGACCATATCTTCCTGAAATGGTGAGTTTTTCAACTATAGCGATGCTTCATTAAGGGGACTTGGTTGTGTTTTGATGCAGAATGATCAGGTAATTGCTTATTCTTCAAGACAACTAAAACCTCATGAGTTAAATTATACCAGACATGTTTTGGAATTAGAAGCTGTGTTTTTTACTTTAAAAATTTGGAGGCATCATTTTTACTGGGCCAAATGTGAAATATATGCTGACTACAAAAGTCTGAAGTATATATGCACTCAGAATGAATTAAACATGTGGTAGAGTAGATGGATTGAATTGATAAAGGATTGTGATTTCCTGATTAATTACCATCCTATAAAAACAAACAAAGTGGAAGATACCTTGAGTCGAAAACATCATGCATCATTAACTATGTTATGGCTGGAATAAGACCCTTTGATCAATGATTTAATGAATTTTGTCTTGGAATTTGTTGGTATAGGAAATTCCTCTATTTTGTTTCAGGTTTCAGTGTAGTCATATTTGTCAGACAGAATTAAGAAAGCATAGAAGGTAGATGGGGAGCTACATAAAAAGGTACAATTAGTTAAAATTCGTAAGTTTATCGAATTTAACATTGATAAATATTGTGTTTTGAGATTTAGAAAAAGATTATGTGTGCCTTGGGTTTCCCATATGAAAAAAGAATTGTTATGTGAAGCTCATAGTTCTCTGTTTTCAGTTCATTCTGAAAACACAAATATGTATAGAGACCTTAGGGAGTGTTATTGGGGGGATGAAATGAAAAGAGATATTCCATATTTTACCGTGAAATGTTTGACATGTCAACAGGTTAAAGTAGAGCAGCAGTTACCGAATGGGATACTTCAGCCTTTTCCAGTGCCAGAGTGGAAATGGGAAAATAAATCCATGGGCTTCATTGTGGGTCTACCAAAGACTTCTTGAGGTAACAATTAAATCTAGTTTATTGTTGATTGACTGACTAAATATTTTAATTTCCATACTATTAGAGATATTATGTATTTGGATCAGTTTTCTCAACTTTACCTCAAAGAGATTATCAGGTTACATGGAGTTCCTCTTTCCATTTCATCTGACCGTGATCCTAGGTTCACTTCTAACTTTTGGAAAGGCCTTCAGAAGTTGTTGGGAACATAATTAAATTTCATTACAACTTTTCATCCTCAATCAGATGGGTAGTCATAATGGAAAATTTAGACTTTGGAGGATATGATTCAAGATTATTCAATGGACTAATAGGGAATTTGGGTCAACATCTTTCATTTTTTGAGTTTTATTATAATAATAGTTTTTATTCTAGTATAAAGATGTAAACTTTTGAGGCATTATATGCGAAGCAATGTCAAACTCCAACTTTTTGGGAGGAAGTTGGGGAAAGAAAGTTTATGGGACGATAATTAGTAGAGGAAGTGGCTGAGAAAGTGAAGATGATCCAACAACACATGAGGATAGCTCATTGCAGACATAAAAATTATATAGATAATAGGAGGAAAGACTTTTTTTTGAGGTAGGTGATCATGTTTTTCTTATAATATCACCATGGGAAATTGTTATGCATTTTGGTAAGAAAGGAAAGTTGAGTTCATGGTTCATTGGACCTTATGAAATCTTAGAGAAATTTGGGTTGGTTGCCTACCGAGTAGCTTTTCCTCTAAGTTTATCTCAGGTACACAATGTTTTTCATGTTTCTATGTTGAGAAAGTATGTGCTATATTCATCTCATGTTTTGATCCTAGAAGAAGTTTAGCTAGAAGAGAACCTTTCTTATGAAGAGAAACCTGTTAAAATTCTTGATTGAAGAGAACATTTATTGTGGAATAAGGTAATAAACTATGTAAAGGTTTTGTGTAGAAAACACATGGATGAAGAAGCAACATGAAAATCTAAAAAATCTACGAGGGAAAAGTACCCTCACTTGTTTAATAAGTAAATAAAATTGTGAGGACATAATTTATAGAAGGTGGGGAGAATGTAACACCCCAAGGATTTAAAAATAAATTGAAATGAATGAAACATTGAGTCTCTACATAATGGAATTTTTTTTAAAAATATATTTGTGAACTATCCGTTAAATATAATTTTGCTGCTTCTATGATTTTACTTTTAAAAAATGGACATCTATAGTTGCGATTAGTAAGTTATTTAGAGTTTGATAGAACCAACTAATTGTTTTGATGAATAGTAACATACCCTTATGAATAGTAATATGACCCTTATGAATAGTAAATCATAGTATTATTTTTTTATTATCATTATAAGATAATGAGATCTTGATTAATTTTTCAAGGTGATATAAAATGAGTTATAGTTTTAAAATTGTTATTTTTTGAATAAATTATGATTTTATTTAAAAATTAAATTAATAATATTTAGAAAAATATTTTCAAAAAATGGAGTTCATTTTTTAATTCTACATGTATAAAAATCATTAGGGTGTTTTTTTTTTGTAATTTTTCGGAGATAGTTGAATTTTCAGTGAATAGTAAAAATATAGTTTTTAGTTTTTAGTGTGCTTAATGACATCATAATGATGTAATAATGATGTAAGAATTATGATTTACTCTTGAGGATTAAAATATGATAATAGGTTTCCCAAGTTTCCAATACCATGGGCAAGCCCATGGTTTTTCAAATACCACTAATGATGTGTCCTTTGAAATTAATTGAAAAATCCCTCACTTTCACTATAAATACCACCCTAACACCCACTTCCTCTCACACCTCTCAAACTTTGAAAATTGTCTAAATTCTTACCAATTCCCTTCCCAAGACTCTTATCCACGTCCAAGACCTTCTGGTCTCATCAAAATTCTAAAACCAAAGGCCTTAAGGGGGATCTCAAGGAGAATAGATAAAGTGGTAAAGATCCTCTTTCATTTTCTTGTGTTTTCTTTTCAATTAATTTCTTTTATTATAATCTCTTCACCTACCCTTACCCAAGAGGCATGAAATATCTATTATTATATATATTCTTGATTTGTATCATGTTTATGAAAAAATTCATCAACATTATCCCCCCCCCCTCTTCCTCTTATTCTAAAAATAAAAACATCATCTCTGATGTGTCGATTTATCGACATCGTGGATGATGTGTCTTCAATTTCCTTTACTTCATTCAAATATGGTTGTAAAACCATTTAAATGGTTGAAAAAGATTTTTAATTGTATTATATGACCTCTCTTGTGTTTTTTAATTAATTTATACACATAATATTAAAGGTATATGATGAAGCAAGTTCTTGATTATCAAAGAACCACCAAAATAATCTAAACGAATATCACTAATGATTTATCTAATGATTCATCATCACACCGTATAACCAAAATGATTTATGGAATCATTTAATATTATATAAACATATTAACACCATTTCATTCCACTTCTGGATTTTATCTTCCATTCGACAAGAAAATCCTTTACGAACTGATAATGGAAATCATGTAAAGAACACACCCAAAACAATGGAAATAACAAAATATTATTAATAAATGGGTTGAATGAGGTTATAAAATGATCCTATAATGTTTTATAAAAATTAATATTTTTCTTTAAAATATTAATAACACCTTTTTAACCATTATACAGAAGGTTTAAATAAGTTTTAAGTAATACGAATCTGAGGTAAGGGAATTCTTAACCCAATTTCCATTCTTTGGGTTAACCTTCTATGTTATTCATTATATGCTATTAAGATTATTTTTGTCCTGATTTTTTGTTTATTTTATGTCTTATTATGTTTATTTACTGTGTATACACATATTCATTTAATTATATTAATTTATCACATTAATTATATGATATTTGTAAGGGACTTTCCTTTAAAAATCCTCTTTTAAAATTATATTTTACAAAATTAAAAAGAAAAGTTTTTATGGAATTATTCATGTTTTATGATTATGTTCTGGTTCTTGGAATTTTTTTATGATGAATGGTGGGATCTATATCTCCATCCAATGCATTGGGTATGTGTAATTTGGAGGTCATTCGTATGGTTACTCCAAGTGTAACTGCGATGGTTACACCATATGGTAGCCATTAGGGTTACATTGTAAGGTAACTGTGAGGGTTACAAATCATAAGCTAGTTGTGAGGGTTACAATATAAGTAAGGAATTCCCCAATATAACTTTATTCTCTATTCATATTTTCTATGTTTATGGAAATATCATGTTTCACAAAGTATGTGATACTTTATCGATGAGAAGTATGTCTTTGTGAAAATGATTTCATATGTATTTATGGACTAATGATTTCTTTCCTTCTTTCTATCCCTTACTAGGATTATTATACTCACCCCAAGTTTTTAAATGTTTTACACAGGTTATAAGGATGTGTAAGAGAATGAATGAAGTCATGTTAAATGTTATGAAGATTTGTTAAAGAAAACATGTTATTGTTTTGTTTTAAAAAATTTATGTTTTGGAAGAAATTGATACTGTTTTAGTGGTACCCACTTTGTATTATTGTGTGTTGATATGTATAAGTTATGTCCTAACATTCTAAAACTCTAAACCTAAATGACATTTGGGAATTTAAAGAAGTGAAATATAGTTGAAATAGATATATTATGTAATGTTTAAGGTTGGGTCCTTATAGTTATGGCATTGGTTTAATGGTCAAGAGAGGTTTTGTTGCTTCTGGGTTTAGGAAGTTATATATCTCTGGTTTTGTTGATTAGGATGGTAGTACCTTCATAAGACATTTTCCAAGGTAGTCGATGGTAAATCTATCTAGTTATATCAACAAATAACAAAGCAATAAAATGGCGATGACATAAGAGTGTGTCCTACTTTATGAGATATTTAAAGAAAAATGGATTATAGTACACATTTCGTGTTTGTGGGTTGGTAGTCATTGGTTTGACTATCCTTATCTCTTTAGGGGCCTTGGTGGGTTTCTAGACTCCGATCTTGGTCTGTGAATTTTATTCACTGCTATTGAGATAAGGATCTAGAGGCTCACACACAATAGCGTATTCAAGAATCCTCTATATTCAGTTGAATAGATATATTGAACATGGTGGGCCCCACTACAAGGTCTGAGTGTTTTCTGAGGTACCGATCACCAAAGAAATAAATAAATTCATTGTTATTCAAGTTATGATTAATTGGGATTGAATTTATTTAAATTATTTATAAGTTAAGTAAATACAAGAAAAAAATTATTCGAATAAATGTTATTTTAATATTCAATGTTTGTTTAATATTAAACAAGATTGGCGAGTCGAGTTTAATGACTTGAGTTTTTATCATGTAATATATTTTATATATATTACAAGTTTGTGATAAATTATTCATAATATTTATGGCGTAGTTTAGTTCATCATAACTATTATTTGATTGATGTTAAATTTCTGGGGGTCGGGGAAACCTACCAGGTGTTATTCACCATCCACTATAAATAAGTGGAGAGAGTTCAAGCTATCAACTATTCATGGAATTTTGGCTAGAGACTCTCTCTCTCTCCTCCCACTTCCTAAAGAGAGAAGTAGCTAATCCAAGAGCTCAAATCAAGATCTCCCTCAAGCATCGAAGGCATCTCGATGCGGTGATCGTCGGGATGTCGAAGACATCGTCGTTTCACCGCACTAGCACTTGGAATCCGACGATCGATGCTCCCATAGATTTTTGAAGTGCATGTGGATGATCTAGAGGGACCCTACTATAGATCCTTCAAGCAACAATCACCAATGAAGAGTTCTTGTTGACCAAACCATAAAATATGTAAAGGTATGTTTACAATTTTTATTTTGTGCTCTTTACGTGAGATCTGAGGACAAAACCGGAGCTCGGATCGTCGGCGACGACAAGGACCGTCATCTCAACGATGAAAAATTTTAAATTCTCTGGCCCATCATCTTCTGCTTTAGGCTCCATTACTTACAATTGGTATCATAAGGATCACATATATTTTCAGATCCAAGAGAAATTAATTTGCATTAAAATTTAAGTTGAGGGTTTGAAATCGGTCCCAATAGTTCAAACCGCACGTTGATCCGATTTCGAATGAGAAATTTTTGGAACATATCGTGTTAACTATTTCATCTCGGGTATTAAAACTTTTCATTAATTATTTCCAATCACCCATAATAACCAGGCAAGATCAGAACAGTTTCCATTCAACGGATTTAATACTGAATTTGTATTATTGTTATAATAATATTTTTATAATAATATTTTTATAATAATAGAATAATAGAATTAATAATAATATTATTATTATATTAAAATAATAATATATTATTATTATAATTAAAAGGCTAAATTTATCAATTATAAAATGTGTGGAAAAATAGACAAATACAAAAAAAAATAAAGGGTAGACTTTGGTGGAAAATAAAAAAAAGATGGGTGATTGGGGGTGTGAGTGGCTCAATTATTGAGAATAAATCTTAAAAAATGATTGATTTTTTCAAGCGGAGGGTGTGCCCCACCTGCGTGGAGTAATTTTTTTTTTTCTGGGTTTTTAAAAAATTAAAATATGATAAAAGGGGTTAGGGTTCGGATATTTTTAAAAATGGGTCCGGGATGCGTGAACGGCGTTCGTGCATCCCGGACCCCGACAGTAAGGCGTGAATGGCGTTCACGCGTCCTTTTCTGACCAGCTAAAGGAAGCGTGAACGCCGTTCATGCATCCTTGCGCGGGAAAAGAGGCGTGAACGGCGTTCACGCATCCTTCGCGGACGAGCTGAAGGATGCGTGAACGCCGTTCACGCATCCGGCCGAGATATTTTATAAAAGGAGGGGTCCCCCCCCCAATACCCATTGTTCTCCTCTGGTTTTTGTTGCGAAGCTCTGTAGAAATTCTTTCTCAACAAATATTTGCTGCTTTTATTGAGGTAAAATTTCTATTTAATAATTTAATTGTTTATTTGTGTTTATTTATTTCATTTGTATGTTTAATTGTGTTTATTTATTTAATTTGTATGTTTAATTGTGTGTATGATTTATTTATTTCATATGTTATGCATGAAATGTTTATTTCATATGTATGTTTAATTGTGTTTATTTATTTCATTTTTATATTTAATTGTGTGTATGATTTATTTATTTCATATGTTATGCATGAAATGTTTTGTATGATTTAATTTTCTTGATGTTGAATGTTCGTATGATTTAATTTTTTGAATTTCTGTTGTCTAAATATTGAATGTTTTATGTTATGTCTAAAATTTTTAATGTTTAGAAAAAGTAATTTATGTTAGAGAAATTTATTTTAATGGATGGTTTTGATGTAAGTGTAAATTAAATTACTTTTATTTACTAGTAATAATATTTTTAATCAATAAAGTATAAAATATATTTACTTATATTTTGAAAAGTAGAAGAATGCCCAAAAAACATTACAATTTCATAAAATTTAAAATAACAAAAGTGTTTATTATGTAAATCTCAATTAGATCAGTTATAATAAAATTTATTTCATGTTTTTAATAATTATATATATATATATATACACATGAAGTTAAATTTTTGTAAAAGAGGTGTAGTATTTAATATAGATTTTATATAATACGGATAATATAATAAATATACCAAAAAACACGGTATGAGTGATGACTGATCTTGAGATGACCGACCATGCAAAATTGAAATTGCATGTTTTATTTTGTGTATGTTGTTATTCAATTTGTAATAATTGCATTTTTTCGGTATTGATGACCTGCGAGTCATCTCTCAGTAAGTGTAAGGACCTGCGTGTCCGTTTAAATTAATTTATGTATTTCATACCCCTAGACCCTCTCACATGCATGTGAGTAAATTTGTAATTAAAAGACTGATGCCCCAAATAGGTGTCGACGAAGAGGCATTTGAGAACTCGTTCGAGAGGAGGCGTTGCTGTTTGACAGGAGATTGGCGGTTGCTGCAATATTTGATAATAGAGACAGGAGTTTACCCATATAAATTGTGGTTAGTTTATCAGATAATGATAAACTAATCGCAAGTCTCAAGATCAAGTCATGATTATATATTCATAAGTAATCAAACTTTATGAAACATTATATTAAATTTGCTTTTGTGCTAAAATCACAATCACTATACCTTAACAGTGATAAATCAATACATAAAAAAGTCTCAAGATAATCAATTATTCAAAACCAAATTAAATAATTTAAAATTTTAATGTAGTGTATAATATTTTTTAAATTTTTTTTTAATAGGTAATTATGTCTGCTCAAATATATTGCAACGGTGAGGTAATTTGTACCGAGCAGGGTTTTAGCTACAGTGTTCAACCTGTCAAAGTGGTAAATCTCCATGGTTGTATGACATTGGATGCAGTTCGTAATAAGATTCATAGTCGGTTAAAATTGAGTGCAGGAGAAGCAATCACTTCAATTAGATACCGACATCTTCAATATCCTGAGCGTATGTGGCACAGTGACTACCCTATAGTCGATGATGAGGATTGGATGGAGGCTTCTCAGTTATTTAGGCAACAGTGTATTAATGGTTTGATGGAATTATTTATTGTCATTTTTGATATTGATGTGGTGAAATCGATTACTACAGAACCATGCTTTGTGACCTCTATATGAAGTCGGTCCTTCACAGCAGTCTTCTTCATTGCCTCCTTCTCATACGACTCTTGTGGAAGAATGTAATGAGGAAGATCATCAAAATTTGGAAGGAAATGTAGATGACATCCCTTTCTGTGCTGATATAGTGCAAGAAAGTTTATCTGAGGAAGAAGAATCTGGGGAGTCAGTAGGAGATGATGTGGTTGGAAATGAACCTTCTGAGGTTCCTTTGAGAGAAATACATCCACTACATCCACCAGTTAGTGGTAATCAGCCTTCAGTTTTGAGTTCCTTAGTTGGAGGAATGTCTCGTGAACAACCTTTTGATTGGGATGTCATTACACCAGCTTCTGAATTCCCTGGCATTATAGGGAATATGCCTGCATCAAATGATAATGCCATATATGTTGGGCAGGATTTCGAAAGTAAACAGGTCATGAAAAATGTGATAAAGCAATACCACATTGAGCGACATTTCACATTTGTGGTTTATGAGTCAAAGAAGACCAAATATCTCATTTGTTGTGAAAAATATGGGTCAGAATGTAAATTTCGATTAAGAGCACTATTTGATAAATGTTATGGATGTTGGAAGATAACCAAATTAGAAGTCCCACACACTTGTCTGCATCCCAGCTTGGCACAAGATCACTCTTATCTTGATGCAAAGTTTATATCTACTGTTATTTGTGAGATGATACGAACAAGTCAGGATGTTCCTGTTGCCCTTATTCAGGAAAGAATTCAATAGTTGTATAACTATAAGGTATCATACAACAAAGCTTGGAATGCAAAACAGAAAGCCATTGTAAAAGTGTATGGTGATTGGGATGAGTCTTATGCGTTGTTACCACAACTTATGGAATTGGTGTCTCTCAATAATCAGATTGTTTATCAGTTGGACAGTGTTGAGTATGTATCCCAAAATCATCTAGTTGATCGGTCAAAGGTGAAGTTCAGTAGGATTTTTTGGGCATTCAGACCGTGCATTGCTGCATTTCCCTTTTGTAAACAATTTATTCAGGTAGATGGCACATTACTTTATGGAAAGTATACAGGTGTTCTACTCATTGCTGCCACACAGGATGGTAATCGCGCTCCTCTGCCACTTGCTTTTGCTGTTGTTGAAAAAGAAAATTTTGAATGCTGGAGCTGGTTCTTGGCATGTGTACGTGTTCATGTCATGCAGAAACAGGGCGTGTGTCTGATATCTGATCGTCATCGAGCGATTATAGAGGCTGTGAGTAGTGATGGGGTTTCTTGGACTGATCCGAATGCTTATCACCGTTATTGCATTAGACATATTGCAAGTAATGTGCATAAGCAGTTTAGAGATGAGGCCATAAAGAAGGCGATCCTCAAATTGGGTATGGTTTTCTAAACTTTCTTTTTTTAACAAAATTTACTATCCATTTTAATACATTATTATGTTATGCTTTTATCATATGAACCCCAACAAGAAAGGTTTGATCGACGTCTTGAAGAGATCCGAACAGTTAATGAGGAGGTATATGAATATATGGTACAAATTTCAAAGGAAAAATGGTCATTAGCATACGATGGTGGCATGAGATATGGGCATATGACCACTAATATAGTGGAGTGCGTAAATGGGGTCCTCAAGGGTGTGCGCAAACTCCCAATAACAGGGTTAGTGCAAGATACATTTTTTAGATGTGTTCACTACTTTGTTGACCGGTCCCAAAAGGCCTACCAGAGGATGGAAAATGGAATACTTTTTACTCAGCATTTTCAAACTGATATTGACCAGATACGGAATGAGGCGTCACGATGGAATGTTATAGCCTTTGACAGGGAAAAGAGGAGTTTTCGGGTAAGAAAGTGCTACGACCAGGGTGCATGCACTAATGGTGGAGTGTTTGTCGTGATGTTGGATAACAGGTACTGTGATTGTGGCAGCTTTCAGGCATTGAGATATCCATGTGTACATGTTATTACAGCTTGCGCTTCGGTAAATATATCATGGGAGCCATATGTTGACCCGGTGTATCACATGAGCACTTTGGTTAACTGTTATAGTGCTGCTTGGATGCCTGTTGGTGACTTCCACTCTATCACATTGTCTGCTGATCAACCGACCATCGTCCCTGATATTTCCAGGTTTTCATAAGTCGGTTTTGGTATCATTTATAATTTTTTCAATGTGTGTCATTTTTAAAATTATTGGCTTCATGCTACTAGGTTGCGGCCTCGAGGAAGACCGAAGTCAACTCGAATCAGAAATGAGATGGATTGGCCTCGGCAATCAGGAGGGAGAATACGATGCAGTATCTGCCACGCAGAAGGACATACTCGTAAGAGATGTCCCCAAGTGGCAGGACAGAGTTCCAAATCTCATCATCCATGATCGAGTCTGTGTACCTACTCTAAGAGGAAGAGGTTGTGGTTGGTGTCGATGATGAAGAAGAAGAATAAGAAATAGAGGATGAGGATGAGAAGAAGTAGAAGACTAAGAGGAAGAGGTTGTGGTTGAATAACCTATTGTGGAAGTTTCTATAGTTACTTAGGAACTTGATCTATTTGGAATAATGTTAATGGTTATCTAATGGATAATGGATAAATTAACAAACGTAATTTCACAAATAAGAAGAAATAATTAATTTTTCACTTTTTCCTATTAATTTTTAATGTGGAATAATGTTAATGGTTATTTAATGGATAATGGATAAATTAACAA
The DNA here is from genome assembly GCA_963277665.1 of Viscum album. Lineage (NCBI taxonomy): Eukaryota > Viridiplantae > Streptophyta > Magnoliopsida > Santalales > Viscaceae > Viscum > Viscum album. The sequence continues at coordinate 1,264,769,312 of OY728143.1, read as the reverse complement.
ACGTAATTTCACAAATAAGAAGAAATAATTAATTTTTCACTTTTTCCTGTTAATTTTTAATGTGGAATAATGTTAATGGTTATTTAATGGATAATGGATAAATTAACAAATGTAATTTCACAAATAAAAAGAAATAATTAATTTTTCACTTTTTCCTGTTAATTTTTAATGTGGAATAATGTTGATGGTTATTTAATGGATAATGGATAAATTAACAAACGTAATTTCACAAATAAGAAGAAATAATTAATTTTTCACTTTTAAATTATGGTTTTCTTATAAGATGTCTAGTTTTAGTAATGGAATCTGAGTGTCTGAGCATCCTTAACTAATGTTGATTGTGAGACTAGGCTAATGTTGATTGTGACACCAAATAAAAATGAATATATCATGATTCCACTATTAATAAGTAACAATGATATCATGTGTGCAGATGGCAGGTTTTCCATTGCTTACATCTCAGACTACTCATGTATCATGACTGCTTTTAGAGGTACGTCCTGTGGCTCCCTTGAGTGTACGTAGATCTCACCATTTCCATCATACTGCACCACCTCCCTCTATCTTCCCACATCTTCGTCGAGCTGGATTTTATGGAGTAGCGATGTGCGACTTCACGTTTCTTGATCATCAGCTCATTGCCGCACTTGTCGAGAGATGGAGACCAGAGTCACATACTTTCTATTTCAGTGAGGGGGAGATGACTATTACATTGCAGGATGTGGCTATTATGTTGGGCCTCCCTATCGACAGACATGCTTTGACAGGCCGAGTTCCATCAGATTTGCTTGAGCTTGTTCATAGACTTCTGGGCATAGAGGTCCAGGATGATGGCAGGACCATCGTCGGTGGTAGATTGTGGATGCCTTGGTTAGACCAGCACTTCACACATTTACCAGATGATGCTGATGACGTCACCGTTCTGCGCTTTGCACGCGCATATATTTTGAGGCTGATCGGTGGCACGCTTTTTGTTGACCACTCTACTACTTTTGTGCACCTGATGTATCTAGCTTTTTTAGAGGATTTGGACCAGGCAGGCCGATATAGTTGGGGTCTGCCTGCCTAGCATATACATACAGAGCCCTATGCAGCGCATGTCGCATCGATAAGATGCAGATCACAGGATGCATGGTTCTTCTACAGATGTGGGTATGGGAGCACATACCTCGTTTAGCTCCACATGCCCGTGCTCCATTACCCGTAGATATTGTAGCAGAGGCTCCACGTGGACGTTGGTATGTTATTAATTCTTTCTAATATCTAACTTACTTGTATAAAATTCTTTTATGAAATGTAAAAAAAAATGTTATCTACAGGTGGAGTCAGGCGCATCGACATTCAGATTCTCCCAGACATGATGTTCACGCCTACAGACTTATGCTAGACAGCATTCGACCAGACGATGTAAGTGATTATTATTTATATTGTTAAATCTTTACTCTTTACTGTAAATCTATTCATTTATTAATTGATTATTCATTTTTTCTTTCAGATTACATGGATGCCATATACAGATGATATCCTTCAGAGTCTGCCCCCATACTGTACAGTGATGCTTGATATCGGCTCCTGCATGGTTCCATTGATTCATTTTCTTATAGTCGAGTGGCATCAGACGGATAGGGTTATGAGACAGTTTGGATTCCTTCAGCCAGTTCCTGACCCGCCCAGTCAGTTGGATTCATTGCATTCCCTGAAGATATCAGGGAAGAGAGATTTTGATTAGAGGAGCTACCATGCGAGATATGTTGCGTTATGGGACAGGCGACGGGAGTCCCAGTTTCGAGGGGCAGGGACATTACGGTTTCATTTGATGGATCAGATGGATTATGCAGGCTGGTACATCAGGTCTCCCGTCAGATTTCTGACACGGCACGGATGGGGCTTCCATGACTTGGTATGCATTCTTCCTTTCACTGTTCAACATATTTTTTATTCAAATTAGTTAACAACAGAATTTGTTTTCGCGGGATGCTCGTATTTGTCATCTACTTCATATGTCTGATCCAGTGGAGAGAGCTGCCTTTGACCCAGCATATTTTCACAGCCTTGTACGACAGATGCTACCGTCGATGGACGAGATTTATCATGGCATTTTCTTTGATCCACCACCTACTGCGGAGGCCGCGGAGCCTGCTGAGGAGGCCGCGGAGCCTACTGAGCCTCACATAGATGTACCTGGGGGTGACGACCCTGTTATGGATGCTGTTGTTCCACAGGATGAGGCTGCTCAGCTTGCTCAGCCACATGATATTATTCCACTGGAGGAGGGTGTTCAGCATGATCAGTCATATGCTCCTCCAGCTTCTCAGGCACAGCCACAGGTACTTACAGACGCTGACTGGATTGAGTTCGATGTTTTATTGCAGTCATCCGCAGCAGAGCAGCCATCTACTTCCTATATTGGTGAGAGTTCCAGTCAGCTTCCACTATCCTTAGATGCAGGCCAGGGTACAGGCGGTGAGACTGTACATCCACCGTCTGTCACATAGGAGGATGTGGAGGTGGCTGTCGATGAGGATGCGCAGCGTACGCCAGAGCACAGACGTAGATAGACACGACGTGGACGCATCCAGTATACGCCTGACTGTGGGACAGAGGAGCATCCACACCGGAGGCATAGATTAGGATGACATTTGATTTATGATATGTTTTGTATGTGTATTACTGTTATCTAGACTTCTATTATACCTTTAATAAGTGTCTTACTGTTATCAAATTATCTACCAATGTATATATATATATATATAATAAATAATATGATTAAATTAAATGATAAATATTAATTATATTAATTATTTCGAATTGCAATAGAAGTGGTCACAGTTATGATGAGTGATGGTTCAGTCCAACCATGCAAAATGCATATGCTGATAAGAATAAAAGGCCACAACAAGTGTAGAAGAATGGAACAATAGTTGGAAAATCTTCCATTGGGAATATGCAAAACAATGAAGTCAAGAAAACTGTGAAAGAAACTATTTCCAAGAATAAGTTTGAGCTAAAATCCAAGGATTATTTCATGAAAAATCTTGAAATTCATATCATCTCAAGAAGTTGAAACTTGAGGTATTCCAATCACACTTTATCCATTGTTCTTAATTATATTTCTCATTTCAATTAAGGGGGAGAGCTTGATTGATGGAAATATGGGATGAAAAGGGGAGATTTATCTTTTCACTTGAACTTTTTAATATATTTGGTGAAGTATGTGCAGGATTTAGCATTTCATTGATAATTTTGATTATCTACCCTTGGTTAATAATTGATACACTCTAAGCATGATTTAACATTTATGGTTGTTTATGGACAACATTGAAAACTACAATATGAATTAGAAGTTCATTTGGCCAATTTTGAGAAGATACATATTCAGACTTTATAAAAGGAAACGATTTATACTGGTACGCAATCTAAAGAGTGAGATTATTGAGTATGCATCTCAAAACTTAGGTCATGTCCATGACATCACTTCTTCCACCTTATTTAGATAAAATGATATTTTTTAGAGAGCACATGCCTTAAAAAATATTACTCTTGGATCTAGAAATGAAACTCAGAGAACTTAGCATAGTGATGATGTGATCATGGTTCACTCATCACAATCACTATATGTTTTTCATGTAACTCATTTGTTCACAAATATACCAATATTTAATCAGAAAAACAATGAAAAAGGAGTATTAGAAAGTATAAAAATTAAGTTTCCACTTTAGAATACAAATGGAACCATATGAGGATCTTTATAGAAATAGATGTTTAACTACAACATGTTGAGATAACGTGAGTGACTGAAAGATGCTAAGATTATAGATTTCTCAATATATGTTAGAGAATACTCAAGCCATTCTATTAATAATTATTTAATGAATATCTATTATTCATGAATATTTATTAATAATTATTAACATTATTTCAATATTTTATATTATTTAATTGATATTTATTAATATTTCTTAATTTTTATAATAAGTTTATTACTTTATAATTAATAGTTATACATTTTAAGGGGAATTTAGGTATTCTGTGAGATGCGTAAACGCTGTTCACGCATCTCTTCTCTCGGGAAGATGCGTGAACGGCGTTCACGCATCCCGGACCCATTTTTAAAAATATCCGAACCCTAACCCCTGTTATCATATTTTAATTTTTTAAAAACCCAGATAAAAAAATTAGCCCACCGGCGTGTCTTCCTCTTCATGGTCGGATCGTCCTGAGGCCGCTGGATAGCTCAACCGCCCCAGATCCGGGTGCTTCCCTGACTGTCGTCCTCCTCACAAGGCACCTACGAGCCCCCCTATCATGGTTGCCGGTCTCGGATCCCGTTTTCCATCCTCTTCGTAAGGAACCCATGAGCCGCCCCGCTCCTGCCAACCCGCCTTCGCGAGCTGGTACACCCCAAACATCGTGGTGGCCCTCCAGTCGCCCGCTTCCAGCATCTCCACTGGCACCCTGGTTAGGCTTCCCTACCTCAGTTCCTGCCGGTTCTGTTCACCGCCCTAGCGGCTTCCCCGCCTCCCCTTGTTGAGCCGGTCACTCCCTTCCTCTCCGGAGAGCTCCAGTCAGCACCACCGCCTCCCCGGGCTATTCCCCGTCAAGACGTCGTAGACCAAGGCCACCCCGCTGGCTCAGACTCCTAGTCAGAACCATCATCCTCCTCTACAGGTTCGCCTGCTTGGTCTGTGGCTACCACACCTAGCCTCCCTATGTATCAGCTACGACCCTCCTGGTGTTGGACCTCCCAAGCTCGTCGGTGGTCCCTACTGTCTCACCGGTTCCATATTGGTTGGTGCACAATACTCACAACACCTACAGGTAACCCCATGCAGGTTATGTCTGCCTACCCCATGGGTTTTGGCGGACCCGTCTGCCCAGAAAAACAAACAGGTTTTTCCTGGGTCGGGTGTGCGTGGGTCCAGTCCAACCCAAAATGAACCATAGTGGAGTTTTGGGGCGAAAACAGTTTTTAATTAATCAAAATTATTTAATTAATTTAATTACAGTATTAAATTAAAATATTTATAATTAATTTTGGTTTATTTAAATTTTAATATCCAAGGATTCAAATTAATTTAATTTTGGAATTAAATTAATTAATTGATTAATATAATTTTATGTATTAAAATGAAATTAATTAGTGAAACAAATAATATTTAAATTATTTGAATTATTTAATTCCTTTAATTTAATTAAATAACTCTCATACTTATTTAGTGCAATTTAATTTTTATCGTGCATTTTTTACCCACATACTAGTCTTGAGCACTGACCCGTGTATGTTTTTATTTATTTAATTATTTTAACTGTGTGTGATGCTTGTAATTAATTAAATTGTGGTCTACGTATCGTCTTTATTTTCGATCAAAATGTATGAGGCCCTACGTGCCCAATTTTACCTGATGTACATTTACACCCTTAGTCCCCCTTGCCTGCGCGCGAGTATTTTTGTACTTCAAATTGAGACGATGTATGGCGTCGACCTCGCCAAGATGAGGCGTTGTATATTGACCAAGACCATTCAAGACATGACGTTGACCCCTCCAAGATGAGATGATACTCCATATGAGAAGCGGACATACAAGACAGGGGCGAGCTGCATCACGAGTTGAGCAAGGACTCAAGTATGATGCTTGTAGGTCATTTTAGATGCTCAAGACCAGTCAGATTGTAGTTTACCTTTATGCATTTATTTATTATTTTATGAATTTTATAACAATGGGATAAATACATAAAATAATAAATAATAAAATACATAAAGAAGTGACATGTTTTTCTATTAATGTTCAGTTGTGAGCATGACAACATAGATGAATAAGATTAATAGAAATGGATTACATCTGTCGAGAGAAAAACACAAAACCATCAAAGAAATATTAAGTCATTATAGTCTTCTAACATTCATATTTGAACAGAAACAAGTGTTTAGGGTGTCGATCATGCTATAGTTGGGGGTGTCTCTTACTACGAGGGAGTTCTTATGAGAATGCTGAGTTGAATTAACTAAAGTGGTAGTGAGAATTATCCAGCTAACTTGCTATCATTTTATAGGCAAGCATTGAGTAAATCAAGTTATGATTTTTGAAGCTGGGACTTCGCTCAACAGATCAAGGAACCGCAAGTTAATGCGGTTGTCCAACCAAATGCCTACCTTGAACTATCTGAGTAGTGGCGTAGTCATAGCTTGTAGACTATGAGGGGAGGTTCAGGGATCATTGCCACTCAAATACTCAAGCAATAGAGTATTCAGTTTCTAGTACACCAGGTTCCTAGAATTCAATAAAATAGTGGGAGACATTTAATGATTAAATTATTCAGTAATGACTAATTCAGTAATCAACATAAAAGTACTAACCAACAAAAGTTTTATTTTTGTAGAAAATGGCAAGTAATACCACAATAAAACTGTGATAAATGTTGGAAAAAGTAAATGTCCAAACTAGCATGAAATTACAAGTGTAGTATGGGTGTTTGCGCACATTATTACTATATCAGAAATTCAAGGTGCTGGTGTCCCTACCTGTTAATTGACCTCAAGAAGTGTGGGTTTAAATTTTCTTATAAGAGTCTCATGAATTAAGCATATGATGGTTCTGTTATAATGTTATCATTTACGTCTGATTTTAGTTGCAATCACTGCATTAGGACATGGATGATATCACATGTAGTCTCATCTCCAAGAATTTTACAAGGATAAAGTTAATCAAGATATATGGATGATAAATTACACTGGCTTATGTGTAAATGTGAAAGAAATATCATGGTCTTTCAATGCATCCCACTCTTACGCCTGATTACTCCATTTTTGTTTAAGGATACTAACGAATAGTATGGAGTAAGCACTTCATTACCTTTTAGGTAAAATTCACCAAGTAATAAGAATATTAAAGTACCATATTTAGTTCCTATGGATAACAAATTGGAAGACAAGGTGAAAGGGACAATGGAAAGTTACACCAAAGGCACCTTCATCTCGTCCTTCAAAAATAGAGCTTTGGTTATTAAACAGGAGGTCATTTGCATCACATATTATGAAATAAATTTATGGAAGTTTAAAATTCAATGAACTGAATCGAATAAGCAAGAACCTACTTCTTCTTCAGTGTATATTAATCAAATAAAAGTATTGTTTCTGACATAATTCTTGGGTATTTAATGTAATATGCCTTTCATATATATGTATTGAAATACAGTAACCATGTAATTATAGAAACATTACTAGAAGTAAGGCGTCTTCTCAAAGCAGCTGAGAAAGGGTGATTCCTATGTTAGTGGTGAGAAACACATACCTTCTTATTTACTAAATGAAAGATTCTAGTTGAACAAGTTGTTGAGTATTTAGGCTCGGCACATCAAAACACCTTTGGTATAATTGACGTATTTAGTTTGGACAAAGAAAACATTAGAAATAAAGGTATGTCACAAGGATTTTGTAATTAGTTCAACAAGCAAGCTTGAACTATTCCAAAGGAAAACTAGTAATAAAGATACTTCATAAGATTTCTTTTAAGTTATTAAGGAATGTAAAATTGAAGTATAAGCATGGTCAGAAGATATGAGTTGCTTTGAATCAGCATGTCGAAGAATATCTTGACCAAACATTCATCGATCATGATAATGTAGCATGGAGTAATTCCTAAACACGCATTACCTTATATACATCCCAACATTGATGTTCATTAGGAGGATCGATGACTAGTCTTACATATTAACATTAATCAACAAAATGTAGCATGGAGAAATTCTTAAACGCACATTATATACATCAGGGTAATGATGTAACTAGTATCAATGTTACAATTTACAGTAACTTCCATTATATTTCCATACGTGCTTTACAAATATTGGTGAAAACCCATAACCAATATGAAAACTAAAAATGGAAAATGGATATCATACGAGTCATATTATGATGGAAATCCATTATGTCATGCGACATGTGTTTAGATGAAAAGAGTTTGTTTGGATTTAAACGAACATGAATCAAGTTAAACACATTGTGCATCTTGGTAATTATCCTAACAACTGTTTAGGATATTCCATAAATCCCTAAGATAGAAAAGTGGTATTCAAGTGATAGACTACATTTCTATATAAGGGTGCACATCTCTACATGAGATAGTGGGAGAAAGATTGACTTGGGTTTAGTCAATGCTCCAAACACACAAATGGTTGGAATAGGAACAAGTTCCATGAGTGCATGTGCAAGAGGGATATTGTAGAGACACATACTGCATAGGAAGGGTTAAAACCATGGTGATGGTTTTTTTAATTCACCATGGTCGGTGATATATTATTCATTGAGAATAATAAATCCTGCAAGTAAGCAGTATATGGAAATTAGTTAATATTGAAAAGACCAATTAAAATTCAATAAATGATTCCATGTATCAAATTTCAAAGGGGATTATAAATTGAATACTATGGTGGGTATTCAAGTGAGATGATACATGGATGGTACAAGCGTGGTACCAATAAGGCTTGATTGGTAATACCAATTCGGTATTCCTAAACCCATTAGAATTTTATTTTATATAGATAACTTCTAATATCATTAAGTTGGACCTCGGATGTCAAGATCAACTTTCGTGGAAGGTTTCTATACGACGCAACCAAAAAGGGATGATGACATCATTGGATTCCAATGAGGGTTTCAAGTTACTGAAATACAGTTCAGGATTAAAGAAAGCAACAAGATCTTAGAGCATTCATTTGGAATGAATCTTTTCCATGTGTTTATCAGAGGTTAGTGGGAGTTCCATAGTTTTCCAAGAGAAATATGTTTAGCAACATGGAAAACAGATGTTGGTCTTACAGTTAGTTAAGACCAGAATGAAAGTAATACTCAACTGATTGAATTAAAGTAGAAACCTAAGTTATAGGTAATAGGATCTACTGAGGTAGATCTAACAGTTTCTTGGACCTAGTCAATCATACATATAGTGACATGGTATTGTAAAAATACAAGTTGGAACAATTCAAGATTAGAACTGTTTCTAATGTCACATGGCATAATCTCTCCACGTTGACATGTTCAGAACATGGGAGGAGATTAATGTTGTGAGTTGAGTTCCATATGCTTCATTGATAGATCAATCACATATGCCATGATATGTACAAGAATTGATATTGCCATGATATACTTTACGGTAGGAAGATATGAATTATATCTAGAAGTACTGAAAGTGAAGAATTCAAAACTATCATATTATACTTCGGAAAGTACAAATGATATATACCTAATAAGAGGAGAAGAAGGATACTAGTTATTGTGGGACACAAACTTGTCTTCTTTAGATAAATTTGATCTAGTGTCGTAGTTAGGAAATGGTGATGAGTGAGTTAAGATCATAAAATTCAGCGGTATCCATATCTATAAATACTGAGTATGTTGCAGCTTCTAAGGCAGTTAAGAAGCAGTTATTAAATTTAAAAAAAAATGGAATCTCACCTAGTAAGTAATGTATTATCATAATGTAAATTATAATATTCTTACTAGACAAGATCCATGTTTTGACAATGGAAAAAATGGACATACTCAGGGATACCATCTCTTGAAAAGTTTTACTCAAGGAGACAAGTTGTCTCTAGTGCAAGTGTGAGTGTTGAAATAGTGGGTACCCTAGACCCAACTATGCATTACTTTTGATTACCATATCATGTATATAGTTAGTTATACATGATGTATTCTTACCATTATAGTGTATATTTTTCTGTATCCACTATTTAATGGTAATTTCCTAGATCAATTGTTCTATCAAAAGGTTATAGAAGATCCCGGGATATAATGAGAACCTCGAGATACTATGACATTAATCTTAAAAAAAAGGTTCTATGGTCTAGTTGAATTATACTGATTGGACACAGTTGATGTTTTACTATCAGGTGTTGGGGGCTCATAAGCATTGAGACTTCTTCTCATGAAGTTCACACATGGTGATCTTTAGTAGTGAGATCATGAGGGCTGACCTGCCAAATAGGAACACCACATATTTTTGGTTTCATTGGTTTTTCCTATCTACAAACATGTGTATTAATCTCTTAACTTGAGATCATTACAATGTGTGCCATTTGATTGAGTACTTTGATGCAAGGAAAAAACCAAGATATTGAAATCGTGGTGAGGTAGCTTGTGTTGGGTACATCATTAGTGGTATGACATTGGTTGAATAGTCAACAAAGTATTTTTTGCTTATGGGTTTAGGAATTTATATATCTATGTCCTTGATGATCAGGATGGTAGTACCTTCATAAGACCTTGTCCAAGGCAGTCGATGGTAAATCCATCGAGTTAGATCAATAAATAATAAAGCAAGAAAAGGGAGATGACACAAGTGTGCATCCTAATTTATGAGATATTTAAAGAAAAAGAGATTATAGTGCACAGTATGCGTTTGAAGGTTGGTAGTCATTGCTATGACTATTCTTATCTCTTTAAGGGCTTTAAAGGTTTTCTAGATTCCTCTCTCAGTCTGTAAATTTTATTCATTGCTATCAAGATAAGGGCCTAGAGGGTCACACACAATAGTGTATTCAAGAATTCACCCTATTTGGTTGAATATGTATATTGGACATGGTGGGTCCCACCACAGGGTTCGATTGTTGTTCAAGGTACTGATCACCAAAGAAGTAAATAAATTCATTATTATTCAAGTTATTAATAATTAGGATTGAATTTATTTAAAGTATTAACTAGTTAAGTGAATATGAGAAAAATATTATTCAAACGAATATTATTTTAATATTCAAGGTTCATTTAATATTAAGTAGGATTGGCGAGTCGAGTTTAATGACTTGAGTTTTTATCACGTAATATATTTTATATATATTACAAGTTTGTGATAAATTATTAATAATATTTATGGTGCAGTTTAGTTCATCATAACTATTATTTAGTGGATGTTAAATTTCCGGGGTCTGAGGAACCCTACTGGGTGTTATTCATCATCCACTATAAATAAGTGGAGAGAGGCTCAAGCTATAAACTATTCATGGAATTTTGTACAGAGCCTCTCTCTCCTCCTGCTTCCTAGAGAGAGAAGCATCCAATCTAAGAGCTCGAATCAAGATCTTTGTCAATTATCGAATGCATCTCAATGTGGTGATTATCAAGACATCAAAGACATCATCGAATTGCCGCACTAGCACCTGAAATCTGACGATCAGTGCTCCTTCAGATTTTTGAAGTGCATATGGATGATCTAGAGGGATTTTATTGTAGATCCTTTAAGAAATTAACACTAATGATGAGTTTTTTTCAATCATACCTTCAGATCTATAAAGGTATGTTTACAGTTTTTATTTTGTGCTATTTTAATTTACATGAGATTTGAGGACAAAACTGGGGCTCAGATCATCTGTGGCGACAAGTACCATCATCCTGACGATGAATTTTTTTAAATTCCTCATCCCATTGGCTTACACTGTGGGCCCCATTACTTACAACTCCAATGATCACTGCATCTTCGTTCTTTCGATGTTTAAGGGAGAGCTCAATTTGTTCACCTAGATCTAGAGATTCTCTCTCTAGAAAGTGGGAGAGGGGAGAGAAGATCTCAAGAGATCACCATGAATAGTCACTTTGGTGAGATCCTCTCCTTCAATTTATAGTATATTTAGAAATTACCCAGAAAGGCTCCCTCGCCCCAGAATATTTAACACACTATATAAATGATATATTAGGACTATTGTGCCGAGTCATAAATATCATTTCTATTATTATCACTTTCTTGTAATATAATATATATATTACATGATAATACCCAAGCCATTATAGTTCCCAAAAATATTAAATGAACCTTGAATATTTTAAACTAATATTCATTCAAATGATATTTTCCATGTATTTATTTTAAAACTTGTAAATAAATATAATAAATAAATTCAATGTCAATTACTCTTAACTTGAATAATATGAATTTATTTATTACTTTGTGATCATACATCCTTGGAAAAATCTCAGAACCCGGTGGTGGGTCCCACCATGTATTGTATACCTATTCAACGGAATAGGGAAGATTATTGAATATGATATTGTGTGTGACCCTCTAGGCCCTTATCTCGGTAGCAATGAATAAAATTCATAGAACAAGAGCATATTCTTGCAACCCATCAAGTTCCTTAAAGAGATAAGGATTGATATAACAACAATAACCAACCTACGAACATGAATTGTGTAATATAATATCTTTATCATTAAATATATTATAAAACAAGACACATACTTGTGTCATCACCCTTTCTTGCTTTATTATTTGTTGATATAACTGGATGGATTTACCCTCGACTGCCATGACCATGGTCTTATGAAGGTACTACCATCCTGATCAATCAGGCATGAGATATAACTTCCTCAACCTGAAAGTTACAAATCATTTCTTGATCATTCAACTAATATTATACCACCAATAAAGCACCCAACACAAGCTACCTAATCACAATTTCATTATCATGGTTTTTATCTTGTATCAAAGTACATGATCAAATGGAATACACTAATAATGATCTCAAGTTACGAGACCAATAGAAATGTATGTAGATAGAAACATCCAATGACACCCAAAATATGTGGTGTTCCTATTGGTGGGTCTGTCCTCATGATCTCGCTACTAGAGATCACTAACCACGAACCTCATGAAAAATAATATCAATGCTTATGAGCCTCTAGCACCTGATAGTTAAACATAAATTTTGTTCAGTCAGTATGATGTATCTAGACCATAGGACCTTTTTTTAATATTATTTTCATAGTAACTTGAGGTTCTCATTACAACCTGGGATATGCTATAACCATTTGATATGATAATTAATCTATAGAAATTACCATTAACTAGTGGATGTATAAATGTCTACTCTATAATGTTAAGAGTACATCATGTATAAATTGTTGTATACATGGTATAGTAATGAAAATTATTGTTCAAGTTGGGTATAGGGAACCCACTATTACAACACCAAATTCATACTTGGAAAACACATTGTACAAATGGAATTCCTTCAATTTTCTAAGAATTATATCCAAATGATCAATTTTACCCTCTTTTTACCTATATTAAACCAAAAATAATCCAAGAACACAATAAAAAAAGAGTCCAAGAACCGATGAAAGATTTGGTTCATCAATACCATAAATATTGTAGGAGCACTAGTGAGACCGAATGACATAACTAGAAACTCGAAATGCTCATATTGGCTCTTAAATGTTGTCTTAGGTATATCCTCTTATCGGAATCTCAATTGGTTATACCCTAACTGAAGTTCAATCTTTTAACACTAATGATCCTCTCTAAGAAGATAAAAGAGATCATCAATCATGGGCAAGGGATATCTATTTTTAAATTTCAACTAATTTAACTTTCAATAATCCATGCAATGTATGAGTCTTCTATCTTCCTTCTTAGAAAAGAGGATAGGTGAAGCCCAAGGTGACAATCTAGAATGAATAAATCCCTTAGCCTCGAGTTCCACAAGTTGAACCTTAAGTTTTTCCAACTCAGTAGGTTTCATACGATAAGGTGGCATAAAAATGGGCATTTTACCAGGTAGAAGTCCAATAGTAAACTTGACCTCTCTCCACGGCGGTAACCCATAAAAATAATCTGGAAAGATCTCAAGGTATGAACACACCACCATAGGAAGTGGAATGCTCAAACAAGGATCAATGACATCAAGGAACATCTCTGAAAATTCACATGAGATCACCCCAGCATATGGAACAATAGGCCCCACACTCCCAGACCTAGAATCTCACTCACCCTAAAAGACATGAGTGACTCCATTGGGAGATAAAAACTAAACTCGATGAAAATAACTGCTGATATGGGGATTAACACTAAAAATCCAATATATTCTAATAATAAAATCAAATATATCAAGATCAAGCATCAAGAATCCCCACTCCCCTTAAGGTTGGTTATTGCCACTTGGCATGTTGGACACTTTAAACCTTGTCTGAACCTCTTACCCAAAGGCATGGATGAATCCAATAAGAACGAAATAAAATATGAATGAAATCCCAACACATCAACTAATTTTGATGATATAAAATAATGAGTATCACATGCATCAAATAATTCTAACACAATAGAAGATGAAATAAACATCATACCTCTAATAGTAGATGACCCTGCATCAGATTCCTCGAGTGAATATTCTACTGTATAAAGACATCTAGTCTCAACTCCTCCCTAAGATTTATTATCCATATAAACATACCACTTTTCCTAAGGATAAGACTCACAAAAATCGGAAGCATTAGAACAAACCTATGAACCCTTGATGAGAGTGGATCTAGCCTTACTTCCTTGGGACATCCTTCCATAAAAAACATAGCAAGATTGTCCAAAATTATGACAAATATTGGGATCCTCCATACAATTAGTCTTGGTATGACCAAGACTTCAACACTAATAGAAAAAAACATATTTTTTTCTTGATGAAACCCCTAAAATAGGTCCTTAAGAAAACTGAGCACCCTTGCGCTTCCTTTTCTGTCTAGAAGATACACTCTATCTAATAACAGTACAAAATGAAGCTCTGTCCAAACTTGTTTTTTCAGTCATGTATGCCTCTATCAAAGCTTACTTATCAACTACCACCACAAATATCAATAGGCACATGAGAATCATCATCAACCTAATATCAACACTCAATACCAACTCAAATATATGTGCCTTAAGGTAATCATTGGTGACTAGCTCCGGTGCCAAATGCACCAACTCATCAAAAAAGGTGGAATAATCTAGAACGGTATGCTTCCCTTAATCTAAGGCTAGAAACTTACAGGTATTTTCCACATGTACTACCTTAGTATAATACTAATGGTTGAATATTTTATTAAAGGAAACCTATGTAATATCCTCAAACAACTTAGCTTGCACAATAGTGTCCCACCACCTCATTCCCGATCCCTCAAGCATGTACATGAAAAAACTCACCTTAGAGTCCTCAAGAGTCTTAAAAAAGGTGAATATCCTCTCAATATTCTCAATTCACTCCACTAATTCATGGGGTCCTTTATCACCACATAAGATGGGTGGGTTATGCTTAATAAATTTTGAGCCATGGTCCACCGCTTGTCCCGATTTCCCAATGTTATCTTGACCTAGAGTCTGAACAGTGTGTATTATAGCTTCCACCAAAGAAGGGTCCATTAGAGGATTCGTCTATAGAACCTTCCTCGCAACTTCCTCACTCATATTTGGAATATCTCTTCTAAGAGGTGTTGTCTAATAATTTCAAGACAAAAACCATTCAGTTTAAGAGAAAATACCAAAATCATATGACCATATTTAGGTATCCATATAAATTATTTTAAAATATAATAATTTAAAGAATTTATAGATTTTATGAATAAAATACTGAACAAAAATAAGGAATGGGTCTATTTAAATAAAATCCATATCTGTTTCATTCAAATAACCACAACCATTAAGTCTCAATATTGGAAAAAACCTATCACCACCCATGATAACTCAGGTCTACCAAGACACTAAACAACTAAGAAATGATAATTTCACAACACTTCATGCTGGTTAATGAATTTGATATCAATTTGTAATGAACCAACCTAGGAAAACTGGAAAACTTTCCCAAGGTGGTGTGCTACATGATGAAGTGCAACAAAGTGAAAGAAATATGTATCATGATTAACCTACATAAGGAAAACCAATAGGGTATAACATAGAATCAATAGAGCATATCCATGATACATAAAAATTCAAGTCAAAGAGGATAAACTAGAAAGATAAAACATGATAAATCTAAACAAGTCCCTATGTGACTATCTGTCAACACTAAGTCACGCTGCTGTGAAAATGAAGAAAACAAGAGAAACCAACATGTTACACAATGTCCTTACCTTAACCTAATTCTCTAAAAACAACATCTAAAACCATACAAAGTAAAAAATAGGGTGTGAGCACAAATACCAATAAGATACCGTCAAATAATCTATAAAAGTTCTAATATCAAGAATGAATTAGCTCTATCTTTAAAATAAATCTGGTTAACAAAACATTTTCATAAAGTAAAACCATTTTATAAAACATTTATTTTCTTTCATAAAATAAAACCATGTTCACCAAATCTATAATATGTAAAGTATAAAATAAAATAGGTAAGAAACCATGGATACTCCATAATATAAGCATGTGAGAAATTAAACATGAAAATAAAATGTAACACCCCGACCCCTCTAGAAAGGAGATGGTGAATTACTTGTGATATTGGAATGGTTAGAAGGAATGAAAAATCCCAAAGGAATGATCAGTTTAGTAGTCTTGAAGAAACTATATACATAGATGTAACAAAAATTACATTTTGAAGGGTTAAAAACTACAATACATAACAAAAACTTAAAAACTGCAACCATAGGAACTCAATAAATGATAACCTCTTCATCACCTGTAGAAGGTAAAAAATGGAAGGGGTGAGCTCAAAAGCTCAGTAAGGGTTACAAATAGTGGAAGCATGAGTACAATAATAATTTAATCATAATCAATCTAACATAATCAAAATGGCATAGTGAATAAATGAACAACTAATGCCATTAATAAACTAAGAATGAAACTGCATCCATAGATTTTATCATAGTGAAAACCTCGTGGATAGTAATAATAACTGATAATTAATAAATATAATTCTTATTAATTGGATGTCATGTATCTGGAACATTAACCATAATACCGTAAAAATGGTTTAGTTCTATGGGTAGAAACCCGTCTGATTTTTGGAAACAAACTCGAAGGGTCTGTCGCCAAACTGTTTTGTCTCATGAGATCTATCGATGAATCGAGGGGCTGTAGTGGGCCCCACCCACCTATACATACAAGCTTTATTTATACATAGATTCAATACAAGAGCAATATGTATTTGAGTTAACCGTATATAATAGAGTATACAGATTCATCAATATTCATACTGTCAAAACAACATTCAAAATAAATACCGTATGTAAAATGGTATACGGACTAGACGATAATAATATCCATGATATGAGAATATGGATATTTTAATGTAATATAATTTCAATTGAAAAGTGATCTCAAATGGTTAGTAGGTACAAAACATAAGAAAGAGTAGGTGCACAATTACCAAGCAAGTCACAACGAAGTGAAAATTGAGACAACGCTCGTTACCGTGTTGTATTCAATTGAGTCGTATGAAAAATTTTTAATAACCACCAAAAGAGTCACGGAATAAAATTAATATAATGATAAATATGATAACATATTTCAAATGGTATTACTACTATACCACATATAACAAATAAGAGGTGAACAATGAAAATCCCACAGAATTGAAAGTGAGATGGGAAAAACCCCTTACAAACATTTCTGCATGGTAACGAGTGTTCTTGCGAGGGATTAATGAGAGATAAAAGGTTATAACATTATTTATATATCATAAGGTCAGTATGGGGGAGGTTAAAAAACATACCACATCACTAGAAATTAAAAAACAAAAGCACACAAGATAGGGTGGATTCTTGAATAAAAGTGAGAGAGAGGATCCCTTACCTCAAGCTTGAAGGTGTTCTTGACTTGTTACTAAGGACTTGAATAAACAAATTAGGCTCATTAATTCATAATTGAAGAACCCCTTTTATATTTAAATGATTTATTATAACCCTTTTTAGTTCATTCTAGGCCTTTTTGATTGGTTATAAGGTTCAATTTCATTGCTCAGGCTCATTTGTTTACTTGGTTTTAAAAGATCGGTTCACTTATATTCAAGTTCAAATAAATATAAGATGGATGTGGTTTTCCAGAAATTAAGTTATATTCTATTATTGAAAATACATTATATTACATGGTTTTATATTTAATTTGGTTACTTAGAGTGAAGTCAAATTATTATATATATATATACAACCTTAGTGACAACCGTTTTGGTTAAACAGTGGGTTTGATTACAATGAACATGTTTTGATTTATAACTTAATACCAATTGTAAAAAAGGATTACATAACTAAAAAAATAAGATATATTACATAATAATCTATTTCAACCATAACACAAACAGTTTCATGACCAGAATTAAAGATTATAATAGAAATTGATAAATCGTTGTCCTTGAATGTGCTAAATTAGCACATCTCAAACAGTGCTTCCATTTCGTTCAAATAAATGTGGGGAAAAGAGAGAAGATAATGAAATATATAACATTAGCATGAAAAAAATTCCATTACATGTATGTTACTGGATTTTTAATACTATTTTTGTGAAGGGAGGTGAGGAAAGAAACAAAATGAAAATAACTTAAAAGAAAAGAAGGGATTTGAAAGAGGAAATTTACCTCTTGAGACTTCCTCCTTTGAGAACCTATTGAGGGGAGAGGTTTTGGTATTTTGAAGAGTCTAGAAGCTTTTGGACATGGGGGAGGATCCTGGGGAGTGATTTGGGCAGAATATTTTCAAGGCACAAGGTTTGAGAGGAGTGAAGAGAAGAGGGAGTGAAGGGGGTTTTTATAGTGGAGGAGAGATGAATTTTCTTAATATAAAATTCATTAATTTATTATTTCCTATCAAGACAACAAATAGTGAGTATTACCTGACCAATAATAGTAATATATGCATGTGACTTCGAATCAAATGGGATTACATCAGCATATCATCATCAATGACTCAATTAATCCATTATTTAGCATTTATTGTGAATTATCAGATTTTACTATTCATAAAAAATTCAAGTATTTCAGAAAAAATCCCAAAAATTCACCCTAACCATTTTTTGACATGTAGAATAAAAAAATAAAGTCAATTTTTCAAAAATAATTTTCTAAATATGATTAATTAAATATTTAATTAAATCATTATTTAATGAAGATATACAAACACTTAAAAAATCATCTTCATTTTTAAAGGTGTCCAAATTCATTTATACGCTCAAGGGTATAGATACCATTTATAAAAGTCATATTACTATTCATAAGGGTAAGTTATTATTCATAAGGGTATGTTACTATTCATAAGGGTAGGTTATTATTCATCGAAAATTAAGTTAATTTTATCAGACTCTAAATATCATCTTGAACACAACCGTGTATGTCAGTTTTTTAAAATTCAAATCACATAGCTGACAAATTTATGTTTAATGGATAGGTTATGGATTTCTCCTATAAGTAACCATGTTTTGTTCCATAGAGGCTCAGTGATTCATGAAATATATTCTATCTAATTAGTACAATGTATTTAGGAGAAACATACCATAAAATGTTTGGGGTGCTACATAAAATCATGTAATGAACCAATCATAAATGACCAAGCACGCAAATTGGGCTCTAAACTATGGTTATACATCCTAGACATGAGAAAAAAACACCAAATCCAGGCCTAAGGTTGATCCAACCAATATAACCTCTAGTGTAATTATATATACTAAAGTGACATAAAACCTATAATGGCATTACACAAGTAGAGTCAAAAGTTTATTCCCATCACACCCAAGGCTACCCAATGTTCTAAGTTTGTCAAAAACTATTTAAAAACCATTATAAAATTTAATAAAACATTTTCACATCAATGCCTTTCCACTTTTAGGTTTAAATACCCATTTCAAAACCAAAACCAATGTTTAAATCATTTAACCAAACACTTGGTGCATGAAAATAAATTTTTAAAGAAAACCCCTTTAAATCATGAATCTCATCCAAGAAATTAATTCCAATGTTAAATCACACAATTCCATTGAATAACCTGAAGTAATTTACAATAACATACAGAAATTCAATAATTAACCCCTTGTATAGAGACACCTACCTCAAAAATGAAGGAAACCTAATCACCTTCAACAATGAAGATTAGAAACAAGCAGATTAGCCTCTGAAAGACAAGGCATGAGGGAAAACTACAAATAATCAATAAAGATTTCATCTTGGTTATTAGACCTCGAAAAATGCATCACACGTCACTTCCAAACCAAGATTAACAAAGCTAAACAAGGAGAGGGAGATTGCACATACTCGAAGGAAGACAACCCACCACACTATCGATCAACCACACCAATCAAAGTGATCTGAAGGGAGTGAAATACTCTAAAATAAATAGGGAGAGATTTAGGGATCAAGGGATATGGTTTCACCATGAAATAAGAGGGAGTTACATGAGCAGTGAATAAAAACTACAAGGCACGAGGGATTTAAGGCGTAAATATCAGTCTAACATCATAAATTTACCATAAATAATATACACTAAAAAACATTTCATATCGGTTTAAATTATCTCATGTGATGACTTTACATTATGAAATTTATTTTTAGGGTGTAAAACTGTTTTATGGCCTAAAAGGTTTTACTACCCGAAGCACTTCCACAGCTTGTACCCAGTACTGAATTTATGTCATAATCCAAAAATTTACAATGTAAATTTCTCCTACATGTAGTATCAAATATAGACCCCTAAAAAAACTCCTAGAAAAATCCCAACACCCTCCAAATCCTTTAACACATTTATATCCAGACTCCATTAATTCAAACAAACATACATCCCTTAACTTTAGATCAAAGAAAGGATCAATAAATACCTAAATGTAGGAAATGGGATGTTAGATGCATTATGAAGCATATGATTACAGGTTATGAGATAAAGATGAATCATATGATATATTGTAGTTAGAGGATTACCTAAGTGTTAAAGTCACCTCGTAATTCTACATCAACTAGGATTCAAATCCAAGCAACCCCTTTGAAGAAGGATTGATTGGGTTATTTATAGAAAAAATTGTTTCTCACACTATAAGCATGCATAGATACTAGAAATAGGTGGAATATTAGGAACCAGATGGATAGTGTAGTGTGACAAGAAGGTTGTGAAACATGGAAACATGTAGTCATCAATGGGTGGGTGGCCTGAAAGAGTGATGGGTGTGTTGGAACCTATCAATTGTCCCTCTACTCACCTATATTACTAATGTGAGATAGTGGGATGAACTTCCATGTGATGATCAACATAGTGAAACCAAATAGATGACATGGCACAATATGGTAGGTGGTGAAATAGATCACCATATAGGCATTGCCAAGTGAGAGGCATGAAAGAGAGATAAGTGTGTTGACACCTATCAACACACTGGAGATACAATGCAATTATTGTTGATGGAGGGGCAACACCGTATAAGACCAGAGCTATGGCATGATACAGGATACTCTTTCAAGCCTCCAAGTAATATCCACTAAAGGGTCTTCAAGACACATTCATTTATCACTTCAGTTCTTCAAGAGTTTGAGCATTCAAACAGTTAATATGTAATAAAATAGATCCAACGAATGCTTGTTAATCCATGTGAGAATGGACGAGGCTTGACCTGTTGGGCTGTGTGTGTGTGTGTGTGTTTGTATTGTTTTTGATTTGTAATATCCTTTCCTAATATATATTATGAATCATACTACACGATTCATCCATTTTAGTGCATATCCATCAAATATCATGACATTCGCTTGACTCATAGAACATCTTTTGTGATGGTTTTGACATTTCCACTTATCACTTAATTTTTTTAATAAAAGGTTTTTTTATCATTGGAAAATATTAAAAAAACATGTTCACAATATAATATTTGTAATGAAAACTGGATCATAACAGTTAGTCAGACTGGAAAACTAGTGGACTAGTCGATGGTCCAGTCAAAATATAAGTAAAAGTGATAAAATCGGTGAAAACTGATAGAAATCGATAAACTATTTCTCTAGTTTTTAAAATAAAACTAAACACACCTTGGGGGGATTAGATCATGAGTTTGGGAGTAACTCAACATGTTTCTATGGTACCGCCCATATACTAAATATTTAACTCCTTTATATAGGTTTTATAATTTTATATCCTAATTTTAAAATTCAAAATATTTTATAAATTTTAAAGTCTTTATTCCACTACTTAATGAGGGAATTTGATTTTCTAAAAAGTAGAGCCAATATCATCCCACATTTTTTAAATTATACAATAAAATGAAATCACTTATTAATGATATTAAATTATTGAAAATAATTTTTTTAATAAAGAAATAAATGTTGTAACCATGGTTCAACACTCGAACTGATAGACTTAATTACCATGTAAACATCGATAGGGGATTGTATGTGTAAAAAATATGAGAAAACAGGCATCAGTATTTACTAGATTTGAAAAATAAAGTTGCGCTTGTTTTTTAAAAAATAAATTTTGTTTTTGTTTTTCAAATAAGTACTAGAAAATTTGTTGGAACACAATTTAAAAATTATATTAAAAAATCTATCAAAGTGTTTTCATTTTTCAAAAAAAATTGAATAAGTTTTTATTTTTTTCTAAAAAGACTTTTCCATTTACAAAAAAACTGATACATTTTTCAAAAATCAAAACAAAATATATTTTCCAATTCCAAATACAATTAATCTAACCCAATGATAACACCTAAGATGGTTTGTTCAAGTTGTGATATGGGTTTACCCCTTTGATGAATGACAAGTAATTAAAATGGGTAGAATCATTATTAGGAATCATGAGAACTCCTAAAGAAAAGTTTTATCATCCCATTATTATTTTGGTAGGTACATTTTAAATCTTGTTGTGGTTTTCCTTTTTCTTTATATGGCTAGGGTTGAGAAGAATTGGGAGGATACCTATAATGGTGAAGTCATAGTTTTTTTGGATTCTCATCATAAAACCTGTTGGTTCTACAACCTACTGAGGATTTACACACAGTGTCATGTGGTTACATGATGTGTAAGTTCTAAAATAATTATAAATATATTTTTAACAAAAGGCTATGGGTTTATTGTAGATTTTGGGAATTTTAAATTACATGATGTGAAATTGGGTTACACATCATGTAAAGTCCCGACTGTTGTTTTTAAACAGTCTTCTTAGCTCAAATGGCTATTTCCCCTTACCATATTTATTTACTCTAGACCCAAGGTACTTACCCATTAATTTTTTGGGCCCTCAAACCCTTCTAGGTCGTTTCATTCTTCAATCGGTCATGGTTGCAAATGCGGTGTAACTTTTTGGGTAAGCGTTCTCCCTATCTCTTCATCTCTTTCTCTTTTTCTCATTGGGGTTCGATAGATCATCTAGGGAATGATGAATCTAATACTTTTATTATTGAATCATTTCCCTAGGTTGAGTTCTTAGATCTTTTGTTCCTTCATTCTTATTGGCGGGTTCTGTTGTGGGATTTATGTTTCCGTAAGAAAAGTAGATAGTTTCATTATAATGGCCAAATTTGATTAACTCTGAATTTCTTGATTTAATTTCAATTGTTTGATTTAAATTAAATTACTTGAATATTATTTCAATTGGTTTATTAAAAACCCAATTCCATTGAATTGGGGGATTTCGTTTTGTAAATTGGATTCTTGACATGAAATTGGGGGAAAACCCCAATTCTAGTGAATTGGGGTGTATTTTAGAAATTGATGGAAATTGGAGAAATTTAAATTGGTGAATTTAAATTGTGAAATTAATTTAATGAAATTTATTTCAAATTTTATTTGATAAAAATTGATTAAAATGGTTTTTATAGAAACCTTTGGGGTTTATCTTATAAAAGGCATGTTTTTTATTAAAACCCCATTTTAGTTTTTAAATGGAAATTTGGAATTTTTGAAATGGGAGAATGAGATTTAATTGTATTTTAAGAAGTCTTAAAATAAATTTCCCATAATTTTTTTTTATTATAGAACATGAAATCCTATGTAGTTAGTGAATTATTTGGGAGAAACACGCTAGGATGGAAATTCCTTAGCACCAGATTGATGCTTTACAACACTAAATAAAGAATTCTTAGAACATATTAGTCCTCAGTGGGACATAGATGAGTCCAATATTTCCAGTGTTGATGGATGTGTGTACACATTGAAGTTAATATCACTTGAGAGTGTGACAGCCCCATAACCTGGAACTATCATACCTCTTGGTAGATGGCCATGTTTCTCGCTTGTTTATATATCTGATATAAATGTATTCTAATGTTTGTGAACTGTTTTACATGCCTTATGATTTATAAAAACTATTTTATATAAAAAAATTATTTAATTAATTTGTTTAAATTGTTTCCATCATTTGAAATGTATTCCATATTTTGAAATGTAAAACGTGATATATTTAAATATGCTTTTGAAATGATAAACTTGTTTATTTAAAAATTGAAAGATCTTTATTTGATTAATTAAATGTTGGAATCTATGATGGAATCCTTGGTGGGACCCTACTGGGATTTTAGCTCACACCCTACCTGTACCTTTAGGGGTTTGTAGATTATCTCCTTCTAGGTTTGAGAAAGGGTAAAACACCAGTTGGAGGTGGTTCTAGCTGTTGATCTGTGGACTTGGAGAGTTTCATCTGTTGGGAATTGGAATGTTTATATTTATGTTTTATGGTACTTTCCTATAGTACTTTGGGTTGTTTATACTTGTTTGACTTCTGGTACAATCCCATTGAAGTTTCTTTTTTTATGTATATTGTCTTGTTTTTCTTCTTCCACAATGTTTGTGGAAAAATTTCTCACACTTTCATTTTTGTATGATGCCAAATGTTAGTCACCAAACCGTGTGGATTGGGAATACTCTTTGGGCCATGTCAGGGCCGACTGGGTTATTATGTTATCAGGATACCCAGGCTGGTTCATGACAAAGTGGTATCAGAGGCAGGTTGAGCATCTTGTCTTTAAGTCAGTATGCATTTGTGTAATCTAGTCGGGACTTAATAGGTAGTTGTGATTGAGTGTATGGGTAGATCTCACCACAATGAACCTTAAGTTACTAGGGGTGGTTTGGGAAATATATCTTGAGGTTTAGTTTTATTATTTTCCTTGGTTATGATTTGGATAGATTGAAATATAAATATTTTTGTCTATATATTGGGAATAATTTTCCCTTACTGCTCAGTTTGAGTGTTATATGATGTCTTCCTTATTGTCTATTGATGTTTTGTAGCATCATACCTATGAGGAGATATGAAAATAATATCCCAAAGGAAGTTTTTACAGAACTGCAGTGAGCAAATCCTCTTTTGGACCCAAACCTATTTGAGGTGATTGTGCATACTGTCCAATCTTTGGGATAGGCACCACAACTAGTTCCCATTTAGGATCCAGCTATAGAACCTCAAAGAGATGATCTACAGAATAATTATCAATAATTACTTCACCAGAATCCACTAGCGTTCAAGGTATAAAATGATCCTCAAGAGTTTAAGGAATAGTTGAGAAGGATCATGCTTTTGTGTGGGTTATTTGAGACACCTAACGAAATCAAGGTGAAGTGTGCCACCTTCATGCTAAAAGGATCAAGCAGGAGATGGTCGGACATGATGGTGAAGGAAAAGAAACATGAAGGCTTTGAGTGAAAATACATCAAATCTATTTTTACCAAACAGTTCTATCCATATTCGATGGTGTTGGACAAGGCTACAAAGTTTTTAAAATTTGATCATACTGATAGAACCATTATAGATTATGAAAACCATTTTGACGAGATAGTGTATTTTATACCTAAGATAGTATCAAATGAGAATATGAAGACTCAACAGTTCAAGTTGGGACTTCAATAGGATATTTTTTCTCAGTTTTTCTTATTGGAGATGCCTTCTTATATTGATGTGATGGATAGAGCGTTGATGGTTGAAATGGACCTAGATGGAAAGTTAGAGTTATCAGAAGTTTCCTTCTCTCTGAGTGGTGGTATGGGTTCCTTGAAAGAAAAGTGTAAGCATGATGATTCTCATGTTAGTTCTCGATATTAGGGTCATTCCAAACCTCTTACAGTGACTGTAAGAGTTTCAATAATTTTTTACTATTATAGGAAGCTAGGGAATTAAAATAGGGTTTGCACTGAGGCACTCAAGAATTTTGGATCTTTTATATGTTCAGGTAACTTATGGAAGTTATTTCATATTTATTCCACTCCACATAGTGGCATAAGATCATCATATCCATCTAAAACTGCAGGAAAATCAGATGCTTCATGTACAAAAGGGTTCTATCCATAGGTATTCGGGACAAATCTTCTTCACGTAGTGGAAAAGTCTCTAGGGGAAGTAGATATGGTTCCAGCGACCATGAGTGGTACCTTCACCATATCTTCATCATTAGTGACTACTTTATTTGATATTTGTTGATCTCATTCATTTATTTCAGCCCATATTGTTAAACTACTAAATATTCCTACAGATATTTTGACTTATGTCATGTATATTACTTCACCCCTTGGTACGAAGATAGAGTAGGGTATTCATAGTCCATCTTGTATTTTATCTCTATCAGATGTTTATATTTCTTGTATTTTTTTGGTTCTCTACATGAAACCACTTGAAATCATATTTGGGATGGATTTTCTCATTTCCAATAAATCTTGAATATATTTCTATCTTTGATGGGTCTCCTTTACTACACCCAGTGGTGTGTGTCATGTCTTTCAAGGATAATGGGACCTAAGGTGAAGCATGGTCTAGATTTATTATATATAGTTGTAGAAAGTGATATCTTTTTTCTCCTTTGATCTAGAATGGGAATATTTTAGTGTTGATCTCCCTCCAGTGGTTGTCGAGTTTCCTGACATGTTTCCTTCTAACTTCTCTAGTTTTCCACTGATAAGGGAGGTTGAGTTTTCTATTGACTTAATGTATAGTACTCGACCAGTATTAATTACCTCTTATTATATGGAACCATCTTAAATGAAAGATCTAAATTCCCATTTGGATGATCTTCTTGAGAAATGATTCATACACCCAAGCGTGTCACCTTGGGTGGTGCTGGTTTTCTTTACTAAGAAGGATGGAGGTTCACTTCGTCTATGTGCTGATTACCAAAAGCTCAATCGAGTGGTGGTAAAGAACAAGCATCTGTTACCACATATTAATTATCTATTTGATTATTTGAAAGGTTCAAATTGGTTCTCGAAGATAAATCTTTGATCTAGTTACCATAAGTTGAGGATACACAGAATCTGACATTCATAAACCCGCCTTTCGGAGTAAGTATGGCCATTATGAGTACCTTGTCATTCCCTTTGGTCTAACCAATGATTCTGAAATATTTATAAATTTAATTAATAGTATTTTCCATGAGTATTAAGATACTTTAGTTATAGTATTTTCGGATGAAATCCTTGTTTAATCTAAGTCTGGGGAGGATTATATGCTTCATCTAAGAGTAGTTTTGGAATTTTTGAGAAATCACTAACTTTATACCAAGAATTCGAAATGTGATTTATGGATTCAAGAAGTTAAATTCTTGGGAATCGTGGTTTCAAAAAATGGTATTTTAGTTGTCCTAAAAATGTAAAGGTTTTTATGACCTGGGAACAACCATGGAATGTTTTTGAGATTCAGAGCTTTTTGGGTCTAGATGGGTATCATCGCTGGTTCATTAAGAACTTATCAAATTTGGCTTCTATAATGATAACTCTAACTCATAAGGGATTAAAGTTCTCTTGGGATGAAAATTTTTAGAATTATTTTGTTAAATTAAAATATATTTTTACTACTGCACCAGTGTTGAATCTTCCAGAGGTCGGGCAGGGTTATGTGGTCTTCTGTGATGCATCAGGTTCAGTTTTGGGATACATTCTTATACAAGGTGATCATGTTGTTGATTATGGATCTCTTCAGCTTATTACATATGATAAGAATTATCTAAACAATGACCTTGAACATGTATCCATGATGCACACGCTTAATATTTTTAGACATTATCTTTTCAAAGAAAATTTTATCTTGTATTCAAAACACATGTTCTTAAGTTATATATTCTCTCAAAAAGATTTAAATCTCCACTAGAGGAATTGTTTGGAATACCTACAGTATTTTGATTTTGACATCGCATATACCTTGGGGAAAAGGGAATGTCATTATAGATTCTTTGAGTAGGAAACTTCTGACCCAGGCCGTGAAGGAATCATCATAAGAGTGGAACTTGATGGATCTCTTTTCACAATTTCATATTGGAGCTTAGGAATCAGGGGATGAGGTTTCTTTGGCCAGTGTCCAGTTGACATCTTCTCTTATCAAGATTATTCTTTAGGAACAACAGCTTGATGATGACTTTTTTAGCATTATAAACTCTCTTTATGGTGGGGAGACCGTTGTTGGGTGTTCATTATCTAAAGAGGGTATTCTATGATTTCAGAATCACTTTGTTGTTCCATTAGAGGTAAGGAAAGATAATATGGGGGATTACCATAACACCCAGTGGGTTGTGCACTTGGGAACCATGAAGATTTTCTATGATACATGGAATTGATTATGATGTCTAGGTAAGATATAGGGAATTGATGAATTTATATCTCATTGTTATACATGCCAATAGTTCAAGGCTATTGGACCCGTGATGCTCCTAACAATGGACCAGAACCCCATAGCCCACTAACTCATGGGCTCCATGTAATGGGCCATAACTTGGGACAAGTTCAGGCTCTGTCCTCTAGCCAGATGGGTATTTAGTTCTCCTCCCAAGAGAATAAAACTCATGGCTGACTGGAATTTAACCAACCAGGGAGCTTCTTTGCTACCAGAATTCCATATGGTAAAGTGGTATTAGAGAAGATCCTTGGTTAGTTAAATTACACTCAGCCCCCGGTTCAAATCTATATAGAGGAGAAATTAAATTCCCAACTAGCTAGGGGATAGTGCTTGAACCCGGCCCAAGTCAGTGTCCCATTGCACGGATCCCACAAGTTAGTGGGTTGTGGAGTTCTCATACATTGTTAGGAGCATCATGGGTCCAACAAAAAGGTGCCTTTTAATTAAACTAATTATTAGAAAATCATTGCAATAAATTAATTAAACAAATAAACACACACCAAACACACATTAGATGATCTACTACTAATGACCAGTCAATACACATTAACTCACATATTTAAAATTGAAGGCATAAATAAATTAAACTTGCATTAAAATAAACTCGAGGGAATTTAATTGAATTAAAATTTTTACTTTAATTTTTAATAAAATATTTATACATTTTTTAGTCCCAGTTAATCAATTTAATTTTAAAACAAAAAAATAATTTTATTAATTAATTTAATTAAACACAAAATTAAATTAATTTACGCCGCATTAGAGGAGAAGCTCCCTGATTGGTTAAATGTCAGTTATCCTCAGTTTTAAATCTCCGTGGAGTCGAGATTATATCCCTAGCTATCTAGAAGATAGTTCCTAAACATAGACCAAGTTTGGGCCCCTTGCATGGAGCCCATGATTTAGTGGGTTGTGGGGTTCTGATCTGTTGTCGGGTGCATCACGAGTCTAACAAAGGTTGAGCACCAGAAACCTTTGATTTACTTCAGCTACTTCCTATCCCTACTTGGAAGTGGGATGAGATATCTATAGAATTTTTGGTTGGTTTTCCATGTACCCAGATAAAGAAGAATACGATATTGGTTGTGATTGATTGGCTGACTAAATCAGCACACTTTATACCCATTCATGATACTATCAAATTTGATGAGTTGGAAAATTTCTATGTGAAAGAAATTATTTGTTTGAATGGATTTTCTTCTAATATAGTTTCTGATAGGGATTCTCAATTCACTTCTTGATTTTGGAGAGGCCTTCAGAAGGCACTGGGATCTCACATCTGTTTGAGTAAGGCATACTATCTATAATCGGATGGCCAAACAAAAATAGCTATACTGATTC
Source organism: Viscum album (assembly GCA_963277665.1). Classification (NCBI taxonomy): domain Eukaryota; kingdom Viridiplantae; phylum Streptophyta; class Magnoliopsida; order Santalales; family Viscaceae; genus Viscum; species Viscum album. Next base: position 1,264,739,701 of record OY728143.1, on the reverse strand, counting down.
TTGATGATATGGTTCGCGCTTGTGTTCTTGACTTTAATGGAGATTGGGATGATAAATTGGGGATGGTTGAGTTTTATTATAACAATAGTTATCAGTTTGTAATCAGAATGGCTCCTTTTGAGGCCTTGTATGGTTGGCCTTGCAGATCTCTATTGTGTTGGTTGGAGATTGGGGAAAGTTCCTTGGTTGGACCAAGCTTGGTTCAAGAGACTATAGTAAATATTTAGTTGATTATTTAGATAATTTTAATGGTATATAGAACGTATAAGTATTATGCTGATCATCATCGTAGACCATTATAATTCTCATTTGGTAACCAGGTATTTTTGAAAGTTTCACCTCTATTGGGTCATCGATGGTTTGGGAGGCAAGGGAAGCTTGTTCCTCATTTTGTGGGACCTTTTGAGGTTGTTGGGAAGGTGGGAAAAGTTTCTTACCATCTATCACTTCCACCATAACTGTCGTCGATACATAACATGTTACATATATCTCATCTATGTATCTATATGATCTATCTCATGTGTTAAGTTGGAGTGATCTTGAGGTTGAGATTGATTTATCCATGATTGAATGGCCAATCAGGATTGTTGATTTTAAAACCAAGGTACTTCATGGGAGGGAAATACCTTCGGTTCATGCGCTATGGAAGCATGGTTTTGATTCTCATGAGACGTGGGAGCATGAGGCACTGATGAGAGATAAATTTCCCCACCTTATCGATATGTGTTAGATTTGGTGCAGCCCGACCCTCTTTGGATATTTTTGGGCCAAATGCTTCCAGCCCATATTGCACACTAGGCTGAAACCTTCACAGGTTGAGCTCCACGGTGAGCTCTTTGAGAGTTTCAGGGGGCAACATGCCCTTACTCTGAGGGTCCAGGGGCTTAAGGCCCCCAACCAAAATTTTAGGGAATTATATCATCTCTAACACTATAGAAGAGCTAACCGAACTAACACCGATAGGGAACTGTAGTAGTGCAGAATTTGAAGTCAACAATACTGCATCTCCTTAGACTTCCAACTGTCATTCACTGTAGCATAGTGGACTTTCTAACAGTTGGTGGAATAGTGTGTCGTTGTCCTTATTAACCCATTTTGGGCTAGGGTTTCATGTGTTAGAAACTCTAAGAAATATCCCTATAATTTGTGCTCCGAACATATAGTGAAATTCTAACTCTCCATGGACATAGGGATTATTCCCAAATCACATAAATCTTTGTATTCTCATTTTTTTCCCTTTTACTCTTCTTCAAATCATTTATTTATATCATTGCGACTCCTGAATTTTCCACCTCAACTGGTATCAAAGGTTGATTTCGGATTCCTCGAACTGAATGATGGCTATTGTAAAACCCCAACCCCTCTAGGCTAGAGTAGGTGCATTAATTGTGATATTGGCATGGTTATAGGGAACAAAAATCCCGAAGGAGCGATCAGTTTATTAGTCTTGAAGAAACTAGATACATAGATGTAACACAAATTACATTGAAAAAGTTTACAAGATACAATACATAACAAAAACTAAAAACTACAACCACATGAACTCAATAAATGACCTTCTCTTCATCACCTCTTGAAGGTAAACAATGAAAGGGGTGAGCTCAAATTATCAGTAAGGGTTACAAATAGCAGAATCATGAATACAATAATAAGTGAATCATATTCAATCTGACATAATCAATATGGAATGGTAAATAAATGAAAAACTAATGCCATTAATAAATTGAGAATGAATCTGCATCCATAGATTTTGTCATAGTGAAAACCTCATGGATAATAATAATAACTGATATTAAATAAAGAAAATTATTATTATTTGGAAATCATGTATCTGGAACATGAAACCATAATACCATAAAAATGGTTTAATTCTATGGGTATAAACCCGTGTGATTTTTGGAAACAAACTCGAAGGGTTAGTTGCCAACTGATTTGTCTCATGAGACCTACCGATGCATCGAGGGGCTATAGCGGGCCCCATCTGCCACTACATGTCCAAATCATTATTTATACATTTATTCAATACAAGAGCAATATGCCTTTTCAATATCCGTATAGAGTAGATTATACAGATTCATCAATATTTCTATAATTAAAATAACTTTCCAAATAATCACCGTATGTAAAATGGTATACGGTTTAGACAAAAAACATATCCATGATTTGAGATTATGGATATTTAATATAAATATAATTTCAAATGAAAATTGATCTCAAATGGGAAGTAGGTACACCATATAAGGATTATTAGGTGCACCATACAAAGTAAGTCACAACAAAATAGTAGTTGAGACAAAGTCTCTTACCACAATGTAATCAGTCGAATCATATGAACAGAACATAATAACCCTCAAATGAATAGTTAAATAACATGAATATAAATAGAATAATGTTATTATATATAAAATGGAAGTACACATATACCAGATACAAGAAATAAGTGGCGAACAATGAAAATCTAACAGAAATGAAAGTGAGATGAGAAACCCCTTACAAACATTTTGGCATGGTAACGAGTGTTATTGTGAGGTCTTAATGAGAGGTAAAGGGGTATTTTATTATTTATATATCACAAAGGTAGTATGGGGGAGGTGGAAAAACATACCCCATCATTAGGAATTAAAAATAAAAGGGCATGACTTAGGGGAGATTCTTGAACAAAAGTGAGAGAGAGGATCCCTTACAAAGATTATGTCATTAGAGTGACGATAAATCAATGAAATATTTATGTGTGACAAATAAAAATACACAAAATATAAGTGGATATATACTATAAAACAATCATAGGTCATTCACAAATATTCTTGGAACAATGTAACCAATGAAATATATGTTTAACCCAAAGAATGAAAATTGAGTTAAGCAATCCCTTACCTTTTGCTCGAGTGTGTTCTTCGTTTGTTTTAATGACCTGAATAACAAAATTTATCTCCATTAATTAATAACTACAGAACCTCCTATACATGTAAGTGATTTATTATAACTTTATTAGGTTCATTCATGTCCCATTTAATTAGTTTAAGAGGTTCAATTTTCTTGTTTTGGAAGCATTTTCTTCCTTGGTTTTCATGATTCGTTTACTTGTTTTCCTGAATGGAAGTTCATTTCAAATGTGGTTTAACATATAGAATTGTTAATATATATTATAAATTAAATTAAGGAGATATAAATGATATTATAATTATTTTGGGTTATTTACCATGATGATGATTATTTAGTTAAAAGTTTATTACAAATATTTGGATTAACTTGGCTGTTTTGTTCATAATGAACTTGTTTTGTATTATTATTTCATATTATGAGTGTGTAAAGATTCCAGAACATTAATGAGATGAAACACATATATTAATATCTGGTTCAACCATTAAAATGGTTTCATGACCAGTAATAAGGGAGAAAGTGAAGAATGAAACTCCGTCGTCCACAAAGGTTATAAATTGAAACCTCATGGACGTTGATTTCGTTTATAAAAATAAAAGGGGGGGAGTAAGGATATTGATGATAGTTATTCCATTAACATGATATAATTCAAGTATATAGATGATACTGGATTTTATCATGGTCATTTTGATAGAGGATATGAGGATAGAAAAATAAAAGAGATGAACTTGAAAATAAAATAAAAGGTGAGAGATCCCTTGCGAAAATTCGGCAGCCTAACGGCGTCGCTTAAAATTTCATAAAATGAAATGATGAGAGAAAAATGGTATCTAATCATGTATAAATAAAAAGGACAGTAATAATAACACATAAAATCAAACCCCAATATATGATAATATAAAATCAAATAGATAACATAAAGGAAGTGTTGACTAAAAGAAGAGAATGAAGGATTCCCTTACCTTGTAGAGTAACTCCTAGATCTTGAAGGATGGGACCTTGGGGGATTAAGGACACCTTGGGAGGACTCATAGTAAGATAATACCACCATATATTCAAGGATATTGAGTTTGGAATGAATTAAAACGAAGGGGGGGTGAGTGGGTATTTATAGTAATTAAGAGAGTTTTTTATTAATTAAAAGGGACACCTTGTTATCGGTTTTCGCAAAACCACGGGATTTACCATGGTATTTGCCCATGGTTTAAGCCACTTGAGACACCTCATGTCATAATATACTGTACACAAGTCTAACATACCTTTATATTAATTATTACATCATTATGATGTCATTAAACTATCGAAAACTCAAATCTGAATTTTTACTATTAACGAAAAATTCAAGTATTTTAGAAAAATCCCAAAAATTCACCCTAACCATTTTTCGACGTGTAGAATTAAAAAATGTGCTCAATTTTTTGAAAATAATTTTCTAATTATTTTTAATTTAATTTTTAAATAAAATCAAAGTTAATTCAAAAAAATAACAATTTAAAGGTATAATTAGTTTTGTATTACATTGAAAAATTAATTAACTTCTCATTATATTATTACCTTAAGAAAATAAAATATTGTCATTATTTAATATTTATAAGAGTCATTTTACTATTCATATTACTATTCATAAGGGTATGTTACTATTCATCAAAAAACCAATTTGGTTCTATCAGACTCCAAATGACTTACTGGTCACAACTCTAGATGGCTATTTTTCAAAATTCCAAACATAGAACTGGAAAATTTATGTTTAATGTATAGAATATAACTTTCTCCTATAATGTTTTTGTTTCACAAAATACTTAGTGCTTCATGCAATATGGTCTATCTAATGAATAGAAAGTATTTAAAAGCAACATACCATAAAATGTTTGGGGTGTTATATTATTCCCTCCTTCGAAGAATTGCATCCTCACAATTCATTTCATAACCACAAAAGAAATCTCTCTGATGTTCTTACCAAATCTCCCATCATAGAGGATCCTCATATGCGTTCAGCGGAAAACCCAAATTGATGTTCAACTCCACTAGTTCTCTGACCCAGACACACCTCGGACAGAAGGGGTTGAACTCTTACATCGAACACTCAGGATTCCAGAGGGAGGCTTGAATGGTAGAAAGTTTGGAAATGTCTGAATGGACCAACACATGAAGAACTCGTCGAACTATGTCTCGACTGAGGACATCTAAGTCATAGACGTTGTTGTATAGGCTAAAACTGAGGAGTTGGTACATGTAGGCTGCACAAAGGTTTCCATCCAAATCAACCTCTTGAAAACATAACCTGGTCGTGTAGTTCCGACCTAGGGTGAAACATAGGGAAAGCCCTTCATGGTATTTTCCTCTTCGCCTATACTTAGCCAATTGTGTTGTGTCTATGTGGTAGTAAATAGAAGCATTCCCTTGACAGCTGTGGAGAATGTCTGAACTATTTGTCAATTCATATATTTGTTTACATGTTTTTCGCAAGTTTGCGAGAGATAGGTACTCCTCTTCACAGGTTTTGATCGTAATAATCTCTAGTACCTCAACAGGAAGAGATAACATATGGGTTTGTCCTTCCATCTGAAATTTTATTATAAAAGTTCACTTAGTGATACTCATTCAAAAGTATAACCGATGAAAGGATAAAAAAATAAGATACAACAAGTTATATTATTATATAACCACTGGTTCAAAAAGTAAAACATGGCTAATGGTTTCCCCGGTCACCTAATACACGAATCCCCAAAACTAGTTCAAAGCTTTCAATCTCCCAGAACCATATGTAACCCGAACAATCTGGTTCGATATCGTGGGTGCACTTGTGCTATCTCCAGAGTCTGGCCTGTGGGGTGTACAACTATGAGACGTCTTTATGCACTTGTTATTTGTATACCAAACGGGAGGCTTCTTACTCAAGGATTCTTAAGTCCATTACCTAACCAAAATGGCCATAGGATAGGACTTGACACATATATGCTGCACGGAGGTCTCCCACTACTGCATCTTCTTGGAAGGTCGTGAGGGATTGAATTCCTTCTGCTGTGGTGAAGAATCTAAAAATTACCTTGTAGTATTTTCCCCATCGTGCATAGGATGGAAATTGGGCTTGCATCATAAAGATGTAATCTAGACCCGCTCTTCGGTGGAGTTGAAGTACTCAAGGAGAATTGGATATGTCATAGATATGTTTGTATGACATATGGATATGGACATATTTTATATAATTTTCATGGCTAGATATTGAAATTATGGTTTCTAGGGCCTCATTGGGAAGAGACAGGAGATTAGTACCTTCATTTTCCATCTGAAAATTAAGAAAACATCATTCTTAGTATTTCTTAAGTAAGTTTTTCATTGTTTAGTTCTGGTTTTCCAGAGTTATCCATACCGAATCCTTTGAGGAAAATTTACATTAAAATCCTTCATAATGTCTTGTAAAGAAAATGTGAATTATTCTAAGCATATCCCCCGGGATTTTCATAACCAAGAGTGTAATAAGGCCCATTGTCATGTACCAGGATACCCCGAGTTAAGCCTGAAACTCCTTGTCGGAGCTTTCACTCCTAGGTACCTCTATGCCAGAGCCACCTCTACCTGCTCGTATCCAGACATGGATGTATTTTCTAGAAGGATTCACATAATATATTCTTTAAAAAAATACCAGGATATTCTTGTACGTTTATCCTCAAATACTACCTTAGGGATTTATTCCCTACTATAAATTTTCTACTCTAGTTTCCAAGTTTTCTACAAAACTTCATCTGAAACCAACTGTAACACCCCGACCCCTCTAGGCTGAAGCCAGTGCATTACTTGTGATATTGGAATAGTTAGAAGGAATGAAAATCCCAAAGTAATGATCAATTTAGTAGTCTTGAAGAAACTAGATACATAGATGTAACACAAATTACATTTAAAAGGGTTACAAGATACAATACATAACAAAAACTAAAAACTACAACCACATGAACTCAATAAATGAACTTCTCTTCATCACCTGTTGAAGGTAAACAATGAAAGGGGTGAGATCAAACTCTTATTAAGGGTTACAAATAGTGGAATCATGAATACAATAATAAGTGAATCATAGTCAATCTGAGATAATCAATATAGAATGTTTAATAAATTAAAAACAAATGCCATTAATAAACTGATAATGAATCTGCATCCATAAATTTTTTCATAGTGAAAAACTCATGGATAATAATAACAAATGATAATAAATAAAGAAAATTCTTATTATTTGTACATCATGTATATGGCACATGAAACCATAATAGCGTAAAAATGGTTTAATTATATGGGTAGAAACCTGTCTGATTTTTGGAAACAAACTCAAAGGGCTTGTCGCCAACTGATTTGTCTCATGAGACCTATCGATGCATCGAGCGGCTATAGCGGGCCCCACCCGCCACTACATGTCCAAATAATTATTTATACATTGATTCAATACAAGATCAATATTTCTTTTCAATATCTGTATAGAGTAGAATATATGGATTCATCAATATTTCCATAATTAAAATAACTTTCCAAATAATCACCGTACGTAAAATGGTATACGATTTAGAAAAAAAACATATCCATGATTTGATATTATGGATATTTAATATAAATATAAATTCAAATGAAAAGTGATCTCAAATGGTCAGTAGGTACACCATATAAGTATTATTAGGTGCACCATACAAAGTTAGTCACAACAAAATAGTAGTTGAGACAAAGTCTCTTACCACAATGTAATCGGTCGAATCATATGACCAGAACATAATAAATCTCAAATGAATGATTGAATAACATAAATATAAAGATAATAATTTTATTATATATCAAATGGTATTACACATATACCACATACAAGATATAAGTGGCAAACAATGAAAATCTCACAGAAATGAAAGTGAGATGAGAAACCCCTTACAAACATTTCGGCATGGTAATGAGTGTTATTGTGAGGGATTAATGTGAGGTAAAGGGGTATTAAATTATTTATATGCCACAAAGGAAGTATTGGGGAGGTGAAAAATCATACCCCATCATTAGGAATTAAAAATAAAAAGGCATAACATATAGGATATTCTTGAACAAAAGTGAGAGAGAGGATCCCTTACAAAGATTGTGTCATTAGAGTGACGATAAATCAATGAAATATTTATGTGTGAAAAATAAAAATCCAAAAAATATAAGTGTATATAAATTATAAAACAATCATAGGTCATTCACACATATTCTTGTAACAATGTAACCAATGAAATAGATGTTTAACCCAAAGAATGAAAATTGAGTTAAGCAATCCCTTACCTTTTGCTTGAGTGTGTTCTTCGTTTGTTTTAATGACCTGAATAACAAAATTTATCTCCATTAATTAATAGCTACAGAACCTCCTATACATGTAATTTATTTATTATAACCTTACTAGGTTCATTCATGGCCCTTTTAATGGGTTTAATAGGTTCAATTTTCTTGTTTTGGAAGCATTTTCTTCCTTGGTTTTCATGATTCATTTACTTGTTTTCATGAATGAAAGCTCATTTCAAATGTGGTTTAACATCCAGAATTGTTAATATATATTATAAATGAAATTAATTAGATATAAATGATTTTATAATTATTTTGGGTTATATACCACGATGATGAATCTTTAGTTAAAAGTTTATTACAAATATTTGGATTAACTTGACTATTTTGTTCATAATGAACTTGTTTTGTATTATTATTTCATATTATGAGTGTGTAAAGATTCCAGAACATTAATGATATGAAATACATATATTCCTATCTGGTTAAACCATTAAAATGGTTTCATGACCAGTAATGAGGGAGAAAGTGAAGAACGAAACTCCGTTGTCCACAAAGGTTATAAACCTCGTGGACATTGATTTCGTTTATAAAAATAAAAGGGAGGGAGTAAGGATGTTGATGATAGTTCTTCCATTAACATGATATAATTCCAGTATATATATGATAATGGAGTTTATCATGGTCATTTGGACAGAGTATGTGAGGAGAGAAAAATAAAAGAGATGAACTTGAAAATAAAAGAAAAGGTGAGAGATCCCTTGTGAAAATTCGGCAGCCTAACGAAATCGCTTAAAATTTCATAAAATGAAATGATGAGAGAAAAAGGGTATATCATCATTTAAAAATCAAAAGGATAGTAATAATAACACATAAAATCAAACCCCAACATATGAGAATAGAAAATCAAATAGATAACATAAAGGAAGCGTCAACTAAAAGAAGAGAATGAAGGATTCCCTTACCTTGTAGAGTAACTCCAAGATCTTGAAGGATGGGACCTAGTGGGATTAAATACACCTTGTGAGGACTCATAGGGAGGTAATACCACTATAACTTCCAGAATATTGAGTTTGGAATGAATGAAAATGAAGGGGGGGTGAGTGGGTATTTATAGTAATTAAGAGAGAGTTTTTTATTAATTAAAAGGGACACCTCGTTAGTGGTTTTCACAAAACCATGGGCTTGCCCATGGTATTTTCCCATGGTTTAAGACAATTGGGACACCTCATGTCATAATATACTGTACACAAGTCAACCAGACCTTTATATTAATTATTACATCATTATGATGTCATTAAACTACCGAAAACTCATATCTGTATTTTTACTATTCATGAAAAATTCAAGTATTTTAGAAAAATCCCAAAAATTCACCCTAACCAATTTTCGACGTGTAGAATTCATAAATTAACTCCATTTTTTGAAAATAATTTTCTAAGTATTTTTAATTTAATTTTTAAATAAAATCAAAGTTAATTCAAAAAAATAACAATTTAAAGGTATAATTAGTTTTGTATTACATTGAAAAATTAATTAAATTTTAGTTATCTTATTACCTTAAGAAAATAAAATATTATCATTATTTACTATTCATAAGGGTCATATTACTATTCATAAGGGTATGTTACTATTCATCAAAAAAATCAAGTTGGTTCTATCAGACTTCAAATGACTTACTGGTCACAACTATAGATGACTGTTTTTTGAAATTAAAAGCATAGAAGTGGAAAATTTATGTTTAATAGATAGCATATAACTTTCTCCTATAATTTTTTGTTTCACAAAAGACTTAGTGCTTCATGCAATATGGGCTATCTAATGAATAGAAAGTATTTTAGAGCAACATGCGATAAAATTTTTGGGGTGTTATAGCTATGGAAGAAGGCAAGGTGAATATTGACCTCTAGGATGGAAATGACTTCAGATACTAGAGGATACAGATTCATGAGTATCTTTACCAAAATAAAATGCATTTTTCACTTCTGGGTCTCAAGCTAACGGACATGGAGTAGTCGGAGTGGGAGCTGCTGGATCAAAAGGTTCTGGGTGTTGTACACCTTACGTTATCCAAAATCATGGAATTCAACATCCTAGAGGAGAAGACAATAATTGTATTGGTGAAATATCTCTCAAATATGCATGAAACTCCTTCTGCAGCACACAAAGTGCACCTGATGTGATGATTGTTCAACTTGAAAATGGTTGAAGGGAGAATTGTCGCAGATCACATTAACAAGTTCAACACCATCATAAGTTAGCAGACATTGGGGGACATTGATTTTGTTGATGAGGTATGTGTGCTATTTTTACTACCTTCATTACCTAATAGTTGGGAAGCAACTGTAACAGTTGTGAGTAGTTCTTTGGGGAATACAATGTTGGCTCTAAAAGATGTATGAGACTAAATCCTTAGTGAGGATATGTGAAGAATAGAATTAGGCAGGTTCCTTGGTTCTTCTATGAATGTTGAAGGAAGAGGAATATATGTGCAGTGATACAATCGTAGAATATGTTCAAAGTCAAGGGGAAAGAGCCAGGACAAAGAAAAATGAGCTAGTCCTACCTACTGGACTTTTAGGAAGAAAGGACGTGTTAATAAGGGGTGTAGAGAAAAATGGAAGGGACCTAAAACTAGTGGAGTAAACACGATGGTTGAAGGAAATGATGATGTGTTGTTACTAAGAGTGGATAGCCATACTAAGTCTTGGATTTTAGACTAATGGGCGTCTTTCCATTTGACATTAGAGAAGGGTTCCCTGAACAACTATGTTTTTTGAAATTTTTGCAAGGTACATCTTGCTGATAATGAACCCTTGTAGATTGTGAGTAAAGGAGATGCACAAATAAATACCAACAGTGGGAGTTTATTGGTTATGTAAAATGTGAGGTATATCCCTAGTTGAAGAAGAAGTCTCATTTATGTTGGGAAACTTGATGATGTAGGCTTCAGTACCATTTTTATTGGTGGTTCTTGAAAGATTACTAAAAGATCTATGGTCATAGATTGGGGAGTAAAAAATGATACATTGTACAACATGATAGAGGATTTAATGAACATAGTGGAATCAGTAAATACTACTAGGGATTCTCAACTATGGCACTATAGGTTAGGCCACATGAGTGAGAAGGGTATGAAGGTGATGGAAACAAAAGGGATGCTTCCAGAGCTGATGTCAGTGGAAGTTGGTTTATGTGAAGATCACATCCTTGGATAGTAGAAGAAGATATCATTTACAAAAAGAGGTAGAACATCAAAGGATGGGAAGCTGGACCTAGTGTACATTGGTGTTTGGGGGCTAAAATGAGTACATTCCTTTTTAGGGTCACAATACTATGTGACATTCATCAATGACTCAAAAAGTAAGGTATGGGTTTACTTTCTGAAAAGGAAATCTGGTATGTTTAAGAAGTTTCAAAAATGTAAGGTCATGGTGGAGAATGAGTCAGGAGAAAAGCTGAAATGTTTGAGGTATGAAAATGGTAGAGATTATGGCAGTCAAGAGTTCAGAGAGTTCTATTCCAATAATGAAATTCAACGGGATAATACTATGCCAAGTACACCACAATAGAACAGTGTGGCTGAGAGGATGAATAAGATGTTGAATTAACATTCCAAGAGCACGAGAATGCACTTGAGGTTACCAAAGATTTTTTGGGATGATGGAGTGAACATGGTAGCATATCTCATTAATAGTAGTCCATCTATACCAATGGGATAATGTCTACCCAAGGAACTATAGTTTGGTAATGAGGTAAGACCCTCACATTTACAAGTCTTTGGTTGTTTGGAATATGTACATGTTGATGCCGATGCAAGGGATAAACTTGATGCTAAGTCCAAATGATTCTTATTTATTGGATATAGTGCTAAGGAGTTTGGTTATCTCTTTTGGGAATATTTCAACAAGATGGTCATTAGGAGACATAATTTTATATTCAATAAATGTTTCATTTACAAAGATCACCATGAATCTAAAGATGAAAATGGGAACATAAAATTAGAGTGAAAAGAGAAAGTGGAGCTTGAAGGTGTAACTAAGCATGAGACATCAAAAATGATGGAACCTATAGCTCCAATGGAGTTGAGGAGATCAACAAGGATGTAAAGGCCTATTCAGTGGCATTCACCATCCTTGCATTATCTTTTATTGACTGATGGTGGAGAACCATAATGATTTAAAGAGGAAATATAGCTGAAGGAGTCGAGCGAGTGGGAGATGGCTATGAAGGAGAATATTTCCTCATTGCATGATAACAACACTTGGGAACTGATACCTCTACCAAAAGGAAAGAGAGCATTACAAAACAAATGGGTATATAGGGTCAAGTAAGAACATGATGGAAAGAGGAGGTACAAGTAAATTATGGTAGTGAAAGGCTTTCAATAGAAGGAAGGTGCAGACTTTAATAAAATCATTTTGCCTATAGTGAAGCTTACCACCATCCAGGTGGTTCTCAATATTATTATATCAGAATATTTATACCTTGAGAAGCCTATTGTAAAGACTGTTTTCCTACATGAAGAATTGGAGGAGGACATCTATATGTAGCATCTTGAGGGATATATTGGATATGGGAAGGAATACCTGATGTGAAAACTCTATAAGATCTTGTATGGGTTGAATCAGGCACCCAGGAAATGGAACAAAAATTTTGATGCATTCATGACTAAAAATACATGAAAACGATGTGGCATGGATCAATATTTCTACATAAAATCTTTGGTGATGAATATATTATACTAATTCTATATGTGGATGACATTCCCATTGCAGGATCATGTATGAAGAGGATTTATGAGTTGAAAATGTAGTTGGATGAGGAGTTCAAGATGAAAGATCTTGGAGAAGCTTTTAAGATTTTGGGGATGAAGATCAAGAGAGACCGCACAGCTCAAACATTGATGTTATCACAGGAATATTACATTGGGAAGGTTATGAGAATATTTATTATGTTAGAAGAAAAGGTAGTATCTATTCCCCTCGCAGTCCATTTAAAACTATCAAAGGAGCAATCACCAAAGATGACAGAAGAGTTTCAGTACACAGAAAAGGTTTCATACACATTAGCTGTTGGAAGTATAATGTATGCCATGGTCAAAACTTGACCATACATTACTCATGTAGTGGGAGTTGTGAGTAGGTACATGGATAACCCTGGAAAACAACATTGGGAAGCTTTGAAGTGGATACTGAGGTATTTGAAGAGTAACAAGGAGGTATCTCTATGATTTGGGAAAGGAAATTCATTACAGAGGTATGTGCATGAAAAACTTATAGGTGACATCAACAACAAGAGGAGTACCACAAGTTATTTATTTACATGTAGAGGAACTGAAGTAAGCTGGATAACAAAATTACAGAATGTGGTGGCTTTATCCACCATAGAGGTGGAATACATTTCTATAACAGAAGCTGGGAAGGTGATGGTTTGGCTGAAGAACTTCTTGGATGAGTTGGGAAGAAAGTGAGAGGAGAATGTATTGCACTATGATAGTCAGAGTGCTATAAATATTGCGAATAACCTAGTGTTTCATGCCCAGGTGTAGAAGATTCAGTTGAAGTATCATTTTCATCAGAGTTTTGATACAAGATGGGTTGCTGACATTACAAAATATTTCTGGAACCAATAATCTAGCAGACATATTGATGAATTCATTGGTAATATAGAAGTTGAGGCATTATTGTGCCTCTGTTGGTCTCCATTGATGAATGAAGGATGATAGGAAAAACAAGGGATGGCACAATGGGAGAAAAAAGGAAAATATCTTATATTTCATGAATCATCAGCTTCGAATTGAAGTTATGAATGGAAAGCACAAAAATGGTGAGTGAAGAAGAGGAATATCTCAGATTAAGTAAGTTTTCTTAGTTAGTGGCATCGAAGTAAGTCGGTGTTATGGATCAATATTCAAGTAGGATATTGTTGGATTTGGTGTAGCCTGATCCTCTTTGGACATTGTTGGGCTGAATTCTTCTGGGTCATACTGCGCACCAGGTTGCAACCTTCACGGGTTGAGCTCTACAGTGAGCTCATTGGGGGTTACATGGGGAAACACACTCCTACTCTAAGTTTCTGGGGATGAAGGCCCCCAGATCAAATTTTGTGGCACTATATAATATCTAAACACTATAGCATAGCTGACCAAACTGACATTGATAGGGCACTGTAGCAGTGCATACATTAGAGTCAATAATACTGTAGCTCCTTGGACTTCCAGCCGCTGACCACTGTAGAAATTTTGACTTGGGTGGCCACCTTTCACTGTAGCTATGTGGACTTCCAACCACCTTTCACTATATCACAACAAAATTTATGATGGTTGGTGGAATAGTTCTTTGTCCTCTTTATTAGCCCATTTTGGGCTAGGATTTCATGTGTTAGGTTCTCTGAGAAATCTCCCTTTAATTTTTGCTCCCGACATATATTGAAATTATACCTCTTTGTGGATGTAGGAATTATTCCTGAACCATATAAATACTTGTGTTCTCATTTTTTTCCTTTTACTCTTCTCCGAATCATTTATTTCTGTAATTGAAAATCCTGACGTTTTTGCATCAATATGAAAGCTTCATGATAGGATTTATGGGGACAAATTTTTTTTATCTTGAGGTGGTTGTAAAATCCTGTTATTGTTCTGACAGGTATGTTTTAAACCTTGTCATGGTTTTCTTTTTTTTATCTAGGTAGGGATGAGAAGGAATTGTGAGGATAACTATAATGGTGAAGTCATATTTTTGTTGGATTCTCAGTATAAAACCTATTGGTTCTGCAACCTACTGGGTATTTACAGACCGTGTAATGTGGTTACATGAAGTGTAAGTTCTAAAATAATAATAAATCCATTTTTAACAAAAGGGTATAGTTTTTTTTTGTGATTTTGGTAATTTTCAATTACATGCCGTATAATTAGGTTACACATCATGTAAAGTTCTGACTGTTGTTTTTAAATATTCTTATTAGATCAAATGGCTATTTCTCTTTTCCATATTTATTTTTTCTCGACCCAAGAGTCTACCCCAGGCATTTTTGGATCCCTTAAACCCTTCCAAGTCATTTCATCCTTCAATCATCCGTGGTTACAAATGTTGTGTGACTTTCTAGGTAAGTGTTCTCCCTGTCTCTTCTTCTCTTTCCCTTTCTCTCCTTAGGGTTTGATAAATCATCTAGGGACTGGTGGATCTAAGCCCCATTTTATTGAGTCTTGTATCTAGATTGAGTTCATATATCTTCTAATCCTTCATTCTTATAGGTGGGTTCCATTGCGGGCTTTGTGTTTCCTTGAGAAAGGTAGGTGGTTCTGTTATGATGACCAAATTGAATTAACTCTGAATTGATTAATTTAATTTCAATTGTTTGATTTAAATTCAATTCATTGAATTTGATTTCAATTGGTTTATTAAAAACCCAATTCCATTGAATTGGGGGATTTGGTTTTGGAAATTGGATTCTTGGCATGAAATTGGGGGGGGGGGGGTAACCCCCCCAATTATAGTGAATTTGGGTGTATTTGATAAATTGATGGAAACAAGTGAAATTTAAATTGGTGAATTCAAATTTTGAAATTGATTTAATGAAATTGATTAAAAATTGTATTTGATAAAAATGTATTACAATGGTTTGATAGAAACCTTTGGGTTTTATCTTGGAAAAGTCATGTTTTGATTAGAAACATGTTTTGGTTTTTAAATAGAAATTTTACATTTTTGAAATAGGAGAATGTTATTTAATTGTATTTTAAGTAGTCTTAAAATAAATTTATCATCATTGATTTGTATTAGATCACATGAAATCCTAGTAATTTAGTGAGTTATTTGGGACAAACATGCTAGGATGGGAATTCCCTAGCATTGAATTGATGCTTTACAACACTAATTAAATACTTTTTAGCACATTTTATTCCCCAGTGGGACATAGACGAGTCCTCTCTTACAAGTGTTGAGGGACGTGTATACACATTGTGGTTATTATCACTTGAGAGTGTGAGGATCCCATAACCCGAAACCATCATACCTCTTGGAAGATAACCATGTTGCTCGCTTGTTTATATATGAGATATAAATGTGTGCCAATGTTTCTGAACTGTTTTACATGCCTTATGATTTATATAAACTATTTTATATAAAAGTGTTTATCTAAGAAATTTGTTAAAATTATTTCCATCATTTTAAAGTTATTCTATATTTTTAATTGTAAAGAATTATTTGTTTAAATATGATTTTAAAATTCCAAACCTGTGTATTTGAAAATTGAATGTTTTTTATTTTATTAATTAAATGTTGGAATATATTATGGAATACTTGGTGAGACCCTACTAGGATTTTATCTCACACTCTATATGTGCCTTTGGGTGTTTGTAGATTATCTCCTTCCAGGTTCGAGCATGGGTAAAGCACCAGTTGGAGGTGGTTCTAGTTGTTGATCTGTGGACTTGGATAGTAGCACCTATTAAGACTTGAGTTATTTATCTTCCTATTTTATGGTACTTTGATGTAGTACTTTGGGTTTTTTAAACCTATTTTAATTATGGTATAATTCTCCTAGTGGGGTTTCTTTTGTATGCATACTATCATGTTTTTATGCTACCGAAATGTTTGTGGAAAAATCATTCCCACTTTCTTTTTTGTATAATGTCTGGTTTTGGTTGCCAACCCATGGGGATTGGGAACACATTTTGGGCCATGTCAAGTCTAACTCGGTTATTAAGTTACCAGGGTACCCATGCTATTTCATGACACAAATTAACTAGTAACTATATTTTACATATTGGTGGAGGTTTTCTCAGGAGGTTTCCTGTAAAAAACATGCAAAAATATTAATGAAATAATAAAAAACCCCATGTGAAGAGATAATGTTACAATTTAGTCGGGAATAAATTGTGAGATATTGTATATAAATATTAAGAGGGAAGGAGAGGGGGGTTATTTATATCAAGTAAATTAGGGTGTTATTTTTTTACTTGATGTACCATCATTTACTCTCTCTATCACCGAGGTAGTCATAAGTATAGAAACATGCGATAAACACAACAAACAGATGTTATAGAATGAGATGGTGTCTTATTGAAAATCATCATATTGAAACATTCCTTCATAAAATATCTCATATTATTCCTTTTTTATTTTAAGTTTATGTTCTAGCATGTCATGAAGGAAATGAGGTCTTGAATATTTGATCTATTACTTAAACAATTGGTGGATTCTCTACAAAAGCAAGAGTATTTTGTCTATTACTCAAAAATATTCATTAAGTACAATGAATGTGAAATATTTGACCAAAGGTAAAGAGGTGTGTTTTCCATTTATTGATATTTATTCTAAATATATCATGGATAGAACTTAGTATTTGGGTTTTTTGTTTTCCCACCACATTTAGTTTTGTTAGGAATCATTAAAACCCATCAACGCATCCACCTAGAAAATAATTAACAAACTCTTCTCTTTTCTCTCATTTTATGAACATAATTTTTTATTTTTCTTGAATAAGTTTTTTTCTTCTATCTCAAAACCCCTTCTAGGATTGGAGTGAAGTAGTGATCAATTTTTTCTCTAAAATTTTGAATATGTGTTATTATAATAATTAAAATAATATTGTTGTAGCCTAAATTTTTTGAACTTGTTTTCATTTTGATTTATCCTCCAAAAATTATAATTAAAGCAGGATATTACTCCACACCAATATCCCTATAATGGATAGAAAAAATCATTTAAACATTCAATGGTTTTTTTATTCAATGACCTTTAAAATTTATTCTCTTAAATGTGTCAAACAACTATATCATGTTGTTTTATTTTGAGGTAGATATTTACTTGAATATCTTAACATTAAGTTTATAATAAAAATGAGATGGGGGTTATTTAAAACTTTAGTATGAAAATTTTAAATAAAATTGAACATAAATAACATGCATGTAACACACTATTACTATTTTCAGGTATTCTTAATCCCCTATTTTTAATCAATCTTTGGTTGGGTTTCTTTTAGGAGTGTTCAAGTTGAAATTTGAAATTTTGGAAAATTATGGGCTAGTGCACAGTTGGGGCATGGTTTGGCAAAAATGTGCACCCTCTCAAGACAAATTGTGAAAACCAAGGCAGTGGGGTTTTTCATGATTGGTGCATGGTATTTCATACCATGTTCCCTATTAAGAGAAAACATGTGATCCATTTAAAATAGTCGCATGGCCAGGCTGCACGGTTTGGTCTAACCATGTGTGCCTGCCCAGCTAACCGTACGTAGGGGTTTTTAATTAATCTGAATTTTGATTAAAAATTACTAAACCCCCCTTTTAGGTCCCTGATAGACTGGAATGACCCATAATTGATTTCTTCTTTCCTTGGAGCTCCCAAGAAGAGTTTTTTTCCCCTCAGACCCCTCCCAGAAGGAGATCGAAACTTGTCAAACACCATTCAATCTTCACCCGGCAGGTTTCCTCTTCCCGTTCTCATTCTCCCACTATATAACTTCTCCCCCTAGGGTTCTGTGGATCCCTATGTTTATTTTTGTATCAATACCCTCTATTTTATGTTTTTAAACCTAGGTTTTATCCTTATTACCTAGATTTCGTGATCATTTTTATTCATTGACAAGTCCTGGTTAGGGTTTGGTGATTCGTGATCCGTTGATCCTGAGGTAGGTGGTTCTGTTATGATACCTGATTATTATTAACCCTAAATTATTATTTTAGTTTCAATTTCTTGATTTAAATGAAATTTATTTCAATTATTTGATTAAAACCCAATTCCATTGAATTGGGTTTTTTGGAATTTGATTTTTGGAATGAAATTAGGAAAACCCCCAATTCCATTGAATTGGGGTGTGTTTATGGAAATTAGTGAAATTTAAATTGTTTGATTTAAATTGTGTATTTGATGTAAAATTGTGAAAACCTGCAATTCCATTTAATTTGGTGTTTATTGTAAAATTGATGTAATTTTGTGAAAGATTAAATTATTGAATTTAATTTTGAAAGTGAATTTTTGAGATTGAATTGTGAATTGATTTCAAATTCCAATTTGTGAAAATGAATTAAAATGGTTTTGATAGAAAACTTAGGGTTTTATCTTGGTGAGAAGGGAATTTTCTGATTAAAAACCCGTGTTATGTTTTTTAAATGGAAAATTTGGCATATTTGAAATGGAGAATGAGCCTTAATTTTATTTTAATATTTCTTAAAATAAATTGTCCATCATTTATTTTGTACTACAGCACATGCAAGCCTTAGATAGTTAGTGTGTTAATTGGAAAACACTATATGATTCTAAAATATTCTAAAACATAAATGCAACATGTCACATCTCTTAGGTAATATTGATAAGTTCTCTTTGACCTGAGATCAAAGGGATATATGTGCATATTTTCGTGTCACCTTGAGAGTGTAGAGTCCCTTATCTTGGAACTACCATACCTTTTAGGCATATGACCATGTGGTTTTCTTGTTTTTATTTGAAATATATGTCATTGTTTTTTATAAAATGTTTTACATGCCTTTTGATTTATATCAATTATTTTATATAAAATTCTTATTTAATCTATTATTTTAGAAATATTTCTATCAATTGAAAATTTGAAGCTTTTGTTTAAAATTATTTCTTTCATTTGTAATGTAAATCAAGTTTGATTAAAGATTCTTTTGAAATTACAAACCTATCTCTTTTAAATTGAAAGCTCTCTTTGGTTAATTTAATATTGGAATCTGTTATGGAATCCTTGATGATATCCTACTAGGATTTTTAGATCACACCCTACCCATTCCTTTGGGTGTTTTTAGATTATATTCTTCTAGGTTTGAGTAAGGGTAATGTACCACTTGGATGTGGTTCTAGCTATGGATATATGGACTTGGTGAGTTGCGTTCAAGTTAGGACTTGGTTAGTTTTTCCTATTTTCCAGTACGTTTTTTAGTAATTTGGGATATTATGTCTATTTGAATTCTGGTACATACCTCCCCGTGGAGTTTCTTTCATATTTATACTATCTTGTTTGTATTTACTTCTAAAATATTTGTGGAAAAAACATTCCCTCTTTCTTTTTTAATGATTCTAGGCGATAGTCACCAACCCATGGGGATTGGGAACACCCTTAGGGCTATGTCAATGCTTTCTTGGTTATTAGGTTACCAGGGTACCCAGGCTAGTTCATGACAAATTGGTATCAAAGTGAGGTTTGGGAAAGAATTATTGAGGAATAGTTCTAATCTTTTCTCCATTTTTGATTTGTATAGGCTGAAATCCAAATCTTTTTGTCTATTTATTAATATTAATTTCCCTTGTTACTATGTTTGAGTGGTTGTCTGATGTATTCTTTGTTGTCTATTGATGTTGTGTAGTATCATTCCTCTGAGAAGATGTGTGAGTCAGATCTAGGAGGAATCTTATGTTGAACCTTAGTGAGTGAATCCTCTCGTGGACCCGAGTATGGTTGAGGTGATTGTGCGCACTGTCCAAGATTTGGGAAAGGCACCACCTCTATTTCCTATTTAGTTTCTAGTAGTGGAACCTTATAGGGATGTTTTAAATATTTGTTATCTAGAGTTACTTCTCCAGAATATAGAACCGTTTAAGGGATCAAATGATCCTCAAGATTATGATGAATGGTTGAGCATGATGAAACATTTTTTTGGGTTCCTGTACACACCTGATGAAATAAAGGTGAAGTGTGCCACCTTCATGCTAGAAAAACTGAGTAGGGGATGGTGGGAAATGATGGTGACAATGAAGAAACATGAGGGCTTAAAGTAGAAAATAATTAAAGGTTCTTTTCATTAACCAGTTCTATCTAGAGCCGATGCCATTATCCAAGGCCACATAGTTTTTTAAACTTGAGCAAGCTGATAGGATCATGACAGATTATGAAAACCATTTACTGATCTTGTTCAGTTTTCACCTGAGATGGTATAAAATGAGAAGATGAAGGATTTATGGTTTGAGTTGGGACTTTTATAGGATATTCATTCTTAGGTTTTATTGTTGAATATGCCTTATTGTTCTAATGTACAGAATAGAACATTTATGGTTGGCATGGACTTGGATGGAAAGTAAGGGTTATCAGGAGTTTCCTTTAGTCCCAGTGGTAGTGTTTATTCTTCTAAGGGAAAGAGAAAGCACGATGATTCTCATAGTGGTTCTCAATAGTAGGGTCATTATAGACCTCCTACAATTCTTGGAAGAGGTCCTTTGATTAGTTACTAGTGTGGAAAGCTAGGGCATTCAAAGAGGGTTTTCATTGGCGAACCCAAGGTTTGTGGTTCTTTTGGATGCCCAGGTTACCTACAGAGATTCTATCATGTTTATTCCACTCAACATAGTGGAACAATATCATCTACACCTTCTAAAACTGCGGCACAATCAAATGCTTCAAGGGTAAAAGGTTTCTAACCATAGGCATCTGGAATGAAGCTTCTTCATGAAGTAGAAGATTTTCTAGAGTAAGTGGATACGATTCTAGTGACCATGAGAGGTACCATCACTATAGCTTCATCATTAGTGACTGGTTTTTTTGATACTAATGCATCTCATTCATTTATTTCCACTCATGTGGTTAATCTAATTAATCTTAGAGAGATTTTATCTTGTGAAATGGATATTACTCTACCCCTTAGTATGAAGAGAGAGTAGGGTCCATAGTCCTATTTGTGTTTTATCTTTATCCGATGTCGAGCTTAATTGGACTTTTCTAGTTCTCAACATGAAACCTCTTGATGTTATTTTCAGGATGGATTTTCTCATTTCCAATAAATCCAAGATTTATTTTTATCTTCGATGGGTCTCTTTTACAATGCCCGATGGAGTTTGTTGAATCTTCCAAGGAGAATGGGACCCAAGGTCGAGTAGAGCCGAAAATTATTATCCAGAGTTGGGGAAAGTGATATCTATGTTTTCCTTTAATCTGGAGTGAAAATATTTGAGTGGTGATCTCCCTCCAGTTGTCATCGAGTTTCCTGATGTGTTTCCTTCTAACTTCTCTAGTTTTCTACCAGTAAGGGAGGTAGAGTTGTACATTTACTTAATGCATGGTAATCAAATAATTTCTATTCCATCTTACCATATGGAACTAGCTAAAATGAAAGAGCTAATGTCGCAGTTGGATGACCTTATTGAGAAATTATTTATACACCTGAGTGTGTCACCTTGGGTGGCACTGGTTCTCTTCGCTGAGAAAGATGATGGTTCACTTTTTCTATGTGTTGATTATTGGAAGCTCAATCAAGTGATGGTAAAGAACAAGTATCAATGTCTTGAAAAAAACAAGTATTTTTTTCCACGGATTGATGATCTATTTGATCAGTTGA
The DNA here is from genome assembly GCA_963277665.1 of Viscum album. Lineage (NCBI taxonomy): Eukaryota > Viridiplantae > Streptophyta > Magnoliopsida > Santalales > Viscaceae > Viscum > Viscum album. The sequence continues at coordinate 1,264,717,248 of OY728143.1, read as the reverse complement.
AAGGGTAAAAATGTTTCTCAAAGATTGACCTTCGATCTAGTTACCATAAATTGAGAATAAAATAATTTGACATTTATAAAGCCATCTTTCAGAGAAGGTACGACCACTATGAGTACCTTGTTATACCCTTTGGTCTAACCAATGCTCCTTCAGTTTTCATGGATTTAATGAAAAATATTTTCCATGAGTATCTTGATACTTTCATGGTAGTCTTTATTGATGAAATCTTTTTTTACTCTAAGTCTAAGACAGACCATGTGCATAATCTAGGAACAGTTTTGAGTTTGTTGAGGAATCACTAAATTTATGCCAAGATTTAAAAAATTTCTTTTTGGATATGGGAAGTGAAATTATTGGAACATGTGGTTTCAAAACATGGTATTTCATTTTATTATGAAAAGGTGAAGGCTTTTATGACATGGGAACAACCATGTAATGTTTTTGAAATTCAGAGCTTCTTGGTTTTGGTTGTATATTATCATTGGTTTATTAAGTACTTCTCTAAGTTGGCATCTCTGATGAATGCAATAACTTAAAAGGGAGTAAAGTTCTATTAGGATGAGAAGTTTAATAATTATTTTGTTGAGATAAAATGTATTTTGACTACTTCACCAGTGTTGATTCTTCCAGAGGCTGGGAAGGGCTATGTGGTATTTTTTGATGCCTCGGGTTTAGGCTTGGGTTGTGTTCTTATACAGGGCGATCATGTTGTTGCTTATGGATCTCATCATCTTAGGCCACATTAGAAGAATTATCTAAACCATGACCTCAAACTTCAAGCTATGATGCACGCGCTTAAGAGTTGGTGGCATTACCTTTACGAAGAAAGGTTTACCATGTATTCATACAATAATATATTGAGTTATATTTTCTCTCAAATATATTTTAATCTCCTCCAAAGGCATTGGGTGGAATACCTGAAATCATTTGATTTTGACATTGCCTATACCCCAGGGAAAGGGAATGTTATTTAAGATCCTTTGAGTAGGAAACTTCTGACCTATGTAGTGAAAGAATCATCAGAAGAGTGTAACTTTATATATCTCTTTTAATAGTTACATATTGGATTCTAGGAATTAGGGGTCGAGGTTTCCATGTCTAGTGGTCAATTAACATTCACTCTTCTCAAATTTATTCTTTAGGAACATTAGATTGATGATGAGTTTTGTAGAATTAGAGACTCTCTTCATGGTGGGGAGATCATGCCTCATTAGTCATTCTCCAAAGAGGGAATTCTATTATTTTGGAAGTATTTTGTGGTACCATCTTCAGTAAGGAAATATTTGATGCTGGATTTCTATAGTTACTAGTGGGCAGTGCACCCAGGGACCATGAATATGTTCTATGAAATGCGACAGCAATTCTGGTGGCCAGGTATGAGACAGGTCATTACTGAGTTTTTTTCTCAATGTTATATATGCCAGAAGTTTAAGGATGAGCACCATAAACCTTCAGGTTTCCTTCAGCCACTTCCAGTCCTAACTCGGAAGTGGGATGAGATCTCTATAGACTTTGTGGTTGGGTTTTCATATACCCAAAGAAAGAAGAATGTGATATGGTTTGTTATTGATCATCTAACTAAATTATAACACATTATACCTATTCATGATATAACAAGAGTTAATGAGTTAGGAAATATCTATGTGAAATAGATTGTTCATTTTCACAGAGTTTATTCTGTTATAGTCTCTGATAGGAATACCCAGTTTACTTCTCTCTTTTAGAGAGGCCTTCAGAAGGCACTGGGATCTTAGGTCTGTTTGAGCACGGTATAACATCTATAGTAAGAAGGCCAAACAGAAAGATCTATACAGATTCTTGAAGATATTCTTCACACTTGTGTTCTCAAATTTGGTGGGGCCTGGGATGATCACTTGGGGTTGTTTGTGGTTTCTTATAAAAATAGTTACTAGTCCTCAATAATAATGGATCCTTTTAGGCCTTATATGGTTAGCCTTGTAAATATCTGTTGTGTTTGTTGAAGATTAGTGAAAGATCCTTAATTGGACCAAGCCTATTCTAATAGAAGATAGAAAATATTCAGTTGACTCATTATAGAATGTTGATAGCCTAGAGTAAATATACCTCTTATGTTGATCATCACTATATAACTTTGGAATTCTCATTTGGTGACCATGTGTTCTTTAAAGTTTCACCCTAGTTGGGTCATTGTCATCTTTGGAGGCAAGGAAAACGTTCTCCTCATTTTGTGGGAAATTTTGAGGTTGTTGAGTAGTTGGGGGAATTTTCTTACCATTTAGCACTTTCACCATATCTAACATCCATACATGATGTATTCCATGTATCTCATCTTTTTAAATCTTTATGATCCATCTCATATTCTAAACTGGATTGATCTTGAGGTTGAACCTAATTTATATATGACTAAATGATCAATCAGGATAATTGATTTTAAAACCAAGGTACTTTTTGGGATGATGATACCATTGGTTCGAGTGCTATGGAATCACTGTTTTGATTCTCATGAGATGTGGGAGAGGAAGGCAATTATGAGAGAGTAGTGGACTTGTCCTTTTTGGAATGGAAGCTTCTTCATAGGCTTTCTAGGAACAAAAAGTTCCTATGGTGAGAAGGTTGTAACATCCTATTACTATTTTCTGGTATTTTTAAACCCCTCTTTTTAATTAAGATTTGGTTGGGTTTCATTTGGGAGTGTTCGGGTTGAAATTTTGAATATTTTGAAAATTCTGGCCTAGTTTATGGTTGATGTATGGTTTTCCCAAATCGTGCACCCTCTCAAACCAAACCGTAAAAACCCAGGAGGTGAGATTTTTCATGGTTGGTGCACATTTTTTTAGACCATCCACCCTCTTAGGATAAACCATGTGACACATTTAAAAAAGCTGCATGACTAGGCCGCACAGTTTGGTCTAGCCATTCGGGTCTACCCAGCTAACTGTGCATACGAGTTTTTAAATAATTATAATTTTAATTAAAATTTCACAATCCCCACTTTTAGGTCCCTGATAGACTAGAATAACCTATAATCAATTTCTCCCTTCCTTGGAGCTCCCAAGAAGAGTTTTTGGCCCCTCATACCCCTCCTGGAAGAGTATTAAAGCTTGAGGAACATCATTTGATCTTCACCCAATAGATTTCCTCTTACCATTATCATTATCCTACTATCTCTCTTCTCCTCCCTAAGGTTTTGTGGATCCCCGTGTTTTTTTGAATCTAATGCCCTCTTTTTTGGACTTTTAAACCTAGGTTTTATCCTTGTTACTCATATTTCATGATCATCGTTCTTCATTGATGAGTCCTAGTTAGGGTTTGGTGATTCGTGATTCACTAATCCTAAGGTAGGTGGTTCCGTTATGATGCTCGATTTTTATTAACCCTAAATTTCTATTTTAATTTCAATTGCTTGATTTAAATGAAATTGATTTCAATTATTTGATTATAAACCCAATTCCATTGAATTGGGGTTTTTAGATATTTTTTTGGAATCAAATTGGGAAAACCCTCAATTCCATTGAATTTGGGTGTGTTTATGGAAATTGGTGAAATTTAAATCGTTTAATTTAAATTGTAGATTTGATGGAAAATTGTGAAAACTTTCAATTCTATTAAATTGGTGGTTTATTGAGAAATTGACAGAATTTTATGAAAAATTAAATTGTTGAATTAAATTATGAAAGTAAATTTTAGAAATTTAATTGTAAATTGATTTCGAATTAAGATTTTTGAAAATGGATTAAAATGGTTTTGATAAAAACCTGAGGTTTTTATCTTGGTGAAAAGGGAATGTTTTGATTAAAAACTCATGTTGTGGTTTTTAAATGTAAAATTGTAATATTTGAAATAGATAATGGGACTTAATTTTATTTTAAGGTTTTTTGAAATAAATTACCTATCATTGATTTTTTACTAGAGCACATGCAAGCCTTAGGTAGTTTGTGTGTTAATTGGTCATCACTCTATGATTCTAAAATTTTCAAAACATAAATGCATCACGTCACCTCCCTTAAGCGGTGGTGATGAGTCCTATTTGACCTGATCTCGAAGGGATGTATGTACGTATTTCCATGTCACCTTGAGAGTGTATTATCCCTTGTCCTATAACTATCATACCTTTTATGCATATGACAATGTGGCTCACTTGTTTGTATTTGAAATATATGCCATTATTTTTTGTAAATTTTTTACATTCCATTAGATGTATAAAAACTATTTTATATTAAATTCTTATTTAATCCATTGTTTTAGAAAATATTTACATTAATTGAAATTGTGAATCTTTTGTTTAAAATTATTTCCATCATTCTTAATGTGAATTATGTTTATTTAAATATTCTTTTGAAATTCCAAACTCGTTTGTTCTAAATTGAAATATCTATTTGGTTAATTTAATATTAGAATATATTATGGAATCCTTGGTGAGACCATACTAGTATTTTTATCTCACACCCTACCCATGCCTTCAATTTTTTGTAGATTATCTCCTTCCAGGTCCGTGCAGGGGTAAAGAACCACTTAGAGGTGGTTCTGGCTGTTTATCTGTGGACTTGGTGAGTTTCATTCGAGTTGGGACTTGGGAAGTTTTTAATATTTTATAGTACTTTTTTGTATCACTTTGGGATATTATGTATATTTTACTTTTGGTACATAACTCTTTATAGAGTTTCTTTTGTATTCATATTGTCTTATTTTTCTTTACTTCCAAAATATTTGTGTCAAAATAGTTTCATCTTTATTTTTTATATGATGTCAGGTGCTAGTCGCCAACCCATGGGGATCGAGAATAGCCATCATTCTATGTCATTATCAGCTCGGTTATCAGTTTAATAGGGTACCCAGGCTGGTTTGTGATAATGCATAAAATAAAATAGAAAAAAAGTGATACAAATCGCAATAGAAATCCATGTCCGACATCGACAACAAGGGATAAATGAAACTAGGGTTCTAGAGAGAATGGGATTAGCAGTGGGTGGCCAAAGGATGAGAAAAAATGGATAAAATTGGGGTACGTGAATGGGGTATAGAGGAGAAGAATATGAGATTGCAGGATTGGTGACATGGGATTAAAAAAAGTAGTTAAACTCTAGGACAAAATTGCACATGATAGACCTCATCATTGCCCATGCATGGAAACATGGCACACACCGTTAGTGTGTTACGTCATTTATGCCTCTCAATGCTTAAGGAAAGGCCTTTAATGTTATAACGGTGTCCTGTAATCCTATTAATTAAGGGATTCCTAAAGACTCAACATTAGAGATAGGACTTATAGACCTACATGTGAAGGGATTATCCAAAATCCATATGAAGGATGATTCTATAGTCCAAACGTATCAGGGAGTGATCCGAAGACCCCAACGATGTCTAATTAAGATCAAGTCTTCTTGTAAATGGAAAAAAGTCCCAACATAACATGAAGTCCAATTGTACAAATTATATAAAATACCCCAGTAACATGAAAATTGTAGCTATTGGGATTCAAATACTAGACCTCTTGGATATCAATCCCCTTACCTAACCAACACATAAAAGGTGGATTGGCTCATAAACATTTTTATATAAGGGAAGATTTATTTTTTAATGTTTTCTTTGTGTATAAATTCAATTAATTTTTACATCATTATAAAAATACTTTGACAAGGTAGTCAATTTTTTATTAATTCTCTGAGAATGCTTTCCATTTGGGATCTTGGTGCCATTGCAATGCCAATTTTCTTTCTCTAGAATTTTTTTTTATTATAATCATATAAACACGTTGTTGAATCTTAATTATATTAATTTTAATTCAATCATACCAAATGAAAGAATAATTTACTTCAAAATATCTTATTATCAAACTCTATTTATGCATTACACTTGTGTTTTGAGGGTAGAAAATGGAAGCTATTGTGGCTGAATTTATCATAAATGATCAGAATTATTGATAATAAGTAGTGCATATTAAAGTCCACAATCGAAAACTATAATAAAAAATCACTTGTAATAATCTGGTTTTTGAACACATGTTTCTGAATGGGTAATAAAAAATCATTTTTACAATACTTTCATAAATGATTTTCTTCGTGAACTTAATTATTAATGGGTTTTCAAAAACAAATATCAATTGATTTTTCAGAAATGTGAAAAAAAAAAGCGAGGCATCAAGTACTGCATCGCCATGTACTATCTAAAAAAGTAAACATGTAACAAACCATCAAAAACACCATTTCTAGAAATATTACTCCCTGGAATGATATTGTAAGACAAAAAAATTAGTGATTTATTTTTCTTCTCTCATTTGTTGTTAAATGGATATAATATATGATAGGAAAGCTATGGATATTGAGAATGGTGTTACCAAGAGCCCACCTTTATTAATTACCTATCATAGGAGGGGACGGGGTCAAAATATAGGAAGGGGGAATAGTTCCTAATAAGCAAGAAAAACTATTAATGATAGGGTTATATTTTTAATTGGCTTAAAAGTGTGTAAGTAGTATATAAGGGAGGGAGATTATTAGTTCAAGGTAGTTTTTTTAGTTCTTGGATGTTAGTTTGGTTGTTGGTAATGGAATAGAAGCGAGGAGAGACCTCTATAAGGAGGGGTATTCCCTGATTTCTTAGTGAATCTAAAACTTCTGATAAACATTCTTATCAACTTTGGTGATTTCATTAAGAGGATCTGTTGAAGTTTGGAAGGATAGAAATTTATTATAGGAAACCTGAAGCCACAATGTGAATTTTTATGCCTACACAAATGGAGTGATGAGTATCAAGAGAAGAAATGGAATTAGAATAATAGAAAATTGACTTTTAGTGTCAAGAGGTAGGAAGATAAGGATAAGATGAGATATAGATGAGACAGGAGGAAGCAATGCGATGACTAGAAATTCAAATGAAATAAATGTCAATGATGGTGTCTTAATTCATAGTGATTAAATCTAGATGAGCGGGATATATTTAAGGAGAAGGTAAGAATTTCATTGAGGAAGAATGTGAAGTAAGTTTTCTAGCTGAGACAGAGGCAATGGAATTGAGGTCAGTAGAAAAGGATGACGGTAGAGAAAATTGCAGTGTCTAATAGGGAATGTTTCGTAAATAGACTCGTATAGTATATATTCCTACATATTCATGTGAATATATGATATCATGGATCATCTGAGCTGAAATTTACTTTACAATCTACCAAATTTAGGAGGAGATGAAGGTGTCGTTGGAACAAATCTTTATGGAAGGAATGGTGAAATATTGGGCAGTCACCCTAAATACTATAAAAATGGATCTTAATGGACACAATTAAAGGAGGAACTCTTGGGAAGATATGGAATCATGGGTGAGGAAGATATGGTAATTTTCCTAAATAAATTATGAAAAAAATGAGTTATAGATGAATATATGGATGAGTTTGAACATGTGGGGATGCAGATACCATATTTAATAAAGAAGTGATTCTAAGTCTTCTTATAGGGGGACTGGAACCAAAGATTAGCAGTATGGTGTTGACACATGAACCGTGGAACAAGGAATGATTTCTTGTGCTAACAAGAAGAGTATAATGTGAGCTAATTGTTAAATGAGACCTCAACTACCCAAAATAATTAAATAGAGGAGAAATGAAAGCACATGGGTGAGTGTGGAGTCCGAAAGTTATGAATGTTGTGTTGAGTCAAAAGTTTCTTTATGAATTTTCCATTCTTTTTTTTGGAAATCACAAACACTTTCTTAAATACTTGATTACAAAAAATTTATGAGTAAAGCATTTTTAGAATGTTTTTTGTAGAAAACATATGTATTTTACCATAATTAGAAAATAGTTCTAAAGTATTCATAAATTTATACTAACTTTATTCATTACGATTATCATAATGAGTATGAAACTGATAACAATCGGATTCACCTTATCATCTCAGTTATAATACATTATGATTTGTCTTTCGTACTGATAGAATCCTTATAATTGGACTAATATCAGAACTGATAAAAATCAAATTCATATTTCATAAAGATCATCATAATGACATATGTAATTAAATCAATCGAATTGACTTAAGTTTGAATTCTGGATACAGAAAACCATTTTTATTGTATTGGAACATTTTTCTTTTACACTATAATAGTGTATTATAAAATGAAGTTAAAATTTTTGTTATGATATAGTCGTTGACGTTCCAGCTATCCAAGTTGTTGTGACAAACTCAGAGAAAAATTGATCATTGGAGAAAATATGACTGTTGGAAGGATTTCCTATAAATACCCAGTCATTTGAAGAGTTTGAAGCTGCAAATTCCATTTTTCTCTCAAAATTTATAAATTCTACAAAGCGTAAACAACTTATTCTTAGTCTCTTGTGTTGTTTAGAGAGATTATTTTTTAAGGAAACCTTGTCAGGTTTTCTCTTTAAGAAATTGTTTTTTAATTGTTTTGTGTGATCCAATTGTGTGAATATGATCAAGGGATTACAAGGTTAGGAATATAGAGATACCAATCACCATATCGATTGAAGGATTGTGGGGATAGTAAGAAAAAACTGATCTTTGTATCAAGGGCACACAGGTATAGTGTGATAGAATCTAATCATTGTATCAAGGGATCACAGGGATAGCGAGATAGACCAATCACCATATCAAGGGCCTTCCCTGGTAAGGGAAAGAAAAAATTTATTGTAAGTATAAAATAAAAGACTTCTATCCTAGGTTATAGGATACCCTTCTCTTTGGGTTCAAAGAAGTGTAATCTTTTTTATTTCTTATTTACTACAAGTTTATAATTTCCATTTCATATAATAGAAAAGTGATACATTTTATATTCATGATTCTATTTTGAATTATATTATCATACTGAATATTGATTGAAATATTTTTCATATTACTCTGATATATCGTAACCATCATGATTACGATATTATTGTGTATAATCTGATTAATTTTTTTTACTATGAATATGATTAAACTCTAATTTTGTTACCACTACTTACTGGTTATGATTCTATACACTATTAAAATAGAATCAATTTCTCATTATGAATTATGGAATTACATATTAGAATCTACTTTATTACGACATTTTTATTATCGGACACAAGGGCCAAGTCGAATTACCATTTAAATAATTAATAGATTTTTTGAATATGATTTGTTTAACCTTATTAAACTAATTTTATTTTAAGGTTAAAAATGAAAGTTTTTAAACCTACAATTCACCCCCCCCCCCCCACACACACACACACTATTGTATTAGTCCATCTAGAATACATTATTTAGATCCTAATCAGTATACTTCATATATACCGATAAAACAATTAGTATCATAGAAGGATTCCACTACTCAAATACTTGTTGATCTTTTATCTTCTTTACTATTTCAATTTTATTTTAATTTTTTTATAAACTTTTTGTTTATAAATATTTTCTACACTAGAATGTAGTGTGGAAAAAACTATTTTCGAAATATGGAAGGATTATATTTTAGATTTTTTGACAATATCAATCCCAATAGATCAATAATTTTTTATGGTGATGATTATGAGTATTGGAGAGATAGAATGAATAACTTCATTTTAAATACTAGAGTTGGCAATTTCTTCATGTTGACTAAAAATTATAAGATCCCTAACAAGGAAGTTACTACTTTCAAAAATCAAGAAAAGAAAGAGTATCAATTGAACTATAGTGTTAGAAACACTTTATTATGTTCTTTGACTAGAAGCATTTATAGTCAGATTTATTCTTTTGAAGTTGCTAATATAATTTGGAAAAAGATAAATATTACTCACTTTGGAACTTCAAAGGTTGTTGAAACAATAATACCAATGCTTAGAGTAGACTATCAAGCTTTTGAATTCCCTCTTGGAAAACCTGTTGCAAAATTAAAAAAAAGGATTATGACAATTGTCAATAGTTTACAATATATGGGAGATAAAGGATTAGAAGATGAAATCCTTGTTGAAAATATAATTGATATCATTCCAAATGAATAGGAATCTAAGAGAACAGTCATTGATAAATCAAGGAAGTTAACAAATTTCACTCTTGATGATTTATTTGGAACCCTTTTTCAATATGTGGGTAGGATAAAAAGATATGCTGAGAAAGTAAAGAAGAAAATTTGTGGATTTTCTTTTACTGCTACTTCAAATCCGATAAAATATCAAACTCTTATAAAAGTTGTTAAGTTTTCTAAAAAGAAAAAGGTTGTTATACAATCGAATTCAAGTGAATCTGAACATTCTAAGAATGAACTAGATAATATTGCTTGAAGGATGAACAAGATAGTTGGTAAAAATGATTTTCAATATCATTATAAGAAAATTAACAAGGGTAGGAATGACAATAAATATTCTAAAGTTATCTATTATGAATGTAAGAAAGATGGACATATCATACCACATTGTCCCAATTTGAAAATAAAAGATATAAAATAAAGAAATTATTATAGGAATCCAAGAAAATTTATTCAAATAACAAGAAAGTTGTTAAAGAAAATGATTCTTAGAGTAATATTGGTGAAGACTCTTCAGATGACCCTTCTGATCAAGAATGTTCTAGATATAGGAACATAGGTCTTCTTTATAGAATACCTAATGAAAATATTTGTCTCATGGCCAAAGTACACATAACAGAATCATTAATTAATATGTTCCTAAGTGAAAATTATCCTGATGAAAAATATTATACACCTTCTAATTAAGAATCATCCTCAGCTAGTGGTAATAATACTTTACCTTCATATAATTAAGTATATCAGTTTTCAAAACTCCTTGAAAATGAAAATTGAAAATTTGGAAAGAAACTTGATAAATAAAATTCAAGGATAAATGTTTTAACAATAGAAATATTAGATCTTTATAAAGATCTTGATAAATATATTTTTGAAAAATATATTATTTCCAAAGATTTAGAAAACGTAATTTTTAAAAATAATAGTTTATAGACTAGTTTTGAAAAACTCAATTCCAAAAATATTACTCAAGAGGATAACTATTTAGTTATTAAACTAAAATCTAAAATTTATTATTTAGGAAAAAAATTTCAAAATTTACTTTTATTAATGAAGGTTTTGATAAAATGTATAAACAACTTTGTACCCATGGAACTAATACCGAAATGGGTTATTCCTATAAAAATCCAGTTTTTAGAAACAATTACTTTGTTCCAAAGAATTCCCCATTTCCACCAAGTGTCAAAGTGGAGGATATTTGAAAAAGAAAATTTCCATTAATAAAGTTCAATACTTAGGTTTCCAGAAATATTATTTTTAAAAATAAATACGGATTCCAAAAGTTTTATTTGCTGAAATTTTCAGACCTAAGAAGGTTTGGGTACTAAAAGTCTAATGTTTTTATTTTCAAGAAAACAAAAATAGTACCAGCAACAAAAATACATGGTACATGGATAGTGGGTGTTCTAGACATATGACTAGACACAAATATTTATTTGAAAATCTTATCAAGATGAAAGGTGGAATGGTTACTTTCATAGATAATTATCAAGGAGAGATTATCAGTATAGGTAATATTTTTCTTCTTGGTAAAGCTTTAATTTCAAATGTTTTGTTTTTTTAAAGGTCTTAAGTACAACTTTATAAGCATAAGTCAATTATGTAATGAAGGTTACCTTGTGAATTTTAGTAATGATAAATGTTTCTTACAAAATTCCAAGGATGAATGTATTCTTTCTACCCATTGGCATGAGAATGTATACACACTTAACGTAGAAGACCTTAGGATCCAAGACTTACCTTGTCTTAGTGAAATGGAAGATCACTCTTGGTAATGGTATAGAAGACTAGGACACTGTAACCTTTGAAACTTATGTAAATTAACTAATAAAAATCTTGTTAAAGATCTAACAAAACTTATATTTGATTCTTCAAAAGTTTGTAACCCTTGTCAATATGACAAGAAACCTAAGTCAAGCTTTAAATCTATTAGTGAATTATCAACTACTAGTGATTTATAGTTATTGCACATGGATTTTTTTAGTCCTACAAAAATTGAAAGTATTTGAGGAAAATAGTATGTATATGTCTTGTTTTATTATTACACTATATATACTTGGGTTTATTTTCTATAAAATAAATATTAATACTTTTTTTATTTTAAAACTTTTGTATTCAAAGTTAAAAATGAGAAAAACATTCCCTTGATAACTATTCATAGTGATCATGGTGAAAAATTTGTTAATTATTATTTTGAAACTTTTTATAGTGAGAAAGGTATAGAACATAACTTTTCATCTCCTATACCTCCTCAGAAAAATGGTGTTATTGAAAGGAGAAATCACATTCTTCAAGAAATAAGAAGAACCATGTTGAGTTAATACTCAATTGTTAAAAAAAATTGGGCTGAAGTAGTTAATATGTCCTATACTATAAATTTAGTTTTAAGTCGACCATTTATTAATAAAACTCATTATGAATTATGTTCATGAAAAAAATCAAAATTATCTTACTTCAGAGTATTTGGATTAAAAGTATTCATCTTGAATAGTAAAGATAATTTAAAAAAATTCGCACCCAAATCCGACGAGGGAATATTTTTAGGTTACTCCACTACTTATAAGGCATATAAATTTGATGAAACTGATCCTTTTGTTTTTAAACAAACCCAACCAACATTCTCATATATTTTTTTCAATAACTTATTTTCAACATTTTTTAGAAAATTCTTCAAATAAGGAAAATATTTAAGAAATAGATTCTGAACTATTTACCCGAGAAGAATTTCTACCATATGTTGATGAACAGGTTTTACAAAACCCATATCTTTTATTTATTAGAAATCATCCTAGTGATAATATCATTAGTGATGTTTATCAACCTATTATGACTATAATTTTTTTAAGGAATGAAATGGAACATCTTGCTTTTCTTTCCCAATTTGAACCTAAAAACCTTTATGAGGCTTTATGTGATGAGGATTAGATTAAGGCTATACAAGATAAGCTAAATGAATTTGAAATAAACAAATTCTAGACTCTGGTTGAAAGACCTAAATAAACTTCCACAATTGGAGTAAAATGAGTTTTTAGAATAAAATGTGATGAAAATGACATAATCATTAGAAATGAAGCAAGACTTGTTGCTAAAGGTTATAGTAAAAAAGAAGGAATATACTATGAATAAAGTTATGCACTAGTAACAATACTTGAATATATTTGTATTCTATTATACATTACAAAATTATCATAATATATTCGGTCGAATAAATAGTGACGGAATAAATGTGATCAAGCATACATGAAAAATTATTAAATCAAAATCAGGTATAATATTTATTCAACTTGTTAAATAATAAATAATATATTATTTAACTGATATTTTGTATACACTTAGTGTGTGACCCTCTACACCTCTTTCTCAATGTAATTAGGTGAATCAACCTAAATTTCATGGTTATCATCTAGAAATATGCAAAGGAATGCATAGAGAAAGAAGTTAATGTTGCAATGACATGTCACCTCATATGAATTCTTATTGTGTAATATAATCCCTTTATCACAATATATCAAATCAAACAGGTTGCATACTAGTGCCATCAACCTATATGCTTGATATTTATTTCTTTGACCTTCCAAAAATTGAAATTGCCTATAGAACACCATTTCCATGGATTTATTTAGGATATATCATTTACATCAAAGGACCTGAGATATTAACTTCCATTAAAGAACAGAAGGGATAAATCCTTTCTCACATTATTCATTAATGCAATATTACTCATGACGCACCCAACATATCCTACCTCGCCATGAACATCTGTCATCATGGTTTTCATCAACACATCTAAGTGCGTGACTCATAATAATCATTAATAATAATCTTAATGTATAAGGACCAATACACATGTACGTAAATAGGAACATCTAATGACTCATAGAAATGTGGATTTCCAACTGGCAGGTTCCATTCTCATAATATTTATACTAGATATTACCAAGGGCATACACCATGAGAAGGTACCTCAAAGTCCTATGAGTCTCCACCCCTAATAGCCTATATCATTTGTGTCCCTAAAATTATATCATCCTATTATATAACATATATATTCAATAATAGTTTCATATAACTTCTGGGTTATCATCATAGTGGGGAACTGCTATGACCTTTTAGAGAAACAAATACTCTTATAACATTATCACATACTATGTCACGTAGAAGAACAATCATGATGTGATAATTAGTTTATTAATATTCAAATAAATGAATACATGTTTATCATGAAGTAAAAATAATTTGGTTCTAGGGAACCAAATCCAATAGACTCCCACTTTCACTAGAGCTAACTACTAACAACCTTTAGTTTGCTAGCTCTCACATGATACTTAGGCTTCTGCTAAGATAGGCCTTTAGTTTATGGTTCCTCCACGTTCTCTTATGTGGATACTCTAATTACTACATCGTCACCCCTATGATAGAAATATCTCAAGAGGTTATCCTTCCATAGTATATTCTTTGTCTGTTGGTGTGACCTTGGATCTTTTTCAAGATTCACCACTACATTATTATCCCTATACAATGTGATAGGGTCTTTACTACTAGGGACCGTATAAAGCTCATGGAAAAAGTTTTGAATCCAAAAAGATTCCTTGGTTGCATCAGAAGTTACTATATACTCATACTCCACTGTAGAATCAGTGACAACTAGCTGCTTTGAACTTTTCTAGCTCACAGCTCCTCTGTTGATATAGAAAATATACCCTATTTGTGAATTCAGATAATTTTGATATTTATAAAAACCAACATCATTATAACCCCTGATGACCAGATCCTCGTCTCCTCCATACACCAGGAACATATCCTTATTTCTTCTCAGATACTTAAGGATAGCCTTAATAGCAGACCAATGTTGTTCTCCTGGATCTTCTTGATATCTTCCTACCATGCTCAGTGTATAGGCAACATCAAGTCTAGTACATAACATGGCATATATGATTGATCATATCACTGAAACATATGGGAACTTACTCATTCTCTCTTTCTCTTGTTGTGTCTTGGGGTACATTTTCTTAGAAAGATGTAAATCATGTGACACAGGAACCAATCCCCTCTTGGATTGTTCCATACTAAATATCATTAGTATCTAGTCAATATATGTACTTTGACTTAGTCCAAGATACATATTGTATCTATCACAAATTATATTGATCCCTAGAATGTGGGCTTATTCTCCTAAGTCCTTCATGGAGAAACACTTGTTCATCCAGTCCTTAACAGGCTGTAAGACTGGTATGTCATTTCCAATAAGTAATATGTCATCAACATATACTACTAGGATAATGATTGAATTTTCCTTAAAACTTTTGTAAACACATGGCTCACATTAATTATTAATTAAAAAAAATATTTTATGGCTTCATCAAATTGAATGTTCCATGACATGGATGCTTGCTTCAATCAATAAATGGATCTATGCAACTTGAATTTTTTTTGGTATCACTTGGAGTTACAAAACCTTCTGGTTGTATCATATAGACATCTTCCTGAAGGTTTTCATTAAGGAATGTAGTTTTGAAATCAATCTACCAAATATCATAGTCATGGTAAGTGTATATAGAAAGTATTATTATGATGGATTTAAACATGGAAACTGGAAAAAATGTTTCATCCTAGTTAATTCCATGACGTTGTTTAAACCCTTGTATAAGGTCTCAGGCTTAAACATTACTTAATCTTGAGATAAGTCAATAATTTGACTTTAATTCACATTGAGGATATTTTTAGGTTTATATATTTAGAGAATTAGGTCATAACTTATACATAACATCTTTAATATTAAAAGTAGACACTTCTACTCACTATCTATTTTTTCATAAAACAAAAACTCTTTAAAACAAAACATGACATCGTTTCATGTTTTGACAACATAACTTTTCCTTGATCCCATCCTTGAATATATTATTCTTTATGTCATATGAAAAATATTTCAAAACTTTTTATGAGCATAAAAAGATTAGTAAGGGATACATAAAGAAAGAAAACTATTTTTCTTGGGATAACATGAAAACTATGAACACTTTATCATAAAGTAATAATTTTCAACTTTAAGAAGTAGTAAATATACTTCAATAAATATAAGCACATTACTTACCCTTTTTCTAACCAAAATATTACCATAAATTCCATAGAAATAAAAATAAAGCATATAAATGTAACTTGGGACATAGGTATACTTAAATAGAATAACCGTACGGCCTACTTCCACACATATCACTAAATGGAATAACCATATAGCTTAATTCCATACCCAATGTATTGGAGGTTATAACGTAACCACATATCCTTGGTTTATCATATAACCACCCATAATTTGGTTTATCATGTAACCACCCATCATTGTTTTATCACGTAACCACTCATCAAATGTCCAAGTACCATTATATAATCATAACACATAAAATATTGCAAATATCAACATTTCACTAATAACATTTCATTTGAAAACACAAGAAATAATTTCAATATATTTAAATACTCATTCCATTTAAAAAAAATCAATACCAAAATAACCAAAAATGGAAAAAGGGATTTCTTTTCCTTTTAAAAACATTAAGTCTTATAGAGGAATCCAAATATAGATTACGATGGCGGAGAGGTCATTGTCGCCGCATACGTTAAAACATTCCTTTTGTCATTTAGTAAAACACTTTTTAGAAAAAAGATTCCCTTTGAATGAAAGTAAAAGTAAAAGGGGTTTATTATACCCTGTGTAAAATAAGTAGGTTTATATTGTCAAAACATTCCTTAATGAAAGGAGATTGAGACGAAGTCCCTTACCTTGCATTCCACTTGTCACGTATGTTCCTTTTTCTTCCTGAATAATAAACTTAAGTTAATTTCTAATTACTTCAGAACCTTTTTCAAGTTTATTATTCCTTTTATATCACTTATTACCACATTATAAAATTTTCATAATTATTTAAGTTAATATCGGTTGTTTTTCGATATTGGGTACTTGAGTCGTAAATGAATTTGTTATAATTACAAATTATCCATGTGGTCAAAATTCCATTATCTCTATAATGATATTCATGATTTAGATATCATATATATCATATATATCCAGTATATATGTATTTATAATAGTCCATAACATTTGTATATAATAAATGAAATGCACCGTTCATGGAGATGGTAAGTCGTACGTACGCATGAACGCTACTTTCATTTATTGTCATATTAAAGAAATAAAAACTAAATGATGCATAGGTATATTATAATTTCAGTATAATATCATATTTTATATATGTTACATAATTTCATTAACTTCATCCTTTATATGTTCCATGTATGGCATGAATGAGTCATATCACTTTGAAGGGGAAGTAGTCCACACTTCCTCCAATGAAATTATCATATTTACACATTATGGAAAGCATAAAGGTATGCTTTAAATAAAAAGAAGAATCATAGAGACAATATAAATATAATATATAACATATATAAATATAGTTCCATCATAATGGGAACCATTAGAGGTGGTAGGATAAAATTGAACAATCATCATTTCGTGAGGCAGTAGTTCACCACACACAGAAACAATATGTTCGTGTCCATTAGATGGAGGTGTGTGTAATTGTAGTTCGAATACTTCTCTTAAAAAAACCTAGTATATTAAAGATATTGGCATTATTATGTAATCAATAAATAATAATAGAATAGGGAGTGGATAAGGAAAATAAAGTAAATAAATTTTAGAGGAGACACTACCTCTAAAATGTGTAACTCCCTTTGATTTGAGCTAAAAAGATTTCTTAAATTTCCTTCTGCCCAAGGTAAGGCTTCTAGGAGGAATAAAGGCATTTTGGGAGCTTATTTGGGAATATTTTTGATGATCCAAGGGGCTTTAGAGGTGTCATTAAATGGGTAGGGGTGATGCCCTTTTATAAGAGGGAGGAGGAGCACTTTAGGAAGGTATTGAAATATTATTTTATTATAAAATGATTTTCGGTTTCAAATGGTCCTAAAGTCATTTATTTAAATGATAAGATGATGTTTCGTCGAAATAATCTCAAAATATAGGTTTTATACAAGTCTAGGTCAAAAATTTAACCTTATATTTTAGCTTTAACCCTTAGTTAACTAATTTAACTCTTACCATGACTTCTTGTATATTCATACTATATGGTTAATATAGTTATTATAAAATGATAATAGAACCTAAAGTGGTTCATTAATGACATGTTAAAAATTATCTAAGTAATTTTATAAATCTTATATTTTTAAAACTATTATATCATTTAATAAAATAGTATTTGTTTTAAAAACTCATTTATGTCAATTTTTATACTATTCATATCATGACTTTTTAAAAATCCATAAAAAATTGATTCTTTAAAAAAAAATTCATTAATTAAAATATAACAAGACATAATAATCCATAAAATTCTTTTATGGCATAAAAAGTTTCAAAATAAATTTATTTTAATATTTATAAACTCATTTATTTAAATCATTCATTAATAAGGTAATCACTACATCATCACTATGTCAGAAATAATTATTTTTATTTGATGTATAAAAATTATAAATAATATATCATGATGTAGGAAACATTTTTATATTTATAATTACCATTTATAGTTGAAAATATCATTTATATAACCCCATATAAAAATTGTTTTACTAAAAGATACATGTTTATGTTACATTTTTCTTTACTTTATATTAATTCTTATAAAATGTCATTTTCACATCAAAGTGGCTCCATGGGGTCCAAAAATCATTTAAAGGATGTCCATGGTTGGAAATATATCATAAAATAGGATTATGACATGTGTTAGGGAGGTTTAATATTATTATAATATTATTTTTTACCCTTATTTACCAGATTTACCCATTAACCATGGTAAATAAAATAATTACTGAAGTTACTATTCATAATGTCTAAAAATAAAAGGTACCTATTTACATAATTTGAACATAATGATTAAAAATATGGAATCCGTTTCTCCAAATTCAAAACACATAAGTTTCATAAATTAATTTAAAATTAATTCCCGTTGGCAAAACCAAAAAGTGTGTTTTTAAGAAGTAAAACTACCAAAAGATTGACATGTGTTTATGTATAATTTCAAATTGAAATTACTTAAAATTACCAAAATTTAATTAAATGATCAAAATATAATCTAATTACACTTTAAAACCAATTAAAAGTACAATATAACTATATAAATAAATTATATTAAAATGCAGTTTTGAATTAAAATGCAGTATTTTCACTATTCATTAAAAAATGAACTTTGTCAGAAAAATACCAAAATTTCATCCAAATTAAATTTTAGTGTCCTGATTCTATACAATAAGTTTATTTTTTCAAGTATAACATATAAAAGTGACAAAAACTATATTTAAAAATGTTTCTCCATCAAAAGGCGATAAACCGGTCTTTTTAAAAATATTAGAGTATTTCATGATTAAAATCAGATTCATTCTTATTTTAAGACTCTAAAATTTATTTGATAAATTTAAATCCATTTAACAAATATGTATAATCATATTGTAGTTAGTTCTGTTCATTCCCTCCAATACAACGACTAGACGCTAACTATTATTTAAAATAATAATATTATTATATTATTTTTTGGTATAACTCAAAGTTGTGTGCAACGTAAGATTTCAAAGAAACTCATTGTTGCTTGGTGAGTATGATATCGAACAAATAATCCCTTTTAATATAAAAATAATACCTTATTCATGAATATTAATAGAAATGAAAAAGTATTATTCTATAAATACCTGGGTTGTTACACCTTTAGCCACTAGCCTTGCTTTATAGGTACTTACTTTACCCTCCATGTCCAGTTTCCTCTTGAATACCCATTTTCATCCAATGGGATTTACATAAATTGGTGCATCGAATAAAACCCAAACTTGGTTCTGATACATGGAATCCATCTCTGAATTCATAGCTTCTATCCATATTGTAGCTTCTGAGCTCTCAACTACCTCCTTGTAGAATAGAGTTTCATCATTGTCAAATAATAATGAGTCAACATCCTCAGTGATTGGAAAACCATATCTCTCTAGTTATCTTACCTATCTTATGCTTCTACATAGTATTTGTGTTTCAGGAAATACTTCTTCCATGGGGACTTGTGGAATCTGTTCCTATACCAACTCTTGTGTATCTTGAGCATCAACTTTATCAAATTCAATCTTGCTCCCACTATCCTTTTTGAGGATGTGCTCCCTCTCAAGAAAGACAACTTATCTGGAAATAATCACTTTCCTATATGAGGGGTTGTATAGGTATTATTCCTTTTTTTCCTTGGGATACCCTATAAAGATACACCTCATACCTCGGGGTGCTAGTTTGTTTCCTAAGAAGGACCTAACAAATGCCTTACAACCCCATACACATGTATGCGATAAAATGGGTTTCTTTTCACTCCATAACTCTAAGTGAATTCCATTTTACGCTTTAGTTGGTACTTGGTTTAATGTGTATGTCACAGTTTGTAATGCATATCCCCAAAAGTATAATGGATCATCTGCAAGACTCATTATCAACCTTACCATGTCTAACAAGGTATGGTTTCTCCATTCACTAACACTATTCCAATATGGTTTATAAGGTGGAGTTAGTTGAGATAGAATCTCAAACTCCCATATAAATTTGATAAACACTTGGTTAAGATATTCACCACAACAATCTGATTGAATCTTCTTTATCTTCTTACCAGGATGATTCTCTACTTAATTATTGAATTCCTTGAATTTATCAAAGGAATCATACTTACACATCATCAAGTATATATAGTCATATCTACTCAAGTCATCAGTAAAAGTTATGAAGTAAGAATATCTACCTCTAGCTTCTACTGGAAATGGTCCACACACATTAGTGTGTACCAATCCTAGAAGTTTTATGGACCTTTCATCCTATCCACCGAATGGTGGTTTGGTAATTTTTCCTTATAATCATGACATATATCAATAATTTTTAGCTCAAAAGATTCTAAATAACCATCTTGATATATTTTTGTCAAACTCTTCTCATTTACATAACCAAGATGGTGATGCCATAGCTGGGTGTTATATGAGTCATGTAAACATGATTTTTTATCAATTTACAACACTTGGTTTTCATAATTTAATACATAAAGACCATTATTTAAATGAGTCATACTATAACATATGTTGTCCTTATAAAAGAAACAAATTTTATTTCCAAATTTTAAAATAAACTCATCTATATCTAAACATGACATAGAAATTATGTTCTTGGTAACTATAGGTACATAATAACAATCTCTTAAAACCAAAATCATTTTTGTTGGAAATGAAAGGTGATAGTCACCAATGGCTAGGGAAGCTAGCATCTCTCCATTGGTAGATCTTAGATTCACCTCTCCTCTGGAAATATTTTGAAATCTAATTGATTCCTGCATTTTGAAAGAATCTTCTCACTATTTCCCATATTTTTATTAAAAATAAAGTTAGAGAAGGTCTTGGGTAGTGATGAAAGTATGAGATCTGTACGAAATCCATCGGTGAATTTAATCCCTAAGATTTCCAGGTGTTCAATGCAGCCAATTAACTTAAATACATGAGGCTCAACTAGTGCAAACTCTCCAAGCTTAGTTGTAAACAAAGAATTGGAGATCTCATACCTATCTTATCTTTCCTTCTCTTGATAAATATCCTAAAGGTGACACATCAGTTTACAGACATTCATATCCTCATGTTTCTTTAAAATCTCATTGGACATGGATGATAACATGAATCACTGAACATATGTATCATCATTCAGATGTTTCTCATAGAGATATAGTTCTTCATCACTTGACTCATTTCCAAGAACAATTGGTAAAGGTTCTTCCAGCACATACAATTTATTTTCATGGAGAAGGATGACACATAGGTGCCTTTGTCACTCTTGGAAATTTTTGATGGTGAGAAGGTTTTCCTTATCAAGTATAGATCACAATGATATGTTTGATGTCATTTTATTGTTGTTTCTATAAAATAAGATAAGCATAATTTTAGTACTTTATCTGATAAATTTAGACAAATAAATAAATATTATATTTATTAGTCTCCCACTATTTTATCGAAACCCAATAGCCCTCACCATTGGATTTAAAATATCTTGTTTATTGGATATTCTAATGGAAAAGATCCATATTCTCCTTCTCATTACCCCAACTTTGGTTGGTCAAGCAACTCGAATGGTTTTAGGTAGGCATTCCAAATTCCAACTGCATTAACTCACAGTTCCTTGATCTACTGAGTGGACCCCCCCAATCCTAAAATCATTAATTTATATTTCCTCAACCTTTGCCTCTCAGTTACACCAAGTCATGATTTATCAGTCAACCCTTGATATAAACCAAGTTAATTTAACCCAAAACCTCATGTTAGAATTCCCTGATAATTGAAACACCCTAACTTTAGTTGGTTAATCACTTTGAACTATGGTTCAATTCTAACCAAAGTAATGGAAGGCTATACCGACTAAATATTTATAGAGGTGGTTTATATTTTATGCATAAATTGCCAATTATTATGTTTTTTCACATACTTGTTAATATTAAGTGGTATTACTTAAGTGATCAACCATGTCTTAGATAATATTTACACATAATCCAATTTATTTTAGTTCCCTCTTGCATACTTATTAATTCATTAATTATATGATCATGAAAATACATCCATAATGAAATAACTAGGAAACTAACAGAAATAAAATAAAGGGTATGATCATGAGCTTATAATAATGTTTAGTTTATCTAGAAGTTGATAAACTAACCATTGACCTAGGGGAGAAACACCTTGAACCAATTGAGGTTCATGTTTATAGTTTTCCACATGTCCACCTTTGTATCTCCTTGGATTAGTTTCACCTCGGATCCATATTTGAACCACCTACACTAGCATGAGAGATCCATCCATTTCATATTCCTTTTACTTACACGTATGTGAGTGGGAAAATGGGTTTACATAAAAGAAACCATGGGCACGCATACCCTACATATTAATGAGGATAGAAGGCATGCATGCCAACAATTTAATTTAATAATAAATTAAATGAAACCAATCACATACAAAAGGTCTGGTCGAGCTCATGATCATCCACATAAATTAAATGTATTGTGCATTTAATAAAACTAGTATTCAATTCATTAATCATTATTATTTAAGATAAATCACACTCGAATTGATTAATTATTATCTTTAATTAATCAATCCTTTTATCTTAATTATTATCTGAATTTCCTTGATATTCTCATTCATTGTAATTTTAAACAGATTAAATAAATTTATTTAAAATTAATTGTGTACATAATTTACCTTGGAGGTAACATGGTGAATACCCATCCGATTCTACCCAACATTTATTATAATCGTATACTTTTTACTCTTGTGACATATGACATGCATGACTTATCATGTACTTTCACAACATGTACTTTATGGATGATTACACGAATTGCATGATTTTTTGGTCACATGTTATGCTTCAATGCACGTAGAGTAACAATTTGTAATTAAACTCATACATGATATTCTAATCTGAACATTACATAGATATTAATTAAACATCTAAATATTTATGTATATTAAAACCTATCACAAGGTGTGTCTTATCTTTACGACTACACACAAGTACATGTCTCAAGATTTAAATAGTAAAATAAATAAATTTTATATTTTTATAACTTTGTATAAGTACATGACGTGTAGATCCGATCTACATGGAGTGAACACATCTCACCGAATATCTGAGACACATGTCTAGGGACTCAGCATGTAATTTGTGCCTCTAAAAATGGAGTACACGATGTGTAAAATGGGCCATATGCCGTTTTGACTTCGTGTTACACGGTCACTGGTTGGGTAGGTCATGTATGGAATACACGGCCTGTTTTTGACCTAAAGGGACTACACACTATGTCCAATGGGTCACATGGCATGTAGTCCAACTGACCATGTGCCAGTCTATCCTAGTCAACGCGCAATGTAAGAATTAACTACACCACATGTCATTAATACACACTGTTTGAGTAGTTTCCGAATTAACTCCTGGTGTATTAAACACAACTACATGGCATGTAACTCCAGTTACATAGTGTGTACTTCTATGTTATTTGGGAAAATCCTTGGCACCTAAATATGAGTTCCTCAATTTTATTTTAATCATAAAATTAAACATCTTGATTAGATCTGTGAGAAATGATGGATGAATAAATAGATCTCTCAATCCTGATTTAAAGAAACAATTAAGCATGAATTGAAAAACTAAATTAAAAATTCATAAATCACCAATGATTTTAAATAATTATAAACAATTATGTGCATGCTCTGATACCACTTGTAGGCTCCGAGAATAGCAGAAGCATGTGATGGGTGGTGCCCAACATTAATTTTTTTCATAATCGATGATCAAACTGAGATCTATATGATGATGAATTTCATGATCCATGTAATTGAGTCAAATAAATAGAAAATTAAGAATTGCATTGGAACTAAGATAGAGGAGATCAACACATATTTTTTATAATTAATTCAATTAAATTAATAATTACCTCTAAAGAATTGTTTCTTCGTTGATGTATTCGGCGATAGATCTGCAATTCACCATCATTTCATTATAGAAACCAAGCATATATTTCTTCTCGCAGTGATACACATGTGTTCCATGAATCATCATACATTGCTTATGGAGTCTTTGGTGTTAGAACGGATGATCCTTGTTCTTGCATCATCCGCCTTTGATCTCCTTGAGAACCGCTTCCAAAGTATTCTCCTTAATCTGATGTAGGAGGATTGATATTCGTTATTGAGAGTATTCTTGGAGAATAGAGCTCTCTGGGATTGAAAGGTTTTCTTTAAATTAGTTATGAACAACTGAATTGGCTTATGAGAAAATAACAGAATTGGGTATTTGTATTGCTAGTGTTAAAATAATATAATTACACAAATTCCCTTAATTATTATTTAATCCTAGCAAAAGACCATGTCAAATAATAATTCTAATATTATTATTTCTCCACATGCACTGAACTTGTGAATTATAATTAAATTTTATTTAATTAAATAATATTCAATATTATCATTTCTCACCGAACTATTAAACTCGGTCTTCCATTCCTCTGCAATATTTATCATACCTTAAATGATGTATATTTATTTATTAAATAAATATCACTATATTATTATCTAATAAATAAATAAATATTATAGTCACTAAATAGAAAATAAATATTTATTAAATATTCCACTCATAATATATTCTCTCTAATAACTAGTGATAGAATAAATGTGATCATGCATACATGAATAATTATTAAATCATTACCGAGAATAATATTTATTAAACTTGTTATATAATAAATAATATATTATTTAACTGATCATCTATATACACTTAGAGTGTGACCCTCAAGGCCTCTTTCTTAGTGGCATTAGGAGAAGTAGTCTGAAGTCCAATGTTAGAATCTTGTAACACGTCCAGGTAGCCATAAAGAAAGAAGTTAATTCCACAAAAAAATGTCACCTCATACGAATTCTTACTATGTAATATAATCCCTTTATCATAATATCTCAAATAGAGCAGGTTTCATACCAGTGCCATCAACCTATATGCTCGATATCTATTTCTTTGACTTTTTGGAAATTGAACTTGCCTATAGAACACTGTGGTCATGGATTTATTAAGGCTATATCATTTCCATTAAAGAGCCTAAGATATTAACTTCCGTTAAAGAATATAAGGGATAAATCCTTTCTTGCATTATTCATTAATGAAATATTACTTGTGATACACCCAACATATCCTACCTCACTATGAACATTTGTCATCATGGTTTTCAACAATACATCTAATTGTACGACTCATAATACTCATTAACAATAATTCTAAAGTATAAGGACCAATACACATGTCAGCATGTAGGAACATCAAATGACACATAGAAATGTGGATTTCCTACTAGTGGGTCTCATTCTCATAATATTCATACTAGATATTACCAAGGGCATACACCATGAGAAGGTGCATCAAAGTCCTATGAGTCTCCACCCCTGATAGTTTGTATCATTTGTGTATATTAAATGATATCGTCCATTTATAGGAAATATATTTTCAAGAATAGTGTCGTAGCACTTCTAAACTCTCGTAATAGCGGGGAACTACTATGACCTTTTTGTGAGACAGCTACTCTTAGGACATTATCACATACTATGACACATAGAATAATAATCATGATGTGATAATTAGTTTATTAATATTCAAAGAAATGAATATATGTTTATTATAAAGTATAAAGAAGTTGATTCTAGGGCACCAAATCCAACAGGGCTTCTGTATTTTGATAACTGATTGGTGTTTCCAAAGGGCTCTAGTTTGATACCACAATTTCTTCACCATTTTCATTCCTCTCTAGAAGGGATACATTATTGCATATTAAAAACTTACAAGAGACTTGCACAAGCTTTGTATTAGAAAGGTATGGTTAAGGTTGTACAATAGTTTTTTCCGACATGTGAGGTTTGTCAACATAGTAAATATGAAGCGATGACTCCAGCTGGACTACTACGATTGTTACCTTTTCCAACCTTGATTTGGGAATAAATTTATATGGATTTAATCTCCAGGTTACCTAAATCTCATGTCTATGAAGTTATATTGGTAGTGGTGGACTGTCTAAGTAAGTATACTCATTTCTTATTGCTCAAGCATCCTTATTCAGCTCAGATAGTGAGATAACTATTTCTAAAAAAATAGTGAGATTAAATGATGTTCCCTAGGAAATTGTTAGTGATATAGACCATATACTTACCAGTAAATTTTGGAAATAATTATTCAAAATTAAAGATACAATATTGAAAATGAGATCTTTATATAACCCATAGAGTGATGGAAAAACAAAGGTGGAAAATCATGGTTTGGAACTCTTTATGTGTTGTTTCTATTCTGACCATCCTAAGAAATGGGTCACTTGGTTGTCATGGTATGATTTTCATTATAATATATTATATCATAACTCTATTGGATGAACTCCATTTGAAGTTGTCTAAGGTCGATCACCACCACAAGTTCTAAGTTATGTCAAAGGGGAAGCTACAGATGTAGAAGTGGAGGATACCTTGATTGACTGGGATAAAGACTTACAAAATCTTTGTGTACATTTACTCTAATCACAACATCTTATGGAAAAAATTTCTAACCAACATAGACGTCATGTTGAATACAGTGTTGGAGACTTAGTTTGGGTTAAATTATTTCCAAACAATCCCATTATTGTTTCCCAAATCCATTCAAAATTGGTTTCTTGCTATTACGGTCCCTTTTCCTACTATTACGGTCCCTTTTCCTAGTTGAAATCTTCAGTTGGGAAACATGTTGAAATGGATATTCTTCCAAATGATTTTTTCATCAAGAAATAATTTCTGAAAACTGTGTTGGCAGACAAGACTCAATGAAAGAATTAAATGTGGCTAGTACAGTGGCATGGCTGGCCACCAATAGAGGCGACATGGGAATAGTAGAATGAAATCAAATCAAGATTTCTAAATTTCCACCTTGTGGACAACATGCCTTTTCAGGAGAGTGTAAATGATTGGAAGGTCAAGGATATTAGGAATGGTGTTACAGGGAGGCCACCTGTATTACTTACCTATCATAGGAGGGGGCGGGGTCAGAATACAGGAAGGGGGAGTAGTTCCTAATAAGAATGGGAAAATATAAATGACAGGGGTATATTTTTAAATGGATTAAATGTGTTTAAGTGGAAAATAAGGGAGGGATCTTATTAGGTTGAGGTAGTTTTTTTAGTTTGTGGACATTATTTTGGACATTATAAATGGAATAGAAGCATAGAGAGACCCCTATAGAGAGGTATGTTCCCTGATTTCTTGGTGAATATGAAACTTTCAATTGAATTCCTATCAGTACGTGTGTAAACTAGGGTCAATGGTCTGAGCCTAGGCCACCAATACCTTCCCTACAACCAACAACCCTTATTTAATCTCAAAAATACTACTACCAACCCCAAAAAACAAATAAAAGAAAAAGGATAACACTAAACATGATAGTAACCAACCTATAAAAACAACCCCCACCACATTCATATAATTTTGGTTAGATTGAAAAAATACCTTGCCCACAAGGTGAAAATATTATTAAACTTTTGAATGATTACATAGATAGTCTGAATCCAACTCACCATCATCTTGAAAAAAATTCCCATAAGTTTGGAAAGAAATAAGTAGCAAAACCATTTTTTCACTGTAATCTGCCACTTAAAAATTATTTTTTAAAAGGAGATCAATCAACCAATCCTCTTGGAATAATCTTTCATCATGTAGCTTTAACAAAACTTCATTATTATTCCTCACCTTATCCCCATAAGTTGAGAAATAGGCAACGTTATCATCACTAGATCTGCCATCAAACACAAAGTTATCAAAATAATATCCTTGTATTAATAAATACTTTCCAAATTTTGGCAGTTGTAGTATCTATGGATGGTTCCATATCTGAGCCAAGACCTGGTTATTTTCCAAAACCCATTGTTCTTCATTCTTTAATTTGAAATCTTCTAACTTGTAAACCCATGTACATCAAGAAACCCCTTTTATAATTTCCTTTTCAAGGGAGAAAACTTCACATAAATCACAAATACTTTTGAATTATTCTTTTGACCATTATCTATTAGATTTTGATAGTGATTATAGAACTCATGGATGCTTCCAAGAAATCCCTCTCTTAAAAAATCAATCATACAATATTATTCTAGGATATTGTTTTTCATAGGTAAATCTGTCAATGTAATCTACCTCTGAAACCTCACCAACTTTAAGGCATGAGTTGTGTCAACTTTAGTGTTCTTGTTCATATAAGCTTTAATATAAACCAGTATATCAATACCTTCCTAAAAAACATAGAAAGATTCTATTTTTTCAATTAATATCATCACAAGTTTAAAAATACCTTTTTTTTTGAACAAATGAAATATCTACACATATATTGGCATCTGCTAAGCCCAAGTTTTCCTGAGTAGAAACCTTATAGTGGAACTGTGGGTTGCATTCTATCATTATGGTTTTTAAATCCTTTTTATGGTGGACCCTTTAAAGTGTAAGGGTGAACCTCCTCCTTCCAACAATATTAGTATTCTATTATAGATGTAGTGTCTCAAAAACCTAGTGACCATAACTCATACTCTCAATTCAAGCACAGAAGGTACCACAAGCTTTGATTTTTTCATAACATCAAATCTCTCTTCAAGCGTATCATGTACTATAGCCACACCAACCTTAAAGCCATATTCATGAAGAAAATTTCCTTAGTATGACATGAAAAAACACATTTCTCTCTTCCTCTGAATGGTGTGAAACTCAAGTGAAACTTTCAATGCATCCACAAAAGGAACATGGTGACTGATTATACACTTCAGTAGTATAAGTTCTAGAGTATTAGAAGGATTTAGTGTCATAAGAAAATGTAGTGAAGTCTCAACAATGTTCTAAAGAACATTGAGATAATAGTTCAACCACACCATATTACTTGTTTTTTCAAGAAAATTCCATGAACCACATACTATTGAGTGTCGAGCCATATAAGTTTTTCCACGGTGAAGATAAACATCACTGTAGAAATTTTGGAAAGCACCAAGAACTCTCATATCATCACGTGTTCCCAATAGTTTCAGAGAATATAGAACATGGACAGTCATAGTGCATCGGTTGAACATTGTTTTTGAACTATCCCCATCAAGCAGGGTGCAACATATCCCAGGAAGACCCTCTCAACAATACCACGAGGAGGACAGGCACCCAATCTAACATTTCAATTAGGATTCTTTAGGTCCATAATTTCCTCTAGCTCCTCATTAGACTCTTCTACCCCAAAAACCCCTAGTGTTGCTACCATGTATGAAGAGTCATTTATGTATGTATTATACACAGATCTTACAGGTAATCTATAAATTCATGGTATCTGACTACTTCATTTCACTTGCAATAATTTTTCTCTTATGTCTCAGTATTCATATGTAGCTCTTCCTACATTCACAAGGCCCATTGATGAAGCCCTTTCATTGACTGTAACACCCCAAGATTCTGTACATAAATTTAATATTGAATGCATGAAACACTAAGTCTCTATAAAACACCACTCTTATAACCTATCCCGTAAACATAATTTTTCTACCTCTGTGATTTGAATTTCAAAAAACTGACATACGCGGTTGCATTCAATAAGATATTTAAATTCTGATACGATAAACTTAATTTTTTGATGAACAGTGCATACACTTATGAATAGTAACATACCCTTATGAATAATAATATACCCTTATGAATAGTAGCATACCCTTATGAATAGTAATGTTACTCTTATGAATAGTAGTGAATAGTAAATCATCCAAAAAAAACTTCACCCGTGAATTTATAAATACAATTTAGACATCTTATAGGTGAAAAAATGATCATAGTTTAAGTATTGGTATTTTTTTTATGTCATAAATATTTTAATTACAATTTTATGATTAATTTAATATTTTAAAATGGAAATTTATTTTCAGAAAATGTAATCATAAATTGTTACTTTATTATATTATGGTTATAAGATGATTTTATGGGACCTTGATAAATTTCTCAAGGTGTTATAAAATGAGTTATAGTTTTAAAGTTGTTTTTTTGGAAGAAATTATGATTTTATTTGAAAATTAAATTAAAAATATTTATAAAAATATTTTCAAAAACTAGATTTCATTTTTTAATTCTAAACGTCAAAAAATGTTTGGGGTGATTTTTTGGGATTTTTCTAAAATACTTGTATTTTTTCATGAATAGTAAAAATATAGTTTTGATTTTTCAGTTTGTTTAATGACATAATAATGATATAATAATTAATATAAAATGATGGTCAACTTGTGTACATTAAAAAATGATATGAGGTGTCCCGAGTGGTCAATACCATAAGAAAATACTGTAACACCCCAAGGTTTTCTAAAAATAAATGGAAATGCATGAAACTTTGTTTTAAGTAGATATTTATAACTAGCCTTTTAAAATAATCTTACCACTTCTATGTATTGAATTTTGAAAAATGGCCATCTACTATTGTGTTCAGTATATCATTTGGATTCTAATGGAACTAACTTGTTTTTTTGGAGAATAGTAACATACCCTTATGAATAGTAATATGAATAGTAATATGACCCTAAGGAATAGTAAATTGTATTATTATTTTATTTTCTTAAGTCTTTAAGATAATGACATCTTGGTTAATTTTTCAATGTGATATAAAAGCAGTTGTAGTTTTTAAATTATTAATTTTTGAATTAAGTATGATTTTATTTAAAAATTAAATTAATAATATTTAAAAAAATATTTTCAAAAAATGGATTTCATTTTTTGAATTTTACACATCGTAAAATGGTTAGGGTGAATTTTTTTGATTTTTCTGAAACAGTTGATTTTTGGGTGAATAGTTAAAATACAGTTTTGAGTTTTAGTGTGTTAATGACATCATTAATGATGTAATAATGATGTAATAAATCTGGTCGACTTGTGTACAGAAAAATAATATGTGAGGTGTCCCAAGTGGCTAATACCTTGGGCAAATACCATGGGAAAGCCCATGGTTTAGTAAATACCACAAATGAGGTGTCCCTTGGAAATTATTAAAATATTCCCTCACTTTTGCTATAAATATCAACCCATTCCTTCATTAAATTCATTCCCAATTCTTTATCAACGAATCTATGACATCCTTACCTCTCTAGTAGTCCTCCCAAGGTTTCCTTGAGCCCCCAAAGTCTCGACCTTCAAGTTTTAGGAGTTACTCTACAAGGTAAGAAAATTCTCAATTCCGTTCTTTTTCCATTCAAGTTCTCTTTTATGTGGTATAACTTTCAAGTTTTCATACCATGTTCTTATTTACTTTTTATTCTTGATATATTCTATATTATGATTCATTTCTGGATGGGTTACCCTTGTCCCATCTCTTTTTAATGTTTTCTAAAACCCTGTTGCATAGCTGTTAGGCTGCCGAATTTTTGTAAGGGATTTCTCAACTATTCTTTTATTTTGAGTTCCTTTCTTTTCTTATTATTTCCTCATCTCATATTACCCAAGAGGCATGAAATATCCAGAAATCATGTATATTCTGGATTCTCTCATGTTCATGGAAAATTCATCATCATTATTCTTCTCCTCTCTCACTTATTCAAGGAATAAAAACATTGTCCGTGATGTGTCGAATTTCCGACTTCGTGGACGATGTGATTTCAATTTACATAAATTATTTCAAGGCTGGTCATGAAACCATTTTTATGTTTGAACCAGGTTATAATATATGTATTATGTCTCATCCATGGTTTTTTAATTATTTTGTACACATGGTTTTAATTTATAAAACTGAATGAGGTCTTTATTATCAAAGAACCACTAAAATGATCTAAACGAACATCATTAATATTTAAACTTATGAATCATCATCATGTAAGAATTCAAAATGATAAATGGTATATGTTATGGTTTTGGAAATAATTAAATACTACTCCATTCCAATTCTGGATTTTCACTTCCAATCGACAAGAACAATCCATCATGAACTGATCATGAAAATCATGTAAAGAACTCACCTAAAACAGTACAAGGAACAAAATACTAATAATTAAAGGGTGAAATTCTGTAATTAAATGATCATATAAGGTATTATAAATATGGATATTATTCTTTAATATATTAATAACACTCTTTTAACTATTATATAGGAGGTTTAAATGAGTTGGAAGTAAGAAAAACCCGAGGTAATGGAATTCTTAACCCGATTTCCATCCTTTAGGTTAACCTTATTATTAATTATTTATGTGGTATTTAAATTGTTTGTGTTATGAATTATGAATATACTATGTTTAATTATGTTTATTTATATATTATATACATATTTCACTCACTCTATTAAGTCTCACTTCAATTATATGATATTTATAAGGGACTTTTCTTTTAAAATCCTCTTTTAAAATTTTATTTAAAAAATTCAAAAGCAATGTTTTTATGTAATTTTTCATGATGTATGATTATGTTTTGGTTCTTGGTCATTGTTTATGATGAAGGGTGTGACATATATTCCCCTCCAATGCATTGGGTATGTGTAATTTAGAGGTCGGTTGTATGGTTACTCCAAGTGTAATTGTGATAGCTACATAAATTGTAGGGTAGCCGTGAGGGTTTAAAATTATAAGGTAGCCGAGAGGGTTACAATATTATGTAAGTAATACCCCAAGATACCTTTATGATTATATTTATGTTCTCATGTTTTTTTGTGTATATTGTGTAAATATCATGTTTCACAAAGTATATATGGGTGACAATCATGTCTTTTGAAAATGTTTTCATACGTTACAATTATTCATGGAATAATGTGATCTTTCCTTTTTTTACATCCCTTACTGATCTTTTTGTGATCATCTCAAGTTTTTTTAAATGATTTTCATAGTTAATAAGTATTTTTAATACAAATAAGGTATCCAAGATAATATTTTGAATATTTTTCAAAGAAATCATCTTTTAAGCTTTAATGTTTTATATTTTGAAAAAAAGGAAACTATTTTTATGGTATCCACTTTGTAAAAATGTGTAAGGTTATGAATTTATTATGTCCTAATTCTCTAAATCTCTAAATTTGAAAAGATACTCAATGTAAAATTAAGTTATTTCTTGTCTAAAATCAATATTATGTAATGTAATAAGGTCAGGTCATTATAGTTGGTATCAGAGGATGGTTTAGATAACTTTATGGGTTAGGATGATGTTAAAAGAATACTGTAAATGATTTTTACTCTATGATTAATTTGAAATTTTATAGAATTTAAATATTACCATGTTGCTTCATCTAAGATATGTTTTTTCAGAATGGTTGTCCGTAGAAGAAACAGGGAAGCTGAAGAGGAGAGGCACTGACAGAATGACATCCTTCCGAATCTGCAGCCCAGAATGGTAGGGATTGGAACCGAACAGTTTGTAATAGTAATGGCCCAGATAATTCAAGAAATAAATGGTGGTCTCATCCATGCAAGTGAACAACCATAGGTACCAAAACGAAACATGACAATAGTGGAACATTTTATGAGACAACACCCTCCTGCTTTTAATGAATCTTCTGACCTAGTAGAAGATAAAGGATGGATTAAATCCCTTGTAATATATTCGATGTTATGGGATGCTCAGATAATCAAAAGGTAAGTCTTGTCATTTATTATTTTTAAGGTGAAGCTGATTAGTAGTGGTCAATGGTAAAGAATATCAGGTATATAGAGAATATTTATGTCTTAGAGTGGGATGAATTTAAAAGTAGTTTCCTTGAAAAATATTTTCCTAAGTTAGTGCGACTTAGGATGGAGAAGAAATTCCTTGAATTGAAGAAAAAGGATGAAGATTCAGTGGCTGTGTATGAAGCAAACTTCACCTGACTGGTGAGGTATTCTCCAAATCTTAATTTGGATCTTGATAGAAAAATAAACCTCTTTTACTCAGGACTGAAGCCAATGTATCTAAGGACATTGGCCTCCCATGAATTCAAAAGTTAGGAGAAACTTGTACGATATGCTAAGAGGGTAGAGATGGAGTTTTTTGATGATAATGTGCATTTTGGAAACAAAGATAAGAAGTGGTCCAGATGGAAAGTGATGGGTAAGAATCAACAAAAAAATCTGATAGTAAGAAAATCTAGTTTCCAGTTTGTGAAAAGTGTGGCAAGAAGCACCCTGGGGAATGTCTTAGCAAAATTGGGAAGTGTTTTAAATGTGGTAAGTTTGGACATATGGCCCTAGATTGTAATGAAAATGATCCTAAGACTAATCCTAATAAGAAAACTATTAAGTGTTTTAAATGTGGTGAGATGGGTCATTATGCAAATGCCTTCCCAAAGAGAGATCCAAATGATGCAAAGAAGCCAGACTATAAGAAAAAAGGTGTAGTGAGATCCCTTGCAACTATGTTAGCAAATGTAGATCCATACAATTAAGTGGTATCAGGTACTCTATTCGTTTACTCCGATTTTTCTAAAGTTTGGTTCGATATGGGGTCTACACATTCTTTCATTTCTAAGAAATTTTCTGGTAAATTGGAAATATCACCTCAACAAATGAGACCGAAACTTATTATTAAAACACCAGGGTGAAATATTATAGCAAATATGAATTATAAGAATATTTCTATTGTGGTATGTGTAAATTCTTTACCTACAAACCTTGTTGTTTTACCCTTAGTTGAGTTTGATGTTATTCTAGGAATGAATTGGCTTTCTGTTTATCTTGTAAAGATTGATTGTAGAGCTAAAGAAGTTTTTTTTCAGAAAGATTTTCAGTCTTTATACAATAAAGAACCCATAAAATTAATAAAATATCAGGAATATGAGAAACTATTGAAAGATGGAAATGAAATTTATCTTGCTCATATTGTTGAAAACAAGGGAACTATTCAGATTAATGATGTGTCAGTAGTAAATGAATACCTTGATGTTTTTCTTGATGAGTTACCCAGTATCATACCTGATCAGGAAGTCTAATTCACAATTTACTTAGTTCTTGATTCCAAGACAATTTCAAAACCCCCTTATTGTATGGCTCAAATAAAACTTTTTGAATTGAAAAATCAGTTGCAGGACTTGCCTGATAAAGGCTTCATTCATCCTAGCACTTCACCATGGGGTGATCCTATTTTGTTTGTTAAAAATAAAGATGGTTCCATTATACTTTTCATTGATTATAGAGCTTTTAATAACATCGTTATTAAAAACAAGTATCTTTTTCCTCATATCGATGACTTGTTTGATCAGATCTAGGGAGATCAGTACTTTTCCAAGATTGACTTGAGATTGAGATACCATCAGCTGAAGGTGAAGGAAGATGGCATCCCAAAAATAGTCTTTTGTTCTAGATATGGGAATTATGAATTTTTTGTTATGTCGTTTGGGTTAACT
Source organism: Viscum album (assembly GCA_963277665.1). Taxonomy (NCBI): domain Eukaryota; kingdom Viridiplantae; phylum Streptophyta; class Magnoliopsida; order Santalales; family Viscaceae; genus Viscum; species Viscum album. The sequence goes on along the minus strand of OY728143.1, from coordinate 1,264,681,352 downwards.
AATGCACCTGCAGTATTCATAAATCTTATGAATAGAGTATTTCATGAGTTCTTGGATAAGTTTGTAGTTGTGTTTATTGATGACATTCTTGTATTTTCTAAAAATAAAGAGGAGAATGAAAAACATCTAAGGGTTGTTTTACAAACCTTAAAGGAAAATAAACTGTATGGAAAATTCAATAAAGTGGGGTTTTTGGTTGCAACAAATTTATTTTCTTGGGCACATTGTAAATTAGGATGAAATAACAGTTGATCCTGTCAAAACAAAAGTGTTTGATGAATGGATAAGACCCAAAAATATTACAAATATTCGTAGTTTTATTGGGTTATCATGTTATTATCGATAGTTTTTAAGAACCTTTCACGGTTATCTAGCCCGATAACTAGGTTAACACGAAAAGGGGTTAAATTTATTTGGACAGAAGAATGTGATGTTTGTTTTCAATAATTGAAGAATATATTGGTGAATGCTCTAGTTTTGGCATTGCCTTCCCGAAATGGAAATTTTTCATCTACAGTGATGCTTCTTTGAAGGGACTTGGTTGTGTTTTGATGCATAATGATCAGGTAATTTCTTATGCTTCAAGACAACTTAAACCTCACGAGTTAAATTATCCCACACATGATTTGGAATTGGAAGCTGTGGTTTTTGCTTTGAAAATTTGGAGGAATCATTTATACGGAGCCAAATGTCATATATATACCGACCATAAAAGTCTGAAGTATATGTTCAATCAGAAGGAATTAAACATGAGGTAGAGAAGATGGCTTAAACTGATAAAAGATTATTATTGCATGATCAATTACCATCCAAGAAAATAAAACAAAGTGGCAGATGCCTTGAGTTGAAAGCATCATGCATCATTAACCATGTTACGTTTGAAAAATGATCCCTTGATTAATGATTTGATGAATTTTGGCTTAGAAGTTATTGGTGCAGGGAATACATCTGTTTTGTCTCAGTTTTTAGTGTAGTCATCATTATCAGAAAATATTGAGCAAGCACAGAAGGAAGACTGTGAGCTACATAAAAAGGTAGAATTGGTTAAAATGGGTAAGTTTCCAGAATTTAATCTTGATAAACATTGTGTTTTAAGATTTGGTAAAAGGTTGTGTGTGCCTTGTGATACCCAGTTGAAGAAATACTTGTTGTGTGAAGCTCATAGTTTTCCATTTTCATTTCATCGTGGAAGTACTAAGATGTACAGAGACCTTTGGGAGTATTATTGGTGGGATGGAATGAAAAGAGATATTACTGATTTTACTATGAAATTCTTGACATGCCAATAGGTTAAAGCAGAGCGGTAGTTACCGAAGGGGATGCTTCAGCCTTTTCCAGTTCCAGAGTGGAAATGGGAGAATGTATCCATGGACTTTGTGGTGGGGCTACCAAATACTTCTTGAGGTAAAAATGTGATTTGGGTTATTATTGATCGGCTGACAAAATCTGCACATTTTCTATCAATTCGAGATACAATGTATTTGGATCATCTTTTTGGATTGTACCTTAAATATTTTTTCAGGCTATATGGAGTTCCTCTTTCCATTGTATCTAAACGGGATCCTGGGTTCACTTATAACTTTTGTAAGGGACTTCAGAAGTCATTGGGCACATAATTAAATTTCAGTATAGTTTTTCATCCTCAATCAGATGGGTAGTCAGAATAAATGATTCAGACTTTGGAGGATATGCTTTGAGCTTGTTCAATGGACTACCAGGGAAGTTGAGCTCAACATCTTTCTTTAGTTGAGTTTTCTTATAATAATAGTTTTCATTCTAGTATATAGATGAAACCTTTCGAGGCACTGTATGGGAAGTAGTGTTGGAATTTAGTGTTTTGGGATGAAGTTGGTGAAGGAAAGTTGGTGGGGATAGAATTAGTAGAAGAAGTGGCTAAAAAGGTGAAGATGATTCAGCAGCACATGAGGACATCTCGAAGCAGGTAGAAAAGTTATGAAGATAACAGAAGGAAAGACATCTATTTCGAGGTAGGTGACCATGTTTTCCTTAAAATATCTCCTTGAAAAAGTGTGATACATTTCAGTAAGAAAGGAAATCTATTTCTGTGATTCATTGGTCCTTTTGAAATACTGGAGGAAGTTGGAACAGTTGCATACCGAGTAGCTTTGCCTCTGATTTTGTCTCAGGTACACAATTTTTTTCATGTTTCGATGTTGAGGAAGTATTTTCCAGATTCATCACATGTCTTGAGCCCAAAAGTAGTTCAGCTGTAATAGAACCTTTCTTATGAAGAGAAACTAGTTCATATCTTTGATCGAAGGAAACATGTATTTCGGAATAAGGTAATCCACTAGGTAAAGGTTTTATAGAGAAACCACATGGTAGAAGAAGCAACATGGGAGTCTGAAAATGCTATGAGAGAAAGGTACCCTCACTTGTTTAATAAGTAAATAAAATTGTGAGGACAAAATTTTCAGAAGGTGGGGATAATGTAACACCCCAAAGTATTCTAAAAATAAATTGAAATTCATGAAAATTTGTTTTAAGTAGATATTTATAACTAGCATTTTAAATTAATTTTTCCACTTATATGTTTTGAATTTCGAAAAAAGGTCGTCTACAATTGTGTTCAGAATGGCATTTGGAGTCTAACAGAACCAACTTGTTTATTGGGTGAATATTAACATACCCTTATGAATATTAATATGACCCTAATGAATAATAAACTATGTTATTATTTTAATTTCTTAAGGCTTTAAGATAATGACATCTTGGTTAATTTTTCAATGTGATATAAAAGCAGTTATAGTTTTAAATTATTAATTTTTGAATTAAGTATGATTTTATTTAAAAATTAAATTAATAATATTTAGAAAATTATTTTCAAAAAATGGATTTAATTTTTTAATTCTACACATCGAAAAATGGTTAGGGTGAATTTTTTAGATTTTTTAAAACAATTGATTTTTGGGTGAATATTAAAAATACAGTTTTGAGTTTCGGTGTGTTAATGACATCATTAATGATGTAATAATGATGTAATAAATATGGTAGACTTGTGTACAGTGAAATAATATGTGAGGTTTCCCAATTCGCTAATACCTTGGGAAAATACCAAGGGAAAGCCCATGGTTTGGTAAATACCACTAATGAGGTGTCCCTTGGAAACTATTAAAATATTCCCTCACTTTTTCTATAAATAATAACCCAATCCTTCATTAAATTCATTCCCAATTCTACCTCAATGAAGCTATGGCCTCCTTACCTCTCTAGCAGACCTACCAAGGTTTTCTTAGGCCCCCAAGGTCCCGTCCTTCAAGTTCTAGGAGTTACTCTACAAGGTAATAGAATTCCCAATTTCTTTCTTTTTCCATTCAAGTTCTCTTTTATGTGGTATAACTTTCAAGTTTCTATACCATGTTCTTATTTCATTATTATTATTGATCTATTATTTATTACGATTCATTTCTATATGGGTTACCCTTGTCCCATATCTTTTTAATGTTTTCTAAAACCCTATTTCATAGCCGTTAGGCTGCCGAATTTTTGTAAGGGATTTCTCGACTATTCTTTTATTTTGAGTTCCTTTATTTTCTTACTATTTCCTCATCTCCTCTTACCCAAGAGGAATGAAATATCCAGAAATAATGTATATTATGGATTTTATCATGTTCATGGAAAATTCATCATCACTATTCTTCTCCTCTCCCACTTATTCAAGGAATAAAAACATTGTTCGTGATGTGTTGAATTACCGATATCGTGGACGATGTGATTTCAATTTACATTAATTATTTCAAAGATGGTCATAAAACCATTTTTATGGTTGAAACAGGTTATAATATATGTAATAGGTCTCATTCATGTTTCTTGAATTATTTTTTACACATGGTTTTAATTTATAAAATAAAATCAGGTCGTTATTATCAAAGAACCACTAAAATGATCTAAACGAACATCATTAATGTTTTAACTTATGAATCATCATCATGTAAGAATTCAAAATGATAAATGATATAAGATATGGTTCTGTAAATATGTAAATAATACTTCATTCCAATTCTGGAGTTTCAATTCCAATCGACAAGAACAATCCATCATGAACCGATCATGAAAATCATGTAAAGAACATACCCAAAACAGTACAAGGAACAAAATACTAACAATTAAAGGGTGAAATGATGTAATGAAATGATAATATGAGGTATTATAAAGATGGATATTATTCTTTAATATATTAATAACACTCTTTTAACTATTATTCATGAGGCTTAAATGAGTTTAAAGTAAGACAAACCCGAGGTAAGGGAATTCTTAACCCGATTTCCATCCTTTGGGTTAACCATAGTATTCATTATTTATGTGGTATTTAAATTGTTTGTGTGATGACTTCTAAATATACTATGTTTAATTATATTTATTTACAGAGTATATACATATTATATACACTATAATAGGTCTCACTTAAATTATATGATATTTATAAGGGACTTTTCTATTAAAATCCTCTTTTAAAAGTCTAATTTTACAAAATTCAAAAGAAATGTTTTTGTTTAATTATTAATGATGTATTATTATGTTTTGGTTATTGGGAATTTTTTATTATGAATTATGGGACCTATATTTCCCTCCAATTCATTGGGTATGTGTAATTTGGAGGTCGGTAGTATGGTTACTCCAAGTGTAACTGCGATGGTTACACAAATTATAAGGTAGTCGTGGGGGTTAAAAATTATAAGGTAGCCGATAAGGTTACAAGATTATGTAAGTAATGCCCCAATATACCTTTATGATTATATTTATGTTCTCATGTTATGTGTGGATCTTGTGTAAATATCATGTTTCATAAATTAAGTATATATAGGTGACAAGAATGTCTTTTGAAAATGTTTTCATACGTTATAAGTATTCATGGACTAATGTGCTCTTTCCTTCTTTTACATCCCTTACTGAGATTTTTGTGCTCATCCCAAGTTTTTTTAAATAATTTTTACTGTTCATAAGTATGTGTAAGACAAAGAAGGTATCCAAGTTAAATGTTTGAAGATTTTTGAAACGTGCGGCTGATTGTCACCTATCGACTGGTCAAAGTTCTGATGATCTGCTAATATGTATAGCAGCACTCGGATCGAATCCTCAACGATGATAATTTTTAATAGTCGTTTGTTTTTAGTTTATTGTATTCTGATTTGGGGTTTTTTTTACATAGCTTATGAAATAATTTATAGATGATGTTTGATTTAACAAATTGATAAAGATTGGGGTGAGTTCATTATTTAGAATTTAAGCTTATGATATCCTTGAGCTTTGCTTTATATTGCATTAAATTAATACCCACTTCACAAGATGATTTTGATCGGAATTCCCAAGTGTTAAAGATTTAATCAAAGCCGTAACTTAACTTATGGTTTTAATAATTACCATTAATTCTTTATGGTACTGTATTTGTGGTTCCAATAATCCATGGAATCCACATATTAATAAAACATGTCATTAATTCATGACATATAAAGTTCAACATACACAATATTAACTCAAAGAATACTCATCGTGCAAAGACTCTCAATCACTTAATATACCCAAATTATAACTCACCCCATTGGTAGATTTACTCATCCATTTAAATGATTAGTAATCTGGTTATAATTATTATGATGATAAATTAAGAAGATAATAAAAAGAAAGGGATAAGAAAAGAGTGGTGCGTCGAAAACACACACAAACGATGAAGGGAATTAAATACTGACTTTAGATTGAATGAGAAATCAAAAGAAGGGAAGGGGATTCAACTGTATTTAAACTATTTTAAGAACATTAATATTAAACTACATAAGGTGTATGAGAATAAGAAATATTAAAGAAGAAACTTTCATTAAAACAGAATTACAAAGAAAGAGACATACAAGATTACAAAAATGAAGAACAGAAAAGTAAATGAAAACAAAGAGAGGAGGAAAGGTCTCTCAAGTAAAAACTTGAGTATGGAAGGTCCTCCCAATCCCTTGTAAAATCTTTTGTCGTGCCAATATGTTCTCCTCTCTTCTTAAATTATATCTCTTTTGAAGGAGATGAGGGGGTGTATTTATAGCCCAAGGAAGTGGATTGTTGGCATTCCTAATATTTTCCTCCACTTATACCGACATTTTTTACATCAAGAAAACCAAATCTAGAGATATAACCTACTAAAAAGTTTTAGATAATAATGTTATCTGACTTCTCTCAACATTTGGAGTCATTTGGACCTATCGATCCAAAGTTATGGTAGTTTTATTAAAAAAAGTTAAACTGTCCATTTCAATCCATGCGTTTTCGATGGTCAAAATGTGAATGGATTTTGGAATAGGAAGATGCCTTAAAATCTGAATTATTTATTCAAAAAAGTTGTCCACCTATATCTCCAATTTTACACTACAAAATCTCAGATTTATTTGATGATTATATCAGGATACATGTCATGAATACTGTAATAATTGTAATTCCCGGTCATAATGGTGGGCTGTGTTTAAATTAATCATTTGGGCCCCTTGTATTTGGATTTGGGCCTTGAAATTTTTATCCAAGACTCCTTACATTGTCCCACAAACCTTTTAGGAGAATTAAATAATTTTAACTTCTATATTGAGCCCAATAATTCAATCTTCATGGATGGTCTAGTTTCTTTATAGATTCTGTAGGCCCTCTTGAATGGTCTATATGAGCCTTCAAATTGCAGACTTAGCCCATGATCCCTTATAATGAAATATTTTATATTGAATTAGAAATCCTAAAAAACAATAACCACACAATTTTTATTAGTAGGGGGAGAGTTATAAATAAAATAGTAAACTAACTTAATTGGACTACTTCTAAAAATGCTCAAAAATTATACTTAGTATTAAAACATTAATATTTCACAAAAATTATGACCATTTCATATAAAATCAGTAAAGGGGTATATAATAAGTCATGAAAATATTAATAACATAAATTTGTCGAAGAAATAATATTTTAATCTTTAATGTTTTATATTTTGAAAAAAAAGGAAATTGTTTTTATGGTATCCACTCTCTAACAATGTGTAAGGTTATGAATGTATTATGTCCCAATTCTCTAAAGATCTAAACTTGAAAAGATCCTCAGTGTAAAAGGATGTTATTTATTGTCTAAAATCAACATTATGTAATTTAATAAGGTTGGGTCCTTATAAATACCATGGGCAAGCCCATGGTTTTTCAAAAACCACTAATGAGGTGTCCTTCGAAATTAATAAAAAAAACTCTCGTGCTTTTACTATAAATACCCACCCATTCCTTCGTTTTATTTCATTCCAAAATCATAGTCTTCAATTATCTGGTATTTTTAACTCCCTGGGAGTCCTCTCAAGGTTTCCTCAAGACCCAAAGGTCCCAACCATCATGTTTTAGGAGTTACTCTACAAGTTAAGGGAATCTTCCACCCTTCTCTTTTTCAAGAACTCTTTTAATTTTTTTAGATTATGTTGGGATAGTTCATTCTATATACCACTTAATTTCCATATTATTTATGAATTATGATATACCCCTTTTCTCTCATCAAACTATTTTATTAAATTTTAAGCTATTTTGTTAGGTTGCCGAATTTTCATAAGAGATTTCTCGACTTTTCATGTACTTTCACAGCATGTACTTTATGGATGATTACACGAATTGCATGATTTTTCGGTCACATGTTATGCTTCAATGCATGTAGAGTAACAATTTTTAATTCAACTCATACATGATATTCTAATCTGAACATTACATAGATATTAATTAAACATATGAATATTTTTGTATATTAAAACCTATCACATGGTGTGTCCTATCTTTACGACTACACACAAGTACATGTCTCAAGATTTACATAGTAAAATAAATAAATTTTAAATTTTTATAACTTTGTATAAGTACATGATGTGTAGATCTGATCTACATGGAGTGAACACATCTCACTGAATATCTGAGACACAAGCCTAGGGACTCAGAATGTAATTTGTGCCTCCAAAATGGAGTACACGACGTGTACAATGGGTCATATGTCGTTTTGACATCGTGTTACACGGTCACTGGTTGGGTAGGTCATGTATGGAATACACGGACCGTTTTTGACCTAAAGGGACTACACGATGTGTCCAATGGGTCACATGGCATGTAGTCCGGCTGACCGTGTGCCAGTCTATCCCAGTCAACACGCAATGTAAGAATTAACTACACCACATGTCATTAATACACACTGATTGAGTAGTTTCCGAATTAACTCCTGGTGTATTGAACACAACTACATCGCATGTAACTCCAGTTACATAGTGTGTACTTCTATGTTATTCGGGAAAATCCTTGGCACCTACAAATGAGTTCCTCAATTTTATTTTAATCATAAAATTAAACATCTCGATTAGATCTATGAGAAATGATGGATGAATAAATAGATCTCTCAATCCTGATTTAAAAGAACAATTAAGCATGAATTGAAAAACTAAATTAAAAATGCATAAATCACCAATTATCTTAAATAATTATAAACAATTATGTGCATGCTCTGATACCACTTTTAGGCTCCGAGCATAGCAGAAGCATGCGATGGGTGGTGCCCAACTTTAATTTTATTCATAATCGATTATCAATCTGAGATCTATATGATGATGAATGTCATGATCCATGGAATTGTGTCAAATAAATAGACAATTAAGAATTGAATTGGAACTAAGAGAGAGGAGATAAGCACATATTGTTTATAATTAATTTAATTAAATTAAGAATTACCTCTAAAGAATTATTTCTTCATTGATGTATTTGGCGATAGATCTGCAATTCACCATAGTTTCATTGTATAAACCAAGCATAGATTTCATCTAGCAGTGATACACATGTGTTCCACGAATCATCAAACATCGTTGAAGGAGTCTTTGGGTGTTAGCACGGATGATCCTTATGCATGCATCATCCGCCTTTGATCGCGTTGAGAACCTCTTCCAAAGTATTATCCTTAATCCAATGGAGGAGGATTGATCTCCGTTCTTGAGAGTGTTCTTGGATAATAGAGATCTCTAGGATTGAAAGTGTGAATTATAATTAAATTTTATTTAATTAAATAATATTCAATATTTTCATTTCTCACCGAACTATTAAACTCGGTCTTCCATTCCTCCGCAATATTTATCAAACCTTGAATGATGTATATTTATTTATTAAATAAATATCACTATATTATTCTCTAATAAATAAATAAATAAATATTAAAGTCACTAAATAGAAAATAAATATTTATTAAATATTTCACTCATAATATATTCTCTCTAATAACTAGTGACAGAATAAATGTTATCATGCATACATGAATAATTATTAAATCATGACCGAGAATAATATTCATTCAACTTGTTAAATAATAAATAACATATTATTTAACTGAGCATCTATATACACTTAGATTGTGACCCTCTAGGCCTCTTTCTTAGTGGAATTAGGCGAAGTAGCCTGAAGTCCAATGTTAGAATCTTGTAACATGTCCAGGAAGCCATAAAGAAAGAAGTTAATTCCACAACAAAATGTCACCTCATACGAATTCTTACTATGTAATATAATCCCTTTATCACAATATCTCAAATCGAGCAGGTTTCATACCAGTTTCATCAACCTATATGCTCGATATCTCTTTCTTTGACTTTCTGGAAATTGAACTTGCCTATAGAACACCCTGGTCAGGGATTTATTTAGGCTATATCATTTCCATTAAAGGGCCTAAGATATTAAATTCCGTTAAAGAATAGAAGGGATAAATCCTTTCTTTCATTATTCATTAATGCAATATTACTCGTGATACACCCAACATATCCTACCTCACTGTGAACATTTGTCATCATGGTTTTCATCAATACATCTAATTGTGTGACTCATAATACTCATTAATAATAATTCTAAAGTATAAGGGCCAATACACACATCTGCATGTAGGAACATCCAATGACACATAGAAATGTGGATTTCCTACTAGTGGATCTCATTCTCATAATATTCATACTAGATATTACCAAGGGCATACACCATGAGATGGTGCATCAAAGTCCTATGAGTCTCCACCCCTGATAGTCTGTATCATTTGTGTATATCTAATGATATCGTCCAGCTATAGGAAATATATATTCAAGAATAGTGTCATAGCACTTCTGAACTCTCATCATAGTAGGGAACTACTATGACCTTTTAGTGAGATAGCTACTCTTAGGACATTATCACATACTATGCCACATAGAATAATAATCATGATGTGATAATTAGTTTATTAATATTCAAATAAATGAATATATGTTTATCATAAAGTATAAAGAAGTTTATTCTAGGGTACCAAATCCAACAGGGCTCTTGTATCTTGATAACCGATTGGTGTTTTCAAAGGGATCTAGTTTGATACCACAATTTCTTCACCGTTTTCATTCCTCTCTAGAAGGGATAAATTATTCCATATTAAAAACTTACAAGTGACTTGCACAAGATTTTTATTGGAAAGGTATGGTTAAGGTTGTACAACAGTTTTTTTTAACATGTGAGGTTTGTCAACGTAGTAAATATGAAGCGATGACTCTAGCTGGACTACTACGATTGTTAACTTTTCCAACCTTGATTTGGGAATAAATTTCTATGGATTTCATCTCCGAGTTACCTAAATCTCATGTCTATGAAGTTATATTGGTAGTGGTGGACTGGCTAAGTAAGTATGCTCATTTATTATTGCTCAAGAATCCTTATTCAGCTCAGATAGTGAGAGAACTATTTCTAAAGAAAATAGTGAGATTAAATGGTGTTGCCCAGGACATTATTAGAGATATAGACCATATCTTTACTAGGAAATTTTGGAAAGAATTATTTAAAATTAAATATACAATATTGAAAATGAGATCTTTATATAACCCATAGATTGATGGAAAAATGGAAGTGGTAAATCATGGTTTGGAACTCTTTATGTGTTGTTTGTATTCTGACCATCCTAAGAAATGGGTCACTTAGTTGTCATGGTATGATTTTCATTATAATATAGCATATCATACCTCTATTGGATGAACTCCCTTTGAAGTTGTCTAAGGTCGATCACCACCACAAGTTCTATGTTATGTCAAAGGGGAAGCTACCGATGCAGAAGTGGAGGATACCTTGATTGAATATGATGAATACTTACGAAATCTTTGTGTACATTTACTCTAAGCACAACAGCTTATGGAAAAAATTTATAACCAACATAGACATCATGTTGACTACAGTTTTGGAGACTTAGTTTGGGTTAAATTATTTCCAAACAATCCCATTATTGTTTCCCAAATCCATTCAAAATTGGTTTCCTGCTATTACGGTCCCTTTTCCTACTATTACGGTCCCTTTTCCTAGTTGAAACCTTCAGTTGGGAAACAGGTTGAAAAGGCTATTCTTCCAAATGAATTTTTCATCAAGAAATAATTTTTGAGAACTGTGTTGGCAGACAAGACTCAATGAAATAATTAAATGTGGCTAGTACAGTGGCATGGCTGGCCACCAGTAGAGGCAACATGGGAATAGTAGAATGAAATCAAATCAAGATTTCTAAATTTCCACATTGTGGAAAACATGCCTTTTCAGGAGAGTAGAAATTATTGGAAGGTCAGGGATATTAGGAATGGTGTTACAAGGAGGCCACCTGTATTACTTACCAATCATAGGAGGGGGTGGGGTCAAAATACAGGAAGGGGGAATAGTTCCTAATAAGAATGGAAAAATATTAATGACAGGGGTATATTTGTAAAAGGATTAAATGTGTTTAAGTGGAAAATAAGGGAGGGATCTTATTAGGTTGAGGTAGTTTTTTTAGTTTTTGGACATTATTTTGGACATTATAAATGGAATAGAAGCATAGAGACACCCCAATAGAGAGGTATGTTCCCTGATTTCTTGGTGAATATGAAACTTGCAATTGAATTCCTATAAGTACGTGTGTAAACTAGGGTCAATGGTCGTAGCCTAGGCCACCAATACCTTCCCTACAACCAACAACCCCTATTTAATCTCAAAAATACTACTACCAACCCTAACAAACAAATAAAAGAAAAAGGATAACACTACCCATGATAGTAACCAACCTATAAAAACAACCCCCACTACATTCATATCATTTTGGTTAGATTGAAAAAATACCTTTCCCACAAGGTGAAAATCTTATTAAACTTTTGAATGATTACATAGATAGTCTGAATCCAACTCACTATCATCTGGAAAAAAATTCCCATAAGTTTGGAAAGAAATAAGTAGCAAAACCATTTTTTCACTGTAATCTGCCTCTTAAAAATTATTTTTTAAAATGAGATCATTCAACCAATCCTCTTGGAATAATCTTTCATCATGGAACTTTAACAAAAATTCATTCTTATTCCTCAACTTATCCCCATAAGTTGAGAAATAGTCAATGTTATCATCACTAGAGCTGCCATCAAAAACAAAGTTGTCAAAAATAATCTCCTTGTCTTAATAAATATTTGCCAAATTTTGGTAGTTGTAGTATCCATGGATGGTTCCATATCTGAGCCAAGACCTGGTTATTTTCCAAAACCCATTGTTCTAAATTATTTCATTTGAAACCTTCTAACTTGTCAACCCATGTACATCAAGAAACCCCTTTTATAATTTCCTTTTCAAGGGAGAAAACTTCACATAAATTACAAATACTGTTGAATTAGCCTTTTGACCATTATCTATTGGATTTTGATAGTGATTATAGAACTCATGGATGCTTCCAAGAAATCCCTCTCTTAAAAAATCAATCATACAATAATATTCTAGTATATTGTTTTTCATAGGTAAATATGTCAATGTAATCTACCTCTGAAACCTCACCAACTTTAAGCCTTGAGTTGTGTCAACTTTATTGTTCTTATTCATATAATCTTTAATATAAACCTAGTGACCATAACTCACACTCTCAATTAAAGCACAGAAGGTACCACAAGCTTTGAGTTTTTCATAAAATCAAATATCTCTTCAAGCGTATCATGTACAATAGCCATACCAACCTTCAAGCCATATTCATGAAGAAAATTTCCCTAGTATGACATGAAAAAACACATTTCTCTCTTCCTCTGAATGGTGTGAAAGTCAAGTGAAACTTTCAATGAATCCATAAAAGGAACATGGTGACCGGTTATACACTTCAGTAGTATAAGTTCTAGATTATTAGAAGTATTTAGTTTCATAAGAAAATGCAGTGAAGTCTCACTAATGTTCTAAAGAACATTGAGATAATAGTTCAACCACACCATATTACTTGTTTTTTCAAGAAAAATCCATGAAACACATACTATTGAGTGTCGAGCCATATAATTTTTTCCACGGTGAAGATAAACATCACTGTAGAAATTTTGGAAAGCACTAAGAACTCTCATATCATCATGTGTTCCCAATAGTTTCAGAGAATATAGAACATGGATAGTCATAGTGCATCGGTTGAACATTGTTTTTGAACCATCCCCATCAAGCAGGGTGTAACATGTCCCAGGAAGACCCTCTCAACAATACCACGATGAGGATAGGCACCCAATCTAACATTTCAATTAGGATTCTTTAGGTCCATAATTTCCTCTAGCTCCTCATTAGACTATTCTACCCCAAAAACCCCTAGTGTCGCTACCATGTATGAAGAGTCATTTATGCATGTATTGTACACAGATCTTACAGGTAATCTATACATTCATGGTATCTGAATACTTCATTTCACTTGCAATAATTTTTATCTTATGTCTCAATATTCATATATATCTCTTCATGCATTCGCAAGGCCCATTGATGAAGCCCTTTCATTGACTGTAACACCCCAAGATTCTGCTCATAAAGTTAATATTGAATGCATGAAACACTAAGTCTCTATAAAACACCACTCTTATAATCTAGCCAGTAAACATAATTTTTTTACCTCTGTGATTTGAATTTCAAAAAACTGACATACGCGACTGCATTCAATAAGATATTTAAATTCTGATAAGATAAACTTAATTTTTTTTTATGAATAGTGCATACCCTTATAAATAGTAACATACCCTTTTGAATAATAATATTCCATTATGAATAGTAGCATACCCTTATGAATAGTAATGTTACTCTTATGAATAGTAGTGAATAGTAAATCATCAAAAAAAAACTTCACCCGTGAATTTATAAATACAATTTAGACATCTTATAAGTGAAAAAATGATCATAGTTTAAGTATTGGTATTTTTTATGTCATAAATATTTTAATTACAATTTTATGATTAATTTAATAATTTAAAATGGAAATTTATTTTCAGAAAATGTAATCATAAATTGTTACTTTATTATCTTATGATTATAAGATTATTTTATGGGACCTTGATTAATTTCTCAAGGTGTTATAAAACAAGTTATAGTTTTAAAGTTGTTTTTTTGGAATAAATTATGATTTTATTTGAAAATTAAATTAAAAAAATTTATAAAATTATTTTCAAAAAATGGATTTCATTTTTTAATTCTACACGTCAAAAAATGTTTGGGGTGATTTTTTGGGATTTTTCTAAAATACTTGTATTTTTTCGAGAATAGTAAAAATATAGTTTTGAGTTTTCAGTATGTTTAATGACATAATAATGATATAATAATTAATGTAAAATGATGGTAAACTTGTGTACATTAAAATATGATATGAGGTGTCCCAAGTGGTCAATACCATGGTAAAATACTGTAACACCCCAAGGTTTTCTAAAAATAAATGGAAATGCATGAAACTTTTTTTTAGTAGATATTTATAACTAGCCTTTTAAAATAATCTTACAACTTCTATGTTTTGAAATTCGAAAAATGGTCATCTACAATTGTGTTCATTATATCATTTGGAGTCTGATGGAACTAACTTGTTTTTTTGGAGAATAGTAACATACCCTTTTTAATAGTAATATGACCCTAAGGAATAGTAAATTTTATTATTATTTTATTTTATTAAGGCTTTAAGATAATGACATCTTGGTTAATTTTTCAATGTGATATAAAAGCAGTTGTAGTTTTTAAATTATTAATTTTTTAATTAAGTATGATTTTATTTAAAAATTAAATTAATAATATTTAAAAAAATATTTTCAAAAAATGGATTTCATTTTTTGAATTTTACACATCGAAAAATTGTTAGGGTGAATTTTTTGGATTTTTCTAAAACAGTTGATTTTTGGGTGAATAGTTAAAATACAGTTTTGAGTTTTAGTGTGTTAATGACATCATTAATGATGTAATAATGATGTAATAAATCTGGTCGTCTTGTGTATAGAAAAATAATATGTGAGGTGTCCCAAGTGTCTAATACCATGGGAAAATACCATGGGAAAGCCCATGGTTTTGTAAATACCAGAAATGAGGGGTCCCGTGGAAATTATTAAAATATTCCCTCACTTTTGCTATAAATATCAACCCATTCCCTCATTAAATTCATTCCCAATTCTTTCTCAACGAATCTCCAACCTCCTTACCTCTCTAGTGGTCCTCCAAAGGTTTCCTCGAGCCCCCAAAGTCTCGACCTTCAAGTTTTAGGAGTTACTCTTCAAGGTAAGAAAATTCTCAATTTCGTTCTTTTTCCATTCAAGTTCTCTTTTATGTGGTATAACTTTCAAGTTTTCATACCATTTTCTTATTTCCTTTTTATTATTGATCTATTCTATATTATGATTCATTTCTAGATGGGTGACCCTTGTCCCCTCTCTTTTTAATATTTTCTAAAACCCTGTTTCATAGCTGTTAGGCTGCTGAATTTTTGTAAGGGATTTCTCAACCATTCTTTTATTTTGAGTTCCTTTAGTTTATTATTATTTCCTCATATCATCTTACCCAAGAGGCATGAAATATCCATAAATCATGTATATTCTATATGTTCTCATGTTCATGGAAATTCATCATCATTATTCTTCTCCTCTCTCACTTTTTCAAGGAATAAAAACATTGTCCGTGATGTGTCGAATTACCGACATCGTGGACGATGTGATTTCAATTTACATAAATTATTTCAAGGCTGGTCATGAAACCATTTTTATGTTTGAACCAGGTTATAATATATGTATTATGTCTCATTAATGGTTTTTTAATTATTTTGTACACATGTTTTTAATTTATAAAACAGAATGAGGTCTTTATTATCAAAGAACCACTAAAATGATCTAAACGAACATCATTAATATTTTAACTTATGAATCATCATCATGTAAGAATTAAAAATGATAAATGGTATATGTTATGGTTCTGTAAATATTTAAATACTACTCCATTCCAATTCTGGATTTTCCCTTCCAATCGACAAGAACAATCCATCATGAACTGATCATGAAAATCATGTAAAGAACTCGCCTAAAACAGTACAAGGAACAAAATACTAATAATTAAAGGGTGAAATGGTGTAATGAAATGATAATATAAGGTATTATAAATATGGATATGATTCTTTAATATATTAATAACACTTTTTTAACTATTATATAGGAGGTTTAAATGAGTTGTAAGTAAGACAAACCCGAGGTAAGGGAATTCTTAACCCGATTTCCATCCTTTAGGTTAACCTTATTATTCATTATTTATGTGGTATTTAAATTGTTTGTGTGATTAATTATGAATATAATATGTTGAATTATGTTTATTTATAGATTATATACATATTTCACTCACTCTATTATGACTCACTTCAATTATATGATATTTATAAGGGACTTTTTTTTTTAAATCCTCTTTTAAAATTCTATTTTACAAAATTCAAAAGCAATGTTTTTATGTAATTATTCATGATGTATGATTATGTTTTTGTTCTTGTTCATTGTTTATGATGAAGTTTGTGACCTATATTTCCCTCCAATTCATTGGGTATGTGTAATTTAGAGGTCGGTTGTATGGTTACTCCAAGTGTAACTGCGATAGTTACATAAATTGTAGGGTATCCGTGAGGGTTAAAAATTATAAGGTAGCCGAGAGGGTTACAAGATTATGTAAGTAATACCCCAAGATACCTTTCTGATTATATTTATGTTCCCATGTTTTTTTTGGATCTTGTGTAAATCTCAGGTTTCACAAAGTAAGTATATATGGGTGACAATCATGTATTTTGAAAATGTTTCCATATGTTACAATTATTCATGGAATAATGTTCTCTTTCCTTTTTTTGCATCCCTTACTGAGATTTTTGTGCTCATCCCAAGTTTTTTTAAATTATTTTCATATTTCATAAGTATTTTTAATACAAATAAGGTATCCAAGTTAAATTTTTTAATATTTTTCAAAGAAATCATCTTTTATGCTTTAATGTTTTATATTTTGAAAAAAAAGGAAACTATTTTTATGGTATCCACTCTGTAACAATGTGTAAGGTTATGAATGTATTATGTCCCAATTCTCTAAATCTATAAACTTGAAAAGATCCTCAATGTAAAATTAAGTTATTTATTGTCTAAAATCAATATTATGTAATGTAATAAGGTCAGGTCGTTATAGTTGGTATCAGAGGATGGTTTAGATAACTTTAGGGGTTAAGATGATGTTAAAAGAATATTGTAAATGATTTTTACTCTATGATTAATTTGAAATGTTATAGAATTTAAATATTACCATGTTGCTTCGTCTAAGATATGTTTTTTCAGAATGGTTTTCCGTAGAAGAAATAGGGAAGCTGAAGAGAAGAGGCACCGACAGAATGACATCCTTCCGAATCTGCAGCCCAGAATGGTAGGGATTGGAACTGAATAGTTTGTAATAGTAATGGCCCAGCTAATGAAAGAAATAAATGGTGGTCTCATCCATGCAAGAGAACAACCATAGGTACCACAACGGAACATGACTATAGTGGAACATTTTATGATACAACACCCTCCTGGTTTCAATGAATCTTCTGACCTAGTAGCAGCTAAAGGATGAATTAAAGCCCTTGAAAATATATTCAATGTTATGGGATGTTCAAATAATCAAAAGGTAAGTCTTTCCATTTATCATTTTTAAGGTGAAGCTGATTAGTGGTGGTTAATGGTAAAGAATATCAGGTATAGAGAGGATATTGATGTCTTAGAGTGGGATGAATTTAAAAGTAGTTTCCTTGAAAAATATTTTCCTAAGGTAGTGCGACTTAGGATGGATAATAAATTCCTTGAATTGAAGCAAAAGGAGGAAGATTCAGTGGCTATATATGAAGTGAAATTCACCTGACTGGTGAGGTATGCTCCAAATCTTATTTTGGATCTTGATAGCAAAATCAATCGCTTTTACTCAGGACTGAAGCCAATGTATCTAAGGGCATTGGCCTCCCATAAATTCAAAAGTTATGATAAACTTTTACAATATGATGAGAGGGTAGAGATGGAGTTTTCTGATGATAAGGTTCATTTTTGAAACAAATAGAAGAAGAGGTCCAGATGGAAAGCGATGGGTAAGAATCAACAAAAAAATCTGATAGTAAGAAAATCTAGTTTCCAGTTTGTAAAAAGTGTGGCAAGAATCACCCTGGGGAATGTCTTAGCAAAATTGGGAAGTGTTTTAAATGTGGTAAGTTTGGACATATGGCCCGAGATTGTAATGAAAATTACCCTAAGACTAATCCCGATAAGAAAACTATTAAGTGTTTTAAATGTGGTGAGATGGGTCATTATGCAAATGCCTTCCCAAAGAGAGATCCAAATGATGTAAAGAAGCCAGACTATAAGAAAAAAGGTGTAGTGAGATCCTTTGCAACTATGTTAGCAGATGTCGATCCATCCAATGAAGTGGTATCGGGTACTCTATTCGTTTACTATGATTTTGCTAAAGTTTGGTTCGATATGGGGTCTACACATTCTTTCATTTCTGAGAAATTTTCTAGTAAATTGGAAATATCACCTCAACAAATGAGACCGGAACTTATTATTAAAACACCAAGGTAAAATATTATAGAAAATATGAATTATAAGAATATTTCTATTGTGGTATGTGGAAATAATTTACCTACAAACCTTGTTGTTTTACCCTTAGTCGAGTTTGATGTTATTCTAGGAATGAATTGGCTTTCTGTTTATCGTGTAAAGATTGACTATAGAGCTAAAGAATTTGTTTTTCAGAAATATTTTTAGTATGTATACAAGAAAGAACCCATAAAATTAATAAAATATCATCAATCTAAGAAACTATTGAAATATGGACATGAAATTTATCTTGCTCATATTGTTGAAAACAAGGGAACTATTCAGATTAATGATGTGCTGGTAGTAAATGAATACCTTGATGTTTTTCTTGATGAGTTACCCAGTATCATACCTGATCGGAAAGTCTAATTTACAATTGACTTAGTTCTTGATTCTAAGGCAATTTCAAAACCCCCTTATTGTATGGCTCAAATAAAACTTTTTGAATTGAAAAATCAGTTGCAGGACTTGCGTGATAAAGGCTTCATTCGTCCTAGCACTTCACCATGGGGTGATCCTATTTTGTTTGTTAAAAATAAAGATGGTTCCATTATACTTTTCATTGATTATATAGCTTTTAATAACATCACTATTAAAAAAAGTATCATTTTCCTCATATCGATGACTTGTTTGATGAGATCTAGGGAGCTTAGTACTTTTCCAGGATTTACTTGAAATTGAGATACCATCAGCTGAAGGTGAAGGAAGATGGCATCCCAAAAATAGTCTTTCGTACTATATATGGTAATTATGAATTTGTTGTTATGTCGTTTGGGTTAACTAATGCACCTAAAGTATTCATTAATCTTATGAATAGAGTATTTAATGAGTTCTTGGATAAGTTTGTAGTTGTGTTTATTGATGACATTCTTGTATTTTCTAAAAATAAATAGGAGAATGAAAAACATATAAGGGTTGTTTTACAAACCTTAAAGGAAAAGAAATTGTATGGAAAATTCAGAAAGTGTGATTTTTGGTTGCAAAAAATTTATTTCTTGGGAACACTGTAAATAAGGATGGAATAACAGTTGATCCTGCCAAAACAAAAGTGTTTGATGAATCGCTAAGACCCAAAAATGTTACAGAGATTCGTAGTTTTATTGGGTCAGCATGTAATTATCGACAGTTCGTTAAGAACCTTTCATGGTTATCTAGCCCGATAACTAAGTTAACACGAAAAGTTGTTAAATTTATTTGGATAGAAGAATGTGATGTTTGTTTTCAAGAACTTAAGAAAAGATTGGTGAATTATCTAGTTTTGGCATTGCCTTCCCGAAATGGTAAGTTTCTCATCTACAGTGATGCTTCTTTTATGGGACTTGGTTGTGTTTTGATGCATAATGATCAGGTAATTACTTATGCTTCAAGACAACTTAAACCTCACGAGTTAAATTATCCCACACATGATTTGGAATTGGAAGCTGTGGTTTTTTCTTTGAAAATTTGGAGGCATCATTTATACAGAGCCAAATGTCATATATATACCGACCATAAAAGTCTGAAGTATATATTCAATCATAAGGAATTAAACATGAGGTAGATAAGATGACTTAAACTGATAAAGGATTATGATTGTACGATCAATTACCATCCATGAAAAGCAAACAAAGTGGCAGATGCCTTGAGTCGAAAGTATCATGCATCATTAACCATGTTACGTTTGGAAAATGATCCCTTGATTAATGATTTGATGAATTTTGGCTTAGAGGTTATTGGTGTAGGGAATACATCTGTTTTGTCTTAGTTTTTAGTGTAGTCATCATTATTAGACAGAATTGAGAAAGTGCAGAAGGAAGACTCTGAGCTACATAAAAAGGTATAATTGGTTAAAATGGGTAAGTTTCCAGAATTTAATCTTGATAAACATTGTGTTTTAAGATTTGGTAAAAGGTTGTGTGTGCCTTGTGATTCCCAATTGAAGAAAGACTTGTTATGTGAAGCTCATAGTTTTCTATTTTCAGTTCATCCTGGAAGTACTAAGATGTACAGAGACCTTCGGGAGTATTATTGGTTGGATGGAATGAAAAGAGATATTGTTGATTTTACTATGAAATGCTTAACATGTCAACAGGTTAAAGCAGAGCGGCAGTTACCGAAGGGGATGCTTTACCCTTTTCCAGTGCCAGAGTGGAAATGGGAGAATGTATCCATGGACTTTGTGGTAGGAATACCAAATACTTCTTGAGGTAATAATGTGATTTGGGTTATTATTGATCGGTTGACAAAATCTGCACATTTTCTTTCAATTC
Source organism: Viscum album (assembly GCA_963277665.1). Taxonomy (NCBI): domain Eukaryota; kingdom Viridiplantae; phylum Streptophyta; class Magnoliopsida; order Santalales; family Viscaceae; genus Viscum; species Viscum album. The sequence goes on along the minus strand of OY728143.1, from coordinate 1,264,660,229 downwards.
GAGATACAATGTCTTTGGATCAGCTTTTTCGATTATACCTTAAAGAGTTTGTCAGGCTATATAGAGTTCCTCTTTCCATTGTATCTGAATGGGATCCTGGGTTCACTTCTAACTTTTGTAAGGGACTTCAGAATTCATTGGGCACATAATTAGATTTCAGTATAGTTTTTCATTCTCAATCAGATGGGCAGTAAGAATGAACGATTCAGACTTTGGAGGATATGCTTTGAGCTTGTTAAATGGACAACCAGGGAAGTTGAGCTCAACATCTTTCTTTATTTGAGTTTTCTTATAATAATATTTTTCATTCTAGTATAAATATGGAACCTTTCGAGGCACTGTATGGGAAGTAGTGTCAGACTTTAGTGTTTTGGGATGAAGTTGGTGAAGGAAAGTTGATGGGAATAGAATTAGTAAAATAAGTGGTTGAAAAGGTGAAGATGATTCAGCAGCACATGAGGACAGCTCGAAGCAGGTATAAACTTTATGAAGATAACATAAGGAAATATATCTATTTCAAGGTAGGTGACCATGTTTTCCTTAAAATATCTCCTTTGAAAACTGTGATGCATTTTAGTAAGAAAGGAAAGCTAAGTCTACGATTCATTGGTCCTTTTGAAATACTAGAGGAAGTTGGAACAGTTGCATACCGAGTAGCTTTGCCTCCAAGTTTGTCATAGGTACACAATTTTTTTCATTTTTTGATGTTGAGGAAGTATTTTCCAGATTCATCACATATCTTGAGCCCAAAAGCAGTTCAGTTGTAAGAGAACCTTTCCTATGAAGAGAAACTAGTTCATATATTTGATCGAAGGAAACAGGTATTTCGGAATAAGGTAATCCACTAGGTAAAGGTTTTGTGGAGAAACCACATGGTAGAAGAAGCAACATGGGAGTCTGAAAATGCTATGAGAGAATGGTACCCTTACTTGTTTAATAAGTAAATAAAATTGTGAGGACACAATTTTCAGAAGGTGGGGATAATGTAACACCCCAAGGTTTTCTAAAAATAAATTGAAATCATGAAACTTTGTTTTAAGTAGATATTTATAACTATCCTTTTAAATTAATTTTTCCACTTCTATGTTTTGAATTTCAAAAAATGTTCGTCTACAATTGTGTTCAGAATGTCATTTGGAGTCTAACGGAACCAGCTTGTTTTTTTGGTGAATAGTAATATACCATTATGAATAGTAATATGAATAGTAATATGACCCTAATGAATAATAAATTATTTTATTATTTTAATTTATTAAGGCTTTAAGATAATGACATCTTGGTTAATTTTTTAATGTGATATAAAAGCACTTATAGTTTTTAAATTATTAATTTTTGAATTAAGTATGATTTTATTTAAAAATTAAATTAATAATATTTAAAAAATTATTTTCAAAAAATGGATTTCATTTTTGAATTTTACACATCTAAAAATGGTTAGGGTGAATTTTTTGGATTTTTTAAAACAATTTATTTTTGGGTGAATAGTAAAAATACAATTTTGAGTTTCGGTGTGTTAATGACATCCTTAATTATGTAATAATGATGTAATAAATATGGTAGACTTGTGTACAGTGAAATAATATGTGAGGTGTCCCAATTGGCTAATACCTTGGGAAAATACCAAGGTAAATCCCATGTTTTTGTAAATACCAGTAATGAGGTGTCCCTTGGAAACTATTAAAATATTCCCTCACTTTTGCTATAAATAACTACCCATTCCTTCATTAAATTCATTCTCAATTCTACCTCAATAAAGCTCTAGCCTCCTTACCTATCTAGTAGACCTCCCAAAGTTTTCTCAAGCCCCCAAGGTCCCGTCCTTCAAGTTCTAGGAGTTACTCTACAAGGTAATAAAATTCCCAATTTCTTTCTTTTTCCATTCAAGTTCTCTTTTATGTGGTATAACTTTCAAGTTTCTATACCATGTTATTATTTCCTTATTATTATTGATCTATTCTTTATTACAATTAATTTCTGTATGGGTTACCTATATAGACCCAAAGCTTGACATACATGGACATTACATTACTTTTGCGGAATACTTAATACATAACAAAAACAGACACACAAGGATCATAATAGTTTAGTGTCTTTGGAAACTTGGAATATAAACTTCTAATCATGTTGAAATATCTTCAACAACTCCCATGGCGATCTTCCCCTTTTTGTTTCCTTACCTAAAACCTTTCTTTATTTCCTGGGGAAAATAAAACATAAAAAGGGTGAGCTCAAATGCTCAGTAAGGGAAAACATAGAGAACATAAAACAATCCATAAACATTTGAAACAAAAACTTGAACATGAAATTTAAACAACAAAATCTTGAGCAAAGACATAAATCGTGGAAGTATGTAAGGCATATATCATAAGGGAACATTAATCATGATAAAATATCATGGGAATAAAACATGTAATTGTGGAAACCATTAAGCGCATGTTATGATTTCCATAGTAGCCAAGGCATTGCTGCCAAGACCATCTTAGTGGACAAAGTCCCTTTCTGAATCGAGTTCACTCCTCGTTTCAGTCCTGTAACACTGAACCAGATTAACTTACCATTCCAGCCATGTCTATCTCATGAGATATAAATCTTTACCCAATGCATTGGAGGGAGATATAGGTCTCACTCATCTCATAATGAAATCATTCTTACTTGTACCACAACATAAACATAAATCATTCATCATAACCCAAAGAATAAAATGGGTTTCATAAACATCATACCATCATAACATAATCTATATAAAAAAAATGGATATAATTTCATCATAAGATAAGTAAAACCATGTAAATCATAGAGACATTATACTTGAAACATACACATATGAAATAATGTCATCTTAGATGAAAAAATGGTTTTGATAAAACACTTGAAATGAATTCTTGAGGAAAATATCCTTTCTTATTTAAAATCAATTTATTTTCAAAAAACGTCATGAAATTTTAAAAGAAAGATATTTTTTTGAAAATAGTCATGAAATCTTTTGGAGGAAACTTCATTAAAATAAGTCTTTATAAAACCGTAAAAATCCTTTCATGTCGTATAAGTTAAAAAAACATTATTCTCATACTTTTTCCAGAAAAGTAAAAAAGTACCTCGTAACGTAAACAAAAGAAAGATTCTTTACATACCATGTATTAAAAGTCAAAAATGGGTAAAAAGGACTTTAAACATACATTAAAACACTTTTATAAAACATGTACATGGATGATAGAAATAACCCTAGTAAATACTTACGAATAAGCAATCTCGGATAAAAATGAGATTTGCAAAATTATCCCTTAGTGATACTGATGGATAGAAGGTGAAATGGGGTTGTTTCATATTTATAATAAAATATCAGTATATTATTGATACTTATGTTATTACTTTATAATGAAACAACTAAAGAATAATAAGTTGAAGAAGAAATAAGCTTGAAATAATCGATAGAAGAGATTACCTCTTCTTTGACGCACCTCCTTTAAACTTATTCTTAGGGCACTAGGGTTGGTATTTTGAGAAAACCAGTACCTCTATAAGGTTTCTAGGGGAGTGGGTAAGTGAAATTGGCAGAATATTTCCAAGCTTAAAGGCTCAAAATGGTGTGAGGAAGAGAGGGAGGAGTCACCCCTTTATAAGGGAGGAGAGGGGCACCTTTGGAATAACTAAAAATATTATTTTATTATAAAGTCATATTTGGTTTTTAATAGCTCCAAATTGAGTTATTTATAAGATAAGGTGGGTATGGGTAGAAATACTCTCATCAAATAGAATTTAGACAAGTTTAGGTTTCTATTTTAACCTTATCATTTAGATTTAACTTTAAGTTAAATAATTTTTCTTTTACCGTGTCTTCTTGTTTTCTTACACTATAAGGTTAATAAACTTACTATAACAAGCCAAACGAACCCCAATTTGTTTATTATTAATATATATAACCTTATCTAAGTCATCTGGACAAACCTTAGATTTTTAGGAATAAAATAATAATTAATAATATAATATTTGTTTTAAAAACTATTTTATGTCAATTTTGACACTATTTGGTAATCGATTTTTGTGAAAATCATAACAGAATGATTAGTTATAAAAAAGTTAACTAAATCAATACTAACATGTCATATTAACCTAGAAAATTATTTTAATTCATAAAAAGTCTCAAATTACATTTATTTGGGTATTTATAACATCAATTATGTCAACATTTCATTAATAAGATAATTACTGCATCATCATTGTGTCATAAATAGATTAAATTATTTAATATCTAAAAATTATAAATAAAACACAATTATGTATGAAATATTTTTATCCTTCTAATTAATATTTATAGTCAAATTTATCTTATGTATAACCCTATATTAAAAATGATTTAGTTGTTAAACTTTGATTTTAACTATTTTAACCCTTCTTTAAATAAATTAATAATAAATGTCCAAATCTAATCCAAGTGGGCCTAAATGGTCATATTTTATTCCTAAGGTTTTTTTTGGTCTAATAGAATTATGACATGTGTTAGGGTAATAATAATATCATTTTTACCCTTAATTACCCTATTTACTTTTAACCGTGGTAAAAAAAAGTTAAAAGTTACTATTCACCAAAAATTATTTTCATCTCATTGAACCACATTTTAGTCCTTGATATTAACCGTGTCTCTCGGATTTTCTAAATTCCACTCTCATAAGCGGTAAAATTAAGTTTTATGTGAATTTGCAAATTCTCCAAGAATGTGGGTAAAAGACGGTGAAAAGTTCAATAAAATTTTTATATATCTAAAATTATTATAAAATGACTCCAATGACTTAAATTGAACTTATATAGGTATTATGTATCAATTTTGACCTAAAATAAATTTAAATAAAATAAATAATTATTTAAATAAAAAGTCGGTTTTTGAATAATAACCCAGTGTTTTCACTATTCATCAAAAATTGAAAGTTTTTAGAAAAATACCAAAAAATCACCCTAGGCTAATTTCGATATTCTGAATCCAACAATGAAGTCCATTTTGAAAGAAAAAATTTATAAAATTTCAAAAAGTGGGTATTACTATTCATAACGGCTAGTTTATATAACATATCGTTGTTTAGCGAAACTTGGTATTGCGTACGACGCAAGCTATCGAGGAAGGTAACGATTGCGTGTAATGCAAGCCAAGTCAAGGATTCCTATAGTGCAATCTCCTTTTGGTGTATCATACAACACAAGACATCAATAAAATTAAAAAGAATATTTTTTATAAAATCTCGGGGTGTTACATTACCCTTGTCCCCTCTCTTTTTAATGTTTTCTAAAACCCTATTGCATAGTCGTTAGGCTGCCGAATTCTTGTAAGGGATTTCTTGACAATTATTTTATTTTGAGTTCCTTTATTTTCTTATTATTTCCTCATCTCCTCTTACCCAAGTGGCATGAAATATCCAGAAATCATGTATATTCTAGATTTTCTCATGTTCATGGAAAAATTCATCATCATTATTCTTCTCCTCTCCCACTTATTCAAGGAATAAAAACATTGTTTGTGATGTGTCGAATTACTGATATCGTGGACGATGTGATTTCAATTTACATTAATTATTTCAAGGATGGTCATAAAACCATTTTTATAGTTGAACCAGGTTATAATATATGTAATATTTCTCATTCATGTTTCTTGAATTATTTTGTACACATGGTTTTAATTTATAAAATAAAATGAGGTTGTTATTATCAAAGAACCACTAAAATGATCTAAACGAACATCATTAATGTTTTAACTTATGAATCATCATCATGTAAGAATTAAAAATGATAAATGATATAATCTATGGTTCTGTAAATATGTAAATACTACTTCATTCCAATTCTGGAGTTTCACTTCCAATCGACAAGAACAATCCATCATGAACCGATCATGAAAATCATGTAAAGAACATACCCAAAACATTACAAGGAACAAAATACTAACATTTAAAGGGTGAAATGATGTAATGAAATGATTATATGAGGTATTATAAAGATGGATATTATTCTTTAATATATTAATAACAGTCTTTTAACTATTATACATGAGGTTTAAATGAGTTGAAAGTAAGACAAACCTGAGGTAAGGGAATTCTTAACCTGATTTCCATCCTTTGGGTTAACCTTAGTATTCATTATTTATGTGGTATTTAAATTGTTTGTGTGATGACTTCTGAATATACTATGTTTAATTATGTTTATTTACAGAGTATATACATATTCCATACACTATAATAGGTCTCACTTCAATTATATGATATTTATAAGGGACTTTTATTTTAAAATCCTCTTTTAAAATTCTATTTTACAAAATTTAAAAGCAATGTTTTTATGTAATTATTCATGATGTATGATTATGTTTTGGTTTTTGGGAATTTTTTATGATGAATTATGGGACCTATATTTCCCTCCAATTCATTGGGTATGTGTAAGTTGGAGTTCGGACGTATGGTTACTCCAAGTGTAACTGCGATGGTTACATAAATTGTAAGGTAGTCGTGAGGGTTACAAATTATAAGGTAGCTGATAGGGTTACAGGATTATGTAAGTAATTCCCCAATATACCTTTATGATTATATTTATGTTCTCATGTTGTGTGTGGATCTTGTGTAAATATCATGTTTCATAAATTAAGTATATATGGGTGACAAGAATGTCTTTTGAAAATGTTTTCATACATTATAAGTATTCATGGACTAATGTGCTCTTTCCTTATTTTACATCCCTTATTGAGATTTTTGTGCTCATCCCAAGTTTTTTTAAATAATTTTCAGATTTTATAAGTATTTGTAAGACAAAGAAGGTATCCAAGTTAAATTTTTGAAGATTTTTGAAACGCGCGGCTGATTTTCACCTATCTACTGGTCAAAGTTCTGATGCTCTGCTAATGTGTATAGCAGCACTCGGGTCGAATCCTCAGTGATAATACTTTTTAATAGTCGTTTGTTTTTAGTTGATTGTATTCTGATTTGGGGTTTTGTTTACATAGCTTATGAAATAATTTATAAATGATGTTTGATTTAACAAATTGATAAAGATTGGGGTGAGTTCATTATTTATAATTTAAGCTTATGATATCCTTGAGCTTTGCTTTATATTGCATTAAATTAATACCCACTTCACAAGATGATTTTGATCGGAATTCCCAAGTGTTAAAGATTTAATCAAATCCGTAACTTAACTTATGGTTTTAATAATTACCATTAATTATTTATGGTAGTGTATTTTTGGTTCCAATAATCCATGGAATCCACATATTAATAAAACATATCATTCATTCATGACATATAAAGTTCAACATACACAATATTAACTCAAAGAATACTCATCATGCAAAGACTCTCAATCACTTAATATACCCAAATTATAACTCACCCCATTGGTAGATTTACTCATCCATTTAAATGATTAGTAATCTGGTTATAATTATTATGATGATAAATTAAGAAGATAATAAAAAGAAAGGGATAAGAAAAGAGTGGTGCGTCGAACACACACACAAACGATGAAGGAAATTAAATACTGACTTTAGATTGAATGAGAAAGAAAAATAAGGGAAGGGGATTCAACTGTATTTAAACAATTTTAAGAACATTAATATTAAACTACATAAGGTGGATGATAATAAGAGATATTAAAGAAGAAACTTTCATTAAAATGGAATTACAAAGAAAGAGACATACAAGATTACAAAAATGAAGAACACAAAAGTAAATGAAAACAAAGAGAGTAGGAAATGTCTCTCAAGTAAAAACTTGAGTATGGAAGGTCCTCCCAAGCCCTTGTAAAATCTTTGGTCATTCCAGTATGTTCTCCTCTATTCTTAAATGCTAACTCTTTTGAAGGAGAGGAGGGGGATGTATTTATAGCCCAAGGAAGTGGATTGTTGGAATTCCTAATCTGTCCCTCCACTTAGCCCGACATTTTTGACATCCAGACAACCAAATCTCGAGATATAACCTTCTTAAAAGTTTTATATAATAATTTTATCTGACTTATCTCAACATTTGGAGTCATTTGGACCTATGTATCCAAAGTTATGGCAGTTTTATTAAACAAAGTTAAACTGTCCATTTCAATCCATGCGTTTTCGATGGTCAAAATGTGAATGGATTTTGGAATAGGAATATTCCTTAAAATCTGAATTATTTATTCAAAAAAGTCGTCCACCTATATCTCCTATTTAACATTGCAAAATATCAACTTGATTTGATGACTAGATCAGGAGACATGTCATTAATACTATACTAATTTTAATTCCTGGTCATAATGATGGGCTGAGTTTTAATTAATCATTTGGGCCCCTTGTATTTGGATTTGGGCCTTGAAATTTTTATCCAAGACTCCTTACATTGTCCCAGGAACCTTTGAGGATAATTAAAGAATTTTAACTTCTATATTGATCCCAGTAATTCAATCTTCATGCTGGTCCAGTTTCTTTACAGATTCTGTAGGCCCTCTTGTATGGTCTATATGAGCCTTCAAATTGCAGACTTTGACCATGATCCCTTATAATTAAATGTTGTATATTGAATTAGGAATCCTAAAAAACAAGAACCACAAAATTTTTATTAGTAGGGGGAGAGTTATAATTAAAATATTAAACTGACTTAATTAGACTACTTCTAAAAATGCTCAAAAATTATACTTAGTATTAAAACATTAATATTTCACAAAAATTATGCACATTTCATATAAAATCAGTAAAGGGGTATATAATAAGTCCTGAAAATATTAATAACATCAATTTTTCAAATAAATAATGTTTTAATCTTTAATGTTTTATATTTTTAAAAAAAAGGAAATTGTTTTTATGGTATCCACTCTCTAACAATGTGTAAGGTTATGAATGTATTATTTACCAATTCTCTAAAGATCTAAACTTGAAAATATCTTCAATGTAAAAGGAAGTTATTTATTGTCTAAAATCAACATTATGTAATTTAATAAGGTTGGGTCCTTATAAATACCATGGGCAAGCCCATGGTTTTGCAAAAACCACTAATGAGGTGTCCTTTGAAATTAATAAAAAAAACTCTCGCGCTTTTACTATAAATACCCACCCATTACTTCATTTTATTTCATTACAAAATCATAGTCTTCAATTATTTGGTATTTTTAACTCCCTAGGAGTCCTCTCAAGGTTTCCTCAAGCCCCAAAGGTCCCAACCATCATGTTTTAGGAGTTACTCTACAAGTTAAGGGAATCTTCCACCCTTCTCTTTTTCAAGAACTCTTTTAATTTTTTTAGATTATGTTGGGATAGGTCATTCCATATAACCCTTAATTTCCATATTATTTATGAATTATGATATACATATTTTCTATCATCAAAATATTTTATGAATTTTTAAGCGATTTTGTTAGGTTGCTGAATTTTCATAAGAGATTTCTCAACTTTTCATGTACTTTCACAGCATATACTTTATGGATGATTACATGAATTGCATGATTTTTTGGTCACATGTTATGCTTCAATGCACGTAGAGTAACAATTTGTAATTCAACTCATACATGATATTCTAATCTGAACATTACATAGATATTAATTAAACATCTAAATATTTATGTATATTAAAACCTATCACATGGTGTGTCCTATCTTTACGACTACACACAAGTACATGTCTCAATATTTACATAGTAAAATAAATAAATTTTAAATTTTTATAACTTTTTATAAGTACATGACGTTTAGATCCGATCTACATGGAGTGAACACATCTCACCTAATATCTGACACACACGCCTAGGGACTCAGCATGTAATTTGTGCCTCTAAAAATGGAGTACACGACATGTACAATGGGCCATATGCCGTTTTGACTTCGTGTTACACGGTCACTGGTTGGGTAGGCCATTTATGGAATACACGGACCGTTTTTGACCTAAAGGGACTACACGCTGTGTCCAATGGGTCACATGGCATGTAGTCCGGCTGACTGTGTGCCAGTCTATCCCAGTCAACACACAATGTAAGAATTAACTACACCACATGTCATTAATAAACACTGATTGCGTAGTTTCCGAATTAACTCCTGGTGTATTGAACACAACTACATGGCATGTAACTCCAGTTACATAGTGTCTACTTATATGTTATTCGAGAACATCCTTGGCACCTACAAATGAGTTCCTCAATTTTATTTTAATCATAAAATTAAACATCTCGATTAGATCTATGAGAAATGATGGATGAATAAATAGATCTCTCAATCCTGATTTAAAAGAACAATTTAGCATGAGTTGAAAAACTAAATTAAAAATGCATAAATCGCCAATGATCTTAAATAATTATAAACAATTATGTCCATGCTCTGATACCACTTGTAAGCTCCGAGCATAGCACAAGCATGCGATGGGTGGTGCCCAACTTTGATTTTTTTCATAATCAATGATCAATATGAGATCTATATGATGATGAATGTCATGATCCATGGAATTGAGTCAAATAAATAGAAAATTAAGAATTGTGTTTGAACTAAGAGAGAGGAGATCAACACATATTGTTTATAATTAATTTAATTAAATTAATAATTACCTCTAAAGAATTGTTTCATCATTGATGTATTCGGTGATAGATCTGCAATTCACCATCGTTTTATTGTAGAAACCAAGCATAGATTTCTTCTAGAAGTGATACACATGTGTTCCATGAATCATCAGACATTGCTGAAGAGGTCTTTGGGTGTTAGCACGAATGATCCTTGTGCTTGCATCATCCGCCTTTAATCACCTCGAGAACCGCTTCCAAAGTATTCTCCTTAATCTGATGGAGGAGGATTGATCTCCATTCTTGAGAGTGTTCTTGGAGAATAGATCTCTCTAGTATTGAAAGGTTTTCTTTAAATTTTGTATGCACAACTGAATTGGCTTATGAGAAAATAACATAATTGGGTATTTGTATTTCTATAGTACAAATAATATAATTACACAAATTCTCTTAATTATTATTTAATCCTAGAAAAATCCCATGTCAAATAATAATTCTAATATTATTATTTCTCGACATGCACTGAACTTGTGAATTATAATTAAATTTTATTTAATTAAATAATATTCAATATTGTAATTTCTCACCGAACTATTAAACTCGGTCTTCCATTCCTCCGCAATATTTATCATACCTCGAATGATGTATATTTATTTATTAAATAAATATCACTATATTATTCTCTAATAAATAAATAAATATTATAGTCACTAAATAGAAAATAAATATTTATTAAATATTCCACTCATAATATATTCTCTCTAATAACTAGTGACAGAATATATGTGATCATGCATACATGAATAATTATTAAATCATGACTGAGAATAATATTTATTCAACTTGTTAAATAATAAATAATATATTATTTAACTAAGCATCTATATACACTTAGAGTGTGACCCTCTAGGCCTCTTTTTTTAGTGTCATTATGCGAAGTAGCCTAAAGTCCAATGTTAGAATCTTGTAACACGTCCAGGCATCCATAAAGAAAGAAGTTAATTCCACAACAAAATGTCACCTCATACAAATTATTACTATGTAATATAATCCCTTTATCATAATATCTCAAATAGAGTAGGTTTCATACCAGTGCCATCAACCTATATACTCGATATCTCTTTCTTTGAATTTCTGGAAATTAAACTTGCCTATAGAACACCCTGGTCATGGATTTATTTAGGCTATATCATTTCCATTAAAGGGCCTAAGATATTAACTTCCGTTAAAGAATAGAAGGGATAAATCCTTTCTTTCATTATTAATTAATGAAATATTACTCGTGATACACCCAACATATCCTACCTCACTATGAACATTTTTCATCATGGTTTTCATCAATACATCTAATTGTGCGACTCATAAAACTCATTAATAATAATTATAAATTCTAAGGACCAATACACACGTCTGCATGTAGGAACATCCAATGACACATAGAAATGTGGATTTCCTACTGGTGGGTCTCATTCTCATAATATGCATACTAGATATTACCAAGGGCATACACTATGAGAAGGTGAATCAAATTCCTATGAGTATCCACCCCTGATAGTCTATATCATTTGTGTATATAAAATGATATCGTCCACCTATAGGAAATATATATTCAAGAATAGTGTCTTAGCACTTCTGAACTCTCATCATAGTGGGGAACTACTATGACCTTTTAGTGAGACAGCTACTCTTAGTACATTATCACATACTATGCCACATAGAATAATAATCATGATGTGATAATTAGTTTATTAATATTCAAAGAAATGAATATATGTTTATCATAAAGTATAAAGAATCTGATTCTAGGGCACCAAATCCAACATGGCTCTTGTATTTTGATAACCGATTGGTGTTTTCAAAGGATCTAGTTTGATACCACAATTTCTTCACCATTTTAATTCCTCTCTAGAAGGGATACATTATTCCATATTAAAAACTTACAAGTGACTTGCACAAGCTTTGTATTGGAAAGGTATGGTTAAGGTTGTACAACATTTTTTTCCGACATGTGAGGTTTGTCAACATAGTAAATATGAAGCGACGACTCCAGCTGGACTACTATGATTGTTACCTTTTCCAACCTTGATTTGGGAATAAATTTCTATGGATTTAATCTCTGGGTTACCTAAATCTCATGTCTATGAAGTTATATTGGTAGTGGTGGATTGGCTAAGTAAGTATGCTCATTTCTTATTGCTCAAGCATCCTTATTCAGCTCAGATAGTGAGAGAACTATTTCTAAAGAAAATAGTGAGATTAAATGGTGTTCCCCAGGCCCTTGTTAGTGATATAGACCATATCCTTACTAGTAAATTTTGTAAATAATTATTCAAAATTAAAGATACAATATTGAAAATGAGATCTTTATATAACCCATAGAGTGATGGAAAAACGGAGGTGGTAAATCATGGTTTGGAACTCTTTATGTGTTGTTTCTATTCTGACCATCCTAAGAAATGGGTCACTTGGTTGCCATGGTATTATTTTCATTATAATATAGAATATCATACCTCTATTGGATGAACTCCCTTTGAAGTTGTCTAAGGTCGATCACCACCACAAGTTCTACGTTATGTCAAAGGGGAAGCTACAAATGCATAAGTGGAGGATACCTTGATTGACTATGATGAAGACTTATGAAATATTTGTGTACATTTACTCTAAGCACAACATCTTATGGAAAAAATTTCTAACCAACATAGACGTCATGTTGACTACAGTGTTGGAGACTTATTTTGGGTTAACTTTTTTCCAAACAATCCAATTATTGTTTCCCAAATACATTCAAAATTGGTTTCCTGCTATTACGGTCCCTTTTCCTACTATTACGGTCCCTTTTCCTAGTTGAAACCTTCAGTTGGGAAACAGGTTGAAATGGCTATTCTTCCAAATGAATTTTTCATCAAGAAATAATTTTTGAAAACTATGTTGGCAGACAAGACTCAACGAAAGAATTAAATGTGGCTAGTATAGTGGCATGGATGGCCACCAGTAGTGTAAGAAACTAGTTTTTGTAGCGAAAGACTTTGGAATATTCTTGATGTTATTCCAGAGCAGCGCCTTCAGACGGTGTGCGATTCTGAGCCCCGGAGTGGCCGGAATTAAATTTTCAGTGCGTTCACACTAGAAACGCCAAATAAATGGGATAACTCCTAGAAGGTGATCCGGATCAGAGATCCGAGTGTACGGATGGGTCCAGAATGGGGTGTTTACCCTAGTAATGACATAAAACTTGTCGGCGCTGGACGTTTGGACTCCTCGCCCACTTCTGGAACGTTAAACGGATTAATTAATTAATTAATTAATTCGTTTAATGTTGAAACGCATGTATCTCTTAAACGGTGGCTCGGATTGGGAAACCGAGGGCACCTTTGATTTCGGAGCATGTTGTTTACCCTATGAGGGGTATAAGTTTTGCGGGCGCGGCCCTTCTGTGAAAAATGGCCCCAGGGGCGTTTTCATAATTTGGCGGCCTCGGGCGTTTTGTTTTATAACTTTTGAACGAGGTCTTAGATTAAAATTCTGAGACCTCTGTTGTTCTCGGTAAGTGGTGTTTACCCTAGGGGAGGGTTAACCTCAACCCCGTCGGGCATTTCAGAAGCGGGTTAATTTGTGGGTTTTAAATTAATTAATTTTTTAATTAATTTTCTTCATTTAAAAACCCCTTCCCCTTCCTCTCCTCTATTTTCCCCTGGAGAAACCCCTCCTCGCCTCTTCTCCTCCACCTCTCCGGTGAGGTGCGACAATTCCGGTGGATCGACGTGAACCTCCTGGCGAAGCCCACCGAGGTAGGAGGTTTCCGTTACGTTTTCATCTCTGAACCTACCTTTGAATCAAATTTTATGCATCGATTTGCTATTAAATCTTCGAACAAATCCCATAGACGCGTATTATAAAATTTTTTATTTCTGTATCATCTTTCGGAATCGAAATCTGAGTTACGAGGAGGCCGCAGCGGTCCGGCAAAGTTTACGGGAATTTTGGGGGTTTGGGGGGTTTTCCGGCAACCCTGGGTGGTCTGGCGAGCTTCCCAGGGGGGCGCGGCTCCGGTCTGAGGCGGCAGCGGAGGGTTCCTCCAATGGCGTGAGGTGGCGCTGGCCGGGTGAGCTGGGGGCATTGGGCGAGCGCAGCGGGCGCAGCTGCAGGCTTCGGCGGGCGAGCGTGGAGGCGGCCGGGCGAGGCTGCGACGTCGGCGGGCGAGCGTGGAGGAGGACCGCGCGGCGGAGTCGTCACCTGGGCGTGACGACGCGGAAGGGCCGGGGTCTTGTGACCCCGGCTGGCAGACAAGACTCGATCCATGCAGGTCCACTCGGGAGACTGGACCGGCCGAGCCGGTCCGGGCGAGTCAAGCCGGCCCTTGCGCCTGCGGGCCGGTTCAAGCAGGGTGGGCCGGCCGAACCGGCTCGGCCCACCTGCTTTCGTTCTTCAAAATTTTAAAACACCCATAAAATGCAGTCCGGTTGTTGGATTCGCTCGCCGTCAGTGGCGATGCGTTTCTTAAACAGAGACGAACCTTTGAGATGGTTTTGGGGAAATTGTAATTTCCCGAAATGAGGGGCTCGGGGGCGCAGCATGACTGTTAAGTGGACAGGCATATTTCCGGGAAGTTTGTTTTGGACGGCGTGGACGCGTCCAATGTCTGTTTTAAGCGCCGTCAGTGGCGTTGGGACCCTGGCACCGAGGCGGAGCTTTCCAGGGTGGTTTCAGGCGTAGAGGCCGAAGTTGAGGCGCAGGCCCCACGGCCTGTCTTTTGAGCTGCGTGCAGCGTTTCACGACTTTTTCATCGGACGTCCGTTCGGGGCGTGCGAGCAGTCAATGTTGGGTGTTTTTCCGAGGGCATTGCATTGGCGAAGTCTGCCCGCTCTAATTTCATCATGATGGAAAGGGGCCCACGAGGGCCGTTTCGGGAGTTGACGGTGATTTCCAGCTTTATCACCGGGTGTCCATTTTGGACAAGTGATTAGTCAAACTTGTGTACTTTTTCCAGAGGATCGCAACGGTGTGATCTGTTCATTGTGTTTTGGGACCGGGTTGCGGGTCCCATGAAGCGCCGTTCGGGTGTGGTGCACCGGAATGCATCTTTTTCTCCAGATATATGTTGTGCTCAAGTGAGCAGTCTTTTTGACGTGTTTTCCTGAGGGGATCGCAATGGTGCGATGCGCCCAACAGTTTTCAGGGCCGAGGCTCGGGATCACGGGACGTCGTTCGGGCGTGAGGCGGTGTTGGTGACTTTTCTGTTGGATATCCGTTGGAGGCGAGTAAGTAGTCGATCTCGCGTGTTTTTTCATGAGGATTACAACGGTGAGATCCGTTTGGTTGTGCGGAGACTCTTGCACGATCTTATTAAATGTAGAAGTATGAAAGGTGCTTCGGTAGTGGTTCGTCCTACCATGTTTGTAGCGGACCCTTGGAGTGTGATCGCGCACTCTTGGGAGAGTGTTGTAAATGATTCACAAGATGTGGTTGGTCGTGCCTGGGCCTTTGAGGTGGAGTTTTTACGTTCACGCCTTTGCATTGACGTTGGGTGTCGTGTGCACGTTAGCCTTTGGGTTGTATACGTGGTATACTCTGGGAGTATATGGGAGCGCTTGGAGGTACGTGTGGTTTGTACCTGAGACGTTCATGCGCTTGGCTGGGGTTAACTTGGGGCCACCCGTCGTGTAAGCCCCAGGTGCATGCCGTGTTCTTCTTTGTGTAATTTGACCCCTCGGGACGTAGAGGGTCCCTCTGTGCTCGTATGTCTGACTAGCAGGTCAGAGTTTTTCCCCTAGCTCTGTGCTCGTTGAGTAGTCTCCCCCTGGTTTCGTTTTCGATGGATCGACCGGTAGTGGTGCTAGTGACACCCAGTGATAGAGCAGGCGCTGAACCCCTTTGGGTGTGTTGCTCTGGATTTGGGTGGTTGCGCGATACCCACTCCGTGTTCGGTTTGCCAGTGGTGTACTCTCCAGTAGAGATGTCCAGAGAAGTTCTGAGTTTTACCCTCTAGCGGGGCTGGGCAGTGGGTTACTCATCGACTTCTTCGGGTTTACCCTCCAGCAAGGCGGGGAAATGGGTTTCTCACTGACTTTTAGGGTCTACCTTCCAGTAGAGACTGGGCAGTGGGTCACCCAACGACCTCTTAGGGTCTAACCTCCAGCAGAGACTGGGAAGTGGGTCACCCGACGCACTTAGGGTCTACCCTTCAGCAGAGACTGGGCAGTGGGTCACCCGGCGACCTCTTAGGTTCTACCCTCCAGCAGGGCTGGGCAGTGGGTCGCTCGTCGACTTATTCCAGGTCTACCCTCCAGCACGGCTGGGCAGTGGGTCGCATGTCGACTTATTTGAGGTCTACCCTCCAGTAGGGCTGGGCAGTGGGTCACCTGATGATGTGTTAAGGTCTACCCTCCAGCGGGGCTGGGAAGTGGGACGTCAGACGATGTATTATGGTTTACCCTCTAGCGGGGCTGGGCAGTGGGTCTCCGGACGATGTATTATGGTTTACCCTCCAGTAGGGTTGGATAGTGGGTCACCTAATATCATATTATGAATTACCCTCTAGCAGGGCTGGGCAGTGGGACACCTGTTGGTATTCTAGACTCAGTCCTTCCTACTAGGCTAGTCTGTGGCTTTCCTCAGTGGTTACCGGAGCGGGACCCTTGGTTGTACGGTTCGGTGATGGAATGGCTTTGACTTTGAGGAGACCTCTCGACTGCAGGGCAGTGAAGAGGTGTGGTTTGACTTTCCCTAGAACTCTCAAGTATGAGGGGCGCTTTCCCCACCGATACGCGTTCTTGTGACGTAATCTAAAACCGTGTGGGCGAGTCAGTGCCGCCCAAAGCGGATAGTGTCGAGGTGCGGTGATTGAGCCCCTTGGCTTGCGGTTCTGGGCAAACATGTGGGATGCTGGGCATCGATGGAGTTTACTTCTAGGACTGTTGGATACTCATTTTCTTGGGCTGAGCTACGGGATGGAGATCCCCTTACGAGCTTGTTCGGGCTTCTTGTAGAGCATATATATATATGTATATACCTTGTTCGAGTACCCACCTCTTGTGTAAAGACCCGTAAATTTCAAGGAAATTTTTTTTTTCTTAATTTTCTTTGGAATTTTACAAGAGCGCAGTTTCTGACAGCACCTGATTCTGAGGCCCGGTGTGCTCGGAATCATTTTCTGAAGTTTGGCTCGGGTACGTTCAGTGAACGGACGAGCGGGTTTTTCTAACTTTTGAATCAGTGCCCGGAATCGAATTCTGAGGGCACCGATGAAATCGCAGCACCGGTATTTGCTTAGAAACGCCTCTTCCGGAGTTGCGTTTGCTCGGGTGTGGTTTTTAATTTTCGGGCTTAAAGTTGAGAAATAAAATAATTTTGCGACAACTTTATTTTATTTCACTTAAGCCACTTGGAAGCCACTTGAATCCACTTAAAGGCGGCTTGAACTGAGTTGAACCGGATAGGATACTATCCAGAAATATCCTACCCTCTTGGTAGGATATTTGTGAGGTGGGGCCCGCATGAGCCCCGCCGTTTCTTTCCGCTAAGTAAAGCACCCGCGAAAACCCGTCATTATGAAATTCAACTGACGAGTTTCTTAAATTATTAATAGACCATTTAATTGGGCGGTTTATTTCGTAAATTAAATGAGCCGTTTCTTTCGTTGAATTAATTCAACGAATTGATGGGTCGTTACTTACCCGTTTTCGTTTGTTGGCATAATAATAAAATAAGACCAACCTATCTCTTTTGGAGGATTACTCGTTGAGAGAGGATCCCTGAACCTTCAACCTACTTTGCGAAGAACGCGAAGAACGCGAAGAACGCGAAGAACACAAAGAACGCGAAAAACGCCGTCATCCGAGGAAATCGACGACGCTCCAATCCGAGACGTTCTTCCCCGCCCTGATCTCCGATCACCAACCGTTTGAGGTGAGTGATTTCGGGTTTCTTCTAAAAGTTCTTTTTGGTTTAAAACGAAACACAGATTTAATTATTTATAATTTAAATCTGTTGTTCTTGGTCCGTTGAGTTCGTCGACTCAACACCGGATTCTGCGACGACGCGACGCCTTCCTGCGACGACGCGACGATCCCCCTCTTCCGAGACGAGCAATTCCGCGAAGAACGCTCACACGCGACAACTTCGAGGTAGGGAATTATTTTGAAATTACCCCCTTTTTATATTCCCGTAAATGTTTCTTTAAAAAGTTAAAGAACTGGTTTTGTGAACAATTTTAAATTCATTAAAATTTTTGTTTCCGTTCAAATGAGGAACCCGTTTTGTGAAACAATTTTATTTCATTAAAAATTGTTTCAGATATGCGTTCATGTGTTGAACTTTAATTCCTCCCGTTGTTTATCTCTAACGCAGAGGGTGTGGGCCAAACGAACACGGCCCGACGACCCTCCGTCGTTCTTCGTTTTTGTGCGGATTTGACAGGCGATGACGGAACGTGCTGCAACGGATGTTTGACGATCCTGTAGTGAAGAACGAGTCCCGGGAGGAGCAACGGCGCAGACGGGAAGAAAAATGGGCCACCGGAGCGACTCCGGCGGCACGCGGAAGCTGGCGGCGGCGCGGGTCACTGGCACGGCGACGCCGTCGCCCGGAGGCGGCGGCGCCCGGCGCGCCGCCGGACGAGACCGCCGCGGCACCGGCCGCGGCGGCGGCGCTCGCGGGACGCGGCTGAAGCCGCGTCCGGCGCCAGGGAGACACCCCGCGGGTGTCCCGCGGGTGTCACGCGGGGGCGGCGGCTCCCCCCGCGTCACCCGGGACGCGGCTTCAGCCGCGTCCGGTCGCCTGGCCGACACCCTGCGGGTGCCGCGGGAGTGTCACGCGGGGAGGCGGCTCCCCCCGCGTCGGCCACTCGGCCGAGCCGGTCCGGGCTGGCCGAGCCAGACCGGTTCGACCGGGTCGGACCGGGTTGACCCGGTTCGGACCGGGTTGACCCGATTCGGCCGACCCAGGGGGGGTCGGCCCGGGTCGGCCCGGGCCCGTACCCCCTGTCTTCGGACGGTCTTCGTTCAAACGCCCGTAACTTGAGCTACGGGCCTCCAAACGACCCGACGTCAGCGGAAACGCGATCCTTGGATCGAGACGGTCGTTTCGGTATATTGCACTCAAGGTTTCGGAATACTTTGAGTTCGGCCAGGTTGATTCGTACACGAAACCAACCGGGCCCTCTGAGCAGAAACGCTCATATCTTGAGCTACGGACGTCTGATTGACGTGCCGTCAGCTTTGTTGAGTTCCTCTTTGTGAGACGGATCTTTTGGCACACTCCTCCCAAGGTTTGGACGCAGGTGGAGTACGGTCGGGTTGGTTTTTCCTTAAAAACCAACCGGGCCCCTGGGACGAAAAAGCCAATAACTCTCAGACCGGGCGTCCGATTGACGCGCCGTCTGTGACGTTGAGTTCCTGTTGACAATACGGAACTTTTGGATACATCAACTTTGGACTTTGTGTCAGTTGATGTATCAGCCTATCGGCTCGTGGAGCGGACCCTCCCGAACGAGCTTGTTATGTGCGGGAACCCTAGTGCTGGCTGCGACTGCTACTTCGACAGCGACGACCGTGCAGAGATCCTCAGTGGACTGCGGCGGCGACCGTGCAGAGATCCTCAGTGGACTGCGGCGGCGACCGTGCAGAGATCCTCAATGGACTGCGACGCCGACTGTGCAGAGATCCTCAGTGGACTGCGACGACTACTGCACTCAGCGATCCTACGTGGATCAGTGCTACAGGTCCTGTGTGGGCCCGATCCTGTGTGGGTCTGATCCTGTGTGGGTCCGCGCTCAGCGGTTCTGTGTGAGCCAGCGCCTACAGGTCCTGTGTGGGCCCGATCCTGTGTGGGTCATTGCGGGGGTTAGTTACCTATCGATCCTTCGTGGGTCCGACGACTTAGATGGATCAGTGATCATCTTTATCGTCATCCGAAGAAGTATACCTGTGTGAGATGAATCTTGTGTTACTCTCCTTTGTGGATTGTGTTGAGCTATCCTGTGTGGATTTACTGTTTACTCTCCTTTGTGGATTATGTTGAGCTATCCTGTGTGGGTATACATTTTGCTTTCTTGTGTGGACTGGGTTGTTCTTGGGCTCGGACGTTGGAGCCGAACGGGATTTGATGACTTAGGTATATGTATGGGCATATACCTAAGCCGTGTCAGATGTTACTTCGTGATTGTATCTTTCCTTTGTGGATTATCCTTTATGGATTTCAGGAGACCTTCAGGGGTCTCGGGGTCCCTACTGAGTAGCTTATACTCACCCCTGCACGGGATATGCCCGCACTACGTTGTGTTGGTTGCAGACGACGGACAGCGCTGATCGTGGTGGAGGCGTGCGGAGCAGGACGGTACCTGGAGGTGGACAACCGGGCGGGACGTACTCGGAGAGGTTAGGTGGACCCGAGGAGCAGTGGAGGATATCTGTACCCACCCTTCAGGTGGGACTTCCAGAGGACGGCTCGACGCTACGGCTTTTCCTTTCAGTTACTATTTTTCCTTTCAGTTGTACTTTACAGTTGCGCTTGTATTTCCTGCCCCTTTTACTTTCAGCACAGCTTGTACCGTTTTTACTTAGTGTTTACTTTTCCGCTTGCTTAATCTGTGGTGCTTGTTTACTTTTCAAAGGCAATGCCTTCCCTTTTTGTTGGGATTTACGCCTTGGTGCAAGTCGCCATCCCCTAGCCTATGGAAGGAGGGCTTGGGGTAGTCACGGCACGGGCCCCGAGGGCAGGTCGTGACAAATTGGTATCAGAGGTGGTCGGTTCTACCGCAAACTCTGATCTTTCTTCTATGTGAAGCAATAGTGTTTAGCGTATTGGGTGTGGTTATCAGTCCAGGGAGTCCAGTGTTGGTGCGGTGGCCGACGTATCCATACACCAGGACCCTGACTTCTGATTTCTGACTTAATGCACAAAAACATTGATTGCATGTGTGTTTCAAGT
This sequence comes from Viscum album, assembly GCA_963277665.1. Classification (NCBI taxonomy): domain Eukaryota; kingdom Viridiplantae; phylum Streptophyta; class Magnoliopsida; order Santalales; family Viscaceae; genus Viscum; species Viscum album. The sequence continues at coordinate 1,264,638,824 of OY728143.1, read as the reverse complement.
TTTCTTTGTGATTACTTGTGTCAGCTCACCAGGTATACTGTTCTGACCATGGTGCACTTGTTTCCTTTTCAGGATGGCCCGACGATAGCAGCCAGCTAGGGTTCCGAGAGTAGAGCGCGACGATAGCCCGCCGAGTGACGAGGCCTCGATACAGGGCCTGTTGACAGCAGAGGCACCGGCGGTACCTTTACCCGCCGAGCCCCCGATGCTTCCAGCACTGGCAGCTGACGACGCACGATGCCTCAGAGCTCTGCACGAGTTCCAACGCTAGCGACCACCCAGGTTCCGTGGGGAGGCGGACCCCCAGGCAGTCGAGGACTGGCTGGAGGCGGTCGTCCGAGTTTTCAGGCTAGTGAGGACACCAGCAGACCTCATGGTGATCCTCGCGGCGAGCCTACTACACGCAGCAGCAGAACGATGGTGGAGCCTGATGATCCAGGTACACGATGAGGCCTCCCTCATCTGGATGGACTTCGAGAGCCTCTTCCACTCAGAGTTCGTCCCGGCCACCCTCTGTGCGGTGCGCATCCAGGAGCTTCTTTAGCTGCGGCAGGGTAGCTTGACGGTCGCTCAGTACGCGGCGAGGTTCACCGATCTTTCTCGCTACTCGACAGACATGGTATGGGACCCCTTCTTCCGGTCCCGGACCTTCGAACAGGGATTGAGACACGATATCATGGCATCGCTGATCTCCCTCAGCATCCCGACCCAGGCAGGAGTGCTGGAGTGATCCCTTCTGATCGAGAGCTTTCTAGCTGAGTCCACAGCGAGACCTACCGCAGGGCGGCAGGTAGCGGATTCTTCGGCAGCTGGTATCCGACGGATGACTCAGGGTTCCAGGAAGACCAGACCTTCCGGAAGATGACCTCGGGACACTGGATCAGCAGTGCGGGGCACACAGTGCGGGGCCAGTCTTCCGAGAGGCAGGTAGTGCTACTCCTGCGGCGAGCAGGGCCACATGGCTCGTGACTGCCCGACCCGCCGTACCGAGGAGTAGCAGACGGTGGAGGGGCCACCCAGGAAGAGGCAGAGGGTCGACCGTGGCGGTCCGTAGGGAGGAGGCAGATGAGGCAGAGGAGCTGGCCGAGCAGAAGGTGGTGGGCGACGCTTTGAGGCCCTGCCACCACCACCACCAGGAGGTCCGCCCCGACCACAGGGAGCTGGCGGGCAGAGACAGGCTCAGCTCCAGGAAGCGGAGGCCTACGACCACGGCGCGCCAGAGATGATTCGAGGTACGATCTGTGTCTATTCCACCCTTGCTGCAGTTCTTATAGACACAGGAGCGAGTCACTCTTTCATAGTCGCTGCCCATGTTCGGAGCTCGGAGATTTCGACAGAGCCGTTGGCTCGATACTTACGGCTAGAGACTCCTACGGGAGCAGACTCGATGATTAAGCACTGGTGCCGGCAGTGTGAGATTACTCTAGGAGGCGAGAGCTTCGGCTGGGATCTTCTTGTAGCGGCGTTGAGGCCTTACGACGTCATCTTGGGCATGGATTGGTTATCTACAGTCCATGCTCAGGTTGACTGTTTTAGGCGCAAGGTGCGATGTGTGCGCACCGACGGGAGTAGGTTTACCTTCACCGGCGAGAAGGGAGCCTTAGCAGCACAGGATGGACTCCCGTAGAGGAGAGGATATCCCATCACTCATAAGTTGGCTAGCCTCATCCTGGGAGCAGTTGACGTGCGGAGTCCCAGTTTTCCTGCAGTGGTGGATCAGTACGCGGACGTCTTTCCCGACGACGTTCCAGGACTACCTCCTCGCAGAGAGGTAGAATTTTATATTGATATGTACCTCGGGACAGCCCCGATATTCACTCCAGCATATCGGATGGCCCCTGCTAAGCTTCGAGAGCTGCGGGTACAGTTGGAGGACTTGCGGGGCAAGGGGTTCATCCGACCCAGTGTTTCACCCTGGGCTTCCCCGATTTTGTTCGCCAAGAAGGCAGACGAGAGCTTGCGTTTGTGTGTCGATTATCGTCGCCTGAACCAGGTGACTTTGAGGAACAAGTATCCGCTACCCAGGATTGATGATCTCTTTGACCATCTCAAGGGAGCGCGGTGGTTCTCGAAGATAGACCTCAGGTCAGGCTATCATCAGCTCAGAGTTCGAGACGAGGATGTGCAGAAGACAGCCTTCAGGTGTCAGTTTGGCCACTATGAGTTCTTGGTTATGCCTTTCGGCGTAACCAATGCTCCAGCAGTGTTCATGAGCCTCATGAATAGGATCTTCCAGCCATACCTTGATCGATTTTTCGTGGTCTTCATCGACGACATCTTGGTGTACTCGACCACGGAGGAGGAGCACGCCCACCACCTGCGGGTTGTACTAGACACACTCCGAGAGCACCAGCTTTATGGCAAGCTCTCGACGTGCCAGTTCTGGTTACGTGAGGTCCACTTCTTGGGTCACGTCATTTCTGAGGCGGGAGTTGCAGTGGATCCCACGAAGATCGAGGCAGTGCTAGCTTGGGATCCACCCAGGAGCGTGACGGAGGTGCGGAGTTTCTTGGGTCTAGACGGATACTATCGGAGATTCGTGCCGGACTTTTCCAGAGTTGCGGCGCCACTCTCAGCGTTGAAGAATAAGGGGAAACCCTTTGTGTGGTCAGACAGTTGTCAGCAGAGCTTCAGGAGCTGAGGCAGAGATTGACCAGCGCACCTATCTTGAGGTTGCCGGAGGAGGGAGTTGGATATGTAGTCTACTGCGATGCATCAGGGACCAGACTCGGGTGTGTCCTGATGTATTAGCGGGCCGTGATTGCCTATGGATCATGTCAGTTGAGGCCGCATGAGCAGAACTACGCTACCCATGACCTGTATTTGGCAGCAGTGGTCTTCGCTCTGAAGACATGGCGGCACTATCTGAAGGGCGAGCGCTTTACAGTCTTTTCTGACCACCAGAGTCTCAGGTACATCTTCTCTCAGAAGGACCTGAACCTGAGACAGCGGCGATGGCTCGAGTTCCTCTAGGACTATGAAATTGAGATAGTCTATACTCCTGGGAAGGGGAACGTGGTAACCGATACCCTCAACAGGAGGACGGGCATCCAGCTACTTGAGGAGGCGATAGAGCAACTAGCCGCTTTGCGGATATCCTTCGTGGATAGAGACGGAGTAGCCTTCCTTTAGTCTCTCACCATCTCTCCCCCACTTCTACAGTGGGTCAGAGAGGCTCAGCATGGGGACGCTGACTGTGAGACACGGCGTGCACAGATATCCTCGGGACAGGCACCTGATGGTTTCTCCCTTGGAGCAGAGCACGATGTCCTTTTTAGAGGACGTACCTTGGTAACAGTCGCTTTACTAGAGGAGGTGCTGAGAGAGTTTCACACTTCTCCTTTGGCGGTACATCCTGGAGTGGCGAAGATGTACCAGGATCTCAGACGACAGCACTGGTGGCCGGGCATAAAGAAGGCTGTGGTAGAGTTCGTTTCACGGTGCCTCACCTACCAGCAGGTGAAGGCAAAGCATCAGGTACCAGCAGGCTTGGTACAGCCCTTGGAGGTCCTATAGTGAAAGTGGGACGGCATATCTATGGACTTCGTGACTGGAATTCCACGCACTTCCAGAGGTCACGACTCCATTTGGGTGATTGTTGATCGACTCACCAAGTCGGTACACTTCTTACCCATCCGAGAGCAGGGCTCAGTGGAGAGATTGGGGCATCTCTACATCCAGGAGATTGTACGGCTTCACGGTGTGCCATCGACTATCGTCTCCGATCGGGACGCTCGCTTTACTTCCCGGCTTTGGAAGGGGTTGCAGGAGGCGTTCGGGACGCGGCTACGTCTGAGCACCGCCTTTCACCCTCAAACGGATGGTCAGACGGAGAGGACCATTCATACTCTCGAGGACATGCTCCGCGCATGTGTCCTCGACTTTGGTCGCAGCTGGGAGGACCACCTACCCTTGGTGGAGTTCGCGTACAACAAGAGCTACCACTCCACCATCGGGATGGCACCATACGAGGCGTTGTACGGCAGGCCTTGCAGATCTCCTTTGTGCTGGACAGACCCTGGGGATTCAGCACTTGTGGGACCAGAGATGGTCTGGGCCACGACAGAGAAGGTCCAGGTCATCCAGGAGCGGATGAGGACAGCACAGAGCCGGCAGAAGTCATATGCTGACAGGAGGCGGAGGCCACTAGAGTTTGACGATGGCAACCACGTCTTCTTGCGGGTCTCACCTCAACGTGGTTTGCGGAGATTTGGTCGAGGCAGCAAGTTGTCTCCACGGTTCATCGAGCCTTTCCAGGTCCTCTACAGGGTTGGCGAAGTGGCTTATCGCCTGGCTCTGCCAACTCAGTTGCATTGGGTGCACGACGTCTTCCACGTATCCTAGATGAGGAGATACGTGCACGACCCGACACACATCATTGACTATGGGGATCTAGACGTGGATGATGGGGTGACTTTTATGGAGGTCCCGGCAGAGATAGAGGATCGACAGGAGCGGGTCCTACGTGGGCGATCGATTCCTCTTGTGCGCATCAGATGGCAGCACGGGAACCTCCAGGAGAGCACTTGGGAGCGGGAGGCTCAAATGCGTGCTCAGTACCCACTTTTGTTTCCCTAGTTTTTGATGTATCTTTACGGGGACGTAAAACCCTGAGGTGGGAGTAATGTAAAGACCCGTAAATTTCAAGGAAATTTTTTTTTTCTTAATTTTATTTGGAATTTTACAAGAGCGCAGTTTCTGACGGCACCTAATTCCAAGGCCCGGTGTGCCCAGAATCATTTTCCGAAGTTTGGCTCGGGTACGTTCACTGAGTGGACGAGCGGGTTTTTCTAACATTTGAACCGGTGCCCGGAATCGAATTCTGAGGTCACCGATGAAATCGCAGCGCCGGTATTCGCTTAGAAACGCCTCTTCTAGAGTTGCGTTTGCTCGGGTGTGGTTTTTAATTTTCGGGCTTAAAGTTGAGAAATAAAATAATTTTGCGAAAACTTTATTTTATTTCACTTAAGCCACTTGGAAGCCACTTGAAGCCACTTAAAGGCAGCTTGAACTGAGTTGAACCGGATAGGATACTATCCAGAAATATCCTACCCTCTTGGTAGGATATTTGTGAGGTGGGGCCCGCACGAGCCCCGCCATTTCTTTCCGCTAAGTAACGCACCCGCGAAAACCCGTCATTATGAAAGTCAACTGATGTGTTTCTTAAATTCTTAACAGACCATTTAATTGGGCAGTTTATTTCGTAAATTAAATGAGCTGTTTCTTTCGTTGAATTAATTCAACGAATTGATGGGTCGTTACTTACCCGTTTTCGTTTGTTGGCATAATAATAAAATAAGACCAACCTATCTCTTTTGGAGGATTACTCGTTGAGAGAGGATCCCTGAACCTTCAACCTCCTTCGCAAAGAACACGAAGAACGCGAAGAACCCGAAAAACGCAAAGAACGCCGTCATCCGCAGAAATCGACGACGCTCCAATCCGAGACGTTCTTCCCCACCTCGATCTCCGATCACCAACCGTTTGAGGTGAGTGATTTCGGGTTTCTTCTAAAAGTTCTTTTTGGTTTAAAATGAAACACAGATTTAATTATTTATAATTTAAATCTGTTGTTCTTGGTCCGTTGAGCTCGTCGACTCAACGCCGGATTTCGCGACGACGCGACGCCTTCCCGCGACGACGCGACGATCCTCCTCTTCCGCGACGAGCAATTCCGTGAAGAACACTTACGCGTGACAACTTCGAGGTAGGGAATTATTTTGAAATTACCCCCTTTTTATATTCCCGTAAATGTTTCTTTAAAAAGTTAAAGAACTGGTTTTGTGAACAATTTTAAATTCATTAAATTGTTGTTTCCGTTCAAATGAGGAACCCGTTTTATGAAACAATTTTATTTCATTAAAAATTATTTCGGATATGCGTTCATGTGTTGAACTTTAATTCCTACCGTTGTTTATCTCTAATGCGGAGGGTGCGGGCCAAACGAACACGGCCTGACGACCCTCCGTTGTTCTTCGTTTTTGTGCGGATTTGATGGGCGACGACAGAACGTGCCACAACGGATGTTTGACGATCCCGTAGTGAAGAACGAGTCCTGGGAGGAGAAACGGCGCAGACGGGAAGAAAAACGGGCCACCGGAGTGACTCCGGTGGCCCGCGGAAGCCGGCGGCGGCGCGGGTCGTCGGCACGGCGGCGCCGGCGCCCGGAGGCGGAGGCGCCCGGCGCGCTGTCGAACGAGACCGCCGCGGCACCAGTCGCGGCGGCGGCGCTCGCGGGACGCGGCTGAAGCCGCGTCCGGCGCCAGGGAGACACCCCGCGGGTGTCCCGTGGGTATCACGCGGGGGCGGCGGCTCCCCCCGCGTCACCCGGGACGCGGCTTCAGCCACGTCTGGTCGCCCGGCTGACACCCTGCGGGTGCCGCGGGGGTGTCACGCGGGGCGGCGGCTCCCCCCGCGTCGGCCACTCGGCCGACCCGGGCCGGGCTGGCCGAGCCAGACCGGTCCGATCGGGTCGGACCGGGTTGACCAGGTTTGTACCGGGTTGACCCGGTTCGGCCGACCCAGGGGGGGTCGGCCCGGGTCGGCCCGGGCCCGTACCCCCCCGTCTTCGGACGGTCTTCGTTCAAACACCCGTAACTTGAGTTACGGGCCTCCAAACGACCTGCCGTCAGCGGCAACGCGATCCTTGGATCGAGACGGTCGTTTCGGTATATCGCACTCAAGGTTTCGAAATACTTTGAGTTCGGCCAGGTTGGTTCGTACACGAAACCAACCGGGCCCTCGGAGCGGAAACGCTCATATCTTGAGCTACGGACGTCCGATTGACGTGACGTTAGCTTTGTTGAGTTCCTCTTTGTGAGATGGATCTTTTGGCACACTCCGCCCGAGGTTTGGACGCAGGTGGAGTACGGTCGGGTTGGTTTTGCTTTAAAAACCAACCGGGCCCCTGGGACGAAAAAGCCAATAACTCTCAGACCGGGCGTCCGATTGACGCGCCGTTTGCGACGTTGAGTTCCTGTTGACGATACGGAACTTTTGGATACATCAACTTTGGACTTTGTGTCAGTTGATGTATCAGCCTCTCGGCTCGTGGAGCGGACCCTCCCGAACGATCTTGCTGTGTGCGGGAACCCTAGTGCTGGCTGCGACTGCTACTTCGACAGCGACGACCGTGCAGAGATCCTCAGTGGACTGCGGCGGCGACCGTGCAGAGATCCTCAGTGGACTGCGACGACGACTGTGCAGAGATCCTCAGTGGACTGCGACGACTACTGCACTCAGCGATCCTACATGGATCAGTGCTACAGGTCCTGTGTGGGCCCGATCCTGTGTGGGTCCGCGCTCAGCAGTTCTGTGTGAGCTAGCGCCTACAGGTCCTGTGTGGGCCCGATCCTGTGTGGGTCATTGCGGGGGTTAGTTACCTATCGATCCTTCATGGGTCTGACTACTTAGATGGATCAGTGATCATCTTTATCGTCATCCGAAGAAGTATACCTGTGTGAGCTGAATCTTGTGTTACTCTCCTTTATGGATTGTGTTGAGCTATCCTGTGTGGATTTACTGTTTACTCTCCTTTGTGGATTGTGTTGAGCTATCCTGTGTGGGTATACATTTTGCTTTCCTGTGTGGACTGGGTTGTTCTTGGGCTCGGACATTGGAGCCGAACGGGATTTGATGACTTAGGTATATGTATGGGCATATACCTAAGTCGTGTCAGATGTTACTTCGTGATTGTATCTTTCCTTTGTGGATTATCCTTTGTGGATTTCGGGAGACCTTCGGGGGTCTCGGGGTCCCTACTGAGTAGCTTATACTCACCCCTGCACGGGCTATGCCCGCACTATGTTGTGTTGGTTGCAGACGACGGACAGCGCTGATTGTGGTGGAGGCGTGCGGAGCAGGACGGTACCTGGAGGTGGACCACCGGTCGGGACGTACTCGGAGCGGTCAGGTGGACCCGAGGAGTAGTGGAGGCTATCTGTACCCACCCTTCAGGTGGGACTTCCAGAGGACGGCTCGACGCTGCGGATTTTCCTTTCAGTTGCTGTTTTTCCTTTCAGTTGTACTTTACAGTTGGGCTTGTATTTCCGGCCCCTTTTACTTTCAGCACAGCTTGTACCATTTTTACTTAGTGTTTACTTTTCCTCTTGCTTACTTTGTGGTGCTTGTTTACTTTTCAAAGGCAATGCCTTCCCTTTTTGTTGGGATTTACGCCTTGGTGCTAGTCGCCAGCCCCTGGCCTATGGAAGGCGGTCTTGGGGTAGTCACGGCACGGGCCCCGAGGGCGGGTCGTGATATCTTGGGCTTGGTTACTCTCCCTCCAGGAGAGGCGAAGACGCGTGGGGTATGCCACGTGCATTTTGTGTCTAGCTTATCGTGGTTGGATGAGTCTATTATCCTGCTATAGGTAGCAAAGACTCGACGGGAAGTTCATATTCTCACCGTTTCCAGCTCCTTGTGCCTGGACGAGTCTACTTCTTTTCTCTTGTTGGGTTGAGTTGTTACTCTTTACTGCACCCTCGATTGGACTCCTTTACTTTTCCCATTCGCTCTAATGCTCACCCTTCGGTACCTCCTTTGTTGCTCCCTCGAGCCTTTGGGGTATCCTACTGAGTATTTTTATACTCACCCCTGCTTGGGCTTTGCCCACACTTGGTGTGCCCTTGCAGACGACGGACAGGTTGGACGTGAATTCAGTGGAGCATCAGAGTTCAGGAGCTTGGACCACGTGCGGTGGTCATTGTTGGGTTGCAGGTGGGGAACCCTTCTAGTTGTTTACTATTGTTTTACCTGTTGCCGGGTTGTGGCACTTTTCTGGTTGGACGTGTGTTTGCCCCTTTTCTTTTTCAGTTACTTTCAACACTTGCTTTGTACTTATAGAGGTCGATGCACATTGTGGTTTATTTATAGAAGTTACCCTTTACTGTTCTTTTTACTCTGCACTTTTGCATTGAGTGTGCTGCGTGTGTGTGTGTACAGGTGCTTAGTCAAAGGTCTCCCCGAGTTGTTGTGCCTTCGGCACTGGTCACCATCCCCTGGCCTATGGAGGCGGGCTTGGGGTAGTTTCGGCTCGAGCCCGGGTAGGGTCGGGTTGTGACAAAGTGGTATCAGAGGTGGTTCGTTCCTTGGGACGTTGTGCGGACGTCCCTAAAAGAGGAATTGGTTGGGATATAGGGAAATAGTGTTAATGTGTCTCGAGAGAGGCTCTCAGGCTAGGGAGTCCAGTGATGGTGCGGCGGCCGACGTATCCATTCACCAGGACCCTGATAACCCGCTTATAGACTCGGCATGCTGAGACACTTGTTGTAGGGAAATTTGTTTGTGTATCACATAGGACTGAGTCTTGACTGTCCTTCTTGAGTCATCTCCCCATCGTTGTTGTTATTGGTATATACATATATGCTCATCTGACCGTGACACTCCTTGATGATATTCAGGATGTCTCCACGAAGACATCCAGCCAAGATACCAGCTTGGGTGCGTGACAACGACCCTGTGAGCTACGAGGCCTTAGTCCAGGACCCATCATGCGAGCCCCTTTCTCCAGGTGGGCTGGTGGCAGCACACCCACCTGTTGAGAAGCATGCAGTTTCAGCAGAGCAGTCTGAGCTTAAGCGCAGGTTGAGCGTGCTCCGTGATTTTCAGCGGCAGAGACCATTGAGGTTCAGTGGTGAGCCAGACCCTTAGGCAGAAGAGGTTTGACTCAAGGCAGTGGTTCTCCTTTTCAGGCTTGTGCAGATGCTGGCAGATCTTATGGTGGCTTTGGAAGCCGACCTTTATCGTGGAGCAACTTGGCGTTGGTGGAGTCTGGTGACTCAGTTTTTTGACGAGTCGTCGCTTTCGTGGGGTGACTTTCAGTTGTTGTTTCGTGAGGAGTTTTTCCCCTCCTGCTTGCACTCCATTCGGATTTAGGAGCTCCTGCAGTTTTAGCAGGGAGGGATGATGGTTGCCGAGTACGCGGCTAGTTTTGCAGACCATGCACGCTTTTACCCGGACTTGGTCCATGACGATAACATCCGAGCGCGGAAGTTTGGGAAGGGTCTCCGCTAAGAGATTCATGCTGTCATAGTACCCTTGGGCATTTCCACATATACCGGGGTGCTAGAGCAGGCACTGGTGAAAGAGGACTTCCTGTCACATTCTGGAGTTGGTGGTGGCAGTAGGCACGTTGGAGCCGAGACGTCTGCCGCAGCTAGTGGGCGCTGGCAAGCAGGACCTTGACGTAGGTGGCTTTCTGATAACCGGACTCAGGGGCATGGTCGTACACCACAGTGACGCCGGAGGGCACCAGTGTAGCCCAGAAAGATTCGGTTCTATGCTTGTGACAGGCGAGGTCACTTGGCACGAGACTGCCCGACCCGAGTTGTTGAGAGCTTCTAGCAGGCAGAAGGTGCGCCACCACAACAGAGGCAGCGCCGTGATCGGAGTAGTGCCCAGTGAGGTGGTGCTAGCAGAGGAGCGGGAGGAGATGGAGGTGGGAGACGACGTTACGAGGTCTTCCCATCACCATCAGGTGGTCCACGTCAGGCTCCGAGAGCTGACACATGGGACCACGGATAGCCACGAGCCTTGGGTGTCTACGACCCTGCAAAGAATGAGGTGTTAAGAGGTACGTTCTATGGCTCTTCTACCTTTTTTCAGTAGAATTGTTAGACTCTACATGTGGAATTATTTCCCCCCTGCTCCTTGTTTGAGGTGTTACCAGGGTGACGTAGGGCGTCGGGTGTAACCCTGTGTTGGTAAGGTAAAAGGCGTGAGCCCTTTTTCTCTAGTCGATGGTGTCAACTCCTTCACTTTCCGAGCATGTAAGAGAGTCTGGGTTGCGAGACATCAACTGTAGAACCTTGCATGACCAGATATCCTTGGATGTTTCACCATATGGATATTAGGAAGGAGGGAATCACTGGGCCTTGTTCCAAGTGCGGGCGGTGATTCCAGTCGCGGCATGCGACGTAGAGGTTTGGTCGGGGAGGTGAGCTACCCTCGAGAGCCTTCGAGCCGTTTGAGACCGTGCAAAGGGATGGAGAGGTACCGTAACGCCTTGACCTAACCCCAAAGTCTGGAGTGAGTGCACAACATTGGCAAGGGCCGACCTCGTGTGAACGGATCAATCCTTTGGTCTGTGTGTGATGACACAGAGTTGTGTGTGGTTTCTTCTGGGTATGGAAAGCCAGGTGTGGGCTTAGTACCCTGTGTTGCTCCCTAGTTTTGCTTTTTAGGGACAAAAATCTTGAAGTATTGAATGATTTAAGAACCCAGTTTTTTCTGCTAAAGACTTTGTAATATTCTTGATGTTATTCCAGAGCAGCACCTTTAGACGGCGTGCGATTCTGAGCCCCGGAGTGGCCGAAATTAAATTTTCAGTGCGTTCACACTAGAAACACCAAATAAATAGGATAACTCCTAGACGTTGATCCGGATCAGAGATCCGAGTGTACGGATGGGTCTGGAATGGGGTTTTTACCCTAGGAATGACATAAAACTTGTCGGTGCGGGACGTTTGGACCCCTCGCCCACTTCTGGAACGATAAACAGATTAATTAATTAATTAATTAATTCGTTTAATGTTGAAACGCAAGTATCTCTTAAATGGTGGCTCGGATAGGGAAACTAAGGGCACCATTGAGTTCGGAGTGTGCCGTTTACCCTAGGAGGGGTGTAAGTTTTGCGGGCATGGCCCGTCTGTGAAAAATGGCCCCAGGGGCGTTTTCATAATTTGACGGCCTCGGACGTTCGGTTTTATAACTTTTTAACGGGGTCTCGGATTAAAATTCTGAGACCTCCGTTGTGCTCGGTAGGTGGTGTTTACCCTAGGGGAGGGTTAACCTCGACCCCGTCGGGCGTTTCGGAAGCGGGTTAATTTGTGGGTTTTAAATTAATTAAAATTTTAATTAATTTTCTTTATTTAAACACCTATTCCCCTTCCTCCCCTCTATTTTCCCCTGGAGAAACCCCTCCTCGCCTCTTCTCCTCCACCTCTCCGGTTAGGCGCGACAATTCCGGCGGATCGACGTGAAGCTCCGGGCGAAGCCCACCGAGGTAGGAGGTTTCCGTTATGTTTTCATCTCAGAACCTATCTTTGAATCAACTTTTATGCGTCGATTTGCTGTTAAATCTTCGAACAAATCCCATAGACGCGTAGTATAAAAATTTTTCTTTCCATCGCATCTTTCAGAATCGAAATCCGAGTTACGAGGAGGCCGCAACGGTCCGGCGAAGTTTACGGGAATTTTGGGGGTTTGGGGGGTTTTCCGGCAACCCGGGGTGGTCCGACGAGCTTCCCAGGGTGGCGCGGCTCCGGTCCGAGGCGGCGGTGGTGGGTTCCTCCGACGGCGTGAGGCAGCGCTGGCCGGGTGAGATGGGGGCATCGGGCGAGCGCGACGGACGCAGCTGCGGGCTTCGGCGGGCGAGTGTGGAGGCGGCCGGGCGAGGCTGCGACGTCGGCGGGCGAGCGTGGAGGAGGACCGCGCGGCGGAGTCGTCGCCAGGGCGTGACGACGCGGAAGGGTCGGGGTCTTATGACCCTGGCTGGAAGACAGGACCCGCTCCATGTGGGTCCACTTGGGAGACCGGACCGGCCGAGCTGGTCCGGGCGAGTCAGGCCGGCCCGCGCACCTGCGGGCCGGTTCAAGCAGGGTGGGCCGGCCGAACCGGCTCAGCCCACCTGCTTTCGTTCTTCAAAATTTTAAAACACCCATAAAATGAAGTCCGGGTGTCAGATTCGTTAGCCGTCAGTGGCGATTCATTTCTTAAATAGAGATGAACCTTTGAGATGGTTTTGGGGAAATTTTAATTTCCCGAAATGAGGGGCTCGGGGGCGCAGCATGACTGTTAAGTGGAAGGGCGTATTTCCGAGAAGTTTGTTTTGGACGGCACAGACGCGTCCGACGTCCGTTTTAAGCGCCGTCAGTGGCGTTGGGACCCTGGCACCGAGGCGGAGCTTTCCAGGGTGGTTTCAGGCGTTGAGGCTGAAGTTGAGGCGCAGGCCCCATGACCCGTCTTTTGAGCTGCGTGCAGTGTTTCACGACATTTTCATCGGACGTCCATTCGGGGCGTGCGAGCATTCGATGTTGGGTGTTTTTCCGAGGGCATCGCATTGGCGTAGTCTGCCCACTCTAATTTCGGCACGATGGCGTGGGGCCCGTGAGGGCCGTTTTGGGAGTTGATGGTGATTTTTAACTTTATCACCGGGTGTCCGTTTTGGACAAATGGTTAGTTGAACTTGTGTACTTTTTCAAGAGGATCGCAACGGTGCAATTCGTTTGTTGTGTTTCGGGACCGGGTTGTGGGTCCCATGAAGCGCCGCTCTGGTGCGGTGCGCCGGAATGCATCTTTTTCTCTGGATATCTGTTGCGCTCAAGTGAGCAGTCTTTTTGACGTGTTTTCCCGAGGGGATCATAATGGTGCGATGCGCCCGACTGTTTTTGGGGCCGAGGCTCGGGATCACGGGACGTCATTCGAGCGTGAGGCAGTGTTGGTGACTTTTCCGTTGGATATCTGTTGGAGGCGAGTAAGTAGTCGATCTCGCGTGTTTTTACGCGAGGATTACAACGGTGCGATCCGTTTGGTTGTGTGGATCCTCTTGCATGATCTTATTAAATGTGGAATCATGAAAGGTGCTCTGATAGTGGTTCGTCCTACCATGTTTGTAGTGGACCCTTGGTGTGTGATCGCGCACTCTTGGAAGAGTGTTATAAATGATTCACATGATGTGGTTGGCCGTGCCTGGGCCTTTGAGGTGGATTTGTTACGTTCACACCTTCGCGTTGACGTTGGGTGCCGTGTGCACGTTAGCCTTTGGGATATATACGTGGTATACTCTGGGAGTATACGGGAGCGCTTGGAGGTATGTGTTGTTTGTACCTGAGACGTTCGTGCGCTTGGCTGGGGTTAACTTGGGGTTGGCCGTCGTGTGAGCCCCAGGTGCATGTCGTGTTCTGATTTGCATACTTTGACCCCTCGCGACGTAGAGGGTCCCTCTGTGCTCGTTTTTTTGACTAGCAGGGTGGAGTTTTTCCCCTGGATCTATGCTCGTTGAGTGGTCTCCCCCTAGTTTCGTTCTTGATGGATCGGTCGGTAGCGGTGCTAGTGACACCCAGTGATGGAGCAGGCGCTGAACCACTTTGGGTATGTTGTTCTGGAGTTGGGTGGTTGTGCGATACCCACTCTGTGTTCGGTTTTCCAGTGGTGTACTCTCCAGTAGATATGGTCAGAGCAGTTCTGAGTTTTACCCTGTAGCGGGGCTGGGCAGTGGGTTACTCATCGACTTCTTCAGGTTTACCCTCCAGCAGGGCTGGGCAGTGGGTTCCTCAATGACTTTTAAGGTCTACCCTCCAGCAGAGACTGGGAAGTGGGTCACCCGATGACCTCTTAGGGTCTAACCTCTAGCAGAGACTGGGCAGTGGGTCACCCGATGCACTTAGGGTCTACCCTCCAGTAGAGACTGGGCAGTGGGTCACCCGGTGACCTCTTAGGGTCTACCCTCCAGCAGGGCTGGGCAGTGGGTCGCCCGTCGACTTATTCCAGGTCTACCCTCCAGTATGGCTGGGCAGTGGGTCGCATGTCGACTTATTCCAGGTCTACCCTCCAGCGGGGCTCAGAAGTGGGTCGTCGGATGATGTATTATGGTTTACTCTCCAACAGGGTTGGGCAGTGGGTCGTCGGACGATGTATTATGGTTTACTCTCTAGCAGGGATGTGTTGTGGGTCACCCAATATCGTATTATGAATTACCCTCCAGCAGGGCTGGGCAGTGGGACACCTGTTGGCATTCCAGACGCAGTCCTTCCTACTAGTCTAGTCTGTGGATTTCCTCCGTGGTTACCGGAGCGGGACCCTTGGTTGTACGGGTCAGTGATGGAATGGCTTTGACTTTGAGGAGACCTCTCGAATGCAGGGCAGTGATGAGGTGTGGTTTGACTTTCCCTAGAACTCTCAAGTATGAGGGGCGCTTTCCCCACCGAGACGTGTTCTTGTGACGTGATCTAAAATCGTGTAGGCGAGTCAGTGTCTCCCAAAGCGGATAATGTCGAGGTACGGTGATTGAGCCCCTTGGCTTGTAGTTTGGGGCAAACATGCGGGATGCTAGGAATCGATGGAGTTTACTTATGGGACTATTGGCTACTCATTTTCTTAGGCTGAGCTACGGGATGGAGATCCCCTTAGGAGCTTGTTCGGGCTCCTTGTAGAGAATATATATGTATATGTATATACCTTGTTCGAGTACCCACTTCTTAGGATTGGTTACTCTCCCTCCAGGAGAGGCGAAGACACGCAGGGTATGCCACGTGCTTTCCATGTCTAGATTATCATGGTTGGATGAGTCTACTCTCCTCCTATAGGTAGCGAAGACTCGACGGGAAGTTCATATTCTCACCGTTTCTAGCTCCTTGTGCCTGGAGGAGTCTACTTATTTTTCTTGTTGAGTTGAGCTGTTACTCTTTACTTCACCCTCGGTTGGACTCCTTTACTTTTCCTGTTCGCTCTACTGCTCACCCTTCAGTACCTCCTTTGTTGCTCCCTGAAGCCTTCAGGGTATCCTACTGAGTATTTTTATACTCACCCCTTCTTGGGCTTTGCCCGCACTTGGTGTGCCCTTGCAGACGACAGACAGGTTGGACGTGACTTCAATGGAGCATCGGAGTTTGGGATCTTGGACCTCGTGCGGTGGTCGTTGTCGGGTTCCAGGTGGGGAACCCTTCCAGCTGTTTACTGTTGTTTTACCTATTGCCAAGTTGTGGCACTTTTCTGGTTGGGCGTGTGTTTTCACCTTTTCTTTTTCAGTTACTTTCAGCACTTTCTTTGTACTTATAGAGGTCGATGCACATTGTGGTTTATTTATAGCAGTTACCCTTTACTGTTCATTTTACTCTGCACTTTTGCATTGAGTGTGCTACGTGTGTGTGTGTACAGGTGCTTAGGAAAAGGCCTCCTTGAGTTGCTGTGCCTTCAGCGCTGGTCTCCAGCCCCTGTCCTGTGGAGGCGGGCTTGGGGTAGTTGCGGCTCGAGCCCGGGTAGGGTCGGGTCGTGACAAGTAGGGGCGACATGGGAATAGTAGAATGAAATCAAATCAAGATTTCTAAATTTCCACCTTGTGGACAAAATGCCTTTTCAGGATTGTGGAAATGATTGGAAGGTCAGGGATATTAGGAATGGTGTTACAGGGAGGCCACCTGTATTACTTACCTATCATAGGAGGGGGCGGGGTCAGAATATAGGAAGGGGGAATAGTTCCTAATAAGAATGGGAAAATATTAATGACAGGGGTATATTTGTAAATGGATTAAATGTGTTTAAGTTTAAAATAAGGGAGGGATCTTATTAGGTTAAGGCATTTTTTTAGTTTTTGGACATTATTTTGGCCATTATAAATGGAATAGAAGCATAGAGAGACCCCTATAGAGAGGTATGTTCCCTGATTTCTTGGTGAATATGAAACTTGCAATTGAATTCCTATCAGTACGTGTGTAAACTAGGGTCAATGGTCGGAGCCTAGGCCACCAATACCTTCCCTACAACCAACAAACCCTATTTAATCTCAAAACTACTACTACCAACCCCAACAAACAAATAAAATAAAAAAGATAACACTACCCATGATAGTAACCAACCTATAAAAACAACCCCCACCACATTCATATCATTTTGGTTAGATTGAAAAAATACCTTGCCCACAAGGTGAAAATCTTATTAAACTTTTGAATGATTACATAGATAGTCTAAATCCAACTCACCATCATCTTGAAAAAAATTCCCATAAGTTTGGAAATAAATAAGTAGCAAAACCATTTTTGCACTGTAATCTGCCTCTTAAAAATTGTTTTTTAAAAGGAGATCATTCAACCAATCCTCTTGGAATAATCTTTCATCATGGAACTTTAACAAAACTTCATTCTTATTCCTCAAATTATCCCCATAATTTGAGAAATAGTCAACGTTATCATCACTAGAGCTGCCATCAAAAACAAATTTGTCAAAATAATATCCTTGTCTTAATAAATATTTTCCAAATTTTGGCATTTGTAGGATCCATGGAAGGTTCCATATCTGAGCCAAGACCTGGTTATTTTCCAAAACCCATTGTTCTTAATTCTTTCATTTGAAAACTTCTAACTTGTAAACCCATGTACATCAAGAAACCCCTTTTATAATTTCCTTTTTAAGGGAGAAAACTTCACATAAATCACAAATAATGTTGAATTAATATTTTGACCATTATATATTGGATTTTGATAGTGATTATAGAACTCATGGATTCTTCCAAGAAATCCATCTCTTAAAAAATAAATCATACAATAATATTCTAGGATATTGTTTTGCATAGGTAAATCTGTCAATGTAATCTACCTCTAAAACCTCACCAACTTTAAGGCTTCAGTTGTGTCAACTTTAGTGTTCTTGTTCATATAAGCTTTAATATAAACCAGTATATCAATCCCTTACTAAAACACATAGAAATATTCTCTTTTTTCAATTAATATCATCACAAGTTTAAAAATACCTTCCTTTTGAACAAATGAAATATCTACACATATATAGGCATCTGCTAAGCCCAAGTTTTCCTGAGTAGAAACCTTCTAGTGAAATTATGGGTTGCATTCTATCATTATGGTTTTTAAATCCTTTTTATGGTGGACCCTTTAAAGTGGAAGGGTGAACCTCCTCCTTCTAACAATATTAGTATTCTATTATAGATGTTGTGTCTCAAAAACCTAGTGACCATAACTCATACTCTCAATTCAAGCACAGAAGGTACCACAAGCTTTGATTTTTTCATAACATCAAATCTCTCTTCAAGCGTATCATGTACAATAGCCATACCAACCTTCAAGCCATATTCATGAAGAAAATTTCCTTAGTATGACATGAAAAAACACATTTCTCTCTTCCTCTGAATGGTGTGAAACTCAAGTGAAACTTTCAATGCATCCACAAAAGGAACATGGTGACCGGTTATACACTTCAGTAGTATAAGTTATAGAGTATTAGAAGGATTTAGTGTCATAAGAAAAAGTAGTAAAGTATCACCAATGTTCTAAAGAACATTGAGATAATAGTTCAACCACACCATATTACTTGTTTTTTCAAGAAAATTCCATGAACCACATACTATTGAGTGTCGATCCGTATAATTTTTTCCACGGTGAAGATAAACATCACTGTAGAAATTTTGGAAAGCACCAAGAACTCTCATATCATCATGTGTTCCCAATAGTTTTAGAGAATATAGAACATGGATAGTCATAGTGTATCGGTTGAACATTGTTTTTGAACCATCCCCATCAAGAAGGGTTCAACATGTCCCAGGAAGACCCTCTCAATAATACCACTAGGAGGACATGCACCCAATCTAACATTTCAATTTGGATTCTTTAGGTCCATAATTTCCTCTAGCTCCTCATTAGACTCTTCTACCCCAAAAACCCCTAGTGTCGCTGCCATGTATGAAGAGTCATTTATGCATGTATTGTACACAGATCTTACAGGTAATATATAAATTCTTGGTATCTGACTACTTCATTTCACTTGCAATAATTTTTCTCTTATATCTCAGTATTCATATGTAGCTCTTCCTGCATTCGCAAGGCCAATTGATAAAGCCCTTTCATTGACAGTAACACCCCAAGATTCTGCACATAAATTTAATATTGAATGCATGAAACACTAAGTCTCTATAAAACACCACTCTTATAACCTAGCCAGTAAACATAATTTTTCTACCTCTGTGATTTTAATTTCAAAAAACTGACATACGCGGTTGCATTCAATAAGATATTTAAATTCTGATAAGATAAACTTAATTTTTTGATGAATAGTGCATACCCTTATGAATAGTAACATACCCTTATGAATAACAACATACCCTTATGAATAGTAGCATACCCTTATGAATAGTAATGTTACTCTTATGAATAGTAGTGAATAGTAAATCATCCAAAAAAATTCACCCGTGAATTTATAAATACAATTTAGACATCTTATAAGTGAAAAAATTATCATAGTTTAAGTATTGGTATTTTTTTATGTCATAAATATTTTAATTACAATTTTATGATTAATTTAATAATTTAAAATAGAAATTTATTTTTAGAAAATGTAATCATAAATTGTTACTTTATTATCTTATGATTATAAGATGATTTTATGGGACCTTGATTAATTTCTCAAGGTGTTATAAAACGAGTTATAGTTTTAAAGTTGTTTTTTTGGAAGAAATTATGATTTTATTTGAAAATTAAATTAAAATTATTTATAAAATTATTTTCAAAAAATGGATTTCATTTTTTAATTCTACACGTCAAAAAATGTTTGGGGTGATTTTTTGGGATTTTTCTAAAATACTTGTATTTTTTCATGAATAGTAAAAATATAGTTTTGAGTTTTCAGTATGTTTAATGACATAATTATGACATAATAATTAATATAAAATGATGGTCAACTTGTGTACATTAAAATATGATATGAGGTGTCCCAAGTGGTCAATACCATGGGAAAATACTGTAACACCCCAAGGTTTTCTAAAAATAAATGGAAATGCATGAAACTTTGTTTTAAGTAGATATTTATTACTAGCCTTTTAAAATAATCTTAACACTTCTATGTTTTGAATTTCGAAAAATGGTCATCTACAATTGTGTTCAGTATATCATTTAGAGTCTAATGGAATTAACTTGTTTTTTTAGAGAATAGTAACATACCCTTATGAATAGTAATATGAATAGTAATATGACCCTAAGGAATAGTGAATTGTATTATTATTTTATTTTCTTAATGCTTTAAGATAATGACATCTTGGTTAATTTTTCAATGTGACATAAAATCAGTTGTAGTTTTTAAATTATTAATTTTTGAATTAAGTATGATTTTATTTAAAAATTAATTTAATAATATTTAAAAAAATATTTTCAAAAAATGGATTTCATTTTTTGAATTTTACATGTTGAAAAATGCTTAGGGTGAATTTTTTGGATTTTTCTGAAACAGTTGATTTTTGGGTGAATAGTTAAAATACAGTTTTGAGTTTTAGTGTGTTAATGACATCATTAATGATGTAATAATGATGTAATAAATATGGTCGACTTGTGTACAAAAAAATAATATGTGAGGTGTCCCAAGTGGCTAATACCTTGGGCAAATACCATGGGAAATCCCATGGTTTAGTAAATACCACAAATGAGGTGTCCCTTGGAAATTATTAAAATATTCCCTCACTTTTGCTATAAATATCAACCCATTCCTTCATTAAATTCATTCCCAATTCTTTCTCAATGAATCTCTGACCTCCTTA
Organism: Viscum album; assembly: GCA_963277665.1. Classification (NCBI taxonomy): domain Eukaryota; kingdom Viridiplantae; phylum Streptophyta; class Magnoliopsida; order Santalales; family Viscaceae; genus Viscum; species Viscum album. The sequence continues at coordinate 1,264,618,577 of OY728143.1, read as the reverse complement.
CCTCTCTAGTAGTCCTCCCAAGGTTTCCTTGAGCCCCCAAAGTCTCGACCTTCAAGTTTTAGGAGTTACTCTACAAGGTAAGAAAATTCTCAATTTCGTTCTTTTTCCATTCAAGTTCTCTTTTATGTGGTATAACTTTCAAGTTTTCATACCATGTTCTTATTTCATATTTATTCATGATATATTCTATATTGTGATTCATTTCTGTATGGGTGACCCTTGTCCCCTCTCTTTTTAATGTTTTCTAAAACCCTGTTGCATAGCTGTTAGGCTGCCGAATTTTTGTAAGGGATTTCTTAACTATTCTTTTATTTTGAGTTCCTTTATTTTCTTATTATTTCCTCATCTCATCTTACCCAAGAGGCATTAAATATCCAGAAATCATGTATATTCTGGATGTTATCATGTTCACGGAAAATTCATCATCATTATTCTTCTCCTCTCTCACTTATTCAAGGAATAAAAACATTGTCCGTGATGTGTCGAATTACCGACATCGTGGACGTTGTGATTTCAATATACATAAATTATTTCATGGAAGGTCATGAAACCATTTTTATGTTTGAACCAGGTTATAATATATTTATTATGTCTCATTCATGGTTTTTTAATTATTTTGTACACATGGTTTTAATTTATAAAACAAAATGAGGTCTTTATTATCAAAGAACCGCTAAAATGATCTAAACGAACATCATTAATATTTTAACTTATGAATCATCATCATGTAAGAATTAAAAATTATAAATGGTATATGTTATGGTTCTGGAAATATTTAAATACTACTCCATTCCAATTCTTGATTTTCACTTCCAATCGACAAGAACAATCCATCATGAACTGATCATGAAAATCATGTAAAGAACTCACCTAAAACAGTACAAGGAACAAAATACTAATAATTAAAGGGTGAAATGATGTAATGAAATGATCATATAAGGTATTATAAATATGGATATGATTCTTTAATATATTAATAACACTCTTTTAACTATTATATAGTAGGTTTAAATGAGTTGGAAGTAAGACAAACCCGAGGTAAGGGAATTCTTAACCCGATTTCCATCCTTTAGGTTAACCTTATTATTCATTATTTATGTGGTATTTAAATTGTTTGTGTGATGAATTCTTAATATACTATGTTTAATTATGTTTATTTATAGATTATATACATATTTCACCCACTCTATTAAGTCTCACTTTAATTATATGATATTAATAAGGGACTTTTCTTTTAAAATCCTCTTTTAAAACTCTATTTTACAAAATTCAAAAGCAATGTTTTTATGTAATTATTAATGATGTATGAATATGTTTTGGTTCTTGGTCATTGTTTATGATGAAGGGTGTGACCTATATTTCCCTCCAATGCATTGGTTATGTGTAATTTAGAGGTCGGTTGTATGGTTACTCCAAGTGTAACTACGATAGTTACATAAATTGTAGGGTAGTCGTGAGGGTTAAAAATTATAAGGTAGCTGAGAGGGTTACAAGATTATCTAAGTAATACCCCAAGATACCTTTATGATTATATTTATGTTCTCATGTTTTTTTGGATCTTGTGTAAATCTCATGTTTCACAAAGTAAGTATTTATGGGCGACAATCATGTCTTTTTAAAATGTTTTCATACGTTACAATTATTCATGGAATAATGTGCTCTTTCCTTTTTTTACATCCCTTACTGAGATTTTTGTGCTCATCCCAAGTTTTTTTAAATGATTTTCATAGTTCATAAGGATTTTTAATACAAATAAGGTATCCAAGTTAAATTTTTGAAGATTTTTCAAAGAAATCATCTTTTAAGCTTTAATGTTTTATATTTTGAAAAAAAAAGGAAACTATTTTTATGGTATCCACTCTGTAACAATGTGTAAGGTTATGAATGTATTATGTCCCAATTATCTAAATCTATAAACTTGAAAATATCCTCAATGTAAAAGTAAGTTATTTCTTGTCTAAAATCAAGATTATGTAATGTAATAAGGTCAGGTCGTTATAATTGGTATCAGAGGATGGTTTAGATAACTTTAGGGGTTAGGATGATGTTAAAAGAATACTGTAAATGATTTTTACTCTATGATTAATTTGAAATGTTATAGAATTTAAATATTACCATGTTTCTTCGTCTAAGATATGTTTTTTCAGAATGGTTGTCGGTAGAAGAAACAGGGAAGCTGAAGAGGAGAGGCACCGACAGAATGAAATCCTTCCGAATCTGCAGCACGGAATGGTAGGGATTGGAACCGAACAGTTTGTAATAGTAATGGCCCAGCTAATGTAAGAAATAAATGGTGGTCGCATCCATGAAATAGAACAACCATAAATACCACAACGAAACATGACAATAGTGGAACATTTTATGAGACAACACCATCCTGCTTTCAATGAATCTTCTGACCTAGTAGCAGCTAAAGGATGGATTAAAGACCTTGAAAATATATTTGATGTTATTAGATGTTCAGATAATCAAAACTTAAGTCTTTCCATTTATCATTTTTAAGGTAAATCTGATTAGTGGTGGTCAATGGTAAAGAATATCAGGTATAGAGAGGATATTGATGTCTTAGAGTGGGATGAATTTAAAAGTAGTTTCCTTGAAAAATATTTTCCTAAGGTAGTGCGACTTAGGATGGAGAAGAAATTCCTTGAATTGAAGCAAAAGGAGGAAGATTCAGTGGATGTTTATGAAGCGAACTTCACCCGACTGGTGAGGTATGCTCCAAATCTTATTTTGGATCTTGATAGCAAAATCAACCGCTTTTACTCAGGACTGAAGCCAATGTATCTAAGGGCATTGGCCTTCCATGAATTCAAAAGTTATGAGAAACTTATATGATATTCTGAGAGGGTAGAGATGGAGTTTTCTGATGATAACGTTCATTTTGGAAACAAATAGAAGAAGAGGTCTAGATGGAAATCTTTGGGTAAGAATCAACAAAAAAAATCAGATAGTAAGAAAATCTAGTTTCCAGTTTGTGAAAATTGTGGCAAGAAGCACCCTGGGAATGTCTTAGTAAAATTGGGAAGTGTTTTAAATGTGGTAAGTTTGGAAATATGGCCTCATATTGTAATGAAAATTATCCTAACACTAATCCTGATAAGCAAAATATTAAGTGTTTTAAATGTGGTGAGATGGGTCATTATGCAAATGTCTTCCCAAAGAGAGATCCAAATGATGCAAAGAAGCCAGACTATAAGCAAAAAGGTGTAGTGAGATCCTTTTAAACTATGTTAGCAGATTTCAATCCATCCAATGAAGTGGTATCAGGTACTCTATTCGTTTACTATTATTTTTCTAAAGTTTGGTTCGATATGGGGTCTACACATTATTTCATGTTTGAGAAATTTTCTGGTAAATTGGAAATACCACCTCAAAAAATGAGATGAGAACTTATTATTAAAACACCAGGGTAAAATATTATAGCAAATATTAATTATAAGAATATTTCTATTGTGGTATGTGGAAAGACTTTACCTACAAACCTTGTTGTTTTACCCTTAGTCGAGTTTGATGTTATTCTAGGAATGAATTGGATTTCTGTTTATCGTGTAAAGATTGACTGTAGAGCTAAAGAAGTTGTTTTTCAGAAAGATTTTCAGTCTGTATACAAGGAAGAATCCATAAAATTAATAAAATATCAAGAAGATGAGAAACTATTGAAATATGGAAATGAAATTTATCTTGCTCATATTGTTGAAAACAAGGGAACTATTCAGATTAATGAGGTGACAGTAGTAAATGAATACCTTGATGTTTATCTTGATGATTTTCCCAGTATCATACCTGATCGGGAATTCTAATTCACAATATAATTAGTTCTTGATTCTAAGACAATTTCAAAACCCCCTTATTCTATGGCTCAAATAAAACATTTTGAATTGAAAAATCAGTTGCAGGACTTGAATGATAAAGGGTTCATTAGTCCTAGCACTTCACCATGGGGTGATCCTATTTTGTTTGTTAAAAATAAATATGGTTCCATTATAATTTTAATTGATTATAGATCTTTTAATAACATCACTATTAAAAACAAGTATCCTTTTCCTCATATCGATGACTTGTTTGATCAGATCTAGGGAGCTCAGTACTTTTCCAAGATTAACTTGAGATTGAGATACCATCAGCTGAAGGTAAAGGAAGATGGCATCCTGAAAATAGTCTTTCGTACTAGATATGGGAATTATGAATTTTTTGTTATGACATTTGGGTTAACTAATTCACCTGAAGTATTCTTGAATCTTATGAATAGAGTATTTCATGAGTTCTTGGATAAGTTTGTAGTTGTGTTTATTGATGACATTCTTGTATTTTTTAAAAATAAATAGGACAATGAAAAACATCTAAGGGTTGTTTTAAAAACCTTAAAGGAAAAAAACAGTATGGAAAATTTAGAAAGTGTAATTTTTTGTTAAAACAAATTTATTTTCTTGGGAACATTGTAAATAAGGATGGAATAACAGTTTATCCTTCCAAAAAAAGTGTTTGATGAATGGCAAAGACCCACAAATGTTACAGTGATTTGTATTTTTATTGGGTTAGCATGTTATTATCGACAGTTTTTTAAGAACCTTTCACGGTTATCTATCCTGATAACTAAGTTAACACGAAAAGGGGTTAAATTTAATTGGACAGAAGAATGTGATGTTTGTTTTCAAGAACTGAAGAAAAGATTGGTGAATTCTCTGGTTTTGGAATCGCCTTCCCGAAATGGTAAGTTTGTCATCTACAGTGATGCTTCTTTGAAGGGACTTGGTTGTGTTTTGATGCATAATGATCAGGTAATTTCTTATGATTCAAGACAACTTAAACCTCATGAGTTAAATTATCCCACACATGATTTGGAATTGGAAGCTGTGGTTTTTACTTTGAAAATTTGGAGGAATCATTTATACAGAGCCAAATGTCATATATATACCGACCATAAATGTCTGAAGTATATATTCAATCAGAAGGAATTAAACATGAGGTAGATAAGATGGCTTAAACCGATAAAGGATTATGATTGCACGATCAATTACCATCCAAGAAAAGCAAATAAAGTGGCAGATGCCTTGAGTCGAAAGCATCATGCATCATTAACCATGTTACATTTGGAAAATGATCCCTTGATTAATAATTTGATGAATTTTGGCTTAGAAGTTATTGGTGCAGGGAATACATCTGTTTTGTCTCAGTTTTTAGTGTAGTCATCTTTATCAGACAGAATTGAGAAAGTGCAGAAGGAAGACTGTGAGCTACATAAAAAGGTAGAATTGGTTAAAATGGGTAAGTTTCCAGAATTTAATCTTGATAAACATTGTGTTTTAAGATTTGGTAAAAGGTTGTGTGTGCCTTGTGATTCCCAGTTGAAGAAATACTTGTTGTGTGAAGCTCATAGTTTTCCATTTTCAGTTCATCCTGGAAGTACTAATATGTACAGAGACCTTCGTGAGTATTATTGGTGGGATGGAATAAAAAGAGATATTGCTGATTTTACTATGAAATGCTTGACATGTCAACATGTTAAAGCAGAGCAGCAGTTACCGAAGGGGATGCTTCATCCTTTGCCAGTGCCAGAGTGGAAATGGGAGAATGTATCCATGGACTTTGTGGTGGGACTACCAAATACTTCTTGAGGTAATAATGCAATTTGGTTTATTATTGATCGGTTGAAAAAATCTACACATTTTCTTTCAATTAAAGATACAATGTCTTTGAATCAACTTTTTCGATTGTAACTTAAAGAGTTTGTCAGGCTATATGGAGTTCCTCTTTCCATTGTATCTGAACGGTATCCTGGGTTCACTTCTAACTTTTGTAAGGGACTTCAGAAGTCGTTGGGAACATAATTAAATTTCAGTATAGTTTTTCATCCTCAATCAGATGGGAAGTCAGAATGAATGATTCAGACTTTGTAGGATATGCTTTGAGCTTGTTCAATGGACTACCAGGGAATTTGAGCTCAACATCTTTCTTTAGTTGAGTTTTCTTATAATAATAGTTTTCATTCTAGTATACAGATGGAACCTTTCGAGACATTGTATAGAAAGTAGTGTCAGACTTCAGTGTTTTGGGAAGAAGTTGGTGAAGGAAAGTTGATGGGGATAGAATTAGTAGAAGAAGTGGATGAAAAGGTGAAGATGATTCAGCAGCACATGAGGACAGCTCGAAGCAGGTAGAAAATTTATGAAGATAACATAAGAAAAGACGTCTATTTCGAGGTAGGTGACCATGTTTTCCTTAAAATATCTCCTTGGAAAAGTGTGATGCATTTCAGTAAGAAAGGAAATCTAAGTCTGTGATTCATTGTTCCTTTTGAAATACTGGAGGAAGTTGGAACAGTTGCATACCGAGTAGCTTTGCCTCCGATTTTGTCTCTGGTGCACAATTTTTTTCATGTTTCGATGTTGAGGAAGTATTTTCCAGATTCATCACATGTCTTGAGCCCAAAAGCAGTTCAACTGTAAGAGAACCTTTCTTATGAAGATAAACTAGTTCATATCTTTGATCGAAGGAAACAGGTATTTTGGAATAAGGTAATCCACTAGGTAAAGTTTTTGTGGAGAAACCATATGGTAGAAGAAGCAACATGGGAGTATGAAAATGCTATGAGAGAAAGGTACCCTCACTTGTTTAATAAGTAAATAAAATTGTGAGGACACAATTTTCAGAAGGTGGGGATAATGTAACACCCCAAGGTTTTCTAAAAATAAATTGAAATGCATGAAACTTTGTTTTAAGTAGATATTTATAACTAGCCTTTTAAATTAATTTTTCCACTTCTATGTTTTGAATTTTGAAAAACGTTCGTCTACAATTGTGTTCATAATGTCATTTGGAGTCTAACAGAACCAACTTGTTTTTTGGTTGAATAGTAACATACCCTTATGAATAGTAATATGACCCTAATGAATAATAAATTATGTTATTATTTTAATTTCTTAAGGCTTTAAGATAATGACATCTTGGCTAATTTTTCAATGTGATATAAAAGCACTTATAATTTTTAAATTATTAATTTTTGAATTAAGTATGGTTTTATTTAAAAATTAAATTAATAATATTTAGAAAATTATTTTCAAAAAATGGATTTAATTTTTTAATTTTACACATTGAAAAATGGTTAGGGTGAATTTTTTGGATTTTTTAAAACAATTGATTTTTGGGTGAATAATAAAAAATACAGTTTTGAGTTTCGGTGTGTTAATGACATCATTAATGATATAATAATGATGTAATAAATCTGGTAGACTTGTGTACAGTGAAATAATATGTGAGGTGTCCCAATTGGCTAATACCTTGGTAAAATACCAAGGGAAATCCCATGGTTTTGTAAATACCACTAATGAGGTGTCCCTTGGAAACTATTAAAATATTCCCTCACTTTTGCTATAAATAACAACCCATTCCTTCATTAAATTAATTACAAATTCTACCTCAATGAAGATCTGGCCTACTTACCTCTCTAGTATACCTCCCAAGGTTTTCTCAAGCCCCCAAGGTCCCGTCCTTCAAGTTCTAGGAGTTACTCTACAAGGTAATAAAATTCCCAATTTCTTTCTTTTTCCATTCAAGTTCTCTTTTATGTGGTATAACTTTCAAGTTTCTATACCATGTTATTATTTATTTATTATTCTTGATCTATTATTTATTAATATTCATTTCTAGATGGGTTACCCTTGTCCCATATCTTTTTAATTTTTTCTAAAACCCTATTGCATAGCCGTTAGGCTGTCGAATTTTTGTAAGGGATTTCTCGACTATTCTTTTTTTTAAGTTCCATTATTTTCTTATTATTTCCTCATCTCCTATTACCCAAGAGGCATGTAATATCCAGAAATCATGTATATTCTGGATTTTATCGTGTTCATGGAAAATTAATCATCATTATTCTTCTCCTCTCCCACTTATTCAAGGAATAAAAACATTGTTCGTGATGTGTCGAATTACCGATATCGTGGACGATGTGATTTCAATTTACATTAATTCTTTCAATGCTGGTCATAAAACCATTTTTATGGTTGAACCAGGTAATAATATATTTAATATGTGTCATTAATGTTTCTTTAATTATTTTTTACACATGGTTTTAATTTATAAAATAAAATGAGGTCGTTATTATCAAAGAACCACTAAAATGATCTAAACGAACATCATTAATGTTTTAACTTATGAATCATCATCATGTAAGAATTAAAAATGATAAATGATATAATCTATGGTTCTGTAAATATGTAAATACTAATTCATTCCAATTCTGGAGTTTCACTTCCAATCGACAAGAACAATCCATCATGAACCGATAATGAAAATCATGTAAAGAACATACCCAAAACAGTACAAGGAACAAATTACTAACAATTAAAGGGTGAAATGATGTAAGGAAATGATCATATGAGGTATTATAAAGATGGATATTATTCTTTAATATATTAATAACACTCTTTTAACTATTATAAATGAGGTTTAAATGATTTTAAAGTAAGACAAACTCGAGGTAAGGGAATTCTTAACCCGATTTCCATCCTTTGGGTTAACCTTAGTATTCATTATTTATGTGGTATTTAAATTGTTTGTGTGATGACTTCTGAATATAATATGTTTAATTATGTTTATTTACAGAGTATATACATATTCCATACACTATAATAGCTCTCACTTCAATTATATGATATTTATAAGGGACTTTTCTTTTAAAATCCTCTTTTAAAATTCTATTTTAAAATTCTATTTTACAAAATTCAAAAGCAATGTTTTTATGTAATTATTCATGATGTATGATTATTTTTTGGTTCTTGGGAATTGTTTATGATGAATTATGGGACCTATATTTCCCTCCAATTCATTGGGTATGTGTAAGTTGGAGGTCGGTCGTATGGTTACTCCATGTGTAACTACGATGGTTACACAAATTGTATGGTAGTCGTGAGGGTTACAAATTATAAGGTAGACGATAGGGTTACAAGATTATGTAAGTAATGCCCCAATATACCTTTATGATTATATTTATGTTCTCATGTTGTGTGTAGATATTTTTTAAATATCATGTTTCATAAATTAAGTATATATGGGTGACAAGAATGTCTTTTGAAAATATTTTCATGCGTTATAAGTATTCATGGACTAATGTGCTCTTTCCTTCTTTTACATCCCTTATTGAGATTTTTGTGCTCATCCCAAGTTTTTTTAAATAATTTTCACAGTTCATAAGTATGTGTAAGACAAAGAAGGTATCCAAGCTAAATTTTTGAAGATTTACGAAATGTGCGGCTGATTGTCACCTATTGACTGGTCAAAGTTCTGATGCTCTGTTAATGTATATAACAGCACTCGGGTCGAATCCTCAGCGATGATACTTTTTAACAGTCGTTTGTTTTTAGTTGATTGTTTTCTGATTTAGGGGTTTGTTTACAGAGCTTATAAAATAATTTATGGATGATTTTTGATTTAACAAATTGATAAATATTTGGGTGAGTTAATTATTGTTAATTTAAGCTTATGATATCCTTGAGCTTTGCTTTATATTGCATTAAATTAATACCCACTTCACAAGATGATTTTGATTGGAATTCCCAAGTGTTAAAGCTTTAATCAAAGCTGTAACATAACTTAGGGTTTTAATAATTACCATTAATTGTTTATGGTAGTGTATTTGTGGTTCCAATAATCCATGGAATCCACATATTAAAAAAACAGGTCATTAATTCATGACATATAAAGTTCAACATGCACAATATTAACTCAAAGAATACTCATCGTGCAAAGACTCTCAATCACTTAATATACCCAAATTATAACTCACCCCAATGGTATATTTACTCATCCATTTAAATGATTAGTAATCTGGTTATAATTATTATTATGATAAATTAAGAAGATAATAAAAAGAAAGGGATAAGAAAAGAGTGGTGTGTCGAACACACACACAAACGATGAAGGGAATTAAATACTGACTTTATATTGAATGAGAAAGCAAAATAAGGTAAGGGGATTCAAATATATTTAAAATATTTTAAGAACATTAATATTAAACTATAGAAGGTGGATGATAATAAGAGATATTAAAGAAGAAACTTTCATTAAAACAGAATTACAAAGAAAGAGACATACAAGATTACAAAAATGAAGAACACAAAAGTAAATGAAAACAAATAGAGGAGGAAAGGTCTGTCAAGTGAAAACTTGAGTATGGAAGTTCCTCCCAATTCCTTGTAAAATATTTGGTCATGCTAATATGTTTTCCTCTCTTCTTAAATGATAACTCTTTTGAAGGAGAGGAGGGGGGTGTATTTATAGCCCAAGGAAGTGGATTGTTGGCATTCCTAATATGTCTCTCCACTTAGCCCGACATTTTTGACATCCAGACAACCAAATCTCGAGATATAACCTTCCTAAAAGTTTTATATAATAATTTTATCTGACTTCTCTCAACATTTGGAGTCATTTGGACCTATGGATCCAAAGTTATGGCAGTTTTATTAAACAAAGTTAAACTGTCCATTTCAATCAATGCGTTTTCGATGGTCAAAATGTGAATGGATTTTGGAATAGTAAGATGCCTTAAAATCTTAATTATTTATTCAAAAAAGTCGGCCACCTATATCTCCTATTTCACACTGAAAAATCTCATCTTGATTTAATGACTAACTCAGGAGACATGTCATGAATAATGTACTAATTTTAATTCCTGATCATAATGGTGGGCTGAGTTTAAATTAATCATTTGGGCCCCATGTATTTGGATTTGGGCCTTGAAATTTTTATATAAGACTCCTTACATTTTACCACGAACCTTTTAGGATAATTAAACAATTTTAACTTCTATCTTGAACCTTGTAATTCAATCTTCATGGCTGGTCCAGTTTCTTTACAGATTCTGTTGGCCCTCTTGTATGGTCTATATGAGCCTTCAAATTGCAAACTTAGCCCATGATCCCTTATAATGAAATGTTTTATATTTAATTAGGAATCCTAAAAAACAATAACCACACAATTTGGATTAGTATGGGGAGATTTATAAATAAAATAGTAAACTGACTTAATTGGACTACTTCTAAAAATGCTCAAAAATTATACTTAGTATTAAAACATTAATATTTCACACAAATTATGCACATTTCATATAAAATTAGTAAAGGGGTATATAATAAGTCATGAAAATATTAATAACATCAATTTTTCAAAGAAATAATGTTTTAATCTTTAATGTTTTATATTTTGAAAAAAAAGGAAATTGTTTTTATGGTATCCACTCTGTAACAATGTGTAAGGTTATGAATGTATTATGTCCCAATTCTCTAAAGATATAAACTTGAAAAGATAATCAATGTAAAAAGAATTTATTTATTGTCTAAAATCAACATTATGTAATTTAATAAGGCTGGGTCCTTATAAATACCATGGGCAAGCCCATGGTTTTGCAAAAACCACTAATGAGGTGTCCTTTGAAATTAATGAAAAAAACTCTCGCGCTTTTACTAAAAATACCCACCCATTACTTCATTTTATTTCATTCCAAAATCATATTATTCAATTATATGGTATTTTTAACTCCCTAGGAGTCCTCTCAAGGTTTCCTCAAGCCCCATAGTTCGCAACCATCATGTTTTAGGAGTTACTCTACAAGTTAAGGGAATCTGCCACCCTTCTCTTTTTCAAGAACTCTTTTAATTTTTTTAGATTATGTTGGGATAGGTCATTCCATATACCCATTAATTTCCATATTATTTATGAATTATGATATACCCCTTTTCTCTCATCAAAATATTTTATGAATTTTTAAGCGATTTTCTTAGGTTGCCGAATTTTCATAAGAGATTTCTTGACTTTTCTTTTATTTCGAGTTCCTTTATTTTCTTTTCTTTTTCTTTCCTCGCCTCTTTTAATCAAAATGTTATGATAAATCTAGTTCCTTACATGTAATTGAATTTTTTTTATAATGGAATAATTCATCATCATCTCCCCTATCCCTTTCTTTTATACTAAAAATGAAAACACCATCCGAGATGTGTTAATTTATTACATTCAAGGACAGCATGTTTTCAATTTCTATTACCATGTTCAATTCTGGTCATGAAACCATTTTTATGGTTGAAAAAGACTATAATATATATAATATAACTTATGTAAGGTTCTAGAATCTTTTTTTACACATGATATTAACTTATAAATTAACATGAGTTCATTGTGATCAAAAACCACCAATTAACCCAAACAATTATCATTAAAGTTTTATATTATGATTCATCTTCACTACCAAAAACCAAATGAATTTTATAACTATTGAATCTTCTTTATGTTAACTAATAACATATAAATTCAATTCTGGACAACCATTCTCATTATCCATGTTTATTCATACATGAATATAAGTAATCCAATCATGAAAACCAAGGAAGAAAACGCTCCCAAACAATGAAATTGAATCTCTTAACCCATCAAAAGGCCATGAATGAACCTAATAAGGTTATAATAAATCAATTAAATTCATAGGAGTTTCTAGAATAATTAATTTATGAACTTAAAATTTATTATTTAGGCCGTTACGATCAAGTGAGGAACACCTTCGGACTTAAAGTAAGGGTTTTCCACCTGAACCTCCATTTTCATTTGGGTTACTTTTATTATCTACTTACCTCAATGAAATTATTATTTATTATTATGTACCCCTCATAAATTCTATATGAGTATTATATATATGTTTACCAACTATAATCCTTCTTTATTTTATGGGTAGTTACAAGTTTTAAAAGGAACTTTCAAAAATTCTTCCTGAAATACAAGCTCAATTCAAGGGAATTTCTTAATTATTACCTATTTTCAAGAGAACTCTATAATATTTTTTTAATAAACATTATTATAATAAAATCACTATTTTATTATGATAAAGCTAACTCAAATCAATTCTGGTTTTATACAGATATTTTTTCAAAAGAACTCTTCTTTTCCAAGTAAAAGGGTTTTTATAACAAGAATTACTCGGAGATATTAAAAGAGTATTTTCATCCATTTAAACACTCTTGTTGATTATTTTGTTTAAATAGGGTTAATGTTTTATGATATCATCCAATATGTTTTGACTGTGGATGTGCTATCTTAAAACCATTCATTAATTTACTCTGAATGGTTAGTGTTTGTGATTAATGTTTGGGGAAAGTTATTTACATTTCATATGTTAGTTTCAATATGAATGTATATGATATTTATGTTTATCACAGTTCATATGAGGAATTAATTGGACTTAGTAAGTTTCATGTGGGGATCTTTGTTGCCCCTCGGGGCATTGTTAGGTCTCATGAGACAAACTATGGTCTTGGCACGAGGCCTTGACAAAATGGATATTTATGGTCTTGTTACGAGGCCTTGACAGTATAGTTATAATGTCATGCATTATGAATTCACTAATTATGAAACTAGTATTGATAGTTCATGTGATTATTCTACTAGTATAATACCCATGATCATGTTTTATTATGGAATTTTTATTCAGCTCTTAATCCTGCCATATTATGTTCAAGTTTATTTTTTTAAAGACAAGTGTTTCTAGTTATTCACCATGTCTCGTGTTTATGTTTATGATATATTCTAATATATTTCATACCCTTACTAAGAGTTTGATCTCACTCCTTTCTTATGTTTCATTTTCTTAGGACATGAAGAAGTTTATTATGAATGACCTATAGGGATAAACTTATAGTTGTGGACATTGCCAATAAAACTTATGTGTTGTATTTCATTCCAAGTTGAAATGATAAATTTATGTATGTATATTATTTAAAAATCTACTAAACTACTCGGTCCTTCGGGATGCATATTCCTTGTTTATATGTCAATGTAATAAAATAAGGCATCAGCTCCGGGCAACTGGGGTCGGGTCTTTACATTGATCAAGTAGGCTTCTGATGAACTTCCACCTTGATACCTCAAAGGAATTAAATAAATAGAAGGATCTAACTATTATTAAACTATGGTGAAGTCTAACTCTACCTCTATCATGTTCACATTTTGATCTGAACAATATACATTTTTTTGGTTTCAAGTAGTATTTTCAGTATAAACTAATTTATAGTTTTCTTATGTATTTTAATTATAACTTACACTATACTAATTAGATTATTTCAAAACCTATTCTGTTTTCAATACAAATCATTTATCTTAATTTCATTAGAATAAATGGAATCCTGATTTTATTATTTTAAGGGTTGTGTTGTTTGTCCTAATATCTTTCAACAGATCAGTAATTCAGAATTCTCCATAATGAAAAATATTTATTGTTTCTTTGATATCTCATTTGTTTCTAATTAAAATAGATTGAAGTTTATTCGGTTAGAAATATAACAAGTTTTTATTCATTTAATTAAACTACATGAAATTTTAAAAATGTCATTTACATACCTTAAAATTTTTTCGAAGTACTGCAATGGTTTCTGCAGTATTCAAATCTTGGTTTCACTATTTTTTTATAATATCTCCTTTTAAACTTATCCAAATTAAGTGATTATTAATTCATTGGAAAGATATTGAAATTATCTTCAATTAAGTCTTATGTACCTACTTATAATTCAGCTGTTTATATGGATTAAAAATCACAAAAGTTTCTATGTCAAAGTTTAAGCATAAAATGATGGATCACTATTCATCATCTTCCTCCTCCAGCCTCTTTCCTCCATGGATGATCACTCAAGATTATTATCCTTCATCTAGGAGGCCTAAAAAATACTATTCCTCCTTGTATGGGTTATCCTTCAATAGAAGCTCACTTAGATGGTGTTTCCATCTTAACAGTAGATGAATCTTTCTCACTTCTCCAACGGTGAGTCATTTCCTCCCTCCAACGGCAGCTCTTTTCCAATGCTGACTCATATTTATAACTAACAGTGACTCAAATATATTCCAACAGTGACTCATGTTTATAACTAATGGTGAATCGTCTCTAATTATCAATGGTGAGACTTGAAAAACATGTGAAACATATGATACATGTGATACATGTGATACATGTGCGACATTTCAGACTTGTCAGACATGTGAGACATGTGAGATGTGTGAGACATGTGATACGTGTGATATGTGTGATACATGGGAGATGTGTGAGATGTGTGAGACGTGTGAGACATGTGAGATGTGTGAGACATGTGAGATGTGTGAGACATGTGAGACGTGTCAGACATGTGTGACGTGTCAGACATGTGCGATGTGTCATACATGTGAGACATGTGAAACGTGTCAGATGTGTCAAACATGTGAGACATTTCCATATTATAATGGTGACTCAATTACACTCAACGGTGACTCATATTTACTTCAACGTTGACTCTTTTTATTATCAACGGTGACTCATATTCACTCAATGGTGACCTATTTTTGAACTAGTGGTGACTTATTTTTTGAACTAATGGTGACTCGTGATTTTTTTTTCATCTTTTTATATATTGATGAACTGTATACTTATATTAATTTCTTTAAGTATTTTATTGGTTTCAAAAATTAATATATATTATATATGAGCCATGTGAAGTATTATTAAAATATTTTAACTAGTTTTAAAATGTTCTTAAATTCTTGTATTAATCTTACAACATATTTTAGATATTTAAAATATTTATATCTTGAATTTTATTTGATAGTCTTATTTTTATCTAAATTAATATTTATTGAGGATCAACATGTTCGAGATTATTTTATGACATTTAAAGTAGTATAATTATTTTTTAAATTACACACTGCAATAAATTAAAAAGTATTTAATATTTGTTTGAATCAGTCTTATGATTTTTATGGGGTTTCTTTGAATTGTTATTATCATTTAATAGGTTATTAAAACAAGTTTGAATAGGTATTTATGTTTTAATTTCAATTGTTTTACCCTGAGATTGGTTTATTAGTTTTTTTTTATAGATTATTTTTAAAAGTGCCCGGACACTTTAAGGATTATAGAGGATAACATCTTCAATACTCTATTTTTTCTCAAGAATAAAGTTGTGAACATTTCAACCTGCAGTGCAAATCAAGTCATGTGTCATACTATGTGTCATCACCTGGATAGTCTTTCAAGGGAGAAATTTCTTCTTCTTTGACCTCTACAACCTTGAAAAGATGAGCAAATCTAATCCTCAAAAACCAATGCATGTGCTTTCATTATTTATCTTCTCCTTCATCTAGTTTCTGAGTCTGTAACGCTATTTATTATCTCTCACATGCACTCTCTGTTTTCTTTTTATTCTTTTTCATACAAAAGAATTATTTATTCTTCTCTTATCTTCAAGTTGTGACTAATATATTCTAAAGTCAAGTTTTTTCGGGCTGTGAATCTCAGTGTCTAAATTCATGTTGTAATTGTGCTGTGACTCTCTATTCAAAAGTCAGTGTCATGGTTATCCCTCCACTAGAAAAGAATTCTGTAATTGAGTTATGATTCCCCCTCAAAAAATTAGTATAGTGCACACATATCTCTCACTAAGTACGGAGTTATAATATTGGACTAGGTCCACTTTTGACTAAACTAATATAAAAAACTTTGTATTATTTACTTTTTCCGCTTCTAAATTAACTCTTATAATTAACTTTGATGATTAATTTAATTAGTCAATTTATTTGATTAAAATTTTTAATCTGGTCTATTCACCCTCCTCAACTTAAGTTATAATTACAAAATATAGAGGTTTTAAACACAATATTTCACATAAAACTGTTGGTTCTGAGCACAAAAGAAGCGTGCGTTGGTGGGTGATATATTAAGATTTCTTTTAATAATCATTTCCTGAAACCAAGAGCGATGATCTTGCAAGTCAAATTTATTATTAATTTATTTAATATATGAAGAAATAAATACATGGGCTTAGGAAATTTATTCTTTAATGATTTTTTATCATCTGAAATGGCCCTTTATAATTGCCTTCATTGAACTTACGAGGATACAAGGGTAGAATCCCTCTAGCGGTGATCCATACGTGCTTCAATGGTCTTCGAGCAGTGCTACTCATTCTTCAGGTGCTAGTGTGGTGAATCGAATGTCTTCCATTGTTCATTCTTGATCGCTCGTTCTTCAGTCTTGAAGAAAATCTCTCTTGGGTTTCTCGTTCTTGATAGGGAGAGAGGAGAATGATTCGATAGAGAATTCATTGTGTCTAACAATTCTCTATTCCCAAACGTGGAATTGGTTTTGAATGAATTACGCAATAGATGTAGTCGTCTATTTATAGAGCTGGGATTTTAATTATAAAATTTAATTGCATAACATCCATTAAATATAATTATAACCATTAATTAAATCCAATTCCACATAATAATAATAAAAATATTATTATTTTATGGTGTTCCAACTTGCGCAAAATGGATAAATAATATTTACCGACTCATAAATAATTATTTTATCACCGGACATGGTCTTGGTATGTTCGAACTCCTCTTTTATTTATTGAACACTCGAATAAATATTTTATTTTATAAAATAAATATTTTATTCACAAACTAGTAAATAAATATTTATTAAATATTAAAAAAATATATATATATTTTATTCATAATCTGATGAATAAATATTTATTTAAATTATTCGATCAATATAAATTAAATAAAATTATTCCTCAGTCTTGAGAATAATATTTATTCCATTAATTAAATTCAAATATAATTTAATAGAGACCACTAGAAACACTTAGTGTGTGACCCTCTATAATTCTTTCTCATTGGCATTAGGCGGGCTTTCCTAAAGTCCAAGATTAATGTCTAGAAATGGGTCAAGGAACCCAAAAGAATGAAATTAAAGTCACAATGACGACAACCACATACAAATGCTCACTATGTAATATAATCTATTTTTCACAATATCTCATCAAGCAGGTTGGATGATAGTGTCATCAATCTATATTCTTGACACATCATTCTTTGACTCTAAAATAAACTCATCATTACACCATGGCCATGGAATTTAGGGTGACGGTTCTATTTCAATCAAAAGGATGATATATTAAATTCCATAAATATGGAAGTGACAAATCCTTCCTTGAATTATCCATTAATAAATTTTCATTCGTGATGCACCCAACGTAACATACTTCCTGCTAACATATGGCGTGATGGTTTTCATCAACAAATAAAAGTGTGTGAGGTGACATGCATTAATGATAATCTTAATGTCTAAGGAACATACACACACTCTCATATATGAATATCCGATGATACTAAAATATACAGAATTCCTAGTGGCTGGTCTGTTCTCATAATCTCCCATCTTGGAGATTACCAAGTGTAAAATTCTTGAGAAGAAGTCTCATATTCTTATGAGTACTCACACTTGACGGTCAATATACTATGTGTCCCATCATGGTATGTTATCCAACCGCAGAACTATATTAAGAATATTGTCATATCACTTCAAGGTTCTCATTATAGTGGGGAACTATTATGACCTTATCAATGAGAAAAATACTCTAAGACATTATTACATTATTTTCATATGGAACAATGAATAATATATAATAAGATGTTTAATTTAATATTTAATACATCAAATATTCATATAATTAAAGTACAAACAGTTGGTTCTAGGAAAAAAACTCTAACAAAAATAATAAAAGGTTTTGAATTATTTAAAAACATAAAATAATATGTAATAAAAAAATATAAATACATACATATACATACACAAACAATCTCCCCCTTTTTATTTTATTATAAAATATAAACATTTAAAACCAATTTTCTCCCCCTTTTTGTAAATAAACAAAAAGATAAAACAAAAACTCTCCCTGAACAAATGCGATAATAAAATAATTAAATTTCCAACATTCAAAATTAAAATTTAATTTTTTCAAACTGAGCATAGTCTAAAGGATTAGTAAAGATGCCTGTTAGCTGATTTCCAGTTGAGATAAATTCTAAAACAATATCACCAATATTAACATGATCTCTAATAAAATGAAATATAATATTGATATGCTTTGTACTATGATGTTGTAAGGGGTTTCTAGAAATAGAAATTACAGATTTGTTATCACAATAAATAGGTAATTTATCAAGATAAATACCAAAATCACATAAAGTTTCTTTAATCTATAAGTTTTGAGCATAACTACGGGCAACAGAGATATACTCAACTTCTGTAGTAGATAGAGAAACAGATAGTTGCTTCTTATAAGACCAATAAATTAAACTTTTTCCATGAAAATTACACATACCTAATATGATTTTTCTATCAATTCTAATGCCTCCAAAATTAGAGTAAGGATATGATATTAAATCAAAAATATTATATTCAAGATAAAATAAATCAGATTCAACAGTTCATTTAACATATCTAATTATTATTTTAGTAACTTTAATATGAATCTTTTTAGGATCATCTTGAAATCTAACACATAAAAAAACACTAAACATGATATCAAGTCTAGATGTAGTTAAATATAGTAAGCTACCTGTCATGCCTCTATAAAATTTGATATCAACATATTTACCATATGCATCAATGTCTAATTTACAATTAGTATCTGTAGGAGTTTTCATAGATTTATAGGAATCAAGACCAAATATTTTAACTAATTATTTATCGTACTTATATTGATTAATAAAAATTCCATCTTTTCTTTGAGTAATTTGAAGTCCAAGGAAAAAATTTAATTCTCCCATTAAACTCATATCAAACTCAGAAGACATTAAAGTAGAAAAATCAATACAAATTATTTCACTAGATGAACCAAAAACTATATCATCAATATAATTATAAACAGTTAAAATACCATTAGATATTTTTTTAATAAAAAGTGTTGGATCAACATTCCCATTTTTGAAACCATTATTTAATAAAAATAAAGAATGTATTTCATTCTAAGAACAAGGGGCTTGTGTGAGACCATATAAATATTTTTATAATTTAAAAACATGGAAGACAGTTTTTTATTTTCAAAACTGTGGGGTTGAGAAACATAAACTTCTTTAGTTATAAAACCATTTAAGAAATCACTTTTTACATCCATTTGATATAATTTAAAACTTTGAAAACAAGAAAAAACCGATACAATTATAATATCATCTAACCCGACAACAGGTGAAAATGAATCTTCAAAGTCTATAAATTCTTCTTGAGAGTATTCTAGAGCATCAAGTCTAGCTTTATTTTTTACAATATTTCCAGATTCATCCAGTTTGTTTCTAAAGATCCACTTGGTTCCAATTATCTTCTTATCTTCAGGCAGTTTTACTAATGACCAAACATTATTTTTTAAAAATTGATTAATCTCTTCTTTCATAGTAACAATATAGTTCGAATCATTTAAAGTATCATTAATATTATTAGGAAAAAATCATAAATAAAAGAAAAATTGGCACAAAAATTTAAAATTAAATTTTTAGTTTTGAAAATAGAATAAACATTGTAAATTACATTTTCAATGAGATGATATTTATTAATCTTCCATGATATTAGATCAAGTTGAGAAGGATTATTCTCCCCTTTAATTGATTTATCCTTATCCTAAGGTTTTTCTTCACCAAAATTAAAATATCTAAACTCATCTTCAAAAATATTAGAATCTAAATTTAATTTAACATTATTTTCATCAAACATAACATGAAAAAATTCTTAAATAACCATAGTTATTTTATTATAAACTCTATAAGTTTTACTATTATTATAATAGCCAATAAAAATACCTTCATCATTTTTAACATCAAATTTATCTAAATTTTCCTTTGAATTTAAAATAAAAACTTTATAACCAAAAAATATAAAATTACTAACTTTAGGATTTTATTTTTAAATAATTCATAATTACTTTTCATTAACAAAGTTCTAACAAGAATTTTATTTGAAATATAACGAGTAGTAAAAATGTTCCCATCTTAAAAATATTTAGGCGAATTATATTCACTTAACATAGTTTGAGACATTTCAATAAGAGTTCTATTTTTCCATCCTACAACACCATTTTGTTATGGTGTTTTAGGATAAAAAAATTATAAAAATAACAATTATTTTCACAAAAAAAATCAAAATATAAATTATTAAATTCACCTCCTATATCAAAAAGAATTGAAACAATCATATAGTCGTTTTCATTTTGAACTAAATTACAAAAAACATTAAAACTAGATAAAGTATCATTGTAACCTGAAGTAGTGATCAGGATGGGTGACCATCTGGGAAGTTACCCAGGGTGTGTGTGAGTGAGGAAAAAGCACACTGGAAAGGAAATGTGTTGGCCTGTGGGGACAGTCATTAGTTAAATGACCCATTCAGGCACGTGGGGGGGGCCTAGGGTGGGGACCACGTGTCTGTGGGGAAACTGGTGGTACCTGGCATGCCAGGACCTGACGACCATGTTAAGGCGGGGTGTTTGTGCTTTCACCGGGACCCAGTTATCCCATCTAGTATCCGAGGAGGAACCCATCCTTAAGTGCGGTGCACTGCCTGGGTTGAGATGTAGGGCCCACAACGAGAGTGTTGTGCTCTAAAGGGGGGGTGATTGTAACATCCCCAAATGATAAAGTATTAAATGGATAAAATGATATGACTCATGTCAATAAGGTGAACCTTCCTTTTTGGGAGCTTACCTGATTAGAACTCCATAGTTAAGCGTGCTTCGCCTGGAGTAGTGATCAGGATGTGTGACCTTCTGGAAAGTTACCTAGGGTGTGTGTGAGTGAGGAAAAAGCACACTGGAAAGGACATGTGTTGGCATGTGGGGACAATCATTAGTCAGATGACACGTTCAGGAACGTGGGTGGGCCCCAGGGTGGCGACCACATGTCTGCGGGGCAACTGGTGGTACCTGGCGGGCCAGGACCCGACGGCTATGTTAAGTCGGGGTGTCTGTGCTGTCACCGGGGCCCGTTTATCATAATAATTTTTATGAGCAAGAAAGTATACCCATGTAAATCTACTATAATCATCAATAATAACTAAAGTATATTTATTTCCACCAAGGCTATAAATTTGAGTATAATCAAATAAATCAATATGCACTTACTATAAAGGTCTATTAGTACTTATCTTGTTGATAGGTCTAAAAGAAATTTTATGTTGCTTCCCTTTCATGCAATCGTCACAAACATGAAGCTCTTCTTTCTTGCTCAATCGTCAGATGACCCGTTCAGGCATGTGGGTGGGCTCCAGGGTGGGGACCACGTGTCTGCGGGGCAACTGGTGGTACCTGGTGGGCCAGGACCCGACGGCCATGTTAAGGTGGGGTGTATGTGATGTCACCGGGGCCCGGTTGTCATAATCATTTTTTTTAGCAAGAAAGTATACCCATGTAAATCTACTATAATCATCAATAATAACTAAAGTATATTTATTTCCACTAAGTCTATAAATTTGAGTATGATCAAATAAATCAATATTCACTTACTATAAAGGTCTATTAGTACTTATCTTATTGATAATTCTAAAAGAAATTTTAGGTTGCTTACCTTTCATGCAATCATCACAAACATGAAGCTCTTCTTTCTTCAAGGAAGGAAATTATAACACATTCTCATGTGTTGAGAGATTATGTAACATTCTAAAATTAACACAACCTAAACATCGATGCCAAAGGATGATGTCACTCTACACATAATTCAAACACTTAACATATTGAACAGTTAGTTCGAAAAAATCAATAGTATAAATATTTTCTTTTTGATTAAGATAATTTATTAAATAATCATCTTTAAAAACAGAAAACTTATAATTTTTAAATTTAATCCCCATTCTATAATCACATAATCATGATATACTAATTAAATTATGTTTTAAACGTTCAACATATAAAACTTTAGAAATAAAAGTAAAATTAGAAATTCCAACTTTACCAAAACCTTTTACTTTGTCTTTGGAATTATATACAAATCTAACAGTTCCTCCATGACATGTGTTATAAGTTGTAAATTTTTATGGGCCTCTGATCATGTGCTTAGAGCATCCATTGAAGTAGTGATCTAATCAATTCATCAAGAGTGTACTCTTTGAAGTTCTTTCTTTCATCAATTTTGACCTTCTTAGCATGTTATTTCTTTGGTAATTCTCGTAGGACTCGTTCAACAAGTACTAAGTTTTCCAGAGATTATACTATTAAATTCATTCCATTCACAATGCTTGTGAATCTATGAAAAATTTGGTTTGCAATTTTTTCTTCACCCATCTTAAAGTCTTGGTACTCTATTTAAATCACTCCAAGTTTGGTTCGAATAAATTTTTTTGAGCCAAGGTGAGTGACTTAGAATCTTCCAAATTTCATGAGTTGTCTTAAAAATAGACACGTGACTAAAAAGACTTCTATTAATAAAAAAAATATAAAATATTAACAACATAGTAATTTAAAACATATCTAGTAGCATCATTTCCAACAAGTGTATTTGGGTCAGCTACTGATAGAATGTATGATTTTTCCATGATTGATCAGTGCTAAATGCTCAACTATTTGAGGCATATCTCCATTAGGGATATCCAGTAGTCATAATCATTTTCATCAAAATGTGGTGGATTATATGGAATCCAAGCATCATTTGGCTTCAATCCTACCATCTTAAAGATATTTTCCTTAGACTGTGAGGTCTATGAATAGGTTAGCACGAATAAAATAAAATCAGACTCGATAGAGGGATTGACTTATTCTAAAAGAAACAAAGTTTGATACTAATGTATGGTATCGAGAAAGAGAATTATAGACCTAAACTATTATTAAGAAATGATATCATTTGGTACCAATTGTTAGGTTAACTTGTTTTCTTTCAAATTAAATATGAATTATAAAATTCTAATCACTACAACTTAAGTTATAATTTAAAAACAGAGGGGTTTTAAAAAAAATCACATAAAATGATAAAGGGTTTGAAGTATTTAAAAACATAAAATAAAATGTAATCAAACAAAAAAAATACATACATGTACATGCACAAATAAGTTCCAATGTGTGCACACCAGTGTTGCGGGTCTTATCTTTCAAACCTCCATTACTCCCCCTGTAGGAACCTTTAGGAATAATTTTCTGGAGAGAGACCTCATCATTGAGTCTACTCAGAAAGGATTCCTTGTATGATAAAATTGTATCAATAGCATTATTAGTGTCATTGGGGTTAGGAATATAGTTTTTACAAGAAACCTGAGTAGGATTATCCTTTTCCACACTACCTTCATCGCAACTTGGTCTGATAAGGTAATTTACCTCATCATAGAGAATAGAAGGTGAGGCGGTTTTCTTCATTTATTTCCACTCCTGTGTAGTTTTCATTTTTTGCTTATTGCTCAGCTCACTTGAAGCCATAGTCTCTAGCTTCTCTTTTGGTCAGGACAAAATTTATTGTTGTTTTTTCATCTCAGTGGAAGCCTTCGCTTGATCTTGTTACTAAAATATAATGATAGAAAAGGGGATAAGAAGTGTTTCAAAGATAGAATATTTTTCTTCCTTATCATTCTCTATTACTAAAACATAACAGAACCACAATTCTTGGTTAAGTTTGATTCCAATTAGCATGATAAAAGGGTATAATTATTAAGGTAAAAGGAAGGAAAGAATTAAATCGATCACTAAATCCAAGTGAAACATAGGGAATCATATTGAAACCAGAATGCCTAGTGAATCTCAATCCACACAATTTTACTTATTCATTATATCCTATTAGCGAAAAGATATTTAGTGAATAAGGACTTCTATTCAATATTTCAATGGATAAGGTGTCACTGGATGGCCTTGGAATATATCAAGATTTAACCAAGGTATACTCACAAATGAAAAATTCTACTAATTTTTAGGAAAAATAGTATTACTAAAAATTGATCCTGGAATATAGAAAATGTATAATAGATGGTATTTGAAAAAATACATATAGTTCACTATGACTGAATAGAAAATAATTTTTTATAATCCTAAATAATGGAGAAACCTATGGCCACCACTACCAATTTAGAGAGGTTAAAGTAGTTAATCTTACAGAAATGAGAGTAGCCACAAAATATGCTTTCACAAAAGTTTGGCTCATCCATCCTTAGAATTCAACTAGCTTGGGAGTAACCAAGAGATATTAGACCCAAACAATGAGCATTGTGAATTCAAAAATATCACAAAAACCAAATAGAAGGAACAATAAAGTTTTGGGTATAGAACAATCGAGTTACATATGATGTGTCATATTGTGAAAAATTGCATAAGTCTGAGAGACTTGAATGCATGTGTGGTAATGAAAATTTTAAGTGCACTAAAGCTCATATATCATGGTATGATATGGAGTGTATATCGCATTGTGATATGAGTATATTTCTTGGAAGTGATAAACTTGATGGGGCCTATGATATGAGATATCATGTCCTGCTGACATTTCCTTCTCTATGCGTGTTCTCATGAAATAATGATCGAATAATCATATGATGATATATTAAATAGGTATAAATGTACTAATTAGGTGTTTAAAAAAAATTAATTAAAGTATAAGATACATCTCATCATATCCCTCATCATTTATTAATGGAATACTATAGAATTAAATGTCTCATTACAAATCATAAGCGTGAAATATTTTTTAGTCAAAGATCCCTTGTTCTTCCATTAATATTTTAAGTGAAAGTGATAGCATCCCATGAAGGGATGTTGTTATATATCTGATATACAATTAAAAAATGATGGATTACCTATAGAGTCAAAAATATTTAGTTTTTACTCAGGGATCCTCATCGAACTAGTATAGACTTGAAGAAGAAATAGAATAACAAAGCCACCAATTGGGAGAAGACGACTCCATAGGCCATGATATCCATTTAGAACCAGCCAAATAACCAAATACTCCCCTCTAGGTCTCATCCACATTATTTAATAATGAATCAACTAACCACTAAATAACAAATTAAAGCATTTCCACTGGAAGTTACACCTCGGTATTATTCCCAGACCCCACCCGTCATTGGTAAGTAAACTGGATAGGTGGACTCTCCCAAATTTGGCCACTCACAACCTATCATTCCCAACTCCTTAAAGGTTCCACCTTGTCCTCAAGGTGAAAATTAGGGAACTAATATGTTGGAATCCTCCCAAGTTTCCTCCTCCTCCATTCTTCCACACCATTTTACCAACCATAGTTGGGTAGTTCCCTAATTATCCACTACCAAAATTGATTCAGGATATTCATCCTCTGCTAAGAATTCCCCGGGTAACTCTACTTACATGTGATGACTATCGACAACTACCTCCAATTGGGATACATAAAACACTGGGTGCACCTTACTATATTCGGGAAAAAGCAATTGATAGGCCATAATACCCACTTTTTTATTATAAAAAATGGACCATAATATTGTGCAGCTAATTTCCCACTAAATCTAATACCTCCCCTTGGTAAATTCAGTCTTAGATTGACCCATACATGGTTAACTGACTCAAATTTTGCTTCTCATCAGTGTCGGTTGAAAAAATTTACCATTAACGGTTGCGCTCGTTAGAGGTTTATATGGAGTTGTCTCAATGCTTCATCTTTGTCCACCAATGCGTTGACCACCATTTCTAATACTACTCCCCCCTAATATATTGGACGATCTATGGAGTATTACATACATATATCACTTCAAAATGTGTATTCCCAATAGAAGTATGGAATGAGGTGTTTGTTAAAACTATATTATTCCCATGAAATCCAGGTAACCCAATGTCCCGGTTGATTAGAAGTAAAACACCTCAGGTAAATCTTTAAGCACCTGTTTACCACCTCAGTTTTCTCATCACTTTGTGGATGATAGGATGAGCTCATCTTCAAGTTTTTTCCCTATAATTTGAAAAAATTATCATCAAAATAAAATTCTAAATAGGGGATCTCATTCACTTACTATTGTGTTGGGTACACCATGTAGTCGTACCACTTCTTTCACAAACAATTCAACCACTTTTTTTCATGTAAGGATGTTTCAACAGAATAAAATGTGCATACTTACTCAACATATCTAGCACTACAAGCACTAGTTCATACCCCTGTGACTTTGGAAGGCCTAAAACAAAAACCATTAATACCTCCACCCATACCAATTATAGTAAAGGTAATGGTTAAAGTAGTCCATATTGACTTAGAGCCTCATATTCACATTTCTGACACACTTCACATTCTCATACATACCTATGCATTGTGTGAGTCATGCCTGGATAATACACCCCATTAGTTATCCTTTAATAGTTTTCTAAGTACCCCAAATGACCCCCTTCAGGAAATGAGTGGTAGTGCTGCAATAACTTTGGCATTAAAGCGGAATTATAGGATATTACTAGTTTATTCTTGTAAAATAAAAATCCCTCTTAGTAAGTATAATCAGTATTTACAACAACCCCTCATTGTATGGTATTGAAAATTTTTATCAACTATTCATCTTGAGACAGCTCTACTTGGATCACATATATTTATTTCCAACTTAGTCCAAAAATTACTTGGCATAACTCCCCTTCAGGAACAGCTATGGAAAATGCATCGTCTGCATTGGACAACTTCCCAGGTCGATACAGGACCTCAAAATTGTACCTCATTAGTTTTTTCAACCAAAATTGTTGATTTGTTGTCATCACATGTTGGTTCAATAAATTTTTTAGACTTTGGTGATCTGTAAACACCACAAATCATCTCCCCAATAATACTATCTCCAATGTTGAATAGGAAAAACCAACACCATTAATTTCTTCTCGTAAACTAATATGGAAAAGTTTTTTTTGAAGATGCCTTATTGTAATAAGTCAGTGGACGTCCCTATTTAATCGGTATTACTTTGATTCTCATACTTGAGGTTTCGAATTCTATAATAAAATCTTTAGAAAAATCTGGTAAACCAAGTGTAGGTGCAGTCATCATCCATTTTTTAATTCCTCAGCAGTGGACTATGCATCCTCACTCCACCTAAATTCTACTTTTTTGGTTAAAGTTGTCAATTGTCTCACAACCTTACCATAACCTCTAAAAAATTTATAATAATACTATGAAATACCAAGGAACCACCTTACCTCCTTTACATTTAGTGGCACTTTCCAATTCACCATAACTTCCAACTTCTTTAGATTCATGGAAACGCCCTCTCTTGAAATCATGTGCCCAAATTACTCCACCATTCACCTCCCAAAAGAACATTTCTTTTTACTGGTATGTAGAGCATTATTTTTCATCAATAGTAATAGTTGTGGCAATATTTTCATGTGCTCCTCCATCCACTGTTTTAGAGTAAAATATCATCAAAAAAATAAAACACCCTTTTTCAACATTGACTAAAAAATATTGTTCATTGTTTGTTAGAAAGTCTTCAGTGTGTTCATCAATCCAAATGTCATAACCACATGTTCATAGTTCCCCTCGCGAGTCTTGAACGATATTTTTTCAAATGTCCCCATCCCTCATCCGAACCTATTGGAACCCTAACTTTAAGCCCAACTTAGTGGAATAAGTAGCTTTGTGAAACTCGTCCATTAATTCCTCAATTATCAGAATTAGATACCTATCTAGCATTGTTATACTATTTAAGGCTCGAAAGCCAACACACATTCTCCACCCTTCATCTTTTTTAACCATTATTATCGGGATCAAATAGGGGTCATGGTTGTGTCTGATAAATCCTAAACCTATTAGCTCTTGTACTTGGCTCTCAATTTCATTTTTCAATTGGTAAGCATGTTTATATAGCATGATGTTCACAAGTTCAACCCCTTATTTCAAATTAATGGCATGGTCATTTTCTCTCCTTGGAAGAAACTTAATATGAGTAAAAAACACTTTTATATGTTTCTCCAACACCATTTTTAATTGTTGTTGTTGGTAATGGTCCAGTTGTGCTTCTTCAACACCTCCCTCCTCTAGCATTATGCATTGAATTCCCTACAATCAAATCTTCCCATTACCCAGGTATTCCTAAAAATCCTCGGGTAAACTTAATGGTGTATGAATCCCTACAACACCACATGCTTTCCATCTAAATAAAATTTCATTATTATTCTCTTCTAAATGGTTTTCACATACCCCAGGGTCTCAAGTCATGAGACCCCCAAAACTAAATCAGGCCCCATTGTGTTGAAAATGTAGGCATCAAAAATAACTTCCACTATCCTCAACTCAATTCTTAAATACTTGCATAATCCTCTACATGCCACTCAATACCCATCACCCAAATGGATATTGAATAGACAACTCTTAATTTCATGGGTTGAAAATAGTCTTGTTGGCTATCTTGAAATGAAACTATGACTCTCCCTACTGTATATCAGAACCAACAAGGGTACACCTTCCACTTTCCCTTCCGTTAATATTGACTTTGTTCCTATTTCCCTTGTCTTTTCCAGGTCACTAGATATAGTTCCCAATGTCTCTAACTCTCAAAAACTCTCTCTCTCTCTCCTTCCTTTTCGGCTTCATTTTTAGGTTCCTCATCAACTTCTTCCCTCAGCTTGATGCACTCCCACACCATCAACTTATATCCTTTTTTTGGAAAGTGGTGACTAGGTTTGTACTTTTGTCTACAAGAGTAACACAACCCCTTCAACTTTTGATCCTCATACTCCTCCATGGATAAGTTTTTACCCCCCCCCCCATCTAGTAATAGTTCTTACTCTCTTTTCCTACACATTCACATCTCTATAAGGGAAAACCTTCACAATGTTGGGATTCCAACCTCTCACCTGTCCTATAGAGGTTAAATTTATTATACATGGTTTAGTTAGTTTGATAATTACCTTGACTAATAATTCTCACTCCACTCATCTTTCCAAGGTCAATAATCACGCCTTATTCCTCAACTTGTGTGTCATAACAATACTACCAATTTTAGGTTTAAGCCCCCTATGAACATGCTCATGTGCTATCCCTCAGTAAAATCCAGTATTCACAATACCACATGTTCAAATTCATCAACATAAGCGTCCATTTACCCTATCTATCACATCCCCTTTAAGAAAACCCTGAGATCCTCTTCCTCGACATTCCCATACCTTCCCATCAATTCTTCTCTTATATGCATCCAGGTTAGTCCTGATTGAACTGACCTCAAAGAACCGATCTAGTACTAAGTCATCCCATCCATGCTAAGTTATTCCAGCAATACCTTGAGCTCCTTCTATTTATTATGGATCATTTAGTATAACTCTTCCTGCATGATCCATGAAATTGGATCCTCCCCACCAAAATCAACATCTCCATCTACTTGATCATAGCACACAACTCCCCTCGCTTGTCTTCATAGATTCTGATACTCACCATCGTTACCTTGTTCTGATTCCTTCCTTAAAACTTGGTATACATACTAATTCCACCTTCCTCAATTAATAAAGGATTCCCCTTATCTACAACTTGACCAGAGCTCTCCACCTGAGTCGAACTCAACCTGATTTGTGAAACTGTCATGGAAAACTCCTCAAGTTGAAGTCCTTGTCGATGATAGGAATCCATCCTCCAATCATTGAAATTCATCTTCCAGTCACTGAATATCTACCTCCTAAAATTGAATTCCCATCAGCAAATTGGATGAATCTTTCTTCAAATATGCTACTCTATTTTCCATATGTGTGGACATTCAAAGCATCATTAACTATCTAGCTTTACCAAAAGAAGAATTCTCTCTCCTTTCAGATTCTCTCACTAGAACGACACTATCCATAGGCATCAAGGTACTCACAATGAAAGCACCCAATTTATAGGTTCTTTTCAACAATGAAATATTAGTTTCCTTACCGCATGTGTTGAACTCATACAGATTTTAAAAAGAAATAGAATGGCAGACGCACCACCTGGGAGAAGACAACTCTATTGTAAAAGTGGGTTCCCTAGACCCAACTTTATCAGTACTTTTTTATTGCCATTTCATTTATAAAGTGAGATATGCATGATGTTTTCTTACCATTATAGTGTATACATTTCTTCATCTACTATTAAATTATAATTACCATAGATTAATTATCATATCAAAAGGTTATAGAAGATCTCAAACTATAATGAGAACATCGAGATACTATGACATTAATATTAAATGTATTTCTTATGGTCTAGATACATTATATTAACTAGACACAGTTGATGTTTGACTACCAGGTGTTGTGATCTCATAATCATTGAGATTTCTTCTCATGAAGTTAGCACTTGGTGGTCTCTAGTAGTTGAGATTATGAGGAAGGGACCACCAATAGGAACACCATATGTTTTAGGTGTTATTGGATATTCCTATCTAGAGACATGTGTATTTGTCTCCTGACTTGAGATCATTATCAATGTGTGTCATTTGATCATGTACTTTGATGCAAGGAAAAAAGGATGATAATGAAATCAAGGTGAGGTAGCTTGTGTTGGGTGCATTATTGGTGGTATG
The DNA here is from genome assembly GCA_963277665.1 of Viscum album. Classification (NCBI taxonomy): domain Eukaryota; kingdom Viridiplantae; phylum Streptophyta; class Magnoliopsida; order Santalales; family Viscaceae; genus Viscum; species Viscum album. Next base: position 1,264,587,316 of record OY728143.1, on the reverse strand, counting down.
ACATTGGTTTAATGATCAAGATAGAATTTATCGCTTCTAAGTTGAGGAAGTAATATATCTCGGGCCTAGTTGATCAGGAAGGTAGTATCTTCATAAATCCATGATCATGGTAGTCGAAGGTAAATCAGTCCGGTTAGATCAATAAATAATAAAGCAAGAAAGGACGATGACACAAGTGTGAGTCCTCTATTATGAGATATCTAAAGACAAAAGGATTATATTACACAGTACGTGTTTGTATGTTGGTTTTTGTTGCTATCACTACTAGAAATACAGGTATTTGCGACGGGTCATTTGCGACGGGATCCCGTCGCAAATGGCCTTCTGCAACGGGGCCCCGTCTCAAATGACCCGTTGCAGAAAACGGCGTCGCAACTAATTTTTTTTGCGACGGGCCCGTCGCAACAAAGTATTTGTGACGGGCCCTTTTCCCGTCGCAAATAGTCTCTTCAAAGAGTTTTTTGCGACGGGTACCATCGCAAATAATAATAATAAAATTAAAAAAAATTAAAAAAAATTAAAAAATTATTTATTAATATTTAAATATATTAATCTATTTATATTGATATAAATATAATATTTATTTTATAAATATGTTTTTGAAAGGATCTATGGAAATATAATATTAATTTATAAGATATTTAATAAAAGAGGATTATAAAATAAATTAAAAAATATTTTTAGTTAGTAATTATGTAATTTTTATCAATTAATAGTCATTTAATAACTTTTTGAATATAAAAAAAATAAAAAAAATGAAAGATCAAAAATAAGTTGAAAATGAAACCCAAACTTCAAACGTCCATACCTTTTGATCCGAGACTCCGTTTGAGCTCTACAACATATCAAATCGAAGCCTACAATGAGCTCTATAGCCCTATTGATGGGTAGAACCCGTCTAAGGTTTTTTCGAGGCCAAAAAAGCCCCATAAGGTCTCCAAAACTGAGTTTTTAGTCGGGGTACCCTGGTTTTTTACCATTCAAACAGCTATAACTTCTGATCCCGATATCCGATAAACTTATACCATATATCATATCAAATATCATTTCATATTCTTCGATTTGACTAATTGTAAAGCTGAAACGGACTCCTGGATTAGAAGTTATGGTCGTTTTAACATTCAAATGGCTATAACTTTTGATCCGGATGTCCGTTTGGCCTGTACCACATATCATATCGAAGATCATTTCATGTTCTTCGATTTGACTGGTTGTGGAGTTGAAACGGACTTACAGATTAGAAGTTATATCCATTTTAACATTCTTGATGGATTTTTACCCCCTCGTTTCTATGTATTCATTCACAACTATACAAATATATATGTGTGTGTGTGTGTGTGTGTTGTATATATGTATGTATGTGTTTATTTATTTATTTATAAATACACATAGAAAAATATATTTTATAAATTTATTTAAAACTAAGTTTATAAATATATATTAATATACAAATAAATATACGAATAAAAATTTATAACTACATATATATATATATATAAATAGATATAAATATATATTAATATATGAATAAATATATATATTAATATATGAATAAATATATATATATATATATATTTATACATATAACCAAATATATATATATATATATATTTATTCATATAACCAAATATATTTATATTAATATAAATCTATATTAATATATGAATAAATATAACTATATATATATAGATAGATCATTAAATGTATAAAAAAATGAAATGGATTAGTTGTAAAGGTTAATGCGTGCATGGGGGAGGTTTATTAATAATTATTAGTAATTATTAGTAATTATTCATAATTATTCATATTTTTTCTTATTTTTCATAATTGTTCATAATTATTTCCTAATTATTCTTAATTATTCTAAATTATTACTAATTATTACTATTTATTACTATTTATTCCTAATTATTAGTATTTATTACTAATTATTAGTATTTATTATTAATTGTGACTAATTATTAATAATTATTCCTAATTACCATTAACTATGAACAATGAATACTAATAATTTAAATTTATTAAGTAACAAAACAATCAAAACATAATTAAATTACAACTAATTAAGAATAATTAAAACTAATAAAAAATTTAAAATAAATATTAAATTAAAATGAACATAAATACCTTTAAAATTGATCTGAGGTTGATCTCTGATCATTGTTGAAGACTTCAATATCAACTCCGGAAATAAAAATTAAACTTAAGAAACTGTGAACTCTAAAAATAGAGTTCTGAGAGAAGTAGAAGATAGAGTTTAAAAATGAATGAAAAAAAACGGATTGGGGTATTTATAGGTTAGCTTATTTGCGACGGGACTATTTGCGATGGGATACCCGTCGCAAATAGTATTATTTGCGACGATATCCCATTGCAAATACTTTAGCCCGCATTTATCACAGTCAACGGTTAAATAGTTATTTGCAACGGGACCCGTCGCAAATAATAACCTGCCGACATACTATTTGCGACGGGGGTATATCCCCGTCGCAAATTTTTTTTGCCACCGATGGTTATTTGCGACGGGATTTATCCCCCGTCACAAATAACTTTCCCGCAAATAACCTTTTGCAACGGGTGAGCTTTCCCCGTCGCAAATATTTTTTACCGCCGTCGGTTATTTGCGACGGGTGGTAACCCCCCGTCGCAAATAACTTTCCCGCGATTTGGCACGCATTGCACGCCAAACCTTTTGTGACGAGTTAGCTTTCCCCGTCACAAATAAGTAGTTATTTGCAACGGGAAAATTCCCCCATCGCAAATAAGTTTCTAACAGGACTATTTGCGACGGGATTTATCCCCGTCGCAAAAACCCCTTTTCCCGTAGTGTATGACTACTCTGTATCTATTTAGGGGCATTGATGTGTTTATAGACTCCGCTCTTTGTCTATAAATAATATTAACTGCTATGAGATAAGATCCTCAAGGGTCACACACAATAGCGTATTCAAGAATCTGCACTATTCAGGTGAATAGGTATATAGAACATGATAGGCCCCGCCACTGGGGTCCAATATTTGTCCAAGGATGTACAATAACCAAAGGAATAAATAAATTCATATTATTCAAGTTAGGAATAATTGGACTTAAATTTATTAATTAAATTTATTTATAAGTATTAAAGTAAATACATGGAAAATATGATATGAATGAATGTTATTTTAATATTCTATAGTCATTTAATATTTGCGAGAATGATGAGTCAAGTAAACGACTCATTTTATCACGTAATATATTTATTATATTACAAGTTATAAAAATATCAAGGATATTTATGACTCGGTATAGTAGTCATAATATGTCATTTATGGTTTACTTATTGGGTAATAAATATTCAGGGGTTGGGGATCCTTTTCCGATTAATTACATAACTCTCTATATATAGCAGGAGAGAGGCTCTCACATTTTACTATTCACTACAAGCTCTTGAGAGCTCTCTCCACTCCTAATTTATAGAGAGAGAAGCTCTCAATCCAAGTGATTAGATTAAGCTCTCCATCATGCATCGTAATAACATCGATGTGGTGATCATTGGGGTGTCGAAGGCATTGTCGAATCTCCATGATAGCACCCATAATTTGACGATTGGCGCTCTTGTGGATTTTTTAAGTGCATGTGGATGATCAAAAAGAATTTGAATTTGGATTCTTTGAGAAATGATCACCGACGACGAACGAATTACAAACATGTAGCTTCAAATCAAACTAGGTATTTATTGTTTATTTTTGTGGTTAATAATTCTTCACGCGAGATCCTTAGGCTTAAATTGGGGTAGTGCTTCGCCGACGATGGTGTTGTTACATCGATCACCGGTAAAAAAAATTAAATTTTTGGCCCACCAGGTTCTACTACGAACCCCGGTACCTTCAATTGGTATTAGAGTGACGTGTAAAAAATTTTAAGCTAAGAAAAATTAAATTTTCATTAAAAAAGGGTGTCTTTTCGGTCCCAACACCGCAAACGGCCTTTCATTCTGACTTCGGATGACCTGTATGTGGTCATCTACAATTTTGAATATGGATTGAAATCACTAATTTATGGATTAATTTTGAAGAACATATAATATTAATATATATGTTATTTTAACCTAAATTCAATAATTGACAGGCAATTTTCGGTAAACCAAGTTTTCTGGCCAAGTACCCGTCGGCCTGAATAGTGTTTTCTAGACAGACTAACATTCCACCAATTTGTGGAATTGAAATAGTTACAAAAATAATATTTAATTATTATATTTTTCAAAATCCTATGAAATAGGCTATTAGAAAAATCAAATTGGCTTTTGATTTGATATAATAATTAAATGTATGCAAGAAGAGATCTCTCTGGACTTTGGGATGGTTCACATAAAATAATTTAAAAAAAATAAACTTATGGGGAAATTGCTTCATTTTATAGATAAAAAACAACTAAAAATAAAAGGCAAAAAAAGGAATAAGCAGCTGGCTTCCAAAGGAAGTCACCCGCATCCGGCCACCATGCACGGGCGTGCCACCTCTCACACATCTCCTCTCGTCCCTCAGGCGCGATCATTATCCACTGTCACTGGCCCCAAAAATCATCATTCGGCCTTCACCCCACCCTCCCTCAATGATAAGGCTCGTCACACTGGTGTTGTTTGCACCACCTTCTGAACCAGATCTCAGACCCCGCCTCCCTCATATTATTGCCAATCGACTGACCCCATCAGCCACGGTTGCTCTATCGACCCACTGTCCCTAGTGCCAAAACCACCTCCACCTGGTACAGCACCATCTATTGGGACTTTAAATGATTGGCCCACCGGTGCAGCGATAATTATGAGATAAAAATAAAGTGAAAAAATGCGGAAATAAATGAAAACCAGATGTAATGTGGAAAAACCCCCAAATGGAAGGGGTAAAAAACCATGGGAAAATATAAGTATCACTATGGGTAAAAGCGGGTACACACTACCTCACTATTACAACGAGAAAATCCTCATAAAATCTCTCTTGAATAAGCGGGGAAATAAACCTCACAAAAACCGTTGTGCTATGGGATCTGTTGTACTGGTAATGAGAATCGATGATGGGATGATCTTTAGAAGAGGGGAGAGCCTCCTTTTATAGGCCTCCTCACCCCTTCCCCTTGCCTTCTCCCACTAGAAGATTGGGTGGGGTTAGCCACCCACCATCTACCACCAGCCCACCTCCTTTGACAAAATAAGGGGTTGCACCGTCTGTGGAAAATTATGCCAACACATCACCCACTTGGAGATTTGATTGTAAACCAATCACATATCCACATCCTTTCTATCTAACAAACATGTTTCTAAAGTCTCTGCAAGGCTGCTCAAGGATCTACACCATCTGAACTTATCAGTGTTAATCACCTTCGTTAGGAAATCTGCCAGGTTTTCTTTAGTGTGAATTTTCTGCATGTCCACACTTACTTCCTCCACCACATCTCAGACAAAGTGATACTGTACCCCAATGTGCTTCATCCTGGAATGAAAATATGGATTCCTTGCAATGTGCAAGGTGCTCTGACTGTCACAAAACAATGGAATTTTCTCCTTTATGTGCTCGAGCTCCTCCAACAACCTTCTCATCCAAATTGCCTCTTTGCAAGACTGTGTAGCTTCCATGTACTCTATCTCCATCATGGATAAAGCCACAACTGACTGTAACTTTGAAATCTAGCTCACAACTCCTCCTGCAAGAGTAAACACATAACCAGTAGTGGATTTCCTCACATCATAATCACCTGAAAAATCTGAATCAACATATCCTATGACAGTAAAATATGATCCTCCATAACATAATGCAGCATCTGAGGTCTCCTTGATGTATCTCAGGATCCTCTTCACTGTGCTCCAATGCTCCTATCCTTGATTCGCCATGTACCGACTAACTGCTCCCACTGCATGTGCAATGTTTGGTCTAGTACTAACCATAGAGAACATTAGACTACCCACTGCTGATGCATACGGTACTCGAGACATTTCCATCCTATCTGCTTCACTGCTAGGACTCATCATGGAGGATAACTTGAAATTAATGGGAAGAGGGGTAGATATTGTATTATAGTCTTGCATTTTGAAGCGTTTAAAGACTCTCTATAAGTAACTCTTCTGTGATAGCCAAATATTCCCATTATTTCTATCTTGGTAAATCTGCATCCCAAGAATCTTGTTTTCTGGTCCCAAGTCCTTCATATCAAACTCCCTATCAAACTATGCCTTCATCTACTAGATTTGATCATTGTTGGGGCATGAAACCAACATGTCATACACATACAATAGAATAATGATGAAATCATTACCATCTGAACCCTTAAAATATGCACAAGTATCTGAATGAAGTCTGTCGTATCCAAGGATTATGATATAAGAATCAAATCTCTTGTACCAACACCTCGGTGCCTGTTTGAGACCGTATAGAGATTTTTTCAACCTGTAAACCAATTTCTATTTTCCTTGTTTTGAAAAACCTTCTGATTGAAGCATATAGATCTCTTCATCAAGATCACCATGGAGAAAAGTAGTCTTCACATCTAGCTGCTCTAGATGTAAGCTGTATGTAGCACACATCTCCAGAACTATCCAAACAGTCATCAATCTAACAACAGGAGAAAATATTTCATTGAAATCAATTCCTTCCTTCTGAGAAAATATTTTGACCACCAATTGTGCATGATGTCTTTCCACCTAGTCTTTTCCATCTTGTTTTATCTTAAAGGCCCATTTTTTTATGATAGCCTTTCTTTCATGAGGTAATGGAATAATATCCCAAGTATTGTTCCTATCCAGGGCTTCAAGTTCCTCATGCATCGCCGCCATCTATGAGGATACATCTGAACTCTGAGTTGCCTCCACAAAAGAAGATGGCTCTCCATCCTCTGTTAATAAGAATTACACAATATTGCTCTCAGTGACATAGTCTGAGTGTCATATTGGTGCTCTTTTCTCCTGAGTTGACCATCGTGGTCCAGATGCAACCGGTATTTGATCATCGTGCTTTGGTAATGCCTCAGAGGAAACCGGTTCTTCTTTGGATTTGTCCTCTACTTCAAATATTGTAGTTTCTGTATTCTCCTTCTCCATGTCCTGATTAGTTGTCATTTTCACCTTATCTTCTACAAAAATGACATCTCTGCTAATGATAAATTTGTGGGCAGTGGGGTCCCACAAATGATACCCCTTCACACCATCAGCATACCCCAAGAAGATGCATTTTCTGGATCTCGAATCCAACTTCGATCTTTCCTGATCATTAAACATTGCATATACAGGACTTTCAAAAGTATGTAACCAAGAATAGTCAGCGGGTTTACCAGTTCACATCTCCATCGGTGTCTTAGGCTCAATCTCCATTGAAGGAGATCAGTTTATCACATAACAGGTGGTATTCACTGCTTCTGCCCAAAAAGTTTTGACAATACCTGCAGTTTTCAGCATCGCCCTTGTTTTATCCAACAGGGTTCTGTTCATCTGCTCTACCACTCCATTCTGTTGAGGAGTTTACGCCACCGTGAACTTTCTCTTGATTACTTCATGTTGACAAAAAGTATCAAACTCATCGCTTGTATATTCTCCACCATTGTCTGTCCTCAAACACTTGATCTTCTTTCCAGAGTCAAGATCCTTCATCGCTTTGAATGTTTTGAAGACTTCAAAAACATCTTCCTTTCTCCTGATTGGGTACACATAATATCTCCTGGAATAATCAGCAATGAATGATACAAAGTACCTTTCTCCTCCCAGGGATATAACCGGTGCTTTCCAAACATCGGAATGGATCAACTCCAAGATCTCCTGACTTCTTGCTATTGATGTCTCGAACTTTAACCCGTGCTGCTTGCTCAAAACACAATGCTCACAAAATGGTAAGGATACCTTTGTCAGCCTAGGCAATAACTTCTGATCTGCAAGAATCTTCAGGCCTCATTCTGACATATGGCCAAGCTTCCGATGCCATAATTTCGTCAACGCTTCCATCGAAGTAGTTGATGCAACAACTATCTTCGCCTCCTTGTACGTTTCACCTATAAGCACATACAATTTCTTTAAGATCTTCTTCACCTTCATTACTACAAGCGCGCCCTTCATGATTCTCATCACTCCATTCTTGGGGTGAATCTTTCATCTGATGTCATCAATTTGTCCCAAAGACAATATGTTCTTCTTCAGGCCCTTCACATGACGTACTCCTTGGATGGTCTGTACTATGACATCATGCATCTTTAGTTTGATGGTATTGATTCCAACGATCTTTAGAGTGTGATTTTTCCCCATGTACACAAGTAATTATGAGATGGTTTCATATTGGTCAAACCATTCTCGTTGAGACATCATGTGTCATGTTGCTCCTGAGTCGATAATTCATGCATCGTCGAGATGATGCCTACTTCCGGTAGTCATCACCGCTTCACTGACTAGTATATCTCCATTTCCAGAAGTATTCATCACATTCCCCTGAGATCTCTTTTCACCACTCTTCTTATTCAAACAATCCTTCTTGATGTGCCCCTTCTTGCCACAATTGAAACATGTGACATTTTTCTTCTTACTCCTTGATTTGGACCTGCCATGATTTTGGCTCCCACTGGAACCATGCTCTATCATCCTTCCTCTCTCTATTGACAGAGCATATGCTTGGTGCGAAGTTTTCTGTCTTTCCTCCTTGTTCTTGTGCCGAATTTCTTCTTCAAGAACTGTGGCTACAACATCATTGAAGGCCAACATATCCGTCAGGATATTGTTGGTGAGGTTGATGATGAGTTGGTCATATAAATCTGGAAAACTCTGTATCAGAATCTTCGCACATTCAGTATCCACAATTTTATAGCCCAACGCTGTGAGCTGAGCGAACAGGGTATTGATGTTGTTGATGTGGTCAGTCACTGATGATGACTCCGCCATCCGAAGAGTGTACAATTTTCTCTTCAAAAAAATTTTGTTGTGCAGTGAATTGGCCTCATATAGCTTTGTTAGAGTATCCCATATTTCCTTCACCGTTTTTTCTCCGCAATGCTCGATAGGACCCCATCTACCAAATCCAAATGGATGTTGGCAATAGAATTACCATCCATATCATTCCATTTCTCCTCTGTCACATCTACCGGCTTTTCTCCAATTTCCAGTAGGCAATTATCCTTCCGCAGCACTGCCTGCATATTCATTTTCCACAATGAAAAATTATTCCCATTGAATTTTTTGATCTCAAATTTCGTCGCCATCTAGACACGCTGTCAGTGCAGAACCTCCTCCATTTCACAATAGTGTATTTAATAATCTCAATAAATTTTTTCTGATGTGACAGATCAAACAGAGTTGCAATCATAGAGCATGCTCAAATTTATGAGAATTATTAATACCTGAAAACGTGAACAGCACCAGGCCAGAACCTTGGCTCTGATACCACTTTTTGGGACCGTAAATGATTGGCTCACCAGTGCAATGATAATTACAAGATAAAAATAAAGTGCAAAAATGCGGAAATAAATGAACACCAGATGTAACGTGGAAAACCCCCCAAATGGAAGGGGTAAAAAACCATGGGAAAATAGAAGGATCTCTATGGGTAAAAGCGGTTACACACTCCCTCACTATTACAAGGAGAAAATCCTCGTAAAATCTCTCTTGAATAAGTGGGGAAATAAAACTCACAAAAACCACTCTTCTATGGGATCTGTTGTACTGGTGATGAGAACTGATGATGGGATGATCTTTGGAAGAGGGGAGAGCCTCCTTTTATAGGTCTCCTCACCCATTCCCCTTGCCTTATCCTACTGTAAGATTGGGTGGGGTTGGCCACCCACCATCTACCACCAGCCCACCTCCTTTGACAAAAGAAGGGGTTGCACCATCCGTGGAAAATTCTGATGAAACCATCGTCAGCCACTGAGTCATCACCCTCCACTATCGTTGCCTCCCATTGTCAGTATAAGCCTCACATCACCAGCAACCACAGCACAAACCCCCATCAGCATGTCGTCCATCCAGATCTCAGCCACCCGTGAACCTTCCAGCTGGATACAGTCTCCCCAAATTTGGTCTACTCATCATTGGTCGACCTCCCGAGCTACCTTACAGTCACCAACAAACCCCCTAACTACTAGGGCCACCAAGACGCTCCACCGCATGCAACCTCCTTCACATGGGATCCACTAGTTGGCATTCTCGTTAGCATGTCCGGCCAAATGCATTATTGGTGCCCTCTCCCATCGGCCTCCAATGAACGACCACCAACCGATTAGGTATTCTTCCTGGTTTTTAGACACCCAAGTGAACTGGGAATGGGTTTTCTATATCCAAGTAAACTGGCCTAAAATGGGATGGGTGGGTCCTTCAAAACATGGAATGGGTCTAGACAGGTCTGGCCCTATAAGATCCAGTCTTTTTCTAGGTGTGTACCTCTTTAAATTTTTCCTTTTGAGTCTTAGTGTCTAAATCTTGTTCGAATATGGAGATCCATTGTTGAGGAAAATGAATCAAATTCCAGGGATGTATGTTTGTTTGAATTGATAGAGTTCGTATATAAACGCGATAAATGGGTTTGTGAGGGTTTTACATGCTTTGATGTCTTCAGAGGTGGTTTGGGTTCTTTCTGTGGGAAACATGATGAAGGCTATCTTCAAAGAAATTACATGTTGTGTAATGAAATTACACGTCGTGTAATGAAATTACACGTCATGTAATGTTTGGGAAGTCTTAAAAATCACCTAAGACAACATGTTTTTCATCACATCCCTTTTAAAAGGATTACACAACATGTAAATGTATTAAACAACATGTATTTATCGATAGGAGTGGCTTTATGTGTGTTGTGCATTTGATATTTTCTCATTATCATGTGTAACTTTCCTCTCTCGACCCTAGGGTATTTTCCAGGTGATTTTGGAGCACCTCTCTTGATTTTGGATGTCCTGATCATGCATCTAATCTCTAGTAAGTGGTTTTGGTTAAGTTTTCCCTTATGTCCCTTTATTCTCTGATTGTTGTGGTGTAATATCTTGACCTTGGTTATTGTTGGTTTTGATCTTGATCGGTTATAATCTCGGATCCATCTTGTAATCATCTGCATCATCGTTCTTGTTGGCGAATCCTGCTGGAAGCGTTGGCTGATCGTCAGTTGGAGGTAAAGGGTCTAAACCTTAACCCTATAGTCTGTTTAATTGCAAAGTGTGTGCAATATTTCAATTGCGCCAAATGAATAATTGGATTATTACTTGGAATCCCTTTGTATCCAATTGATTAACATGGGTTGTGGCTACCGTTCGGGTGAGATAACCCTTGGTTATAAATGAATTGATTAATGGCTTAAAGGGTGTTTAACATGGCATGGGATTTGGGTGATTACTTAATATAGGTTCACCTTGGTTTGGCTTGGTTATTGAAATGGATGACATGTTATGGGTTTAAAGACCAAATGATAAATGAAATGTTTAATTGAAAGATAAATGGTAATTTTCATAATTAACCATTAATCCTTATGGTGTGATATTGTGACATACTTATTGTTATGACATGTGTTGTGTTTTCTACGATAAAATACTTATACAGGGAGTTGGCCCAGTTTGATTATTGAAATTTTTATATAAGGTGTTGGCTCAATTCACATGCTGAAATGCTTATATAGCGGGCTATGCCCAATGACACATGCTAAAATTTTTATATAACAGGCTTGGATCTAACACATGTTGAAATTATTATATATTGATCTTTTCCCTGACACATTTTGAAATTATTATATACCGGGCTTGGCCCTGAGACATGATAAAATGATTATATATTGGGCTCAACCTAGATTGATTACTGAAATGCTTATATAGTGGGTTTTGACACAGATTTGTTTGATTCATACCATGGATATATGGTTATGGTTGACATGATTGTGAGACATGCTTAGAGACATTCTGGCATGATGTAGAGTTAGCTTATGATTTACCATGGGTATAGGTTTTGGTTGAAATGGTTGTGAGACATGTTCAGACACATTCTGGAATGGTGCCGAAGCAGGTTGATGTGGTATTAATTTAATTAATTAATGCACATGTTTATTATATTATTGCATTCACTTATTATCAAACAAGTAATGTTTAGACATGGCGGTGTCAACCTACTTAGTTATACTCACACCCTACTCAGGCCGTCGTTTGGTACTCAAGCAGATTACATGGATGCAAGATTAGATAAGGGAAGAGGACCTTACTATTGATTGTTGCTTCCTGGATGGGCTAGAGTTTGGAGATGGGTCCAACATGGGATCTGGGATTGGGGTCTTTTGAGTCTGTTAGTCTTTTATTTGTATTACTTCTAGCATGACATTTAGTTACATTTCATCATGACATTACATTTGTTGGACCCAATTATGTGTATGTTAGATTCCCACATTGGTTTGATCTATCTTGTATTCCTTTTCCTCTATCTATAAATAAAAGGCCCACCTCTCATTATAGTAAAGAGTACATTTCTGCATGGTATCAAAGGAGTTTAGCTAACCCTATCCCTCTCTCCCATGTTTTTTTTCTCCACCCCCTCCATTGCGCCCAACCCCCGCCTATATAGAGCCCACCCACCTCGGCGTCGCCCTACGACTGCACCACCGCCTGCACCCCCCCCCCCCACAACATTTCCCTCTACATCGCCACACCCTGTGCAATGGCCTCCCTATTCCAACCTTCTCCAGTGGTCACGATAGCCCCTGATGCCCCCCTCCAGACGCGACCACCCGCGTCGACACGGCCCTCTCCCCAGCACTAGCACCCTAGCCCCGTTTCTCCCTATGTGTCCTCACTGTACGCATGTTCCTCCTGGGGTGCCTGACCATCCATGTGGATCCTCTGGTAATTACACCTCTTCTCGCCACCCCTGATGGTGTCAGACTATCCAGGAATACCCCGACGCCCTTACTAATGACCCCTTCCTCCGATGTCACTAGTAATGTGATGCATGTTCCCATATAACCCTGTTGTTGTCTCTCCGTAGAATTGACGCACTTTGGTTTTTCCTATCATACATTCAATTAGTTCCATGGTACGTGTTGTTCCTACATGCCTTAATACTTTTAACCCAGCTATTCTTGTCAAGGCATCATCTGGTTATCCATACCAGTACCCTGCTACCCATGCTAGATTTCCCATCTCCGTCTATTCCTACTGAGTGGGTTCTTGATGCATCTTCCTCATATCCTTCCAAACATGGCATCATCCTCACAACCATCTAATATCCATCAAAATATAAAACTCTCTATGGTTGAGATTGCGCTTATACACTCTCATCGGGTTGCTTTTATTGAAATAGTGGGTGCCCTAGACCCAACTATGTAGTAATTTTGATTACCATATCATGTATACAGATAGTTATACATGATGAAAACTTACCATTATAGTGTAGATATTTCTTCATACACTATTTAATGGTAATGTCCTAGATTAATTTTCGTATCAAAAGGTTATAGTAGATCTCATCCTATAATGAAAACCTCGAGATACTATGACATTAATCTTAAACAAAGGTCTTATGGTCTAGATACATCTAACTGGATGGACACAGTAAATGTTTGACTATCAGGTGTTGGGGGGTCATAAGCAATGATACTTCTTCTCATGAAGTTCACACTTGGTGATCTATAGTAGTGAGATCATGAGAACAAACCCGCTAATAAGAACGCCACATGTTTTGGGTGTCATTGATTGTTCCTATCTACGAACATGTGTATTGGTCTCCTGACTTGAGATCATTATCAGTGTGTACCATTTGATTGCATACTTTGATGCAATCCACAAACCATGATATTGAAATCTTGGTGAGGTAGCTTGTGTTGGGTGCATCGTTGGTGGTATGACATAGGTTGAATAATCAAGAAAGGATTTGTCGCTTTCGGGTTATTGAAGTTGTATATCTCAGGCCTGGTTGATCATGATGGTACTACCTTCTTAAGTCATTGGCCAAATTAGTCGGAAGGTAAATACATCCAGTTAGATCAAAAAATAATAAATCAAGAAAAAGGGCAATGACACAAGTGTGCTCCATGATTTATGATATATTTAAATGCAAAGAGATTATAATACACAGTCAGTGTTTGTAGGTTGGTAGTCATTGCTATGACTGTCCTTACCTCTTTAGGAACCTTGATGGGTTTCTAGACTCTGTTCTTGGTCTATGGATTTTATTCACTACTATCGAGATAATGGCCTAGAGGGTCATACACAATAGCGTATTCAAGAATCCTCCCTATTCGGTTGAGTAGGTGTATTGGACATGGTGGGCCCCACCACAGGGTCCGGGCGTTGTCCAAGGTATCGATTACTAAAGAAATAAATTAATTAATTATTATTCAAGTTATGAATAATTGGGGTTGAATTTATTTATAGTATTTATAAGTTAAGTAAATACGAGAAAATATTATTTGAACGAATGTTATTTTAATATTCAGGGTTCGTTTAATATTAAGAAGGAATGACGAGTTAAGTTAAATGGCTTGGTTTTATCATGTAATATATTATATATATATTACAAGTATGTGATAAATTATTAATAATATTTATGGTGTAGTTTAGTTCATCATAATTATTATTTAGTGGACGTTGAAATAAAAGGGGGTTGGGGAACCAAACCAGGTATTTTAAAAACTTCACTATAAATAGAGGAAGAGGCTCTCTCATAAAGGACTATTCATGGAATTTTGGCTAGAGCCTCTCTCTCCTCTCTCTTCCTAGAGAGAGAAGTAGTCGATCTAAGAGTTCGGATCAAGATCTCCCTCAAGCATCGAAGGCATCTTAATGTAGTGATCATCGGGGCATCGAAGACATCATCGGATCACTGCGCTAGCACTCGGAATCTGATGATTGGTGCTCCCACGGATTTCTGAAGTGTGTGTAGAGGATCTAGAGGGATCTTGTTACGAATCCTTCAAGCGGCGATCACCAACGATGAGTTGCAGTCGACCGAGCCTTCAGATTTATAAAGGTATGTTTACAATTATATTTCTTGTAATATTTTAATTTATGTGAGATCCTAGGATCATACCGGGGCTCAAATCGTCAGTGACGACAAGTTCCATCATCCTGTCAATGAAAATTTTTAAAATCCCTAGTCCACCGTCTTCCGTTGTGGGTCTCAGTACTTTCAATTGGTATCAGAGCATACGTGTAATTTTTTTGAGCTATATAAAATTAATTTTCATAAAATTAAGTAGAGGGTTTGATTTTGGTCTCAACGGTTCAAACCGCACTCTGATCCGATTTCCAATGGACAAGTTATGATCAATTGAAATTTCATATATGAATCGTGTTTGCGTTTTGGACTCGGGTATTAAAATTTTCAATCGTTTCTTTCTGATCAAGATTCGGCCAAGTATGGTCCATTTTCTGTTCATTGGAATTAATATTGATTTAGTTAAAAATATATAAAATTATAATCATTATAATTTGTTTTATTATTATAATATTATAATTATAATTATATAATTATATTAATAATATTATTATTATATTAAAATAATAATTTATTATTATAATTAAAGGCTAAAATATAGCCTTTGGATTTTGTAAATAAAATAATTTTTTGATTTTGTTCAAATGGGGAGGAGACTTTCAAAATTTGATGGTTGACCTAGTGGAAATGCATGTAAAAATTTAAAAATAAAAAAGGGATAAGGGGGCGGCTGATTGATTGTGAAACAAAAAATAATAATAAAGGAAGGAAAAGCAAGGGGCCACTCGGCCCCCTGTCCCCTACCTCCCACCTCCCGTTGGACAATGTAGGGGACGTAGCCCTGCTCCGGCCACGTGGTCATGTCTCGCCTCCCTGTCTTCTTATCTGGCACCACCGGCCTTCACAACCCTAATGCGAAATGGGCGGGCTAAGGCGGGGTGGGCCAAGCCTGCACGGGTTTGAGCCTGCACGGGTTTGTCCACAAAAGCCCGCATATAATGCGAACAAAAAAATTCAAGCTCGCCCCGCCCCGCATAAACCCGCGGGTTGCCTGCGGGCTTACCCACATTTACAAAAAAAATAGTATTTATAATCATTTAAATACTATATTTTTTATCATTCTTAAAATTATTTCTTGGTAAAATTATAAATTAACAATAACTAGAGTTTTAAAGGATGTGATGGAACATTTTTTTGTGGGTTAATTGTGGCATGCGGTGACACCGATGTGGTGGAGAACTGTTGTGATAGAAAGTATGTGAGTGATCGGTGATGGGTGATGAATGATAATGTTGGTTGTGTGGTGATGTGAACAACTAATCCTGTGAATGAATGAAGTCTCTCCAGGTAACGATCAGTTTTAGAAGAAGCAATTAATAGTGTTTTCATGAGGTTTTATCCTATTCTCTTAATAACAAAATAAAATTAAATAATAACAAAATTAAATCGACCTACAAAATATTGTGATTATAACAACTCTTATAGAATTGAAACCATGCGCAGGGGCGATGAGTTCCATTTTTCGAGAGATGGGTTGACACACCATGTGAATATGGTTAATAATTACTATATAAATAATATAATATCATATTAAAATAATAAATATAAGCCTATTTAAAATTCACATGTGAATAAATGGTGAATTAATATGACAATTACAGTGAGAAATCATATGTCACTATTTAACCATGATTTTTTTATTAAAAAAACTAAAATGTTAAAGAAACATATATTGTAAAAATAATATATTTTTTTAAAATCAGGCCCACAGGCAAGCCCGCACCCGCGCGGGCTCAACCCACATTGGCCTGCATCCGCGCGGGCCCAACCCGCATTGTCCCACACTCTAAACGGTCAAAATTTGTAGGCCCGCCCCATACCCGCAAAGCCCACGGGCCACGGGCCCGCTTTGCATTGCTACTTCACAACCGCACTCGGCTCCCGCTCGAGGCCTCCCCCTCCCTTCATCGTCGTGCCCTGTCGAGGCTTCTAAAAAACCTCTGCCGCCCACACTCAATCACCGTGGCAAGCCTTCTCGCGCCACTAGAGCCGACCCTCTTTTCTCCCTGTCACCGGCACCCTCCGGCGGCGCGGTCCCGCCTGTACCCCTCTCTTTGGCGAGCCGTCCCGGCACACCCGAGCTGAAACCCACCAGCGGCCAACTCCACTCCTCCCACCAGTCGCGGTGCCCCGATCACCATCTGCACCATCTCTCGCACCTGCTGCCACCCAGATCTGGCGGCGACGTCCTTGCCGAACCGGCTTGCACATGCACCTCCCTCGAGCAGCACCCACTCGGGCTCCACCTATTCTACTAGATTAGTAGAGAGATCTATGAACCACCATCCAGGAACGAATGAACTCTGGTTGTAGGTATTCCTTGATGTTTTCAGCCGGACCTGATTCACCCCAAAGCAGGCCAGGGCAGGTCAGCCTTACCCGAAACGGGTCTAGGCGGACCGGTCTGGCCTAGAAAAACTAAGAACGGGCTTTGCCCGGACCGTTATGAGTCTGAACAGGTTTGGCGTGACCAGAAACGGGCCAGAGCAGTTTTTTGGTGCCCGAGTTAATTTAATTAATATAATTTAATAATATAATTACAAAATTAAAATTAAATTAATTATGAGACCGATAAATAATTAAATTTTTTGACTTTTTTAATTCATTTAGTTTAATTAAATAACCCTCGTACTTATTTAATGAATTTTAGATTTATCACGATTTATCTTACCTGCATACTGGTCTTGAGCACCGACCCGTGTGTCTGCATTTATTTATTTATTTATTTATTTATTTAACAACGTCTGATGTTTGTAATTAATTAAATGGTGGTCTGCACATCATCTTTATTTTCGGTTAATTTGCATAGGGGTCTGCATGTCCATTCCATCTGATGTACTTTTACACCCCTAATCCCTCTCACATGCACATGATTATTATTGTATATAAGACAAACGCGGTGTACGTTGATCAAGATGATGCAAGACGTGACGTGGACCCTGTCAAGACGAGGCAATAATCCAAATTAGAAGCGGACATACTGGATGGGGTGAGATGCATCAAGAGTCAAGCGATGACTCAGGTATGATCCCCCTGGGTCATTTAGATGCTGAAGACCAATTGGGTAGTAGTTTACCTTTACGCATTTATTTATTGTTTTATTTATTTTAAAACAATAGATAAAATACATAAAATAATAAATAATAAAATGCATAAAGAAGCGACAAGTGTTTTTCTATTAATGTTCAGTTGTGAGTGCAAAAATATAGATGGACGAGACTAATAAAAATGGATTACATTTATCAAGATAAAAACAAAAAACCCTCAAAGTAATATTAAGTCAGTCCTACCTTCCATCATTCAAGTTTAAACAAAACTGGGTGTTTGGGGTGTCGGTTATACCAAAGCTGATGGTATCTCTTACTACCGGGGAGTTTTTATGAGGGTGGTGGGTTGACTTAACTAAAATTACAGCAAATAAATATTCAAATCTATCTTGTTGTAATTTTAGAGGAAAGCGTTGAGTAAATCAAGATAAGATTTTAGAAGTTGGAACTTCACTCAACATATCAAGGAACCGTGAGTTAATGCGGTTGGACAGCCAAAAGTCTACCTTGAACCCTCCAAGTAGTGGCATAACCATAGATTGTAGACTATGAGGAGAGGTTCAGAGATCTTTTCCACTAGAATAATCTAGCGACAGAGTATACCAGTTCTAGTACAGATGGTTCCTAGAATTCCATAAAATATTGGGATGCATTTAATGATTAAATTAATCGATAATGTCTAAATTTGGTAGTCAACATAAAAGTACTTATCTGCTAAAGTTTATTTGTATAAAATGGAAAGTAATACAATAATATATAAATTATGATACATATTGGACAAAGTTAATTTCCAAACTAGCATGAATTTCCAAGTGTAGTACAGGTACTTCTGTACATTACTACAATATAGGAAATTCAAGGTGTTGGTGTCCCTATACCTGTTAAGCCATCTCAAGAAGTGTGGGTGGGAAATTGCTTATAGAAGACTCATGTAGTCAACATATGATGGTTTTATCATAATTTTATCATCAATGACTGATGTTCGTTGTGGATACAAGATTGGGACATGGATGATATCACATGTAGTCTCATCTCCAAGAAGTCTATGAGGAGAAAGTGAAGTGATATTTGAATGTGATGTTTACACTGGATTTGTGTAAACATGAAAGGCATACCATGATATTTCATGGCATCCCATTCTTATAATTTTTCACCCAATTACTCTAGTTTCTTTTATAAATACAAATGAATAGTACGGAGTAAGCACTTTATTACCTTTTTGGTAAGGTTCTCCAAGTAATAAGAATATTAAAGAAAGTATCATTTTTAGTTCTTATGGAGAATATATTGGAAGAAAAAAGCAAAAATGCCAATGAATAGTTATGTCAAAGGCACCTTCGTAATGTCCTTCAATGAATAGAGGATGGTTATAAAATAGGAGGTTATTTTCATTACATATTATGAAATAAATTTATGGAAGTTTAAAATGCGATGAACTGAATTGAATAAGCAAGAACATGCTTCTTCATTACGTATTCATCAAATAAAATTATTATTTATAACATACTTCTTAGGTATTAAATACCATATGATTTTCACATATGTGTATTGAGATATAGTAACCAAGTAAGTAGAGAGACATTACAAGAAGTAAGGTGACTTCTCCAAGTAGCTAAGAAAGGGTGATTCCTAAGTTAGTGGTGAGAAACATATAGCTTCTATTTTCCAAGTGAATGATTCCAGTTGAACAAGTTGATGAGTATAACTAAAACATTCATCTCATGTGCCCTTTGTACATAATGAGATGTTATTTCAACTTAAGGAGTGAATGTTGTTATTGGTGTCACATACTCAACAAATAGTTCAGTGGTACTCGAGTCATAGGAAATAAGTGATGAATATAAAATGTAAAACATTTACCCAGTTGTGAAAAGATAATTATTTTTCAAGAAAAACTAAAAGGAAGTCGAGGATATACCCAGTATGGTATTTAGGCTTGGCACAACTAAACACCTTTGGTATTATTGACGTATTTAGTATGGACAAATAAACCTTTACAAATAAAGGTATGTCACAAAGCCTATGGAATTAGTTCAACAAGTGAGCGTAAACTATTCCAAGGGAAGGCTAGTGGTAAAGATACTCCATAATATTCCTTAAAGTTATTAAGGAATGTGATAATGAAGTATAAGCATGGTCAGAAGATATTAGTTTCTTCGGATCGACATTCCAAAGAATATATTGACCAAACATTCATTGATCATGATAATGTAGCATAGATTAATTCCTAAATTCACATTACCTTATCTACATCACAAAATTAATTTTCATTAGGAGGATCAATGATGAGTCTTACATATTAACATTGATCAACAAAATGTAGCGTGAATCAATTCCTAAATGCATATTTTATGTATCAAAGTAATGATATAAGTAGCATTAGTGTTATAACCTGTAGTAACTTCCATCATATTTCAAGACGTTCTTTTCAAATAACGGTGAAATCCCATAACTTTTATGCTAACTAAAATGACAAATGGATGTTATATGAGTCTTAGTATGATGGAAATACATTATGTCATAAGATATGTGTTAATGATGCAAATTGCTTGTTAGGATATAAACAAACATGCATCAAGTTACACACACTGTGCATTCAAATAATTATCCTTACGGTTGCTTAAGATATTATATAAATCCCTAAGATAGAAAAGTGGTAGTCAAGTGATAGACTGCCTTTCTATAAAAAAGGCACACATCTCTACTTGAGATAGTGGGAGAAATATTGACTTGGGTTTAGTCAATGCTCGAGATGCACAAATGGTTGGCATAGGAACAAGTTCCACAATTATATGTGGAAGAGGAATATTTCAGTGACACATACTACATAGGAAGGTTAAAACTATGGTGATGGTTTTGAGTTTACCATGGTCAGTGATACATTATTCATTAAGAATAATAATTCCTACAAGTGTGAAGTATATGGAAATTAGATAAGATTGAAAATATCAATTAAAATTCAATAACGGATTTCATGTATCAAATTGAAAAGGGGGTTATAAATTGAATATTGTGGTGGGTATTCAAGTGAGTTGATACATGGATGGTATAAGTGTGGTGCCAATAAGGCTTGATTGGTTATACAAAGTCGATATACCTAAATCTATTATAGTTTTACTTGTCATAGATAACTTCTAAGATAATTTTAATTATATATTGGATGTCAATATCAAATTTCATGGAAGGTGTCTATATGACGCAACTAGAAAGGGATGATGACATCATTGGATGCCAATGAGGGTTCCAAGTTATGGAAATCCGGTTTAGGATTAAAGTAAGCAACAAGATCTTATAACATTCATTTGGAATTAATCTTTTCCATATGTCTACCAGAGGTTAGTGGAAGCACCAAAATTTTACAAGATAAGTATGTTCGGCAACATATGAAAAACAGATATTGGTCTTACAGTTAGTTAAGACCAGGATAAAAGTAATTTTCCAAAGATTAACTTAAAGTATTAAACTAAGTTCTAGGGAACATGATCTACTAAGGTAGATATAATGATTACTTGGACCTAGTCAATTGTACATATAGTGACACAATATTGAAAATTGAAAGTAGGAACAATTCCAGAGAGAATTGTTACCAATGTCACATGACATAATCTCTCCAGGTTGACAAGTTTAGAACATGGGAGGAGATTAAAGTTGTGAGTTAAGTTCCATACGCTTCAGCAATGGATCAATCATGTATTTCATGATATGTACAATAATTTATATTTCTAGGATATATTTTATAATAGGTAGATATTAATTATATCCAGAAGCACTGCAAGTGTAGCAGTCAAAATTATCATATTGTACTTCGGCAAGTACAAATGATATGTATGTGATAAGTGGAGATGAATACCAGTTATTTTAGGACACAAAATAGTATTCCTGGGATCCAAATGAACTAGTACCATATTTAGGCTAATGTGATGAGCGAGTCAAGCTCATAAAAGCTAGTGGTAGCCATACCTACAAATACCGAGTATGTTGTAGCTACTAAGCCAACTAAGAAGCAGTTATCAAATGCAATGATTTGTTTCTATTCTTGGAATCGCACCTAGTAAAGTACTATCATAATGAAAATTATGATATTCTTACTAACCAGGATGTCAATTTTACGACAGTGGAAAAAAGGTATATACTCAGGGATGCCATCTCTTGAGAAGTTTTACTCAGGGAGATGAGGTTGCATATAGCAGAATAGCCACACGGCGGAAACGTGGCAGACTCAGCAGCTAAAATCATTACTCAACAGAAACATGATCTTTATCATGTGAGTATCTAACAAGTATGGTTAGCAAGTTGGCTCTAGTGCAAGTGAGAGTGTTGAAATAGTAGGTTCCATAGACCCAACTATACAATACTTTTGATTACCATATCGTGTATAGAGTTAGTTATACATGATGATAACTTACCATTATAGTGTAGATATTTTTTCATCCACTATTTAATGGTAATTTCCTAGATTAATTGTCATATTAAAATATTATTGAATATCCCAATATATAATGAGAACCTAGAGATACTATGATGTTAATATTAAACAAATGTATTATGGTCTAGATACATCTAACTGACTGGACATAGTAGATGTTTGACAATCAGGTGCTGGGGGGTCATACGCATTGAGACTTCTTCTCATGAAGTTCACACATGGTGATCTCTAGTAGTGAGATCATGATGATAGACCCGCTAATAGGAACACCACATGTTTTGGGTGTCATTGGTTATTTCTATCTACGGACATGTGTATTGGTCTCCTAACTTGATATCATTACCAGTGTGTGTCATTTGATTGCATACTTTGATGCAAAGAAAAAACCATGATATTAAAATTTTGGCGAGGTAGCTTGTGTTGGGTGTGTCGTTGGTGGTATGACATGGATTGAATGATCAAGAAATGATTTATCACTTCCAGGTTATGAAAGTTTTATATCTCAAGCCTGGTTGATCAGGATGGTACTACCTTCTTAAGAATTTAGCCAAAGCAGTCGAAAGGTAAATATATCAAATTATATCAACAAATAATAAATCAAGAAAAATGGTGACGACATAAGTGTGCACCCTGATTTATGAGATATTTAAAGACAAAGAGATTATAATACATAGTCAGTGTTTGTAAGTTGGTAGTCGTTGATATGATTATCCTTATCTCTTTAGGGGCCTTTATGGGTTGCTAGAATTTTCTCTTAGTTTGTGGATTTTATTCACTGCTATAGAGATAAGGTCCTAGAGGGTCACACACAATAGAATATTTAAGAATCTGCCCTATACGGTTGAATAAGTGTATTGGAAATGGTGAGGGCCACCACGGGGTCTGAGCATTTTCCAAGGTATCAATCACCAAAGAAATAAATAAATTTATTATTATTCAAGTTATGAATAATTGGTATTGAATTTATTTATAGTATTTAAAAGTTAAGAAGATGTGAGAAAATATTATTTGAACGAATATTATTTTAATATTAAATGTTCATTTAATATTAAGCGGGAATGGCTAGTTGAGTTAAATGGATCGGTTTTATCACGTAATATATTTTATATATATTACAAGTATGTGATAAATTATTAATAATATTTATGGTGCATTTTAGTTTGTCATAATTATTATTTAGTGGTCATTGAAATAAATGGGGTTTGGGAAACCCAACTGGGTATTTTAGCAACTCCACTATAAATAGAGGAAGAAGCTCTCTCATCAAAGACAATTCATGGAATTTTGTCCAAAGCCTATCTCTCCTCCTACTTCCTAGAGAGAGAAGCAGTTGATCCAAGAGTTCCAATCAATATCTCCCTCAATAATCGAAGGAATATCGATGCAGTGATATTTGGGATGTTGAAAATATCGTCAGATCACCGTGTTAGCACCCGAAATTTGATGATCAGTGCTCCCGTAGATTTTTGAAGTGCGTGTGGATGATCTAGAGGGATCCTACTATGGATCCTGGAAGAGACGATAGCCAATGATGAGTTGCAGTCAACCACACCTTCAGATCTGTAAAGATATGTTTACAATTATATTTCTTATACTCTTTAAATTAATGTGAGATACTCGGAGCATACTGGGGCTCGGATCATGGATGACGACAAGTTCTGTCATCCTGTCGATGAAAATTTTTAAAATCTCTGGCTCACCAGCTTCTGTTGTGGGCCCCGATACCTTCATATTTTCCACCTTCTACTTCTTCAGCCTTTATTACTCAGACTGGTGGACCTACCACTTATATATCTCATCAATCGACAGTTTGGATGCTTGATTCTAGTGCATCTGATTATCTCACATGTGATGTAGGTATGCTTACTACCTATCATCTGTGTACTGGTGTCACTGCAATTATTGTTGTTGATGAATCTATAATCCCAATTAAGGGATTTGGAACATGCTCCTTGACTCCTTCAATTCACCTAGCTTAAGCGGATCTTGTTTCTCGTAGTCCTTTTAATTTTCTCTTCATTAGAAAACTCACAAGGACTTAAATTTTTCTGCTATTTTTATATCTTCTGGTGTTGTTTTTCAAGAGAATTCAATGAATTGGTAACTTGGTAGAGGTCATCTTAGTGATGGAGTGTACATGTATGATGCCCCACCATCTCTTTCTTGCTCATCCACCTCTGCTCATGCTCTCGACCTACATTTTCGTCACGATCATCCACAGGATTCAGTCTTACATAAGTTTTTCCCCCATTTCAGTCCACACCTTTTCTTCCATTATGAATCCTGTAAGTTTTTTAAATATCATCGTGCGATGTATGTTCCTCTTTTGGTGACACTTATGGACAATCCTTTCAACTTATTACATTCCAATGTATGGGGTCCCGGAAGGGTTCCCAATCAGTTAGGGTACCATTATAATGTATCCTTTATTGATGACTACTCTTGGATGAAATGGTTATATCTCCTTCATGGTCATTCAAATGTGTGTGATATTTTCAAAACTTTTTATCATGAAATTCACACTCAATTATCTAATCCTATTAAATGTCCCCACTTGGACAATGGATGCAAATATTTATCTTCTTCTCTTCAGCAATTTCTCAAAGATCATGGTGTCCTCCATCAAACAACCTGCCCCGATACTCCTCGGCAAAATGGTGTGGCTAAGTGTAAACATCCTCATATTCTAGAAACTGCTTATATAGAGACCCAAGCCTTTTACATAAAACATTCCATGATTTTAAGCTTCATTAATCATTAGAGTACAAGACAAGGATCGTTAAGTCTAGTGTCTTGGAAGACTAGGTACATAAAACGTAAAACATGGGGCTAAAAAAACTTCTTTATTTAATCTCCATAAGGAGATCCTAACTTCCTTTGAGCTCATACATCTGCACAGGGTACCCTGGGGAACACATGAACAAAGGGATGAGCTAAAAAGCCCAGTAAGGGAAAGAACATAAGAATAAACTTTAAGCACGTGAGTTAAGAGGATTGACATAATGATATTGGAAGCATGAAACATATGGAATTATAAAATATAAACATGGGATCATAAAAACATGGAATAAAATAAGCATGAGATCATATAATCATGAGATTATATAAGCATAGTTTCATAGAGATGTGGAAGAAACTTTAAAAATGACATCGGTACGATTCAAGGCTAACCGCCAATCTCGTTTACCATAGTAGCACAAGCCAAGGCTAACCGCCCAGACTGTTTGCCCATAATCTTCTTATGAAACATTAACTTTAACCAATGCATTGGAGCACTATCTGAGCTCAACCATCTAATCTTATTCATGTATATTCTTGACACATAAATAATCTCACATAATTAATCATACATAAACATAAGAGTACCCAAGGAAAGAAATGGGCACACAATCACGTCATGAAGCATAATAAAAAGGGACGTAACATACAAGAATCCATGAAAGAAAGGAATTAAATCATAAATAGACATTAAAAATGTATAAAGTCATAAATAATGAAAATAGATAACTAACTGAAGTGATAACATGTAAAAATAGTTTTTTTAGGAATCTTTGAGTCAAAAAATTTTAGTGTGGTTTAAGAAAACATCGAATATCTCTTAAAACGAAAAGCGGCATAATATTTTTTATAAAACCAGAAGTAAACCAGGAGGGTTTTCATAATAAAAATACTGATTTTATAAAGACAAAGGTGACTTAAAACAGAGGATAGAGTGCACTTGATAATAGGAAAGAATTCAGGAAGTTCCCTTAAAATGGGTTCACTTATCGGGAAGTAATGAGGAGAGAATCACTTAAAACATGCATATCCCTGAAAGAGAGTGATGAAAGAGTCTTGATAAATAAACTTGGAACATTTAAACAGCATTTAGAGTATTCATATGAAAAGATAAGATAACATAATTTTGGTAGAAAGGTAGATAAGACAATCTGAAGGAATAAAAGCGGTTCGGGTAGAATTCTTTATAGATTATCAGCATGGTATCAGGAGTACTTAAGGGGGCTTAGTGAGAGAGGAGAGGGAATTATCATCACTTATACATAAAGAGGGAAGTATGTGGGAGGTTCAAAATCATACCCCATAATTAATAATTACACACAACATGTCCTAACATAGTGAACAATCTTGAATAAGAGTGAAATTGAGAGGATCCTTTACCTTAGGTCTGTTGGTGTTCTTCCACTTGATATTAATGACCTGTATAGTCAAATTAGATTTATTAATCAATAGTTCCAGAACCTTATATATATTTAAAAGATTCATTATAACCTTTTTAAGTTCATTTATACCCATTTTGATTGATTACAAGGTTCAATTTCATTGTTCGGGTCCGTTTGTTTCGTTTGTTTTAATGATCGGTTCAATTGTATTTAGGTTCAAATGAAATTTAAAATGAAAGTGGTTGTCCAAAATTGAAGTTATATAAAATTAGTGGAAATCTAGTAGGTTACATGGTTAAAAAATTCATTTGGTTAATTAGGTTGAAATAGAACCTTTACATTAAACATTAATGATAAACACTTGAAATAATTTTAATGATTTTTCCCATAATTGACTTGTTTTGTATTATTGTTTTATATCATGAGTGTATGAGGATTACAGAACATTAAATAGGACATATAAAATATATAATAATATGGTTCAACCATAACATAAATGGTTTCATGACCAAAAACAAAATGATAAAAGGATTTGAAAACACATTATCCATGATGTTGGTAATTTGACACATCACGGGCGATGTTTTAATTCTAGAACTTGAGGGAGAGGAGGGGAAGCATGATGCTTGAAATTTTCCATAAACATGATTATCATCCAGAATATATGAGATTATGGATATTTCATGCCTTTTGGATAAGGTAATGGGAAGAGGGTATAAGAAAATAAAGAAAATGAAAACAAAACATTTGAAAACGAAAGAGGGTTCTTACCCTTTGATCTTCTCTCTTTGAGAATCCTCTTAAGGGCTTTGATTTTGGTCGTTTGGAAAGACCGGCAAGCCTTGGACGTGGGGAAGAATCTTGGAAGGGTATTTGGGTAGAATTTAGAGAAGGCTTGGATCTTGAGAGGAATGGAGAAAAGAGGGAGTGAGGGGGGTTTATAGTGGAGGAGAGAGGGGTTTTCTTAATATAAAATTCATTAGTTTATTAATTCCTCCCAATACAAGGAATAGTGAGTCTTCTATGACCAAAAATAGTAATTTTATAATGTAATCCCAAACCAAGTGGGCTTACATCAGCAGAACATCACACATGACTCAATTAATCCATTATTTACCATTTATTGTGAATTATCGGTTTCTACTATTCATCAAAAATTCAAGTATTTCAGAAAAATCTCAAAACTCCACCCAAACCATTTTTCGACGTGTAGAATCAAAAAATGAAGTCCATTTTTCAAAAATAATTTTCTAAATATGATTATTTTAATATTTAATTAAAATAATAATTTATTATCAAAAAATAGTTTTAAAACATTCATTAACTCATTCTAAAATATAGGTTTATCGTACTTCCAACTTGAATATTATTTCTATACCACCATAGGTGATGTTACTATTCATTAGGGTATATCACTATTCATAAGGGTATTTTACTATTCATTAGGGTAGGTTACTATTCACCAAAAAAAATATTTTTGATTTATTAGACTCCAAAAAACATCTTGAACACAACCGTGTATGCCGGATTTTCGAAATTCCAAACAAACTTATGTTTAAAGGTCACTTATCACTTAGTAGTTCATTATGTTTTGTTTTCATGTGATTTTATGACATAAATATAAGAATGGAATTTCCATTGAAAAACTTTGGGTCGTTACATTCTTCCCCCCTTAAGAAATTTCGCACTCGAAATTTCATTTTACATTCTAGGCCAAAAACAGATGCGGGTACTTTTCCTTCATTGCATACTCCAGTTCCCATGTTTCCTCTTCATACTTATGGTTTCTCCATAGTACCTTGACCAGATGAGTAGTCTTGTTACGTAGAACTTTGTCTCTACGATCCAAGATCTTCACAGGCTGCTCCTCATAGGAAAGGTCATCCTCCAACTGTACCACCTCTGAAGAGAGTACATATGAAGGGTCTGGTAAGTACTTCCTTAAGAGGGATACATGAAATACATCATGTACTTTCAACATGGTAGGTGGAAGTGCTAGTCGATAGGCCACAGCTCCAACTCGATCAAGGATCTCGAAGGGGTCGATGTACCTGGGACTTAACTTTCCTTTCTTCTCAAACCTCATGACCTTCTTCCACGGAGATATGCGTAGAAATAACATGTCTCCGACTTTGAACTCAAGGTCTCATCGACGGTTATCTGCATAACTCTTCTGTCAACTTTGGGTTGTCTTGATATGCTGTTGAATGGTTTTCACCTTCTCCACCATTTCTTCGACCATTTCAGGTCCTAGCAGCTTACGCTCACCAACTTCATCCCAATATGCCGGTGTTCTGCACCTTTTCCCATAAAGGGATTCATATGGTTCCATTCAGATGCTCGAGTAGAAACTATTTTTTTTATGAGAATTCAACCAGTGGAATATGTTGGCCCCATCCTCCTTTTAATTCCATAGAACACGCTCTCAACATGTCTTCCAGTGTCTAAATAGTTCGCTCAGACTGGCCATCAGTTTGAGGATGATAGGTCGTACTGAAGTTCAATTCAGTTCTCAACGCATGCTGGAGACTTTTCCAAAACTTTGAGGTGAATCTCAGAAAAAGTGCTGACGTGGACGCCCTCAAATGATTAATGTAATTTTGGGGTATTTAGGTGCAGCAGAGTGGCTGACCAAGGTCGTCTCTCAAAGGAGGAAGTGAATTTAACAACTTATTAAAGGTATTCTAAAAATAAAATAAAAGAGAATAAAATAAAAACACTACTTTAAAGGATTGGGGTTTTTTTATAGTTTATGAATCTAGAAGAAGTTTACTGGAAGAAGATTTTATTTTTTTTTTGTTTTTAGTTTTGAAATAAATTTCGATTAAAATGACACAACAAGAAGATGTTTTTTTAGAAATCTATTTTAAAATGCGTAATCGATCTAACTCTACCTCTTCATTCACTTATTAATCATTATAATTTAAATCAATATCCACTTAATTATGATCCTCTAATTTTTTATCCCTCGAACCCTACAAGAGTTAACTTAACCACAAATATGAAATTACTTAAACACTAGGCTAGCTTCGGAACACGTAATCGCATCACCCTGCTTTGATTGTTGTTCTAAGGTTAGCTTATGTTCAGTGGTTAATTATAGAACATATACATTCTGGAAATTAGGATGAATTGTGTTTAGGGATTATATTTGAACTCTACAAATTTATCCTGTATGGTCTTGTATTACCGATTAAAATCGCGCTCTCACAATTTACACAATTCCCGACCTCGCGTGTTTTGTGTTAATTGTTCAATTTCTTGCTTAGTTTATTACAATTTAAAAACAAAATTCATGGATCATATTAAGTGAATTAAAGTAGCTCAATGATTAAAAATAATTAAATGAAGAAGGATAGAGGTTGATCGATTACTAAAAAGAATTACTCTTCCATGGGCGGTGTAGTCATCGTGGAGACATTTTGCATAAGCAAAGGATTGAAAGGGTAGAACCCAATATTTTCTCCAATATTGATTCCAACCCAATTAATAAGATTAAGAGAAGAATAATAGGGAATAACACAGAAGATTATTTGAAGAAAAATTCAATAAACAAACATGAAATAAAAGAAATACAAAGAAGAGGTGGGAGAGGAGAGCCTTTTTGGAAGAGAGGTTTTCACAAAGGCTTACTTATTCTAAGAGTTGTGAGGGGCTCCCAAGAGACACCCTTTCGGTCACACCTTCCCAAAGCCTCTACCAGCCCTCTCAAAATGTTAAAACTCCCTTTAAATAGAGTTTGTGAGGGCTAGGGTTACATAACTTTTTAAGTGTGAAATGAAAAACTCGGCCAAATATTTTATTCCAAGTTGCACCGCAAAGTTAACCTCCAAAACGCGTAAATTGACCGGCCTTATAGAAGTATTATTTGTTCCAAATCATGTCCTAGATCTTTCCTCAAAATTTGGGCTCAATCTAAGCCCGGATGAAGAAGATATGGCCTAAATACAGATTCCATGTCCATTCTGCCGAGTCCATCCCACCATTGGATTAATGGCACATTTACTCCATCCAAATGCACTTTTTAGTTCTAGTTTCCTGAATGAAAGTTGTAAAAAATTAAGTTAGTAACACTGTTACAAACTTTAAAATTAAAATAATAAATATAAAAATATTTATCTTCGAAATACTACAGTGCACTATAAAGGGTAAAACTGGAATTTTCACCAAATTTTCAAATGAATGATCAAATCCCAAATATTTTATAAATAAACATATTTAACACAATGTGAGGAAATTATATCATTTATTATCAATAAAATATTCAACAAAATAATGTTTTATCGACTCCCCCACACTAACCCTTTTGCACTCCTGGGCAAAACCTCATATCAAGTAAACATTAATATCAAATTAAAACCAATTTTAAAACACATATCTTTGAGATCAAACAATTACACACCAAGAAACAAAAGATATAATTCCTCATAAAAAACCATTATTTAAAGTTCTTCATTTATATCATTCAATATATTTCCACTTTATTTATCCTCCCATGCACAAAACACTTACCTTACTTGAATTTTCTCTTGTCACACAAATGTCATTTTTTTTTTGCAATGTCTTTCTCATACAAACTCATACAAGGGTCACCATAGGCTTGATAAATTCATGAATCACCACCCAATGTGAGTCAAGGAAGTATGTTTATCATGAGGGCTTTTCAGGGTTGTTCTGTGGATTTTGGTTGGTAGGATTTAGATGTGAAAAATTCTGAGGCTGAATGAGGAGAGTTTGACTCTTTTTGAAGCAAAATTGCATTAATCTAATTTTCACTTTAATATGGTCTTCTCCTCAATCCTCATAGTATCAATTCAGCTCCATCATCATGAAAAGTCATGAAAGTTTTACATCATTCATCATTTCAGCATAAAAAATTTCAATCTTCTCAAACATGATTTTCTTGAAATCTCCAGATGGGCACAACTTTCCACCTCAATTAGAAGCTCCAGAAAAGGCACAGCTTCACTTGTCATGAAAGCTCCAAAAAAGGCATAGCTTTCAATATAATGAATTTCTTCAGCAGCAAACACATCTCTTTAGAATTTAATTTTCCACCCAAAGTATCACAGAATGTGGTGTCACAACACAAGATAGATTCCCCCACACTTTAGCTCAACTAGATTATGCAATTTCACTTCAAGAGTTGGTTGGATAGGGAAAATTGTCTTGTAATGTGGCTAACCTAACAGGTTGTGCATCGCTTCTAAGGGCTATAAGGATTAAATATTCAAGGTAGGCCATTATAAAAAAAGGATTCTTTAAAATAGGGGCTTTAATACCAAACAAATGCCTCAATCATTTAAATATAAGTACCTCAAACCCTCAAGTTTTGACAGAAATAGATCAAATTATGGTTAAATCAAGCATGGTTTGGTTCTATCAAGAAGTGAGGTGAATGTAAAGAATATGAAAATAATGGTTCAAAAGCCTCACAGAAAAGTGATTTCAAATATAAAGACAGTGAGATGTGGCATGGGATTCAAAATTCGGTGTACTTTCCATGAAATTACTAAATATTTGAACTTGAAAAAAAGTCATTTTCAGCATTCATTTAAGCTTAGTTTCAAGGTATAAATTGTTTCACTCATTGATATGCATTTCAAAATTGTGATGAGAATCATTTCAGCTCAAAAATTTCAAAAACACAAAGAAAATTGAAAAAATAAACACACCAAATTTGAAAAAAAAACACAATTTTTTTGTTTTGTTTTTTTTTAAGAAAAACAATTGAAATTACTAAACTAAAAGGTTCCCTCCCCCACACTTAAAATATTGCATTGTCCTCAATGTGAACCCATGAGATGATATATGCACATGAAATTCAGAATTTTTAAATAGGACAAATAATATAAAAGTGAAAGAGTTAGGAACAGCCTGATGTGATCAAGTGATGATGGGGTCATGCAGTGTGATAAAATCCACTGCATCAGTAGTAAGTCCCTCAATGTATCTCTTCAAACGTTTCCCATTGACTGTAAAGATCCTTCTAGTGTCCTCTTGTGTGATCTCCACTACACCATAAGGAAAAAAATTAGATACAATATAAGGACCTAACCATCTGGAACACAACTTACCAGGCATCAGCTTGAGTCGTGAACTATAGAGAAGGACTTTCTCTCCAACATGAAACTCCCTTTGTTGGATCATTTTGTCATGAGCTGCTTTTGATATTTCCTTGTAGAGCCTTGAGTTCTCATATGATGACAGTCGAATCTCCTCAAGCTCTTGAATTTGCAACTTCCTTTGAATTCTATCCTGGGCCAAATCCATGTTGCATTTCTTTATAGCCCAATATGCCCGATGCTCAACTTCCACTGGGAGATGACATGCTTTCCCAAAAATAATCTGAAATGGGGACATACCAATGGGGGTCTTGTATGCTGTCCTATAATCCCACAGTACATCATCCAAGCACTTGCTCCAATATTTCCTATTTGGCTGCACGGTTTTCTCTAAGATTTGTTTCAACTCACGATTTGAAACCTCTGCCTGGCTATTTGTTTGGGGGTGGTATGGTGTTGATGTTTTGTGTGTCACCCCATACTTTCGAAGGAGGGAAGCAAAATTCCTATTGCAAAAGTGTGTCCCTTGGTCACTGATGATAGCCTTTGGTACTCCAAACCTATAGAAAATTTGAGCCTTGACAAAATCCACTACAACATGAGAATCGTCAGTCCCGGTGGCCTTGTCCTCCACCCATTTACTCACATAATCAACAGCAACCAAAATATACAAAAATCCAAATGAACTAGGAAAAGGACCCATAAAATCAATGACCCATACATCAAAAATCTCACAGAATAGTATGGGTTGTTGGGGCATCTCATGTCTCCTAGAAATATTCCCAGTGTGTTGGCAACGAGAGCATGACTTACAAAACACATGGGCATCATGGAACAAGCTAGGACAATATAATCCAGAGTCCAAAACCTTCATAGCTGTCTGTTGGGGTCCAAAGTGTCCACCACAAGAAAGTGTATGACAGAAATGCAAAACAGACTCAAACTCATGATCGAGAACACACCTCCTAATGACTTGGTCACTAAACATGCACCAGAGGTAAGGATCATCCAACACATAATACCTAGACTCACTTTTTAATTTTTGGACTTGATGTTTCTTCAAATTTGATGGGATTTCAGAGGAAACAATGTAATTAACTAAATCAGCATACCAAGGATGCATACCTGAGATGGTATAGAGATGCTCATTGGGGAAAGTGTCCCGAAGTGGTACCCAATCCAAGGTGTCATCCTCTAGTGTGTGAGTAAGACTACTCATGTGGTCTGCCACCAAATTCTCTGATCCCTTCTTGTCCTTTATCTCAATATCAAATTCCTGAAGAAAGAGCATCCAATGGATAAGTCGTGGCTTTGCATCTGTCTTCTTTAGGAGGTACCTCAAAGCTGCATGGTCAGAAAAAACAACTACTTTAGAGCCCAATAAATATGAACGGAATTTATCTAAAGCAAATATGACAGCAAGAAACTCCTTTTCTGTGGTTGTGTAATTTGATTGGGCTGAATCCAGTTTCCTCGATGCATAGGCGATCACATGTGAACGTCCCTCCACCCTCTGAGATAAGACCGCTCCAACCGCGAAGTTGTAGGTGTCACACATAATCTCAAAAGGAATCTCCCACCGTGGGGGATGTATGATAGGTGGAGTGGTTAGACACTTCTTTAGCTCATCAAAGGAAGTCCTACAAGAATCGTCAAACACAAAATCAGAATCTTTTTGAAGTAATCGTGACATAGGAAGAGCGGTCTTACTAAAATCTTTGATGAAGCGCCGATAAAATCCTGCATGTCCAAGGAATGATCGAACATCACACACACATGTAGGATATGGCAGGGATGAAATAATTTCTACCTTAGATTTATCAACTTCAATGCCATGTTGTGAGACTATATGAACTAAGACAATTCCATGCTCTACCATAAAATGACACTTTTCAATGTTCAGGACCAGATTCTTCTCAATACAACGATTCAACACCTTTCCCAAACTACTTAGACATTCATCAAATGAAGACCCATACACTGTAAAATCATCCATAAATACCTCCATGCAAGTCTCAATAAAATCAGAAAAAATACTCACCATGCATCTCTGGAAGGTACATGGGGAATTGCAAAGTCCAAATGGCATCCTTCGGTAAGCAAAGGTACCAAATGGGAAGGTGAATGTCGTCTTCTCCTGGTCCTCCGGAGCTATAGGAACCTGAAAATATCCAGAAAATCCATCCAAGAAACAATAGTGTGTCTTCCCAGCTAGTCTCTCAAGCATCTGATCAATAAACGGGAGGGGGAAATAGTCCTTGCGAGTGGAATGATTTAGTCTCCTATAATCAATACACACACGCCAACTGTTTTGCACCCTCATTGGAACTAACTCATCTTTCTCATTTTTAACAACAGTAACACCACTCTTCTTAGGCATAACTTGAATTGGACTTACCCACTGAAAATATGAAATGGGAAAGATTATACCTGCCTCGAGCAATTTCTCAACTTCTTTTTTAACAACTTCCAGGAGGGTGGGATTGAGTCTCCTTTGTGGCTGTCTCACCGGTTTAGCCCCATCATCCAAGAGAATCCTATGCATGCAAATGGAGGGGCTAATACCTGATATGTCTGCTAATGTCCAACCAATTGCCCTAATGTTATCTCTCAATAGATTCAAAAGTTTTTCTTCATGTTCAAAAGAAAGATTGTTAGAAATGATAACAGGTAATCTATCACCGCTCAACAAGTATGCATATTTAAGATTTGGGGGAAATGGCTTGAGTTCCAATGTAGGGGGTGTTGTATGGATGGAGAAATTGATGCAACAGACATATCTTCACAATGAACATCAGTATCCGAATAGAAATCATCATAATCAGAGAATAAAGCACCAAATCCATCAGCATACTCAATATCCATGTCATAATCAGAGTTCACATGATCAAGATCAGAATATGAATCCATTTCAAAATCAAATCTTAGATAGTCTTGTTCATTAGAAACAGGTGTGGAAGTTCTCTTAGACATTAAACCAGAACCAATACTCATAATCTCCCTAAGCATAGTACAATCCAATTCCATGTAGTTTTTACTTGGTGGTTCAAAATGGGAGATAACAAAAGTAGAATGGTCCTCAGAGGGGTACTTCATGGAATCCATAACATTAAATATCACAACTTCATCCCCAAATTCCATGGAAAGTGTACCCTCATTGAAATTTATGATAGTTTTTGCAGTTTTGAGGAAGGGCCTACCTAAGATAATGGGGGCATGAGAACTTACCTGATCATCCTCCATGTTAAGAACATAGAAATCCGCTAGAAAGATCATGTCTCTTACCCGGACAAGTACATCCTCAAGAACTCCTACTGGATATGCCATATCTCTATTCGCCAATTGCACCACTACTCTCGTCGGCTTCAACTCACCAACCTGTAAAGAATAGAATACAGAGTAAGGCATCACATTTATTGAAGCTCCTAAATCACAAAGAGCATCAGAGAAGTGCAACTCCCCTATGGTACATGGGATGGTGAATGTCCCAGGATCCTTGCACTTTGTTGGCATTGCTAGAGTTGGTGTAATGAGTACTGAGACATTCCTTCCAAGGTTTATCCTCTCATTTCCCCTTAGCCCTCTTCGATTGGTACAAAGTTCTTTTAAGAATTTTTCATACCTTGGAATTTGCTTAATGGATTCAAGTAGAGGAATGTTGATCTCCACACGCTTGAATGTATCCAAAACCTCCTTTTTCATTGCTTCTTCAGCCATCTTATTGGTTTGAACAACCCTGTTGGGAAAAGGAAAGGGTTTATAAGGAACATCATCAATCTTTTTCTTACCTTTATCTTTCTCCTTGGATTTCTCATCAGTTGGTTTGGAATGCGGCTTCTCCGGAGTTGAGGTGAATCCCGATAGAATGGTAGGTCCAGATGTATCATTAATTTGCTTCCCACTTCTCAATGTGATGGCACTAACATTACCCTTTGGATTTGGAGTGGGTTGGGAAGGTATATTTCCATAATTCTTACTCACAAGTTCATGGAGGGCGGTGGCAATCTGGCTCATTTGAGTCTTCAACTCTCTCAGCTCCGAACCTTGACTCTTCAGCTCATTCTGTTGATTAAGAACAATTTGTTTCAAAAGATCATCAGTGTTAGAGTCTACCTTGTGTTGAATATTCCCTTGTTGCTGACTCGTTGATGTTTGAGCTTCAAATCTCCTTTGGGGTTGTTGGAAACCCTGTTGGTAAGTTAGAGGCTGCTAGAAGTTTGGTTGAAAAGGGGACCTTTGTTGTTGTCCAGAGTCATACCTCATGTCCGGTTGATCTTTCAATCCTTGGTTGTATCTTGGAGCAAATGAATCAAACTTCTTTTGGGGATATGGTTATTGTTTCTGCTAAAATGGTCTCCCTGGGAATACTGTTGCGCAATCCTCTGTCTCTTGTAGTTGTGGGAAATAGTCAGTTGGATGACTTGTCTCAGTGAAAATGCCACAAGGCCTTGAAGGAGTGGGTTGAGATGTCTTTTGTGCCAAAGAAATTTGCCTCACTATAGTTATCAATTTTTCTAACTTGGTATCAATCAAATGACTCTTAATAGAAGAAGGACTTACCTGATGTACTCCCCTGATATGTGGTGTGCCTCGATCACCAAATTGTTGGGAGTTTTGGGCCATCTTTTCGATCAATGCACGTGCAGCTGCTGATGTCTTGTCCACCAATGCTCCTCCAGCTGCAGCATCCACCATGATCCTCTCCATGGGTGTGAGTCCTTCGTAGAAGTATTGGATGAGGAGTTGCTCACTGATTTGGTGATGCGGACAGCTTGCGCACAACTTCTTGAATCTCTCCCAATACTCATACATTGACTCCCCTTGTGCTTGTTTGATCCCTGATATCTCCTTTCAAATGGATGTGGTCCTTGATGCTGGAAAAAATCTCTACAAGAAAAGATGTTTTAAATCGTTCCAGCAAGTTACATCCTCAGGTTGTAAATAATACATCCAATCTTTCGCAGCTCCATCAAGTGAGAATGGGAATGCTCTTAGTTTAATTTTATCGTCAGAGACATTTCTAGGTTTTAGGGTTGAGAAAACCACATTAAATTCCTTAAGGTTTTTATTGGGATCCTCACCAGATAATCCATGAAACTTTTGAAGAAGGTGAATTAATCCAGATTTCAATTCAAAGTCTGATTCGAGGTTTGGGTATGCAATACAATTTGGTTGATAGTTAATATCTGGTGCAACCAATTCATTAATGGTTCTATTAAGTTCATTTCCATTATTTCCAACCATTGGCTCCTCTTTTATGTTTGAATTTGAATTGCTTCCAATTTCAATGTTTCCAGAAGAGAGGAATTCACCAACTGGTTGAATATTGAAACTTCCCGTAGACTGAGAATGTCTAATTCGAGCTCTAAGGCTACGTTCAATCTCAGGGTCAAGATCTAAGAGATCTTTGGGATTATTTCATGTCATAAATCAAATAAAAATTAAAATAAAGAAAGTGGGTCATAGTAAAATAAAAATGAGAAGTTTGATTTGATGGTCCAAAAAGAAAAGAAGAGGATGAAAAAAAATGAAAACTTGAGAAAGGGGAAAGATGAAAGAGAGGGGTGAAGAAAATAATAAAATGAAAAATAAAAGAAATACCTATAAATGGTTGAATAAATTAATTGCCTCCCCGACAACGGCACCAATTTGAAAAAGCATTTTCGTGGGCGCCCTCAAATGATTAATGTGATTTTGGGGTACTTAGGTGCAGCAGAGTGGCTGACCAAGGTCGTCTCTCAAAGGAGGAAGTGAATTTAACAACTTATTAAAGATATTCTAAAAATAAAATAAAAGAGAATAAAATAAAAACACTACTTTAAAGGATTGGGTTTTTTTTTTATAGTTTATGAATCTAGAAGAAGTTTGCTGGAAGAAGATTGTATTTTTTTTTAGTTTTGAAATAAATTTCGATTAAAATGACACAACAAGAAGATGTTTTTTAGAAATCTATTTTAAAAGGCGTAATTGATCTAACTCTACCTCTTCATTCACTTATTAATCATTATCATTTAAATCAATATCCACTTAATTATGATCCTCTAATTTTTTATCCCTCAAACCCTATAAGAGTTAACTTAACCACAAAGATGAAATTACTTAAACTCTAGGCTAGCTTCGGAACACGCAATCACAGCACCCTGCTTTGATTGTTGTTCTAAGGTTAGATTATGGTCAGTGGTTAATTAGAGCACATATCCATTATGGAAATGAGGATGAATTGTGTTTAGGGATTATATTTGAACTCTACAAATTTATCCCGTATGGTCTTGTATTACTGATTAAGATCACGCTCCCACAATTTACACAATTCCCGACCTCGCGTGTTTTATGTTAATTGTTCAATTGTTTGCTTAGTTTCTTACAATTTAAAAACACAATTCATGGATCATATTAATTGAATTACAGTAGCTCAATGATTCAAAATAATTAAATGAATAATGATAGAGGTCGATCGATTACTAAAAAGAACTACTCTTCCATGGGCGGTGTAGTCATCGTGGAGACGTTTTGCATAAGCAAAGGATTGAAAGGGTATAACCCAATATTATCTCCACTCTTGATTCCAACCCAATTAAAAATATTAAGAGAATAATAAGAGGTAATAACACAGAAGATTATTTGAAGAAAAATTCAATAAACAAACATGAAATAAAAGAAATACAAAGAAGAGGTGGGAGAGGAGAGCCTTTTTGGAAGAGAGGTTTGCACAAAGGATTACTTCTTCCAAGAGTTGTGAGGGGCTCCCAAGAGACACCCTTTAGGCCACACCTTCCCAAAGCCTCGACCATCCCTCTCAAAGAGTTAAAACTCCCTTTAAATAGAGTTTTTTAGGGCTAGGGTTACCTAACTTTTTAAGTGTGAAATGAAAAACTCGGCCAAATATTTTATTCCAAGTTTCACCGCCCAGTTGACCTCCAAAACGCGTGAATTTACTGGCCTTCTAGAAGGATGATTTGTTCCAAATAATGTCCCCGAGCTTTCCTCAAAATTTGGGATCAATATAAGCCAGGATGAAGAATATATGGCCCAAATACAGAACCCATGTCCATTCTGCCGAGTCCAGCCCACCATTGGATTAATGGCACATTTACTCCATCCAAATGCACTTTTTAGCTCTAGTGTCCTGGATGAAAGTTGTAGAAAATTAAGTTAGGAACACTGTTAAAAACTTTAAAATTCAAATAATAAATATAAAAGTATTTATCTTCGAAATACTACAGTGCACTATAAAGGGTAAAACTGTAATTTTCACCAAATTTTCAAATGAATGATCAAATCCCAAATATTTTATAAATAAACATATTTAACACAATGTGAAGAAATTATATCATTTATTATCAATAAAATATTCAACAAAATAATGTTTTATCAATCTCGGATCACAGTCGGATACAATAGATAGTGGTACTCCATGTAGCCTTACCACTTCTTTGATGTAAATCTGTGCAAGTTGATCCAATGAGAAGTCCTCTCGAATCGCGATAAAGTGATTTGTCTTCGTAAGACGATCAACAACGACCCATATAGCATTGTTTTCTTTGGTTGTCCTTGAAAGTCCAATGAAAAAGTCCATGGTAATTTTCTCCCACTTCCATGCTGGTATGGGTAGTGGTTGCATCATCCCCTTAGACTTTTGTCTCTCAGCCTTCACTTGCTGACATACGAGACACTTCGATGTATATTCGGCAATCTCCCTTTTCATATTTTCCCACCAAAAGTTTTCTCGGAGATCTCGATGCATCTTTGTGATCCCTGGGTGGATAGAGAAGGTCGAGCTATGTGCATTATTCAATAGATCCTTCTTTATCTCAGGATCGGATGGTACACATAATCGTGTCCCAAATCTTACAACTCCTTCCTCATCAATTTTGAAATCAGAGGATTTCCCATTTTTAACAGCTTCCACCCTTTTCTGAATTTCCACATCTTCTCTTTGAGCATCCTTTATTTTCCCCAAGAGGGATGGTTGAGAAATCATTTGAGAGAGGATTGATGATGTTCCTCCCATAATGATTCCCATGTCTATCCTTTGCAAATATAAGAAGATCAGATCCTTTTCAATTCTCACCAATGATAAAGATGCAGGATCCTTTCTACTTAGAGCATCTGCCACCTTGTTTGCCTTACTAGGATGGTAATGGATTGAGCAGTCGTAATCCTTGATGAGCTCTATCCATCTTCTCTGGCGCATATTAAGCTCTTTCTGTGTGAATATATACTTGAGACTCTTGTGGTCAGTATATATCTCACATTTTTTTCATAGAGATAATGCCGCCAGATTTTCAAGGCAAAGATCATAGACTCTAATCCAGATCATGCATTGGATAGTTTTGCTCATGGATTTTTAGCTGCCTTGAGGCATAGGCTATCACTTTATCATTTTTCATTATCACACTGCCTAAGCCCTTCTTAGAAGCATCACTATACACCACAAAGAGTTCCTCGCTGGTAGGGAGTGTGAGTATTGGTGCAGTGATAAGCCTCTTTTTCAACTCCTTGAAATAGTCTTCACATTCCTGTGTCCAGAAAAACTTTACTTCATTCCTCATCAACTTGGTCATTGGGTTTGATAGTCGTGAAAAGTTCTTCACAAATCGTCGATAATACCCAGTTAGACCCAAAAAACTACATATCTCCATTACAGAAGTTGGCATGGGTCACTCTTCAATTGCCTTTGTCTTAGAAGGGTCCACATATATCCCTTTGCTAGTGATAACATGCCCCAGAAATGACACTTCATCCAGAACTCACATTTATTGTACTTTGCATACAACTTCTCCCTTCGCAAAGTATTTAACACAGTTTTCAAATGCTCATCATGTTCCTCCTTTCTCTTGGAGTATATCATAATATCATCAATAAAGACCACCACAAATTTGTCAAGGTAATCTCTAAAGACTCTATTCATTAAATCCATGAAAATTGTTGGAGCATTAGTGAGTCTGAAGGGCATCACTATGAACTCATAGTTTCCATACCTCGTTCGAAAGTCAGTCTTGGGAATATCTTCCTTCCTCACCTTTAGTTGGTGATATCCCGACCGAAGGTCCACCTTAGAGAAATAACTGGCCCCACGTAGCTGATCGAACAATTCATCTATCTGTGGAAGGGGATACTTATTCTTTATCATGATTTTATTGAGCTCACGATAATCAATGTAGAGGCGTATTGATCCATCCTTCTTCTTGACGAAGAGGACTAGTGCACCCCATGGTGAAGCACTTGGGCATACAAAACCCTTCTCCATATTCTCCTATAACTGCTTCTTCAACTCTTCCAGCTTTATGGTGGTCATTCTATAAGGTGTCTTTGAGATTGGCATAAATCCACGGATAAGTTCAATGGAGAACTCAACCTCTCGGTCTGGAGGAAGACCAGGCAACTCCTCAGGGAATACATCAGTGCAATCCCTCACGATGGGCATGTCTTCAAGCATGATTCTCTCCTTTGTCTCAATCATTTGACCTAGATATGCTTGTTCACAAGGAAGCAGTATCCAAACTTGAGACAAAGATTTTAAAGGAGATTCATCTTCCTCCTTACACTTATAAAGAATCGGAGGATGCTTCAGGATGTGAAAAGTGATCTCCCTTTCACGACAGTTGATGTTGGCCTTGTACAAAGATAGTCAATCCATGCCCAAGATGGCGTCAAACTCCACTAAAGGAAGCATGACGAGATTTGCTGGGAGGTTCATTCCACAAATGTTAACCAGTGAGGAGTTATAAACCATGGACGCAACGATTTCCCCATTCTCTATTCTCACAAATAACTTTTCCTCCGAATTTTGAGGTGGTGTTTGAATAGTTATACTAAACTTTCATGATATAAAAGAATGCGTAGAACCATAATCAAATAGTACGTTCGCTATTCTTGAATGAATAACAAATGTACCTGTCACCACATCATTTTCCGGCTCCACCTCAGCAGTAGTGATAGCATAAGATCTTCCTTGTTGCCTTGGAGGTTGTTGCTGATTGCCTCCGACAACCCTC
Source organism: Viscum album (assembly GCA_963277665.1). Taxonomy (NCBI): domain Eukaryota; kingdom Viridiplantae; phylum Streptophyta; class Magnoliopsida; order Santalales; family Viscaceae; genus Viscum; species Viscum album. Next base: position 1,264,544,658 of record OY728143.1, on the reverse strand, counting down.
GGCTTAGGACAATTGTTCGCATAATGCCCAAGCTCCTTATAGTTGAAACATTATACTGCAGGCTGAGTGTTGGTCTGAACCTTCCTTTCTTCTTCAAAATTAGCGGGATTTTTCATATCCCTTCGGCAGTTCTTGTCCAGATGACCAAACTTTCCACATTTGAAGCAATTCTTGGTTCCCTTCAGACAGTTATCAGGATGCTTCTTCCCACAATTTTTGCAAAGGGAAAAGTTGGGATTCTTTCCATCATGGGATTTGTTTGATGGACCACCCATGTTGTTTTCCATCTTCTGCTTCTTGTCATTGGGCCCATGAGACCACTGAGAGTCTACAATCTCCATTTCCACCTTAAGGGCACAACGGAAAATGTCCTCATAACTGTCGAAATCTCGAATCGCCAACGCTTTTTGTAGACTCGGCTTTAGTCCGCTAAAGAAGCGATCCACCTTGATTTTGGTGTTCATGACAAAGCCAGAGGCGTACCTTGCAATCCTTGTAAAGTTTGCTTCATATGCCCTGATGGACTCATCTTCCTTCTACTTGAGTCTGAGGAACTCTCTTTTCATATTGAGACGGAGGGTTCGAGGAAGATATTTGTTGAAAAACATCTTCTTGAATTCCTCCCAATTTATGGAATCGATTTCCTCTTGGGACTTTGTATTCTTGATCAGTGTCCACCACTGATCAGCTTCCCCATCAAAACGATAGACCGCCAGTACCACCTTCTCTTATTCCGAGCACTAGAGGACGGAGAATATCTTTTCAATGGAGTTAATCCATTGTTTTGCGGGGAGGGGATTAGAAGATCCGCTAAACATGGGAGGCCTTTGCTGCATGAAGGATTCCATGGCAACTTGCTCTTTCCTTGTAGGAGGAGGACGTTCCACCTAATTCAAGTTATTATTCATAACTTGAGCTAGCTGAGCAGGTACTACCATGAAGTTTTGAGCACCCGATTCCATCGCCTCAGGCATATCATTAGGGAAATCATCACATTGCCTATCACGTTGAATGTTGGTATGTGTTCTTTTATTTCCCGCCATTAACTAAGAGAAATAACATATAATTAGAGGTCTTGAATACTTATGTATTGAAAAAAAAAGATAAGAAACTTTGAACATAAAAGGATAAACTTATAAAGGAGTATATCCTAACTTATGATTCCTCGGGTTAAATCTAGGTAATCCTCAATCTACTTCTTAACTTATATTCTTATTGGATTTTCTTTTTTTTTGTCCCCTAATCATGGTTTGTACTAAGCTCGTGAATCTACCAAAACATGTCCCCCGGGAGTGTCGTAACCAAGAGTGCAGCAAGGCCCGTTGTCGTGCACCAGTTCCCGTTCGAGTATAGCTCAAAGCGGTGTTTTCGGGTTTTACCCCTAGGATACATCTATGCCAGAGCCGCCTCTACCTGCTCGTATCTAGACAGGGATGTATTTTCTTGATAAACCACTTACTCAATACTCACCAAAATTTTGGGAATGTTTTCTCATACCTAGTCTCATCCTTAAGGTTCCCACTAAGGTGCTCTATTCCTAATCTCCAAAATAACTAGACCAACCTCTAATACCAACTATAGCGACCCAAGCCATTTACATAAAACATTCCATGATTTTAAGCTTCATTAATCATCAAAGTACAAGCCAAGGATCGTTATGTCTAATGTCTTGGAAGACTGGGTACATAAAACGTAAAACATGGGGCTAAAAAACCTTCTTTATTTAATCTCCATAAAGAGATCCTAACTTCCTTCGAGCTCTTACATCTGCACAGGGTACCCTGGGGAACACATGAACAAAGGGATGAGCTAAAAATCCCAGTAAGGGAAAGAATGTAAGAATAAACTTTAAGCACGTGAGTTAGGAGGCTTGACATAATGATATTGGAAGCATGAAACATATGGAATTATAACATATAAACATGGGATCATAAAAACATGGAATAAAATAAGCATGACATAATATAAGCATGAGATTATATAAGAATAGTTTCATAGAGATGTGGCATCAACTTTAAACATGACATCGGTACGAGTCAAGGCTAACCACCAATCTCGTTTACCATAGTAGCACAAGCCAAGGCTAACCGCCCGGACCGTTTGCCCATAATCTTCTCATGACAAATTAACTTTACCCAATGCATTGGAGCGCTATCTGGGCGTACCCATCTAAGATTATTCATGTATATTCTTTCCACATAAATAATCTCACATAATTAATCATACATAAACATAAGAGTACCCAAGGAAAGAAATGGGCACACAATCACGTCATGAAGCATAATAAAAAGGGATGTAACATACAAGCATCCATGAAAGAAAGGAATTAAATCATAAATAGACATTAATAATTTATAAAGGCATAAATCATGATAAGAGATAATGAACTGAAGTGATAACATGTAAAAATAGTTTTTTTAGGAATCTTTGAGTCAAAACATTTTAGTGCGGTTTAAGAAAGCATCGAATATCTATTAAAACGAAAAGTGGCATAATATTTTTTATAAAACCAGAAGTAAACCAGGAGGGTTTTCATAATAAAAAGACTGATTTTATAAAGACAAAGTTGACTTAAAACAGAGGATAGAGTACACTTGATAATAGGAAAGAATTCGGGAAGTTCCCTTAAAATGGGTTCACTTATCGGGAAGTAATGAGGAGAGAATCACTTAAAAACATGAATATCCCCGAAAGAGAGTAATGAAAGAGTCTTGATAAATAAACTTGGAACATGTACATAACATTTAGATTATTCACATGAAAAGATAAGATAACATCATTTTGGTAGAAAGGTAGATAAGACAATCTGAAGGAATAAAAGAGGTTCGGGTAGAATTCTTTACGGATTATCGGCATGGTATCGGGAGTACTTAAGGGGAATTGGTGAGAGAGGAGAGGGAATTTTCATCACTTATACATAAAGAGGGCAGTATGGAGGAGGTGCGAAATCATACCCCATAATTAATAATTACACACAACATGTCCTAACATAGTGAACAATCTTGAATAAGAGTGAAATTGAGAGGATCTCTTACCTTAGGTCTGTTGGTGTTCTTCCACTTGATATTAATGACATGTATAGTCAAATTAGGTTTATTAATCAATAGTTACAGAACCTTATATATATGTAAAATATTAAGTATAACCTTTTTAAGTTCATTTATACCCATTTTGATTGATTACAAGGTTCAATTTAATTGTTCGGGTCTGTTTGTTTCATTTGTTTTAATGATCGGTTCAATTGTATTTAGGTTCAAATGAAATGTAAGATGAAAGTGGTTGTCCATAATTGAAGTTATATAACATTAGTGGACATCCAGTAGGTTACATGGTTACAAAATTCATTTGGTTAATTAGAGTGAAAGAGAACCTTTACATTAAACATTAATGATAAACACTTGAAATAATTTTAACGATTTTGCCCATAATTGACTTGTTTTGTATTATTGTTTTATATCATGAGTTTATGAGGATTACAGAACCTTAAATAGAACATATAACATATATAATAATCTGGTTCAACCATAACATAAATGGTTTCATGACCAGAAACAACATGATAAAAGAATTTGAAAACACATTATCCATGATGTTGGTAATTTGACACATCACGGGCGATGTTTTAATTCTAGAACGTGAGGGAGAGGAGGGGAAGCATGATGCTTGAAATTTTCCATAAACATGATTATCATCCAGAATATATGAGATTCTGGATCTTTCATGCCTTTTGGATAAGGTAAGGGTAAGAGGGTATAAGAAAAGAAAGAAAATGAAAACAAAACACTTGAAAACGAAAGAGGGTTCTTACCCTTTGATCTCCTCTCTTTGAGACTCCTCTTAGGGGATTTGATTTTGGTCTTTTTGAAAGACCAGAAAGCCTTGGACGTGGTAAAGAAGCTTGAAAGGGTATTTGGGCAGAATTTAGAGAAGTCTTGGAGCTTGAGAGGAGTGGAGAAAAGAGGGAGTGAAGGGGGGTTTATAGTGGAGGAGAGAGGGGTTTTCTTAATATAAAATTCATTAGTTTATTAATTCCTCCCAAGATAAGGAATAGTGAGTCTTTTATGACCAAAAATAGTAATTTTATAATGTAATCCCGAACCAAGTGGGCTTACATCAGCAGAACATCACACATGACTCAATTAATCCATTATTTAGCATTTATTGTGAATTATCGGTTTCTACTATTCATCAAAAATTCAAGTATTTCAGAAAAATACCAAAACTTCACCCAAACTATTTTTCGACGTGTAGAATCCAAAAATAAATTCCATTTTTCAAAAATAATTTTCTAAATATGATTATTTTAATATTTCATTAAAATAATAATTTATTATCAAAAACTAGTTTTAAAACATTCATTAACTTATTCTAAAATATAGGTTTATCGTACTTCCAACTTGAATATTATTTCTATACCACCATAGGTGATGTTACTATTCATTAGGGTATATCACTATTCATAAGGGTATTTTACTATTCATTAGGGTAGGTTACTATTCACCAAAAAAATATTTTTGCTTTATTAGACTCCAAAAAACATCTTGAACACAACCGTGTATGCCGGATTTTCGAAATTCCAAACAAACTTATGTTTAAATGTCACTTATCACTTAGTAGTTCATTATGTTGTGTTTTCATGTGATTTTATGACATAAATATAAGAATAGAATTTCCATTGAAAAACTTTGGGTCGTTACAGCTTCGGCCTTATTATTTCATATGCAGGTGCCTCTTCTTTTTGTGGGGAATGTTATTCTTACTGCCACTTATCTTATCAATCATCTTTCTTCTTATATCCTTTAGGGTCAGAGTCTGTTTTTGGTTCTGTTCCCCTCTCTTCCTCCTCACCCTCTTCCACTTCGAGTGTTTGGGTATCTTTTTTATGTTTGTGACCCTCATCTCTGTCTCTCTAAATTTTTACCGAACACCCTTCGTTGCATCTTTCTGGGCTACTCTCATAACTAGTACGGCTACCATTGTTTCTCTCTTGACTTGGGATGTTATATCATCTCTGTTGATGTCTCATTCATTAAGAAATCCTCATTGTTATCATCTACACACTCTCCCCTCCAAATACTACCATTGATGATTGTCTTCCTCTCACCATCCATCCACCTCTACCTCTGTTGACCCAATCAGATGATCTTCACTTTGGATATGTCTACACCCATCGTCCATCAAACATGCCCTCTTCCCCAACCAAGGACATCATTTCCCTAACTTTTTCCATCGCTCCTGCTATGGGCACCGATGACTTTCCAATTGCGTTGTAGAAAGGTACTCTCTCTCTCTCTAGAATAATCCTCTATAAACAACTTCACACAAACTCTTCCCTTCTCTGGAGATGATATATGTTCCTTGTAAGGTTGTTGAGGCTAAATATCACCCCGGTTGGCTTCAAGCAATGCGGGGTGAATTACAAGCCTTGGACGACAATCACACCTGGGATCCGTTCCCCCTTTCGGCAGGTAAACAGGTTGTTGGCAACAAATAGATTTACTCAGTCTGTCTAAACGCGGATGGTACTCTTCATCGCCTTAAATCCCATCACATGGCAAAAGGATTCTCTCAAACATATGGTGTAGATTATTTTGATACCTTCTCTCTGGTTTCTAAAATAGTCTATGTTCGATTATCTATATCTCTTACAACTGCTCATAATTGGCCTCTTCATTAACTTGATGTCAAAAATGTGTTCCTCCATAGTTTTCTTGGAGAAGAAATATATCTGCAATAATATCTTGACTTCCTTGCCTATGGGGTCAGGTCTCATGTATGTCAACTTCTTCGATCTCTTTATGAGTTCAAATAGTCTCCTTGTGTGTGTTTTGGCAGATTTTGCACTGTCATCGCTACCTTTGGTCTAACTCAGAGTATGAAGGATCACACTTTTTTCTATCAAAAAACATCCTCTAGCTACATGATGTAAGTTGTGTATGTTGATGATACCACTATAACTGTGAGAGATTCACATAAAATTACCCGTCTCAAGGATTATCTTCAACAATAGTTTCATACCAAAGACTTCGGTCCTTTGACATTTTTTCTTGGAATTGAAGTCTCTCATTATCCAACCAACATCTTCCTTTCACAATGAAAATATGAATTGAATATCTTGCAGGATACTGTCTTGTCTTAGGAAACTATCATTAACACTCCTCTTAAAAAAGGGGAACAGTCTATCCATGCTACCACTGACCCATATTCTCATCCGGATAGGTATCATTGCCTTGTGGGAAAACTCAATTATTTTACTATGACTCGTCCAGATACGTCTGCGCTATCAGCAAGGTCCCTCAATTCATGGAATATCTGACAAAATCCCAATGGGTTGTTGTCCTTCTCATTGTCAAATACATTAATAAATATCATGCTTGTGGTCTTTGATATTCACATCATGATCGTGTGTACATTGAGACCTTCTGTGATGCGGACTATGTTGGTTTCTTGTCTACCCAAAAATTTACTTCTAGGTTTGTGGCTTTCCTGGATGGTAACTTAATCTCCTGGCGAAGCAACAAACATATTGGCATCTCCAGATCCAGTGTTGAATCTAAATACCATTTAATGGCCATTTTCACTACTAAAATTCTATGGCTTCACCATCTTCTTCATGAAATTGGTTTCTCACCATAGAAATCTTCTCATATTTGGTGTGATAATCAGGCATCCATGAATATGGGTTTTATTCTCGTTTTCTATGAATGAATGAGGAATATTGAGTGTGATTGTCACTTTATTTTTCATCACATGGAGCAAAAACATATCATCTTTAGCTTCATTCCAACAGCTCATCAACTTGTCGGCATCTTCACCAAAGGCTTTCCAGGAGCTCAACAGGATTCTTTGTGCACCAAGTCGGGCATCCATAACATTCAAGGTCCAACTTGAGGGAGGGGTGTTCGGTCTTTCTGTTTTTTCTATCTTTATTTTTTGTTTGTGGGACTCTTCTTCCAAGCTAAACATGTTCTAGATTGAGGGGGAGTGTTGGACCCAATTGTGTGTATGTTAGAGTCCCACATTGGTTTGCTCTATCTTATATTCCTTTTCTGTTATCTATAAATAAAGGGATATGACTCTCATTGAGGTAAGAAGTACAGTTCTACAACATTATTCCCTTTATTATTTATCGGATTATCAATTGGAATTTATTGTTGGTTTTTCTCTGTATTGTATTGTTTCCATTATTTTTCCGCACTCAGATATTTATTTATTATTGTTATTTGAAGATTCTGTTGTGTTGTAACTCTATAACCAGGGAGTATAGTCTCCCCACTATCCATATCAGACCCTCACTACTAGTCGACATCCTCTGTAATATGAGGAGGTTCATTTGAGGTCTCCTAACCAACCCGTTTTGGCCACGTGAGAGAGTGCCGAATCAGGGGAAGTTACAAACCTGATCCAATATTGGCCGAGATGGGTTTTTCCTAACCCGCCCAACCCTATCCAAGTTTGCACAGGATCCAGGTAATTTTTAAAAAAGTTTATACATATATATATATATATCAATATAATTTATATTTTGAAATATATATATGATTTAAAAAATAATTAATTTAATAATTAATATTTCAAAATTAGTTAAATTTTTGAAATATTATTAAATTAATTGTTGGAACCAGACGGCAGAAATTTTGAATTAAAAATAAACATGAATTTTTAATTCGATAAAATATCCCTCGGGAAAAGTTTTATTACAAGTTTAATTTTTGATTATGCGGTTATTTTTATACGAGGTGTTAATGTGTATTGGTTGATCATGAGCCACAGACTGACCAATGCATGTCTGGTGTTCATTTATTTATTTATTTATTACAATGCGTGTTTTTAATAATTATTTTAATAAATAAAGATATGTGTGTCATGTTTGTGTCATTATATGCATAAGGGCTTGCGCGTCTAGAAAAGAGTTTGACGTATTGGATGGGTGAGTGTTGCAACTTGAGTCGCAAGCGACGTGACTCAATGAGTTACCTCTATGGTCTAAGTTGATCCATTATTCACTCAATGGATCTTCCATTAGTATCGGTTCATGATCACGCCGTTTTTTATTTATGCACGATTTATTATTTTTTGTACATGTGTAGTTTCACACGTGATCACATAAAATAATAAGAAAGCATGTACGGATAAAATGAACATGTGACGCGATTGAAATTTTCTTTTTATTGCATGATCATTTGTGAGCAAGATCACATAGTATGTGCCTATGGGATAGAAAATGATTTCATTTCATCATTTAACAATAAAACCCTCAAAGAAATATTAAGTCGCAATCACCTTCCATCATTTGAATTTGAACAAAACCAAGTGTTCGGTGTAGAGGGTGTCTCATACTATTGGGGCATTATAATGAGAATTCCTGGTTGATTTAACTAAAGTTGTCAGTAAAGGAGTATTCATAGGTATCTTGTTGCAGCTTCAGATGCAATTGTTGAGTAAATCAATTTTGTGATTTTATAAACTGGGACTTCACTCAACAGATCAAGGAGTTGCGGTTAATATGGTTGGTCAGTTAAACACCAATCTTGAACTCTCCGAGTAGTGGCGTAGGCATAACTTGTAGACTATGAGGGGAGGTTCAAGGATCCTTGTCACTAGAATACTCAAGCAACAGAGTATTCTGATTCTAGTACAGAGGGTTTCTAGAGTTCGATAAAATGGTGGGATACATTTAATTATTTAATAAATCAATCAATAATGTCAAAATCGGTAATCAAGATAAAAGTACTAATCTACAAGTTTTTTATTTTTGTAGAAAATGACTTGAAATACCACAAGACATACTGTGATAAAATGGACAAAGTAAATGTCCAAATTATCAAAAAAATCCAATAATAGTATAGGCGCTTGTGCAAAGTACTATGACATTGGAAATTTAAGGAGTTGGTGTCCCCAATACCTATTAAGTAACCTCAGGAAACGAGGGTATAAAAATTGCTTACAGGAGACTCATGAATAACACATATGATGGTTATGTCATAATGTTATCATCAATGTCTGATGTGAATTGTGGATATTGCATCAGGACATGGATGATATTATATGCAGTATCATCTTTAAGAAACTTTCAAGGAGAAAGAGAAGCGAAAATATGAATAGGTGGTGATTACACCAGATATGTGTAAATTGAAAGATAGTTCATGATCTTTCAATGAATCCCCTTCTACTATAATCTTCACCCATATTCTCCAAGTTGAAAGACAAGACGAAAAGGTCAATGGCATGTGTGATGTCAAAGGCACCTTCGCAACATCCTTCAAAAAAAAGAGGTTTTAAACATGAGGTTATTTGCTTCACATATCTTGAAATAAATTTATGGAAGTTTAAACGCAATGAACTGAATTGAAGAAGAAAGTAAACTCTTCTTCTTCAGGTATATTCATCACTTGTGATTAATGTTTCTGTAAGATCCCAGCTTTTTGGAGTCATCTCGGGCATGTTTCAGGTACTTTTTGTTGTTATTAAGTGCCTTTGGGTTGGGGTATGATATGGGGTGTGTTTGGGTGAAGTTTTTTAAGAAACTTGGGAAGACAGGGGGTTGTGCACGGTTTGAGCACGGTTTGGTCAAACCGTGCGCAAGCTAACTATGCGGACAGTGGAGGTCGGCATGGTTGGCACACGGTTTGCCTAACTGTGTGCCATCGAGCTGTGTGGGTAGTGGAAGACTGCACAGTTGGTGCATGGTTTGGCCTAATCGTGTGGCCTCCCAAGTGAAACCGTGTGCGTGAAGCAGTTTAATCCGAAAATTGGTTTTAAAACCACCTAAACCCCTGAAACCTCTCTAATTCGACCTAGGCTCAGGCTTAACAATTTCTGGCTGATCTTAGAGCCTTCCGGAGGGATTCCAAGGCAATCTGAATGCCATTCATCGAGATCGAAACCCCAGATCGAAGACCCATTCTTATTCTGGTATGTAGATTTCATCCCGATGCTTCTCCTGTTATTTCCTCTATCTTTTCTAGATCTTTTCATGGAAGATCTCCCCTATTTTCTTGGGTTTAAACCTATGATTTTAGATCTAGATCTAGGATTATGGATCAAGATCTAGATTTTCAATATCTTGATGCCTTTGATCTTAATTTTGTTTTAGGGATTTAGATCTAAAACTTGATCGACGACGTTGTGCTGCTCAAATTTTGGGGATTTCCATTGGGCTAACTTCAACCAATAAACCGAGGTGAGTGGTCTAAATCGAACTCCCAGAGTTGTGGTTTTGATATGTGAATGTGAGTTTATGATTTTCTAGATTTCCTTGATGATTTATTTCCTAAAGCGGAGAAATTAGGAATGAGGAATTAACTTGTGTTTGCCTTGGTGATTAATTGAGAATTGAATCACGGAACAAACGAAGAGAGGTTTCTCAAATAGATATTTTGGATATTTTTTATGGGTTGAGATATTGTAATTGAGATATTGAATTGATTGTGTTAAGATAATTAATTGGGGGGGAATTCATTATGAAATTATGTTTGGGAATGTAAGATAATTAATTGTGAGAATTAATTATGTGCCATGATGTTGACCAAAGATAATTAATTGTGAGAATTAATTGTGTGTCATAATGTTGATCAAAGATAATTAATTGTGATAATTAATTATGAAAATTTGAGATTTAATATGGATAATTAATTATGAAGAATTAATTATGGAAAAAGAATTGTGTTGATTGATTAATTAATTAATGAATTAATTAATGGGTTATGTGCTTAATTAATTGTTGAGTTAACTAATGGTCTTTTAAATGTTTAAATAATCATTGTATTAGTAATGATATGATGTGGAAAATTCTTCTGAACTAATGAATGATTAAATGGTTGAGATTTTTGTGGTGCTAGACATGGCGTTCTAGACTGATTAGAAGTTGAGACTTAGGCATGGCGTTCCTCCCCAATAGTTATTTAAGCTTAAGATTATGGGGTGCTAGGAATGATGACCTACACCGAATGAGATTATGGGGTGCTAGGCATGACGACCTGCACCGAATGAGAAAAGGAGTGTTAGGCATGATGACCTACATTCAACAAGATTGTGGTGCTAGGCATGACGACCTACACCAAATGAATGATAATAATGAATGATGATTCAACTGAGATTTGGGGTGATAGGGATGACGACCTGCACCAAATGATTAATGATAATGAATGATGATTCAAATGGGAAACATGAATTGAAATTAGCCTAATGTGATTATTAAAGATTAAATGACAATGTGATAACTGTTTAAATTATGCATTGTATTTATTGCTTCATAAAATTGCATGCACTATCTTTTGACTAGACTCATTTTAGACATCGTTGGTGGTGACCTACTGAGTTATACTCACACCCTATTAGGGCCACCTGATCGGCACCTGAGTATACTTTGTTGTTGTAGGACAGGATAAGGGCAAGGCCCTGGGATAAGTTGCAGTTTGGGATGGGAGCATGGGTGCTTGGAGTTGTTGAGTCTTTTTCTTTGAGTTTCATTATAGACACTTGACACTTGCATTGTCATAGCATGTTTTACCTTATAGTCAGTATTGTATTTTTCTTGTTTGACTATCATATGGCATGGTATTATTCTGGTTATTTATACGCTTCAGCACTTGGTTATTTTTATTGGTTTCTGTTGGTGTTTTATTTTGATAAAAGAGGGTAAAGTCTCCCCAGGACTAAGTTACCAAACCCTCACAGCTAATTGGCACTCTCTGGCGTATGGGGAGGCGAGCTTGAGGGCATGTGGCCAACCGGCTTGGAGCACCGTTCAGTGGATCCTGGGTCAGGGTGTCACAAAGTGGTATCAAAGGGGTTTTCTTTTCTTTATTCTTCTTTTGTCTTACTGTTTTGGAAAAGGTAGACAGGAGACTAGGAAAAGTCAAGGCTTGGTAATGATCACGTGCATGGGAGTTGCAAACCCATGTATGGGGGGAAATCTGAGTACTCAGTGTGGGATTGTTGTGATTGTTTTTTGTTGTTATAGTTGGATATTATTTCACCTTGGGTGATGCACTTGTGGTGTGATGTGATATTGGATTTGACAGTTATTGAATTTTGATTTGTGACTTAAAGAGGCGCGATACTTGAGTCTGCATGCATCATTCTAGGCACTCAGGGTTGTCGTGACATGCATCATTCTAGGCACTTACAGGAAAATGGGTTATGGGTAAGTTTTTGAACTTGAACTATTTTTTCTTATTGTGAGATTGAAATAATGATGCAAAATAAGAATAAATGGGTGTCTAATGAGAACCTTGATTGATGAAATGAGTATGATTAATTAATTAATGGTTGAATTAATTAATGAGAATGTATGTACCATTGTTAACCAAGACCTAGGAGTGGGATGGTTAAAGGTGGTGATAAGGCCTTGGTGTTGACCGTATGGCGAGAACAAAAGGAGGAAAGGACATGTTGAAACTTGTTGTGTTAGTTTATCCCCTTATGTAAATGTTATAAGGTTGTGCTATGAGACCTAAGACGTGTGTTTGGCTTTGTAGAGTTATGCCTCCACGACGCTTGTTGAGGGACAGACCAAGGAGTATGGCTCGGAACGAACTTCCCAACAGAGAGCTTGAGGCACCATTGGTGCAAGTTGGGGAGTAAGTGGAGCAGTTCCGAGGGAACTTTGCTCATTTCATGCAATTCATGGAGAGAGACCCAGGGTGGGTTCAGAAAAGTATGTCAGAGTTGACAAGGGAGTTTCAAATACAGTACCCTCCTACTTTTACTGAGAGGGTGGGCATGAGAGAGCTGAATTCTGGATTGAATCCATAGAGATGATACTTGACCATTTGAAGACTCTAGCTGGGAAGAGGGTCAAGTTGGTTTCTTATATGATACGGGGTTCGGCGAAGCGCTGGTGGGACATTCAGGTACGATTTGGACAGATTAATGAGATGTTATGGAAGGAATTTCTGAAGAAGTTCTTGGAACACTTCTACCCAAAGACGCTGAGACAAGAGAAGGCTTCAGAGTTTATGTACCTGACTTAAGGAAATATGTCCATAATGGAGTACGCTAGACGTTTCATAGATTTATAGCATTTTGATCCAGCTTTGGTGGCAGATAAGGCTTCTTTGGCGAAACGATTTCAGGACAAACTTAGGTGTGAAATTAAGTCCCAGGTGAATATCTTTAGGCTGAAGAAATTCTCAGAAGTGGTTAATCAGGCTCTCATTTCATAGGGGAACCTGAATGAGGCTTCCAGTACTAGACAGGTAGCTGTCACTGGATGATCAGGGAGTGTGCCTTCTGAGAGCAGGAAGTGTCGTTATGAGAATCTTAGTCAGGACAATGGAAAACAAGGTGGATAGTCAAGAGGAACAGATGTACCAGATCTTTTTCATGTGCTTTTCCACCAATCGGTAGGCGGGGACACTATTGTACACATTGTCCTCAACCACCATTGGAGTTCCGGTTTTGTGGAAAGATGGGGCACCTATAGAAGTTCTGCAGAAAGCATCAACAAGCAGGTGCTGAGGGAGAAGCTGCTCATAGTTAGAGTGTGGGAAGGGGTCTTCTATACCATATAGGACTGGCAGCTGGAGTTCTACTAGCAGAGGTGGTAGAGGAAGTGGACATGGTGCTTTAGGGTATGAGCGTCTGTATCAGCAGAGTGGTGCTACTCAAGGGAGTTAGATGACACCACAAGGAAGAAGGGTAGGACAGTTACATGCAGTGCAGCCTACACTTGTGGAGAGCGAGGCTAGTCCATCGATGGTGAGAGGTACTATTTTAGTTTTTTCTACTTTATCTAGTGCCTTGTTTGATACTGGTGCCTCTCATTCCTTTATATCTGCAAATCTTGTTAATGGTTTGAGCTTGGAGGTGGAGTCCGTAAGCGGTGAATATCGATACACTATTGGGAACACGGACTAGTGATATTTTTTTATGTAAGGGATGTTCGCTAGAGATCAGAGAGTATCATTTTCTTTGGGATATCTATGTACTTGATATAACGGGTTTCGACATGATTATGGGTATGGACTAGCTAGTTGCATACCGGGGCCACATAGATTGTTACTGCAGGAGAGTGGCCTTTGTATCTCCTGAGGGTGACCAGTATGTTCTTCGTGGAGAATGGGATATCCATGCAGGCCGAGCCGGGCCAATTACTCAGCAACTGGGAGAGATCACAGCCCAAGTTGCTAGTCTTTTGTTGGATAATGGGAGTGGTAGGCAAGACGTCCTTCCACCAGTAGTAGAATTGTTTTAGGATGACTTTCCTGGAGACTTTTCAGGGATTCCACCTAAAAGAGATGTGGAATTCACTATTGATCTCATGTCAGGGGCTGAGCCGATATCTATTCCACCTTACATAATGGCACCAACTAAGCTTCAAGAGCTCAAAACATGGTTGGAGGAGTTGAAGGATAAAGGGTTTATCTGTCCAAGTGCGTCACTTTGGGGATCACCTGTTTTGTTTACAAAGAAGGTCGCTGGGAGTTTACGCTTGTGTGTCGATTACTGGAAGTTGAATAAAATGACAGTGAAGAACCGATATCCTCTTCCGCGTATCGATGATCTATTTGACCAGTTGAAGGGGGCTTGTGTATTCTCAAAGATCAACCTGAGATCAGTGTATCATCAGGTGAGAGTTCGGACCTCTGATATACCAAAAACTGCTTTCAGAAGCAGGTATGGCCTTTATGAGTTTGTCGTAATGCCGTTTGGGTTGACAAATGCTCCAGCGGTATTTATGGCCTTAATGAACAAGATCTTTCATCTGTACTTAGATCAGTTTGTGTTGGTGTTCATGGATGACATCTTGGTATACTCTAGGACTCATGACGATCATTACAAACATCTTGACATTGTCTTAAGTACAATGAGAGAGCATCGGATATACGCAAAGCTATCTAAATGTCAGTTTTGGATTGGCAGGGTACACTTTTTTGGGAATATCATCTCAGAAGAAGGTGTGGCAGCGGACCTAGAAAAAGTGCAGGCAGTGATTTCATGGGAGCAACCCAAGAATGTTTTTGATATCCAAATTTTTTTGGGATTAGCTGCTTATTACAGGAGGTTCATCTAGTAATTTTCCCGATTGGAAGCATTGCTCACAGGTTTGACAAAGAAGTGGATAAAGTTTGATTGGATGGAAGCATGTGAGAATGCTTTCCATTAGTTGAAGAAGCGCTTGAAATCAGCACTGATTTTGATCTTACCTAAGTCGATTGAGGAGTACACGGTGTATTATGATGCTTCTGGGATTAGACTCGGAGCTGTGTTGATGCAAGGGGATCGAGTCATTGCTTATGGGTCTCGGCAGTTGAGGCCACATGAACAGAATTATCCTACGCATGACCTCGAGTTGGCAGCAGTGGTTTATGCTCTTAAGTGTTCGCGGCACTATCTTTTGGGTGAAAAGTTTATAGTTTTTATAGATCACAAAAGCTTGAAGTATATCTTTTCACAGTGCGACTTGAATCTTCAGTAGTGAAGATGGGTAGAGTATATGCAGCCCTTTAATTTTGAATTGTCATATACACCCAGAAAGGGGAATAGTGTGGCTGATGCCTTGAGCAGAAAAAATCAGACTCAATTGGTAAATGAGTTGAGCATAGAGTGGAAGATGATGACTTTTCTGGAGGAAATGCATGTGGTAGTTCAGGAGATTCGGGAGAGGATGACTCTGGTTTTTGTAACAGTAGAGTCTACTCTTGAGACATATTAGGGACAGGCAGTATGAGGATCTGGAGTGTTTAGCCTTAAGGGAAATCCTTGAAGGTGGGGAAGACACCTTCAGACTGGATAATAGATGAGGATGAAATCATCTATGTGAAAAATCAGGTTGGTGTGCATACGAGTATGCGAGAGGAACTCATGCGAGAATTTCATGCTTCAAGGTGGGTGGTACATCCTGGGGTGACAAAAATGTACCATGACCTTCAACGATAGTTTTGGTGGCCAGCCATGAAAAGGGAGATATCAGGGTTCATAACAAGATGTTTCACCTGTCAGCAGGTGAAGACAGATCATCAACGACCTGGGGGCCTATTGCAGCCGTTACCTATTCTGGAATGTAAGTGGGATGCCGTGATTATAGATTTCGTGGTAGGAAATCCAAAGATTTTTAGGAATAATGATGTTATTTGGGTCATTGTGGATCAACTAACGAAGGTAGCACGTTTCTTGCCTACCAAGGAAACCTTTACAGTAGAATAGTTGGGAGAACTGTATGTGAGAGAGATAGTTCATTTGCATGGGGTGCCACAGACTATAGTTTCAGATTGCGATTCACCCTTTACTTCATGTTTTTGGCAAGGCTTACAGAAGGCGCTTGGTACATAGGTTTTGTTAAGTACGGCCTTCCACCCACAAACAGATGGGCAGTCGAAGCATGCCATATAGGTGTTAGAAGATATGTTGCGATCATGTGTGCTTGACTTTGGTAGTTCTTGGGAGAAGCACTTGGATTTAGTAGAGTTCACCTATAACAATAGTTATCAGATAACTATACAGATGGCACCATATGAGGCACTTTATGGTAGACCCTGTAGATCACCGCTATGTTGGTTAGAGGTGGGTGAGTCAGAGCTGTTGGGACTGAGTCTTGTTCAGAAGATATTAGAGCAAGTGCAGTTGATTTGGAAACGTATGACTACAGATCAGAGTAGGCAGAAGTCATATGATGATAGACAGAGATGACCCCTAGAGTTTATAGAGGGTGATCGTGTATTCCTTTGGGTGTCGCCTAGATTGGGTCACCATAGGATACAGAGGCAAGTCAAGTTGGCGCCCATGTTTGTAGGACTGTTTGAGGTGCTGGAGAGAATCGGGA
Source organism: Viscum album (assembly GCA_963277665.1). Taxonomy (NCBI): domain Eukaryota; kingdom Viridiplantae; phylum Streptophyta; class Magnoliopsida; order Santalales; family Viscaceae; genus Viscum; species Viscum album. The sequence continues at coordinate 1,264,527,890 of OY728143.1, read as the reverse complement.
TGGTGGCGTACCGAATATCACTTCCACATAAATTCAGCGCTATGCATGATGTTTTCCATGTGTCAAAACTACGACGGTATCACCCCAACCCTTCTCATGTGATTGATGTGGAAGAGGTTGATCTCAAGATAGATGCATCCTTTGAGGAGCATCTGATACGTGTGCTGGGTCACAATGAAAAAGTGTTACGGGGAAGGATCGTGCTGTTAGTTCATGTGTTATGGAAACATGGAAGTGTTCAAGAGGAAACTTGGGAACGGGAATCAGACATGAGGGCTCAATGGCCCAATCTCTTTGGCTCAGAATCTTAGAGAAGTTCGGGAGTGCAGCTTGAGGATGATTTGTTATAAGGTGGGGAGATTGTAAGATCCTGGTTTTTTTTGGAGTCATCTTGGGCATGTTTTAGGTACCTTTTGTTGTTATTAAGTACCTTTGGGTTAGGGTAAGACCCGGGGTGTGTTTGGGTGAAGTTTTTAAGGAACTTGGGAAGACAGGGGTTGGGCACGGTTTGGCCAAACCGTGCGGACAGTGGAGGTCGGCACAGTTGGCGCACAGTTTGCCTAACCGTGCACCATTAAGTCGTGCGGGCAGTGAAAGATCGCACGGTTGGTACACAATTTGGCCTAACTGTGCGGCCTCCCAGGTGAAACTGTGCGCATGAAGCAGTTTAATCCAAAAATTGGTTTTAAAACCACCTGAACCCCTGAAACCTCTCTAATTCGACCTAGGCTTAGGCTTGACAATTTTTGGTTGATCTTAGAGCCTTCTGAAGGGATTCCAAGGCAATCTGAATGCCGTTCATCGAGATCAAAATCCTGGATTGAAGATTTGTTCTTATTTTGGTATGTAGATTTCATCCTGAAGCTTCTCCCGTTCTTTCCTCTATCTTTTCTAGATCTTTTCATGGAAGATCTACCATGTTTTCTTGGATATAAACCTATGAGTTGAGATCTTGATTTGCAAGATCTTGATGCCTTTGATCTTAATTTTGGTTTAGGGATTTATATCTGAAACTTGATCGACGACGTTGTGCCGCTCGGATTTTGGGGATTTCTGTTGGACTAACTTCCATCAATATACCGAAGTAGGTGGTCTAAATTGAACTCCCATAGTCGTGGTTTTGATATGTGAATGCAAGTTTATGATTTTCTAGATTTCCTTGATGGTTGATTTCCTAAAGTGGAGAAATTAGGAATGAGGAATTAACTTGTGTTTGCCTTGGTGATTAATTGAGAATTGAATCACGGAACAAACGAAGGGGGGTTTGCCCAAATAGATATTTTGGAGATTTGTTATGGGTTGAGATATTGTAATTAAGATATTGAATTGGTTGTGTTAAGATAATTAATTTAGTGGAATTAATTATGAAATGATGTTTGGCTATGTAAGATAATTAATTATGAGAATTAATTATGTGTCATGATGTTTATCAAAGATAATTAATTGTGAGAATTAATTATAAAAAGTTGTGATTTAATATGGATAATTAATTGTGAAGAATTAATTATGAAAAGAGAATTGTGTTGATTGATTGATTAATTGATGAATTAATTGATGAATTAATTAATGAGTTATGTGCTTACTTAATAGTTGAGTTAACTAATGGCCTTTGAAATGTTTAACTAATCCTTGGATTAGTAATGATATGATGTGGAAAATTCTTGTGAATTAATGAATGATTAAATGGATGATATTTTTGTGGTGCTAGACATGGCGTTCTAGACTGATTAGAAGTTGGGACTTGGACATAGCATTCCTCCCCAATAGTTATCCAAGCTTGACATTATGGGGTGCTAGGCATGACAACCTACAACGAATGAGATTATGGGGTGTTAGGCATGAAGACCTACACCGAATGAGAAAAGGAGTGATGGGCATAAAGACCTACACTCAACAAGATTGTGGTGCTAGGCATGACAACATACACTAAATGAATGATAATAATGAATGATGATTCAACTGAGATTTGGGGTGCTAGGCATGACAACCTACAACAAATGATTAGTGATAATGAATGATGATTCAAATAGGAAACATGAATTGAAATTGGCCTAATGTGATGATTAAAGATTAAATGACAATGTGATAACTGTTTAAATTATGCATTGTATTTATTGCTTCATAAAACTGCATACACTATCTTTTGATTGTACTCATTTTAGACACCATTGGTGGTGGCCTAATGAGTTGTACTCACACCCTATTCGGGCCACCTGATCATCACTCGAGTAGACTTTGTTGTTGCATGACAGGATAAGGGCAAGACCCTGGGATAAGTTGCAGTTTGGGATGGGAGCATGGGTGCTTGGAGTTGCTGAGTCATTATTTTGAGTTGCATTGTAGACACTTGACACTTGCATTGTCATAGCATGTTTTACCTTCCAGTGAGTATTGTATTTTTCTTGTTTGACTATCATATGGCATGGTATTGTTCTGGTTATTTATACGCTTCTGCACTTGATTATTGTTATTGGATTATGTTGGTGTTTTATTCTAATAAAAGAGGGTATAGTCTCCCCAAGACTGACTTACCAGACCCTCACTGCCATTCGGCACCCTCTGGTGTACGGGGAGGCACGCTTGAGGGCATATGGTCAAACGGCTTGGGGCACCGTTCAGTGGCTCCCAAGTCGAGGTTTCATAGTTTATGTTTTACTTCTTAGGTATTAAATACAATATACTTATCACATATGTGTACTGAAATACTGTAACCAAGTAGTGGACCACCTTGCTTCCCAGGTTGATCAAAATCTCAAAGTCACATGTCTCACCAACATCTCTTTCTTTAAACCTGAGGGGGTGAATCTGATTCGAGGGGATGCCCTTGGCATGCACTACTACAGACCTCCTTAGGCCCGGGGGCCCTCCAGGGAATGTACTCTTATATGGAATAAAAATGATAATAATGATGATAAAGTATAAAAACGCTACTAGAAGTAAGGTGTGTTATCCAAGCAGCTAAGAAAGGGTGGTTCCTAAGTCAGTAGAGAGAAGCACACGACTTCTAATTGTCGAGTAAATGATTCAAGTAAAACTTTTATTGAGTAAAACCAAAACATTTATTTCACATTTCCTTTAGACACAAGGAGACATTATTCTAGTTCAGGAATGAATGTTGTTTTTTGTGTTTAAATACTCAACTAATAGTTCAGTAACGCTTGAATCATTGGCAATACCAAGTGAATATAAAATGACTTATATACCAAAATGTGGAAAGATAATACTTTTTCAAGCAAAACTAAAAGTGGGCATCAAGGATATACCCAATATGGTTTTAGACTCCTTGGAGTTAAAGACCTTAGGTGTTATCAACACACTTATGTACTTAGTTTTGGACAAAGAAACCTTTAGAAATAAAGGTACGCCACAAAGCTTTCGAAATTAGTTCAGCTAGAGAGCGCGAACTATTCCAAGGGTAAGCTAGTGGTATATATATACTTCATTAGATTCCTTTAAGTGCTTAAGGAATATGAAAGTGAAGTATGGTATATGCATGGTCAGAATATTTGAGTTGCTTCAGGATGGGGGCTAAATAATATATTGACCAAGCATTCATCGATCATTATAATGTAGTGTGGAGTAATTCCTAAATACACATTACATTATCCACATCAGAGCTATGATGTTAATAAAGAGGATCGATGATGAGTCTTACATGTTAACATTGATCAACAAAAATGTAGTGTGGAGTAATTCCTAAATGCACATTTCCTTATACACATCAGAGTCATGATGTAAGTAAAAGGAGAATCAATGTTAAAACTTATTTATTGTAGATGCTTCTATATTTCAAGACATGCTTTGCAAATAGAGACGTTATCCCATAACCATATGCCAACTATAATGAAAAATGGATATCATATGAGTTATAATATGATGGAAATCCATTATGTCATAAGAACATGTATTTAGATGCAAAGAGTTTGTTAGGATATGAACAAACTTGCATCGAGGAAAAAACACAATGTGCTAAAGTAACTATCTTAAAAGTTTCTTAAGAAATTGCAGAAATCCCTTCGAAATTCAAAGTAATAGACTATATTTCTATAAAAGGGTAAACATCTCTATTTGAGACAATCAGAGCAATATTGACTTGGGTTTAGTCAATGCCAGAGATGCACAAATAGTTGACATAGGAATGAGTTCCAAGAGGCATGGAAGAGGAATGTTTCAAAACACATACTGCGTATGAAAGATAAAATCATGGTGATAGTTTTATATTCACCACAACCAATGATAAATTATTCATTGAGAATAATAATTCCTATAAGCAGTGTATGGAAATTAGCTAAAATTGACAAGATCAATTAAAATTCAATAATGGAATCCATGTATCAATGAATAAGGGCTTATTATTTTGAACGTTGTGGTGGGTATTCAAGTGAGATTATAGATGGATGGTACAAGTGTCGTGCCAATAAGGCTCGATTGGTAATACCAAGTCATTATACCTAAATCTATTAGATTTTACTTTTCATGACTAATTTTTCTATGATCATATTATTGAGCATTGGATTTAAAGACTATCAATTGTGGAAGGTGTTTATACGATGCAACCAAAAAGGAGCGGTGACATCACAGAATGCTAATAAGGATGCAAGTTACTCAAATCTGGTTTTGGATTAAAGTAAGAAACCAGATCTAAAAACATTCATTTGGAATAAATCTTTTTCATGTGTCCACCATAGGTTAGTGGGAGCGTCATTGTTTTCCAAGTAAAATATGTTTAAAAACATATGAAAAACAGTTATTGATCTTACAATTAGTTAAGACCAAGATGAAAGTAACTCTCCAAAGATTGACTTAAAGTAGCAACCTAAATTTTAGGAAAAGGGGTCTACTGAGGTAGATCTAACGGTTGCTTAAACCCAGACAATCATACATATACTAACATGATATTGAAAAATACAAGTATGAACAATTCGAGAGAGAATTGCTGTCAATATTACATGGTACAAATCTCTCCAAGATTTCATGTACGGTACATGGGAGGAGATTAATGAGATGAGTTGAGTTTCATACGCTTCAGCAATGGATCAATCACACATACCATGATATGTACAAGATTTGATATTGCCAAGATATACTTTATAATAGGAAAATATCAATTATATCCAGGAAAACTGCGAGTGAGGCAATCAGAACTATCCAATAGTACAAGGGATATATACCTGGTATGTGGAGAGGAAGGGCTGCTAGTTTTGAGGGGATGCATAGTCTCCCTTGGATCAATATGATATAATATCGTAGTCAGGCTAAGATGATGAGCGAGATAAGATCATTCAAGCCAGTGGTAGCCATGTCTACAAATTACGAGTGCATTGTGGCTTCAAAGGCAGCTAAGAAGTAGTGAAAAATACGCAATGATTTGATCCAGTTCTTCGAATCACACCTAGTAAGTAAAGTATTATCATAATGTAAATTATGATACTTTTACCAGCCAAGATGTCAAGCTTGGATAGTAGAGAAAAGGGATATACTCAGGTATATCATCTCTTGAGAAGTTTTACTCAGAGAGGTGAGGTCGCACATAGCAGAATAGCCACGCAGTGGAGACATGACAGACCCAGCAACTAAAGTCATGACTCAGAAGAAATGTGATCTTAATCATGTGAGAGCTGACAAGGATGGTTAGAAAATTGGAACTAGTTCATGTGGGAGTGTTGTAAAAGTGGGTTCCTTAGGCCCAACTTTATCAGTACTTTTTTATTATCATTTCATGTATAAAGTGAGATATGCATGATGTTTTCTTACCATTATAGTGTAGACATTTATGTGTCCACTATTAAATGGTAATATCCATAGATTAATTGTTGTATCAAAAGGTTATAGCAGATCCCAAACTATAATGAGAACCTCAAGATACTATGACATTAATCTTAAATATATGTTCTATGATCTAGGTACATTATACTCATGAAGTTTGCACTTGATGTTTGAATATCGGGTGTTAGGGGCTCGGGCTCATAAGCATTGAGACTTATTCTCATAATGTTCATATCTACAGACATGTGTATTAGTCTCCTGACTTGAGATCATTATCAATGTGTGTCATTTGATCATGTACTTTGATGTAAGGAAAAAACCATGATAATGAAATCGTGGTGAGGTAGCTTGTGTTGGGTGCGTCATTGGTGGTATGTCATTGGTTGAAAGGTCAAGATAGAATTTATCTCATCCGAGTTGATGAAGTAATATATCTCGGGTCTGGTTGATCAAAATAGAAGTATCTTCATAAATTCATGGTCGTGGTGATCGAGGGTAAATCCAACTAGTTGAATCAACAAATAATAAAACAAGAAATGATGATGACACAAGTGTGCATCATGATTTTTGGGATATCTAAAGACAAAGAGATTATATTACACAGTACATGTTCATATGTTGGTTTTCATTGTTATCACTACTCCTTATCTCTTTAAGGGCTTTGATGAGTTTCTAGACCCCGCTCTTGATTAGTGAATAATATTCACTACTATGATATAAGGGCTTAAAAGGTCACACGCAATAGTGTATTCAAGAATATGCCCTATTCAGGTGAATATATATATAGAACATGATAGGCCCCACCACTGAGGTCTAAAAATTGTCCAAGGATGTACGATCGATCACCAAAGGAATAAATAAATTCATATTATTTGAGTTAAGAACAATTAGCATTGAATTTATTTATTAAATGTATTTACAAGTATTAAAGTAAAAACATGTAAAATATTATATGAACGAATATTATTATAATATTCCATGTTCATTTAATATTTACGGGAATGACGAGTCGAGTTAATGACTTGTTTTTATCACCTAATATATTTATTATAATACGAGTGATAAAAATATAAATGATATTTATGACTCGGTACAGTAGTCATAATATGTCGTTTATGGTTTATTTAGTGGGCAATAAATATCTGGGGGTCGAGGATCCTTTCCCGGGTAATTACATAACTCGCTATATATAGCAGGAAAGAGGCTCTCGCATGTGACTATTCATTGCGAGCTCTTAAGAGCTTCTCCCCCCCCCCCGCTTTCTAGAGAGAGAAACTCTCAATCCAGATGATTGAATCGAGCGCTCCCTCACGCATCGCAGGAACATTGATATGATGATCGTTGGGGCGTCTGGCATCATTATATCTCCACGCTATCACCCGGAATTCGACTATTGGCACTCTCGTAGATTTTTGAAGTGTGTGTGAATGATCTAGAGGAATTTGACTTCAGATTCTTTAAGCAACGATCATCGGCAACGAACGGATGGCGAGCACGCGACTTCAAATCAAACCAGGTATTTATGGTTAATTTGTATGCTTAAAAATTCTTCACGCGAGATCCTCGGGTTTAAGCTGGGGTAGTGCTTCGTCGGCGATGACGTTGTTACGTCAATCGCCAGTGAAAATTTTTTAAATCTCTTGACCACCGGCTTCCGCTACACACCCTGATACCTTCAGACTTCACGGGACCTGGTAGCCAATCAGCTCCAACTAACCAAATAATCGAATACTCGCTCTAGGTCTCATCCCCCATATTTAATTACTAATCAACTAACCACTCCCAAACCCCACCCGTCGTTGGAAAGTAAACCAGATAGGTGGCCTCTCCCGAATTTGGCCACCTCTCAACCTATCAAGGACACTGAAGGTGAAAATTCAACAAACCATAATAAAATATGTTCTTCATTTGTTTATATTTCTTCTAAATCTATTATGGGTAGAACTTCGCAATTTGGATTTTGGTTTTTCCCCTGCATTTAGAAAATAATTGACAATTTTCCAATATTCCCTTCTTTTATGCAACAGAATTGTTATTTGTCTTGAAATTATTGTTTTCTTTTGTCACACGACCTCTTTAATGCATAGAGTGAAGGAGTGATCAATTGATTTCCTTGAATTTGGAAGGTGTTTTTTCATAATACTTCTAATAACATAGTTGTTGGCCCCACACAGGCAGTTGTGGTGGCAGGGGGGGTTTGGGGTTTAGGGCTCCGATTGCGAGGTCGAGTCCCCGAGCCTTCTTTGTAGCATGTGTATAAATAAGACCCACCTTTTATTAACATAGTTGTTGCCCAAATTTTTTATTGATTTTTTTTCCTTTTGATTCCTCGTCCACATTCAGGATTAAAGCATGACATTACTTGGGAAACAATTTACACATTTAGTATGGAATTTTTAAATAAAATAGAACATAAATAATACACATAAAATAAAAAAAGGAAAAACAAGAGGCGAGGTGCGGCATAATCTCAAGAGTTAGAAATGAAGTCAAGGGTCGAGGGAGAATGGGGTTAGAAGCAGACAACCAAAGGATGAGAAGGGAGATTAGGTGAAAAGGAAAACAAACCCAACCTCATTGTTTCTTGTGTGGTTGTTGCAGTTGCTAAAAGGTACGGAGGGACTACGCAAATCAAATTGTCAAGACAAGGAAAAAACAGTCATGGCGTTGCGCCATGGGCTATGGAACACGCCATTGCACGCTTTTAATAACAGGGACTATAATATAATGTCACATTTCATATCGCCTATTTAAACCTATTTGTGTTGTGAAAGTGAGTGCCCTAGACCCAACTTAAGTCGTATTTTTTGATTACCATATTATGTATACAAAGTTATGTATGATTTGTTCTTATCATAATAGTGTTATTACTTCCATGTATACTATTTTCATGATAATGTTCTTACATTACTTATCATATCAAAAAGTAATTAACTGTCATGAGAATCTCGAGATACTATGACAATAATTAAAAAATATATATCTTATGATTTAGATACATCATACTGACATAACACAGATGATGTCTGACTATCAAGTGTTGGGGGAAAACATTAGGACTTTTTATAAAGGTAGCATTAAACGATCTCAAGAATAGAGAACATGAGGACTCGCTCGCTAATAGAAACATTATATGCTTTAATGTCATTGGATGATCCTGTCTATGAGCATAAGCATTGATCTCTAGACTTAAGATCATTGTCAATGTATGTATATCATTTGATCATGTATATGGATGCACGATGAAAATCAAACAGTTTATGTTTGTGGCGATGTAGCTTGCGTGAGGTGCGTGATTGGTGGTATAGCATTGATTGAATGATCAAGATGAGATTTTTCACCACCAATTATACGAAGATAACTCTGATCATTTGACCAAGACGGTAATGTCTTGACTAAATTCATGGTCATGGTAAATGAAGTCAAGTTCATTCAATACATTCAAAGAAAGATTAATAAAACATTAAAGGATGATGAAACAAAGTATGCATCTTATCTTATAAGATATCGCAAGATGAAAAAATTATATTACACAATGTATGTAGGAGGTTTTCATAGCTGTGACTTTTACTTACCTCTTTAGAAGTCATGATGTATTACTAGATACATCTCATAACCTATGAGTATGACTCATTGCTATCAAAATAAGGGGTTAGAGTGTCACACCCAAAGTGTGACCATAAGTTCCATCAATTCAGATGAATTGGAGTTGACAAAGTGGGTCTCATGTGCGTGAGTGTGAACAATCATAAGTAAATAAAATCAATTGAGTTATTCAAGTTTAGAATAAATTTATATCTCAAGGTATTCATAAGTTATTCATGTTAAGTGACTACAAGAAAATTGTTTTTCGAACATACATTTAATTTTCAAGTTCATTAAACACATACGGAAGGAATGGGCTCGGCTAAAGGCACGCACACCATTAAAGCACTTATGAGTGTCATAAGAGATAACTGAAATATCACCTTGTGGATAGCATAAAGGCCCAACACTTGAAGGCCTGCTTTAGAGTGGTCCAAGTATCATCATGGGATCCCACTTTTGAGTACCCACAAATATTGTTCATAGACAGTGCCTCCAAACAGTGCCCACAATGTTAATTTGCTTATCTAACCAAGGGAGATACGAGAGGTTTATACTATTTGTACAAGACTTTCAATTAAATAAAATTTTGTATGTGAAATTTCTTTTTGCATTGTTTTCTTTACATAGAAATTCTATGTATGTTTGTCATGACCCGTCCTCGGGGCCCGTGCCGTGACTACCCCAAGCCCGCCTTCCATAGGCCAGGGGCTGGTGACTAGCACCAAGGCGTAAATCTCAACAAAAGGGAAGGCATTGCCTTTGAAAAGTAAACAAGCACCACAGAGTAAGCAAGCGGAAAAGTAAACACTAAGTAAAAACTGTACAAACTGTGCTGAAAGTAAAAGGGGGCCGGAAATACAAGCCCAACTGTAAAATACAACTGAAAAGAAAAACAGCAACTGAAAAGTAAAAGCCGCAGCGTCGAGCCGTCCTCTGGAAGTCCCACCTGAAGGGTGGGTATAGATAGTCTCCACTGCTCCTCGGGTCCACCTGACCGCTCCGAGTACGTCCCGCCCAGTGGTCCACCTCCAGGTACCGTCCTACTCCGCACGCCTCCACCACGATCAGCGTTGTCCGCCGTCTGCAACCAACACAACGTAGTGCGGGCAAAGCCCGCGCAGGGGTGAGTATAAGCTACTCGGTAGGAACCCCGAGACCCCCGAAGGTCTCCCGAAATCCACAAAGGATAATCCACAAAGGAAAGATACAATCACGAAGTAACATCTGACACGGCTTAGGTATATGCCCATACATATACCTAAGTCATCAATTCTCGTTCGGCTCCAACGTCCGAGCTCAAGCACAACCCAGTCCACACAGGAAGCAAACGTATACCCACACAGGATAGCACAACACAATACACAAAGGAGAGTAATTAGTAAATTCACACAGGATAGCTCAACACAATCCACAAAGGAGAGTAAATAGTAAACCCACATAGGATAGCTCAACACAATCCACAAAGGAGAGTAACACATGATTCAGCTCACACAGGTATACTTCTTCGGATGACGATAAAGATGATCACTGATCCATCTAAGTCGTCGGACCCACGAAAGATCGATAGGTAACTAACCCCCACAATGACCCACACAGGATCGGGCCCACACAGGACTTGTAGGCGCTGGCTCACACAGAACCGCTGACCGCTGACCCACACAGGATCGGACCCACACAAGATCGGGCCCACACAGGATCGGGCCCACACAGGACCTGTAGCACTGATCCACGCAGGATCGCTGAGTGCAGTAGTCGTCGCAGTCCACTGAGGATCTATGCACAGTCGTCGCCGCAGTCCACTGAGGATCTCTGCACGGTCGTCGTCGGAGTCCACGGAGGATCTCTGCACAGTCGTCGCTGTCGAAGTAGCAGTCGCAGCCAGCACTAGGGTTTCCGCACACAGCAAGCTCGTTCGGGAGGGTCTGCTCCACGAGCCGAGAGGCCGATACATCAACTGTCACAAAGTTCGAAGTTGATGTATCCAAAAGTTCCGTATCGTCAACAGGAACTCAACATCGCAGACGGCGCGTCAATCGGACGCCCGGTCTGAGAGTTATTGGTTTTTTCGTCCCAGGGGTCCGGTTGGTTTTTAAGGCAAAACCAACCCGACCGTACTCCACCTGCGTCCAAACCTCGGGTGGAGTATGCCAAAAGATCCGTCTCACTTAGAGGAATACAACAAAACTGACGGCACGTCAATTGGACGTCCATAGCTCAAGATATGAGCGTTTCCGCTCCGAAGGCCCGGTTGGTTTCGTGTAGCAGGACAGTTTGCAATCAAAAAAAATATACAAATATAACTTAATTTTTGTGTTCAAGGCTCGTGCAGCAGGACAGTTTGCAATCAAAAAACTATACAAATATAACTTAATTTTTAAAAAAACAATTAAAACTAACAAGTAAACACAGTACGGGTGTAAACTGAGGTCAATGGCCCAGGTTGTGCCATGCAAACTGGGCCCAATTACCCAATCAGAGCCAGCCCAACCCAGGACCCAGCCTGCTTTTTTAAAATTAGTTTTTAAATATTTATTATAATTTAATATATTTTAATTTTTGCAAAGTATTAAAAAAATGGATTGGACCGCGCTGGGTTTAACTTCCCAAAACACACTAAACCAAGAAAGAACACTTTAAACCCTGGACCTTGCCCAACTTCAATAATTCATGTGCTAATATAGCAGCACACAGCCAAAAATAGATCACCGCCCAATTATATAGCAGTTTTGTTATTAAAATACACATTTATGAATCTTCCGTATCATAATTCATTCACGTTTTTATGTTGCATCATTTAAGAACACATGGTAATGCCGCTTACATTTTCCAAAACTAACATTGAAGTTAACATTTTAAAAAATGTTCCTGTAATTACCATAGGTGAAAAATAAAAGCAAACAATGAAGAGGTGGCCATCGAACCCAAGAAAATTGAGCGCATCATCATCTGACCAAGGTTAAAAGATGAACAAAATACGTAAAAGGAGTAAGGGAGTTTTTAGGCCACACGGATTACTATAAGAAATTCATTGAGAACGATGAAACTACCAACTGAGTTGACTAAGAATGATGGGGTTTTACGGAATGAAACCCCTCTTGTACTTTTCAGGGCATTCTAACGTGATGCTTCAAGGAGGGAGTAGGAATTGTCTCGTGCAGGAAGGTCACCCAATAGCTTGTTTTAGTAAGAATTTGGCTGAAACTACAAAATATAAATTGATTTACAAAAAGGAAATAATGGATTTGGTGATGACAGTTGATCACCGGAAGCAGTACCCAATGACCAACCATTTGTTTAGTCAAACGATTCGTACCATGAAGCTAAAGTGCTGGCAGTCCAATTTGTTGGGAGTTGGATTTCAAAGTACAAGCCATGGAAGACTAAAATACACATTCATGATTCTCCCACTTGTATCAGAATTCATTCATGTTTTCATGCTGCGTCGTTTAAGAACACATGGTAATTCGGCTTACATTTTCCAGAACTAAAATTGAAGTCTCGAACAGAATATGTAAAGGGCTAAGGGGGTTTTTAGGCCACACGGAACGATGAAACCAGTTGACTAAGAATGATGGGGTTTTATGGAATGAAACCCCTCTTGTCCTTTTCAGGGCATTCTCTATAGAATGTGATGCTTCAGGAAAGGGAGTGGGCATTGTCTTGTGCAGGAAGGTCACCGGATGGCTTATTTTAGTAAGAATTTGGCTGAAACTACCCAATGTAAATGGATTTACAAAAAGGAAAAAATGGATTTTGTGATGACAGTTGATCACTGGAAGCAGTACCTAATGGCCAACCATTTGTTTAGTCAAATGATTCATACCATGAAGCTAAAGTGATGGCAGTCCAATTTGCTGGGGGTTGGATTTCAAAGTACAAGCCATGGAAGACTAACCATGTCACAGACTCGCAGTCCAGGTTGGCTGAAGAAACGTTATCCTGCCCAAAGATGGATACAATTAAGAAGAAAATTCAGAAGAAATCTTGGATATCATGATAACAATCAAACATCACCAGAGTTCAGAACTTGGATATTGTTATCAAGATGGGCTGGTGTACTTTAAAGTGAGGTCGGTATTGCCTAAACAATCAATCCTTACCCATAATTTATTTGATGGATTCAAACTGCTTCAAGGCAAAGACATATTATCAAAATGCTTGAACATAAAAAGGGTGACTTCACCTTTTTCTATCTGGGTGTTCTCTAGACCAGGAAAGAGTCAATTTTTCTTATCTTGAAAAATGAGTAACGCGTGGCACAGCCCGGGCACAATGTCTATGGCTTCCCCATGCCCAAATAGAGCCAAAAATACAAATGATAATGATAAGCAAGGATATGGGAAGTGTCAAAGATAGAAGAGGTGTCTTCCTTCTCGTTTTCTGTTACTAAAACATAACAGAACCATCATGCTCGGTTAAGTGTGATGCCAATGAGCATGCTAAAAGGGTAGAACTGAAAGGGCAAAAGGAAGCGGATAAGAAAAACAATCACTAAATCCAAGTGAAACACAGGGAATCATACTGAAAACCGGAATGTCCAGTGCATCTCAATCAACAAAGGCGGCCACAAAACCTGGGAAAGTGCCCATACGAGGCTGCGACTTAACAAGCAGCCACAAAACCTGCTTCCACAAAAGATTGACCCTCATAATTTAAGGAGTGCCCAGGGGATCCTGGCAGTTCCGCACCTAAATCACAAGAAGCGGAGAGAGAGAATTTCTACAGAAAACAAAGTGATCCAATCCAACAAGTCCGTGATAATAGCATAAATAGTAAGAATCTTCTTTCCCTAGATCCATTAACGAAGAGCGGTAACGACACAGCAACACACCTGCTCCAATGGATAAAATCCATAACAGCTGTAGAACTAAAACCCAATGAACAAACGAGCTTGAACTGTACCTGGGTAGGAGCCGCGCGAACGCAGGCCCCCGCTGCCACAAATTATGACGTACACTCTCCCGCTTGGGGAGATGTTAGGCCAGCGCCCCTCCAGCGTGCAATGGAGGTCACGGGCCTAGGCCATGAGCCTTCCTGATCACCCATCGACCCCGTCCAGGTAAGTATGTTGCCTTTTTGCCTTCTTCTTCCTCTTATGCTCCGCCCGCGCTCTCTTTTCTCCGCTTCCTTTCAATGTGGGACGGCTCGTCAGAATTTCCATTTCGCTTCGCATCTTCGTTCTCCTCCGCTCACTTTTTCCTGAATCTGTTAAAAAAATACCGGACACCGGTGATTTTTCATAATTAGTTTAATTAAAAACTAAAAAATTAATTTTAGTGAAAGGCTTTGAATTTAAAATAACTATAAAAACCTGATTTTAAAAATAATTCATGATTAATTTTAAAAATAGCATTCAATGGATGGTTTTTTAAATTAATTTCATTTAAAAACATTAAATTTATTTATGTGTAGATATATCTTAAATATCATTTTAATTGTCCGTAAAAAGTTTAAGAGTTTGTTTGTAAATGGTCAAAACTAAATTTGAAATTGTCATGTGCAAGACATTCATTGGATGCTCCATAATAATCATTTACAAACAAACTCCGTAAATGTTAGAATGGAGAACTTTTAATTATAAGCTCCATGATATCTCTCTTTAAAGTCACCGCAGTCGGCGATTTTTTAGCATGGAGACATTCATTAGAAACTCCATAATAATCGTTTACAAACAAACTCCATACTGTTCTTTTTTAGTTTGTTTGTGGGTGATTTTCTCTTAAATATCGTTCAATGGATGGTTTTTTCACAAGACATTCATCATGATTGCAAACCTCCATAATAATCATCATGGATGCACCTTCCGTCGTAATCATGGAGAACCTTCAATTATAAGCTTCATGATATCTCTTTTTAAAGTCACCACAATTGGTACGTCCACAATCAATTGGAAGCTCATAAACTTTCATCAACAAAAATGAATGTGTTGATGATCTATTACGTCTAGAAGAAATAGTATCTGAAATCATAGAAGATTGTACTTGTTATTGTCTATACTGTATGTCTTTACCTTTAAAGTATTCTTATAAAAAATAGATAATTATATAAATTTTAAAATAGCAAAATAGATTTAACGCCAATATGAAATAGATGATGTAATCTATACAAGCCTCAGTGATAATTTTTCAGACAAGTCGAGATGACCAGACTAAAAAATGGTTAATGCTTGCAACTGCAGTGACTTCATCTCTAAGAAATGATACTCTTGCTGATTGATCTATCCCTGCACGGTGACCCAAAGCTACTTCATATCTATCTGTTGATGATGAACAATATCCCCGATATAATATATAATATTATATGCAACAATATGATGTTGGAGATCTTTAACATATAAATCACAATAGATGGGAAGTTGTGGACAAGGAGGTATAAGAGTTTGATAAGCAGGATGAGGTGGAGGAGTGAGATCTGTAGGCGAAGGTGGAGGAGTTGGACCCGTATGTCCCAAGTTTCCTTTTTATGAATATATATATATATATATATATATATATATATATATATATTATCTGTTAAGTTAATATATAGCTTTCTAAATTAAAACGAACCATAGAATTATTTGAGAAAACATACAAACCCAAATTTAAACATGAAACAACCCCTCATAAAATTATACGTATGTCATTACAAGATGAAACCGCAACATCCCGTGTTTTTGGACTGGTTGAATTATCGAAAGAATTTGAACTTTTCAGTTGGTGGATGGGCCGAATCTTTAATTGAACCTCAGAATGTAAATCCAAGCGTTAAACACTTGAAAGTGTTGTTTTTGGATGTGGTTTAAAGCTTGAGAGGTGTCTCGAAAGTTTGGATGATTTTCGGGAGTACCGGGCTTCGAAAACTCACTTTCTTGGAGAAACAGACAGGGCACACGGTTTGTTTAAACCGTGCGGCCCCTCGGGAGAAACCGTGCGACCTTATAAGAGGTGTCGTGTGGTTTGCTAAACCATGCAAGGTGAGGTGCATGGCCATGCAGAAAAGTTTTCACTAAACTACAGAGGTGGGTGCACAGGTTGTGCACAGTTTGTCAAACGATGCACTTAGTTGCATGGTTAGTGCCACTTAGCCAGTAGCATTGTACGATTGACGCATGGTTATCCCAAACTGTGTGGGGTATGGCTCTTGGACACTGTGAGCTGTATGGTTGACACATAGTTAGCCAAACCATGCGAACTAACTGTGCACCTCGTTAAAGAGGGGTGAAATGATTGTTTTTCCCCTTCAACCTTATTTATTTTCTTCCTCCCCTTTCTCCCACATTTCTCATATACCCAGGCCGCTTGAGCTCCCCCCATTGGCCTCCTCTAGGCATCCATGGTTCTCCCTCATACAAGCTCTGATTCAGGCGCCATCAGGTGCGTTGGAGCTGTATCGGTAAGCTCTCAACTCTTCATGCTTCTTTTCTCCATTCATCTAGCCATATAAAATGCTAAATTCGTGTGAGCTCTTTTGCCTTATTTTTAGGGCGTTGGATGATTCTTATGATTTCTCCCATACCGGCTCGAATCAAAGCATGATATTGGACAAGTGGATCATCCTAAGTACAAGGTAGGTGGTCTAGTTGCTTTCCCCTAAAGTACCGTTTGTTTATAAATGATTGTCGTTGTGTTGCACGCAGGACTTTTCGCACGTTGCTCCTAAATAATGAAATGACTCAAATTAAATTACCTGGACCATATTTAGACATGCCATGACATATTTATGTGGCTGGGGGTCAATGACCTCATCTCGAACCACAACCTAAGGTGGGTTCTTTTCATGTTAGTTTATATTTCCCTTGCCCTGTGATTATTTCACCTTTGGGTGTGCTCCTTAAATCACCCTTGAGGTGTGATGAGTCATTCCACATGAAGGAGATGACTAATTTGGATTGAATAAATTGATGTGACAACCAAACTTCTGTTTTCTAATAAAACCACATTTGAGGTGCATTGTCTTATAAATTAAACGAATGAGATATCTAAAATGCATTTGATTGATATTAAGGCATGAGTGCTTCTCATGGCCTTTACTTTTGATTTTAAATGAGATTGTAATATAAAAGGTTGGGTACAATTTCAAGTGCGGCACACGACGCTACAGAGAAAATGCAATAAACATGCAAGCCCGAGAACTTGACCCTGTGACCTGCCCCTCACCCCCCAAGCCCTTACCACCCCACACCAGAAACGTGTTGTTAGGTAATGAGGTATTGGGGTGCCCTCCCCACCTACATGTCGCACGTCCCCAGCGAGGCCCAATGTGGCCAACCCTTGGGCTTAGGCCAATTCCCAACGGGGTAGAGGGGCCCACGAGAGATTTGTTAGCATATAGTGTGCATTGCCTTGTGAGGACTTGAACCCGAAACCTTGGGGTCAGGACGCCACCGCCTTTAACCAACTCACCCGGGCCCCGCGGGCAGGATAAAACGTGTTGTTGGGTAACGAGGTATTGGGGTGTCCTCCCCACCTGCGCGCCGCACGTCCCCAGTGAGGCCCAAGGTGGCCAACCCTTGGGCTTAGACCAGTTCCCAATAGAGTAGAGGGGCCCACAAGAGGTTTGTTAGCATATAGTGTGTGTTGCTATGGCATACCGCCTTTTTATAACATAACTTTTCATTACATTTTACAAAACCGAGGATCTTTAAGGTTTAGTGTCTTGGAAACCAGGAACTTAATTCATGATGACATAAAACATTCTTCTTAAACACTTGAAAGGCTTCTTCTTTGTTCATCCTAAGTTCATTACAACATCTCATAACCTGAGAGCATACATCAAAGGAAAAGGTGAGCAGAAGACCCAGTACGGGAAACAAGAGAAACATTTTACATGTGAACTTGAGATATATCAATAAAGTCACGATAAATAACTTTAAGGCATGAGAAAGAGATCATGAGACATATCATAAAAAAAATAACGCGTTTCATAACTTGAAGATGTGGCCACAACATTTAACATAGACAATCATTTCCGTATCACTAAGGTCCATCCCCAATGTGTCATTAAAAAAATTACCAAGGTTATTCACCAAGGTATCATTAAAATGGTCATCTCTAGAGATTAAGTCTTTACCCAATGCATTGGAGCGCTATCAGGGCGTAACCTTAATTTTCCTTTATTATCATGTGATCCACATATATAATCATCAAATATTTCATAAATGACCCATATATCATAAAAGAAATGGGGTTCATTTCATAATCATAACGTTTTAAAAACTGCTTTAAAGACATGATCTTTATGTCACTTTAAACCCAGAGAAAAGGAAAGTGGGTTTCATGTATGTCAATCCCAGATTTAAATAGAACATTTTGATATATATTTGAATACCCCTATAAAAGAAAGAGCTTTGAGTATTCACTTAATAAAATAAAATAATTTGAGAGAAAGAGAGAGACATTTTGAGACGAAAATTCTACAGCATAACGACTATGTTATAGGGTTTTAGAAAACATTGAAAAGAGAGGGGAAATGGGTCACCCACTCATAAATGATCCATAAAACAGTAGAGGGAAAGAATATAAAGGATATAAGAACATGATAACGAAATTTTAAAGACACACCATATGAAATGAAAAACATGGAAGGAAAACAAAAATAAGATTTCTCTTATAAAATTTAGAAGCCCAACGACATCACTTAAAACTTCAAAAAATGAATTGATGAGATCAAATAGGGTTTATAATCATATGAACATAAAATAAAAATATGATGGATATAGAGATCATACCACAACATAATAAAAAGGAACTTGAAAGACTTGACATGAAAATAGAACTTGAAAATGAGAAGGGTGAAAGAATCCCTTGCAAAAAATTCGGCAGGCTAACGGCGCCACTTAAACATTAATAAAATGAAATGATGGGAGAAAGAGGGGGTCTCTCATCATATGAACATGAAAAGGAAATTAATTTGAATATAAAATAACACTCCCAACCTAATAACATGGGTCTTAAAAGAAATTACATAAACGAGAGTACTTGAAAAGAAAGTGAGAGGTATGATCCCTTACCTTGAAGAGTAACTTCAAAATCATGATGTTTGGGAACTTGGGAGGCTTGAGGGAATCTTGGGAGGACTCATTGGGAGGTAAGGAGACCATAAATTCGTTGAGGAGGATTTTGGAATGGAAAGGATGAGAGAATGACTTGGTATTTATAGGGGAAGTGAGGGGACAAGACATTAATGGCCAAGGGACACCTCATTGGTGGTATTGGAAAAACCATGGGCTTGACCATGGTATTTTCCCATGGTATTGGCCACTTGGGACACCTCATACCTTATATTACTATTAATAATTCGACTAGAATTATTGCATAATTACTACATCCTTAATGATGTCATTAAACACCCGAAACTCAAAAACTGTATTTTCACTATTCACTGAAAATTTAACTTTCTCAGAAAAATCCCAAAATTTCACCTTAACCAAATATTGATGCTATGATTTCAAAAATGAACTCCATTTTATGAAAATAATTTTCTAAATATTTTTAATTTAATTTTTATATAAAAACACTATTCACTGAAAATTCATTTTTTTCAGAAAAATCTCAAAAAATCACCATAACCTAATATTGATGCTCTGAATTCAAAAATGAACTAAATTTTATAAAAATAATTTTCTAAATATTTTCAATTTAATTTTTAATTAAAAAACACTATTCACCTGTAAAAACTAATATTTGACTAATAATTTCTGAAACAGTTATTTACCTATTTTATTGAATCACATTACTTAATCAAGGTGCCTAAATTATATTAATACTTTCTTTAAGTGAGATTACTAATCCATTAGGTCATAATACTAATCCTAAGCGTAAAATCACCATTCATAATTTACTATTCACAAAAAATTAAGTTGATCTTATTAGACTCTAAATTTCTTACTGAACACAAATATAGAAGACCATTTTTTGAAAATCATTACATATTTTTAATTATTTAAGGTTTACATAAATATTTTTAAAATATATTTTTTCTAAAATTCATCAATAATATGCATACTATATTTATCCGGACATTTAAAAATTCACAAACTTCACCATAAGAAGAAATCACAATTTTTATTTAAATCAATGTATTACACAAGGCAGTTACAGTCTCGTTACATAACCCCTTATAACACCGGCATAGGACCTCAGAGTAAGGTGTTCTAGGGTGATAAAATCTTGGGGCGGCTCGGCCAACATTTCCCGAGTAGTGATTTCTATCAGCCTGAACTTCTCGCGAAGGCGATTCCGTTCCAGCTTCACACGATGAAGTTCGGCTTGGGTTTGGTCGAGAGAAAATCCCAAAGGTGCTACCTTCTTCCCGAGTTCCGTCAGATGGGATTCGATCGGCCCGAGACTACTGGATGAGGCCATCAAATCTTCTTTCTATATTAATTAATCAAGATCACTTGTATTTATATACAATAATCGCAACATTTAGTTTCCAATGGTCATATTAACCAACGGTCATATAACAGTTGAAACCCAACAGTCTTATTTTAATTATACTCATTTTTATTTGAAGTAATAGTTTTGTTGAGTATAAAATAAAATAACACAAAGTTAGGAAACAAAATTTATTCAAAATTTTGGGTCGTTACAATCTTCCCCCCTTAAGAAATTGCATCCTCGCAATTTTAAAATTGGGCTTGTAAATTTCGTTGAAAGTCTCACATCGGAAAAATAGTCAGTAAAACTATTACTTTAAAAGAAAGAAAGGGAAGTACAAAGGTCGCCCGAGTTAACCCATACTAGGATTCCATGTAGGAAAACATGGATATGGAAGAGAAAACAAAGGGTCAAGTTCTGATGGAGAGTGATAGAAAACAAGATTAGGAGAAAATTAACCACAAGAAGATCACAAACTTAAGATGTATTAAACGGTCTTTGATTACCCAGTAGGAAACGTAAACCAACAACATTTTTGTTTCACGTTCCTTTTTATAATTTTGAGGAATTCATTAACTACATAGAATAAAAACATAAGGAAATATACTTACCTTCAACTAGAGTTTCATCCTTTAATAAGTTTCTACCAAAACTAATCTTTTCTCCAAACGATGAGAATTCAAAAAGACTTGGTCACATCAAAAGTACAAGAATCATCTTCTAGAGAATCACATAATCCAAAAAAGGAGAACTGTATATTTACCTTGTATTTAGACATCAACTAAAACCAAAATGGTTAGTACAAGATCATACAATCCCCAAAAAGGATAATCCTTTATAAAAAAATACTACTATTAATCTCCAAAATTCAAAAAATTGTACCCAAAGTTCAAAAAAGACCATTCAATACACAATCATCCTTATAATTCATCAAAATAATACAAACTAAGATTGAAACCCAAAACTCAGAAGGATTTAATCACATAGTTTTCCACAATAAATCTTAACATTTATCTCCAAATAACATCGACTACTCTTAAAGTCTCATACCAAAGTGTAATTAACTTAATCACATATTCTCTATGCTAGGTTAATAATTTTTCAGAAATGACCCAAATCACCATATGTCCATAATAAATACATAAATTCTTAGAAAAAAAATTCAACCATTCCTCCTCAATTTAAATCCTGTAGTATTTTATTTCCCCTAGGCATATAGTAATCCAAAAGAGAAAACATTGTCCAAAATAACCTTTATCATTTAATCACCAAATCATTTTCCTATACAAAGAATATCCATTTGATAAAACATAAAATCCAAAATCAACTTATTCTTGATCCATAAAAATAGCAGGTGCATTAGTCAGTCCGAAGGGCATAACAACAAACTCATAATGCCCATATCTTGATTAGAAGGCAGTTTTTTGAATATCATCATTCTTCACCCTCAATTGATGATAACCAGAACGAAGATCAATCTTAGAGAAGAATTGAGTCCCATGAAGTTGGTCAAATAATTCATCAATTCTTGGAAGAGAGTATTTGTTCTTCACTATGATTCAATTCAGTTCTCTATAATCAATGCATAGCTGCATCGATCCATCCTTCTTCTTCACAAAGAGAACTGGTACTCCCCAAGGAGACACACTTGGTTGGATAAACCCATTATCCAAAAGATCATGGAGTTGTTTCTTTAATTTCTTCTAGCTCCACATTTTCCATCCTATAGGGGGTCTTTGACATCGGATGAGATCCAGGTACGAGTTCAATGGAGAAATCTACCTCTCTTTCTGGGGAAGGTCCGGGTAACTCCTTAGGAAATATGTCAACGTATTCATAGACGATGGGGGAATTTTCTAAAAGAATAAATCCTTCGTGAGAAACTTATTTCATTTACGAATATTTTAACTAAAAGGATTTTATGTCTTAAAACTTCATGCTTAGACAATTTAATTTTTCTTTAATTCCTTCATAATGATTCATAAAAAGCTTGCGATTAACCAAACATATCCCCCGGGAGTGTCGTAACCAAGAGTGCAGCAAGGCCCGTTATCGTGTACCGGTTCCCGTTCAAGCCTAGCTCAAAACGGTGTTTTTGGGTTTTACCCCTATGTACATTTGTGCCAGAGCCACCTCTACCTGCTCGTATCTAGACAGGGATGTATTTGCTTGATAAACCACTTACTCAATACTCACCAAAATACCAGGAAGATTTACTATATTTAAACTTTTCTATAGGGTTCTTCCTAAAGTTTTCATATCCTAATTTCCATAAATAACTAAACCATACTTTGATACCAACTATAGAATCCCGCCTTTTTATAGCATAACTTTTCATTACATTTTACAAAACCGAGGATCTTTAAGGTTTAGTGTCTTGGAAACCAGGAACTTAATACATGATGAAATAAAACATTCTTCTTAAACACTTGAAAGGATTATTATTTGTTCATCCTAAGTTCATTACAACATCTCATAACCTGGGAGCATACATCAAAGGAAAGAGTGAGCAGAAGGCCTAGTAAGGGAAACAAGAGAAACATTTTACATGTGAACTTGAGATACATCAATAAAGTCATGATAAATAACTTTAAGGCATGAGAAAGAGATAATGAGCCATATCATAATAAAAATAACATGTTTCATAACTTGAAGATGTGGCTACAACATTTAACATAGAAAATCATTTCCGTATCACCAAGGTCCATCCTCAAGGTGTCATTAAAAAAATTACCAAGGTTATTCACCAAGGTATCGTTAAAATGGTCATCTCTAGAGATTAAGTCTTTACCCAATGCATTAAAGCGCTATCAGGTCGCACCCTTAATTTGTATTTATTATCATTTGATCCACATATATCATCATCAAACATTTCATAAATAACCCATATAGCATAAAAGAAATGGGTTTCATTTCATAATCATAACGTTTTAAAAACTGCTTTAAAGACATGTTCTTTATGTCACTTTAAACCCACGAAAAAGGAAAGAGGGTTTCATGTATGTAAATCCCAGAATTAAAATAGAACATTTTGATATATATGTGAATACCCATATATAATAAAGATCTTTGAGTATTCACTTAATAAAATAAAAGAATTTGAGAAAAAGAGAGAGACATTTTGAGACGAAAATTCTGCAGTATAACGAGTATGTTACAGGGTTTTAGAAAATATTGAAAAGAGAGGGGAAATGGGTCACCCACTAATAAATGATCCATAAAAAAATATAGGGAAAGAATATAAAGGATATAAGAACATGGTAATGAAATTTTAATGACATACCATATGAAATGAAAAACATGGAAGGAAGACAAAAAAAAGATTTCTCTTATGAAAATTCGGCAGCCTAACGGTGTCACTTAAAACTTCAAAAAAATGAATTGATGAGATCAAATAAGGTCTATCATCATATGAACATACAAGAACAATATTATGGATATAGATATCATGCCACAACATAATAAAAAGGAACTTTAAAGACTTTACATGAAAATAGAACTTGAAAATGAGAAGGGTGAAAGAATCCCTTACAAAAATTCGGCAGCCTAACGGCGCCACTTAAACATTAATAAAATGAAATGATTAGAGAAAGAGGGTGTATATAATCATATAAAAATGAAAAGGAAAGTAATATTAATATAAAAGAACACCCCCAACATAAGAACATGAGGCTTAAAAGAAATGACATAAACGAGAGTACTTGAAAAGAAAGTGAGAGGTATGATCCCTTACCTTGAAGAGTAACTTCGAAATCTTGATGTTTGGGACCTCGGGAGGCTTGAGGGAACCTTGGGAGGACTAATTGGGAGGTAAGGAGACCAGAACTTCATTGAGGAGGATTTTGGAATGGAAAGTATGAGAGAACGACTTGGTATTTATAGGGGAAGTGAGGGGACAAGACATTAATGGACAAGGGACACCTCATTGGTGGTATTGGAAAAACCATGAGCTTGCCCATGGTATTTTCCCATGGTATTGGCCACTTGATACACCTCATACTTTATATTATTATTCATAAGTCGACCAGAATTATTGCATAATTACTACATCCTTAATGATGTCATTAAACACCTGAAACTCAAAAACTGTATTTTCACTATTCACTGAAAATTCAACTTTCTCAGAAAAATCCCAAAATTTCACCTTAACCAAATATCGATGCTATGATTTCAAAAATGAACTCCATTTTATGAAAATAATTTTCTAAATATTTTTAATTTAATTTTTATATAAAAACACTATTCACTGAAAATTCATTTTTTTTCAGAAAAATCCCCAAAAATCACCATAACCTAATATCGATGCTCTGAATTCAAAAATGAACTCCATTTTATAAAAATAATTTTCTAAATATTTTTAATTTAATTTTTAATTAAAAAACACTATTCACCCGAAAAAACTAATACTTGACTAATAACCTAATATTTTTAATACTTTCTTTAAGTGAGATTACTAATCCATTGGGTCACATTACTAATCCTAAGCATAAAATCACTATTCACAATTTTCTATATATCAAAAATTAAGTTGATCTTATTAGACTATAAATTTCTTACTGAACACAAATGTAGAAGACCATGTTTTGAAAATCATTACACATTTTTAATTATTTAAGATTTACATAAATATTTATAAAATATCTTTTTTTTAAAATTCATTAATAATATGCATACTATATTTATCCGGACATTTGAAAATTCACAAACTTCACCATAAGAAGAAATCACACTTTTTATTTAAATCAATGGATTACACAAGGCAGTTATGGTCTCGTTACATAACCCCTTATAACACCAGCATAGGACCTCAGAGTAAGGTGTGCTAGGGTGATAGAATCTTGGGGCGGCTTGGCCAACATTGCCCGAGTAGTGATTTCTATCAGTTTGAACTTCTCGCGAAGGCGATTCCGTTCCAGCTTCACACGATGAAGTTCGGCTTGGGTTTGGTCCAGAGCAAAGCCCAAAGGTGCTACCTCCTTCCCGAGTTTCGTCAGATGGGCTTCGATCAGCCCGAGACTACTGGATGGGGCCATCAAATCTTATTTCTATATTAATTAATCAAGATCACTTGTATTTATAGACAATAATCACAACATTTAGTTTCCAATGGTCATATTGACTAACGGTCATATAACAGTTGAAACCCAACGATCTTATTTTAATTATAATCATTTTTATTTAAAGTAATAGTTTTTTTGAGTATAAAATAGAAAAAAACACAAAGTTAGGAAACAAAATTTATTAAAAATTTCGGGTTGTTACAGTTGGCTTGTGAGGACTCGAACCCAGAACCTCGGGGTCAGGACGCCACCACCTTTAACCAACTCACCCATGCCCCGCGGGAAAATGAGATTGTAATATAATTATTAAAGGTATGAAACCTTCTTTGAACCTTTGAAAATTATAAATGGAAAGGAAACGACTTAAATTGAATAGAAGTGGTAAGTTGGCATGGTTTTCCCATGGCCTTCACGTTTGATTATAAATGAAATGGTTTAATTCTTGTTTATGATTACTTGGATACTTGCTTTCCACTAGTTAATTGAAGGATAATTTTAAATAAATGAAATGCTAAATGGAATGAATGTAATTGAATGGGGAAATGACATGGATGTTTTCCATGGTCAGTTATGATCTATTATATGCAAGGTTCCCTATGCTTTGGACCTTTTTCCTTTTAAGCGTGGTCAGATTTGATCAAGCCTTGGATTCCTAAAGGAATGCCTTGAACACTCAGAGGACGCCACCCTGATTCATTGGGTTGGTTGCCAAGGGATATACCCACCTCAAAATTTGTTCAATGTCTTATATGTGAATACCTTAACATCTCCACGATACTTCACTAGATCTATCTCTACTCTGGATATTAGAATTCCTTGAATACACTCCTTGGATTCAGCTTGATGTCCTCTAAAACGTGATTCCAAGGGTTACCTCCTTAGGATCCAAATCATGCTTAGCCTAATATTACTTGGGACATGACTCCCCAGACTCGGTTAGAACTTTTTACGGTGGAATGCTAAGGATTTACCCTATGGATTACACACAAAACCCTATAGCCAGACTACACGAGTTAATACTATAAGTTAGATCGACTCGTTGTAGTCAAGGATGCCACAATTACAACTTGGATCCCTCCCTATTATTATCTTTATATCATATGGTTCCTTAGATTGTGATTACAAGTATGGAACCATGGGCATGACATCCCTTATCTGATATGTGATCCTCTCATGTGGATGACCTAGGTACTAAACCTTGGGTCTACACTATTGCATGTATATTTGTACAAACAATTGTCTTACATATGCATATATATACATGATGATAGGTGTGCAGAGACATTCTTGCTTAGGCCGAAGTTGGTATGGTCAGCCAGGTGTCTTCGAGGAACCTAAGACCGACATGTTATTATTTATTATTTACTATTTTATTTTGATATACAAGAACACTTCTTATTTTATATTCATGGACTAGATAGCTTTAGACACCATTGGTGATGTCCTACTAAGTATATCTCACACCCTGTTCAGGTATCCATTGCACTGGGGTACCCGGACAGAGCTTATGGTTGTAGGTTCGGGTTCACAATTCACGCTTGTGTTGTTATGCTTATATGTGGGATCTTAGAAGCACAGGACTGCCAAATCTTAGGATGCTTGTAGAGATGGCCCTTGGGACTTTTTTATTTTCCATGTATATTTTTTATCTGTATCTGTTGTATGTTTTTGGTCGCACATTATGGCATATTCATGTATGATTACTCTTTATTTATTATTGTCAGTTGTTGTTTATTTCACTGCCTTTATTTATTATTGCTCATGCTATATTTATTATTGATCCAGATGGTATAGTCTCCCCAATATACCTCCATTAGACCCTCACTGCTAATTGACAGTCTCTAACGCATAGAGAGGCATCCTTACGACCTAGTGCCCAACCAGATCGGGGCACCATTTTAGTGGCTATCGTGTCGGGACACTATAATTGGTACCATATTTTTTTTACTTTTGTATTAATATTTTGGGATGGTAGACAAGAGACTAAGAATGTGTCTATGTAATGACCCAAACTACTATAAATGAAGTTTCCCTTTGTGATTTAATTAAATGTCTTATTATGTAATATGGTTATAGAAAACACATGCACTTCCCTGGTTATATCTTTGGATTTAAAATACCATTAATAATATTTGTTGGACGGAGAGTGATGGCAAGAGGGGGGGTGAATTGCCTTTTAAAAAAGTTAACAATTTAAAAACAAAGTTAAAAGTGCAGCCGAAATAAAAGAGGCAAGACACAAAACTTGATAACAGAGTTCGGCTTAAACCAAAGCCTACGTCTCCACTCCCAACTCAACCGTTGAGAGATTTACTACCGCTTGATTTTTAATGGTTTTAGCAAGAAACCCACTAGACTTTAAGGTAGTCTAGAACCTATTACAGCTTGCTTTTAATGGTTGAGCAAGAACCCACTAGCCTTCTTACAGGTGAAGGCTAGCTCACCTATGACTCAAGCCTTTTAAAGGGAAGGCTTGACTAACCTCTTCACACCTTGAAGGTGGTGTGAAAACCCAAACAAAGAGAGGATGAGAGAAAGAGGGGTTTGTAGGCACAAACCCAAATTGATGCTCAAAAAGATAAATAATGAAAAACCGTAAGAGGAGAAGCCTTGGGCGCCAAAGGATTGATGAAGTTGATGAAGAGCGCTCCCAAGATTCTTTGATGGTGCTCCTTGGATGTAGAAGTGGGTTGGAGCAATTGAGGTTCCTTGAAGAAATGCGCCGGAGGTTCGCCAAATGATCGAACAATGTTCCCGTGGGCTACCGTACATTTCCGGGGCTTCCTAGTCCTTTATTTATAGAGGGGGAACCCTCAAATGGCCTTTGTGGGTCTTCAGAGCCGTTAGAGAGGCCTTCGGAGCCGTTGGGGGTCAAGTGGACAAGTCTGGTCAAAGCCCAACGACTAGTTTGACTGGCTCCACCGGCTGACCGGTGCTTGGCCACCGGTTGGCCAGTGCTTGGAAAAATGAGAGGCCTTCTGCCCAGGCACCACCGGCTGGCCGGTGAGGAGGCCACCGGTTGGCCGGTGCTGAGATAGTAGGTGTCCCTATTTGTCTGGGTTCCACCGGCTGACCGGTGATGGGACACCGGTTGGCCGGTGGTCTGGACAGAGGGGATGCCTTCTGTCAAGACTCCATCGGTTGGCCGGTGGTCATCCACCGGTTGGCCGGTGGACTGAAATCAGTCCACTTTCAGTCCTTCTTGGCCCAATTCCTTGGCAACCTTTTTCCTATCAACAAAAACACTTAAAACAAGATTAGATAAATAAGAGAGTGATTGTGATCATGAAAATTAAACCACGAGGGGTACGAGAGGTACAACAATCTCCCCCTATTTTGATGATCACAATCACCAAAACAAGCAATGTAAAAGATTGAAAGGCAGCTTTAAAGAACAAAGCAAAGCATGAGAGAAATATTTCTCCCCCAATCAACCAAGAATTTCTCCCCCTTTGTGATTATCAAAATAGCACGGGGCATAAAACTTGATTGAGGGAAAGGTTGAAAAACAAGATAGAGTTTTTTAAACCAATTGAAATTTTTTGAAATTTGAATTGAAAGTTTTGAATTGAAAGTTTTGAATTGAAAGTTTTGAATTGAAAGTTTTGAGAGAAAATCGCAAAAAGGCTTAAACGATCCTAACTCCCCCTAAATAAAAACAACAAATCACCAGAGAGAGGATTTTAGAACCGAGACAAATTTTGGTCCGGTGAGACTCGCTAAAAGGGATTTTTCAATCCATACTTGTCTAGATGCCGGTCTTCTCCTATGAAATTCATCATTAAAGAAAATGGTTTTGGGCCTTCCATACCAGGCATTTTTGCAATCGCACTCATAAATTAAGTGCCCGGGTTTTTTACAATAGTTGCAAAATTTATATTGGGAGCTCCCCCTTACAAAAATAGTTGGAGCATGGGAAGAGGAAGCTTGCTTGGAATAGCTAAGCCCTTGGGTGGTTCTAGATACGCATTGGGAACCAAGGAGCTTCGAAAGGTTATGTTCACCTTCGGTGAACTTAGTTAGAGATTCCCTTAAATCCTTGATTGTTAATTCCATAGAATCAACATCGGGAATGTTTTGGATCTTGAGGGACAACTCCTCCTTTTCTTTGAGAAGTTGTTCCTTTTTGGAAGAAAGTTTTTTGAAATTCTTTTTTAAAGCAATAAATTTGGAAGAAAGTTCGTGAAAACCTTCCTCTAATTGATCTCTAGCATGTTGGAGATCCTCATAAGATAAATGATTGAAAGAATTTGAAGAACTAGAGGATGAGGAGTCGGAAGAGGATACCTCATGAAATGCCATTAGGCATTTTTTACCGTTGTCACTTGAGGAGGAGGAGGAGGAGGATGTGGAGCTATCACTCCATGTGGCCTTGAATGACTTTTTCTTTTCCTTTTGCTTGGCCTTTTTCTTGTTGAGTGGACAATTGGGCTTGAAATGGCCTTCATGGGTCACTTCCAAAAGCTTCCAAATTTCAAGAGAAGTGGTGCAAGTAGAAATACGATTAAATTCATTACGGTCTAACCCACAATGAAGAGCATTAATGGATTTGCCATCAAGCTCAAAATTAGCAATGTCTTCGGGGGTCCATTTAGACTCATCTTTGCTAGAGAGAGTGTAGCCTTGCATAACAATTCTATATATAGGATAGCCAATACTTTTAAGAAATGTAATCATGCGAGTTTTCCAATAAGTGTAGTCGGTTCCATCAAAAAATGGAGCACGACCCAAAGAATAACCTTCGGGGGCGAAAGAAGTTGAAGCCATCACAAAGGATCTTGAATTTGAAACCGGTTAGGGTATTACTCAAATTTTGCCTCTGATACAAACTGTTGGGCCGGAGAGTGATGGCAATAGGGGGGGTGAATTGCCTTTTAAAAAAGTTTAACAATTTAAAAACAAAGTTAAAAGTGCAGTGGAAATAAAAGAGGCAAGACACAAAACTTGATAACGGAGTTCGTCTTAAACCAAAGCCTACGTCTCCACTCCCAAATCAACCGTTGAGAGATTTACTACCGCTTGCTTTTTAATGGTTTTAGCAAAAAACCCACTAGACTTTAAGGTAGTCTAGAACCTATTACAGCTTGCTTTTAATGGTTGAGCAAGAACCCACTAGCCTTCTTACAGGTGAAGGCTAGCTCACCTATGACTCAAGACTTTTAAAGGGAAGGCTTGACTAACCTCTTCACACCTTGAAGGTGGTGTGAAAACCCAAACAAAGAGAGGATGAGAGAAAGAGGGGTTTGTAGGCACAAACCCAAATTGATGCTCAAAAAGATAAATAATGAAAAACCGTAAGAGGAGAAGCCTTGGGCGCCAAAGGATTGAAGAAGTTGATGAAGAGCGCTCCCAAGCTTCTTTGATAGTGCTCCTTGGATGTGGAAGTGGGTTGGAGCAATTGAGGTTCCTTGAAGAAATGCGCCGGAGGTTCGCCAAATGAT
Source organism: Viscum album (assembly GCA_963277665.1). Taxonomy (NCBI): domain Eukaryota; kingdom Viridiplantae; phylum Streptophyta; class Magnoliopsida; order Santalales; family Viscaceae; genus Viscum; species Viscum album. The sequence goes on along the minus strand of OY728143.1, from coordinate 1,264,496,675 downwards.
CAAACAATGTTCCCGTGGGCTACCGTACGTTTCCGGGGCTTCCTAGTCCTTTATTTATAGAGGGGGAACCCTCAAATGGCCTTTGGGGGTCTTCGGAGCCGTTGGAGAGGCCTTCGGAGCCGTTGGGGGTCAAGTGGACAAGTCTGGTCAAAGCCCAATGGCTAGTTTGACTGGCTCCACCGGCTGACCGGTGCTTGGCCACCGGTTGGCCGGTGCTTGGAAAAATGAGAGGCCTTTTGCCCAGGCACCACCGGCTGGCCGGTGAGGAGGCCACCGGTTGGCCGGTGCTGAGACAGTAGGTGTCCCTATTTGTCTGGGTTCCACCGGCTGACCAGTGATGGGACACCGGTTGGCCGGTGGTCTGGACAGAGGGGATGCCTTCTGTCAAGACTCCATCGGCTGGCCAGTGGTCATCCACCGGTTGGCCGGTGGACTGAAATCAGTCCACTTTCAGTCCTTCTTGGCCCAATTCCTTGGCAACCTTTTTCCTATCAACAAAAACACTTAAAACAAGATTAGATAAATAAGAGAGTGATTGTGATCATGAAAATTAAACCACGAGGGGTACGAGAGGTACAACAATATTATCGTTGTTAATATAGTCGTTAAATAGTGATCACGTGATTAGTATAAATATGAAGCTTTAACAAATCCAATTGACTCAAACAAAGGAAGCGATGACCTCATCTAGAAGGACTGTACCCTATGAATCCCATTTATCGAAGTTTCTGAGGGAGATAACATCACTGGGCTTTGCCCTTGACCAAGTCCAAGCTGAGATCTAACAACTTAAACATGATATAAATCATTTATGGGAGAAGTTCAAGCTCATTAGGATCACGACCCAAACCATGTTTGTCGAACGACCCCATAAAAGTATCACCGCTGCACACCTTACTCTTAGGGTGTACGTCGGTGCAATAAAGGGATATGTATTAATACCTTAATAATATGAATATGTATATTGTATATAATAATTATTTTTTTTCATTTTTTTTCTACTTTATAAATGATTTTGATTTTGATTCAATTAAACACAAATTATATTTTTAGGTAATATTCAAATTCAATTCAGGGATATATTTTGATGAATTAATGGATTTTTGAAATAAATGGTATTATTAAATAAGTTTTATTAATTATAAATGGTCATATAATTTTTTATGAAGTGAAATTTACTTTTTATAAGGGTTAAAAAATTCTTATTATAAAAAACCCGTCATTTTTTAATAAATGTTGAATCTTATTTTAAAAGTGAAAATGAATATATTTTAAGAAATATTTAGATAAACTGAATATTATTTTTAGAATCAGAACATTTAAATTATCTAACGGTGAATTTTTCATAATTTTCTGAGACAGTTGAATTTTCAGGTAAAAATTAAATACCTTATAAATATACGGTGTGTTTTATGACATCACAATGAACCAAAAATGATGTAATAAATACGATAATGGGTATAATCATCCAAATATATGTTTTCCTCTTAAAATAATGTGATTTTAAGTTCACTTGATTAATTTTATTAAGCCTTTATGAATCCTCAAAAAAATTTAATATATTTTAGAGTTTTAAATTCATTTATTTAAAAACGCGACTCACCTCCACATAAGAAAGGGAATTATTTTAATATTTTCAGACTTTTGCATAATAAAATAATTAAAACCTTTCCGCTTTGGCAAAAAACATGGGAAAAAACATAGGAAGGTTTGTGGTTTGAAATATTTTATTTTCTAGAGTCTAAAACCTAAATATTAAAGAAATCCCTCTCTTTTCCTATATAAACCCATCCAATATCCCACTTCTCTTCACTAAAAATCATTGTACCATGACCTTAATCTGACCTCCTTTCTCTATAATCCTCCCAAGGTGCCACCAAGATCTCAAGAAGCCTCTTTCAAGCTTTTGGTGTTATACTCTTAAGCTAAGGGATCCTCTCTTTTCTCACTTTTATTCAAGAATCTCCTCTATGTTATGCACTTTTATTTTTAATTCCTAATTATGAGGTATATTTTATAACCTCCCCCATACTTCTATTATGCTATATAAATGGTGATATACCTTTTCTCTCTCTCATTAATCCCTCCTAAGAACACCCGTCACCATGCTGAAATTTCATAAGGGTTTTTCCCTCTCTCATCTTTATCGAAGTTTATTTATCTTGTTATGCCCTTTTATTTTCAATTACTAATGATGGGTTATGTTTATAACCTCCCCTATACTTCCCTTATTATTTAAAAATTATGATATATCCCTTTATCTCTCATTAATCCCTCCTATGTACACCCGTTACCATGCCGAAATTTTGTAAACATCATTTCCTTTCCCTTTTTCTTCAAGCTTATTTATTATCGTATGCCTTATTTTTCTAATTATAAATGTGTGGACATTTCCTTCCATGTACCTATTACTTTCCAATTCATTTAAAAATTAAGATAGACCCATTTTTCTCTCATCAACCAATTTTATGAATTTTTAAGTGACGTCGTTTTGCTACCGAATTTTCACTGCGATTTTCCATACCAAACCATTTATGTAGTGAATGTTGTACCCATTTCCTATAAAGTATGTTCACTTTTATGCACACATACCATTTTATTTGGGACTTACATGTATGTATTACACACTCTTTTATTGTGTAATAAATTATGATGATGAATGAATATGTGGCACACTTAATCATGAGAATGAAATGTAAGTGACGGGTGCGCCCAGAATTATATAGTGCTCCAATACATTGTGTAATGTTTAGTATCATGATACGTCATGGTGGGATAGGGGTGTACCTGATTCCTTTATGGTACTTTATCCACCATGAAGTCTTGGCAGTCTAGCCCTGACCTATGATGTAGTGTTTTAAGTTGTTTACACATTTTCCATGTTATGATTATCATGCTATATCATGCCTTATTATTCATGTTCCTTTATGACTCATTGATATTCCGTGTCTAACATGTATTATTATCTTCATGTTATTCCATGTTTATTACCTTATTGGGCTTTATGACTCACCCCTTTCTTATGTATTTTCCCCAAGTTATCCAATGTAGTTTTAAGCTCAAGCATGTTAAAAAAGTTTTCAATAAATATGTTTTAATTCATGTTTAAAGTTGTAATGAAATGTACCTAATTATAAAAGGCACTAAAATTATTGATCTTTTGGGTTGTATTAAGTGTAATTTTATGTAATTAAATCATGTATTAATGTGTAATAAAAAAAGGATTGTTATAGTTGATATCAGAGGAAAAGTTTATTTATTTTTGGGATTAGGATTAGAAAACTATAGAAAAATACTTAGAAATAAGACGAAGTGTTAGGTCCACTAGGTTAGATACCCTGAGAGGGGGGGGGGGTGAATTAGGGTATGATAGATTAAAACAACTCCCCCTATTGATCTTGTTTCGTTGTTAGAAAAAAACTCTCTTCTCTCTCCTTCTCATTACAGAGTATAAACAAATCTTAAAGTAAGTACAAGACACAACAATTTTACTTGGTTCACCCTCATCGGGCTACATCCAAGGAGAATACACCAGCGATGTGTCGATGTACCAAATCCACTAAAATCGCACTACTATTTACAATGTTTGGAGTGGACTCATTGTCCCTCCTGGTTTACAACCACTCACAATATGAAAGCTCACTGCTCTCTCAACTAAAGTGTGCTCACTGCTTCTTCAGAAGATTCACTCATAGTTTAAAGACTTATAGGTCCATTATTTATAACAAATGAATGCATCTTCCTCTATATGTAGATTCTATGTTGACGTCCAACATTCACCCTCAGATGAACCTCAATTTGCACCAGAGGTACCAGGCAATCTTCCAACTTTCGCGCAACCCTAGAATAACCGACACACTTCTCTAAGTCTGGCACGCAAGTGTCACCAAAACACTTGCACGAAACACCCTTCTCCAACTCAGAACTTGGTCAAATCACACCCTTTTACTCCCAAACCAATATTTGTGTGCAACTATCAACTGGCGCACAACTTCTGAATAACCTTATACTTGCGTGCCCAAACCACCACTTGTGCGACCGAACCTACTTGCGCGACTGGAGATCGAATTCTCTCTAAGTTTTGAGCTCTCTATGAAATTAGGAGGGGTATTCCTCTATTTATAGGCATTTTGGGTACCCTGAGTGTTGTGCACAAGTCTCCTCCCGATGTGCAAGTCCAGCCGCCCTAGTCTCTATCGCCCTAGTCACCTTGTGTGCCCAAACCAAAACTTGGGCGCCTCTCTTTCCTTTGCCATATTTTTATATTATGATCTTGAAAAACATATGGTGTACAAGTTTACAAGCCTCCAATACACTGGCATGCAAGTCCCTTTTACAAAAACACTTTTCTCCATTTGTTGATTTTGAGGCCCAAAAATTTGGCAAACACTGGAAAACGACGCCACCTTATATCTGCTCTCTTTGCACCACCTCCATATCATCCATTTCTCTGTCGAGGTTCTTATTTAAATCATAGATTGTCGACAACATCTCTAGAACTTGACAACTCACCATGAATACCCTCATTTTTCAACAAATTTAACATCGTGGTCTGCTTTGTTTAACAAACACAACATGGAGGCCTACTTTGTCAACAAACACAATCACCACAAAAATGCTTCAATGATAACTTGGGGGATTTTTTACCAACACTAAGTATAATAATATATCCCTAAAAGTTTTTTCAGTATAGAGTAAGTGTTTTATTAAGCAAATATATCACTATTTGAATACTACAAGTGGATGTGGTTCTGACACAGATGTACCTAGGAGTAACAACTATGACAAGGTGTTCTGAGCCTAACTCAGGGTAACCTAGTACATGAAAATGGGCCTTACTGCACATCTAGTTTGACACTCCCATAGTATATGATTTTGTAATTCATAAGCTCATTACGAACTATTATTAAGGGATTAAAAAAAATGAACATAAGAGTATATGTTAGGAAATAGATAATGGATAACAAATACTAAAGCCTAGAAATCTATAAGTTAAGGAAATACATGTAAGTTATAAGTTACCCATTTAATGTCATTAAATCCCCATTTATGTGTTTAAAAGTTAAATATACTCATAATTAATTTTCCTTTTATTCTAGCTAATGGACGGAAATAGGAGGAATTGGGTAAACAGTCAATGTGAAGAACAATGTGATGACTACCCCAATGTGACGCCCAACTCGATGGGAGCATGAATCTCACACTTCATGATGATACTCTCTCAGATGACTTAGGTTTTGAATTGAAACCTAGATCAGAAGGAGCATCCAAATCCCCCCAAAAGAGAACAAGCCGCAATTGAGAGCTTCATGCGACAAAGGCCTCCAACCTTCAATGGATTATCTGATCCCATAATCATCGAACAATGAATCAACTCCATTGAGAAAATCTTCTCCATCCTTCAATACTTTGAATAAGAGAAGACTATTTTAGTTGTTTATCATATAGAAGGTGAAACTGATCAATGATGGACATTGATAAAAAATATGAAGCCAGAGTAAGAGATCGAAGTAATGGTGTGGATGGATTTCTAGAAAATGTTTTTTGATAAATATTTTCCATGCATCCTCTGACTTAAAATGGAAAGGGATTTATTTTCCCTCAAGAATAAAGATGAAAAATCTATCAGGGCATACAAAGAAAACTTCACAAGGCTTGAATGGTATGCCTCCGACTTTGTAGTTACTAAGGTTGACCACTTCTTTGGTGGGCTAAAACCTAGCCTACAGAAATCCTTGGAGATCCATGACTTTGATAACTATGAGGAAATTGTCTGATGTGCCTTTAAAGTCAAAATGGAGATCGATGAATCTCAGAGGTATCATAGGTATAAGAAGAGGAAAGTGGAGATCAATTCTGGTGGTCTGATAGAGAGATCTAATAGTGCTAATAAATTTCAACATCCCACTCGCTAAAGGTAAGAAAAGAAGCACCCTAGAAATTGCATGAAGGGGATGATGAAATGATTTAGGTGCGGGAAGGAAGGTCACCTAGCTAGTGATTGTCGATAGGAGAAACCCACTACTATGACGGAGGAAAGGAATGATCTAGTCAACCCTCAATATATTGTTCATTGCTACAACTACAAGGAACCATGGAATTTTTCAAACCAATGCACTGAGCTAAGGGTTTTTGGAGACAACCAGCAACCTCCAAGGTATCAAGTATGAGATTTTTCTATCACTACCGCCAAAGTGAATCCCGAAAATGAAGTGGTGATAAGTACGCTAGTTATTCATTCAATAATTTCAAAGGTACTTTTTGATTTTAGTTCTATACATTTATTAATATCATGAAAGTTTAGTAAAACTATCCAAACACCACCATAAAGCATGGAAATAGAGATGTCAGTGAAAACGGTAAATAAAGAAATTATTGCATCCCAAGTATATAACTCCTCCCCTATCAAATTTTGTGGGATGAACTTCCTATTAAATCTTGTAATACTCCCTTTGGTGGAATTTGATGCAATTCTGGGCATGGATTGGTTTTCCCTATATAGATCCTATATAAATTTCCATGAGAAGGAAATCACTCTTTGTATTGTGAATCAACCCCCGATTTTGTACAAGTGTAAGGAAGAGGACGAATCTTCTTTAGCACCATCATCTTAAGCATGGATATTATTACCCTATGAGAAAGCATATATAGCTCAAATGATTGAGTTTAAGGAAATAATCATCCTTGAAGACATGTCCATTGTGAGGGAATACACTGATGTGTTTCCTGAGGAATTTCTTGGTCTTCCTCCTAGCTGAGATGTTGAATTTTCGATCGAGCTTATACCTAGGGCATTACCATTATCCAAGACTCCATATAGAATGGCTGTTGTGGAACTTGAGAAGATGAATAAACAACTATATTAGAATCTAGATAAATGTTTCATACACCCAATTGATTCACCATGGGGTGCACTAGTCCTCTTCATCAAGAATAAGGATGGGGTAATGCGCCTTTGCATCGATTATCACAAGTTTAATAAGAACATAATAAAGAACAGGAATCCCCTACCTCAGATTGATGACTTGTTTGATCAACTACATGGAGAAAAATACTTTTCCAAGGTGGATTTTTGGTCAGGATATTACTAAGTTAGGGTGAAAAAGGAGGATACCCCCAAGACCACTTTTCGTAAAGGTATGAGCACTATGAATTCATAGTAATGACTTTCAGAATCACTAATGCTCTAGAAATATTCATGGACTTGATGAATAGAGTATTTATAGATTACCTTGACAAATTTGTGGTAGTATTTATAGATGATATTATAATATACTCCAAAAGTAAAGAGGAGAATGAGGATCATTTGAATACTATGCTAAAGACCCTGTGAAAGGAAAAGCTTTACGCTAAGTACAACAAATGTGAGTTCTAGTTGAATAAAGTCTCGTTATTGGGGAATATCATTACAAGTAATGAGATATTTGTAGACCCTTAGAAAATTGGAGCAATTAAAGGATGTTTGAGGCCAACATCTATGAAAAATATCCATAGTTTCCTTGGGTTATCTGGGCATTATTGCCGATTCGTGAGAATTTTTTCATGATTGTCAAACCCTCCACTACCACAAAACTGGATTTCCACATCGCCGCCCTTTATCAGCGCTAAAAAAAGCGCTAATAAAGGGGGGGGGGGCTTTATCAGTGCTAAAACAAAAGCGCTGATAAAGTGGCACTTTTAACAGCTCTAAAAAAAGCGCTATTAAAAGTGACCCTTTATCAGTGCTTTTCTTTAGTAGTGCTGATAAAGGGAGGCTTTACCATCACTTTTTCCTAGCGCTGATAAATTTTATGTTTCAAAAAAAAATTCATGAAAAAAAAAATATTGTTATATGAGTATATTTATATTAATATAAATATAATATATATATTTTAAATATGTTTTAGATAAGTATAAATAGACTATTAAATTTAATATATAATAATTTTAGTGAAAATGACATTAAAATATTTTAAAAAATATTATTAATTAATAATTTTCTAATTATAATAGATTAATAATCATTTAATAACAATTGGAAGACACAAAAAATCAAAAAAATTAATAAAAGATCTAAAATAAGTTGAAAATGTAACTCAAACTTCAAATGACCATAACTTTTGATCCGGGTCCCCGTTTGAGCTCTACAACATATCAAATCGAAGCCTGCGACGAGGTCTACGCGCTGGTGACTGAAGAAAATCTTCTGTCACATTTTTAGAGGAAAAAAAAGTCATATAAGGCCTCCAAAACTGAGTTTTTAGTCGGGATACCCCGATTTGTTAACATTCAAACAAGTATAACTTCTGATCCGGATGTCCGTTAGGCCTGTACCACATATCATATCTAATATTGTTTCATTTTCTTCAATTTGACTAATTGTGGAGTTGAAACTGGCTTCTGTATTAGAAGTTATGGTCGTTTTAACATTCTATGGATTTTCATATACACATATATATGTATTTATTCGTAAATATATATGTGTCTGTGTGTGTGTGTGTGTGTTGTATATATGTATGTATGTGAATATTTATTTATTTATAAACACACATAAAAAACATATTTCATAAATGTATTTAAAACTAATCTTATAAGTATATATTAATATACAAATAAATATATAGATAAAAAATTATAACTAAATATATATATAAATAAATAAATATAAATAAATATAAATAAATATAAATAAATATAAATAAATATAAATAAATATAAATAAATATAAATATATATTAATATACGAATTAATATATATATATATACACTAATGTATGAATAAATATATATGTATTAATATAACTAAATATATTTATATTAATATGAATCTATATTAATATACGAATAAATATAACTATATATATATATTAATATGCAAATATATATATATATATATATTAATATATGAATAAATATATATGTATTAATATAACTAAATATATTTATATTAATATGAATCTATATTAATATACGAATAAATATAACTATATATATATATAAATAGATATATCATTAAACAGAGAAAAAAACGAAATGGCTTAGTGGTAAAGGTGCAGATGCGCAAGGGGGAGGTCGTGGGTTCGAGTTTGGGTGGAAGCAAGGAGGTACCCGTGTGTGGGGGATGCGCGGGAAGGGCAGCACGAGAGAGTGTTAGGCTGGGGGTCTGCCTAATGCTGATAAAGGGGGGTCCAGCGCTATTAAAAGCTCCCCCCACATTATATAATTCTTTTATTTTTTTTATTTTTTTTGACTTTTATCAACACTAAAAAAAGTGCTGATAAAAGGTGCCTTTATCAGCGCTTTTCTGAGCGCTGATAAAAGGGACCCCCCCTTTATCTTCACCTCGATTAACAATGCTTTTTTAGCATTGTTAATGTACTTTTCTAAAGCTGATAAAGGCCATATTTGTAGTAGTACTCTCACCAAACCAACTTAGAAGGGAGTCAAGTTTTCTTAGAATGACGAATGAGAAAAAGTTTTAAGTAGTTGAAAATGATACTTATCACTGTGCATGTTCTCACACTATCCAAAAGTGGAGAGCTTTTCGTGGTATTTAGCGATGCTTCGAAGAAGGGCTTATGATGTGTGTTGATGAAAAATGACAATGTCATTACTTATGCTTCAAGGAAGTTGACAGTTCATGAACAAAACTACCCAACACATGATCTGGAGTTGGATGTAGTTATTTTCACTTTAAAATTTGGCAGCATTATCTCTTTGGGGAGAAGTGTGAAATATATACTGATCACAAAATCCTTAAGTATATATTCACACAAAAAGACTTGAATATGTGCCAATTAAGATGGTTAGAGCTGATTAAAGGCTACAACTGCTCCATCCACTACCATCATGGGAAAGTGAATAAAGTGGTATATGCTCTAAGAATAAAGGATCCAATAATTTTACCATTGATGATAATTGAGTGGGATTCAATCTTCTTAGATTTGGAAATGATGGACATGAGAATCATAAAGGAAGGAACATCATCAATCCTTTCACAAATGATTGTTCAACCATCTCTTATGGAGAGGTTAAAGGATGTTCACAGAGTTTATGTGGGAATTTAGAAGAAAGTGGAAGCTATAAAGAAAGAGAAATCCTCATATTTTAATGTTAATGATGAAAGTGTTGTGAGATTTGGGTTAAGATTATGTGTACCATCAAATCCTGAGTTAAAGGAGTCGTTGGATGATGCACATAGCTCAACCATATCCATCCACCCAGGAAGCACAAAGATGTATCGAGATCTCTGAGAATACTATTGGTGGGACAATATGAAGAAGAAGATCGTAGAATATAAATCAATATGTCTTGTATGCCAGCAAGTGAAAGTAAAAAGGTAAAAATCCAAGGGGATGATACAACCATTACCCATACCTACATGGAAATAGGAAAACATCACCATGGACTTTGTCACCGATATTACAAAGACATCAAGAGGGAATAATGCTATATGGTTTGTGTTGGATCATCTTACAAATACTGCACACTTTATTACAATATAAAAAGGAATTATCACTAGATCTACTTGCACATATATACATTAGGGAAGTGGTCAGGCTGCATGGAGTACCATTATCGATTGTATTCAATTAAGATCCAAGATTCACCTCTATGTTCTGGAAGAGTCACCAGCACACTCTGAATACTAAGTTGAACTTCAATATGGCCTATCACCCTCAAATTGATTTCAAATTTGAGCGGACTATCTAGACACTTGAGGACATGTTGAGAGAATTCTCAATAGACTTCAAAGGAGGATGAGATCAACATTTTCCTCTGGTCAAGTTCTCTCACAATAACAATTTCACTCGATCATCCAAATGACACCCTATGAAGCCCTTTATGGGAATAGGTGCAGAACAAATGCATGTTGAGATGAAGTTGGGGAACAAAAACCAATAGGTCCTGAAATGGGTGAGGAAATAGTGAAAAATGTTAAGACCATTCAACATCACATCAAGGGTGATTAGAGTTGACAAAAGAGATACGATGACAATCATCGATGATACCTAGAGTTTGATGTTGGAGACATGGTATTCCTTTATATATCTCCATGGAATAAAGTGATGAAATTTTGGAATAAGGTAAAGCTTAGTCCAAGATACATCGACCCCTTTGAGATCCTTGATCGCATCGGAGTGGTGGCCTATCGACTTGCATTACCACCTAACCTATATTGAGTTCACAATGTATTCCATGTATCACTTTTGAAGAAGTACATACCTGATCCCTCATATTTACTCAATCCAGAGGTGGTTCCATTGGATAATGATATTTCCTATGAGGATCAGTTGGTGAAGATTTTAGATCATAGAGACAAAGTTCTACAAAATAAGACAATGCACCTTGTCAAAGTGATGTGGAGAAACCACACGTTTGAAGAAGCAACATGGGAACCAGAGGAAGTGATGAGATAGAATTTACCTCATCTATTTTAAGGGGGGGGGGGTGAAATGAAAATTTTGAGGGTGAAATTTCTCAAGGGGGGAAGATTGTAACGACCTGAACTGTTATAAATTAAGTTTACCTTTGTGATTTAATTAAATGTCTTATCATGTAATATGGTTATAGAAAACATATGAACTTCCTTGGTTATATATTTGGATTTAAAATACCATTAATAATATTACTTTTGTTAATATATCCATTAAACAACGACCACATGATTAGTATAAATATAAGACTTTAATGAATCCAATTGACTCAGGCAAAGGAAGCGATGACCTCATCCAATATGATTGTACCCTATGAATACCATTTATCAGAGATTTCAAGGAAGATAGAATCAATGGGATTTTCCCTTGACTAAACCCAAGATGAGATCCAACAACTTAAGCATGTGTGAAACCGTTTACAGGAGAAGTTCAAGCTCATAGGGATCACGACCCAAACCATGTTTGTCAAATGACCCCATAAAAGTCTCACCGTCACACACCTTACTCTTAGGTAATATTCCAATGTAATAAATAGATATGTATCAAGATATTAATAATATTAATATGTATATTTTATATAATAACGATTTTTTTTCATTTTTATCATTACTTTATAAATGATTTCGATTTTGATTAAATTAAACACAAATTGTATTTTCAAGTAATATTCAAATTCAATTAAGGGATTTATTTTTATGAATTAATGGATTTTTGAAAAAAATAGTATTATTAAATAAGTTTTATTAATTATAATTGGTCATATATTTTTTTATAAAGTGAAATTTACTTTTTATAAGGGTTTAAAAACTGTTATCGTAAAAAACCCAACATTTTTCAATAAATATCGAATCTTATTTTAAAAGTTAAAATGCACATATTTAAAAAATTATTTATATAAAATGAATATTATTTTTGGAATCAAAATGTAGAAATTATCCAATGGCGGATTTTTCATAATTTTCTGTGACAGACAAATTTTCAGGTAAAAATTAAATACCGTATAAATATTCGGTGTGTTTTATGACATCATAATGAACCAAAAATGATGTAATAAATACTATAATGGGTATACTCATCTAAATGTATGTTTTACACTTAAAATAATGTGATTTTAATTTTACTTGATTAATTTTATTAAGCCTTTTTGAATCCTCCAAAACATTTAATATATTTTAGAGTTTTAAATTCATTTATTTAAAAGTGTGACTCACCTCCACATAATCAAGGAAATTATTTTAATATTTTTGTCCCTTTTAATAATAAAATAATGAAAACCTCTACACTTTTTCAAAAACCATGGTAAGGTTTATGGTTTGAAATATTTTATTTTGTAGAGTCTAAAACCTAAATATTAAAGAAATCCCTCTCTTTTCCTATATAAACCCACCCAATATACCACTTTTCTTCACCCAAAATCCTTTTATCATGACCTTAATCTGACATAATTTCTCTATAATCCTCCAAAGGTTCCCCCAAGCTCTCAAGAATCCCCTTTCAAGCTTTTGGTGTCATACTCTTAAGGTAAGCGATCCTCTCTTTCTCACTTTTATTCAAGAATATCCTCTATGTTATGTCCTTTTATTTTTAATTCATAATGATGGGGTATGTTTTAGAACCTACCCAATACTTACATTATCATATATAAATGGTGATATACCCCTTTATATCTCATTAATCCCTCCTAAGAACACCTGTCACCATGCTGAAGTTTCATAAGGGTTATTTCCTTTCTCATCTTTATCCAAGTTTCTTTATCTTGTTATACCCTTTTATTTTAAATGAATAATGATAAGGTATATTTTTACAACTTCCCCATACCAACATTATCATGTAAAAATTATGATATACCCTTTTATCTCTCATTAATCCCTCCCATATATACCCATTACCATGCCGAAATTTCATAAGCATCATTTCCTCTCCCTTTTTCTTCAAGCTTATTTATTATCATATGCCTTATTTTTCTAATTATAAATGTGTGTAAATGTCCTTAAATTTCCCTATTACTGTACAATTAATGTCCAAATGATGATAGACCCATTTTTCTCTCATCAACCCATTTTATGAATTTTTAAGTGACGTCGTTATGCTGTAGAATTTTCACCATGATTTTCCATGCCAAACCATTTATGCAGTGAATGTTGTACCCATTTCCTATCAAGGGTGTTAACTTTTATAAACATATAAATTTTTATTGGGGACTCACATATATTTATTACAAACTCCTTTATTTTGTAATAAATTATGATGATGAATGAATCCATATTTTATGATCTATGTGGCACACTTAAGCATGAGAATTAAATGAATGTGACGGGTGTTCCTGGAGTTATATAGCACTCAAATGCATTGGGTAATGTTTAGTATCATGATATTTCATGTTGGGATATAGGTTTACCTGATTCCTTTATGGTAATTTGTCCACCATGAAGTCTTGATGGTTTATTCTTGACCTATGATGCATCGTTTTAAGTTGTTGCAACATTTCCCATGTTATGATTATCGTGCTATATCACACATTATTATTCATATTCCTTTATGACTCATTGTTATTTCTTGTTTAACATGTATTATTATCTTCATGTTATGCCATTTTATTCCCTTACTAGGATTTATGGTTCATCCATTTATTATGTATTTTCCCCAGGTTATCCAATGCAATTTTAAGCACAAGCATGTTAAAGAAGTTTTCAATAAAGATGTTGTAATTCATGTTTAAAGTTGTAATGAAATGTACCTAATTCACAAATACACTAAAATTCTTGACATTTCAGGTTGTATTAAGTGTAATTTTATTTAATTAAATCATGCATTAACATGTAATAAAAATAAGGGTTGTTATAGTAAGCACTTGGTAAATAACTCGTGTCTAGGTCTGGCCAACCCACACACAAGGGGAAGATCAAGTTTCTTGGGATGGGACTATTGTTCATATTGTTCTATATTACATTTGGTTATTATTTCACCTTGGGTGATTATTGTAATTCTATTGGTTATTGATTTATGATTTATGAAATTTACCCTTTTCATGGTATTGGAAGGAAGTGTTGTTACATGAAACATTACAGGCATGCAGAATTCACGTGCCATGAATATGTCATTCCATGGTGATTTCATCATCGATTTCCTAGTTCTTGATGATTTGTATACCTTAATTAGGTATTTATTTAGCATTATTACCTGTGTATATTGATTAGGTGATTTTTTTAACATTCTTTCCTGTATACCATGATGTGTGATTTATCAAAATGATTATTTGTATTTCATTCTTGGTTGATCCATCCAAATATAAATTTTTATTAAGACACTTTAAGGACAAGTGGGGAACCATAGTTCACAAAAAAAGATACCACTACGTGCTGAAAGATCTCACAAAATGATTAAACACAAGACTAAGATTATTTGAGTTAGAAACTCTAAATAATTCCCAGTGTAGGGTACTAACCTGGGTATCTGGATCCTTGCTGATAAGTTTTTCAAGGTGAGTAACCATTCTATCCATTGTCTGAATGAATTCCTATGAGTTGATTTTTCATTGGTTGAAGCCCCGAGCCAGGATTTGGTCTAGCTTGTCTATCCACGCTTCTTGCTCCTCGGTGGCATCAACTTGAAACATTATTTCATATATTATTTTAATCTCCTCATTTGAGGCATTGAATCGGACAACCTTTTCATTCATTTATTCCTTAGAGTGGAGTATGAGCTTCAAACGCTCCCCTTTATCTTCTTCTATTACTCTTGTTTCCCTACTTGGTTCTCCACTTTCCCCATTCTGTAGGGATTTTCTTTCCTTGTTTTCACCCTTCTTGACCGACCTAGTTTCCATCGGTTTATGCAAGTGAGAATAGTCTTTGCGTCCCTTTGGTTTTTTCCCTTTGACCAAAATACATTTCCTTGAGATGCACTTTCCTTTTTTCCCTTTCTTCCTTCTCAGGCTATGAGGGCCTTTCCCTTGAATTTTTTCCAAACTATCCACTGAGAGTTGGATATAACTGTCACCACCTGAATCATCCTCCTCATGAGTCAATGTTAGTTCTTGAACCACCAGACCTTCAAAATGGGTTTTCAGCTCATCCATCGGGCCTTCTTTGAGGGGCCTCTTCCTACATGGAGACTTCACCTTACTTGCTTTAATATCCATGGAAGTATTCTTCCCCTCACTCCCAGCCTTCATATGGGATGAGGAATTAGGAATGAGAGTGTTTGGGTCTAAGGGCCCCAAGAAACTTACCTCATCCAGCCTCCCTTGTCCTCATTGATTACCTTCATTTATTTCCCTCTAATGACATGCCTGGTTATAATTATGAAATATGGATGGTTAAATAAAGTGTTTACATCAACCTAAATAGTGTTTCTCGTATATCTTGATGGTGTAATTCTATTTAACAAACCAATTTGGATATGTTTTATCCTTGGACATTAGTTTTATGAGCTGAAACATTAATGGTTTTGATTAATCACTTTATAAATTGGGAAATGGTAACCCATTTGTCGAACCATCTCATATAGACTTTCTATATTTTGGAATAAAATATAGTAATTTGGTTTCAATTAAATAGGAATCAATGGTCTAATTTATAAAGTGTATGGTTCTTTATAAATTGGAGAATGGTGACCTGTGTAATTGAACCACTGTATATGGACCATTCTAATCTGAGACCATAGGTGAAAACTTGGTTGAAATTACATGAATGTTAGTTGTAACTTATAAAGGCAGGTGTCTTTATAACTTGGTAATGATAATTCATCTAACTGAACCATGATTCTTATATGTATATGCTAAACTAAAATTATTACAGAAAATGGTTGCCTTTATAAAGGCTAGTACCTATTATTTGGGTATGACAACCTGTATGCATAGAATCCTAAATTCACAACTAGACCCAAGTAGGTCAGTTGGGACATGCTGTTTATGAGATGAAACCACTAAGGGTGTTTAAAAAAATCTTGAATAATATGATGGGACCCTCATAGGTTGTCTTGTTTCTTTTATTCCTTAGTACTCAAACCCCATAGGTGTTTGTTATTGCTAATGGAATGGTCATTTAATGTGTCTATAACTGCTTATATAGTGTTACATATAAATGTATGGTGGCATTTTACTTGACCAGTTCCCTTAATTAATAAAATCCTTGTTATCTTCTGTTGAGCTTTATTATTATGAGGTGTCAGTTAATTAAAATTCCAATTTTAACTAAAGAGTGTTTTCTTATATAGCTTGTAATTGACATTTTCTCTAATCGATCTAGTTGTGAAAAATCTTGAATTAAATAAATGGCTAAAGAGGAAATTATAAGATAATTTTCTTGAACTGTTGTGTGATATATGATAAATAAAGTTCTTAGTGAAGTTGTTTTTAAAAATGGTAATTGACATCCCTTATATGTTAAATATTTAAATATTAAAATAAATTAGTTTAAATTCATTAAAATTAAACCTGTTATTGGTGTTTATAGAAATAAACCTCATATAAGGGTTAACTTTACAATTTCTTTAAGTGGGAACGTGAGTGTTTCCTATAGGCCACAATTACCTTCTAACTTGTTGTTACTTAAACCTAAAGGATAGTTAGTAGTGCCTAATGATATTTTTAGGTGTGGATATAGTTTAAAAGGTTGATGCCTTATGTTAAAATGAAGAGTTATCTATGTAGTATCTCCCTTGGAGATGAGAAATTAGTTGATCCCTGAGATGAGTTTTTAAGCATGGTAAGTGATACCTATTTTATCTAGTTTAGTTGGGTAAGACTCTTAAATAATAAAGGACACCCCTGGGTAGATGGGAGGTTGTATGGTAAGTTGAAATTCAATGGGAAATTCTCGTATATGGATACCACTGATTAACATCTCTTTATACTTTAAATTAGTGTTGTGTCCATTCAATGAGAACTCCCCTATTCAAATGCTCAATGATGATCAAGGCCGATATCCAGATGTTGGCAGGTGATGATTTTGTGCCTATGTTGATAGATTCTGACCCTTTTAGTTCAATGCCTCCTTACCTGCATCAGTTTAACCTCTTCTAAAAGAGTGTTTATAGGGACATTAGACACTGTGTAATTAATTCCTGTAAATGGGATTCAGTTCTCATGCTAAATACCTTAGGGCTAGGTGGATGGGATTAGATGCCCCTAATTTAATTAGACCCTAGTAGGTAAATGACGTTGTTCTATTAAGAAAAACCTACATAATAGGTTGGTTTGGGACCGTGTTTTCCTTTTTGTGGTAAGCTTCGTTTTATGAAATTTTCTAGATCTTTGTATGATATGTTCTTGAGTCTTTTGACTTAGTCAAGATCATTATGCCTTTACTTTTGGAAAGTACCATGAGTTCTTGTTTATCGAAACTTGTTTTAAAGGGAAAGACTATTTGAGTTCCTAGCCTAGTTGACCAATAGTGTTTATACAATTGGTGCTTAATTTTCTAAAACAATTCCACGATTTTGGTGGTCATTCGATAAATTGTGGCGCATGTAAGATGCCCAATTTTGAAAAGGATTTCCAAGGAACTCCCTACTTCATGGAAAATGGTGTGTTGTGTAGCACAATGAGTTTGACCTTGTTGGATAACGACTCTTAGAATCATGAGTCAGGATTCTAAACTGGGTGGTATGGGAAAGTACACTAGTTTTAAATGATAAGTCAGTTCACACCTATTACATGTGGTAACTATTTATAATTGAACATCGGTGAGAGGTTGAGTAAGGGTCAAGGATCGACAGTTTATAATCTGATTCTTATGGGCATAAAGACCCAAAGTTTATGGTAAATTTAAAGTAATCACCTAAGATGAGGGATAAAATAGAATGGACCTAGACATGCATGGTCATGAGACATGGTTTCAGGTGTTGAAAAAGGCAGGTGTGTCCTAGTTGATGTGAGCATGGCTTGAAGGAAGTTATACATGCCTATTGATAAAATCTTAGTGTGCTCCTAGTAAAGAGGAGATCGCGTCCCTTATCTTAACATCACCTCGAGTATGCTGAGAGAGAGTTGACTATATGTTGAGCTTCAAATTTAAATAGCTATTATGGTTTGATGAAAGGAATTCTTGGGAGTTGTGCTAAAGGAGCAGTTTTAAGATAAGCCAAATGGTGCATAACACACCACTGGTTGTTGGAAGGTGATGACCCTCTATGTGTTCTTTTCTTCAAAAAACATCATAAGGACCATTCTCAAAAAGTGGTAACAAGTGATGGGCAACATTACTTATCGCTTGGGTATGAGTAGGCTCTTGTTCATGCCAGTCATATTTCTAGGATGGATAGGGAATGTGCTGAACTAATCAATTTTTGTTTCATTTAAGTGTTGAAAAGGATGATCCTAAGGTGGTAAGTAGGACGTTGGTCACTGGTGGTCAACCCTTGGGAGAGAAATGTCATGGGACCTTGAGATTGATTGTGTGATGGTTGTTTTGACACTCATATACTGATTAATAGATTAAGTAAGGTACAAATATAATCCTCAGTAAATTATAGGTTCACTTTGATGATTGATTTGGGTGAAATCCAGATGTGGGCGTTAAGACCAAAGTACCTTATGACAACCCATGGATGCTAGATCAAACTAGTGTTGGTGCTGGTGTTATGGCACAATGGTTTTGAGTAGGAGATGGTTTGATTAGGATACATCTCCAGAAGTCGGGTATGAGCTTTAGTGAACATGCTTGGAACAGTCTTGGTATACCTTTGGATAAGGCTTTAAAATTGGTCATAGTGACACATTGATAGTTTAAGATAAGAATTTTTTTGAAATAGTATATTGGGAGTTGGTATACCTTTGGATGGATTTGGTGAGAAAATCGCATCGGGCATGCTATTGGGATGAGACAGTAGCATCATAAAAGGTGGACCATGGGTTTTTAAGGAAAAGACGATGCAACCAGTTGAGCTTGGTCGATTGGAGTTCGACCATTTTAATCAAATCAAGGATTGAGGGTAGTATCCTTATGTGCAGTTTGATAAATGTTTCAAGAGTGTCGCAAGAGTTCTATAGACATGTTTTAGTAGACAATTCCAATGGTCGGTGCACCATGCCTCATAATTTTCCATTTAAATCTAGAACCTATGTAGGGGAGTTCCATAGACCTGATGATGTAAGAGACAATGATGTGATCATGTCTTGGGTTAGATGGGATCAGTTAAGTTTTATCTTGATGTATCATTTCTGAATTTGAGTGTTGTCTTGAGTTTAACGGTTTAAGTACTGTATTCTTAAAATAGAATTTGAAAGTGAATTGGGCATTTAGAAACACAACATGACCATTATAATGTGAGGTTACAACTCAAGTAGGTTGGGTGTTGTTCCATTGTCCCCTAAAGATTATCGGGGATGAGAAGTTATAAGGTGGGGAGGTTATAATGTAGCATGTTTTTTGACCGATTTACTTCTTATAAGAATTTGAAATTTTTGGTTAGTGAATGGGAATAATCTTTAACTAAGCCTCAGAATGTAAATTAGAGCATTGGAATACTTTAAAGTGTTGTTTTTAGATGTGGTTTAATTCTCAAGAGGTGTCTTGGATGTTTGGATGAGTTTCGGGAGTAATGATATTTGAAATCTCACTTTCTAGTAGAAACAAACATGGTGCATGAGTTATTTAAACCATGTGGCTCCTTAGGAGAAACTGTGCAGCCCTAAAAGGGGCGTCACATGGTTTTATAAACCATGCAAGGTGGGGCACATGGATATGTGGAAATCCTGTAGTAAATTTCCTAGGTGGACACACAGGATGCGCACAGTTTTCCAAACCATGCACCTAGCCGCATGAATAGTGCACTACAAAAAAAAACTGGGTTTAGCGGCGGTTCACAAAACCGCCGCTAAACGTTTTCAGTGAAAGGTTTCGCGGCGGTTTTTAATAAACCGCCGCGAAACCCTATTTTATTTAAAAAACCACGACCCTTTCCCCTACCCCTGCCGCGGTTCCCCCACAAACCCTCACCCCTCTTCCCCGATCCCCCCTCTTCCTCGACCCCCCCGGCCCCGACAACACCCGCGCCCCCCGCGCCCTCCGGCGACACCCGCACCCCCCGCGCCCCCCACGCCATCCGACGAACCCCACACCCCCTCAGCGCCCCCCTCGACCCCCAGTGACCCCCGCGCCCTGCGCGCCCCCACGCCCCCCGCGCCCCCGCGCCCTCCGGCGACCCCCGCACCCCCCGCGGCCTCCGGCGACCCCTGCACCCCCCGCACCCCCACGCCCTCCGGCGAACCCCACACCCCCCCTGGTGCCCCCCTCGACCCCCAGCGACCCCCGCGCCCGGTGCGCCCCCCACGCCCCCCGCGCCCCCCCGCGGCCTCCGGCGACCCCCACACCCCCGCCGCGGCCTCCGGCGACCCCCGCACCCCCCGGCGCCCCCCACGACCACCTTCTATTTTGGTAATTTTTAGTTATTTCTTGGTTCTTTGATTCGAATCATAAATTTGTTACACAATGTGAATCTACTGCAGGGTAGATACTATGAGTTTGGTTTAGAGCTTGAAGAATTATAAGTCATAAAACATTTTCAAGTTTTTAATGGGTTGATTAGGATTAATTCAAACTAAGGATACTTTTTTGGGTATTTTTATAAATCGTGGAATTCACACCATGAAAGGGGTTCATGACATTAATTATTTAGAACCAATGGTTTTTATCATGATTTACATATTACCCTTCTTCCATTCAATGTGAAGACCTCCCTCATAAATCCTAGAAAGATTTTAGATAATATTGGGTATCTTCCTCTACCAGATTTCTTTTCTTGGAGCATTTGTTCACTAGTGTGGTGGGTTGTCTTCCTTTGGGTACATGTAATATCATTCACTCTCTTTATCATTTATGTTCTTGGTTTGGTAGTTTTGTGTGATATGATTTCGATGGTTTCATAAATAATATGTGTTATCAATCAATCCATTGTGGTTTTCCCTCATTCCTTTTCTATTTGAGGAATATCTGCTTGTTTCCAATTTATTTTGTCGAAGGATCTTAGGTTCCTTATGTTTATAAGGTAGGTGTATCTATACAAGCAGTTCTAATTTAAAATTTCCTTATATTCTTATTAATTTCTTTGGCTTGTTTCATGAAATTGATGGATTTAAATGGATTTTATGGAAAATATACATGTTTTTAAAGAGGTCTTTCTTCAAAAATGGTTTTTCTCACAAAAAGTGGTTGACTAAATTCTTTATGGTTTGGCCTATTTAGATTGAATTTTTTATACTAATGGATGTTTATATTTATTTTTTATTTTAATTTAGTTTCATAACTTTATTCTCTAAAACAAGATACTACTTTCATGTCTCTTTATTACACATCTCCATGTATAAGACCCTCTTGGGAGACTTTCCTAGTTTTCCCTAGTCGGTTCTTTATAAATTAATATCAAAAGGAATATTGAGCCTAGAATGTTACGACACTTCCTAGTTTTGGTTTAGTTTCATTGGTAGACTAGATTTAGTAGCACTAGAATTTAGTTAATATGTGTGGGATGGTGCCTAGACATCTCACCTCCATGTATGAATTCAAGTTACTATGGGTGGTTAGTTATTTTTGAAAATATTGTCACTTGGTCTTTGTTGTTGATTGAATAAACTAGATTTGGTGTCTATTTAAAAAAAACTATTCCTTTCTTAGGTTTTATATTTCATTAATAAAATTCATAAATTCATAAAATTATTATTATTTTAAATCATTAATATGGATTATGGAAGTTGTTCTATGATTTAGGAATTTTCTCATGACTAAAGGGGTTTTCATCTTGTATTTGTTAGACGATTCCTACTAGAAGAGGTCTTACGAATCTAAGTGATAGATTTGTGAGATGGGTTTAATAGGAGAATCCCTTAGTGGTATCTTCTTTAGTGGAAGTTATAATATGCACTATTCATACTTTGGTTATGAAGGTATTAAAAACCCAGGAGGAGTAGTGGATCATGACTCATAATTTACTAAAAAGAATCCACCTATCTTTCATGGTGATAATGGAATCTAGAAATATGAGGAGAGGATTGAGTAGATTGGTAGGAGATTTAAAATTATAAAGATTCCCAAGGAATCTAAGGGGTGGGGGTCAACATATATTCTTGATGGATTGGGAAGGAAATGGTGAGGCTCAGTTGTGCATGCTATATTTTATGAGGATCTTACGTGGGAATCCTTCAAGAAAATATATAAACTATAGTTTTATCCTAAAATGTTACATGTGGAAAAGACCTGATACTTTCTAACATTATAAAAATGGGAATGTATTATTATAGTGTATTCCAATAACTTTTCTAGGTTGGTGCATTTCAAAGTGGATATTATTACCAATGTTTACATGAAATCTCTAAGGTTTGAGATTGTGCCAAGTGTCTCCTAAGAAACCTGAGTGTGACATGGATTTGTATTTATAGTGACACTTAATTTTGATATACCTGCACACTATTGTTTGTTTTATATTCGTGGACTAGATTATGCATTAGAAACCATTAGTGGTGGCCTACTTAATTTACCTCACACCATATTCAGTACATGGATTGGTACCCAGATAGTCTTCTTTTTCATAGGAAATACGACTTTGATATGGTTGGTTGTGTATGAAACCATTGAGAAACATCATTCCTCTTGGAGGACATCTAAGTTCAAGCCTAAACAATCACATAATGTCTCAGGTTTAAAATGCATTATGATCAGTTTCGATCACACATCAATGGGGTGTTGTTTGAGGAAACATAAATGTGTTATCGATAGTGTTATGATAAGTGTGTAACCCGATATTCTTATTACTCCTCAATGAGGTGTTGACGCTGTCTCCTATGGACCAGACTTGTTCGGTTGTTCTGAAGTGGTAAATGTGATCAATGAATCATCTTTATTATATTATGCATACTTTATGATCAATGGTTCATCTTTATTATATTATTTTTCTGTAATCTTACACTATCGTATATTTTGTGTCGGCACATTGTGATATACATGGATAAAATCTGGATCACATTACCGAGGAACACACCTCAATATGTTAAGGGTTTGAATGAGTTTTTAGATTTTTCAATTTCTAATCGATCCGTTGAAGGGAGTATAAGATGTCCATGTCCTAAATGTAAATTTAGAACATGGTTGAAGAGAGATGAAGTTTATGAACATTTAATACTGAAGAAATTCCCTGGTCAATATTTGTGTTGGATTTGGCATGGAGAATCAAACAATACAGAAAGATTGAGGACTGATGTTAATCCACAGAATGAGGTCCCAAGTTTTTCGCCAATGGAAAATGAAATGCAAAACCTCATAAATGATGCATTCGACACTACAAGACACCACTATGATCATCAAAACATATCAGAACAACCAGAAGAGGGTGCTACAAATTGCAACGTGACAAGTGATGTTTTTGAGACTGTAACACAAGAAGATCAAGATTGTAACATATCATTGGATCCTCCTTTTGATTCTATGGAGCCAAATGTAAGGGAAAACTTCAGTGAGGAAAATGCGTTTCATGATTTATTTGATGATGGAAATCAAGAGTTGTATAGTGGGTGTTTGAAATATTTAAATCTTTCATTTCTACTGAAGTTGTACCATATCAAATGTCTATGTGGAATTACAAATAAGGCAATGTCCATGTTATTGGAATTGATTCGTGATGCATTTCCTGAAGCAAAAATCCCAGAATCGTTTTATGAGATGAAAAAAGTTGTAAACAAGCTTGGTCTGAATTATACAAAAATTCATGCGTATCCCAATGATTGTATGCTTTACTGGGGAGAGGATTCAAGTAGACAGAATTGTAAGAAATGTTATTTTTCTAGATGGTAGTCAAAAAGTGATGTTGGAAGTATAACTGAACATAATTTCATGGAGAAGAAGAAAAGGAACACACCTGCAAAAGTTTTGTGTTACTTTCCTTTGAAGCCTCGATTGCAAAGATTATTCAGGTCATCAAAAACCGCTGAACACATGAAGTGGCATTCTGTAGATAATAACAATGATGGGTTAATGAGACATCCACGAGATTCCCAATTGTTGGAATCACCTGTTTTGATAATCCCAAATCATGCTTAACCATTGATTATGATGTATTAAAACCTTGCATTAATCTTATTATTCCATGCTTAAACGTATTTTATTCTAAACAGTTCATATTCCTACTCTCATAACTTTACTGTAACAGCTTACAGTAGCATTTACATAAGTTTAGTATTGTTAGCTACCAGTCAGAGTTTTATTTTCAAAGTCACAGTTACAGCTAACTGTCACCTTAAATATTGTTGCAAAAAGTTCACAGTTACAAGGTTACAGTCGAAGACTAATACAAGCTTACAGTTACGAGTCTACTGCTATCTATTGTCAAAGCCCACAGACGAAGGTCACAGTTACAAGACTTCTGTTCAAAGTTATATCTGCTCAAGTTCACAGTCGAACAAGTCTACAGTTGAAACAAGTCCGCAGACGAACAAGCCTACAGTCATAAGTCTACACTCAAGGTTACAGTTAGACAGCTTCTGTCTACTAAGTCTACTGATGATCGAAGTCTACAGTTGACAAAAGTTACAGTTCTACAAATTTGATGTTACAAGTCTACAGTTAGAAAGGCTACAGCTACATGGAGTAAAAGCTACTATTGCAAGCCTACAGACAGCAAGCCTCTTATTGAAGTCAGCAGTCAGAAGGAAGTCCACAGTTGGAAGACCACAGTTGAAGTCAACAGTGACATACATTCTCGACTCACTGTTTTAATTTCTTTATTTCCTATATTTAATCTATCTAACGGTCATATCATACATTTTGATGATTTTTCAAATATCTGATAAAGGTTGTCGGATGTCAGGAACCCGTACCTCGTACCTGCTGAAAAGAAATCTTTTCTGTCCCCTGTCGGGAGATAAATACAAGAAGACTACGCTGCCCAAAAAAGGATGCGAACCAGAGAAGTGCGTGGTGGACGAAATATACCAAAAACACAAGAAGATAAAAACGAGTTCCATCAAGAACACAGAGAAGCATATAGTCAATCAAGTATACTCGAGAAGTGTTCTGTGCATACAAGAAGAACCCTGAAGAACTTCATCGACTACATTCTCACTACCTGTGAACCTGAAGCATACGACACTCTGTTTCTCAAACAGAAACGAGAAGAGGACTCAAACTCTCTTCTGATCGAATACAAGAGACACTGAGATCACCAGAACCACTTCTAAACTCTACATCTCTTGTTCTGTGATTTATTCTACATTTTGAGCAGTGTGTGTTATCTGCTGTATTAAACACACACAGTGACTCCTGTACTTTCACTGGAGGATCTGTAAATCCTCAGCAAACCTTTTTGCACCCCATTTCCCACTGTGGATAGTGGTAGAGGTCTTGTGACCTGAACAGCTGGCTGCTGTTGTTTGTTTTCCCACGAAGAACTGTGGTAGAGGTCTTGTGACCTGGACAGTGTGTTCACTGTTGTTAACCCCGATCCAGGGTGTGGATCATTCTTATATAAAATTTTGAGAGGACTAAGTCTCGGCTTGAGACTGAACCTCTTGGTTAATTCTCTGTGTTTGTAGTTGTACTCTATATCCATACTATACATATTTATTTCTTATTCCGCTGCTATTACTTTGAAATATAATCTATCTTCAAAGCTACTTTGATAATTAAATTCGCAAGTGTTTATGTTTGTTATAAATCAGTAAGTTAGTGTCAAAAGTTAATTTAATCATAAGATTAAGTTAACTGAGAATTAATCAATCTTTGAGAAACTAATTGAACCTTTATAATCTATATAAATTCACTACAGTTTAATTTGTTTTTGAAATTGGTGGATTTTAATAGAAATTGTTTTTAACAGAAATTTTAATTGGAACTCAATTCACCCCCCTCTTGAGTGTCCACTCCGACCAACATTTGGTATCAAAGGAGTTGTTTATCTCTGTTATACTTGCTCAAAGTTTTATTTTAACTCTCTGTTGTTTAAACTGTGATTGTAGTTTTATCTAAAAGATCTTAAATTTCTGTTAGTTCTAAATTTTATCTCTTTAAAACATTTTCTAAAATTTCCTTATGGATAATAGACTAGAAGGTGCTGCTACTAACAGGCCACCCTTCTTTAATGGTGTAAATTATGCCCAATGGAAGCTCAAAATGAAAATTCATTTGGAAAGTATGGGTTTTGATATTTGGACTGCTATAGAGTCTCAATACAAGATTCCAGAAACTGAAAGAATAACTTGGGATGAACCTACTAAGGTAGCTTACAATAATAATTGTAAGGCTGTGAATGCTCTCTACTGTGCTCTAGGAGATGAGGAATTCAATAGAATTTCTGCATGTAAAACTGCTTTTGAAATCTGGGACACCTTAGCTGTTTCTCATGAAGGAACAACTAATGTCAAGGAAATGCGGTTAAATACTTATAATATCAAATATGATAACTTTAAGATGAAAGCTGATGAACCTATTTCTGATATGTATCTCAGGTTTAATGAGATAGTCAACACAATGAGATCACTCGGAAAGATTGTTCCAGCAAAGGAGCAAATCATGAGATTATTGAGATGTCTGCCTGACAGATGGAGAGGCACATCCGTTTCAATTAGAGAATCCTGTGATATTGGAACTTTGCCTGTCAAGGAGTTAATTGGTAAGCTGATGATGTACGAAGAAGAGCTCAAGGTAAATAAAGAGGAAGATGAGGAACCAAAACTAAAATCTGTAGCTTTTAAGTCTACTGCATCAAAGAGCAAAGACAAGGAGAAAGTGCATATACCAACTGAAAGCTCATCTAGTGAAGACTTAGATTCTGACAGTGATGCCGAGATGGCACAAATAGCAAGGAGATTCAAGAAGTTCTATAGGAAGAAGAAGTTCTTCAGAAAACCAAACTACAAGGGTAAGTATGATAGACAAGGTAAGTGGAAGAAATATTGGAAGAAAACTGATAAAGAAGAAGACATAGTTTGCTATGAATGTAAAAGGAAAGGACACATCAAAGCTGACTGTCCTAAGTTAAAATTCAAGAAGAAATATGAGTACAAGGACAATAATTATAAGAAAGCTATGAAGGCCACCTGGAGTGCTTCAGAAGACAGCACAAGTGAATCAGAGTCCAGTGATTCTGAAAGAAATCGTGCTAATATGTGTTTCATGACAAACACATCTGAGGTAACCTTAGACACTCCCACTCTAAACTCTTATTATTCTGAAGGTGAAGCAGAATCTGGTTCTGATTCTGAAAATATGTCTAAAGATGAATTGATTGAATACTGTAATATGCTGGAAGAAACGTGTAATGAACTAAAGGATAAATATAAGTCTTTAAAGAAACAGCATGCTCTTACTGCAAGTGTCAAGTCTGCACTTGATGTAGAAAAAGAGAAAAATGTGCAATTATTAAAGGAGAATACAGAACTGAAACTATCTAATGAACAACTTAGAAAGGACTTAGAAACATTCACAAATGGAAAAGATACTCTAACCCAACTGCTAGGAAAGCAAGTTTCACCTAAGTATTCTACTGGCTTGGGATACCAACCTGGACAAAGACAGTTTACTAAAACCCGATTTATTAAGTCTGGAAAAAATCCTGCTAGTTCCAGTTTTGGAAATTCGTATGCCTCAACTGGTTATTTAAATAGTTGTAGATCAAATAAAGTATATCTCTCTAAATCTGTTGCATCTATTAATTGTATGGGACCCATAAAACAAATCTGGGTACCTAAATCCTTGATTGCTAACATATCTGGACCCAAGAAAATCTGGGTACCAAAGTCATTTCCTGTCTAATCTGTTTTGTAGGAAATCTGTTTGAAAAGAAATTACAAGAAGGTATGGTACTTAGACAGTGGATGTTCAAGACACATGTCTGGAGACTATTCGTGCTTCAAAAGCTTAATAAAGGTTGATGGAGGATATGCCACTTTTGGTGATAACTCAAAAGGAAAAATCATCGGCTTAGGCCAGATTGGTAACACTGACTCAGTATCAATTTCCAAAGTTTTATTTGTTGATGGACTTAAGTACAACCTACTTAGCATCTCTCAATTGTGTGATGATGGTTTTAATGTCAAGTTTGAAAACAATTCTTGTGATGTTTATAATTCCAAAAATGCTTTAATATTTTCTGCCTTAAGAAATGAAAATGTTTATGCTGTTGACTTAAACACTTTAGCTAAACATAATGTTACTTGCTTAAATGCTTTTCATAAAGAGTCTTGGCTGTGGCATAGGATATTAGGACACTGCAACATTCACTCACTTAGAAAACTCTCTAAGAAACACCTAGTTAGAGACCTACCTAAGCTTGAATTCCCAAATGACAAAGTGTGTAATCCCTGTCAAAAGGGAAAACAACACAAAGTTTCTTTTAAACCAAAGAAAGAAGTTTCAACTTCTCAACCACTTGAACTGGTTCACATGGATTTGTTTGGACCATCAAGAATTTCAAGTCTAAATGGGAAGCACTATGTTTATGTTCTTGTAGATGACTTTTCTAGATATACTTGGGTATACTTTCTAGCTCACAAAAGTGAAGCCTGCTCTTCCTTTGTTAAATACTCTAAGTCTGTAGAAAACCTTAGTGGACTTAAGATTAAGACCTTGAGGAGTGATCATGGTCGTGAGTTTGAGAATCAAGAATTTGAATCTTACTGCTCACTCAATGGCTATGCTCATAACTTTTCTGCCCCCAGGACACCCCAACAGAATGGTGTAGTAGAAAGAAGAAACAGAACCCTGCAAGAAATTGCTAGAACCATGCTCAATGAATATGACCTGCCAATTTACTTTTGGGCTGAAGCTGTTAATACAGCTTGTTATGTTATTAATAGAGTCTTGATTAGACCGGTTCTTAAGAAAACCCCTTATGAGTTGTGGAATAATAGGAAGCCTAAGGTTAATTACTTTAGAGTTTTTGGTTGCAAAGTCTTTATTCTGAATACTAAAGATAATCTTGATAAATTTGCTCCAAAAAGTGATGAAGGAATTTTCCTGGGTTACTCTATGTCTAGTAAAGCCTATAGAGTGTTCAATAAGAAAACCAAATGTGTGGAAGAATCTGTTCACATAAAGTTTGATGAGACTGATCCACATGAGTCTAAAACTTCTCTTGAAGATGTTGAAGAAGATTTATCTGTTCTGGACCGAAATGACAAATCTAAAGAACCTGTAATAAAAACATCCAGTTCTGGACTTTTTCCAGAATCTTTCTCTGTGGAACCCAAACCTATAAATGAACCTGAAATATCTAGTCCAACCTTTACCAAATCAACTAGGATTCTAAAGAATCATCCTTTAGATGCTGTTGTTGGTAATCTTGATAGAGGAACACAAACTAGAGCTTCTCTAAGAAATCAGGTTGAACATCAAGCTTTTCTTTCACAGCTTGAACCCAAAAATGTCAATGATGCTATCAGTGATGAATTCTGGGTAATGGCTATGCAAGAAGAACTAAATCAGTTTGAAAGAAACAAAGTTTGGGAATTAGTGGAAAGACCTAAAGACACTCTTACCATAGGCACTAAATGGGTGTTTAGAAACAGAGTTGATGAGTTTGGTAATATAATCAGAAACAAAGCTAGGCTAGTTGCACAAGGGTATAGTCAGGAAGAAGGGACTATGAGGAAACCTTTGCACCCGTGGCTAGACTAGAGGCCATTAGGATATTACTTGCTTATGCTGCTCATCTGAATTTCAAACTATATCAAATGGATGTTAAAAGTGCTTTTCTAAATGGATATATAATTGAGGATGTATTTGTGGAACAACCTCCTGGTTTTACAAATCCCCATTTTTCTAATCATGTTTTTAAACTATCTAAAGCTTTATATGGTTTAAAGCAAGCTCCAAGAGCTTGGTATGATAGGCTCAGCTCTTTTCTTATTTCGAAAGGATTTACTAAAGGGATAGCTGATCCTACTCTTTTTATTAAATGGATTTCTAAAGATGTCTTAATAGTACAAATTTATGTGGATGATATTATTTTTGGATCTTCTAAAAATTCTTTATGTGTTGATTTTTCAAAAATAATGCAAAATGAGTTTGAAATGAGTTTAATGGGAGAACTCAAATTTTTCCTTGGATTTCAGATCTTTCAAAATAAAAATGGTATTATTTTGAACCAAAGTAAATATATTAAAGATCTTCTAAAACGTTTTTCTTTGGATGGAACCAAAGGCAGTGACACACCTATGAGCACCACTTGCAAGTTGGACAGTGATGAAACTGGTGAACCAGTGGATCAAACCAATTACAGAGGTATGATAGGTAGTCTACTGTACCTTACTGCCAGTAGACCTGAAATCATGTTCAGTGTATGCATGTGTGCTCGGTTTCAAGCCAATCCAAAAGAGTCTCATTTGACTGCTGTTAGAAGGATTTTCAAATATCTAAAACATACTCCCAATTTGGGATTATTTTATCCAAAAGGACAATCATTTGATTTATTAAGTTATTCTGATGCTGATTTTGCTGGCTGCAAGTTAGATAGAAAGAGCACCTCTGGAACATGTCACATTTTAGGCAAGTCACTAGTATCTTGGTGTAGTAAGAAGCAGAATTCTGTTGCATTGTCTACTGCCGAAGCTGAGTATATAGCTGCTGGTAGCTGTTGTGCACAAATCTTGTGGATGAAACACACTTTACTAGACTATGGATATCAATTCAAACATGTCTCTATAAGGTGTGACAATACAAGTGCTATTAACATTTCTAAAAATCCAGTATCTCATGCTAGGACAAAACATATTGATGTGAGACATCACTTTCTGAGGGATCATTATCAAAAAGGTGATATCACTCTTGAGTTCATTGGCACTGAACATCAGTTAGCTGATATTTTTACAAAGCCTTTGAATTCTGAGAGATTAAGTTACATCAAACATGAGTTAGGTATGATTAATTATAGCACAGTTGAAACCTCACAGTTAGAACCTCACAGTTGAAACCTCACAGTTGAAACCTCACAGTTAGAACCTCGCAGTTGAAACCTCACAGTTAGAACCTCACAGTTGAAACCTCACAGTTAGAACCTCACAGTTGAAACCTCACAGTTGAAACCTCACAGTTAGACCTCACCGGTGTACCTCACTGTTACATCTCTCTGTAGGCTGTTTCGCTGTTTAACCTTATTTTATTTTGCGGGAATTCGAACCGTTTCTTTTCTTTATTCTTTTATTCTTAAATCCCTAAATGATAAAAATTGAGAACATCGAACATATCTCAATCCACTCATCTCGACCCTTGCTCTCTCTCAAGCCCTAAACCCTAAACCTTCAACCGAACCTCGAAACGTCATTCAGTTCCAATGGCCAGAACAAAGCGACCCCCGACTGTCAATGAAGATGCGCCAATGCCAAAGAGGACTCAAGTCGAATCCAGTGGCACCGGGAACGCCTCGATAAGACCTGTCAATCCACATCTGACTAAGAGAGAAATAGTTGCTGAGAAGGAGCTAAGTGAAGAGTGGATTTTATCGAGCAGATCATTAGTACTGGCAGTGCTTAATGAGCAAGGATGGACCGAATGCTTCGCAAACAATAATGGACTGTACTACCCGAAGCTGGTGAAGGAATTCTATGAATATCTACAGTTCGAGGAAGAGGTTGATCTGCATAGACTGGTATCTAGAGTAAACGGCAATGAAGTCAGTTTTTCATCAGTTGAATGGGCTACATGTTTACGAGTTCCTCATGAAGGTATTTACAACTACTATTCTGGAGCAGCTCCTCCAAATAGTAGAATCTTTGATCATGAGACGGCTTTGGAAGAACTGACAGGCAATGGCACAGTAAGAAAGGTTATTGCTGCTGAAATGAATGGAGAGGACAGGCTTCTGTTTAAGTTTATTCAGCATGTACTGAGTCCTAGAAGAGGAGATTTTGCAACTCTGAAGCACCAGGATATTTACTTGATGTACTTATTAAAACATGGAAGGAAGATCAACCTTTGTAGGTTGCTGATGGCTCAAATGGAGGACATGATAAATGCAAGCTCAAAATCAAGTGCCTTGTTTCATGCTAAACTCATTTCGATTATGTTGAAAGTGAAAGGTGCAGCTGGAAGTCAGGAAGAGTTGATAGTGGCAAAGAACAGTGTATGTATCTCGAAAGTAATCTGCAAATTCATGAAGATCAGTTGGAATCCCTGGAAGAAATCATGGGTGAATGATGAGGAGAGAATCTATGAGAAATTTAGCCCTTCTACTCATCCCTCTAGACCGAGAGATAGGAGAGATCCAGGCTTAAAGCCTGATGAGCCTGAACCTGTATACTCAGATGATGAACAGACTGCAGTAGTTGGTGACTCTGCAAGAGAGAACACCCCAATTGATGAAGGGAGTGATCCTGATACTACTCACAGTCCTGTCAGGACAGTGACGTTTGGAGCAGCAAGCCCTCCAAAAGAACTACCTAGTAGAGAACCTGTTCTAAGAGACAGTGAGACTGAGTCTACAGAAGAAGAAGAAGAAGAATCTCAATATTTTGTCAAGGACACCTCTGATGAGGATGATACAGTCGAAGCAAAAGAGGCTGGAGCTTTAAATGAAAATCAAGAAACTGTTGCAGAAGATAAAGAGGAGATCAGTGGTGAAGAAACAAAAGAACTCAGTATGAGCCCTCTGATAGGGTATACAGACAAGTCAGTGTCTGACCAGGAAGCAGGAGTGGTCTCTACTACTGTTGTCATGGAAGTGGTTGATGACCCAACAGAGAGGAAGGCTAACCTCACTGCTGAACCTACAGAGGAAGCAAATATGGAACCTGCTAGAGCTACAGAAGAGAACTTAGAGTTACCCAGAGTTGAGCAGATAGTAGAAAGTGTTCAGAAAGGACCTCCAAGTGAGGGGGAGCGTTTTGGTTCAGTCTCTGTACTGTATGATATAGAAGGATGGACCTCAGATCCAGGATACATGGTGTTAGGAATCAATAATGAGGATTCAGATGAGGAAAACCAACCACCAAGAAATCCAGTCATCCTACCTAACAGCTCTCCAGTGTTAGAAACTGAAAGATTGGCCACCAAGGAAGACCTTGAATCCTTAAAGAATGAAATGAAGGAGACCATCAGACAGTCTGTTGCTGAATTGAAAACCAGTCTTTTTGATGAGATGAAAAATGTGGAACAATCCTTAGAATTATCTCTAGGATGTGTTGTGGGAAGTCCAATCAAACAAGTGATGGATGAAATGAAAGTGTGCCACACTCAAATTGAAAGATGGACTGGAGCAGTAGTGGCCCTCAGACAATCAGTTGCCTCTTTAACTGCCCTGAGCAGTTCTCAGACACAAGTGGCCAGTGAGATTCGATATATCAAAGAAGTGGTCAAGCAATTTGTGGAAGTATTTGAGGCTTTCAAGAAATCAGTAAAAGAACACTTTAGCAATCAGGATGCTGTCATTCAGAAAGTGATTGGAAATCTAACTCAGTCTTTCAAGGAGACAATGGCATTTTCAGTCAAGTCCCTTCCTTCATCTAGCTCTCCTGTGGACCTTGAGCAGTTTAGAAGCCTGCTCAGAGAAGAGCTTACTCAGGCCCGTGCAAATGACACATCAGACCTACAGATCCTTGCTACTACAAGAGAAGTCAGTGGCTTTGTTCGTGAGCACCTGCAGGCTGCTACTGCTTCTCAGGAGGCCATCA
Source organism: Viscum album (assembly GCA_963277665.1). Taxonomy (NCBI): domain Eukaryota; kingdom Viridiplantae; phylum Streptophyta; class Magnoliopsida; order Santalales; family Viscaceae; genus Viscum; species Viscum album. Next base: position 1,264,462,667 of record OY728143.1, on the reverse strand, counting down.
AAAGTAAAGTGGATTATTAATTTGATCGGATTTTCACCAAGCATCAGTTGAACAATCACTTCAAGCTCATGCTAGAAACTATGAAGCTGCCTCCTGTAACTCAAGCTTTCAAAGAACAAGTTAGCAAGCTACGAGAGTTGACCCCGGCTTTGGATAAATTCTTGGAAAACAAAGATGACTTCTTATCTGCCATGGACAGAGGAGGAAACATCATCATGGATTTCAGGAATCTGCTCCTACCTTTTCTTCATGTGGACTGCACACCTGTCATAGTTCCTCCTGCTCTACCTGTCTCCAACCCCAGTGGTTCTTCAGTAATGTCTCCTGCTGATGCCCTCAGAAGCCTTAGAACACTAATACCTCGGCAAGCTACTCACTACAGGCCTTCAGGAGCATCTATTGCTGCCCCTCCAGACATTCCTGCTGCACTTCCTAATCCTGTTGATCCTTCACCTCCTGCTCCATCTTCTTCCTCCAAAGGAAAAGATCCCTTACCTCCAGATGAAGAGGATTGAGTCTTTTTATATTTTTTTTGATAGGGATCATGTATTCACGTTTTGGGTCATGTACTGTACTCCTTATTAATACAATGTTTATTTTATCTCTCTCTGTCTTTCTTTTTGTTAATCACAAAGGGGGAGAAATAGGGAAAAATAGATAGGGGGAGAAATAGGGAAAACTCAAGGGAGAAATGAACCTATACAAAGAGGAGAAATCCTTGCGGATTATACCTAATTTTTGTGCTCATATTGCTAATACTGTGTCTTGCACACTTCTCTCTGATACTTCTATATTTCATACTGACATAATTTGTGATTATCAAAAAGGGGGAGATTGTTGGAATCACCTGTTTTGATAATCCCAAATCATGCTTAACCATTGATTATGATGTATTAAAACCTTGCATTAATCTTATTATTCCATGCTTAAACGTATTTTATTCTAAACAGTTCATATTCCTACTCTCATAACTTTACTGTAACAGCTTACAGTAGCATTTACATAAGTTTAGTATTGTTAGCTACCAGTCAGAGTTTTATTTTCAAAGTCACAGTTACAGCTAACTGTCACCTTAAATATTGTTGCAAAAAGTTCACAGTTACAAGGTTACAGTCGAAGACTAATACAAGCTTACAGTTACGAGTCTACTGCTATCTATTGTCAAAGCCCACAGACGAAGGTCACAGTTACAAGACTTCTGTTCAAAGTTATATCTGCTCAAGTTCACAGTCGAACAAGTCTACAGTTGAAACAAGTCCGCAGACGAACAAGCCTACAGTCATAAGTCTACACTCAAGGTTACAGTTAGACAGCTTCTGTCTACTAAGTCTACTGATGATCGAAGTCTACAGTTGACAAAAGTTACAGTTCTACAAATTTGATGTTACAAGTCTACAGTTAGAAAGGCTACAGCTACATGGAGTAAAAGCTACTATTGCAAGCCTACAGACAGCAAGCCTCTTGTTGAAGTCAGCAGTCAGAAGGAAGTCCACAGTTGGAAGACCACAGTTGAAGTCAACAGTGACATACATTCTCGACTCACTGTTTTAATTTCTTTATTTCCTATATTTAATCTATCTAACGGTCATATCATAAATTTTGATGATTTGTCAAATATCTGATAAAGGTTGTCGGATGTCAGGAACCCGTACCTCGTACCTGCTGAAAAGAAATCTTTTCTGTCCCCTGTCGGGAGATAAATACAAGAAGACTACGCTGCCCAAAAAAGGATGCGAACCAGAGAAGTGCGTGGTGGACGAAATATACCAAAAACACAAGAAGATAAAAACGAGTTCCATCAAGAACACAGAGAAGCATATAGTCAATCAAGTATACTCGAGAAGTGTTCTGTGCATACAAGAAGAACCCTGAAGAACTTCATCGACTACATTCTCACTACCTGTGAACCTGAAGCATACAACACTCTGTTTCTCAAACAGAAACGAGAAGAGGTCTCAAACTCTCTTCTGATCGAATACAAGAGACACTGAGATCACCAGAACCACTTCTAAACTCTACATCTCTTGTTCTGTGATTTATTCTACATTTTGAGCAGTGTGTGTTATCTGCTGTATTAAACACACACACTGACTCCTGTACTTTCACTGGAGGATCTGTAAATCCCCAGCAAACCTTTTTGCACCCCATTTCCCACTGTGGATAGTGGTAGAGGTCTTGTGACCTGAACAGCTGGCTGCTGTTGTTTGTTTTCCCATGAAGAACTGTGGTAGAGGTCTTGTGACCTGGACAGTGTGTTCACTGTTGTTAACCCCGATCCAGGGTGTGGATCATTCTTATATAAAATTTTGAGAGGACTAAGTCTCGGCTTGAGACTGAACCTCTTGGTTAATTCTCTGTGTTTGTAGTTGTACTCTATATCCATACTATACATATTTATTTCTTATTCCGCTGTTATTACTTTGAAATATAATCTATCTTCAAAGCTACTTTGATAATTAAATTCGCAAGTGTTTATGTTTGTTATAAATCAGTAAGTTAGTGTCAAAAGTTAATTTAATCATAAGATTAAGTTAACTGAGAATTAATCAATCTTTGAGAAACTAATTGAACCTTTATAATCTATATAAATTCACTACAGTTTAATTTGTTTTTGAAATTGGGGGATTTTAATAGAAATTGTTTTTAACAGAAATTTTAATTGGAACTCAATTCACCCCCCTCTTGAGTGTCCACTCCGACAAACACCAATCATGGAAGATATTTGATTCATTACATCCAGATTTCTCAGCTGATCCTAGGAATGTTCGATTGGGATTGGCTGCCGATGGATTCAACCCATTTGGGACTTTGAGTACGAGTTATAACATTTGGCCAGTTGTTTTGATCCCTTATAATATGCCTCCGTGGATGTGTATGAAACAAACATATTTTATCATTTCGATGATTATTCCTGGAAAACAAATGCCTGGAAATGATATTGATGTATACCTGCAGCCTTTGATTGAAGAATTGTAGGAGTTATGGAGCAACGGTGTTGAGACATTTGATGTTTCTTCTAAAACAATGTTCAAAATGAATGCTGCTTTAATGTGGACCATTAGTGACTTCCCTGGGCTTGGGAATTTATCTGGTTAGAACACTTATATGGGTTTGGCTTGTCCCATTTGTAACTTTGATTTCGAGCCCAAACGGATACCTCATAGTATAAAATGTTGCTTCTTGTGCCATCGAAGATTTCTTGATGCATCTCATAGATTTTGGCTGAACAAATCAAAATTTAATGGTTCCATTGATCGTAGACCACCTCCAAAGTTGTTAACCGGTTCTGAAATATTGACACAGCTTGAAAATGTTAAAACAGAATTTGGGAAGATTCATCATTTGACTGATAGCGGAAAACGAGTGCGAAGTGCATCGTCAAGTGAAATCAGAACGCAACAATGGAAGAAAAAAAGTATATTCTTCAAACTTCAGTATTGGTAATTTAATTCTTTGCACCACAATCTTGATGTGATGCATATTGAGAAGAATGTATGTGATAATTTGATTTTCACATTACTTAATGAGCATGGAAAGTCGAAGGATCATCTCAATGCTCGCAAAGACTTATAAGTAATGAACATAAAACGTGATCTCTAGCCAGATGAGAATGAAAAGTATCCTCTGGCCATTTTTTCAATGAAAAATAGGGATAAAGATGCGTTCCTTCGAATTTTAAAGAATGTGAAGGTATCTGATGGGTATTCGAGTAACATCTCAAGGTGTGTTGATTTGAAGAATCGTAAGTTATATGGATTGAAAAGTCACGATTCACATGTTTTGTTACAACAGTTACTACCATTGGCATTGCGTACATTATTACCTGAAAAAGTTACTGCTGTTGTACTGCAATTCTGCACATTTTTCAGGAAATTATGTGAGAAAACTCTACATCCATTACATCTTGACAACCTACAGGAGAGGTTTTTATTGACCCTTTGTGCAATGGAGATGATCTTTCCTCCATCGTTTTTTACTGTTATAATGCATTTAACTGTGCATTTGGTTGATGAAGCTAAATTAGGAGGCCCCGTTCATTATCGATGGATGTATCCAATTGAGAGGTATTTTATTTATATGTTTCCAGTTAAGTAAACAATATTTGGAATTTAAATAAATGCATAATATTATTATTATTTTTCACAGATATCTTGGGCATTTGAAAGCATACGTGAGAAATAAAGCTCAACCAGAAGGCTCTATTACTGAAGGCTATTTGACCGAGGAGTGTCTCACCTTTTGTTCCAGATATTTGGATGATATTGAGACAAGATTTAATCGAGTTGGACGTGTTGACGACACATCAACTCAATCTCAAATGCATCATAAATCAAAAATATTTTCTGTTATTGGCCGATCAGTTGGGAGGACCTCATACGCGACACTGACAGAATTGGAGTTATTACAGGCACATAGATATGTGATGCTGAATAGTGAAATTGCAGATCCATTTATTGAAGAGTTGAGGATACAAAAAAAGAGACGAATGAGAGGTCGAACACGAAATGAAAAAGATATAACGAAAGCTGTGAATAAAGAGATGGTAGAATGGTTTGCACGACGTGTAAGTTTATAAATATTGCAATAAATACAAATATTAGTTTGACACATACAATTTGCAAATCTATTAAATTATATTTTTATTCTTCAGATCATGAATACTGATACTCGAGTAGACTTGTCAGAATATTTGATGTTTCTTGCTAGAGGTCCTATAAAACAAGTTAGAAAGTTCGACGCTTATAATGTGAATGGTTTTAGATTTCGTACAGTCGATCGAGAAGTGGGTTTGAAAACACAGAATAGTGGTATATTTACATTTGCTGAAGTGGAATACTATGGAAAGTTGCATGATATTATTGAATTAAACTACCACGGGCATTTTTCTGTTGTTTTATTCAAATGCAAATGGGTCGATATTATCAGAGGTGTTAAAAGAGATTCCTTTCAATTTACTTCTGTAAACTTCTCTCGCTTGATGGATGTTGGTGATCGTGAACTGCATGATCCATATATCTTAGCATCGCTGGAAAAAATGGTATATTATGTGAATGATGTTGTGGATGAAGGGTGGAGTGTAGTTACTCACTTAATACAAAGAGATTTTTATGATATGGGTGATGAAGTGGAAGATTTGACCTCTGCAATTGAATTTCATCAACAATAGGAAGCAGAATTATTTGTCCATCATGATATTGAAAATATTAGTCTAGCAAGGATGAATGAAGTGGATGAAGCAATGGAGAAGGAAACCGACATGATTGAAGGGGAAAATTATTGTATGTACAATTATTTATTCATTCAGCAACCACTTGTTTCATTTCCGTAGTCATTCATTATCATTGTTATATATATTTTGTTTGTTAGTACTGGGCATCTATTATCATTTTTAATTTTTTTTCTGCATAAATTTTTTGAAATATATATTCTGAACTTAATTTTATTTGATTAAATGACAGGAATGCCAAGGAAGAAGCGATACACCATTTCATCTACTTCTGTGACAGATGACGATCCGTCTGTCCCCACGGCATCTGAGGCAGCAGCTGCCTACATCCCTGCATCATCTCCCCCTGCACCATCTCTGACACCGTCAGTGGATGTCTCATTAGAGGATGATTCATCGCCTCCCCCTACAGGATCCTCAACATTGGGGCAGCGACACGCCCCTTCCAGTTCATCACGGACATTCTGGAGGGTCACAGTCATAGGTACAAATTTTAATTAAATTAATTTATTGCATTTTGTTTATAGTAATTGTTTGCTAATTGCAGATGAAAAAAATGCAACTGTGGAAAAACACTTAAAAAGTTCTGATGTTTGGAACATGAATGGCGAGAAGATAGTGGTGCCATTTGATTCTTATGGGGTCCCGACGGATGACGCCGCAGGTTTACTTGGTCGGATTATAGGTCAGTTGGCAGCGAAGCCCATTTCCCTGCCTATTTCATATGATGATTGGAGGCATATGCCTCCAAACTGGAAAAATGAAGTTTTTGATTCTCAGATAAAGGTAATTTTATTAATTTATGGTTTAATTGAATGTCATGTTACTAATATATTCAAAATGAATTTCTGTATACAGATGTTCTTCCACTTTACCGTTGCTGATGTGATAGCACGGAAGTGGACATTGAAAAATCTTGGAAAAAAATGGAAAGATTTCAAATGGAGGTTGTGGTGAGATGTCAATGATACTTCGTTGACCGTGCAGCAGATGTATGAGAAGCTACCCAGTGGGGTACCGAAAGAACAATGGAAAGTTTTTGTCGATAGCCATCGTGATGAGAAGCGGATGGTATTGAAATATATATTATTATATTATCCTCATTTTACATTTATACATGTACATGAAGAAGAGATAGAAATTGAATACATTACTTTTAAATTTAATTTTATTTATTTCAGGATCTCTCAAGACAGAATGCATCAAACCGGGCAAAGCAAGTCATCCCGCACACTGTGGGCTCAAAAAGCTTTGCTAGAAGCCGAATGTCATTGGTAATATTTTAATTAGTTTAAATATTTATAAAACAATATTATCTATTTAAAATATTTAATTGTTGATTTATCTTTGTTTAATGCAGTCACAGAGTTTAGGGCATGAATCATCCTGAACAGAACTGTGGCTGGATGTTCATAAAAAAACAGATGGAAGTTTTGTTAATGAACCTGACAGAGAAGTTGGGGTATGAAGTCAATTATTTATTATAATAAATTATTATCAGTTTTACCATGTTAATATATATTGATATTTTATTTATAGGTAAAAATTAAAGAAATATGGGATGTCAATCCTGGGCAATCCTACTCAGTCTCCCAGGATGACCCGGTTGGTAAAGTCCTTGGGAAGGAGCATCCTGGTAGAGTGCGCGGGATGGGTTTGGGACCCGTACCATCTAAGGTCTTTGGCAGGCCATCAGGAATTTCGGCTACATCTACTCCTGGTTATAGTCATTTCATACCTGAAGATACTCAGAGGGATATGTCTTCTCTACGAAACACAGTTCACCAGCAGGGGGATCAGATATCTGCTTTGCAGAAAGAGTTGCTTGAAATACGTCAGCATATGAGCAGATATGCCCCCGGTGGTAGTGCATCGGCTAGTGGTGAGCAGGTAAATAAAAAAAAATCAAAATCATTTAGTTTGAACACTTTTATTGGTTTTAAGTTTAATTATAAATATGCAACAATATTTAATTTTCAATATAATGTTCTTATAGGTAGCAGTAGGTAGTGGAGATGAAGGTGGAGAGGGTGACGATGCAGCATCATATGATGAGTAGTAGTGTTGTTGATGTGTTGAAAAAGTATGAGAACAGTTGGTTTGTATATGTAACATGTATGGCACATAGTTGCCACCAAACATTTTCATGTCCTAACATTTTCTTGATTTCTCATGTTTCCTTCTATGCATTTTATTTATTTATGATGTTTCATTTTATGTCTTGATTTCTCGAGTGTGGTATACATCATTCCATTTAAGCCTGTGTTTGAATTGGTACCACATCCAATGAGAATACCATATATGTAACCCATATTCATACCATTTCTACTATATAGAAGCATTCGGGTAGCCCCATTGTGTAAGCTCGATTCATACCATAACTGATTCATAGAAGTACCTAGGAAGTCCAACTGTGTAAGTCCCATTCATATTATTGTTGCTCCATAGCAGCACCTGGGTATCCTAGCTGTGTAAGCCCAATTCATACCATCACTATCAAGGCCCAATGAGCCACAACACATTACACAGGCATGAAGAAATTCTATCACATACCAAAGCCCCAAACATTCAATGGTATAAAGACAACCAAAACAACAGAAGATAAAAATCTCACTGAAGGGCTTCCATAAATTCTAACACATCCTTAGGTCTACGCTAGGTTGGTCTACACATGCCCAACCTATATCCATAATCACAACCAAAGTATATCCCCTTAGAATAAAATCTCAGGAGGGAGGAACAATCACCCCATGTAACACTCAACAAGTCAGAAGTTATTAGGTAACATATTGGTTTTATATATGCCAATTTTTACTAGATACTCCCTTTTTCAATCAATTTCCTTACTAAGTGGAAGATAAAGCACCTATCTGATGGCCCAATATGTTTTAGTTTAGCATAGACATACCCCTATTGGATCCATATCCAATATGTATCACACTAAAAGGCCAATCCCATGACCATAAATGTCTAAGGCATGAAAGGTTAATGATAAAAGGCTCTGTCATGGCCTTAAAATTTTTACACCACTCAAATGGGTCAAAGAATACCAATTTGTTTTTAGTTTAAGGTTGATATAAAACAAGCGATGATACCACATATCACATGTATCATAGAATAATGTATAAACCATAGGAAGAATGTTCAAGGACCATCTAATTGTAATAAAAAATGCATCAAAATATGTGTCATTTGGTATCCCAATGCACTAACCATCTTGAGAAACCTGGCATCTCCGCAATTGAACAAACCCATACATTAGGAAAGCATCACATGAAACAACCATGGATTGATAATGTCCCCATGACCAAATTCCCAATAGTCACATTACCTTCATCACTAAATCTCTCTATCTATGAGATCTATGAAAATCCAACAATTATTATAAACCACATGTTAACCAAGTAAAACTACACCTAATAACTACCCAAATCCCCACCTGAAAGGCTAATCTCAGACTATACAACCAACATACCAATTATGCTGATAAAGAACTCACGCTCTTACTGACATGGAAAGAGTGTATCTTGGAAGCCTCCCACAATACCTAAATTTAACCGTTATCAGTATAACATGAATCTAAGCATGTATACACTATATTAAAACACCTAATATGCATCATTACAATAACATCCAAATAATCATAGTTTAACTTAACTTATCCCCCAAATAACCATGTCAAATATTCATGTTAGACTTAACAAAACACAAGCACTACCCATGCTTTTACATTCACAATACCAAATACAATGATATTACTAACTGAATACCAAACCACAATCCACCTATATACCATCACTATAGAACAAAGTGTCTAAACTTACTTTCATTTATTTAATGAACTCATAGACCTAGGATAAGTCCTCTCTTGGATTACATACATACAAGAAAACCCTCATCAGGTGGAAATGAGAATCGCTATTTCACTTGATTAGAACACTCCAATCACCAATATCCCAAGATACATCTCAATATTACTAGTCTCTCTCAACCCTAGTTCACATGTCACATCCTATATAGGATACAACCCATGGAGAAGCATCTATGAACCCATCTCAAATATCACGAGGAAAATCATAGGCCAATATACCCACTCGAGGGTTCTCATGCATATCACAAATCTCATACCCAATCCAACTATGAAATCTAGGTTACTAATCCTAACTAGAAATCGACACACCATACTTCCCCTGAAGGATAAAGATCACATACATGCACATATATATTAATGACATTATCTTATGATAATAACTATTGTGAAAAATCAATATAATTTGGTTTGGTTAAGTATAATTCCACCAATAAGGTATTTAGGAAAACATTAGATAAGTTGTTGTTGAAATTTTAAAAAACTCAAACCTATTTTCTTTAACGAAGTCAATAACAACTATATCATGATGCATCCCATCCAACCTGCAACATGATGACCATCTTGGGATGTATACATGAAACTCTTATCTCATATCCAATGACATAACTCAAATCCTCAATAGGAATCATGTATAACCTACAAGATCATAAACCATACTCTCTCAAGCACCATGCACGGTTAGCGTGTTGTCCAACCTAAAACACACGCCAATTCACAAGTTACCCATTTTCTATAGTAGGCATTAACAACCAACCCAAAACACACAACAAACCATACCATAACATACATTCTATAACTACTCAAACATCCATCTTTGGAACAAATTCTATACCCATATAAACATAATTTGTTCTATCCCATAACACAAATCCATTGTTAAAAAAACCCAACCCATATCACAATCCACCCATGGATGTTATATCGGCCAACTTAGAGCATAAACAATTACATATCATTACACATCACCATGGTTAGCATGATCACATAAATTGTATCAAAATTCATAACCATTTATTATATAGAGTATTAGTATCCATATAATATAAATCAACCCTTCTTAAAACACATAAGAAATTAAAGAAGCTAAAAACACATATACATCTTGGGGGTCACATGGATTGGTTACTCACCAAATTGTGATACATACCTTTCCTTAGGTTGGACTCCATAACATACAACATTTGCTCATATCCTATTTTTCAATGAATACTACCATGTTATTTGTTTGTATGGTGTCTCTTGTTCAATATTCTGGTTTGATTTGTTTTTCAGGGAAGTGGTGTGGTAGGAGCAGAATTATTTTTTTTTCCAGGTCAACATTTCGCGGCGGTTTTAACCGCCGCTAATTCCTTACTGGTCAACATTTAGAAGCGGTTATAACCGCAGCTAAATGTATTATGTTTAAATTTAGCAGCGGTTTTCACCGCCGCGACATAGGCGCATCAAACGCCAGAATATAGCGGTGGTTAAAACCGCCGTGAAAAAAAAAGTATCATCTACGCATAAAACCGCCGCGAAATGGAAAAAAACCGTCGCGAAAAGAGGCATCTACGACGCTTTTCTTAAACCACCACGAAATAGTAAAAACCTCCGCTAATAGATTGCCGAAGCCCAGTTTTGCGGCGGTTTTTATAAACCGCCGCCAAACCCTATAGCGGCGGTTTAAACCGCCGCTAGGGGCCGGTTTTGTTGTAGTGGTGTTTCTTAATCAGTAGTACCACACGGTTGGCATATGGTTATCTCCCAAATCATGTGAAAAACCCATGTGGGGTATGTCACTTGGACAGTGTGATCCACGTGATTATCTAAATTGTGAAAAAGAATAGTGTGCCTCATTAAATAGGTGTGAAATGACTGTTTTCCTCCTTATTACTTATTTATTTTTCACCTCCCCTTTCTCCCTCATCTCTCCTATGCCTAGGTTGATTGAGCTCCCCCCTTTCCCCCTATAGGAATCCATGGTTTTCACTCATACAATATCTAATTTAGGCATCATTGGGTGCATTAGAACCGTATCCGTAAGATCTTAACTCCTTATGCTTCTTTTCTTCATTTATCTCGCCATAAAAAATGCCAAATCTGTGCAAGATATTTTTCCCTATTTTTAGGGTGTTTGAATATTCTTCTTCTTTCTTCCATTCAGACTTGATTCAATGCCTGATATTGGACTAGTGGACCATCCAAATAATAAGGTAGGTGGTTTAATTGCTTTCCCCTAAAGTCTCATTCATTTTTAAATGACTGTCATTATGCCACATACCAAACTTTTTGCGCATTGCTCCTAAATTATGAAATGCCTCAAATTAAATTACCTGGACCATATTTAGACATGGTATGACATCTTTATGTGTTTGGGGGTATACTACCTCAACCCGAACCACCTCTTAAGGTGGTTTCCTTTCATTTTAGTTTATATTTCCCTTTCACTGTGAGTATTCCACCTTTGGGTGTTGATTAGACGATAACAATACATATTTTAATTATATTTTAATGGTATTAAATGTTTATTTTTGATATTATGGGCCTGATTTATTTAATTTTAATTTTGAACATCCATTCTCATCATTTGTGCACTTCATGCCTAATGTACACCAATTTAGGACCAATGATTCATATGATTTTAAGGAATGTAATTATCCATATTTTAATTTGATATTTTGGGAAATTGATCTAAACTTCAATATGAACATTTTTCATTCAGGGATCAATGGAGGATTCATAAAGGATGAAGAGGATATTTATAGATGAATGGAAGCAATTTTTGAGAAGGCAGATTGGACACCATCCCAATGATGAGAATTTGGGGCCCACAATATAGTCCCAATGAAGCCCAAATTTCACGGGATTCTATAATACTTATATAGGAACAAATAATTCTTCAAGATCCAGTGCAAATTCGACTTCCATTATGGAAATTAAGTCGGCCCAAATAGAATATCAAAATCTGGGCCAAAATCTATGGCCGAGAATATAATCCCACTAAATCGGCCATAACTCCTAATTAAAAACTCAAAATGAGACCAAATTTTACAGGAGGTTAGGAGACATCAGGAGATCCATTTTTGTTTTCTATTTCCCACTATAAGTCGTCCATTTATAAGGTCATTTCGACGCGTCTTTTCGGTGGTTGCAAGCTGGCTGCCACCTCGGGTCAAGAGTGGAAAAGTCCAAGTTCCACAAGCTTTTCACCACCCTAAGCCTACCATAATCAAGTGGGATGACTTTAACTATTGAAGGATCTACCCAAGGCTCCCAAAATACCTATTTAAGGTAGTGGTGTTGGAGTATTTAATGATATTTTGAGCTTTCTTTCATTGTAATGTTATGCTGTAATTTTGTTGTCTCAAGTTTGTCTTCCACATGTAAGTTGTTTTAATTCATCCTAGTTTCTTAATAAAAGTTCTTCTTATCTTATTATTCTGTTCTTCTCCATCTCACTTTGATACTGTTTCCTCAAGTATTGAATTTATTCACACCAAACCTTGTGAAATTATTCACACAACGGTGGAGTGATCATTTTCTTTTTATTGTTTTCTTTACTTCTTCAATTCCTCCCTCACGAGTCTACTTCCCGCTTCCATTGAAACCATAGCATCAATGGAGGGTTAACCCAATTATGGGTTGATCCAAGGGAATATTAAGTGGTTTTATTGGATGTTATTTATAACCTCGTTAATGTTTAATCACTTATTTTAATTGATATTTTTATTTGATTATTTTTAAACCCCATCGTCCTTGTTGGATTTAAGGCCACACACTTCAAGTGATCATACGAACCTTTACCTTGGAGTGCTCAAAAATTTGATCCTTCAAGTGTATAGGTGATTAGAATTAGGGTGTTTAGGCATTAAACCAGTAAGTGATGATTTTTTTGATCTACTTAATTGAACCCATCTCAAATATAAGAAATTGAAATATTTTAAAAGAAAAAGAATGCATCCAATCCACCCCTTGTAATAACATAGGATCAACCCTTCTCATAATTTGAATTCACTTAAGACTTTTAGTGTTCACTTAAACCCATATAAAATCAACTCAAAGTTTTCCACTTAATAGCCAAAAACATTCCATATAATGTACGTGTCTGTAGGTTACTTCTTAGGTCTCTAAGGATTCGACAACCCAAGCTAGACTATAAGGATCGTTCTACCTTATTCTCTTGGGTAAATTTGAGCCTGAATCAAATTTTGGTGCCATTTCTGGGGACCCAAGTAAGTAATCTCAACACCCATTCTATTCTCCCCCATTTCTTTTATTCTCACCCAAGATCTCTTATCTTGTCCCTTTCTCGTTTTTTTTCTTTTGGCACAAGTCCGCCTACACCCACGATCAATTAAACCATCTAGTTAGGGTGGAAAGTCCTAAGGTTTGGGAGTCAAGTGAACCTATGGGATTGTTTCCATTAGATACTAATCCTCTTGATACTCTAGATTCCAAAATTGAGCCAATTTCAATGGAAGGTCTTCAAAGAAACCAACTCATAAACCCAGGTGGAAACCAAAATGGAAATCCAAATGAGGCAGCCCCAAACTTGGGGAATACAGTTGATCAAACAATGAATGAAAACCCCACAACCTGCACCATTTCCTCAATGCATGAGGGGGAAAACCAAGCCTTAATTGAATGAAACATTGAGGGAAATATTCTCACAAGTCAAGATGAACATTCCACTTCTCGATGTTATTCAAACCATTCATGCATACTCAAAATACCTTAAGGACCTCTGCACATTTAAAAGAAAATTTTCACATAAAAACCAAGTCCTTTTGGTTGCTAATGTGAGTACCACCATTCAATGGACCATTCCTCCTAAGTTGAAAGACCCGGGTTTCCCTTACATCAATGTTGAACAAGGAGAGAGAAAATCTGTCAAGGACTTATGTGACCTAGGTGCTAGTGTCAATCTCATCCCATATGTTGTGTACTGCTAGTTAGGCTTAGAAGAGATCCAACCCACATCTGTCACATTTTAACTTGCTGATCATAGCATTAGGGTTCCAAAGGGGATTTTAAAGGATGCTCTGGTAAAGGTTGAAAACTTCATCTACCCTGCTGACTTCATTGTCCTTAAAAACCATCTAAACTTAAGAAATAAGGAACAAACCCCAGTCATCCTTGGTCGTCCTTTCCTTGCAACAACCAACTCTGTTATCTGAGTTCGAAACAGGAACATGACCATCACCTTTGGAAACATGAGTCTAAAATTGAACATCTATAATTCAAGCTCACAAATAGGGGATTACGAGGACATTCATGAAGTAAACATGATAGGAAGCATTGATAATGAATCCATAGAACATAAAGGAATATTTGATGGATGTTTAAGTCAGGATGAGATTGATTTCCCTTGTTCACATGAAGGAAGTTTATCTCCTTGGCTTGAATCATTTTCAAATTTCTCTAATGATGAAATCTTAGGTCCAACAATCAGTGAAACCTTTCAGGAAACCACTTTCATAGAGACCACTCCAACTTCTTTCCCTAAATATGATCAAGCCAATCTAGTAGATGAAACTTCTACATGTGGGGAATCAATCCTATCTAAAACTATAGGAAACAAAATTGATCTTGATCCAATGTCCTAATATTCTTCTGAAATTCTGAACCAACCTGATCTTGAATTGAAGGAACTTCCCGCTGCACTCAAGTATGCCTTCCTAGGGGACAATCAAACACATCCTATTGTCATTTCTTCTTCTCTTGAATCCAATCATGAGAGGATGATTCTAGATATCCTTAGGAAACATAAGAAAGCCATTGGTTGGACACTGTCTGATATTCCTGGTATTATCCCACTTATTGGGACTCATAGGATTGTTCTGTAATCTTATTCAAAGCCATGTCGTCAACCTCAACAACAACTCAATCCTACTCTCATGGAAGTAGTGAGAAAAGAACTTCTGAAATTGTTAAAAGCTGGTATAATATATCCCATAGCTGAGAGTGAGTGGGTTATCCCAATCCAAGTGGTTCCCAAGAAGGCGGGAATCACAGTGATAACCAATAAGGATGGGGAGATTCTTCCAACTAGGGTGATTAGTGGATGGAGGGTCTACATTGACTATAGGAAGCTAAAATCATTCACCAAGAAGGAACATTTCCCCTTACCATTCATTGACCAAGTCCTTGAGAGAGTGGCAGGTCATGCCTTCTACTGTTTCTTAGATGGTTACTCTGGGTATAATCAAATTGAGGTCTCCTTAGAGGATCAAGGTAAGACTACATTCACACGTCCATTCGACACCTTTTCTTTAAAACGCATGCCCTTCAGGTTATGAAATGCCCCTGGAACCTTCCAGCGATGCACGATAGGAATATTCTCAGACATGGTAGGGGATTTTATTGAGGTCTTCATGGATGAATTATCTATCTTTGGGGATACATTTGAGAGATGTATTAGGAATGTGGAGAGAGTTTTGTCCAGATGTGAAGAAATGAATCTGGTCCTAAACTGGGAAAAATTCCATTTCATGGTTAAACAGGGATTAGTCCTTGGCCATATAGTCTCGGGTAGTGGGATTGAAGTTGATAAAGCAAAGGTTGAAATCATTTTTCACCTTCCATCACCCAGAAATATTAAGGAAGTGAGGTCTTTCTTAGGAAATGCTGGTTTCTATAGAAGATTCATCAAGGACTTTAGTTCAATCTCCCGTCCCCTTTCTGCTCTCCTAGTAAAGGATGCTCCATTTGTTTGGACACAAAGATGTGAGGGTTCATTCTCAACCCTCAAATACTCTCTCACCTCTCCTCCAATTATTAAATCTCCAAATTGGAACCTCCATTTTGAACTTATGTGTGATTCCGGTGACTTTTTTGTAAGAGTTGTGTTAGGACAACGTTACAATAAAACTCCTTATGTCATTTCTTATGCAAGAAAATCCTTAAATGATGCCCAAATAAACTACACCACCACTAAAAAAGAGTTTCTTACTATTGTCTTTGGCTTAGAGAAATTCAGGTCCTATCTCTTAGGATCACCCATCATTGTCTTCACTGACCATTCAGCCCTAAAATACATTTTCCAAAAACAAGATGCCAAAGCTAGACTAATTAGGTGGGTCCTTCTCTTACAAGAATTTGACCTCACAATCAAGGAAAAAAGGGTGTTGAAAATGTTTTAGTTGATCACCACTCTAGGATGGAATTCAAAGACAACTCAAATCACCTTTCTGTGTTTGATTCATTTCCTGATGAACACCTATACTCTGTGAGTGACTGCCCTTGGTATGCTGACATAGCCAACTTCTTAGTTACAGGAGTAATTCCAAAATTCTTAGGGACTCAATCTCTAAGGAATTTTTTTTCTGATGTTAGGCGCTATGTGTTTGATGATCTATACCTCTATAAGTTCTGCCCTGACCAAGTCATTAGGAGGTGTGTCCCAAAATCTGAACAAGATTCCATCCTTACATTCTGTCATAGTGAGGCATGTAGAGGTCACTTTTCCTCTAAGAAAAATTCTTCTGAGGTTCTTCAGCGTGGTATCTTCTAGTCCACCCTATCAAGGGAATCCTACACATTTTGTCAAATCTGTCCTAAGTGTCAACAAGTAGGGTCAATCACAAAAAGGATTCAAATGCCACTCACTCCCATCTTAGTGATTGAAATCTTTGACTACTGGGGAATCGATTTCATGGGTCCCTTCCCAAACTCCAGGGGATACCTCTACATCCTCTTAGCTATTGATTGTGTCTCAAAATGGGTTGAAGCCATTCCCACCAAGTCTAATGACCATCATGTTGTGATCCAATTTCTGAAAGAGCACATATTTTCTCGATTTGGAATTCCTAGGGCTATAATCAGTGATCGAGGAACCCATTTATACAACCGTCCATTCTATTCACTCATGTCTAAGTATGATATTTCTCATAAAGTTTCCACTACGTACCATCCTCAAACCAATGGTCAAGCTGAGTTAGCAAATAGGGAGATTAAAAATATTCTTGAAAAAACTATCAATCCTTCTAGAAAAGATTGGTCTGAGAAACTCTTGGATGCTCTTTGGGCATATTGTACAACATACAAAACCATCCTAGGAATGTCTCTACATAGGTTGGTTTATGGAAAAGCATGACATTTACCTACTGAAATTGAGCATTAGAATTTTTGGGAAATTAAGAAAATAAATTATGACCTCTCATTGGCCAGAACAAATAGGAAATTAGATCTTAATGAACTTGAGGAACTGAGGATGGAGGCTTATGAAAATTAAAGGATCAATAAAGCTAGAGTTTAAGCCTACCAATCTAGGAATATTAGATTCAAAAAATTTGAACCAGGAAAATTCGTGCTCTTGTATAGTTCAAAACTTCATTTACACCTGGGAAAGTTAAGGTCTAGATGGTCAGGTCCTTTCATAGTGCATCATGTGTACCCCCATGGGGTAGTAGAGGTTCAAGATCCCACAAGTGGTTACATTTTCAAGGT
Organism: Viscum album; assembly: GCA_963277665.1. Taxonomy (NCBI): domain Eukaryota; kingdom Viridiplantae; phylum Streptophyta; class Magnoliopsida; order Santalales; family Viscaceae; genus Viscum; species Viscum album. The sequence goes on along the minus strand of OY728143.1, from coordinate 1,264,445,142 downwards.
CAATGGTCAATGGTTAAAACCATTCATTGAATCATTCAATAAAAAATAAACAAAGATTGAGTTAACTAAGCTAACCTATGAACCCGGAAAAAATTGATAGATTTAGGATCCATGTCGGGCTAACGACGTTAAACAAAGATCTGCATGGGAGGCAACCCATGGTTTTCAAGTTTCCAATAATTTTGTTGTTTCAATCAAATTTATATTTTAAATAGGATTAATGAATCATTTTGATATTTAAAAAAAATAGAATGTTGACCTGTTCATCTATTATGAGTATGGATGGATATGAAAGGGGAGCACCATATTCATCTGTGTCACGTGGTGTGATCCTTGAGTAATACCTTACCGAGAAATTTAAAAAGAAGACAATGTATTATCATTTCGTTTTATTTTTATGTGTTTTTAGGTTAAAATAAAAATACAAAATAAAAATAAAAACATATTAATAATTAAAAAAAGGCCACATCATAGGTCATGGGGCAAACCCCGTCACAACCGATGAAGCCATGGGGACTCGAACCCGGGACCGAAGGGAGACAGGGGCACGCACTTACCACTGACCTACGACTTATTGTGATTCCTTATTCTATAATTTATATATATATACTTATATTTTACTTTCTTTATTATATATATATATATAGTTTTTTTTTATTTTTTTTCCTTTTTTTCCACTAGGTAATTCTCATAGTGACATCGAGATCAAGGGATTAAAAGGGAGTAGCAAGAATTTCAACTTCAACCACCAGGTGACTTCATTCCATGATCCTTATTTTAAATTCCCCTTTTGAACTCTCATTCTCTACCTCTACCCCCTTCTAAATTTTGTTTTCTTTAAACACTAGGGACAGTGTTATTTTATGTTGGGGAGAGATAAAATAAAAAAATTCTTTTGTGTCAAAAAAAATGAATGATTTGAAAAAAAGGGTGCCTTAATGGAAGGAAAAATTTATTTAACCTTGAACATGATAATAGACATTGTACACTTTGAAACTGAATATCAAATAATTTAGCATTCCTTGATTCTGATTTTAATCCATGTATATTTCATGAGCATAGATTTTGGAAAGTGTGGCTGACTAATGTGATATTTCATTGTTTATATTTTCATCCAAATAAAAAAATAATCACAACGCACGTCCTTTGGATGGTGGGTTATTAGTTTGAGTTCATGGCGTCCCCCAAATAAATAGCATAGGTTTGGTAATCATTTTAGTTTTAATATGAGTATTTAAAAAAAATCAAAAAAAAAAATTGTGCATAGAGCAATGAAATGACCTAATGTGTGACTTTAGGCACTTAGGGATCGTGAATCCATAGTTTTCTGGCCCAGAATTAGTAATTTTATCTCTATTTTTGGTAATTTTACTTTGTTTTTGACTGATTTAACTCAAGATGATACCCGAGTATGTGAGCTTCACTTGGTGCCCTAATGTCTTTGAGCTTGGGAGTCACCGGCAAAGTCTCGCTATAGGGGTTGACTCTTTTGAGTGCAATTTCAATTACCATGGCAAAATTGAAAAAAAAATAAACAAAAAAAAAACAAACAAAAAATAAAATAAAAAAATTGAATACTCATCTTAATATGGAAATGTGATTCCACCTAGCGCTTCCATCATTTCCCCCTTGAATAAAGATAAACCCCATGTCTATTGTGATACACAACACATCCTCATACTTAATTGATATTGGATGAAATATGACAATGAATTTGAATAAAGGAATGGTATTGGGATTGGGATCTGCTTATGAAACTATCTTGTATTAAAATATTTTGATGGGTTTCATGATTGTTTGGTATAAGGGTTTTTGGTGATCATTGTGTATTAAAATGTTTTTGGAAAAGGGAATTCAAATTTCATATTGTTGAGATACATTTTGCTTGGGACTAGAAAATATCAAGTTGGGGGGGGGGGGGTGATTATCCAATAAAAATATATATTTTAATTAAATTTTAATGGTATTAAATGTTCATTTTTGATCTTATGGGCCTGAGTTAGTGAATTTTAATTTTGAACATCCATTCTCATCATTTGTGCACTTCATGCCTAATGTACACCAATTTAGGCCCAATGATTCATATGATTTTAAGGAATTTAATTATCCATATTTTAATTTTATATTTTGGTAAATCTAAACTTCAATATGAAATTTTTTCATTCAGGTATCAATGGAGGACTCATAAAGGATGATGGGGATATTTGGAGATGAATGAAAGCGATTTTAGAGAAGGCCGATTGGACACCAGCCCACTGATGAGAATGTGGGTCCCATAATACAGGCTCAATGAAGCCCAAATTTCATGATATGCTATAATAATTATAGAGGAACAAATCATTCTTCAGGAGCTAGTGCTAATTCGGTCTCCATGATGGCAATTAAAGCGGCCCAAATAGAATATCAAAATCTGGGCTAGAATCTGCAACCCAGAATATTATCCCAATAAATCGGCCATAACTCCCAATTAAAAAACTCCAAATGGGCCCAAATTTTACAGGAGGTTATTAGACATCAATATAGCCATTTTTTCTTCTATTTCCCACTCTAATTCATCCATCTATAAGGTCATTTTGAAGCGTCTATTCGGTGGTTGTAAGCTGGCTTCCACCTCTGGCCAAGAGTGAAAAAGTCCAAGTTCTACAAGCTTTCCACCACACTAAGCCTACCATAATCAAGTGGGATGACTTTAACTATTGGAGTCTCGACCCAAGGATCCAAAAATGCCTATTTAAGGTAGTGGTTTTGGAGTATTTAATGATCTTTTGAGCTTTCTTTCATTGTAATGTTATGCTGCGATTTTGTTGTCTCAAGTTTGTATTCCACATGTAAGTTGTTTTAATTCATCCTAGTTTCTTAATAAAAGTTCTTCTTATCTTATTATTCTGTTATTATCCATCTCAATTTTATACTGTTTCCTCAATGATTTAATTTATTCACACCAAACCTTGTGAAATTATTCACACAACAGTGGAGTGATCATTTTCTTTTTATTGTTTTCTTTACTTCTTCAATTCCTCCCTCATGAGTCTAATTTCCGCTTCCATTGAAACCATAGCATCAATGGAGGGAAAACCCACTTATGTATTGATCCAAGGGAGTATAAAGGGCCTGTATTGGATGTTATTTATCACCCCATTAATGTTTAATCACTACTTTTAATTGAGATTTTTTATTTGATGATTTTTAAACTCTATCGTCCTTGTTGAATTTAAGGTCACACACTTCAAGTGCTAATACGAACCTTTACCTTGGAGTGCTCAAAACTTTGATCCTTCAAGTGTATAGGTGATTATTATTAGGGTTTGTAGTCATTAAACCAGTAAGTGATAATTTTTTTTGATCTCCTTAAATGAACCCATCTCAAATATAAGAAATTGAAATATTTTAAAAGAAAAAGAATGCATCCAATCCACCCCTTGTAATAACCTATGATCAACCCTTCTCATAATTTTAATTCACTTAAGAATTTTAGTTTTCACTTAAACCCATATAAAATCAACCCAAAGTTTGCCAATTAATAGCCAAAAATAGTCCATAGAATGTACATGTCTGTAGGTTACTTCTTAGGTCTTTGAGGATTCGACAACCCAAGCTAGACTACAAGGACCGTTCTACCTTCTTCTCTTGGGAAAATTTGAGCATGAATCAGGATTGCTCCTTAAATTTCCCTTGAGGTGTGATGATTCATTCCACATTAAGGAGATGGATAATCAGAAATAAATAAATCATTGTGACAACCAAACTTCTGTTTTCTAATAAAACCAAATTTTAGGTTCACTATCTTATAAATTAAATGAATGAGATATCTAAAATGTGTTTGACTACTATTAAGGTTTGAGTGCTTCTCATGACCTTTTCTTTTTATTTTAAATGAGATTATGAAATAATGACTAAAGGTATGAAACCTCCTTTGAACATTTTCCAATTATAAATGGAAACAAAATGTCTTAAATTGAATGAAAGTGTTAACTTGGCATGTTTTTCTCATGACCTTAACATTTTATTATAATGGAAATGGTTTAATTACTATTTATGATTGCTTGGATACTTGCTTTCCACTAGTTAATGGAAGTGTAAATTTAAATAAATGAAATGATAAATGAATGTAATCGAATGGGGAAATCACATAGATGTTTTCCATGGCTAGTTATGATCTATTATATATAAGGTTACCTATTATTTGGACCTTTTTCCTTTTAAGAGTGGTCAAACTTGAGTTTGCCTTGGATTCCCAAGGTAATTCCTTGAGCACTGAGAGGACGCCACCGTGATTCATTATGCTGGTTGCCAAGGGAGATACACACCTTGGAACTTAGTCAATGTATTATATGTGAATGCCTTGGTGTGTCCTTGATGATTCACTAGATCTCTCTTTACTCCGAATATTAGAATGTATCACATACATGCTTTTGATTTAACTTGATGTCCTCAGAAACATGATGCCAAGGGTTACCTCCTTGGGATCCAAGCCATGCTTAGCTTGAAATTACTTAGGATATGAATCCCTAGACTCATTTAGAACTTTTTATGGTGGAATGCTAAAGATTTATTATATAGATTACACTCAGTCCCCTATAGCCAAACAACATGAGTTAATATTATGAGTTGGCTCAATTTACTGTGGTCAAGGATGCCTTGACTACACCTTGGATCCATCCCTATTATTATCTTTATATAATATGGTCCCTTAGATTGTGATTATGGGTATGACACCCTGGGCATGACATCCATTATGTGATATGCGATCCTCTCATGTGGATTCCCAAGGTACTAAACCTTGGTCCCATGCCAATTCATGTATATCCATGAAAACTACTATCTTATATATGCATATATATACATTATGGAAAGTGTACAGAGATATTTTGGATTAGGATGAAGCAGGTATAGTCAGCCAGGTGTCTTTGAGGAACTTGAGCCCGACATGTTATTATATATTATTTACCACTTAATTTTTATATACATGCACACTTCTTATTTTATATTCACAAACTCAATAGATTTAGACATCATTGGTGATGGCCTACTGAGTATATCTCACACTCATTCAGGATGCCATTGCACTGGGGCACTCAAACAGACCACATGGTTGTAGGTCTATGTTTACAGTTCACGCTTGTGCTATAATTCTTGTACGTGGGAGTTTAGCAGCACAGGGCTAAGCCGAAGCTCAAGATTCTCATAGATATGGCCCTTAGAGTTTTTTTATTTTCCTTGTATATTGTTTTTGTGTACCTGTTGTATGTTTGTTGTTTCACATTATAAAATATTCATGCATGATTAATCTTCATTTATTATTGTTAGTTGTTGTTTATTCTGATGCCTTCATTTATTATTACTTCCACCATTTTTATTACTTATCAAGAGGGTATAGTCTTCCCACTGTACCTCCATTAGACCTTTGCTTCTAGTTGGCAGCCTCTGGCATATGGGGAGGCGCGCTTGAGGCCTAGAGGCCAATCGATTCGAGGCATCATTTTAGTGGATATCGGGTCATGAAACTATAGAAACAACATATATATACACACATATAAAAAGGGATACTATGAATTTATACCATTTAAGACTATGAATAAGATAATGATAAGACAATAAATGAAAATAAACATAAAAAGGGAAAGGTTGTAGAATGACTTACCAAGATCGATTGTGAAGATAATTCCCCAGAAAATGATAATAGAAAGAATACATAGAAATGAGAAAATTAAAATCATTTTGGAAAGTTAAATAGATAAGGGAATCATGAGTATTTAAATCCAAATAATGTGACTATTGTAAAGAAAGTGGGAGGATAACTATTGTGAGATCCGACATGATCCTTTCGAATAGAAGATAAGATACAGGGTTAATTAATTCAAGATATTCATGATATAATTTTTTTCTTTTAATTAATTAATTATTTTTATCATAAAAAAATAAGTATATAATTATCAAATAAGTTATTTTACTTATTTTAAATTTGTTTAATTTAAAATACCCAAGCCATATCTATCTAAAACGAATCATTATGTTAAAATTAGTTGATATCAATGGTAACATAGCATAATTTTGTGCAAAATTAACTTGTATATACACACACACACACATACATATATATGATGTATGTGATAAATTAAAAATAATAATTATACATAAAACATATTTAAAGTGTATTTTTTCATGTAATCAATAATATAAATAGGATAATCGTAGATATAGGATAAAAATTATGAAAATTATACTAAAATTAGTATTTTTTTGATATACATACATATATATGAATGAATATTTATAATAATAATAATTATTATGATAATATTTATATTTATATTAATAATAGAGGAAAGTAAAAAGGGGTAATCACGTTTTGGTTTCATATAAAGCTGACACACACCCCACCATCGTCTTCCTTGCAAAAATCTATAGGTCGACCTATAACCCGCGATCACACAAGGCAAACTGTGGTGTCGTCATTCTGCTGAATATAGTTGAGCATTGTTTTTCACATGGAATGATCCTCTTGGGGATCCCATGATGTGAGTATCACTCATATCTCAAGGATATGACCTACTTAAAAATGGTTTTTTCATTTTTTAATGGCGACAACAACTTCTCACGGTGGCCTCAGGTGGGGTTTCTGACCGAGGTGGTAGATTAGATCAGTGTTGGTTTTTATTGTAAGGAAAGTGGGAAGATAATGGATTGTTTTATTTTTATTTGTGTTTTAAAATTATGGTTTTATGTATTACACTAAAAATTTACAGTCTCAAATATTATTAGTTTTCTTGAAATTCTACAAGAAATTTATTTTCTATAGATTACCTACTTTAAAATGTTATTTTCTTATAAAGCATTTTTTACACCAAAGCTAAGGGAATCATATTTATTTAAAGAGTTTATTAAATGTTTCAAAAAGGTCTATTAAATTTCAACTGCAAAAATTATTTAAGTCCATGATATTTCTTTTTATAAAAATATATTGAATGTGTAAAGAATTTTAATTTCAGTTCTATAAATATAAGGGAGGTTATTGATTTTTCAAAATTATTGTTTAAGGTAAAAATGTTTTATTTACAAATAATTATATATGTATGTATATATATATATATCATTTCATGTGAAACTATTTTATTCTGATATCTAGAAATATATATATATATATAAATCATTTCATGTGAAACTGCTTTTATTTGTGTGTGTGTATATATATATATAATTTCATGCAAAACTATTTTTATTCCGACATATCCCATTTTTAAAGTCTGTTAAAGTATATGGATATTTTAAAGAATTATTCTTCACATTGAAAACTATATTTATATGTTTTTAATTGCAAAATGTTTAAATTCATTTATAAAATTATCATTCTATGGTTATGAACTATCCAACCTTGTATTACTCTGACACAACCATGTTTGGTTTTGAAAATGAAATAATTAAATTTTGTTTTCAAACTCTTAGTTTTATTTATTTTATAACCTCGATTTTCGAGTTTTAAAATATGTTATCCCTCATATTCATCCTATGCATGAGTTTTTTTAGAAAATTAAACATATATATATCCAAATAATTTCTCTTTTATGAATTGGATATCAATGCTCATGGTTTTAAAGATGTTCATGGGTTTTATGATGTAAAACACAAGCTAATAAGTTTTAATTTCAAATAATTACACTTGGTTATTATACAAATGTTGGCAGGAGATGGGGAGTGAATCCAAACCCCTTATGGGACTTTTTCCAAATATGTGATGGGTGGGACCATAATTATAAAACCCTCTAATGCATTGAGTAATGTTTTTATCTCATGAGATACCATGTATGGTGAACAAGAGGTTATCCTAAGCACACTATGGGATTAGGGAGTGAACCTAATCCATTATGGGACTATATACACCATATTAGGTTGTCTCAGGAATAATCTATGACTTTATGTTATGATCTAAAGAGGATTATAAAATTATTTATGATTACTTATGATATTTTAAAAGATATATTTATGAGTTTATGAAAGAATAAAATGGATTTTACAAAGGCTAAATGTGTTGATATTTACTTTAAAAAAGTGTTTATTTTATTAAGTATTCATGATTTCAATATAAGGTCTTCATTTTCAAATTTCATAGCATGTTTTGCTTTTATATTTCATTGTAAAACCCTAAATGGATTCCTTTTTTTTTAAAACCCCTTATTGATATTTTTTTTATCACCCTATGTTTTCAAAATTTCATTTCAAAGGGAATAAATACATATAGAAAAGAGTGAGTGGTCAATATTCTCCTACGATGTTTAACCCTTGTAAAGCAGATGAAATGTTTTAAAAAATTATGTGTTATAGTGTATGATATGTGGTATATTGACTCTTTAAAACTCTAAAAATTTATGATATTGGGTTGTTTTAAATAAAAATAAAAATGATAAAAAAAGTGGAACATGTTTTGGGTTGTCTCAGTTAGTATAAGAGACAAGGTTTAGAAAACTTTAGAGGCTAGGAAATGGAAATACCCTTTGATCTTTAGAGAAATTCCATAAATTTTATAGGGTTTTACCTTAAGGAGAGATAAAGATTTAATAAAATTATTATATAAGAATAATAAGGCTTTGAGTAATTTATATTATAATTTTATCATGTTTTGGAATAATTAAAATTATGTTTTGATTCATCGATAGGTCAAGGGGTAGTTTTGAGATAGAAGGAGAAAGTTCCCACACAATACTCGTGTCCCTTACCGAGGATTTACTTGAAATTATTATTTCAAAGTCAAGATCACATAGTTTTGAGACCTTTTCTAACATCCAAATTTCCTATAAAATGATTTATGATATATCAAACACCTCCTCTATACTGTAGAATAACTATGGATCATATCTTGTCCATGATCAAATCTTAAGTTCCTAACTCTTCCACTTTTCTTACCATGGGAGCTACCACTAGGGAATTTTCAAATACTTTAATTTATCCTGATATTATGATGCACTATTTGATTTTATAATAGGTATAAAAGAGGGAGAGATTTGGGAAGCTTATATATATATATATATATAGTTTTAACTTTTTGTTTTTTTGGAAATATAAACAATATTATAGAAAGACCACATTTTTAAAATTTCAAAACTGACACTATCAGGATATTTTATAAAAGGAAGGTTCACAAGGATGTTTTTAAACTATATGTTATAAATAAATATTTTCAAAAACTACATCATTATTTCCATAAATATGATTTAAATTTTACAAGTTGTATTTGGACTAAGGAAATATAAGATTTTATAAATGCTATGAAGTATTATTGCACTAAGTGGAACCTCACTCTTTGAGAACAACAAAACAATAGGAATTGGGTAATACCTAATTACATGAGGCAAGAAATCCCAAAGATAAATTACAATTTTAGTGATTCTGTGTTTTTCCCTTGGATCTAAGCAATATGTAATCAAATTACGACGACACAATTTTTTTAGGGGGTATATTGTAACACCCCAAGTTTCCTTTTTATGAATATATATATATATATATGTATGTGTGTGAATATATATATATATATATAAGTGTTTATATATATTATATGTTAAGTTAATATATACCTTTATAAATTAAAATGAACCATAGTATGTTTTGAGAAAATGCACAAACCCAGATTTAAACATGAAACAGCCCCTCATAAAATTATACACCTATCATTACAAGATGAAACAACATATTTATACACATATAAAAAAGGGGAAATATGAAGCTATAACATTAAAGACAATAGATAAGAGTGTGATAGAAAAATAAATTAAAATAAACATAAAAATGGAAAGGTTATAGAATGGATCACCAAGATCGATCACGAAGATAATTCCCCCAAAAATGATAATATAAAGAACACATAAAAATAGAAAAATGTGAATAATTTTGGTGAGTTAAATAGATAAGGGAAGAATGATTATTTAAATCCAAAGAATGTGACCATTTTAAAGTAAGCGAGAGGATAACTGTTGTGAAATCTGACAGGATCCTTTCGAATAGGAGATAAGATACATGGTTAATTAATTCAAGATATTCATGATAAAAAATATTTATTTTATTTATGTTTTTATTTATTTTTTATCATCAAAAAATAAGTAGTTAATTATTAAAAAAGTTATTTTGTTTATTATACATATGTATAATTTAAAATATCCAAACCATATCTATATATAACGAATCATTAAGCTAAAATTAGTTGATCTAAATGGTAATAAAAAAATATTATACAAAATTAACTTGTATATACATACATACATGCCTATATATGATAATTGTGATAAATTAAAAAAAATATAAATAAAACACATTTAAAGTGTTTTTTTCAAGTAATAAATTATATAAATAGGATAATTGTTGATATATAATTAAAATTATGAAAATTGTACTCGAATTAGTATTTTTTGGATATATATACATATATATATATGAATGAATATTTATAATAATAATAATAATTATAATATTTATATTTATATTAATAATAGAGGAATGGAAAAGGGGGGATCCCATTTTGGTTTCATACAAAGCCAACACACCCCCACCATCATATTACTCACGACACTATATAGGTTAACTTGTAACCTGTGATCACACCAGGAAAATCACGGAGCCATCATTCCACTAAAGACCATCGAGCATCATTTTTCACATGGAATGATCCTCTTGGGGATCCCATGATGCGAGTGTGACTCTAATAATGGGGATATGTCCAACTCTGATGAGGTTTTTGTGTTTTTTTAAACTGTGATAATGACTTCCCACGACGCCATAAGTTTGATATAGGTTTTTATTATAAGGAAAGTGTGAAGATATTGTTAGAGGCAGGGATCATGCTATTCACACAGGATGTATATATATATATATATGTATATATTCTAATGGGATTAGGGGGTATATATATATATTCATTATACCACCATGTGGGAGCCTCACAAAACATGGGTTTTTCTAGGGTATTATGCTACTCTTCCCTCTAATGACACTCTCTAGTTTTCTAGCTTCAAACAAAATACTATATACAGTCTCATTGTTGTGTTTTTTTATGTTACGTGGGAGTTAGTCTTGAGACCCAATTCTATGGAGAATTGGTTTTCAACTGTGGTTCAAAGGTAAGGGAGTGTTTTATTTTGATTTTTTTTTTTCAAATTATAGTTTTATGTATTGCACTAAAGTATGATAGTCCAAAATATTATTATTTTTCTTGAAATTATATAAGAAATTTCTTTTCTATAGACTACTTATTAAAAAAATGTTATTTTCTTATAAATTATTATTTTATACCAAAGATAAGGGTATTATATTTCTTTAAAACTTTGCTTTAATGTTTCAAAAACGATCTATTAAAATTTCAGATGAAAAAAATATTTCTATCCATGATATTTCTTTTTATAAAAATATATTGAATGTGTAAAGAATTTTAATTTTACTTCTATGAATGTAAGGGTGGTTATTGAATTTTCAAAATTATTGTTTAAGGTAAAAGTGATTTATTTCTAAATAAGTATATATGCATATATATATATATAATTTCATACAAAATTGTTTTATTCTAATATCTACACACACACACACAAATCATTTCATATGAAACTGCTTCTATTCTGATATATATATATATCATTTCTTGTGAAACTATTTTTATTCTGTAATCTCTCATTTTAAAAGGCTAACAAAGTATATGGACGTTTCAAAGAATTATTCTTCACTTCGAAAACCATATTTATATGTTTTGGATTACAGAATGTTTAAAATCCTTTATAAAATTACTATTAAATGATTATGAACTATCCAACCTTGTATTACTCTAACACAACCATTTTAAAAAAAATGAAATTGTTAAAGTTTATTTTCATACTCTCAGTTATCTTTATATTTGAACCTTGTTTTTTAGGTTTTAAAATAGGTTGTCCCTCGTATTCGTCCTCTGCATGATTTTTTCTTAACAAGTTAAACACACACACAAACATCCAAGTAATTAATCTTTTATGAATTGGTTATCAAGTATCATTGTTTTAAAGGATGTTCATGGTCTTTATGATGTAAAACACAAACTACTAAGTTTTAATTCCAAATAATTACACTTGGTTATTATATGAATAAAGGCATGGGATGAGGAGTGAACCCAATCCCCTCATAGGACTTTGTCCAACTATGTGATAGGTAGGCTCGAAATTATATATCCCTCTAATGAATTGGATAATGTTTTTATCTCATGATATTCCATGTATGGTGTAACACCCCTAGATTTTGTGAAATTATTTTTTTCAAATAATTTAATCTTTTCTATATTTTGTGTTATATGCAACATTGAGTTTAGCTTGCATTATACACAACAATGAGTTTGTATTATGTTTCATATAACACTGAGATTATCTTGTGTTACACACAACACTAATTTTGGATTGTTTTACACATAATACAAAGTTTATCTTTCATTACATGCAACATCGAGTTTAAATGAAACATGACATACTATTAAAATATTATTATTTAATATGATAGTTATCACCTAGACATTATAATGGTGGGTATGAATAAGTTTAAATAAATTATGAAAATATATGGTTTACATGTATATATAATTAATTCTTTGGTGACCAATCAATTAGAAATGAAAATAAAAAAATTTTAAAAATAAAGGAAATCATTTTTTGAAAACTATTTTTATGAACATGAACATGTTTTACCAAAATAAAATAAAATAATCACGTTTTGTGAATTATTTTAATGAAATTTATATATTATATATTCAATAAAATTTTTAATATTCAGATTATTTGTTTTTTAGATAAGATATAAGAATAAATCCAATTTTACGCTTAAAACTGTATTTTCTAAAAAACAAAATTTTTACCTTTGGAACACTTATTTTAAAATTATTTTTACCACTTTTAGGAAATTTATTTTAAAAAATAAACTTATTTTTTTGAAATAATAATATAAAAATATCTTAGGGTGATTTTTTGGTATTTTTTTGAAATTTTCATTTTTTTGATGAATAGGAAAAAATTCCGAATTTTAATTGAAAATTTCCATTTAATTTAATTTATTTATAAAGTTAAATTATATTTTAAATTGTTTTTAAAGTAAAATTATTTAAATTATAAATCCAATAATCCAATTTAGTTTATTAGAATCAATTTCATATTGAATTTTTGTATAAAAACTTTGTAAACTTTTGAACATTTTCTCTTTAAAAACCCGCTTTATCATCGCATCTACAAGATTAATTTTAAATTAAAATTTTCCACTTATGTGAATTAAATTTGAAAAAATGGATTTAATATTTGGAATCATCATAATTTATATTATATAATAAGGTTAATTTATTTTTTTACCAAAATGAATAGTGGAAATAATAAAAATTAATTATCACGGTTAAGGTAAAAATAGGTTTACCAAGGAGGCGTTAAACTAAAAAGATAAGGGTTATAAATAACCCTAAACTTTTAAAACACCAATTTTATGGAAATATTTCAAAATTATATCTTCTAGGCTCGATAATGGTCAGTTATTGGAGCCTTGTGACATGAAAAAAATGTGGGTGAAATTCTTTCTTTTAAAAAATTACAAGTGTGCCACTCACCTCACTTACAAAAGGTCAACCTTTATCATCTCATTTTCACACCTTAAAAACATTTTTTTGTACAATAAATATCCAAATAACTTCCAAATTTTCCACATATAATCATATAATCCTTATTTTGGGCATAAATCCTACCACAGAAGGCTTTTGGTGCAAACCTAAGGAGGATACCCGAAAAAGAGGTAATGTTCATCAACAAACATTTTTATTTTATTTCTTCCTCCACTTATTATAATTATTATTAAACCTAATGATATAATAATATTAGTATATTTCATATACTTATATGTTTTTATGTTAAGGTAATAACCTAAAACCATCTCTAATTTCATCAAATGGGTTACAAAATTGTCGTTTATGTGTGTGATGAACTACTTCATCAAGAACCGATGTTATTCATTTTTCCATTACCACCTCTCATGGTTGGGTAGGATGATGGATATAAAGTATATATATTATATTTATAATATAATTATACATATATATTCATTATATCACATATATATATATTTTACTTTCTATTCCATAGGGGACACGATAACGTTGTTTGTGTGTACAACAGACTACTGTCTCACAAAGCGATGTGATTCGTTTTCTCTAATGATTTAAATGGAAGATAATAAGGATAAATTTAATTAATATATAATATATAAATGAAATAATTATGATATTAATGATATATTTATAATTCTGAAAATATAATATATCACTTTATTTTTTACCTCTTCACTCATTGAAAGATGATAACGTCGTTCGTGTACTTGTGGACTAACGCCTTCACGAAGCGATGTGACTCTATTTTCATCACCACACCACATGGATGATATTTATAAGTATATTTAAATAAATAATATTATATTTATTATATTATTATCATTATGTAAATATAATATACTACCTATCTCCTTTCAATAATGATCGTTTAAAAATGGAAACGTTACTCATGCATACGTATGACCTACTGCCTCCATAATCATAGCATACTTCATTTCTCAAAAACCATATTTCATAATTGGTATTAAAATTATAATTGATGTATAAATATAATAATTATTTCCTGATTATTTTTCTTTAGATTATGGAACCATGATCAAAGTAATATTATTGAAAATAACAAATCAAGACATATACAAAAAACAAAGTGGTTAATACCTGAAACATGATGATAGAGCAAATATTTTCAATTAATTTATATTGAATATCATTTTTTTAAACCCACAAAATTGTTCCTCTACGATGAATTGTTTCATTTTTATGATAATGGTGTTATTTTGAGCTGAATAGTAAAAATTGGCCATTTTGGATTTTTAACAGTTTTAAATTATTTCGGTAGATTGGCCATAACATTATCTACACGGATCCAAATTGCAAAATTCTTTCTGTTTAAAATTCTAAACATCCAGGGATTCATTTAATATATTTGGACCAAAATCTGAATCGGCCATATGGATGCTCAAAAGAAGCTCACAAGTTGGCTCAAGAAAACTGTTTTCAGTTTTTCCTAGTTTTGATGTGGGATCAATAACTCATCCACTGTGGGGCCAAAGCTTGTGAAATTCGGTGGGTGGACGCGAAAGGAGTTTTGGAGCATCTTTTATGAAGGAATCACCGAGTGAATTGGCCGTTTATGGGGCCATTAAAGCACCCTAATCCGGAGGAGTTCGTTTTGGAGAGTCTGACTGGACAGAATAAATTCTCATAGTAAAACGGCCATAACTCTCGGAATACATGTCCAACTCCGCTGAAAGTTTTAGGGGACACGGAAAAGGGAATTATGAACAACATTCATGAAGGGCTCAACGCGTGAAGATATCATTTAATGGGGCTAAAACGCGTCTACATTCAGGGGAAGAATTCTGGCTATAAAAGGAGGAGAGCTCCACCCTCTCAAAGCATCCATTCTCCACCCCATTCCTTCTGGGACACCAAGAAGGAGAACTTTTCATCTTTATCTTTTATTTATTTTCTTTTTCATTATTTTGTAATGCCTTATTCTTCCCCATTCAACTCTATTACCCTTACCATGGTGGGGTAAACTTTTGGAGTGATTGGGGAAGGGTTGGTTTTCTACATTGTAATGCTTGAGTTCTTGGACGCAATTGAATAAATTTCTTTCTTCTTCAAAGTTGTTTTCAATTTATTATAGCGGATTTTATTATCAAGTTCGATCGTTCTTGAATATTAATTCCGTTATTTATTTTTGCCTTGGTAAAATAATCAATATCTCCCTCCACTAATTTCTGGTTTATATACGATGGAATAAACCAGGAATTAGTGGTGAAGTACTCGACGATCGTCAGTACGTGTAAAAGGTGTAGTGAATGTTATTGATTGTTTGGGATAAACAAAACCTGATCGGGAATTGCCCATTTAAATTAAGGATATTCAATACAACTATTTTATACATGGAAGGAGAGTTGACCAAACCAAGATCTTGGTAAGGTTTTCTCTCACAATAATAATTTCACCAAGGAAGTGAGAGGAAACGATTGTGGAAACTCACTTTAATCAACTAAGAAGAAGAGGTTTGAATTAAATTGAACTTGGATAGCATTATAATTAGGAAACCGACCTCGACCTAATCACCCCTTTTAATTTCATTGTTTTTCAATCATTTAAATTTCAAATTTCCGTTCACAACATTTTTACCCCCATTTTAAAGTGACAACCCATTTTGTGTGCACTCCTCTTTGGGAGACATCCTAGGTCAACCACATTACTACATTTTAACTTAGGAAATAATTGTTTTGCCACGCCCTACGACAGGCGTGCGTCACATGACTTTAACATGGAATTGTTGATAAATGGATAATAAAAATACATAAGTAAATCATATATGTTATGATATATATAATTATAGTTATATAATATATTTATAATAGAATTATATTTATTATAAAATAGGTTTTAATGAGTACAAAGGAAGTCGAGAATTACGATAATCAGTTTTTGTCTCACTTTTATTTTTCTGTGAGACACATGCCATATTCACCAAATGTTTCTTTTATATTGTGTATATACTAC
The DNA here is from genome assembly GCA_963277665.1 of Viscum album. Classification (NCBI taxonomy): domain Eukaryota; kingdom Viridiplantae; phylum Streptophyta; class Magnoliopsida; order Santalales; family Viscaceae; genus Viscum; species Viscum album. The sequence goes on along the minus strand of OY728143.1, from coordinate 1,264,428,539 downwards.
CCATGATTTTTTTATGATTAATATAATTAAATTTATATGTATTTACATATCCATTTTATGATATCTCTTTCATGGGGTTTACGGCTCAAAAGTATTCCAAAGTGGTAAGAGATTTTTGTCTCAATTTTCCTTTTTAAGAAATATGTTTATGTCATGCACCTATCTTCTTTTATGAGGTGTATATACAGAACCTATGACATTTAATATCATGAATTAATTTATCCTTAAGATATTTTAATCTCCATTTAATTATATTCCTTCATGGGGATTAGGTTTCAATGATACCAAAGTGGTAAAATTTTTATGTTATAATCTCATCATTTATCAGGATTGTTTATGATTATGTTTCAAATGATAAAATATTATTATAAATATCTAAATAAACTCATGAATTTTCTTATACTATGGTTATTTAATGATAGTAAATTTTTTACCTTCATTTTTCTCTATTTATGAACTCAATAGTTCAAAAAGTTTTTTTAAGATAAACCATATTTTCAGAAGAAAACACATTTTCTTCCAAAACCATGCTTTCTAAAAAAGTTTTCAAAAATGTATTTGACATTATTCAGATGATTTAATAAAGAAATTTTTACCCATGTTTTAATTTCTACATAATGTTTTGAAAGTAATCTTCATGTCATTTTCTAAACAATTCATGTTTGGCTTTTACCAAAAATGTGAAAAGAATATTTGTTTTTAACATGCATGACATGAACAATATTTCTCACTGTCATGACCACATAAAAATTTCAATATTACCTTACCATTTTTAGAAGTTATTTTCAAATATATTTTTTTTGAATTTTTTAGATTTTAAATAAATGATTTCAAAGTAAAAATGGATTTTGAGAAGCTTTTAAAAAGTGTTTTTTCAAAGTGGAAAGACTATTTTACTTAAGAAATGTTTGACATAATTGTTAAATATTTTTTTATATATTTAAAAGTAAATTTTCAAAATGTTTTATTAATTTTTATTTTTAAAAATTAATTTTAAATAAAATTTATCTTCCTCAAGAAATATTACAAGTGATTTATCTTTCAAACTCATTCTCTATCTATGATGACATCCTTTGGTGTAAATTATGATTTTCTGGGGATATAAACCAATGATACCATTATTATTATTTCTCTAAATGGTTTAATTTTATGATGATAATATTTTTATGGAACCTGTTTCTCCTCCATAGGTTATACCATTATAAAATGTTTATGAAACCCACTTCTTTTCATAGGTTATGCTATGATGAAATGTTGAAATGATTATGAAACTTGTATCTTTTCCAAAGGTTATGATATGATGAAATGTTTATAAAACCAATTACATTTCATGGGTAATGATATGGTGAATGTATTATAATATTGTGACACACATATGTATGGGTTACATTATGTGATGGCAGTTATGTTATAACCAAGGATGGTGGTTACAATATAACCAAGGATAATGGTTAATTTATAACCAAGTACAATGGTTACGTTATAACCAAAGATTAGTGGGACATATATCTCCCTATAATGTATTGGGTAAAGATTTATATCTCACGAATAGATAGGGCTAGAATAGAGAGTGAACCCAGTTTATTAATGGACTTTGTTCTATATGATGGTCTTGGGAGTAAACCTTGACTACGATGATGGATTGGGGAGTAAACCCATTACACATTGAGGAAAGGCCTACAATTGGGGATGGTGGTGTGTCCTTCCTAGGAGGTGTATCCATATATGGATTTCCTAGTAAGTATTTTCAACGAGCCTTAACTATTAAGGAAAGGATTTTCTATTCTTATCCATATGCCACAATTTATGTCTCATACTAATGTTATGATCTCATGACTCAAGTTATTTGATTTCCTTATGATTAATGTCTTATTAATATCCAATATTTATGTCATGAATCAATATTTTTATCATTAATATGGAGGGTATTGTTTTCATATGTTATTATCACATTCTCATATCATTATGCTCATGTTATGTTTATGTATTTACCTTGTTTACCCTTACTGAGCATCCGAGCTCAAAATTTTTTATGTTTCCTTTCCACAGGTTATAAATAAAGGTTTTATGTAGGGTATGTCTATAAAAATTACTAAATTGAAAGATCTTTGTGGGAAATATTTAATATCTTTCACCATATTATAATATTATGTTCCAAGTTTCCAAATTCACTAAACTATTATGATCCTCAAGCGTGTGTTTGTGTAATGTAATGAATATTCATGTAAAAAGATGTAATATTCATGTTTGATAAAACTGTATCTCTATAATTAGTATCATAGGAAAAGGTTTAGTTAACCTTTGGAAACTAGGATGAGATAACTTTAGAGAAATCCCTAGAGATATTTTATGTATATGTCTAGGGATGTCTCTAAGGATAAGTCTAAGGATGAGTCAAAGTTTAGGAAAATGTATTGGGATTTTGGTAAAGGATAGATCAAGTGGTTTTCAAGAAATTAAACTCCTTTCTAAATACTACAAGTGGATGTGGCTCTAGCATAGAGGTACCTAGGGGTAATAACTCTGATAAGGGTGTATTGAGTTAGACTCGATTGTCACCTGGTGCATGAAAATAGTCCTTGATACACACCTAGTTTGACACTCCCAGGGGATATTATTTGAAAATTAATAAACTATTTATGAAACATCATGAAGTATTTAAATATATTATGACTTTGAATAACCTAGGTTAAGCCTAATGTGTCATAGATTAAAAATAAGGTGTTGTGATTTAGACATCCTATAAGTGATTTTTTGGTTCCCTGCTATGATTAGTTTTTCTCACACCATGCCTTTTGGTTTTAGTCAATGGATGGAACTAAAAGGAATCACGTTAACACTTAATCTGATGGAAAATTTGGTGATAACAAACAACCAAATTGGATAAGGACCAGAGAGATAGGTATTGTGATTATGATTAATCAGATATCACGATATATGACTAACAATGTGAACATTTATGAGATTCCTAAAGCGTCAAATAATAGGAAGATGAACTTTTATAAAATTTCATGTGGTAATGAACATAGAGGAAAGAATATTTGGCTTCCTACATGTTAAGAATTTGGGATGAATAACCTAGAAGAATATCTCAAATGGAGGAGAAGATGCTATCTATGTAAAAAATAAGGACATAGAGTGACAAATTGTTGATGAGTTAAATGTATTATATGTGGGGAACATGAGAATTATTCAACTCAATGACCCAAAAAAAAATAACATCTAGATTAAATAAGTATCTATTCTATGTAAATCATTGAAATAGAATGATTAAAGTATCAATGTATTTAGATTCAAGGATTATATTGTAGAAGTATTTTCCCAGTGGTATTTGGGTTGTAACAATAATTAAATATCTAAATATTATGTTATTTTTGGAATCATATATGTCTCCAGGTAATATTAACTGAATATTTATGGATTTCATCATGGTTTTATAAGTTTGATGTTGTTCATAAGTTAAAAGTCTTAGACACCCCTCATAAGGTTCTACATGATGAGAGTTTATCAAGATTAAATGTATTTTAATAGACATTTATGGCAATATAAACCTTTGGTTTTGAGGAGGAATGATTTTTTATGTACATATTATTAAAGGTATTGGTAACCTTTAGCATTTATCTTATTTTTTATGTTAATGTAATCATGGGTTATTGCAATTTTCAAATGTTTTTATTAATATACTTTTAAAAAAAGGATAACCTGCAAGTCAGGTGATAGCCTATTGCATCTGAAAAGGTAGTGAGGCTTGAACCCACAACCGAAGGGTGAAAAGGGTATGACACATACCACTAGCCTATATGAAAGATTAATTCTGGTGTTAAAACATGAAGAGAGATATTGCTGAGTATGTATGCTTAGTAAGTCAATAAGTCAAGGCTAAATGATAAAGGTCTAAAAGGATGATATGACTATTATCCATACTAGAAAGGAAACAAGAAGAAATTACCATGGGTTTTTTCATTAGACTCCCTAAAAAATCTGAAGGGAATAACGCCACATGGCATATAGTCGATCATCGTACAAAGTCAACACTCTTCATCTATATCAGAGAATATTTCTCTTGGGATAAGTTTTATAGGATATACATTAAGTAAGTGGTAATGTTTCATGGAGTACCACATTCAATTTTATTTGATCAAGATCTAAATATTACCTCAAAGCTTTTTCCAAGTCTTTAGAAAGCTCTTGATATAGTTGAGTTTCAGTATTACGAGCACAATTTAAACCCTAGAGGATATGATAAGATCTTATTTAATGGATTTAAAAGGTGGTTGGGATCACACATTCCACTGGTTGAGTTTCCTTACAACAATATATTTTACTCGAGTATTTAGATGGATCCTTATGAAGCCCTTTATACATACTAGAATGATGTTGCAGAAAGAAATCTATTGATACCTATGCTAGCTGATGAGATGGCAGTGAAGGATAGAGACATTTAACAACATGTAAGTACTGCACAAAGTTGAAAAAATGTTATATTGATAATTGTAAATGTGATCTAAAATTTTAATTTTGTGAGAAGTTATTTCTATGAATTTATCTATGGAAGAAATAAGGGAAAACTAATCTCTCTATATATATTGATCTCATTAATACACTTGATTGTATTAGGATAATAGCTTATCATTTGGTGATTCCACCAAACCTATCTTAGGTTCATGATGTATTCCATATATAACTCCTGAGAAAGTAAATATTTGATCCATCACATGTAATAAACTTAGAGGTCATACCACTAGAGAATTATATTTCTTACGAGGAATGATTGGTAGATATTCTATATTGAATAGAAAAAGTTCTGTGAAACAAGACCACTTACTTGGTCAAAGTTTTGTGGTAAAACCACCAACTTAAGGAAGCTACGTGGGAACCTGAGGACATAATGAGGCACAAGCATCCTTATTTTTTGGTACCAAAGTGATGAATTTTGAGTAAAAAAACATTGGGGGGGGGGGTAGAATCTAACACCCTAAGATTTTGTGAAATTCTTTTTTTTTCAAATAAATTTAATCTTTTCTATGTTTTGTGTTACATACAACACTGAGTTTATCTTGCATTACATGAAAAAATGTGTTTGGATTGCGTTAAACATAACACTGATTTTATATTATATTACATGCAATACTAATTTTGGCTTGTGTTACACATAATACCAAGTATATCATGTGTTACATGCAACAACGAGTTTAAACAAAACACGACATACTATTAAAATATTATTATTTAATATGATAGTTATCACCTAGCTATTGAAATGGTGGGTATGGATATGATTAACTAAATTATGAAAATATATGGTCTAAATATAAATATATAATGAATTATTTATTAACCAATTAATTATAAATTTAAAAAAAACCTTTTGAAAATAAATAAAATCATTTTCTGAAAAACTATTTTTATGCACATAAACGTGTTTTACCTCAATAAATTAAATCAATAATTTTTTAATGATTTTAATAAAATTTATATAATATATATTCAATAAATTTTTTAAAATTCATCTTATGTGTTTTCTAGACAAGAGATAAGAATAAATCTAATTTTACTCTTAAAATCATATTTTCTAAAAAAATAGTTTTGTCACCTTTGGCGCACTTATTTTAAAATTAATTTTTACCACTTTTAGAAAATTTATTTTAAAAAATAAAATTCATTTTTAAAATCATAATATCAAAATTATCTTAGGGATAATTTTTGGTATTTTCTGGAAAAGTTTCATTTTTTAATGAATAGTGGAAAATACTGAATTTTAATTGAAAACTTCCTTTTCATTTAATTTATTTATAAAGTTAAAATATATTTTAAATTTGTTTTAAAGGTAAAATTAGTTCAATTATACATCCAATAATTCAATTTAGGTCTTTTTAATCAATTTTATATTTAATTTTTATATAAAAACATTGTAAACTTTTAAACATTTTCTTTTTAAAAACCTGATTTCTCGTTGTCTACAAGATTAATTTTAACTTATTTTTTTTCACTTTTGTGAATTTAATTTTAAAAAATAGATTATATATCTATAATCATAATAATTTATATTATCTAATAAGGTTAACTTAATTTTTTTTATCAAAATGAATAGTAAAAATAGTAAAAATTATTTACTGTGGTTAAGGTAAAAATGGGTTTACCGGGGGGGGGGGTAAATTAAAAAGATAAGGGTTAAAATAATCCAAAAATTATAAAAAATATATTTTATGGCCATATTTTGACCTTATATATTCTATGAATTATAATGGTCTATTATTGGAGCCTTGTGACATGAAAAAAACATGGGTGAAATTCTTTCATTCAAAAAATTTCAAGTGAGCCCCTCATCTCACTAATAAAAGGTCACCCCTTATCCTCTCCTCTTCACACCTTAATTTTTTTTTGGTTTTTACAATAACTACCCAAATAAATTACTATATTACCTAATATAATTATATATGACTTATTTTGGATATAAATCCAACCTATGAAGGCTTTTGGTGCAAAGCTATGGAGGATACCCAAAGATGAGGCAACGTTCATCAAAGAGCGTTTTTATTTTATTTCTTCCTCCAAGTACTATAATTATTATTAACCATGATTATATAATAACATTAATATTTTCAATATACTTATATGTTATTATGTTAAGGTCATGAACTAAAACCATCTCTAAATCAATCAAATGGGTTATGAAATCATCATTCGTGTGTACAACGGACTACTGCCTCGCGAACCGATATCATTCATTTTTCCATTACCACCTATCACGGTTGGGCAAGATGATGGATATAAAGTATATATATGATATTTATAATATAATTATACCTATTTAGTCATTATATCATATATAAATGTTTTTAATTTCCATTTATTAGGTGATACGATACCGTCATTCGCGTGTACGACAGACTACCTCTTTACGAAGTGATGTGATTCGTTTTCACTAACGATTTACATGGAAGATAATAAGGATGAATTTAATTAATATATATGATATAAATGAAATAATTATGATATAAATTACATATTTATCATTATTAGAAGATAATATATCATTTTCTCTCTTACCTTTTCACTCACTGAAAGATGATAACGTCGTTCGTGTACTAGTGAACTACCGCCTCTACGAAGCGATGTGACTCTCTTTTCATCACCAAACCACATGGATGATATGTATAAGTATATTTAAATAAATAATATGGTATTTATGATATTATTATAATTATTTAAATATAATATATTACTCACCTCATTTCCATAATGATTGTTGAAAAATGGAAACCTTACCCATGTGTATGTACGGCCTACCATCTTCATGATCGTAACACACTTCATTTCTCAAAAAAATATTTAAGGATTAGTATGAAAGTATAATTTATGTATAAATATTATAATTATGTCATTATTATTATTTTTTATATGATTTAATCATGATAAAAGTAACAGGAATGAAAATAACAAATCAAGGCATATACAAAAAACAAAGCAGTTATTACTCGAAACGTAACTTTAACATGAAATTGTTAATAAATGGGTAATAAAAGGACATAATTAAATCATATATAGTATGATATATATAATTATGGTTATTTAATATATTTATAATAAAATTATATTTATTATACACGAGGTTCAAATGAGTACAAAAGAAGTCGAGACTTACGGTAAGCGATTTTTGTCTCAGTTTTATTTTTCTGTGAGACACATGCCATATTCACCATGTGTTTCTTTTATATAGTGTATATAATAAAAATTAATGTTTTATTATTATTATTAAATTAAATTTTTGTTTATTTACATATCTATTTTATGATCTCGCTTTTATGGGGTTTACGGTTCAATAGTATTCCAAATCGGTAAGATATTTTTGTCTCAATTTTCTTTCTTTAAGACATATATTTATATTATGTAAATATATTATTTTATGAGGTGTATATGCATAAAATTTTACATGTAATATTATGAATTAATTTATCCTCGTGATATTTTATTCTTAATTTAATGATATTCTTTCATGGGGCTTACATTTCAATGTTACTAAACTGGTTAAGATTTTATGTTACAATATCATCATTTATCAGGATTGTTTATGATTACATTTTTGATAATAAAATATTATTATTATTATCTCAATAAACTCATGAATTTTCTTATACTTTGTTTATTTCATGAGAATACATATTTTCCCTTCATTTTCCTCTCTTTATACACTTAAGAGTTCAAAAAGAATGTTTTTAATAAAAATTGTCTTTTAGATGAAAAACCTTTTTCTTCCAAAAAAATGTTTTCTAAAAATGTTTTCAAAAACATTTTTAACATTATTCAAATGATTTATTAAATTTATATTTTCCCATGTTTTAATTTTTATAATTTTTTCTGAAATGAATCTTCATGTTTTTTCCAAACAATGCTAGTTTGGATTTTACCAAAAACGTGAAAAGAATCTTTGTTTTTAACATGAACGACATGAAAAATATTTCTTTCTATCATGACTATGAGAATATTTCAATCTACCCTTGTTTTCAAAATTATTTTCAAATAAAATTTTTTCATTAATATTTGGGATTTTTTAGATTTTAAATAAATGATTTCAAAGTAAAAAGTGATTTTAAAAATGTTTTAAAAAGTGTTTTTTTAAAGTGGAAAGGATATTTTACTCAAGAAATATTTTAAATAAATTTTAAATATTCCTTTATAAGTTTCAAATTATATTTTCAAAGAAAAGTTTTTTCAATTTTTTTTATGAATTTTTAGTTTTAAAATTTGATTTTGAAAGAAAAAATATCTTCCTCAAGAAATGTTCTGAGTGATTTATATTTCAAATTCATTATCAATATAAGATGAAATAAATTGATGTAACTTATGATTTTATGTGGATATAAACCAAGGATAAAGTTCTTATTCTTTCCCTGAATGGTTTATTTTTATGATGAAAAGATGTTTATGAAACCTGTTTCTCTTCTATGGGTTATACCATGATAAAATGTTTATGAAACCTATTTCTTTTCATGGGTTATGCTACGATGAAATGTTAAAATTATTATGAAAACTTCCTATTTTCTATAGATTATGATGTGATTAAATGTTTATTAAATCCATTTCATTTCATGGGTTATGATATGGTGAATTTTTATGATATTGTGACACACATATCTATGATTTTCATTATGTGATGGTGGTTAAGTTATAACCAAGGATGGTGGTTATGTTATAACAAAAGATGGGTGTGACCTATATCTCCCTCCAATGCATTGGGTAAAGATTTGTATCTCATGAGAAATATAAGACTAGAATGAGGGATTGAAACCAATTCAATAAGAGACTTTGTCTGCTATGATAGTCTTGGGAGTAAACCCATACTACTATGATGGTTTAGGGAGTGAACCCATTCCACTACAATGAAAGAGATTCCACTAGTGATGGTGGTGTGTTACACCCAGGAGTTTTATCCACCTATGGAGTTACCTGATAATCCTTGGCAATGAGCCTTGACTACTAAGGAAAGGATTTTCTATGCTTATCTATATGCCACAATTCTATATCTTATGCCAATGCTATGATATTATGACTCATTTTATTTGATTTAATTATGATTAATGTAATATTAACATCCAATATTTATTTCATGACTCAATGTTTTTATCTTTGATATATAGGGTATGGTTTTCATATGTTATTCTCACATTCTCATACCCTTATGCTCACATTATGTTTATGTATTTCCCTTGTTTACCCTTACTAAGCATCTGAGCTCACCCTTTATTATGTTTACTTTCCCCTAGTTATGAAGAAAGGTTTTATGTAGGGTATGTCTATAAAGATTACTAAATGGGAAGATATTTTTGGGAGACATTGATGATCTTTCACCAAATTATAAGATTTCATTCCAAGTTTCCAAAGACACTAAACTACTACAATACTTAGGCATGTTTTTACGTAATGTAATGAATATTGTTCTAAAAGGATGTAATATCTATGTATGATAAGACTAATTTACTATATATGGTGCATGTGAGGTTATAATAAGCACACTATGAGATTGGGAAGTGAACCTAATCCATTATGGGACTATGTCCATCATGTTATGTTGTCTCAGGAATAAGCTATGACTTTATGTTATAATACAAAGAGCCTTAAAAAATTATTCATGAATACTTATGATATTTTAAAAGATATATTTATGATTTTATTAAATAATGAAATGAGTTTTCCAAAGGTCCAATGTGTTTAAATTTATTTAATAATTTTTTTTATTTTCCGAAGTACTCAGGATTTCTATATAAGGTCTGCATTTTCAAATTTCATAGCATGTTTTACTTTTATATTAAATAACACAACTCTAACAAGATTACTCATATTTTTAAAACCCCTTGTTGAGATTTTTTTACTCACCCTATGTTTTCCTAAATTTCTTTTCATAGGGAATAAGGACATATAGAAGAGAGTTAGTGGTCAAGGTTCTCCTATGATGTTTAACCTTTATAAAGCAGATGAAATGTTTTAAAAAATTATGTTTTATAGTGTATGTTATGGTGTATACTAAATCCTTAAAAATATAAACCTTCATGATATTGGGTTGATTTAAATAAAAATAATATTTATAAAAAAATTGGAATAGGTCTCAGGTCATCTCAAGATCTGTAGGTGAAGTTGGATGAGTGGGATTTGCAGCTTAAAAATATTTTTGCATGTCTGTAAACATCGACTATACTGAAGATCTAATATTGTCCTCCATAATTTCAAAACTCACCTAAAATTTAGCTTCTAAAAACTATATTTTCCTTTTATATACACCCTAGTGAAGAATCTATAGAATGGACATGCACTTTTTTTTATCGATACACCTACCGCGTATCCTCGTACTCAACCCGGGTGTTCAGGATTTCGCAATGTAGTAGCTGAAATATCCTTTCTACCCTCAAGTATGAAGGTTCCTTATGTTCTATGATCCTTAAGAGATTCATGTTCAAAATATTTAAAATATTTATTGGTGAATCATAATATATAAATATTTTATTTCACTTAAATAACATAAATAATTTAAATAATTTCTTATAATCCTCTCAGAAACAACCCTTGACCCTGCCATAAGATATTATCCCTTTTTGATCATTTGGGACCTATTCCATTTTTCATGTCTATATGGGGGGGTCAACCTCTGTGGAGCATGAAGACTCAACTCTCATTTTTAAAAAATTCTTTTCCATCGTTTATTCTTCCAACAATGTATACCCTCCACATGATAAAGTATGAGGGTGCATGATTTTGGATTGGATATCCTAATGAGATTTAACCATTTTCTATAAATTAAGAATAAAAAAATGATCAATATGTACATTAATATAAAAAAAATCTATGAGATAACATTAAACTTACCAAAAATGATTCTTGTCTTCTACTTTCAATGAACTGATTCCATGTATATTCTTCTAGAAAAGGATATATATATATCACATGGATTTTTATTTTGTCTTTCCCCAAAAAATAAAATTTTATGCGAGGGTTAATTTGAAATCCCTCCATCTCCTTGTATCCAAAGATAAATATGTTTTCTTGACTTATTTAGTGTCAGGTATATCATATGTCATATGATAAGAAGTGGAAAAAATACAAATTAGTAAAAACATTTCATTATAAGTAAAATAATAAAAAACGAACTTACAAAAATTGTCTCCCATAATTGAGATATTATACTTTGTCGACACTTATCTGATCACAAATCAAAAATACTAACTTTGACTTGAGATTTCACTACAACAAATGAATTAAGTTGTTTTTAATTTAGACCCCTAGGAATATCATTATCATCAAAATCAATTGGTATCCTCTAGTCCCATCTATAAGCAACTAATAATTTTGGTAAATGTACACTGCCACATTTACCAACCCTAGAATTATTATCTTCCCCTATGGAAGTAGATGGCTCTTATACAGAAGGATGGAGAGGCTTCTCAATAAAAGTATGGGTACGGTCCTCCCCAGAAGCTCACATTGATTTAGATGTTTTATATAACATTATACTACAAATAAAAGTAATAAATAATTAGTACACAAATATATAAATCCAACTATTGCATATAAAATTAAATAAAAAATAAAAAATGATACAATAAAAAATTAAACTAAATTAAAAAAGTTTGTATTAATATTTGTTAAAGTAGTTAACTAAAATTCTAATAACATTAATGAGATATAAAATGACATAAAAAATGAAAAAAACCAACTGTTACATAAAAATTTGAATAAAAATTTTAAAATGATACAAACAAAACAATACTAAACAAATCAATATTTATCATATTATTTAGAGAAGTTAATAATAATGTTAAAAAGAATACTGAAAATATTCTTTATCTTATTGGTTAGTAGTTAACAATGTTAAATGAATACTGACAATATTTATGAAACATAAAATGATATAGTAAAAAAATATTAAGTAAAAATTAATACAAATCTAATAGCAACATATAAAGTTGAATAATTGAAAAATAATACATACAAAACTAAACTAATCTAAAGAAACAATTTAACATATTAGTTATAATGTTTTTTAAGTAAAAAAATAAAACTAATATATTTTTATTTTATGAAAGTTTAAAAAGTAAACAAGAAATAAATATATGTTAATTTTAATTTTAGGGAATTACTAAAGGATTATTTTCTCATATTATTTCCTCATGATCACCCCATATGGAATAAATTATATCTATGATGTTGTCATCAATATAATTTTTTAATATTTCCATGGAAGTAGGGATCTCACATAAATCAACATCATTGTTAAGTTTTTCATCACCAAAATACTATTTTTTCCTTATAAAATTATATATCACTGCATATTTGATGAATTAAGAACATATAAAATTTGTTTTTCATGTGTTTCCATGTTAAATGGATCATCTGTGTAATCCAATATATTTATATTAACTAATGTCATACCGAATTCATTGTGTCTTACATTGTTGTTACTGATAACCCATTTTTAGTTAAACAGTGGTGCTCAAACTTTAATGTAATCAACCTCCAATATTTCTTCAATGACTCCATAATATGAACTTGATGTAGAGATTGGGTTTTTGTCTTTGACACCTGAAAAATGAATTTCTTTTTCTAACACCAATACATTACTATTCAGAATTGTACTTCTGTTGTCCTGATCTTTCATATGAAATGTATAGCCATTAATATCATATGAAAACCATGTTATCAAATTTAAACTTGGGTCACCTGATAATCATCTCAATGTTTTTGATACATATAATCTAATATGCATGATATATTTTAACCATGACAAAAAAGTTTTGTTATACTCATTCAAAATCCATATATCTTTCTTCTTTGGATAATATTGTTTTAACGCATTAATATGTAATATTATATATGAATTAGTATCATATATGTTATTCAAGATGTATAAATATACCTACTTTATCTATTCACATTTAAATAATTTTACTTTCAAGCCACGAATCCACTTTCTCCCATAATTGACTCATTCATGTTGAGATGTAGGAAAACAGATGGCTCCACTGTAGATAAGTCGCTTGTACAAAACTCTATAACCTCCTCAAAAATATACTTCTCAATAATGGAGGATTCAGGTTGATATTAATTCTTAACATATAACTTTAATATCTTCATATACCCTTCAAAAGGATACACCCAAAAGATGGCTCCCGTCTCTCCCGGTCTCCCCCCTCCTTGCTCTCACTCTCGGCTCCACTAGGGTTTCCTCTTGAAACCCTCTGCTCAGGGTCGGCGACGCTCTGTCCGTTCTCCCCTTATTTATCCTCCTTCCCCCTTATTGTGTTTTCTTCTTCCCCTTCTCTCCTTCCTTTTTCCTTTTCTCGCTCCACGATCTAGTTCATTCATGGACAGATTCCTTCTCGGTGCAGTGGTCATCTTTTGTTAGATCTCATGGTGGTTTTGTTGCTTCCGTCGGTGGTCTCCACTATCAAAGCCTCTAGCTACTTCTACCCTACTCTGACCTCCCATTCCATCGCGCTTCTCTAGGTCAGATCTGCAGCGATTGATTCTCAGTGGTTTTGGGATATGTGGTCTAGTGGTTGAGGGTCTTTCAGGCGAGACCGTATCATCGAGTTATCGTTTCCAGATGCTGGTTTCAGTATTGTATTTTTGCTATCGTTTGGAGGCCTATACAGTTTTAATCCCTTCCCTGAATTCAAGACCATCAGCTCCCCTATGAGTTGGACCCAGAGCGGTGGTTCTTCAAAGGTTTTGTGAGGTGGGATTTGGCTGTCGATAGTTCTCCATGTGTAGCCTGGTTTAATTATTCAGTTTTTAGGTTTTCCTCCTCAAGATTTCGTTTTATATTCGGTTATGTTCTTGCCTGTCATGATGGATCCGTTCTGGTTTCTACTTTGTTTTGGACATTCTTTGATGGTGTTTGATTCTGACGTGGAGTTCAGATGTGGAATATGAGTTCTGTGAAGTTGGGCCCTGTGGTTGTGGCTGATAGTGACTTGTCTCGCCGGTGAAGATGAAGCAATGTGTTCGATTTTCAGGGTATGTGGCGCGAATTTTAGCCGTCTGAGGCTGATGATTTGGTTCAAATTTGAATCAGGGTATGATGTGTTGTCAATGGAGATGGAAGATGTAGGGTTCTACGGTCATGGAGGTGCCCACATCTCGCTGTTATGACTTTGTTCTGTTCGGAACTCTTCTCTGGATCCTGGTCCCCCCCTATTATTCTCCAAGTCGGATTCGAACGGTGGTACTCGAGGGGTTTTGGGAGGTGAGTTTTGAGTAGTCGACGCATTTCAATTCTGGTGGGTCTCGCCAGTGAGATTGGCGTGACGTCGATCCGCTGCTACCGATGAAGATGGTGATGGTTCGAGATGATGCCGTTCTTTGAATGCTATGGAGACGGTGATGGTATCGAGACGTTTAGGTGGGCGGCTCAGAGCCCGGTGGAAGACTTTTTCAGCTATATGATGCGTGATTTCAGGGTGCATAACACGAGGTGGTTAGTTGGCAGTGATGTGAGGTGTCACGTGCTCTGAGGTCAATGTTGAATCTTTTTAAAATTTGAATGTTTGTACTGTTTAAGCGGGAGAGTTGCTTTTGATATTTGAATTCCAATGTTCGGTTACCGCTAACCCTTAAAGCGGCATTTTGAAAATGAAAAAAAAGGATTGGAGGAGGAGGAGGATACATCCAACATAAATATATAGGTCTATAAAGCTTTATTTCTCACACCAAATGAACCATTAAATACACCATGATATAAAAAAAGATATAGGAAAATACATTTCTAGTTGAAAAAGTATAGAAACTTCATCATTCTTCAAATTATTTAATGAATTTAGATCAATCACTTTTTTGAAAATTGAATTGAAAAATTAACATACCTTCATGATATTCATTCTATCATGGATGGGTAATATTCTATGCAATGCAATTGGTAGGAGTTGTTACATCCTGAAATGACTATTAACACCACTAAAAGTGTGCCACACACTTTTCTGTAGAATGACACATGTGACGAGTGATTGGATGATCATAATGTATAATGAAAAATGTTAATGATGTTTTGGGCATGCACATTATTTACAAAATTTAAGGATTATTATTATTATTATTATTATGTGTTTAAAAATAATAATAACGATAATAAATAAAATAAAATAAAAAATTGATCAGTCCATTTTCTTCAAGAAGGGGAATATCATGTGATAGATAATTGAGGTTGTGGTTATATTCAACCTAACACTCAAATACCAGGATTTCCACCATGGGAGATGAACCAACACATTTATAAGACAAACTGATGGCCATACGAGGTTTTATCGATGCCATGAATGATTGTAAGGGTCCTAGGATGCACTGATGTCATGATCGCATGCATCCAAACCTCATGTGAGGATGTTATGCACAGTCTGTTATGAGGCATCACATGAATAAGAATAAAACATGCATGGTGATTTTTACACTATGAAAAAGGAGTATAATACACTTCCCCCATGGATAGAACCATATTCTACTTCACCATCATCAGCCAAAAAAACAACCATGGAATTGGTCTCATCTAGTATAACTTCCCATATTGAGAATTCCATACAAAACATCATTATAAGAAGACCCCATGCTTGATATGATATCATGTGGAGATAATAAGAAACCATATATATTCTTATGTGAATAATAGTGGAACCATGCTCTCAGATCAATGCATGAGATGGATGCATCACGAATCCTAGGTTTATGTGGAGAATTGTCATTACGGTATTGAAGGTAGATTTTTCAACAGTAAATACAAAACACACATGCGAAAGAATATAAGAAAATAACTGGAGGTGATCGTATAAAAAATCACAATGAAAATTCTAGATTTTATTACTTCGACTTGTAATAAAAGACAACACACATAACACATCCTATTTATAGGGATACAAACACATAGTAAGATAAATGATGAAAAAAAGACAAAAATAAGTCCACAATTTGGTGCAGTAAGTGCCTCTCAAGTCTCTAATTCCAAACATATTGAAGTAGCCTTATTTGAACTTTTCCAACCTTTGTTTTAGTAGTGGATGGTTTGTGCTGACCAAGGAAAACATGCTTATTTTCTAACATCCCCTATTAATTTTTTTCCTCATGACCAAGGAATTTTCATAATATCCAGGTGGTTGACCAATAGGTGCAATGACTTTACCATATCCAATTTATTCCTTTTTCTTGTATCCATTGGTTGCATTGATGAGATAGATTTCACAATCTATCACTTTCCTCCAAATTTCATCTGATTTAGATTCCTCAAATCTAACAGAATCAAAAGTTTCCAAGAGACAATAAAAATTTAAATATTCCTCCATTGGTTATATTATCTCATATATATCCACAAGACTTCAAATATTTTGGGGACTTAAATGTGAAATTTCTCATTCAATATCTTTAGATGTAGGATTATGTGGTGATAACATCATTGTTTCTTCAATTCCTCATTCCTCTAATGGTACTTCTTCAACGATTTCTTCATATTCTAGAGTGAGTCATACCTCTCTTAAATCATCATATTGATTCCATTTCCATGACCCATTTTCTTCAAAAATAACATCTCTACTATAAATAATCTTCTTGGTGATGGTATTATACAATTGATATACGATTGGCCAGTCTCCATATCCTATATGGGCACACTTCACTCCTTTTCCGTCAAGCTTTGTTTGTATTTCCTCCGGGATATAAACATAGGAAATGGAACCAAAAACTCTAAGATGGATTACACTTGGCTTATAAGTACTTAATACTTCATGTGGTGTAATTAATTCAAGATTTTTGGTTGGGAATCTATTAAGTAGATACACCGTACATAAATCTACTTCATCCTAGAAATTCACGGGAACTCCTTTTTCTTTCAACATGTTTCTTTCCATGTTGAGAATAGTCAGATTTTTCCTTTTGTATACTCTATTGAGTTGGGGTGTGTAATTCAGTGTTAGTTGGTTCTGAATTCCATGTTGTTTGAGGTACTCTTGAAAAACATCAGAGGTGTACTCTCCACCTCAATTAGATCACAATGTTTGTATGTGATAGTTGTTTTGATTTTCCACTAACACCTTAAATTATTTGAATACGTCAAACACTTACGACTTCATATTGAGAAAATATATCCATTTTTTCCAATATAATCATCAATATATGTTAGAAAATATCTCATTTTTCCATTTTATTGTGTATTAAATGGACCACACACATCAATGTGGACTAACTCCAATGGCATTACAACTTTCTAGTTTTCCTTAATTTCACAACTATTTTTATGTTGTTTTCTTAGAACAAAACATTCACATATTTTAGTTAGGTGTATAATGATAGGATGCCCATTAACTATCTTCTTGCTTCCTAATAATCTTAAAATTACAAATTTCAAATGCCCAAACCTGAGATGCTATATCTAGTCTTTATGATAACTACCATCATCAAACATTATGGAATTTTGGGTTAGATCATAAGCAGAGACATGAAATTATTTTCCATCAGTAATTTTGTGACCAGTATTCCTTTTTCATCAATAATCACCATTTTTTTATTTTGTATGATTATGTGAAATTTTTTTCCAAAAATTACCCATGACACAAGATGTTGGTCTTAATGTCAGGTACATAGTAGACATCAGAAATGAAAGAATGATTGGCATATTTTTTCTTATTCAAAATATACCTTCTTACTTGGAAAAATATTATTGAGAGATCAAAAAATGAAATATCTCCTCAAATCCTCTCATCTAGGTTCGTAAACAAGTTCTTATTATTTATCATGTGGTTTCTAGCTCCAGATTCAAGATACCACATACCTTGATTTTGTGTTAATGTTTGTTCCATCGACACATGTGACTCACCAAAATTATCTATTGCTTTGATGATATGTGCCTCCTTGGTGTAATTCTCCATGGGTTTCTTATTCTTATATTTATTACTATAATGTCCTTTTTTTTTATAATTATAGAATTGAACATTTCTTTTTTCCATCGGTTGGTGATTGTTGAATCATCCCCTTCTACCCTATCCTTATTATCATGGAGTTTAATTTTTATATCCACGACCTCCTCGATTTTCGATTCTTCCACCTCTTCCTTCTCTTCTTGGATGAGATTCTTGTACATGGAATCCTCTACCCCAAGTTCTTCAAAATTTTCCCCTTTATACTTTTTAGAGTTGTTTAGATACAAATTTGATTACAGGGAATGATTTACTCCATTGGCATCACTTTGGTGATTCAACTTCAATTTTTGGGCTTGTAGATACCCCACAAGTTCTTTAACATAGTTTTTCTCTAGGTCTTTAGTTTCTTATGAGGAAACAACTATGTAATCAAATTTTGGATAAAAGGATCACAAAATTTTCTCATATACGCACATTCAGAATATTTTATCAATTTCTTAATAGTTGGTTCAAAAAAACCATTATATGAATATGATAATTAATAAAAGTTTGATAAGATTTATAAATAGGGATTTGAACTCACTATGCAGAGATTGAAGTCGAATCCGCTTCACTTTATCATCACCTTTGAATGATTTTCAAATATTATCCCAGACCTCCTTTGATGATTTTAATTATGTGATTATTTAAAAAGTCACTTTTTCAAGGCCTTAATAAATGATGGACTTGGCATTTAAGTCCCACTTTCATTCCCTCTAAAGAGTGGCCTTTTGAACATCCTAAAGAGTAGCCTCCACTGCTTTGGATTTTGGCTTGGTGTATCCATCCTCCATGATGTCCATGAAATCTTGGGTACTAAGGAGTACTAGAATTTGGATGAACCAATTATCATAATTGTTATTAATCTGATTCAAGATCAAATATTTTTCATTCATGTTCACCATGGAGAAAATTCTTTGGACCAAAAATGTTAGATGCAAACTGATTTTTTTTCCGGTAGTGCAGACTGCAATTTTTTTCCCAGAATTTTAGACTCTTTTTTTAATTTAAAAATGATATATATATATTGTAATCTTAGGTTATTTTTTCCTCAATACAAATGAATAAATTATTTTGTTTGAAGCATAATATAAGAGTGGTAGAGGAAGGACATAGGGACCTAGAGGGGATTATAATGTGGGTGAAAGTGAGGTGTTGTTTTTCAAAAATGGAGGGAGTGAGGTGTGATGATGGGAGGAGATAAAAAAGGAACTTTTGAAATTACAAAATAGGGTAGAAATATGTTGTAATGAACTCAATTTATAATTATGACAAAAGGTGGCCTAGAAAAATGAAAAACATAAAATTGCTTTTACACATTGTCAAAAGTACCCCCTCTTTTTAAACAAATTGGAACAGGCCTTGATAAATTATACAAAAAACCCTGATTTTAACTATTCAACATATTCTTCCCTATCTACTATAATAAAGGACCTATTTGGACGCCTCAAATCACTTTCAAACTACTGATACCACTAAAGGTGGATTTCAGAAGTAAATACAAAACCACATTTAGAAGTAGATAAGAAAATAACTGGAGGTGATCATAGGAACAAAAATGCAATTGAAACCCTGGATTTTATTACTTCAACTTGGAATGAAAAACAACACACACAACACATTGCAAAATTGGATGGTGGGTGCCGATCAAGAAAAACTTGTTTATTTACTAACAAGTATGACATATTGTAATGAATTCTAGAAACCTATGATGTATATCATATAAACATGAGAATATATAGTTTGTGGGATTATGTGAGGCATCCATGTAGATACATGATTCCATTAAGATAGTATGTGAACAGAGTCATAGTGTGACACACATAGTCCATAATGATCAATTTGGAAGCCATTCTTGTATAAAAGACTGAAACACATGAAGTAAAGAAACACCATAACCTCTTGTCCAATCAACACTGAAAATAAAGCATATACGCAAGGTCACCATTCTGCATGGTAATAAAAGATGCTATGAGAAAAGTGAGTTTTAGGAATAACCTATGTGAGAGGAAGCTCTATAACACATGTATGAAATTCCCTATAAAATTATATCCATGTAGACATGTGATTCCATGATGATGGTATATGGATAGGATTAGAGTGCAATGAATATGGTTTGCAATGATCATCCTGGATGAACCATTCATGTATGATCTTGTAGCATGTGTATAAGAGAAGTACCATTCCCACAAAAGATCCATATCACATGCATGAAGCTTCTAATGCAGGTTATGAAGATCTGCAATGTGTGATGTAAGAGGTTCTATGTGCACCCTCCATGAGCATATGCCAAAAAAATAGTATGCAGATGAGTGTGTAGTTTGATATACTAAGAGGCTGATACACTGATATTTGTACTATACATGATTCCAAAATCTATGATTATGGATGAGATGAGTCCATGAGGTTGGTATAAATGAAGCCTTGACACTATGTTATACAACATAATGTGAATAATGCCCAACACGTGAATGCCACTGCATAATAAGAATGATGATTCAATATTGATAAACATCACCATACTCGACTTGTGAATAATTTAAAAATTCTGAGAGTTTTGGTTCTTTTAAGACACATTTTGATAAAGAATAATCCTATGATATAAGGCTGAGTTAGTCAGTGTGATGAATGGAAAAACATGTTTATCAGACATGCCACCTTTCTTGTATGTGTGTTGGTTATGTGACAATTCCTCTATAAATACTTAAGGGGGATCATGAGGTGGTAGTTCCACCATTCCATAGGGAGAGATCTTATTTTCCTTGAAAAATATAGCACCATGAGACCACATAAGGGTTATGTGAAGAGGATTATGCTAGAACTAATCACGTAATAATTTTATAATAAGAAGATCAATTTCAAATATATAGTAATGTGAAAGAGAAATATATGAACCTCACTTCTCATGAATAAGAAGTGTTTACCATTGAACCAATAAAGTATACATATAATGAAATACCAAAATAGAGTATGTGAATATGAGATATCCAATCACATAATGGAGATACTTGATCACACAACCTTCATAGTGTCATGTGAAGCACCAAAAAGAGGTTTTCTATGATATAATCCTATGGTCATTGAGGATAATGTGGTGTTCTTAGGGATACATGATCCCAAAATGTCCTTTGGATCAAGCGAAGGACTTCAAAAAAGGTGTCGAGGATGGGATGAATTGCACTCACTGATATTCAGGAGACACCCTCAAATAACTTGGATTATGTGACACATTCATTCAATTACTTGGAATAGGAATCCTTACACCCTTGGTCAAAGTCCACCATTGATCATATGAACCCAATCTCATGACACCTTCATGCAAACTGGGGTGTTGACATCTTCATAATGCCTTGGTCATGAATTGACCTTAATAATATGAACTTGGTCTCTTGGTGACTTCATGATAACTGAGGTGTCAGAACCTTTATAATGCCTTTGAAATGCACCCATGATCATCTGACCCCTCTCTAGTCATGCAGGATATCAAACTTTACATGAGAACCCTTGGACATGCAGTCTTGAAAAGCACCTATACATGCAACTTGAACCCCTAGTTACATGATGACGTCATGGGGCCTGGGATTTCATCCATGTACCCTTATCCCATATAGCTTGGATAAAACCCCTTTATGCAATTTCATGACACTTTTAACATCATATGACACCCCTTTGGAGTCATGAAAAGGTGGAGTGACTATCCATGACAATGATCGTAAACCGTCATCAGGTCCAAGTTTGATAATGCAATGCCTTGATAGACAAATGATGGGTGAACTCTAATCCATTTATACAATAAAAGAAGAAAAATTCATAAGCTTCATTCTAAGGGAGTTATTCTAATTTTCATGTGAAGAGATGATGTATTCCGCACGACAAATCCATTGATCTCGCTAAGGCCCCCATAAATGTTGGTCTAATCTTGAAAATGCCCTTTAACATGTTGAGTTAATTATGTGAAAGTATTTTGACAAGACATGTGTTAAATAAATATGTAAATGATGGAGTGATATTGTGATAACTTTTTATCACACAACAAAAGGGTGACGTTATGGATGACCTGTGGTAGGTTCATGCGAAATGCATGATGCAACGCTCCCTCCACCTACTAAAGACCATATATGAAATTTAAGAATTGCATGAAGTGTCTTAAATCTAGGATGGTGAGGCCTATAAATTCCCTTAGTGCAAAATACACACACAAGAGCACAGAGGCGATAGTAGACTTCTGAGAGTGGAAAGCCACACAATCGTAAGAGTTTTCCACCCGGTAAACCTTGGGGACAACTTAGGGAATTTTGAGATATGTCTATATGCCTCACATGATAACTTCATTGATCATGCAAAGGACTTACAACATTCTGACCAGGTCATGAATTTTTTTACTATGTTGAGTTGGTCTCATGAGGCCTTAATAGGCTAGTGACTGATGAACATAGAAGCATTTATGTAATAAGGGATGGAGAAGATAGAAGCCTTATATGAAGATAAATGTGATTATTTTCATGTGAAGGGGGTCATAGACCTTGATTGACCCATTCATTAGTTGTGTGATGGTTCCCAAACATGTTATCTAAGTCATGAAAAGTCCTCTAGAAATATCAGCCAAGCCACACAAAGTCTTATGAACATGTCATCTTGATCACATGATAGTCCTTATACATGTTATATTTGATCACACGAAGCACTATGGACTTGTTAGCCTTATCATGTGGCAGCACCCAAACAAGCCAGTTGGATCACATGACAGTCCTCAGACATGTCAGGTAGACAACCTGGACATGTCCATACATCCCTAGACATGTCAGGCAGATGACCGAGACATGTCCAGATATCCCAATACATGGAAGGAAGACAACTGGGACATGTCTAGAAGACATCCTCTGACATTTCAACCATTTCATGTGGAAACCCTTATACATGTCAAACATGTCAAGAAGACACCTCGGGACACATCAACCTTGTCCGAAAGACATGCTTAGACATGTACCATGTGAACCTCATGCCATAATCCTTCAGCTGAGCACCCCCTTATAAGAGGAATGTTCTTAATGGGTTAGGGTTATGCACTCATGAAACCCTATTCACTTCATACTCTTGGAAGGGCCTTCATTCCAAAAAAACATTCATGGTCATTATCTCTCTTTATCTATCAGAGGATAAAAGAATGAATATGTGACATGGGAATCCACCTTGGTGTATGTCCCTCCATATTCCAATTACCTTGGCCCATAGAATCCAAATTCTCCTATGAGTCTATCATTCTTCCTTATCCATCAACAGATTGAGAAGATAATTGAACTATGAGTACTCTGATTCCTACTATAATTAGGATACAAAGGATGCCTTCCTAAGGCCCTATCCCTATATCAAATACTTTATATGGTCTTCCCTAGTGCACAAGTCTCCTATACATGTGTAGTGAGTTTGATTGCTTACTATCCCTTATTTCTCACACCGAGCATGACACATACAGGCTTATGGATTTGCGATGATCATATCACTAGCATCATAAAATTCCATAATCAGGGAAACCTTAGTGTGTAAGCCTTGATAAGTGACATGATATGACCACCTCCATACAAGGGCATCCACCCTAGTGTAATTCCTGATGGAATGTCCATATTGGTAAACTCTAGGGAAATAACCCCTATGAGTACTAATTATCAGCCCCTACCCATCAGCAGGTTGAGGGAAGGCTGGACCATGAAGAATCTGATTCCTGTTATAAACAGGATATGTAGGACGCCTTTCTAAGGCTCATTTTCTATACCCAATTCCAAAGTGACCTTATATATGTTCTTTCCGCGTGATGTTAAACTACAAGACTCAGACTTAAATGAACTACATGGGTTTTGATTCCTGTTATAAATGGGATACATAGGATGCATCATGAAGGTTCAATCCCATACTAAAAACACCAATCATCCCCAATGATGACAGTAAACTCCAGAGTGCCCGATCATGTGGATTCAAAATACAAATAGCTACCCATTTCTAAACAATAACATGAAATGAAAGGATAACCTCATATACATACAAATATTCTCATTAATAGGACCCTCGCTATATATAGAAGGATTCAACACCCATTCATTTTATTAGGGTAACCAATCCCATATCAGGATCCCAGATAGATTCATGAACATATCTAAAATCTATAAGAGAGTATCAGAGTAGGCAATAATTCCCCCTAAAAGGGTGTGATAAGACTATCCTACCATCCTCTCTACTAATGTGAGTTCCTAAGTGTAGTTGGGTCTAAAACCCTAACTGACCACCTACCTTTGGAAAGTAGGTCTATACCTTGGTATGGATATGGGATATGTTGGGAGTTTCCATGAGATATGAAAATGGTAAACCTGACATAAATGATCATGCAACCATACTTTAACCCCTCACAATCAATCATCAACCCCCAATATTAAAACATGAAATAAAAAAATGGTGAAACCAATGTGAAATCATGAAATAATAGAATAACTGAATCATTATAAGCATCAGACATCTTGTTTCCTAAACTTGGGGAACCATACCATTCTGATGGAAACAAAAATGGTGAACCTGAAGTGAATCTCTCAAATAATAAAAATGATCGGTTGACCACACATCGGGCCATTTTATTTTTCATCTCCTATACAAAAAAAATGGTATTCCCAACATGAAATCCTTCAATAATATATTAGGGTTCCCAGGAAATAGGTCATTTTTCCGTGCAAATTCCATGTGAGATAAATGTATGAATCGATAACAAGAATAAACAATTGTGTTACCCATTCATAGCTAATTAAGCATGTTTCACACTTGTGATGATGCACTGATCAATGACCTTATTCATTGTTGTCTTTGTGACTGCAGAAAATATTATCATAAAAAATTGACTCAAGATCATGTCAGCATTAATAGAATATTATGGAACCTTATCTATGGAAGAAACTTCAGCAGGTTTTAAGACAACCTCACCCACCTAACAACTTCAAATTTTGGTGGAAAACATGATGGTTTGAGAATACCACCCACATGGTACCTTCTTGAACCTCGAGGATACACATAGAGGTCACTAGATGCTAAATCCAATAAGTCCATATTATTTAGGGAAAGCTATAATGAAACCAGTGAAACCTATCGCCACCACCAACCACTTTAGAATATTATCCCCAAAGCACGGAAATCCGAACCTTCATTAACTCAGGAAGGTGGACCAAGGAGTTTTATACAAATCCATTTTGGGTTAGAAGCTTCTTAGGAGAGATCCTATCAAACAATTTCACCAAAATTATCCCATTAGTTCTCTTTAGTCAACTATTGAGGGAACCACATGACAAATTGCCACCCTGGACACTCATGCATGGGTACCAAGGAGGCCTCACCGAGTTTAACAATCTGCAGATAAATGGGAGTGGGATCATATCCCCACTTCCATTGAAAAACCCTGTTAGTATATTTTGGTGGTTTCTAGCAAGCAGACACACATACCAGCTCACTCGGATTAAGTCTGCATGTATATTTCTATAGTAATCATGGGGGAGGCACATATCCCTTCCCCTAAACATGAATCCCATAGACATATTCCAATGGAACAAGGATGATATGAGTGGGCTTATATCCTTACTTCAATTGAAGGCATCTACCAATATATCTTGGAGATCGAGAATACATAGGCCTATATTCCTACACATACTTTTATGAAGTTTCACTACATTTTAGAAACAAAAGAAGAGATATACTGGCATATTTTGATACTAGTATAGATATAGGTACATACACTTATCCCTATCCCAACAACCATTGTAGCATATCAGCATGATTAGTATGAATTGATGGCTATTGTAGATAAAAAACACATTATTTCTCCCATCAGGTAGGATTATCACCATATTATAGTAAAGGATGAGGCACAAGACCAGACTCATATCCCTATTCTGACAAAGGAACACCAAATCAGTTTGGCACATGCCTTAGGATAATCACACATTCCTATAAAAAAATACTCATGACATACTCTAAAGGAATAAGACTAGGCTTATATCCCCATTTCAACTAGGGATCACCAAATCAGTTTTGCACATGACAGGCACACATTCTTATAGAAAAAAGACTAGAAGCATACTCCAAGGGAACAATACCCAGATCATATCCCTGATACAATCAAGGTTCATCAGTAAAATATTGAAATAAACTCAGATTAGGCTCATATCCTTATCGATGAAGCTACTCATCATATTCCAATAGCTTATAGAAGCTGAGGTCATATCCCTACTCCCATTGATGAACAACTGCACCAACATACTTCAGAATCTATAAAGAAGGAGGCTCATATCACTTATCCCATGATAGAGGTATGTCTACATATTCCAAAGGGGAATGAATATATGAACCTGGATCATACCCCCTCTTTAGCTCAGATTGACCGAAATATCCTGATAACTACTCATAAGGAGAATCATATTCTTTCTAATGATACAAAATCTCAACACCATACTCTAGTAGCTTATTAGCAGTGAGATAATATCCTTGTAGCACCAAACAATTATCAACATGTTTTGGAAACTTTAATACAATATGATCATATTCCTACTCAACCTCAAAAAGGTAGGTTGACATATTCTGACCACAACGTAGAATGAGGATCATATTCAAAATATTGTCAATTTTAGTGTCCTTGAGGCTGTACGATGCATATATAAAATAGATAAAGGCTCTATTGAATCTTCAAACAAAGTATATAGACACCACTACCTTAATAGTCCTCTTCGCAGTAGTGTAGAGATGGATCATAGGGAATCTACTCCTGATGTACACCATATACAACCTCTCCATTGTAATATCTATCCCAAATAAGGAAATACTCCCCTTGACCAGAAACATTCACATATAGAGGTTCTAAAAACACCATAGTTAACCATATATAGTGCCCCATCAACCATAAACAACACTTCACCATGGTCAGTAGGTGACCTAGAGAAGCAACCTATTTGGTATGACTAGGTGGAGAAATATAATTCTGATGAAGAAGAGGCCGACATGGATATATGGAGAGAGTTAGCCAGAAACAAATTTACAACCATGTTATGTCCCATCGCCACTTCCAACTATGAGAACCCATATGAGCTGGAGAAGGATTACATACCATAATTATGCTAGAACATGTGGGAGACTCATCATCGATTAAAGACTAGACACCTCACTTATCAAGGATATTAGGGTAATCTCTAGATCATAAATAAAATCTATTGTCATCTAGACATGGTCACATTCTCCATAACCCAAAACCTAGGATTTGAAGAGCATGAAAAATTACTACAAATTATTTGTCTCTATATCATGACTAATGAATGATTTCTAGAGCCTCGTCAAACATACATATCTAAGGATGGGGATAGTATGGAGAATTTCACTTCACTATGTCCCTAGAAAATCAAAGCTCCCCATATATGGCATCATGTAATGTTATAGCTATAAGATAAATCACGGGGATAGGTAAATCATGGTCTAGTTGATGAATAAAACAAGACTCCTCCAATTTGAGAATGAAAAGGTGTCCTGGAAGGAGAGATAGGTCCACTGATAGACTCTTAAGTTGAGCCTCTCAACAAAATGGGAACACATCTCCAACATGGAAGTTAAAGTTGTGGAATACCTGAAAACTTCTAGTAAGAGGAAAATTGTATCATAAGCTATCATTGAACCCAAATCATACATGAATACAATTTTTTCAAATTAAATAGATAACAATAGAAGTCGCCTTAGTATCCATCCATAAGAAAACCCATACCATAGGGTTGGGGGGATTTTTATCTCAATCACCACTACCAGGTTCATTGCACCCCAATAGGGTCCTAGAGAAATCAGTGGAAGTTCCAGATCAACCCCATCACATAGGTTTGGAGGAATTTATATCTCAATTTATCTCTTAGGATCCATTATATCCTTGACTAGAGTCCTCAAATCCTTGACAACAGGATCAGAAAGTGCTGATAGTGGCCCTGAATCATCCTTAGCCCATAGGGTTGGGAGAATTATTATCATTATCATCATACCTAAATGATCCAATATTATCCCTATAGATATTTAAATATCAATGGATGAAATCCCAACCATTCCTCCTTCTGTGAGACATAACCTTTTCATTTGGGGATAATTCTGAAAACACAACCGAAAACTCCCTTAAGGTCACTATTCATAGACTAAGAAAGGAGGAACATACAGAAAAGGAAATAAAACTCCATAAGGGTTGTAATCCAAAATGGTCCAATATGGCCAGGGGTTAGAGAAATGACCCTGGTACAACCCTTCAAGGAGAAGTAAGTTGTGAATAATCACCCTAATACATGGAGAGTGATGGTATAACTACCATTGTTCAATACACCTTAGTCGACGCCATTATCATCAATCCAGAAAATGATGCGAAGAAAGATGTAAACACAGAGGGATGCAACATAGAATTCATGCCTTGAGAGGTGGCTGATCTGGACACGCAATCTGAGGCTTCATGTACATGAAATCAGAGGAGTTAGAACCTAGAACCTACGAATGATGAATCAACACTTCCTCAATAGAACTCCACCTAGGATAAAGGTAAAGGTGTGTCTACATCCTACTCACCACCCAAAGGATCCAAAATTCTATCTATAGAGGAACGACAATGATAATATGAGAATGAGATGTAGAATATCAAACAACTCAATAAGGAATTACTTAGGGGTAATATTCCTACTGGGTATTATCTTTAAATAGAAAAAATATCCCTCCTCCCATACATCAAGAGAGATATAATTCAATTATAAGAGTGGAATATAATCACGAGGTTGGCTTTGGATCTAGGAATTCAGTCTACATAAATGAGGAAGTTTAAGATGATCATGAATTTCCTCCATTACGGTGATAACCTCTCCCCCGTCAGGGTGATCATTCATTACTAGCATGGGTCAAGAATTAGAGGGATATAAAAATGGGGCTACCCCATTAAGCCTCACCCACTCCTTGTAGACTAGAGGTGGTCTAGAAAATGATACCTCCATAACTCCTCAACACCATTGAATCATTGGATACTTGAATAGAATCCATGAAAGGGTGGTGCATACCCATGTTTCCCAAAAAGAACCCATATCCTAAATGGGTGGATGACACTTTGTACCCAATAAATTTAATAAATCTTATCTTCTCAACCTTTGATGGTGTGGGAGATCCATAACATCATCTCACGAAATTCATGTCCTGATGCGGCCTAATGATGGGACCTCAAGATCAATAAGAGGTGACCAAACTTATATGCTTTGTACAAACTATGGTAGGGCCAACAATTATTTGGTATAATATCCTTTTAGTAGGATATTTTGTGGGATGGTAAGACCTTCATCGTTAATTAATTTATCAATTCATCTTTATTCTAAGGAAAATGACAATTTTCAATCTCATAAATTAAAAACAATGTGAAAATGAGTGGGTTTCCAATTTCATTGATAGGTGGAAAGTTTTAAACTATTCACTTAGTATCCCTATATTTCAAGATAAATTTATGGAAAATTATGATGAGAATATTTAGGAAAATATTTAATCACCTTTGATCCCAATAAAGTATCTAGGAAGATTCCGTGAGTTTGGAGTGACGACACAATGCCTAAAAGATACCATTTAGTAGACCCATGCTAAATCTCAACTCACGATCTTAGCACAAGGAAAAAAGGTCTGGTAAGGTAGAAACTACTAATGTTACCCTCAAACCAAAAATAATTCCCATTCAAGCATCCAAATGGTCACTAAATCATTTGGTTCCTCCCATCAAGCGGAAGAAACAACAAAATCTCCCTCGGTTAGAAGAAAAAAAGGATTAGGGTTGCCCTTGATTTAAGGAAAAAATGAATAAAGTGTATTCCTTTTGATATAAAAAGTTTTTGGGTTATTTCCTTGAATACATGGAAAATAATATACTCAAGATATGAGAACTTAGGAAATCCAATGATGTCAACCTCACTGATCATCATGACTACCTCCATTTCCATAGGAGACTCGGTCACACCATCCAAGACTAATTTGTCTTCAAATACATCCTCCAGAGCATGGTTTATTCTAGATAGGTGATACTATATAAGGACCCAACACAGGTTATAAATGTAACCATAACTCTACCAGAAGAATATGGTGATTGACAAGAAGTTCTAGCCAGGAGTGGATAGAAGTTCCAATAAATGGATGACTCGAAAGATAGTTGACTGAGCTCATACCATCTTGAGATAGAAGCTTCAAAAACTAGTAAAAATATCAACACCCAGGGAGGCATCCTTAAATATTACTCCTAGAGGCATACATAATCATCAAAAATAAGAAAATACACATGAGAAAGAGTCATATACAACTACCACATAAGCTCTGACACTTATATATTTCTTTCCTTAAACATCTAGAGAAAAGGAACCACCCCACCAAATGGAACCCTCGTCAGATGAAGAGATCATATTTGGTTCTGTTAATTTAGTTCACTTAACACATCCCTTATTCGATGACTAATATACCTTCGAGTATGAGTTTCCCAGACCTGACCATGGAGATGGAAGATGAGGACACCAAAGTTAAGGATAAAGGTGATAGTGCGGGTGTGGTTGAACCCAATATGTCGGTCACATCCTCTTAAAATACATATATGAAATTGAGACCTATGTATGAGAACTTCAACTAGCCCAACAGAATCATGAAGATTCCTTAGATCCCTTTAGTGCTCATTCAAGCTCAGTCATTTTACACGACCGACTGGAGGGGGTGTGATTTTCTGATCAGACGAGACAAAGGGGAAGGATAGTGCGACCTATGCTATTGGAAAAATATAATCCCTTGACCTTTGATCAATCAAAATGTCCTTCCACATAAAAAACATCATTTTTTGATCCACATAATAAGGAGAAACCCCATCTTGGGAAGCACATACCTCTGGCACAATAATATAACACTAAAATAGTTTGTAGTTTTCCTTGCCAAACTATCAATACTGGATTATCCCCATATTTCAAAATAACTTAGAGAAGAAATAATTTAGGACCTTTATATCACATAAGAGTTTGAGATATAAGTCTCTATAGATTATGTTTACCGAGTGGAGACTATACCATCATAATGTCATACCACCATCTCGTTTATAGAATAGGATTAGGAAGAAGTTATCCAGGGATATATTATACCCCTATATGTTTTAAGAAAACTTTATAATGTCGATATCCAAAGGGATTTGGTTAAAAATGGTTTTAGGATCAACCTCATCATGATTTATACCCTCCAATGTTTTTCATATAGCATGGGGGACTTATCTCCAATGAAGCTAAACATTCAAGGGTATGATAAGAGTGAGAAAAGGACTCTCAGGAAGATAAAACTCAAGGATAAGTTCAAGTATCTCACATATAATTTTGAGTTCATGGCTATCCAGAAAGAAAAAATATATAATGTCCTTCTTGGAAGACCTTGGCTTCATATACATGTAGTGATACCTTCAATATTTCATCAATGCTTTAAATACCCCATCGATGGAAAGTTCAACATACTGCATGGTGATAATTACCCCTTTGAGCCTTGAAAATACATATATGATTAGGTAGTTTTCTACAAGAAGAAAGGAAAACAACCAATGGTGGATGATGATATGCAGGTTGTAGATCCAAATGGATTAGGGAATACCCCTAAAAATCCTTTAAGCATACTTGACAGTGATTACATGTTGACCATAAACCTGATCAAGGTATAAAATTCAATTCCAACAAGCTACTATGAACCAAAAACTTCACTATATTATGTCCATGTGATAGCTATCACGTCAGTTGAAATGGATTCTTCAAAAGGAATTCAAAATAATGCTATATCATGATCTGATAATTCTCTTATGACATCAACATATATCAAATATTACCTTGATACATTTTCTACAACTCAAGATGTCCATATTTTCCTACCCCCATTAGTAATAAAAAATAAGGAAAGTATCCAAAGAATCTATCTGTGATATCCCTGGTAGTTCAGGTCATGAATGTATCTTCCCATGGTCTCTCTTATCTCAATAGGGATGAATATGTCCTCATATTACCCACCATACCTAAACAGGCCTCCACAAACACAAAGATGGAATAAGAAGAGGTTGAAATCAGGAACTATCATCCCATATTTGAGGAGGTAATTTTTACCATCATTGATTATATTAGATAGGTGAAGATAGGAATATAAGAATACCTACAGACTATGTTTATTATTTCCTCCATGCCTCTTGAGGATCAGTAGATGTATATTTCATTTCTAAAGAATCATCGATACGTTCTCGCTTGGAATTATATAGAGATACCTGGGCTAAACCCCGATGTGAATATGTATCACCTAGGATTACCCAATGATCATCAAGGTTTCAAGAAGGAATCTAGGATAACTCACACCTATCATGATACTAATTTAGAATCAGGAGTTGACAATTTGATCAAATATAATTTTTTTAGGAAGTGAAGTGCCCAAAATGGCTCACTAACAGCATCCCCATCAAGAAAAGGAATGAGATGATTAGGTTATGCATTGATTTTAGAGACCTTAATTGACACTTCCTGAAGGTTGATTTCCCATTTTTGATCATATAAATTTTGATCGATGGAACTTCTAGCTTCCAAGACCTTTCCTTCATGGATGAGTATTCATGGTATAATTAGATGAATATTTCCCCTAAAGATGATGAATCTACCAACTTTAGAGTACCTCAGGGGATAATTTTCTATCAGTACATGACCTTTGGATTAAATAATGTTGGTGCCACTTACTAGTGCACCATGCATCATATCTTTAAACCCTTTTTGGGATGAATTGTGGAATGTTATGTCGATGATCTGGTGGTTAAATCTCAATATCCATGTGATCACCTCATGGATCTTAAAACAATATTCAGTAAGTTGTAGGAGCAGAGTTTGAATATGAATCCTCTAAAGTGTGCTTTTGGGGTAACATTAGGGAAATTCCTTGGATTTTTGGTATGCCTCCATGACATCATGGTTGATCCAGAAAAGACCAGTAAAATCCTATCAATGCCACCCCATTGGAATCTTAAAGAACCAAGGGGTCTCCAAGTTCACCTCACTTATATTTAAATTTTATATCCAACTTTGCTGAAAAATCCCCCCATCACTAAGTTAATTAAGAAGGTAGTTCCTTACCTATGGGATGAGGAATGCCAACAAGATTTTTAGAATCTAAATTAGTACCTACTGCACCCACCGGTCTTGATGTCGTTAGTGGAAGGAAATCCACTTATCTTATATGTGGCCACCATGGAATGATCGCTTGATGCTATCCTCACGTAGAAAAATGATATGGGGAATGAAAACAACCTCTACTATATCATTTGAACAATGATAGGTATTTAGACCTGATATTTCAATATTTTGAAGAACTACCTAACACTCATATTTATAGTGAAAAAGATGAGACATTACTTGCAACAATATGAAGTCCACTTGGTCTATCATATTGACCTACTCAAGTAAATACTTGGTTTCCCTATGATGATTGGGTTTTTGGCCCGATAGGTAGTTATTCTATGAAAATATGACATCTAGTTCGTGTCACATAAGGTAGTTAAAGGGAAGACCCTGACTAATTTCCTTATGGAACATACTTCCCCAGAGAGCACACTAGTAGACACCGAACTTCAAGACAAGGATAGTTTCTATGCCCATGACACTCCCTGAATGTGGGATATGTATTTTGATGGTTCCACCTAAAGTAATATTGGAAATAAGATGGAAAAACCAAAGATTATCCAGGGTTTTCTATGGATTATATTTGTTTCCCAGGACAAATAAAATTTTCCCTACTCCTTTTAATTGTCTGAAGGGTGAACTAATAATGAGGTTGAATACCAATACCTCACCATCATTTTGGAACTAGACCTATAGCTACAGATATCATATCTAAACATAAAATGGGATTCAAAGCTAGTGATCAAATAAATCAATGGAAAGTATTCCATAAAGAATGAATAATTGGACCCTATCATCAGTTATGTTAGAGGAATGATGGTATAATTAACCTTTTAACTAACATTTCATCACATCCCTCAATCAAAAAATGACCGCACCGATGAATTGGCTAATTCAGCTACAGTCTTGGACAATCTCAATCAAGACGAAGTAGTTTTCTGCATTATGTACTGAAGGGTGGTATCATCAGTCATTGTCTATGACTTGGAGGAAATATATCAAGTTAACATTTCCCAATAGCATGATTAACTGACATCCACCCCTAGATAGATGGAACCCATAATATTTTACCTCCAAAATGGGACCCACCCATCAGATTGAGCTAAGAGGGAACAAAATTGATGCTAAACATCAAAATTTACCCTTTAAGGTGGAATAAATGAGAAGAAATACCTATAAAAATTAGGCTTCAATGGATTCCTCCTCAAATGCATTGTAGAAGGTGAGATTCCCACCATCATGAAAGAAGTCTATGTAGGCTTCTGTGGTGCTCATCAATCTGGGACCAAACTCTGCCACCAAATTAGGTGGCTTGGTTACTACTGGAAAACAATGATACATGACTATGTGTAATTCACCAGGAAATTACATTCATTCCATATTCATGAAAACTTCATCTATCAACCCCCTTAGTTTCTACATACAACTAAATATTCCTATTCATTTATCATATGGGGAATGGATGTTGTGGAGCCATATCCCCCAACTATATCTAAGCAGTTTAAGTACATCCTTACTGCCACCAACTTCTTTTCTAAATAGGCTATAGAAATACCCCTCAAGGAAGTTGGAAATAATAATATCATTAACTTTATAAAGTCCAATATTATCACTTGTTTTGGTGTCCCTCACACGATACTAATAGACAAAATCACCAAATTTCATTCTTTTGGATTAAATAAATTATACCAAGATTAAAACATAAAATCCAAATATTCATTGAATTATCATTCATTAGAAAATGGATAGATAGAGGCCTTCAATGATACTTTTTCAAATATACTCCAGAAAATAGGCAGGGACGAGAAGTATTATTCGAACATGCTCTTTCATGCTTCATTGACCCACCATACCACCACTCAAACTACCACACAAGACACTCCATATTCATTAGTTTATGGAACCGAATAAGTATTTCCCATAGAATTCTAGTTTCCCTTGATACAAATAGATATCTGTGGAAAAATCTTAGCCAACAAGCAATTGAAAAAGTAGCTTGATTAGTTGGAATGACTTGATGAGAAAAGGTTGCATACACTGTACAACCTTGAAGTTCATCAGAATTAGATTACACGAGCCTTTAATAAAAAGGTACACCTCTACGCATTCATTAAAGGAGAACTGGTATTAGTTCTTAGAACCCCAATGATACCAGGGATGAAACCTCAAAATTTGGAACCCAAGTAGGAAGGGACTTACATCACACATAAGGTCTATTCCAATAGATCTTACTCATTGGACACAATGGATGGGAAAAAATTTACACCCCCACCAATGTGAGGTTTCTCATGAATTAATTTTCATAGCTTCCATCAAGTATTCTAGGTCTTGGAAAAAAGAATTTAAATTGTATACCATCTTATGTTCTTACCGCATGATGTTAAACTGCATGGAAGACGTCCTTACTGCATGTCATTAAACTACAAAGAAAAAATCCTTACCTCATGATGTTAAACTGAATAGAGTATGTTACTCATGAATCATTCACTACACATAATCTATATCTATGAAAAAAATGAAGTACTCCCATCCCTATGTGTGAGTCATATTTGCATAAGGAATTTTTCATTTCAAGAACTAAAGGTGTCTTAATTCCTAATTATCACAAGATATGCAGTGATGCTCGAATCTCCAATTCTAGGTCCATCCATAATATAAATGGAAAAAATTCCCCCTATCTACATATGGGTAAGACTTGTGTAAGTAATTTTCCATTTCAAGAACTATACATGTCTCGATTCCTATTTACATAAGATTTATAGTGACGCATGGATCTCCAATCTCAGGTTTAGAATCAATATAAATGGAAAAAATTCCCCCTCTTTATGCATGGGTTAGACCTTCATAGGGAATTTTACATTTCAAAAACTACATGTGTCTTGATTTGTATTTCCATAGGATAGGTAGTGACACCAAGATATCTAATCCTGGGTCCATTTGTAATATAAGAATGTCTCCCCTCCCTATGCATAGGTCATAACTGTGTATAAATTTTTTATACAAGAACTAAATGTGTCTTTATTACTATTTACATAGGATATATAGTGATTCCCAGATCCCAAATCTAGGTTTCAATGATAATATAAATGGAAAAAATATTCCCCCCAACGTATGGGAAAGACCTACATAGGGAATTTCCATTTAATAATTATGTGTGGCTTTATTTCTATTCCCATAGTATATGTATTGATCTATAGATCCCAAATCATAGGCCTAGCTACAATAAAAAACGTGTCTCATCCCAGCGTATGGTTCAAACTTACATAGGGAAGTTTATGTCTAAGAACCACATATAGATTTATTCCGTATTATCATGAGATATGTAGTGATGCCCAGATCAAAATTGTGGACCCATTTACAACATATATAAATGAAACCCTCCTTGTATATGGGTTGGAACTATGCTGTAACAGACCATGCCTTCCTGGTCCATTACTTTGTCGGTTTTGGGTGTTGTAGGTGTTTTAGAGGAGGCTTGAGGAGGTTCTGTGGTGGTTGGTGGTGTAATCGAGATGTAGTGGAAAATTCACATCATGAAAGGGGTACACAATGTGATTTGGTGGTTTATGACTTGTGTAGCTGGTTAGTTTTACAAATTTCATGCAGTAGAGGCGGAACTCATGAAAGAGATTCATCTCATGTAAGTAATTCATGACGTGTAATTAAATAAAGGTCGAGGTGATATTACTTTCTACATAAGTTGGTTTTTTGGTAATTCCAATGGAATTCACATCATAGATTGGTTTCATGATGTGAAAGGGGAGGTATTATAGGTTTTAAATTCTTTATTCATCTAAACTCCTCTTCATTTGGTCATATCTATTTCCCCTCTCATTTTCGGCGAACCCTAGGTGGATCTCAAAGGATATTCATACCCCTTTCTCATACTTTGATCAATTGGTTTAGGTGGATCCCCATTGGCGATCCATGATGAATTCTCCTCTCTTTACCATGGTGTTCTCTTGTTCTTCTCTCAAAGATCCACTGTGGTGGTGTGATTTTGGTTAAGGGTGTGAGTATGGGATTCATTTTTACAATACTTTGATGTGGTGTACATTGATCCATTGGTTTTTGATTTTGTTTGTGGTTTGAGGTAATTTCTTCTTTTCCCTGGGATGTGCAATGAGTTGGAAAATCTTATTTGAGGTGGAAAATCCCTTGTTTCTCACTTTTTTGTATCAGGAAGGAGGGGTTTACTCTTATTTATCTACGAGTGATGGTTTGTGTTGGACTAATCAAGATAAATTAGTTGGTTAATTGAAATTTAAGGGTAAAGGGGAATAATTCACATGATTTTATATTTTTGATATTGTTATGATGTTGTGATTATATAGGCTGAATGCCCCACTGAAAATTGTAGCCATTGGGGTATTTGTTTATACTAGTTTGATATGTGTTGTGGATCCTTTTTTGTGAATTTTTTGTGACATCACATTAAAATGTAAATTGGATAACCACTTTTATTTGGTTAATAAAATGGTTTCCCCTTGATTTGTGGTTTGTGTGATAACACCCCTAAAATTTAGTGAAATGTGATAAAATACCCCTTTTTAAATCTATAAAATGATCTTTAGTGTGTTGTGATGTTTGTCCATGCTATGGGGTGGCGATGTGTGGTTTCAATGCGGTGTGGGGTGATGTGTGGTTTTTTGGCCATGATTTTGGGGTGGTGAGGTGATGGTTTGTCTGGTTGTTATTTTGGGTGGTGAGGTGATGGTTTGTTTGGCTGTGTTTTTGGGGTGGTGAGGTGATGGCTTGTTTGTCTGTGCTTTTGGGGAGGCAGGGTGATGGTTTAATGTAAATGATGAGTTGTTTGTGATGTATGGTTCCGTTGTGTTAGATGCCTAGGTAGTAATGGAATAATTCTCTAATAATGGTTGAAATGACTCGGGTTTGGTTTGGTAAATGGGATGGAAATAATTAATGAACAAATAGATTATGGGTTGTGTGATTAAATGTGGTTGATGCTTAATAATAAAATGAATGAAATAGATAATGGGATTTTTTGGAAATGTGAAATGTGGCTTATGGATTGTGTGGTATTATTCATTAAGAGGTGGTAGTGAAAGTGGGGATGTTGTGAGTTGGTCAATGTTTTTTTGTGAATCCATAGGTTGGGATTGTGTGTAGCTATATGTATATACTTTTATATTCCTTGTTATTTCTATACACACCCCACCCATGTCGAGAACTATGCGCCGACACCTATTTTTTCACACGAGGGGTGTTTTTCCCAAAATATTAGTGATGTGGATGGTTGGATAGCTAGCCACTCTTTCCCACTCTCTCTTCCAGGTGAGTAGATATGGACAGGCTATGATGTTTGAAGGTTTGTTAGTGCACTAGTTGATGGACTGAGTGTTTTTGTGTGAGATGTGATATGACCGTGCTGTGGGGCAGTGGCCCATGTGTTTTTAGGCAAGATGTGATATGTCTGTGATGTGGTGTGACTTATAGTGGGGCCATTTATGGTAGTAGGAGGGCATGAGGTCGATGTTCTTTATGTTTATGATACCCTACTACTCTGGTTATGGTTATGATGTGATGAACTAGGTGTTTGCGGGCAAGATGAGATGTGACTATGTTGTGGATTTGTGGCCCAGGTGTCCATAGGCATGATGTGATGTGACCATTCTTGTGGGGTGGTGGTATATATTATTATGAAAATATTGGAGTGCCAGGATGTATGATGTTGGGGCGTGTGTCACGAACTAGCCTGTGTACCCTAGTAACCTGATAACCGAGCCGGTCCTGATATGGCTTGTAGAGAATTCCCAATCCCCATGGGTTGGCGACTAGCACTTAACATCATACAACATGAAAGTGGGAATGAATTTTCCACAAAACATAGTAGAAGTAAAAGAGATAAGATAGTATGCATAATAAAAGGAAGATCCACTAGGATTAATGTACTAGAATTCAACAAGGTATAAAAATCCCAAAGTACTACAACCCAAGTACTAAAAATAGGGAAAAATATCCCCAAGGTCCCTAAGGGTATAACTCACCATGACCAAGGTTCAAAAACTAGATCCACCTCTAAGAGATCCCTTACCTTTTCTCGAACCTGGAAGGAGAAATTCTACGAACACCCGAAGGCAAAAGTAGGGTGTGATCCTAAGCCTAGTAGGATAACACCAAATATTCCATAATAGATAAAAAATATATATTATCCAAAGAAAAGATTTCAATTTTCAAAATAAATAGGTTTGTCAATTTAAAAATCATATTTAAACAAAACATTCTATACAGTTTCAAAATGATGGGAAATACTTTTTAAAGCACAATATTTACTTTACAAGAGATGGAATATTTCTAAAATAATGGATTAAATAAAACAGTTACATAAAACAATTTATGTAAATCTAGAAAAGTCATGTAAAGAAGTTTTATAACATTGACATACATTTATATCTCAAATATAAATAAACAAGCGAGCAACGTGGTCATCTTCCAAAAGGTACGATAGTATTAACCAGTTATAGAATTCCACACTCTCTAAATGGTATCATCAAAATGAGTATACTCACTTCCCCCAGACACTATAAATAGGTGACTCATCACCCTCCCATAAAGGATGTGACACACCGCAGGTATGTTTTAGAACATTGTAATATCATAGAGTGTATCCAAATAACTCACCAACTATTTAAGGCTTGCATATGCTCTAACATGGTGGGAAATATATTTCAACACTGCTTAAAATACAATTAAATCTCATTCTTCCATTTAAAATTTCCAACTTTTCCATTTAAAACCAAAACGGGTTTTAATAAAAAACATGCCCTTTTCATATGATAAAACTACAGGGTTTCTATCAAATCATTTTAAGCCATATTCAAAAGTTTTAAATCCATTCAAAATCAATTCCATTATTTTCAAAATTAATTTCCACAATTAAATTAAAAATTTTAATTGAAAATTTTTCATCAAATCCACAATTTAAATTCAACCATTTAAATCATCCAATTTCCATAAACACACCTCAATTCAATGGAATTGTGGGATTTCCAAATTTTTATTCCAAAACAATTTCAAATATCCCGATTCACTAGAATAGGTTTTTTATCAATTTAATTGAAATCATGTTTGAACTATTTAATTTAAATCAATAATTGAAATAAATCAAGCGATACAAGGATAATCAATTTGGCCAATCAGGACAGAACCACCTACCTCTTCCCAAAACTCAACACTCACAACAACACCCGTCAACGAGAACAAAGGTGTAGAAGATCTTGAAACTTAACATAGAATATAGATCCAACATCATGATGGAATATCCATAAATTTTAGGATGATCCATTGAAAAACCAAGAAAGGATAAAGAAAAAAAAACAAAGAATGAGGGAGAATGCTTACTCGGGAATCACACCGTAAGTGAAATGATGATAGAATGCGAAAGGAATAGATTCAGTAGAGTTAAAAGGCTCCAAGAATTATTGGGGAAGGATTTGGGTCAAGGGAAGAGGAATTAGAGAAGAGTGAATAAAGAAAATCCAAGTGCACTGCTACTTTTATTGGCTTTTATTGAGGTGTTACATGGCGTGTACTCTAGTTACATGTTGTGACCAATTTATTTTTCAAAACGGTGAAAATGCATAGAATTTGTAATGCCTCTTTAAAATTAGGCATTACACGACATTTAATACCAATACACATTGTAAAATTTTTAAGTTTTGTAACCATAAAAATGCATAACATTTTTCATTAAAAACTGATGCTCCAAGTTAAAAACCATTCATTAACTTCATCACGACATGTAGTGATCACTCACAACGTGTACCCATCATAGCATGAAGCAGTTCACAACTTGAATATAGAACCATTACACAACATGTACTGCTATTACATGGCATGTAATGCTCTGGAAGTCTGTAGAAAAACTTTGTTAAGGCTGAAAAACCAACAAATATTTGACTTCACAATTAAAGGTATCCTCCCAATTTAAACTCAACCCTTTCCCAAACAATGAAAAGGAAAACCATGACAAGATTTAAGGCATACCTATTAGGACGGTAATGGTATGTTACAACCTCCTCACTATAATAAATTTCTATCCCCATAAATCCTAAGAAGAAGTTTACATGCCAAAGAGATGAGGCCACTACTCTCTCATCAGTTCCTCACATTCCCATATCTTGTGATTATCAAAACCATGCTACCATATCACAAAAAACAAAGGCATCATCCTCTCACGAAGTACCTTGGTCTCAAAATCAACTATCATGACTGGATAATCCATCAAAGATAAATCAGGTTCAATCTCAAGATTACTATAGATCAAAACATGAGATGGATCATAGAGATACTTTCTCAGTTGTGATACATGGAATATGTTATGTATCGACATCAGTTTTTGTGGTAGTGATATACAGTAAGAAACTTTCCCCACCTGCTCAACAACCTCTAAAGGTCCCGAAAAATGAGGAGCAAGCTTCCCTTGCCTCCCAAGCCGTCGATGACCTAACCAGGGTGAAAATTTCAAGAATATCTGATCACCAACTAAAAAATACAAAGGTTTACAGTGTCGATCAACATAAGACTTATATCTCCTCTGTGCTATCAACATCCTCTGATTAATTAGCTAAATATTAGTTGTCATCTCCTACACAAATCTTGTCCCAACTAAGAAACTTTCACCATCCTACGACCAAAACAATTGATATTTACAAGGATAGACATACAAGTCCCCAAAAGGATCCATCTTGATCATATATTGGTAACTGTTGTTATAAGAGAACTCAACCGGTCCCAAGTGATCATCCCAAGCTCCACTGAAGTCGAGAACACAAGTACAAATCATATCCTCAAGAATCTATATATATATTTCTGTCTGGACATATGACTTTTTATGGTAGGCCATGCTTAGATGAGAATGAGATCTTAGTGCCTCTTGAAGGCCTCTCAAAAAACGATAATTAAACTGATGATCTCTATCAGAGACTATAGTAGACAGAACTCCGTGAAAACGAAAAATCTATTTCACGTAGAGATTCCCAAACACCTTAACTTTGGTTGTATCTCTAATGGGTATAAATTGAGCTGACTTAGTTATTCTATTGATCACAACCCATATCAAATTATTCATTCTCTATGTACGTGGAAACCCAACCACAAAATTCATAGAGATTTTATCCCACTTCCAAGTAGGGACTGGAAGTGGATGAAGTAAACCCGAAGGTTTCTGGTGCTCAAATTTCACCTATCGGAAAGTATAGCAATGAGATACAAACTTAGTAATGTCTCTCCTCATCCATGTCCAACAAAACTGCTTCCACATATCATAGAACATTTTTGTGGTTCCTGGGTGTATTTTCCACTGGGAATTATGAAAATCCCCCATTACAGCCTTCCTTGTTATTAACAAAACAACACAGCGGTTCCTATAACACAAAACCACCTCCTTAGATAATTACCACTATCTACCCACCATAAAGAGAGTCTATAAAGCTACAAATTTCATCATCAAGATCTTGGTCCTGAAGAATCAACTCAATAAGAGAAGATGTCAACTGAATGCTGGATAAATAAACTTCAACCCCTTTCTCCTGAACTCCAATATGCAACTGTGCAAATTGATCCATCAAATTTCACTCCTCTAAAGATTCATTCACTTCCTGGGTTGGAAGTTTACTACTCAATGCATCTGCAACGTCATTCCCTTTCATTGGGGTGTTGGCGATGTCAAAATCGAAAGACTGCAGGAACTCCACCC
The DNA here is from genome assembly GCA_963277665.1 of Viscum album. NCBI lineage: Eukaryota > Viridiplantae > Streptophyta > Magnoliopsida > Santalales > Viscaceae > Viscum > Viscum album. The sequence goes on along the minus strand of OY728143.1, from coordinate 1,264,385,184 downwards.
AACATCTTTGATGAAGATTCAAATATTTTTTATAGAAGCTATAACTTAGGCTTTTGTGGTATGAATACACAGTAAACATTTCTCCTTAAAGGTAATTCTACTAACTCTTAAGTGCGTGCATCACAACTACGAGTTCAAGGTCATGGGTAGGATAATTCTTCTCATGTGTCCTAAGATGACGAGATCTATAGACATCAACATGATTAACTTTCATAAGAAAACAACCCAAACCCGTACCTGATGCATCAAAAAATACCACATAGACTTGCTTGGCCTTTGGAAGATTCAACACCAACATGGTAGTAAAAAGAAATTTCAGCTCAAAAAAAGAACTCTTACATTTATTATCCCAAACAAACTTCACCCCCTTTCGAGTTAGAGTAGTCATCGGAGAAGCCACCTTTGAGAAGTCCTACATAAACCTCATTAGTATCTGGATAAGACCAAGAATATTAGAATTTAAAATAAATTTTGTGGTTTCTCCCAAGTAATAACAGCCTTTACCTTCTCAGGATCAACTAATATACCCTATTCAGACACTACATGTCCCAAGAATTTCACTTCCCGAATCCATAAATCACAATTTGAAATCTTAGAATAAAGGTAGTAATTTCTCAGCAGACTCAAAACCGTTCTCAGATGTTGCACACGGTCCTACTTAGATTTAGAGTAAACAAGGATGTCATCGACAAAGACTACCACAAAAGTATCCAGATACTTGTGGAAAATATTATTCATTAAATCCATGAAAACTATAGGATAATTTTTCATACCAAAGGGAATAACCAGGTACTCATAATGGTCATACCTAATCCGAAAGGTAGTTTTCTGAATGTCAGATTCCTTTATCCTTAACTGATGGTAACCAGATCGAAGATCGGTCTTTGAAAACCACTTCTCACCTTTCAACTGATCAAATAGATCATCAATATGTGGAAATGGATACTTTTTCTTGATCATAACTCAATTGAGCATTCGATAGTCAAAACATAGGTAAAGAGAACCATCAACCTTCTTGGTGAATAGAATCAGTGCCGCCCAAGGAGACACACTAGGACATACAAAGCCTTTCTTAATAAGATCATCCAAATAGCACTTCAAATCTATCAGTTCAGCTGGAGCCATTTGGTAGGAGGGAATTGAAACTGGTTGAGTACCAAGCATTAAGTCAATGGAAACCTCAACTTCCCTTATGAGTGGAAGACCAGAGAAATCTGAAGGAAACACATTTGTAAAATCAATGATGACTGGAGGAATATCACCACTCATTAAATCATGCTCCAGATCAAAAGCAAACACTAATATCAATTTTCCCAACTCTAGATAAGAAGGTCCATATCTGATCGACCTTGGGTCACAATCTTCTTGAAAGAGAAAAGACTCACCACTTTGTGTAGTAAATTAGACCCATATAAGATAACAATCAATCCGGGCTTTATTGGAAATGATCCAATCGATCCCAAATATGACCTCAATATATTTCTTGTCAAGAACCAGAAAACTCCAAGAAAGATCGACATCTAAAAGAGATAAGACACAAGAGGGACTATAAAGACCCTACTCTCTCTTCATACCAAGGGGTGTAGTAATATCCATTGCACAAGATAGTTGTTCCATAGAAAGATTAATAATATTAACAATACAGGTTGAAATAAATGAATGAGATGCACCAATATCAAATAGAGTAATCACTAATGATGATTCTATAGTAATGGTACCTCTCATAGTCACTGGACTTATGTCTTATTCCTCTAGAGACTCTTCCACTGCGTGAAAAAGATTCATTCCAGATGCCTGTGGTTGGAACCATTTTGTAAGTGAATTATTTGATTTCCCCACAATTTTAGGAGGAGATGATGATCCCGTTCCACTATGCAGATTAGAGAAGTGATGGAAGAATCTTTGTAAGTGCCATGAACATCCTCAGGAGCTACAATTCTTGGATGCCTAAGTGCAAACCTTCTTAGAATGTCCTAGTTTTACACACTGATAGCAATCCAAAGAACTTCCTTTTGGAACTGTAGGAGATATGGAATGACTTTGTCATCAATAAATTCCATGAGAATCATCATGATTCCATTTTCCTTTGAAGTAACTAATGCTACCATTAGGAGAAAAAGGAATTATCATCAAGCCTGAATTACCAGCCAAGTCCATCTCGACCATCATCGCCCTATCTAGCACATCAGTATAAGTGGGAAGATTTAGTAAGAAGGCCTGAGAATGGATATCTGATCAAATCCCCAACTCGAACCATCAAGCCTTCATCCTTTAATTAGATACAATCTCAGGTGCAAACTACACTAGATCAATAAAGAAATTTGAATACTTGGTCGTGGTTTTTTCGGCCTACTCAATCTTAAAAAACTCCATAGTCTTGGATAACACCATTGAATCTGGATATAATTAGTCAGTGAAAATAAACTTGAATTCCTTCCACCCTAATCTCTCATGCTTCCTCACCATCACCATCGTGTCCTGCAATCTCCTTCTCGGTCCTTCTAGCATGAAGGTGGCACACTTTACCTTGATCATGTCTAGTGTTTCCAAGAACTCAAACAGACATTATATCTTGCTCAACCATTCCTCAACATGTTGAGGATCAGTGGAGCCTTTGAAAAATGGTGGCTTCTGGTGAAGGAACTATTGAGAATGATTTCTAAGAAAATATCCCTAAGGATCCACAACTAGATCCTAAATGGGGACTGTAGGTGGTGCCTGTCCCAGAGCTTGGATAGTGCACATAATCACCTCAACTAGATTTGGGTCCATTGGAGGATTCACTCATTGAGGTTCAATAGTAGATTCCTCTTGGATCAAATCCACGCATCTTCTTGAAATCACGATGCTAAAAAACATTAGCAGATATAAGGAAGAAATTAGATTAATACTCAAATAGAGCATCAGGGAAGATTATTTCAAATAGATGGAACAACCAGATTTAGATTCCACTCTATCCAAATCAGAATAGAGAAATGACTAGAACTAATCCATAATATGTCCTTCCATAACTACCCCTTATGAATTAAGTTTCATTGTAGTGAGAGATGGCCAGACACTCAATCACAACTATATCCTAACTCCTGACAAGATTTCAAAAATACATATTGACTTCATGACAAAAGCTCAACAGCCTTCTCTAATACAACTTTTTCATAAACCAGCCCAGGTACCCTGGTAACTCGATAACTGAGTCAGTCCTGGCATGGACCGAAGGGCATTTCTGATCCCCACAGGTTGGAGACTAGCACCTGGCATCATACAGTATACAAGTGGGAATGAATTTTCCACAAAACATAGAGGAAGTAAAAGAGATAAGACAATATACATAATAAAAGGGAGCTCTATTGGGAGTAATGTACGAGAATACAATAAGGAATAAAAATCCCAAAGTAATACAACCTAATTACTAAAAATTGGGGAAAATACCCCAAATATCCCTAAGGGAACAACTCACCATGACCGACATTCAACAACTAGATCCACCTATAAGAGATCTATTTCCTTTACTTGAACCTGGAAGGAGAAAGTCTACAAACACCCAAATGAAAAAGTAGGGTGTGATCCTAAGCCTAGTAGGATACCACCAAAGATTCCATAATAGATTCCAAATATATATTATCCAAAGAAAATCTTTCAATTTTAAAAATAAATAGGTTTGGAAATTTAAAAATCATATTTAAAAAAAACATGATATACGGTTTCAAAATGATGGAAAATACTTTTTAAAGCATAGGATTTACTTTACAAGCGATGGAATATTTATAAAACAATGGATTAAATAAAATAGTTACATAAAATAGTTTATGTAAATATTGAAAATACATGTAAAGCAGTTTTACAACATTAGCATACATTTATATCTCAAATATAAATAAACAAGCGAGAAACATGGTCATATACCAAAAGGTATAATAGTATTAACTAATTATAGTATTCCACACTCTCTAAGTGATCTCAGAAAAATGAGTATACTCACATCCCCCAAACACTAGCTAGAGGTGACTCATCACCCTCTCATCAGGGATGTGACACACCGTAGGTATGTTTAGAACATTGTAATAGCGTAGAGTGTATCTAAATAACTCACCAACTACCTAATGCTTGCATGCGATCTTACATGATGAGAAATTTATTTCAAGACTACTTAAAATAAAATTAAATCCCATTCTTCCATTTGAAAGTTCCAACTTTTCTATTTAAAACCAAAACAGGTTTTAATAAAAAGCATTCCCCTTTCACAAGATAAAACCACTGGGTTTCTATCAAATCATTTTAAATATATTTTCACAAGTTTGAAATCCATTCAAAACCAATTTCATCCTTTTCACAATTCATTTCCACAATTAAATTCAAAAATTTAATTGATTTTTTTATCAAATAAATAATTTAAATCCAACCATTTAAATTATCCAATTTCTATAAACACACCCCAATTCAATGGAATTGGGGGTTTTCCAAATTTCTGTTCCAAAACCATCTCAAATATCCTGATTCACTGGAATCAGGGTTTTATCAATTTAATTGAAAGAAATTTTGAGTAATTTAATTTAAATCAATAATTGAAATAAATCAAGTGATACAAGGATAATCAATTTGGCCAATCGGGATAGAACCACCTACCTCTTCCTGAAACTCAACACTTGAAACGACACCCGTCAACAAGAAAAAATGTATATAAGATTTTGAAACTTATCCTAGAAGAGAGATCCAACATCATGGGGGTAGATCCATCAATTTTAGGATGATCCATTGAAAATAAGAGAGGAGAAAGAGAGAAACACAAAGAATTAGGGAGAATGCTTACCCAAGAATCACACCGCAAGTGAAATAAAGATTAAATGCCAAAGGAATGGATCTGATAGAGTTGTAAGGATCCAAGAATTGCTAGGGAAGGGTTTGGGTTGAGGTAAGAGGAATTAGAGAGGATTTAATAAAGAAAATACAAGTGCACTTCTACTTTTATAGTCTTATGTCGGTGTGTTACATGACATGTACTCCAGTTACATTCCGTGACCAATTTATTTTTTGAAATGGTGAAAATGCATCGAATTTGTAACACCTCTTTAAAATTGGGTATCACACAATGTCTAATACCAATACATGTCATGAAATTCTTAATTTTTTTAATCATTGAAATGCGTACCATTTTTCATTAAAACCCAACACTCCAAGTTAAAAACTGTTCATTAACTTCACCATGATGTGTAGTGACCACTCATGACGTGTACACATCACAACATGAAGTAGTTCACAACTTGCATGAAGAACCATTGCATGATGTGTACTACTGTTACATGACATGAAATGCTTTGGTAGTCTGTAGAAAAACTTTTTTAAGGATAAAAAACCAACAAACCTCTGAATTCACCATTAAAGGTATCCTACTAATTCAAACTCAACCCTTTCCCAAACAATGAAAAGGAAAACCATGACAATATTTAAAGTGTACCTATTAGGACAATAATAGGATGTTATAATGTGAGAGTGTAAAATCAGCGCGAAAGTAGTGTTGGGTACCCTTTATTGATATTATTATTATTATGTTATTATACTTGGCTTGTGTTATTTGGTGAACATGCCTTGGTGAGGTTGGGATTGATAGTTGACCTATTTAGGTGTTGTTGGTTCAACTGTTTTCTCACAGGTGAATTAATATGATTCCTTTACATATACATGAGAGACTTTGGTTTTCCTACTGAGTATGCTTGTAGACTCAACCTATGTATATAAAATTTATTTTTAGGATTCTAATAGGATTACTTGGACCATTCTAGACAGTACTATCTCAAACCTTTTTAGACAGTTGTTGTGTCGTTGCTTTAGCCTTGATTTTGGGTATTTACTTTTTGATAATTTTACCTATATTAGTTTTATTTATACATTCATTGAGGGATGGTTTTGGTTTATATTTATATGATGTCATGGAGTTTCTTGTGGATGATTTATCTTATCTATCAACCCTATATTATTATAGAGTTCAATGCCTCAAATTTTATGATATTTTTATACCCATGGTACTAGTCACCAACCTAGGGCCTATTGGAGGTTGGAATCATGGTTCATTCTATATGTCCCCTCATTATGGTATCTTTAGTGAGAGGGGGTCATGAAAAAGTGGTATTAGAGGTTATGGTTGAGATATAGGATGAAGTTTGGAGTTATGAATAGTGAGGATTGCATGGGTTGGTATGAAAATAGTTCTAGTTGACCTTGATATATGACATAAGCCAGGGAGGCTAGCTAGGACATGGGGTTTTATCCCCCCATGATTTAGTGCATGGACTGTGATCTTATTGAAAAACTAAGTGAGGTGGATCTGTTTGTAGGGTAGATACCTAGGATAGGTATATGCATCATGATGACTTGTGTACCTTTTGGAGTTGGGTTGTTTTGGGAAGGTTGAAATGTATAAACTGAATCAAAATGAATCTAAATAAAAACTACATAGTAATGGGATTAGGAATTTTTTTTTATTTTCAACAATAGATCTTAGACATCGTCCACATGAGGCTTAGGTAGTTGAGGTTCAATAGGATGATCCAGTTGATTATTGTAGGGTTAATCTAGCAGAGGAGGATGAGGCTTGGTAGATGGCGTTGTGTGATTTTTAGTGGAAGACTTTGGGGAAGTATGAGAGAAGTGTTTCGAATGTTTAGATAGAGAGATGGATGGAGGAGATAAAGATAAATTTTAGTTTTATTTATGCACTAATGGGATATTGGGTCTATTTGGAAGTTAGTCAAATGTGGGGAGATGCACGTTAGTGGTGGACACTGTATCAGGGTGAACAGAAGGAAGCATATGTTTTGTGGGTCGACTTTTAGAAAGAGTTTCAGTCATAGTTCCATTTTTCGACCATGAAGGCAGTGAAGAGGAGAGAGTTTATTTCTCTTCATTAGGGGATTATGCCAATGTGGGAGTTGGGAATCAAGTTAAGGACCTTATACATTTTCCCTAGATATTTTTTTCAGATGAGGAGTCACATACAAGATGAATTGAGGAGGCACTCCATCCTTCACTACTACAAAAACGGGCAAGGGAAGCGCTACCCTTTTATCAGTGCTAAAAAAAGAGATAATAAAGGGGGTCTTTATCAGTGCTAAAAAAAGCGCTGATAAAGAGGCACTTTTAACAGCACTAAAAAAAGCACTGATAAAGGCCCCCCTTTATCAGCGCTTTTTTTAGCACTGATAAAGGGGACCCCTTTATCAACTCTTCTTTTAGTAGTGCTGATAAAATGGGGAATTTATCAATGCTTTTTCCTACCGGTGATAAATTTTATATTTCAAAAAAAAATCATGAAAAAAAATTATTGTTATATAAGTATATTTATATTGATATAAATATAATATATATTTTTTAAATATGTTTAAGATACGTATAAATAGACTATTACATTTAATATATAATAAATTTAGTAAAAATGGATTTAAAATATTTTAAAAAATATTATTAATTAATAATTTTCTAATTATTATTGATTAAAAATAATTTAATAAAAATTTGAAGACACAAAAAATCAAAATAATTAATAAAAGATCTAAAATATTTTGAAAATGTAACTCAAACTTCAAACGACCATAAATTTTTATCCAGGTGTTCGTTTGAGCTCTACAGCAAATCAAATCGAATCTTGTGACGAGCTCTACGTGCTGATGAGACAAGTGAAACTTCTGTCACATTTTTTGAGGCCAAAAAAGGCCTAGAAGGCCTCCAAAATTGAGTTTTTAGTTGGGATACCCCAATTTGTTAACATTCAAACAAGTATAACTTCTGATCCAGATGTCCTTTAGGCCTGTACCACATATCATATCGAATATTGTTTCATTTTATTCGATTTGACTAGTTGTGGAGTTAAAATGGGCTTCTGGATTATAAGTTATGGTCATTCTAACATTCTATGGCTTTTCAAATACACACATATATGTATTTATTCGTAAATATATATGTGTCTGTGTGTATGTGTGTGTCTTTGTGTGTGTGTCAGTGTTGTATGTATGTGTGTATGTATTTATTTATAAACACACATAAAAAACATATTTCATAAATGTATTTAAAACTAATCTTATAAGTATATATTAATATAAAAATAAATATACAGATAAAAAATTATAACTAAAAAAATATATATAAATAAATATAAATATATATTAATATATGAATGAATATATATATACCAATATATGAATAAATATATTTATATTAACATGAATCTATATCAATATAGGAATAAATATAACTATATGTATATATAAATAAATAGATATATCATTAAATAGAGAGAAAAATGAAATGGCTTAGTGGTAAAGGTGCAAACGCGAAAGGGGGGAGGTCGCGGGTTCGAGTTCAGGTAGAAGCAAAGGGGTGCGCGCGTGTGAGGATGCGCGGGTAGGGCAGCACGTGGGAGACCACCTAGCACTGATAAAGGGTGGGGGGGGGTCAAGCGCTATTAAAATCTCTCCCCGCATTATATATATATATATATTTTTTTTTTTACTTTTATCTATGCTCTGAAAAGCACTGATAAAGGGTTCTTTTATGAACGCTTTTTTTAGCGTTGATAAAAGGGGCCTTTATCAGTGCTTTTCAGAGCGCTGATAAAAGGGACCCCTCTATATCAGCACTGAGATTTACAGTGATTTTTTAGCACTGTTATAGCCCATTTTGAGCGCTGATAAAGCCCGTTTTGTAGTAGTGATTCTATCTAGTATGTAGTTACTCCTTTTATGTTTCCAACATATCTATAGGTTTAGAAGAAGGAAGAGGCGATCAAGAAGATTCACTCATGAGGAGGTTTACCATGAGTGGGGAATTAGTAGGGTTCCTCATAGAGTAGTGTTTTCAATGGTAGGTCTTAGGCACCATGACCTTCGAGGTTTCAACCAATGGGGATTCGACCTCAACAACTTTCCTTATGGCCTTTCGGTTCTAGTGTTTTTTGTAATTTTCCTAGATATATCATTCCATCATGTTTTTTCTATGGGTTTAATGTAAATTTCTAGAATTAGTTCCCACTGGTTCTTTGATCTCAGTTTGGTGTAGGATGGAAGGTTTCACGCTAGCCTTAGTATTAGTTTCCAATGAGACTATTTCAATAGTAGGGGTAGTAGGATTATTCTCCATCGAGGGGAGATGGAGCAGGTAAAGGAAAAACTCATGATGTTCCTCATGTTCATGGGACCTCAATCCAAGCATGGTCATGGGGGTGGTTATTAGAAAATAAGTAGAGTATATGGGCATGGTCAATTGCATGTAGTAGTGATAGAGGGGAAATATATTGTCCAAGGAATGCTCAGTTTGTCGTCTACCCTTTTCTATGCCTTGTTTGATTCAATATCTTCACACTTATTTGTTTCAAACACTCTATTCCATGCTCCGGGACTATATGTAGAGAGGATTCCTAATCACCTGATGTTGAATATGCTATTCGGAGGCTAGAACATCTTATTTGATGTATGAAGAGGGTGTATACTGATGATGGGTCCACATAAATCTCACGGGGATCTTTTATTTCTACATATGAATACATACCATTTAATCCCATGAATCTATTAGTTGTAATCTATACATGTTTTATCGACTTCTTATAGAGGAGAGTCATGTTCTTATATGTGGATGAAAAGTGTGTGGTTTTTGTTGGCGAGTGGGGTTGTCAGGTGGAAAGTCTATGTGTAGAGCCCCTTATTTATTTAATGGATTAGTTGTTGATGTAATTAATGGTAATTGGTACAGTGGGATTCCCCAAGGTTATTGGGGGAGTTTTTGGATGTTTTTTTCTAAGGAGGTTGTAATGCTACCCCCTTGACATGATGTTGAGTTCAGGATAGACTTATAGCCTGGTGCTTCTCTAATTTCGATTACTCCTTATCAGATGAAACCTTATGAGTTGTGGAAGTTGAGGATTTAGATATATGATATGATGAAAAAGGGTATTATCTGGCCTAGTGTGTCACTATGGGATACTCTAGTGTTGTTTTCCAAGAAGGTAGATGATAGTTTGAGGTTGTGTATAGAATACCAGAGGTTGAATCAGGTGATGATCAAGAACCGTTATCCTATTTTGAGGATAGAATATATTTTCAACTAGCTGATAGGAGTGAGTTGGTTTTCTAAGATCGATATGCATTCTAGATATCACCAGTTGTGGGTAAAGGGGGGAGATATCCCAAAGACTACCTTCATATGTAGTTATGGGAACTTTGAGTTTGTAATAATGTTGTTCAGTGTCACAAATGAACTATTTTTGTTCACGGGACTCATGAAATCCGTGTTCTGTGAATTCCTAGATCATTTTTTAGTTTTTTCATCAATGAAATATTGATTTAATAAAATTTAGAGAAGGATCATGTCGATCATATCATATATGACTTACATGTTCTTCGATGCCACCAGATCTATGGAAAGTTTTAAAAGTATAAGTTTTGACCACAAGAGGTGCATTCCCTTGGGCATGTGGTGTATCGGTAGGGTGTGGCAGTAAACCCATAAAAAGATGAGGTAGTTGTTTCTTGGGAATCACCCATGACTGTTGTATAGGTTCACAATTTTCTTGGTATTTCCAGATATTATTAGAGGTTTATGCCTGATTTCTCTCAAGTTTCATCCCCATTGACAACATTTACCCTAAAGGATCAGGATTTTGTATGGACTGATTAGTGATAGGTAGTGTTCATTTACCTAAATGGGAAGTTTTTTAGTGATCCAGTGCTTTAGTTTCCAGATAAGAGTGTGATGTTTGAGGTGTTTTTTTTACATTTACCATCTAATATTAGGATACATGTTGATAAAAAAGAGGGTAGTGATCTCTTATGGGTCTAGGTAGTTAAATACCTACGAGTGTAACTATACCACCCATGATTTGGAGTTGGTATTGGTGGTGTTTTCACTAAATCTATGGTGATATTACCTCATTGGGAAGTTCTTTGTGGTCTTCAAATATCACAAGATCTTGAGGTATATATTTTCTCAGCCTGATCTGAATTTGTGATAGCAAAGGTGGATGACGTTTCTTTAAGATTATAATTTTTAGATCTTCTACATATTAGGAAAAGGAAATGTTTTAGCTGATTCTTTGAGCAGGAAGTCATGGAAGGATTTTTTTCAGGAGTCTATGGATGTTTGGAAATGAATAGAGGATTTTGAGGCCTTACACTTAGATGTAAGGGTGGTTGATGATAAAGGTTTTTTTTAAAAATAATGATATAGTCTTATTTGATGTGGTAGGTGGATGAGTCTCAGTGGGGATACTCGAAGGTATAGGTGATGTGAAATCGTGTTAGCCATGGTGATACTCTAGAGGGATGGCCAAAGGATGGTTAGAACTAGATGATGTTTCATGGGAGGTTTTTTTCAGTAGTGATGTATGAGGGAGTACTTTATGATTTTCATATATCACCTTTTGTGGTGCACCCAAGATTATCCAATATGTACTGTGTATTGAGGATGTAATTTTGGTGGATTAGGATGAAACAAGTAGTGAAAGAATTTGTGGTGAGGTGTTTTATTTTCTAGCAAGTAAAGGATAGTCATCACATTCCTAGTAGTTTGTTATAGCCTTTAGATATCCCTGAGTGGAAATGGAATGACATATCAATGGATTTTTTCATAGGGTTTCCCTAAGATTATAGAGGTTGTGATGCTATCTAATTGATCGTTGATTAGTAGATTAATTCAGATGACTTTTTAGAGATCAGGGAGTCGGGCGTAGTGGATGATTTAACTAAGATTTATGTGGATGAGGTGGTGTGATTTCATGGAGTTCTGAGGTTCATTATCTCAAATTAGGATGCATGTATTACCTCATGAGTCTGGAGGGTATTGTAGCATGATTTTTGTACTCAATAATGCCTTAGCACTAGTTTCCACCCTCATATAGATGGTAAGATGGAGCGTACTATCTAGATATTGGAGGATATGTTGCAGAAATGAATCATAAACTTTAGTAGATCATGGGAACGACACTTTCCCTTGGTTGAGTCTGCATATATCAACATTTATTACTCATACATCGGTATGGATCCATTTTAGGAATTGTATGGGAGGACATGTCATTCTCTATTGTGATGTAAAGAGGTTAGGGATATATTAGTTATTAGTCTTGATGTGGTACAAATCATGACATAAAATGTTCAGTTGGTTCGAGAGAGGATGAAAGTAGTTCTTTGTCCTGATGTGGTGCAAAGCACGACATAAAATGTTCAGTTGGTTTGAGAGATGATGAAAGCAGTGAAGGATTGAAAAAATTATTATTCCAATCACAATATTTAGACCTTGGAGTTTGATTTTGGGGACCACATGTTCTTAAAGGTTTCCCCTTGACATGGGAATCAAAGGTTTTGTAGGGGGAGTGATATTTCTCCTAGGTTTTTCTGGCTTTTTGAGGTGTCGAGGCGATTTGGTGAGGTGGAATATCAGTTGGAATTTCCACTATGGTTGGAGAGGATCCACGATCTCTTCCATGTCTCTTATCTTTATTGGTATCTTCACGATGTCTCTCATGTCATTGACTGGATATATTTGGATATCGAGGATGACACGATGTTTGTGGAGAGACTAGTAGAGATCCAGTATCATCATAAGAAAGTGTTGTAAGGATGAACCATACCTTTGGTTCATGTGTTGTGTAGGCATGGTGGCCTAGAGGAGAGTACCTAGGAATATGAGACATAGATGTGTGCTCAGTACCTAGAGTTGTTTTGATTTTTTCCTTGATCTATTTTATTTTGACGATGTTATATTTGGATCTTTATATTTTATGGGATGTTCTATTTTCTTGATGTGTGATAAAGTTATGACATATAAAAGGTATAAGAACTGATTCCTAATTGAGATTCTTTATACTAAAATGCAATTAAACCTATACAGGTGAGTTAGTGTCACCCATAGCGGATAGTATCTTAACATGGAGGATGGAATTCCCTGATTCGTGTGTTTAGGGTGGTGTAGTTTTTTGGTTGTAGCAGTTGTTGTTTTGGTCCATGTAAAGGTTCAAATGGTTATGCAATGGTTGTTAGGAGATTTGGTTGTGTGAAAAAAGGTGGTTTTTAGTTGTGTAGTGTATTTAATTGGTGTTTTTGTTAGAGTGTTTGGATGGTGGTAGTGTTGAGGAGTAATAAGACCATTGAGAGGTATCTCATGAGGTGGTTGTTCGGACCCCTTTACTTTTGGGCTTGGTTTTGGATTCCTTAGGGTGAGAATCATTTGAGAGGTATTTGATGTATTGACCCATTCCTTCATGACCTGATACTTTTTAGGTTTTGGGTGTTGGAGGTGTTTCAGAGGAGGCTTGAAGAGGTTCTATGGTAGTTGGAGGTGCAACAGATCTGCAGTGGGAAATTCATGATGTGAAAGGGGTACATAACATGAATTGGTGGTTCACGAATTGTGTAGCTAGCCAGTTTCACCCCTTTTATGTGGATGAGGGGGAAATCATGAAACAGATCCACATCATGAAAGTAATTTATACCGTGTAATTAAGTAAAGGCCTAAGTGACATGAATTTCATTAGAAGTTGGTTTTTCAGGAATTCACATCGTGAATTGGTTTCATGACATGAAAGGGGTAGGATTCCTAGTTTTAAATTCGTTTTTTGGATGAAACCTTCTTCATTTAACCATATCTCTTTTAACTCTCATTTTGGGAGAACCCTAGGTAGCTCTTGGAGGATCTTCAACCCCCCTTTTCCACTTCAATCTATTGGTTTTGGTGGATCCCTATTGGTGATGCACGGTGAGTTCTCCTCTCTTCCCCATGGTTTTCTCTTGTTATTCTATTATAGATCCACTATGGTTGTGTGGTTTTGGTTTGGGGTGTGTGTATGGGATGGGTTTTTACAATCCTTTGATGCGGTTTAGGTTTATCCATGGGTTTCTCATGTGGTTGTGGTTTGAGACCCTTTCTTCTTCACCCTATTGTGCGCAGCAAGTTAGAAAAGCTTCCTTAAGGTAGGGAATCCCTCATTTCTCACTTTTGTGTATCATGTAGAAGGGGTTTACTCTTGTTTATCTACAAGGGATGGTTTTCTCTATACCAATCAAGATAAATTAATTGGTTAATTTAAATTTATTGGGAAATGGGAATGATTCATATGCTTTCACTACTTTGAAATCATTCTGATGTTTTGATTGTATGGGTTGAATGCCCCACTAAAAATTGTGGTTATTGGGGGATTTTTTGTGTTGGTTTGATATGTGGTGTGGAGCCTTTTTTTTGGAGTTTTTGTGATATCAATCTAAAATGGAAATTTGAAAACTAATTATATTTGGTTAATAAAATGGTTCCCCTAGATTTATGTCTTGTGTGATAATTCCCCTAAAATAAAGTAAAATGTGATAAAATCCCCTTTGTTAAATCTGCAAAATTATCTTTGATGTGTTGTGATGTGTGGCCATTTTGTGGGGAAGAGATGTGTGGTTTCAATGTGTTGTGGAGTGATGTGTGTTTGTTTTTCCATGATTTTTTGGTGGTGAGTTGATGGTTTGTTTGGCTATGCTTTTGGGGAGGTGAGGCAATATTTCAATGGGGATGATGAGCTACTTGTGATGTGTGGTTGTGTTACACTAGATTCTCGGGTAACGATGGAATAATTTGTCTAATAATGGTTGAAATGACTGGGGTTTGGTTTGGCTAATAGGATGGAAATTATTAATGAAAAAATTAATGAGGGGCTGTGTGGTTAAATGTGGTTTATGCTTAATAATGAAACGAATGAGCTCAGTAATGATATTTTTTAGAAATGAGGAATGTGGCTTGTGGCTTGTGTGTGTTATGCATTTAGAGGTGGCATCAAAAGTGGGAATGTTGTGAGTTGTTTAGTTTTTTTATATGAACCCATAGGTTGGTCTTATGTTTGGATATATGTATATAATTGTATATTCCTTGTGGTTTTTATATGCACCCCACCCATGTCAAGCATTATGTGTCGACACTCATATTTTCAAATAGGGGTGGTTTTTCCAGAATCCCGGTGATGAGGATGGATGTATATATACCCACTCTTTCACATTCTCTCTTCCATGTAAGTACATATGCAAAGGCTATGATGGTTAGAGGTCTGTTAGTTCACTAGGTGATGGCCTAGGTGTTTTGGGTGATATGTGATACGACCATGTTGTGGGGCGGTGGCCTAGGTGTTTTCAGGAATGATGTGACATGTACATTATTTGGGAAGACTTATAGTGGGGTTTGTTCATCTTAGAAGGATGAAAAAGGGTTTAATTACTTAATGTTCACTATACCCTACTACTCTGGTTATGGTTGTGATGTGATGGACCAGGTGTTTGTGTGAGAGATGAGATGTGACTGTGTTGTGGGGTGGTGGCCTAGGTGTTTGCGGACATGATGTGATGTGACTGTGCTTATGGGGTGGCGGTATATGTTATTTAAAAGATATGGGAGTTCTATGACATACGATGTTGGGGGTGTTTGAGTATAAAATCAGTGAGAATGCAGTGTGGGGTACCCTTTATCAATATGCTTCTTATTATGTTAATATACTTGGCTTGTATTATTGTTGAGCATGCCTTGGAGAGGTTGGGATAGATAGTTGTGAAGACCCGACCCTAGAAAACCAGGATCCGGTGACTTCAGAACATGATGTGTTGTTTTAAACAAAAACATGCACTGATAAACTACACATCATCTCCCATATAGAGGATCGAATTCGATTCAGGCTCTGAGAAACCAGCTACTTCATAAATGTTTCATCTGTTAAAATCTATTACCTGAAAAAATTTAGATCAAAACATAGGGTGAGCATACGAATTCCCAGTAAGGGGTTTTAAAACAAACCAATATGACTTTTGAAAACATTATTTAAAACTTCCATAAAACACTTTTCTTAAAGAAAAACTGTAACATATGTAATAAATCATAATCACAATGCTCAATTAAAACATGCTAACAGAATTACAAGGGTTCATGATTCAATTATATGCATGATCATTGAATTAATAAATAAAATATGTTCTAAACATGTATGACATATGAATATTTAAGCAAAAATTGAAAATGTAAGAGTTAAGAATAATCAGAGTTGTGCATAAAGGAAAAAACTTCAATTTCATACATTGAATACTAATTCACTGAGTGCTAAACACAAGTCATGCCATAAGATTTTACTTTTCTGATACTCATAAGTACTGGCTCTTAACCAAGGATATTCTACTAGTATAATATCTATTGGTTAATTAATTATCATACACATAATGAGGGAATCTATAATGCCGGACTTCTTATGTCAAGGCCTTACACCAAGACCTAGGGCTAACTGTAACCGGACCCCAACCCGGAGAGCATTTGTAACTGGACTCAATCCTGGAGAGCATCTGTAACCAGACTCCATCCTGGAGGGCTTACTTTTACCGGTCCCCAACCCGGAATGTACTAGTCCAATACATTCCTCGTATGCCAAATCGGTTCGTAAATTCAAAATTTCATATACCACTTGAATAATTACTTACACATTTCATATTAATAAAGGTGTCCCATACCACTTTTAATAACTAGATTTTATTTCATATTACTCAAGGTGTCCCATACCACTTTGAGTAATTTGATTTTATTTATTATTACTCAAGGTGTCCCATACCACTTTGAGTAATTTGATTTCTGATCTCATTATTATGTTATGCCACATGCATGCATCACTGAGTGCAACAATAAATAAAAAAGGAAAATGGAACTACTTAATATAACAGATAACATTGGAAATTTGGTAGTAAGAGTTTCTCAAAGGAATACATGGTTCATTATACATTCTTTGCACAAGAGACAATTTCTAAAGCGCATCAAATAGTGGGGGAGAAGGGGTTTTCCATATGAGATGCTAAGATGATAACTATTTAAATAAAAAAATCCTTATTCCATGAATGAAATTACATGTTATTTAATATGATACTAAGAAGTGTCAGTGATCAAATAGTTAAATTACATCACCACTCAACTAACAATAATCACCGCAATTGACAAAACATTAGGTGAGCTTAAAATGATCGCATAGTTTAACACACCCTTTTATACTTTAAAATATTTTGGTCAAAATAAAAGTTTATCTTCTTTTTAATCATAAAACATGACAAGATCAAACATATAATACCTTTGAAACATGAAATTATAACAAATATCATATCATTAAAAGTTCTTTAACTAAAACAAGTTTGACATACTTTATGAATCAGGACATGCACTTTTATGTGAATACCTCTTGGTTTGGATTACGTAGAGACTGATATTAACCAAAGTCTTACAAGTATTAATTACATTACTTAATTAATTAAATTCTAATAATCCATTCATAAAAATTAGGGTGTTATAAACTATAACCGTATATATACTAAGTATATATATGAGTTTCAAAAATTAAAATAAGTTTAATAATTTCTCATTTAGTAATAGATACTTAAAACATATTTATTACACCATTATTAAAAACCAAACAATGTTTGGTTATAACATATGTGACTGCATATACATATATAATTATAAAAGGTGTTCATATATATATTGCATAAGGAGAGGAATTATTTCTTCAAGTTTTCATAACCTGAAGATCTGAAGGACCTATAATCAGGTATTTGAGGATTTCCACCCAATCTATATGACTATACATACATTCATTCATTCATAAACTAAACTTAAAATAAACTCATGTACATATATATAGTACATAATAATTTTTTTCTTGTATTAAAATACTCCCATATGTTTGTACAACCTCTTAAACTCAACCAGATGATTTATATTCGGTTTAAGGAATGGTTTTAACTAAACCATAGACTATAATATATATTTATGAGTACACGTGTAGGTGAACATATCTTCAAGCAAAAAAACCAAAGGCAAGGAAAAAGAAAATAATTTCCCTTACATATTTTATACCTTTTGAACCCAAAAACCCAAAGGCCTAGGTTCAGCACACAAAAAAACTTTAAACTAAACCACAAAGTTATAAATATATTTTTATGAGCGTATATGTATATATACTCTCAAAGAAACAAGAAAAGGCAAAACTAAAACCCTTACCTTAGTTCGTGGAGTAAGAGAGGCTTAGGAAGACTCGGTGGTTTCTAAAGGAGGTGTTGGAGGTAGAAGGAAAACCGAGGGTTGCTCGGGGTGAAACCGGTTAACTTATAAACTAAAAAACACACGCAAACATTCAATGCCACCACTGATAAAACTAACTCCTATGTGGCACATTAAAATGATGGTGACAACTTGTAGGAAAGGGGAAAAAGGAGGGTCCACCGACAGTCATAGGTGCAATAAGGAAAATGGTGTAGGTTTACTGGTGCAAACCCACACGAAGGAGAAGAAGACAATGCGGGAAGGAGAAAACCGAAGGTGGATCGGATGACCAAGATAAAATCCGGCTCTAATACGAAGGTTGGGGTGCATCCAGGGTTTAAAAAAAATAATTGGTGGCTCAAATTTAAATAAGAGTTTGATCAGATGGTCCTGGGTCGATGCAGTGTTTTAAAAAACCTCGAACGATCACGATTAGATGGCGCCTGATCGAACGGTTCATGAAAAATGTGGAGAGAAACGCGGTTATTGAGGGTCGAATGTGGGGTCGAGATCGACGGCCCAAATCGAGTGCGGCGTGATCCAACATCCCAGATTAGATCCCAGGAAAAAATTAGCCATCCCACATCAAAACTGTGAGGAGTTTTATAGCCCTTTATAAGCCTAAGCCTCCGATACACAGCTTAGAAAACACACAACACACACAAAGGGGGCATTATACAGGGTCCCCCACCCTCGGAGGCCTCGTCCTACCCCTACCTCACCGTGGCCTCGTGCCCACGATGGTGCGCTCATGTGCTCTTGTCCCCTCATGCGCTCCTGAGACCCTTCGGGGAACCTATGCCCAAGCTTGGGTCGGCCTTGGATTGGGCTGAGGGCTAGGCTGAGCCACTACGCGTGAGCTTCCTCCCTTGGACCAGCCATAAAGGTCTCGCCCTAGTTAGCCTATTTTTTTTTAAAAAAAACTAACTTACAAAAATCATCAATTCTTAAGAAAAAAAATATTTATTAAAACCATATAAAAAAATTATCTTTGTAGACATGACTTTCACTTAAACCATAGGAGGCTAAAGAATAAAAATTATATTTTGTCTTAGCTCAAATTATTTACAAACACTAAACCTTTAACATACAAATTATAAATTTATATTTAGTAAACCTACATGGTAAGTCTTGTAATAGTATCATAGAAAACTTAGTTTAATCAAAAACATAATTTAATTTAAAGAATTTAAACATATTTTATAACATTGTTTAAGAAATTAAAGTCCTTACAATATAATTGAAATATTTTCAAAGTGTTTTAAATTACTTATTATATTTCAAAATCACTTAAGTGTAGTTCAAAACATTATACCTTAGTTAGGGGTTCATCGTATAATTTTCAATTCATAACATAAATTTTTGAAGACTAAGTTGTTAAATCATCACAAGGCCAATAGTTATAATTATAGTCGTTGGATTTCCAATGGTCACCCATGGTAATGGTTGAGTTAATTCCCTATAAAAACCTGTCTTGTGGTGTCTTAAGCTTAAAGAAAGTGACGAGGATGGTGCTTGTTATACCCCTGATGATCAGTACGGTCTTCATGATCATGGTGGTGTTGTTATTTATTTTCACTGACCCGAAGGATATCCTTTATTTACCATGTTTTTTTGTATTTATAGGGGGCCTTCCCGTAGTTTTTATAGGGTTTTTATTAGGCATTTTTGGGTAGGATGTTTCCTTGTGATCTTGAAACATTGTAAACACTACGATGTTCTTTTTATTATGAAAATCCTTGTGTCCATCTGTGTGTTTTACTCAGTTGTATTCTAATATAAATTAAAACCATATTATTACTTTCTCATGAGAAACAAGTTTTGTTTACTTGTTATGAAATTCAAACAAAATGAAAACATAAACTTATCAATACAAGAGGTACAAGTTTTTGGGGTGTTATAATAGTTGACCTGTTTAGGTTCTTTTTATTCTTCTTTTTTCTCAGGGGTGCATTAGTATTCTTTTTTCACATGAACATGAGAGGCTTTGGTTTTCCTATGGAGTATAATAATATGCTTACCCTATGTATAAAAACCAATTTTCAGGTTTCCAGGAGGATTAAGTGGATCATACCAGACAATACTAGCTCAGAACTTTTTGGACAGCTAATGTGTCACCGCTTTATCCTTGCTTTTAACTATTTACTTTTGAAGACTTTTACCTGTATCAGTTTTATTTATAAATGAATTGTGGTATGGTTTTGGTTTTTTATATTATTTCATGGAGTTTCTTATGGACTATTTATCTTATCTTTCGATCCTATATTATTATAGAGGGTAATGCCTCACATTTTATGAGATTTTTATACCCTCGGTGCTATTCTCCGACTTGGGGCCTACTGTAGGTGAGACTCGAGGGTCATTATCTATCTCCCCTCATTGTAGTATCTTTGGAAGGAGGGGGTCATGACATATACATGGTACTTTCTAAGAACTATGTGTTGATTAATACCTATTACCAAAGAATATGTAGTGATTCCCAAATCCAAAATCTTGGCCCTAACCACAATATAATGAAAATTCCCTCTACCCACACAAAAATACAAGTAGTGTGAGAAATGTCTTTTTCAAAACTATGTATGGATTGATTCCCATACTATGGGATATGTAGTGACGCTTGGATCCTCCATTTCAGGCTCAACTGTGGGTTCTCACCATTCCCATCCATCCACCTATGTGAGAACCAAATTTGTTTGGGGATTCAATCTCACACCAAAATGTGAATACCCCCACATATTCCCTATCATGCACTCTCACACGACTCTATAAACTATTTGATTGTCTATTGTTTCTCATGAAAAACATGACACATGTGATCTTAGGAAACTTAGAAATCCACTCTGACCAGTTCTGTCAAGGTGAATTCTATCCAAAGATAGGGAACCACATCCTATTCATAGGATATTAAACTATAAGACAACATCCTTTTTGCATGATGTTAAACTAAAAAATAATAGGTATTCACATTAAAAAGATCATCCCATCTAATAATTGTTTACTCAAGAGTTGCATGTTTTATCTCTTCACCTCAAAATGTGTTCAATACATGATTTTTTAGCCTTTAGGGCGATCAAACCCTTCTTGAGTATTATGTTTTCCACAAATCACCTTCATATTTTTGATACATAAGTTGATAACAACCAATTTCTTGAGTTGATATTATCATCTTGGAACCCCATGGACCTTTTGGCTCCCTTGATCCTAGTTCTCCCCTATAGAAAACTGGTAACAGGGAATGGTTAATCCAAAGGGAAACCATTAGGATTTGACTGTGAATAACACAATGCCTCAGATCTTGTGCCTAGTGGATTTTTTGGTCCTAGAGGAAAGCCCCCCTTAAACCAAGGAGTTATTTTTATAACTTTGTGGAATATGGGCTTCCACTATTATTAATAGTTGACCTGTACCCACTGGTTTCCACCTCCAGTTAACTCATATATTCTTGGGTCATGATTTACACTTCCCATAAACCAAATATTCAAGTAGATTCAAAAAACATTTATGTTACACATCTGTGATCATACCCATTGTTAAAGTAAGATTATTATATCATATTATTATACCCCTTCATCTCGGGGTATGCATGTTTTGTGAAGTCCCAATTACCCAATTTTATTCATTACTATTAGTGATATGTCCTAGTCGAATGGTGTTAAACTACACGACAATGTCATAGTCACATGACATTAAACTACATGACAATGTCCTTACCACATCACATTAAACAACAAGGAAGATTTCCTTATTGAATGATGTTAAAACTGCAAGGAAATGGTTCTTTTCACATGATGTTAAATTTCATGATAGATGTGTCCCCACTGCATGATACTAAATGGAGACAGGAACTTGGAAGGTTAATTTTACTTCTTCTATCGTAGATTTACATACTGGATCCCCCACCAGTCATGCTTCACCAGGTCGTCCTATGAAAATAGTATCTAGTATGCTGAGGGGGTCCAGGGGATGGGTTCAGGAACTCCTAGATCCTCATATAATCTTTTCTTCACCAATACACAGTAGAGTTTACACTTGATCGCATTCCAAATGTATCTGGGAACATTCTCCATCTCACACCAAGAGACCCAAGATACCTGGGTAAAAATTTAGGCATCTCCTGGTTTAATTTTTTCTTTCATCATTTGGAACACCTGAGGCTATAGTTCTTAGGTTAAAATAGACTTTATAATGTATAAGATTCAGAATAACAAGGCCTCTTTGGTGGTCGTTCTTGAACCCAAAAAATGATCCTCTAGAATATATGAGTTTGTATGTAGGATAAATATGAAATCATTTATGCATTATAATCCTCAAAGCCACCATATTTAGATCTTCTAAAACCTATGAATTTCCATGAATCTTATATCTACATTAGATCAGTTTATCACCATGAAGTTAACTAGAGGCGCACACACCTATATTGTTTCTTTTTTTTATGGTAATTGTGGAGATCAGATTAGGAAATCTCTATGGAAAGAGTTGGACTCATTTTATCCAAGGTATTATCTATATATTGTGGGTGGAGACTTTAATGTTATTATGGATCCACATGAAAAGAAATGGAGAGGATAATTTCCTTGAAAAGATAGCATGTATTGTTTTCAGTTCATGGAACACAGTGGTATCATAGACATGGGATACATAGGGAACTACTTCACATGGTGCAATAATTAGAAAAGGAACTTCTACACTTGGTGCCACCTAGATAGATGTCTTACTAATGACAACACTCTCTTTGCCTACCCAAATTCATAGGTAAATCATAACATCTAAAGACTTTCATATCACTCTCCATTCCTGGTTTCATTGATTTCCAAACAATAGGGAGGTGTGAGATTTTATTTCTCTCATCTATGAGTTGATGATCCTAGTTTTACCTAAGCAATGAGTAATTATTTGAACAAGAAAGTTCAGGGGAGTGCATGGATTTCTTTAAAAAAAAACTTAGATGTCTCAAATGTGATCTTAAATGATGTCTTAGTAACCAACCTTCCCATCCCCAGGATATAGATGCAGTGAAAATAGATATTGTGCGAATAGAATCTAGCTTGGAAGATGATTAGAGTGATACTGTTTTTAGAAAACTCACATACAAGAAGTAAATCCTGGAGGATATGATTCTAAGACAAGAAATCTTGTCTCATGATCAGGAAAGGATGGATCCATGAATGTGATCATAACACTACTTTCTTCTATGCATGTATTAAGGAGAAAATTTGTATCCAAAGATCTAATATTTTATAGGAGGATAACTCTTATGTTGATGATTAGGATTTCATTGGTTCCCTCAAAGAATCCCATTTTAAATCTCTCCTTACACACCCCAATCCGAATATGCATGATGGTTAGTCTAGGGGACATGCTAATATCCTTGATATAGTCCCTCTATCAATGGCCAATAGTGACAATACGACCTTTGAAATAGTACTCGAACAGAAGGAGATTTATGAGGCCATGCATGGTCTTAATTTAGAGATTAATCCAAGTCTGGATGGTTTCCCATGATCATTCTATAGGGATTCTTGGAACTTGGTCAAGGTAGACATCGTGATGGATATTCAGGACTTCTTTAGAGGCGGTAACATTCCCTAAGTGGGTGCTGCCACTTCCTTAGTGCTTATTCCCAAAATCAAATATCCTTTATCTATTCAACACTACCGTCCGATTAACATTTGAAACTATCCATACATGGTCTTGGAAAGTGTTATCAATAGAATACTCTCCAATCATCTCCCCCATTGGATCTTTGAGGAGAAACATGGGTTTGTGAAAGGAAGGTCAATTCAAGGTGAAATTTCTTTAGCCCAGGAAATGGTAAGAGATATTAATTAGAATGTATGAGGTTCCAATATGGATATTAAACTTGACATGGAAAAGGATTATGATAGGGTCAAATAGAGCTTCATGATCAAAGTAAATTCCAGTATGGGTTTCTCCTAATGGTCAGTTGATCTAATTTTTAGGTGTTGCAGCTCCTCATGGATATCTATCATTTTCTTGGGGAAAAGTTATGGTTTTTTCAAAGAAACATAGGGCCTTAGACAAGGTGATCCACTCTCCCCAATAATATTCATTCTCACACAATATGTTCTTAGTTTTCTCATCAACAAGAGCATTTTAATGGGTAACATTCTCCCCTTTTTCTATAGACGACACTCCTACTCTATATTCTATCTCATGTGTTTAGACGACACCATTATATTAATGAATGTTGGAAAAAGATCAATTCATATACTTAATAATATTATTTAATACTATTGAAAATGGAGTAGGCAATGCATCAACTATGTGAAGAGAAACCTCTTTATCTTTATCTGGTGTCCGGATGGGTGTGTTATTTCATTGATTTCCATATTAGATATTCAATGTAGATCCTTCCCCATGGAGTGTATGTGAGCCCCAATCTCCTTAGGATTACCTTGTATATCTCATTTTGATCATATTATTGGTAGGATCATGGGTCATATTATGAAATGGAAAACATATACCTCTATTTTGGTGGAATAATTGATTTGGTTAACAGCATTCTCTCCTCCATTCCTATCAATGCACTCTCAGCTATTAAGGTTACAAAAAAGTTTGGTTTACAACATCGATAAAATTATGTCCATGTTTATTTTGGATGAACATGAGGAATCCAAACACCATTGGGATTCCTGGGATAGAATAGCCAGACCTATGAAAGAGGGAGGAACAATATGATGAATATCTCTGACACGCTACATGGCATGCATGTCAAGCTAGCATGGGAAGTTGTTGAGGAACATACCCTCTAGAGTAGATTCATGGATGAAAAAAAGAAGAGTGGATATAGGAATGGTGGGAGGGGGTTTGGGTTCAATCTATCCCATGATATACACTCATATCCCAACCCTTCAATGGCATAGTCGCTGGTTAGTAGGGAGGGGTGACATATCCTTCTAGCATCAAAACTGGGCAGGAACTAAACTCGAATTCCCTAGCTATCTGGTTACCAACATATCTTTCAAGAGATCTAGTATGCACCCAAGTTTTATCAATGCGGTTCAGAAAAAAAAATCAATGTGACATATTCGATCTCAATGAATTCACCTATGAGATAGATAAGTGCATCTTCACCAAGTCAGCTTTGGGTTCCTTATCTGTGAAATATCTTAGAGATTCGACGATCTCCCCTAACTGCATTGATATTTTGGGTGAATAGATTTGGTGCAAGGAATATCCTATGTATTATAACTTCCTCCTTTGAAGATTTAGTTTCCGGTCATTACCCATTGATAGCATCATAAAACACACTAGTATTAAGATGGCCTCTAGGTTCTTATATTGTAGGAACCATCGTGAGGAGAGTGTAGATCGTCTATTTTTCGAGGCAAACTTGGCCTACTTGGTTTGGTGTTTTTTCAGTGACTTCACATGATTATCTCTCTAGAATATTCAGGGTTTATCTTTCTTAGAGCACTGGTTTTATGGAGTAGTATTGGATGAAAAAAAAGTAAGTCTAGAGTTATGGTGATTCTTGCAGGCTACTGGACCATATGGTAGGTAAAAAATTTGGCCCACAAGTAAGGGATCATCAGCTCGGGGAATTTCTGATTTCCCATACTAGGTTTCTTCTGATCGATATGATCCTTCTATAAAAAAACTATGACAATTCCCCCACCCTCAATTTATTGCATATTATTCCTCCTTTGAACCATTTGATCTCTAATGACAAGTAGGGCCACTAGGTGCACTGGTACCCCTATTTTGAGGGGTATAAACTTAATATTGATGGATTGTGCAATAGAGGTGTCATTTGAGGAGGTAGTGTGGTTTATGATGAGAGGGGATCTGTCATCCTTTCCTTTTCTGTACACTTTGGATATGGTTAGTACCTCTACGATGAAGCCATGGAAATGTTAACAGTACTTCAGCTTTGTAGGCAGAGGCATATTAACCTAGCGGTAGTGGAAACAAATTCCAAAATTTTACCCGACTCTCTACATGGCATAGGTAACACTACATATGAAATATATTATTTTTTTAGAAGATTAAATAAGATCATCAACAATAATATAAAATTCTTGCACACTTGAAGAGAGGGAAATAAAGCCTCAGAATATTTGGCATCCATGGACGTCCTTGATAACACCATTACTTGCTTCCATAGCACGTCCTCATTGCCTGCTAAGTAGGAAAACCTAGTTAGAGGGGATTCACTTGGTCTCCATTATTTTAGGGCTCCATGAATCTTGTCTTCCAGATATCTTCTGCCTTTCTATTTGTACTTTTCTCTATATTTTAATAAATAAATGAATAATGATGATGATGATAAACCACACTTTGTTTCTTGAGTGTATTTAATTTCTATAAACCTTCCTTGGTACTTGGGAAAGGATGCCCAAATTTGAGGGAACCTTTGTTTTACTATGCATGTCTACCCATGGCTCATGCATATGAACTCTTGGACATTAACCAAATGTGTCTTTCCCTTGAAAAAATGCCTTTTGATCCTTGTGAGCCTTGACATCATCATAGTGGAGATTTTCACTATTTAGTGATTCACGATCATCCTCAGTATGATTGTTCCATACCATTACTCATGATTTGATAACCTTGATCCATGATTTACAACATTCTCATTCTCCACTTGGGAAGGTGTTGGGGTACTTATGGCCTTGGGAATCTTGATTAGGCTATTATGTAACACTCCCCTAATATCATGTCGACGTGCATCATGAACTTAAACTGCATGCACTTTGGTCAAAGATGTATGACCTTAAACATTAGTATTTGATGGTAAAAATTGCAAGACCCTAAAATTTTAATGAAAGTGACTTAAAAATGGTCAGGATGAAAACTATTAAAGGAATTTATGATCAAAATTCAAGTCTATTATCACTAAACTCTTCACCTCTAAGAGTTTAGGAAAAAGTTAGAGCATAAATAAAAAATACATAAAGCTCACGAGGCCCATCTCATGGCCTTAATAGAAGTCGATCCATGCTCACTGGACTCCATGATCCATAAAAAAGTTATAGTAATGATTTATCACATCCCCTCACCATGATAATGTGTTCGCTATGTGGAAAAACAACTCTTAGGGTGATCGAGACCTTATTGAATATTATATTTTCCACAAATCACCTTCATATATTTAATACCTTTGTTGATACTAATCAATTCATGGAGTTGATATTATTCTCTTGGAACCTCATGGACCTTGGACTCCCCTGCTCCTGATTCTTCCAAATAGAAAATTGGTAATAGGGAGTGGTTAATCCAAAGGGAAAAAACTATGATTCGATTATGAATAACTAAATGCCTTAGATCTTTCTCTTAGAAGATGTTTTGGTTCTGGAGGAAAGCCCCCCTTAAACCCAAGAGTTATTGTCCTGAATAAATGGAATATGGGATTCTACTATCATCAATGGTTAAACTTTACCCACCAATTTTCACCTCCAGTTAACTTAGATATTCTTGGGTCATGATTTACAATTCCAGTGACCTATCTTTTCAAGCAGATTCAACATCCTTGATGTTACATCACTATGTATTATACCAATTCTCAAAGTAGGAATACAATATTCCATTCTTGAACCTTTTGATGGCTCACACCATGCGACCTGAAACCATATGGTGTAGGGTTTGAGCTTCCCAAACATAACTAAACATCCCTAGTTTTCCACAATACTTCTTATACATATCTCTTATCCATGTCCAACTTTATCATCCAAACATTTGAATATTCACAAATATTTCACATCTCTCAGAAGGGAGTGGCCCCCCCTATGCTTGACCATTCATGTACACCCTATGGGATCATGCATAAGGGACTTTGACCTGTTAACTAGAGTAATTTCATCCTTTTAATAAAATACCTCTAATCCTCATGAGAACCAACAACATCACGATAGAATTTAACATCTCAAAGTGTTTCGCGATCATCCCTGACATGTATTCTCTATCTAATCACCTTCAGTTAAAACTTTTGGGTTATAACTTACACAACCCATATTAAAACTATCCAAGAATATTTGGTGTCCCAAATTATAATGATTCTATTTTTTTAATTTATTACTTTAGAATATTATATGAATTATTTTTGGAGCCAGGTGCTGAGATGACATAAGATTCCAAGGCCTGATGAGCCCAAAATTTATATTTGAAAAATATTAAAAATATTAGTTATCACATGGGTGTTTTTTTCATGAAAAAGTATAATAACTCCCAAATAAAGGCTTGGATTAAAAATATAAGTCCACCTTTGAGTTTTGAGTGTGGGATTTACCCTAGTCATGACATAATCTTTATCGGCATCTAGCATTTCGGTAAAGTGCTATCATGGATAAAAATTATAAAATAAATAAATTTAATAAATTTATTTATTTATTTTGATGTAGTGACCTAGAATCCTATATTTAAATATGGATATGCCTAATACCTAGGGATATTCTCATAACCTATGGATTTATAGGAGCTATTGGAGGATCATTGATAGATGACATCAGATCGATAATCGTGCGCCAACGGAGTTAGTGGATCTCACCAACGGTAGTAATGCATGACCCTTCTTCATTAGTGATCAATACAAAATCTAGGTAGGATGTTTTATTTATTTAATTATATCCAATTTATTTATCCTAATTGAACATGGATAAATTGCATGAACAATAATTGATTCACGCATTAACGGTTGATTTTTTTACGGTTGATTTATTTGTTCGTATTGATTATTTCCAATTATTTTTTCTAATCCTTCAAAAATGGATAAAGACCGAAACAAAAAAAATATGAGGTTAATTCCTAAAGCTTTTGATTTATGTATTTCTACTCCCATTTATTCTCACATTTATCACTATAAATTTCTTTGTCCTGCAGTTCGACGAATACTCAGTATTCGATTGTTGTGCGACTATTTTTTGGATCAACAGATCGTTACCATGGGTATGGCATGTGATTGAGGTTGATATTTGAGGATTGATGATTAAGTAGAGTTATTCAAGGAGTAATGAGACTAGATCTAAGGTTACTCATTTCCTATAATAAGCGCACATCGACGATGCTTCAATAAAGGTGGTTTCCCAATTCGATTTGGTGGCTAGAATCTGACAAGCAGGCGATGGAGGTACTCCATGGGATCAGATCTGAGATCCTTGGGAATGATTGTATGAGGAGGTGGAAGATATATGTGATTAATCAAACAACCTATAATTTTTGGGAAATTCCCGACTATATGCTATGTAGTCTGATAAACACATGTCGTGTGGTCCTTTTTCTGTGGCGCTAGGGTTTCTGCGGAGAAGAAAAGATCACACACCATGTGAAACCTGTCACATTCCATGTGACCCATGTTGGAGGCTATGAATATATCTCATTGGATACATGGGCATGGGTAGGCTATGGTATATATACACAGTCAAAGTACATGGTAAAATCCATGTACTCAGATATGGCTAGGTGTACACGGGCATGAACAGGTGTACACAGGTTGGTACATAGGCACAACTAGAAGTACATGGGTATAGAAATATGGAATGGGAAGGGTGATAAAGGACCAATAAATGTTTTGTATCCTTATCTACACACTGTTTATATGGATATCTACATCCCATGTGAGATAAAATCACATGGGGAGACCAGGGGTTGGTTAGACACACCATGTACCACCTTTGAGGGTGTTTGGAGCCATTTGTTTCTTTATTTTGGACCATTATTAGTTGAGTGTGTTCTCTTGATCCATCCCCTAAAGGGTACAATGTGGCATTGCATCCACAACTCTGGATTGTGATCCCCTTTGGAGGATGAGTCTCAGATAGAGTTTGTGGTGTCCCTCTGTGAGATCGGAGTGTGATCCTCTATCATTCCTTCCTATACCCTAGGTGGGGTTTGTGAAATCAACATGAAATCCTTACATAGGACATTGATCCCCCATATATTAGTACATTTCATTAGGGTTCACAGTATCATTGGTATAAAATCCCCTACATATTGGTTCGATCCAAATTGGGTTTATGGTGTCCCCCAGTGGTCCTAGGTGTGATCACTTATCTATGTATCGAGATATTCCGTGACCAATGAGTTTTCTTGGGTAATGACCAATGATCATGAACTCTTGGATGAGTTCCATAGGTAATATCATGGCTCGTGGAGTGGGTTATCTCGGAACGATCATGGCCTAGAGGCTTCGAGCATAATCTTGTGGCTGACAGTTCGGTTGAGATCACCCAGAGGCATGGTGTCCTTGAGTATATATGGGGTTTTCTTTGATTTATATATCCATATTATAAGATGACTAATACAGATACTTTATGTTTAGTGATTTTGGGTCTTTATAATGAGTATTGTTATACTCACCCCTACATGTGATCAACCCACATGTGTTGTGTCTTATGAAGACGACTGACCTTTTAATGGAGTCCTAGAGGGGCCAGGACTAGGGGGAGCTTAGTGATCCATACAAACCAAGGTGTGTAATACTGCTTTCATTTGATAGTATTCCCCTAATATTTTTAATGTTTGACTTGTTTTTAGTTTCTTTTGTATGGATTGTATTTGTATCTTTCTTTCCAGTACTTTTTTGTCATACTTTGATTGTGGGATTATAGATGTATGCATGCATGGTTATCATTTATTTTACATTTCAAAATTTTATGGTCTTGGAGATGTGTGCATGTGTATAGGTCAATCAGGTTAATTCCTCCCACATGTGTGATATTCCTACTCGGTGTTTCCCACTAACCCCAAGCCTATTGGAGGCGGTCTTGGGGTAGTCGCAGCTCGAACCCCATCGGGCCAAGTCATGACACTAATATTACACCATGATACATCAAACTAAATCTCATAAAGGATGTAGGGTGTCACAAACCATCATGGATATGCATCCTTCATAATTTATGTAAGAATACATGTTGTCATAACCCTTCATGAACATTCATTATTCAGAATATCAATTATGAATGTACGGTGTCATAACCCATCATGGATACTCATTATTTAGAATCCCAGCAAGGATACAGGGTTCCCAAACCCTTCATGATTATCCATTATTCACTACCGACAAAAAATGTTTTGATATAGAAGACCCTAAAGTACAAAAATAGATGGTTCTAGCTAGAATACCCTAAACTACAACAACAGATGGTCTGATATAGAAGACCCTAAACTAAGAAACAGACGATCCGAGCTAGAAGAACCTAAATTACAAAAACATATGGTTCAAGCTAGAAGACCCTAAAATACAAAAAAATATGGTCCAAGCTATAAGACCCTAAAAAATAGTAATGTTATAGTTTTCAAGACCTTAAAAATACAATTTAAAGAGACACAATACTCACCATATTGAAAATATGTAAAGAGAACCCTGGGAAAAAGCCGAGTCTCCGCTTGTTAAACATGCACATTGTGTGATACATACAATATTGAGTGTTTATGAGATGGAAAAGGAAAAATAAATTATTAGGTTGAAAAACCATAAAGGGGAATCCTTATAAAAATAAAATTCCATGCCTATTAATATTTCTCCATATGAAACATAGGAAAAGGTTATGGAAATATAAAAAAAGATACAAATATTGTAGGGATCATTATCTTCCCCTAGTAAAAATCAAGCTATTGTCATTAAGTCCATTGAAATAGGAAAAAGTAAGATCACTTTCTATCCATGAGATCCACCCAGGAGGAATTCATCGTCATTCAAGTGTACTATATTAACCTTAGAATTATATTCTTTTCATTCTAAATGAATCCAATTCTAGGGGGGCATTTTGTTGACACCACTAAACATGCGCCACACACTTTTCTGTGAAAGGAAACATGTGATGAGTGATTAGATGATCATTATGCATAATGAAATATGCTAATGATATTTGGGGCATGCACATTGTTTATAAAATTAAAGGAGTGTTTTTGTTGTTATTATTTTTATTATTACGTGTTTACAAATAATAATAATGATAATAAATAAAATAAAATAAAAATGGAACTTTCCATTAGGGGAATATCATGTGATGGATAATTGAGGTTGCGGTAGTCTTTAACCTAACACTCAACTACCAGGATTTCCTATATAGGAGATGAACTGGCACCTTCAGCAGACAACCTGACTACCATAAGAGGTGGTCTTAATATCATGAATGACTGGAAGGGTCTTGGTATGTACTAATTTCATGATCACATGCATCCATACCTCATGTGAGGGTTCCATTCATGGTATTCTATGAGTCATTGCTTGAATAAGAACACAAAATGCATGCTGATTTTTTCACTGTAAAAAAGGAGGATAATAAGTGGCTCCCATATGGCTAGGATTGTCTTCCACTTCACCATCATCAGTAGGAAGAAAAACCATAGAATTGTACTTATCTGGTATAACTATTCATGCTAAGACTGCTATACCAAATATCATGATAATAATTCCCCATGATTTATATGATATCATATAGAGATAAGAAGAAACCACATATATTCTTATGTGAAGAACAATGGAACCATTCTCTCAGATCAGCACATGAGATGGCCTACATCATAGATCCAGGGTTCATGAAGAGAACTGTCATTATGGTATGACGCATCATAGGGAACACTAGAATCCTACAATGTGGATCATGATAACATGCATCTTATGGTATTTCATGAGGCCTTCATGTAGATACATGATTCTATTAATATGGTATATAGATAGAGTCAGAGTGCGACACACATAGTCTATGACAATTAGTTTGGAAGCCACACTTAAGTATAAGACTATAGAATATAAATAAAATAAACACCACACCCTCTTGGCCAATCAGTGAAAAAATAGAGCATATAGTGAGGGTGATACACAAAGTCATTGATATGTGTGGTAAAAAAGTTTCTATGAGAATAGTGAGTTTCAGGAATAACCTATGCGTGAGGAATATCTGTAGCACATGCATTAAATTCCCTATATAGACTATGAGAAAACATGAAGCCTCTATGTAGACACGTGATGACGTGATGGTGGTCTATGGATAGGATTAGAGTGTAATGAATATGGTATAAAATGATCATCATGGGTGGCCCATTTGTGTAGGAGACTGTAGCCTGTAGAGAAGAGAAGCACCATGCTCATAGAAGCTCTATATCACATGCATGAATCTCCTAATGTAGGTTATGAAGATATGTAGTGTGGGATAAAATAGGTTCTACAAGAACCTACCATGAGCATATGACAAAAACAAAGTATGTGTATGAGTGTGTGGTATGATATGATGAGAGGCTGATATGTAGATACATATACAATAAATGATTATACAAGATCTATTTATGGATGAGATGAGGCCATGAGGTTGGTACACATGAAGTCTTCATGACATGTTATACAACATCATGTGAATAATCCCAACATGTGAATTCCATCATGTTAGATGAATGATGATTCATAGTGGATAAACATCTCCATTCTCGGACTATGAATAATTTGAAAATTCCAGGAGTTTTGGTTCTTTGAATACACATCTTGACACCACATAATCCTCTAATCTAAGGATAAGTTAGTTGGTGTGATAAATGGTTGAACATGTTTATCGTACACATCACCTTTCTCGAATGCACATAGGCTATGCGATAATTCCTCTATAAATACTCAAGGGAGACCATGAGCTATTGGTGCCTCCATTATATAGGGAGAGATCTCATTTTACTTAAAAAATAGAGCCTCATGAGAACTCATAAGGGTTACACAAACTGTCTTATGCTTGAAGGTATCACTTAATCATTCATGTGAAAAGCTAAGGCTTGCATAATTATTCACACAAAGGGACGAGACGCCACAAATATCTATTCCTTTTCCAATAATAAGATCAATTTTTCATATATAGTAATGCGAATGAGAAATATATGAACCACACTTTTCATGAATAAGAATCATCTACGATCAAACCAAATAATCATGCATACAATGAAATACCAAAAAGAATTATGTGAATATATGACAACTAGTCATGTGATGGAGATACCAGATTGTGTAACCTTCACAGTGTCATGTGAATCACTCGAAATAGGTTGCCGATGGAATCCTATGGTCATTGAGGATCATTTTGGGTCTCTGGGGATACATGATCGTAATATGTACTTTGGATCAAGTGAAAAACTTTAGGAAATATGATGAGGATGGGATGAATTGGACTCATTGATTATCACGCCACACCCTTAAGTGGGTTGGATTATGAGACGCATTCATTCAAATACTTGCAACAAGAAGCCTTTCACCTTGGTCATGCATCACCCTTGATTATTCGAACCTGATCTCGTGACACCTTCATGTGAACTAGGGTGTTAGCATATTCATAATGCCTTGTTCATGCATCACCCTTGATAATGAAAACCCAGTCTTGCAACGCATTCATGAAAAATAGGGTGTTTTTACCTTCATAACACCTTGGAAATGAACCTAATATCATGAGAGCCCTCTCCATTCATGTGGGATATTGGACTTGACATGTGAACCCTTGGACATGAGTCCTTAACAATAACTTGAACATGAAACTCAAACCCTTGGTTACATGATGAATTTAGGGGGACCAGGATGCTGAACATGTACCCTTAGCCCATATGGCTTGTACATACCCCCTTTATGTGATCACATGACACTTTGAACATCATGTGATGCCTATTCAAAGTTTCGAACAAGCAAAGAGGTTGTCCATGAAAATTCTAAGATGTTGTTATGAGGTCCAAGTTAGATTATGTGATTCCCTAATGGAAAAATTATGTGTGAACGCCAATAAATTTATACAATAAAATCTAAAAAAGGCATAAGCTTCATATGACGGGAGTTTAACTAATTTTCATGAGAAGGGCTTATGCATTTCATGTGAAAAGTCCATGGATATCACGAAGGTCCCTAGAAATGTTGGCATGATCTTGAAAAGGCCCTTTGACATATTGGGTTGATTGTGTGAAATACCTTTGATAATCCACGAGTTCAATAAATATGGAAATGACAGAGTGATCTCGTGGTCACTATTTATCACATGACAGAAGGATGACGTTATGGATGACCCACGGTAGGATCACATGAAATGTGTAATGAAACTATACCTCTACTGACTCAAGCCCATATATGTGATTTAAGCACCATGATAAGAGGTGTAGATCCAGGGTGGTGAGACATACAAACCCCCCTCAACACAAAATACACATGGGAGCATAGAAGTAAGAGCATACTTCTCAAATTGGAAAGCCACACAGTCATAAGAGTATTTCACCAGGTAAACCTGGAGAACGATTTAGGGTATTACAAAGCATGTCTATAAACCTTGCATGATCACTTCATTGATCATGTGAAAGATTTCTGACATATTGGTTTGTTCATGAAAAGAAGTTTTTGTGTGTCGACTTGGTCGTGTGAGGCCTCAATAGGCTATCACCTGACAAACATAAAAGTATTTATGCAATAAAGGTTGAATAAGATGTAAGCCTTTTCAAAATATGGGTATTTTGATTTTCATGTGAAGGGGATCATGTGCCTCATGTGACCCATTCATTAGTCATACGATGACGACCATACATGTCAGCCAAGTCACGTGAAGTCCTTTGTACATATCAGCCAAGCCATGAAAAGTTCTAAGAACATGTCATCTTGATCACACGATAGTCCTTAGACATGTTAGATTTTATCATTTGAAGCACCTTGGGCATGTTATCCTTATCATGTGATAGTTTCCTGACAAGTCAGCTAGATCACGTGACAATCCTCATACATGTCAGGTAGACAACTAGGACATGTCCATACATCCCCAGACATGTTAGGAAGATGACCAAGACATGTACAAACATCCCTAGACATATCAGGAAAACAACTAGGACATTTTTGGAAGACATCCTATAACATTTCAATTATGTCATGTGGCAACCCTCTGACATTTCAAACATGTCTGGAAGACATCCCAATACATGTATACTTTGTCTAATAGACATTCTTGGACATGTACCATGTAAACCCCAGTCCACGAACCTTCAACCGAGAACCCACCTTTATAAGATAAATGTTCTTAATGGATTAGGGTTACACAATCACGTCCCCCTATTCATGTCATACACTCAAAAGGGTCTATGTTGCATACAAACATATCTAATCAACCTTTCATGGTAATTATCTATCTTTATCCATCAAAGGATAAAATAATGAATACATGACATGGGAATCCACCCTGTTGTAAGTCCCTCCATATTCCATTTACCTTATCTTATAGAACCCAAATTATCTTATGATTCTATCATTATTCCTCATCCATCAGTATATTGAGAAGCTAATTGAACTACAAGGACTCTAATTTCTACTAATAGGATATGTAGGAAACCTTCCCAAGGATTGAGATCCATTTCAAACACTCTATTAGGGCCGCTCTAGTGAATAAGTACCATATCCATGTGTAGTGAGTCTAATTGCTTCTTATACCTTGTTTCTCACACCGATCATGAATCATGTAGTCTTAGGGATTTGAAACAACCATATCGATAACATTATAAAATTCACCAACCAGGGAAACCTTAGCGTGTAAGCCCTGGTAATTGACATGATACGACTGCCTCCATACAATGGAATAGACCCTAGTATAAATCTTGAAGACATTTCCAAATTGGTAAACTCTGAGAAAATAACCCCTATGAGTACTAATCATCATCCCCTACCCATTAGTAGGTTGGGGCATACCAAACTATGAAGACTTTGATTTATGTTATAAATAGGATATGTAGGACACATTATTAAGGCTTTAGCTCCATACATGACACCTAAGTGCCCTCATATATGTCCTTTACACATGGAATTAAACTATATGACTCATAATTAAATTAACTATGTGGGTTTTGATTCTTTTTATAAATGGGATACGTAGGTGAATCATGACGGTTCAATCTGATCCTCAAAACACTGAATGCCTCCCTTAATGAAAGTAAAATCCATAGTTCTTATCTATATGGATTCAAAATACTAGAAGATAACCATTTTTAAGTAATAAAGGTAAATAGAAGGAGAACCTATGATATATACATATTCTTTTATTAATAGGAACCCCTCTACATGTAGAAGGCTTCAACACCTGATCATTTTATTAGGGAAACTAGTCACATATAAGGATCTTAAATAGATTCATAAACATATATTAAATCTATAATAGAGTCTCAGAGTAGGAAATAATTCCCCCCAAAAGGTTGTGATGATCCCGACATCCCATACTCTTGACCAAAGTGAGTTACTAAGTGTTTTTGTGATTGAAACCCCAAATGACCACCTGCCTTTGGAAAGTAAGTTTGTACCTTTTATGGATATGGGAGTTGTTGGGAGTTTCCATGAGAGATAAAATTGGTAAACCTGACTTGAATAATTGTGAAACCATACTTGAACCCCCCAAAATCAATCATCAACCACCAATATTCAAATGGGAGACAAAAAAATTGTGAACCTAATGTGAAAACATGGAATGAAAAAATAACTGAATCATTATAAGTGTTAGACATATTGTTTCCTAAACCAAAGGAAACATACTATTCCAATGGAAATGGCGAAAAACATGAGATTTCATGCCTATCAACTTCAAATATTTTAGTGACCCAATTTTTTTTTACATTTTAATAATAACCTTATGACACTTTGATACCATGGAGACGCTGACAAAAATTAATTTTATCCCTCTTGGACAATGTATGAAAAGATGGAGGTGGGTATGTTCATCTTCCATTAGTATTAGGAGCTAACTCCAAATGTATTCGCATTGAGATTAAGTCTAATATTACATTCAACCCATAGTTAGTATTTACTTTAATATCTAACAATGTTCCAATCAAACTAACATAGATATTTTTCTCCATATTCATAACATCAATGTTATGTTTGACCTCATTGTATCTCAAATATGGAATCTCAAAAAATATTGATTGTTTCTTCCAAATATTTCTATCATTATTAGATTGTTGTGTATTTCTGAATGCGATGTCAATGTTTTTATCCTCTCAAAATATTGATTAGTGGAAAAAGGTTTTTGGAGAAATATTAAATTCCTGTGAGATGTTTAATTCCTTTCTTAATCTTCAATAAGAGTGATCCATAGAAAAATTAGACAGGCTTTATACCCCTTAACACTATATCTAAACAAATTTTCGTATAATAGAAATTCATTTATAGTGAACATAATCATTGAATGCAGTTAAAAATGTTCAATTTTGTAAGATTCATAAACTCTGATACTTTCCTCCCATAAAAGTTTAAAATCATCAATTAATGGTGATAAGAAAACATCAATATTATTTTAGGATGTTTTGGTCCATAAATCATTAAACTCAACATGATATATTTATCATTCATACAAAATTTAGGAGATAAGTTTTAAATTACCAATAAAACAGGCCATGAGATATTTTTTTCTACTAAGGATTCGATATGGATTCATTCCATTTGTGCATAGTTCAAGTCTGAGATTTATAACTTTAATTATAAATTTAGGAAGCTATTGGTAAATTTTCTTCCACTGTGGACAATCAGCTGGATGATGTAATTTTTCATCAGATATATTCTTATATACATGCCATATTATCTTTTTTTCATCATTGAATTTTAAAATAAATGTTTCAAATGAATAATTATAGGAAGATGCCCAATTTCATTGGCTTGAGTCTTTATAACTATTAAATTTTCCTGTGGTTTTTCTTTCAACTTATACTATGATTTCTCACATTTAGGACACTCTGAAAGACATTCATATTCCTTCCTATATAGCACAAGGTCATTCGGGAATGCATGTATCTTCTTGTACCCTAAACCCATTAGGCATAATATTTTCTTTAAATTATAATGTGAATCTGGAATATCTCTATCTTTTGGAAGTATGTATTTCAATAACTGGAAAAACTCTATAAAAGTCTTTTCACTCTATCTATTTTCACCTTCAAGTCAATCAATATTAACACCATTGATAAAACCATAAATTTTTTAAGCTTGGACACAATGGTTTTTCAACATCACCATATAAATGCTCAATTATCGGTTCTTTCCCAATTTCATCTACTTCAGTATCATGAATCATTTCTTTAATTTGATTAGACTTATCATCTTGAAAATCATCATCATCGATAGATCTTGAATAATGTACAGTTTCACCATCCCAAATCCAAGAGATGTAACTCAGATTAAAACCATGAAAAATTAAATGATCTTTTATTTATATGCTTTTCAAACTTTTAATATTTAAATATTTCAATCATGGATAGAAGAATAGGTTATTGTTTTGAACACTTCATTTAGAAAATTCCAAAAAATCATCAATACCTTCCATATATTCATCACTTGTTCATAGGGAAGTAATATAAATTTGACTCATTATTATCTATAAAAAATATCAAGAATTGAAAATAAGTTATTATATTTTTAAATTTAATTTAAAATTTACTTTTATAAATAACAATACAAAATATCATAAAATATTTCATAAATAAAAGAAACACAACACATTTTATTAACAAAAGTATCACTTTGAACATATTTAATTATTATTATTTTATAAAAAAATAAAAAGGTATTGTGTAGTCAGCATGTTCATTTAAATATATATTATTAATAATTCATATTAAAACTCTATAGTCCACTATACATACAAAATTCCCATTCACATTGCTGAGAAAAAACATACCTTAAACACACATTAATTAGTAAATTAACATTATTTACAACATGAATTCATGAAATAATCATTTAATCAAACCTTAATCTCAAAAAAATCATTCAATAATTTAAAAAAAACCTTAGATTCATAAATAATCAGAACTAAAAATACAAATAGTGAAGGGATGAAAAATAGAAGTGATGGTAGAGATCATTCAAGAAAACAAGAACAAAACATCATTCATCAATTTAAACAACACCTTGGTTGCATGGAAAATAAAAAAAATAAACACAAATCATAGATAGATATTGGAGGGGGATTAATGAGAAGGTTATGATAATTCAAATACAACACATAGAGAGTGAAAGTGGTGGATAAAGAAGGATGAGGGTAGAAGATGGTGGTTAATGCCAACTGAAAGAGATTTGAGGCCACCAGATCTAAGAATGAAGGGTTAGGTTTCACAACATGAGAAAAAAATGATTTTTGTTGTGATAAATAATGAAAAAAATGACTAATACTAATTTTTCATAAAAAATTTAAAGGTTTTTCACATCAGTTATTTATTAATCGATGTGAAAAATAGGTTTTCACATTGTTTATAAAATAACTGACATTAGAAACCAAATTTTCACCATTAGTTATTTAATAACTGATGTTGAAAATATATGGCATGTGTTTTTCAAATCAATTATAAAATAACTAATGTGAAAAATTATTTATAATGTCAATTATAAATAAACTATGTGAAAAATGCATTACCTTAAAGGTATTTTTCACTAATGAATGAATAAAGTTAGAATGGTTTCACCATCAGATAATAATGAATAAGGAGTAGAAAATTTTTCTATGATTTTTGGCATGGTGCGTCCATACATTGGAATTCCTACATAAGAAAAATAAAGAGTTTTAAATAATGAAACAAT
This sequence comes from Viscum album, assembly GCA_963277665.1. Lineage (NCBI taxonomy): Eukaryota > Viridiplantae > Streptophyta > Magnoliopsida > Santalales > Viscaceae > Viscum > Viscum album. The sequence goes on along the minus strand of OY728143.1, from coordinate 1,264,344,611 downwards.
TAAAACAAGGAATAAGAAAAATGAATCAAACAAATGAGATATAATCAATAATAGTGACCAAGAATATTTTTTAAATACAAAAACAATTGTATACATAACAATAATTGACATAAAAAAGTATAAATGTGAATACATCATGATAAAAAAAACAAGAAAGACCACAGGTAAAGTATAGTAGTCGAACTGGATAATACATAAGCTTTCCCAAATAAACCATTGAAGAGAAACCTGATATACCACACAACATCTCCATGTGACCCATGTTCTATCACCACATCCAAACACCTATAAATGGATTATACGAATGACATAAAATATGAGATCACACCCTGGTAAATATTGGTATTGTAAATGGTGCCACTAATCAACATAAACATAAGGGGATGTACATAATGTATGTTGTGGGAATCCCCAAGGTACTTCCATAATAAAAAAAACATGTGCCATTGGTAACCCCCAAGGTTATAACATGGAACAAAATTGAAACTCACTTATGGAACATCTAAGAATTGGTCAACCCATGATGAACTTAATAGACCCTCCCTGATTAGGCCTCTTAGCCTCACCGAGTGCCAATCCCTAGCTAGATCACAATTCAAACTAGGAATTTGTTAAAGCACAATTTATACTAGTGTGATACCCATATAGGACTTATAATTAGTAGCCCAAAGTTTTCATGACATTAATCAAAGTAAAGGTAAGAAAAAACAAGCCACATGATCATCACACAGATCAATAATAAAACATAAGTAATAAATCTAATCTCACCTCCAATAGCCATGAAAGGAATAACCCATTTCACATCATAAAAGCATCATATAATAATAAAAAATTAATATCAAATAAAAGGGGAAAACGTTTATAAAAGATATATAACCAATGATATCACAATAAGGGTGCATAATCATCAATAACTCATTTTAATAAAATTCCAATTGGGTATTTAAAATAAACTTAGAATTATAAGTTATAAACCATTCTTGTTTCACACACCAATGAATACTTTATCAAGTGTAAAATGGGTCTTTAATTCCATAATTGACAATAAAATCACAAAACTTCATTTGAAATCATACAAGGATACATCACTTTGAAAATAAGAACACTTTAAAACCAAAGCGTTCCTCCCTTAGGAGTCACTTGAAAATCAAAACATCCTTTAATTGAAAACAACCCTTAGTCATGGGATAAATTATTTGAAAATAAAAATAGGTCCAAAACCCTTATTTCCATATTTAGATTCATTAAAAATATCCTTTTAGTAATTTTCAAAAATATTTTGTTTGAAAACAAATTAATTCAAAATGAATACTACAAGGTTTAGTGAAAAATCCTCCATTCCAAGTATAATCATTAAAAAAATTTATAAACCCATCATGGGTATCATATATAGATTTAAATTGATAAAATAAATAATTTATAAAACTAAAACATTTCATGACTTTTTTAAATAAGTAATTACACAAAATTATCTACCGTAATCAAGCATGAACCACTCATCATCGATGGTTGCAGCACAACCATATAAGACAATGACCTCTAATAACCAAAAACAACTGAATCCTCGTGATTGGATCCATACCAAACCATAGGTTCAACCTAACCATCCATTAGGGTTTATAGGAGGAAATAAAATTTAGGGGAAATGGAAATAGGGGGAAGAGGAGAAGAAGAAGGAAGGGGAAGAAGGGATTTACCCTACAAAAACCACTTAATATACATAAAGAAAAGGATTGGAAGCCATGAAAGAAGAAAATACAAACTCCATTAAGCTCTCCAATTGTAAGCCATGTGAGAGGGGGAGTAAAATAGAGCGAAAACACTTAAAATTGAAAAGGGGAAATAATGAAAATTCACATTTAAATGAATATGGGAAGCTCACATGATTTATCAGACTGTACGCCAATTGTGCAACTCATAATGGAATGAGACTTAAACCACACACAATTTGAACACACAATTTTCCAAAATATGTCCCAAACATATATCCCCATATATAATCAAGCTACAACACTATGCATTATTTCCTCACACTTTCTCCACACCCTACTCAAGTCGCATGTAAGACACCCCATATGTAAACGTAACTTGCCTGGTTACTGCCAAAAACCACATGGTTTCCCCTATAAGGGCCAAGATTTTCCCTGAACCCTTCCTTTTTCATTTCCCATATTTTGAGAGTGTCTTAATATGTTTATTTAGTCGTGTAGGGGGTTGGTGAAAGTTTATATCAGTTATAATTAATTCTATATTTTTCAGTTTAAATTGTATTTTTAAATTTTAACTAAGTTTGATATATTACACACAGTTTGAAAATATTATGCATTTATTAATTATATTGTATATTAGTTGTTTTTTACATTCTACCTATACTCATACATATTTGAGTTTATTTAATGTTACCCATTATAAGTGCTAAAAAAGATCATTGACATAAAGGGTAACTTTATCAGTGCTACCCAAAAGCACGAATAAAAGGTACTTTAATCGGTGCAAAAAAAGCATAGATAAAAGAACCTATTTATCAATTATTTTTTTAGCATTGATAAATATTACTTTTATGAGTGATTTTCTTAGCATTGATACAACTATGCCATTTATCAGCACTAAAATGCTTGTTTTTAGTGCTGATAAAAGTAATATTTCATTAAAAAATCTATATATCATTAAAAATCATATATTAATATATAAATATAATTATATTGATATAAATATAATATATTTTATAAAATGTGATTTATATAATACAAAATATGCGACCACACTTAATATATAAGATATTTAGTGAAAAAAGGTTTATTAAATAATTAATAATTAATATTAATCAACAATTTGCTAATTATTATTGAGTAATAGTCATTTAATAACAATTTAATGATATAAAAATTCAATAAATTGATAAGTGATCTAAAATAAGTTGGAAACACGACTTGAACTTCAAACGACCATAACATTTGATCCGGGTGTCTGTTTAAGCCCCACCACATATCAAATTGAATCTTAAGAAAATATCTACAATATAATAACTTAGGAAAACCTCAGGAAAAAAAATTATGTAAAAAGGGATCTAAATGCCTCTAAAAATGAGTTTTTTGTCAGCACGTCTTAATTTTTGAACATTTTATGGGATTTGAACCTCAATTAAGGGGTTTTATTATCTTTTTTTCGGTGGAGGCTCAATTTATTCTTAGGGATTGCACTCATATGAATATTATGACATTAAAATTTTATAATTTTTCATATTGTAGTGTTATTTATAATTAAATATATACACATATATACATATTTATATATATTTACACATAATAAATTAATTTTATAAATAAATATGTAAACATATTTACATATAAAATATCTTTCTAAATATATAAACCATATCTAAATAAAAAACAGTATCTATTTTATTTAAAATAAAAAATTATGAATATTTATATACCTATATAATGTATATATAGTGTTTATATATATAAAAATATATTTTTTCATGAGTCTATATTAACAAAATGATATATATTTATCTATATACTCTAATACATATATATAAATATTAATATATACTATATTTAAATAAATATAAATATGTATAATTATATTTATAAACACACACATAAGTATATATATGTGTGTGTGTGTGTGTGTGTGTGCATGTATGTATGCATATACTTATAAACACACGCACGAAACATATTTTATAAATGTATTTAAAATAATTATATATATATATATATATATAAATATATGAATAAATATATAGATAAAAAATGTAACTAAATATATATAAAAAAATATGTAACAAAATAAAGAATAAAAAATCATAGATCATTGATAAAGGTACAATAGGCGCATGAGTTTGGAGGTCACAGGTTCAAATCCAAGTGAAGGTGCGCACGGGTGTGTGTAGGGGTGGTGGTCTGGTGCTCATAAAGGGAAGGGGGAGGGCCAGATAAACACTGATAAAAAGTTTTCGGGTGGGGTGGGGGAGCATTGAGCATAGATAAAAGTGGGGGTGGACGCTCTCTGAACCTCTCTCCTGTTTACTAAAGAAAATAATTATTTGTTGACTTTTATTAGTGCTAAAAAAACATTGATAAAATGGGTCTTTATTAGCACTTTTTTTAGAGTGGATAAAAGGGACCCCCTTTTAATGACCCTTACAACATTAGTGAATTTTTATCACTGATAAAGGTCATTTTTAGCACTGTTAAATCCCATATCTATAGTAGTAATATATTTTTATGTATTGACTTAAATATATTATGCATTGATTTTTAAAAAATCTTGCACACACACACACACACATTAAGTTGTTTAAAATGATGAAAAATGTTAATGTTGTGAAATGTAATTTATATATATGTATGTATATTATGTTGTTAATATTAATTTTTTATATAATAAATTATATATATATATATTGCAATGATTTGAAAAAGAAGGATGAAATCATATATAAAAAACCTTTTAATATGAAATTATATAAAAACTTTTTATTTTAATGTATAATGGTGATTCGTGCATGAGGTTGAAGAGAGAGAAATGTATGTAATTATTTAAAAAAAGTAAATAGATAGATAAAGTGAAACTCATGAAACATTTTCAATAGATAAAGTGAAACTAATGAAACATCTTGTGAAAACTTTTTGATTAAAAAATGAATAGTAAATTGATTAAAAAATGAGATGATTTTAAAAAAGAAGGTAATAAAAGCATAATGTAATATATATATATGTATATATATATATATATATATTACATTATGAAATTTATAAATATATACTTCATGTAGTGATTTAAATAAAAAAATAAAATTAAAATGTAAAAAAATAAATCATGAGATTAGGAGGGGAAGAGATAGGATAGACTTTGTGAATAGTGAATGGGGAAATTGGGAGAAGCATGAAGGCTTAATAATGTGGGTGTCTTACATGCAGTAATTAAAAAATATATATGCAATGATATCACATCTACATTTTTTCTAGATTATGTTCTTCCCATTTCATTTCTTATTCTCTCAAACCTAGATTATCAAAGAGATATCAGGAGATCATCAAGTGCCTTCACAATAGTCTAGGCCCTTCAGTTTAGTAAATTCTTGCAAGTTCCAATTGAGAAAGTTTTTTTCTTTTCTGCTTCTGCAAAGCGATATTTCAAAGCTCCGCAACCTGATAGGGGATATGTTAACTTCTCTATTATTTTATTTGTGAATTTTTATAATCATGATTTAGTTTTATAGTGTTTTAATGGATTAAATTAACCTTAAGAAGAAAATAATATGGAAACTTAAGAATTAAATGAAAAATGTATCGCATGTTGAAGATGATATTAACATATTATTTATTTATATATAGTGTGGTATTAATTATGTTTTATTATATTTTATTCAATGTTTTATGTGTTAAATATTTTTAATAGTAAAAATGATAAAAATAATGATGGACATACATGTTGAGTTATTATCTTCATAACATTACATAAAACGATGAGTGTGAAAATTAAATATAATTGATACTAAATAATTTTAATGATGAATTTATTCATGGATAATTAATATGATGAATACATTTAAATAAAAGGAATTTTGGTTGGAATTAATTGTTGAAGTTCGAATGTGATCATACCATTTAATTTTTTTGTGAGATTTTTGATGTCTTGTTGATTATTATTGTTTGATGCGAATTATATTGTGTTTATAGAACAGGGTGCCAGATACGATGATGATTTGATAATGGCATGGGGTTTTGGATGTGATGATATTGTGATGCTGGCATGGGTTGACATATGGGATGATGTTGTGATGGTATCATGGGGTGTCAGATGTCATGATCATGGTATGATGACATAGGGTTCCGGGTGCGATGATGATGTGTTGGTGATGATTACTGCCAGTTGAAAGTGGGGCTTGATGGTGGATTATTATTGGTGGTTTCTTGTTCATGGGATCAATTTATATGATCATTCTCTACTACATATCATACTTTTAAAAGTTCTAGAAATGGTCTTTTTCAGTGCTAAAAAAGCATTGACATGCTATGTACTGTTAAAGGATTCAACTTTATGAGTGCTAAAAAAGCACTGAAAAAGGGTGACTTTAACAGCACTAAAAAATCACTGATAAAGGTTAAAATTTTAAAAATAGTTTTTTTACTTGTTATCCCTCCCCCACCCCTCACCTTTTTCACACTCCCACTCTCATGCACCCCCTTTTTACAGTGCTTCCAACACCCATTTGTCTACACTTTTCCATTGCTCGACTACCTTTTTACTCTTACACACACCTGGACTCGATCTTGTGACCTCCCTTGCGCAATTAGAACCCCTTTACCACTACCCCAAGCATGTTTTACTATATATTTTACAATATTTCTATTTATTTTTATATATTCACATATATAGTTTATATTTATATATTTATATATATATAATTATTTTTAAATACATTTATAAAATATATGTTTGTGTGTGTGTGATACACATATATATACTTATATTTGTTTAAATATATTATATATTAATATTCATTTACATATATTAGAATATATATATCTTTTTATTAATAAACACACATATGTATATAGAAACATTATATACACATTTGTATAAGTATATATATATTCATATATTTTTTTAATGTAAAAAATGGTTACATATCGTTTTAAATAAAATGGATAATAATTATTTTCATATGATTTATATAATTATTTTTAAATATATTTTTAAAATATGTCTATATTTTGTATATTTAGATATAAATTTTATACATATTTACATACATATATATCTATATATCTATATATTTACATATATAGTTATACATATTAACATATAATTTTATATTTAGATATATATTTTTTATAATGTAATTATAAATATTTATTGTAAATATATATATATATATAATGATAATGATATATTTATAAAAATACATTTATATATGAAGTATTTACACAATATTGACACACACACACATACACACATATTTACACACACAATTACACATTTATATTTCTCACATACATGCACAAATATTTACATATATATATATATATATTCATTTACATATATTAGAATATACACATAAATATATATTTTTTTATTGACACACACATATTTATATATAAACATCACTTCTATAGGTATATATATATATAATTAATTCATTTTTATAATGTAAATAAAATGGACAACTTTTTATTTTAAATAAAGTGAATAATAAATATTTATTTCTATATGGTTTATATATTTAAAAATACATTTTTATTTAAATACGTTTAAATATTTTTTTTGTATAATTGATTTATTATATGTAATTATAAGAAAATATGTATATATTTAATTATAAATAAAACTAAAATATAAAACATGATAAAATTTAAAAACCATAATATATATATATATATATATATATATATATGAATGTATGACTTGGGAATAAATATAGTCTTCATTGAAAAAGGATAATAAGTCCCTCTTAAATGAAACTAAAATCTTATCGAATATTAAAAAAATAGGACATCCCAACTAAAAACTTAGTTTTGGAAGCCTTTTAGGACCTTTTTACCTCAAAAAAACAATGACCATGGTACCTTTAGTTGACACGAGGTAGATACCTTCACATGATTTGATTTGATATGTGGTAGAGTTCAAACGGACACCCGAATCAAAATTTATGGCCATTTAAAGTTCAATATTTTCAAATTATCTTAGATACTTCATTAATTTATTGAATCTTTATGTCATATAATCATTATTAAATGACAATTACTCAATAATAATTGGAAAATTATTAATTAATTATATTTTTTAAATTATTTTATAATTCATTTTTCACAAAATATCTTATATATTAAGTGTAAATGAATATTTATTCTTATATAAACCATATTTAATAAAATATATTATATTTATATCAATATAAATATATAAATATATTTATATATGATTTTTAATGATATATATATATATATATATGAAATACATCCTTCATCTATGCTAAAAAAGTGTTGAGAAAAGTTCCCTTTATCAGTGCTAAAAAACACTGATAAATGCCACTATTTATCAACACTTTTTTTAGCATTGATAAAGGCACCCCATTTATCAATGATTTTAACTAGCATTGATAAAGTCTAGTACTGAATTTCATGTGATCTTTATCAGTTCTTTCTTTCTTGTTTATGTACCGTGATGCTTCCTTTTCTTTTAAGCAGTTTCAACTGAGTTCTAGAATTCCTGATATAGAAAAGATGAATAAAATATGATCAACTCTTGAGATGGGTGATAACATATTAAAAGAATAAATGGATTTTTTTTGAATAAGAATTTATGATGAACTACGAAAAGAATAGTGATTATTGATGAACCTAGTTCCTTGTGTTCTTATATAAGTCATAACTTTTAGTCCTAGCAGTGGAAGCCATATTTTCACAAGGGAAGTTTATTAGATAGAGTATACAATAGGTAGTTTCCTATTGTGTGGTTGTGTGTTATATATATTCCTATTTTCTATAATTTATTATGCACCCCACCTGAGTCAGTAGGGAAACCGATACCCAAATGTTTTGGGGGTGTTTTCTCTAACATCCAAGTTGGTAAGGGAATAAATGACTGACTTCTCCCTCTCCCACACTCTCTCTTTGGTTGTAGTATATTATATGGGAATACATGGGTTGTGATGGATTGAGGTGTATGGTATGGGATCACTGAGCTATGATGGCTCCCAGTTTCACTATACGGGTTACAGGTGCAGTAGAAGTGGCTTTGGTAGTTGTTTAAATTAAAATTTCTTTTAATTTAGAGTTTCTAGAAACCTTGAAATAATATATTTCATGTTAAATTTGTAATTTATTTATTTAAATCTGGAAGAAATGGTTACCTCGTCTTAGGATACTTTATTCAATTATAATTTTGGTCTTCCAAAAAACCCTTTTGTATTATCTTTGTTGTGTTGTAAGGATTCAATTTCATAATCCCTCTAGAAGTGATCCATACATGATCCTTTATTCTTCAAGAAGATCCAATTGATTTCCAGGTGCTATTATGGTGAATCGATTGTCTTTCATTTTTTGTCTTGATCGCTCCAAGATATTTCATGCTTTAATAAGTTATTCTCATTCTTTAGAGGAAGAGAGTCAAAATTTTGAGAGATAGAGAGAATTCCATTTTGCACAAAGATTCTCTATTCATAATTTTTTATTAATATTACACAATAGATATAAACATCTATTTATAGAGCTATGGTTTAAGTTAAAATATATTTAATTGTGAACTATCCATTAAATAACATAATAATATTTAATAAACCCCATTCTAAAATAATAATATTATTATTATTTTATGGTGCGCGTGCTAACTTAAACAATAATAAATATTATTTTATTGGATTGTAAATAAATATTTACCACTAAGTGGTGTCTTTGTCCGTTCTAAATCCCTAAAATTTATTAAATACCTGAATAAATATTTAATAAAATATTTCATTCATCAATAAATATTTTTTATCAATAAAACATGAATAAAATTATTCCCTAGTATTAAGAATAATATTAATTCCTTCAATTAAATTCAAATATAATTTAATCAATATCAATGGAAACACTTAGTGTGTTATCCACTAGGATTATTTCTCATTAGAATTAGGTGGGATCGCCTAAAGTATAAGATTACTATCTAGAAATGGGTCAAGGAACCCAATAGAAAGAACTTAATGTTGAAACATCAACAACCACATATGAATGCTTACTATGTAATATAATCCCTTTGTCATAATATCTCATCAATCAGGTTTCATATCCGTGCCATCAACCTATGTGCTCGATACATATTTATTTTACTATCTGAAATGAAAATTTCATTGCACCATATCCATAGAATTTAATGGTATGGTTCTATTCCAATCAATAGTCCAAGCTATAAGATTCTATAAATATAGAAGTTATAAATCCTTCCTTGACTTATCCATTAATAAAATGTCATTCAGGACACACTCAACATACCCTACTTCCCACCAACGTATGGCGTGGCAGTTTTGGTTAGTAAGTATAAATGCAAGATTCATGACATGTATCAATGATATTATTAAATCTAAGGACCATAACTCACATTCCCATATATGAATATCTGATAACACTAAAACATGTGGAATTTTTACTGGCGGGCCTATTCTCATAATCCCCCATCTTGGAGATTACCATGTGAAAACTTCACGAGAAGAAGCCTCACCCACTTATGAGTACTTGAACATAAAAATAACATTATATGTGTCCCATCATAGAAATTTATCTAGATATATATCTGTATTTAATAATATTATCATATCACTTCAAAGTTATCATCATAGTAGGGAATTTTTATGACATTATCAATGCGACATATACCCTAGGACATTATTACACTGAATTCATACAAAACAATGTACAATATGTAATAAGATGTAATATTAACATTCAAATGATTGAATATACATGAAATAAAAGTACACAAATTTGGTACTAGGACTCACTTAGACTAGAACCTACTGCCTACGACTTTTAGTCTGCTAGACCTCACATGATAATCATATTGTTGCAGAGTCAATGATTTAGTCAAGGGTTCCACCAAATTATGTTTTTTTTAAATACTAATCACTAAAACCTAACTTATCTAAGAAAAATCACTCAATACATTATACTTCCAAAGTATATGCTTCATCCGTTGATGAGACCTTGGCTCTTTTGCAAGAGTCATTGTTGTAGCATTATCACAATAGAGTGTGATGGGATATTTACTACTAGGTATCACTTAAAGATCTTGGATGAAGTTTTATATACATACTAATAATTTAGTTACCTTATAAGCTTCAATATACTTAGACTCTACTATATAATATATGACCACAACCTACATTGATCTCTTCCATCTCAAAACACCTCCATTCAAAGTGAATATGTATCCAGTTTTCAATTTCATATCATCTTGATCTATTTAGAAGCTAGAATATACACATCATTTGATGATTGGTTCATCATCTCCTCCATAGACCAGGAACATATCCTTATTATTCCTTAGATACTTAAGTATAGTCTTCAATTCCATCCAATGGTGGTCACATGGGTCATATTGATATCTTTGTACTATAATTAATGCGTAGGTGACATCTAGCCTAGCACATAACATATCATAAAAGACTGACACAATCACTAATGCATATGGAATCCTTGACATTCTATTTATTTCCTCATGTGTATGAGGAAACATTTTCCTAAAAAGATTAATTCCATGATTCACTGGAAACAATACCCTCTTTGATTGTTCCATATTGAATCTCTTCAATATTTTGTCAATATATGTACCTTGACTTAGGGTGAGTAGTCTCTTGGATTTATCATGATGAATATTTATCCCAAGAATGTATGTCTTATATCCTAAGTCCATCATGGAGAATCATTTATTCAACGAGGTTTAATAGATTGTAAGACTGGTATTTTATTCCAAATAATTAATATGTCATCGACATATACTATTAAGAAAATGATCGCACTCCCACTAAACCGTTTATAAACCCAAGGCTAAAATTATTTCTCTATGAAACCAAATTCCTTTATGGACTTATAAAATTGAATTTCCCATGACCTATATGATTTATTTAATCCATAAATGGTTTTTTGCAGTTTTCATTTCTTGTTGGCATCCTTTGCAGTCATAAACCCTTCAGGTTGTGTCATATAGACATATTCCTGAGGATTCCTATTAAGGAAGTCTGTTATGAAATCCATTTTAAAAATCTCATAGTCATGAAAGTATGCAATGGAAAGTATAATTCTGATGGATTTCAACATTGCATCTAGTGAAAAGTTTTCATTGTAGTTTATTCCTTGACACCATTTAAACCCTTTAGAAACCGTTCACGCCTTATAGGTACTGACTTATCCATCCATGTCCAGTTTATTCTTGAATAACCATTTAAAACCAAGGGTATTTACATCTAATAAAGGATATACCAAAATACAAACTTGGATTTGGTATATGGAATCAATTTCAGAATTCAAATATTCTTACCACTTAGAAACATATATGCCACTTACTACTTCTTTATAGGTTATAGGGTCATTATTATAAACCAATAATGAGCTAATATCCTCAATGACTATAAAACACTACCATTCTAGTTCTCAAACCTCTCTTTTACTCCTACACAGTACTTGTGTCTCTAAAAATTCTTCTTCTTCCACGAGGCTTTATGAAATATGTTCATATTCCAAATCTTATATACCTTGAGCCTTGACTTTATCAAAGTCTACCTCACTCCCACTATATCTTTTAGATATGTTATCCTTCTTAAGGAATATAGCATATCTTTAAACCATTTTCTTTTTTATGAGGGGTCCTATAGGTAATATCCCTCTATTTCCTTGGGGTATCCTATAAAGGCACACTTTATGCCCTAGGGTGCAAGTTTGTTACCTGAAGCGGCCTTAACAAACGTTTTTCTACCCTACACATGTAAATTTGACAACATGGGTTTTCTTATATTTTAAATTTTATATGGAATTTCATTTATTGATATAGTTGGTACTTAGTTTAGTATGTGTTCTTCTTTCTATAACGTGTATCCCCAAAAGGATAATGAAAGAATCGCATGACCCATCATTTATATCACCATGTCTAACAAGGTGTGGTTCATCCTTTCACTTACACCATTACACTGAGGCGTGTAAAGAGGAATGAGTTGATATAGAATCCCAAAATCCCATAAATAATCAATGAAGTATTGATTAAGATATTCTCTACCACGATCTGAGTAAAGTTTCTTAATTTCTTACAAATATAGTTCTCAACTTTATTCTTGTATTACGAAAATTTATAAAAAGAATATGACTTATACCTTATTAATTAGAAATATAAATATATACTAAAATAATCATTTAAAGTTATAAATTATGAGTACCCACCCCTTGCTTCAATAAGAAATGTTCCACACTCATCAGTAGAAACTAATTCAAGAAGCTCTTTAGACCTTTAACCTTTACCAATAAATAGTGATTTAGTTATTTTACTTATAAAAATTCATGAAATACACCAAGTGGTTTTAGTTAAAAGGAATTTAAATATCCATCTTGGTGCTATTTAGTCAAACTTTTTTCATTTACATGACCTGGAAAGTGATGAAAAAGTTAGGTATGGTAGGATTCATGTGAATTAATTCCATTATCGATTTTCATTACTTGATTTACACAATCCAACACATAAATAACATTATTTAAATGATACTTACCATAAAAATTTCTATCTTTATAAAAGAAGAAAAATTTATTCCCAAATTTGAAAATAAATTCATCCATATTTATTCTAGATATAGAAATAATGTTTTTAGTAACAGATGGCATATAATAACAATTTTTCAAACCAAGATCATTCTAGTTGGAAACATGAGGTGTTAGTTACTAATATCTATAACACCAAGTTTATAATTAAAGGTTACTCATAGATCTACCTCCCTTTGGTCAATATTTCTAAATCTACTTGGTTCCTATATTTTAATACATATGTGGGAACCGAAATCTGTATCTAATACCCAATTTGTAAAAACAAATAAAATACACATAATGTTTAACCTTTCTTCTTTAATTGGGTGCAATTTTTCTTCCAGTGGCCTTTATTTCCACATTTTAAATAGATAACATCATATTCCCTAGATTTCCCCTTGATCTTTCTCTTTATGGAAGGGCTTGCAATGAAGCCTTGGTCTTGGGGCTCTTCACTTGGACTTTCCATTTGTTCAGCATAATGACATAAATATTTTAATTCTTTGTATCCTTATTTACATGTAGATGAAGAGTAAGTAGATCTAGGATATATTTATCAATGTTTTTTCATATTAAAATTTACAGCAAAGCTGGAGAAGCTATGAGGGAATGATGAAAGAATGAGATTGCTATCCAATTATTCAAGGAGTTTAAACCCTAGAACCTCTAGCCTCTCAATTTAGCTAATGAGTTTGATTGTGTGAGGAATATCTATTGAACCTTATCCAATATTTCTATGAAAAAGATACATGGAGATCTCAAACCACTCTTGTCTAGATATCTCTTAATATAGGCCATGGAGACGCTCAATCATGCTATAAGCATCCATGTTTTCATGATACTTAATGAGTTCACAAGACATAGGTGATAGCATCAAACATTGAGATTATATTTCTTAATTAAAATGTTTTTCATAGGTAAGTAACTCTTTATAAATCAACTCCTTGGAAGGAAGATTAGACATTGAAGATTGTAGATTGTAAGATTTCTGTTCATGGCGCTACACAACACAAAGGCATCTGAACCACTCTTGGAAGTTACTGTCAGGGAAGAGATGGTCTTTCTATAATATAGATCTTAGGGATAACATGGGTGATTAACTTTCCATTTTCTATAATTATAAAAGATCATATTATTAATACTTTTATTGAATATAAATTATGTGAGAAATAATAATAATAAATTTTTATTAAATCTCCATCTATTTTATCAAGTCCCAATAACCCTCACCATTGAACTCAAAATGTGCGGTTGCTTATAAATTTTAGTGGAAAGGATCCATATTCAAATTTTCATAACCCCAAAAAGGGTTGGTCAAGCTACTTAAAGGTATTTAGGTAGTCATGTATTTTCCAACCACAGATTTGCAGCTCTTTGATCCATCGAGTGGATTCCCCAATCCAGAAATTATGACTTGTATTTCCTCAACACTTGCCTCCAAATTATACCAAGTATATAAAGAGATACTCTTATTAATGTAAAATGGTTAATTAAACCCAAATACTTCATAATAACCCCCTTATAAAATTAAGTGTCCCAGCAGTTTCATTCCTAATCAAGCAATGGAAGGCTAAGTCTGACTTAATATTTATTTGTGAAATTTTATTTTATTATTTATAAATTTTTTCTTTCTTTATCTTTTATGTAACTTGTGAATATTAATTGGAATTTACTTAATTAAACACCCATGTTGGATAAAAAATTTATGCACAATCCATTTATTTAAATTATATCTTTGCATATTAATTCATTTATTTATATGATAACAGTCTTAAATCCATAAAATAAATGATTCACAAGACAAAGATAAATGAATAATAAATGAACCTATCATGAGATTATCTAATGATTGATTTATTAAGCTGATAATAAATCAACCTATGTCCTAGGGGAATAACTACTTATGACAATCTTGGTATGAGTTATAGTATTCCACCTATCCACATCTATATCACCTAGGTTGGCATCATTATGGTTCCATCTTGAATCACCTCCACATGCCTTAGGAAAATCCATTAATTACACATATTTTTAACTCATATGTAGGTGAGGGGAACTAAAGGATTGGTTAATTGGGAGTATATAAATGAAAATGGACACACGAGTCCTATATAATATTATAGGGATAAATGACACCCAAGCCATCAAATTTAATTTGATATTAAACAATTGAAAACCCATGCAATAAATTAAATTAAAACATAAAACATATACACAGGTCTTGGTCAAGATGATTAATAGTCATACATTAAACATATATGAAATTAAACCAGTAAACATTAATTTTTATTCGTTTTTTATTATCAAGATAAATATGCTTACATTAATTAACTAATTCCCTTTCATATTAATGACCATATGAATTAATTTAGAGATACCCATCATTAAATGCATTCATGAAAAATAAATGGCAGAACCAATAATTAAAAATTATAATAATAAATTAAATAGAATTTAAAAATTCTTTAAAACCATTATTAAATTTCTAAACAAAAATGAATCTAATCATTAAAATAGGGTTTTAATGCTGTAATTATCAATTTAATGTAATTTAATTCTATCATTAATCAGGAGACTACACGGTGTGTATTTAAAAATTACACACCATGTATCTCAATTTCCACATACCTGGGTTAGATGATTGGACCATCGACATGAAAATTGGTTAGACTACATGGACACTACGGGAAAAACCGCTTATTGCGACGGGGTATTTGTGAAGGGCTTTATTCCTGTCACAACAACTCTGACAAAAAGCGTATTTGCGACGGGAATATATTCCCGTCGCAAATGGTCAGTTATTTTCGACGGAAATATAGGACCCGTCGCAATAGCTATGGTGTGGTTTGCGAGCCAAAACGCGGGAAGCCTATTTGCGACGGTCGCCTTCTACTCGTCGCAAGTACCTGGCGGTGGTAAATACTATTTGCGACAGGTAAATTTTCCTGTCGCAAAAAATTATTCAGTAGGTGTTATTTGCGACGGGTCCCGTCGCCAATACCGGCAGCGGTAAAGCCTATTTTCAACGGTCGCCTTCTACCCGTCGCAACTAACCGGTGGTGGAAAATACTATTTGCGATGGGTAAATTGTCCCGTCGCAAAAAATTATTCACCAGGTGTTATTGGCGACGGGGCCCGTCGCCAATACCGGCAGTGGTAAATAGGAATTTGCGACGGGAATATCCGCCCGTGGCTAATGGTGTGTCGGCAGACAACTATTTGCGACGGGCCCGTCGCAAAAACCTTTTTAACCGCTGCCCGTAATTAATGCGGGCAAAGGTATTTGCGACGGAGCCCGTCGCCAATACCGGTGGTGGTAAATAGGAATTTTCAACAGGGATATCCGCCCGTCGCTAATGGTGTGTCGGCAGGCAGTTATTTGTGACGGGCCCATCGCAAAAACCCTTTTAACTACCGCCCGTAATTAATGCGGGTGAAGGTATTTTGCGATAGTATCCTGTCACAATACCTAGTATTTGCGACGAGATACCATCGCAAATACGACCGTCGTAAATAATCTAACCTATATATACACCCCACCCGTTTTTTTCCATAACATTCAGATCTCTCTTCCTCTCTCTCTCTAACTTTCAGTTCTAAGTAGATTTTTTTTTGTTTCAATTTTTTCTTTTGAAAAGAGGAGAGAAGGAGTTAGAAGGCGCAGATTACTTCAAAATATCGAAGGTATTTATATATTTATATATTTTTTAAATTATTTTTAATTATTAAATTATTTTTAATTGTTAATTTTATGTTTTATTGTTAATTTTAATTCTTTTAATAGAATGTTTAGTAGCTATATAGTTTAATTAAATTAAGTGGTTGTACCAAATAATCCTTGTCTGGATACGAACAAGTAGAGGTGGCTCTGGCACATATGTACCTAGGAGTGAAAACTCTGACAAGGTGTTTCGAGCTTGACTCGAGGTAACCTGGTACACGACAACGGGCCTTGCTGCACTCTTGGTTCGGCACTACCGGAGGATGTTTTGGTAATAATTAGAAATAAATATATAATTATCAAATAATTAGATTTAATTAGATTTAATTAAAATAATTATCAAATAATTATGAAATAATTAGATTTAATTGATTAGAAATAATTAGGAAACAATTAAAATAATTAGGAAACAATTAAAATAATTAGGAAACAATTAGATTTAATTAGGAAACAATTAGATATAATTAGGAAACAATTAGATTTAATTAGAAAACAATTAGATTTAATTAGGAAACAATTAGATCTAATTAAGAAACAATTAGATTTAATTAGGAAATAATTAAAATAATTAGGAAACAATTACAATAATTAGGAAACAATTACAATAATTAGGAAACAATTACAATAATTAGGAAACAATTACAATAATTAGGAAACAATTACAATAATTAGGAAATAATTACAATAATTAGGAAACAATTAGATTTAATTAGGAAACAATTAGATTTAATTAGGAAACAATTACAATAATTAGGAAAAAATTACAATAATTAGGAAACAATTATAATAATTAGGAAACAATTAGATTTAATTAGGAAACAGTTAGATTTAATTAGGAAACAATTAGATTTGAAAGAATTAAAAACAATTAGGAAAGAATTAAAAACAATTAGGAAAGACTTAAAAACAATTAGGAAAGACTTAAAAACAATTAGGAAAATTAGAAAGCGTGATTGACCACTCATCTACACCTCAATTTTCTTTTCATTTGTGTGTTGAGGCTTGATAGGAAACTTCTGCCTCCACATGTAATATTTTCTTTTATTGTCAAAATTATCAACCTCCTTGCCAATATAGAGGTGAGGAGGTTTATAATTTTGACAATAAAAGCAAATATTACATGTGGAGGTAGAAGTTTTCTGTCAACCTCAACACACAAATGAAAAGAAAATTGAGGTAGATGAGCGGTCAATTACGTTTGTTTTTCTATTCATAACAAATATATATCTATACATAATAGTTATTTTCAACTGTTTGCTAATAACAATCATTTCATGTTTTAGATGGACTCGAAAATGTTTCGTCAGTTGCTGGAGGCTGATCTACCTATGGATGATGAGGTTCTTGAGTCATCTGACCCTCAGGCTATTGGCACTATAGAGAGCACTCAGAGGGGGAGTGGTCTTGCCAGACTGATGATTCCAGATCCTATCCCGGAGTGATATCCACCTCTTGGATTCGATGCAAACACGTTGTGGTATGGTAACCTGTGTATTTCAGTTATATTTCATTATAATTTATTAATATTCTAATTGTTTGATTATTTGTTCTTTTTCCACAGTTTTACGCATATACTATTGGACAGGGGAGCGCTATCTTGCGCAATTATTTTTCTTAGCCCTGGCTCACATGGGATCAGATTTCCACTGATGTGCAGGCCGCCATGTTCGATCATTGGCTGGAACGTAATTAAATATTATTTATTTTGAAATTTAATTCATTAATAACTTTTTATTAGGGTTTATGGTATCCCATAGACGAGAGCATGCATGCCACTATCCACGCGGCATGGGTGGTGTCTATGCGTGACTGTTTCTATCAGTTTTTTCATAATTTGAGAAAGACGACTGTGAAGAAAGCCAGAGTGACAGAATTTGATGATTCCTGTAGAGTCCACCAACCATAGTACATTTCATCTCACGTTTGGGATGGATTATGTACACATTGGTTGGGTGGTGGGTTTCAGAGGAGATCTACATTGGGTCGACATAATCGGGGGAGACAAGAGGTGACGCATCGAGCCGGTAGTCGTACATTCAGTGCGCATAGAGAACATCTGGTAAGTACTTTTTTTTAATATTTTATACAACTTTAAATATAAAAAAATTATTTTATATTCATATATGAATCCGAGAAGCCCGGTATTACGACGTATGGTGTTTATCAGAGGATGTACACTGACCCGGCTACTGGAGAGATTAGAGGTGACCGCCAACATCAGATTGTGGTCAGTATTATTTTCTTTTCAGTTTGCAAATTAAATTCATATAATATTTTCATTATTTTAATTTCTAATTGAAACTTAAGGAGTCATATGAGGCCACAACCTCTCAGACATAGGCTGAGAGTCAAGACGAGACGGGTGATCAGACTAGTGCCCACCATTTTGATGAGACGACATGGATGCAGGCGACCCAATAAGGCTTTGAAAAGGGCCGAGTAGTTGGTATCAGCTCTCATTTGACTCCTACAGCTTATTATGATACTGCTGTGATGTCGGTGTCCAAATCAAGAGGAGCTCGTGGAGAGACATCATCTTCTGCCTCACAGTATCAGGAGCAGCTACGTGCTCAGAGTCAGCTTATAGAGGATTTGCGTCAGGGGCAGGAGCAGATGTGTCAGCAGCACGATGAGGAGATGCATCGATGGCAGGAGCAGATGCGTCAGTAGCAGGATGAGGAGAGACGTCGATATGAGGAGCAGCATCAGGAGCAGATGGAGTATATGCGTCGTCTGACTCATAGTTTAGGGATGGAGTTTCCTCCACCACCACCTCCAGGTCATCCAGATTATCCACCTCCCAGTGATTTTTTAGGTAGTTTATTGTCATATTAACTATTTACAATTCCCCTTTCATATTGGTACGAATATTGAATGATTTAATTTGTTTTTATTTTTTTTAATATTTTATTACTTATTATTATTATTTTTAATGTCTGCTTATTTTAGTAATATTACTTTTAATATTTTATATTTATTGTTAATATTGAGAAGTTTATAATTTTATAATTGTATTAATATTAATATTATTAATATTATTTTTTCATAAATATGTATGTTTATTTTAATAATAATATTATTATATTAATTTTTTATATTAATAATATTAGTACTATTATTATTATTTTTTGATATTAATATTTCATAATATATAATATTATATTATTTATATTCATATTATTATTATTTTTTGATATTAATATTTCATAATTATATTATATATATTTTTTATTATTAATATTATAATAATATAATTTTTTATATTATTAATATTAATATTATTTTTATATACATAATTTAATAATAATAATATTATATTAATTTTTTATATTATTAATATTATTATTATTATATTATATTATATTATTTATATTCATATAATTATTATTTTATATTAATATTTCATAATTATATTTTATATATTTTTTTATTTATATTATAATAATATAATTTTTTTATATTATTATTATTATTATTATTTTTATATAACATTATACTATTTGCATTAATTATTTTATTTTTTTATTTTTTTAGTATTTGCGACGGGATTTCCCGTCGTAAAATTTTTTTTACTGTAACATTTACGACGGGAAGAATACCCATCGTAAAAACATTTCTGCGACGGTCCGTCGCAAATATTTTTTAAATTTCCCATTTGCGACGGGTTTTTGACCCGTCACAAATAATATATCTGCGACGGCCCGTCGCAAATACCTTTTTTATATATAAACGAAAACCCATTTGCGATGGGGGAAAAATACCATCACAAGTACTCTTTTTGCGACGAGACTGCCACAAAAACACCTATTTGCGACGCCGTTTTTGGCAACGAGTGATTTGCGACGGAGCCCCATCGCAAATATTCAGTTTTCCTGTAGTAGGAGTGTACTACCAGCTACATGTCATGTGTTACACTTTCCGTATGTTTGTTCAACCTGCTGAAGGACTTGGCATGTTCATCAAATTTAGTGCTACAAGACTTGTAAAATCCTTCCAAATTATATTTATATCACTTATTGTGTGTCCTGTTGTCTCATCGAATGGCTCAGTCTGTACTTTGGATTTGGGAATTAATGAGTTATACACCATGATGTTGGATGCACGTCGTGTACTCTATTAATGCAACACACTGACAACCTTACTTGGTTATGAATGTGTATAATGACCACACGGGATGTGGGAATTTTGTTACTAAACCATATAGAATAAATGGTGTGCATTCTAGCTACAAACTGTGTATTACGACATGACATGTTATAGGTTGTCCCAGTGCGATGTGTAATAAATATACCACATGTAGTTACTGCTCGGCATGTCATGCATCCCGTGACATGGCCAGGTGTAGTGTTCTTGGCCACATGACATGTACTCAGGCTACATGTCGTGTAATTCCATGCTATCTAGCCAGATTCCTCGATACTTCTTGATGACATCTCCAATCATTCTTCATTTGTTCTTTGACTTAAGAAATTGTGAATCTTGAATAAAGAAATTAAAATTTCAAAAACATGTTAATTCAAATAGGATTAAAGAACTAATAATATGAAATTAAAATTCAACCATGATTGTGCATATTGATCAACAATCAAATAAATTATTATAAATTTAAAACGTTCCCACTTTGATACCACTTGTAGGTTTTGGGCATAGTGGAAGCACCTTTGGTGGGTGTTTAAATTAAAATTTCTTTTTAATTTAGAATTTTCTAAAATCCTGGGAGAGGATCTTTCACGTTAAATTTATAATTAATTTATTTAAATCTATAAGAAATGATTAACTCATATTAGGATCCTTTCTTAGATGAAGATATTGATCTTCCAAAAAACTCTTTCAGATTACCTTCATTGCGCTGTAAATATTCAAGTGTAGAATCCCTCTAATGTTGATCCACACATTCTCCTTTGATCTCTAAGAAATGCCAATTGATTTCTAGGTGTTAGTATAGAAAATTGATTTTCATATGTTGTTCGACTTGATCATTCCAAGATCTATCAGGCTTGAAAGAGTTCTTCTCATCTTTGAGATGAATATAGAAGGAATTCGAGAGATAGAGAGAGATATTTGTTGTGCACAACGATTCTTTAATCTCAATTTTCAATTAACCCTACACAATAGACATAACCATCTATTTATAAAGATAAGGTTTAGGTTAAAATATTATTTAATTGTGTACCAACCCTTAAATAATATAATAATGTTTAATAAACCCCATTCCAAAATAATAATATTATTATTATTATTATTTTATGGTGCGCATGATAACTTGCATAATAATAAATATTATTTTACTAGCTTGTAAATAAATATTTATCACCGGGTGTGGTCTGGGTCTATTCAAACTCCTCGACATTTATTAAATACCCAAATAAATATTTAATAAAATATTTCATTCATCAATAAATATTTGTGATTGATAAAACATGAATAAAATTATTCCCTAGTCCTACAAATAATATTTATTCCATTAATTAGATTCAAATAGAATTTAAAATAGAAAAATTTAACATGCGACCCTATAGGATTTTTTCTCATTGGCATTGGGAAGGGTCGCCTAAAGTACAAGATTACTATCTATCAATGGGTCAAGGAACCCAAGGGAAAGAACTTAATTCCACAATGTCAAAAACCACATACAAACACTCATTGTGTAATATAATCCCTTTATCACAATATCACATCAAGCAGGTTGCACATCTGTTCTATCAACCTATGTGCTCAGTACATCTTTATTTGACTATTTGAAATAAACACATCATTACACCATGGCCATATAATTTAATATGGTGATTATATTACAATCAAAGGGATGAGATATAATCTTTTATAAAGATAGAAGGGGAAAATACTTCCTTTAATTATCCATTAATAACATTTCATTCATGATGCACACAATGTACCCTACTTCACACCAACATATAGCATGACAGTTTTGCTCAGTAAATATAAGTGCGCGAGTCATGACATTTATCAATGATAATATTAAAGTCTAAGGGCCATTACATATGGTCAAAGATAGGAATATTTGATGATACCAAAACATGTGAAATTTCTACTATCGGGTATGCTCTCATAATATCCCATATTAGTGATTACCAAGTGTAAAATTTATGAGAAGAAGCCTCATCCTCTTATAAGTACTCACATATGACAATCACATTATATGTTACCCATCATAAAATTTTGTCCAACCATAGAATTATATTTAATAATATCATCATATCACTTCAAGT
Source organism: Viscum album (assembly GCA_963277665.1). Taxonomy (NCBI): domain Eukaryota; kingdom Viridiplantae; phylum Streptophyta; class Magnoliopsida; order Santalales; family Viscaceae; genus Viscum; species Viscum album. Next base: position 1,264,321,383 of record OY728143.1, on the reverse strand, counting down.
TTCTCATCATAGCAGGGAACTACTATGACTTTATCAATATGACAAACACCCTAGGATATTATTACATTAAAGTAATGTAGAACCATGAACAATATGTATAATATGTAATATTAATATTAAAATGATTGAATATACATGCAATAAAAGTAAAAACATTTGGTCCTAGGACACCAAATCCAACACACTATACATTTATCTATGAGATTTAATGGATTGAGGTTATAAAACATACTTATATTTCAGGTATAGTATCCAAATTTTATTATAGATATATTATGTATGAACTATAGTGGTATGAGAGTTAGTACATAATATACAGGCTATAATGGATTCCATAAAGATAACTTGGTTATGATGAGAAGGATGTGGTTGTGCTACACAGGGTGTAGGGTGATGTGTTGATGGGATTCATGGGATACAAGGTTGATATGGTTACCTATTAGGTAGGATAATTATGGGAAGGATAAACACAGGATGTAACCATTGGGGCATGAGAGTGAAAACCCATTTGGTAAGTGGTTACATGGTACCCTTTATATATATATATATATATATATATATATTTCATTATTATAATACCTACTTCAGTGCGTTATTTAGAGAGTAATCCATGATGAGGCTAGGATTGTAGTTTACCTATTTTTGGTAATGAGTTAATTTCTCAATTTATTCTTTGGGTATGTAGTGTTATTATTTCACATTTGTATGAGAGGTTTAGAGGATGATCTTACTGAGTACATGTTATGATCACCCTACACAAACAAATATATATATATATATATATATTAAATATTTTTTAGAACCATCAGATGGAGTTGAAATTAGTACAAAAAATAGCTTTTGTGTCTGAGTTTAAATGTCAGTTTTTAAAAACTGGTGTGAAATTAATTTTTGACATCAATTATTTAAAAAATGACATTAAAACTTGAGTTTTTACATCATTTTTTAAGTATCTAGAGTAAAAGCATAAGTTTTAAATTCGGTTTTCAAATAAAGGACATAAAAACTACTAAATAATGGAGATTTAATGTTGGTTATTCATATATCCGATGTTAAGAAGTAAATAATCACATCAAGCACCAATGATGTTCTAATTTTTTCAAAACACACCTTTCAAATTTTAAAACCCTACTAAAAATTTATGAGGGCACAAAACATGTTTTTATGAACTCTATATAAGTTACCATCTTCTCTTTTTCACCATTTTGGATATACTCATCCTTTATTCTATAACGTCTTTCCACAGATTCATCATTCAATAATTTTTCCATGGTACAAATCATTATTCTCTTTTTTTATGATGATATTTCATAAATGATATAAATTTTGATTATTTTTTTATGATGAATAATCGTTCTTATGATCATGTTAAAAATATGAAACTTTTGCATGAGATTTATCTTTCACAATTTAAAATTCGTCCTTAACTACCATTTTTGTTGCCTCATGAGTTCTTTCTTAGAAGTAAAATGATGAAGGTTAGTGCCACAATAATGGAATTGAAGTTGAATCTTTAAGATGTTGTTTCTTGTTTTTATTTCATTTCAAAAAAAATTATCTTATCCGTCTTTATTATCTACCAAGGGATTATTTTGTGTAGAATTATAAAAAAATTAAAACTGTCAACATTTATTATTTTATAACTGATGTCAAAAATAGATTATAGCATTGGTTTTTCTTTATAACTGACATTACAAGACACCTTAAACGTCATTTATAAAGATAACCAACATCAAATGTATTTAGTTTTTTTTTTGGAATTTTTTTAACATCAGTTATCAACAATCGATGTTAAATATATATTTACTACATCACTTTCAATTACATTCCTTACACATTCAACATAAAAAACCCAAAAATCAATGTAAAAAATGTCTTTTTTTTGTAATGTGGTGGATTCAGTGGGAGATACGAGATATTGGATTGTTCATGAGTTTATGGGGTTTGTATTCATAGTTATAGGAGTGGATCATGGCTTATCTTAGTTTATTTATTTTCTTCCACATTATCTGACATTACATTTATGTGATGGGATTTTATTGGTGGTCATTTATGTTATGAATTTGGTTAGTGATGGATTCTCATATTATCTCTTATATATAAATATACACTGAGTGAAATGCCTCCCATGTGTGTGGATTAGATACCCTAGGTGCTAGTCATTAACCCGTGACTTATTGAAGCTTGTCTTTAGAATTCATTATCCTCCTCTCTTCATTTCTTTCCCTATAGGAGAACCTTTGGAGGGAGGAGGTCATGAAAAAGCACTATAAAATATTTTTGTTGAGTGGTAGGTTGGATATTATAGGTAGGAATTTGTGAGGATTGTATGAGTTGGTATAATAATGGTATCAGCTAGACTTATTATGTGACATAAATAAGGGAGACTGACTAGGATAAAAGTATTTAAGAACCCCTGTGATCTGACACAAGGACCTTCAAGTTTACTAAACATATATATTGAAGAGATGTTTCTTGTGGGGTAGAGACCTATGTAAGGATAGTGCATCATGATTTTTTGCGCATGTGTTTGAATTGTGTAGACAATGATAATTATGTTAAATTAAATTAATTAATAAACCTTAATTGGTATTTATATAGGTTCAAGAGTCCCTAATGTTTGTTTTTTGGTAGATATGGCTCTAGTTTGATGTCTTCATCAGATTCACGCTGAATATGTTCAACTGAATATACCAGTAGATCATCTTAGAGTGGAGGAAAATAATGGTGACACTTTGAGTAAGACACTCTGAGAGTTATAGTTCCATATTCTGTAGAATTAAGAGGGATCCATTTCAGATCGTGAAAAAGATGATTGGTTGTTGGAGGTTGAGATTTCCCTATGTTTGATCTGTTCTAGGAGAGTGAACTGATTTTAACTGGCTGTGATGATATTGTGTCTGGTATCTTAGTAGTGGTGTCTTTATTAGCCACTGAAAGAGGCTAATATTCGTTGATTATATTTTAATATTCAGACGTTTCAAATTACATAAACACCAATTTTACTAAATTTTATAAATTGAAATTTATTTATCATCACATGTGAAATTCATGTTTAGAGTGTATAAATTTGGGCCTAATCAATCATCAAATTATGGATTAGACACATATGCATAAATTTCTAGATAAATCAGAATGGCCCTTAGGCCCATCAAATAAACGTGGAGCCCATAATTCAATCCCAATGAAGCTCATATTTTAATTGAAGACAGAGAAAATTATGGGGAACATTAAATTCAACTATTAAAAGAGCTAATTTATAGGTTTTAAAGGTGATCCAGGTAGCCCAATCTGGTGTTTAAATTACAGGCCATATTTCAAGGCCCATAATGTCAACCCACAATTTTGAGCATTAAATCCGAATAGATTATCCAATTGGAATGAAATTTTGAAATATATTATAGGATACTTGTATGAAAATATTTTTATTCTATGACCACCTCAAAACCATCCATTTGAAAAGTCAAATTTTAGGATCAACATGGGGAAATAATCTTGATTCAAATTTTCTGGTCAATATTAAAAATCCCACTTTCCTTTTTTCCCAACCCATATTTTAATATAAAAATTAAATGGGGTGTAATTTATTAATGGGAGATTGACCCTAGGATCCTAATTTGACTATTTAAGGTGGTGTTGGTGAAGGAATTTTGGGGGTAAAATTTTATTCTTTCAATTGTAATTTTACGCTTTCATTTTGTAATTGCATGTTTATTTTTTTCTCATGTAAGTTCAGATCACCTTCATTTATTAATAAAATTTCTTCTTCTTCTTCATATTATTAAAATTTTCTACATTTTTTATTATCATGTTGATACCATTTAATCAAGTTGTGAATTTATTCACACACAAAATTATCAAATCCCTCACACAATATTGGGGTGTTCATTTATTCATTATTGTTCACTTCTTCAATTCCACTTTTATAAGTCAAGTTACACCTTACATTGAGATACTTTCATCAATGGAAGGATATCCCTTTTGTGGTTTGATTTTAGGGTGTTTATTGGGGTTGGATGGGATGTTATTTTATGTTATTAAATTCTTAAATTAGTTCTATGGTTTGAGATTTCATTTCTTTGACCTATTTTCTTCTTCATCTTCACCAATTTTAATAACTACAAATTTTGAGTGCTAGTTTGATCCAATTCCTTGGAGTGGGCATGAAATTGTCGCTATAATTACATTAGTGATTAAACTTTGAATTGTGTATGTATTAAATCAGAGAATGATGTTAGGGACTTATCTCATTGATTGGATACTTCTTGAACTTGTAAACTTAAAATTCATAGGGAAAAAATTACATCCATTATAACCCTAGTGACAACCTAAGATAAAATAATCTTATTTTATTGTTTCCATTCAAGTATTTAGTGTTTATTATTAAATTTAATCCATTCTATTATGTATTCTAGTATTATTTTATCCCAATTAAAATCAAATCAATCCAAATCTTGACACTCTATAGCCAAAACATCCAACGTGTTTGAGTGTCTAAAGGTTACTTCTTTGATCCCCGTGGACTCGACCCCTACATGTAATACAATGAACACTTATACCTATTGGGTAAATTTCAGTACAAACAAATTTTTCCCAATTTTTATGGACCAAAGTAAGTTATCATAGACACTCACATCTTATTCTCACCCACTTCTCTATTCTCACCCCCAATTTCACTCCTATGGAGGGCCATTTTGAACAAATCCAAACATGGGAAACCTCTACCTAATTTGACTACCCACACCAAGTTTGATGTATAATGACCATCCTAGTTTATATTATTAGTATAATAAATTATTAAATCAACAACAATGTTTGAACTCCTATTCTCAATAAAATATTCTAACCTATAATGAGTTTCAATCCCAAAAAAAGACAATATGAATATCCTCCAATACAATTCAAACAATATAATTATCCTACTATAATAGACCATTTGGTTCAACCCCTTGTCCATACTGATCCATGACCATTAATTGAGAAATTTTTTCAATAAATGTATATAATGACTTATGAGGTTTCATCATTGAGATTGGAACTACAAAACATTAAAACTTGTGATGCACCCATTCCTACATTGTTTTACCCTTACTTTTCCTTATGTAGAGTGTATAGATTCCCAAAAACCTCTCATGAAAATAAATAAGAACCAATATTTGAATTTGGTACAACTGAATAGGATAAAGGAATTATTGACCTATGTTTAAATCAAGAGGAAACCGATTTTATTTTTTCACAAGATGGAAATTTGACATCATGGATTTATTTTACCAAAAATTGACCCATTATTGATTTTTAGTACCAAGAAACACCAAGCCATTTTAAATTATCTTAAACTATGAGTCTTTACCAACCCCTAACACTAAAATGGAAAATTTAAGGGTTGAAACATATTTTCATAAGGAACCAATTATTTTAATTTTTTTGGAGAAGAAAATTATTTTGATTCAAATTTACAATATTCTTTAGGAAATTTTAATTAAACCAATCTCAAAATTATAGTCCTTACTTCCCCACTCAAGTATACATAAACAAGGTATAACTATGAACTTGCAGTTGGAATTCATTCTTCTCCTAAAACCCACAAAGGAGGATTTAACCTTGATATATTATGAAAGACTATTGAAGTAGCTGGATCAACCATTTTTTATATTACTTGGAGTTTCCCACTCATTATAAAATATATGTTTGTACTTTAAATAAATTATAAATAATGTATCAATCTCAATATTCTAATAAGTGGTGAAAAATTGAATCCTTAAAATGTTAAAAGTTAGTATTGGGTAAGTTGGGGGGTCCAAGTCAAGCTAATGAATTTAAATAAAGTTCTTTCTAGGAGGTAACCAGACTTCTACATTGTTTTTATTTTATTTTTTGTATTTTGTTTTTTTGTTAAGGGACCCCCTTAGGGTTTCAAATGTGATCTAATGTTTCTTGTGTGTGAGATTTAATAGCTAAAGTAGTTTAGTATTTTCAAATGAAACACATGTATTCTAGAGTTCAAACCCAACCTTCAATAGCTCCCAAGGAGTCTACATGTGCTGTGAAGAAAAAGTAATCAATTTATTATTTATGGGTCATCAACTTCAAACCAGGTGGTTTTGTTCTATGATTACATTTTAAATCACATATCCTCCTCTTTCTTCCCAATTATAATCTTTACCTTATCTTCTATTTCAGTATTGAGGGTAGTGTCATTCTATGTTGGGCGGAGTGAAAGTCTATGAATTTATGAAAAATAATTTAGGATTTTATGGAAAATTTCTTTAACCTTGAACATGATAATACAATTTTCAAAATTTAAAGTCTAATGTCAAATAATTTTTCATTCCTTGATTATGACTTTGATGCATGTTTAAGTTCATGAGCATAGTTTTTGGAAGGTAAGGTTTTCCAATGTGATTTTTCACTACTAACATTTTCATCCTCTTAATCAAGATGCCAAAATTTACATCCATTGGATTTTGGGTGTAAGTTTAATTTCTTGTGTCCCTTTCATTGTAGCATAGGGTTTGGGGTCACTTTTAGTTTAATTTGATTATCCAACAAGAAAATTAAAAAAAACCACATAGAGAAATGTTTTTTCCAAATTCATGACATTTGGAACTTGGGGATTGTGACTCCATAATTGTGTTTACTAGAGTTAGGCTTTAAATCTCTGTTATAGAGCATGGAATTGGAAAAATGTGTGGCATTCAGCACTTGGGGATCATGACTCCATAGTTGTCTTTCCCAAAGTTGGTCTTTTCATCTCTATTTTGTTTCAAAATAAAATAACGAATAAAAACATAAAAAAATTAAATAAAAAGAAAAAGAAAAAAATTGGATACTTGTCTTAAGGTTTAATGTGATTCCCACCTAGAACTTCCATTTTTTCCTTTTGAACAAGAAAATGGGCACCATATCTATTGTGATGCACAACACATCATAATTATTAATTGAAATTGGATGAAATGTGTCAATGAATTTGAAAAAAGGAATTATCTTGGGATTGGGATATGATTATGAAACTATCTTATGATAAATGATTTTTATAGGTTTCATGATTGTTTTTCATGAAGTATTTTGGTGAGAATTGTATGTTAAAAGTTTATTAAAAAGGCAATTCAAGTTTAGAGTGTGTAAATTTGGGCCCAATCAATCATAAGATTGTGGATTAAATTATTTTCATTATTTGAATTTTATATTTTGGGATATGTTTTATAACTTTTTGTGGAATATTTTTTCTTTTAGGATATATAGAGTATTCATAATGGAAGATGGATATTTTTGGACACAGATGCAGAAATTTCCGGACAAAGAAGAATGGGCCTTAGGCCCATTAAATAAAAGTAGATCCCAAAATTCAAGCCCAATGAGGATAAAACTTTAACTATAGATAGAGAAAATTATGGTTAAAATTTCATTCAACTTTTAAAAGATCTAATTTAAATGTTTTTAAGGTGTTCCGAGTGGCCCAAATTGGATTTTAAATTACGGGCCAAATTTCAAGTCCCATAAAGCCGTCCCACAATTTTTATCATAAAATACAAATGGATGATCCAATTGGAATGAAATTTTAAAATATATTAGGGGAAACCTAGATGAAAATATTTTTATTCCATGACTATACCAAAATAATATGTTTGAAAATTCAAATTTATGCATCAAAATAGGGAAGAATCTTAATCCAAATTTTCTTGTCAACATTGAAAAGTCCACTTTCCTTTTTTCCCCAACCACCTTTTACTATACTAATTAAATGGGATAGAATTTATTTATGGGGTCTAGAAACTATTCTATTAATATTCCTATTTAATTTTTTTGGGTGAAGGAATTTGGGGGGGTATAATTTTTATTCTTTCAATTATAATTTTATGCTTTCATTTTGTAATCACACGTTTATTTTTTTCTCATATAAGTTGTTTGGATCACCTTCATTTCTTAAAAAAAGTACTTATTCTTCCTATTATTCAATTTTTATATAATTTTATTGTCATTTTGATATAATTGAATCAAGTTTTGAATTTATTCACACCAATAACTGTGAAATTCCTCACACAACAGTGGAGTGTTCGTTCATTCACTATTTTTCACTTCTTCAATTCCTCCTTCATAAGTCAAATTCCACCTTATATTGAGAACCTTACATAAATAGAAGGATAAACATTTTATTATTTGATTCTAGGGAGATTATTAGGGTTGGATTGGATGTTATTTTATGTTCTCAAATTATTAAATTAGTTCTATGATTTGAGATTTTCTTTCTTTGAATTATTTTCTTCTTTATCTTTGCTAAATTTAATAACTACACATTTTGAGTGTAGTGCGATCCAATTCGTTATAGTGAGAAAGAAACTGTTCATCTAATTTAATTGGTGGTTATCATTGAAAATTTTTATGGATTAAATCAGATAATGATGTTAGGGACTTATCTCATTGATTGGATACTTCTTAAACTAGTAAACTGAATATTCATAGGAAAACAATTACGTCCATTCTAGCCCTAGAGACAACTTAGGATTGACTCATCTTCTTTAATTATTTCTATTAAAACATTTAGTTTTTCATTATTAAATTAAATCCATTCTCTTTGGTATGTTAGTATTATTTTATCCCAATTTCAATAAAATCAATCCAAAGCTGGCCACTCTATAGCCAAAACCTCCAAAATATTTGAGTTTCTAATGGTTACTTCTTAGGTCCCTGTGGATTCAACCCATACATGTACTAAATGAATGATTCTACCTATAGGGTAAGTTTTTACACAACCATGTATTTTTTCCTCGGGGATCATGAGTAGTTAGTTGATTCCTAGGAGATGTTCAGAGATCAGTTTTAGGTTGAGTTTCCTTATCTGAATATGAAGGAAGCTTGTTGATCAGATATTCTTTCCGTCACACCTGAAAATCCATAATAATTTCTTTTATTTTATTTTATAATTTTATCTGGTTTAAAAAAAATATGTGTAGAGGTGCGGGCCAGACCCGACGTGAGATTTTGGGTTTTGCTGATAAATTAGTGTTTTTACTTGGCAGTGTCCGATGTGAGGGTAGGGAACGGGTGAAGCCGTATGGCTTCTCCAGAACAATATGCGCCTACCCGGTGTGCAACTAATTAATTTGTTGATCGGATAAAAATTTAAGTGAACGCTAAAAATACAATTATTTTATAACTGTTCAAAATAATAATAATAATATGATTAAGGTTATTATTATTGTTGTTGTTGTTGTTGTTGTTATTATTATTATTGTATTGGTTAACAATTTAAATAGGTTTCTTTTCTTAATTCATTGTTATTATTATCATCATTATTTTAATTAGGTTGTTAATATTAAATATTTTCCATAATTATAAAAATCATTTGCATGTTATTATTATTATTATTGTGATTAATTTTAATTGGTTTAGATTTTATTTAGAATATTTAGATTTTATTTTATTTTTTTTCCTTTTATTTTCTTTCTCTCCCTCACCCCTCTCATCCCGTCGCGCAAGATCCCCCCATTCCCCCTGGTTTTTGCACAGTGCCCCCCCTCTAACCCTAGGTCAGTCGCCTCCTCTCCTATCTTATGGCCCAACAACCCCCCTCATCTACTGGACTCCTTTGGCACAGCCTCCTCCAGCGTGGACCGCCCCTCCCCTTGCTTTTCCCTCCGACCCGACCTCCTTCAGCAAAACCTTCTCTGGCATGGACTACTTCTCCCCATCACAGCAGCCCCTTCGGCCTCTTGCTCTGGTCCGACACAGCCCCGTCGGCCTCCTCACTAGCCATGCATTTCTTCTCTTTCCTCCTCACCCGGCTCACCTCCCCCCTTTGGTCGCGCCCCCTTTCGGCAAGCCTCCAACCGGCACGGCGCACCTCTGGCACCACCCAGTCTTTCCCGCCCATCCTTTCGCACCCTCACCGAAGGTGTGTTTATCCTTGGTTGATTGCTTCTTCTGTTGGTAGATTTTTGGGTTAGGGTTTGGTGTTTCTTTGGTTTTATTTTGGGTACAAATGGTTTGATGTTTTGGTTTTAGGGTCTAACCGTGTTGTTTGAGGTGTGATTGGCATGCGACGGTCTTTACACGCTAATCTCGTGAGGTTTCCTACTTTCCAGGTAGGTGGTTCCATATATATTTATTGTTTGATGAATTAATTTGTGAGTTTGGTTAGTTTAGCACATTTATTTATTAGTTTTCCTACTGAAAATTTGGTTTTTGTTGGGATCTAATGTGCATTTGATTTGGTAGTAACATGATTATGTTGTATGTGGGTTATTCTTTTTGTGGAGAACCCATGATGAACTATTTAATAGCGTTTTATAAATTGTGAAAATTATTTTTTAGGATGTGAAAAGGGTCAGAATGGTGTTTTGGATTAGCGTCCATATGTGTCATTTCATAAATGAACATTTGAGTGGATTTTTTGTGTTTAAATCCAGGTGGCGTATTTTGAAATGGTTTGTTAAATTTTTCTGACAGCTGGTTTAACCATAGAAATGACCCTTTTTTACTGTGGGTTGGTTTGGTGAGTAAAGTGGTGTCATGTTCTTTAAAATTTATTTTTTAAAAATTCTTAATGTTTATTTAAATAATTATTAATGGTGCAAAATTATTTTTGTTGAGTGGTGAAATGGATTTAGGTGTTTAAAGTCATGTGACGTGTGTTGAAATGGTTTAGTAAAGTCTTTTAATGGTGTGTCTGATGATGAAATTGATTCTTTGACTGTGCAGTTGTTTTAATTGGTTGTGTAAGGGATGAGGATTTAGTTTTGGGATATTTTTAGTGTGCTTATTTCAAATGGATTTTTTGTGTGAAAATCATGGATTTTTTGTGCATAGTGTCTTGTTTGGTTTGAGTATGTGATTGACATATGACATGAACTCTAAACTACTTGAGCACAAACGGGAAGCCTGGGTACTAGGTGGGCGGAGTAGGACTAGTGTACTAGTGATATGGAAGTGGCATCAGCCCGGTTTCACTTATCTGGATTGAAGACTACAACAATAACTAAACTTTTGGATGATGTTGGGAGACCACTAGGTTATGGATGTATTTCCCTACTAGTGGCTCATGCACGAGAATGTATATTTTTGTGTTTTTATACCATTTCTCACCGAGACATGATGTTCTAGGGTCCCAATTCTCGCTAGTATCTTTAAGGCCTCTCCCATGTATTGTGCTCCTCTTTTGCTTTGCGCTCACTTTCAGCACACGGTGTGACATTGGGGTTACCAAGAAAGTGTGTGTGTGTTAATTTAAGTTGTTTTCTTTTAGAGTAGTATTCCTTAAAACTGTTTTCATTGAAATTGTTTATGCATTTATTTATTTTTCATCTATTAAATTTCAAATTTATTTATTATTTAATAATTATGAGGGGAACCTTTTCTCAGTGGAATCCTACTAGGATTTTGGCTCACATCCTATATACACATTTGGGTGTATGTAGACTCTGTTTTTTTTTTTGTATTCTAGGTCGAGGCATCGGGCTTAGCGATGATGGTTTGAGTTTTATTGGTTTTCCCGTGCAGGTTGGTGGTGGTGGCTTGGGGAAATTGATTCCTCATGTCGCACGGAGGTTTGAGTTGGAGCTTTGGTTTTTTCTCTGTTGTAGTCTCTTTTGGGGTTTTTAGTTTAAGTTGTAAACTTTAAATCTGAACTTATTTTAAGGCCATGTTTGGTTGTCTGATTTTTAGTTTTATTTTATTCATCTTGCTGTTTGTTTTATATTTATTTATTTAGGTAAATCGTTCCCAAGTTTTGTTTTTGATACCCGGGAACTTGTGCCAGCCCATGGGGATCAGGAATGCCCTTCGGGCCTTGCCGCGGACCGCGTCGGGCGCTGGGTCGGATGGTGACCCGGCTTGGTTCGTGACACTTTCCCTATGATAAGGTATTTCTAAGTTCTACTCTTAATATGTTTTGATACCTCTGAGTTACCTTATTTAACCTAAACCCCTTCTATTTTTATCTCTTTTAAATGAATGATTGGTATTATCATCATTCATTGATTACGATCCATTTTGCTTGAATGATTGGAGTTTCTAACATTATCTTTGATTGAAACCCACCTATTGAGTTGTATGATCCAATTATATATACCACTTCAAACTTTTATTACCGACTTACACTAGAATTTACTTCAGTGATAGTAAGTTTATACTCTTTCCTTGGAATTGGTGGTGACTATTTGGTATGGGGGAGGGGTTTTATTCTTATTTATGAATTTAAATTATTATACTATTATATCATACCTACTGTTGTAGATTTTGGTCCAAGGTAAGGGGTTATTCTATGCATTCTATTTTATATATTATTCTCTTATCTCTGACCTAGTGTTGTGGGTTTTGGTCCTAGGGAAGGGATCATTGTATGCATTCTCTTTGAAATATTACTCTCTTCTCTCAACCCTAGTGTTGTGGGTTCTATTCCAAGGGAAGGGGATGTTATATGTTTTATTATTTCATTTATTTTATACCTTGGTATGGAAATATTATGTTATGATATCTTAGTTGTTATACCACTGTTTTACAGGGAATATGATCAAATATGGATTGGAGTATTAGTAATATGTTTAAACATGAAAGATTAAAGGGATGGATTGTTTAATATTAATAGAGGCTTGATGAAATGATTAAGTGATATTATAATGATTTTTTTAAATGATATTAAATTTAAAAACTAATTATATGATTAGTAAAATGAGAATTAACTTGGTGGTATTGTGTATTTCATTAGTTTCAACATTTGATATGATGTGGTGACAATTTTTTTTACTTTTGTCTTCATGTCACTTAATATTAAATATTATTTAATTATGAATATGATTATTGCAACATGTGTGAATTGATGTTTGATATGATGATTGACCATGATTTGTGATTTCATATCTTTCCCTATGTTGAGTTCTTATTATAGTGATACCCCTGATTGAGAGGTATCTAATGTAAGGAACTGGATTTTCCCTGAACCCTTCATTTGTCATTTCCTGGATATTGAGAGTGACTTGATATGTTTTTATAGTAGTGCCAGAGGTTGGGGAAAGTTTACATCGATTATAAGTAATTCTATATTTTTGAGTTTAAATTTGATTTTCAAATCTTGTATAAGTGTGATATATTATGCATGGCTTGAAAATATTATGCATTTATTAATTATATTGCATATCAATTATTTATTATGTGTGACCTATATTTTTATCTATTGATTTAAATATATTATGAATTGGTTTTTAAAAAATCTTGTGCTTATAAATTCATGATATATTATTATATATATTACATTTTTAAATCATTTTCAAAACATTTATTCTATAAAACATAATACATATATAGATATATGTATGTATATTATGTTGTTAATATTAATTTTTATTACTATATTGTTATGTATATAAATATTATAAATACTTACAAAAAAAGTTTGAAATTGTATATCCAAAAAAATAAAAATATAATGTTTTTATAGGAAAATAAATAAAAAAACATTTTATTTTAGGAAATATGATGATCTATGACCAAAAAAGGGAGTTAATTCCATTTCAAGACAAAAAATTGGAAAATACCTATAAAGGACCAAAAATATTACTGATTTTCAATTGAAATTAGATTCCACTTTACTCTAAAATAGAGGAGGTCCTTAACTAGAATTAAGGGCCTCTTTTGGTCCTTAACCGAAATTTCCCCTTGATTTAATATTTAATAGAGATTCATGGGATTGATTGGAGATGGAAATGTGTGTGTTAAAATGATAAAAATTTGTATATTGAATTGGAGAGATTGAAATGTGTGTAATGATTAACAAACAGTAAATAATTATATAAAGTTACATTTTTTGAAAATGTTTTGGAAATGTTTTATGAAATCATTTTGAAAACGTTTTGATTAAAAAATTGTGAACTGATTAAAAAATGAGATGATTTAAAAAAATAAGAAAATAAAATAATAATGTTATATATATATATTAATACCTACATAATTTTTAATTTATTTCCTTTTAAATAAATTCAATCTCTTTGATATCTTGTGATGCACACAGCATTGGGTTTAAATAAACACACTACTTTATTAAATTATTATTTAAACATGGACATTATAACTTAACCTTTAAATTAGAAGATATTAATAGGACTAACTAAATTATGAAAAATATATATTTTATATATTTTCATTGGTTATATATTGATTATAAATAAAAATAACAATCATTTGGAAGTACAATAAATGTTTTCTGAAAAACTATATTTTTTTCAAAGAGAACAGTTTCATTGCTTCTTACACACTTATGATAAAATTATTTTTTGAAACTATTAGAAAATTTATTTGATAAAATAAAATTCATTTTTTTAAATCATCGTATAAAAATCAGATTAGGGTGAACTTTTGGTTTTTTTTTTTGAAAAGTTTAATTTTTTGATGAATAGTGAAAAGTATTGATTTTTATTGAAAACTTTATTTTCATTTAAATTATTTATAAAGTTAAATTATATTTTAAATTGGTTTTAAAAAAAAATTGTTTCAATTATATAATATTAAATACAATTTAGGTTAGTTTAATCAATTTAATATTAAAATTTGATATTAAAACATTCTATACTTATGAGAATTTTCTCTTTGGAAACCCACTTTTCATCACATATGTGGGTATAATTTTAAATTAGATTTTGCCAATTATGAGAATTGAATTTGGAATAATGGATTAAATATTTGAAATAAAAATAATTTTTATTATCTAATAAGTCTAAATCAAAATTTTACTATTATTAATAGTAAATTCATTAAAAATTAATTACTACGGTTGAGGTAAAAATTGATTTACTGGGGGTTAAACTAAGAAGATTAAGGTTAAAAATGACCTGAAATTTATCCAAAACTAATTTTATGGACATATATAGACCCTATAATCTATAAGGGTCTAAAATTACCTATTTTGGATTCTTTTTGAATGATAAAAACATGGGTGTAGTTGATTCTTTTAAAAAATTCTAAGGGTGTCCTCTCCCCCACTTATAAAAGGTCACCCTCTCTTATCCCCTCTTCACACTTCCAAATACATTTTTATTGGCCAAGACCTAACTAAATAAATTACTTAATCAAATAATAACATCATATATTCCTTGTTTTGATAAAAAATACATCCTAGTATGGATTTTAGTGCAAAACTAAAGAAGTTCCCCAAAGAAGAGGTAATGTTCTTAAATGACCGTTTTCATTTTATTTCTTCTTCCACATCCTTAAAATATTATTAAATCATTATAATATAATAAAAAAAGTATATAAAAAGTATAATATGTTATTATGTTAATGTAATAACCTATATAAATCTCTACTTCCATCAAATTGGAAACGAAATCATTGATCGTGTGTACGGTGGGCTACTGCCTCGCGAACCGATGTAAATTGTTTTCCATCAAAACCTCTCATGGTTTTATATAATGACATATTTAATGTTTATATATAATATTTATGATATAATTATACTTATTTAATTATTATATCACATATACATCCTTAATATCCATTCCGTTTAAATTGCGATAATGTCGTTCATGTGTACGACAAACTATTGCCTCACGAAGCGATGTGATTCATTATTCACTTACACTTTGTATAGAAGGTAATAAAGATAAATTTAATGAATATATGAAATATATATGACATGATTTAAATTATATAAAATTAACATAACATACAATTCCTTAACCTTTCACCCATTAAGGGAATGATATCATCATTCCTATGTACGTACGATCTACCATTTCCACGAAGCATTGTGATTCATTTTCCATGAGCAATTTTTAAAAATGGTTATAATAATGTATATAATGAGTAAATATGATATTTATAATATTTTTATAATATTTTTTATGATTTATTTATATCCTATGCATAATAACCTAAACTTTCATTATAAAACACGCATGAGAAAACAATACAATTAACACTCAGAACAAAGAAAATAATAAAATATTATTAAAAAACGGGTGGTAAAATGTTGTGAGATGATCATATATGATATTATAAATATGATTATGGTTATTTTATAAATTAATGACATTATTAAAACCATTATAAAGTAGGTTAAATCATTTTTAACTAAAGGAAAACATGGGGTAAGAGACTTCATATTAATTTACCATCATTGAGGTATATTTTATTATTGTGCACCTAATTTCTTTTATATGGTGTACATAATTACTCTTTTATATGTAATATCATGAATAGTTCATATTTCATGGTAATTTAATATTAAATTTGAATTATTTCATCCAAGGGGATTTGAATTGAAATTTACTAAGTTATAAGGGATATCATCTCAACTTCCATTTCATTGAGACATTTTTGTTGATATGAAAGTATTAAATTTTATGTTGTGTATATAATGATCCTTTAATGTATTTAACATGAATAAATATTTATTAATTATGATTAATGTTTCGTTTAAAGTTTATTCTTCAAGGGGTTAAAATTTAAAAGATACCAAAGAGGTAAAAATCATCATGCATTCTCACTTTCTTTTATGAATGGCAAATTTCTATTGAAACAATCAATTTATTGTGATCATTTTTCATTGGAAATTACATTTTTATTGAATATACATATTATTTGTATCATGGATATAATTTTTTCCTAAACCATATACCATTTTTACATATGGTGTTTACTTTGGAAGTTATTTGATTAACTGGGGAAATATTGATAAATCAGTATTCTTTACACAATACAAATATCTATTGATAAGGAATATTGATTCATGAATTAAATAGATTATTAGATATGTGATGAATTATTTATAAATGTATCTATGGGTGGGGGATAGTTATATATAGCCCCTTTACGCATCAATAGGTCTCATGAGACAAATCAGTTGGTCCAACCACATATGTTTTTACCTAGTAGTTTTAAGATGTATTGAGAAAGGTCTTAATAGTAGTGGTATTCATGATACATGAGATCATGGAATCCAATAATTAAGCATTTACTTCATTTATAATTAATTTATTATTATTATAAATGATGTTTTCACAATGATATTATCTGTGGATGTATTTTATTTACAGTTTATTGATTAAATGACATGTGTTTTCAATTATTTAACTTTCCATATTGATTATGCCTTATCCAATTATTATATTCAAGTTATTGATTAAATAAAATGTGTGTTTGGTAATTTACCTTTTCATATTTATTATTCTTTATTAATTCATAATATCTCCCACTGTATATAACCCTTCCTAATCATTTGAGCTCACCCTTATTTTGTTTCATTTCCCTAGGATATGAAGAAGAATTATTAGAATGAGTTTAAGGATGTTGAACGTTTTCCATTACTATAATATGTATTTATTTCCTTATGTAAACTAGGTATTATGTATGTATCTGTTCCTCCAAAATTTCTAAACTGATATGTTCTTCTGGATTTGACCCCTTGTATCTAAGCCACTGAAATAAAGTAGGCACTGACTCTAGGTTACTGGAGTCAAGGTTTTTAAAATTGGTATCAGTGGGAGTTTAGTAGAAACCTTGAGAACTATATTGAGTAAAACATAGATAAGGGGACATAACCCGATGATAGAATTTGAGGATAATCATAGATGAACATCCTAATGTTTTGGTAAGGAAGATATTATATGATTTTTCCTAGAAATACATCCCTATCTAGATACTACAAGTGGATGTGGTTCTAGTGAAGATATACCTAGGGATAATAACTCTAAAAATAGAATATTGGTCTTGACCCAATTTTCACATGGTTCACAACAATGGGACTTCACGCTTGTTTTAATACTACCAAGTGATATTCTTAGGATAATTCACATTTTCTTTATAAACTATTATAAATGATTTGAAAATAATGGTATTCCTAAAGAAACCAAGTTTATGATTATGAGATTAAAAATGCATAAATTTTTAAATTTATATATTATGATTTTAAATTCACAATTTCATGAGTTAATCTAGTATATTCCATGGTTTATAAATGGAACCTAGAAGGAATAAGGGTATCAATACTCATGACCAATGTAGATATTTCCCTTATGAGCAAGCTAATAAAACCATCATTGTAATTGATAAAATCATGGCTATATTATGGAATCTTATTCAGGTTATGGATAATAACCTTTCCAAGATAGAGAAAGCTATTCCACATTGTGATTGTTCTACAAAATCCCCCATCATTTGGTGGGATTACTAATATAATGGTAGGTGAAAAATGTATTAAGTCTCATGAGAATATATTTAAGGCCTTGGAATGTGATAAAAAGGAAAATTTTATACTTTCAGTCTACTATCTCAAAGGCAATGATAATCAATAGTGGTTATTGATCTATAATACTAGGGAGGAAGATGAAATAGAACTCATGGAATGTAAATATTTTAAGGATACATTATTTAAAAAATATTTCCCTCATGAGAAATAAACTAAAATGAAGAGAAAATTCCTTATCTTAAAGAAAAAGGAAAAATAAATTTTTTCTAAGCATGAGGATACCTTTACAAGGTGATCTAGGTATTATGCAGATTACATATGCAATACGGAGTACAATATTGACCATTTATTTTAAGGTCTTAATCCAAGTATCTGAAGGGTGCTGGTCTCTCAAATTTTTTCATCATATGATGAAATAGTTTTATCTGCCATAGAAATGGAGAAGGAATTCTATAGATTCTATATGTTCAAGGAGAATCAAGAAAATAATAGGTCAAATAAGAACCATGAAAAAGATAATATGTCAAATAAGAAGATAATGAAGAAATTTCCATCATGGGATAATTATGGAAAGAATCATTCTAGGAAATTCTTAGAGGGATTGAGAGTTTTTTATAAGTTTAGAAATAATTGTCATACGACTAAAGAATGCAAAGGGAAGAAATAAAATGCTATTATTTAGTGTTTTAACTGTAGGGAGATGAATAACTATGAAAACAAATTCCCCAAACTTCAAGGGAATCTACCACAAAAGATGCCAAGGGGAGAAGGCCAATATTATATGATCACTATAGCTAAGGTGGAAGTACCCAATAATGTGGTGGTGGGTACTTTAATCATAGCTTCAAATTTAGCTAATTCATTATTTGATTCTGGATCCTCACACTCTTCTATATATTCCATGTTTTCCAAGAAAATTAGATATTTCACCAGCACTTTAATAAGGGAGTTGTCAGTCAAAACTCCTAGTGGACATCTCATTATAGAAAGAATGTGTCAGGAAGTCCCTTTTATGACACATAAACATGCTTTGTTTTCAAACATTATTATCATACCTATGTTTGACTTTGATACCTATAACAGGTACTTCCTGTTACTATAGCAGCCAAAACTATTCACCTTCAGGCCACCGGTTTGGTCCTAGAGTCCTTAAGGCCTTCGGGCTACCCCAGACTTTGGGTCAGTAAGGCTTTTAGGCCACCTTAAGGCCTTTAGTCCACCTCAAGGCCTTCGGGACACCTAATGTGTAGATTCTACCAGATAGATTCAATAAGGAACAAGCCCCATAAGAGGATTCAGAGAAAGGCACATTCACCAGAGCATAGCTAATGGATTTGGAATAATGAGAGGGTATTCCATTTTCTATCAGTACCAGGCCTGTGTACCTCTGCAAAAGAAAACTAGTCATACAACCATGCAAATGTGGAGAGCTAATGACGATGCAGACATTGGGGATGGGTGGTTTCAAGTAGTAATATTCTATAATGATGAATTCCTTTAAGACCTTCAAGTCCTGTAATTTCAATGGTTCCCCTTCAGCCCTTAAAAGGTGGATTATCAAAAAATGACTAAAAAAATGAAGGTCTTAGGGCCATTTAGGAAGGATAAGGTAATATTCAAATTTAGTATGTACCTATTTTACGTGAATACATTGATGTATTTCCTAAATAATTACCTGGACATCCCCCAGATCATGAATTTGAGTTTTAAATTGATTTAATCCCTGATGAAAGACCAATATCAAAGACTGCCTATAGAATGGAAACTGTGGGAGTAATGCAGTTGAAGAAAAAATTAGAGGAGCAGTGAGATAAGGGATTTTTTTTCTCTAGTGTCTCACCATGGGGAGCCCATGTTCTCTTTATTAATAATAAAGATGGATCGATAAGTTTTTGTATTGATTATAGGTAAATCAATTCTATTATGATAAAGAACAAGTATTATCTACATTGTATTGATGACTTATTTGATCAACTTCACAGAGCCCAATATTTTTCAAATATTGATCTTCATTCTAGGTATCATCAATTTTGAGTAAAGAAGGAATAAATTATTAAGAAAACTTTCCAAATGAGGTATGGACATTAAGAGTTTATAGTAATGTCATTTGGTTTTACTAATGCACCCTCTATTTTTATAAATCTAATGAACAGAGTATTCAAGTAATATATTGATAATATTTTTGTGTATTCTAAATGCTATAAGGACCATGAGAATCACTTTAATGTCATTCTTAATACTGTTATAAGGAAAGAGTTATCTGGTAAATTTAGTAAGTGTGATTTATGGATTAAATAAATTTCTTTTCTTGGCTATATTTTCTCCAAGGATAGAATCTTATTTGATCTTGTGAAGACAAAGTAAGTCAGAGAATGTCTTACACCAATGAACATAACCGAGTTACATAGTTTCATTGGTTTGGAAGGTTACTATTGACAATTTGTTCAGAATTTTTCCTTATTGGATAACCTATTAAACAAGATTACATGTAAATGGGTTAAGTTAGTTTGGAAAAATTAATGTGAAGAATATTTTGATGAACTGAAGTGGAGATTGATCAATGCTCTGATTTTGACTCTACCATCTGGAAATGACAGGTTTGTGATATATAGTGATGCATTGAAGAAGATACTTGGTTGTTTCCTAATGAAAAATGATGAAGTTATTTCATATGCATCAAGGAAAT
Source organism: Viscum album (assembly GCA_963277665.1). NCBI lineage: Eukaryota > Viridiplantae > Streptophyta > Magnoliopsida > Santalales > Viscaceae > Viscum > Viscum album. The sequence continues at coordinate 1,264,300,522 of OY728143.1, read as the reverse complement.
TGAATACTCATAAGAAAAACTATCCAACCCATGATCTTGAGTTAGAACCTTTAATCTTTGATTTTAAGATATGAATACATTATTTCTATGGTGAAAGATTTTAGATATACAAAAATCATAAAATCCTAAAATACATATTTTCATAGAAAGATATCAGTATTATACCAAGGATATGGCTCAAGATACCCAAGGATTATTATTTCTCAATACACTACCACCCAGGAAAATGAAATAAGGTAACATATGTTTTGAGTAGAAAAGATCATTGAATTCTGACCCAAATAATGATTGAGGGGGATCCTATGTTCATGGATCTAGTAAATATGGATATGAGAATTATTAAGTAAGGATATAAATCAATCATTTTTAAAATTATTTTTAAACCATCTTTATTATAAAAGATAAGAATTTATCAATATGATGATGAGAACTTTTAGAAGAAAATTAAAGTTATGAATGATGTAAAATTAGCAGACTTTATTTGTGAAGATGATGTTTTAAAATTTGGAAAGAGATTATGTGTTCCGTTTATACCTGAGATAAAAATGGAATTATTGGTTGATGCTCATAGCTCAAATTTCTCTATACACCCTTGTAATACAAAGATGTATAGTGATTTGAGGGAATATTTTTTGTGGGATAACATGAAGTTGAAAATTGTTGATTATGTGTCCAGATGTTTGGTTTATCAACAAGTAAAAGCTGTGAGACAATATCCTAGAGGATTCATGCAACCTATTCATGTAACGTCCTGGTTCGAAAGCCACCCAGAGGCGGCCCGTACCCGGTTTTTCACATGGCCTCAAGCGCATTTCCCCAAATGCCAGAGGCTGCCGACTAGTAGTGAGGGCCTTGGGTGTGATAGTGGGGAAACTATGACCTCATTGGCATAGTACACAGTGTAAGTACACAAATACATACAATAGAGGAAGCAGTAAATACCAAACAACAGTAACAGCAGAAGACTGATAAAGGATAAAAACTGGAGAAAACATATATATAAATGATGCATGATACATATGTATAAGAAAGCAGCCAAACAAGTCACAATGTTGGAAATACAAATAGTAATAAAAAAAAGTACAAAATAAAGATAAATAGATCCTTAGCATCGTAATCCTAAGCTTGGTCCCATGCTCCCCATCTCCACAACAATTCAAGTACCTGAAGTTGAAGGTGCTTTACCTTATCTATACTTGTAAGAATATAATCTGTTTGGGCCCAAAAGAATGACCCAAACAGGGTGTGAGACAAAATCCCAGTAGGCAACCACCCTAAGATCTGTGCCTAATAGTCAGTGAATATATGGCAGTTAAAGTGTAGAAAAGAGTAAACAGGAAAGTAATCAGTAGCAAACAATCCACGGTTTCTATCATGTAATTTACAAACAAGTAAGCAGCCACTCAAGAAAGTAGAACAAACAAGTAACCCTCTGGGTAGTTCTCACATCCTAACCCTTATGGTTCAACCTACAAGTACTAGCAACCCTCTAGGAGGCACACACAGTCTCACCCCTCTGGTTCAGCTAAAGAATAGACTCTCTGGGGAAGCACTCACTGTCAATTCCCCCTATAGTCTCGTATCGTACTAAAGGTGCTCTGGGGAAGTACTCAACGTAAATTCCCCTTGTGGCCCATGTAGAGGAACTACAGACACTCTGAGGAAGCACCCAACGTCAATTCCCCCTGTGGTCTTGCATTGTATTATAAAGACACTCTGGAGAAGCCCTTACGCCCATTCTTCTTATGGTCTACTACGCTAGGTTCTGGATCCCTATGTAAATTCATCAAGTATCGCATCACATAATGGCCGAAGTAACCTCAAGAACTACTTGGCTAACATTATACAACATTTAATCATGAAAGGACAACAGTCACACTATCCTACAATACTAGGAATGGTAAAAACAATAGCAGTAAAAAGGTAACTAGACCCAATGGTCCAGACAGGAAAGAACATGCATGGAAAACACTTCCAAAGCCTAATAATTAGGCCAAAAAACAATCAAAATCCTCTACTCTAGCGTACAAGCAAGCAGGCAATCAACAGGGCTAAAACGGTAAACACGCAATACCCCGTTCAAGGGTATTGGAGGAATTTGCACAAATATTCAAATACTATCTACTGAAAGGCACAAACCACCTACCACGACATTAGGATATTGATATACTTGAACCTCAAAGCTTGATTCTCCTTGGAACATTGTAGATCTAAAAAAAAGTCCAAAATGTTCAACCCATGATAACTTGGAAAGGAGAAGAAATTGGAAAACGAAGCTCTGGAAGAAGGAAGATCTTACCATTGTGATTCCAACGCAATCAACAGTGGTCGATTCGGAGAACAGATGGAGACTCAGGGGCTCGGAGAAGATTTGAGGCCATACGGTTTCTCCCGATTGAACGAGACCTAGAAGAAGATAGTTCTGGCGATTAGACGCGACCCTGGTGCGTTTAATGAAAAAAACAAAGTACACAGCGTGTACTTTTGGAGTACACGACATGTACTCGCCTTTTTTGTACTCTGATTTAGGCGGCCTCCACATCACCCATATATGGCCGTGTGTATGGTCATGAGACGGCCAACACATGGCCCCGAGCGGCATCAAAGTACACAACATGTACTTATAAAGTACATGGTGTGTACTTAGAAAATTTCCAGATTTTCATCTTTTTCCCAAAAATGACCAGAAAAGAAAAACATACCTGAAAAGAAGGTCCGAGTTCTTACAAACTTTCCCCCTTAAAGAAATTTGTCCCTGAATTTCCCTAATGCGGCATAGAAGAAGAAACCCCAAATAGCTCCGGCCACTGTGCTCGTACTTCGGCCTCCCTCACCCAAGTCTGGTCCTGTACTCGCCCGTGATTCCATAACACCCGTATCAGAGGAACAGACCGGCCATAGAGAACCTTTGTACTGCGATCGACAATCTAGATAGGATGCTCCTCAAACGATGTATCCACTTCAAGCTCAACCTCCTCGGGTTGAAAGACATGAGACAGGTTTGAAAAGTAATGTCGAAGCTGAGAAACGTGGAAGACGTCGTGCATATCCCGATACCTCTGAGGTAACTGAAACCGATAGGCAACCGGCCCAAATCTCTCCAACACCTCAAAGGGTCTAACATACCTCAGAAATAGATTACCCTATCTTCTGATCCACTTGTGTCCCAACCTCAGTGTGACACGCAGAAAAACCTGATCCCCGACCTCGAATTCTAGAGGTCGTCTCCTCTGATCAGTATAAGACTCCTGCTGAGATTGTGCTGTAGACATACCCTTCCAAATCAACTCTATTTGCTCTATGGTCTCTTGGACAAGACGAGGTCCCAGCAATGCTGCCTCTCCTGCCTCCAACTAACATAAGGGTGATCGACATGGCCTACCATACAAATCCTCATAAGGTGCCATCTGAATAATTGCTTAAAAACTATTATTGTAGGAAAACTATACAAGAGGTATATGCTTCTCCCAAGAACCTCCAAAATCTAGAATGTAAGCTCAAAGCATATCCTCAAGCACCTGAATCGTTCACTCGGACTGGCCATCTATCTGAGGATGGTATGCTGTACTCAAAAGTACTTGTGTACCCAAAGCCTTCTGAAGCCCCTTCCAGACCCAAGAAGTAAAACACACATCCCTGTGTGAAATAATGGATTGTGGAACTCCATGAATACGTACAATCTTTCAGATGTAAAACCGTCCCAGCTCATCAACACTGAAGGTCTCCTTGATCGGCAAGAAGTGAACAACCTTTGTAAGCCTGTCGATGACAACCCAAACAACATTATTCCCTCAGGGAGACCTCAGTAACCCTATCACAAAATCCATCACGACGTCATTCCACTTCCACTCTGGAATGGGTAACTACTGCAAAAGACCTGCTAGTCACTAATGTTCCGCTTTCACCTGCTGACAAGTGGAACACCTCATGACAAAACCAGCAACATCTCTCTTCATACCTGGCCACCAATACTGGCGGTGTAGATCATGATACATCTTGGTGATGCCAGGATGAACTTCCCAAACCGAGGAATGAAAATCCTGCATCATCTCCTCGCGTATGTCTGTTGGCACTCATACGTGTCCCTGGAAACGCAAGATCTCATCCCCGCCCATTTTCCATCTAGGAAGAGGTTCTTCTCCTAAAACGCTCTCCCATAGGACTAGGCCTTCAGATTCTAATAGATACCTCATTCAAACTCGATCAAGAAGAGTAGAGGTAACAACTATAGAAGATAGAAAAGTATGTCCCTGTCTGTCATGTACCTCCAAATGCATCTCAGAGAACAGAGCCATAAGCTTCCACTCACTGTTGGCCTCCTGAACTGCCTGTATCTGAGTTCTCCTGCTCAACGCGTCAGCCACCGCTTTGCCTTTCCTAGGTGTATAGGCAATCTCGAAGTCAAAAGACTAAAGATACTCAACCCATCTGCTCTATCTCATATTCAGATCACACTGAGTGAAGATGTACTTGAGACTTTTGTGGTTGGTGAAAACCACAAAATGATCACCCAAAAGATAATGTCTCCAACAGCATAAGGCATGAACAACTGCCTCCAGCTCGAGATTGTGTGTCGGGTAGTTCCTCTCATGTGGCCTCAACTGCCGAGACCCGAACGTAACGAATCTATCTCCCTGCATAAGCATAGCTCCCAACCTGATACCTGAAGCATCGCAGTAAACAATGTAGCTCTTGCCCAGCTCTAGAAAGACTAGTATCGGTGCTGAAGTCAACCTCCCTTTCAGATCTTGAAAGGCTGACTCACAAGAATATGACCACAATAACTTCAAACCCTTCTTAGTCAGACCTCTCAGCAGTGCTGCTAAGCGTGAAAAGTCATATATGAAGCGTCTGTAGTATCCATCCAACCCTATAAAACTCCGCACCTCAAAGACGTTCTTTAGCTGCTCCCAGAAAACTACTGCTCTCACTTTCTATGGGTCCACTGATACTACTATCTATGAGATAACATGACCCAAGAAGTGAATCTGGTCCATCCAAGAGTGGCACTTCGAGAGCTTAGCATATAACTGATGCTATCTCAGTGTACTCAAAATGATCTCAAGATGGGTTGCATGGTCGTTTAAAGTGTGAGATTACACCAAGATGTCATCCCTGAAAACCACCATGAAGGAGTCCAAGTATGGATGGAACACTTGGTTCATCAGTGCCATGAAAACTGTAGGCGCGTTCATGAGGCCGAACAGCATAACCGTATACTCGTATAGACCATACCTGCTCTGGAAAGCTGTAAGAGGTATATCAGATGGTCTAACGCGCAAATGATGACAACTGGACCTCAAATAGATCTTCGAGAACACCTGGGCTCCTCAAAGCTAATCAAAGTGGTCATCAATCCTAGGCAAGGGATATCGGTTCTTGACCATCAACTGGTTCAACTTCCGATAATCCACACAAAGCCTAAGGGTGTCATCTGCCTTCTTCGCAAACAGACAGGAGAATCCCAAGGAGAAGTACTGGGTCAGATGAAACCCTTTGCCTGCAACTCCTCTAACTGCTTCTTGAGCTCCTACAACTCAGGTGTAGCCATCCTATAAGGAGGAATGGACACTGGTGCCACTCCTAGAATGAGATCAATAGAAAATTCTACCTCACGCTTCGGAGGAAAACCTAAAAATTCCTCTGGAAAGACGTCCTTGAAACAATCCACCACTAGAGGAAAGTCTAACTGCGAAGTCCCCTAGTTATCCAGATACAGAATGGAAATCTGGGTTGTAACTCATCCTAGCCCATGATGCTCAGGTCCTGCTCGACTTTCCTGGACATCCCACTCGCCCCGATGAAGAAAAAATTCACCCTTTGGTGATATGAAACTCGCCCTGTGGCGATAGTAATCGACAACTGCCTGGAATGGGACTAACCTGTCCATTCTGAGAATGACATCATATCTCATCATCTCCAAGACATAGAGGTCCCATAAGAAGTGACACCCCGCAACCTCAAGAGGGCACTCTCTGCACTGACGTACACTAACCGTTATAGTCTCCAACGGTGTGTCTAGAGTCAAAGTATCAGTAGAGGAAAAGATGCAGATCCCAATGCTCTTCACAACAACAACAGAGATAAAACTATGGGAAGCCCCTGTATCGAAAAGAGCAGAAGATAAAACTGAGGATACTAAGATCGTACCTCAAACTGTAGAGGGTCCGGGATCCTGCTCCTATTGGGTCTGCTCTACTGAAAAAGCCTGACCTATACTATGGCCCTGTGGCCTTGCCTGACCGCTCTGAGCTGATCCAAACTGCTATTGCTGAAAGATTGGTGACTGACCACCCCGTCCTCGACCTCCACCTCGGCCCAAATGGCTGGAAGAACTCTAGTTCCCAGACTGGTGAGAAACTAGTGGTGCTGCTCCTAAACAAGGAGTCATGTATGAACCCCTGTCACCAGCTGCTGGTGAGAAAACTTGACAGAAGCGCTGAAGGTGACCCATATTACCGCAAGATCGGCAGTCCACTAGGTCTCTTTGGCACTGTGGCCTCGTATTTCCAACCCTTCTACACTGTTATCATACCACCTAGCTACATGAAGATGTGTCTCACTATCTCGGATCATTACGCGTAGACTCCCTACGGCGATTCCTACTATTAGCTGGTGAAGCACTAACTCTGGAAGCAGAAATGCCCTGGATCTCATCTCCAGAATCTCTCAGATTGCACTCCGCAATCAGTGCTTGGTTGATGATGGAAGTGATGGAAGTTAGCCTAAAGATATTGACCTGTGAGAGGATCTCCTGTCTGAGACCATCCTCAAACTTCCTTGCCAAGTACAATCCATCTCCACCCTGGAGGGGTGTAAAACGCTGAAGCTCAGTGAAATGAGAGGAATACTCCATAATAGAAAGATTACCCTACTCCAGACTCATAAACTCCCAGGCTTAGTCGGCCCTTAGGTTATTCAGATAGAATTAGTCATAAAATACACATTGAAACTCCTCCCATTCCATAACCTGTTGATGACCCGCCTGCGAGATCACGTCCCACCATATCTAGGAGAAGTCTTGTAGCATATAGGTAGCGAGCTTGACCTGACTCTATAGATGCATCTCCAGATGCTCGAAGATCATCATCATGGCTTCTATCCATGACTCTGTATCCTGCGGTCCTCCTTCCCATGAGAAGGTGGGAGGATTCTGCTGCTAGAAAACCCACGTCAAGTTTTTAATAGACGTGGTAGGAGGTGGTGCTCCCTGGAAGGTCTGCATCATCCTCATAAATCCCTCTCTAAACTGAGCATCTGCTCTTGTAACCAGTATCACTGCTGGTACCAAGGCTGGCACAACAGGAGGATTTGCGGGAGGTCCCTGATCAGTTATATCCAGTGTCTGACCACCACCTGGTAACTGGCGTACAACCGAAGGACTTCTTGGTCCCATGATTCTGCAAGGTCAAGCACACCTTAAATTTAGGATTATAAAAAAACTAAAAACTGGAAGGACAATAAGGGAACAGAAGAAAGAAAGCATTCAAGTTTTGCAAAACATGACTACACGACGTGTACTTTTCCTACACGGCGTGTTCCCTTAAGTCATTCACATGGGCGTGTACTCCTTCCTAAATTGGTTGTGTAACACCCCAACTACACGACGTGTTGTCCGAACACACAACATGTAATTGAATCCTCTTCCCTGCCCGAGTCCTTCTACACGGTCTAGCTACACGGATCTCTTAAGACAAAACTACACGGCGTATTCAAGGAAGACACGACGTATTCAAGGAAGACACGACATATACTAGACATGCCTTACCTGGACCGTGTTGTTAGCGACACGTCCTGACACACGGCTAACACTACACGGCATGTTCCGAATGGACACAGTGTGTAAAAGAAAGGTAACACTGACTCGTGTTGTTAGTTACATGGACGGATCCATGGTTAACTATACACAGCATGTTAAAATAGTACACGGTGTGTTCCTACAAGAACTTTCACAACCCCGTGTCTCTGTCCACACAGTCAGTGACACGACTAAAAACTACACGATGTGTATTCATAAAGTAAAAGCCGTGTATTCTAGGTTTTTCTAGACAGTAGCCTCAGAACTACACTGGAGCCCAGAAAACACAGAAAAACAAGTGTTAAGGTGCCAAATTCTGATCCGTGAGGGCCCATACTCCCCAAGAATCAAAGATTGGCATCTTATACAAGTCATAACAAGACAAAAAGCAATGATCCACCAATTCCGATCCATGAGGTCCCATAACACCTCAAGAACCAAAGTTTGGCATCCATCTAAGCAAAGCACTATACAAAAAATTTCCCTATCAAACAACATGGATTCTATCAAAGCATCTATCACAACAGCATTCATAATATACACAATGTCTATCACAACAACATGAAATTGCTAATGAATCCATGGTGGCATTGTAAGAACCTGGATCTTCGTTCAGGTATGTTTTACCTTTTTCTGGAGTTTTTAAGGAAAATAAATTTTCTGGAAATTTCAGAAGTACACGCCGTGTACTTTCTGGGTACACGCCCTGTACTCTGTTCTGGCTCGAAGCCGGGTGCTGGCTGTGTCCGGGCCACACACACGGTGTGTAAGGCTGAGGTGGAGGCTGGTTTTTCAGAGTACGGAAAAAATTGAAGTACACGCCATGCACTTTATTTTTTTCATTAAATGGATTGGGGTCGTGCCTAACCCCCATATTCGTCTTCTTCTCTAGTTTTCGACCGTTTGGAAGCGTCTGTACGGCCATATCTTCGACGGAGTCCTGCTCGCCATCCGTTCTCCGATTCGAGCATGGTCGATTGCGTTGGAATCACAATGGTGAGTTATTCCTTCTACTTGAGCCTTGTTTCTTGATTACTCCTCGTTTCCAAGTTATCGTGGGATAAACTTTTTGTGTGTTTTCTCAGATCTATGTTGTTCTAAGTGGAATCTGTCATCGAGGATCACGTATATCGATCTCCTAGGATCGAGGTAGGTGGTTTGTGCCTTTCCGTAGAATGTTGATGGATATTTTGTGCAATTTCCACCAATACCCTTGAATGGGGTATTGTGTGTTTCCTATTTTTCCCTTGTTACTTGCCTGCTTTGCTTGATTTCTCTAGTAGAGGTTATTTCTTGTGATTAGAGTATTTTGTTTATGCTCAGTTTACTTGCCATGCTCATTCTGCCTGTTTGGCATTTTTCCAGTTGCCATGCCTAGTCGTAGGATAGTGGAACTGTTGTTTTATTATTACTGTTGAGCCTTATTTGATAGCCAAGTAGTTCTTGAGGTTTACTTGTATGATACACATGCGTTGAGCATGTTTAGTTATACTCAGGACTGTGAGAACCTAGAGTAGTAGACCAAAGGGAGAATTGATGGAAGGGCTTCTTTAGAGTATCTTTTAATCACGATGCGAGACCAAGGGGAGAATTGACGGAAGGGCTTCTCCAGAGTGTATTTTAATTACGACGTGGGCCACAGGGGTAATTGACATTGAGTGCTTCCCCAGAGAGCCTTTATCACGATACGAGACTATAGGGGAAATTGACGATGAGTGTTTTCCCAGAGAGTCTGCTTAATTGTGTAGCTGAACCAGAGGGGTGAGACTGTGTGTGCCTCCCAGAGGGTTGATAGTACTTAGAGGTGGAACCATAGGGGTTAGACTATGAGATCTACCTAGAGGGTTACCTGTTTTTCTTCTTGTTGTTGGCTGCTTACTTGTGTGCTATACTTGTTAGAACTGTGGTTTGTAGATGTTTGTGCTTTCTGTTTACTGCTTATTGTTTTAGTACTGCCATGTATTCATTGACTGCTAGGCACAAATCTTTGGGTGATTGCCTACTCGGATTGTATCTCACACCCTGTTTGGGCCATGCTTTTGGGCCCAAGCAGACTATATTGCTACAGGTATAGATAAGGGCAAGCGCTTTTCTACTTCAGGATCTTGACTGCATCAGGAGCTAGGGAGCATGGGACCGAGCAGTGGCTCGCGATGCTGAGGATCTTACTTTGTTTTCTTTTGCACTTGTTTTCAGTTTTATTTCAGAACATTGTTGTGTTTGTTGTTTTCCTTAGATACTTGTACCTGCTGCATCATTGTCATCATAGTTATATATCTACATTGTTTCCGCTATTTGGTTTATGTTTTTATGCATGTCATTTACTGCTTCTGCTGTTTATTATTGTTTTCTTACCTTGTATACCTTACCAAATGAGGGCATAGTTTCCCCATCGACTCACCAAGGCCCTCGCTGCTAGTCGGCAGCCTCTGGTGTTCGGGCAAACGCGCTTGAGTTCATGTGGCGAATCGGGTACGGGGCACCAGTGGAGGGGCTCCGGACTCGGGACGTTACAAAGTGGTATCAGAGGAGTTCTTTTCTCTTGTCTTACTGTTTGGAGACCATATCCAAGGATAGGACGGATTTGGTACTTGGAATTAAGCTATGCTCGGGAGTATCTAACCCATGTACAGGGAAAATCCATACTACCTCGTTAATTACAGTTTTCTGGTTTTGATATTTTATGGTTGGTATGTTTTCACCTAGAGTGATTCGTATGACTTGTGCTGTTATTGTTTTGATATTTCGGTTCTATTTCTGTTTCAACCTAATGATATGAGGGTATTCCATCTCATGCATCATATAGACACTTGTAGGAATCACATTTCATGCATTCTTTCCATGCCATCTAGGGTGCATTAGCGATTTCATGCTGTTGTGATAGGCTCTGTGTAGATTTTGCATGTTGTTGTGAGAGATTCTTGATAGATTCTCTGATGTTATGTTATAAAACCGTTTGTTTTGTTCCTTGATTAAAAATGAATTCCGAATTTTGGTTCTTGAGGTGTTATGGGCCCTCACGGATCAGAATTTGGCACCTTTTCCCCTTGTTTTGGTGTTCCTAGAATTCTGCGCAGTTTCTGAGCTACTGCCCAGAAAAACCCAAAATACACGGCGTGTAATTTTTAGATACACGCAGTGTAGTTTTTAGGCCATGTCACTGACTATGTGGGCAGAACAAGGTGTCGTGGGACTAACTTCAGGAACACGCCGTGTACCAATGGTACACGTCGTGTGAGTTCAGAGCCGTGTACCCGGCCGTGTCACTAACAACATAGGCTGGGGAAGCTCGGGTAGAACATGTCGTGTCCATAGGGAACATGCCATGTAGTCCTGTCCAGGTACCCGACCGTGTCACGAACAACACGGGCCGGCGTGACCTTCTTTTCACACACCGTGTTTGTTCGGAACACGCCGTGTAGTCTTGTCCAGGTGCCCGGCCGTGTCACGAACAACACGAGATGGTGTCACCTTTGCCTATATACACCGTGTTTGTTCGGAGCACGCCGTGTAAGGTTCATCCATGTAGACGTCTGTGTGCTTAACAACACGGGCCGCCGAAGCCTTGTCCAGTACATGTCGTGTTTGTTTCAAACACGCCGTGTAGCCTCGGGCTGAGTTGGACCGTGTGGGTTATCCATGTAAGGAGACTCAGACAGGGGAATAGTTTTCAAGTACACGCCGTGTGTGGGGGTCAACATGCCATGTAGTTTGAAGTGTACATGACTTGTAAGGCAGGGGTACACACCCATGTCAGTGGCTTAAGTAGACACGCTGTGTAGTTTTTATACACGTTGTGTAGTCGTGTTTTGAAATCTTGTGTGTCTTTCTTCCCCTGTTCCTGTTTTGTACTCTGGTGTTTCTTGTCCTTGTTTTCTTGATCTAAGGTGTGCTTTTAATCTTTCAGAGCTATGCCTCCAAGGCATCCTCCGGTCGTACGTCTGTTGTCAGGCAATGATCAGATGCCAGACAGGTCGGATCAGGGACTTCCTGTCGATCCCCCAGCCGAGCTAGCCTTGGCACCGGTTGTAGTACCAGTCGCAGGCACTGATGCGCAGTTCAGGGAAGGTTTCATGAGGATGATGCAGGCCTTCCAGGGAGCACCACCTCCTGCCTCGTCTATGGCAGACTTGACGCGGGTCTTTCAGCAGCAGCATCCTCCCACGTTCTTGAGGTAGGGTGGACCTCAGGTTGCAGAGTCATGGATGGAATCCATGATGACTATATTTGAGCATATGGAGACGCATCCAGAGAGGCGGGTCAAGCTTGCCACCTACATGCTCCGAGACTCAGCCAAGAGGTGGTGGGACGTGATCTCACAGGCGGGTCAGCAGCAGGCTATGACTTGGGAGGAGTTCCAGCACGTGTTCTACGACTACTTCTACCCGGAGACCCTAAGGGCCGATCGAGCCCGGGAGTTCATGAGCTTAGAGGAGGGTACTCTATCTGTCAGGGAGTATTCCTCTCGTTTCACTGAGCTACAGCATTTTACACCCCTTCGGGATGGGAGTGGGGTGTTCTTGGCGAGGAAGTTTTAGGATGGACTTAGGCGGGAGATCCGCTCGCAGGTGAACATCTTCCAGCTGACTTCTATTACTTCCATCATCAACCAGGAACTGATTGCAGAGCAAAATCTGAGAGACTATGGAGCTGCGAGTCAGGGCGGTTCTGCTTCCAGAGCTAGCTTTCCTTCAGATGACAGTAAGAAGTGCCGTAGGGAGCCTACGCGCGGTGATTCGAGGAAGCAAGACGCATCATCAGGCAGCCAGGTGACATGCTACCAGTGTGTCCGGATAGGGCACACGAGGCCGCAGTGCCAGAGAGACCCCGTGGAATGCCGATCTTGTGGCAAGATGGGTCACCTTCAGCGTTTCTGCCAGGTTTTCTCACCAGCAGCAGGTGACCGGGGTTCTTCCATGACTTCTAATTAAGGAGTAGCCCCACCAGTCTCTCACCAGTTAGGGAACTGGAGTTCTTCTAGCCGTTCATGCCGAGGTGGAGGTCGTGGCCGTGGCGGTCAGCCACCAGTCCCTCAGCACCAGCAGGGAGGTTCAGCTCAGAGTGGTCAGTCAGGGGCACAGGGTCGCGGTGCAGTCCAGTCTTTTGCCGTGGAGCAGACTTATCATGAGCAGGATCCCGACCCTTCTACTGTTTGAGGTATGATTTTAGTAGCCTCAGTTTTATCTTTAGCCCTTTTCGATACAGGTGTTACGCATAGCTTTATCTCTATTGCTGTTGTGGAGAGCCTTGGACTCTGCATCTTTTCTTCTGTCAACTCGTTGACACTAGACACACCTTTGAGAATGAGGACATCTAGTGTACTCCAGTGTAGAGTGTGCCCTCTCGAGGTTTCAGGGTATCGCTTCTTATGGGATCTCTATGTCCTAGATATGACAGGCTATAATGTCATCCTTGGCATGGACTGGTTGATTCCCTTCTGGGCATTCGTCGACTGCTATCGCCGTAGAGTCAGTTTTATTTCACCAGAGGGTGAATCTTTCCTTCATAGAGGAGAATGGGACGTTCGGGCGAGTCGAGCAGGACTCGAGCATCTTGGGCTAGGAGGGGTGACGGCCCAGATTGCTAGCCTTTACCTCGATGATCATGGGACTCCACATTTGGACTTTCCTCCAGTGGTGGATCGCTTCAGGGATGTTTTTTTAGAGGACTTTTCGGGTTTGCCTCCGTAGCGTGAGGTAGACTTATCTATTGAGCTCGTTCCAGGAGTGGCACCGGTGTCTATTTTTCCATATAGGATGGCCACACCTGATTTGTAGGAGCTGAAGAAGCAGTTGGAGGAGTTACAAGCTAAGGGTTTCATCTGACCCATTACTTCTCCTTGGGGTTCGCCTGTTCTGTTTGCGAAGAAGGCAGACGGTACCCTTCGGCTTTGTGTGGATTATCGGAAGCTGAACCAGTTGACGGTCAAGAACCGATATCCATTTCCGCAGATTGATGGCCTTTTCGATCAGCTTCGAGGAGCCCGGGTGTTCTCGAAGATCGACTTGAGGTCAAGTTATCATCAGTTGCGTGTTAGACTATCATATATACCTCTGACATCCTTCAGGAGCAGGTACGGTCTTTACGAGTATACAGTCATGCCCTTTGGACTCATGAACGCACCTGTAGTTTTTATGGAACTGATGAACCGAGTGTTCCATCCTTACTTGGATTCCTTCGTCGTGGTCTTCGTGGATGATATCTTGGTGTACTCTCACACTCGACACGACCATGCCACCCATCTTGAGATCGTTCTGAGTACACTGAGAGAGCATCGACTTTATGCTAAACTCTCGAAGTGCCACTTCTGGATGGATCAGATTCACTTCTTGGGTCATGTCATCTCAGAGGCAGGAGTATCTGTGGACCTAGAGAAAGTGAGAGCTATAGTTTCCTGGTAGCATCCGAAGAACGTTTTTGAGGTACGGAGCTTCCTAGGGCTAGCTGGATACTACAGACACTTCATTCGGGACTTTTCTCATCTAGCAGCACCTTTGACAAGTCTGACCAAGAAGGGGTCAAAGTTCTTATGGTCAGATTCTTGTGAGTCAGCCTTTCAAGAGCTAAAAGGGAGGTTGACGTCAGCACTGATACTAGTCTTTCCAGATCCAGGCAAGAGCTACACTGTTTACTATGATGCTTCGGGTATCGATCTGGGAGCTGTGCTTATGCAAGAGATGGAGTCGTTGCGTATGGGTCTCGGTAGCTGAGGCCACATGAGAGGAACTACCCTACGCACGGTCTAGAGTTGGAAGCTGTTGTTCATGCCTTGCACTGTTGGAGACACTATCTTCTGGGAGATCACTTTGTGGTCTTCACTGACCACAAGAGTCTCAAGTATATCTTCACTCAGCGTGATTTGAATCTGAGGCAGCACAGGTGGGTCGAGTACCTTCAGTCTTTTGACTTTGAGCTTGCCTATACGCCAGGAAAGGGAAACACCATGGTAGATGCATTGAGCAGGAGAACTCATATTTAGGCAGTTCAGGAGGCTATTAGTGAGTGGCATCTGATGGATCTATTCTTTGAGATGCATCTAGAGGTTCACGACAGGTGAGGACAAACTTTTCTATCTTCTGTAGTTGTTACCTCTGCGCTACTTGATCGGGTACGGATGAGGAAGCTATCAGACTCGGAAGGCTTAGTCCTGCAGGAGAGTGTGTCAGGAGAGGACTCTCTACCTGGATGGACAGTGGGCGAGGATGAGATCTTGCATTTCCAAGGACGCGTATGGGTGCCAGCAGACATACGCGAGGAGCTGATGTGAGATTTCCATTCCTCTGTTTGGGCAGTTCATCCTGGGGTCACCAAGATGTATCGGGATCTTCATCTCCAGTACTAGTGGTCAGGTGTGAAGAAGGATGTTGCTGGTTTTGTCATGAGATGTTCTACTTGTCAGCATGTGAAAGCAGAGCATCAGCGGCCAGCAGGCCTCTTACAGAAGTTACCCATTCTGGAGTGGAAGTGGAATGATGTTGTGATGGAATTCGTGACCGGGTTTCCGAGATCACCTCGAGGGAACGATGTTGTTTGGGTTGTCTTCAACAAGATTACGAAGGTTACCCACTTCTTATCGATCAAGGAGACCTTTAGCATCGATGATATGGGACGACTTTATATCAAAGAGATTGTGCGTCTGCATGGAGTTCCACGCTCTATTGTTTCAGACAGAGATGCATGCTTTACCTCTCGGTTCTGGCAGGGACTTCAGAAGGCCTTGGGTACACAGGTACTTTTGAGTACAACATACCATCCCCAGACTGATGGCTAGTCCGAGTGCACGATCCAGGTGCTTGAAGATATGCTCTGATCTTGTATCCTTGACTTTGGCGGTTCTTGGGAGAAGCATATTCATCTGGTGGAGTTCGCCTACAACAACAATTTCTAGGCGACCATTCAGATGGCACCATACGAGGCTTTGTATGGTAGGCCATGCCGATCACCCTTATACTGGCTGGAGGCAGGAGAGGCAGCTTTGTTGGGACCTCGTCTTGTACAGGAGACTTCAGAGTAGATAGAGCTGATTCGGAAGAGAATGGCTACAGCACAGTCTCGGCAGAAGTCTTATGCTGATCAGCGGAGATGACCTCTGGAGTTCGAGGTCGGTGATCAGGTTTTCCTATGTGTCACACCGAGGTTGGGACACAAAAGGATTCGGAGACAGGTTAAGCTTTCACCATGGTACGTCGGGCCGTTTGAGGTTTTGGAGAGTGGGGCCAGTCGCCTATCGGTTGCAGCTACCTCAGAGGTATCGGGCCATGCACGACATCTTCTACGTCTCTCAGCTCCGACGTTACTTTTCAGACCCGTCTCATGTCTTTTAGCCTGAGGAAGTCGAGCTTGAAGCAGATGCGTCGTTCGAGGAGCATCCTATCCAGATTGTCGATCGTAGTACGAAGGTTCTCCACGGGCGGTCTGTTCCTCTGGTACGAGTGCTATGGAAGCACGGGCGAGTACAGAACGAGACCTGGGAGAGGGAGGCCGATGTACGATCGCAGTGGCCGGATCTGTTCAGGGATTCTTCTTCTCCACCTCGTTAGGGAAATTCAAGGACGAATTTCTTTAAGGGGGGAAGTTTGTAAGAACCCGGATCTTCATTCAGGCATGTTTTCCCTTTTTCTAGAGTTTTTAAGGAAAATAAATTTTCTGGAAATTTTAGAAGTACACACCGTGTACTTTCTGGGTACATGTCGTGTACTCTATTCCGACTCGAAGCCATGTGTTGGCCATATCCGGGCCACACACACGGTGTGTAAGGCTGAGGTGGAGGCCGATTTTTCGGAGTACGGAAAAAATTGAAGTACACGTCGTGTACTCAAGAAGTACACACAGTGTACTTTTTTTTTCATTAAACAGACTGGGTTCGTGCCTAACCCCCATATTCGTCTTCTTCTCTAGTTTTTGACCGTCCGGGAGTGTCCGTATGGCCGTATCTTCGACGGAGTCTTGCCTCGCCGTCCGTTCTCTGATTCGAGCATGGTCGATTGCGTTGGAATCACAGCGATGAGTTCTTCCTTCTGCTTGAGCCTTGTTTCTTGATTCCTCCTCGTTTCCAAGTTATCGTGGGATGAATGTTTTGTGTGTTTTCTCAGATCTACGTTGTTCTAAGAGGAATCTGTCGTCGAGGCTCATGTATATCGATCTACTAGGATCGAGGTAGGTGGTTTGTTCCTTTCCGTAGAAATTTGATGGATATTTTGTGCAATTTCCACCAATACCCTTGAACGGGGTATTGCGTGCTTCCTGTTTTTCCCTTGTTACTTGCCTGCTTTGCTTGATTGCTCTAGTCGAGGTTATTGCTTGTGATTAGAGTATTTTGTTTGTGCTCAGTTTGCTTGCCATGCTCGTTCTGCCTGTTTGGCGTTTTGCCAGTTGCCATGCCTAGTCGTAGGATAGTGGAACTGTTGTTTTATTATTTCTGTTGAGCCTTAGTTGATAGCCAAGTAGTTATTGAGCTTTACTTGGACGATACACACGCGTTGAGCATGTTTAGTTATACTCAGGACTGTGAGAACCTGGAGTAGTAGGCCAAAGGGAGAATTGACGGAAGGGATTCTCCAGAGTGTCTTTTAATCACGATGTGAGACCAAGGGGAGAATTGATGGAAGGGATTCTCTAGAGTGTCTTTTAATTACGACGCGGGCCATAGGGGGAATTGAAATTGAGTGCTTCCCCAGAGATCCTTTAGCACGATACGAGACTATAGAGGAAATTGATGGTGAGTGCTTTCCCAGAGAGTCTGCTTAATTGCGTAGCTGAACCAGAGGGGTGAGACTATGCGTGCCTCCCAGAGGGTTGCTAGTACTTAGAGGTGGAACCATAGGGGTTAGACTGTGAGAGCTACCCAGAGGGTTACATGTTTTTCTTCTTGTTTCTGGCTGCTTACTTGTGTGCTATACTTGTTAGAACTGTGGTTTGTAGCTGTTTGTGCTTTCTGTTTACTGCTTCTTGTTTTAGTACTGCCATGTATTAATTGACTGTTAGGAACAAATCTTTGGGTGATTTCCTGCTGGGATTGTATCTCACACCCTGTTTGGGCCATGCTTTTGGGCCCAAGCAGACTATGTTGATGCAGGTATAGATAAGGGCAAGCACCCTTCTACTTCAGGATCTTGACTGCATCAGGATCTGGGGAGCATGGGACCGAGCTGTGGCTCGCGATGCTGAGGAGCTTACTTTGTTTTCTTTTGTACTTGGTTTCAGTTGTATTTCAGTACGTTGTTGTGTTTACTGTTTTCCTTAGATACTTGTACCTACTGCATCATTGTCATCATAGTTATATATCTACATTGTTTCCGCTGTTTGGTTTCTGTTGTTATGCATGTCATTTACTGCTTCCGCTGTTTATTGTTGTTTTCTTACCTTGTATACCTTACCGAATGAGGGCATAGTTTCCCCACCGAATCACCAAGGCCCTCGCTTCTAGTCAGTAGCCTCTGGCATTTGGGGAAACGCGCTTGAGGTCATGTGGAGAACTGGGTACGGTGCACCAGTGGAGGGGCTCCGGACTCGGGATGTTACAGGCATGAAAAGAATGCATGGAATGTGATTTCTAACAAGTGACTATATGATGAATGAGATGGCATACCCTCATCTCATCGGGCCGCGACAGAAATAGAACCACAATAACAACAATGGTAACAACACAAAATATGTGAATCACCCAACGGTGAAATCAAATCAACTGAAAAATTGCAAGCTAGTAAAATTGCAATAAACGAGGAAGTATGGATTTTCCATATACATGGGTTAGATACTCCCAGGAACAACTTATTACCAAGTGCCTGTTCTATCCTATCCCTGGATAAAGGCTCCAAATAGTAAGTCAAGAGAAAAGAATCCCTCTGATACCACTTTGTAACGTCCCAGTTCCGGAAGCTACACAGAGGCGCCCCGTACCTGGTTGGTCACATGGCCTCAAGTGCATTTCCCCGAACATCAGAGGCTGCCGACTAGTAGCGAGAGCCTTGGGTGTGATATTGGGAAAACTATGCCCTCATTGGCAGAGTACACAACAGAAGTACACAAATACATACAATAGCGGAAGAAGTAAATACCAAACAACAGTAACAGCGGAAGACTGATAAAGGAAAAAACTGGAGCAAACATATATATAAATGATGCATGATACATATGTCTAGGAAAGCAGCCAAACAAGTCACAATGCTGTAAATACAAACAGTACTAAAAACAAGTAGAAAATAAAGATAAACAGTTCCTCAGCATCACAAGCCTAAGCTTGGTCTCATGCTTTCTAGCTCCACAGCAATTTAAGTACCTGAAGTCGAAGGGCGCTTAACCTTATCTATACCTGCAACAATATAATTTGTTTGGGCCCAAAATCATGACCCAAATAGGGTGTGAGACAAAATACCAGTATGCAACCACCCAAAGATCTGTGCCTAACAGTCAGTGAATATAAGTCAGGTAAAGTGAATAAAATAGTAAATAGGAAAGTACTTAGCAACAAACAATCCACAGTTTCTAGCATGTAATTTACAAACAAGTAAGAAGCCACTCAAGCAAGTAAAACAAATAGGTAACCCTCTGGGAAGTTCTCACAGCCTAACCCTTATGGTTCAACCTACAAGTACTAGTAACCCTCTGGGAGGCACACACAGTCTCACCCCTCTTGTTCAGCTAAATAATAGACTCTCTGGGGAATCACTCACTGTCAATTCCCCCTATAGTCTTGTATCATACTAAAGGTGATTTGGGGAAGCACTCAACATCAATTCCCCATGTGGCCCACGTCAAGGAACTATAGACACTCTCAGGAAGCGCTCAATGTCAATTCCCCCTGTGGTCTCACATCGTATTATAAAGACACTCTAGAGAAGCCCTTATGTCCATTCTTCTTATGGTCTACTACATTAGGTTCTCGCAGCCCTGTGTAAAGTCAGCAAGTATCGCATCGTGTAACAGACAAAGTAACCTCAAGAACTACTTGTCTAACATTCTACAACATTTCATCATGAAAGGACAACAGTCACACCATCCTACAATACTAGGCATGGTAAAAACAACAGCAGTAAAAAGGTAACTAGACCTAACGGTCTAGACAGGAAAGAAAATGCATGGAAAACACTTCCAAAGCCTAACAATTAGCCCAAAACACAATAAAAATACTCTACTCTATCATATAAGCAAGAAGTCAATCAACATGGCTAAAACGGTAAACACGCAATACTCCGTTCAAGGGTATTGGTGTAATTTTCACAAATATTCAAAGACTATCTACCGAAAGGCACAAACCATCTACCTTGACGTTAGGAGATCGATATACTTGAACCTAGAAGCTTTATTCTCCTTGGAACGTCGCATATATAAGAAAACATCCAAAACGTTCAACCCATGATAACTTGGAAAGGAGAAGGAATTGGAAAATGAAGCTCTAAAAGAAGGAAGAGATTACCGCTGTGATTCCAACACAATTGACGATGGTTGATTCGAAGAACAGACAGAGGCTTGGGGGCTTGGATAAGATTCATGGTCGTACGGTTTCTCTCGGTCGAACGAGACCTAGAAGAAGATAGTTCTGGCGATTAGACGCGACCCCGGTGCGTTTAATGAAAAAAAAAGTACACGGCGTGTACTTTTAGAGTACACGGCGTGTACTCACCTTTTATGTACTCCACATTCGACGACCTCCACATCACCCATACATGGCCATGTGTATGGTCATGACACGACCAGCACACGGCCACGAGCGACATCAAAGTACACGACGTGTACTTATAAAGTACACGGTGTGTACTTAGAAAATTTCCAGATTTTCCTCTTTTTCCCAAAAACGACCCGAAAAGAAAAACATACCTGAAAAGAAGGTTTGGGTTCTTACAATTAATATTCCTGTGTGGAAATGGGATGACATTATTATGCACTTTTTCACAGTACTACGAAATACTTCTAGGAAGAATGATGAAATATGGGTTATCGTTGATTATCTAACTAAATATTCACATTTCCTTACTATAAGAGAATATTTACCTATTGTGACCCTTAAAAGGTTCTATATTTATAAAGTTTTAAGACTTCATGGTAAACCTATTTCAATTATGTTTGATTATGATCTTTGTTTTACATTGAAATTCTAGAAGAGTCTTGAGAAGACTCTTGATACTAAGCGTCATTTGAGAACTTCCTACCATCCTAAAACTGATGGACAATCTAAAAGGACTATTAAAACAATGTAATACATGTTGAGTTCATGATCACATGTCTTTCAGGGTATATGGTATCAGTATTTACCATTGGTAGAGTTTTCCTATAACAATAGTTTCCATTGAAGTATTCAAATGGTGCCATATAAAATATTATATGAAAGAGATGTCATATTCCAACTTTTTTGGATGAAGTTGGTGAAAGGAAACTTACAGGACCATAAATTTTTAAAGATAAAACAATAAAGGTAAAGACTATTAAGGCTCATATTAAAGCAGCTCAAATTAGGAAAAAAATATATACCGATAATCAGAGGAAGGATTTGGAATTCCAAATGGGAGATCATTTTTTCTTGAAAGTATATCCTTGGAAGGGTGTTATAAGGTTTGGTAAGAAAGGGAAATTGAGACGCATGTACATTGAAACCTTTTAAATCATTTAAATAATTTTAATTTTTTATTATATTTTAGTAATTCCACCAAGCCTCTCAAAAGTACATGACGTGTTCCATTTATCATTGTAAAGGAATTACATGCCAGTCTCAACACATGTTCTCACCTTTGATGAAATAGAATTGGAACTTCATCTATATTATTGCTAAGATATCATCCATATTCTTGATACTAGAGAGAAATTATTGAGGAATCAGATGACTCGACTAGTAAAATTACTTTGGATAAATCATAAAATGGAGTAAGCAATGTGGGGACCAGAGGATGTTATAAAGAAGAACTACCCTCATTTATTTATAAGGAAACATCTATGAAATTTAAAGGAATAAATTTTTATATGAGGTAATAATGTAACATACAAAGACTTGATGATTTATTTCATTTTAAATAAATTCAATCTCTTTGATAGCTTTCCATGCACGCAACATCGGGTTTATACGAAACATGATAATCTATTAAAATATTATTTAAACATGACCATGATAACCTAGACTTTAAATTAGAGAGTATAAATAAGAATAAATAAATTATGAAAAATATATAGTTTACACATGTTCATTGGTTATCTATTTATTAGAAATAAAAATATAATCATTTGAAGGTAAAATAAATGTTTTTTCAAAATATGTATTTTTTTCAAAGAGAACCATTTCGTCGCTTCTTGCACACTTATGATAAAATTAATTTTTTACACTTTTATAAAATTAATTTGATAAAATAAAATTCATATTTATAATAATAATATCAAAAATAGCTTAGGGATAATTTTTGGGATTTTTCTATTAAGTTTCATTTTTTTGATGAATAGTGAATTTTTTTTTTTTTGAAAACAACCTTTTCATTTAAAATATTTACAAATTTAAATAATATTTTAATTTTTTTAAAGTAAATTTAGTTCAATTATATTATATTCAATATAATTGAGGTTAGTAGCATCAATTTCATATTAAATTTTGATATTAAAACCTTATTTACTTATGAGAATTTTCTCTTTGAAAACCCACTTTTTTATTGCGTCTGCGGGTATAATTTTAAATTGGATACTGCCACTTATGTGAATTGAATTTTTAAAAATGGATTCAATATTTTTAATCATCATAATTTATATTATCTAATAAGGTCAAATTAATTTTTGACCATTATGAATAGTAAATGCAGTAAAAATTAATTAGTGTAGTTAAGGTAAAAACCGATTTACCATGGGTTTAAACAAATAATATAAGGGTTAAAAATGAACTAAAACTTGTAAAAAATCCATTTTATGGACATATTTAGAACATATAATCTCTAAGGGTATATAATGATTCATTTTTTAGGCTTTTGGCATGATAAAAATGTGGGTGTAATTGATTCTTTTGAGAAAATTTAAGTGTCCTCTCCCCCACTTATAATAGGCCACCCCTCTCCTCCACTATTAACACTTCCAAAGCCATTTGGTTTGTCCAATACCTACCTAAATCACTTAATTAATACCCTAAAAACATCCTAGAGACATTTTTTTGATCATAAATCCATCTTAGGAATGCTTTTAGTGCAAACCTAAAGAAGTTCCCCGAAGAAGAGGTAACGTTCTTAAACGAGCATTTTCATTTTATTTATTCTTCCATATCCTTAAAATATTATTAAATCATGATAATATAATAAAAATAGTATATAAAATATACTTATATATTATTATGTTAATTTAATAACCTATATCCATCTACACTTCCATCAAATGGGAAACAAAATCGTCCATCGTGTGTACAACGGACTACCACCTCATGAACCGATGTAACTCGTTTTCCATGAACACCTCTCATGAAATATATAATTATGGGTTTAATATTTATATATAATAATTATTATATAATTATAATTTTTTAATTATGGTATCACATACACCTTCTTAATTTTCATTTCATTTAAAATACGATAACATTGCTCATGTGTACGACAAATTACTACCTCACGAAGCGATGCGATTCATTTTTCACTTACGCTTTACATGGAAGGTAATAAGGATAAATTTAATGAATATATGTGACATATATGGCATGATATAAATTTTATAAAATTAATATATCATACAGTTATTTACTCTTTCACCTGTTAAGGTAATGATATCATTGTTTGTGCGTACATACGACCTACCATCTCCACAAAGCGATGTGATTCATTTTCTATGCCCAAATTTTAAGAATGATTATAATAATGTATCCACTAATTAAATATTATATTTATAACATTATTATAATTATGTATATGATTTATTTATAACCAATATACAAGAACCAAAACTTCCATTACAAAACATGCCTGATAAAACAAGGAAATTAACACCCGAAAAAATGAAAATAATGAAATATTATTAACAAACGAGTGGTAAAATATTATAAGAGGATCATATATGATATTATAAATATGAGTATGGTTTTGGTTTAAATTAATAACATTATTAAAACCATTATACAAGAGTTTAAATCTTTTTAAACAAAAGGAAAGTGTGAGGTAAGGGACTTTGTCTCAATTTCCCTTCATTGAGACATATTTTATTGTTGCCCAACTAGTTTAGTTTATATGGTGTACATACTATCCATTTTACATGAATCAAAAATAAATATTTTTTATTTTAAAAATAGAAACTTTAAGTTTGAATGATAACCAAAACACCATGGTCAGGATAAAAAATCTAAGATGCAAAATTTCAAATTCAAAATTCAAAAACACAGCTACAGTCACATCACCTACCATCATCATCATGAGTCACCACCGACATCGTCACCATTCTAACACCACTGTTTTTATCCCCAATCCTATTACCACACTAATTCACCAGAGATAGCCATCCTCTGAAGTCCAAAGTTGATGTCGTAAAACCAAACCACCATCACAAAATATCCAACCTCATCAAAATGACACCAACATCAGGTTGTTGACTCCATATACAATTCCAACGGTTGAAACCAAAACCAAAAATGAACATCACCCAAAAATAGAAACTTATGAACTCACATAAAAAACTAAAAAACCTTTACAATGGTTTTGAGTAAGAAACACCAAAAAAATATGAAAAACCGGTAACTTCTCCATTGACATAGCTGTTGGCAACTCTGAACGTCACCATCATCGAAGAGATCATGACTGGAACACTGAAGGATGCCAAACCACACATCCCAAAACCTCATTATTACTACCACTCCAGATTTTACTTAGAGAGTATCAAAGGAATTTGATTTTAGATCATGGGTTTGAGCAGCTGAGGGCTCCAAACGGTGACATCGACAATGAGGTATAAAACCAGTAGCCATCAAAATAAGAGAAAACCAACTCATGAGGCACCTTGAGATAATTTTACCACCAAACCACAAATCCCAAAACCACTTTATTACCACTAATCCATATCCAACTTGGAGAGGCATAGAGGAATGTGAGGTCAGAGTAGGGGATAGAGTGACTAAGGGATTCAATAATAATAAACCTTCATCGAGACCTAAAAACCTTCTTGAAAGAAGTTTTTTTCATCACAATTGGGAACCAGAGCACGTTCAAAGAGAATCCACATTGACAGAGCAGGAAAAAGGTATAAAGAGGTGAAAATATGGGAAGAAAGAAAGGAAAAGTTACCTTAGAGGTAAAATTATTGTGCATTCTCACTTTATTTTGTGATTTTTAACATTCTCTTGAAACAATCACTTTTGTGTTATCATTTTTCATTAGACATTACATTTATCTTAAATATAAATATTATTTGTATCATGGATATGATTATTTCCTAAATTATAAACCATTTTTTCATACAATGTTTACTTTGAAAGATATTTGATTAAATGGGGAAATATTGATAAATCCATATTCTTTACTCAATACGGATATTTGTTGATAAAAAATATTGATTCTTGAATTAAATATATTATTTGATATATGAGGAATGATTTGGATATGAAATTACAGGTGGAGCATATTTATAGATAGCCCCTTAATGTATCAACAAGTCTTATGAGACAAATTAGTTGGCTAAATCAGATGAGTTTTTACCAATTAGTTTTAAATTGTTTTGATAAAGGTCTTGATAATAGAGGTATTCATGATTCCTAAGATCATGATGTCCAAAAATTAAGTATTTCTTTCATTGGAAATTTATTTATTATTATTATCCATGAGGTTTTCTCAATGATATTATCTATGGATACATTTCATTCTCAGCTTATTGATTAAATGGAATGTGTTTTCAGTTATTTACCTTTCCATATTGATTATGCATTATCTGTTGAAAGAGGGTTCCCTAGACCCAACTTGTAATGTAATTTGATTACCACTAAATGTATGCAATTTGATATATATACATGTACTCTTTCCCCAATAATATTGATACTCTGCATCCACTATATTTATGGTAATGTCCTTAGATTACGTGTCTTATAAAAGGGTTATAGCAGATTCCAGGCTATAATGATAAATTCGAGATACAATTAGAGTAATCTTAAAGTAATTTCCTATGATCCAGATACATCATACTAATAGGACATTGATGATGTGCGAATATTAGGTGATGGGGGATCATAAGCATCGATACTTCTTTTCATGAAGTTCGCACTTGGTGATCTCTAATAGTTGAGATTACGAGGATAAACCCACCACCACATGTTTTGTGTTTCATTGGTTGTTTATATCTATGAACAGGTGTATCGGTCTCCTAACTTGAGATCATTATCAATGTGTGTCATTTGATCACGTACTTTGATACAAGGAGAAAACCATGACAATGAAGTCATGGCGATGTAGTTTGTGTTCGGTGCATCATTTGCGACATGACATTGGTTGAATGATCAAGATAGGATTTATTGCTTCTGAGTTAAGGAAGAGATGTCTCTGGACAATAGCGCATTCGAGAATCTTCCTTATCCAAGGGAATAAGTATATAGGAAATGGTGGGGCCCACCATGAGATTTGAGTGTTGTCCAAGTTCTATTGATCACCAATAAATAAATAAATAAATTATTGGTCAAGTAAAGAATAATTTGGTTGAATTTATTTATCACATATATTTACAAGTGATTAAGTAAATACACGGATTAATATTATATGAACGAATATTATTTTAATATTCCAGGTTCATTTAATATCATTAGGAGTTATGAGTTAAGTTAATGACTCAAATTTATCACGTAATATATTTAATATATATTATAGGTAAGCGCTAAAATATAAATAAATTTTATAACATGGTTAATTCGTCATAATTAATTATTTATATCCCTTATTCAGTGGAAGTTTGTTGTATGGGGGATGGGGAACCCTAACTGGGTATTCTGACATCCACTATATAAGTAAAGAGAAGCTCATTCCAACATGCTATTCACTCAGTTGTAATTGAGATCTTATCTCTCCTCCTGGTTTCTAGAGAGAGAATTGCTCAATCCGAGTGGACGATCCAAGTTCTTCTTCATGGATCTAAGGAAGAGGATCATGGTGATCGTCGCTGCGTTGAGGTGATCATTGGGGCTATGCGCTAGCACCTAGAATCCGATGAATGACCCATGCACAAATTCAAGAAGTGTGTGTGGAAAATATTGAGAGATTGGACATTAGATCCTTCGAGCAATGAACACCGAAAACTTGCGACGGACGTGCGTGTGTCAATTCATATTAAGGTATTCATTCATTTCATTTTTGTGCTCTGATTAATCCACATGGGATCCTTGGACCATATTGGAGATGGATCACCAGAGATGATGAATTTTCGTCACTTTGGTGATGGAAAAATTCTAAATTTCCAGTCCCCCAACTTCCGCTGTATTTCTCGGTACCTTTAATTGGTACAGATCTACCACATAGATTTTCTATGCTAATAAAAATTATTTTTCTTTAAATTTTAAATAGAGGGTATTAAAACGGTCCAACGAATGTGACGGCATGTCGATCCGATTTAAGATGTCCAAGTTATGGATTTCCAATTTTTTATGCATCTAAACTAGTGGATATTGGAAATCGAGATAATAAAATATATGAAGTTTTGATCATGTTTTACGGTATCCGGTGACACTATTTGACCCGTCAGTTTCCGATCGGTTTTTTCCCGGGTGCTTCCCCTCTCCTTCCCTGGTTCATGCGCACTGCTGCCGCCCGGGCCGGACCGCCCTTGACCACCACCTCAAGTCGAGATCTAGCCATCGTAAGCCGAGCGTACTGCCGCCTGCCTCCGGAATTCCACCGCCCTCCACCGTCGACCGCCGTCGACCGCCGCCTCGGCTCACCCCAAGTACCCCTGTGATGGTCAGTATGAGTCCTACTGAATCAGATTCAACCCAAAATAGGCAGGGACGGGTTTTCCTGACCTGAAATGGGTCTTGTTGGACCTTCTTAATCGAGAATAGGCCTACACTAGGTATGTTATGGCCTGAAATGGGTCAGGTTTCAGTTTTTGGGGTCCAAGTTAATTTTTATAATCAAAATTATTTAATTTGGTTTTTTTTTTAAATTTAATTAATTAAAATTAATTTTGGTTTGAAATTAAAAAAATATTTTAATAATCTGAAATATTTATTTAATTTGAGTAGTAAATTAAATTAATTATTTTATTTTATTTTTTGGATTTAAAATTAAATTAAAGATGGAACTGTATAAAATAAATTATTTAAATTTATTTAAATTCTTTTAATTTATTTCAATACCCTCATACCTTTTAAATTTATTGCAATTTAATTTTTATCGGACATTTATTTATTATATCGACTAGTCTTGATCTAGTGACTGACTCGTGTATGTCTTGATTATTTAATTATTTATTGTGCGTGATAATTGTAATAAGTAGGTAATTAAATGACGGTATGCACACCGTCTTATTTTCATTCAAATAAGGGTCTGGCATCCAATGCACCTTTTGTACATTACACCCCTAGACCCCTCGCATGTGCATGAGTATATTTGTACATAGATGATGACGCTTTAAGATGTGGACACCGCCAAGTCGCGGTGGTTTCCAGACGAGAAGCGAATACATTGGACTGAGGGTGAGTTGCGATACAAGTCAGGATTCGATTCAGGTATGAAACCACCTAGGTCAAGATTGATATGTTATGGATTAGTCATGATTAGATTCTCAAGACCAATCAGGTAAAATTATTTATTTTATGCATTATTTATTATTTTATGCAAGTGCATGATTATTGCGTGATCACATAAAATAATAAATAAGATAAAATGCATAACTATGTGATGTATTTTTTTTTCTATTGCATGCTCTGTTGTGGGTGCAATGACATATATTAAGCATATTTAATAGAAATGGATTACATTCTTCAGGCAATGTCCCGGAAATTCCGTATATTTTTTTTAATTATATGGAATTATTTCGAGATCGCAAAATCTGACAGCGCGCGATTCCGAGACCCGAAGTGCCCGGAATGATTCGTCGAAGTTTGGTTAAGTTCTAATTAGCACGCGTAAGTAGTTTTCCTGAAAAAGTGAAATAACTCTTAAACGGTAACTCGGATCAGAAATTTGAAGGCACCGTTGCGTTCAGGATGTCGGGTTTACCCTAGGCGCAACCTAAGTTTAGTCGGCGCGAGCCTCCTGTGAGAAAACTCAAAAATGACATAATCGTGAATAAAATAATTAAATAAATTATTTTATTTTTCAAATGCTTATAACTCACAAATGGTAACTCGGATTGAAAATCCGAGACCACCGTTGAACTCATGAGTGTATTCTCTCTTTAGAAAGATACTAACATTGGTCGGTGCGGGCCACCAATGAAAGTTAGTTTTTGGCCGTAAATAAAATAATTAAGTGACAATTATTTTATTATAAAATTCATAACTTCTAAACGGTAACTCAGATAGAAAATATGAGAATATCATTGGGTTCGTTGGGGCGTGTTTCACTGAGGCAAAGCCTAACCTCGACTGACGCGGGTCAAGGGTGACCGTTATAATTTTTCCGAACTTTTTTTCGGGTACGTTCAGTAAACGCGCGAGCGGCGTTATATAACTTTTGAACCGGTGCTCGGAATTGAAATCCGATGACACCGTTGAACTCGCAGCGCCAATATTTGCTTAGAAAGACCTTCACCTTGATCACAGTAGGTCGAGGGTGAAAGTTAGTTTTCGTGAATTTCGTGGGAGAGTTAAAAGAATAAAAATAAAATAAAGAACAACTTTTATTTTATTTTTAAAACCTCCCAATTTGTATGTTCAGTGGTGGGGACCACTCGAGCTAGGAAACCCCCCAAATTGAATTCTTAATGGTGGGGGACCACCCGACCCCCTTGAACTTTCTCTTTAATGACGAAGGTGACTTTTGGTTTCCTCTAAATTAATTATGCCAACCTCATCATAATTAATGACCAACTTTAATTAAGAAGTTGGCTATTCTTTTTATTGGGTTGGGGGAAAATCGTTGGAGAGGGTTGGCAAAGCCTTGGAGAATTTAGAGGAACTCTTCTCCAATGAAGAACGCTTCTCCGATGAAGAACTTGCTTCAACGAAGAACGATGAACCGACCCCGAGCCCGGATCAGAAGCGCCTTACGGGAGCGACGAACGCCGACGCTCTACAACGACTTCGTCTTCTTCCTCGCGCCTCCTCCTACAGAACCTTCGAGGTAGGAGTATGTTTTCGATTGATCATCGTTAAATTTTCCTCTCACGTTGAATCACCTCCCTTGAGCCGCTTGCTATCGCTCTAACGCAGAGGGTATGAGCCAAACGAACATGACCCGACCCCTCCGCAAATCTCGTGGTTCTTTTTGTGTTCTTTGCAATGGAGGAGGACGACAACCAACACCGGTGGGGCTTAGGAACGACGGCCGGCACCACGGCCGGCCGCGAAGACGGCGGCGGCGCGGTTGCGCCGCCGGAGAAGGGCCGCGGCGGAGCAATGGCAGCGGGCGACAGAGGCCGACCCCACAACGGGGGTGGCGGCGCGCGTCTACACCGCCCGGGGAGCAAGGGCCGTGGCTTTGCGCTGCGTCGGCGAAGGGAGGGTGGCCGGCTTTCGGCCGGCCGCGGAGGGGCGGCGCACGACGCACCGTCGGGAGGAGAAAGGGGCTGACCGTTTCGGTCGGCCGAGTTGTACCGAGTGGGACCCACGGTGGGTCCCGTGTTCTGCCTGGCGACCGAACGGCTTCGGCCTTTCGGTGATTGAGGGCGGGGGGCGCACGACTCCCCCCCGCAAGCGGCCAAGCCGGGCCGCCCAGCGCGGGTCGGGCCGGGTCAGTCTGACCGGGTCGGACCGGAGACGGACCAGTTTCGACCCATTCCACACTTTTGCTTATAACTTGAGCTACGGACGTCCGTTTGATAAACCGTCTGCGGAGCCGAAAACCTTGGATCGAGATGGTCCTTTTGGTATACCCCACTTGAGTTTTGGATAAAGTTGGGGTACGGTCGAGTTGGATCAGGCACGAATCCAACCGGGCCCTCGGGACTAAAGGGCCAATAACTTACAGATCGAGCGTCCAATTGACGCACCGTCTATTGCATTAAAACCCTTTTTACATGGAGGTTCTTTGGAATACTTCTTCGTGGGATTCCGTGGGAGTTGGAGTATCGACCAGTGGCTTGAGGAGCGGACCCTCCCGGAAACAAGCGATCTTAGTGTGGGAACCCTGTAGCTGGCTGTAACATGATAAATGGATCTTATGTGGGTCTGTGCTTTGGGATCCTCCGTGGGTCTGTGTTTGAGGGTTCCACATGGATCCGCTCTAGGAATCCATGCGGGACTACTCTAGGATCTTGTGTGGGTCTGATGATGTACTAGGATCCTGTGTGGGTCTGATGATGTACTAGGATCCTGTGTGGGTCTGCTGTACTAGGATCCTATGTGGGTCTGATGATGTACTAGGATCCTGTGTGGGTCTGATGATGTACTAGGATCTTGTGTGGGTCTGATGATGTACTAGGATCATACGTGGGTTTTTCTCTTAACAGAGTAAGATGATTCAGTAGTTACATCTAATCATCTCTACTACTGTACCTAAGTTATACTTGGTGTGAGCTGAGTCCTTACCTTTGTGGTATTCTTCTGTGTAGCGTACCTGTGTGTTACTTTCCTTCGTAGTGATACCTTAGTGGTATTCTTCTGTGTGGCGTACGTGTGTGGTACTTTCCTTCGTGGTAATACCTTTGTGGTATTCTTCTGTGTGACGTACTTGTGTGGTACTTTCCTTCGTGGTGATACCTTGGTGGTTTTCTTCTATGTGGCGTACCTGTGTGGTACTTTCCTTCGTGGTAATAAATTTGTGGTATTCTTATGTGTGGCGTACCTGTGTGGTACTTTCCTTCGTGGTGATACCTTGGTGGTATTCTTCTATGTGGTGTACGTGTGTGGTACTTTCCTTCGTGGTGATACCTTGGTGGTATTCTTCTTTGTGGCGAATCTGTGTGGTACTTTCCTTCGTAGTGATACCTCCATGGTATTCTTCTGTGTGGTGTTACCTTTGTGGTACATACCTTTGTGGCGTTACCTTCGCGGTATCCTTTCCTTCGCGGAACAGTTGAGCTTTGAACTAATGAGTTGGGCCTTGTGTTTCCTCATGAATGAGATGGGTATACTTGATAACTTAGGTATATGTATGGGCATATACCCAAGTAGGGTTGATAGTTGTTTTCATGCTTTGTGGTTTATCCTTCGTGGATTTTGTGAGACCTTTGAGGGTCTCGGGGTCCCTACTGAGTATCGTTATACTCACCCCTACACGGGCTACGCCCACACCTTGTTGTGTTTGGTGCAGACGACGGACAACGCTGACTGAGGACGAGGGTATCGGGACTGGAGGTAGCTCGGAGGTGGACCTTAGACGAGGCATACCGCAGAGATGATCGTTCGAGAGCTATACCTACCCTTCAGGTAGGATCCCTGGCGGGTGTTCACAGGAGCTATTCAGTTTATTTGTACTTTCCAGTTTTCTTGTACTTTCCAGTTGGGCTTGTATTCTGGCCCCTTTTACTTACTGTACACACTTATTTTACTATACAATTTACCAGTGTTCGTATCTAGTTGTGTGCTTGGTTGCGTGAGTTTACAGGTTATAAAGGCAATGCCTTCTCGGTTTTAGGGAATACACCTTTCAGTGTTAGTCGCCAGCCCCTGGCCTATGGAAGGCGGGTTTGGGGTAGTCACGACACGGGCCCCGGGGGACAGGTCCTGACACTTTAAGAAATAATAAAATCCCTCATTGATATATTAAGTCATAATGCCTTCCATTGCTCACATTTGAACAAAACCGGGTGTTCGAGGTGCACATCTTTCATAATTGAGAGTGCCTCTTACTACCGAGGAGTTCTCATAGAGTATTGGGTTGAATTAAATAAAGTGTCTAGTCAAGGATTAGCCATATCTAACTTGCTATCACCTTAGAGACACAGAGTTCAGGGAATCAAGGATACAATTCTAATAAGTGGGGACTTCAATCAATAGATCAAGATATCACTAATTAAAGTGGTTTCCCATCTTAGATCCTACCTTGAAGCTCTCCATGTAGTGGTGTAGCCATAACTTGTAGACTATGAGGGCAGGTTTTGAAGATCCTTTCCACTAAAATACTTTAGCAATAGAGTATTCTGAATCTAATTGAGAGGGATATTAAGATTTGATAAAATAGTGGGAGATAAATGATTTAATAATTAATTAATAAAAAAATTCTAAAAGGTAATCGAGATAAAGTACCGGCTGCAAAAAATTATTATTTTTTGATTTAAAAAGGAAATCACCAACACCACTGGTGCATTATCACTATGATCAATACTGGATAAAGAAAATATCCTAGCCGACCATAACTTTAAGGAGTGGTACAAGCACTTTCTCATAGTACTACACCAAGAAAGGAAGCTATGTATGATGGATTTCTCACTTCCTACCAAGTCTCCTTAGGGAGAAATCAAGGTGGATAAAGAAAAGTGTAAAAAGCATATAGATGATGCACTAGATGTTTAGTGTATCATGTTGTCATCTATGTCCATTCAATTGCAGAAAATGCACGAGGATAAAGATGCCTACAAAATGCTAACTCATCTCCAAGAATTATACCAGGAGAGAGAAAGGAAGTAAAGGTATGGGATTTTCAGTTCCCTTTATAGGTGCAATATAGAAAAAAGGAATCAAGAAAGACCTCATGTAATCAATATGACCAGGTACATTGAGAGGCTTGAAACCCTTGGGTTCAAAAATAATCAAGAACTAGTGAATGGTCTCATTCTTTCCTCTTTACCGCCAAAATTTTCTACTTTAATTGTCAATTACAACATGAATAACATGACAAAGTAACTTCCAGATCTTTTGGCTTTAGTTCACCAAACTGATTAGGATATGAAGAATACCAATTCTTTATTCCTTATAGTGAACAAGATAAGGAAGGGAAAGGGTAAGGGATCTAAGTCCAAGTCTAGGGCGAAGACACCTATTCACTATAATTTCAAGAATTCAAGGATACAGAGGTAGTGCAATGAACAGGAGGTTGTCAGCTTTCTATGTGGAAAGAAATGTCACTGAAAGAAAAATTGCAGAGCTGGAAAGAAGAAGCAAGGTGGCGCTTCTACTTTAGGTATTCTTTTCATTGAATGAAATCATTCATTATCTATAAGTTATGTATTGGATAGGATGTGTGGTTCACACATTTTTATTCATATATGCGAACCAAGTAGATTCAAGAAGATTTCAAAGGATGAAGTGGATCTCCGAGCTGTAAATGGTGCAAGTCTAACAGCCTTGGTAGTGTGAGATTATCATATGACTTTGCTTAGTGGTTTGGTTCTTGTATTAAGTAATTTTTATTATGTTCCTTCAATTACCAGAAACATAATCTCTATGTCAATTCTATACACTATGGGATTTTATTTCAAGTTTAGAAATAAATGTTATCTCTTTTATAAAGATAACATGTGTTATGGTATGACACATCTTAACAATGAATTATATATACTTGAACTTGATAACCTGGTAATGAAAATCAATGAAAAAACCAGCGATCATGACTCATATAAAACCCGCCTATCGAAATTCAGGCTAGGTCATGTAAATGAGAAGCTATTATAGAAATTAAATCAAGTAGGGTATTTAGAATTGATTCAGTTACAACCCTTGTATGTATGAAACACTTATTTACAAGGTAAAATAACCAAAGAACCCTTATTTGGGAAGGGATAAAGAGCCGCGAAATTACCAGAGTTAATTCATATTGATGTATGTGGTCCATTTATACTTGAATTAAGGGGTGTATTTTCATAGTTCATTACTTTTACCAATGACTATAGTAGGTACAAATATATCTACTTAATTCTATATAAGTCATACTCCTTTTGGTTGTTTAAATAACATCAACACAAAGTAGAAAAATAGTTTGGTAAGAAGATTAAGGCACTCCACTCAAACCGAGGTAGAGAGTATCTTAGCCAAGATTTCATTGATCACTTGAAGGAGTGTGGGATAATATCTCAACTCACTCCTCCTTATACACCATAGTGTAATGATGTTAGTGAAAGGAGAAATAAGACCTTTCTTGACATGGTTAGATCAATGATGAGTTAGAAAACTCTTCTATTATCCTTTTTGGGATACACTTTGAAGATAATGGAATATATCCTTAATCGAGTACCAATTAAAGCTATAGATGGGATTCCATATGAGTTTTGATATGGAAAGAAACCCATCCCATCAAACATATGTGTATGGGGACGTGAGGCTTTTGTAAAGACTATACCTAGTGAAAAAATTAGCATCCCAAAGCACGAAGTGCATCTTTATAGGTTATCCTAAAGAAACCAAAGGATATTACTTATATAATCCTTTAGATATAAAAGTAATTATAGAAATACAAGCTAAATTTATAGAAAGGGAACACCCTTCCAATGGAAATAGTGGGAAAAATATTGAATTTGATTAAATTAATATTCCATATTCACAAGAGTCGGTAAAGGAAAAATATCCACAAGAGATAGTGGGAGGTGAAGATGTTCCTGAGACACAAGTACTACATAGGTCAACTTGAGAGTTAGAGAACCATAGCATTGCAGTTTTCTTGTTATTGAGTCTAGTGACACATTATTCCTTGAGAATGACGAACCTATAACCTACAAGAAAGTAGTAGAAGGAAAAGATGCTGCTAAATGGAAATATGCCATGCATTCTGAGATGGAGTCCATGTACCAAAATCAAGTTTGGATTTTGGTATACCCTCTAGCTGATGTAAACCCATTAGGTGAAAATGGGTATTTAAGAAAAAGTTGGACATGGACAGTAAGGTTAATACCTATAAATCAAGACTGGTAAAAAAGGGTTTCAGACAACATCAAGGCATAGAATATGATAAAACCTTCTCACCATTAGCAATGTTGAAATCCCTGAGAATATTACTTGCAATAGAAGCCTTCCATGATTATGATATTTGGAAAATGGATGTCAAAACCACTTTTCTAAATGGGTAGTTGGTTAAAGATGTCTATATGACACAACCCTAAGAATTTATTAGGTTAAGGAATTCCAATAAGGTGTGAAAGATACAGAGATCCATTTATGGGTTGAAGTAGGAATCAAAATCACAAAATGTTCATTTTGATGAGGGAATAAGAGAATTTGGTTTCATTAAAAATGAAAGTGATCCATGTGTCTATAATAAGGTTAATGGTAATTACATAATTTTCCTAATATTCTATGTTGATGACATATTAATTATATGAAAAAAAGTGAAATTATTACAACCAGTTAAGACTTGGTTAGTTGAATATTTCTCTATGAAAGACTTTGGTGAAGCAAAT
Organism: Viscum album; assembly: GCA_963277665.1. NCBI lineage: Eukaryota > Viridiplantae > Streptophyta > Magnoliopsida > Santalales > Viscaceae > Viscum > Viscum album. Next base: position 1,264,264,377 of record OY728143.1, on the reverse strand, counting down.
TACATTCTAGGGATCAAGATCTATCGAGATAGATCTCAGAGGCTACTTGTGATAAGTCAAAGTATATATATATTGACAAGGTACTCAAAAGGTATAATATGGAAATATCCAAGGGAAGGTTGTTACCCATGCCACATGGTATTAGTCTCTCTAAGAAAATGTGTCCACAAACACATGAGGAGATTGACAGAATGAGTAAAATCCATTATGCCTTGGTAGAGGGATCTATCATGTATTCCATGATATGTACTATGTTTGATGTTTCCTTTTCTTTAATCACAGTGGGAAGATATCAAGCTAATCCAGGAGAGCTGCACTTTCCTTCTATTAAAGTTATCCCAAAGTACTTGAGACATACAAAGGATATGATCCTGATGTATGGAGGTTATGAGGAACTAGTAGTGAGAGGATAAACTGATGATAGTTTCTAGATAGATCATGATGATATGGAATCATAGTCAGGATACATATTTTCTTGAATGGTGGTGTAGTGAGATGGAGAATCTTGAAGCAACCTATGGTTGCCGATTCTACAACATAATCTGATTATATAAAAGCTTTCAATGTAGTTAGGGAGGTAGTATGGATACACAACTTTGTATCAGGAATTGGTGTTGTGCCTAGTATTGTAGAACCTATTATAGTTTATTATGATAATACTACAATATTAGTTCTTTCCAAGGAGCCCAGGTCATACCACATGACAAATCATATACTTCAGAATTTTCAAATTTTGAGAGATTTTACTCAGAGAGGTGAAGTTGTAGTTAGCAGAGTATCCACATTGGACAATGTGGAAGACCCCCTGACTAAAGCCATATCTCAACAGAAGCATGATTCTCATCAGAGAGCCAGTATATTGAGACTTGTTAGCAGTTGGCTCTAGTGAAAGTGATAGTTTTTAAAGTGGGTTCCCTAGACCCAACTTGTAATGTACTTTGATTACCACTACATGTATACAATTTGATATATATTCATGTGATTATATTTCCACTATAGTGTTGATAATTATACATCCAATATATTTATGGTCATTTTTTATATTACGTGTCATATAAAAGGTTTATAAAAGATCCTAGGCTATAATGAGAACCTAGATATATTATGATATTAATATTAAAGTGATTTTATAAGGTCCAGATACATCATACTGACAGGACACATATGATGTGTAACTATCGGGTACTAGGGGATAATAAGCATTGATATTTATTCTCATGAAGTTCACACTTGGTGATCTATAGTAGTTGAGATCATGAGGACAGACCTTCCATTAAGAACACCACATGTTTTGGGTGTCATTGGTTGTTCATATCTACAGACATGTGTATTGTTCTTCAGAATTGAGATTTTTACCAATGTGTTCCATTTGATCATGTACTTTTATTATAGTAAAAAATCATGAAAATGAAGTCATGGCGAGGTAGTTTGTGTTGGGTGGGTCATTGGTGTCATGAAATTATTTGAATGATCAAGATAGGATTTTACGCTTTTGAGTTGAGGAAGATATGTCTCCGGACAGGTTGATCATGATGATAATACCTTCATAAATCCACGACCATGGTAGTCAAAGGTTAATATCTCTAGAGAGATCAATAAATAATAAATCAATAAAGGATTATGATATAAGTGTGCATCTAGTTTTATGATATATCGCATGACAAAGAGATTATATTACACAGTGTGTGTTTGAAGGTTGGTTGTTGTTGCTATGAATTTTCCTTATTTCTTTTGGGGCCTTGATGGGTTTTAAACTTCGCTCTTGGTCTGTGAATATTATTCATTGCTATTGAGATAAGGTTTTAGAGGACCACACAAAATAACAAATTCAAGAATCTACCATATTCATAAGAATAGGTTTATATGACATAGTGGGAACCACCACGGGGTCTGAGTATTGTCAAAATTCTATTGACCACTAATAAATAAATAAATAAATTATTATTCAAGTAAAGAATAATTGGGTTGAATTTATTTATTACATTTATTTACATATGAATAAGTAAATAAAAGGATTAATATTATATGAATGAATATTATTATAATATTCCAAGTTCATTTAATATTTTTAAGAGTTACGAGTCAAGTTAATGGATTGAGTTTATCACATAATATATTTAATATATATTATAGGTAAGTGATAAAATATAAATAATATTTATAATGCAGTTAATTCATCATAATTAATTATTTATATCACTTATTTAGTGGACATTTTTTGTATAGGGGATGGGGAACCCTAAATGGGTATTTTGATATCCACTATATAAGTGAAGAGAAGCTCATTCCAATTCACTATTCACTCAATTGGAATTGAGAGATTTTATCTTCTTCTGATTCCTGGAGATAGAATCACTCAATCCGAGTGTTAAAATAGTTTGCAGCGATTATCAGAAAAAACCAGTAAACATATTAAATATTTTTTTATTAAAAAATACCATTTATTAAAAAATAATACGCATCAAATGAACTCAATCATACAATAATCTCAAACATAAATATACAATAAACTCAGTCATACATGCACAATCATATATACATAGTCATATAGACACAACCACTAGTCAACCCATAAATATAAAACATAACCAATACATCCATGTCACCACTTATAACCAATATGTCCATGTCACTACCTTAATCCAACCACCTCTATAGCTAAAGTCATCATGCACACAACTGACCGTATCATATCATTAACTGGAACAAAAAGAAGATAGAAATTAGAACTGAACATAATAAATAAGAATTATAGAAGAATCATTGATAATATTTAACCATACCAAAAAAAAATTATAATCCATCAAGATTTCATTCTGAATAGTGTCGTGGATTAGAATAGTCAACCTCCTCCTTACTGTCAACATTTTTCAACTATAATACAAACCAGAATATTTATGAAAAGAAATATGAAACATAATATGCAAATAATATATTCATAATTATCACATATCATTTATTATTTTGTAAATTAAAAAGATTAATTTTTTACATAAAAATAATAATATAAAATTTATAACACTTTGAAAACATAAACTTATTGATTTAATATATGATTTAACACTTGGAACTCAAAAGGGATTAGTATATAACAATCTAATCAATTTTTAAATCGACATGAAGTGTTCTTGAAATTACTCAATAATTTTTTAAAGAATTTGATATGGAAGCATTTAATATATTTAAAAAATAATTCAATGGTGGTTTTCCCATGATTTCATGTTAATATGAGGTTTTTTATATGGTTTTGACTATTACACGTGTGGTTTAGTGTTTTAAAACACTAAAAAAATGTTTATAAGCATCTCATGAAAATTGAAACTTAGATTGATGTGGAATAGATTACTACATTTTAAAAATAAATCTATAGTTATTTTCCTATAATTTAATAGCCCTATGATATCTTTTATTTGTTTTTGACCCCCTATACATGTTTCTAAAAACTTTGTTATCTTTAAAAACTTCTTATTGATTCATTCCAATCACACCACATGTTATATGGATGTTTTGTTTGATTACACACATAAAAAATAATGAAAACATAGTTTTCCCATAATTTCACATAAATATAAGGTAATTTTCTATGGATTTGACCATTACAAGCATGTTTTAGTGTTTTAAAACACCAAAAACATATTTATGGGTCTCCTAGGAAAATTGAAACCAGGTTTGACATAACATCAGTTCTTATATTTCAAAAATCAAAATACGGTCAGTTTTCTATGATTTCACAACCCTAAAATTATATTTTCTTGGTTTTGACCCCATGAAACATGTTTTTAAAGACTTTAATATATTTTAGAACAACTAATTAGGTCATTCCAAGCACACCACACATTAGATAGACATGTTGTATTCTCATACATATCATAAATGTTTTAACCATGGGTTTTATATGATTTAAAATCATTCTGAGGTCATTTTATATGGTTTTTACTGTTATACACACATTTTAGTGTTTGAAAACACTAAAAATAAGTTTATAAGCATCCCAAGAAAATAATAACTCATATTGACATATAATAAGTTCCTAAATTTAAAAAATCAATATACAATCATTTTCATATGAATTCATAGTACTATGATATTAGTTAATTGATTTTTACCCCCTAATACATGTTTTTAAAAACTTTGATATCGTTTAAAACCACTTATTGGGTTATTTCGAGCATACCACACATCAAATGGACTTGTTTTCTACTCATACAAGTCATAAATAATTCAACTGTAACATCCAATCTTCAATTACTATAATCAAACATTCTATTTTAATAAAACTATAATACAATGAAATTTTTTATATTTGATGGTATATTTTTTTTAAAAATTTGATAGTGTCACGAACGGAACCACTAAGGCCTGCCTGGATGACAACAAGCCGAGTGAGACTACCCCAATTCCACCTCAAATAGGATAGGAGCTAGATACTAGTGCTGAGTAGGAATATCCCACATATGGGAGGCATTATCCCAACATACTTGTACACACACACACTCATCCCCAAGCATACAAAATACTGATAAGTAAAAACAATTGATACCATAAATGCATGAAAAAAATCTATCCCAAAACTAGATTACAATAATAAGTACTAGAAAGTAATAAATGGTCCAAATACAAGCCCACAAAAAACTGAAAATGTGTCTAACCTGCTTTGAAGGAGGATAATACTATCAAATTCCACACTAATATATGCCTCAGTCCGTCTAGACTAGAACTATGCTGAACTTGCTCCCAGTACTCCTAGGTCACCATAAAATGGTCTATCATCTACATAATAAACAACCTGTACGGTCAGAGACCATGCAAGGGGGGAGTATAACAATACCCAGTATGACACTCTGAAATAACCAAACATAAAGAATCAAGAGTTGTCGTCTCATAATGGAAATACAATAAAAAACATATATATACTCTTAACATACAACCGGTATCAAGTGGTCTCAACCAATACTACCAACCTCATGATTCTACTCAAGACATTAAGGTAAAGATCATTCTAGGAGTACTCACTCCACGATCCATGAGATCACTGATGATACTCATCCAAGAGGTCATGATCATCAAACCCTGCCTGAGAAGTACTCACTAGATTTCTAAAGATATCATCATCTAAGTAGGGGATCACACTGAGGTCCACTGGGGGACACCAAAATACCCATTGGATTGAACTTCTAGATAGGGGATATATGACTTTTTCATGATGGTCATGTTGATACCATGAACCCCACCTAGGAATGATAGAGGATCCCACCCTGGTCCCACAAGGAGATGCACCAAACTCTATCTGAAAATGAACCCATTGAGGGGATCACAATCCTATAACAAGGATGTAATGCCACACTATACCTTCATGGTAAGGGACTAGGGAATCACACTCAAATAATCTTGGACTAAACTGAGAAAACTAAGGGTTACAAATATCCTTAAAAGGAGTACACAACAAGTACTAGGGGCATACAGTGTGTCTTTCTGACATTTGGTATGCCCGCGTGTCACCATATCACACGACATGTAAATCTCACAATACACGACGTGTCCTCATAGGGTACAAGATGTGTATAGGTTGACTAGATCTATGACCATGATTTTTTCCATGTTCGTGTACTTTGGTCCGTGCCTGTGTACACCTAGTTGCGTTCGAGTATATGACCCAACCTGTGTACTCTGGTTGTGTTTGAGTACATGACTTAGCCCATGTACTCAAATTGTGTCTGTGTATCCTCTGAGATACATGGAATGCATTGGGCAGAGGTCACATGGCATCTGGTAGGGACCACATGTCATGTTATCCTTAACTTTTTGTAGAAACCGTAGCACCACAATTGGGGGTCCCACACAACATGTATCTATGGATTACATGATGTGTACCATGTTTTTCTTAGAAACCCATAGTTCCTTATCCTTGTACACTTATGCCTCTACTGCCACCAAATCTGCCATGAGTCATAGATCTAGGATCATAGGGGCCTATTGTCATCGATGACCTGATTCTAGCATCTAATTCACCCAAAAATTGTTACCCATTGTTTTCTATACTAGATCCACACACCAAAACCCATAAAGGGATCCATTAATATAGTATAAATTCTCCTTTAATCACCCTCCATCATCATCTCACCTCAATCACTCCATATATTTCAAACTTCACCCACAATATTGATCTTTTGTGCTGAAGAATGATCATACAACAATCAAATATCGGATATTCACCGAACCATGGTCCCAAGAGATTTCCAAGGATGAACGTGCATAGAATTGGGGGAGAAATCCATAAAAAATCACATGATAAAAAAAAACTTGTCCATTTTTCATTTTGAGTTTAATCCGTTGTTGTAGAATTGATGAATAAAGAATAATAAACAATGTAACATCAAAACAATATCCACAATATCAACCATCTATACACAAATAGATTCTTATTAGTGGAATTGACATCTATTTAACATGGTATAAATAAAATGGATAAATCAACATAAATAAAAAATCCTACCTTGAGTTCATATCGGTCACCAACGAAGAACGATCCTATGTCGTAGTCATTAGAAAAATCTATGAACTTAATTTGTTTAGAAGATGCATTCGACATTGATCCGATCCTCTGATTAGTTGTCTTCTTCCAATGATATCCTCCCAGATATCCTCTCAATTATTAGGGTTATATATCTAACCCTATGAATTGGCTATATGAGGTTTTAAATAATATAGGGCTAGGTCACTACACCAACACATAACAAAATAAATAAATAAATTTATTTATCTATTATTTTCACCTACAAAACCATTTTCACAAATTCCCAACACTGAAAAAGATTATACTACACCTAGGTAAAAACCCATATTCTAAACTCAATAGTGGTCTTAGATTCCTGATATGATCCTACTTTATAACGTTATTTCACTTTCTCAGAAAAATGTACGCGTGTGATATTAATATATTTAATATTTTTAAAATATCAATTCTAAGATCATTGTGCCTAAAAATTGCATGTTGTCTCAGTGTCTAGATTTAAAAATGTTTCTAGATATATTTCAAATAATTAAATGGAAAAAAGAGACATTAAATTCTTCCCACATTAGGGATTTTTATTCCAAAAAGCGAAAATACTGCTAAAAAAGGTGTGGGTATCAAGCTTGCATCTGGGTCTCCCAATCCCATGTGCTCTATTGAAGACTTGTTCTTCCACGAGACACACACTAAGGGAATCAATAAACCACATAGGATCCTATATTATCGATACTTGATCTCCACTAGGTAATCCATAATGGTAGATCCATCCTCGATGTCCATATCTCCCTAGTAGATAACTTGTGATGGGTCATGCACGTACCACCTCAGTAGTGACATATGGAAGACATTGTATACCCGATCTAACTTTGGTGGTAGAACCAAGAATTAAAACACCTCACCAACCATATGTATTATCTGGAAAGGGATGATAAAACTCAAAGATAACTTTTCACCCAATCCAAATATTCATAATCCACATTGAGGTGAGTCCATTAGAAACACATGGTCTCCCTCCTTGAACTCCAAAGGGCTCCATCATCGGTCCACATAGGACTTATGATAGTTTGTGTATTCCTCATCCACTCCTAGATGATATACTCCCTCTATATCATAGATCAAACCAAATCTGGGCCCATGAGTTCTTCCTCACTTGGATCAGTCCAATATAGTGGTGAGTTGAAGGGTCACCTGTATAAGGCCTCAAATGGTGACATACCGATGGAGGAATGATAGATATTTTTGTATGAAAACTCCACTAAGGGTAGGTAATCCTCATAACTATGGCTCAAGTCTAACATGAACACCCATAGTATGTCCTCCAAAACCTTGATGGTCCACTTAGTTTGACTACCAGTTTGGGGGTAAAAAATCATGCTCGAACTCAACTGAGTCACAAAGGCCTCTTGTAATCCTCTCCATAATAATGACATAAAGTGAGAATAATGGTTTTAAATGATTATTGGGGGAAATTTGTGGAGAAAGACTATCTCCTTCACATAAATGCATCTAGATATCTCTACTAAACTCTACTCTTAGATAGAAAGAAAGTGGGGTGACTTGGTGAGTCGGTCTACGATCACCCAGATGGAATCGTGTTATCTGTAAGTACATGGTTACTCCATCATGAAGTTTATAGATATCCCATCCCACTTCCACCCTATTACCTCAAGGGTTTGAGATAAACCCTCTAAAACCTAGTTCCCGACCTTCACTTACTGAAAAGTGAGACATCGAGAGATAAACCCCACTACACCTATCTTCATACCTAAACACAAAAACTAATATTGGAGATCCTGTTACATCATTTACACACTAGGATGTAACAAAAAAGGGTATGCATGAAACTACCTCACCACCTCCTCCCACAAAGTCACTAGTACCATAGTCTATCCTATAAAAAGGATGACGTACTCCCCACCTTTTAAAAATCCAGCAGGAGAATGACCAGTAGATATTTGAGTAACTAAGGTCTCATAGTCGGTATCCCCATGGTGAGCCTCCCCAACACACTATAGAAGTAGTTAGGAAACAACCATCAACTATAGATATGAATCCTTGTACTTTTACACTAAGAAAAAATACAACGAGTCTAACTAATCTAAATCATTTTTCAATAATTGTGAGCAAGATATCCCACTGAGAGAATCTAATAGCACATTCCCCTTCCTAGGAGTATTGAATATCTCAAATTTATAATCCTAGAGGAACTATAGACATTTACTCTATCTTAAGTTAGGATCCTTATAAGAGAAGATATACTTGAGACTCTTATGTTTAGAGTAGATGATAAATTAGTCACCCATTTGGTAGTGTCTCTAGATCTTCAAGAAAAAAATACCATTGCCAACTCAAGATAATGGGTCATATAATTCTACTTGTGAAATATCAACTGATGATACCCATAAGCAATCATATCCTACATCTACATCAAAACACAACTAAGTATGGTCTCTAAGGCATGTACTTGACACCCTCCTTTGGAAATATCAAGACCGGGGTGCTCATAAACATCTATTGTAGCTCTTGAAAAGAATTCTAGAACCTATCCATCAAAATGAAAGGTTACCCCTTTTGAGTTAAAGTATCCAAAGGTTTTGATATGTTGAAGAAATTGGGCATGAACTTCCTATAGTACCCTTTAAACCCAAGAAAGTTATACACCTCCATTACACTCTTGGGTGGCTCCCAAGATAAAACTATCTCAACCTTCACCAGGTCCACTGCTAAACCATCAGCTGATATGACATGTACCAAAAAGTGGACCTCCTGGATCCAAAATTGACACTTTGAGAGCTTCCTAAAAAGTTGGTTCTCTTAGAGTATGTCCAGGACCATCCTCAATTGTTTCACATGATCCTCCTTGGGTATATATTACACTAGGATACCATTGATGAAGACCACCACAAATAAGTATAAGAAAAGATGAAAGATCCAGTTCATGAGTCCCATGAATACTGTTGGAGAGTTTGTCACACCAAAAGGCATCACTAAGTACTCATTGTGACCATAGAGACATCCAAATTCTTCCTTCGGTATATCCTCACCCCGTACTCATAGCTGGTGATAACCTTATTTGAGTTCAATCTTTAAGAACCATTATCCCTCTATAAACTAGTCAAAGAGGTCATCAATCCTCAGTAGTGGATGCTTATTATAATGAACCAAAGTTTTATATATATAAATTCCATTCTTATAATTATGTAATATAGTATAAATCAAATTAAATCACATAAATAACACAATATAAACTTTATAAATGAATAATGAATTAAATAATAAGTATTTCAATAAGTTAAGGAACCTATAGAGATGAAATAGTAACTTGACCTTTGGAATAGTAATGCGACCCTTATGAGTAGTAAACCGAAAAATGGAATAATAAACTCACCTATGAAAGTATAAATAAAATTTAATCATCTTATAAATGGTAATATGATATAATTATATCAAAGTATAAGTAAACAAGAGTTTTAAAAATTATTAATTAAGTGTTGGTATTTTTGTAAGTCATAAATATTTAATTACAATTTTATGACTAATTTAATAATTTAAAAGAAAATTTATTTCCATAAAATGTATTCATAAATTAATATTTTGATACATTATTATTATGTGATAATTTTATGAGACCTTAATTAATTTTTCAAATTGATATAAAATCTGCTATAATTTTAAAATATGTATTTTTTGATTAAATTATGATTTTAATTAAAATTAAAATTTATCATGTTTAGAAAATTATTTTCATAAAATGGAGTTTATTTTTTAATTATACACATTTAAAAATGGGTTGGGTGATTTTTTTGGATTTTTCTTGAAATACTTGAATTTTTGGTGAATAGTAAAATATGATAATTTACAATAAATGCTATATTCTTGAATTATGGAGTCATAGGTGGTGTAGTTATGATGTAAGAACATTATATAAAACTTACATGATCAAGTTTCTTTATCTAGTATCAATAATAAACACTATTTCTTTTCTTGAGCAAAATAATAAAATATTGTGTAAAATAATGAGAAAACACCCCTCTCCACTATAAATATCACCCCTCTCCACCTCTTCTCCTAACACTTATCAAGACTTTAGCCTTGTCCATATTATACTAAAATATAATCCCAAGCCCCTTACCCATTACTAGGAGATTTTGGTCTTAATAAAATACCAAAACCAATCACTTAAGGAGGTTCTCAAGAAGAAGGAATCAAGAGGTAAAACCCTCTTTCATTTTCTTTCATTTTCTTTTCAAGTTCCTTTCTTTTATTTTTATATCCTCACCTAAACTCATCCATATTGAATGAAAAATAAATTATATTAAATATACTATAATGTTATTATGTTTATGGAATAATTATTCATCAAATCTTATCACCTCTTTTTTATTTTAAGAATGAAAACATCATCTCTGAGGTGCCGATTTACCACCTTCGTGGACAACATGCTTTTATCTTCCAATTACATCTTCAAGGATGGTCATGAAACCATTTTTATGGTTGAAACATATTATATTATATGTATTAAAATATATTTAATGTTCTGGAACCATTATATATACATGATATTTAATAATATAACAAAACTAGTTGTGATGATAAAAAAAACACTAAATTAATCTAAACGATTGTCATTAATGATTTATCAAATGAATCATCCTAAATTTTGGAAAAAAATGGTATTATAATATTATATAAGTTCATTAATAACATTTAAGTTCAGTTTTGTACAACTATCCTTATTCTACTTGATTTTATATATACTTATACAAGTAAACCGATCATGAAAACCAAGGAAACCAATGCTCCCAAATGATGAAATTGAACCTATTAACCCATCAAAAAGAACATAATGAACTTAATAAAGTTATAATAAATAAAATAAATGTATAGAGTATTATGGAATTATTAATTAATGAATCTAATTTGATTATCTAGGACATTAATATTAGTTGAAGACCACCTTCAGAATTAAGGTAAGGGATTCTACCTGAACCTCCATTATTCCTTCGGGTTACTCTTTCTCTCTTTTTACCCAAATGAAGTTCTCTTTTATTTTTATTTAAATATTATAAATTCTATGTATATTTTCAAAACTTATGTATCATGATCCATTAATCCTTCTTTTTTAGGGATATACATGTTTTTAAATGGTTTCTTACTCAATTCTTCTTGATAAGCAAGCCTGATTTAAGGGAACCTCCCAAATTCTTACCCATTTTCAAGTGTGCTCCATAATATATAATAAGGAAAAATTATTTTTCTAAAATAAATAATTTTATAATTAAAAACTACCTTGGTTAAATTATGGTTTTATACAAACAATTATTCCTTTTCCATATTAAAGAATCTTAAAAGTTTTCCCTTAAACCGTACTAAAAATGTTTTATTTATAAAGTTTCATAAAAACTCTTTTCACTTTAGTTTTACATAACTTATAATTATATATTACTATATTACATTATTAATGTCCATTTATGATTTAATTCATTTATTTCATGGACACTTTTATGATACACCCATTTATTATGCTTTTGACATGATGACGATTCCCAATTCTTTCCATGGGTAACCCTTATGTTTATGTCTGGTTACTTATGTATGATTATTTATATGGAAATTATATTAATGAACATGTTATGATGAGTGAATAAAAATATTTCTCCAATGAATTGGTTAATGTTTAGTCTCATGAGGCATTATGTACAAAAGTCTTTGTGACAGCCTTGACTCGTGCTCCTCTATGTGCAACGAGCTTGGACTCGTGCTCCTCCATATGTAACGATCCTTGACTCGTACTTAAATAAAATTTTATGTTGTTTCCAAATTACTTTGAATCCATGATTATATGATCCCATTTTATGATTCATTATGTTTAATCATGTTCCATGTCTTTATATATCAATATTTTTTGTCTTCTAACCCATGTTCTAAGCTTTATTTTAATTTTTATTCCCTTACTGGGCTTTTTAGCTCATCCCTTTGTTCATGTTATATCCAGGTCATCCTATATAGATTTAAGGACTCAAAGGAATTTAGAAGATCATAATGGATGATAAATAAAGAAATGTTTTATTTAGTCTCATGTTTTCAGTTTTATTTACATAGTCTTCCAAGACACTAGAATTTACAATCATTGTCTTGTAATTTGATATTTAATTATGCGTAAAATCATGTAATGATATGTTTAAAATATGAGGGATTCTATATTTGGTATCAAAAGAAAGGTTTAGTTATTTTTAGAGACTAGTAATAAATCACTTTAGTAAGAACCTTAGGGATAAGACTAAGTCTAAGAAAACATCCCTAAATTTTGATAAGTATAGATTAAGTGGTTTATCAAGAAAATACATCCCTGTATAGATACTACAAGTGGATGTGATTCTAGAATAGATGTACCTTAGAGTAAAAACTCCAACAAGGTGTTCCAGGACTAACTCGGCGTAACCTGGTACATAACAACAGGCCTTACTACACACCTGGTTTGAAACTCCAGGGGGATATTCTGTAGTAAATTCATAAACTCATTATGAACCATTATTAAAGGGGAAAAAAGAAAATGCCCATAAGACTATATGTTAGTAAATAGATCATGTATAGCCTAGATTGAAACCTAGGGAATCACAAGTTAAGACATTCTTTTTTATTTAAGACTTTATCCTTTTATGTTTAAAGTTTCCTTTTTATGCTTATTAGATAAGTATTCAAGCCCACTAATTGCACTTTATTTTTCTTAGCTAATGGAAGGAAATAAAAGAACAAATTCCAATAATCAATGTGATAGACAATGTGATAATTTACCTAATGATATGCCAAATATGATGGAAACAGGTGATCAAAACTTCATGAAAATACTTTCTCAACTGGATCAAGTTATGAATAATAACTTGAATCATGTGGAATGACCTCCTTATCCAAGGAAAGAGAAAGTTTCCATTGAATCCTTAATGTGGAAAAGGACTCCCATGTTTATTGGATCACTTATTTAGCAGACTAAAGCTGAGTCTATGAAAAGTGGTGGAGATTCGAGACTTCGACAGTTATGAGAAGATTATCCATTTTTCCCTGAAGGTTGAAATGGAGATCAGATACTCTCAATGGTATCATGGGCCTAGTGATAAAAAGATGAAAATAATGTTTTATATGGGTGGATCAACAAATAAATCCCATGATGGAAAGAAGACCAAATATCCCACATGTCAAAATTGTGGGAAGAAGCATCCTGTGAACTATCTAAAGGGAACCAAGAAATGCTTAAAATATGGAAGAATCAGGCATCTGGATAATAACTGCTGAAGGGATATGAAGAATCCCACTAATGTGGAAGAAGAAAGGAAGGTTCATATCAATGCTCAGACAATAGGAAAATGCTTCAAATGTAAGGAACATGGGAATTTATCGAACCAATTCCCTTATCCAAGGGTTGTTAGAGGCAATAAACAAAAACCTACAAGGCAACAAGGAAGGGATTATGATATCACTCCTCCTCCAATGGCTCAAAGGCCTTCATTTTTTATATATTTTTGATAATCCACCTTTCAAGGGGTGATGTGAAGCCCTTGCAAGGCCCGTAGGCGTAAGTATTATATGGACCATAGGCCTTAGAGTAAATCATTTTCCCGTAGGCTTCAAACATTACATATAACCCAGACTAACTACTTGGAACCGCTCCTCCTCAGAATCTTCATCATGAAATCAACTCTCTACCTTCGCATGACTGTTCAACTAGGTATTTCTCTACATGCACAGGCTTGTCCCGATGGAAGGTGCCATACCCTCTCATTCTTGCAATCCGTTTAGCATCTGCTATGATGAAAGCTCCTTGCTCATCCTCCTTGTAGAGCTTGTTCCTCATAGGTCGTCTAGTTTGCATCTGCACTTAAGGTGTCCATAAGGCCTTGAGGTGGCCCGAAGGCCTAACTGACCCGAAGGCCTCGGTGTCATGAAGGTCTTAATGGACTCAAGGACAAAATCGGTTGCCCGAAGGCCCAAACGAGGGCATATTCCCAGCTACTACAATGCCAAACAGTATCTACTACAGTTCCCACTACAGTACCTGCTACAGTACTGCACAGTTCCCGCTACAGTACTTTCTATAGTACTGCTATAGTACTACTACAGTACCCCCAAAAATAATGTATTCGCTTGGATTTGATCTCGGGTCTCTCAGATGCTCTTTCAAAGTCCTTACCAACTGGGCTAAGGCTCATGTGCGATTATGAGATCACTACTATTTATGTGGAGCCAAACAATGATGTGGTGATAGGTACGCTGATTATTCATTCAATAATAGTTAATGTAATATTTAATTCTTGTTCTAAACATTATTTCATATCTTTAAAGTTTAGTAGAACTATTTAAACACCACCTCAAAATTTGGTGGTTGAGTTATCTGTGAGAAAAAATAATGGGGAAATTATTGTATCCAAAGTACATAACTCATCCTCTGTTAATGTTTGTGTACTGAAACTCCAGAAAATATTGTTATACTCCCTTTAGTAGAGTTTGATGAATCATCATATCAAGTGTGGATATAACTGCATTATGAGCAATCATATCTATCTCAAATGATTGAGACAAAAGATATGATCATGCTCGAAGAGATGCCCATTGTGAGGGATTACACTAATGTATTCCATGAATTGTTTACTAGTCTTCCCCTTGATCTATATGTTGAGTTATCAATTGAAATTATTCCTGGATCTCTTCCTATATCAAAGAAACCTTATAGAATATCCGTTGTTGAGCTAGAAGAACTAAAGAAGTAGTTACAGGAGAATCTAGACAAGGGTTTTATAAGCTCGAGTTCTTTACCATGGGGTGTGCCAGTACTCTTCATTAAGAAGAAGGATGGATCAATGCACTTATGAATTGATTATCATGAGATCAATAAAATCACGATAAAGAACAAGTATCCCCTACTATGAATAGATGAATTGTTTGATCAGCTACACAGTGTTGGATTGGTGTTGCCCGATCCGGTTGGGCTGAATGCTTGTGGCCTAATTTTTCGGCACTGTAGCATCTCTGACTACTATAGCGGAGCTGAACGACCGACACCGACAGACACTATAGAAATGTGGACTTCGGAGTCAACTTCACTGTAGCACTTTTGACTTACAGCTGGTAGCCACTATAGCGCTTTTGACAAAGTTGGCCGCTGTTCACTATAGCGATGCAAACTCACTTTTCGAACAGTGATCGTCTTATCCATTGTTTTATTGCCCTTTTTCGGGCTAGGGTTACCACTGAAAAAATACTATGTAATTTGTGCTCTTGAATAGTGAAATTTCTACCTCTCCCGTGGACGTAGGGATTATTCCCGAACCACATAAATCGTTGTGTTCTTGTTACTTTTCTTTATTTAGTTTTCTTGTTTCTGTCATTTGCGACTCCTAATGATTCTGCAACACACAGGGCCAGTTATTTCTATAAGGTGGACCTTCGGTCAGGATATCACTAATTAAAGGTAAGGAAGGAAGATATTTCAAATAATTCATTTCTAATGAGGTATGGATACTATGAATTCATAGTGATTCCCTTTTAACTCACTAATTCTCCTGAAATATTCATGTAATTAATTAATTGAGTCTTTAGGGATTACCAGAATAAATTTGTTCTAGTCTTTATTGATGATATTATGATATACTCCAAGAGCAAGGAAGAACATAAGGATCATTTGAATACTATGTTACAGAATTTGAGAAGGGAGAAAATATATGAAAAGTACAGTAAATGTGAGTTCTGGATAAAGGAAGCATAATTCTTGGTTCAAGTTATCACCAACAATGAAATATCTATGGACCCTTCCAAGACAAAGGAAATTGAAGAGTGGCCTAGGCCAACATCTGTAACTGAGATCTGTAGTTTCCTTAGCCTAGCTAGGTATTACCGATGATTTTTGAAGAACTTATCACAATTTTAAGACCCAATAACCAAGATGACATGGAAGGAAGTGAAGTTTTTCTTGAATCAATAATGCGAGGATAGCTTTAAAGATCTCAAAAATAGGCTTATCACTGTGTCGATACCCACACTCCTAAAAAGTGGAGAAATCTTTATGGTGTACAATGATGCTTTAAAAAAGGGATTAGAATGTGTACTAATACAAAATGATAAAGTGATAGCCTATGCCTCAAGGTTGTTGAAAATACATGCGTAAAACTATCCCATACATGATATGGAGTTGGCAGTTGTGATATTTTCATTGAAAAAATCTAGAGGCATTATCTATATGGGGAGAAGTGTAAGATATATACCGATTACAAGAGTCATAAATATATATTCCCACAGGATAAGATTAATATGTGATAATGAAGATGGTTAGTGCTCATCAAGTATTATTACTACTCAATCCACTACCATCCTGGTAAGGAGAATTAGGTGGCAGATGCTCTAAGTAGAAAGGATCATGCATCTTTATCAATGATGAGAATTGATAAGGATTCAATATTATTAGAATTACAAAGGATATACATGGGAATCATTAAGGTAGGAACATAATCAATCCTTTATCAAATTATTTCTCAACTACCCCCTGTGTAGAAAATAAAGTATTCCCAAATAAATGATGTAGAAATCCAGAAATGGGTGGAAGCTATCCTAAATGGGAAATTCTATGAGTTTAAGATCAGTGAGGATGGAGTCATAAGATTTGGGTTAGGACTATGTATACCATCTAATCTAGATATAATGAAAGATATTCTAAATGACACACATAGATCAACCTTCTCTATTCACCTAGGGATTACAAAGATGTATCGAGATCTCTGGGAGAAGTTTTAGCGGGACAATATGAAAAAGTCGATCACTAAATATACATCAAAGTGCCTCATATGTCAGTAAGTGAAGGATGAAATGAAAAATTCTAAAGGTATGATGAAACCATTACCCGTACCAACATGGAAATGGGAAAAAAATCACCATAGACTTTGTCATTGAACTTCCAAATACATCTATAGGAAACAATGCTATATGGGTTATTGTGGATCATCTTATAAATACAACTCACTTTATCACAATTCAAGAGGAATTCTCACTGGTTCATGGAAAATCCAATCTCTCTGTCAATGTTTAATTTCTTGCACCTTCTCCTTCATCAGAAGGGAAGGGAACAATGCTATCCACCAGCTGGTGGCCTCTGGCCCCCGTGATAACGACCAGCTCTGGCTGGACCACTTTCCGTCATGTCTTTGCGCTTGTACTTCCTCTGATCTCAGTTTTTAATGAATTCATCTTTTGTTAAAAAAAATAAGTGTTAAGGCTGCATGAATCACCACTATCTATTATATCCTATTGAGATTCGAGATTCACCTCAAAGTTATGGAAAAGTCTCTACATGCTCTAAGCACTGGGCTGAGCTTAAGTATATCCTATCATCCTCAAACTAATGGCCAATATAATAATACTATTTAGACACTAGAAGATATGTTGAGATCATGTTCTATGAACTTAAAAGGAGGATGGGGCCAACATCTTCCACTGGTCAAATTCTACTACAACAACAGTTTCCACTCCAGTATCCAAATAGCTCCATATGAAGATATTTAAGGGAAAAGGTGTAGAACACCAGCATGTTGGGATGAAGTTGGTGAACATAAGCTGCTAGGACCTAAAATGGTCGAAAAAATGGCAGGGAAGGTGAAAACCATTCAGCAGCACATCAAGGTAGCCCAAAGTCGACAAAAGATCTATGCAGAAAATCATCAATAGGACCTGGAGTTTAAGGTTGGAGACATGTTATTCTTTCACATATCTCCATGGAAGAGGATCATGAGATTTGGGAAGAAAGGGAAGCTAAGTACCAGGTACATCGGCCCCTTATAGATCCTTGATTGTGTTAGAGATGTGGCCTATTGACTAGCACTTCCACTAACCCTCAAGTACATGATGTATTCCACATATCACTCTTAAGGAAGTATATATCAGATCCTTCACATGTACTGAATTCTATGGTGGTATAGTTAGAGAATGATCTTTCTTACGAGGAGAAGCCAGTGAAGATCTTGGATCATAGAGATAATGTTCTATGCAACAAGAATACTCATCTGGTCAAAGTACTTTGGAAGAACCATAAGTACAAAGAGTCAACATGGGAACCATAACAAGTGATGAAAGAGAAATAACCACACCTATTTTCAGCTTAGAATGTAAAAAGAAATTTTAAGGGAGAAATTTCATAAGGGGGGAAGAATGTAATGACCCAGAGTTTTATCTATATAAAATCCCTTATTATAATTATTTCATATAGTATAAATCACATTAAATCACATAAATAACACCATATAAGCTTTATAAATGAAGAATGAATGAAATAAGAAGTATTTCAAGAAGTTAAGGAACCTATATTGATGAAATAGTAACTTAACCTTTAGAATAGTAATGTGACCCTTATGAATAGTAAACCATAAAATGGAATAGTAAAATCACCTATGAAAGTATAAATAAAATTTAATCATCTTATAAATGGTAATATGATATAATTATATCACAGTATAAGTAAATAAGAGTTTAATTAATAATTAAGTGTTTGTATTTTTGTAAGTCATAAATATTTAATTACAATTATATGAATAATTTAAAAAATTTAAATAAATTTTATCTACATAAAATGTATTCATAAATTAATATTTTTATGAATTATTATTATGAGATAATTTTATGTGACCTTAATTAATTCTTCAAAGTGATATAAAATTATTTATAATTTTAAAATCAGTATTTCGAGTAAATTATGATTTGAATTAAAATTTCTCATATTTAGAAAATTATTTTCATAAAATTGAGTTCAGTTTTTAATTCTACACATCAAAAAATGGTTACAATGAATTTTTGGGTTTTTTAATGAAATACTTGAATTTTTGGTGAATAGTAAAATACAATAATTTACGATAAATGCTAAATACTTGAATTATGGATTCATAAGTGATGTAGTGCTAATGTAATACCATTATCTCCAACTCACATGCTCAAGTTACTATATTTATTCTCAATAGTCAACACTATTACTTTTCTTAATCAAAATAGTAAAATATTGTGTAAATTAATGAGAAAACACCCCTCTCCTCTACTATAAATACCACCTCTCACCACCTCTCACCAACTCCTATCCTCACACCTATAAAGCCTTTAGCCTTATAAAAATTATACTAAAATCACCTCCCAATAACCTTCCCCATGACCTGGAGATTTTGGTCTTAATAAAATACAAAAACTAATCCCCTAAGGAGGTTCTCAAGAAGAAGGAATCAAGAGGTATAAACCCTCTTCTGTTTTCTTTCAATTTATTTTCAAATTCCTTTATTTTATTTTTATATACTCACCTACCATCATCCATATGGCATGAAAAATTTAGTATCTTACATATACTGAAAATTTATCATGTCTATGGAATAATTATTCATTAAATCTCTTCTCCTCTTTTTTATTTTAAGAATGAAAACATCATCCGTGAGGTGCCGATTTACTACCTTTATGGACGATGTGATTTCATATTTCAATTTAATCTTCAAGGATGGTAATGGAAAAAATTTTATGGATGAAACCGATTATATTATATGTATCACAACCTATTTAATTTTTTATAACTAGTAGATATACATGATATTTAATAATATAACAAAACTATTTGTAATGATAAAAAACGCTAAATTAATCTAAATGATTATCATTAACAGTTTATCTAATTAATCACCCTCAATTCTAGAAAAAATGGTATTTTAATATTATATAAGTTTATTAATAACATATAATTTCAGTTATATACAACTATCCTCATTCTACATGATTTTTCACACACTTATACAAGTAAACCGATCATGAAAACCAAGGAAAATAATGCTCCCAAACGATGAAATTGAACCTATTAACCCATCAAAAAGGCCATAAATGAACTTAATAAAGCTATAATAAATCATATACATATATAAAGTGTTATTTAATTATTAATTAATTAATCTAATTTGATTATTCATGACATTAAGATCAAGTGAAGAACACCTTCAGACTTAAGGTAAGGGATTCTACTCAAACCTCCATTATTCCATCATGTTACTCTTTTTCTCTTTTTACCCAAATAAAATTCTATTTTATTTTTATTTACATCTTCTAAATTATATTTATATGTTCCAAAATCATTTATCATGATCCATTCATCCTTATTTTTTAGGGATATACATATTTTTAAAAGGTTCCCTAATCAATTATTCCCGATAAGAAAGCCCGATTTAAGGGAATTTCCTAAATTATTACCCATTTTAAAGTGTGATATATAATCTATTTTAAGACACCATTATTTTTATAAAATCACTAATTTTATCATGAAAACTAACTTGGTTCAATTCTAGTTTTATACAAACAATTATTCCTTTTCCATTTTAAAGAATCTTGAAAGTTTTCCCTTAAACCATACTAAAATGTTTTATGTCTAAAGTTTCTTAAACACTCTTTTCACTTTATTTTGACATAAATTATCATTATATATTTATATATTCCTTTATTAATGCCCATTTGTTATTTAATTCCTTTATTTTATGGACACTATTACGATGCACCCATTTATTATGCTTATGACATGATTATGATACCCAATTCTTTCCATGGGTAACCCTTATGTTTATGATTGATTACTTATGTATGATTATTTATGTAGAAATAATATTCATGAACATGTTATGATGGGTGAAACCATATAGAACTCCAATTAATTGGGTAATTTTTAGTCTCATTAGATATTATGTGCAACGGTCTTGGTGGTAACCTTGACTCGTGCTCCTCTATGTGCAACAAGCTTTGTCTCATGCTCCTCTATGTTCAACGAGCCTTGAATTGTGCTAAAATAATGTTTTATGTTGCTAAAAAATTAATATGAATCCATGATTATATGATCCCATGTTATGATTCCTTATGTTTAATCATGTTCCATGTATTTATATATCATCATGTAATGTCTTCTAACCTATGTGCCATGCTTTATTTTAATTTTTATTCCCTTATTGGGGTTTTTAGATCATCCATTTGTTCATGTTATCCCTAGGTTATCCTATACAGATGTAAGGGATAAAAGGAAGTTAGGAGCTCATAATTTATGATAAATAAAGAAATGTTTTATTTATTCCCATGTTTTCAGTTTTATGTACCTAGTCTTCCAAGACACTAGATTTTTTTGATTCTTGGATTATAATTTGATATTTAATTATGATTAATATTATTTAATGATATGTATTAAAGATGATGGTTTCTATACTTATTCTTCATAATCACATTTTTCAAGAACCAATAATCTACATACAACCTCAAGCTCCCATCCTCTTTCTTGGTGAACAATATTGGGGAAGTCTTGGGGGAAATACTCAAACTCACGAAACCCTTTCTTTTCAAGTCCTTAAACTACACCCTTAGATCTAAAAAATATACAGAGTCCATCCTATATGATAGTGTAGATATCAAGGCTATACCCAAGTATAATAAAATGCATAAGTCTATCTCTTGGTGGGGAGGCAATCCCAGCATGCCCTTGGGAAATATTTCTTCATACTCTACCACTACTGTAGGGAATTGAAAGCCCATAACATCCACTAATCCATAAGAAATACAATTAATTTGTATATTAATCTCCTATATCCTCCTATTCATGATCCCATTATACTCTGTCTATGTTTCATTCTCACCCATAAAAGAAAATCATAATCCATATCTATAGATACACCACATCCTCCACCTGAAATAGTCAATTTAGGCATGAACTATAGATATCTACTCCATACATAAGATAAATTCATAAGGCCTCATCATTGCTAAAAAGAGATCCCATATGAATCAATCACTTCCAAGCATCAGGTCACACTATCTCTAGAAGTGTGTGATCATTGAGTCACCTCTGGTTAGAGTCTCTAAGTGCCAAGGTCAAGCCAAGGGCTTAACCAAAATCTTTAAGTCATGCACCAGAGAAGTATCAAGGAAATAGTGGATTTAACATATATCTATCCATACTGAATCTAAGGTATAAAAACATATATCATACCTCAAATTATTCTGGGATTCTCAGGGTCATAGGATCCCACTACCTGCTGCTATCCCCTCCCCTGACCACAAGCTCCCTAAGTCTGACATGGACCACCTGGGGGTAGTGGTTGCAATAAGTCAAATCTATTTCCACCCCTACTACTCTAAAAACTCATATTCCATGTATATATCCCTATAGAACTATATTATCCTACCTATGCCTCTTTCTTGGTGGTCCATCGATCGTCTCTCTATCATCTATGTGGTAGGTCATACAATATTGAGCAAGATATCCCTAACTATCACATGAGAAGAACCACCTCTCAATTGGATAAAGCGATCCATACCAATAGCCTTAAACCATTAATACTATATTATGGGATTTTTTCCTGAAGTATCTCTCACATCCTGATCCCTGTGACTACCATCGACTATCAGCTGCTGACATATCAGCTTCGACATTCCCACTATTAGCACTTGTTGTTGGCATCTGCTCTACCATGAAGCCCTCCACTAATAAATGCCACTAAATAACTCTAGAATAGGTGGTAATGAAAATATATATCACTAAATCCATGATATCTCAGCATAAGACCTAATTGAATGTCTATACCCTGAAGAAAGTATCTCACACCATATCTAAAAAGTATCGCAAGAGGCCATTAAATCTTACTAGATAATCCACCATAGTCATACCGCCCTTATATAAATGAAGAAGCTCCTGGATATACACTAATCACAACATGTATGGATAAAAATACTCTATAAAGAGAAACTTAAATTCTAACTAGGAGAGATCTATCTCGTTGTGTGACTGAGTCACTAGACTCAACCATTGTTTATTGGAGCCTTGATGAAGACTCGATGTGAGGACTTCCATCCGATCTTCAAGCATCCTCATGAGAAAAAAAACTTGGGTGATTGCCTCTAGCTAGTCCTGAGCTACCAGGGGGTATGAATCACCCTAAAATATAGGAGGTCTCTTCCTTTAGAACTCATACAACACACTCTACCTGCATGAATCCTCATCCAATACTGTCAGCACTATCTGCTACTCAACATGTGGTGGCATAACTGAAAACCACCTGAAGGTACTATCTCTTGTAAAATTCCATGTACCGAAGCCTCGTCACTAAACAGATCATCCTCATGATCATTTAGTGAAATATCATATGAATATCTTCATGGAGGCATCCCGAAAGAAACAATATGTTCCCTGATCAATGAGTATATTCAGGGAGATGACTCAAGAAGGACTTGAAAACCAAAAACCATTCCTATATGATGCAGGTATCAATGTTTTTTCTATAACCAATGTCTACATGAATCAAGTTAACAATATGGTTATCAATTTTATAGTGAATGGATACACTGGCCTTCACACCAACACTGGAGTCCCTATCATGATATCCAAACTCAAAACATTTTAACTATATTTCCCCAAATCCTAAACCAACCTCATAGCTAGATAAAAATCTATGCTTTGGTCATAAGGTTGATCTGAATCCTTTGATAAAACTCTATCATGATCCAATTCCCCATGGCCTACTTGGTTAGTGATAAGTCAAGTATAACTACCCCAATCCTGCCTCTAATAAGCCAAGGGATAACAACTATAAAGGAGTAGGCATATCTCACATATAGGAGGCATTACCTAATATACCTGCACACACACACACATCTCCAAGCCCATATAATGATGAGAAGTAAAAACAATTGATACCATAAATGCATGCACATCATCTATCCCATAGTTAGAGTATGAATATAAGTACTAAAAATCAATAAAGGGGAGAAATAAAAGCCCAATTAAAATTGAAAAGGAGTCTATCCTACTCAGAAGGATGTGAATACTATAAAATGCCACACCGGTATGCACCTCAGTTCATCTAACCCAAAAATATTCTATTACTACTCCTGGTCCTCCTAAAACACAATTAAATGACCTTCTATCTACATAAGACATGACATATTTAGGAAGATCCCACACAGGGGTGAGTATAACAATACCCAGTAGGAAACCTCAAAATAATGAAACATAAATCATCAAGAGTAGTCAACCTATGACGATAATACAATAAACAAAACTAGATATAATAATAACATACAATTGGTCTCAAGTGGTCTCAAACAATACTACCAACCACATGATTCTACTTGAGACTTCAAGGTAACTATCATTCTGAGAGTACTCACCCCATGATCCATGATATCACTAATTATGCTCATCTAAGAGGTCGTGATCATTGGGCCTCACCTGAGAAGTACTCATGAGATCTATAAAGATATCATCATCAAAATTGGGGTTCACACACAAGGACATTGGGGTACACCACAAACCCTATTGGATTAGTTTTCTAGATAGGGAATTGCCACCCTGTTTTTGGCGGTCATGCTGATACCACAAACCCCACATAGGAATGATAGAGGATCTCACCCTAGTACCATAGGGGGATGAACCAAACTCTATCTAAAAATGAACTCGTCGAGGGGACCAAAATCCTATGAAAAGTTCATAATTTCACACTATACCCTCATGGAAAGGGAAAAAGGAGTCAAACTCAACCAATCCTGGTCCAAACTGAGGAAATGAAGGGTTCCAAACACCCTTAGAGGGAGTAAATGGACTGTACTAGGGGTACATAATATGTATCGACAACCTCTGTCCAGCCTTTATATCATCATCTAACATGGTATGTAAACCTCACAATACGTGAAGTGTCTTCCTAGGGTATATAGTGTGTATAAGTCGATTGAATCTCTATCTATGTCATTTTTTTGTTCCCATGTGCTTTGGGTTATGCTTGTGTACAATTGGCTTTGTCCGATTACACGACTCAACCCATGTACTCTGACCATGTTCGAATACATGGCTTATCCCATGTACTTGACCTGTTACCATGTATCCTTCAATATACACAGAATTATTCTAGCCATAGGTCACACAATGTGTGGTAGGGACCACATGGCATGCGATCCTTAACTCTTTTTAGAAACCCTAGAATTGAAACTGGGGGTCCCATACGGTGTGTATATCTGAATTACATGTTGTGTACCACTAGATTTTCAAAAAACTATAGTTTCTTATCCATGTCTACTCAAACCTCTACCACCATCGATTCCATCATCAAATCTACCGTGAGTCACTGATCTTGGATTGGAGGGACCTGCCATCACTAGTGACCGAATTCCAGCCTCCGATTCTCCTAGAAATCATCACCTATTGTTTGTCGTACCATCACCGCATTCCAAAATCACAAATTGGATCCACTAATCTAGTATCGATCCTCCCTTGATCACACATCTTCATCATCACACCTTGATCACTCTATTTATCATCAACCACACCCATGGTATTGATCCATTGCACTGAATAATGGTCGCCTAAGGATTGAATACCAAGTATTCATCGAACTGTGGGCCAAAAATACTATTCTTGATGAAAATGTGTAGAAGTGGGGGATAAATCCATAAAAAATCATGTGAGTAATAAAACTTAACCATTTTTTCCTTGATCTATTGTTTTATAATTGATGAATGAAGAGGAATAAACAACACAACATCAAAACAATATCCACAATATCAACCATCAACCTGTGGATCAATTCTTGTTAGTGGAATTGACCCAAATTCAACATGGGATAAATAAATGGGGATAAATCCACATAAATCAAATATCCAACCTCATGTTTATATTGATCACTAATGAAGAAGGATTCTACACTGTAGTCAATATAGAAATCCAAGAACTATATTTGCATAGATGATGATGCATTCTACATCGATCCAATCCTCTGATCCATTGTTATCTACCAATGATCTCATCCAAGATCTCATATCATTTTTCAAGTTTATATGTCTAAATCTATTAATTGACTATAATGGGGTTTAAATAGGATAGGGCTAGTTCGTTGTGCCAACACATAACAAAATAAATAAATAAATAAATATATTTATTATTTGTTCTCATGATAACATTTTCACAAACATCCGAAGTCAATAAATATTTTGTAAAACCTTGGGTAAAACCAATTTTTTAAAATCAACAATGGTCTAAAATTCTGGATTTGAGCCTCTATTCAGGATTTATTCCTTTTTTTCAGAAAAACTGTATGTGTGTGATATTAATATATTTAATATTTTTAAAACAAAAATTCTAGGATCATCAAGCCTCAAAATCACACACTGTCTCTGCACCTAACTCCAAAAACATTTCTAGATATATTTCAAATCTGTATAAGGAAAATAAAATGATGTTATAGATAGTATTAATGTCAATTTTGAACATACTAGGTCAAAATAACCCTAGAATGAGTTTGTAAAAATTTCCCTTAGAAATAAGCTTCTATGAATAATTAAAAATGTAGTATTTAACTATTACCACTTTTATTCATAATAACGTGTTATAATATATATAATTAATTTTTTATTAAATATAAATTTTATATAAATAAAGGTGATATCATTTGGAGGAAAAATGACCCTTTTTGGAGTACTGTTTTTAAATGCATAATGACTTTACATTTTAATTAATTAAAATAATATTTAATTATGAATTATTTAAATGTAATTTATATATTATATATATAAATATTTGAATTTAAGTCCATAAAATGATGATTACTAGTCATATATTTAATGTAAGATCATCTTATGCTTAAAAAATGCATTTCTTTTGAAAAACCATTTTTTGAGCAGTTTTTAGGTTATTTTTTTAAAATTAAATTCTAGAACTTATGTGAATTGAATTTGAAAAAATGTATTCCATATTTATAAAAAATATTTCTAATTTTTTTAATGATTCCAATTTCATTTTTGGTCATAATGAATAGTAAAAATAGTAAAACAATTTCACCATTATTAACGTTGACACAGGTTTACCGGGGGTTAACCTAAAAAGATAAGAGTTAAAATGACCTAAAAACTTATTTAAACCCTATTTGTTGGTTTTATTTAGACCTTAACCTTATAATATTTTAAAATGATCTATTTTGGATACATTTTTCCAAGAAATCAGCTTGATATTATTTTAAAAATTAGAAAAATTACAGGATTTCCATTTATCTCAATTATAAAACGGTACCTCGTCCCCTCACTTACTCATGTGTACGACGGAATATCACCTCACGAACCGATGTAATTTTTTTCCATCACTAACTCAAATGGATAGTAATAATTATGGAACTAATAAAAATATATGATAATTATGAAATAATATTTATTTTTTTAAATTGATATATCATCCAATTACTTACCCTTTCATCCATTAAGAAAATGTTAACATCACTCATGCGTACGTATGACCTATCGTCTCCACGAAGCAATGTGATTCATTTTCCATTTCCAAATTTCAAAAATGATTATAAAAATATATATATTAAATAAATATGATATTTATAAAATCAATATAATTCTATTAATGGTGTAAATATATCCTATGCGTAAGAACTGAGACTCTCATGAAAAAACATGTATAAAAAAACAAAGTAGTTAACACTCAAAATAATGATAATAATGAAATATTATTAGTGAATGTGTGATAAGATGTTTAAAACCATCATACAGTAGGTTTAATTATGTTTAACTAAATTAAAGTGTGAGGTAAGAGATTTCATCTCAATTTCCATTCCATTGAGACATATTTGATATTATGAACCTATCTAATTTTATACGGTGTATATACTACCCATTTGATATATTTAACATGAATATTTATTTATTCATGATTATAAATGTTTCAATTAAAGTTTATTATTTCAAGGGGATACAATTTAAAATTTATCAAACAAGAAAGGATTTATTTTACAATCTCATTTTTTTGGGATTGCCTTAATTTTCATTGAAGGAATATTATAATACTTCCTCCATAAAATCCATCTATTTTATTATAATATAGATATTTAAGGAGTTTACATATTTTCTTCTAAATTTCTCTCTCTTTTCACTTGAATCATGAAAATAATTTTTTAAAATAAAAACTGATTTTATTTATCTTTTAATCAGATATATTTTTCTTCCATGTCCATATTTTTCAAAATTATTTTACAAAAGTCCTTTTTAGTACTCAAATGATTTATTAAGAAAATTTTAAGTTATACTTTAATTTTTATTTTTTCAATGGTATATTTATAATGTTTTCTAGAAGTTTTTTCTTCTAATTTCTTTATAAAAATGTCAAAAAGAATTTTTTTAACATATATGGCGTTAATGGACTTCCTTACTACCATAACCATGTTAAAATATTTAGATTCCTCTATATGTTTTAAATTATTTTACAAAGAAAAATATTTAATGAAGGATTATATTAATATTTAACTTTAATTTTCTTTATTTTTACAAAGTACATGATTTTATTATAAAACCTATATTTTCATTGAACCGTTGGTAATCTCTTATCTCTTATTAATTTTGAAGTCGTTGAATTTCTATTGAAACATTCACTTTATTGTGATCCTTAAACATTAAATTTTTCTTAAATATACATATTTTTTATCATGGATATCATTATTTTCTAAACTGTATACCATTTTTACATATAATGTTTTACTATGAATGTTATTTGATTGACTAGGGAAGATATTAAAAAATCTATATTATTTACTCAAGGAAGATATTTATTGATAAGGTATATTTTTTATGAATTTAATTTATCACTAAATATATTAGGAATGCATTGGAAATGTAGTTATAGGTGGATCCTAGTTATAGATATCCCTTCGATTCATCGACATGTCTCATGAGACAAATCAGTTGGAAAAATTAAATGGGTTTTTAGTACATATATACCCATTGATTAAACTGTCTTGGAATAGGTATTGGCGGTATATATATCATGATGTATGAGGTCATGAAGTCAAATATTAAGCATTTTCTTCATTGATAATTTAGTTATCATTATCCATGATATTATTACATTGATATTATCCATGAATGCATTTCATTCCCAAGTTAATGATTAAATGGAACATTTGTTCAATTATTTACCTTTCCATATTTATTATTCTTTATTTTTATATTTTTCTATATTCAACCCTTACTGAGAATTTGATATCAACCTTATTTTCTTCCCTTTCCATATGATATAAATAAGAATTATTTGAATGATTTTAAGGATTTAAAATGTTTTCTATTACCACATTTTATGTTTTATTTCCAATGTAAAAATAGAAATCAGGTATGTATCTGGTTCTTCAATACTACTAAATTGACCAGTCCTTTGAGATTAGATCCCTTGTATCTATGCTAGTGTAATAAAGTAAACATTGGATCTATGTTATTGGAGTTTGTTTTGTTACATAAACTATAGTTGTATTAGTAGTTCTTGTCGATAATAGGTTGTTTCCTATAGTTTTGACCATTACACACACACTTCAGTATTTTAAAACTCTAAAAATAAATTTATGGGCATTCTAGGAAAACTATAACTCAGATTGAAATGGATTTGTTTACTAAATTTCAAAAATCAATCTATGGTCATGGTTTTTTGATTTTACAAACCCCCAACATCATTTTTTTTGGTTTTGACCCCCTCATGCATGTTTTTAAAGCATTGATATCTTATAAAACTACTTATTGGGGGAATTTCGAGCACACCACATATCAGATGGACATGTTATCTACTCATACACATAATAAATAATTAAACCATAGTTTTCTCATAATTTCATGCTAATCCAAGGTCCTTTTTTATGGTTTTTACCCTTACATGCATGTTTTAGTGTTTTAAAACACTAAAAATATATTTACAGAAATCTCAGGAAAAATAAAACTTAGATTTACATGTATTCGGTTCTTACATTTCAAATATCAATCTATGGTAATTTTACTATGATTTCATGGCCCTCCAACATCGTTTATTTGGTTTTGACCCCCTCATTCATGTTTTTAAAGACTTTGACATATTTTAAAACTACTTATTGGGTTATTTTGAGAACACTGCACATCAGATGGATATTTTTTCTACTCTTTTAATTCAAAAATAATTTAACCATATTCATCACATGATTTCATGTCAATAAAAGGTCATTTCCTATTATTTTGATCTTTACACACAAGTTTTAGTGTTTTAAAACACAAAAAACAAGTTTATGGACATACTAAGAAAAACATAACTTGGATTGAAATAGTGTTAGTTATTACATTTCAAAAACCAATCCATGGTTATTTTAATATTATTTCATGGATGTTCTATGTCGTTAATTTGGTTTTTACCCCTTGACGCACATTTTTATTGACTTTGACATCTTTTAAAACTGCTTATTGGATCATTTTGAGCACAACACACATAAAATAGACATGTTTTATACTATTGAACATAAAAAATAATCAAAACATAGTTTTCCCATGATTTTACATAAATATGAGGTTGTTTACTATGGTTTTGACTGTTACATGCATGAATTAGTGTTTTGAAACACTTATAATGTGTTTATAGGCATCCTAAGAAATCCATAACTCTAATTAATTTTATGCCAGTTTATAAATTTAAAAAATAAATCTAAAGTTTTTTTAATATGATTTCACATCCCTCTGACATATTTTGTTTGGTTTTGACCCCATAACACACATTTTTAAAGACTTTGATATCTTTTAAAACTGCTTATTAGGTCATTCCGAGCACACCACACATCATATGTACATTTTTTCCACTCAAACACATCATAAATAATTAATATATAGTTTTTAAGGATTTCATGTCAATATGAGTTCATTTCCTATGTTTTTGACCACCACACACTTTTTGTGTGTGTTTTAAAACACGAAAAACACATTTATGGGAATCCTAGGAAAACTGTAACTCTGATTAATATGGAGTCATTTCCTATATTTCAAAAATAAATCTATAGTCATTTTCCTATGATTTAATGGCCCTACAATATCGTTTTTTTTTCATTTTTACCATATGAAACATCCAAGATTATGAAATTTTGTTGAAAAAGGGAATAGCCCAAAAACATCACGGGGGTCTAAAATAATGAAGCCCAAGAGAATATACTTTCAAAAGATTAACACACTCTGGGGGAAGGGAACCAATTGTATTAAAAATGATAATTGAGTTTTTTAGAGATCCCTTGGAGGCCAGGAATTCCGCCACCATATTACCCTCAGGCCATGTATGAGTAATAGAAATGCTATTGGATAGTATGCTCTTGCATCTCCACACTAGATAGGTGATAGCCCAAGGTATTAAGATGGCCCCTTTCAAAGATCTATGAAGGATAGATGAGTCAGTTTTTACCCCTTCCTGCATAATATCGTGGGAAAGACACACTTCCAATCCCTTAAGCATAGACATAGTTTCTGCAAGAAGAGAGTCACCGCTGCCAAAAGTATAAGTGAAAGAAAGAGTAACAGAACCAGCCCAATTGTGAACAAATCCACCCCCTCTCATAATACCACTGATACATGACCCATAAATATTTAATTTAAAAACCATTATCATGAGGATACAATTGAACCCAATTTCCTTATAATAGGGGGTTGTGACTCGTGTTCTCATTAATCTTACCATATAGGAGGCATTGTAGGGAAGACGAGGATTCCCTATGCTTGAGTAAAATAGCCTATTCAATTGCTAAGGTATGAGATTTAATCATCACAACCATACAAGAGTATAAAATCCCTTCATGATTACCCTTATTCTGAGCATTTAAGAGGGTCCAACATCTGGAAACCAGAAGGAGAGATCTCGCCTTGCATTCATGGGGATTATCAGTGGAGTCGTGAAACCAATATTGAAGGAAGATATTGTTAGGATGTTTCAGTCTGGATAGTCCACTGCATTCACAAAAAATCAAGCCACAACATGGACGCCCAGTCGCTTTCAAAGAAAATATGATCCAGGGTCTCTTTGTGAGGAATATGACAACAGCTACACCGGGATTCCAAAGAAACACCTCTCATACGAACCATTTAATCTATTGGTAAGGCTTGATTATGCACCCTCCATAACAAAAAATTAATCTTAGTTAGGATTTCCTTGCTCTATATAGTGTCTCCCCATGCATCAATATCTTTTAAAACTACTTATCGGGTCATTCCGAGAACAATGCACATTGGATGGATGTGTTGTTTTATCATACATGTCATACATAATTCAACCATAGTTTTATCTGGATTTCACCTTAATATTATGTTTTTTCTAATGGGTTTGACCACTATACACATATTTTAGTGTTTTAAAACACTAAAAATGAATTTATGGGAACCCTGGGTTAACCATAACTTAGATTTATGACCACCACTAATCCAGTGTTTTCCCATAAGATTCATGTTCTTACACTTTTTTTATTAGCCTTGAAATTTCTCCATGTGCTTCCTGATTAGTGGCACTGATCAAACCCCCACTAGGTATAAAAGTAAATGATGATGACACCCTACCAAAGAAAACCAATGATGTAGGCCCATAACCCATACCCCATACATTCTCGGGATGCTCCTTACCTAAAACAATTTCAACAATATCATTCTGGGGAACCGATTATGATTATGATGAGTTTACATCCCAAGTTTCTTGAATTTTAACTTGATAATACAACAATATTAAAAACTTTTTTCTTTATTTATATAAAATTCATAATATTATCTAATTATAATTTTTTCATTACTATTTAATGTTATTTCATTACTATAAAAAAATAATAAATAAAAATAAATAAATTAATAAACAAGACTTATACCTAATTAATTGGCCTGGATACATGGATCAAACATCACTAATAGAGCTAATTACAACTGTTTGATCCATGTAGTTGATCCCATTTAATTATTTTTAAGGATAGTTTATTTTTGTAATTTATTTTTCATTATTATGTTTCTATATTAATTTAATAACATTAAATAGTAAAGAAAATTACTTACTCCAATGTCTCTGGTAGGTTCATTCACAAAACTGCCATCATATTTCTGATGAACTTTAAGACACATCTTTTCCTGACCAACCAGGTGACCTAATTCATGATCCTATATAAAAACATATATATAAAATCTATAAAAACCATTATTATAATAAAATAATATAAATAATAAAAGATAAAATACAATCAAGATTATTTTTTTTCTAGAGAAACTTTGCGACCCAATGATATGAGGTATGACTTATTTTTCACGATTCATCATATTTTTTAGATAATTCCTAAAAAAATAGAAAAATTAATAAAAATTATAATTTATTGTTTTTATGTTATTAAGATACTATAAAATATGAAATTACCTCATAATATTCATCCCTTTTAATATTGAAAAACATATTACACTACTCACAATACAAGACTTCAAGAAATTTCTCATACATATTTCGAGAGCTCATATATGTGTCATTAAATCCTTTATATAATCCCAATTTAAATTTTCTCAATTTATTTCCTAAAATGTTTATAGTCCATGGGAATGAAACAGAGTCAGGGGAATCAAAATGAAATAGATTCTAGAAATAAAAATCATAACAATTTATAAGTATATTAATAATTTTAATTATTCCTTTTAAATTAGTTATCAATTAATATTAAATTAATATTAACTTTGTTTGGTTATTAATCTCTAAATTTGTCCAAGATATGGGAAAATATGTCAAATATTTGTAATTAATGAGAAAACTCACAGTATTGTATGAAATATGACTAATAATCTGTCCATAGATCCTAGAAGCATCGCCTGTAGGCAGCCCAAAATCATCAAATAGAATGATAATTTTTATGTCTTTCAGGCCCCATACATCTTCTATATTCATATTTACATCTCTTTTGTTTTTTATCTTTATCTGTTTGACAAATTTATTAATAAATTAATAAAATATATAGTTTTTTATACAATGATATACATACCAATAATGGAAACCCATCAATATCCCCTATATGGAGGGGTGGAAAACTAATCCATATCCAAAGGTGCATTAGACAGTGGGCTACCAATACCATATGATGAAGTAGTTGGCTCACTGGAAGTATGTAGTATAAAGGAATCACTTGGATCCACTGAATCTAATAGTAGCAGTGGTTTTATTTGATATGTTTATTAGTGAGGTTCTCAATTTTTTTTAATTATTAGAATTCCTATAATTATAATGGTTTAGAATATATTCAATTTACAAAAAAATTTAAGTAAAAAAATATTTTTACAAAAATTTAAAAATAGAACAATGTATATATGTGAAAACACTTATAAATGAGAAATTTTAATGTAGTTTCATTACCAATTTATACATTTGATTATATTCATCTTAATTATCTTCATTATTATTAAACTTCATTGTGATTATTATTTAATTTTCAACCTCTTTAAATTTTAATTGTTTTAATATCTTCAGGATTTTTTTTGAATGTTTTGTGTTTGATAAGGTTAAATATCACAAAGTACCAATTGAATTTCATCACCTATATCATACAAGTCTATTTGTTTTAAGTTTATAAAAACACTATTGTATTCATGTATATCATCATCCTCATAATAAACCATCTTCTCTTATGAATCCAAGATAAATGGATCATGCTCTGCACACTCACCGATGTAGATCAAGCGAGAGAAGTTGATAAAAGTAAAATGTAATGACTCTTTCATTACACCCATCTCAATGTTGACCCACTTTAATTAGAATAAGACTACTAAAAAATATCCATGATAGTTTAATTCAATTATATCAATCATCTTTATATAGTATCCCACCTTTTTAAGTGTAAATACACTACTATTTTTAGTTTTCAAGCCTTCTTCATTGTATGAAACTTGAAGCCATGAATATTGTAGGCATTGAATCACTTAACATGACTTAGAGGAACACAAGCCTAAAAATTAAATTTATTTGATATCTTTAATTGATTATAAACATTAATTATCTAGAAAAAAAGATATAAGGTATTACTTTTAACATAGAAAAATTATCTACACGTCAGTAATATGAATATGTGTATATACTTACAGGATTGGTGAACCATTCGAAAATCTCCTTATTAATAACTTTAGTTAATTACATCTTATTTTGAGATTGACCACTAAGTTGTATATTTATTTTCAATCTCAATTATTTAAAAAATGGATCTATAAAAATTCTATTGAGTATTATATATATATACACTTATAGTAACACCAATTCAGTTAGTATAAAATTTGACCCATTTACAACCCGTTGTCTAATAGTTGGAAATGCTGATGACTGGATTTCAGAATGAGAATTATTGTAGATGTTGTCAACACATCCAGCATGATTCAATATTGTATCAATACTATCCAAATACCTATAATAGAAGGCCAATCACTCTTTGTCTATGTAACCATCAATAATAGAGACTTATTGTAACATCCCAGGTAAATAAAGAATAAATAATTTTCATATCTATTAATATTTACGAATTAAATATTAATTTTATTTTAAAGGTGTTGCTATGTTCGATAGCGTACCCGATACGCAACGATGAGTTTCTTTGAAACTTACGCAGCACACTAGTAATAAAATAATATTATTTTAAATGTTAGTTAACAAGTAGCCATTTTACTGGCGGGAATGGATAGAAATAACTAAAATATGATTAGATATGTTTTTAAATGTATATACATTTACCCAATAAAAGATAAAGGCTTAAAATACGGAAAGAGTTCAATTTTAGGGCATATATACTCTAATTTTCACTAAAGGTTCACTTATCACCTTTTAATGGTGAACCGCCATTAAATATAGTTTTGATCACTCTTATACTTTATTTTGGACCAAATATAACTCTTCTTTAGAATCGGGACATCAAAATTTACTTTGTGTAAATTTTTGGTACCTTTCTGATAAAGTTCATTTTTTTTATGAATAATGTAAAATGTTGTATTTTAATTCAAAACATCTTTTTAATATAAATTATTTATATGATTAGATTATTATTTTAATTGGTTTTAAAGTGAAATTAGAAAATATTTTTACCAGTTAATCCAATGGTGGTCATTGGAATCAATTTCACTTTGAAATTGGACTTAAACTGGTGTCAATCTTTTGATACTTATTGTTTCACAAAAACACGCTATTTGTCATGACAGCGGGAATTAATTATTAAATTAATTAATTTGACTTATATGTTTTGAATTTTGTAAAATGGACTTCATTTTTGAATTCGGAATATCAAATATAGCTTAGGGTGAATTTTTGGTAATTTTCTGAAAAACTTCAATTTTTGATGAATAGTGAAACCACTAAGTGGTAATCAAGCAAACTGATTTTTCAGTTAAATGAAAGTTTACCACTAATGTGTATTGAATTTTGAAAATCCGACATACATGGTTGTCATTAAGAAGTAAAATGTGGTTCAATGAGATTAAAATAATTTTTTGGTGAATAGTAACTTTTTTTCATTAATCGCGATTAGAGTTAATTAGTGTAATTTAATGTAAAAATGATATTATAAAAATGTGAAAACACCATGAAACTTGTCCTACACCTATTGGGTGAGTCATGGCCGACCAAGACAAGCCATGGGCCAACTTGGGGACCCCATGGAGCCACTTTAGTTGGAAAATGACATTAATATATTTTTATTTAATGTTAAAGTGAAAATGACACTAACATAAATTGTTTTAATACAATAATTTTTGAGTGGGGTTATACAAGTCCAAATTTTGATTATAAATAGTCATTGGAAAGCTAAAAGGATTTCCTACATCATAGTATTTTTTTTATAATTTTTAGACATTAAATAAATTAAATTATATATGACATAATAATGATGCAGCGATGACATCATTATTTGACGATTTAAATAAAATGGAAAGATAATAAAAAATCTAAAATCTACACATGTCCAAAACCAATTGGATGAGTTTATTTCGAACCCTTATCACCTTATCCACGAATTATATCAATGTGGGACCTTTTAAAACCGAAACACATTTTCAAATAAAGTAATGTTTCTTTACTTTCCAAAAGTTCCCCTCCTCTCCTCTTATAAAAGGCCCCCACCTCTACCTCATTACACACACTCCTCAAGCCTTTTTCTCGGCCAACCCCTGCCCAATTACTCTCTCCACATCCCTATCCTAATCCTAGAGGATTCCCTTTGGGCATAATCCTTTCAAAGGAAGCCTTTAGGCTCAAATCAAAAGGGAGTTACACTTTTTAAAGGTAATTCATTCTCTCTTGTTCATTTGTTTTATTTTGCTTCTCCAACCCTCTAAACTCTTTTTATTTACTTATTTTGTAACAACAACAGTATATTCAATATACTAGGATGTTTTTATAATATTTATTTGAGCTACACTCTCACACAACTACATAAAATGGTTAAAGAACATACGGTTTTCGTGGATGGCGAAATTCTGCCTCCCGAAACGATGATTGTTCAATACTCATTTAACACCTTCAAGGGTGGCCATTATGATGTCACTATTTTTATATATGATATATAATATGTTTATGTTTTCTTTAAGATTCTTTATTTTTCATTTTTGGCATACCTTTATGGTTTCCATTATGGGTAAACACGATATCTTCATTTAAGGAAGTGCGGACTACCGCCCCCTAAAAGTGATGTGATTCGTTAATGCCATATGTGGGACGTGTAAAGGATGGATTTAAAGTTATTATATATTATGTTATACTGGAATTATAATATACCTCTATATCATTATTATTTCTTTCCATTAAAGTATGACATAGAAATGAAAGTAGCGTTCATGCGTACGTACGGCTTACCGTCTCCATGAACGGTGCATTTCATTTCTTATCCCCAAATGTAATGTACTATTAAAAATTACATGTATATAATGTATATATATATAATTAATGATATATCTAAATGATGAATATAATTCTAGAATTAAAATATACATACCTCTCATTGAGTTTTAATTCCACTAATATGACAAAGAAATGAAAGTAGCGTTCATGCGTACGTACGGCTTACCGTCTCCATGAACGGTGCATTTCATTTCTTACCTCTAAATGATTATGTAATATTATAAATACATGTATATGCTGGATATATATGATATATATGATATCCAAATCGGGAATTTCATTCTGGATATAAAGAACTTTTGACCACATGAACAACATGTAATTGTAAGAAGTCAACTTTCGACTTAAGAACCAAATATTGACAAAACAAACATTATTAACTTAAATGGTTACATAATGTTTATAACATGGCAATAAGTGATATAAAAAGAATAATGATCTTTAAAAAGTTTCTTAATCAAGTATAAATTAACTCAAGTTTATTATTCAGGACGTTAAATAACGATCGAGTCAAGTCGGACCCAAGGTAAGGGACTTCGTCTCAATCTCCTTTCATTGAGGCATATTTCGTTTTATACACAACTTTCTTTTATACGGTGTATAAACTCCTTTGACTTTTACTTTTATACAAAAGGAATCTTTTTCTACGAAGCGTTTTACTAAATGACAAAAAGGAATGTTTTTTTAACGTACGCGGTGACAACGACCTTTTCCGCCGCCGCGAGTATTATTTGATCTTTGGCTTTCTCAACAAGCCGTAATGTTTTTAGAATAAAATAAATACCATATACTCTTTTATGTATTTTGGTATTGAAAATGGTTTTGAAAAAGGATTCTATTATATCAATATATTTATGATATATTGTGATTGAAATGCGGAAATGTTATCATTCCTTTATATTGGTTTTATGTTTTATGATTTTATATTGGTTTTATGTTTTATGATTTTAGATTGGTACTTGGACATTTTAACGGGTGGTTACGTTATAAACCATATGACGGGTGGTGCCGTGAATACCAGGACGGGTGGTTACGTTATAACCTCCAATGCATTGGGTATGGAAGTCGGCCGTATGGCTATTCCATTAAGTATGTATGGAAATTGGCCGTATGGCTATTCCATTAAGTGATATGTGTGGAAGTCAACCGTATGGTTATTCCACTTGAGTATGTTTATGTCCCAAGTTACCTTTATATATTCTATGTGTTCTTTATATGGGTTTTATGGTAATCCTTTGGTTACAAAAAGGTAAGTAATGATACTTTATTTAGTGAAGATTTTTTTTACTACTTCATAAAGGTGAAGGTATTACTTTGATATAGTATACATGGTTTACTTGATGTTTGAAAAACTAACAGTTTTCATTCTCTTTGTATCCCTTACTGAGCTTTTTATGCTCACCCCAAGTTTTTCGAAATGTTTTTCACAGGACTTAAAGTGGAATAAGGTCAAGGATGGGATTAAGGGAATGTCATGCTATCTAAAACATGGAATCTAGTCATCTTTCTTTTTAAGAGTTTTTATTTTATGGAAACTTAGTAGAAGTGTCTACTTTGTAATCTTGTAAGATGTAATAGTTATGTTCTAATTCTCTAAAACTTTAAACCTGAAAAGATCCTCAATGTGAATTATTCATTTAATTCAATATTAAGTAAGGTTTAAGGCTGGGGCCTTATAGTTGGTATCAGAGGACAGTTTAGACAACTTTAGGAGTTAGAAAAGTGTTAAATTATAATATGATTGAAATGATATAGCATTTACGGATTACCATGTTGCTTCGCCTAAGATATTTCTGTGTTCAGAATGGTTTTCCGCAGAGGAAACAAAGCAGCTATGTTGGGACGACATCAGGAGGAAGATAACCTTCCAAATCAGCAACCTGAGATGGTCGGAATCGGAACTGAACAGTTTGTTGCAGTGATGGAACAGTTGACTCAGGCTATAAATAGTGGTGGTATCCATGCACGAGATCAGCCAGATCAACCGTAGAGGAACATGTCAGTGGTGGAACATTTCATGAGGCAACATCCCCCATAATTCAGAGGATCATCTGACCCTGTGCAAGCTGAAGGGTGGATTAAAGTACTGGAGAAGATTTTTGATGTCATGGGGTGTTCAGAACATCAAAAGGTTAGTCTTGCTGTTTACCGTTTTGAAGGTGAAGCTGATCAGTGGTGGTCGATGGTGAAAAATATAAGGGATAGTGATGAGATTGAGGATCTTCACTGGGACGAATTCAAAGGTATGTTTCTTGAGAAATATTTTCCTAAGGTGGTTCATCTTAGGATGGAAAAACAGTTCCTAGAATTGAGGCAGGAGGATGATTCAGTGGCTACTTATGAAGAAAAGTTCACTCGATTGGCAAGGTATGCTCCAAACTTCATACGAGATCTTGATAGTAAAATAAACCGTTTTTACTCAGGGTTAAAGCCAAAGTATCTAAGGGCTTTAGCTTCTCGTGAGTTCAAAAGTTATGAAAAACTTGTTCGATGTACGGAGAAGGTGGAAATGGAGTTTGCCGATGATCAGGTGTTCTATGACAAACAACAGAATAAGAGATCTAGTTGGCAGGAAAAGGGGAATAATTCATCAAAGAAGCAAGGAGGTAAGAAAACCAAATATCCATCCTGTGAGAAGTGTGGTAAAATGAATCCTGGAGAATGTTTATCCAAGTCTGGTAAGTGCTTTCGGTGTGGTAAGTCTGGTCATATTGCTCGTAACTGTAAGGAAGATGATCAAGCAGGAAATGAAAAGCCAACGGTAAGATGTTTTAAGTGTAATGAAATGGGTCATTATGCAAACGAGTGTCCAATGAAGAAATCAACTGGGGGAATGCAGCCAGACTACAAGCAAAAAGGGGTGGGGAAATCCTTTGCAACAACTTCAGAAGATGTTGGGCCATCGAATGAAGTGGTATCAGCTCCAGGGAGCTTAGTATTTTTCGAAGATTGACTTGAGGTCGAGGTACCATCAGTTGAAAGTAAAAGAAACAGACGTTCCGAAGACTGCGTATGGCCATTAT
This sequence comes from Viscum album, assembly GCA_963277665.1. NCBI lineage: Eukaryota > Viridiplantae > Streptophyta > Magnoliopsida > Santalales > Viscaceae > Viscum > Viscum album. The sequence continues at coordinate 1,264,223,141 of OY728143.1, read as the reverse complement.
GAATTTGTAGTTATGCCTTTTGGGTTAACCAATTCACCTGCTGTATTCATGGACCTTATGAATAAAATTTTCCATGAGTTCTTGGATAAGTTTGTGTTTGTGTTTTGAGGTTTGTGAAGAGGTTATGTGTGCCTTTTGATTCACAGTTGAAGAATGAGTTGTTATGTGAGGCTCATAGTTCCCTGTTTTTAGTTCATCCTGGCAGTACTAAGATGTACAGAGATATGTGGGAGTATTACTGGTGGGATGGAATGAAAAGAGATATTGCTGATTTTACTGTGAAGTGTTTGACATGTCAACAGGTTAAAGCAGAGCGGCAGTTACCGAAAGGGATGCTTCAGCCTTTACCAGTGCCAGAGTGGAAATGGGAAAACATATCCATGGACTTTGTTGTGGGATTACCGAGGACATCTCGAGGTAATAATGCAATCTGGGTTATTGTTGATCGATTGATCAAATCTGTTCATTTCCTTTCTATACGAGATACTTTCTCTCTAGATCAACTTTCCCGTTTGTATCTTAAAGAGATAGTCAGGTTACATGGGGTTCCTATCTCCATTGTATTGGATCGTGAACCGAGGTTTACTTCTAACTTTTGGAAAGGCCTTCAGAAGTCGTTGGGTACTGAATTAAAATTTTAGTACAGATTTTCATCCTCAATCAGATGGGCAGTCAGAACGAACAATTCAGACATTGGAGGATATGCTACGAGCTTGTTTGATGGATTATCAGGGAAGTTGGGACCAACATCTTTCTTTGGTTGAATTTTCTTATAATAACAGTTTTCATTCCAGTATACAGATGGCACCATTTGAGGTATTATATGGGAAGCGGTGTCGAACTCCAGCATTTTGGAATGAAGTGGGTGAAAGGAAGCTGATGGGACCAAAATTGGTAGAAGAGATGGCAGAAAAAGATCAGTTGATTCAGAAGCACATGAGAACAGCTCAGAGCAGGCAGAAGAGTTATGCGGATAACCGGAGGAAGGATCTATCTTTCGAGGTAGGTGATCATGTTTTTCTCAAGGTTTCTCATTGGAAAAGTGTGATGAGATTTGGTAAGAAAGGAAAGCTGAGTCCATGGTTGGTTGGACCATACGAAATTCTGGAAAGAGTTGGATCAGTTGCATACCGAGTGGCTTTACCTCCGAGTTTATCTCAGGTACACAATGTTTTTCATGTTTCAATGTTGAGAAAGTATATGCCAGATCCATCTCATGTTTTGAGACCAGAGGTAGTTCAGCTGGAAGAGAACCTATCTTATGAGGAACAACCGGTCCAGATTCTTGACCACAGGGAGCAAGTGTTACGGAATAAGGTGATTCATCAGGTAAAGGTTTTGTGGAAAACCCATGTGATTTAAGAGGCAACGTGGGAATCTGAAAATGCTATGAGGGATAACTACCCCCACTTATTTTGATAAGTGAATAAAATTGCGAGGACGCAATTCCCAAAAGGGGGGAAGGATGTAACATACCAGGTAAATAAAGAATAAAGAATTTTCATATCTATTAATATTTACGAATTAAATATTAATTTTATTTTAAAGGGGTTGCTATGTTCGATAGCGTACCCGATACGCAACGATGAGTTTCTTTGAAACTTACGTAGCACACTAGTAATAAAATAATATTATTTTAAATGTTAGTTAACAAGTAGCCGTTTTACTGGCGGGAATGGATAGAAATAACTAAAATATGATTAGATATGTTTTTAAATGTATATACATTTACCCAATAAAAGATAAAGGCTTAAAATACGGAAAGAGTTCAATTTTAGGGCATATATACTCTAATTTTCACTAAAGGTTCACTTATCACCTTTTAATGGTGAACCGTCATTAAATATAGTTTTGATCACTCTTATACTTTATTTTGGACCAAATATAACTCTTCTTTAGAATCGGGACATCAAAATTTACTTTGTGTAAATTTTTGGTACCTTTCTGATAAAGTTCATTTTTTTTATGAATAGTGTAAAATGTTGTATTTTAATTTAAAACCTCTTTTTAATATAAATTATTTATATGATTAGATTATTATTTTAATTGGGTTTAAAGTGAAATTAGAAAATATTTTTACCAGTTAATCCAATGGTGGTCATTGGAATCAATTTCACTTTGAAATTGGACTTAAACTGGTGTCGATCTTTTGATACTTATTGTTTCACAAAAACACGCTATTTGTCATGACAGCGGGAATTAATTATTAAATTAATTAATTTGACTTATATGTTTTGAATTTTGTAAAATGGACTTCATTTTTGAATTCGGAATATCAAATATAGCTTAGGGTGAATTTTTGGTAATTTTCTGAAAAACTTCAATTTTTGATGAATAGTGAAACCACTAAGTGGTAATCAAGCAAACTGATTTTTCAGTTAAATGAAAGTTTACCACTAATGTGTATTGAATTTTGAAAATCCGACATACATGGTTTTCATTAAGAAGTAAAATGTGGTTCAATGAGATTAAAATAATTTTTTGGGGAATAGTAACTTTTTTTCATTAATCGCGATTAGAGGTAATTAGTGTAATTTAATGTAAAAATGATATTATAAAAATGTGAAAACACCATGAAACTTGTACTACACCTATTGGGTGAGTCATGGCCGACCAAGAAAATCCATGGGCCAACTTTGGGACCCCATGGAGCCACTTTAGTTGGAAAATGACATTAATATATTTTTATTTAATGTTAAAGTGAAAATGACACTAACATAAATTGTTTTACTAAAATAATTTTTTAGTGGGGTTATACAAGTACAAATTTTGATTATAAATAGTAATTGGAAATATAAAAAGATTTCCTACATCATAGTATTTGTTTTATAATTTTTAGACATTAAATAAATTAAATTATATATGACATAATAATGATGCAGCGATGACATCATTATTTGACGATTTAAATAAAATGGAAAGATAATGAAAAATATAAAACCTACACATGTCCAAAACCAATTGGATGAGTGGATTTCGAACCCTTATCACCTTATCCACGAATTATATCAATGTGGGACCTTTTAAAACCGAAACACATTTTCAAATAAAGTAATGTTTCTTTACTTTCCAAAAGTGCCCCTCCTCTCCTCTTATAAAAGGCCCCCACCTCTACCTCATTACACACACTCCTCAAGCCTTTTTCTTGGCCAACCCCTGCCCAATTACTCTCTCCACATCCCTCTCCTAATCCTAGAGGATCCCCTTTGGGCATAATCCTTTCAAAGGAAGCCTTTAGGCTCAAATCAAAAGGGAGTTACACTTTTTAAAGGTAATTCATTCTCTCTTGTTCATTTGTTTTATTTTGCTTATCCAACCCTCTAAACTCTTTTTATTTACTTATTTTGTAACAACAGCAGTATCTTAAATATACTAGGATGTTGTTATAATATTTATTTGAGCTACACTCTCACACAACTACATCAAATGGTTAAAGAACATACGGTTTTCGTGGATGGCGAAATTCTGCCTCCCGAAACGATGATTGTTCAATAGTCATTTAACACCTTCAAGGGTGGCCATTATGATGTCACTATTTTTATATATGATATATAATATGTTTATGTTTTCTTTAAGCTTCTGTATTTTTCATTTTTGGCATACCTTTATGGTTTCCATTATGGGTAAACACGATATCTTCATTTAAGGAAGTGCGGACTACCGCCCCCTAAAAGTGATGTGATTCGTTAATGCCATATGTGGGACGTGTAAAGGATGGATTTAAAGTTATTATATATGATGTTATACTGGAATTATAATATACCTCTATATCATTATTATTTCTTTCCATTAAAGTATGACATAGAAATGAAAGTAGCGTTCATGCGTACGTACGGCTTACCGTCTCCATGAACGGTGCATTTCATTTCTTATCCCCAAATGTAATGTACTATTAAAAATTACATGTATATAATGTATATATATATAATTAATGATATATCTAAATTATGAATATAATTCTGGAATTAAAATATACATACCTCTCATTTAGTTTTAATTCCACTAATATGACAAAGAAATGAAAGTAGCGTTCATGCGTACGTACGGCTTACCGTCTCCATGAACGGTTCATTTCATTTCTTACCTATAAATGATTATGTAATATTATAAATACATGTATATGATGGATATATATGATATATATGATATCCAAATCAGGAATTTCATTCTGGATATAAAGAACTTTTGACCACATGAACAACATGTAATTGTAAGAAGTCAACTTTCGACTTAAGAACCAAATATTGACAAAACAAACATTATTAACTTAAATGGTTACATAATGTTTATAACATGGAAATAAGTGATATAAAAAGAATAATGAACTTTAAAAAGGTTCTTAATCAAGTATAAATTAACTCAAGTTTATTATTCAGGACGTTAAAGAACGATCGAGTCAAGTCGGACCCAAGGTAAGGGACTTCATCTCAATCTCCTTTCATTGAGGCATATTTCGTTTTATACACAAATTTCTTTTATACAGTGTATAAACTCCTTTGACTTTTACTTTTATACAAAAGGAATCTTTTTCTACGAAGCGTTTTACTAAACGACAAAAAGGAATGTTTTTTTTAACGTACGCGGTGACAACGACCTTTTCCGCCGCCGCGAGTATTATTTGATCTTTGGATTTCTCAAAAAGCCGTAATGTTTTTAGAATAAAATAAATACCATATACTCTTTTATGTATTTTGGTATTGAAAATGGTTTTGAAAAAGGATTCTATTATGTCAATATATTTATGATATATTGTGATTGAAATGTGGAAATGTTATCATTCCTTTATATTGGTTTTATGTTTTATGATTTTATATTGGTTTTATGTTTTATGATTTTATATTGGTACTTGGACATTTTAACGGGTGGTTACTTTATAAACCATATGATGGGTGGTGCCGTGAATACCAGGACGGGTGGTTACGTTATAACCTCCAATGCATTGGGTATGGAAGTCGGCCGTATGGCTATTCCATTAAGTATGTATGGAAATTGGCCGTATTGCTATTCCATTAAGTGATATGTGTGGAAGTCAACCGTATGGTTATTCCACTTGAGTATGTTTATGTCCCAAGTTACCTTTATATATTCTATGTGTTCTTTATATGGGTTTTATGGTAATCCTTTGGTTACAAAAAGGTAAGTAATGATACTTTATTCAGTGAAGATTGTTTTACTACTTCATGAAGGTGAAGGTATTACTTTGATATAGTATACATGGTTTACTTGATGTTTGAAAAACTAACAGTTTTCATTATCTTTGTATCCCTTACTGAGCTTTTTATGCTCACCCCAAGTTTTTCGAAATGTTTTTCACAGGACTTAAAGTGGAATAAGGTCAAGGATGGGATTAAGGGAATGTCATGCTATCTAAAACATGGAATCTAGACATCTTTCTTTTTAAGAGTTTTTATTTTATGGAAACTTAGTAGAAGTGTCTACTTTGTAATATTTTAAGATGTAATAGTTATGTTCTAATTCTCTAAAACTCTAAACCTGAAAAGATCCTCAATGTGAATTATTCATTTAATTCAATATTAAGTAAGGTTTAAGGCTGGGGCCTTATAGTTGGTATCAGAGGACGGTTTAGACAACTTTAGGAGTTAGAAAAGTGTTAAATTATAATATGATTGAAATGATATAGCATTTGCGGATTACCATGTTGCTTCGCCTAAGATATTTCTGTGTTCAGAATGGTTTTCCGCAGAGGAAACAAAGCAGCTATGTTGGGACGACATCAAGAGGAAGATAACCTTCCAAATCAGCAACCTGAGATGGTCGGAATCGGAACTGAACAGTTTGTTGCAGTGATGGCACAGTTGACTCAGGCTATAAATGGTGGTGGTATCCATGCACGAGATCAGCCAGATCAACCGCAGAGGAACATGTCAGTGGTAGAACATTTCATGAGGCAACATCCCCCATCATTCAGAGGATCATCTGACCCTGTGCAAGCTGAAGGGTGGATTAAAGCACTGGAGAAGATTTTTGATGTCATGGGGTGTTTAGAACATCAAAAGGTTAGTCTTGCTGTTTACCGTTTTGAAGGTGAAGCTGATCAGTGGTGGTCGATGGTGAAAAATATAAGGGATAGTGATGAGATTGAGGATCTTCACTGGGACGAATTCAAAGGTATGTTTCTTGAGAAATATTTTCCTAAGGTGGTTCATCTTAGGATGGAAAAACAGTTCCTAGAATTGAGGCAGGAGGATGATTCAGTGGCTACTTATAAAGAAAAGTTCACTCGATTGGCAAGGTATGCTCCAAACTTCATACGAGATCTTGATAGTAAAATAAACCGTTTTTACTCAGGGTTAAAGCCAAAGTATCTAAGGGCTTTAGCTTCTCGTGAGTTCAAAAGTTATGAAAAACTTGTTCGATGTACGGAGAAGGTAGAAATGGAGTTTGCCGATGATCAGGTGTTCTATGACAAACAACAGAATAAGAGATCTAGTTGGCAGGAAAAGGGGAAGAATTCATCAAAGAAGCAAGGAGGTAAGAAAACCAAATATCCATCCTGTGAGAAGTGTGGTAAAATGCATCCTGGAGAATGTTTATCCAATTCTGGTAAGTGCTTTCGGTGTGGTAAGTCTGGTCATATTGCTCGTAACTGTAAGGAAGATGATCAAGCAGGAAATGAAAAGCCAACGGTAAGATGTTTTAAGTGTAATGAAATGGGTCATTATGCAAACGAGTGTCCAACGAAGAAATCAACTGGGGGAATGCAGCCAGACTACAAGCAAAAAGGGGTGGGGAAATCCTTTGCAACAACTTCAGAAGATGTTGGGCCATCGAATGAAGTGGTATCAGCTCCAGGGAGCTTAGTATTTTTCGAAGATTGACTTGAGGTCGGGGTACCATCAGTTGAAAGTAAAAGAAGCAGACGTTCCGAAGACTGCGTATGGCCATTATGAATTTGTAGTTATGCCTTTTGGGTTAACCAATGCACCTGCTGTATTCATGGACCTTATGAATAAAATTTTCCATGAGTTCTTGGATAAGTTTGTGTTTGTGTTTTGAGGTTTGTGAAGAGGTTATGTGTGCCTTGTGATTCACAGTTGAAGAATGAGTTGTTATGTGAGGCTCATAGTTCCCTGTTTTTAGTTCATCCTGGCAGTACTAAGATGTACAGAGATCTGCGGGAGTATTACTGGTGGGATGGAATGAAAAGAGATATTGCTGATTTTACTGTGAAGTGTTTGACATGTCAACAGGTTAAAGCAGAGCGGCAGTTACCGAAAGGGATGCTTCAGCCTTTACCAGTGCCAGAGTGGAAATGGGAAAACATATCCATGGACTTTGTTGTGGGATTACCGAGGACATCTCGAGGTAATAATGAAATCTGGGTTATTGTTGATCGCTTTATCAAATCTATTCATTTCCTTTCTATACGAGATACTTTCTCTCTAGATCAACTTTCCCGTTTGTATCTTAAAGAGATAGTCAGGTTACATGGAGTTCCTCTCTCCATTGTATTGGATCGTGAACCCAGGTTTACTTCTAACTTTTGGAAAGGCCTTCAGAAGTCGTTGGGTACTGAATTAAAATTTTAGTACAACTTTTCATCCTCAATCAGATGGGCAGTCAGAACGAACAATTCAGACATTGGAGGATATGCTACGAGCTTGTTTGATGGATTATCAGGGAAGTTGGGACCAACATCTTTCTTTGGTTGAATTTTCTTATAATAACAGTTTTCATTCCAGTATACAGATGGCACAATTTGAGGCATTATATGGGAAGCGGTGTCGAACTCCAGCATTTTGGAATGAAGTGGGTGAAAGGAAGCTGATGGGACCAAAATTGGTAGAAGAGATGGCAGAAAAAGATCAGTTGATTCAGAAGCACATGAGAACAGCTCAGAGCAGGCAGAAGAGTTATGTGGATAACCGGAGGAAGGATCTATCTTTCGAGGTAGGTGATCATGTTTTTCTCAAGGTTTCTCATTGGAAAAGTGTGATGAGATTTGGTAAGAAAGGAAAGCTGAGTCCATGGTTGGTTGGACCATACGAAATTCTGAAAAGAGTTGGATCAGTTGCATACCGAGTGGCTTTACCTCCGAGTTTATCTCAGGTACACAATGTTTTTCATGTTTCAATGTTGAGAAAGTATATGCCAGATCCATCTCATGTTTTGAGCCCAGAGGTAGTTCAGCTGGAAGAGAACCTATCTTATGAGGAACAATCGGTCCAGATTCTTGACCACAGGGAGCAAGTGTTACGGAATAAGGTGATTCATCAGGTAAAGGTTTTGTGGAAAACCCATGTGATTTAAGAGGCAACGTGGGAATCTGAAAATGCTATGAGGGATAACTACCCCCACTTATTTTGATAAGTGAATAAAATTGCGAGGACGTAATTACCAAAAGGGGGGAAGGATGTAACATTCCAGGTAAATAAAGAATAAATAATTTTCATATCTATTAATATTTACGAATTAAATATTAATTTTATTTTAAAGGGGTTGCTATGTTCGATAGCGTACCCGATACGCAACGATGAGTTTCTTTGAAACTTACGTAGCACACTAGTAATAAAATAATATTATTTTAAATGTTAGTTAAGAAGTAGCCGTTGTACTGGCGGGAATGGATAGAAATAACTAAAATATGATTAGATATGTTTTTAAATGTATATACATTTACCCAATAAAATATAAAGGCTTAAAATACGGAAAGAGTTCAATTTTAGGGCATATATACTCTAATTTTCACTAAAGGTTCACTTATCACCTTTTAATGGTGAACCATCATTAAATATAGTTTTGATCACTCTTATACTTTATTTTGGACCAAATATAACTCTTCTTTAGAATCGGGACATCAAAATTTACTTTGTGTAAATTTTTGGTACCTTTCTGATAAAGTTCATTTTTTTTATGAATAGTGTAAAATGTTGTATTTTAATTCAAAACCTCTTTTTAATCTAAATTATTTATATGATTAGATTATTATTTTAATTGGTTTTAAATTGAAATTAGAAAATATTTTTACCAGTTAATCCAATGGTGGTCATTGGAATCAATTTCACTTTGAAATTGGACTTAAACTGGTGTCAATCTTTTGATACTTATTGTTTCACAAGAACACGCTATTTGTCATGACAGCGGGAATTAATTATTAAATTAATTAATTTGACTTATATGTTTTTAATTTTGTAAAATGGACTTCATTTTTGAATTCGGAACATCAAATATAGCTTAGGGTGAATTTTTGGTAATTTTCTGAAAAACTTCAATTTTTGATGAATAGTGAAACCACGAAGTGGTATTCAAGCAAACTGATTTTTCAGTTAAATGAAAGTTTACCACTAATGTGTATTGAATTTTGAAAATCCGTCATACATGGTTGTCATTAAGAAGTAAAATGTGGTTCAATGAGATTAAAATAATTTTTTGGTGAATAGTAACTTTTTTTCATTAATCGCGATTAGAGGTAATTAGTGTAATTTAATGTAAAAATGATATTATAAAAATGTGAAAACACCATGACACTTGTCCTACACCTATTGGGTGAGTCATGGACGACCAAGACAAGCCATGGGCCAACTTGGGGACCCCATGGATCCACTTTAGTTGGAAAATGACATTAATATATTTTTATTTAATGTTAAAGTGAAAATGACACTAACATAAATTGTTTTACTAAAATAATTTTTGAGTGGGGTTATACAAGTCTAAATTTTGATTATAAATAGTCATTGGAAAGCTAAAAAGATTTCCTACATCATAGTAGTTTTTTTATAATTTTTAGACATTAAATAAATTAAATTATATATGAAATAATAATGATGCAGCGATGACATCATTATTTGACGATTTAAATAAAATGGAAAGATAATGAAAAATCTAAAACCTAAACATGTAAAAAACCAATTGGATGAGTGGATTTCGAACCCTTATCACCTTAAATACGAATTATATCAATGTGGGACATTTTAAAACCGAAACACATTTTCAAATAAAGTAATGTTTCTTTACTTTCCAAAAGTGCCCCTCCTCTCCTCTTATAAAAGGCCCCCACCTCTACCTCATTACACACACTCCTCAAGCCTTTGGCTCGGCCAACCCCTGCCAAATTACTCTCTCCAAATCCCTCTCCTAATCCTAGAGGATTCCGTTTGGGCAGAATCATTTCAAAGGAAGCCTTTAGGCTCAAATCAAAAGGGAGTTACACTTTTTAAAGGTAATTCATTCTCTCTTGTTCATTTGTTTTATTTTGCTTCTCCAACCCTCTAAACTCTTTTTATTTACTTCTTTTGTAACAACACCAGTATCTTCAATATACTAGGATGTTGTTATAATATTTATTTGAGCTACACTCTCACACAACTACATCAAATGGTTAAAGAACAAACGATTTTCGTGGATGGCGAAATTCTGCCTCCCGAAACGATGATTGTTCAATACTCATTTAACACCTTCAAGGGTGGCCGTTATGATATCACTATTTTTATATATGATATATAATATGTTTATATTTTCTTTAAGCTTCTGTATTTTTCATTTTTGGCATACCTTTATGGTTTCCATTATGGGTAAACACGATATCTTCATTTAAGGAAGTGCGGACTACCGCCCCCTAAAAGTGATGTGATTCGTTAATGCCATATGTGGGACGTGTAAAGGATGGATTTAAAGTTATTATATATGATGTTATACTGGAATTATAATATACCTCTATATCATTATTATTTCTTTCCATTAAAGTATGACATAGAAATGAAAGTAGCGTTCATGCGTACGTACGGCTTACCGTCTCCATGAACGGTGCATTTCATTTCTTATCCCCAAATGTAATGTACTATTAAAAATTACATGTATATAATGTATATATATATAATTAATTATATATCTAAATGATGAATATAATTCTGGAATTAAAATATACATACCTCTCATTTAGTTTTAATTCCACTAATATGACAAAGAAATGAAAGTAGCGTTCATGCGTACGTACGGCTTACCGTCTCCATGAACGGTGCATTTCATTTCTTACCTCTAAATGATTATGTAATATTATAAATACATGTATATGCTGGATATATATGATATATATGATATCCAAATTGGGAATTTCATTCTGGATATAAAGAAATTTTAACCACATGAACAACATGTAATTGTAAGAAGTCAACTTTCGACTTAAGAACCAAATATTGAAAAAACAAACATTATTAACTTAAATGGTTACATAATGTTTATAACATGGAAATAAGTGATATAAAAAGAATAATGAACTTTAAAAAGGTTCTTAATCAAGTATAAATTAACTCAAGTTTATTATTCAGGACGTTAAAGAACGATCGAGTCAAGTCGGACCCAAGGTAAGGGACTTCGTCTCAATCTCCTTTCATTGAGGCATATTTCATTTTATACACAACTTTATTTTATACGGTGTATAAACTCCTTTGACTTTTACTTTTATACAAAAGGAATCTTTTTCTACGAAGCGTTTTACTAAACGACAAAAAGGAATGTTTTTTTAACGTATGCGGTGACAACGACCTTTTCCACCGCCGCGAGTATTATTTGATCTTTGGCTTTCTCAACAAGCCGTAATGTTTTTAGAATAAAATAAATACCATATACTCTTTTATGTATTTTGGTATTGAAAATGGTTTTGAAAAAGGATTCTATTATGTCAATATATTTATGATATATTGTGATTGAAATGTGGAAATGTTATCATTCCTTTATATTGGTTTTATGTTTTATGATTTTATATTGGTTTTATGTTTTATGATTTTATATTGGTACTTGGACATTTTAACGGGTGGTTACGTTATAAACCATATGACGGGTGGTGCCGTGAATACCAGGACGGGTGGTTACGTTATAACCTCCAATGCATTGGGTATGGAAGTCGGCCGTATGGATATTCCATTAAGTATGTATGGAAATTGGCCGTATGGCTATTCCATTAAGTGATATGTGTGGAAGTCAAACGTATGGTTATTCCACTTAAGTATGTTTATGTCCCAAGTTACCTTTATATATTCTATGTGTTCTTTATATGGGTTTTATGGTAATCCTTTGGTTACAAAAAGGTAAGTAATGAGACTTTATTCAGTGAAGATTTTTTTTACTACTTCATGAAGGTGAAGGTATTACTTTGATATAGTATACATGGTTTACTTGATGTTTGAAAAACTAACAGTTTTCATTCTCTTTGTATCCCTTACTGAGCTTTTTATGCTCACCCCAAGTTTTTCGAAATGTTTTTCACAGGACTTAAAGTGGAATAAGGTCAAGTATGGGATTAAGGGAATGTCATGCTATCTAAAACATGGAATCTAGACATCTTTATTTTTAATAGTTTTTATTTTATGGAAACTTAGTAGAAGTGTCTACTTTGTAATCTTTTAAGATGTAATAGTTATGTTCTAATTCTCTAAAACTCTAAACCTGAAAAGATCCTCAATGTGAATTATTCATCTAATTCAATATTAAGTAAGGTTTAAGGCTGGGGCCTTATACTTATGGTTAAGATTTATTAATCACATATGATTTAAAAAGACCTAAGTACCTGATGAAAAAAATAAACACATTTAAAATTTTTACATGATGATTTTATAAAATTGGATTCATCAATGAAAATATAAAAAATATTAGCATACCTCTCAATTGTTTTACCCGTCAACCAAGTTTATTTTATTCATCTAAAATAATAGTCAAATGAATCATGACAGTAAAAAATGAAGGGGGAAATAACATCTCCACATGAAAAAGTGTCAAAAAAATTATTTTATAAAGTTTATCAAGCTCGGTTTGATTTTGTGTTTTTTCATAAAGATATCTAAAGAATGTATACAACTAAATTAGAAATGTAGTTAATTTTTTCAGGTAACATATTACATAATTACAACAATAACAAATACTCAATCATAATATGTGATTTAGACTTTTCAATCAATGTAACTTTCATTGTTTTAAGTCAACACACAGTGAAATGTTACTTAAATATCCATCTGGAACTTTAAAATTATTTAAAGTTTAAAGGAACATATATTTCTCATGATTCTTAATTTTAAAAATAGTTAATGGATACTTTATATTCTCATTTATCACAAACCACACTTTCTTTTCATTGATTTCAAATACTTATGAGAATTAAGGTGGTACATTGATTTACCCTACTCATTAAGTAATATAAAAATTACATTATCACATATGTTCTTCTCAATATGCATTATGTTAATATTATGATGTATCAAATTAAACTCCCAATAAATAATTTTAAAAAATATAATTTTTTATTCCATTATTGTGTTCCAGCTAATTTAGATATTTTACCTCACACTCTTTTCCCACTTCTTTAATCTAACTACATTTTCAAAATTATATAGCAACATTCATTAGTTTTCTCAAGGTTTTTGAACAAAATAAAACCTTTAGTGACTTTCTAAAATCAATATATCCATTTAATTTTTTATTGTGAAACTTGAATTTATGAGAATCATTAATAAATTAGTAATGAAACATAAAGCACCATTTTCTATTATGAGGTAATTGTTGAGGTTCAAAATCCAAATTAAAAACAAAACAATACAAACCAGTATGAGTGTTCCAAGTGGATAATTTTCCTAGTCCAAGAAATCCAATAATTTTCCAAATTAAAGAAACATGCATTTTGAATAGTTTTCTCATTTAAGCATCATATGTTTCTACACCATTATCCCAGGATTCTCACAATTCTTTGATTATAGATTGAAGGTATACATAAATTCCATTTCCAAGAATTTTATTTATAGGAATAATCATCGAAATAATGAAATAATTATTCTTCATACACATCCATGGAGGTAGATTATAGGGGGTAAAAAAAACTGACTATGTGCTATAATTATAACTTAAAGTACCAAAAGGGTTAAAACCATTAGAATACAATCCCAAACATACTTTCCTATGATTTGAATAAAAATTTGGATATTTTGAATCAAACACCTTCCATGATATTGAATCTTTTGGATATCTCATCAAGCCATTATTGTTACTATCCTTAGAATTCCACTTCATGTCATATGTAGTTTTAAATGACATGAATAATCTTTTCAAGTGGGGTTTCAATGGAAATTAATGCAATACCTTTGCATGGATTTTCTTCTTCTTCTTCTTCTTCTTCTTATTTGTATGAGTGATGAATTCATTTGTACTCTCATTGTTGATCATTGAATTTCATCTACTTGAATGATATATTATGGATTATTCTTTATCAGAAACTTCTCCCCAACAAAGAATGAAATCATTAGGTGATGCATGTATCTTTTTTATAATCAATTCCAAGTTTTTTAATGATTTTATTCATCTCATAGAATGATCTGGGATATTAGATTCACTAAATTCATCATGAAGCAACTCTAAAATCATGGACACTTCTTTGTCAATAATTACACATATACACTTGATATGTTACAACTTAAGTAGAAAATACAACTTTGAATACTTGGAATACCCTTAATACAATTCTTGTTTTCCATCTTCAATTAATTCAAAAAAACAATTTTTTTTAGTCACTAAAGTTTTTGAGCAATATTAACATGATTAGTATCAATTGAAGGTTTTTTTGATCTATTAAAATATTTTACATTGTATCTAGAGAATAAAAATTCATCATTTATGAAGTTTAAAATAGAATTATCCTCTGTTTGGAAAATTTGTGTTTCATTGCATTATAGTCATTATTTTTACTTTCCATAACATTTGATTCACCATGAAAAATACATTATACATATTCACTACTGGAAATTCGGGCTATAGACATAGTTTTAAACTATGGTTATAGATCCTCAAACCGTGGATAAGTTTGGCATGGCTATAAGCCTTTACCTATAGCCACAATTTCAAATCGTGGATATACACCTAAAGCCATAGTTTGAAACCATGTCAGCAGCTTAAGGCACACATGTCTATAGACATGGTTTAAAACCATGGCTATAGGGTTTACCATTTCATAAATCCCCCCGAGATCCTGAACAAACCCCCATAGGATAGACCCTAGACACCCCCCCTGAGACCCCCCAGACCCTGGACACCCCCTTGGACAGACCCTATACACCCCCTAGACCCTGGACACCCCTAGACAGACCCCCAAACCCTGAAAAACCCCCCAGACCCTGGACACCCCCTGGATAGACCCATGGACTCCCCCTAGAACCTGGACACCCCCTATACAGACCCCCCAAACCCTGGACAGACCCCCAGACCCTGGACACCCCATAGACAGACCCCCCAGACCATGGACAGACCCCCCAGACCCTGGACAGACCCCCCCTAGGATAGACCCTGGACACCCCCATACCCTAGACACCCCCCAGGACAGACCCTGAACACCCGCCAAACAGAACCCCCAGACCCTGGACACCCCCCCTGGATAGACCTGTCACGACCCGCCCTCGGGGTCCGTGCCGTGACTACCCCAAGCCCGCCTTCCATAGGCCAGGGGCTGGCGACTAGCACCAAGGCGTAAATCCCGGTAAAAGGGAAGGCATTGCCTTTGTAAAGTAAACAAACACCACAGAGTAAGCAAGCGGAAAGTAACACTAAGCAAAAATAGAGTACAACTAAAAGTGCGGAAAGTAAAAAGGGGCCGGAAATACAAGCCCAACTGTAAAGTACAACTCGAAAGGGAAAACAGCAACTGAAAAGTAAAGCAGCTACGCCGAGCTGTCCACTGGAAATCCCACCTGAAGGGTGGGTACAGATAGCTCCTCTGCTCCTCGGGTCCCGCCGTCTGCTCCAAGTATGTCCCGCCCAGTGGTCTGCCTCTGGGTACCGCCTCGTCGTATAGTCCACCTCCAGGTACCATCCAGTCCTCGAACACTCGGCCTCTACCAGTACTGGCCGTCGTCTGCAACCAACACAACGAGGTGCGGGCATAGCCCGTGCAGGGGTGAGTATAACGATACTCAGTAGGGACCCCGAGACCCTCAAGGTCTCACTAAAACCAACAAGGATAACCACAAGAAGATCACAACAGATAAACTCTACTTAGGTATATGCCCATACATATACCTAAGTTATCAAGTAACCCATCTCAGTCATGAGGAAACACAAGGATCATGAGATCAACGGATAACCACTACCCAGGTATATGCCCATACATATACCTAAGTTATCAAGTAACCCATCTCAATCATGAGGAAACACAAAGGTCAAAAGTCTCAGCTCAAACCAGGATTTTCATTATCGAAACCGTAACTGCTGAAGAGCTCCGTCTCTGGAGTGTGCAGTGGTCCTGTCACGACTCCGAGGTACTGCTCACTAACCTAAGACTGCTGAGGTACTCCTCCTGTCGAGTACTGCGGGTTTGCGGCCAACTACCTGGCGCTCCGTCCGCTGAGGGTCTGTCGCCAAATACCGGGCGCTCGCCCAAATAGCCTACTGAGGTACTCCTCCTGTCGAGTACCGCGGGTTTGCTGCCAACTAACAGGCGCTCCGTCCGCCGTGGGTCTGCTACCAACTACTGGGCGCTCCGTCCACTGGGCTAGTCGACTCACTCCAAGTCGAGTCGGTCAAGCAGTCGTCAGGTCTCAGCCGGCTACACGGTCTCCGTACTCTGCACGCTCGTCTCCGGGAGGGTCCGCTCCACGAGCTACTGGTCGATACTCCAAGTATCACAAAGTCCCACGAAGAAGTGTCTCAAAGGTCCGTCTCGTCACAGGGGTCTCAACGCAATAGACGGCGCGTCGATCGGACGCCCGGTCTGTGAGTTATTAGCCTTTTCGTCCCAGGGGCCCGGTTGGCTTCGAGAGCGAAACCAATCCCGGCCATATCTCAACTGTACCCCGAACTCCCATAGGGTATACTCATAGGGACCGTTACTAAACGTAACTACCAACGCCGCTGACGGCTCGTCAAGCGGACGTCCTGTCTGAAAGATAACAGCTTTCCCGTTCCAGGGGCCCGGTTGGATTTCGGGTACAATCCAACCCGGCCATACTCCGACTGCATCCAAAACTCGGGCGGAGTATGTCAAAAGTTCCGTCTCATCAAGAGGAAGTCAACGAAACAGACGGCGCGTCAATCGGACGCCCGGTCTGTGAGTTATTGGCTTTTTCGTCTCCGGGGCCCGGTTGGTTTTTAAGGCAAAACCAACCCGACCGTACTCCACCTGCGTCCAAACCTCGGGCGGAGTATGCCAAAAGATCCGTCTCATTAAGAGGAACGCAACACGACTGACGGCGCGTCAATCGGACGTTCGTGGCTCAAGATATGAGCGTTTCCGCTCCGAAGGCCCGGTTGGTTTCGTGAACGAACCAACCCGGCCGAACTCAAAGTAATCCGAAACCTTGAGTGCGATATACCGAAACGACCGTCTCGATCCAAGGATCGCATTGCCGCAGACGGTTCGTCATTCGGAGGTCCGAGGCTCAAGTTATGAGGCAAAAACTAAAACTGGTCCGAAACGGGGGGTCCGGGTCCGGGCCGACCCGGCCCGACCCCCCCCCCCTGGCCGGCGGCGGACGGCGGCGGCAGGCGGCGGCGCGGCGGCGCGGCGGCGGTGGCGGCGGCGGCGGGCCGCGGCGCGGCGGCGGCGGGCCGCGGTGGCGGCGGCGGCGGGCCGCGGTGGCGGCGGCGGCGGGCCGCGGTGGCGGCGGCGGCGGGCCGCGGTGGCGGCGGCGGGCCGCGGCGGCGGCTCCAGGCGCCGCACGTGGGAGGCACGCGGGGGCTAAGCCCCGCGTTTTGTCAAGGCGGCACGGCTTTGTGCCGTGCCTTGCAACAAACGGCCCCCGCAAGTGGGGGCCGGCTGGAACGAACCGGGGGGGCTGTTGCCCCCCCCTCCTTTAATGAACCGCCCCCCCTCATTAAGAGGGGGGTTTGTTGAACCAGCCGGGGGATTTATTCCCCCGGTTTTATGACATCCGGCCGGCCAGCTGGCCGGCCGGTTTTTACCAACGGGGCCGGAAATTCCGGTCCCGCCCTCGACTTCCGACGCCGGCGGCCCGGCCGCCGGTCTTTCCTTCCGCCGCGGCCCGGAACCGGCCGCGGTCTCCTCGTCCCGCCGCGGCCCGGAACCGGCCGCGGTCTTCTCGTCCCGCCGCGGCCCGGAACCGGCCGCGGTCTTCTCGTCCCGCCGCGGCCCGGAACCGGCCGCGGCGTTCGTCATCCGGCGCGGTGCGACGGCACCGCGTCCCTTCGCCGTGCTTCGATTCTTTTCAACGCGGCGCGACGGCGTCGCGTTCTTGAAGATTTTTCCTCGGCGTGGCGCGACGGCGCCGCGTAAAATATAAGTACGATCATCCGCGTGGTGCGACGGCACCACGCCACTTGCTTCCGCCCGCATGAATAAACATGAACGATGGAGGGGGGTTCGGCCGTGTTCGTGCGGTCCGGCCCCCCTCACGTTAAAATAATAACGCAACTTAAATTAAATCAAGTCACACGTTAGTCTTGATAAAATCACGATCAAGAATAAAATAAGGAAAAGAAAACGACAAACCCTACCTCGGGTTTAAGATTCGAAGAATCGTCTACGTCCCGCGGAAGACGGCGTCGCGGAGGTCGGGCGTCGCGGTCGTCGTTCGTCAAATCCGTTGATGAAGTGTTATGCCCGAAGAGACACGACGTTGGCGGATCTTCGTTTGCCGACGAAGAAGGTCCGAGGAGGAAGAAGAGGTCCGAAGATACCGGGTCGCCGAGTCGATGATCCTTGACGAAGTGTTGTCGTTCTTCGTTGAGGATGATGACGTTCTTCGCCGGAGAAGATGAAGAGGAGCTCTCAAAAAGACAAAACAAAGAACTCAAAATAAAATAAGACTACCTCTTATTTTATTAACACAACACAAAAGAATTTCAAAGTTTGAAATTCAAAAAGACTTAACTCCCACAATTAATTAAGAGTAACTTAAGCCAATTAATTAGGGGTTAAGTATGTTGAGAGAATTTGAAAAGGTTAGGGGTTCGTGTGGGCCCCACCACACTTAATCCTCCCAAGGGAGGTTAAGTGGGTGTGGGTCCCACTTCCAACCACCTTTGATAGGTTTTAACTTGTTGTAATAAAATTGTTCTTCACAATTTTATTTAACTCAAACTAAAAACCCCAAAACGTAACTTTCAACCCGCAACAAACGCAACTCCCGAAAAGGTCTCATTAAGCGAATATCGGCGCTGCGAGTTCATCGGTGCCCTCGGATTTCAATTCCGAGCACCGTATCAAAAGTTAGAAATTCCCGCTCGTTCGTTCACTGAACGTACCCGAGCCAAACTTCGGAAATTAATTCCGGGCACTCCGGGCCTCGGAATCAGGTGCCGTTTGAAACCGCGCTCTTGTAAAATTCTAAAGAAAATTAAGAAAAAATTTTTCTTGAATTTTACGGGTCTTTACATTACTCCCACCTCAGGGCTTTACGTCCCCGTAAAGCTACAACAAAAACTAGGGAAACAAAAGAGGGTACTGAGCACGCATCTGAGCCTCCCGCTCCCATGTGCTCTCCTGGAGATTCCCGTGCCGCCATCTGATGCGCACAAGAGGAATCGATCGCCCATGTAGGACCCGCTCCTGTCGATCCTCTATCTCCACCAGGACCTCCGTAAAAGTCGCCCCATCGTCAACGTCAAGCTCCACATGGTCAAAGATGTGCGTCGGGTCGTGCACGTATCTCCTCAGTTGAGACACGTGGAAGACGTCGTGCACCCGGTGTATCTGAGGTGGTAGAGCCAGGCGTTAAGCCACCTCACCAACCCTGCTGAGGACCTGGAAGGGTCCGATGAAGCGCGGAGATAACTTGTCGCCTCGGCCAAATCTCCGAATACCACGTCGAGGTGAGACCCGCAAGAAGACGCGGTCACCATCCTCGAACTCTAGTGGCCTCCGCTTCCTGTCAGCGTATGACTTCTGCCGGCTCTGTGTTGTCCTCATTCGCTCCTGGATGACATGGACCTCCTCCGACGTGGCCCGGACCATCTCTGGTCCCACAAGAGCTGCGAGATTTCTTCTTTGCCGATAAGAGAAACCTGGTCTCATCCCCTGGATGAACCACATTCTTTGCCTAAAACAGTCAATCCTAACATGGATGATACTAATCCATACCAAGGATGACGTCGTAAGGCCTCGACGCTACTACTAAGAGATCCAACCGTTACTCTCGCCTCCAAGGGTTGAGTCACACTGTCGGCATCAGTGTGTGGTATCTGGTCTCCTCCAGTAGATGTCTCACAAGTGAGGGTCAAGTCAACAGTCAACTGGAACCTCTTAGTAACATCACAAAAGAGGACAGGAATGAAAACATCACAAAGGGTGCGTCTTTTATTATTGCAGCTCATAATACAAGACGCTACACAAAAGCAACATCAACATGGAACTAGAAGTACAAGAGATGTATCCACTAGTTCCGCTCCTGTCCACCTGCTTTACTGTTGCTCAAGCATTTGTCGCTGCCTCAACCTCGGTGGCTCCCTCCAAGCCTGCGGATCGAGGAGTCGGACAGTTACGTGCCAGGTGACCCTTTCCGCGGCATGAGTAACACAACCTGCTCCTTGCACGGCTAGATCTGTTCCCACTCCGGGTGCCCTGCACCACCGGTCCTAAAACCCGAGATCGCCCAACTGCTGGTCTGGTCCTCCTGGACCTCTGCATCATCTGTCTACTGCCCACAGATGACTCGGCTTCTGATCGAAAAACACGCGGCAAAGGCAGAAACTCCTGTACATGCTCGGGGTGTAGAGATACTGGCACAAACTCCACCCTGAAGAAGGTCTCGAAGTCTTCCCATGCGAAGTTCATCTCATCACAAAACTGAAACAAGTGGCTCCACCACCTACCTGCTGCTGCCTGAAGGAGGCTGGTAGCAAAGATCACCATGAAGTCTGCCGGCGTCCCCACTAGCCTGAAGACTCTCACCACAGCCTCCAGCCAAACCTCAGCCGCCTGCGGGTCCGTCTCTCCCCGGAACCTGGGTGGCCTCTGGCACTGGAACTCGTGCAGCGCGCTCAAGCGTTGTGCATCGCCTACTGCTGGGGCTGGTGGCATCGGTGGCCCAACGTATGGTAGTACCGCTGGTGCCTCCGCTGGTGCCTCAACTGCAAGAGGGCCCTGTACCGAAGCCTCGTCGCTCGACAGACTGTCAGCACGCTCATCCCTCCGGGCTCTAGCTGGTCGTCTGAGAAAAGACATCCTGAAAGAAACAATGTAACACGATCAAACGATTATACCTGGTGAGCTGACCTGGTTTGAGCTGTTTTAAGGGGAAAAACCTTTGAAAACACACACGCAATCAGTGTTTTCGTGCACAAAGTCGGAAATCAGTTGTCAGGGTCCTGGTGTATGGATACGTCGGCCGCCCGCACCAACACTGGACTCCCTGAACTGAAAACCACACTCGGTACTCTCAACACTATTGCTTCACAGAAAGAAACATCAGAGTTATAAGTTCTGCGGTAGAACCGAACTCCTCTGATACCAATTTGTCACGACCCGCCCTCGGGGTCCGTGCCGTGACTACCCCAAGCCCGCCTTCCATAGGCCAGGGGCTGGAGACTAGCACCAAGGCGTAAATCCCGGTAAAAGGGAAGGCATTGCCTTTGTAAAGTAAACAAACACCACAGAGTAAGCAAGCGGAAAGTAACACTAAGCAAAAACAAAGTACAACTAAAAGTGCGGAAAGTAAAAAGGGGCCGGAAATACAAGCCCAACTGTAAAGTACAACTCGAAAGGGAAAACAGCAACTGCAAAGTAAAGCAGCTACGCCGAGCTGTCCACTGGAAATCCCACCTGAAGGGTGGGTACAGATAGCTCCTCTGCTCCTCGGGTCCCGCCGTCTGCTCCAAGTATGTCCCGCCCAGTGGTCTGCCTCTGGGTACCGCCTCGTCGTATAGTCCACCTCCAGGTACCGTCCAGTCCTCGAACACTCGGCCTCTGCCAGTACTGGCCGTCGTCTGCAACCAACACAACGAGGTGCGGGCATAGCCCGTGCAGGGGTGAGTATAACGATACTCAGTAGGGACCCCGAGACCCTCAAGGTCTCACTAAAACCAACAAGGATAACCACAAGAAGATCACAACAGATAAACTCTACTTAGGTATATGCCCATACATATACCTAAGTTATCAAGTAACCCATCTCAGTCATGAGGAAACACAAGGATCATGAGATCAACGGATAACCACTACCCAGGTATATGCCCATACATATACCTAAGTTATCAAGTAACCCATCTCAATCATGAGGAAACACAAAGGTCAAAAGTCTCAGCTCAAACCAGGATTTTCATTATCGAAACCGTAACTGCTTAAGAGCTCCGTCTCTGGAGTGTGCAGTGGTCCTGTCACGACTCCGAGGTACTGCTCACTAACCTAAGACTGCTGAGGTACTCCTCCTGTCGAGTACTGCGGGTTTGCGGCCAACTACCTGGCGCTCCGTCCGCTGAGGGTCTGTCGCCAAATACCGGGCGCTCGCCCAAATAGCCTACTGAGGTACTCCTCCTGTCGAGTACCGCGGGTTTGCTGCCAACTAACAGGCGCTCCGTCTGCCGTGGGTCTGCTACCAACTACTGGGCGCTCCGTCCACTGGGCTAGTCGACTCACTCCAAGTCGAGTCGGTCAAGCAGTCGTCAGGTCTCAGCCGGCTACACGGTCTCCGTACTCTGCACGCTCGTCTCCGGGAGGGTCCGCTCCACGAGCTACTGGTCGATACTCCAAGTATCACAAAGTCCCACGAAGAAGTGTCTCAAAGGTCCGTCTCGTCACAGGGGTCTCAACGCAACAGACGGCGCGTCGATCGGACGCCCGGTCTGTGAGTTATTAGCCTTTTCGTCCCAGGGGCCCGGTTGGCTTCGAGAGCGAAACCAATCCCGACCATATCTCAACTGTACCCCGAACTCCCATAGGGTATACTCATAGGGACCGTTACTAAACGTAACTACCAACGCCGCTGACGGCTCGTCAAGCGGACGTCCTGTCTGAAAGATAACAGCTTTCCCGTTCCAGGGGCCCGGTTGGATTTCGGGTACAATCCAACCCGGCCATACTCCGACTGCATCCAAAACTCGGGCGGAGTATGTCAAAAGTTCCGTCTCATCAAGAGGAAGTCAACGAAACAGACGGCGCGTCAATCGGACGCCCGGTCTGTGAGTTATTGGCTTTTTCGTCTCTGGGGCCCGGTTGGTTTTTAAGGCAAAACCAACCCGACCGTACTCCACCTGCGTCCAAACCTCGGGCGGAGTATGCCAAAAGATCCGTCTCATTAAGAGGAACGCAACGCGACTGACGGCGCGTCAATCGGACGTTCGTGGCTCAAGATATGAGCGTTTCCGCTCCGAAGGCCCGGTTGGTTTCGTGAACGAACCAACCCGGCCGAACTCAAAGTAATCCGAAACCTTGAGTGCGATATACCGAAACGACCGTCTCGATCCAAGGATCGCATTTCCGCAGACGGTTCGTCATTTGGAGGTCCGAGGATCAAGTTATGAGCCAAAAACTAAAACTAGTCCGAAACGGGGGGTCCGGGTCCGGGCCGACCCGGCCCGACCCCCCCCCCCCCCCCTGGGCGGCGCGGAGGCCGGCGGCGGCGGACGGCGGCGGCGGGCGGCGGCGCGGCGACGCGGCGACGGTGGCGGCGGCGGCGGGCCGCGGTGGCGGCGGCGGCGGGCCGCGGTGGCGGCGGCGCCAGGCGCCGCACGTGGGAGGCACGCGGGGGCTAAGCCCCGCGTTTTGTCAAGGCGGCACGGCTTTGTGCCGTGCCTTGCAACAAACGGCCCCCGCAAGTGGGGGCCGGCTGGAACGAACCGGGGGGGCTGTTGGCCCCCCCTCCTTTAATGAACCGCCCCCCCCCCCTCATTAAGAGGGGGGTTTGTTGAACCAGCCGGGGGATTTATTCCCCCGGTTTTATGACATCCGGCCGGCCAGCTGGCCGGCCGGTTTTTACCAACGGGGCCGGAAATTCCGGTCCCGCCCTCGACTTCCGACGCCGGCGGCCCGGCCGCCGGTCTTTCCTTCCGCCGCGGCCCGGAACCGGCCGCGGTCTCCTCGTCCCGCCGCGGCCCGGAACCGGCCGCGGTCTTCTCGTCCCGCCGCGGCCCGGAACCGGCCGCGGTCTTCTCGTCCCGCCGCGGCCCGGAACCGGCCGCGGCGTTCGTCATCCGGCGCGGTGCGACGGCACCGCGTCCCTTCGCCGTGCTTCGATTCTTTTCAACGCGGCGCGACGGCGTCGCGTTCTTGAAGATTTTTCCTCGGCGTGGCGCGACGGCGCCGCGTAAAATATAAGTACGATCATCCGCGTGGTGCGACGGCACCACGCCACTTGCTTCCGCCCGCATGAATAAACATGAACGATGGAGGGGGGTTCGGCCGTGTTCGTGCGGTCCGGCCCCCCTCACGTTAAAATAATAACGCAACTTAAATTAAATCAAGTCACACGTTAGTCTTGATAAAATCACGATCAAGAATAAAATAAGGAAAAGAAAACGACAAACCCTACCTCGGGTTTAAGATTCGAAGAATCGTCTACGTCCCGCGGAAGACGGCGTCGCGGAGGTCGGGCGTCGCGGTCGTCGTTCGTCAAATCCGTTGACGAAGTGTTATGCCCGAAGAGACACGACGTTGGCGGATCTTCGTTTGCCGACGAAGAAGGTCCGAGGAGGAAGAAGAGGTCCGAAGATACCGGGTCGCCGAGTCGATGATCCTTGACGAAGTGTTGTCGTTCTTCGTTGAGGATGATGACGTTCTTCGCCGGAGAAGATGAAGAGGAGCTCTCAAAAAGACAAAACAAAGAACTCAAAATAAAATAAGACTACCTCTTATTTTATTAACACAACACAAAAGAATTTCAAAGTTTGAAATTCAAAAAGACTTAACTCCCACAATTAATTAAGAGTAACTTAAGCCAATTAATTAGGGGTTAAGTATGTTGAGAGAATTTGAAAAGGTTAGGGGTTCGTGTGGGCCCCACCACACTTAATCCTCCCAAGGGAGGTTAAGTGGGTGTGGGTCCCACTTCCAACCACCTTTGATAGGTTTTAACTTGTTGTAATAAAATTGTTCTTCACAATTTTATTTAACTCAAACTAAAAACCCCAAAACGTAACTTTCAACCCGCAACAAACGCAACTCCCGAAAAGGTCTCATTAAGCGAATATCGGTGCTGTGAGTTCATCGGTGCCCTCAGATTTCAATTCCGAGCACCGTATCAAAAGTTAGAAATTCCCGCTCGTTCGTTCACTGAACGTACCCGAGCCAAACTTCGGAAATTAATTCCGGGCACTCCGGGCCTCGGAATCAGGTTCCGTCTGAAACCACGCTCTTGTAAAATTCTAAAGAAAATTAAGAAAAAATTTTCCTTGAATTTTACGGGTCTTTACAAGACCCCCCCCAGACCATGGATAGATCCCTCCTAGGACAAACCCTGGACCCCCCCGGACACCCCCTAAGACCATGAACACCCCCAGGCAGACCCCCCAAACCCTGGATAGACCCCCCCAGGACAGATCCTGGACACCCCTCCCCCAGACCCTGGACAGACCCCCCAGGAGAGATCCTGGACACCCCTTCCCCAGACCCTTGACACTCCCTCCCTCCTGGACCCCCACCCCCTACAACACCCCTTCCCCCATGCGAATGCCTCCCTCCACTCACCCCTGGACCCCCTGCACACCCCCTTCCCCCAACACACCCCCTTTCCCCATCACCCCCAGACCCTGGAAAGACCCCCCCCCCCCTAAGATAGACCCTAGACACCCCCCCGGACCCTGGACACCCCCATGGACAGACCCTGACCACCCCCCCAGACAGACACCCCTAGACCCTAGATAGTGTAACACCCCAGGTAAATAAAGAATATGACATTTCATATTTATCCATATTTGTGAATAAAATATTTAAATGACTTTAAAGGTGACTCTATGCTCGATGGCGTACCCAACACGCAAGAACGAGTTTCTTGGGAATCTTACGTTGCACTCTAATAATAAAATAATATTATTTTAAATGGTAGTTAACATGTAGCCGTTGTAATGGCGGGAATGGATATAAATAACTAAAATATGATTATATATGTTTTTAAATGTTTTTACATTTATCCAATAAAGGATAGAGGCTTAAAATACGGAAAGAATTCAATTTTAGGCATATATGCCCTAGTTTTCACTAAAGGTTCACTTATCGCCTTTTGATGGAGAACCATAATTAAATATAGTTTTTTTCACTCTTATACATTCTATTGGACCAAATAAAACTCTTCTTAAGAACCGGGACATCAAAATTTACTTTGTGTAAATTTTTGGTATCTTTCCGATAATGTTCATTTTTTTAATGAATAGTGTAAAATGTTGTATTTTAATTCAAACCCTCTTTTTAATATAATTTATTTATATGATTAGATTATATTTTGAATTGGTTTTAAAGTGAAATAGGAAAATATTTTTACCATTAAATCCAATAGTGGTCGTTGGAATTAATTTCACTTTGAAATCGGACTTAAACTAGTATCAATCTTTTGATACTTATTGTTTCATAAAAACACGCTATTTGCTCTGACAATGGGAATTAATTATTAAATTAATTAATGTGACTAATATGTTTTGAATTTTGTAAAATGGACTTCATTTTTGAATTCGGAATATCAAATATAGCTTAGGGTGAAGTTTTGGTATTTTTCTGAAAAACTCCAATTTTTGATGAATAGTGAAACCACTAAGTGGTAATCAAGCAAACTGATTTTTTCAGTTAAATGAAAGTTTACCACTAATGTGTATTGAATTTTGAAAATCCGACATACATGGTTGTCATTAGTATGTAAAATGTGGTTCAATGGGATGAAAATAATTTTTTGGTGAATAGTAACTTTTTTTCATTAATCGCGATTAGAGGTAATTAGTGTCATTTAAGGTAAAAATGATATTATAAGAATGTGAAAACACCATGAAACGTGTCTTACACCTATTGGGTGAGTCATTGCCGACCAAGACAAGCCATGGGCCAACTTGGGGACCCCATGGAGCCACTTTAGTTGGAAAATAACAATAATATATTTTTATTTAATGTTAAAATTAAATTGACACAAACATGAGTTGTTTTACTAAAACAGTTTTTAAGTGGGGTTACACAAGTCCAAATTTTGATTATAAATAGTCCTTGGAAATCTAAAAAGATTTCCTACATCATAGTGTTTTTTTTATAATTTTTAGACATTAAATAAATTAAATTATTTATGACATAATAATGATGCAGCGATGACATCATTATTTGATGATTTAAATAAAATGGAAAGATAATGTAAAATATATGAACTACACATGTCCAAAACTTATTGGATGGGTGGATTTAGAACCCTTATCACCTTATCCACTAATTATATCAATGTGGGACCTCTTAAAACCGAAACACATTTTCAAATAAAGTAATATTTCTTACTTTCCAAAAGTGCCCCTCCTCTCCTCTTATAAAAGGCCCCCACCTCTACCTCATTTCACACACTCCTCAAGCCTTTGGCTCGGCCAAACCCTGCCCATTTACTCTATCCACATCCCTCTCCTCATCCTAGAGGATTCCCTTTGGGTAGAATCCTTTCAAAGGAAGCCTTTAGGCTCAAATCAAAAGGAGTTACACTTTTAAAGGTAATTCATTCTATCATGTTCATTTGTTTTATTTTGCTTCTCAAACCCCCTAAACTCTTTTTATTTATTTCTTTTGTAACAACACCAGTATCTTAAATATACTAGGATTTTGTTATAAGATTTATTCGAGCAACACTCTCACACAACTACATAAAATGGTTAAAGAACATACGGTTTTCGTGGATGGCGAAATTGTGCCTCCCAAAACGATGATTGTTCAATACTCATTTAACACCTTCAAAGGTGGCCATTATGATGTCACTATATATGATATATAATATGTTTATGTTTTACTTATGCTTCTTTATTTTTCATTTGTGTCTTACCTTTATGGCTTCCATTATGGGTATACGTGATATCTTCATTTTAGGAAGTGCGGACTACCGCCCCCTTAAAGTGATTTGATTCGTTAAATACCATATGTGGGACGTATAAAGGATGGAACTATGATATTATATATGATATTATACTGGAATTATAATATACCTTTATATCATTATGATTCCATTCTATAAAATACGAAATATAAATGAAAGTAGCGTTCATGCGTACGTACGGATTACCGTCTCCATGAACGGTGCATTTCATTTCTTACCTCTAAATGATTATGTAATGTTATAAATGCATGAATGTACTGGATATATATGACATATATGATATCTAAATGATTAATACAATTCTGGATATAATAAACATTTGGCCACACGAACAACATGTAATTGTAAGAAGTCCACTTTCGACTTAAGAACCAAATATCGGCAAAACAAATATTATTAACTTAAATTATTACATAATTTTTATGACATGGTAATAAGTGATATAAAAGGAATAATGAACTTGAAAAAGGTTCTTAAGGAAGTATAAGTTAACTCAAGTTTATTATTCAGGAGATTAAAGAACGATCGAGTCAAGTCGAACCCGAGGTAAGGGATCTTACTCCTCTCTTTCTTTTTAAGTACATTCTTTTATGTCATTCCCTCTAAAGATCATCCTTCTTGTTATTGTGATGTTATTATATATTACACTTAATGTAATTTTTATGTTCATATTATGAGAGACCCTATTTCCTCTCATTAATCCATTTTGGAAGTTTTGAGTGGCGCCGTTAGGCTACCGAATTTTTCGTAAGGGATTTTTCATCTCACTTTTATTCCCGTGAGATTTATGCTACATTTGCCACAATTTCCTTTGAGTGGTGTATGTACTGCCCATTATTCTACTCTTTGTGTAACATAATTTAGTTTATGAGTATTTACATCAATGATCTATTTTCCTTCTTTCATGGGGTGTATGTTTTGAAAGATACCCAAGTCGGTAAGGGAACCTTTCACCCTCCTCTTTTTTAAAAGACTTCTTTTGTTGGGTCTTTTAATTTACATATTGTTATGTTGGGATATGTTCTCATATATCCTTATTGATGTAAATTTTATGTCCAAGTGATGAGATACACTTTTTATCTCTCATAAACTCATTTTGATGTGATGCCGTTAGGCTGTCAAGGGAGCTTTTTAACCCAATTTCGATTTCTTTGGGTTCAACATGTAGTCATTGAATATGTCATCCATTGAATATGTGTGAATGACCTTTTATTGTTTTACAATTAATATACACTTATATTGGGTGTATTTATATTTGTCACACATATTTTTGAGATTGATTTGTCCTTAATTAAAGGATACCTTCTTTATAAGGGATTTCATCATATTTGACATTTCTATTGAAAGTTCATTGTTGTTATGCACCAATTCACTCTTATATGGTGTGTATACTGTACTTTGACATATTATATCATGAATCCTTTTATTCTCATGATATTATAAAGTTCGTATTAAATGTTATTCCGCTATTATTTGTATTCAAGAGTCTCTCATTTTGTTAAAAAATCTTTAACAAAAATATCATTTTAAATGTTTTAAAGATTTATTATTCTAAATCTTTATCTTTAATGTCCATGTTTTCAAAATGGCTTTTAGTATTTATTTATATGGACATTAATGTTTTAAAATTACAATTCCATTAAAAGCTTCAAAGTGGTATGGGACACTTTGATTCAAAAATCTCTTTTAAATGGTTTTTGAAAATGGATTGATTAATTCAATATCTGGGAATTATTTGTTGTGATTGAAAATGAAATATTTTTATTTAAATATTTATATTTTCCATATTTTATGTGTAATAATGGTACTTGGACATTATGATGGGTGGTTCCGTGAATACCAGGACGGGTGGTTACGTTATAACCTCCAATGCATTGGGTATGGAAGTCGGCCGTATGGCTATTCCATTAAGTATGAATGGAAATTGTCCGTATGGCTATTCCATTTAAGTGATATGTGTGGAAGTCGACCGTATGGTTATTCCAATTAAGTATGTTTATGTACCAAGTTACCTTTATATATGTTATGTGTTCTTTATATGGGTTTTATGGTAATCCTTTGGTTACAAAAAGGTAAGTAATGATACTTTTTTTTCAGTGAAAAGTTTTTACTACTTCATGAAGGTGAAAATTATTACATTGATAAAGTATTCATGGTTTGCTTGTTGTTTTGAAAAACTAACAGTTTTCATTCTTTGTGTATCCCTTACTGAGCTTCTTATGCTCATCCCAAGTTTTTGAAATGTTTTTCACAGGACATAGCGTGGAATAGGGTCAAGGATGGGATCAAGGGAAAGTCATGCTACCTAAAACATGGAACTATACATGTTTCTTTTAAAGAGTTTTTATTTTATGGAAATTTAGTAGAAGCGACTACTTTGTAATCTTTTGAGATGTAATAGTTATGTCCTAATTCTCTAAAACTCTAAACCTGAAAAGATCCTCAATGTGAATTACTCATTTAATTCAATATTAAGTAAGGTTTAAGGCTGGGGCCTTATAGTTGGTATCAAAGGTCGGATTAGATAACTTTAGAGGTTAGGGTAATCTCTAAGCACAAGTGACATTACCATAATGGTTAGGATTTCAGAAGGAGTCCTAGTTTTAGATAAAGTGAATGAGTAAGTATATCTTAGTGTTTATCTTACTCATTAGTACATGATGGTTATGTTGATATACTCACACTGACCTTTTTGGTTTTAGAAAATGGCTGGATCTAGCAGGCACCAAAGTGACAATGGGTTTGAAGGAAACTATGGTGAGTTCTCTAATGCATCATCTACGAGATGGCCAACTCGATGTGGAAATTCAGGTAATAATTATTAAGGTAACCATTAGGGTTTATATGATACTTAATTTTTAGGTAATTATGGGTTACTCTATGATATGATGGAAAATGAAAGGAATGAGATAAACTTGAGGTTAAAATATGTTATGATTATTCTTGAAGAGTTTTTCTCATTTTGGGGAATGTTTTAAGAATTATATAGTTTTGGAAAAAGGACAACACGTAGACCGTGTGACATCCCGTCGCGTCGGACAAAGCTGCGGGAATCGAACCCACAACCAAAGTGCGACTGGTATTTATCGCCTACCACTGGACTACGTGAAGTCCCTGGTTAGTTTGACTGATTAATTCCAGTTATGTGATTTTATGAATTAAGAGTAAGTTGATTTTGGGTTATTTATGAAAATGATTAACCTATCATGGAGGATATGTGATTAGGTTAATTACTTTTCAAAACGAGACTTTAGGAGCAACTGATATTGTTTGGAGATAAATGTTACGATTTAACTTGGAAGACTATGTGACTAAATCCTTCAAATATTTGGGTTTCAATCTTATATTGGTTTACTTTGAAGAATTTTATGGAAAAATTGATTATAGAATGGTCCTCGTTGAACTTTGGGTTTTGTTGGACAAATTTTGGAGATTAAGAATAGATTTTCTTTTTATAAAGGGTTATCCTTTTCTGGATTATCTGATCTTGTACTAGCCTTTTTGGTTTTGGTTTTGGTTAAAGTCTAAAGACATGGGAATTATATAGTTCTATTTTGTGGATTAGGTGATTCTCTAGAAGTTGATTATAGTACTCTTAATGTGAACAAGTCTTCCTAAATACTCGTCTTTTGGAGAAAATATGAGTTTGTGTAAGGAATCTAATAAAAGTTGAAAGTAAATATGATAAGTGATTATGTTTCCTTATGAATAAATTCCTCAATAAAAAGTAACTTAAAACAAAAATGTTGTCTATTAACTTTTCCTACTGGGGAATCGAATACCGTTTAACCCATCACAAGTCTGTGATTTTCTCATGGTTAACTTTCTCCTAAACATGTTTTCTATCACTCTCCATCAGAACACGACCCTTTGTTTTTTCCTCCATGTCCATATTTTCATACTTGGAATCCTAGTATGGGTTAACTCGGGTGACCTTTGTAATTATCTTTCTTTATTTTAAAGTGTTTGTTTTACCGACTTTTGTTCCGATGTGGGACTTTCAAGGATGTTTCCAAGCGCAATTTTAAAATTGCGAGGACGCAATTCCCAAAAGGGGGGAAGGATGTAACACCCCAGGTAAATAAAGAATATGACATTTCATATTTATCCATATTTGTGAATAAAATATTTAAATGACTTTAAAGGGGACGCTATGCTCGATGGCGTACCCAACACGCAAGAACGAGTTTCTTGGGAATCTTACGTTGCACTCTAATAATAAAATAATAATATTTTAAATGGTAGTTAACATGTAGTCGTTGTAATGGCGGGAATGGATAGAAATAACTAAAATATGATTATATATGTTTTTAAATGTTTTTACATTTATCCAATAAAGGATAGAGGCTTAAAATACGGAAAGAATTCAATTTTAGGCATATATGCCCTAGTTTTCACTAAAGGTTCACTTATCGCCTTTTGATGGCGAACCATCATTAAATATAGTTTTGTTCACTCTTATACATTGTATTGGACCAAATAAAACTCTTCTTAAGAATCGGGACATCAAAATTTACTTTGTGTAAATTTTTGGTATCTTTCCGATAATGTTCATTTTTTTTAATGAATAGTGTAAAATGTTGTATTTTAATTCAAAACCTCTTTTTAATCTAATTTATTTATATGATTAGATTATATTTTGAATTGGTTTTAAAGTGAAATTAGAAAATATTTTTACCATTAAATCCAATAGTGGTCTTTGGAATTAATTTCACTTTGAAATCGGACTTAAACTAGTATCAATCTTTTGATACTTATTGTTTCATAAAAACACGCTATTTGCTCTGACAGCGGGAATTAATTATTAAATTAATTAATGTGACTAATATGTTTTGAATTTTGTAAAACGGACTTCATTTTTGAATTCGGAATATCAAATATAGCTTAGGGTGAAGTTTTGGTATTTTTCTGAAAAACTCCAATTTTTGATGAATAGTGAAACCACTAAGTGGTAATCAAGCAAACTGATTTTTCAGTTAAATGAAAGTTTACCACTAATGTGTATTGAATTTTGAAAATCCGACATACATGGTTGTCATTAGTATGTAAAATGTGGTTCAATGGGATGAAAATAATTTTTTGGTGAATAGTAACTTTTTTTCATTAATCGCGATTAGAGGTAATTAGTGTCATTTAAGGTAAAAATGATATTATAAGAATGTGAAAACACCATGACACTTGTCCTACACCTATTGGGTGAGTCATGGCCGACCAAGATAAGCCATGGGCCAACTTGGGGACCCCATGGAGCCACTTTAGTTGGAAAATGACAATAATATATTTTTATTTAATGTTAAAATTAAATTGACACAAACATGAGTTATTTTACTAAAACAGTTTTTAAGTGGGGTTACACAAGTCCAAATTTTGATTATAAATAGTAATTGGAAAGCTAAAAAGATTTCCTACATCATAGTGTTTTTTTATAATTTTTAGACATTAAATAAATTAAATTATTTATGACATAATAATGATGCAGCGATGACATCATTATTTGATGATTTAAATAAAATGGAAAGATAATGTAAAATCTATGAACTACACATGTCCAACACTTATTGGATGGGTGGATTTCGAACCCTTATCACCTTATCCAAGAATTATATCAATGTGGGACCTCTTAAAACCGAAACAGATTTTCAAATAAAGTAATATTTCTTACTTTCCAAAAGTGCCCCTCCTCTCCTCTTATAAAAGCCCCCCACCTCTACCTCATTTCACACACTCCTCAAGCCTTTTTCTCGGCCAACCCCTACACATTTACTCTCTCCACATCCCTCTCCTCATCCTAGGGGATTCCCTTTGGGCAGAATCCTTTCAAAGGAAGCCTTCAGGCTCAAATCAAAAGGAGTTACACTTTTAAAGGTAATTCATTCTATCATGTTCATTTGTTTTATTTTGCTTCTCCAACCCCATAAACTCTTTTTATTTATTTCTTTTGTAACAACACCAGTATATTAAATATACTAGGATGTTGTTATAAGATTTATTCGAGCTACACTCTCACACAACTACATCAAATGGTTAAAGAACATACGGTTTCCGTGGATGACGAAATTGTGCCTCCCGAAACGATGATTGTTCAATACTCATTTAACACCTTCAAAGGTGGACATTATGATGTCACTATATATGATATATAATATGTTTATGTTTTACTTATGATTATTTATTTTTCATTTGTGTCTTACCTTTATGGCTTCCATTATGGGTATACGCGATATCTTCATTTTAGGAAGTGCGGACTACCGCCCCCTTAAAGTGATTTGATTCGTTAAATACCATATGTGGGATGTATAAAGGATGGAACTATGATATTATATATGATATTATACTGGAATTATAATATACCTTTATATCATTATGATTCCATTCTATAAAATACGAAATAGAAATGAAAGTAGCGTTCATGCGTACGTACGGATTACCGTCTCCATGAACGATGCATTTCATTTCTTACCTCTAAATGATTATGTAATGTTATAAATGCATGCATGTACTGGATATATATGAAATATATGATATCTAAATGATGAATAAAATTCTGGATATAATAAACATTTGGCCACACGAACAACATGTAATTGTAAGAAGTCCACTTTCGACTTAAGAACCAAATATCGTCAAAACAAATATTATTAACTTAAATTATTACATAATGTTTATGACATGGTAATAAGTGATATAAAAGGAATAATGAACTTGGAAAAGGTTCTTAAAGAAGTAGAAGTTAACTCAAGTTTATTATTCAGGAGATTAAAGAACGATCGAGTCAAGTCGAACCCGAGGTAAGGGATCTTACTCCTCTCTTTCTTTTTAAGTACACTCTTTTATGTCATTCCCTCTAAAGATCATCCTTCTTGTTATTGTGATGTTATTATATATTACACTTAATGTAATTTTTATGTTCATATTATGAGAGACCCTATTTCCTCTCATTAATCTATTTTGGAAGTTTTGAGTGGCACCGTTAGGCTGCCGAATTTTTCGTAAGGGATTTTTCATCTCACTTTTATTCCCGTGAGATTTATGCTACATTTTCCACAATTTCCTTTGAGTGGTGTATGTACTGCCCATTATTCTACTCTTTGTGTAACATACTTTAGTTTATGAGTATTTACATCAATGATCTATAGTCCTTCTTTCATGGGGTGTATGTTTTGAAAGATACCCAAGTCGGTAAGGGAACCTTTCACCCTCCTCTTTTTTAAAAGACTTCTTTTGTTGGGTCTTTTAATTTACATATTTTTATGTTGGGATATGTTCTCATATATCCTTATTGATGTAAATTTTATGTCCAAGTGATGAGATACAATTTTTATCTCTCATCAACTCATTTTGATGTGATGCCGTTAGGCTGTCAAGGGAACTTTTTAACCCAATTTCAATTTCTTTGGGTTCAACATGTAGTCATTGAATATGTCATCCATTGAATATGTGTGAATGACCTTTTATTGTTTTACACTTAATATACACTTATATTGGGTGTATTTATATTTTTCACACATATTTTTGAGTTTGATTTGTCCTTAATTCAAGGATACCTTCTTTATAAGGGATTTCATCATATTTGACATTTCTATTGAAAGTTCATTGTTGTTATGCACCAATTCAATCTTATATGGTGTGTATACTATCCTTTGACATATTATATCATGAATCCTTTTATTCTCATGATATTATAAAGTTCGTATTAAATGTTATTCCGCTATTATTTGTATTCAAGAGTCTCTCATTTTGTTAAAAACTCTTTAACAAAAATATCATTTTAAATGTTTTAAAGATTTATTATTCTAAATCTTTATCTTTAATGTCCATGTTTTCAAAATGGCTTTTAGTATTTATTTATATGGACATTAATGTTTTAAAATTATAATTCCATTAAAAGCTTCAAAGTGGTATGGGACACTTTGATTCAAAAATCTCTTTTAAATGGTTTTTGAAAATGGATTGATTAATTCAATATCTGGGAATTATTTATTGTGATTGAAAATGAAATATTGTTATTGAAATATTTATATTTTACATATTTTATGTGTAATAATGGTACTTGGACATTATGACGGGTGGTGCCGTGAATACCAGGACGGGTGGTTACGTTATAACCTCCAATGCATTGGGTATGGAAGTCGGCCGTATGGCTATTCCATTAAGTATGAATGGAAATTGGCCGTATGGCTATTCCATTTAAGTGATATGTGTGGAAGTCGACCGTATGGTTATTCCACTTAAGTATGTTTATGTACCAAGTTACCTTTATATATGTTATGTGTTCTTTATATGGGTTTTATGGTAATCCTTTGGTTACAAAAAGGTAAGTAATGATACTTTTTTTTCAGTGAAAAGTTTTTACTACTTCATGAAGGTGAAAAGTATTACATTGATAAAGTATTCATGGTTTGCTTGTTGTTTTGAAAAACTAATAGTTTTCATTCTTTGTGTATCTCTTACTGAGCTTCTTATGCTCATCCCAAGTTTTTGAAATGTTTTTCACAGGACATAGCGTGGAATAGGTTCAAGGATGGGATCAAGGGAAAGTCATGCTACCTAAAACATGGAACTATACATGTTTCTTTTAAAGAGTTTTTATTTTATGGAAATTTAGTAGAAGCGACTACTTTGTAATCTTTTGAGATGTAATAGTTATGTCCTAATTCTCTAAAACTCTAAACCTGAAAAGATCCTCAATGTGAATTACTCATTTAATTCAATATTAAGTAAGGTTTAAGGCTGGGGCCTTATAGATAGACCCTAGATAGACCCCCCCCCAAGAAAGACCCAGACAGACCTTGGATAGACCCCCCAGACCCTGGAAACCCCTGGATAAAACCCCCCAGACAATGGACAGACCCCCCCCTAGGACAAAACCTGGAAAATCCCCCAGAAAAGACCCCCCAGACCCTGTACACCCCCCAGATAGACCCCCCAGACCCTAGACACCCCCCCAAACAGACCCCCCAGACCCTAGACAGACTCCCCCCAGACCCTGGACAGACCCCCCTAGGACAGATCCTGGACACCCCCTCCCTCCTAGACCCCCACCCCTTGCAGCACCACTTCCCCCATGAAAATCCCCCCTCATAAAAATTTTCATTTTAATCAAGTCTTACTAGGAAATAATAAAACTTCTAATATGGTAGTGATCCATACATCCATTTATAAATGGAAAGATAACACAATTTTGTTTGAGAATGAAATTTCAAAAAAAAATTGTGTAAGGCAGAAATAAACAAAAGGGAGATCAACCCTTAGAGGATCAAAGTGAATACATGTAAGAAGAAAAGTATTGAGTAGAGGCTAGGTAGAGTTCAAATAAGAAGTTAGAGCTGGAAGGGAAATTTTCACTGTTGATAAGAGGAGTAAAGATATCTTTTCAAGAGTTTTCTAAACCCATTTATTTATATATTATTTTATTTTCTAACATTTTAGTGTCATAGGATATTTGTAATATATAAATTTAAAATTTATTTTAGATAATATAATTTGGTCACCTAACTATTGAAGTTTCCTACTGCCCTGCATATCCCCCTGTAGACCCCCTGCCCCTCCCCCCCTCTCCCCTGCCAGTTTTCCTTCCCCCCACTACCCCTTGCACCCCTACCCTATAGACCCCCTATAGACCACCACCCTCTACCCCCTTGCATCCCACCTGCACCTTCCCCCCTCCCACCTGCCCTGTATACCCCCCTACAGACCAACCCCCCTGCCCTATAGACCTCCCCACCCCCCTGCCCCCTGCCCGCCCACCCACCCCCTCCCCCTGCCCTACAGACCTCCCCCCTGCCCCCTACCCCCTGCCCCCTCCACCCTCCCCCTTCCAGTTCCCCACCACCACCCCCTTCCAGTTGATGCCCAATGATACTCATCCTCTATATATTGAAGGATAATTAATTCATCTCAGTTTCATCAATTTTTTCTGAAACTTTACTTCAAGACCATTGTGTTATACTACACTAGGATGGTCATGATCTTTGTCTCACATGACTAATTTACTACAATAGGATGGTCATGATCCTTGTCTCACATGCCTAATTTTTTAAGGCAATCATCATGTCACCATAAGAGTGATGATGATGGAAGCTTTAATTGAAATGGGAGGATGGGAGTTTAAAACATATCTTTATGGTTTTCATTTCCCAGTCCATATTTCTCGTATATAATTAACACATGCCCATGAATATTGTTCTTGATTCCATCTCCATGTGTACATCAATTAATAATGTCACTTGCTTATTTATCAAGGTGACAACATAATGATAAAAGTTTACTAGAATTTCAATTACATTGTATATTTAGACAATTCAATAAATGTCTTTATCATTTCTAGAAGTGATGGAATCTTATGTTTTCCACATATAAGTAAATGACGGATCTTCAATTATGATCTGGGCAGGAAGGTTGTTATATCTTCTTCTATCAAGCCATATAGACATATTAGGCTCATAATCTAAGGAATACTATTCTCATCACCTATATAATCCTAGCTTCATCACCAAAGTCATCATAGGCTAGTCACCTGAGGTATTTTAGGATAATCACTTAATAATCTCTAGGCTCATCACCTAAGTAATTCCATGTTCATCGTATGAGGAAGGATGGGATTATTATGCGTTATAAAAGGTGAATCATCCTATTATTATCACATAATAAATCTTATAATTTTAATATATGGAAAGGTAGGGTCCTCTTATGCTCATCACATAATTTTAGTCATCATTTTAGGTCTAGTGGGGATTAGTCCCCTTATGCTCGTCGCATAAGTCTGGTCACGATTTAAATTTCAGTGGGGAATAATCCTCTTATACTCCTCACATAAGACAAGTAATGGTATAATGACTAGTAGAGACTACTATAAGGTTTATAGTACTCTTGGAAGATGGTCAGGAATTAGATATATTGCCTCAAAAGTGGTTAATGTGATGGTGATGATATTGAGATGTTATGAATGAACCTTGAAGAGTTTTACTATGTATCCTGTTTGAATAGGAATCAAAACCCTCATAGTCCAATTTACATAATTTATGTTCATATGATAGGATCATCGATATTGTTTAACATCATGTGGTAAAGATGATTTTGTTGTGAAATAAGTGACAATATGTGATGTATTAGGGATACACATTAGTGTTTCCAAGTCTGGTTCAACGTGGTATGTGGCTCAGGTGTAGGAAGATTGTGGGGTGTACACCTTGTATGACACCCACTTGGAGGTATGGATCATCCATATCTCTCTATAATTTATGGATTGTTCTTGTTTGGGGACTTTAGTGACTCATGTGGTCAAGGATGAACTCTATATTCTTATAAACAAACATTTTAGATATCAAAATTGTTCAGCTAGCAGGAATAGATAAGATAATAATTCTAAGGACTCTATAGAATGGTTATACACCTTGGATTACCTGAGAGTATCACATTCTTGTATGTCTATAGAAAAAAAGCTAGAGTAAAACAATAAATCAATTATAGAAATAAGTTTTTAAAACAATCATAAAATTATAGAATTCAAATTAAAGGTTTAGGCAGAGAGACCTACCTCAACCTCAAGATGCATTGCTTTTGACGATGACAACTCAAATATTCCTTTTTTCCACTTTCACGCATACATAACAATCACCATTTAAAACTCTCTTTTATATTTGAAAGAAATATGTGAAGAATTAATAGTGTAAGAATTATAAGCAAGAAAATAAGTGTCTATGAAAAACTAACAGTGTCATTGAAAAATGATAAACATATTGACACCATGTCGTAGGCTATACTACAATCATGATTTCAGAGAAGTACATGCCTCAAAAATGCCTTCATATATGGAGGATGTTATTCTAGTTGAGTGAGATTTTTTTTTCATATCTTCAAGAAGTAATGCTGCAAATATAAGGATACAATGTAGCAAGTAGGTGGATCATTAATGTTAAGGAAATGAAGTTATGAGCTATTCATGAGAACATTGTGTATACACCACAACATCTAACAAACACTAACATCATTATATATTATAATTCAATGTATAAACCAAGAATAAAATTTACATCTAAAATGTACCTCAATATCAGTATCACCAAAACCATCACGACCCTCATAATCTCTTTCAGAAACACCAACATCATTATCTCCTCCTCTCAGACCACCACCATCATCAACATCTGCATTGGCATATGCACCTAAATAAATGGAAAGAGTAGAATAATCCTCATAAACTGAACGAAAATAAATGAGAACACATTTAATTAATGAAAACATAAAAGGGTTATCACTAAAATTAGTAAATCAATATAGATTTATTTTAATCGTAGAAAATCATACAAAATGTGTAAATATAGCAATGTTTGGGATTTTAATGGAATTTGAGAGAATAAAACAGTGAATTCCATATTTTTTTTTGAAATTTCTAGTTCAATCACTCCCCCAGTTGTTGAAAACCACTTATTGAAGGAGTAATATATATAGGAAAAAATGATTCCTAGGGGAGTTAGCCATGGATGGTGATGTCTGGAAAGGACACATGGTTTGATCAAAGCATAGAGATAGATTATTTTTTGGCATTACTGATGATGAAAAACTGATGAGGATCTGTAACACCATGGGTTTTGTTTAAATGATTTTTGATGATGTGATAAGATAACTGTTCATATGAAGTGGTATATGAGTCATCGATTTGAATTAAACAAATAATATAAAAAATTATAGGCTATTGTAGTTATAGATGGAATAAAATGAACAATATTCAAGGAAAGGTAAGAAAAAACACCAAATGACAAATGAAAATTACAAAATGAAAACAGACACTGAATAACAAACCAAACTACTGACCTGAATCCGACCATAAATGGCCTCTAAAACAGAATTTTTTGAAATCATCATCGAGAAAATATTGAACCTTTTCCCTGCAATATAAATTATTAGGACAACTAAAAATTGATATATTTAGGATAAATTCTAACCACTTTTTTTACATAGCTTAACATTATCACCATAAACACACAATTAAATGCTATTAAGAAGTTAAAAAATGAATCATCAACCCAAGAAGTTGTGACAAGATAAAAATAATACCTTTGGAAGTGAAAAGATAGCAGTGATATAAGCATCCTTGACCATAAAAGTGAATCTAAAACTATCATGATCACAGATTACCTTTTCAATTCTATTTACCAAATTTTTATTTTTCATAAATTCTAGGTGATGAAAACCATAATATTTCAATTTCAGAGGGTCTCTTAATCCACCTTGATATTTTCATCACAAATATACCCAGTTATCAAAAGAAATTACAGCATTAACAAATTCTAGATGTTTTTAAACTATCATTTCGTTCAAATGTTTCATTCACTAGTTTCTAGAAAATATATCTTTAACCACAAACCATTAGTCCTTATTTAACACATTCAAAATTCATCACATTAAATAAATTTGAGAATTAAATAATAAAGTTCTTCAGTAATTTCATTTCCTTCCATGTTTAAATAATGGTTACAAAATCCAATATGCTTCTATGGGCATAGTTTATACAATGTATGCAATAACAACGCATACTATATGAAATAGTAGTGATTTAATGATAGTCATTAGAGATTAATATTTCATATGAAAATATGTTAGATAATAGAATACCATATTAAGTATATGGATTATAAAAATATATTCATAATAAGAATGTTTAATATATGTATATTGAAAATTAAGTATCTATGTTGTGCATTGAAATGTAGACATGTTGCACATTACACATGTAGTATATGCATAAAAAGTATAGCTATAGTGAATATGTACATATTGTAGGATCAAAAATTAAATATATGTCATAGGGGGTACTAATTTTTATGTTTGTTTCAATAATATTCAACAGAGAGATGGATGGTGAGATCAGAATGAATGATCAAGCAGGTAGAGAAAATTATGGTAGAAGGATGGGAAGTGATCATTGGGGATAAATGGAGGGGCGTGCAAATGAAAAGCAGAGTACATAAATGATAATTTGACAACAAGGAGTGACCGCAACAATCTATGAAAAAAAAGGCCGAGCATGCAAGGTGGGATGTCTATTGTGATCGGAGGAGGTTGAATCGAAATTTTGAACACTATCCATTGACGAGGGTGGTCGGGGAGGCTAGGGTTCACACGATTAAAAATGAAGGTGGGGATAAAATCGAAAGTTGCGATGAAATGTGATGTCAACTAAATAATTTGGGGAAGGATGAAAGTGTTGGAGGCCGGAGGCAATCAAGGGTCGATGGTTGAGGGCTGAGGGAATTTGGAGGTGATCAAAATGGACTGCAATTGGGGTA
Organism: Viscum album; assembly: GCA_963277665.1. NCBI lineage: Eukaryota > Viridiplantae > Streptophyta > Magnoliopsida > Santalales > Viscaceae > Viscum > Viscum album. The sequence continues at coordinate 1,264,180,933 of OY728143.1, read as the reverse complement.
GGGTGTCATGAGAGAGATGGTGGTCGAGGATGGGAGAGATGGATACAGAAGAGTTGGAGTCAGAGATGGAGGTGGAGGTGGAGGCTGGACGGAGGATGGGAGGGGGAATGAAGGTAGAGGGATGTAGAAGAGGCAGAGCTTGGGATGATGACCTCAAGGAGGGGATTCCATGATGGGTTTGGGGGAGGAGAGTTGGGGGTGTGGGAAAGGACATCGGGAGGGATTGCGAGGAGGTTGAGGGAGACAGATACACATAAGAGAGAATCGATGTGGATCATACACGTTGAGGAATGGGGGACACTCTTTAGTATATATAATCGAAATTTAAGTTTTACCAAAATAGGGAATATTGCATGGTTAGACTGTATAGTTCGGTAAATCATGCACTAATTGTGCATTTTCAAGTTGACATCCATATAGGAATCACACGGTTTGGTTGTATAGTTACTTCACACTAAATTACAACAATGCAAGTAACCCTTATGAACAAAATGATCCACACACTTTTTTAGAAAGTACTTCCTAGTTTAGAGAATCAAGTTCCCACCATGTAAAACCACTTTATCAAAATTGAAACACCATTCTCATGGTTTCTATAGAGTTACTACCAACTGTAAGAAAACTATGAAACATAAAAAAGATCCCAAATTTATAAATCAAAGTAATTTTTTACAAAATATCATGATAAATAAAAATAATTTAATATAAATAACTACATTGACATGAGGTGTTATAATCTTCTTGCCATGCCACTTTCTTCTCTAGAAAAGTATCTAGTGGAAGTGGAATTACTAAAATAAATTCCTCAATAATACCCTACAAAAGAGGTTGGTTGGGTGTCGAATAGAAAATATATGGTCTTAAATAAGAAAATCATAACATATAACCAAACTCTCCAAATTTATTAGTTAAATACACCAGATCATGTGAAGTCCCCAAGAACAATTCAGTAACAATTATAAAGGGAGAAACCTAAGGAGATAGAAATTTGGCCTAGTTCTCCTAAATTTTTTTAATTATTATAAAATGGAATAGAATATGAGACACAAACCTCAAATAAATAAATCTTCAATAAGCACAATATCCACAAAAAACCTAGAAAACTCAGAGTCATCCAAGAAACCAATCTAAAACACCACAAAGAGAACACAATTCAAAAGAACACCCTATTCACAAGATGAGAACCATAATAAGGATTTTATAAAAGAAATAGAAGAAAAATAATAACATAAGGCTCATTACAAAAAAATATAGGCTTTATATGTTTTGTTATTACAACCAACTGGTAAATTGGGACCTTCTACCCCGAACATCACCCCATAGTTAACCAACAAAAAAAATGATCAATAATAAGTTCATAACTTCTCTAAGTATGTATTGGTCCTAGTAAGTGAAGCATTGGACCAATGGTATCTCATATTCAAACCATCATGAAACCAAACTTGAAAAAACCAGTTTACAAATGTACACCCACACCTAAACATAAAGAAACATAAATCAAAAGAGACTGAACAGATCCTGAATTCACTACAACCCAAAAAATAATTCTAATAAACTTAAAACACACCTCATAAAAATCCCAAAACACACTAATCACCCAAAACCAATTTAAACCCAATACTTCCCTTTATGATAATTCAACTTAAAAAACTTATGAATATGGGAACAATCTACCTGCCAAAGAAAATACCTTGGATATTTTATGCAAGAGAACTTGTAATTCAATGGAACTCTATAGAAAAAGCACAAAATATATATCTCCTTAATGTTTTGAAGAGACAGACCCTGATTATTATAACCTTGTAGCTTGGGATGTGGGGATACAGATGCAGGAAGGGGGAGGTGGGGAGACGGAGAGGCAGGGATGCTGAAAGGCAAAGACAGATGCAGTGACCGAGTGAGGTGAGGAGGAGGCAGGGATGCAGATGTGGGAAGGGGAGGCTCAGAAGAATCCGTAAGGTGGAGGAGGAAGAGAAGAGAAGTGGAAGATTGTGACGGGAAGCAGAATGGTTTTATGTGGATGTTGATTTGTTTAATAAAATTAATATATAAATTGGATGGAGGGTTTTATTACAAAACCATGACTTGTTTATCAAATGAAACAGTTATCTTAACACTTATTCAAGAATTTCAATTTAATATAAACAAGCACAATTAAGAAGGAATCTAAATTCAATTTAAAACATTCTTGAATTAAAGAGGTTGGGAGAGGGACCCTACCTCAAAAAAGCTAATCCACACTCGACGCTTGACACTTTTATCAGCGAAAACTCTAAATTACTCCATCCATCATCCAGAAAAATACACCTTTGCATATACATAAGGATGCCCTAACCCCTATGTACGTGTCTGCATGGACTTGAACATGAACAAGAGGATCCTTATATATATACTCACATGCATAAGCCCGTTATCACCCACACACGTATGCATTTTCCATATATATACATAAGAACACCTATCCCCTTATATGTAATCGCGCTGCCATGGGCGAACATACATATAACAAGAAAACTTATTATATATATGCCTACCTATGCAAATGCGGTGAGTCGTCTTCAACAAAAGGCTTGAATCCACCTCAATGAGATCCAAAACACACTACAAAAATATAAGAAACCAAAAAATCACAAAATCCCTATTTAAAATTAGTCCAAAGAATAAAAATGGAAGAAACCTTACCTGAATCTGATGTCGAACTCACTGCCTTTGATGGAAGTGGATAGAACTAGAATCATCATAATAAGCCACTTGTAAGGAAATAATGGGAAAAGAAGTGAGATACAAAGTCTTATTAAATATATGTGATTGGTGTGTCAATTTTACATGATAAATGATACATGAATCTAATACCAGCATGATCAAAAGGATAATATTAATGATTACACAAACATAATATAATCCAAATGATCAAGGGAATTAGTAATATAAAGGGTAAATACCTCAAACAATAATCCATAAATCGATCTCAAGATTGTACCAACCACCAATGATCCTTATATCCCCTATATAATCCATGAATACATATGAATCAAAAAACAAAACATTTTAAAATTAGAACTACAATCAGTATAATTGATGCTAAACTCATCGGGTAATATACTACACTCAGGCAACAAGCCAAGTGTGGGGTCTACTCTAGACACCCACCCAAACCTAAGAAACAAAAAAACACAAATTTATCAACCCAAAACAACTTAAAATTTCATCAAACTTCATGAAAAACCATAAATAAATCCACTGAGTAGTACACCTAAACTCAAATGACATGTAATAATGAGATTTTAAGATTTATAAGTCTCCTCTATATGCCACACATGAAATATCTATCATATAGAAGTGATACCACCATGGGTTTAAAAAACAATACAACCACGATTTTAATTAAACCCATGGCTATAAACTAAGCTATAGCCACAAACCTATCTTTGGTTTGGTTCATTTTAGTGGTATAGGGAGACATGAGTTGTATTTATTTGATTAAGGCAGTGATTTGTCTTTCATCATGGAAATGATACCTATGGGATCATGGGTGATTAGGTATTTTTTAGTATACACCTAACGGATCATCCAAAATGTTTGGAGTATGTCTTTTAGTTTGAAGGTTGGAAAATGGAAATAATATAAGGCTCAACCCCACCCCCATCTGCACCCCCCACCTAGAACCCCACTGCCCCCTGCACCCCCACCTACACCCCACTACCCCCTGCACCCCCACTTGCAACCCCACTGCCCACTGCACACCACCCCCACCTGCACCCCCACCTATACCCCCACTAACCCCACCTGCACCCCCACTGCCCCCATCACCCCATTAATAAGGATAAATAGTATTGTACTTTTAAGAATAGTGTTGATTAAGTAGATGAAGGAATTATAAAAACATATCTTCTATGAATTTCAAAAATAAAACTCCATTTTTTGGTATCAAAAGACTTTGAGATATCAATATTTAGTTAAATGTTCCCATTCCTACCTTTGTTCTTCATAATGTCGATACATTTTGAGGAAGTGAATAGGTAATTTTGGATTCCTCTTCCAGTTATAAATCTAAATTGATTTGATTATATGATGCCTCAAGCAATAAATCATAGCCTCAAAGCAATTACTTTTCTAATAATTTTTTGAATTGCATTCCCAATGGAAATAGGATTGAAGTCTTTAATATCCACTACATTATCTGTTTTTTGAATCAAAGTAATAAAATTGGAATTGATTCCATAAGGTATATAATCACGATTAAAGAATTATCTTATAGAATTATGTAAATAACATGCACAATAACCAAGTAAACCATAAAAAATTTGTTTGCGAACCCATCAGGCCCAACCACACTCTCAATATTTAAGGAGAAGAGTGAAGTATTTACCTACTTATCATCACAAGATTTAGTTAAAGACTTGTTTTTATTATTATCAACAACACAAGTAATTTTATCCATCATCTAGAAGGTAAAATCTTCTCCTTTCTTTGAGAATAGTCTTCCGAAATAGTCAACTATAACATTAGAAAATTGATTTTATGAGTTCTATAAAGACCCATCGATTTTATGGGTAGTGACTCCTCTTCCAACTCAATTTTCCTTGTATAGATAATGAAAAAAATACAATTTTTCTATCTCCCTCCTACATCTATATTATATTATACTAGTTTTAGACTATACTTTATTTCATAAATGGGTTTTGATAAATCTGAGATAGGGTTTTAATCTCATATTTTGAAGGATCATTCTGATTCTAATTAATATTATGAAATTGTAGTAAGGATTTCTCAGGATCTTTGATGTCATTACCCATATTATAGAAATATACCCTGTTCCAGAAATTAATCATCCTTTTAACATTCTTTAACTTTTTTTCCATGATTTGAAGAGGGATTCCATAAATTTCCATGTTCCAAGTAATGATGATAATATCCCTACAACCAAGCACAAAAAGTCAGGAATTGTTGAATTCAAATGGAAGGGGAGATGATGTCAATTTATTTTTTAAAATATCCACCATAAAAGGATTGTGATCATAGTGACATTTTTTGGAGAGCCAGACCCAATACATCATTAACATAATTATTGTCATCAATATGAACAAAAAATATATCAAATTTTCTAGCCTATAATACATTGATGGTGTATCTACACCGGGTTTAGTAACCACCCACAATTGTAACTTCAACCATGCTATATTTATCAAAATATGATGAAAATTCAGAATCTTCCATCATATTGATGTGCGGACCAGTTTTTTCCTCATGCCTTAGAATAGTGTTAAAACCCCTAAAAATCACTCAACTATATGAACACTAAGAAATTACCCCTTCGAGACTATCCAAAATATCTATTGTTTTTGTGTAAGATTTAGAGGAATAAACAAAATACAGAGAGATTACAATTACTTGGATACTAATATAAACTAAAAATTCTTGATAATTTTTTGTACATGAATGCAGGTTGATACTGTCATACTTTAAAATACAAAGATTCTTAGAGTCATTCTCACTTTGTTTTTGTGATACATAGGAATATCCAAGGGAGGACCATTTAAGGTCACTCCATTTTTCAAAATCCATATTAGGTTTAGCTAAACTAATCATCATGGGTTTTTTTCCATAATAAAGTATCTCGAGGATGTGATTGTGGGAGAGTTCCCAATACATTGAAAATTAAAAAAGAGAATATTCATTTATGAAGAGATGTCATAGCTCTTGTTTTAAAAAATGCAATGAAACAAGAGAAATATAATAAATTTCAAAACATGTTATCAATTCCTAGAACCAATTAATAAAGATGAGTCAGCTTGGCCTGGGCACTCCTGTTCAAAATTTCCCCTAAACTTTGAATCTCAGCATTGAAATCCTTTTCAAATTTCCTGCAAATTTCACATATTCATGAGAAACCAAGCATGCAGTCAGTGAAAAAATGAAATGTCCAATCAACTTACAGGATAGAATCAATTACCATTCAGTCTCTGGAGGAACGATGAGGGAGGAGGAACAGTGAGGGAGAAGGAGTATTTTACATGGGATAGGGTCGAGGGTGGGAGGAGAAAGTCGAGTGCGAGGGTGGGGATGCCACTGTGAAACACCGATGGCCGGGAAGTGTAGCAGCGACATCGGGGAGGGGTGCACAGAGAGCAGGTCCAGGTCGAGGGTTTGAGGAGTCGTGGATAGTGGGGAGGAGGAGCTCATGAACCAGGGGAGGAGAAAAGGAGAGTGTCATGGAGAGCATTGTAGAGAGCATCACAGAGAGCATTGTGGAGAGCGTCGCGGAGAGCGTCGCAGAAAATGGGGAGGAGGATCTCGCGGATTGGGGGAGGAGAGGAGATCGTCTTGGACTGTGTAGGAGGAGCCTGATAGATAGTTAAAAAAAATATAGCTACTGATTTTTTTAATCTGTGGCTATAAATTATGATATAACCATAGTTTTAATAGAACTGTGGGTATAAACTAATCTATAGCCACAAACTTATAAAACTATGGCAATAGGTCTGTGGCTATAGCCCTATTTTCTAGTAGTTATTGAGTAGGAAAATATTAAAATACAAATTTCTCATATACTTCATTTATACTCAACCTTCACTTGAATTTATAGTTAGGACACATAAATTTTATTCTACTATAAAATTATGGGTTTGAAATTGCATAATCTAAAAAATCTTCCAAACCCTTGGCCTACCAAGGTGTGTTTCGAGGTAAATTGTTTGAAATTTTATCCATACGTATTGGATTTACACTCTTCCCCATATAAATTCAAATATAAATATATATATATTTAATCAAAAAAGTACAATCAATTTTTAACATCACCCAACTTCATCATTGACCAGGGTAGGGTTTTGATTTGACAAAACAAAAATTCAACATGAAAATGATCTAGTATGACATGATTAAAATAAAAAACATAAATTAATAAATATTTCCTCTCATAATAATAGGGTTAGATTTTTTGGAAGATGGTCATTGACATGAGTAGAGGGTAATAGAAAGTGTGGAGGCTAGGGATAGAATCCCAGCAACATATGACTCATTCACAGATAAGAGTAGGGGAAATTAGGTTGAGGTAGGGAGGAGGGTAGTGTAACATCCTAACCTAAAACTTTGGGTCTGAACTAGAATGTCACATGACCTCATGCGCACCTCCCCATATTCAAGAGGCTAGTGGATAACATCAAGGGTCTATGTCTTCCAATGGGCATACTATAACCTATGTATCATGTCATAGGAATGATAAGAACAATAAAGAATATAATAAAATATTAGTGTAATCATGGAGAAGTAAATACATGGAATATATGTCATAAAAATAAAACAGATCCCGATTTGGAAATCATATCTAGTGTAATAAAGTAGATAAATAAACCAATAAATAAACTACAATCCATTGGAGTCCACTCTCTCCCACCTCCATCTCTATCCTTCTCTACTCATCTATCAACCACATAACCCTTTCCCTTAGTTGGATATCTCATAAAATCTATAAGCACACCAAAATTCCTGATCAGGGTGTTAGTAAAAGACTCAGTAGGACACCACCAACAAATCCTTACATGATATAATAAAGTATAAAAATTTTATTTCAATAATTATAATAAATGCGCAATAGGTATAAACACACAGTACAAAACCAATTGGTTTTTTGATGAACAAGTCACCACAACCACCCGACTATACTTGCTTCAGCTGGATGTTTGAAAGATAATGGAAGATGTCAGTAGTAACCAAACCAGACCTTGTATGACATCCTCAAGGTGTCATGGGGATGATAACCAGTGTCATCTATCCCTCAAGAGGACCACTACACTCGGGTACTATAGAAGAGATTATATAACACTCACATTGACTATGCTATTATGTAGTGAATGGAACTTTGAAAATCAAGGATACCTCGATCACATGATCAACATGACACCATAGATACCTCACACCTACACCCTGTGCTTTGGTCCCTCATAACTATCATCACAATCAAGTTCACTCCCCCACTAAGGGATAATCTTTCATGATAGTATACCTGTCTCAAGTACCAATCACAACCTCCAAGTAAATGGTAACACATATATAGGCTGAGAACACAAGCAGACATAACATATCATCATGAGTTTATAACAACATATATAAAAATATGTGATCACAATCAAACATGGTAGCAAGCTACTATAATATCACTCATGGAATCAATATCATAAAGGATCTCATGGGATACACATACACGTGATCATAGTAAAGAACAATATCAAATTCCAACAAATATAATAATATAATGTAAACGAGTATAAACATGAGCCCAAGAAGGTAAGGAACTTACTACCTCATGATTATCAATGTCAAAGATGTCATCACCTAAACCACGCTCACACATAAACTAGAAAATGATCACATGAAAATGACTCCTAGAACATATAAAACATCACATCAAGGATTCTTGAGAAAGGTGAAGAGAAACATTACTAAAGGATAGAACCAAACTTACCTGATGTTAAAGAAAATCCTCTAGAAAACTGGCGGATCACTCTACTTCTGACGTAAGTGGTTTACTTACAACATAGGATCTGGGTTGCACATTTTACATCATAAGTGGGTGTATTATGGTTTAAATCACACTTCACACTTATTATGATGTAAGAAATGATAATTTTGTAAAAATAGAGCAGTGCAAACTCTTTAGTGCATGGTCTAGAACCATGGTGTAGAGGTTGACTTCTATAGTGCTATATATAGACACCCTAACATAGAGATAAGTATTTATGTTTAAAACATGATAGAGTCGCATTATTATATAGTGATAAAGGAATTTATTGAGATAGGGAGTTGGTTTTACATCCTTTTAGAGATTTGGTTCCAAGCGATGTTTAATGATGAGGAAGGATTGGTATATGAAGCATATCACTAGGCTTCAATCCACATGAAGAACATTAACACCCCTATCATAAATTCCTGAAATGGATTTCTATGATTTAAGACTATAATGGTGGTTATAACTCCCTATGACCAGTCCCCTGAAGTCCAGTTCTTCCTGCTGTAGTAACAGATGTTGAAAGAGATAATGTGGTGTAAGACTGACCATGTCATGACTATTATGACATAATTGGATATCTTGTGACTCAAGTATCTCAAGGCATAATGTTTACGGTGTAACAATTATTTATGCCTTAAAATGTTGGATAATAATTTTATACCATAAAATAAACATTTACACCATAAAAAAGTAAATTAGGGATTTACAATTATTCCCCTCTAATGACTTCTCTTCCTTGAGAATCATATCACGGGATCCCGTTTGAACAAATCATGCCACTGAGCTCAAACATACAGATCTTACTCCCAAGTCTCCTCTTGGATCCATTCATGCTTCCACTGAATCCAAACTAGTGGAACTATCTTCCCTCAAAGGAATCTCTCGATATAATCTACTATATACACCACAAACTCCTCATAATATGTATCAACCTCTATTTCGACATTGTCACAATTGATAATATGCACAAGGTCAGGTATGTATATATGAAGTTGTGACACATAAAACACATTGTGCATACCTCCGTAGAGAGAAGGAAGGTACATAAAATATTACATTTCCCCTATTTGATTAGTTATCTCAAAAGTTCCAAAAAATGAGGTATTATCTTTCTTTTATTACTTAGAAATTATTTTCCCAACTGAGGAGTCAATATCAAGAAATCTTGATCACCCACAGTGAAATCCAATGGTCTCGTCCTTAAGTCAGCATAAGATATCTGCCTACTCTGAGTGGTGATCAACATATTCTATATCATATGAACTCTCTAAAAGGTCTCATGAACCATGCTGGGGCCAATAACTATTGAATCAACCGCCTCATGCCAATAGAGTGGTGAATGAAATCACCTCCCATAAAGAGCCTTATATAGTTCCATCTGAATCAAAGTCTAGTAACTATTATTGTATAAAAAATCAACCAAGTATAGGTGATCATACCATGATCCAATCAAGTCCATGATATAATATCAAATAATATCCTCCAATATTCCTATAGCTTTCTCATATTTTCCATCTTTCTAAGGATAGTACATTGTGATCAACCTCAACTAATTCTCTAGGGCCTTCTGCAAGCCCTTCCAAAAATGTGATGTAAGATTTTTATCTATATCTGATACAATTATCAAGGGAACTTCATGTAACAATATGATCTCATAGATATAGATCTTTCCCATCTCCTCTATAGAGTGTATATCTCTGATCAGTAAAAAGTGGGAAACGTTCATCTATTGATCAACAACCACCCAAACCATGTAACGACTCCTTGGGGTCCTGGGTAACCCAATAAAAAAGTCCATTATGCCACCCTCCTACTCCCACATGAGTATTATAAGTGTATGGATCAACCCACCAGGTTACTAATGCTAAACCTTCACCCTCTGATAGGTAAGGTATCAAGAGATGAACCTTAAAATGTCTCTCTTTATCCCTAGACACTAGGACTATTTTTTGAAGTCATGGTACATCTTCATTACTCTAGGATACACTGCCTATCTGGAGGTATGGTAATCCATCATAAACTAATCTTTGATGAAAGTAGGGACTACTACTCTCCTATGTACCATGATCACATCATTGTCTCTCAAGGACTAACCAGGTATCGGATCTCCTCCAGCTAGTTGTTCCCTCATCACAGTTCACTCTAAGTCTGACTCCTTTCCATCCTTTACCTGGTCCACAAGAGAAGACATGACTACCAAGTGAGAACAAGTCATAAAATCCTTATCTTATAAAGAAACCATCTTCCAATCATCCAATAAGCTCATCAAGTGTCACTGCTCCTTGTATGTATAGTCACCAAGCCCCTATTTAGCCTGTGTGTTATTGATAACAGAATCCACAATGACATTAATTTTACCTGGTGTATACACCATATCATAGTTGAACTTCTACAGATACATAACCCAACACCTCTCTCTTAGGCCTAGGTATCTCTATATGAAGATATAGTGAAGGATATTATAATCTGTGTGGATAAAAAATCTCTCTCTGATGATATAATGACTCTAATACTTTAGATCATGGACCACATATTCCAGATCTAAGTCATGTGTAGAGTAGTTTCACTCGTGGGGTCATAGATGACAAGACACATAAGCCACTAACTACTCTCTCTACATCAACACTACTCCTAGGCCAATGCTTGATGCATCACAGTACACTTCATAACCAATCCTAGGCTTAGAGAGTGTTAATACTGGATATGTCTTCAACCATCTCTTTAACTCAAAGAAATCCTCTTCACACTAGTCTAACCAATGGAAATTCACTCCCTTCTTCATCAGTGTAGTCATGGATGCTGAAATTTAGGATAAGTCCTGAATAAACCTTCAGTAATATCCCACTATACCCAAAAATATCCTTATATCAAACATCTTCTGGGGATGTGTCCAGGACATGGATACCTCAAATTTCTATTGGTCTATATATAACTATATCATAAACCACATGTCATAGTAATTGCACCTATAAAATATAAAATTCAAAATTCAATAACTTGGCATAAATACAATGTTCTCGAAGCATACTTAAGACTATCTCTATGAACCTAGAATGATGCTATGGAGTTGGAGAATAGATGGGGATGTTGTTGAAAAACACCATGAAGAACAAGTCTAATTATAGGAAGATGATCTTATTCATGAGGTCCATGAACACTGATGGTGCATTTTTCATCCTGACTGACATCACCAAGTACTCATATAACCCATAATTTCTCTAAAACATCATATTCAGAATGTCCTCCTCTTCAAATCGCAGCTAATGATAGGTTGATATAGGTTTATCTTGGAGAATCATAAGGCTCCCCACAACTGATCAAAAAGATCATCTATCTTTGGAAAGACATATTGGTTCTTCACAGTCACTTGGTTCATCTTTCAGTAATTGGTACAAAGTTGAATACTATCATATTCCTTCTTAGTGAACAACATATATCAACTCTATGGTAAATTACTCAGCCTGATAAATCTTTTCCTCTCTAATTCATCTAATGGTACCTTGAGCTACATCACCTTGGTCGATTCCATATGATATGGTGGTATTGAAATGGGTTGGTCACCCATTATGAGATCCAACTCAAAGTAAATGACTTTATCAGTAGGGAGTCCTAAGAAGTCAGAAAGAAATATGTCCTGATAGATATCCATGGCTATAGGAAAATATGAAAGGGTTTCTACTGATCTTTCTGAGAGAGGCAAGCCCTCCATAAATGTTGTGATCTTCCCAAGCCAACTCAAGTCTGGTCCAAATCATCCTTCTCTTAGTTCCCACTATCTATTCATCAATTAATTCCCTCCCTTTTGTGAAGTCAATGATACACACCCCTGATAACAATATATGTGATCTCAAAAGATGGTCATACAATCCATGAAAATAATCACATCGAAGGTCTCTATATCTAGTATCATGAACTCCCACAGATGTCCATATCTATCGAAAACTATTGTAAAATATAGGAATAGAGAGAGAGGGTGGACTTAGGTTAATAATGGTGGGTTATGGGAGATTAACTTAGAAGATAACATAATCAGAAGGTCAAGTCCATAAACTACTTGTGAAACTATGAAAGAATGAGAAGCACCAGTATCAAAAAAAGAATTTGAAAGATTGGATTTGATCAAGATCTCACCTTGAACTATAGATGGTCCCTATCCTCCATCTACTAGAGTCTGGTCCATAAAATAAATGTGGCCCATTTCTACTCTATGAATCCACCCCTAAGGTACATGACTAGTCTGAGATCACTACCAAGAACCTTGGACCGACCTTTGGTTCCCTGATCATGGTTGTATCCACCTTATAGATTAAATTATATCATAAAAATATTGGATATGTCCTATACTTACACATTGTTGGCACTGACTTTGGGGAACTAGGAATACTTGACCGTAGTGTCCAAACTTCCCATGGTTGAAACATTGTGGGTATCCTCCTGATGGAACTGAAGAGATAGAACTCTGTTGCACCTACATTCCACTAGTCAACTACATGTCTCGGCCTTCCTCTTCCTTCCATTAAAAGAGGCACTCATAGCAGTAGTAGGGGTTCTACCCGTTTGAGTAGTGAGGGTAAGAAAAGGATAGATTTTCATCCATCTTCCATAATGACTGAAAATTAATTTTATTATTATCATAAACTGTCTTTTAAGGGCTAAGGGGGAATCCAACATTACTTCAAAGACTTAAGACATCAAACCATGCCCCCATAGTCCAAAAGTCAAAAATATGGATCAAATCAACAAAGGAAAGCCCCTACCCAACATCAAAAACAATAAATCTAGTTTCCAAATTTCCATCACTAATCGTAAATCTATCCCATATAGAGATGCATGGGCCTGGTACCGATAGAAAATGGCATACCCTCTCAAACATCCAAATCCGAATCGTAAAGGTCTGGTGAAAACTCTCAGCTCTATACCTCATATGGAGTAGCCCCTAAAGAAAATATGGAATCATAGAACCTTAAACCACATATCACAGGACACACATCACACCATAAAAATATTCAAACACCATGAAATAATCACACAGGTTCATAACAAGAAGCAGATTCAAACCAATGATGAAGTCAAAGAACAAAAGCCATCACCACAAGGGAATCCTTCCGAATACCAGCACCGACACTAAAATAATATTCACCACAAACTGAGATGAGCTAAAACCGAAAGCCTGTGAAAACCATTGAGCTTTCTCATGGAGAAGAAAAATCTACCCAAATCACTCACAGCCAAAACAAAAAGTGGAATAAACTTTAGACTGTGGAAGACTAGAACTCAACCTTAGATCTTCACCGTGCTTCCATGGAGACGACCATTCCCAAAAAATAATGCAAACCCACGATACCACAGACGATAGTCACAAACCCATAAAACCATCATAAATAGGACCACAGACCCTCAAAATGAAGGAACTCGACCCCTCAACACAGTTTAAGTCAGGATCACAAACCTGCAACACCGCCATAGCAAGAGAAGCACCCAAAAAGATTATCGAGAAAGCAATGAGGGAGCAGAGCCAGAACCAACCTGTGATATAGAGGATAGAAGTGATAGAGAAACCCTAATCATAATGTGTCCCCTAACTGGCTTATTCCCCCCAACCACCATCCATCCATCCTCCAAAATCCTCTTAATCTTTAGGGCCTTCCTCATAAACTTTAGGTACAAAGCCAAATAAAACTTCATACCCATTGTCTAAGTTTGGGTTGTGGTATGATTTAAAACTTCCTAGCCTTCTAAGCCTCATTACCATCCAAAAGTGGTGTGAAACAGTGGAGTCTAGTAAAATGTGCAAAGTATGATTATACTGTCATGGAGCCTTACTTCAACTCCATGAACTCCTATGCTCAGCCAATCTTCAGCATTTCATGGAAGAACTCTTTGAAAAAAAATTCCTTAAAGGCCTCACATTATATTATCTCATGTCATCTCTCCTATCCCATAACTCCCCACCAATGCTTAGTGGGACCCTATAGCCTAAACCCTGCTAGCTTCATCTTCCTATCTGGCAGTGTCTCAACAAGGTCAAAGATGATCTCTATAGTGGCCACCCAGTCCTTAGCATTATGTGGACCACCGGTTCCCTAATAGTTGGGGGATGTTGGAGTTGGAAATCATTGGCATAGTCCACCATGGATTTTGGTGGTGGTTGGTGAGGAACCACTACTTTCACTATTGGTCTAGGTGTGGGAACGACCTATAGAACATTCATCCCAATCGGCAGTTCCCCAAAAAGTTTAAAAAGAGGCATATTCTAAAACAAAATGATCATTAGAAATACATCATTTCCTAGCTAGTCTATGATATTACACAAGGATTCTCTAGGAATCTACCCTCAAACAAAGGTTTAACCCTCCTGGAACTAACGCTTGTCTATATCCTTATACATTAGTTACAGTCATCATATATATATACTAAAACAATATCATACTCAGTTATAATAATATATTCTAGTAAATATATATCATATATCATGGAAAGTCATAGATATATCACCTAGTCAAAGAAAATGCCCTGAAGAGATAACAGAAGTCAAGACATTTTTATTAAAGAACTACTCTACAACAAAAAAGTATAAATATATGAAATGTGAAACTATGTGCCAATTCATGATGCATGAACACACCAAAAATCTCATAAATAATATATTAATATCATGTGAATCACCCAAGATGATTTTAATTAATGGTAACATCAAAAAATAATTCCCATATTTTATGGAAACTAAGAGTTCCACTATACAGTACTGGCCAGACACTGACATAGTTCTCTTGAAAGAGTCTCAACCATACTAAATCTTGTAAATCATATCCCAAATCAAGGAATAAAAAAAGAAAAGTTAGTAAATCCTGGTCCTCTGATACCATTTTATAATATCTCAACCTGAGCCACCGGGTCTGAACACAAATGTCACATGACCTAATATGTGCCTCCTTATATATAAGATTCTTCCAACTAGAAACAAGGGTTTAAGTTCACCAATGGGGGGACTATACCTTATGTATCATGTCATAGGATCTATAATGTTGGCCTCATTGTTTTAATTATCACAAAATCATGTTTATTATGACATTAACCATCTTTATGTTTTCTCATAGCATTTTACATTATAAAGAAAATTTTAGAAAACATGGTTATGTTTGGAAAGACTCACTGTTGAGGCTGAGTCACCACCAACAAAGTCTCACCGCCAAGGATGAGTCACTGCCAAGGATAACTCACCATTGGGATCCAAAATTGGCTAAGTATGGGAGACACTCATCATCATCTTTGAGTAACTACTAGAATAAAAAATTGTCTAAGTGTTAGAATGTTTCACCATAATCCTGAATCACCATTAGCATAACTCACCACAAGATCATGAAACCACCAGAGTGTGTATCACCATCAGAATCAGACACTAAAAATGTGTCTCTCTTTCAAAAAGTGTCACTATTCCAAAGATTCACCGCCAACCTAACATACCACCAGAGTCTGACTCACCGTCATAAAGTTTCACCATTACAAAGAGTCACTGCCAGAATCAAGTGTCACCATTTCAAAGAGTCACCACCAAATCAAGACACCTCTAAATACATGCCACCATTATAATTAATCACTGGTACTATCTTATTTATTTTTTAGTTAAATGTTTTTAACAGCTATATTATCAAATTTAATGTAATTTATTATTTTATTGATTGTTCTTAAATCAAATGAAGTGTTGCATTAAATAATGTTTCAGCTCTGAGTATGAGGATACAAAATATTTGGATGATTCTCTTTGCTACTATATGCCATTGATAAATGAGGAAACAAACTCCCTCATGAGGATAACCAAAAACAAAGAACACACCTATAGATTCTAAACATATAGAAATCTATTCATGTGAACCCCTATTGCAAGAACTTGAAGAAAGATCACACAAATACACTAAAATGGGGAAGATAAAGAAAAATATACATCTAGTTCCTTCCTAAAGTCAATAAAAAAGATTTTATAACACTCTGTTCTACATTAAATTTTTGAAACATGACTCGAGCCTTAGTTAAAATTACATTCAAGGAGTCATGAGCTACATATCATATCAGACTGAGAAACGCTATCCCTTTACATCCTTTATTTTCTCAATCTATTTATTTTTTTATTTACATTATGTGCAGTGTGTGTTACTATATATTTCTAAACACACCCACTACTTCCAAATTTAAACTGGAAGATACTTGGATATCTTCTCAACAATATCCTTACCTTTTTTCCCATGTGTTGTGGTATAAGCCTAGTTATGACCTGTTATTGTTTGTATTCCCAAAAATTTTTTGTAAGAGGTCCCTGTGTACCCTAGGAAGTTATTATACTTTTTTAATACCCAATCCAAGTTTTAGATAAAATTTTATTTCATATAAACTGCTTGGAAGTAGGTGATTTCTAAGTGGAGATGACTAAGTCTTAGCTTGAGACCGAACCTCTTGTATTCAATTTTGTTGTGTGTTTTGTTTTTTGTTTTACTTTATATTTTAGCTTTAAAAATAAATCTATTTTAAACTATAAGCAAAACCACTACTTCTATTATTATCCTAAATTAGTGTTTTATAATTTTTTAATTAAGTAAATTAATTTTAAAAGTAAAAGTAATTTTTCATAATTATTTTAACTATGACCTAATCAATATTTTGAGAAATGTTTTGAAATATTAAAACTTATAATGATATACTATTTTGGTTAAATGGAATATATTTAAATTAATTTGGGGATTCTATTTTAAATCCTTTTTAATATAAATTTTTATTGGGTACTCAATTAAACCCCTCTTGAGATACTCACTCTGACCAATATCTGGTATCAAATGATTAGGATTTGGTATCAAAGTTTTCAAAACATTTTTAATCATGGTTTTAGTGGTGCTTTAAGTAACTTAAATTTATATTAGTTATAATTTTAATTTCCATAAATTTATAATAAATAATAAGGTTCTTCTTCTAACAAAACTAATTTTTAAATGGAAATAATTATTCTCAGTGGAAGATCAAAATGAAAATGCATATTGAAAGCATGGGTTTTGATATTGGCATGATATTAAGGATAAATACAAGTTAAATAATACTTCTAGAAGTACTTGATATGATTATACAAAACTAATATATAATAATAATTTCAAATCCATGAATTCCCTATATTGTGCCTTAGGAGATGAGAAATTTAACATCATTTATTCTAGTAAAACATATTTGAAATTTGGGACACATTAGATATTTCTCATGAAGGAACAACCAATGTCAAAGTGATGATATTAAATACATATAATATTAAAAATGATACTTTTAATATCAAACCTGATGAATTAATTTTTGACAAGTATCTTAGGTTCAACCAAATTTTGAACACTATTTTCTCCCTGTGAAATCTAGTGTTTGATAAGGATCAGATTATGAGACTACTCATATGTATTCCAGAAATATGAATAGGGACATGAGTGTCAATTAGAGAATCATATTATTTTAGAAAACTACTAGTTAAGGAATTAATTGGTAAGTTAATTATGTACAAATAAGAGTTAAAAGTAAATAGAGAATAAGATGATGAGATGAAAATAAGGTCAGTGGATTTCAAGTCTTCTGAATCCAAACAAAAGGAAATGGAAGAGAAAAAGATAAAACCTGAAAGTTCTAGTGATAGTGATTCACCACCTAACAGTGATTATGAAATGGACCATCTTGCCAGAATATTCAAGAAGTATTATAGGAAGAATATTTTTTTATAAATATTAGTTACAAGGTAAAATATGACAGTAAAGTAACCTGGAAGAAATATTGGAAAATGGATGACAATACAAATGAAATAAATTTTTGTGAGTGAAAGCACAAAGGACATGTAAAAGAAGAATGTATAAAGTTAAAATTAAAAATAAAATATGAGGACAAGGATATAAAATTCAAGAAATCCATGAAATAAACTTGGAGTGCCTATGAGGATAGCTCTAGTGACTCGAAATCTATTATTGAAGAGAAATATGATCGATCTAAAATGTGATTCATACAAAAAGCCTATGAGGTACATAATGTATCATATGTTCTTAATTATAAAAACTCAGAAAGTGAACATAATTATGATGAAATGTATCAATGAGAAATGGTTGAATACTGAAAAATTATTGAGGGCACTTTTAATAAACTTAAAGATAATTATAAAGTTCTAGAAAGACAACATTATTTATCTTCCAATATTAAAAATGATTTATTTTTTGAGAAATATAAAAATACCCAGTTATTAAAGGAGAATACTAAACTTAAATTATCCAATGAAAAAATAAATAAAGATTTAGAAAGTTTTACCAATTATAGAGAAACTCTTACTCATATTTTAGGAAAACAAGTTGCTCCAACATATGTTATAGGTATAGGATATCAACCTGGATAGAGAATAATAGCTAAGAGAATATTTTTACCTAAATTTAAATCTAAAAGTTCTAATACTAGTTGTTTTTCTAAAGGACCAAACAAAGTTTTTATTTCAAAAATATTACAGTTTGTTTATAGGAAACCTATAAAGAAAATGTGGGTTCCTAAATCCCTAATTACTAACACATCTAGGCCTAAGAAAATATGGGTACCAAAATCATTTATTATATAAATTCTATTTGTAGGAAAAATTCTTGAAGACATCCTATAAAATTATATGGTACTTGGATACTGGATGTTAAATTCATATAATATGAGAATATTTTAGATTCAAGAACCTAATAAAGGTTGATGATAGTCATGTCAGCTTTGGTGACAATTCTAAAAGGAAAATCATCATCCATGGCCAAATTGGTAACATCAATTTAGTTTTAATTTCTAAAGTATTGTTTTTTGATTGAAAGTATAATTTTCCTAGCATCTCGCAATTTTGTGATGATGGGGTTCATGTTAAATTTGAGAATAATGCATGTAATGTTTTTGATTCTTATGATTCTTTAGTTTTTACTACTTTAAGGAATACAAATGTTTATTTTTGTAATATTAATTCTTTAATTTCTCAAAATGTTTCTTTCTTGGGAATATTTCATAAAGAATAATGGATTTATAATAGGAGACTAGGAAACTTTAATATTCACTCACTTAGGGAGCTTACTAGAAAAGGGCTAGTCAAATATCTACAAAAAATTGAGTTTCCAAATGATAAAGTCTGTAACCCCTGTCAAAAAATGGAAACAACATAAGACTTATTTTAAATCAAAGAAATAAGTTTTAACTTATTAACCACTTGAGTTGGTTCATTTGAATTTATTTGGACCATCTATAGTTTCTAGTCTAAATATGAAACTCCATATTTATGTACATGAAGTTGATTTTCTAACTGAACTTGGGTATTCATTTTAGCTCAAAAAATTGAAGATTTCTCATATTTTACCAAGTATTCTAGGCCTATAGAAAACTTAAGTGGACTTATAATTAAGACCCTAAGAAGTAACCATGGCTGTGAGTTTGAAAATAAAGACTTTGAATCCTTTTTTCTCACCAAATGGTTATAGTCATAACTTCTCTACTCCTAGGAACCCTCAGTAGAATGAAGTTGTAGAGGGAAGAAATAAAACACTTCAAGAGACAACCCATACTATGGTAAATGAATATGACATACCTATTTACTTTTGGGCATAGGATGTGAACACAAAATGTTATATAATTAATAAAATTTTAATTAGACCTATCTTAAAGAAGACCCCTTATGATATTTGAAATAATAGAAAGCCTAATTTTAATTACTTTAGAGTTTTTGGTTTCATAATTTTTATTCTTAACACTAAGGATAATCTATATAAATTTTCCTCCAAAAGTGATGAAGTAATTTTCTCAGGTTATTCAACCTCTAGTAAATCCAATATAGTTTTCACTAAAAGAACTATGAGAGTGGAAGAGTACGTTTATGTCAAATTTTATGAGACAGATACACATGAGCCTAAGAATTGTTTAGAAAACCTTAAGAATGATTTATATTACCTAAACATAAATTAAAAACCTACTGATTCTACTATAAATCAATTAGAAAAATCAACCAGTTCTGATAAACTTCTAAAACATGAACCTAAACCTATAGAGAATCTTAAGATGAACAACCCTTCCATTTATAGAGCTGTTACAACCCTTAAGTACCATCCTTTAAATTTTTTTGTTGGATACCAAGATAAAGGTACAAATACTAGAGATTCTCTAAGAAATCAGGTTGAACATTAAGTATTCTTTTCATATATTGAACCAAAGAACATCAATGATGAAGTTAATGATGAATTTTGGGTAATGGATATGCAAGAAGAACTAAATCAATTTAAAAGAAACAAATTATGGGAACTTGTTGATAGACCCAAAGAAACCTTAACTATAGGCAATAAATGGGTGTTTAGAATCAAGGTTAATGTACTAGTAAATATAGTAAGGAATACTGATAGACTAGTTGCACAAGGGTATATCCAAGAAGAAGAAATAAACTATGAAGAGACCTTTTATCTAGTATCTATACTTGAATCCATTAGAATACTTCTTGCCTATGCAACTAATCTAGATTTAAAAATTTATCAAATAGATGTTAAGAGTGTATTCTTAAATGGGTATATAGTTGAGGATTTTTTTTGTAGAAAACCCCCCTGATTTTAAAAATACTTATTTTCCAAATCAAGTTTTTAAATCAAAAAAATATTTGTATGTTTTGAAACAATCCCCTAGAGCTTGGTATGATAGGCTCATCTCCTTTCTTATTTCAAAAGGTTTTTCAAAATATATATATGATCCTACCCTTTTTATAAAATGAATTTAAAAATATGTTTTAGTTGTACAAATTTATGTAGCTGATATCTTTTTTGGATATTTAAGAAATTATTTATGTATAGAATTTTCAAAAATAACGAAAAATGAATTTGAAATAAGTTTGATGGGTGAACTCAAATTTGGTTTTTATATTTTTCAAAATATATAAGGAATTATTTTGAACAAAATTAATTATACTAAGGATATTTTAAAATGATTTAAATTGGATAACACTAAGAGTAGTGATAATCCTATGAGTAACACCTGTAAATTGGATCTTGATGAAGTTGGAAAACTAGTGGATCAAACTAATTACAAAGGTATAATTAGAAGTATTATCTACCTAACTGCTAGATGACCTATTATTATGTTGATTGTGTTTATGTGTAATCATTTTCAAGAAAATTCAAAAGATTCACTCTTGGTTACTGTAAAAATAATTATAAAATACCTCAAGTATACTACCAAATTAATATTTTTTTAACCAAGAGGACAAGAATTTGATTTAGTTAGTTATTCAGATGTGGATTTTGGTGGATGTAAGTTAGATATAAAAAGAACTTCTGGAATATGTCACCTTCTAGGAAAGTAACTAGTATCTTGGTGTAGTAAGAAAAAAATTCTATTGCATTGTCAACTGCTGAAGCTAAATACATGGATACAGGTAGCTAATGTGCACAAATTTTGTGGATGAAACACACATTACTAGACTATGTGTATCAATTCTAACATGTCCCTATAAACTGTGACAATACAAGTGCTATAAATATTTCTAAGAATCATTTATCACATTCTAGAACAAAAAATATTGATATAAGACATCTCTTTTTTAGAGATCATTTTTAAAAGGGTGATATCACTCTTGAATACATTGGTATAGAACACCATATTGGTGATATATTCACTATGCCTTTGAATTATGAGAGAATGAATTACATAAAACATGAATTAAGTATGATAAATTCCAATTATGTTTAATTTTCTAGGAATCACCATTGAATATTTCTCACTATTGAATATTTATCGCTATTGTAATTTCTCACCATTGAAGATTTCTCACTATTGTGATTTCTCACCATTAAAGATTTCTCACTGTTAAGGATTTCTAACCATTTTGATTTATGAATACTTTAAATATCTCACCATTGATACTTCTCAACATTGAAACTTCTCACCATTTCTACTTCACACTATTGGTTTCTCTCACCATTTGAATCTCATTCCTTTGTCAAACTTTTTCACTTATTAGTTTTTAAACCACCAATTTTATTTTCTTTACTGTTTATTTAAATTATGATTTGATTCAAATGTTTTCTGTGTTTGAATTTTTATGTATTATTTCAATTTTGATTTTTCTAATTCCTAATCCCAAATGATATAAATACGAGATTTTTCTAATTCCAATGTTCACTAATTCCTCATTCCTTTTCTCTCTAACCCTATTGTGACCCTTTCTCTACCGACCTTTCGACCTTCCTTTCACCTTCAACTGAGCCAACCGAACTAAGATCCATGTCTAGAGTGAAGTATCCTTATAAATATTCTTCAGAAAAGTCACATCCAATAAATAAGTAGAAATTGGGGCTAAGTATTCCTACTGCAGTAGAACCAGTGAATCTTGAGCTCAGGAAGAGGGCTGTAGTACCTGGGAAAGAATTACAAGCTGAATGGTTTCTTTTGAGTAAGTCATTAGTGCTGAAAGTTATAAAAAACTAAGTATGGAAAGAATGGTTCTCTTAAAATAAGATAACTATTTATCCTAGGTTCGTATATGAATTTTATCAGTATGTGGAGTTTAGTTTTGAAGAAGAAGAAGAATACTAGGCGTGGATAAGGATTAATGGTCACAAAATTTACTTTTCTTCGAAGTAGTGGGATGAATGTTTAAAAGTTCCACAAAAAGGCAATTTCAATGATTATCAATAAAATATTCTATATTCTAGTGATACCTTTTTTTATGAAGATTCCCTGACTGAATTTAGAGGTGATGGAATTTTTAGGATACCAGTTTACTTTAATTTAGATAGATAATGTAAGATGGTTTTTAAATTCATCCATCACATGCTATTCCCAAGGAAGGTTGAATTTTCTCATTTAAGGTATAAATATATCTATTTTTTATGTTTTATTAAAATAAGAAATAAAATAAACCTTTTTATATACCTCATGCTTCACAATATAGAAATGTGTAATCCAACTTTGAGGTCAAATTATTTAATCTATCCCTAGTTTATTTCTACCATGTTAAAAGACAAAGGTTTAGTTACTGAATATGAAGATTTAGTTTTAGACAATGGTGGTTTTTGTATCACAAGAATAATCTATAAAATGATGAAAATTAGTTGGAAACCATGGAAAAAGAAATGGTTATGTGATAATTAAAAGTTATATGATGAGTTAAATCTGGTTGATCACCCATCTAGACCTAGATATCTTGTTGATACTAGTTTGTAACCTGATGAGATTATTGATTACTATAATATTGATGAGTAAGAAGAGTCTATTTCCTCTAAGGATGAAGAGGAGACATAATTATCTATGTATGAAGGAAGTGACCTTGACCTTCCTCCTAGATCTCCTGCTATCACATATGAAGCTACTAGTCTACATAAGACTCTTCATAAAAGAGATTTTTTTTAAAGGAAGTAAGTGAAGAAGATGAGACCAAAGTATCTAGAGAAGAATAGTTCAAGAGTCGTTCTAAATACAATGATGAGAATGACGATGATTATGAAGAAGAAGATGAAGAGGAAAAATATGATAGAAATGAGGATAGAAATAGAGATGATGATGACGACGATATAGGATTAGACCCTAATGTTCCTAGTGGTAGAATTAGAAAGAAGGATGTATAAATTCATTCATCTCTTGTTACTTCTCTACAAGAATCTGGTTCTAAATCAGAGGAAAGTCTAAGTCTTATGAAAAAATATGTTAGAGAAGAAAAGGAATCATCCTTTTACGGGAAAAAATCTTCATGTTTGGAAATCTATAAAGTTGTTACTAATGATCAGTCAGTGTTAGATCAAGTTATTGTTGAGAAGATGAAAGTTGTTGTTACTGTTGAGAAGTCTATGGCTGAATAGATGAAAGTTGAGCATGTTGAGAAAGTTTTTAATTAAAATAGAACTGTTTAGTCCCCTCTTATTATTGTTCCTGATGTATTTGTGTCTATAACTACAATGTATTTAGTTGTTTAGACTCTTAGTAATCCTTATGATAGTTGGATAGACCCTATGTATGGATAATGGAACAAGTTTTTTGGTAAAATTGGGAGTCCACCAAAGGATGGTGGACATGATATTTGAGGATAAAGGGAACTTAGAAATCATTGATTGATCAGATTGATGCTTCTTCAAAATTTTAGAGGTTTAATTCAGATCTAAATACACCTTTTCCCTCACCTATTTTCCCTACTATTCCAGTTTATGTGGTCACCATGGGTGACTTAGATTCTTTTAGTGACAAACTTATTTATGATATTGATGTGAATTTGAGAAACCAACTTGATTTGAATACAAAACTGAGTGAAAAGGTTGAAAGATATCTATTTGAATTGGTGATACACCATATTCAACCAAAAATTACACACCATATTCCAGAAGTATAGATTGAAAATAGGATACCATACAGTGATCCAGAGTTAGTGAAATCTTCCATAGAAGGGATAAAATCTACCTTTGAAGATTATATAGATTATCTTCTTAAGAGGATAGAATGTATTCCATCATATCCTTATAAATATAATGTTTCTCCTCCTATTTTGGATATTGAGGTGATCCTATCTACTATATGAGAAGAAGTTTGTGCTCCTGTTGTGGTTCATGATCCCATCTGAAGTTCCTTCAACTATTCCTACTCAAACCCCATCCTTAGTTGCTATAACGTTTGCCTCAGAAAAGGATAATAGAAAATCAC
This sequence comes from Viscum album, assembly GCA_963277665.1. Taxonomy (NCBI): domain Eukaryota; kingdom Viridiplantae; phylum Streptophyta; class Magnoliopsida; order Santalales; family Viscaceae; genus Viscum; species Viscum album. The sequence continues at coordinate 1,264,155,747 of OY728143.1, read as the reverse complement.
CTTTGGACCCTTCAGAAAAAACCAAATATGGTTGATTAGATATTGTGTGTTTTGTGGGACTTTTTTTTGTGTACCTTTTTGTTGAAACCTTTTTGGCTATATTTTCATTGACTTTTTTTAATAGGAATTATAATGTTCTTCTTATTCGGTTTCTCTCTCATTTTTTGTTTTATTCATATTTTATTACTTTTTCTATTTTATTATATAATTTTTGATAATGCCTAAAGGGGGAGATATATATTATGAAATTTATTTATGAGTTATATTTCTTTACTTCCATATATGTCTTTACCTTCCTTTGATACTATTGATAACTTTCTTTTCCTTTGATACCTTATTGATATGTGTAATTTTTTTCCTTTGATACTATGTGTTTCAATTTATTTCCTTGATACCATATAATTACTATCATTAATACTCTATATCCTTTATTTATCCTCACTACCATATGTCTTAAATTTCATGATTTACCTTTGGTATCATGTATTTAAAATTACATTATTTATGATCATAAAAAAGGGGGATATTTTTGACCTCCTGATTTTAATGATCACAAAATCATGTTTATTATGATATTAATGAGATTTATGTTTTCTATTAGAATTTTATATAATAAATAATATTGGTAAAAACATGGCTATATATGGAAAAAATCACCATTATGGTTGAGTCACCGCTAGCAAAGTCTCACCACCAAGAAGTCTCACTATAAAGGATGAGTCACATCTAAAGATGAATCACTTATAAGGATGACTAACCACTAGGATAAAAAATAGGAAAAGTATTGGAGACACTGACCATTGAATTTGAGTCACCACCAGAATGAAAAATTGGCTAAGTATCAGAATGTCTAACCACCAGCCTGAGTCACCATTAGCACAAATCACCACCAGATCAAGACACTGCCAGAGTGTGTCTCACCATCAGACTCAAACACCACCAGTGTGTCTCAATTATAGAATGTTTCACCATTCTGAAGAGTCACTGATAGACTCAAGTGCCACCATTCCAAAGAGTCACCGCCTGATCAAGACACCACCAGAGACTTATCAGCATTCTGAAGAATCACCGATACTATATTCTTTATTTTTTAACTAGATGTTTCTAATGGATACATTATTGAATTTAATGAGATTGATTATTTTAATTATTGTTCTTAAATATATTACAGTGTTTCATTAAAGAATGTGTCAAATATGAGTGAGAGGATACAAAATATCCAGATGATTCTCTTTGCTACTATATGCTGCTGATAAATGATGAAGTAGAATCCCTCACACAGATAACCAAGAACAACAAACACACATGTAAATGCTAAAAATATATAAATCTATTAATGTGAACAAGAGTTGGGACCTATTGAAGGAACTTGAATAAATCTTACATGACTACACTCTAATGAGGAAGATGAAGTACAAAATACATCCAAAGCCTTCCTACAGTCAAGAAAATATATTTTACGATACTCTGTTCTGCAAAAAAATTATGAAACACTAATCGAGACTCAATTCAAATTAAATTCACGGAGTCATGAGATTCAGATCATATCAGACCGAGAAACACTATCTCTTTACATCCTTTATTTTATCAGTTTGTTTATTTTTTCATTTAAATTACGAGTAGTGTGTATTACTCTGTATTCCTAAGCACACACACACACACACACACACTATCTCCAACTTTAAACTCGAAGATACTTGGATATATTCTCAACACTATCTTTACTTACTTTCCCATGTGTTATGGTAGAGGTTCGGTGTTGACCTTTTATTATGTGTATCCCCATGAAAACTATAGAAGAGGCCTCTGTGTGGCTTGGATAAGTATCATACTATTGTAATACCTAATCCAGGTTGTGAATAAAATTTTATTTTATATAAACTGCTTGGCAGTAGGTGATTTATAAGTAGAGATAACTAAGTCCCATCTTAAGACTGAACCTATTGTATTTAATTTTGTTGTGTGTTTTGTTTTGTTTAATTTATCTTTAATATTTAAAATTAAATCTGTTTTAAACTACAAACAAAACCACAACTTTGATAGTTATCCTTAATTAGTTTTTTATATGGTTTTAATTAAGTAAATTGATTTCAAAAGTAAAAGTGATTTTCATAATTATTTTAACTGATACCTAATCATATCTTAAGAAATATTTTAAAAGATTAAAAATTATAATGATCTGTTGTTTTGGTTATCTAGTCTATATTTAAATTAATCAGGGTATTCTATTTAAATAATTTTTAACATAATTTTTTATTGGGTACTCAATTCACCCCCTCTTGATATACTCACTCTGACCAAACAATAAAAACAAAAAAGAATATAATAAAACATCAGAGTAATCATATCGAAGTAAATACATGGCATACATTTCACACGAAGAAAATAGATCTGAATGTGGCAAGCATGTACAAAGTAAAAAAGAAGATAAATAAACCTATAAATAAACTACAAGACACTAGAGTATACTCTCACCCACTACCATCTCCTTCTTTCTTTACCCAGCTATCCACCAAAGGGCCCTTTCCATTCATCAGATATATCATGAAATCTACAAGCACACCAAAATTCCTGAGTAGGGTGTGAGTACAAGAATCAGTAGGACACCACTAATGTGTCCTTACCTTATAATCTCAAGTATAACAAGTGTATTACAATAATTATAATAAATGTGTAATAGGAATAAAAACACAATAAAAAACTGAGTGGTCATGTGATGACCAAGCCGCCACAAAATCCCTTTTGTACCTGCTTCGGTCCATTACAGAAAGATAATGGAAGATATCTGTAGACACTAAACCAGTCCCTATACAGTATCCTCATGGTTTCATGGAAATGATACCTGAAATCATCTATCCCTTAATAGGAACATTCCACCTGGGTCCTTTTGATGAGAATATCTAGTACTCACATTGACTAGGATATCACATAGTGAATGAATCTTTTCAAATTAAGGCTACCTTGATCATTCCCTCTACAAAAAACCATGTCTACCTCATACCTCCACCCTATGATCAGCTCTATCATCTCCATCATCACAATTAAGAACACTCCCCCACGAAGGGATAATATATCATGACATACTACTTTTCTTAAGTACCAATCATAATCTCCAAGTAAATGGTAACCCATATACAGGGTGAGCACACAATAAGGCATAAAATATCACCATGATCATATAGAAACATATATAATATCATTTTATCACAATAAAACATGGAAACAAGATATTTTAATATTAATCATGGAATCAATATCACAAAGGATCTCATGGGACACACACAGACATGCGATCCTAATAAAAAATGACATCAAATTCTAATAAATATAATCATATAATGAAAACAAGTGTAAATGAGAGACCAAGAAGGTAAAAAACTTCCTAACACATTATTTTCAATGTTAGTGCATAGGTTTATCAAAGATGTCATCACCCAAACCACACTCTCACAACAAATAGAAAATGATCACATGCTAATAACACCTAGAACATCCAAAAAATCACATCAAGGATTATTAAGCAAGGTGAGCTGAAATGAGACCAAAGGGTAGAGCCAAACATACATGAGGCCAAAGGAAATCCTCTGGAAAACTATAGGAGTGATTTTCTTTTAGTGTAAGTGGCTAAATTATGATGTAGGATTTTGGTCACACCTTTTCTAGAGTAAGTGGGTGTATTATAGTGTAAATATATACTCACACTTATTATTATATAAAAAATTCTTTTGGAATAAAAATAGACCTGTGTGGCCTCCTCGGTGTAGTGTTGGACACCATGGTGCAAGGGTCTACTTACACGGTACAATGTAAGGACACCAAAATGCAGTGAGAAGTCTTGCATCATAGAACCTGGAAGATTCACATTATTTTATAGTACCAAAGGAAGGGATTGCTATAGGGAGTTTCTTTTATATCCTTTTAAATATCTCATTCAAGGAGATTTCATATGATGAGTGAGGATAGGTATATAAATTGTATTGTAAGGGTTAAATCCACATGAGGAACATTGATACCCCTCTCATAACTTCATGAAATGTATTTCCCCAATTTATGACTGTAATGGTATTCATAACTCCTATGAATAGTCCCTCACAGTCTAGTGATTACAGCTATAGTAACATATGTGGAAATAGATACGATGACGTTAGACTAACTGTGTGTTTCCTATTATGTCGTAAGTATGTCAATGCATAAAGCTCATGAACTAATAATTATTTATTATATAAAATTTTGGACAAAAATTTTACACTATAAATGAAATATTTATTCCATAAAATAAATATTTATGAAATAGAACAAGAGGAAATCATGGCTTTACAGACATGGTAATGGGTATGGGGTTAGGGATCTTCTACCTTCAGGGGTGATGGACATCGATAAATAGAAAGTGGGGACACCATCATAGGGAGAAGAACCTTTGTGGGGGGGGGGGTGTTACTACGGTCAGTGGTCTACATTGAGTGAGGGGGTGTGTGTGTGTGGGGGGGGGGGTCGTTATAGGGTGGGGGAGGTGGAGGGGTTAATTAGGCTAGTTTTTAAATGATTTAGCATTTGTTTTAGTAAGACCACCACTAAATTGAAAAGTATTTCAAAAATAGAATAAATTTCACAAAACCCACCACAATAGCTTAAATAATAATCAAAATATTTTAATTAGAAGTGATTATAAAAAATTACACTAATAAACCACCACTAAGAACACTTTTTTTAATGTGATCACCTTTGTAGCAGTCTAGGCTCTTTGATTTAGTTGACTCTTATGATTTCCAATTGAGTAATTTTTTCTTCCTCCTTACTTCTACAAAGTGATAGGTCAAATATATACAACTAGATATGAGATCGTTTAACTTATATATTATTTTATATGTAAATGTGGGGAATCATTATTTAGTTTTTTGATGTTAAAATGGATGGAATTAACTATAAAAAGATAACAATCTGAAAACTTAATAAGTAAAAGGAAAATGTATCACATTACAAGAATGATATTATCTTCTTCTTGTTTTCTAGATAGCGTGGAATTAAATATTTTTTCTTCTATTTTATTAAAAATTTATTTGTTAATTTTTTTAAAAGAATAGAAATGATAAAAATAATAAATAAAATAAATTTTGAGTTATCATATTCATAAAATTAGACAAAATGAGGTGCATAAAAATCACACACCATCAATAATAAATAATTTTCATATTGAATTTATTCATGGATAATGGATATGATCAAGCCATTTAAATAAAAGGAATATTTTTTGTAATTAATTGTTGAAGGAAAAATGTTCTCAGACCATTTATTTTTTATATATTTTTTAGTAGCTTGTTGATTATTATTATTTGATACTAATTATGTTATGTTTATGGAATGGGGTCTCAAATACAATGATTATGTGATAGTGGAATGGGTTTTAATCGTGGGATCATTTACTATGATCCTTACTTTCTTGTTTATGCATGATAGTGCTTCTTTTTATTTTATGTAGTTCAAGATGAGTTCTAGAATAATCTGTATAGAAAAGATGAATGTAGTATTAATAACTCTTGGGATGGGTTATAACATATTAAAAGTAACCATGGATTTGGTTGAATAAGAATTTATAATGAAATACTAAAAGAATAATGATTATCGATGAACTTGGTTGCATGTGTGATTAGATGTGTCTTAAATTATAGTTATATTAGTGGTAGTCATATTATCATGAGGTATGTTGTCTAGACCAATTCTATAGTAGGTAGTTGTCTATTTTGTGGTTTTGTGTTATATCTATTCCTATTTTTTTGTGATTTATTACATACCCCACTAGATCCAGTAGTGTAATCGATACCCAAATGTTTTGGGGATTATTTTCCCCAACATCCAGGTTAGTGAGAGAATATATGGATGGATTCTCCCTCTCCCATTATCTCTATTTAGCTATAGTATCATATGTGGTCATACTCGGGCTTTGATAGATTGGGGTGTATGGTATAGTCTCACCAGACTATGATGGTTCTCAATTTCAAAATACATTTATGTGTGGGTTATAATGGATCTAGGTTATATCACATAATTATATTATGAGTATAGTTTCTAGGGGTTATTATAGGTTTATTATGTAAAATATGTGGTGGATTGAGGTTTACTACATAATACAAAGGTTGTGGTGGAATCTATAAGGAAAACATGGTTATGATGAGGAGAATATAGTTTTATACACAGGGTATAGGTTTATGTGTTGATTGGTTGCATGTGATTCAAGGTTGATAGGATGCCTGGGAGGAAGTATGATTATGGGTGGGTTGAGCATAGGATGTAACCATTAGAGCATGAGAGTGAAAAAATAGCGGGGAAGTTGTTACATAGTACCCTTTTTATATATTTGTTTCATTATTATATTATCCAATTCTATTTATTATTTGAAGATTGATCCATAGAGAGGATGGGAAAATAGTTTACCTATTTTAGTAAATGAGTTAGTTTCTCTATTTATTTATTGGGGATTTAGTGTGCTTCTTTAAAATTTTCAAGAGAGGTTTTAGGGAGGATCCTATTGAGTGTACATGTTATGATCACCGTATATATATATTAAATGTTTTTAAAATATTTCAAAGAAGATATTGACTACCTAGGAAGACTCCATACTTATCCTACTCTGCTCTATATTCAAGTATCAGCCCTCCTCTCTAGGTCATTCAAGAGAGGTGGCTGTCACACAATATTTGGGAGGTGTTGTTCGAGTGGATATCAATTTTCTAGGAGGCAATATATTTGTTCAGTTGATTCCTTTTATAGATAGTATGTGGTCTAGTGATAGGGGTTGATTACTTGATGTTCTTGAGGTGCATCGACATTCTTGTGTGGTGTTGATTGGTGACGATGATTGTGGTGGTGGACCGAATTTTATAACAGTCATGATGAGGGAGGCTCTGCATGATGGCGACGATAGTGTGCAGGCAGTTTTCACTAGAGAAGAGGCTGAAAGTGATGAGTGGACAAGGTTGATGTCTAAGGTGATGTGATGATGTGATGACAATGGCAGTGCTGAGATGATAGGGTGGCGTGGTGATGATGGCAGTGAGGTGTATCCTCTATGGTTGGTTTCTCAGGCTGCTCGCTTGCCCACACTTTTTGTTTTTTTCTTCCAATTTTTGAATTTGAATTTTGAAATTTGAATGTGTATTTTGGGATATGGTTTACTGAGTAATGGTTTATGTGGGTGATTTTTAGATTAGATATCTAGTTTTTGTGAGGTTCCCACTCAACCAACAAGCGGTATTTTGAAAATGACAAAAAAAGGGATTTAGAGGTGAGTTTATGGGGTTCATGTTCACTATCGTAGGAGTGTATGATGGATTATATATAGTTTATTTATTTGATTTTTTTGTTTTATATCATTACATTCATGTAATGGGATTTTATGGATGGTTATTTATATCATGTAGTTAGTTAGTATATTCTCATATTATCTCTTATCTCTAAATTTATATTGAGGGAAATGCATCCCATGTGTGTGTATTATATACCCTCAGTGCTAGTCACCAAACCATGGCCTATTGAAGGTAGTATTTTAGATTTATTATCCTCATCTCTACACTACTGGACATGAAGGGGTATATTTAGATGGAGTGGGTTATGACATTAACTAATTGTGTGATAACCATGTAATAGAGAAAAATCCCAATAATTTTAAAGTATAGGTATAAAAACTCTTAAAAATTTAAAATAAACCATTATTATATTTTAATTAATATACCAATGACATGGGGGGATCACACATACCATGAAAAAAATCATCATTATGATCACAATATCAGTGTTCCATGTGATACCCCCATCATAATATGATGGTTCTAGTATGTTTTCATCTAGTATCTATTTGTAATTTTTTCTATAATATTACTTAAGTGTATTCATGGTTTCATGGTTTAATTTAATATAACTCAAAAACTAGTTTTCATTAATTTCATTCATTAAAATTTTGTATATCACCACAAATATCCTTCTAAATACCTCAACACATGGTATATGTTAACATATAGAATTCAATAACTAATCTAACTTGGTAGTGAGGATTCCTTAAGTGTATCTAGACGACCCGAGATCAAATCTTGGTGGAGGATAATTTCTGGGTACTATAGCAGTACTGTAGTAGGTACTGTAATAGGAACTGTGTAGTACTGTAGTAGGAATTGTATAGCACTGTAGAAGGAACTGTGAAGTAATGTAGTGGGAACTATAGCAGACACTGTTTGGCACTATAGCAGGAACTGTGCAGCACTGTAGCAGGAACTGTGAAGTACTGTAGTGGAAACTGTAGCAGGCACTGTTTGGCACTGTAGTAGCTGGGAATATTCTCTTTTTTGGGCCTTCGGGCCACCAATTTGGTCTCCAAGTCCTTTAAGGCCTTCAGGCCACGTAGACCTTCGAATCAGTAAGGCCTTCGGGCCACCTCAAGGCCTTTGAGCCACCTTAAGTGCAGATGCAAACCAGACAACCTACAAGGAACAAGCTTCAGAAGGAGGAGGAGAAATGAGCTTTCACCAGTACAAAAGCTAAATGGATTGAAAGAATGAGAGGGTATGGAACCTGCCATCAGGACAGACCTATAAATGCATGAGAAATCCTAGCCGAATAGCCATGCAATGGTGGAGAGATGATTTCACGATGAAGAGGCTGGGGAGGAGTAGTTCCAAGTAGTTAGTCTGGGTTGTATGTAATGTTTGTAGCCTACGGGCAATGAATTCCTCTAAAGCCTATAGTCCATGTAATAATTATGCCTACGGGCCTTGTAAGGGTTCCATCTTACCCCTTGAAAGGTGGATTATCCAAAATCAATAAAAAAATAAAGGCCTTCAGGCCATTTAATGGATGAATGGACATGTACATCCATAACTAGTTATCAAGTGTTCCATGCCTATTATGTTCATAAAATTTACAATTTTATCCAAATAATAATAATAATATCTCAAAATATTGTCTCATTACGATTATGTTATAATTTATATAGTCATAGTTTTACAATCACCATGCATTCCTTGAACATAACCAATAACTTTCAGTTAACATGAAATACTACTTTCTAATTTCATGTGAGTTTACTCACCAAAAAACTACACAAGTTCTCAAATTTTAACTCACCTTCTCATTATTTGAATTACTGATCACGTTATTTGGTTTAAATAACAAGGAATTATATATCAATATTAAATTTGAGCTAAAATAAAATTTCTCAAATAAAATTTATCATCATGAAATTTTTATTACACTAGGTAAATTCATTCTAAATATTTTCATATTTCCATTGAATGCAATTATTATTCTTTAATTTAATGAAAAAATTTCCATCATACTCAATATTTTATTATTGGTTATTTATCATACAAGAATATAATTTTAAACATGAAGTATTTATTTCAATACCTCCTTTAATATTTATAAGAATTAATACCTTTAATTTCCATGAAAATGAAATCATGGTTCCAATTATAAAATATCATCAACATAATTTAACATGTAACATCAACTAAGGAAACCGAAAAGCATGATTGTTTTTTCAAAATCCATATATGTGCTTAAGTTAGTTAAAAAGGTAATGTATATTCCTCATTTGGATTTATATACATCTAATATTCCCAAAACATAGTGAAAACAATACAAAAATCCCTAAAATTTTGTCCAAAAATAAAACACTCAAAATTAAAATCTCTAAACAATTTGCAACATGGTATTTAATGATATTCTCCAATCTATATTAATTGGAAATCATAAAATCCAACCAAATTACTTGAGTATCCAATTATATCCATAAAAAAATATAAATCATTGATAAACAATAATAAACTAATAGCAGACTCATCCAAATTTCAAGGAGTGTCAGTTTCTCCTTTATAATAAAGAAGCAGAAGAGTAGTATAAATTAGATACGGTGATATGTAATGTAATTTTATTATTTTTTAATTAATATTTTATATTTTAAAAGGAAATGGGACAGTGAAATTGATATGGATTTTTTCATTGGTTTAAAGGTCACATATCATCATATTAATGAATTTTGGAGTTTATAAAATCCAATAATGACATTAAGGATTTATATTTTTAAAGAAACTGAGTTTTTAGTGACATTATGAGATAAAATAGATATAAATGGAATTTTTGGAGTTTTACATGGTTGAGTTTCTTGTTTTATAAGTCGTATAGGTTAACCTAGAAGTGAAGATGACTCTACATGACTTTTTTACAGGGTTTGATAAAGTATGTAGAAAAATTGTGCCTTCATTAGAAGTTTAAATTATTTCATGATTTCCCCTCTATAACACTCAAGCCTCAATTATGATAAGTGAAAATTTTATTTTATTAAAACTATTATAAAATTAAAATTTTAATATTTCATGGAACATAAAATTTTAATTTTATAGGATGAATATCAATTTTGAACTTACTAAGTTGAAATTTTCCTAAAATAAATTTTTGAAGTTTTCAATTAGAAAAAATATTTTATGAATAAGTAAAAGTATAATATTTAAATATTCCTAATTTTGTTTATAATAATGTTTTATAATATTTATAATTAAAAATTTATTTACTATTAAGTTTATAGATGTAAAGATAAGATCATTTGGAGGTAAAAAGTGATATTTTATAGAAAACTGTTTTTTAAAAGGCATAATGTCTTTCAATTTAAATTAATTAAAATAATATTTAATTATGAATTATTAAAATAAAATTTATATATTATATATATAAATATATTAATTTAAATCCATATAATTATTATTACTTGTTATATAGTTAATTTAAGATCATCTTATGCATGAAATATGACTTTTTTAAAAAATCATTTTTCAACACGTTTTGCAGGTTTATTTTTTAAATTAAATTCTGCCACTTATATGAATTTAATTTGATAAAATGGATTAAATATTTTTAATAATAATAATTAATTTTAGGTAATAATTTCAATTTATTTTTTGGTCATAATTAATAGTAAAAACAATAAAAATTAATTACTACGGTTAAGGTCAAAACAGGTTTACCGAGAATTAATATATAAATATAAGGGTTAAAATGAGAAAAAAACTTTCTAAAACACCATTGGTGGGTTGTATTTAGTCCTTAAACTTATAAAATTCTAATAGGATCCATTTTGGATCAATATTTACATGAAAGTGACTTGAAATTATTGAAACAATTTGAAAAATTACAAGAGTGACACTCACCTCAATTATAAAAGGGAACCTCCTCCCCTCACTTCTTCACACCAATCAAGCCATTTAACTCAACCAAAAACTAAAAACATATCTCTCAAACATCCTTATACACTTTATAAATGTGTTTATATTCCAAAAATACCAACCCTAGGTCTTTAATAAGAGATCCAAAGGAGGTTTCTCTAAGTGAAGGTAGTCATATTCACCAAGCTCTTTCATTTTTTTACTTATTCTTTTAACACCTTCATTTATGTATTAAAAATTAAAATATAATAAAATTATTATCTCCCATATAATGATATTTTATTATGTTTATGTCATAATATTTATCCATCTCCTTCTCCATAAAATTGGAAGCAAAACCATCGCTCGTATGTAAGACGGACTACCATCTCACGAACCAATGTAATTTGTTTTACATCATAAAATCACATGGATTGTAATAATGATGTAAATAATGAATATATATGATAATTATGACAAAATATTTATTTTTTAAAATTAACATATCATTTAATTTATTAACCTTTCACCCATTATGGGAATGATAACGTCACTCATGTGTACGAATGACTTTCCATCTCCATGAAGTGATACAATTCATTTTCTATGTCCAACTATAAAGAATGATTATAAAAACGTATATAATGAATAAATATGATATTTATAACATCAATATAATTATGGATAATATTTAATTCTCAAGAATTAGAACTTTCCTGAAAAAAACATGCATGAGAAAATCAAGGTAGTTAACACTCAAAACTGTAGTAATAACGAAAGATTGTTAATGAACAGATGATAAGATGTTATAAGAGAATAATATATTATATTATAAATATGAATATGGTTATATTATAAATTAATAACATTTTTTAAACCATTATAAAGTATTATTAAGCATGTTAAACTAAATGGAAGTGTGAAGCAATGGATTTCATCTTAATTTTCGTTGCATTGAGACATACTTGATATTATGAGCCTATTTAATTTTATGTGGTGTATATACAAACCATTTGATATATATAAAATAAATACCTATTAATTAATTATTATTAATGTTTCAATTCAAGTTTATTCTGTCAAGGGGTTACAATTTAAAAGTTACCAAAGAGGTAAGGATTTATTTTATAATCTCATTTTTTGAGATTGCCTTAATTTTTGTTAAAGGAATATTATAATACATCCTTCATAAAATACATCTATTTGTTTATCCTATATATATTTAAAATGTTTCAAAATTTTCTTCTAAATTTATTTATATTTTTAACTTGAATCAACAAAAGTAATTTTTAAAAGAAAACCTGATTTTATTTCTCTTTTAATCGGATATATTTTTCTTACATGACCATATTTTTAAAAATAGTGTTACAAAAGTATTTTATTTATTTATTAAATTACATGTGTTTTTAGTTATTTACCTTTCCATATTGATTATGATTTATTTACAAAATATATTTTCCAATATATGTAACCATTAATTATCATTTTATCACATCTTATTTTGTTTCCTTTCCTCGGTATATAAAGAATAATTATTTGAATGAGTACAAGGATGATGAATGTTTTCCATTTCTATGATTTATATTTTTTCCCAATGTAAAATGGGTACCATGTATGTATTTTACTCTCCAATACTACTAAATTAATAGGTACTTTAAAATTAAATCCCTTGTATCTATTCCAATATAATAAATTTTACACTGAATCTTACTGACTGGAGTTAGGGTTGTTACATTTGGTACCATAAAAAGTTTTATAGAGACCTTGGGAACTAGGTTTAGGAAAACATAGATTAGGAAACATAAACGTATAATAGTCTTTGAGGATATGTATAATTGTATGATAATATCATAAAATTTTTGGTAAGGTAGATATTATGTGATTTATCCTAGAAATACATCCCTATCTTGATACTTAAATTGGACGTGGTTTTGGCACATATGCATCTAGGGGTGATAACCCCAAAAGAGGTAGTCGAGTATATCATGACTATCATTCTAGTGCATAGTGAGTGTGACCTTATTTTAAACCTAATTTTACACTCCTAGGGGATATTATTGGGTTGATTTAAATTTTATTTATAAACTATTATGAAATACATGAAAATATTTCTTATGATTTAAAGATACCCCCACAGAAACTAAGTTTTTGATTTTGATATTAACAATGCATAAATTTTCAATTTATCTTAAGTGTTATATTGGATTTAGAAATATATATTATGATTTAAAATTCATAGTGTTATAAACTAATTCAGTATATTCTATTTTTCATAAATGGAACAAAGAAAAAATAATGATATCAATACTCATAGATAATGTAGAAATTGACCAATTGAGAAAACCAATACAACCGATGTTGGAGCTAGAAAAATCATGGCCATATTTGGGAAACCAAACCAGGTTATGACTAATAAACTTTCAAATATGGAGGAAATTTTTTTATACAGTCTGATTAACCTATATTGGATCATTTCATGCAACAAAAGTCCCCACCATTTAGTGGAACCACTAATCAAGTGGTAGCTGAGCAATGAATTAAGTCCCTTGAAAAGATATTGTTGGACTTGGGATGAAATGAAGGGGAAATTGTTATAATTTATGTATATTTTCTAAAATGTGATGCTAATCAATGGTGGTCATTGATCTAGAATACTAGGGATGTTGAGGAAATAAAACACATAGACTATAGAACTTTTAAAGAAACATTCTTTGAAAAATATTTACCTCATGAGTAATAAAATAAAATGAAGAGGAAGTTACTCAGCTTAAATAAAAAGGAAGAATAGAGTGTCATAGAGTATAAATATACCTTTATAAGATTATACATACATGATATGTATTATATATGTAATATGAAATTCATGATTGACTATTTATTTGAAGGGCTTAAGCTAAGTCTTTGAAGGGAACCTGTTTCTCAAAAATTTTCATCATATGATGAAATATTTTTATGCACCATAAAAAAGAGAAGGGATTTTATAGATTCTATATATTAAAGGGGAATCAATAGAAGAATAGGTCATATGAACACCAATAAGAAGGGAACTTATTGAAAAATTATAATAAAATGAAGTAATTTATATTATGTGAAAAATTTGGAAAGAAACATCCTAGAAAATTCTTGAAGGGCATGGGAATTTATTGTAAGTGTGGTGATAAGGTTCATTTATCTCATTAATGTAATGGAAATAAATAGACAACTATTATTCAATGATTTATCTATAAATAAATGGTTAATTATTCAAACCAATATCCCAAGTATCAAGGTAACTTACTATATAAGAGGCCAAGGGGAGGAGGGAAAGATTATATGATGACTACAACCGAGGTTAAAGTTCCTAATTATGTGGTTCCAATAACTTTATTTATATCTTCAAATTTATAAAATTATTTATTTTATTCTAGATCCTTTCACTCTTTTATATATTCCATGTTTTCTAAGAAAATTATAAATTTACCTAGAACCATAAGAAGGGAGTTGTCAGTCAAAAATCCTAGTAGAAATCTCACTACAACAAGGATGTGTTAGACATTTCCCATTATGATACATAAATGCGATCTATTAATTATTTTTATTATTATACCTATGGTTTTCTTTTAAATAACCCTTTCTATGGTTTTAATTTAAAAATATGATGCAAAATTTATTGCGAAGATAAGGAAATTATGATTCATGATGAAGATGTAGAATTATTTATCTTTATAGGGGAGAATAATAATTTGAGTCATGTCTAGTTCCACCACCAGTAGCTCTTATAAATAAGATTTTTGGGTAATAATAGTAAATACAATCTATAGATGAAAAAGGTAATATTCAAATTGAGTATGTGCCTATTGTATAGGAATATATAAATATATTTTTTGAGAAATTTGTTAGATATCCACCATTTCATGATGTTGAGTTTTCCATTGATTTAATCTCTATGGAAAGAATTATATCAAAGACTCCCTATATAATGGACATTATAGAATTAGCGGTGTTAAAGAAATAACTAGAAGATTTTTGTGATAATGAATTTATACTCCCTAGTAGTAAGCCCCTCTTCTTTTTATTAAGAAGAAATATGGATCCATGAATCTTTGTATTGATTATAGAGATATCAATTCCATTAAAATAAATAATAAGTATCCTATGGCTCATATTAATGACTTATTCAATCAAATTTATAGAGCTCAATATTTTTCAAATATTGAACTTCATTCAGGGTGTAATCAATTATGAGGAAATAAGGAATATATAATGAATCCAATATTTCAAAGGAGGTATGTAAATTATGAGTTTATAGTAATTCTATTTGGATTGACTAATGCACCCTCTATTTTTATAGATAAAATTAATAGAGTATTCAAGGAATATCTTGATGATTTTTTTGGTATTTATTGATGATATATTGGTGTATTATAAAAGATATGAGGACCATGAGAATCACTTGAAAATAATTATTGAGAATCTTAAAGGAAAAGAGTTATATGGTAAATTTAGAAAGTGTGAATTATAGATTTAAAAAGTTTATTTTCTTGTCCATATTGTCTCAAAGTATGGGATCTCAGTTGATCATGTGAAGACAAATACAACCAAAGAATGTACTAAACTAATAAACATAACCAATGTATGTAGTTTCATTGGTTTGATAGGTTAATTTTGGTGATTTATTTAAATTTTTTTCTGATTGGATAACCCATTAAACAAGCTTACATGTAAAGGGGTTTAGTTCATATGGACAAAGGAATGTGAATAATTTTTTAAATAATTGAAGAGGAGATTGGTTAATGCTCCTATTTTGACTGAACCATAATGAAACGATAGATTTGTGATATATATTGATGCAATAAATAAGGAACCAAATTGTGTCCTTATATATAATTATAAATTTATTCCATATGCATCGATACAGTTAGAGACTCATGAATTGAACTATCCAAACCATAACCTTTATTTGGAAGCTATAATATTTTATTTGAAGATACAGAGAAATTGTCTCTATGGTGAAAGATGTGAGATATAAATAGATCATAAGAGTCTAAAATATATATATCTTTTCAAATAAAGAGATAAATTTAAGGAAAATGAGATGTCTCAATCTACTCAAGTATTATTATTGATTAATATAATACCACCCAGGGAAGACCAATAAGGTAGCATATGCATTGATAAGGAAAGATCATAGAGTTCTGAACCAAATGGGAATTGAAGAGGAACCTATATTCATAGATATAGTAAAGAATAATATGAGAATTATTAAGGAAAGAGAGACATCATAACTTTTTTAAATTATTTTGAAACCATATTTATTGTAAAATATTTTTTTTTTCAATCTGATGAGGATAATTTTCAAAAGAAAATTAAAGCCATGAATAATGGGAAATTGGAAGACTTTATATATGAAGATGACATTATGAAATTTGAAAATAGTCTATCTATTACATATATATATATATAATATAAAATTAAGATTATTATATGATTATCATAACTCTAATTTCTTTATACACCCTTTATATACAAAGATGTATAAGGATTTTAAGGAACATTTTTAGTGGGGTATTATGGAGTCAGAAATTATTGATTATGTATCAAGATGCTTGGTTTGTAAAAAGGTTAAGGATGAGAGACAAAATCCTAGAGTTTTAATGAAACCATTACTTATTATTATGTAAACATGGGATGAAATTACTATAGAATTTTTCACTAGATTACCAAAGGCTCCTAGAAAGAATAATACAATATGGGTTATTATTGATCTCCTAACCAAATATACACATTTTCTTGATATAAGATAAGATTAACCACTTAAACACGCTACATGGATCTATATTAATGAAGTTGTAATAATTCATGTTTTATATCATTTAATTATGTCTAATAATGATCCATTATTTACATAAAAAATCCAGAAAATTTTTTAGAAGGGTCTAGATACTGAGCTTCATTTGAGCATCGCTTATCACCCTCAAACCGATGAACAATCCAAAAGGACTATTCAAACATTAGAAGACATGTTTATATCATGATAAATTGACTTTAAATTTATGTGGGATCATTATTTACCTTTGGTAAAGTTTTTTTATAATAATATATTTTATTAAAGTATTCAAATGGTGTTGTATAAAGCATTATATGGAAAGAGATTCCGTACTCCATCTTTTTGGTATGAAGTTGGTTAAAGGAAGCTTGTAGGAAAAAAACTTATTGAGGAGACAATGAAAAAGGTAAATAATATTTAGAATTATACTAAATAATCTAAAATCATAAAAAATACTTATGCCAATAACCAAAGGAAGGATTTGGAATTTTAAGTGGGAGATCACATTTTCTTGAAATCATCTCTATGAAAGGGTGTTATAAGGTTAGGTAAGAAAGGGAAACTGAGCCCTAGGGACATAAAACATTTTGAAATCATGGAAATAATTATATTTGTGTCTTAACATTTTAAAATACCACCAATAATATCTAAATTACATAATGAGTTCCATATATCATTATTAAGTAAGTACATTCCAGACCAGACACACGTGCTCACCTGTGAAGAAATAGAATTGGGAGTTGATATCTCTTACTATGAAGAGAATATACAAATTCTTGACACTAGATAGAAATTATTAAGGAACTAGATTAAACAAATGATAAAGGTACTTTTTTGAAATCATAAAATAAATTAAGAAACATGGGAACCATAGAATGTTATGAAGAATAACCACCATCAATTGTTTAGAAAGTAATATCCATAAAAATTTTGAGGTTGAAATTTTTATAGGAGGGAAGAATGTAACACCAAATATTCAATTTTGGTTAGTTAAAATTATATTTTAATAAAACTATAATACAATTCATATTTTAATATTTTCATGGCATAATAATTTCTAATTTGATAGGATGAATATCAATTTTGAACTTACTAGGTCAAAATAAGCCTAGAATGAATTTTTGAAATTTTTCTTGAGACGTAAGATTTTAAAAATATCAAAAAATATAATATTTAACTATTACCATTTTTATTTATAATAATTTTTCATAATATTTATAATTAATAATTTATTTACTATCAATTTTATATAAATAAATGTAAGGTCATTTAGAGGTAAAAAAAGGATATTTTTCAGAAAACTATTTTTTTAAATCATAATGTCTTTCCATTTTAATTAACTAAAATAATATTTAATAGTGAATGATTTAAAGGAAATTTATAGATTATATATCTAACTATATGAATTTAAATCCATATAATGATTATTACTATCCATAGAGTTAATGTAAAATCATCTTATGCATGAAAAATGCATTTATCGAACAACCGTTTTTCAACACATTTTGAGGGTTTATTTGATATAATAAAATTTTCCACTTCTATGAATTAAATTTTATAAAATTGATTCCATATTTGGAATCATAAAAATTAATATTATGTAATAATTTCAACATAATTTTTGGTCATAATTAATAGTAAAAATAATATAAATTAATTACTACGGTTAAAGTCAAAATGGGTTTACTGGGGGGGGGGGTAATCTATAAAGATAAGAGTTAAAATAACCAAAAATATTTTTAAAATCATATTTTTTTGATTTATTAAGGCTGTAACTTTATACCCTTCTAATACGAGCCATTTTGGATCTATATTTCCAAGAAAGTGACTTGACGTTATTGAGAATCATTGAAAAATTAAAAGTGTTCCACTCAACTCAATTATAAAATGGAACCTCCACCCCTCACTTATTTACAACTCTCAAGCCATTAAATTGACCAAAACCTACCAAAATCTCTACCTAACAACATTATCCACTCTCTAGAGGTGATGGTCTTCCAAAAATACCAACCCAAGGGTCCTTAATAAGAGATCCAAAGGAGGTTTTTATAAGAGAAGGTAATCATTGTCACTAAGCTATTTATTCTTTACTTTTTCTTTTAACACCTTACTTTATGTATTAAAAATTACAATATCATAACACAAGTATCTCCCATGTACTTATATTGTGATGAACCTACCTGGATACCCTCTCAAACTGGTACCCAACCTGAATTTCCACATACCCAAAGGGAGTTCTCGATCCCCACAGGATGAAGACTAGCACGTGAGCATCAAAAAATAACAAAAGGGAATGATTTCCCCCAAACTAAAGAAATAATATGGTGAATACACACACAAAAACATAAAATAGAGATAAAAAGTAGATTATATAAAAATATTCCATAACTAAAAGAATATAGAAGAAATAATTTAACTTAAAAAGTAGCAAAACAATCTCTAAGAGACAAGTCCAATGGAAAAGGAAAAAACCCAAAAAAACTACTCCATGTGATAGCATGGATATACTCCGACCATTTCACCACCATATACCCATTCAAAACTAAAAAAAACTCTCCACCTTACTATGGCACCTTGAATTTCCATGTATCAAAATACATACAAAGGTTTACGCACCGCCAAAGTGGTACACATGGTGTGAGATAACTGGATTAGTAGGATCCTACCTAGGTGTTTCATAACCAGTCTCTGTATATTAATATGAAAAATGATCAACATTAAAGTAAACAATGAATGATAAATAGTTAAACAATTTTTATATAAAAATCGTGGAAAAAAATTTAGTTTCCCCCTTTTCATATTTACAAAACAATCCAGGTAAAATAGTTTCAAAGCATTTAATATACATAAAAGTAGTCCTATCAAACCAAATCACGTGTCAAATGTAATAAAAATCAAATCATAGGTAACATCATAACAATTATTTCTATAGGTCAGGTAATCAAACTACTCATACCAAAATTGATGACTAGATCACACTCAAGTCCTTTGAACATTTCCTAAGAATAGAGGAACACCCCATAGTGAACCCCCAAAATATCAATCGAGTCCATAGTAAAATGGGTCTATAGAGTAGAGAAACACCCCATGAGTGAAACCCCCAATAATACATAGATGATTAACCTAAGCTACACCTTCCATATAAGTACCTATGGTTTCCAATGTGCTCTATTTTCTGAAAATTTTTATAAATCCATTTAAAAATTCTTTTATAATACCTTTTCTTTTACCAAAATAAGGGGAAAAATATATTTTCTAAAAAATATGTTTCTACAGACACAAATCAATAAATAAATCATTCCATTTCATTTATAAAAAATTTTATCAAAACTAGAGTAGTAAAATAGATACAATTAGACAACAAAATTGTGATACTGTGATAAAAATAATGAAGAAGTAGATGAGTTACTCACCTAGAGAAATGCATCACAACCGAAGTGGAGATTGATCACTGAATGATGTGATATGAAAGGATTGAAGGTCTCTAGAATCACCTTAGAGAGTTCCTAGGTTGGGAGGGAAGAGTCTTATGGATGAATGAAATAAAAATCATATGTACATCTCTCTAAAAATAAAACCCATGACAATTACATGGAATGAAACCCCATTTTATCTCGTGTAATAAACAAAACCCAAAACGATGAAGAATTCATATTCTTTGATTAAAAATATAGATTTTTACCATTTCAATACATGTAATATTTTCACATCATGTAATCATTTAAAAACTTGAACTGGTTCATGAAATATACCCATCACCCATTACATGATGTGAATACATTTCATGATGTGTAAACTTCTCATGGTGTATAATATTTTCATTCTCTGAAAAAAAGTCATGATATCTACCCAGTGACCAATACATGACCTGTAAAATTTATATGGCATGTATTTCTCCTATAAATAGTGAAAATCCGAAAATCTTCTAAAAAAATAAACCAATACTGGCATTATATGAACTTATAGAGAACCCTTCCAAGCCTTTAACACATTTATACTCAGACTCCATTAATTTAAGAAAACATACATCCATAAACTTTAGGTCATTTCCCACAAAAAATGATATTTATCCTTAGGAGTCCCAAATGCACCCAAATAAAGAGATAAATAAAAATAAATGTGAGAAATTTGTGAAAGCGTGTAAAGGGATGTTAAAAACTCCCCACCATAAGAATTTCCTTCCCCATGAATTCTTGTAGAAGGAGGATTTCTAAAAAAGAGATGAGACTACGACTACCTTGTTGGGCGGAGAGTGATGACAAGAGGGGGGGTGAATTGCCTTTTAAAAAATAATTAACAATTTAAAATCAAAGTTAAAGGTGCAGCGGAAATAAAAGAGGCAAGACACAAAACTTGATAATGGAGTTCGGCTTAAACCAAAGCCTACGTCTCCGCTCCCAACTCAACCGTTGAGAGATTTACTACCGCTTACTTTTTAATGGTTTTATCAAGAAACCCACTAGACTTTAAGGTAGTCTAGAACCTATTACAGCTTGCTTTTAATGGTTGAGCAAGAACCCACTAGCCTTCTTACAGGTGAAGGCTAGCTCACCTATGACTCAAGCCTTTTAAAGGGAAGGCTTGACTAACCTCTTCACACCTTGAAGGTGGTGTGAAAACCCAAACAAAGAGAGGATGAGAGAAAGAGGGGTTTGTAGGCACAAACCCAAATTGATGCTCAAAATGATAAAATAATAAAAACCGTAATGTGGAGAAGTCTTGGGCGCCAATGGATTGATGAAGTTGATGAAGAGCGCTCCAAAGATTCTATGGTGGTGCTCCTTGGTTGTGGAATTGAGTTGGAGCAAATGGGGATCCTTGAAGGAATGCGCCGGAGGTTCGCCAAATGATGGAAAAATGTTCCCGTGGGCTTTCGTACGTTTCCGGGGCTTCCTAGTCCTTTATTTATTGAGGGGGAACCCTCAAATGTCCTTTAGGGGTCTTCAGAGCCGTTGGAGAGGCCTTCGGAGCCGTTGGGAGTCAAGTGGACAAGTCTGGTCAAAGCCCAACGGCTAGTTTGACTGGCTCCACCGGCTGATCGGTGCTTGGCCACCGGTTGGCCGGTGCTTGGAAAATGGGAGAGGCCTTCTGCCCAGGCACCATCGGCTGGCCGGTGAGGAGGCCACCGGTTGGCCGGTGCTGAGACAGTAGCAAACTCTTCTGTCTGGGTTCCACCGGCTGGCCGGTGATGGGACACCGGTTGGCCGGTGGTCTGGACAGAGGGGATGCCTTCTGCCCAAGCACTACCGGCTGACCGGTGGTCATCCACCGGTTGGCCGGTGGACTGAAATCAGTCCACTTTCAGTCCTTCTTGGTCCAATTCCTTGGCAACCTTTTTCTTAGCAACAAAAACACTTAAAACAAGATTAGATAAATAAGAGAGTGATTGTGATCATGAAAATTAAACCACGAGGGGTACGAGAGGTACAACAATCTCCCCCTATTTTGATGATCACAATCACTAAAACAAGCAATGTAAAAGACTGAAATGAAAGGCATGCTTTAAAGGATAAATTGAAAAGCAAAGCATGAGAGAAAGATTTCTCCCCCAATCAACCAAGAATTTCTCCCCCTTTGTGATTATCAAAATAGAACGGGGCATAAAACTTTATTGAGGGAAAGGATTGAAAAACAAGATAGAGTTTTTAAAGCAATTGAAATTTTTGAAATTTGAATTGAAAGTTTTGAAATAAAAGTTTTGAAATTGAAAGTTTTGAAAATAAAGCAAAAAGGCTTGAACGATCCTAACTCCCCCTAAATAAAAACAACAAATCACCGGGGAGAGGTTTTTGAAACCGAGACAAATTTTGGTCCGGTGAGACTCGCTAAAAGGGATTTTTCAATCCAAACTTGTCTTGTGACGGGTCTTCTCCTATGAAATTCATCGTTAAAGGAAATGGTTTTGGGCCTTCCATACCGGGCATTTTTGCAATTGCACTCATAAATTAAGTGCCCGGGTTTTTTACAATAGTTGAAAAATTTATATTGGGAGCTCCCCCTTACAAAAATAGTAGGAGCATGGGAAGAGGAAGCTTGCTTGGAATAGCCAAGCCCTTGGGTGGTTCTAGATATGCATTGGGAACCAAGGAGCTTCGAGAGGTTATGTTCACCTTCGGTGAACTTAGCTAGGGATTCCCTTAAATCCTTGATTGTTGATTCCATAGAATCAACATCGGGAAGGTTTTGGATCTTGAGGGACAAGTCCTCCTTTTCTTTGAGAAGTTGTTCCTTTTCGGAAGAAAGTTTTTTGAAATTATTTTTTAAAGTAATAAAATTGGAAGAAAGTTCGTGAAAACCTTCCTCCAATTGATCTCTAGAATGTTGGAGATCCTCATAAGATAAATGATTGAAAGAATTTGAAGAACTAGAAGATGAGGAGTCGGAAGAGGATACCTCATGAAATTCCATTAGACATTTTTTACCATTGTCACTTGAGGAGGAGGAGGATGAGGATGTGGAGCTATCACTCCATGTGGCCTTGAATGCCTTCTTCTTTTCCTTTTGCTTGGCCTTTTTCTTGTTGAGTGGACAATCGGGCTTGTAATGGCCTTTCTTGCCACACCCATAGCATGTTACCTCGGGCTCGGATTTTTCATTGTGTTGAGCCTTGCAGGATTTCTTCTTTTTGTGCTTCTTCATGAATTTGTGCATTTTGCGGGCAAGATTCTCCATTTCTGAATCGCTGCTTGAAGAGGAAGAAGATGAGGAGGAGGAGCTTTCTTCTTTTTGAACTTTGAAGGCGATGTTCTTTGGAACTTTGATCGGTTTGCCTTCCTTTTTAGCTTGCCTCCTCATGGTGATTTCGTAGGTCATGAGGGAACCGATGAGCTCTTCGACCGGCATGTTCTTGATGTCTTTTGCTTCTTGGATTGCCGTGACTTTCGGTGCCCATGTGCTTGGTAAGATCCAAAGGATCTTCTTGACCATCGTTTCTACAGAAACATCATCTCCAAGAGATTTTCTTCCATTGAAAACGTCAGTAAAACGAGTAAACATTTCAGTAATATTTTCAGATGGATGCATGGTAAAAGACTCAAAATCTTGACGGTACATATCCAATCGAGTATCCTTAACTTTGTTGGTCCCCTCATGGGTAACCTCCAATAGTTTCCAGATTTCATGAGATGAAGTGCATGTGGAAACTCGATTGAATTCATTACGATCAAGGCCGCAATGAAGAGCGTTCATGGATTTTCCATCAAGCTCGAAATTTTTAATATCGTCTTGATTCCATTTGGATTCATCGGGAGAAGAAAGAGAATAACCATGCATGACAATTTTATAAATAGGATAACCTATACTTCTAAGAAAAGTGGTCATGCGGGTTTTCCAATAAGTATAGTCGGTTCCATCAAAAAAAGGAGCATGACCCAATGAATAACCTTCGGGGGTGAAAGAAGTTGAAGCCATCACAAAGGATCTTGAATTTGAAACCGGTTAGGGTATTACTCAAATTTTCCTTTGATACCAAATGTTGGGAGGAGAGTGATGACAAGAGGGGGGGTGAATTGCCTTTTAAAAACTAATTAACAATTTAAAATCAAAGTTAAAGGTGCAGCGGAAATAAAAGAGGCAAGACACAAAACTTGATAATGGATTTCGGCTTAAACCAAAGCCTACGTCTCCGCTCCCAACTCAACCGTTGAGAGATTTACTACCGCTTGCTTTTTAATGGTTTTAGCAAGAAACCCACTAGACTTTAAGGTAGTCTAGAACCTATTACAGCTTGCTTTTAATGGTTGATCAAGAACCCACTAGCCTTCTTACAGGTAAAGGCTAGCTCACCTATGACTCAAGCATTTTAAAGGGAAGGCTTGACTAACCTCTTCACACCTTGAAGGTGGTGTGAAAACCCAAACAAAGAGAGGATGAGAGAAAGAGGGGTTTGTAGGCACAAACCCAAATTGATGCTCAAAATGATAAAATAATAAAAACCGTAATGTGGAGAAGTCTTGGGCGCCAATGGATTGATGAAGTTGATGAAGAGCGCTCCCAAGCTTCTATGGTGGTGCTCCTTGGTTTTGGAATTGAGTTGGAGCAAATGGGGATCCTTGAAGGAATGTGCCGGAGGTTCGCCAAATGATGGAAAAATGTTCCCGTGGGATTCCGTACGTTTCCGGGGCTTCCTAGTCCTTTATTTATAGAGGGGGAACCCTAAAATGGCCTTTGGGGGTCTTCGGAGCCGTTGGAGAGGCCTTCGGAGCCGTTGGGAGTCAAGTGGACAAGTCTGGTCAAAGCCCAACGGCTGACCGGTGCTTGGCCACCGGTTGGCCGGTGCTTGGAAAATGGGAGAGGCCTTCTGCCCAGGTACCACCGGCTGGCCGGTGAGGAGGCCACCGGTTGGCCAGTGCTGAGACAGTAGCAAACTCTTCTGTCTGGGTTCCACCGGCTGGCCGGTGATGGGACACCGGTTGGCCGGTGGTCTGGACAGAGGGGATGCCTTCTGCCCAGGCACTACCGGCTGGCCGGTGGTCATCCACCGGTTGGCCGGTGGACTGAAATCAGTCCACTTTCAGTCCTTCTTAGCCTAATTCCTTGGCAACCTTTTGCCTAGCAACAAAAACACTTAAAACAAGATTAGATAAATAAGAGAGTGATTGTGATCATGAAAATTAAACCACGAGGGGTACGAGAGGTACAACATACCTTATTAATAAATCACACTCCCAAGTCTAATGAGAATCTGATCCATGCCACCATAACACTATGACCAATGGAATTGAATTCCCTTGAAATAATTTCACTTGAGAGTCAATGATATATACTATCTGATCTAAAACAAAAACTTCTGGCTCCAACTCAATTTCTTCCAAACTCAAAACAGGTGAGGGATTAGGATGGTATTTCTTGAGATTTGATATTTTTAAAATATCAAGGATTTTCATTAGCTGAACTGAAAATTACAATTGATAAGAAAACTTCACATGATTTTCAGTGACCTCAAATGATCCAACATATCTCAAAGCCAAATTTCCCTATTTTCTAAGCCAACAGTAACCTAATTGAGGAGAAACTTTCAAGAAAACCTGGTCACCTATGAAAAACTATAAAGGATAATGCCTTCAATTTTCATATGATTTATGTCGACTCTGAGCTATAACCAAATGTTGAAATATAATCTAAATCCTTGTAGACATTTTCTAAATGATACTTGGTCCCACTAAAGATGCGTCACCCACGTCTACCCAACAAAGAGGTGATCTGCATGAGCGACCATAAGAAGCCTCTAAGGGAGCCATTATGATCGATGATTGATAACTTTTGTTATAAAAAACACAACTGTTCCTAGATGGATATCCCTTGATCCACCAAAATCCAAAACATAGGCACGAATCATATCCTATAGGATTTGAATATCACACTCAGTTTGACCGTCTGTCAGTGGATGGTAAGCTATACTCAACTTGACCTGAGTCCCCATCACCTCTTCAAGACTCCTCCATAACATCAAAGTAAAACTATGATACATTTATGAAATAATGGTATAAGGAACCCCATGTAACCTCATGATCTCATGAACATACAACTTACCCAAATCTTTAACTTTAGTGGTGTCCTTGATTAAAATGAAGTGAGATGAATTTTTCAACTAATAAATCACTACCCATATAGCATTACTCCCTCAGGGAGTATTTTTTAATCCAATAAAAAATTTCATGGATACATAGTCCTATTTTCAAATCATCATTGGAATAGGATAGAGAAAACCAGAGGGTTTCAAATGATCTGATATTATCTTTTGGAAGGTTTAACAGTGGGTCACATAATTAGAAATGTCACTCTTTATACCCAACCAATAAAATCTATATCTGATGTCATAATAAATATTCTTAGTACCTAGATGAATAGACTATGAAGAACTATGATAGTCAAACAAAACTAATCTCTTCATTAATTATAGTACACAAACCTGCTTTGTAAAATAGAGAATACCATCTAAAGAGATAGACCAACCAAAAATGGTCTCCCAACAATATAAGGTTTCTTGAATTCCTCATAACTCACCATCATGCTACTGAATATGAAAAATAGACTCAAGGAGATATGATGACAACTAAAAACTTTCCAAAACCACACTTGAAACATCCTCCTAAGAATCTAGGTAAAACCGAGTGAAAATCCCCATAAAGTTTCACTCTTCCTTAGATTCCAGAACAACCTAAAATGGTACTTTCCTACCAAGAGTGTCTGTAATGATATCCCCCTTCTCCAGGGTATAATAAATGATGAATTAAAACATATAAAGTTATTATACCCATAATCTCTGTATGAGATTCAAGACTTTCTAAGAAAGATATTGCTTATACTCTTATGGTTAGAAAAGACTGTGAAACTCTCCCTAAAAAATAGTTCCACCAAAACTTAAGCTCATGAATAATCGCATAAAGATATAAATCATAAGTTGGGTAATTATTATCATGTGGTCAAAGATGGAAAGATATATAAGCTACCACATGATCATCCCACATAAGCATCCAACCCAAACCAGCACCCAAAGCATCATAGAAAGTTATACCCCTTACCAGCCTTGGGTAAGATCAGAATGGGAGAAAATTTTAGAATTATTTGAGAAGACTGAAACTTTTCATCCCATATGAATTCCACCTCTTTTCTGGTAATAGAAGTCAAAGGTGATTCCAACATTTATAAATCCTTGATGAACCATCTTTAATATCCATCTTGACCAAGGAAACTTAAAATCTAAAAGATGTTACGTGGATCTTCCCATGACAAGAAATAATTCACCTTCTTAAGATAAACTGATAATCCATCCCACAAAATCACATGCCCCAAGAACTTCACTTCTTAGATCTAGACATTACATTTTGAAATATTTCCATACAAATGGTGACTCTTCAGGATCTCTAGGACCAAACTAAAATGGTGCTCATTCTTGAATCTCGAATAAACCAAAATTTAATCCATAAACACTACCATAAAAGTGTTTAGATACTCATGGAATATCTAATTAATTAAATCCATAATGGACATACCTGATTAAAATTCATCTTCAATATATCTGACTCATGAAATCCGAGTTGATGATAACCTGAGTGAAGATCAATCTATGAGTACTAATTTTCACGCTTTAACTGATAAAAAAATAATCTATCTAAGTAAAAGAATAATTTTTCCTAACGGTTACTCAATTCAACTTCTAATATCCCACACGAAATCAGAGTGAACCATTTTCCTTATTGGAAAAGAGAATAGGGGCTACCTAAGGCAAAAAAATAGGGTGAATAAAACCTTTCACTATCAGATCATCTAATTGAATCTTGAACTCTTTCATCTCTTCTAGTTCTATACGATAAGAAGGTATCAAAATTAGATGTGTACCTAGCACTAGTACAATCATAAAATATACCTCCATCTCTAGAGGAATACTATAGAAATCATTTGAAAAAAAATCAGGAAGGTCCCAAACAATATCAAGAAGTTAAAAAATAGAATAAATTTCATCAGACTCAATTTCTATATTAGAAAAAAAACTCTTGAGATTTGTTTGGGAAGGTCCTGCATGAACAGACCTAGATCACACTCTCCTTGAAACACCCATGATCTCCCATCAGTTGAAAGAAACAAGGCATACCGATGATAACAATCAAACTCAACATGATAAGTGATAATAAAATCCATCATGATAATAATTTTAAATGGATCTATATCAATAATGAGAAAATATCAAACTAAATATTCATCATCTATCTATATCAAAAAATAAGGACACCAAAACCCTGATCTTTCTTATTTCCAAGAGGTGTTGATAAATCCATAACAAAGGAAATGAGCTCTGTTGGATGTTTAAGCGTATATAAAATATGGCTAGATATAAACTTGTGGGAGGAACCCTTATTAGATAAATCAATTTTTATTGAAAATGAAATAAACATGGTACCAATCATTATTGTTGGACCCACATCTACCTATACCAGAATATAATATACTATGTGTAGGTGCTTCACTCTTGAGGATAGTGACCAGAGCTCTATAGTCTTTGAATCATCTGACTTCACTATAATAGCCTTTAGGGACAACGATCCATGACTATAATAAGGTGTAAACACAGTTTAATAGAAATAATGTAGATGACCATAACATTCAAAACTATTTCACATCTTCATAGGTGGAGGATAAGAATATAAGGTGTGTCCAAAAAGGCCATAATAATAGCAAGTCAAGATGACACTACTATATATAATTGAAGGTTAAGATGAGGCCTTCCACTGAGAACCACCTCCACCACTCCTAATATGATCTTTCCACTTCCTATTTCTTCCTTGCGCACCACTGAAGATACCACTAGAAGAAAGATAAGGGTTAGAATAACCAAGCTTTTCTTCTATATTCATATCCACCATTATTTCCCTATCTACCATCTCCACATAGTTTTAATGATTCAACATAAATACTTATGATATGATATTCAATCACAAACCCTATGGTACTTTTGGGCTTTCAATTGGTCATTCTTAAGTACCTCAGGACCAAAACAAACCAGATTCACAAACTGATTCATTTATACCGACACTGAATGATCTCCCTGATTAAAAGAGAGGAGTTTCAGAGACTTCACAATTATCATCAACTCTAGAAAAAAATTCTATAATAAGAGAGTCTTGAAACCATTCCAATCCAATCCCATATACCTATCTGCATATACCATGGAATCCAACCATCACTTACTAGGACCCTGAAGTATGAATTCCATACACTTGACCTTAATACTCGTAGGTGTATCTAGGAATTCAAAGATATGATCAATTATTTCAAGTGAGTACTCCACATATTGAGGTTAATTATACCCTTAATGGATGGTGGATTCTCATGTAAGAACTCCCGTGATCGATCCATGTATCCTCTAGATCTTGGATGTACCTCAACAACTATGTTTTGGAATTATGGTACATTTTGATCTATATTATAAACTAAACACATGATAGCATCAATAATATTCTGATCTATAGGTAGATTCCATTGAGGATCATCCACTACATCCTATTGAGGAACCTACAGAAGACATCTCATAGACATACCTCTATACACTGAAATAGAAGAAATGATCATAAAATAGAATAATCTTAGTTCAAAATAGAAATACATAATAAAAAACTAATATTAAGATCAAGAACTCAAAATAGGAGACACATATCCTAACATCTGAGGGTTAATGGAGTCTCTTCACAGAAAGAGTTGGTTCGGAACTTTCCGTAACATACCACTCAAGTCCTAAAAATCCTATATTCTATCTACCAAACCTCCCAAGACAAGGAATCTTGATGAATAACCTCCCATGATACCAAATTGCGATGAACTTTACCTGAATACCCTCTTAAACTGGTACCCAAACCAAATTTCCACACACCCTAAGGATGTTCATGATCCCCATGGGATGGAAACTAGAACTAGGGCATCAAACAACAACCAATTGGAATGATTTTACCCAACCTGATGTAGAAACATGGAATATATATATAAAATAAATAAAAATAGTCGAAGGGATAAACATATACCATAACTGAAAGAAGATATTGGAAATGATACAACTCAAAAGTATCTAAACAACCTCTAAGAAACAAGTCCAATAACAATGGAAAAAAACCCAAAATAACTACTCCAAGTGATAGTGTGAGAAAACTGCCAATATATCACCACTAGTTACCTAGACACATCTGACAGAAACCTCACCACCTCACTATGAAACCTTCCCTTTCCCCATATCAAAATATATACAAATGTCTATGTACCACCGAAGGGGTACACAAGGTGTGAGATAAGAGGCCCGGTAGGATCCCACCCAGGTATTCCATAACCAATATATGTACAACAATACAAACAATTCTCAACTTTAATATAAATATTACATGATATATTTTCAAACAATTTTTATATAAAAATCTTGGAAAAACATTTAATTTCCCCTTTTCCCACATTTATAGGACATGCCAGGTAAAACAATTTTAAATAATTTTATATATATCAAAGTAGTCCAATAAAAATAAAACATGTATCACATATAATATCAAATCAAATAAAAGTTAAAGGATAGGGAACATCATTCCAAGGATAATTATAGGTAAGGCTAGCAGAATACTCGTACCATAATCAATGACTAGTGTGCACTCAAGTCCTTAGAACACTGACCTAATAATAGAGGAACACCCCTAAGTAAACCACTAAAATTTAAATTGATCCCCTAGAACAAAAATACTAGGGAGCATGAGAACACCCCATTTGTGAACCCTAAAAAATACATGGACAATTTCCCTAAGCTACACCTTCCCCCTGAGTACCCAAGGTTTCCCATGTGCTCTATTTTCCAAACCATTTCATAAATACATTTCATAATGATTTTAAAATACCTTTTCTTTTAGAAAATATGGGGAAAACTATATTTTCTAAAAATAAAATTTATACACACAAAAATCAATAAATCAATTAGGCAATTTCATTTATAAAATAATTTATCAAAACTAGAGAAATACAATTCATAAAACATAGACTAGAGACAGAACCAACTACCTCAAACTTAGGTCACACACACTCTCAATGATATCTATAAAAAATAATAATAATGAAAAGACAATTAAAGAGGCCCTTGAATCAATACTTACATCATAGAATCAATTTGAAAATAAAAGTGGTTGATTAAGAGGACAGAATACAACATACCTTGAAGAAACTTGCACACCGCACAACAACAAACATAAGGGTTAGCCTCTGGAGGAATAAAAAAATATCTAAAAGAAATCAACAATATTATCATCATAAATCAATAGATCTAATAATGAAAAACAATTATTCTACTGTGATCAATGAAAAAGAATAAGCCGAAGGATTACTCAATTGAAAAAATGCACCACAATTATAATGGAGATCAATCACTGAACAAAGTGATCTATAAGGAGTAGAGGCATCCAAAATTTTCTAGGAGAGCTCCTAGGTCAAGAGGAAAAAATATTATGGTTTAATGAAATAACAATTAGCCGTGAAATGACCTAAAAACACAATACATGAGAATTTCATGGTGTGAAACCTCATTTCATATCGTGTAATCCATGAAACCCAAAAATGTTGAAAAACACGTCACCTCAAATTAAAAATCCGCATTTTTACCATTTCACATCATGTAATATTTTCATGATGTGTAATCCTTTCACACCTTGAAATGATTCACAATATATTATAGATACCCATTACAAAACATGAATAATTTTCATGACATGTAAACTTCTCAAAATATGTAATATTTTTATTCCTTAAACTGAATTCATCAAATCTATCCAATGACCAATATATGGAATGTAAACTTTACAGGGTGTTTATTTCTCTTGAAGATAGTGAAAATCCTAGATACTCATTAAAACCCCAAAATAACACCAGAATTCTATAAACTCAAAGATATCCCCACAAATACTTTAATAAGTTTATACCCAAACTTCATTAATTAAAACAAACTTACATCCCTGAACTTTAGGTCGTTTTCCCTAGCAAATTCTCTCCATCCTAGAGAGTCCCAAAACACACCTAAATAAGTGGGAAGTGAAAATAAATATAAGAAATAACTAAAAGTTAGTAATGTTAAACTACATATATGTTATTATGTTGATGAAATGATATTTTTCCATCTCCTCTATAAAATTGAAAACAAAACCATCGGTAATGTGTACGCTATACTACTGCCTCATGAATCGATGGAATTTTTTTTCATAATAAACTCAGATGGATAGTTATAATGATGGAAATAATTAATATATATGATACTTATAAAATAATATGTATTCTTTAAAATTAATACATCATCAAATTTCTTACCCTTTAACCCATTAAGTAAATGATAATGTCGCTTGTGCATACATACGACCTACCATCTCCATGAAGTGATACGATTCATTTTCCATGTCCAACTTTCAAGAATGATTATAAAAATGTATCTAATAAATAAATAAGATATTTATAAAATTAATATAATTATGAATTATATGAAACTATATCTTATTCTCAAGAAGAATAACTTTCATGACAAAGCATGCATGAGAATAAAAGGCTACTAACATCCAAAACAATAGAAATAATGAAATATTGTTAATGAACGAGTGATAAGATGTTATAATAGGGTCATATATGATATTATAAATATTAATATGGTTATTTTATAAATTTATAATTTTTTTAAAATTATTATAAAGAGGTTAAATCACATTCAACTAAAGGGAAGTGTGAGTTTAGATATTTCATCTCAATTTCTACTTAATTGAGACATATTTGATATTATACACCTATTTACTTTTATGTGGTATATATAATACCCATTTTATATATTTAACATGAATAAATATTTATTCATGTTGAATAATGTTTCAATTAAAGTTTATTATTTCAAGGTTTTACCATTTAAAAGTTACCAAAGAGGCAAGGATTTATTTTACAATCTCATTTTTTTTGGGATTGCCTTAATTTTCATTGAATGAATTTTATTATCCAACCTTCATAAATTCATCTATTTTATTATACTATAGATATTTAAGAACATTATATATTTTATTACAACTTTTAATCTCTTTTTAACTCGAATCAAGAAAATAAATATTTAAAATAAAAATCGATTTTATTTCTCTTTTAATCGGATATATTTTTCTTCCATGTCCATATTAACAAAAATGTTTTTAAAAAGTCATTTTTATTACTCAAATGATTCATTAAGGATATTTTATATTATAATTAATTTTTTTATAGGTATTAAATAATTATTTATAATGTTTTTAAATGGATTCATTTTTGACTTTCTTTATAAAAATTCAAAAGGAATGTTTTTAGCACATACAACATTTACAAATTTTCCTGCAGACATATTTGTTTTATGATATTTATATTCTTTTACATGTTTTCAATGGTTTTACAAAGAAAAGTCTTAAATTAATGTTTATTTTAATATTTCAATTGCAATTTTTTTTATTTCTCTAAATGGAATGATTTTATTTCAAAACCTCTATTTCTGATGAATCCAAGGAAATCTCTTATCTCTTATTAATTTTATAGTCATAAATTTATCATGAAACATTCACTTTATTATGATCATTAGAAATTAAATTTATCTTAAAATTTTATATTCTTTATATCATGGATATGATTATTGGATAAATCTTATACCATTTCTACATACAGTGTTTTACTTTGAAATCTATTTGATTGACTGGGGAAATAATGATATTTTTTATTCTTTATTCAATACATATATTTTTTGATAAGGAATATTATTCATGAATTAAAATGATCATTTAATATATGTGGAATGAATAGAACATGCAATGAAGGGTGGGGCCCAAAATTATATATTACCTTGATGCATCGATAGGTCTTATGTGACAAACTAGTTGGCTAAATTAAATGGGTTTTTAGTGTATACCTACCTATTTATTAAACTATCTTAGAAAAATGTATTGAAAGTATAGATATCATGGTGTCTAAGATCATAAAATCCAATATTAAGAATTTACTAAATTAAGAATTTAGTTATTATGATCCATGATATTTTTTCATTGATATTATCCATGCATGCATTTCGTTCTCAAGTTATTGATTAAATTACACATGTTTTCATTTATTTACCTTACTATATTGATTATAAATTATTTAATAATTTTATATTCCATTATACATAACCCTTGGTAAGAATTTGATATCACCATTATTTTTGTTTCATTTCCCCAGGATATGAATTAGAATTCTTTGAATGAGTTCAATGATGCTTAATGTTTTCTATTACTATGCATTATATTTTATTCTCAATATAAAATAGGTATCATGTATGTATTTTTACCTCCAAGTTAAATAAATTTATCAGTCCTTCAGGATTAAAATTATTGTATCTATGCCAATGTAATAAAGTTTACACTGACTATGGGTTACTAGAGTCATGGTTGTTACACCATCCCCTCTCTTATTTTTCTTCTCCCTTTTCCCTCATAGATCACACACCAAACCACCCTTTCCTATACTTTAACGCACAACCATGGGAGGTCCGATCTTGATCCTTTTTCATCAAAATATATGATGAACTCATATTTTATTCTTCCTCTTACTCTTATTCCCCCTTCCTTCATTTTGATGGTGAGCTATCTCATTTTTTAGAGATTTTTGATATCAGTGATTTTTTTGGATCAAGATGAAACCCAGGAGAAGCATAGGTATTTATATTCAAGGATTATTTACAAGTATTTTCCATTTCATTGATTTTTTTGGGAATCGTTACCCCACTTAGTTTGCATTTCATTAATTTGATCAATTTTTGGTTTTTTATGTAATTAAATTTTTATGAAATTTGGAGATTTTTTCTTGGGTAATTTAATATAATTATTATTAAGATTAAAAAATATAGAGAGGAATTTGTAAATTTATTATAAGATAGGTGTACTTCACTCTATATGAATTTTATGATAAATATTTGATGTTTTTTATTGTTAGTTGGTTTAATTATGGTTGTTGGGGTGATATTATTAGTATTTGTATAGTATTGTTGGTTTATACTAAGTAAAAGTGTATTCATCCAATTAAAATTCGAATTTAGTTCCTTTTAACCAACTCAATTTGTACTTTCTATTACCGGAATATTTTTATTAATTAATATCTTATCACATGATGATTGTTCTTATGCATAACATTAATGTGATAATGTCCGTAGTGTACTTATCACATCAAAATTTTATAGCTATTACCCACTATAATGAGAAAATTTAAGTTTTATAATATATCAACCTAATATTTTAGAATGTATTCATATTTAAATAAATTTGATTTATTTTATAGCTTTCATAACACACAACACCAAGATTAAACAAACAATGATATACTATTGAAATATTATTATATAATGTGACAGTTTTCTCATAGCCATTAGATTAGAGGGTATGAATAATAATAACTAATTTATGAAAAATTTATGGTATACACATGTATAAAATAAATTCATTTTTTATAAATTGATTAGAAATGAAAATAAAAACCATTTGAAAGTAAAAGAAATACATTTATGGAAACAATGTTTTTATGTACGTAATATTTTTTATCTAAATAAATTAAATTGGTCACTCATGAAATATTTTCATGAATTTTATACATTATATATTAAATAAAATGTTTTATCATTCATCTAATATTTTTTCTATTCATGAGATAAGAATAAATCAACTTTTATGCTTAACAATTTCATTTTTCTAAAAATCAGCTTTGTCACATTTCCAAAAACTTATTTTAAAATTAAAATTTTACACTTTTAAGAAATTTATTGGAAACAATGAATTTTATTTTTGAAACCAAAATTTAATAATTATATTATAATGAATATTTGATAATTTTTTAAAAAGATTATTTTTTTGATGAATAATGAAAAATACTAATTTTTATTGAAAATGTATTTTTCATTTAATGAATTTAAAAAGTTACATTTTGTTTTAAATTTATTTAAAAAGTAAAATTAGTAAAATTATATTATAATTAATTATATTTAGTTCATTTAAATAAATTTTATTCTGATTTTTGATATAAATACTTTTTATACTTACGAAAAATTTTCCATTGCAAAACCATTTTTCGACACATTTGTGAGTTTAATTTTAAATTAAATTCTACCTCCTATATGAATTAAAATTGATAAATTAGAATAAATATTTGGAATAAAAATAATTAATATTATGTAATAATTTCAACTTAATATTTGGTCTTAGTGAATGAAAAAAATAATAAAAATTAATTATGACGATTAAGGTTAAAACGGGTTTACTAGGGGTTAAACTAAAAATATGAGGGTTAAAATGAAATAAAAACTTGCATAATTTATATTTTATCTAAATATTTAGACTTTTTCACTTCTAATGTTATATAATGAACCATTTAGGAGCCTTGTGGTGTGTGTAAGACATGGTTATAGCTTATTCTTTTTTAAAATTCCAAGCGTGTTCTCTCTCCCACTTATAAAAGGACATCACATTTCATGTACTCTACACACTTCAAGAGACCTTTTATTCATACAATACCTATCCAAATCCCTTCCTCACATATTTAAAATTATTTATAGTACCCATTTTTATCATAAAACCACTATAGTAAAGATTTAGGTATAAAACTAATGTGGTTCTTTAAGGAAGATATATAGTTCTTAACCATGCGTTTTCATTTTATTTCTTCCTCTACCCTCTCCAAATCTTATCAAAATATGATAAAATAATATCACCAATGTATTAAATATATTTATATTTTATTATTTAATTTTTATAACCAATATCCATATCCTATTCCCTCAAATGAGAAATGTAATCAGCGACCGTGTATATGGAGGACGATCGCCTCGCGAACCGATGTAATTCGTTTTCCATCACCACCTATCATGGATGAATATAATGATGTATTTAATATATATATATATATATATATATATGATATTTATGACATAATTATACTTATTTAACTATAATATCAAATCTATATTATTACTTTCCAATCCATTGGAAAATGATAACGTCGCTCGTGCTTACGTGTGGACAACAATCTCCACAAAGCGATGCGATTCTTTTTTCATTTTATTTTTTACATGGATGGTAATAAGGATGGATTTGATGAAAATATATTATTTATATTATATAATAATGAATTTTTATATTTTAATTATTATTTTCCTTTCTTTCATTCTATCTGTAAAAATATTAAAGCAATGTTGATGCGTATGTACGACCTACCATCTCTATGAACAATGTAACTCATTTTTATATCTCTAACTTTTATGGACTATTATAAATAATTATATATTGAATATTTATTATATTTATATCATTTTTAACATTATGTATATGATTTAAACATGATCAAATTACAAGTATTGAAACCACCCACCAAAACATACATGAAAAACAAAGCAATTATTTCCCAAAACAATGATTTTAACAATGAATTGTTAATAAATGGGTTATAAGAAGTTATAGTAAAATAATATATGGTATTTTATATATTATTATGTTTATTTAATGGATGTATAATAAATCTATTTTTATTATATATGTGGTTCAAACACATACGAAGTAATTTGGACCTGAGGTAAGGTTTTATTTCATAATATCATTATTATTCAAGATTTTTTTTATTTATGTCACCGCTAAGGAAATAATTATATATTTCTATCATAAACCCAATATAATATATTCTCATATATTTATTACTATTAATTAAAAGTTTTCATTTCAAATTATTCTCTTTAAGTATTCTTGATACCAAAATAATGTTTTTAAGGAAAACCAACATTATTTTTCTACTCGGTTGGAATATTTCTCTTCCATGTACATGTTTTCTAAAAATGTTTTCAAAAAAGTTTTTAATATTATCCTCTTATTTTTAAAATTAGTTTTTAAACTTTTTTTTATTTTTTTTAAAAAATGTTTTAAAAGGAATCTTCTTTTCTTTTTCTGAATGAGGTGTTTTTTGACGTTTTTACAACAATGAGAAAGGAATGTTTTTTAATAGCATGTATAGAATTACCTATCATCATGAACTCTAATTTATTTAAAGCTTCATATAAAATTTTACATGATTATTTTCAAAGAAATTTTTTTACTAGTATTCTGGAAATTTCTAGTTTTTAAAATTGATTTTCAAAGTGAAAAGTATATTTTCTTCAAGAATATTTTAATGGAATTTTTATGGTCTTTCTATTCATCAATGAAAAAAACCCGTATTTTACTTATGATACAATAGGGATATTTAATAATGATACCATCCTTATTATTTATCTGGATGGTTTATTATTAGTTTGACTAGGGATGTAATATTTTGATACCATTCAAAATATTACTCTGGATGGTTTATGATTACATTTATTGATTGGTGAAATTACTAAAATTTAATATGCTAGTTTGTTTTTCAAAATAAATGTTTACATTGATTATATTTATCCCCTCATATATGAGGAATGCATTGGACTTAATAAAAGATGGGTGGGGCCTGATATATCCCCTTTATGCCTTAGTAGGCCTCATGAGACAAACTAGCTTGGGTATTTTGTTGAGGCCTTACCCATTTTTGTAAGATGTCTTGGAATGAGGCCTTTCCAGTATGTTTATGATATATAAAATTAGTAATTACATCATTATGAGAATATTTATTGATGTCCATGTGATTATTTGATTAGTTATGATATCCATGGATAAGTTTCAAGATCATTTTATTATTAATATTAAATTATCTAATTATCATTTATTCTTTATATATTATTCTTTGTGCTCAAGTAATTGATTAAATTTCATGTTCTTTTAGTTAATTAACTTGACATGTTTATTATTCCTTATGTATTCATGATAGAATGTTCCATACGCATACCCTTAATGAGCATTTGAGCTCACACATTTCTTATGTTTTCTTTCACTAGAGTGATAAGAAGTGTATTATGAATGATATGAAATGATATTATAAAGGGAATAATTTTGATCTAAAATAAAATACAATTTTTTATTTTATGTTTTCAATTTTATTGTAAAATTAAAGTATATATCTAGTTTTCCAATACTACTAAACTATTCAGTCCTTTGGGATGTGATTACTTGTATCTAATACTAATGTAATAAATTAACCATTTACTTTAGGCTACCAGGGTTGGGGTATTTATAGTTGGTTTTAGAGAAATTTTAGTACAATATTTGAGAACTAGATTTGGTAAAACATAGATTAGAGAACATAACCCTATAACAGACTTTGAGGACATTCCCTAAAGAAACTAATTTTATGATTCATATGAGTATAGTGTAATATTTTTATGTACCATCATGGGTTAATATCAATAAGTCTGATTATAAGTTTACAGGAATAAATACAAATTTTTAGGTTTTATGTGATGGAATTTTAACATGATTAAGGATATTTTTGGGAGGTATTTCTTGAATACAACACTTTAGTTGAGTATATGTTTTTAGTGAGAAGGTTATTCAAGTAATATTTTTTTAGATATAAGTTTAATGTTATTGATAAAATTTAGGGTTAATATGATCATTGATGTTAAGGTAATAATAGTCAATTAATAGTTTTGATTTTTTGAAAAAAACAAGTCATATAGAAAACATTTGGGTTTCAAAATTGATTTGATGATTAATGTTATCTTGAGAATGTTCATCATATTTTTGGGTACATTATATAAGTTATTTTTTTATAATTCCAACTCACAACCCATATTATACAAAAGGCTGTGGGGCTTGAACCCACAACTGAATGTCGATAAGGGCACAATTCCTAACGCTGACCTATGTGGTTTCCTAGTTAGTATTATATTTTTTCCTTAAAAAATTTGACAGATAAATATTATATTGATTTTAAGAAACATATTATAGGATAAAATCCTTGTGATTTTGAGATGAGTAATGATATTTCAATAAATGTTTTATTGGGTTGAGGTATATATATCCATTAAGTTTAATGTAAAGGATTATTTGGAAACAATGTTATTACATTTTTAGAAGGTGTAAGCTGAAGAGTATGAGATATCCTTTGAAGTTAAAAAATTATTTAATGTTAAGGTTATTAGTTTTATTTGGGATATAGGGATATTTATTTAATAAATGATCTATGTTAAACCTTTGGTTTTTTTGAATTTCATATAATAATGTATGAATGTTTATTCATTCTCAGAATTACCTTACATTGTGATAACCATTTTGGTTTTAGTAGAGATGTAAGGAATAACTTGTTATTATTTTATGGATTAAATTTTCCATTAGAAGTTAATTTGAGTTCCCTAGGCATAAAAAATTAATCTTGGATATTAATTTATCAGAGTAATAAATGAAGTGTAAATTTATCTAAGCACAACCAAAGGATAGAATTGTACTTAAGAAATAAAAAGAATCAAGTAATTATATTTTCCAGTGTTCTCTACCTTAATAGTAAAATATTCCATCAAATCTAGGAAAATGATCTTAATTTTTTTTATTATATTACGATCATTTATAATAAATAAATTTTATTTTCACGCATCATATATTTATGGATTTGTGGTTGTTAATTTTCTCTTAATCATTCCCTTTATTATGATAAATAATCTCTATCACTCTCTATAATTATTTGGGAATTATGATTTTTTTAAATGTATATATTTTCACTCCCCACTATTGTTTTAAAATTTTGAAACCTATTTATTTTTTATTCTTGATGACCATCATATTTCTCTTTCCCTATTTTTAAGAGGAAGTTTTATTAAGCCTTTTACGATGTGGGTTTTCCACAAAAAAATTTTTAAATATCAAACCCTTGATTTCTAAGAACAAGTTCAAATTATAAGGAAATGATTTATTTAATGTGAAAAAATGCAACACCCTGATATTTTAGGACATATTACTCCTTAAATAAATTTTATTGCTTTGATATTCTGTCTTACATGTAACACCGAGTTTAAATAAACTGTGATATACTATTAAAATATTATTAATTAATGTGACAATTATCACTTAATAATTAGATTGACGGGTATAAATAAGACTGATTAAATGACTAAAATATATGTTTACACATTTACAAAATAAGTTCATTGGTTATAAAATGATTATAAATAAAAATAAAAACCATTTTAATGTAAAAGAAATATTTTTTTTGGAAAAAGTGCTTTTATGCGCACAATGTGTTTTTATCTTAATAAATTAAATTGTTAAATATTGGTGAATTATTTTAATGAAATTAATATATTATATATTAACTATTTTTTTTATAATTCATCTAATATTTGTTTCTTGACATGAGATAAAAATAAATCCTGTTTTATTCTGAAAAACTATATTTTTCTAAAAATTAGTTTCGACATGTTTTACGAACTTATTTTAATGTTTTTACACTTTTAGTAATTTTATTTGAGACAATGGACTTTATTTTTGAAATTATAATGTCCAAATTATCTTATAATAAATGTTTGAGAATTTTTTGAATTTTTTTGATGAATAGTGAAAAAAGACAGAATTTTATTGAAAACTGCCTTTTCATTTAAAGAATTCACAAAGTTCCATTTTATTTTAAAATTGTTTGAAAAGTAAAATTAGTTATAATATATTATAATTAAACCAATTTAGTCCATTTTAATCAATTTTATGTTGATTTATGATATAATTTTTTTTTATACTTAAGAAAATTTTCCTTTAGAAAACCATTTATTTGACTGGTTTGCTGTTTCATTTTAAATTAAATTGTGAAAATTATATGAATTTAATTATTTAAATTGAATTATATATTTTTAATCATAATAACTAATATTACTTAATATGTTAAAATTAATTTTTTTCTTAATAAATTGGAAAAATAATAAAAATTAATTATTACGGTTAAGGTCAAAACGGGTTTACCAGGGTTAAACTAAAAAGATATGTGTTAAAATGACATATAAACATGTGTAATTTATATTTTATTTCCATATATAGAAATTATATCTTTTAAGGTTCAATAATGAGTTATTTTTGATCTTATTGGTGTGCATAAAATTTTGGTATATGTTATTCTTTTCAAAAATTCCAAGTGTGTCCTCTCTCTCACTTATAAAAGGACACCCCCTATCCTATCCTATTGACAATTAAAGAAAACTTTGGTTTGAAAAATACATAAAAAAATACCTTCCTTAAATATCTAATCATGATATAGAGTCCCTTTTTTATCATAAAACCTTTTTAGGAATTCTTATGTACGAACCTAAAGAGGTTCTCTGAAGAAGAGGTATAGTTTTTAACCACGTGTCTTCATTTAATTTATTCCTATACCCCTCAAAATATTCTAAAAATATGATAAAATAATAAAACCAGTATATTACATATAATTATAGATTATTATGTTATTTTAATAGCCTATATCCATATCCTCTTCTATCAAATAATAAATGAAGCTGTCGACCGTGTGTACGATGAACTACCCCTGGCGAACCGATGTATTTTTTTCCATCAACACCACTCATGGATGGATATAATAATGGATTTTATGTATACATATGATATTTATGACATAATTATACTTATTTAATTATAATATCACATCTACGTTATTACCTTTTAATCTATTAGAAAACGATAACATCACTCATGCGTACGTGTGCGTTACTGCCTCCACGAAGCAATGTGATTTTTTTTCATTTTATTTTGAAATGGATGGTAATCTGGATAGATTTAATGAAAATATATGATTTATATGATATAATAATTATTATATAAAGGTTAATTATTATTTAACTTTATTTTTTTCCATTCTTAAAAAAATGAAAGCAATGTTAATGTGTACGTACAACCTACCGT
Source organism: Viscum album (assembly GCA_963277665.1). NCBI lineage: Eukaryota > Viridiplantae > Streptophyta > Magnoliopsida > Santalales > Viscaceae > Viscum > Viscum album. The sequence goes on along the minus strand of OY728143.1, from coordinate 1,264,112,467 downwards.
CTCCATGAATGGTGTAACTCATATTTCCATATCTAACCTTTATGGAATATTATAAATATTTATTTAATGAATAAATATGATATTTATATCATGGTTATAAATTTATATATTATATAACCATGATAAAAGTACAAGTAATGAAACTACTGAACAAAAACATACATGTAAAACAAAACAATTATTACCCGAAACAATGATTTTAACAAAGAATTGTTAATAAAAGGGAGATAAAAAGTAAAAATTAAATAATATATAGTATGATATACATGATTAATGTTATTTAATATATTTATAATAAAACTATATTTATTTTAAAGAGATATAAAACACGTATGAAGGAAATTTGATTTGAGGTAAGGGTTTATTTCAAAATATCATAATTATTTGGGATTATTTTTATTTATGTCACCACTGGGGAAATAATTATATATTATTATATTAAACCAAATATAATTTATTCTCCTATATTTATTCCTATTAATTATAGGTTTTAATTTCAAATCCCTCTCTTTAAGTACTCAAGATACCAAAATAACGTTTTTAATGAAAACTGACATTGTTTTTCTATACGGTTGATAATATTTATCTTTCATGTCTATGTTTTTTTAAAATGTTTTTAATATTCTCTCATAATTGTTAAAACTAATTTTTACCCATGTTTTATTTTTATCAAAAGTGGTTTAAAAGAAATATTCTTGTTTTTTTCCAAAGGAGGTTCTTTTAGACCTTTTTATAATAGTGATAAAGGAATGGGTTTTTAACAGCATGTATAGAATTAACCACCATCATTACCACTCATTTGTTTGAAGCTTCCATAACAAGTTTCCAAGATTATTTTTTAAAAAAATGTTTTTCATAATATTATGTAAATTTTTAGTTTTTAAAATTAATTTTCAAAGTGAAATGGATATTTTACTCAAGAATGTTTTTAATGAAATTTTTATGGTAATTCTATTCATCAATGAAAACAACCCTTTTTTTAATTATGCTCCACAGGGGAAATATTGTAATGATATAGTCTTTAATTTTTCTAGATGGTTTATGATCAGTTTGATTGAGGATATACTATTTTGACACCATTCACCATATTACTCTGTATGATTTATGATTATGTTTATTGATTAGAAAATTTATTAACATTTTGTATGCTAGTTTTTTTCAATATGAATATTTAAGTTGAATATATTTCTCCCCTTTCACACGAGTAATTAAATGGAATTAGTAAGTGATAGGTGGGGTCCACTATAGTCCCTTGATGAATTGATAGGTCTCATGAGACAAACTAGATTGGGTATTTGGCTGAGGCATTTCCTATTTATGTAATATGTACTAGAACAAGGCCTTGAAGATATGTTTATGACGCCTGACATTATAAATTCCCTCGTTATGAGATTAGTTATTGATTTCCATGTGATTATTTGATTAATTAGGATATCAATGGATAAGTTTCAAGAGCATATGATTATTTATATAGAAATATTTGATTATCACTAATTCCTACCATATTATTATTTATTCGCAAGTTATTGATTAAATGGAATGTTTTTCCACTTATTAACCTTGAAAATTTATTATTCCTTATTTATTCATGATAGATTTAATTATATACATTCCCTTAATGAGTTTCTGAGATCACCCCTTTATCATGTTTCCTTTCCCTAGGATGTTAGGAAGTGTATTATGACTAATATGCAGAGTTATGATTAAGGTAATAATGGAATTCTCAAAGAAAATACTATGTTTCATTTTAAGCTTTCAAATGTAATGTGAAATTCAAGTATGTATCTTTTTTTCCAATACTACTAAAATATTGGGTCCTTTGGGATGAAAAAACTTGTACCTAGAACAATTATAATAAAGTAACCACTGACTCTGAGCTATTAGGGTTATGATATTTACACTTGAAAATATTCTTAAATATATGTCCTATGGTCTACATAACATCTATTTAATAAGACAAATATGATGTTTGACCATCATATTTATAATTAGGCCACTTGGCCTTGGGACTTCGAGCTATGTAATGGGTCTCCCTCTACCCAGTCTAAAGAGGTATTTTATTTAATAATAAAATGAGGCTTTAGATGGAACCTTTAAAAAAAATTATAAATGACAATAAAAACTATTTGAAAATAAAGGAAATATTTTTCTGAAAAACTATTTTCATGCACACAAACACATTTTACCTAAATTAATAAAAAAAATCACTTTTTATGAATGATTTTAATGAAATATATATATTATATATTCTATAATGTTTTTAAAATTTTTCATATTTGTTTTATATTCAAGTGATAAGATTAAATACATTTTTTTTCTTCAAAACTGTATTTTTCTAAAAGGCAGTTTTATCTCCTTTTGCGCATTTATTTAAAAATTAAATTTTTACACATTTAGAAAATTTATTTGAAAAAATAAAATTTATTTTTTAAATCATAATTTCAAAATTATCTTGGATATAATTTATGAGAGTTTTCTAAAAAGATAATTTTTTTGATGAATAGTGAAAAATTATGTTTTTATTAAGAATTATCATTTATTTTAATGCATTTAAAAACATATTTTTTTTAAGATGGTTTGAAAATTAATATTAGTTACATTAAATATCTATTAATTCAATTTATTTTATTGGAATCAATTTTATATTTAATTTTTATATAAAAACTTATTAAACTTTTGAAACATTTTTCTTTGGAAAACTGATTTTTTCGTCATGTCTGTGAGATTAATTTTAAATTAAAAATTTCTATCTCTATAAATGGAATTTAGAAAAATTTATTTTATATTTTTAATAATAATAATTTATATTATCTAATAATTTCTAATTAATTTTTTACCATTATGAATAGTAAAAGCAGTAAAAATTAATTACCACAGTTGTGGTGAAAATGGGTTTATCTGGGGCTTAAACTAAATATATAAGGGGTAAAATAACCTAGAAACTTTTCCAAAACCAATTTTAGAGAAAAATTTATACCTTATATATTATAGTTTTGATAATGTCTCATCTTTGATCCTTTTTTCCTATGAAAAATGTGGGTACCCCATTTTCTATTCAAAACTTATCGGTGTGCCACTCACCTAACTTATAAAACGAAACCCCTATCCTCTACTATTCACACTTAAAAATAACTTTTTTGGATAATACATGACCCAATGTATTCCTTACTTCTATAATCATACACTAGAGTCCTTTATGAGGCCAGAAAGGTAATCCAGGAAGTCTTTAGGTTAAACCTAAAGAGGTTGTCTGAAGAAGAGGAAAAGTTTTTACCTATGCATTTTTATTTTTCATCTTCTTATAACTCCTTAAAAAATTCTTAAAATATGATAATATAATAAAAATTATATCTTCTATATACTGATATGTTATTTTTTTTAATTAAATAACCTATATACATATCCTCTTCTATGAAATGGGAAACAAAACCATCGATTGTGTGTACGTCAGACTACCACCTCACGAACTGATGTTATTTGTTTTCCATAACCACCTATCAAGGCTGGATATAATTATGGATTTAATGTTTTTATATAATATTTATAATATTATTATACCTATGAAATTATAATACCACTTATACTTTTGTATCTACAAATCCATTGGAAAATAATAACATCACTCTTGTGTATGACAGATTACCGCCTTACGAACTGATGTGATGTGTTTTTTATTTATATTTTAATTGGATGATATGGATAAATTAAATAAATATATATGATATTTATAACATAATTATACTTCTGGAATTACTATATCACACTTACCTTCTTACTTTCCATTCCTTGGGGGATATGATAACACCGTTCGTGTATATGACAGACTATTGACTCGCAAAGCGATGTGATTATTTTTTCAATAACACTTTGAATGGAAGGTAATTAGGGTAAATTTAATGAATATATTTGATATATATGAAATAATAATGATTTTTAATGTTAATTTATTTTTTAACCTTCTTTCATTTTATCCTTCAAGAAAATGGAAACAATGTTCATGCGTACGTACGACTTACCGTCTCCATGAATGATGTATTTCATTTTCTATCATTAAATTTGATGAATTAATATAAATACATATATAATTAATAAATATTATATTTATATCATTCTTAAAATAAGATTAATGATGGACCCTACTTAGAATAATATAAAAGAAAATAACAAATCAAAACATACACAAAAAACAAAGTAGTTGTTACTCAAAACATAATTTTTTAAGGAATTATTAATAAATGGTTAATAAAAATTCACTAGAAAATCATATGAAGTATGATATATATATATTTAAGTTTATTTAATATATTTATAATAAACTTATAATTATTATAAAATAGGTTTTAATGCATACAAAAGAAGTTAAGACTTAAGGTAATGTATTTTTAGTCTCAATTTTATTTCTGGGATACTTATGTTAAATTCACCACTCCTTTATTTTGTGTAGTGTATATACTATCCCATTGAAATTTTATTTAATGAATATAATTATTTTCATTATATTTAATGTTTAATTTGATGTTATTATTTAAAGGGTCTTACAATTCAAATGTTTCTAAATTGATAAGGTATTTTTGCTTCAATTTTTATTCTTTGCAACATATGTTACGTTATGCACCTATCTTATTTCATGAGGTGTATATATACAGACAATTTGAAATGTAATGTTATGAATTTATTTATTATCATTATATTTTAATTCTCATTTAATGTTATTCTTTCATGGGTCTTATAATTCAATGTTACCATATTGATAATGTTTGTATGATACAATCTCATCGTTTATCGAGATTGTTTGTGTTTATGCTTATGCTGATAAAATATTATAATACATATCTTAGAAAACTCATCATTTTTCTCATACTCTGTTTATGTCATGATAATACAAGTTTCCCTTAATTTTCCTCTCTTTATGTACTAAAGAGTTCAAAATAATGTTTTTAATAAAAAACAACTTTATTTATCTCTTCGGTCGAAAATCCTTTTTCTTCCATATTCATGTTTTCTAAAAATTTCATAAAATATGTTTTAATGTTTATTTGGGATTGTTTGAAGTCTTTTTTACCCTTGTTTTACTTTTTTAAAATTGTTTTAAAATGAATCTTCATGTCATTTTCAAAACATGGATTGTTTGGATTTTATTGAAAATGTGAAAGGAATATTTGTTTTAATGTGTATGGTATTTTCCTCCATCATGACCAAATCATTATTCTAATGATTAATTTATAAGTTTCCAAGGTTATTTTCAAAGAAAAGGATTTTTAAAATGTTTTATGTTTTAAAAAGGTTTTTTTTCAAATTAGAAAGGATATTTTCCTCTAGAAATATTTTAAATGATTTTTAAAGATTCATTTGTATATTTCAAAGGTCATTTTAAAATAAAACAATTTTGAAATTTTTTTATGTTTTAAAAAGTATATTTCAAAGTGGAAATACTATTTTTCTCAAGAAAATTTCCAATTGATCTTTCAAAATAATTTTCCATATTAGATGAAATACTTTGATATTACTTATTCTTACTAGGGATAAGATTGAATGATACCATCCTTATTCTTTATCTAGATGGTTAATATTTATATTGATGAAATGTTTATGTAACTCATTTATTTTTCATGGGTTATGATATGGTGAATTGATGAAATGTTTATGAAACCTTTTTTCTTTATACATGTTAGGATGTGATGATATGATGAACACTTTATGATATTGTGGAACACATAATTATGGTTTTCATTAGGAGACGTGTGGGACCTATAACTCCATCAAATTAATTGGGTAAATATTTATATCTCATGAGAAAATAATGTGAAAAAATTTAATGGGCATGTTCTACTATGGGAAGAATATGAGTCCTAATCCACTAGGGAAATAATTGCATCTTGATCCACAATGGGAAACATGTGATAAGTCCTGATCAACTATGTTGATAGTATTGGTAGTTAACCTTGAAATATAAACAAGTTTTCCATATTTATGATGGTTCCACACTTTTATGAAATGATTTTATGGTTCATGATTGATTTACAATTATTTCTCACGCTTTTGGACCATGTTTTCTAAAATAATATTGTTTTATGTCATGAATAATGTTTGAGATCTAAGTCAGGTTGGGTATGAACTTTATAAGTTATATACTTGATCACATACCCTTTTGGTTATCTTATTATTTCATATGATCATAGATTTATATTTCTTATGCTTACCCTTACAAATAATTTGAGATCACCCTTTCTTATGTTTCCATCCCTAAGTTATGAATAAAGGTTTAGGTAGGATATTCCTAAGAAAATTACTATGTGAGATGAACTATGGGAGAGATGTTGAAGATATTTCATGAAATAAGAAGACTGTGTTTCTAGTCTCTAAAGACATTAAACTATTATAGTCCTCGGGCATGTGTTTATGAATTGAATCGAATGTTCATTTAAATATATGTGATTTTTATGTATAAAAACTACTATAAAAATAGTATATGTGAAAATTTAATTTTTATAGGGAATATTCCCATAAAAAATAGTCCAAAAAAGAGGTATTTATGATAGAATCAATTTTTCATCGCAAATACAAATTATTTATGATAGAAAATAAGTTTTTTCGCAAATATATTTGGAACGGTTGCACAAAATCCCCTACAAAAATTATTTGTGATGGGATAATAACAATGAATATAAAAATAGTCCACTATTATCAATCCGAGATGAACCTTTTGTGACGAACAATATTACCCATCACTAAAAATGTTGATGAAATTATCTTTAGTTCATAGCCCGTCATAATTAATAACAAAATAAAAACATGTAAACCCTTCATTCTTCCTCCCCTACCCACTTTTTACAATCCTAATCGATCGCACATTGCACGCCGCTGGCTGGTCAAACCCTTGGTCCCATAAACTTCTTCTACAAATTTATTTTCTTACAGATTTGAGCTCTAATCCTCCTGGTATGGACTCCTATTCTATCCTCTTTCTTGTTGTGATTTTACTTAAATCTTGATAAAATTATTTTCGTTAAAACCTAGGTCATAAAATTTATGCCATTTTTATGATTTAGTAGGTATTTAGGGAAAATTTAATTTTATTATTCCCTATTTGGGTGTCCACTAGGTCTACACTATTTTATTTCAATTGATTTGAGGCATTTTTCTCATTGTTTAACTTTTATATTTAATATATTTATTTGTTTGATATTTAGGGTTAATGGAAATTTATTATTTTATGTTATTGTTAGAAATATGATGATTATGGAAATTAATTAGGGATATATGATATTGAAAATGTTTACATAAATATATTTCATTGGTCAATTTCATTTCTTTCTTATGGTTGTATAATATTTTATATATTATGATAATGCTTGGATTATGGTGTGATGTTAAACCATATTTTATTGTTATATTCTGATTGTTTTTCATTTCTTTAAAACATGTGAATATACATTTTTTGAACATTTAGATATTTATTTATTTGTATATTTATATATTTATATATATGTGTGTAAACATGTGAATATACATATATAAATGTTTTAAAAAAATGTGTAATATATATATATATATATGTATGTATGTATGTATGTATGTATATTTAGATTTGATATATATATTTGTTTAAAAAACATTTAAAAATATATTTGATGTATATATATTTGTGATTAAAAAGACATGTAATATATATATATATATATATATATAATGTATGAAATAAATAAGAAATGAGTGTTTTATAAAAATCATGAGAAAATAAATTTAGATAAAATGTTTGAACAAAACGTTTTTTATAAAGAAAATCAATAAAAAAATTATAAACTTTATTTTAATAAAAAAAATAATATATAATAAAAAATATAGCTATAATGATTATTGGTTAATAAAGGACCTATAAAGCTGTGAAAATAATGTATAGAGGTTCATAAATGTTTTGAGTATTTTTTGTTAATATATACTCATTGTTGGGATTCATTAAAATGATCAAAAAATAGTAATAATAAATATGTTTTGATTAATTTTATTTATAATTAATAAATAGTTAGTATTAGATAGTAAATATATGTAATAATAAATATTTTTTTAATTAATTGTAAAAAATATAAAAAATACCAATAATTTTTAAAAATTCACAATAATTAGTAAAATTGTTGTAATCATTAAACAACAGTTTTAATAATTTTTTTAATAATTAATAAATAATTAGTTAATATTAGTAATAATTAGTAAATATTTGTAAATTATGATAAATTTTAATATATATATATATATATTAAAACACCTGAACCTAACACTGGTATAATATTTCTCATAAGTTTCACCATTCGAGAGACATTTCAATTTTTTGTAAAAAGTAATAATAAAATTATTAAATAAATTACACTCATATGTGTTGTTACCAAACACCCAACACGTACAAATGTTATGCTGTGCCTAGGGTAAACCCCACATCCTAGAACTAAAGCTGGTATCATATTTCTCATACAATACACCATTCAAGAGATACTTTATTTTTTTGTAAAAAATTATAATAAAGATATTAAATAAATTTCCTTCACGTGCGATGTTTACAAACACTAGTCGCACAAAAAATTTATGTCATACCTAGGGTAAATACCACATTCTGGACCTAACGGTGGTCTCATATATCTCATACAATATACCATTTGAGAGATATTTCAATTTTTTTTTGTAAAAAACTACAATAATAATATTAAATGGATTACCCCCATCTGCGTTGTTACCAAACACCTGACACACAAAAAAGTTATGTCGTTCCTAATTTAAATCCAAAATCCCATAAATAGAAATGGTTTCAAATATTTCATATGATAAACCATTAGGGAGATATTTTATTTTATATTTGTAAAATATTATAATAAAAATATAAAATGAATTACCCTCGCATGCGTTGTTACCGAACACCCAACGTGCAAAATATGTTATGTCTCCCCTATGGTAAACACCATATCCCATACCTAATGGTGGTATCATATTTCATATATGAGACAATGTTCATGAGATATTATATTATTTTTTAAAAATAGAACTCGCATTATATAATATGTTTAATATTATTATTCTATATTTTCCAAACCACTGTGATCCTTGTAATCCCGTGATAACTCATCACCTCACTCCAAAAATATTTCATTGAATATTACAAGGTGTTAAAATATAATAATAATTTGTAATTATCCATAATGAGTAACAATTAATCTTATTTGTATTATTTTTATCGATAATTATAGACTAAGAAAGTAGACATCAGTTTCTATAATGTGATCACAATTGGATAAAGCATCAAACAAATTCCAATGGATTTGATATAAATCCTATCTAGATTGAGGGTGTTGAAACATTTATATCATTTACACCATTTATTTCAAAAAAAAAATTGAAGGAAAAACTAAATTTCCATGTAATAAATGTGATCTTAAGAGATTTGAAACATTTGAAAATGTTGGACTTCATCTACTGCATTTTTTGTTTTCAGAAAGATTATATTTTTTGTATCAACACGGTGATAAAAATTCATTTGATAATACAATATTTTTGGCTTCAGATCCATCATTTCATAATTTAGTACATGAGGATGCTAACCCATCTATTCAGGAAACAAAAAATCAAATTGATATTCCAAATCCTAAATCTGAAGCTTAATGATTTTAAATTTTTTAAAATCTTCTAAGGAGAGATTATATCCAGGATGTCAGATAAGAAAAGATAAAGTTGTTACAAAATTTATGACTATTAAATTAGATTTTGTAATGTCAAATAGTTTCTTTTATCTAATATTATCTTTGGTTAAATATTTATTTCTAAATGGAAATACATTACCTGTAAGTTTCTATGAAAGTAAGAGGTTGGTCCATAATTTGGGTCTTAGTTATCAGCTAATCCATGTATGTTCAAATGACTGCAACTTATGTTATGGTGATTTTGAATTATCAGTTAATTTTCCTACATGTGGATAATCGAGGTACAAAGAGGCACAAAAAAGGAAAGTCTAGATTTCCTATGAAACAATTGAGGTATTTTCCAAATTTTCCTCATTTAGAGTGTTTTTTTATGTCTCACGAAACTACTATGTTGATCACATTGAATAAATCAAATATTTCCATAAATAAAAGAGTAAATAATCAATGTTATGGTGATCTATGGAAACACTTTGAAAAAATGCATCCTTATTTTTTTCAGAACCATGTACATACGGTTAGGTTATTCTACTGATGATTTTTGTTCATTTGGTGCTTACAAAAATCAATATTCATATTATCCTATTTTCATTACTGCATACAACTTACCTCATTGGATTTTGAATAAAGATACATATATATATTTGGTTCTATTAATTCCAGGACATCTAAAGACGGACATCAATGTTTATTTAAAGCCACCAATTGATGAGTTAATTTCATTATGGAACAACAGTGTAACTATATTTGATATAAGGTCAGATCAGAATTTTATACTAAAGGTTTTATTACTATGGAAAATCAGTGAATTTATAGAAAATTTTATGTTATCTAGATGAATTACACGTGTTCTACAATCATGTCTGTACTACCGGATTAGAAGAAATCATTTATACTTAGTAATGGGAGAAAGACTAGTTATTTTGGATATAATCAGATATTTCTTCCTACAGATCACCCTTTTTGAAGAAAGAAAAATAATTTTTAAAAATGTATAATTGAAAGAGACAAACCACCAATAGTGATCTCAAGTATTCAGGTAAAATCTATCATCTCTTCACTACCTCCTGTTACTTTTGGAATGATCATAAATGAACAAAAACAAAGGTTTTTGGAGAGATCATAATTGGATAAACAAGATTAATTTTTGGTGCTTTTTATATTGGTATAATTTATTGGTTTATCACATGTTATATTTAATTCATATTGATAATAATTGTTTTGATAACATATTTTATACCTTGTTGGACACACCAGTAAGACCAAAGATAATGTAAAGGTATGCTTAGATCTTTCCCAAATTTTTATACATCCTAAACTTGAATTATTTAAATATTAAAGATCACACATTTTAATTAATTCAAAAGAATATTATGTACATTATAAATAAATTCATTCATTATTCTATCATTGGATTTGATATTTGAGGTTACCAGATGATTATGCTTCTAATTTGTCTCGTTGCACCAGAAATGAGCATATTACTGGGTTAAAAAATCATGGCTTCCATGTCATAATGGAAATATTTCCATATTTTGGTTTTATAGGTATATTGCGTTATTTAATCTTTGAAGTTTTGATCAAAATATCATATTTCTTCCAAAATATTTTTTCAAAAAAATCAGATTATGATGCATTTAATATGATACAAAAGGATGTTGTTTTTATTTTATGTAAATTAGAGAAACTATTGCTGCCAAACATATTTAACTCAATGTAAAATTAAATATTTAATTTTCTATATAAAAATAAATCTAGAGGGTTAATACAATTCATATGGATGTACCTGTTTGAAAGATGTATACAGAAAACAAAGAAGAAATTACATAACAAAGCATCAGTTGAAGGATCAATTAAAAAAGCGTACTGGCATGAATAAATTTCAAAATTTCTACTCTTATTATTTTCAATCAGAATATCCTTAAAAAAATAATCATATGGGTCATAATGAGACAAATATTGATGATGCCATAGACCATTAGTTGTTAGTTATTAATCAGCCCGAGCTTGGTTTTGGTTGTTATTGTGAATGATGGATTTCAGATAAAGAACGACACAGAGATCATACATATGTTCTACTAAATTGTGAAGAAATGAAATGAGTTGTGTAATAAGTAATAGTTTTTTTCAAATTTTATAATAGAAAACTTTATTTAAATTATTATTATTTTTATAATATATGATGTCCATATCAAAAAAAGCTTTATACAAATTATATATTCTACTCCTAAAGAACATTGTCAAGAGAATTTTTCATATTAGTTTCAAAGACTCATAAGTTAAGTTGATTTCGATATAACATTAAATAAATTTTGTAATGATATCTATTATTAATATTTTTTTTTGTTTATAGAAAATACAATACAAAAATAAATTTATAGTTGATTATATTTTCTAAAAATCCCTCTATCGAAATTTGTAAAATTTTATAATGGGCATGTGGTTAATGGATTTTGAGTCCATACTTTCATATATGGTGAATCAAAGAAAGCAATTAATAGTGGTGTTTTTTTTAAAGGATATCATCATAAATAATATGAATTATACTTTAATGGTATGCTGGATGAAATAATTGAGTTATGTTATTTGGGACTAAATTATGCAACAATGTTTAAATTCCATTGGTTTGATAGTGATTGATGGTTGCAAGTTTATCCATGACATAGATTCATTAAAATTAAATGTAGAGTTCTTATTGAATTAAATTAACCATTTATGTTATCACATCAAGCACATCAAGTTTATTATGAAAATTACTATGATGTTCTGTGAGATTTTAATGAATGGTGGAGTATAATAAAAACGAAATATTATAATAATTAATTTATTGAAAATGAAAATGGTTCTGTGGAAGTGAATCATATTGAATTCTTTCAAGAAACATTACAAAATATATCTCTTACTCTATGAGATATAAATGTTGATGGTGAAACCCCCTAGTTAAGGGTTGATGATATTGATAATGTTGATGAAGTAATAAGGGATGATGAAATTGAGATTTGTATGGAAGTTGATGATGCTGAAGATGAGTATGAAGACATTATCCTCGATGAAGACGTGGAAGAAGATGATGATTGATGTATTATATTTAGGTATTTATTAGTTTTTTTATATTTTATATTTGTATTAATAATTATTTGCATGTAATATTGTTCATTTTATATGGATGAACCTGAAGATATATTCTATTCCTTCACTGATGCTAGTAATTATTAGATTTTTATATTTGATATATATATTAAAATTATGGATAGGTAAGAATATTATATTCTTCATGGTATTTATTAATTTTTAATATCTAATATCATTATTAAAAAATATTTATTTGTTAAATTAATATGTTCTAGTATAAATTTATAGGCAATTATTATATTATGATACTTATTAGTTTTTTATATTTGATATATGTATTAAAAATTATATTCATGTAAAATTATTATATTATGGTATTTATTAGTTTTTTATATTTTATATCTATATTAAAAATTTCTTAAAGGTAATTTTATATGTTTCAGATGGCTAGAGATTCTCTCTATGATCTATTTTGTTCGTTCATTGATGCCAAAATTCCATGCTGATGAGGCCAATTCATATGATCTGAAGGATGCTGCACCTATTAGAAGGGGGCATAGTCTTGATCAATTGATGATTCTGTACCTTATTCTAGAGATATAACTATCTATTTATACTGATCCTTGTTTAAGAGGGTATTATTAATTATATAAGATAATTGTTTTATATTAAGTTTTTTTTTATTTTTGGTAAAAATATTCAGATTATTTGTTTTTATTTTCATAGTTTTTCATATTTTTCTATTGGGAATGCTGGTATGATTTTAAGAAATTATTTTTCTGATCCATCGGTCTCATGGGATCAGGTTCTCATTTTCATTCATCAGTAGATGTTTGACCACTGGATTGTATGTTATTAAATAATATATATATATATAAATTTATTTAATTAAAAACATTTGTTTTTAATTTTCTTATAGAATTTATGGTCTCTTATTGTTCATAGCCCAAGATCACCTATCTAGGAGGCATGATAGATTTGTATACGTGAACATTTTCATTATTTTTTACAAAATCTCGGAAAGTGAGCACTAAATAGAGATTATTCTACTATTTTTGATTATTCTTGTGTATCATTTTGACCATACTATATCTCAGCACAATAATGGGATGGTTTGTTCTCCTACTGGCTAGGAGAGACTTTTAGAAGGAGGTCATCATTTGGATGTCAGATCCGGGGGAGGCAGGAGGTCAAACATAGATTTATAAGTCATATATTTGGTATAAATTAATGAAATATGGTATGTAATATTATTTATTAATGTATATAAACTTTAAATTTAAAATGTTTGTTATATTATATAGGCTTCTTATAACCCCTATATTATAGAGATAAAATTTTATAAGAAGATGTACACTGATCCTCGTACAAGAAAACTTGTAGGGGACCAAAAACACCATATTGTGGTTAGAAATTTTTTTTAAAAAAATTTAAAAAATATTAATTTTATTGTTATTATACTTTCTAATTATATTTAAAGAAAACTTATGAGGATATGAATTCTCCTTCATGATAGATTCAACCTCAAAGTGAAGTAAATGACACAGGTGAGTTTGGGTTTGATGAGGGGGCTTGGATATAGGAGAATTTTTATGGTTTCGTGAAAGGTTGGGTGATTAGTATTGGTTAAAAAATGACACTTATGAGTTATAATGGTACTTCAGCAATGTCACCATTCAGCGCGAAATGAGATTGTGGAGAGTCTTCATCATTTTCTACTGCACAATATGATGAGAGATTGAGATCTCAGGATGAGTTGATATAGTGGATGCAAGGGGGGGGGGGGGAGGAGAATGAGAAATAGTGTTAGAGAGATGAGTATATTTTGAAGTATATGATATAGATTACGTGTTGAATTGGTATGGATTTTTCTCCCCCTAATCCTTTGAGTGATCCTACTCCCCCTAATACCAGTTGATGTAGTGTGTTTTTTTAAATATATTATATTTTTTGGGGTGATAAACATATTATGTGTAAAAATATGTATTAATGTCATGTTTTTTAATTATTTTTAATTATTTTTACTTTTTTTATTTTAATTATTTTTTTGTTTTTTTAAATATTTTTTGAAAATATTAGTAATTACGATGAATTTCTATATCCATTGAAATTGGATATTTATGATAGACCCATCACAATTTATTATTTAACAAAATTTCTAGAATTATTTGCGATGAATGAATCCACTATCACAAATAATTAATATTTGAGACAGGTCATAAAAAAAATAATTGCAATGTCATTTTATATGATGAGTCATTAGTGATGGACTCCCATAAAAAATGACCTTTTACGACGGTAGTCCATTGTTAATGATCCATCACAAAAACATAAAACTACAGAAGTGATGAAGCCTTGGTCCTTATAGTTGGTATTAGAGGAAAGGTTTAGTTGACCTTTAGAAACTAGGTTGAAAAATCATTAATAACATACCTAGGGATATGTCTAAGGATATGTGTATGGATATGTATAAGGATATTTTTAAAAATAATTTAAAGTATTAGAAAATATCCTAGAATATTGGTGAAGGATATAGTGAGTGGTTTCCTAGAAAGACATCCCTGTCTAGATACTACAAGTGGACGTGGATCTGGTAGAAATGTACCTAGGGGTAATAAATATAAAAAAGGCATGTTGGGATTGACTATATAATTAATTGGTACATGAAAATAAGCTTTACTATGGATCTTGTTTGACACTCCTAGTGGATATGTTTTGAAAATTCATAAACTCTTTATAAACCATCATGAAGGATTTGAATAATGACCATGAATGACCTATGCTCAGACCATGGTGTCATAAATTGAAAAGATGGTTTCATGATTAAGTCATCCTATAACTTATTTTTCATGATTATGTGGTTTTCCCACTTTGATTATAGTATCTAAGACTATGATTTTTTGTTTTAATCAATTGTAGGAACCAGAAGGAATTGAGTTAACACTAAATGTCATAGATGATGTGTTAATATGAAACCAAATGGGATGATGAATGAAGTGAACGATATTGTGATTATGCCTAATAATTTATCATGATATATGATTAACAAAATTCACCTTAAACAACTCTAAAAATCACCAAATAAGAGAAGGATAGGGTTCTTTGAGTGTTAGGGTGGTAGAGACCATGGAGGAAATAAGATTTAGTTTCCTATATTTCAAGAATGTGGGAATAAGAAGTCCAGGGAATGTCTCAAAGGAATGAGAAGATATTTTGTGTGTAGATAATAAAAAAATAGAGTAAAATATTATAGATTAAAAATGAAAAGTTTAGTTAATAAAATTTATGATAATAATCATTTCCATAAGTAATCATCAATAATTGAATGGTATAAATTTTAAAAAGTATGGGTATTATACAAATGGGTGTCCTATGGGGAAAGCTGGATAATAGGATCACAGAGGTGGTACAAGTAAATGTTTTATTATTGATGATAAAGATACTAAACATGAAATATTAGAGGAATGATGTATTAAGGAATAGGATGATAAATCATAAGAATGTAGTATAATGATTTTAGTTTTTATGTATTAGTGTTCAAGAATTATGAAATATGTAAGGAATTTTCAGTAGAAGTTTTTCATTAATTATGTGAAAGAATATGTTGAATAGTACTGATGAAATATAAAATATATTTAGTGTCAAGGAGATACTTTATAGAAAACACATGATTAAGGGATTATAACCCTTAATATGTTCTTGATGTTGCAAAAATGGTGTTTAATTTAGAGAAATCAATGATTGATATAGATAAAGTAAATTGGATAGTATTAATTACCTTGGAAATGATTTATTATTTGATGATAAAGTTTTTTATGTTATAATTGACAGAGTTTTTTACATTTTTGGATTTATGAAATATATTCAATAATATGTGATTTTATTAGGAAAGAGTTAATTTTTGAAATCATACATGTTTTCATTAAGGATTTATAGTAATTCAAGATATTACCATGTTTTAAGAGAATATATAATAAGTGTATTCATATATTTGTTATGTGACATTAAGATATAATTCATGTTTTTTGTGGGATTAATGATAAGTTGATTTTGAAAATTTAGTGACCTTATTTCTAATTTTTTGGATTTCGTTTTTTTCAAGACTTGGAGGAGCCTCAAGGTTAACTATTCATGGAATGGATTAAGTTGGGCTTTGGATGTTATTGGATAAACTGTCCAAACAATTATGTTTTTGATAATAAATATAGAAATATGGAATTGACTATCATTCGTTTAGGTATCTTATGATCCACTAGTTCTCTACCCATAAAAAAATTATTTTCATTTCTTAAACTAAGAGATAATGTGGAAATTGATCTAAGAACAACCAAAGGATGAGATTATGATTATGAAATGAAATCAAACCAAATAAGTATATATTATAATGAAAATTATTAAAATTTAAGAAAAGGATCTGGTAATAAAATTTCATACATTTACCTTAATTCTTGATAAATGAATAATCTTTTCACTTATCATAGATTTATGGATTTGTGGTTATTAAATTTCTCCTGACCATGCTATTTATCACTCTCCATCATTATTTGGGAATTATTTTTATTTTCTATGTATATGTTTTCACTTATCAACAATTTTATCCTATATTGAAACCAAGATACATGTTATTCTGGGTGACCTTCTCACATCCATTTTTCTCTTTTCAAGAGGAATATTTATAAACCCTTTTTACGATGTGGGTTTCCCACAATGAGATTTTCAAATTTTAAACCCTTGTTTACAAGAAAAAGTTAAAATTAAGAGGAAAACATTTTACTTAATGGGGGTATAGTGTAAGACCAATATATTTAAAAAAATATATTTTTTCATGTAATTTTAATTTCATTGATAGCTTGCGCTATACGCAACACTAAGTTTTAATAAAAAGTGACATATTATTAAAATATAATTATTTAATATGATAGTCAGCACCCAGCTATTGGAATGGAGGGTATAAATAATATTTAATAGATTATAAAAATATATGGTTTACACATGTATGTAAAATTAATTCTTTGGTGACCTATTAATTATAAATGAAAATGAAAACTATTTGAAAATAAAACAAATCTTTTTCTAAAAAATTATTTTCATTCACACAAACGTGTTTTACCTCAATAGATTAAAAAATAAATTTTGGTGTAGGATTTTAATTATATATATATATATTATATTCAATAAATTTTTAATATTCATCTTATGTGTTTTCTAGGTAAGTGATAAGGATAAATCCAATTTTACGCTTAAAGAATTTATTTTTCTAAAAAGAAGTTTTGTCGCCTTTTATGCACTTATTTCAGAATTATTTTTTTTTCAAAATTTTGAAAATTTATTTCAAAAATAAAATAAAATTTTAAAATTATAATTTCAAAATTATTATTTATTGAGTTTTTTATAATTTTCTAAAAATATAATGTTTTTCGATAAATAGTGAAAATTTAGCAGTTTTTATTAAGAATTGTATTTCCTTTTAAAGAATTTAAAAAATTAAAAATTATTTTAATATGGTTTTAAATGTAATATTGGTTAAATTATATATCTATTAATTCAATTTAGGTTATTTTAATCAATTTCATATCAAATTTTTATATAAAAACTTATCATACTTTACAAACTTTTCTCTTTAGAAAATCACATTTTCATCGCATCTGTAGGATTATTTTTATATTAAAAATGTCCTTTTAGGTGTATGGAATTATTAAAAATAGATTAAATATTTCTAATAATCATAACTTATATTTTATAACAAGTTTAACTTAATTTTTTACCATTATGAATAGTAAAATAAGTAAAAATTTATTACTGTTGTTAAGGTGGAAATGGGTTTACCAGGGGTTAAACTAAAAATATAAGGGGTAAAATAGATAATAAACTTATAAAAAACCCATTTTATATCAATATTTATACCCTATATATTTTATGTTTTATAATTCCCCATTTGGATCCTTTTTCATATAAAAAATGAGGGTATACCATTTTCATTTCAAAAATTATAGTTGTGCCACTCAGCTCGCTTATAAAAGAGAATCCCTCTACTCTCCTATTCACACTTAAAAAACCATTTGTTTTGGAAAATACCTACAAAATTTTTATCCTTACTTATCTCCTATAATCATAGAGGCCTTGGTGAGATCATATATTCATTCTAGAAAGTATTTAGCTTAAACCACAATAGGTTGTCTGAAGAAGAGGTAAAGTTTTTAACTATGTGTTTTTGTTTTACTTCTTATTATAACTCCTTAAAATATACTTAAAAAATGATAATTTAATAAAAAATTATATCCAATATAAATTTTTGTTATTATTTTAATTTCATAACCTATATACACCCCCTCTTCCATCAAATGGGAAACGAAACTCTCGATCATATGTATGGCAGACTACTACCTCACAATCCGATGTTATTCATTTTCCATCACTACCTATCATGTATATATATAATGATGTATTTAATGTTTATATATGATATATATTATATCATTATAAATCTTTAATTATAATACCACATCTACATTCTTACCTGCATACCTTTTGGAAAATAATAATGTTGCTCGTGTGTACGACAGACTACCACTTCGTAAACCGATGTGATGTGTTTTTCATTTCATTTTTACTTGTATGGTAATAAGGATATATTAAATGAATATATATTATATTTATAACATAAATATACTTATGTTATAATTATATCACATTTACTATCTTACTTTCCATTCCATAGGGGATACGATAATGTCATTCGTGTGTATGGCAGACTACTGCCTCGCAAAGCGATGTGATTCATTTTTTACTAATGATTTTTACAGAAGGTAATTAGAGAAAATTTAATAAATATATTTTATAAATATGAAATAAAAATTATTCTTGAATCATAATATATTATTTACCTTTATTTTATTTCATCCTTCAAATAAATTGAAACAGTGTTCATGCACATGTACAACCTATCATCTCCATGAATAGTGTATTTAATTTTCTATATTTATCTTTTATGGATTACTATAAATACATATATAATGAATATATATTATATTTATCTCATGGTTAACATTATTTAAATTATTAAACCATGATCAAATTAATAGGAATAAAAATAAAAAATCAAAACATATATGAAAAAAAACCAGTCATTACCTAAAACATGATTTTTACAAGGAATTGTTAATAAAATAGTAATAAAAGGTCATAAGTAAATAATATATGGTATGATATATATATATATATATTTATGGTTATTTAATATATTTATAATAATCATATAATTATTATACAGGAGGTTCCAATGCATATGAAAGAAGTTCAGACTTAAAGTAAGGGATTTCTAGTCTCACTTTTATTTCTAGGAGACTTATATAAAATTCACCACTCGTTTCTTTTATGCAGAGTATATACTACACCATTGACATGTTATGTCCTTAATATAATTATTTTCAATATATTTAATGTTTAATTTTATGTTATTATTTAATATGGATTATGATTCAAATGTTTCCAAATTTGTAATAGATTTTTATTTCAATTTTCCTTCTTTGTAACATGTTATGTTATGTACCTCTATTATTTTATGAGGTCTATATATAAATCCCCATTAAAATTTAATATCATGAATTTATTTATTATTATGATATTTTATATTTTATTTAATTTTATTATTTCATGGGTATTTCAATTCATTGTTACCAAAGTGATAATGTTTTTATGATACAATAACATCCTTTATTCAGATTTTTTATGATTATGCTTATAATGATGAAATATTATGATCCATCTCTTAGAAAACTCATAAATTTTATTTGAATATTTTTATTTCATGAGAATATGTTTTTTCCTTTCATTTTTTACTCTTTATATAATATATATTTCAAATTATTTTTAATAAAAATCTACTTTATTTGTCTCTTTGGTCAAAAATAAATTTTCTACCATATCCATGTTTTCTAAAATGTGTTCAAAATTTTTTAATGTTCCTTTTGGATTTTAAAATTCATTTTAACCCTTTTTTACTTTTTCATTTTTTAAAAATAATACTCACTTCATTTTGAAAATAAGTTTTGTTTGGATTTTAACAAAAATATGAAAGGAATATTTTTTTTAACATGTAAGGTATTTTCTTTTATCAATAATAAATCAGTATTCTAAACATTACATTATAATTTTCAAAATTTACTTTCAAAGAAAAGAATTTTGTAAATGTTTAATGTTTTAAAAAGTATTTTTTAAAGTGGAAATGATATTTTTATCAAAATTTATTTTAAATTATTTTTAAGGATTCCTTTATAAGTTTCAAAGGCTATTTTAAAAGAAAAAGATTTTGAAAATGTTTTATTTTTTAAAAACTGTTTTTAAAAGTGGAAAGCCAATTTTCCTTAATAAATGCTCCAAGTGATCTTTAAAAATAATTTTTCATCTAAGATGACATGATTTGATGTTTCTTATGATTTAGTGGGGTTAATATTGAATAATACCATAAATATTCTTTATCTGGATGGTTAATGTTTATATTAATGAATTTTTTATGAAACCCATTTATTTTTCATGGGTTATGCTTTGGTGAATTGATTAAATGTTTATGAAATCCATTTTCTTTACATAGGTTATGATGTGATGATATGATGACTGTTTTATGAAATTGTGGCACATATATTTATTTTTTTCATTATGTGATGGCTAGGACCCATATACCTATCCAATGAATTAGTGAAATATTTGTATCTCATGAGATAAAAATGGGAAAAAAGTTGATGGGATTAATCCACTATGGTAAACAAGTGATTCTTAACCCATTATGGGAAGTAGGTGAATCTTGATCCATAATGGGAAATAAGTGATAAGTCTTGATCCACTATATTGACGGTATTGGTAGTTAATCTAGAAATATGAAATGGTTTTATATATTTATGATGGTGTCACACATTTTTGATTTGATACTATTGTTCATGATTTGTTTATGATTATTTCTCACTCTCACGGGACATGTTTTTTGAAATGATAATGTTTTATTCCATGCCAAATGTTTATGATCTTTGAATTTTAGTGTATGAACTTCATATGTTATGTTCATGATCACATACCCTTATTCTTATCTAATTATTTCATATGATCATATATTGATATATCTTATGTTTACCCTTACTGAGCATCTGAGCTCACCATTTCCCATGTTTCCTTCACAAGGTTATATAGAAAGTTTTAGGTAGGGTATTCCTAAGAGTAGTACTATGTGAGAATATCTTTGTGGGATATACTGAAGATATTTTATGAAATAAGAATATTGTTTTTCCTATATCTAATGACACTAAACTATTATGGCCCTTAGGAACATGTTTTTGAAATATATTTAATATTTCTCTAAAAATATGTGATATTTATGTATGTAAATCCTGGTTCCTTATAGATTATGATGATTAACCTACCAATATTAATTTCACATGTTATATGTTCCATTAGATATTCCTATTAGTGGACGTGTGTATTTTTCCTTAATTTTAAAACTATAGCCTCTATTTCTAGTCTTGTTTTCTATTGGAAGAATTTATTATAAATTTAAATAATTAGGATTCTTGACTGGAAGAGAAGGGATTTATTATTTTTATTACCAATAACTAAAGTTTTTGCATAACCTTGTATACAATTTGAGGGGTCTTAGAATTATTCTGATGAAATATAAAATAACCTAGTTTGAGATTATTTCTATGAAATTATCACAGTCTTGATGTTTCTTAAGTATGTAATATATTCAAGATAAGTGAAATTTATGAAGTCACAAGGTTCCATGAATATGTAATATATACTGTAAATGGTGAAAATGAAAAAGTATTTGGGTTCAAGATGATGGATAACATATTTTAATTGTTTCATAAGAAATTATTTCTAAAGTTCGTAAAAATTTGGAGAAGGCAAGTAATATGTAACATATTTGTGTTGAATACATAATATATTATGTAATAGGAATATTTGGTAAAGGTTTTGGATTCATAGTGATTCATAGCATATTTAAGAAGATATAAAGTATATTCCCTATGAAATCCCAAATATTAAACAAAGGCATGAATCTAATTGGATGTGTAATATATTGAGTTGATATGTAATATTATTTAGAGTGATAGAATGAATCCAAGGGAAAGATTTCCCTATATATATAATATTTTTGATCAAGATATGTAACAATTTTTGTTAGGACTAAAATTTGGTAAAGGGAAAAATACCCTTGTATATATAATATATTTTAGTAGATGTGTAACATTTTTATTTGGGCCTGAAATATGGAAATGAGAAGGAAACCTCCTAAATATATAATATATTTGAATTTTATTTCTGGAAGAAGAGGATTTTTCACATTGTGACTCAAGGATTAACATTGAAATATCTACATGAAAGAAAAAAGGATTTTATCAAGCCCCATGGATTAAAATGATTATATTAATCAAAATATATTGCTGATAATTTAGTTAAATATGGTTATATAATCTTGTAGATTTCATAAGTGAATGATGATTTTCCTTTTTGAAGGAGATCATGAAGTTTGTGATTAATTAAAGGGAAGGATTTTTTAGCACTAATTTTATGGATTTTCCATATAAAAAATATGGGAAATATTTTGGGTTATAAGTTGATGAATAAGAAGATAAGAATGAAGATGTTTATGTAAGGGTCAAAATTGTGAAGAGAAAGAGATAAATTTCCACGCTGTAATAATTTAAATATTTTTAATTGAGGAAGAAGAATATGTAAAGTGATAAAACCCTTTATGGTTTTAGTTTTGTTATTTTTCTCTATGAGAAGACATTGTAAGTTATCTAAGTGCCACCGTTATTTCTAAAAACCTTAACTTGAGGTAGTGTGTAATGATCCAAAAAGATGAAGTGTTATTAAGAGTGTAAGTGAGTCATTCCTTAACTTTTGTAACAATGATAGTGAATAGTGTTTCTCTATGGTATGTCAACACCCTATCAGTGTATTCTCCTTGGATTAGACCTTAGTGGTGAACCAAGTAAAACCCCATGTCTCTACATTTATTTTCCTATATTTGGATATCATTTTCATAAATAAAGGGTAATATGTTTATGATGATATTTCTAACCTAAGAGAAATATCCCAAAATTGAAAAGAAACACGCACACTAATCCCCCCTCTTAAGGTTTGTTAGATTATGGTTGAAACAAGTGGTATTAGATTAGCTGGTTCTAGGTTATGAATCTATCACTAGAGGAAGGATATTATGCATAACACAATGAATAAAAAATAATTACATTATTTTATCGGTGTAATTTTGAAATATAGATAAATAGAATGATATATCACCTATAGTCTCTTGGGATTGAATTTTTCTATTCCATTATAAATGAGATACCTATAAATTATGTCTTTGAATTATCTATGACTGAAACATTCATGAAGTTTCTTGATGTCGATTCCAAATCATATAATACTTTATTAGGAACACTAATAAACCATGTCTATATAAAAGTGATGGGTTTATCTATTACCAAGTATATGTGGGATAAATTAGCCAACATATATGAGGATGATATCAATGTTAAGAAGTAAATACTACTAGTTTTTCATAATAAGTTTGACAATTTAAATATGTATCTATATGAAAACATTGATGGGTTTTTCAATCATATTTTTGTGGTAGTTATAGTAATCCATAGACTTAGTGATGAGATAAAGGATAAGGATATTGTGAAGAAGATATTAAGGAGGTTTCCACATCTATATAATTTAGAGGTGTTGGATCTTTAAGAGATAAACCTCAAAGTGTTATTATTGGATGATTTATATAGAATCTTGGTTTCCTATGAAATATGAGTTAAGACCAAAGAAACATCAAATTAATCAGATAAAGATACAATGTTTAAATAAATGGAGAAACATAAAATCAATTAATTTTCATATGAATAATAGAATGTGAGTGAGGAATTTCCATATCTTGTAGCATGGAAATTCAAAAGAGGTAAAGGTAGGTTCAATGGAAAAATTCCCTTGGATATTTTTTTAGTGAGGCATGGATGGAAACATAATAGCATGGTGTCCATGGAAAATATATGATTATGAAAGTGAAGTAGAAACCCTATAAAATCCATGAAGTAAGTTTCATCCTAAAATATACTTCAAATCAAGAATTTCATCCAAAAAGTAGTTCCAGAGAAAGAGTCTTGTAAGAAAGGAAGAGAAATATGATCTAGAAAATTTAGAAGGAGAATAAAATGAATTTAATTTTTTCCAAAAAGATTCTATGATGGAAACAATCAAAGAAGAAAAATATGGGAGTAAGAATGATCATAAACCTAAGGTAATTTTGGACCTTAAGGTTGTATTTTAATGTGATCTTAGATATCATGATATTTAAAGGAAGACAAATCATAAAATTGGTGCATTATTGGAATAATATTATTAATATTTTTATTATCTTGAATCTAATATAGATAAACTATATAAGGAGTTTGAAGATCATCCATCTAGTCATAAAAACAGAGGATAATAAGTAGATTCCAAACTGAATATTGAAGAACAAGATAAGGTGATTGGTGATCTCAATACATTCTTAGAGAAATGAGTAATGGGGGTTGAATTCCTTAAATAAGAAGTGATCAATTTTAGGAACAAGCTTGAGACTGGAATAAAACAAAGTGATCTAAATAAAAATATATAATTTTATAGGTTATTAGTTTACAAACTATTTTAAGTCACTAGGAATAACTCAGAAGGTATTGATAGAATTCTGAATGAATGAATTCCCATATACGTAAATAAAATTGGATTCAGTTGAGGCACTAATGTAAGAATTGTTGGGAAAAAACAATTTAGAAAAAGAAGAAGTATAAGGTCGATCCTGATATTGATATTTAAGAATTGAACACCATAATGGATCAGTACAAAGGAAGCTTGAGGATTATAGAAAATCCTCAGTCTTTGAGGATTAATCATCAACCAAGGAGGTATTCGAAATCCAATGGCATGCGGGGAGGTGATGGTGGGGAGATGTTTCCTCTAACAAAGTTCCAGTATTGTGGCTTACTTATCCATACCATGTCTTATTATAATGAATACAAGATTTATTTTAAAGGATAAACATGAGGAACCAAGATAAAAAGAATGGTTTCATCTCAATCCTCATAAGGAATAAATTTGTTTATGGTTACTACTATCAATGTTATAACTTCAGTTATATGGCTATTGATTGTAGGCTATGAAGAAGTAAAAGTAAATATCAGGAAATTCAAAAATAGATGAATGCTTGGTGCTCTGGCATGATTATGTTGGAAAATATATTATATCTATTAGAAAAATAGGATAAGTATAGTTAAACTACCTATAATAAAAAAGGGAAAGATATGACATCTAATTCCTCAACCCAGATGGGTATCTCTTGGAAGTAAATAAAGAGTAGAGGGAAATAAAATCTAGCTAAGGTTTCACCAAAAGTGATAAAGAAAAATAATACATTGATCCTCAATAGTGGGTGTTCATACCACATGACTGAAAATAAAAATCTCATAAGAAATGTGAATGAAAGAGTTGAAGGAACCATCCATTTTGGAAATTATAGATAATTAGAGATCAAATGAAGTGGAAAGATGAGGTTAGAAGGTGATAGAAAAAATAGAATTAAAGTACTCTATATGGATGGCCTATGACACAATCTCTTAAGTGTATGTTAGTTGTGTGATACCTTTACCAAGGTTACATTTAACCATAATGGGTGCATGATAAAAGGTATGGTTGAGAACTCATTCATGAAGGGATGGGAAAAAATGAAAATATTTATTATATGGATGGTAATGAAATCACATTCTTTCTTATGTAAGAATAAGAGAACAATTTCTGGCATTATAGGTTTGGTAACATTCATTAAAAAAGTATGTAAAATATATTTATGTTGAATGTAATAGTGGATATCCCTAACTTAATGAAACTGACTTAAAACACGTGATGCATACATACAATGGGAAATATTTAGGAATCCTTATCAATAAAAGAATAAGAGAGCATAAAATTTACTCAATCTAGTTTACACGAATGTGTTTGGTCTAATGAGTTGACCAAACACATGTGGATAAAGGTACTTTACTCATTTTAGACGATCATAGTAGGATGGACTATATGATATTCATGAAAAGTAAGAAAAATTTAATCGAGTGCATAAAGAGGCACCAAAGGAGATTTGAGAATGAGACTATATGTTCAATCAAAATATCATGGTTTTATAATAAAATTGAGTTCACATACATTGAGGTAAAAAATTATCTGAAGAAGTATGACATAAAACATGAAGTTTCTTCAATAAGGAATCAACAAAAAAAAGATTTATTGATAAGAGAAATTAGATAGAGAATAATATGAACAATATATTTCTTATTATGAGTGGAATATCTCACCAATATTAGAAGGATGCAACTTAAGTTGTAGTATTCACTCAAAACTTGTAATTTCTAAGCCATAGGGAGGAAAGAACACCCAATGAGATGTGTAATGAATTAAATCCTTAACTGAAACATTTCTATATCTTTGGAAGTAGGTACTATATATAGAGTAAGGAATACAATAAAGTAAAGTATGTGGATATCACATATGAATGGGTTTTCTTAGGATATTAAATGAAGAGTAAAGCCTAAAAATGTCATAACAAGATTCTAAAATTTATTATGTAGAGTAATAACATTATGGTGATCTAAGAGGGATAAGAAAAAAATTATGAAAATGCAGACATGGATGAATTTTATAAAGAGGGTGATGAAGTTGAATCAAATTATAATATTATATAAATTTATTTAAAAGAATAAGGTTTTGAGGTTGAGTCAAAGGTGGAAACAACTGTTAAAAGGGATCAAAATACATATCAAGTAAAAAAAATAATGATAGAGTTCAATCTATCCAATATTATTGGAGATAAAATTTCACTAACCCAAACATGAATAATAAGGGTTACAAAACATGTTTCTCAACTATCCATGGTAGAGAAAAAACTTTTGAGGAAGCATGAAAAGATATATCATAGATTTTATCCATGAATGATGAGTTAGATTTGATTAGTATGAATCAGACATGAGAATTTATGGAGAGAATCAAACACTAAAATGTTATTAGAATGAAGTGGGTTTTCAAAAAAATAAATAGATGAATATGGAAATGTGGTTCAAAAAAATATCATCTGGTTTGAAAAGGCTATGATCTAATATAAGTTATTGATGTTGAATAAACCTTTGCACCAATAGATTGACTTGATTCAATTAGACTCTTCCTAGTGGTAGCTATTCAAATAGGGTTTAAAATGTTTTAGTTGAATATAAAAACAATGTTCTTAAATGTTGTTCTTAAGAAGAAAGTTTACATTGATCATCCAATGAGTTTCTTGATCAGTAGTGATGAAAGAAATATGTATAGTTTAAAGAAGGCCCTTTGTGGTCTAAATAAGGAGTTGAGATCATGGTATGCTCAATTTTAACTATAATTAAAGAAGTTAAAAGTTAAAAGTGGGGGTGTTAACCATAACCTTTATATGAATACATACAAGGAAGAACAATTTATAGTGCTGATATATTTGGATGAAATTTTTTTAGTGGAATATGGCATAAAGAGAATGTATATTAGTAACCAAGTAATATTTTAAACTCCTATGGATGAATAAAATGCTAGAAGATATTAGGAAGAAATTAAATCAAACTATAGTTATTTTATTTGATAACAAGAGTGCTATTGAACTCACTAAAAATCCAGGGTATCGTTCTCATACAAAACATATTGAAACCAGAAATCACTTTTTCAAGTATTGTTAGGAGAATAAGTTCCCACAATAACTTACTTTCATCGAAATTTAAACCCCTGGAATATGAAACCTACAATAGAGACTGATCCTTAAGAATAGGCTTATCTTTTGAGATTAGTGTGTCAGATGATAGGAAGCTTGAGCACCCTATTTTCTGCACTAATTTGAACCTCACACACAAACACACTCTGTTATTCAAATCAAACTTCACACAACATTAAATTAGGAAAAAAAAAGGAAAATTAAATTCACAAAGTTTTATATAGTTTAAACCGTGAGTCCTACATCCATATGAGAACACTGAAAACCTTTTCATTACTAAGAAGATAGAATATTTTCATTTATGATTGTTAATTATATATATTATAAAGAATTTTCAGAACAAGTATAATTATATTTAATTACACATGTTCAAGTATTACAAACACATCTTTATAGAGGAACTCAGTTAGTCAACCAGTAACACTAACCTATAGTTTTTTGGGTGACATTCCGATGAACAAAGGGGATTTTCGATACACTATTGATTTTTTCTTCTTGGCCAAAAATCATATTTGATCTTCTTATAATACATCATCACCACAAATATTTCTTATATGTCCCTAATATAAGTACCAATTTCCTCCCTATGATGAATTGAATGATTTTTCTTCTTTTAAACAACAATCATAAAACACCCTTCCAATCAAATTTCTCATCATCAGATTTTCCACTATTGCTTTCCAAAACATTAATATGACTCTATGTTCTGGGGAACTCGCTTTCTAGTTGATCTAAATAGAAATTTAAGCTTTATTAATTTACTAAAAACCACCCACTTGAAGATTATTTTATGTAGCTTCATTGAATCCTCCATCAGTTTGGAAATTCATGAGCATACTTCCCCCCTTATATAGTATATAATGCACTCCTTTCACTATAGGAAAATAGTGTTTTAGTGGCAGTTTTTTAGAGGTATTTTTAAAAACCACCGCTAAATGTTTTTAAAATATTTTTTATAATTGTTTTAATTTTTTTTCAAAAAAATACAATTATTTTTAGTGGCGGTTGTTTCAAAACAACCTCGAAATTAAAGAAAAAAATTAAAAATTTATTTATCAATATTATTTTTTATTTATTATTTACAATAAAATATAGTTTATTATTTATAATTTTAATTAATTATATTTTTTTAATTAATAAATATTTATAATTATTAATTAATAATAACGTGAAACATAAAAAAAATCTACAAAAACCTGAAAACCAGACATCGACATCAAATGACGAAAAATTATAATCTGGGAGTCCATTTCAACTCCACAACCAGTCAAATAATGTAGGTTCTGGGCGCAGTGGAAGCGCATTGGTGGGTGTACCCAACTTTAATTTTTTCCGTTAATGATGATCAATATGAGATCCGTCGTGATAAAAAATGCCAGATCTTCGGAATAGAATGAAGAATGAAAGAAAAGAGGGGAGTCTGAAAACCATAGAGGGGCTCATCATATGTTGGTTATAATTAATTTAATTACAAGACAAGAATTACCTTGATGGAATTCTCTCTCCATTGATGTTTCAGGTCACGATCTGATGTGATCTGTCATTGTGCTGTAGAATCCAAGTGTAGGATTCATCTAGTGGTGATCCACACATGCTTCACATATCCATATATGTTGTCGAAGGGATCTTTGGGTGCTAGCATGGAAGAAACTTTGCTTGTGATGTCCACCTTTGATCATCTTGAGAGCCGCTTGCAAAGCACTCTCCTTAATCTGGTAGAGGAGGATCTCTCTCGTAGCTTGAGAGCATTCTTGGAAGAAAATAATTCTCTATTGCCTTGAGAAATTTCTCTAGATCTTTTGTTCATAACCACAATGAATGGATAGGCTAATGAGAATAATATAATTGGAATTTTAATTAATTAGAATAATACAATGAATTAATTACCTGAAAGTATTTATTCATTTCATTTAATTCTTAGTAAGACCCCACGTCTAATAATAACATTTGACTATTATTATTATTTGACATGCACCCGGTGAATTACACCTAATATTATTTAATTAAATAAATAATATTATTTCTCACAATTCCCAGAGAAACTATACAGCGTATATATTAATATACATGGCGTGTACTTTTTTTCCATTCTATTTATTTCCTCCACCCCATTTATTATACCTTGAATATAGACTATTTATTTCTTAAATAAATATTACTGCATTACTCACTAATAAATATATTATTTTTCCCACAATATATTCTATCGAATAACTAGTGTCAAAATAAATGTGATAAGGAATTATTAAAGAATTATTAAACCAAAACCAGGAATAATATTTATTCAACTTGTTAAATTAATATTTAACTGAGATACTTAGATACACTTAGTGTGTGACCCTCTAGGCCTCTTTCTCAGTGGAATTAGGTGGATCCTACCTAAATTACAAGGTTATCATCTAGAAAAATGCTAAGGAAACCATAGAGAAAGAATTTAACGCTGCAATGATGTGTCACCTCCTACGAACTCTTACCTTGTAATGTAATCCCTTTGTCTTGATATCTCGAATAAAGTGGGTTGCATGTTAGTACCATCAACCCATGTGCTTGATTATTATTTCTTTAACTTCTTGGAATTGAACTCTACCCATTCCTTACCATGGCCATTGATTTATTTAGGCTACATTAATTCCATCAAAGGGCATGAGATATCTACTTCCGCTATGGAACAAAAGGGATAAATACTTTCTCACATTAACTATTAATGCAATATTACTCATGACGCACCCACCATATCATACCTCGCTGGGAATAGTGTGTCTTCACAGTTTTCATCAATATATCTAAGTTTTCTTATAATACCCATTAATAATAATCTTAGAGTCTAAGGACCAATACACTCGTCCGAAGATAGGAACATCCAATGACACTATGAAATGTGGATTTCCTACTGGTGGGTCTTGTTCTCATAATATCCTCCTGGATATTACCAAAGGCACACACCATGAGAAGGTTCCTCAAATTTTTATTAGTCCTCACCCCTAATGGACTATATTATTTGTGTCCTTAAAATAATATCATCCAGCTATAAAACATATATTCAAGAACAATATTATGGAACATCCGGGTTCTCATCATAACAGAGATCTGCTATGGCCTTTTAGTGAAACAGCTATTCTTAGGAAATTATCACATGCATTGTCATGAAGAAGAAAAATCAAGATGTGATAAGGTATTTATTAATGAATAAATTACAAAGTATTTGGTTCTAGGACACCAAATCCAATAGCCTCCCACTCGGACTAGAGCCAACTGCTAATAACCTTTAACTCGCTATCTCTCACATGATATTCATGCTTCTACTGAGATAGGTCTTCAGTCATGGGGTCTGCCACATTCTTTTGTATGGACACTCTTCTCACTACAACTTCACCCCTTTGATAGAAATACCTAAAGAGGTGATACTTCCAGTGTATGTGTTTTTTCTATTGATGTGACCTTGGTGATTTTTCAAGAGACACCGCTACAGTATTATCACAATACAATGTGATTGGATCTTTACTGCTAGACACCACATCAATATCCTAGAAAAAGTTCCGAATCTAGATGGATTCTTTGGATGCATCATAAGCTGCTATATATTCAGACTCCAGTGTAGAATTGGTGACAACTGGTTTCTTTGAACTCTTCTAGCTCAAAAATCCTTTATTAAGATAGAAAACATATCCAGATTGAAACTTCAGAGCATTATGATCTATCTGAAAACCAGCATCAACATACCCTTTGATAAAAATATCCTCGTCTCCTCCATACACCAGGAACATATCCTTAGTTATTCTCAGATACTTAAGGATAATATTAACAGCAGTCCAATGCTATTCTCCTAGATCTGCTTGATATCTTATTACCATGCTTAGTGCATAGGCAACATCAATCCTAGTACATAACATGGAATACATGATGGATCCTATAGTCTAAGCGTATGGGATCTTACTCATTATATAATTCTCTTACTGTGTCTGATGAAACATTTTCTTAGAAATATGTAGGCCATGTGACATAGGAACCAATCCCCTCTTGGATTGTTCCATAATAAATATTTTTTGTATATAGTCAATGTATGTACCCTAACTTAGTCCAAACAACTTCTTAGATCTATCATGAATTATCTTAATCCCTCTAATATAGGCTGCTTCACCCAAGTCCTTCATGGATAAGCACTTGTTCAACCAGTCCTTAATAGACTGTAAGACCGGTACATCATTTCCAATAAGGAATATGTTGTCAACATATACTACTAGGATAACGAATGCATTCACATTAAAACACTTATAAACACATGGATCACATTCATTTTTAATGAAACCAAATTCCTTTATGGCTTCCTCAAATCAAATGTTCCATGACTTGGATGCTCAATTTATTCCATAAATGAATTTCTATAACTTGAAAACCCGTTTGGATTCACCTGGTGTCACAAATCGTTCTAGTTGTGACATATAGACATCTTCCTAAAGTTCCCTATTAAGGAATTCTATTTTTACATCCATTTTAAAAATCTCATAGTAATTTTAAGTCACTATGGAAAGTATGATTCTCATGGATTTAAACATGGAAACTAGCAAGAAGGTTTCATCATAGTCAATTCCTTGACGCTGTCTAAATCCTTTAGCCACTAGCCTTGCTTTATTGGTGCTAAATTGACTTTCCATATGTACTTATTTCTTTTGAATACCCATTTGAATCCAATAAGCTTTACATCAAATTGATCATCGACCAAAACCCAAACTTGGTTCTGATACATGGAATCCATCTCAGAATTCATAGCTTCTAGCCATCTTATAGCTTATGATCTTTCTACTTCTTCCTTGTAGGATAGAGGTTCATCATTGTCCAATAATAATGATTAAACATCCTTGGTGACTAGGAAACCAAATATCTATGGTTCCCTTACCTCTCTTGATCTCCTACACAGTACTTGTGTTTCTAGAACATCTTCCATGTGGAACTGTGGAACTTGTTCCTCTACCAACTCCTGTGTATCTTGAGCATCAACTTCATTGAATTCGATCTTTCTCCCACTATATTTTTTGAGGATCTACTCCCTCTCAATAAATATGGCTTGTCTGGAGACAATCAATTTCTTGTATGAAGGTTTATATAGGTAATATTTTTTTGTTTCCTTGTGATATCCTATAAAGATACTCCTCGTGCCCCGGGGTTCTAGTTTGTTTCCTGAGAAGGCCTTAAGAAATGCCTCTCATCCCCATACACATGTGTTAGAAAAAATGGATTTCTTTACATTCCATAACTCAAATGGAATTCCATTTTACACTTTAGCTGGTACTCATTTTAATGTGTTTGCTTCATTTTGTAATGAATATCCCCAAAAGGATAATGGAAGATCTGCATGACTCATCATCAACCTCACCATGTCCAACAAGGTGCGGTTCCTACTTTCACTAACACCATTCCACTATGGTGTATAAGGAGTGATCTGATATAGAATCCCAGACTCCCGTAGAATATTGATAAACTATTGGTTCACATATTCTCCAACTTGATCCGATTGAAGTTTCTTTATCTTCTTACTAAGCTGATTCTCTACTTCATTATTGAATTCCTTAAATTTTTCGAAGGCTCATCACGTATACCTCATTAAGTATATATAGACATATCTACTCAAATCATTAGTAAAAGTAATTAAGTAAGAATATCCACCTCTAGCTTCTACTGGAAATGGTACACACCCATCTGTGTGCCCCAATCCTATCAGCTCTGTGGCCTTTTCACCCTGTCCACTGAAAGGAGGCTTGGTCATTTTACCTTTTAAATAAGCATGACATATATCAAGTGGTTTTAGCTCAGTAGAGTCTAAATAACCATCCTGGAATAGATTTGTCAAGAGCTTCTCATTTACATGACCAAGATGATGATTCCATAATTGAGGGTTGTGTGAGTCATGTGAATTTGTTTTGTTATCGATTTCCAACACTTGGTTTTCATAATTTAATGCATAAAAACCATTTTTTAAATGTTCCATACCATAACATATGTTTTATTATAAAATAAACATCCCTTATTTCTGAATTTGAAAATAAATTCATCCATATCCAAACAAGATACATAAATTCTATTCTTGGTAACACTAGGCACATAATAACAATTACGTAAAATAAAAAACATTCCAGTTGAAAATAAGAGATGGTAATTGTCAATAGCCAACACAGCCAGCCTCATGCCATTGGCAGCTTGAATTTACACCTCTCCTATGGAAACATTTCTAAATTTACTTTGTTCTTGAATTTGAATACAAATTTTA
Organism: Viscum album; assembly: GCA_963277665.1. Taxonomy (NCBI): domain Eukaryota; kingdom Viridiplantae; phylum Streptophyta; class Magnoliopsida; order Santalales; family Viscaceae; genus Viscum; species Viscum album. The sequence continues at coordinate 1,264,077,645 of OY728143.1, read as the reverse complement.
GACCCACAAGCTGTATCTAATACCCAATGTGTAGAAATGGAAATATTACACTTGATAACGTATGCACCTTTAGCGTCCCCATGATTTTGGGTGTAGTTCCTCTTCTAGTGGCTTGGATTTCCACATGCAAAACATACCGCCTCTTGTTCCTTGCCCTGCCTCTAGATCTTATCCTTCTTGGAGGTACGGTGCTCAAGGGCTTCATACCGTTTATAAATCCTTGGCCCCTTTGACTTGTCCTTCCTTTTCTTATTCACTGCAAGGATTGTGGGTTTGTCATGCCTCATATACTTATCTACCTGGAAAATTAAGGTCAAAAATTCCAATAGAATATTCTAATTGTTTCTCATGTTATAGTTGAAAATAAATCTAGATAAGGTCTTGGGAAGTGATGATAGGATGAGATCTATATGAAACTCATACAAGAAATTAATCCCTAAGATGTCCAAGAATTCAATGTAGCCAATAATCATGACTACATGAGGCCCATCTAGCGAAGACTCTCTAATCTTAGTTGTGAACAAAGCATTGGATATCTCATATCTCTCTTTTATCACCTTCTCTTGATAGAGATCATCAAGGTGAGACATCATGCTATATGTGTCCATGTTTTCATGTTGATTCAAGAGATTATTCGACATGGATGATAGCATGAAACATTGGAAATCTATGGAATAATCCATATGTTTCATATAGGGAGATAGTTCCTCATCACTGGACTCTTTTCCAGGTGCAACTGGAACATGATCTTCCAATACATACAATTTCCTCTCCGGGCGAAGGATGACACGTAAATGCCTCTACCATTCTTGGAAATTGGTGCCAGTGAGAAGGTTTTATTTCTCAAGTATAGTTAACAATGATATGTTTGAAGTAATTTTTCTTTCCGTTTCTATAAATTAAGATGAGAAAAGGTTTAGTACTTTATAATGATAAATCTGAGACAAATAAATAAATTAATACTTATCAGTCTCCCACTATTTTATCGAAATCCAATAGCCCTAACCATTGACTTTAGAATATATTTTTTCCTGAATATTATAGTGGAAAGGATCCATATTTCCATTCACATTACCCTAAATAGGGTTGTTCAAGCAACTTAAAGGGTTTTAGGTAGGCATTAAAAATTCCAACTACATTAACTCGCAGCTCCTTGATCAGATGAATGGACTCCCCAATCTTGAAATCCTTTTATTTTGGATTTCCTTGACCTTGCCTCTTAGTCACAACAAGTCCTGCTGTGGCATTCAACCCTTGATGTGAAACTAGTCAAGTTAACCCCAAAACTTGAATTATAATTCCTTGATAATTTAAATCCCCCCAACTAGGGTTGGTCAAGCACTTTGAACTATGGTTCGATTCTAACCAAGATCATAGAAGTCTATACTGACTTAATATTTCTTTGAGGGATTTTATCCTTCTACATAAATTTCCATTTTGTTATCTTTGATTACATGCTTGTTAATATTAAATGGGATATACTTAAGTGATTAACTATGTTTATGATAATATTTACGCATAATATGATTTTATTTTAGTTCTATCTTGCATGCTTGTTTAATTCATTAATTGTGTGATTGTGACAACACACCCACAATAAATAAATCATGCAACTGACAGAAATAAAATAAATGGAATGAACATGAGATTGTTCTATTGGTTAGTTTATCTAGTGGTTTATAAACTAACCCAAGACCTAGGGGAGAAACACCTTGAACCTTTTGGGTTTGTGTTTACAGCTTTCCACTTGTCCACCTCTGTATTTCATAGGATTGATTTCACCTTGGATCCTAACTTGAGTCACCTCCACTATCTTGGGAGATCCATCCTTTACATATGTTTTTTTTATCTCACTTATGAGTGAGGGGTAAACCAGGGTTTTACATAAAATACACCTTGGGCACGTAGGCCCTACATATTAATGAGGAGAAGGCTCACAAGCCAACAAATTTAATTTAAATAAACAAATTAAAAGAAACCAACAACATACAAAGGTCTTGGTATAGATCATGATAATCCATACATGCAATGATATTTATGCATAAATAAAACTAGAATTTAATTCTTTAATCATTATTGTTTAAGATAGACCAAGATCAAATCAATTAATTATCTTTAATTAATAAATCCTTTTATATTAAACCTTTTTTCTGAATTTCCTTGAGATTATATTCCATCATAATTTTAAACAAGTAAATTCATTTAAAATTAGCTTTGTACATAACTTGTACCTTGGATGAAACCTAGTGAATTCCCTTTCATAACTACCCAATGAGTAGAAATGAACATTACACATATGTTAAATTAAACACATATATATAAAACACATATCACGTGTTGTGCCTCAGCTTTATGCCTGCACTATGGTACATGTCTCAAGGTTTTGTATAATATAATAATAAATTTTAATAAATCTACATAATTTGGATGAGTACATGGTGTGTAGTTCCGACTACACGACAAGTACTTTTGCTCACCATCCATCCGAAGTACACGCCCGAGGATATGGCATGTAGATGTTCTTCAGAAATCTTCAGAGTATATGGTGTGTTCAGTGGGACACACGCCGTGTAGTATTCGTGTTACACGGTTTCCAGCCAAGAAAGCCATGTACAAGGTACATGGTCCAATCCTAACCCAAAGTGACTACACACCGTGTTCAATGGGCCACACGATGTGTAATTAGGAAACTATGTACCACCTATCCTTGGTCAACACACAGAGTCTTAAAGACTTAGATAGAATCCAATGACATGACCTGGTTTGGTGGACCATCCTGGTGCATGGAACCTATAATACATGGCATGTACTTCCTAATACGTTCCATGTGTTCTTGTATTGTATGTACAGGAAGCTTTGGAACCTCTGGATAAGATCTTATATTTTATTTTAATCGAAATTAAATGAAAAAATTATTTCTGTAAGGTGAACGAGATATGAAAGAGGAGGAATAGATCTTGAGATTCAGATTTATAGAACGATTAACTTGAATTGAAATAACTAAGTTATTAAATGTGTAAATCACCAATGAAAAACTAAATAATTATAATCAACGATATGACCCCTCTAATACCACTTATAGGTTCTGGGCGTAGCGAAAGAACGTTGGTGGGTGTACCCAAATTTAATTTTTACCATTAACAACGATCAATCCGAGATCCATAAAGATAATAAAGAGCCAGATATTTGAAATAAAACAAAAAACAAAAGAAAATAGGGGAGTCCCAGAACTATTGAGAGGATCATTATATGTTGGTTATAATTAATTTAATTTAAATACAAGAATTACCTTGATGGAATTATCTCTCTGTAGATGTTTCTGGTCACGATTTGATGTGATCTGTTGTTTCATCGTAGAATCCAAGTGTAGGATTCCTCTAGCGGTGATCCACATGTGCTCCATGTATCTATGGACATCTTCGAAGGGATATCTGGGTGCTAGTGTGGAAGATCCTTCGCTTGTGATGTCTGCCTTTGATCATCTTGAGAGCCACTTATAAAGCGCTCTCCTTGATCTAGTGGAGGAGGATCTCTCTCGTAACTTGAGAGAATTCTTGGAAGAAAATATTTCTCTCTTGACTTGAGAGTTTTCTCTAGATCCGTTGTGCACAACCATAATGAATGGATAGGCTAATGAGAATAATATAATACTGATTTTAATTACTTAGAATACTAAAATGAATTAATTACCTGAAATCATTTATTTATTTAATTTAATTCCTAGTAAGACCCCATGTCTAATAATAATAGTTGACTATTATTATTACTTGACATATGCCCAGAAAATTACACCTAATATTATTTAATTAAATAAATAATATTATTTCTCACAAATCCCAGAAAAACTACACAGTGTGTATATTAATATACACGATGTGTCCTTTTTTTTCCATTCTCTTTATTTCCTCCACCACAGTTATTAGACCTTGAATAATAACTATTTATTTCTTAAATAAATATTACTACATTACTCACTAATAAATATATTATTTTTCCCAAAATATATTCTCTCGAATAACTAGTATTGACATAAATTTGATCAGGCATCCTTGAATAATTATTAAGCCACAATCATGAATAATCTTTATACAACTTGTTAAATTAATATTTAACCGAGATACTTGGAAAGACTTAGTATGTCACCCTCTAGGCCTCTTTCTTAGTGGCATTAGGCAGAGCCTACCTAAAGTCCAAGGTTAGCATCTAACAACATGCCAAGGAACCCATAGAGAAAGAAGTTAACACCACAATGATGTGTCACCTCCTATGAATACTTATCGTGTAATGTAATCCCTTTGTCTCGATATCTCAAATCAAGTAGGTTGCAAGCTGGTGCCATCAACCCATGTGCTCGATTATTCTTTCTATGACTTCCTGGAATTGAACTTTCCCATTACATACCATGGACATGGATTTATTTAGGCTATATAAATTTCATCAAAGGACCTAAGATATCTACTTCCATTACAGAACAGAAGGGAAAAATCCTTTCTCTCATTATCTATTAATGTAATATTAATCATGAAACACCCAACACATCCTACCTCACTATGAACACTATGTCATCACAGTTTTCATCAATACATCTAAGTGCGCGAGTTGTAATACCCATTAATAATAATCTAAAAGTCTAAGGACCAATACACACGTCCACAGATAGGAACATCCAATGACACTATGAAATGTGGATTTCCTATTGGCGAGTCTCGTTCTCATAATATCCTCTTGGATATTACCAAGGGCCCATGTCATGAGAAGGTGCCTCAAAGTTTTATGAGTCCTCACCCCTAATGGACTATATTATTTATGTCCCTCAAATAACATCATCTGACCATAGAAAATATATTCAAGAACAATGTCATGGAACTTCTAAGTTCTCATCATAGCAAGGATCCACTATGACCTTTTAGTGAAACAACTATCCTTAGGACATTATCACATACATTGTCACGCAGAAGAACAATCAAGACGTGATAAGGTATTTATTAATGAATAAAGAACAAATTAGTTGTTTCTAGGCTACCAAATCCAACAAATCAAAGATTATGAAATGAGATAAAACTAAGTGAAATTCAAATCATGTGATAATCAAAGGAAAAAATATATTCAAATTTCAAAAAGTTTGAAAATCAAACTCGAACTTCAAATGACCATAACTTTTAATATGGGTTTCCGTTTGGGCTTTACCACATGTCAAATAGAAGAATACAAAAATATCTACACCATTTTGGTCTGGTCCCAATTCTTTGAGCATTATGCCTCTTTTTATTTTTCCAGAAAGGCCCAGAAAGCCTCTGAAACAGAGGTTTTAGTTGACGACCTCAATTTCTTAAAATTCAAAAGCTTATAACTTTCGATCCAGGTGTCCATTCAGTCTATAACACATATCATATCGAAGTTAGTTTCATGATCTTTTATTTGGATGGTTGTGGCACTAAAAAAGGCGTCCTGGATCCGATTTTAGGGTCATTTTAGTGTTTTTAGGGTTTTAGAGGTTTCTAATGTTTTATGACTTATTTATTTGTTATTTATTTATTTAATATTAATTAATTAATTTATAAATTATTAATCACTTAAATAAATAAATAAATAAATAATTATCTATTATCTATTATTTATTATTTATTTATCTGTGTATTTATTTATTGATTTAGTTAATATTTAATATTTAATATTTATTTATTTATTATTTAGTTATTTTTTACATATTAATTATTAATTTATTTTTAATTAATTAATTAATTATTAATTAATTATTAATATCAGTTTGTTATTCATTTACTATTTATTTATTTATTGTTTATTTATTTTTTATTAATTAATTATTAATTATTAAATATTGAATATTGAATAATAATTAATAATAATTAATTAAGAATTAATAATTATCAATTATTAATTATTATTAATTCTTAATTCTTAATTAATTAATTAATTAATTAATTATTAATTATTAATTATTTATTATTTATTATCTATTCTTTATTATATATTCTTTATTCTTCATTAATTTATTTTAATTTTTTTAAATATCTATTTATTATTAGTTTATTATTCATTTATTATTTGTTTATTTATTATTTATTTAATCAATGTTGATTATTTTTTAGTTATTAATTAATTATTAATTAATAATTAATTAATAATTTATTAATAATTTATTAATTCTTTATAAATTCTTAAATTTTAATTATCAATTATGAATTATTAATTATTAATGATCAATTATAATTTATTAGTTATTAATAATTATTTATTAATTATTAATTATTATTAATTATATATTTATTTATTATTTATTGATTTATTCATTCGTTGATCATTGATTATTAATTATTGATTATTTATTAATTTATTATTAATTAATTTATTATTAGTTTATTATTAATTTACTATTCATTTATTATTTATTTTTTTATTATTGGTTTTTATATTGTTAATTTATTAATATTTAATTATTAATTACCTATTTATTAAATATTTATTATATATTTATTATATATTTATTCATGGTTTATTATTTCTCTTTTATAATTTATAATTTATTATCTATTATGTATTAATTTACTATTAATTTATTATTTATTTATCATATATTAATTTATTATTTATACATTACTAATATAATATATGTTATATTTTATATATTATATATTATATATCATTTAGTATTTAGTATTTAGTTTTTATTATTTACAATTTACAATTTACAATTTACTATAAACTATTGACAATTTATTATTTAAAATTTTTTATTTACCATTTATTTCCATATTATATATTTCTTTATTTATTATTCATTTATATTCTATTTATTAATTAGAAATTATTAAATATTAATAATTAATTATTAATTATTAATTATTAATTATTGATTATTGATTATTGATTATTGATTATTGATTATTGATTAATCATTATTGATTATTGATTGATCATTATTGATTAATCATTATTGATTAATAATTGTTTAGTGTGTATCTATTTGTTATGTATTATTTGTTTTTCCAATTAATATATATATAAGTATATTAAATTCAATTTATTGACCACATGAAGAGCCTGCTGGAGTGGTAAAGTCTAAAGAATAAGCAAGAGGTAAGGGATTCAAATCTCATCCAACGTAGAATTTCTATATATGGCATGGGCATGTGCATGGACATGAGCTTGTGCACAGAGATGAGCATGAGCATAGTAATAATAAATTATAAATAAATAAATAATGAATAAATGAATGAATAAATAAATAGTAAAAATAAATAATAAATAAATAAATAATTAATTATGAAAATAAAAAAATAATTAATTAATTACGAAAATAAAAAAATAAAAAAATAAAAAAAAATTAGATTTTTTTAAAAAAATAATAAACAATTTAGCTTCCGTATAAACTGCCACTAAAAAACCACCTCTAAATCGTTTTGTAATGGTTTTAAAAAGCCGCTGCTAATTGATTACTGACACAAGATTTAGCGGCGGTTTAAACCGCTGCTAAATGAAAATTTTAGCGTAGTGTTTAGATGCCCCACCCAAGATCCATAAAGGGTATAGTGTTTCCTCAGGCATTCTTAGACTAGAACCTTCGTGAAGATTTCATCTAAATTAAATTTAATGGATATATTTCTAAACACTAATACCTTTTCTTAAAGAAATTTCCAGATGAAATATAATTTTAACTCAATGTGTTTTTCCCTTACATGAAACACTAGATTCTATGCTTGGTGAATCACACTCTGAATATCATAATAGAGTACTATATCCTCCTAAAATCTTCCAAGTTCATTCAATAATCACATACACCAAACCAATTCATTTTATTCTTCCATTGCTACCATATATTCAGCTTCTATGGAAGACAAAGTAACCCCCACTTATAGCTAAGACATCCAACAAACCACCATCTCTCTGTAGGTAAACACTAATCTTGTCATTCTCTTCTAGGTATCTGAATCTCTAGAATATTGTGTGTTGAAAATCCTATATATTGGATCATCTTCCCCAAATAAAATTTTTATAGCATCTGATCATTTTAAGTACTTTATGATCTACTTTATAGCATCACAATATTCCCTTCCTAGATTTTATATAAAATGTCTCATTATTCCCATTGTAAGGCCAATATTTAACCGTGTAAAAATCATCTCACTCATAAAACTTCTGATAACTAATGAAAATAGAACATTATCAATGTACTGGACCATATATTTTATACTTGGTGTCTCTCCCTTGGACAACCTGAAGTCTCCAACCAACAAAGTTGAAATGATCTTACATTTAGTCATCCCACATCTATTAATTATATTCTGAATGAAGTCCTTATGAGATAAAACCAAAGTTCTAACTTTCTTATCTCTCTTAATTATTATTCCCAATATCTTCTTAGTTTTTCTATAATCATCTTCCTTAAAACTTCCATAAAGATCATTTTTTAGTTCCCAATACCTATAATTTTTAATCTAACAAGAAATATTCCATATATGTATAAAATAAGGATGATGTAAGTTCATTCATCCCACACCTTTTGGTAACAACAATATTCTATTTTTCTCAGTTTAAATCCTTATTCATTTATGAAACTATCAAAACCTCTAGTTCTATAAATGAGGCACTTTCTTTAATCCATAAATCTTTACTTTTTTCTATATGAAATACTCACATTCTGATGATCTTTTAAACCTTTAAATTACTTCATGTAAATATCTTCCTTTAAATATCTATATAGAATGGATATTTTTTTATATTCATCTTCTCAATATTCATACCATTGGAAGAAAATATGCTTAGCACCATTAAAATTGTAACGTATTTAACTACTAGGGAGAAAATTTCCAAGAAGTATTTACCCTCGTTCTATTATAAACCCCTCACTATTAGCTTCACCTTGTATGTCTTCCTTCCATCATATTCTTCTATTAAATAGAATACCCATTTATTCTCAAGTTCTATTTTCCCTTATGGTATTTTAGCTAGCTTCTATGTTTTATTGAATTCTAAGGAATCCATTTCCTCCTTCATTGCTGAATCCCACTGTTAAGAGTCACTGAGTGTTACTGCTTCTTCTGAGAATTTAGGTTTTCCACCATTTATTAAAATTAATAAGTTCATGTCTAACCCAAACCTATGGATTTACTAATTGATTATGAAATATCTCCTATGTTAAACCTATTAATATGATCTTTTTAAAACTAATTTTTTTAGTGATCTATCTTACAAAGACCCAACTTATGATTCCCAAAATTCTAGAGCTTTCCCTTATAGTTATATAGTTCTAAATAATTTGGAATGTCCTCCATTAGTCTATATTCTAGACTATCAGTATTTTAATCTGAAATCACCAAAACTTATTATCTTCCAGTGTCCCCATTTAGATCAACTTTAGATTCATTAGTTGATTCTGTTTCTTCAACTTCCTATTCTTCCAAGTTTCGATACTTTCATAGAACCTTATCATTAAAGAAATATTTTGATTCCTTATAACTTTCTACTTGTCATCATATCATAGCCACAAACCAAAGTCATTATTTGCATATCCCATAAGTAAAAAATATTTGTATTTTGAATCTATATTTTCTATATCCTTTGCATCAACATGGTCATAGTCAATTATTATAAAGACTCTTCGGTATCCAAATTTTGAGAATTTAAAATACCATTGATGTTCCCAAAGTTCTTTCACAATAGCCAATGAAGGACTCATATTGACAAGATAAATTTTTTTGTTCGCTGCCTCTACCCAAATTTCCTTGCGCATCCCTGATTGAAAATGTATACTATGATATTTCTATGCCAAGGACTAATTAATTATTTTCACTACAACACTTTTTATGGTTTTCTAGGTACTATATTGTCTATCCCAATTCCCTTATTTTATAAAACATTCTTAAAGTTCCTACCATTATACTCACCCCTATTGTTGGATATTATGAATTTTAATTTTTGACCAACTTACCTATCCATGATGGATTTCCACTAAACAAAGGCATTGAACACATCATATTTCTACATAAATATGTAAACCTTATAATTGTATCATCATCAATTAATGTAATTAATTATAGTGAACCTATTTGATATTGAACTAAGGAAACCCCCTATACACCAGAGTGAACAAACAATAATTTTTGACTCTTAGGATTTTTACTAGTCAAATTGAATGAAACCATTTTTTACTTCCCAAGCACAAAACTTTCACAACATATAATATTAGTTTGATCAATATTTAACATTACTATCACCATTATAAGTTTAATGTATTTCTCAATAGGTTTTCTAAGCCTACAATTACATAACTCTAGATCTTAAAAAGTTATAATTCTAGAAATTAGAGATCAATTTGATATTCTGATTAAATAAATAATATCATCCTTTCCCTTGTATGCCACCATCTTAGATCCTCTGGACACTTTCCAAGATTTTCTAGTGAATATTGTAGAAAAACCACTTCATATAGTTGATTGAAATTTTTTTATTCTCCCATTGTCCAGGGATGTGTTTAAGCTATTTAAGTCTCATTAATTCTCTATCTTCATCCAAACATTAACATCACTTTTCCCACTATTTCCAAAGCATCATCATCCATCAAGTGTATATTGATTAATATTTTAGATATATAACTTCCCATGTATCCTTGATTTTTCCTTGAGTGGAATGATGCACTAGAATCAATAACTCATGATTCCACTAGAACATTGAAACTTAGTAAAAAATGATTACTTCTCTCATATGGGATCATAGAATTTGTACCTTCAAAATATTTCCTTCCGGTGACTTCCTCAAAACATATAAAATACTTCTTGATATTCCCACATTTCCCATGGTTCTAGGAATTAGGAATAGGGTCAACTAGATTTCCTTGACTCATGTATAATGATTTATCTTCTGACTTCTTCTTTTAACCATTCAATTGGGGTGATGATCTTCTTTATTCAATGTTCAAAGATTTATTGAAAGTTTTTTGTATCTCTATTACCATGAGATTTTAATTAAGGATTATATTTGAAACATCCTAAAATATTAGGTCAGTATCTCCGTAAACATTTCTCATTATGATGGCCATTCCATCCCCTGATTATAGAAGTGATGAAAATAAAATAATTTCCAAATCATCATTTTTGAAAGGTACATTTATTGATTTGAGTTAGAACTAGATCATTTTGAAATTATTCCCATGATATTTTACTATTAAACCATTAGATTACCACATAATGAACAACTGACTCATTAGAAACACTCTATTAAGTACCATAGTTTTCTTAGAAATATATGATAGAGATTCCATAAACTATGTTGAATTTTTCCTCTCCTAGATGTTAAAGGCCATGTTTTGGGCCAGTGACATCCTCACCAAACCAAGATCTTTCCTTAAAAACATTCCCATTCACAATTTTGAATAAATTACAATTTAAACCAATATTATCTAAGTTTTAGGTTCTTCTAGATGAAATAATATACCATATGCATCCTCTAGAATTCATAGTCTATTTCATCAAACATATCAACCTGAACCATACATTTTTTTTATTACATACCTTCTTCTAATAGCAAACTACCACTAGAAATGAAATAATTTCAATGTAAGATTGTGAATATACTTTATTTTGATTCTAAGAATACTGAGAGAAAGAAACACAAGATTTAATACCACTTTTTGGTAGAATAATATCCCACACCAACTTTCTTTCACCAAAATTTAAACCACTAGAAGGAAAAACACACAGTGAAAATTGATCCTATGAAATGGGATTCTCTCGGAAGCTCAAACACCCTACTCACTTCACTAATTCAAAACTCACACGCACTCCATTCATCAACTCAGACATCACAAAACATTCAAGTAGAAGAAAAAAATAAGGAAAAATAAACACATAATGTTTTATGTGGTTCATATTTTAGGTCACACATCTACAAGAGAAAACTCTCAAACTTTTCATTAATCAAAAGATACAATATTTACATTAAAAATTGGCAATTACCAATATTATAAATATTGTTAGAAATTATTATAAGTGCAGTTTAGTACTCATGTGTGGGTGGTATTACCTTATTTTTATAGAGGAACTTAGTCAATAAACTAGTAACACTAACCTATGACTTTTGTGGGAACCCTTATATTGACCCAAAGCAATTTCCGATATACTATTATTTTTTTTATCCCAAATCAAACTACAATTAAAGCTCCTTAAACTACATACTCACCGTGAAACTACTCATATTTTCCCCAATATACGTATTTCTTTTCACCTTTCAGTGAACTGACCTGCTTCTTCTGTTCATACACAACCATTAGAAGAAACCCTTATGACCAACCAACCTACCACTAATTTTTCTTCTATCTCTAGAAAAAACATCAACATAACTTAATCTTTAAATAACCAGTCCTTTTAATTAACTTGAACTGAAATTGAAACTGGATTCATTCCCTTGAAAGAAAAAGGTAGATCGATGATTTTTTATATGGAACATGTTGTAAATTATCATCAAGTGGAAAACATTATGACTAAAACTTTAGATGCTTCAGAATTCAAGAAGCACCGACTAAAAATTAGTGTTCAACCACAACCTTTAACTCAAGGAGGTTTAAGAACTCCCCTCTCCCTATTAAGTATAATTATTTACTTGGTAATTTTGTATTTATTATTGGTGCTTAAATCCTATGATTTTTAAGATAAAGGGGGATATACTATCCATGGGTAATGCTATAAAAAAGTAAAGGCTTGATATGCATTATATAGACAATGTTGTTGGAATTAACTGCTATATCCTTTTTACTACACTGAGAATTGACTCAATTAGGCTTAAAGATATAGTTGATGTATCTATTCTTGGTATGCGGTGTAATGGTTATTTTTTTATAAATCTCTACTGTGATTAGGCTTGGACACCACAATAGAAATTTGAAAATAGAATCCAAAGGGAGAGAATATCTGAACCATATATTATATTGTTGGATTTTTTTATCAATAGAAATAAATTATTATTAACTGAAAGCATCCAAATTATAGAATGGAATATAAGGGAATGATTATATTTATTCTTGGTTATTATGGTTTTGGAGTAGCTTTGGATATACTTAGAGGGTTTTTGTAATTATTCAATTGAAATCTAAAAGAATATGGTTTGATTAAATTTCTAAGAAATTTTCAAAGTTCTTATGTTTTTTTAATTATGTAAGATATTCAAGAGAATAAAATGTAACAATTTCCCAAGGTTCACTGGATACATAATATATAGTCAAAATGGTGAAAATAAAAAATTTGTAGTGTTCAAGATGATACATAACATATTTATAATGGAGAATTAAAAATATAACATATTTATAACATATTTCATGGAGTTATTAGAAATTTTGGAAAATTAGGTGATATGTAATATCTTTTTGTTTCATATATAATATATTCTGGAAGAGCTAGATTTGGAAATGGCATGATATTCACAGTGATGATTTATATATTCAAGGAGATGCATAAGATATTCACTCTATAATCCCCAAAATATAGAAAAGTAATAAAGCTCAAATGATGTGTAATATATTGAGTTGATACATAATATTCTTTATACTGATAGAATGATGAAAAGGGAAAAATTTCCCTATATAAGTAATATTTTTGAGAAATATTCATAAAATTTTTTTGGGCCTAAAATTTAGAAGAGGGAAAATGTTCCATATATACATAAGATGTTTGATGAAATGTGTAACATTCTTAATTCGGACTAAAATATAGAAAAGTGATAGAAGCATCCTAAATATATAATTTATTTAAATTTTCTATGATTTTATACTTCATTTCTGGAAGAAGAGTGTAGAAACCTGACTCTAGTAATCCTAGAGTTGGTGTCTACTACCATTACATTAGCATAATTACAAGGAATCAAATCCCAAAGGATCAATGATTTTAGTAGTCTTAGTAAACCAGACACATACACGAGTCTTTTATTACAAATGAATACACTAATTACAATATAATTTTTTTTCTTTCTTGGATGATAACTTTATTCTATCTATGATATCCTTGCATAAATTTCTTAGTACACTTATTAAATTACCAGGAAAAAAATAAGGGTGAGATCAAATACTCAGTAAGGGAAAAGTAAAATATAATTAATAATGAATCAGTGAGAATAAATCAACATAGAAATGTAAATAACTAAACACATATTTCATATAATCAATAAACCTAGAGGGAGTGAGTAAATAATATAGAAATGTAAATAACTGAAAACACATGACATTTAAAGTAACTGGATAAGGCATAATTAATATGGAAAGGTAAAAAACTGAAAGAACATGCCATTTAACCAATAAAATAATAATTAAATGTATCCATAGAATTTTACATAGTGAAAATATTATGGATAAAAAATACTGAATCAAAATGAAGGCAATTATTAATTATTGGACATCATGTCTTAGGCACATGAAACCTATAGTATCAAGATCTATCCTGCTGATAGTTTAAATCTACAGGTAGAAACATGTTTTATTTACATAACTAATTTGTCTCATTAGAACCATTTGATGCATCAAGGGGCTATATAAAGTCTGTCCCCCATGCATCATTTCATTTCCAAATCATTCCTCATATCAAGTAATCAATTTAATTGATAAAAATATACCTTATCAAATATCTGTATTGAATAAAGAATACATATGTATCAATATTTCCTTATTAAAGGATAACTAAAAATAAGGGTTATTGATGTTGATGAATGGAGATACCATTGAAACATCGTTAAAACAATCTTGAGGAAAATAAACTTTAAACATTCAAAGTGCCCCATACCACTTTGAAACATTTGAATCATATTTTCCCATGAATTAAATGAAAATTATAATACCATAAGAATAAATAGATTCATGATATAACATGTAAAAGTTATAACTATATGATAAAATGATATATATATTAGGAAATAAGAATATCCATGATAAATGATATAGATAATTAGGGTAAATTCAATGTTTAATGATCACAGGGAATTAGATATTTAAAAGGGACTTATCAAAGGAATCAAGGAAGTGAAAGTTAATACTACCCTTGAAAAAATCAACCATAAACCATTTAGAGTAATAATAAGGATGTTATCAATACAAAATATCTCTATTGGAGTAAAATAAATGGATGTTGTCATTGATGAATAGAAATATTATAAAAAGGTGTTTTGAAAACAATCTTGAGGAAAATAAATTTTGTTTTGAAAAAACTTTTGGAAAACCATTTCTTGGAAAATATCTTTTAAAAACATAAGAAATTTTTAAATGGTAAAAAATCCTTTGACAAATGATTTTTAAAAGGTTAAAAAAATTGAAAATCTTTATAGAAAACAAGTTTTTTAGAAGAAAACAGGTTCTCTGACTAAAGAGAGAAATGAAGTCGGGTTTTCTTAAAAACATTTTCTAAAACATTTTGAGTACCAAAGAATGAAAAATGGTACTATTAATTGAAAAGGTAATTAATAAAAATATGAGGAGAAAGTGAAATGTTTTATTGAATAATTATCCAATAATTTCCTCTGATGCAAATTCAAGTATAAAAAATCCCAAACAAAATGATATAGTGAAGTAAACACTTGAAAAGACCATAAAGTTGATGTGATAATCAATAAATAAATAGATTATGCATGTCAAATTTAAATCTACACAAAACAAGTGTAAATAAAAAAATATATATTAAAAAATGATTACACACAAGATCTTAGAATATTAACCATAGTGAGGATGTACTATATCCCAAAGAAAAGAAATTGGGTTATGAAATTCTTTTCCACTTGGTAATAATTAATTCAAATCCCATTTGATGAAATAATTAAATTTGAAACTAAAAATATCATTAATAATGAATTAATATTAATATCATATGTCAAAGTGGCAGTATGTACTCCATATATAATAAATTAGGTGTACAAAAATAAAATATGTCCCAGATAATGGAAATTGAGAGGAAGTTCCTTACTACTTGATAAATTTTGAATTATAATCCCCATGAAATAAATAATTTCAAATATAACTCTAAAGAAAATGAAGATAAATGTATTAATGATATAAAATAAAATATTATAATTATATATACACCACACAAAATAAAGAAATAGTGAAAATGGTGTATGCCACATGGAAAGAAAAGTGGGACAAGAATCCCTTACATTGCATTACTTTTCTGATGGACGTCATTTAAATTACTATAAAATGGTTTTAAAAATGTTAATAACTTATTTTCGAACCATATTAATATTTATTATATCATATATTATCTTTTTATAATATCTTATTACTTGTTTGTTAGTAATATTTCATTATTTTTACTATTTTAGGTGTTAAGTCCCTAGTTTCTCAAGTATGTTTTGACTTGTTACTTTTTGTTACTATAATTATTTCATAATATATAGAATCTAAACCATGATTTAAATATCATATATATATATATATATTCATGATATATGTATTTAAAATAACCCATAATATTTGGAGATAATAAATGGAATGCACCATTCATGGAGATGGTAGGTCATACATACGCATAAATGTTTCTTTCATTTATTTTTCATATTAAAAGAATGAAAAGTAAATTATATATATGTATATTATAGTTACATTATCATATTTATGTCATATATTTCATATATTTTTATTAAATCCATCCTTCATACATTCCATATATAGTGTGAATGAATCGCATCGCTTCGAGGAGGCGGTAGTCCACACTTCCCCAAACGATGTTATTGTATTTACAAAAAATGGAAAGCATAAAGGTATGTGTTTTATTAAATTAAATAAGAATAAATAAATTATAAATAAATTATAAATAAATTATATATCATATATAAAAAAAAATTTCATCATAATTACCAATCATTATAGTTATGAAATGAAAAATGATTGACATCGTTTTGTGAGGCGGTAGTTCACCGTACAGATAAACAGTATGTTCATAACCCATTAGATGGAAGTGTGTGTAAGTTTAGGTATAAAAAATCATTAAAAAAAACCTAATATATTTTTTTTATACTTTTGTT
The DNA here is from genome assembly GCA_963277665.1 of Viscum album. Classification (NCBI taxonomy): domain Eukaryota; kingdom Viridiplantae; phylum Streptophyta; class Magnoliopsida; order Santalales; family Viscaceae; genus Viscum; species Viscum album. Next base: position 1,264,060,635 of record OY728143.1, on the reverse strand, counting down.
ATTATATAACTATATAATAGTAATATTTTAGTGGGTGTATAATGAAAATAAATCAAAAGATCTTGAGGGATGATCTTACCTCTTATTTAGGTAAATCATTTTGGTTTTTACCAATGGGATTCCTTGGATGGATTTATTACAAAAGGGAGTATTATAGGATTAGTTTAGGGAATTTTAGTATCTATTTTGGTAGATATTGATCAATCCAAAGTATATTGAGGTTTATGAGGAAGTGGGAGGGGTGAGTTCCTTTTTATAGTGGAGATGGAGTGACATTCTTATAATTTTTTGAAAATGGAATTTCACCCACATTTTTCCTTTGAAAAGTGGATTCAATAATATACCCAATTATAAAAAAGGGATTATAGGGTCTAAATATGGCTATATAATTGATTTTTTACAATTTTCTTGGACATTTTCTCCCTTAAGTATAAGGTTTATTCCCTTGTTAAGATATTTTTTCTCTTAATAGGTGTAATTAATTTTTATCACTTTCAATAATATTTTTTTATAAAAAACTAAGTTTAAATTATTAAAAATAATAAATTATTCTGATTATAAATATAGAATATATTTTTTAAAATTAAAATCCGATAAGTGGCAGAAATTAATTTAAATTTAATCCTGCATATGGGACAACAAATCGAGTTTTTAAAGTAAAATGTTCAAAAATTTGCTAAGTATTTCTATCCAATTTCAAAGTGAAATGAATTCCAATTATCTAAATTGTATTAATTGATATATAATTTATATAATTTTATTTTAAATAAAATTTAAAATAAAATTTTAATTTATTAATATATTAGATAAAAAACAGTTTTGAAATGAAATTCAGTATTTTTCATTATTCATCAAAAAATGAAACTTCAAAGAAAAATATAAAAAATGCACCAAACCTGTTTTTGATATTTTTATTTCAAAATTTTATTTTATTTTGAAATATAAAATTTATAAATGTTCCAAAAAAATTATTTAAAACAGGTCCTCCATTAAAAGGTGACAAAATTATCTTTTAAAAAAAATACAATTTTTAGGCATAAAAAAATATTTATTCTGATATTATGCCTATAAAATATATTAGATTAATATATAAAATATTTTATCGAATATATAACATAAATATTTCATTAATATCATTTACTGATTTTAATTAATTTAATTTATTAGGATAAAAAACCTTTGTGAGCATACAAACTTTTCCTTTATATTCAATTGGTTTTTATACTATTTTCTAATTAATTGGTATCTATGAATTAATTTTATATTTTTAAAAACCATATATTTTAATAATTTTTTTAATACTATTAATAATTGCTAATTTATTGGCCCAGTTATGCCTTATTATATTAAATAATAAATTTTTTAATAATATATTATTGTTCTGTAAAACTAGGTCTTGCATGTAACATAAGCTATCAAAGAAAGTATTTGTTGCATGTAATACAAGCTAACTTATTATTACATTCATTAAAATCTATGTCCAAGATTTAATTTATTTAAAATATTAATTATATTGTAGTTATCAGGATATTATATTCCCTTATGTACTTGGTGTTGCACGTCATACAAGATATCAAATACAATGTTCTTAATTTAGAATTTTGGCGTGTTACAAAGAGGAACTACTACACCTTGACTCGAGGATTCATGTAACAATACTTTCATTCATGAATGGATGATTTCAACAAGCCGTGTTGATTATAATGTGAATCATCAATCAAAATATATTAATTATAATTTGGTTAAAATGGATATATAATTTTATCAAATTTATGGGAGAATGAAGACTTTGTTTTTTGAAGGAGATCATTAAAATTGTGAATACTTAAAGAGGAGGATCTTTCGTCACTAATCTCATAGATTTTCCATATTGAAAATATGGGAAATATTTTGGGATATCATTTTAGTAATAATAAGAGAAGAAGGTTGATGCCAATATGAAGGTTGAAACTGTGAATTGATGGAGAGAGACTTCTATGTGTTACTCTATATCATGTTAAAACATTGTCTGTGTATGCTATTTGGATTATCCCTTAGTGGAGAATCAATAAAAACCTCACATCTCTTCATCTATTTTCTTGTATTTGGATATTGTTTTCATATATAAGGGTTAACAGGTTTGTGTTTCTCTTATTAAACAAATATAAAGATCCTAAAAGTGAAAATAAATACGCAACCCAATTCACCCACCCTCTTAGGGTGTGTTGGGGAGTTATGATAACACTTATAATTGAGATTATTATTAATGTATATTATAAATCATGTACTTTTATTTACTAATAAAAACTATAATGACATATGATTGTGATGAGGAAAGATAAATTTGCCGTGTCATAAGTGATATTACATTAATTGAATAAGTTTAGAAAATATTTTTTCCTTCTAAATTAGTGGAAGAAGATATATTAGGCCCTTTGATTGAAATATAACCATTTAATTAAATCAATGGTCATGGTATTTCTTTGAAAAGTTAATTTTAGAGAGTCAAAGAAAGATAAATCAAGCAATAGGTTGATGACATAAATATGTGGCTTCTTTGATGAGATATTGAGACAAATATATTATATTACACAATAAGCATTCATATGAGGTTGTTTTCATTGAGACATTACCGTATATTTTTGTGGGTTCCTTGATTTATTACAAGTTATTGTTCTTGAAATTTAAGAAAGTACAAATAATTCCACTGAGAAAGAGGCCTAAAAGGTCACACACTATGTGTATTTAGAATCTTAGTTAAATTTGATTTGGATTTAATATTAAGAATAAATATTATTATATGTATAGGGAATAATAATTATTTAGGTTATGTGGATCACATAAATTCAAACATTGGTTATTCAAGTTTGTAATATATGTGTGTTGAATATAAAATAAATATTTATTCATGGGTTAGTGAATATAATATTTATTCATTGAATTAATAATATAATTATGTTTATTTATTTAAATAAATATTTATTATTCAATTTTTAATAAATGTCAATGAAGATTGAAAATAAGTTAAGGGCTTAATGGAAATGACATATTTTATTTAATATCATTTAAATAATTATTGATTTATTTATTTAACAAATTATATATAAATATCTGCAAGTTAGCGCATGTATGGGAATATAATAATAATAATAATAATAATAATAATAATAATATTATTATTATTATTATTATTATTATTATTATTATTTTAATGGGTTTTATTTAGAATAAAAAATTAGTTAAGGGATACTATGAAATTACAAAGTATTTAACCCTAAGTATATAATATAATTTATATCATTTTAGATGATAGTGAATTTTGGTTCACAACATATTATCCCAAGAGATTTTTCTCAAATCCCTAGATAGAACTTATAAATAAATCTCTCAAGAACAAAATAAAAAGATAGATTTTTTTCAAGACTAAAATATTACTTATTACGATCAACAAAAAATGAATCAAGGCATTTGGTTCCTCCATGCATGCACCCAGAATACCAATAGAGACATTCCTCAATTTGTGGAGCACATGTGAGATAATTTTTATTTTAAATTAATTATAAATTATATGTGAAACAATCCTCTCTATAAATAATATTGGGTTACTTAATAAAGTTTTTTTTTGATTTTATCCATTGAAAATAGAAAATACATTATTGGTCCCTGGTTTGACCACTTCTGCCATGCCCCAAATCATTTAAGTTGTATCAGAGTGATGTCATTACAATTTATAATTATGTATTATATAGTTATAAGATTTTTGGGTTTGTTAGTGATATTTAATTTCTAGTATTTAATTATGAAAAAAAAATTTTTTAGATAATTAATTAATTTGAATTCATATGACCGATAAAAATCCAAGAATAGATAAATATCATTTGAATATCTCATCTGGAGGTGTCGATGATACTATCTATAAGATATGGTTACATCGCTTGTATCTAAAATTTCTCGTTTTCACCCTTTTGTTGAGTCTAAGAGTTGTTTGTAATATTTTAAGTACGTGAGGATATTTACGAGACAAGTAGTTTTCTCTAGAATTTGGTATTATGTCTGGAGAAGAAGAAATGAATATGTTTTAGTTGATATAATGGTTGTGTTGTCTTTTGTTTTGAACACAAAAATCATGTACAAAATCACATAAAAATAAATCATAATATGTGAGGTGAAGGCTTAAAAGAATTTTTGATAAGTCTAGAAATATTTTTTAAGTATTCTTGAACCTTGGAATTGAACGCTGAAATTTTTATAAGTTATCAAAAGTTTAGAAGAGTCTTCCAGTGTAGTGGAAATTAGAAATATAGAAAAGGAATGAATTCATGAGATTTATGAAAAACATCATATGAGTAACTACATGACTTTGAAATAGTCATTTTAAATTTATAAGAGTAATATATTACATCAAAAGAGTCATTCTAACTTAAAAATAGTAATATTTCACTTTGAAAGAGTAAATTGAGAGTTCAGAAGAGTAAAGTTTCACTTAGGAAGAGTCATACAAGAATATGGAAGAGTAACTTACTATTTAGAAGAGTAAAAATACACTTCTAAAAGGTAAAATGTGACTTTATAATATTAAATTCCAAAATTTGTATGAGTTGGGTACATATTTAAATTTCATGAATTTTATTTGATTAAAATATTAAATTCCAGATTTAATATATTGATGAAAAAAATCATTTCAACTGATATTAGTTTTGTTCATTCATTGTTTAAACATATAAAAAATATATTTTCGGTTCAATCAAAGGGAAAAATATTCACACAATGAAGATAAGGATTTCTGTGAAGAGAAGAATAAGTGGGTATGAGATAACCACTTGGTCACACTATAATATTTCCTACTATACCGTAGTGACCTAGAGGAGAGTTAAAATTAGAGAATAAAAAATAAGGGAGAAGTAGAATAAGTTGAAAAAATTAAAATAATTTATTAATTTGAATATAAATATAAATTTCAAATTCAAACATGTTTTTAATATCGTTGGTGTGCAATAAAAATATTATATCTTGCATACAAAAATATAAGGAAGAGGTGATAGATCTCTATAGAATTAATAGAGAATATTTTTGAGAAAAAAATGAAAATGAATAATAGGATGTGTAATTTTTTAAAATATAAGGAAAGTAACCCAAGAGAGTACATTTTGAAGAACAAGAGAGAAAAAAATCACTACAATAACTCTATATAAGTCCAATTATACTGAAGGTTTTATTTTTATTAAAATAAAATAATTTTTCATTACAACCGTGTTGAAATAACTTAAAAATAGTTAAGATACTTATTTTAATATGTGTATAAAGATATTCCATTCTCATTCCTATATATTGATTTTAGTGGGTCATATGTACTTTGTGAAATATGGATCATACCAAGGATTAGTCATATCATTTTGAGTGATAAACCTTGTAAATATGATGCACCCTTAGTGTGTCTTCTTGGAAGTATTGATAGTAATTAGGATTAAAAGCTTAATATATGGTGAAGATTTCTTTAAGAATAAATATAAAAATAAAATTTTAATCACCAATTACCCCCAGTGATTTCATTGATCTTGAGGATCATTTCAAGTGGTATTAGAGCCACTATTTCCTTAATTTGTAATATTATGTTTGGAGTTTTAATATTTATAATTTATCTCTGAGTTTATCCTTGAGTACTTATAGTTGAAATAGATTTCTTTGTTTCTTTATAATCCTCCTTCACAAAATATTGTAATATATAGAAGGAATAAATGTTTTATTTCCTATTATCTATCAGTAATGATGTCTTATAAGTTACAATTGATGGATTTATTCCTCATGCTAAAGGTACTACTATGATAGTGGTAGACAAGAAGAATTTTGAAAATGATGGATGTGATCAAAATTCTATATTGTCTTCCTTTTCAAAGAACGAATTTTTGAAACTCAGATGGATCAAAATGAAAAAATTCATATGTTATAATCTTCAGAACATATACCTAATAGTAGTAAATAATATTGTGAACATGATCAGTGTGTTTAATGAGAATTTAAAATATTCAATAGTGGTATAAAAGATCACTCCCATCCTACCTGACAAGTTCAATGAAATATTATTATCTTTTGAAGTTAAATATCTAGTAACACTTCCAATTTATAACTTACATAAAAATTTAATTACCTATTATATGTTAAAATATAATTTTTATCAAAAAGAAAGTTAATGACAAAAAATAAATCCCTCTTAAAGCCTCTAAGTAAGAGAAATATAAGAATAAAGTTGATAAAGATGAAGTTGTCTATTCTGATTCGGATTTATATATGGATAAGAAGTTTTATAAAATAATCTCTTTTATCTTTTGAAATGTGAAATGAGAAAATGTAAGGTTTAATAGAAATTTTCCACTCATTTTTTTAAAATACATATAAATTAATATTTTATTACAAATTATCAAAAATTAATAGAATATAGAGCTAGTGATGAAGTTGAAGAAATACCATGATATACCTTAAAAATAAATCATAAAAGGATGAAAAGAAAAGGATTTATTTAAAACTTAAGGGAAAATATTTCTCTAAATACAATATGGGTAACTTCTTATTCAAGTTTGAATACCATAAAAGTATTGATTAAGATAAAGAAGTTGAGACTTCTAGTGATGTTGATAAGAATCTTCTAATTACTAATGTAAATAAAGAATAATTTACTAATGATGGAAGAAGTGAATTTGGGAGTGATACTAAGATTTATAATTAATTTATTTTAATATATAATTTAAGTAGTTTCTTTAAAAAATCTCAATATTGGAGAAGGAGATCATATTTTCTAAGAAAGGAAACCAATATTCTAGTAACAATGAGTCTATTCATGTATAAGAAAAATAAAAAATTACAAAATAAATTGAATATCTATAGAATATTATTGATGATGAAAAAACTCTAAACATAAATATGAAATAAAAGGTAAATAAGAAATAGAAAGAGCATGAACATATTCAATATAAACTGGTTATGGTGGAATAAGAACTGAATAATTCTAAATATATATTAAAATTTTAATTTTAGTGATTGGATAATTTTAAAATAAGTAAAAATATTTTAAATATAAATAAAATTTATATCAAAGGGTGAAAAAATATTTGAAAAGTTGGTGAAAATTATATGAAGAAGAATCAAGTGAAGAATATTTTCTTTTGACAAAATTAAGTGAATCATTGAAATCTTGAAATTCCAAGAACTCTAAGTTGAAGTAAAAAACTGCTACAATTGGTGAATGTAAATGGGATGAAAATAATCCCAAATTAAAGAATAATTTTTTGAGATTCCAAAATAAATTTATTTAAAAAAATATATCTAATTATGGTGACTCAAAGAAGGTGTAAAGGTAGGTACAAACTTCTATACAACATGTTTCTTACAAATAAAATTATTTTTTCCATGTATTTTTTTCATAATATAGAGATTTAAGGAATATTGAAATTATGTGTCATCTTAATTATCAATATCTTAATGGTACTATAGGTTTAGGAGGACAATTTTTTTGGGGTGTCATCCCTCACAAAAAAATACAGTTTGGGAAAAAATTGTGGATTTTAGAAAGAAATAAAAAAATTGTTTTTAATTTCTTGAGGAAGTCTATTAAAGATGTCACCGGAAATTTAAGAATAAAAATGAATGCCTCATTCTTATAACATACCAATAGAGTATTCAGTAAAATACTTAAAAACACCATAAGATAAAGAGTAAAGGTAAATAATTTTTTTTGGTTGTGGAAGTTCCACCTAAAGAATCAAAAGGGGACTAACTATGGATTTTAAATTGTGGATGTCCATATCACATGATATTGGATTTAAAACTTATAAGGAATATAGAAAATATAAAGGACCAATGACCTTTGTGAATAATGAGTCACTCAAAATAAAAAACGCTGGATCAAATTTTATTGGGAAAGATCAACCAAAATCCAAGAACAATTTATTTGTTAGAGGGATAGAACACAATCTAATTAGTGTGTCTCAGTTATGTGATGAAGGAAATTAAGTTTTTTTTTCTAAAGGAAGGAATTATGGTGAAGATCTTGTAATATTAGTGAATTTTGAAAAGAGTTCAATGAATAAGAGAAAATATATTTTAATTGGGTGATGTTGAAAATTCATGTTACTTAATAATGAATGAATAAAATCAATTATGGAATAGAATTATTAATCATCATATCCAAAATAACATAAGTAATCCCATTTTTAGATGCAATTTTCATGATATACCTATACTAAAAACAGGGAGGAATTGGATGTGATCAATATTCCAAAAGGGAAAGATTGTTAATTCTCTACTTAAGAAGGTAGAGATTTGATTAATTCATCTATTAGATATTATTCATTCAGACATTTGTGGACCCATGAGAAAGTAATCAACAAATAGAGATAATTTTTTTATTTACTTCACTAATTTATTTACTTAAATTACTTGTATTATGTATATGAAACCAAAATAAGAGTCTCATAGAATGTTCAATAATTTTAAGAGAAGTGAAGAAAAGGAGTGTAATTTCTCCTTAAAGAAGACATGAAAAGATAATAGTACTAAATATACAAGTGCAATACTTGATGCCTATCTTTAGAATCATAGTATTCACCATGAACATATGGCATAATATACACCACAAAAAATGGCATTACTGAATAGGGGAGTGGAAGTTTAATGGAATGGCACAAACAATTCTAATAGACCACAATACCTATCAGTATTTCTGGAGATAGGATATTGGTGAAAAATTTCACATTCAAAATCATTTATTACATATTAAAAATTCATATATGTCCATACATGAGGTATATTATAGGAAATATATATTTTTTAAGAATCTAAGGGTGTTTGATATCCCTTGTGTGATCAATGTTAAATGAAAAAATATTGGGAAGTTTGAGAAGAAGGGTGTTTATAGAATATTACTTGTGTATCCTTAAAATGGAAGAGAATACCATTGTTACAAAAAAATATGGTAAGAGAGTATACACAAATAATGTATAGGTTCTAGAAAATTCAAAGAAAGAAGTTTCATATCACAATTCAAGTTCCAAAAGTGATGATGAAATTATTATTTTTCAAAAAGTCTAAATAAGTTTTAGAAAATAGTACAAGTGTTAAAGATGTACAGGATAGAGAAATAACTTCAACAATTTCAAGTGATTAAGAACAACCTAATTTCCAATTTCATTTCATAAAGGAAAACTCATATTCTTCCCTTCATGGTTTTTATTATTAGAATTTTCTTTGAATTCTATATTTCTTTTCTTATCAAAACGATGAGATTTATTAGTGAATAAAATATCCATTTCCCCCTTTATATCACATAAAATACTTTCTTTAGAGATACTGAAGTCTCTTATAGCTAAATCCCTTTATAGACTTGGTTTTATGCCATTGAAGAATTGATTATTCTTAATTTTTGGTCAAATGATAATACCATAATTGTACCTTGCAAGTCTTGTAAAATTTTCCTTATAGGTACTAATGGATTGGTCATCATTCTTCTTAAACTCAAGTATTTCCTTCTCCTTCATCATAAAAAGAATACAGGGAAAGTACTTATTGAAAAGTAATCTCTTATACTCATTATATCCCCATGGAGTCAATTATTATTATTGTTTTATATTCTTTATAAGATTCCACCATCAAACCAATTATCCTTCCAAATGATAAACATATAAGACAACCTTTTTATTTTTTGAGCACTAGATAATGAAAAATATCTTTTTAATAGTATTAATACATTACTCAGAAATTATTAGATCATAGGTACACTAAAAGAAGCTGTATTTTTTCTCCTGAAGGACTCAAGATTACATTGTTCCTTCCTTTTCTATTTTGGAATCTCAGCATTCATGGATTGGGAAAGTAGCATAAGTATAAAATAGTTTTTTTCATTCTATCTCCCATAACATTTAGTTTCTCAGGGGTAAAATTATTACATTATGCCTCAAATTCAGCTTCAACACAGTTCCTTATGGTTATATCTATTGAATGAAACAAAAAAAAACATATTATGAGGAACAATGATCATAGTAAGAAATCATATAATCATGAAAATAATTTATAGTATGTGTAAATAATAAGACCTTATTTTGAATCTATGAAAACTTATGTTTAAACTTGGTCATCCATGGTTAAAATCTATTCAAATCCTTCTTAATGTATCATAATGAAAAATTTAATTAACCTAAGAATGTCCCCCAGGAGTGTCAAACCAAATGCATAGTAATGGATCATTCACTATGCACCAAAATGATAGTCGAGATATACCTGGACAACCCTTTTTGGGGTTATTACCCCTGGATAAATCTATTCTAAAACCAAATCCAATTGAAGTATCTATATAAGTATATATTTATAAGAAAAACATACTCCTTTATTTACCATAACTTAGGATGTTCTCTAATAATTTGAATTATCGTAAGGGTTCTAAATAAATTTTCCTCATCCTAGTTTCTAAAAGTAATTAAAACTTTCTGTGATACCAACTATGAAGATACACAATTTTCATACATAAATATTACATCTCATCAGTTGAATATTCATTAAATATATCAACATGATCCGTTATATAACTATAATGTTTTAGTTCCTTTGGAAACTTGGATACATAAACAACTAATATATAAAATATCTATATCATTTCCCATTAATTTATTAACAAATAGAACCCTTATTAGATATATCATACTTAAAAACATTATACATAACCCGTGGAAGGGAAGAATAAGAAAGGGTGAGATACGAAGATTAGTAAGGGTAAACATAAGAGACATCAACTAATGATCATAATTGAGAATAATATAAGTTTAAAGCTATGAGTACATGATCATGACATACAATAATCTTTCCCATTCAGTCAAATATCATTAATCATAAAACATGGTGTAAGATTTGGTCAAATGAAAGACATAATATGTAAGAGTATATAATAACCAATAATCAATCATGATCCATGAGAACATAACATAATAATAATTCATAAGTTATTGGTATAAAAATAATCATATAAAATCATTTCTTTGGCACCAATACTACCATAGTGGATTTGGTTCACTCCCTATTCCATTTTTCTATAGTCAAAGTTCACTCCCAAGATTATCTTATTGGATAAAGTCCCTCACTAAACTAAGTTCACTCCCCATCTAATCCTTATTATCTCATGGGATATCAATCTTTACTTTATGAATTACAAGGACATAAAATTCTAGGCCCACCCATTACATAATGAAAACCATACATATATGTGCCATAAGATTATAATACATTCATCATATCATTGTATAATAACCCATGTATATGATACATGTTTCATAAAAATTTCATCTTCATAATCATAAAACATCTAGATTAAGAATAAATATTTTAACATTGGAACATATCCTTACTAAATCAAAAAAAACATTAAAGTATATTACTATAGATAAAAATACCTTTAAAAGATCATTAGGACATTTCTCGATGAAAACACCCTTTTCATTTTGAAATAACTCATTTAAATTTTAAAAATTTACCAAAAATTAAATAAAGTGTTTTATTTGAAAATAAACAATGAAAATTATAGAATAATCTTAAATAAAATATTATCAATGATGATTGGGAAAATATATTATGTAGTGTATGTTAAAACAAAAATTTCTTTCACATTTTCGGTAAAACTAAAAATTACCTCATTCAAAAAATAAAAATAGATTCCTTTTAAATTTTTTTATATAAATTAAAACATGGTAAAAACAACTTTAATAATTAATTTTATTATAGTAAAAACATTTTAAAGAAAAATATGTACATGGAAGAAAAGATTTCCAACTGAAGAGAGAAATGAAGTCATTTTTCCTTAAAAAACTTATTTGGATATTTTGAGTAATTAAAGAGAGTAAAATGAAAGGAAAATATGTAATATCTATAAATAAATAGAGTAAAATAAAATATATAATATTTGGGTTAGATATATAATATAATTTCACCATAAAAAAATTTAATTATAAGCAATCCCAGAAAAAATGAGATTATAACATAAAACCCTTACCTCAAGTCTCTCTTGTTGAGTAAAAACTATAAGATACTGTAGAATAAATTTAAATTTATTATAATTATATAAAAAAACTATATACATAACTATAATTCCATACATGGTTTACTTAAAACACATTATCACATGTTCATTAACAATCTTTCACTATCATCATCATTTCAGGTTTTAACTACTTCACTTTTCATATATGTTTGGTTCGAAAGTTATAGTCATTTCACTTTTATGATGATTAATTCATCTACATAATGTTAATACATATATAATTATCATATATATTTATTATATACATATTTATGACCATTTATATAAACAAGTGACAAAAAATTAATTGCACCACTACATGGAGACGGTAGTCCGTACATATGCATAAGTGATGTTTCCATTTTTCGATGGATGGAATGAAAGAAATAAAAATAATAATTAAAATTCATATATAAATAATATTATATCATAAATATAATATATATAAATTAAATATAACATAATAAATAACCATGAAATATGTTGGTGGAAAATGAATTGTATCTCTATGTGGGGGCAATAGTCCACACGTATGCAGAAGCAGTACTTTCATCTATCATTTAATTAAGGAGAGGTGGTAAATGGTTATGAAATAATAATAATAAAATATAAATATATTTATGATAATATATTAATCATTTTTTGTGGGATAAAAAATTTTTAGATGAATTATATTAAGAAATAAAATTGAAAAAGATTGGTTAATATTTATACCTCTTCTATGAAAAACCTCTTTTGGCTTACGACTTAGGGATTAAAGGATAAATATCAGTAGAAGAAATGAAGATATAAGATAAATGGTAGTATTTTAGGATGTATTTTGAGTATAAATTTTCTTATATATAAGGCTCAAATGTCTTGAATAAGGGAGGTGAAGAGGTTCCTTTTTATAAGTGAGGGGAGACACACACAAGAAATTTCTTAAAAGATTTTAATTATATAAGGTCTATTTCATGAGAAAGTGGCTGAAAATGGAAAAGGATTAAATTTTTGGTTAATTTAATCTTGAAATATATTCAATAAATAAGAATTATATATATTTGAGTGGCAATACTACCCTTATCTCTTGTTTTAATACCCCAATAAACTTGTTTTAACCTTTACTGTGGTAACAAAATTATAATAATTTTACTATTCACTATGAAAATAAAAATTAAATTGACCCTATTAATTTATATTAACTAAAATGATTTTAAATATTGAATCCATTTTACCAGATTAAATTTCTATAAGTTGTAGAATTTAATTTTAAATAATCACATAAACTGCAATGAAAACATGTTTTAGAAAAAAAGCATTTTTAAGAATAAAACATAATTTACTTCCATTACTCTGCTTCTAAAATTTAAAAAGTGGATAATAAAATATTATATTGAATATATAATATATAAATTTTATTAAAACTATTAATAAATATATATTAATTTATTTTTTTATGATAAAACACATTGTATCATAAAAATAGTTTTTTAGAAAAATGACTTTTTAAGCCTGAAAAAAAAAACTTATACCAAAATCCAGTATAATGATGATTCCTACATAATTAATTAGATTATTTATAATTAAATTATTCTTATTCTACTTTAATATAAAATTCAATACATAATGGATCTTTTACATTAAAATAAATGACATCTTTTATAAAAATTGTTACTTTTTTATTATACACTCAAAAAATAAAACTTTTTAGAAAAATCATAAAAATTCACCCTAAGATAATATTAACATACTGATTTAAAAAATTAAATTAATTTCCTCTAATAAAATTTATAATTTTCTTAAATTAGTTATAATTTATTTGCATGCAAAATGCAATAAAACCCATTTTTAAATAAGGCATATTTTTTATGCATAAAATGAAATTACCAGAAATTAAGTATTTATTTGTTATGAATTAATAAATAAAATTTAATTATTTATTTCATATGTTACTATTCATATCTTCCAATTTAATGGATAAGTTATAAATTATTACTTTATTACAGTTCATTTAAAATCATGGTTTCACGTAAGGAAATCTATCAAATACTTCAAGTTTATTTAAAAGAAAATACATAAAAATCATAGGGTTTTATATGAAGATAATTATCAAAGATACTGAAATATTTTCTATATGATTAATATGAGTTTTAATGGTTTCATTGATCAATTTTGACATCACATGGATCATGATTATTGATTCTTATGACTCTTTCCTTTATAAAAGCCTTATGCCTTTAAACATGATTAATGATCTAGGTTTTGATGGGTATAAATTATTTTTTTAATGATCATGAACCTTGAAGATGTTGTCATAACCTTATGCTAATATTTTTATTTCTATAGATATTTAATTATTAATTCATATGTTTACCCTTACCGAGCATTTGAGTTCACCCATTTCTTATGATTCCTCTTCCCCAGGTTATAAATAAAGATGTTAAGTAAGATATTTATAGAAGGGTTTCATATGAGAGATTATTAATTATTAATTTAGAATAATAATATATAGATATATTAGGTAAAATGATCAGTTAAATACATGGGAAATGTTATTTAAGTGTTTTTCACTATTCTCTAAAATTATAAACTGAAAAGTTCCCTAGGTGTAAAAGTGATCAAATATTTCCATTTGACTTTGCATGTTTTGGATGACTAAAATTGGGACACATTGGTCTATATAAAATCAAAAAAATGGAAATATTATGTTTTTAACATTAGATTTGGGATTACGGGTTCATGGATGTTATACTAGGGTCATTTTTTACAACCTCTTCCGGATTCATGGAAGTCGTACTTCTCCAGACCGGAGGTTGTGTTGTAAAAATTATCCTCACAATTACTCTTATTACATGACTCATATCTCTCTATGGGTATACAACAATAAAGATTGTATGGAGATTATATAAATATCACCCTTTACTCACCAATTATAGGAGAGTATTTGAAGGAGAAAGAAATCCTTGCGAGAGCCACAAACTGAGATGACCTTACAAGAAACGGAAGATTAAGAAGAGTTGTGACTTGCCTCTTGATAGATATTTGAGAAATAGTAAACATACTTACCCTTTTTATAAGGTTATGATTCTAACCACATGATATGAATCAGTGAATGTCATCAATATTGGCCCCACTAATAGTATATATCATGATTATGATACATAATAGTGGAATGAAAAATTTTCTATCCAAAACAGAGAATACACTCATATTCTTGAAGTATGTATATATACTCATTATCAATACAAGTTTTATATCTAGGAATTTCCTTGGATTATCAGTTATCACTACCTCAATGGGACTCAATAAAAGATAATTGTAAGAACATGGCTATTTCCCACCAATCACTTAAAGAACTTGAGCCTTCCACCATTTTGTAAATATACCCCCAATATAAAGTGAATATATAGGATTTAATGAGACTAAATGTAAATTTACTCATGAGAAATATTCCCAATGAGTAAAAATATCAAGAAGAAACTCATATTTTACATTTATTAAGTCTCCATAAACATAGAGAGGCTACTCTACTGATGATATTATAATATATCCATTCGACTAAATTAAGATTCAAATAGACATTATACTTAGACCAATTGGCTATATAATATTATGAGTTTACTAAATTGGAGAAGCAACTAGAACTGTATTAGGAAATCTACCACAGGATAACCCATATTATTTATCAGTAATAAATGCATGCAAGACTACCATATATTAACATACTCATTACCTATTTTCAACTATTTGTCTAGTTAACCATTCTGCTCGAACTCATTATCTCCATAAAATATATGGACTCTCAAATATAGTATATGGAGGGGGAATCATGCAATAGTGCAACCAAAAATAAAACCATAACTTGAATGAATGGATGTGACTCCTTCTCTTCCTAACAAAATAAATTTTACTTTACCAACCTTCAATGAAATTAGGGTCCTAGAGTATCATCTAAAACAATTTATATATTGATCGAGTACCATGATGTGAACCCTCAAGTATAAAGAGGAATCTAATATCAGTTTCTTTGTATAGACTTTGGATGGACCAATCTTTTTCTGGTGTAGCGATCTTCCAACCAGATTAGTAATAGGATGGGAATACCTCTACCCATAGTTTCTCTTTTAGTTTATCTCAAAATAAGGAATGAAAATAATCCTTTAAATCTAAAAATAAAAATAACATGAGAATGGGAAAGTGTGTAACTTTATCTCTAAGTTGAAGGGTTTGAAATATTCCTTGAACATACAATATCCCCAAGAAGAGTTGTTGGAAATCTATATAGAAAATATTATTGATGATTTCCAGACACAACTCATTAGGGTAAATTATCGAGGTGGATTTCGTAAGTTTTCTATAGTTTCATAGAGGTTTTAAGATTCCATTCAGTGAACCAAGACCAAGTCTCAACCAACACCAAAAACTCAAGGAAATCATATTCGTAAAGTAGAAACCAAAACTATGACACTTAAAATAGTTCCAACACCAACTTCGACATAAAAAACTGTACAATATCATGAGGTAACTCTTCCCGAGTGATAAACATAGTATAATAATCCTCATTGGGATGGGATAAAAGAGAAGATATTCCAGTTGTATGAAGATAAAATAATAGATTTTATTCTTTCTAAAATGATAAAGTCCCTATTTACTTTATTTAAGCTATAGTGAATAATTTACTAAAGAAAAAAACACCTAATAATCATAATCAATTTGGCCTCAATGACCACCTAAATTATTGACCTTTCCAATATATATTAGGGTATACCATCCAGGAATGTTTTTTCTCAAAATAAATTATCCAGGTGATAGTAAATTTTGGGAAGGTCAAGCTAGTCAAACCACCAACATAAGTGGATTTTTTATACCACCTTAATATAAGAAAAAATATAATGGAATGATGATATTAATAATGGTGTGTATAAATTTGATGAATATATTACCAGAAAGATGTTCAATCAAGAAAATATCATCCTTAGGGCATAATAGAATCAACTAGTTATAACCCCACCTATTTAAAAACTGACTTCACTTATTCAATCCCAAAACCCTATAAAATGTGAACTTAAAATAATAGGTGAAATAGATGTGATAAGATGAAGGCGTGGGAATAAGAACCTTTACTGATCCCCAAGCTAGTTTAAACCCTCCCAGTCTTTATTCCCCAAGAATTGGGAGGACGGGTACCACCCCACCAATTTTTTCACTGGGCACTGAACCATAAAATAGAATCTTGATCAGAAAATGAGTCTTTATATTGATCTATCATTGTATGTCACTTATAAGATAACTTATATAATTAAGTAAATAAATATCATTTTGATATTCTATCTCATAATTAGGGAGAAAGAGGAAGAGGCCACTAAGGCCAGTGGGGTCGAGGAATATGAGGTTTCCATGAATATCAACATTCAGGCCACATCCCTACTGAGACTATATATGTCACAGATACCCATATATAGGTACTCTAGTAAGCTCCCTAGGAGAACCAATATATTCTTGAATAATTTAGGGCTTGTTAAATCCTAATTATACTATAGGACTAGATAACAATCAATATCTGTCTAATTGGTTTTAAAATATTAGAAGATCAACTCAAACCAACTTATATGTGATAGATATTCCCTCATGTTTTGATTAGGTATGGAACCCACTAGTAAAAACTACCTCAAATTCTAATCCTCAAAGAAAGGAACAACCTCATGTAGGGAATCATTGGCCTCTAGCATATAAATATAGAATCTTGAAATAGATGACTGGCATTCTGGCCAAGATTTCAATTATCAATGCCCTTTATCTTTCAACATATCTTTGAGAAGCACTTATTGAGGCTTTCATAATCCCTCAATAGTTTGAAGATGAGGACATTTCCATTGAAGTATATCATGTAGAGACTGATCCTAGGTAATTTCATACTGTCATATAATTCTTAGAGAAAGACAATGAGACTACCCTAAATTAATATATCAATTCCCTATACATATATGGAAATATAGACAATGTTAATCTTCACTAATCCATCAATGATAAAATTTTTGGATTCAACCTCATAATAACCCAAATTCTTCATTTATTGGGATATAATGAGGCTGATTTATATCCCATTACCAAAAAATACAAGGGTATGAAAAAATAAATAAAAATCCACTTTTCCAAATATAGCTCATATCCTGGTTTAGAGTCATTTAAAATTATGAGTTTATGGTTTTCCATTAGGATACATCCTTCAATATCCTACTAAGAAGACCATGGATTCATTCCCCTGTAGTATTGATTTCATTATACCATTAGTGCCTCAAATACTCAATCAAGGGATAGGCTAGGGAGATACATAGTGATGGTGACCCCTTCAAATCCCTTGAATACCAATACATATATGAAAGATTCTATCAATGGGAGGGAAATAGAAAATGAAAAGTGATGTCATCGAAACCATAGGCCCAAATGATCTAGAAATGGCCCATGTCAATCCATTATATGAACTTGGTGTAGATTATGTATTTAACATTAATCAAATCAAAGGAATAACTCTAGATATGGGGAGTTATTGAGATATACAAACCTCATTTGGGTGGAAAAATCACTTGATCACCTTTTTATTATATGAGGGAAATGATAAAGTTCCCCAGAATAACTAACTCTGATAGAGAAAAATAATTCCATACCTTCTTTGTAGATCAATATCAATCCTCAAAATTTATATAAGTTTGTACTGACGGATATTCAACCCCAATTATTATAACCAAAACTCTTTGACTAGGTGGAAATAAACCCAAATAGAATAAAAAAAATCCTATGGTTTGGGAATATTTACCTTTTCCTACATAAAATTAGTTGCATCAATTGAATATAGTTGCACCGAGAAAGGATCTGATTATAGTAATGATGAATATTCCCTAGATGAAAATTTACCTCTTTTGTCTATAAGATATAAGGAGGTCCTTGTATCACTTCATAGTGTAGAAAATAAACCCAAATCCTAGATTAAAATTTATGACTCCCCTATGTCATATATCGAGTCTCAAGATGTTGAAACCTCTTCTACCCTCAATGGTAGTAGAGAAGAAGGATGGAATATCCAAGAATTCCCCTGATAATAATTCTCATACATTAGTACTCTTCAGACCTATAAATACCTCCCCATCATTCACAGAGGGTAAAAATTCCCCTCAATTGTCTCATAATCCTAAAATAACTTCTCCATCACCCAAATCCATTGAAATTGAACCAGGAGAGTAAGAGAGAGAAAATTTCAATGATTCCACTCTAGTTTCTTAGGATGGAATCTCCACTACCATTGATGAGATTAGATAAGTAAATATAGGTACAAAGGAAGACTCATGACCTTCCCTGATCAATTTCATAATGTATCGTGGAGAAAAAGAGACATACATTTAGTTTATAAGGAAAAATCGATATGTATTCTCATATAATTGTACATAAGTTCCAGATCCTGATACTAATGTAGCTACATATAACATCCCGACTCAAACCAGTAGGTCCACGTGGAAAGGTCACATAACCACATGGATGCCTCTTCATATGAAAGAAGTTATTAACTGGCAACGAGGGTTTGAGTTCTTTAGTGGGGATAATATACCCTTAGTATCATTATATAGGATCAATAAAAATTTATAAAAAATAAAAAAAATAACTAGAGTGAACATGTGACAACTAAATAATGACATAAACGTCATGAAATAATAAGCATATCCCAACGTGGAAATATTGTTCAGTGTATAAAGAACTAAATAAATAAATAAATAAATAAATAAATAAATAAATAAATAAATAAATAAATAAATAAATAACAAGGTCCTCTAGAGTTTATCCGAATATGATACTAGATTTGTGATCCTATTCTCATCTGTCCATCATAGGGACCTTTCCCTTCACTAGAACTTTAGTCAGGAAATATAAAAGCGCACCAAAATGTACAAGTAGGGTGTGAGTAAAATACTTAGTAAGAAACCATCAATGCATCCTTAAAAA
This sequence comes from Viscum album, assembly GCA_963277665.1. NCBI lineage: Eukaryota > Viridiplantae > Streptophyta > Magnoliopsida > Santalales > Viscaceae > Viscum > Viscum album. The sequence goes on along the minus strand of OY728143.1, from coordinate 1,264,040,633 downwards.
AGTTTTATCAATTATGTTAGGTGTATTCTATGAATATAAAAAATTACTAACATTCATAAAACCATACTTTCCAAAACAGAGCAGTCATGTGCTAACCACGATTCCAAAAAACCCCTGATTGTACCTTCTTCAAATCCATACCAAAATGATGATCACAAGTCATAAAAAAATATTATAAGATTGAAAAAACAATGTTTGAATGAAACTCAAAATTCAAAAGTCATTTAGTGGGAATTCTACTCAGAATCCATAAGGCATCGAGTTGACACACTACTCAGAATCTATAAGGCATCAAGTCAATGGGCTACTAGGAATCCATAAGGCATTGATTATTAGCACGTTTCCTCCAAATCCTCAAGGGATTGAGTTTTTTTCATCATACAAAGATATCATTATCTACAATCACCATCATCACATATCAAGAACACTTCCCTCAAAGGTATTACCATAAAACTATGGTCACTTATCACATGTACCAAACACAAATCCTCTAAAGAAAAGATAATACAAAAAATGTATAGAATGATAATAAACATAGAATGACATCATGAGATAAATAATAACAACAAATTGAAAATGTGAATCAATATCAAACATGAAATTTATCCATTCTAAAAAATATCATGGAAACAATATCATAACAGTCCTCACAGGATACACACACACACCCACATACGATCAAAAGTCAAGCATGATTATCAATTATGAAAACACATAAATTATAATAAGGAAATACGTGTAACAAAATAACCAAGAGGTAAGTTAATTCTTATATCAAATTCATTTAGGTTAATCTCTAGGATAAAACAACCTGTATGGTTTGAAATCTAGAGTGGAAACCTCAATAGTCAATAACATGTGCTCCTAGGACTTATTATTGTAGTCATCGACATGTTAATGCTCAAGGTTTTTCAAGGGTTCCTAGAACCAAAATTTGTTATTTTATTTCAAAAATTAATAAAAAAATCTCATGTGATGATGCATTCCCTCAACTAGATAATTCCCAAATCATTATTTTAGGACAACACATGTGATATCGATATTCTTCTCAAGGTTAATTAAAAAACCACATTTAACATTATAAATATCTCTAAATTATTTTGATAACACATGTGTTAGTCCTTTATAATTATTATCTAATAATTTTTCATAAATTATCCTTTGATAATTCAATATAATTATCTTTTGATAATCCTTGTAATCATCCTCTGATAATATCACACAATTAAATTTTGATAATTTTTTATAATTATCCTTCAATAATTGAAAGTAATTATCATTTAATAATTATTTATATTTATCCTTTGATAATTTTTCATAATTATCTTTTGATAAATTTTTATAAATTATTCTTCAATAATTTATGGAATTATCCTTTGATAATTCTATATTATTATCTACTGATAATTTTATGTAATTATATTTTAATAATTTTTAAAAAATTGTCCTTATAATTTTTATAAATTATCCTTTGATTATTTTATGGGATTACCCATGATAATTTTGGGTCTTATGGTTTTTTATTAAATGGAAGTATGTTTTTGAAATTTAGGAAGAAGTAATATGAAAGATAAATAAAAATAATAACATTAAAATAAAATAACCAACCCCTTACCCTCCTTAGGCACCACCATAGAAAGTGGGAAGGTAGGGTTCACCATTCCTAGAGAATGGATCAAATCAGATACAAGGCACTTCGCCAGTTACACATAGAGGAGTTTCAGGATCACTCAAACTTATAAAAATAACCAATGATGAAAAATGGATGGTTCTGCTATTTCAGGATCTCCAACCATGTATGTTATTTCTATAATTGAAAATTAATCCATTGATTTAATCTATGATTCAATCGAAATTTGTATGTGGAGTCATTAATTTCACCCCATTAAGGAATTTCCAACTTAAAAGGGTTATTTATAAGGTTTTGGATCAATTCCATGTGAGCATTGTGGAAGGAAACATATGTAGGAATATGCACTAGAAAAATAAAATATAAATAAAAGGAAAAAGGTAATAAAAATTACCCATATGTGAGATTTAACCAAAAACCAGATGCATAAAACGGTTATTCCATGAATAGGGTAGAAACCTTATTTTGGATATAATGAAGATTTCAGATTTACCATCTGAGAGACCATTCAAGATATATTATCTTATTTTAAAAAAATCATGTGCATGAGATATAATATATTTAATATTTTTATTATATTAATACCTAGTCTCTATAGTCCCCATAATCCCATGATGACTCCATGAATTACTCAGAAAATATTACATATAATATTAAAAAGTGTTAATAAGGATTTTAACCTTTCATTAAGACACCTAAAAACATCATTTATAAGTTGATTTTTATTGAATAATCTAGTTCAACAAAAAACACTTATAATTAAAAACTAAAAGTGTTTAATAATCATTTAAAAATTTGGGATATTATAGATATCCCCTTATATCGACCTATAATCCCCAAGAAGTAAATCTAACATTATTTCTTCAATGACTTGGGTCACTGAACTTGAACATAAGACTCTATCTACCATGTCTCCTCCTAGATTTGTCCATGATTCCACCAAATCCAAACAGGTGGTACCATCTTACCTCGAACGAATTTATCAATCTGATCTATAATCTTCACTGAAAACTCCTCATAAGATGCATCTTACTCCAACTACATGCCCTCATAGTCGAATACATGCATAGGATCAACATTGTACCTTTAGATATATCATACATGAAACACATCTTTCATACCTCAAGAGTGATAATGAAGATCCAAATGATATGAAACTCTACCAACCTGTTCATTGATCATGAATGGTCCCACAAACCATGGTTCTCACTTTCCTTTCTTCCTTAGATGTCAGTGGACTAACCATGAAGTTACTCTTAAGAAAACCTGATCACCCATAGAGAACTCCAAATCTCTCCTTCTATGGTAAACATATGATCTCTACCTACTCTAAATAGTGATAAACTTATACTAAATTTTCCACTCTCTTGGAGGTATCCTAAACCAAACTGGGCCACACAATTACTACCTCACCTGTCTCTTGCCAATAAATAAATGATTGACATGGTCTCCCATAAAGTGCCTTGTAAGGTTCCATCTAAATCTAAACCTAGTGATTATTACTGTACTCAAAATCAACCAATTCTATATGATCATCCCAAGATCCACTAAACTATATAATTAAAGCTCTAAGAATATCCTCTCATATTCATAAATTCCTCTCAGACAATTTATCTATCTAGGGATGTTGTGTTTTTCTTAAACACAACTGAGTCCCTAGAGATTTTTGAAAGCCCTGTGAAAATCAGGTTGTGAAACATGAATCTCTATATAATACAATACTCAAGGGTAATCCATATAAGTATAGAATCTCATAGATTTATATCTTTCTCAACTCATCTACTGAGTGAGTTTCATTGATCGGTAAAAAGTGATCCACTTTTGTTAGCTGATCGACAATCAACTAGACTTTATCACAACTCCTTGGGGTATTGGGTAACCCCATAAAAAATTCCATCATGATTTATTACTAGTAACTCACTAGGATTCTAGGGATCATTCTTTACACTTTGGAAGGTAGTACATTGGGATACAAACCCAGCGATTCCCCTCTTTATCCAAGGCCATCCATAATTAACATTATAAGTCATGGTACATCTTCATCACACCAAGATATACTACCCATCTTGAGTTATGAAAGTACCTAATCATATTCTCTCTAATAGAATTATATAATACCACTATACCATTCACACAGATCATACATTCATCTCCAAAATTCCACCTTGGTATTGGGTCACCCCCAAATAGCTATTCCCACATCACATCACACTATGGGTCTAGATCCTAACCAGTCATTACCCATTATACCAGAGAATATATGACAATCATGTGCACACAAGTCATCGATCAATGATCCTCTGAAACATTCATCCTCCAATTATCTAATAAGATCATCAATAACCACTTCTCCTCTAAAGTCCTATCACTAAGATCCTACTCAACCCACATCTTATGACTAAGGGAATTTGTAATGACATTAGCTTTCCCTAGTGTATAATCCATCTTAAAGTTAAACATATATAAATACTCAACCTAGTGCCTATGACTTATATTCAGGTCCCTCTAAGTGAATATATATTGAATACACTTATAGTTAGTGTATAAAAAAACCTCTTGCTAAAGAGATAGCATTTCCAACACTTTATATTGTGTACCATAGTTTCTAGCTCCAAGTCCTGAGTAAGGCAGTTTCGTTCATGTGGCATACCTAATGTGACCTTAAAGCTATCACCCTATTCCATTGTATCAGTACTTTTTAAAAAAAAATTCTAGGTGAACCAAAATCTATGAAATATCTAATCCTTGTCTTTGGTAGTATCATCACTAGAGTTGCAGTGAACCTTCCCTTCGACCCAAGAAATGCCTCTTAACACTAATTCATCCACTAGAACTTTACTCATTTATTAATTAGTGTATTCATGGGTGCTAATATCCTGAATAATTCCTTGATAATCTATTATTAATATTATACTAAACTTAAAAATCTTTTAACGCCCCAAAATTTGAAAGTAAGATCATTGTAATCGATAGTGTATATGACACACAACACTAAGCTCACAAGGGAATATAATATCTCACGACTATAAAATATATTTAATATTTTAAATAAATTCAATATATGATATATCTTACAATGCACATGATACTGAGATAGCATGTGTCGCACATAACAATGAGTTTCTTCAATGACTTGCGTTACACACAAAACCGAGTTTTATCGAACAACAATATATTATTAAAATATTATTATTTAATATAATAAGACATAACCTAACAGTTACATTGGTGGTTATGAATAGTATTAAATAAATTATGAGAATATATATATTATATATCCAATCATTTTTTCAAATCCATCCAATATATTTTATAGTCATAAGATAATAGTAAACCTAATATTACGCATAAAAACCTATATTTTTCTAAAGGAAAGTTTACCACCTTTTTATAGTGAACCAAATTTAAATATATATTTTGTAAATTTTATATATTATATAGGTAAAAATAAACTTAATTTTTGAAAGTGAAACATTAAAATTAGTTTAGGGTGATTTTTTTTTCTAAAATATTTCATTTTTTGATGAATAGTTAAAAGTACCAAATTTTAATTCAAAAATATCTTTTTCTAATTTATTTGTAATGTTAAATTATTTTATAAATTGGGTTTAAAGTTAAATTAGATAAATTTTACATAAATTAATCCAATTTAGTTGATTTTAATAAATTTCTCTTTGAAATTGGATATAAAAACTTAGCAAACTTCTGAACTTTTTTACTTTAAAACCTGCTTTGTTGTCTCATCCATAGAATTAAATATAAATTAATTTCTGTAAATTTTGTGATTGGAGTTTGGAAAAATAAATTCCATATTTAAAATTAGAATAATTTATAATGTATAATAAGTTCAACTTAGTTTTTGACAAAAAATATTAGTGAAAGTGATTAAAATTGATTACAGTGGTGAGGAGAAAAATTAGCTTAACGAAGGACTAAACCTTAAACTTAAGGCTCAAAATGACCCATAAACTTTCCCAGAAACAATTTTTTGTCTATATTTCTAACCTATACTCTATTTTATATAATTGTTTTCATTATTGGAGCTACTTGACATAGGAAAAACGTGGGTGGAATTCCCTTTTCCAATATTTAAAAGAATGCCACTCATCCTCCACTACACTCACCACTTCCACTTATTCACACCTCTCAAGAACTTTTTCACACCCAAAATATACTCCATAATTCTACAAAATTCCCTAAAAACATCATATAATCATCACATTATGAATAAATCCAACCAAGGAAGTCTTTTGGTTTAAACCAAAAGGATTTACCCAAATAAGTTGTATCGTTCTTCAATGATCACTTTTCTTTTATTTACTTCTAAACCCTTTAATTATTTTTATATCATGCTTATATAATAACATAAGTATCTATAATATACATATATTTTGTTATTATAAGAGTTATACCTACAATTTCACACACATTTATCAAAATGGGATTCACAATCACCTTTCGTGTGTACGACATACTACCACCTCACGACCTGATGTCGCCCGTTCTTCCATTTACCACCTTTATATGTTAGAAATATTGATGGATTTATAATTTATATATGATATATATGATATTTATAATGTATTTATGATTATTTATTTTTATATAACTTATACCTTCATGCTTTACATTTTATGGTAATACGATAACATCGTTTGTGGACGTGTGGACTACCGCCTCCTCAAAGCGATGTGATTCATTTACGCTATACATGAAATATATAAAGGATGGTTTTAATAAAACTATGTGAAATATATTACATAAATATTATACTTGAATAATATATATATATACATATTTATCATTTAATTTTCATTCTTTTAAATATGATAAAAAATGGAAGTAGTATTCATGTGTACGTACGACCTACCGTCTCTATAAACAGTTAATTTAATTTCTTATATAAAAATATTATGGATTATTATAAATACATATATAATGAAAATATATGATATTCAAATAATTTTTTAATTTATTTATAGGATTAAATCATGATCTAATTAATATGAACAACAAGTAACAAGTCAAAACATACTCGACAAACTAGGCATTTAACACCCGTAATAGTTAAAATAATGAAAGGTTGTTAACAAATGGGTAATGAAATGTTATAATAAGATCATATGAGATATTATAAATATGGTTATGGTTATTTTATAAGTTATTTAAATGTTTTAAACCATTATATAGGAATTTAAAGGGTGTTCACCTGAAAGAAAATGCTAGGTAAGGGATTTTCATCTCAGTTTTTACATTTGCGAGATAATTTTCATATTAACCACTTAATTATTTTTTGTAGTCTAACTAATGCCCATTTTTATATATAATATAATTAATAATTAATTATTTATTTTATTTTGAGTTTATGTTTTAATTATTTCATCTAATGGGATTTGATCTTAAAATTACGAAGTGGTAATGAAATTTCATTTCACAATTCCATTTTCATTGGGTTATATTACTTCCCAGTTTTCATTAGTATTATATGATTATGGGTATAATGAATCTGAATTTATATTGATGTATTTTCACATATTATATTTTTATTTAAAATATACACACATAACCAATTCATTGATCAATTATCACATTAATATTATGATCTTTTTAAGGTTATATTTCATAATCTCATTCTAATCAAGTTTGGTTATTCTTGAAATTCCATTAAAGAAATTTATATAATCATTGTTCATTAAAAAATTCATCTTCTTCTCCTATGGTTATTTATTAACTTTTTCATGTAATAGTACAATTTCCCACTCTTTGTCACTTAAAATATTTTAGAAAATGTTTTTAAGGAAACTCAATTTCATTTCTCTCTTTAGTCAGAGAACCTATTTTCTTCTAAACCATGTTTTCTAAATAGGTTTTCAAAAATGTTTTAATAGTTAAAAATGATTTAATAAATAAATTTTTACCCTTTTTTCATTTTTTTTCGAAGGAATATTTTTGTCGCTTTCTGAACAAGTAACTTTTCTAAACTTTTTACCTTGAAAAAGGAATGTTCATTTTAGCTTGTACGACATATACAGATTCACCCTCCATTATTTATTTAAATATTCCTTTGCAATTTTAAAAGGTTAATTTTTAAAGATTTTTTTAAAATTTATTTTTAAAGAAAAGAATTTTTAATTTTTTTTCAAAATGAAAAGGATATTTTCCTCAATAAAGTTTTTAAAAGACCATTTTTTAATATTTCCATTAATCAAAGACAATAACCCTTTATTTTTTATCCACTTGGGATATTTTGTATTGATACCATTTTTATTCTTCCTCTAGAGGTTTTTTGATTTATTTGACCAAGGATAGTATTAACATTCACATCCTTTATTCATTTTTAGTCCCCTTGAAATATTCAATTTCATATGATCTCTAAAAATTGAATTTCACCTAATTATCCATATCATTTATCATGGATATGTTCATTGCTGAAACTATATTGCATTTTAACATATAGTGTTTAATATGATAGTTATTTGATTATTTGGGGAAATATTGATGAATCCATATCCTTTATTCAATACATATATTTGATAAGGAACATTGTTAAAATCAATTATTCAATAGTTAAGGATTTTTTTGGACAAATATGAAAAGGTTTGTGGACCATTTATATTAATCCCCTCGATGCATCAATAGTCTCATGGGAGGAAATTAGTTGGTGAAAATTCCTTTGAGTTTGTTTCCAAATTAGAGTAGTTTTGAATTGTCTTGTGAAAGGTCTTGATAGTAGTTTTTCAATCCTTCTCATGAAAGTATTAAAGATAAAGGTACCATGAAACTAGGAATCATGGTGTCTAATAATTAATAATTTCATTAATTTAGATTTAATTATTATTATCCATGAGTTTTTTTATTTTACATTATCTATAGATGATTTTCTTTTTCAGTTCATTGATTAAATTGAACGTGTTTTCAATTATTTATCTTTCTGTATTATTGAATCACTTCCTTCTTAGTTATTTACTATAAGGGATGTGTTCTTTGTAATTTATCTTTCCATATTGATTATTCACATTGATTCATTATTTATTTTGTTTTACTTAACCCTTACTGATCATTCGAGATCACCATTATTTTGTTCCCTTTACCCAGTATTCCATGAAGAGTACTAATAAAGATATACAAGGATATACTAGATGGAATAAATATATCCTTATTATAAAAAAAAGTGTTGTAATTTGTGTATTCATTTTCAATAGAGAACTCATTTATGTATCTAGTTTACCAAGACTACTTAACAGTTTGGTCCTTTGGGAATTGATTTACTTATATCTTATGCCAATGTAATAGAAGTAGGACACAGACTCCAAGATGTTGGGTTCGGGTCACAATAGTTGGTATCATAGAAAGTTTAGTATAAAGTGTGGAAAATATATTTAGAAAAAATATATTAGGGGACATAAACCAAAGGTATACTTTGAGGATAACTATATAGAAGAACATCCTAAATTTTTTCTTACATAGATATTATGTGGTTTTCCTAGAAATACATCCATTTATGGATACTACAAGTGGATGTGGTTCTAGAATAAATGTAAATATGGATAAAAAATTTGAAAAGGTGCATTGGTCTTGACTCGAGCGTAACTTGGTACATGAAAATGGGCCTTACGGTGCACCTGATTTGACACTCATGGGGGATATTCTTAAGATAATTCAAATTTTATTTATATACTATTATGAAGGATTTGAATATATAATGAAAATGAATGAACTTGGTTAAACATTAGACCAATGAATGATCTATGTGAAAATAAATGGATGAAGTATTTATGTATTGAGGTTTTATTGAAAACCTTAGTTAAAAGGATATATATTGATTAAATTTCAGTGATATACATCATATTTATGTTGGAAATTATATTAATTTGGATTTAGAAATGGAAAACCCATATTCCGGATTACAACCCACCAAGTATGGAAAGGCCACAAGACTTGAACCCATGGCCAAAGGATGATAAGGGTTTCACACCTACCCCTGTCCAATGCAATGCCCTGATTAATGTGTAATTTTTTTAGGTAAACAATTTGATGAATAAATATTAATGGTGAACCAGTAGTGTTACTTTTTTGGGTTTAGAGATAAATGTATTAACCATATTGGTTTTGGAAAATAGTTAGAGACAAATATAATTACTTATTCTATGGGTATTACGATCCTTTAAAAGTGTATTTTAGTGCTTTAGGCATCAAAGTTAATTTTTGGATATCCATTTCAGGGAGTAAGGGAGAAATTAAAATTTGATCCAATCACAACCAAAAGATGGAATTGTTCAAATGAAATTTAAATGTATCAAGTAAGTATATTTCCTTACATTCTTGGTCAATAAAATAATTTCTCAACATTATGAAAAGTATCTTAAAAAAGTATTTTCTTAATACCTAATTTTTGTTAAATAGATTATTTTCTAAATCCCCAAATATTTATGGATTTGAGGCTTTCAAAATTCCATTGATCATTCACTTGTTTGTGGTGGATTATCTCAACCACTACCTATAAATATTTTTGATTTTTTTCCATGTCTATATTTTCACTTGCCACTAATTTTATCCTACTTATAGACCTAGTAATATGTTAGTCCATGTGACCTTTTTTACTTATCATTCTCTCTTATTAAGATTATATTTTACAAACTCTTCTAACGATGATGGATTTAAACATAGAAAATATCAAAAAATCTATTATCAATATCAAGTCTAAATTTTAATTATGCAATTTATTTTAAGGTGAGGAGAATGTAATAACATAAAATTATAAAGTAAGAACATTGTATTCGATAGCATGTATGCCATGCAATGCCAATAATGTAAAGGAATATAATATCCTGAGTCTTCACAATATATTTACTATTTTAAATAAATTTAATCTATGATATAGCTTGAAATGTACCTAATACTTAGTTATAATTAATCATATGTAAAAACGATTTTCTTCGATGATTTGTGTTACATGCAAGACCGAGTTTTACTAAAAAACAATATATTATTAAAATATTTTTATTTAATATAATAAGATATAACCTAGCCTTTAAATTGGAATTTATGAATATTATTAAATAAATTATGAGAATATATATATTATATATTCAATAAATTGTTTTGACATTCATCCAATATATTTTATAGTCATAAGATAAGAGAAAACACATTATTACAAATAAAAATCTATATTTTTCTAAAGGAAAATTTACCACCTTTTTATGGAGAACCTATATTAAATATAAATTTTGAAAAATTATATATTCTACATGTAAAAATAAACTTCATTTTTGAAATATAAATATAAAAATTAGGTTAGGTTGAATTTTTGGTATTTTTTCGAAATATTTAATTTTTTGATGAATAGTAAAAAACTGAATTTTAATTCAAAACTACATTTTCATCTAATTTATATATAAGGTTAAATTATATTTTTAATTTGTTTTGAAGTCATATTAGACAAATTTTACATCAATGAATCCAATTTAGGTCATTTTAATCAAATTAACTTTGAAATCAGATATAAAAACTTAGTAAACTTTCGAACATTTTTTCTTTAAAAACCCTCTTTATCATCCCATATGTGGGATTAAATTTAAATTAATTTCTTCCATTATGTGATATTAATTTTTAAAATTGATTCCATATTTTTAATAATCATAATTTATAATTTATAATATGTTGAACTTAGTTTTTTACCAAAAATATAAGTGAAAGTGATTAAAATTAATTACATAGATTATGGGAAAAATTAGCTTAACAAAGAACTAAACCTTAAACCTAAGGCCCAAAATGACCTAGAAACTTTTAAAAAATCTATTTTATATCCATATTTTTACCATATAATCCCTTTTCTCCATTTTTCATATTATTGGATCCACTTGAAATGTGAAAAATGTGGGTGAAATTCCCTTTTCCAAAATTTAAAAGAATACCACTCCTCTTCCACTATAAAAAATCACTCACCCCTCACAATTATTCACAACTCTAAATCCATTTGGATCACCCAAAATCTAATAAAATAAGCTCCCAAATTACCACACCTCATCTTATAATCCTTAATGTGAGAATAAATCCAATCAAGGAAGTCTTTTTGTTTAAACCAAAACGAGTTACCCGAATAAGAGGTAACATTCTTCAATGATCACTTTTCTTTCATTTACTTATATAACACATAAATTATTTTTATATCATGATTATATAGTAACTTTGATATATTTAATATACTAAGATGTTTTTATACTAATAGTTTAACCTATACTTTAACACACATCCATCAAAATGGGATACACAATCATCATTCGTGTGTACGATGGACTACCGCCACACGAACTGATGTTTCTCGTTCTTCCATTTACCTCCTTTAAATATTGGAAATATGTAACAACCCATAATTTTTTTATAATAATTATTTCATAAAAATATGTGTTATATTTTTATTTTACACAACAAAACCATATATTTTTAATAATTAAGTAAATATATAGGGAAATGTGACCATATAGATTCGACCGTTATATGAACATTAGAAAATATGACCATTGGGAACTATACTATTGATAATAATTTTAATGTTATAATTAGTGTTTATAAGTAAATTTTTGAAAAAGGATAATTAATAGATAAATAAGACTCAATGGACTCAACTAGTAGAGCCGTGCCATTTGAAGCGCATTTTTCATAACTTGGGAGGAATGTGTCATCCCTATGGTTTTACCTTGACCAAGACCAAGTTGAGATTCAACAAGTGAAGCATGAATGAAATCACCTATGGGAGATGTTCAAGTTAATAGAGATTACCACTCACTTGATGTTAGCCAATACACCCCACGAAACTACCATAATCACACACCTTACTTTTAGGGCGTATGTGGGTGTAACAAGGGGTTACATGTCATAAAATTGGTGTGCAATTCCATTATTTAAATAAAATTTTTATTCCATCAATTCAGTTTTAATAATGGTTTTTCTTAATAAAATTGATATAAAATTTGGTAAATTGATTTTTCAGACCGGAATTTTACTTACCAGAAAAGATATAAATATTTATAATAAACTAATATATTATTAATAATACTTATTTTAATTAAATATTATGATAAAAACACTATTATTTAAATATAAATGATAAAATAATATTTTTCAAAGTGTCATAAATTTTATTATTCATTTCCAATCCTCTATTATTTTTAATAAATAAGGATTTTTATATTTAAAAGCTAGAATTATCATATTTATATAATCATTTTGATAAAATAAATATCATTTTTTAAATCATCATGTCAAAATTAGGTTAGGGTGAATTTATGAGAGTTTTCTAGAATACTTTAATTTTTTATGAATAGTAAAAATACAGTTTGAGTTTTTTTGTATATTTAATGACTTCATAATTATTACATAATAATTTAATAATTAGTTAACCAAAATAAATGACCTAATATATTATATTTTACTATTATACATTATTTTAATATATTTACTTTAATTTCCAAATCTATAATTTACTTTCAAATTTCTAAAATAAAAACCTGAAATTAAAAAATGTTATTTTGAGTAAACATTACTTTTTCTTGAAAAAATAAGTAATATGAAATTAAGGTCAAATCTTTTGGATTAAAATAACATTAATGTTGTACCAAGTGTCCAATACCAAGGGAAAATACCCTGGGAAATCCCATGGTTTTTCATTTTTCACAACCTAGTTTTCCAAGGCCTATATTTTGAAATTAATAAACAAATCCTCCACCTTTCTAAAAATAACCTCCCATTTCTCTATTTCATTTTTCTCAAAATTCATAATCCATGAATATCTGATAGTTTTACCTTCTATTGAGTCCTCCCAAGGTTTTCTCAACCCCCTAAGGTCCCAATCCTCAATTTTTTGGAGTTACTTGTCAAGGTAAGGGAATTATCCTTCTTTTCTCTTCATTTCAAAAACCTATTTTTGTATATGTCTTATGAATGTTATGGTAAATATATCCTATTTTATTTTTATTCAAACAATTACTGAATACTTTTCTTTATTAATGGGATACCTTTGTACTCTCTCTTTTTACCCTTTTCTAAAACCACATTTTATACCCGTTATGCTTCTGAATTTACTTCTCAAAATTTCTCTCTTCTCCTCAAGAAATTTAATTTAATTTTCTTTTTGTGAATACCAAAAACCATTTATTTTATAAGGGTATTAAAAAATATGTAAAAATTATTTATTTTATTCTATTATTAACATACATGAAACCCACATTCCTTTTACTTGGGTTGAAATTGACATAATGATCATGTTTAAAAGCATTTTTGAAATGCCTTGATTTTGATATTAACCCATTTTCTTTTAGTATACACAGGTTATTTATGAAATAATTTATTTTTATCTATTTGGATCATATGAAAATTTTGAAATATTAATGGTGAGACCATATAGTGCTCCAATGCATTGGGTAAAGAATTTAATCTCTAGAGATGACATGTTATACGATACCTTGGTAATTTTTACGACCCATTGGTGATTAACCTTGGTGATATGCTTATGAGTGTATAAATTAAATGTTGTAGCCACATTTCCATGTTATTATTCATGTTATATTATTTATGATATGCCTAATATTCTTTTTTTTTTCACTCAATAATGATATTCCTCATGTTCTTATTTAAATTCCTCAAGATCACATATAAACCGTTTCCCCCTGGTTTCCCTTATTGGGCGTTATTCTCACCCTTTACTTTTATGTATGTCCCCAAGTTATGAAATGAAGTAAATTTAATTAGCATGAACTTTTTATCTATACTTTCAAGTGGATTAGAATAATGTTATACTTTTTCATGTATTATGTACCTTTTTTCCAAGAAACTAAACATTAAAATATCTTCTATTTTATACCATGTAATGAAAAGTTTATATAATAAAAAGGTAGGATAACATAGTAAGTATCAAATGACCATTTAGTTATTTTTAGTATTTATTATTTGAAAAATTTATTAAGAAACCATGGGAAAAGTTAAAATATATGAAAGTATCCTAGTATTTTGGTGAAATATTAAGTAAGTGATTTTGAGAAAAGAAGTCCCTATTTGGATAAAAACAAGTGGATGTGGCTCAGGAACATATGTATCTAGGGGTAGAACCCGAAAACACCTCTTTGAGCTAGAATCAAATGGGAACTAGTGCATGAAAAAGGGCCTTACTACAATCCTATTTTGACACTCCCAGGGGATATGTTTGGTTAATCACAAGATTTTTATGAACCATTATGTAGGATTTATTGAAATTGAAATTGTTGTTAATGATTTACATAATTAAGAATAATTTATTAAGACATAAAATTAATTTAAAATTATAATATTATTAAAATAAATAAATTTCCCATTATTGTTTTATTCTTTTAGAAAATGGTGGGAAATAAGAGGAACCACGTAAATGGTGAGAACAATGGACCATGCACTGATGGATCTCTGATGGAAACCACAATGGAAAAATTTATGAGAATGATGTATCAACTAACTAAAATTATGAGAAATGACTAGAATTAAGACAAGAGATCATATTAACTTTGAAGGGAATAAATTTCTATTGAGTATTTTATAAATCAACGACCATTTTATTTCAGTGGATCTACTAACCCATTGATTACTAAAAATTGAATAAGCTCTATAGAAAATATATTTTCTATACTCTATTGTTCAAAAAAAGAGAAATTCACCCTAGTTGTTCACTTCTTAGAGTGAGATGCAGATCAGTGGTGGGAACTGATTAAAAACTTGAATCCAATAATGGAAATTGATTCTATGGAGTGGGAAGAGTTTCGAGGATCCCTTTTCAATAAATATTTCCCCTATTTAATTCAAGTGAAAATAGAGAAGGAATTCCTAGAGCTGAAGAAGAAGGGAAATGAATCTATGGGAATCTATGAGATGTACATTACAAGACTTTCTTGTTACACCTCAAGATTTTCTATGGATCCTAATGGAAAGGTTGATAGATTATTTAGTGGACTAAGACCACATCTATGAAATAATCTATCCATTAGAGACTATGAAATATATGAGAAGATAGTGTTAAGTGTTATAAAGGATGAACTGGAGTTCAGAGAGATGTATTGGTCCCATAGATCAAATGAGAGGAAGAGATATTTGGAGCCAAAATTTAGGAGAAACTTTGATCATTGAATTTGAGGAAAGAAAGTTTAACTTACCACATGAAACAAATGTGGGATGAATCATTTAGGGAATTGCTTTCTTATGATTGGGAAATGTTACAAGTGTGTAAGAGATGTCCATATTTCTCGGAACCATATTAGTGAGGTGAAGCCTCAACTTCTCAACACTAAGGACAAAGGTAAGACAATGCCTACCCAATAAGAAATCCAATGCTTCAAGTGTGGAAATATTGGAAACTTTTCTAATCACTATTTAAATCGAAAGGTAATGGAGGGGAATCACTATCAACCCCAGCATAGGCCAGGGGAGAAAGGTTAGGAATTTTCTATCGCAATAGCTGAAGTAGAGGCTCTAAATTATGTGGTGGAAGGTACTCTCATTTTTCCCTCAAAGATATCAAGTACTTTGTTTGATTCTCGTTCGAAGCATTCCTTTATTTCCTCCAAGTTTGAAAAGAATATAGAATCAATCCCCCAAATGATAAAAGTAGAGTTATCTATCAAGACTCCTAGAGGGGTTATCCAAGAAATAATAGTGTATAAAAACTTTAGTATTCACTTTGGAGAGCACAATATCAATGCATATAGTAGTCATTCCCATGCTGGAATTTGACACTATAGTAGGGATGAAATGATTCTCAAAGTGTAATACTAATATCAAATTTAGAAGTAATAAAATATTAGTAGTCTTGAATGGAAAACCTATAGTTTTTTTTTCAAAGGAGAGATATCTCAACCCAAGATTTTGTCTATAAGAAACTCCCATAGACTTATTTGTGGAAATTATTGGCGAAGATGAAGAAATAAATGAATGTATATGAATAGAAAATGTCCCCATAATTCAGGAATACATTGATATATTTCTTGAGAAGTTATATGGACCTCCCCTAGAAATAGAGGTAGAGTTATCCATTAAATTCATACCTGGATCCAAGATGATATCAAATATCCCATATAAAATAGAAAATGTGGAGTTTGTGGAATTAAATAAATAGATTCAAGATATTTTGGAGAAGGGGTTTATCTGACCATGTGTGTTTCCTTGGGGAGAACATGTTATATTTGCGAATAAGAATAATGAATTAATGCTGTTATGTATTGATTATAGAGAACTTAACAGGATCACAATGCAGAAGAAGTCCCCTCTTTCGAGGATTGATGATTTGTTTGATTATCTTCATGGGGATGAATTACTTTCCAAGACTGATCTTCAATATGGTTATCATAAATTGATGGTGAGGAAAGAAGATATTCCAAAGACAACATTCTGATCAAGATATGTGCATTATAATTTTTTATGCCCTTTGTCTTGACAAATGCTCCTACTATATTTATGGATTTGATGAATAGAGTCTTTAAGGACTACCTTGATAACATTGTGGTAGTTTTTATTTATAAAATTATGATATATTCTAAAAGTCACGAGGAGTAGTAGGATCATTTAAGGGTTATATTGAAAACTTTGAAGAAGGAGAGGCTATTTGTAAATTTTATAAAATGTGAATTTTGGTTACAAAAAGTTTCTTTCTTGGGGAACATTGAAACCTACAAAGGAATCTCAATTTACCCTACTAAGAAAAAGGTTATAGAGGAGTGGAATCATCCTACAATATTAAATGAGATTCATATTTTCCTTGGTTTATCAGGATATAATAAGAGGTTTGTGAAATACTTTTCACAAATTTCTAATACACTAAGCAAGATAAATTTTAAATGGGATAAGTTTATCTAGAAAAAGGAGTGTGAAGAAAGTTTACAAGATCTAAAGAAGAGATTGGTTACTACACCCATGTTAACTCTACCCCATATCTGAGATGGATTATTTTTTTAGCAATGCATCTCCAAAAGGGATTGGGTGCATCCTCACATGAAATAATAAGGTGATTTCTTATGCATCTATATAGTTGAAGCCTCATGAGAAAAATTATCCTATGCATGACCTAGAGCGGGATTCAATTGTTCTGGCACTGAAGATATGAAGGCACTATCTTAATGGGGAAAAATGTAATATATACACAGACCACCAAAGTTTGAATTATATTTTCACACAAAATGATTTGAACATTAGTTAGAAGATATGGTTGTAACTTCTTAAAGACTATGTTTTCTCAATTCATTATCATCCTAGAAGAGAAAACAAAGTTAGTGATGAATTAAATAGGAAATACCATGTTGTTCCGGTAATGATGAGGATTAAAGGAGACCCTTCAATCAAAGACCATATAAAACTTGAAATAGGAATCTTAAGGGAAGGGAAATCATAAACCCTGTCCCAAATTATTTCTCAACCATCATGACTTGAGAAGTTCAAGAAATTTGAAAGAGAAAATCCATTTTTACAGAAGAAGATAAAGGCTGCGAAGAATAAGAAGTTTCCTAAGTTTAATATTGATCAAGAAGGTGTACTAAAATTTTATACAAGGAAACGTGTTACATATATCACAAAAATAAAGAAGGAGATGATGAATGAATCTCACAGATCTACTTTCTCTATACACCATTAAAGCACAAAAATTTATATGGAACACCGTGATCATTATTGGTGGGATAACATAAAATGGGACATCACTGACTACACTATAAAATGATTGGTGTGTCAATAAGTGAAGGTAGAGAGACAATGTTCTAAAGGGATATTACAACCACTACCCATATGAATAAGGAAGTGGGATAATAACATTATGGAATTTTTCACTAGTATCCCAAGAACATCCAAAGGAAACCATCTGATATGTGTTATAGAGGATCATCTCACCCAGACTTCCCATTTCATCGCTATTAGGGAAAATTTATCTATTGACAAAATTTTCAAGATTTACGTAAAGGAAGTGGTGTGGTTGCAAGGGGTACCACTTTATATCATTTCTAATAGTGATACAAGGTTCAAATCAAAATTCTGGATAATTATTCAACATGATTTGAGTACTGAATTGAATTTCAGTATGACATATCAACCCTAAAATGATGACTAATATGAAAGGACTATTAGAACACTAAAGGAAATTATGAGAACATGATCAATGAAATTTAAAGTTGTATGGGATCATCATCTCCCATTATTCGAGTTATCATACAATAAAAACTTCCATTCGATTATTCAAATGACACCCTATGAAGCTCTATATGGGAAGTGATGTAGATATCCAAATTTTTGGGATGAATTTAGTGAGAGAAAGATTATTGGGCCTGATATTATGTAATAGATGATAGAAAATGTTCATTCTATCAAAAAACACATTAAAATAGCTCATATTAGGTAGAAGATCTATGTTGATAAACGTCAAAGGGACTTGGAGTTTGGTGTTGAAGACACAGTTTTCCTTTGAATATCACCATGGAAGAGAGTCATGTAGTTTGGGAATAAAGGGAAGCTTAGCCCTGGGTACATTGGACCCTATGAAATCATTTATCTCATAGGAGAGATGGCCTATCTTCTTTCACATCAACCAAATCTAGCTCAAGGTAATGATGTATTCCATGTATCTCTCTTAAGGAATTACATACCTGATCCTTCACATGTAATTAATCCAGAGGTGGTACAACTGGAATGTGACCTATCTTATGAGTAGTGTTCAGTGAAGATCTTGGATTGAAGATACATGGTTCTACACAATAAGACTACCCACCTTGTCAAAGTGTTTTAGAGGAACTATAAATATGAAGAATAAATGTTGGAAATAGAGGATATAATGAGAAAAAATTAGCCACAACTTTTCTTAACTAAGAGAACAGGTTGAAATTTCGGGGATGATACTTTTTAAGGGGGGGAATAATGTAATAACCTAGACTTTTTTAATAATAAATTTTTCCTGAAAATGGGTGATATTTTTTTATTTTACATAACAAAAAAATATCTATTTAATAATGAAGTAAATATAAATTGAAATATGACCATTTGGATTTGAATTTTATATGAATATTGGTCAATTATGAACATTGGTAAATATGACCATTGGGAACTATACTCTTGATAGTAATTTTAATGTTATAATTAATGCTAATAAGTAAATTTTTGACAAAGGATAATTGATACAGAAAGAAGATTCAATGACCTCAACCTGTATAGTCATGCCATTTGAATCCCATATTTCATAACGTAGAAGGGAGGTTTCATCACTATGGTTCAACCCTCACTAAGAACAATATGATATTTAATAATTGAATCTTGAATGAAATCACTTATGTGAGAAGTTTAAGTGAGTAGAGATTACCACTCGGTTGATGTTTGCTGAGGCACCCCGTGAAACTACCACCATCGAACACCTTACTCTTAGGGAACATGTAGGGTGTAACAATAATTTGTATTTATAGGCCATAGTGAGTAATTAATTTTTTTAAATAATATTTTTATTCCATGAATTCCATTTTAAGAATGGCTTTTCTTAATAAAATTGAGATAAAATTTGATAAATTGGTTTTTCAGAAAAATATTATAATTTCTGGAAAAGATATAAATATTTATAATAAACTAATATTTTATTATTAAAACTTATTTTAATTTAATAGTATGATAACCATAATCTTATTTAAATATAAATGATAAAATAATTTTTTTTCAAGTGTTAGAAATTTTACTATGCATTTTAAATCCTCTATTATTTTTAATAAATATAGATTTTTATATTTAAAAGTTATAATTATCACATTTATAGAATTATTATGATAAATTAAACATCATTTTTTAGATCATCACTTCTAAATTAGGTTATGGTAAATTTATGAGAATTTTATAAATTAATTTAATTTTGCATGAATAATAAAACTATAGTTTCGGTTTTTCGGTATGTTTAATGACTTCATAATTATGTCACAATTATTTAATAATTATTATACCAAAATAAATGACATAAAATATTTCATTTTATTATAATCAAGTATTTTAATATATTTAAATCCATTTCCAAATATATAATTTACTTTCGAAATTCTAAAATAGAAACTTTAACTTTAAAAATGTTATTTTGAGTAAACTTTTCTTTTCCTTGAAAAAATAAGTAATATAAAATTATGGTCAAGTTTTTGGATTAAAATAACATAAAATTTTTCCCAAGTGTCCAATACCATGGGAAAATACCATGGTAAATCCCATGGATTTTCATTATCCATAACCTAGGTTTCCAAGGCCCATATTCAGAAATTAATAAACAAATCACCCAATTTTTCTATAAATTCCCACCCATTTATCAATTTACATTGATTAAAAATTATTCCTACTAGAATATATGATAGTTTTACCTTACAAGGATTCATCCCAAGGTGTCCTAAATCCCCCAAGGTCCCAATCCTCATGTTTTAATAGTTATATTTCATGGTAATGGAATTATCCTTCTTTTCTCTTCGTTTCAAGAACCTCTTTTCGTATATGTCTTATGAATATTATGGTAAATCTATAATATTTTATTTCTATGAAATAAAAAAATTAAAATTATGTTTTATAAATGTAACACCTCAATCCCCTCTATTTTTACCCTTTTGTAAAACCACATTTTATTCCTGTTATGCTGTCAGATTTACTTATCACAATTTCGCTCTTCTCTTCAAGAAATTATCTTATATTTAATTTTTGTGACTACCCAAACCCATTTATTTTCACAAGGCATTAAACAATATGAAAAAAATATTTATTTTATTCCTAGATTAATATACATTAAAACCACATTCCTTTTTTGTGGGCTAAAAATTACATAGTGATAAAGTTTATATGCACTTTTGAAACACCAGGATTTTGATATGAACCCGTTTTATTTTATTCTCCATGGGGTATTTATGAAATGATATATTATAATATATGTGGATCACATGAAAATTAATAAATATTAATTTTTAACCCTTATATCTCTCCAATGAGTTAGTTAATGAATTTAATCTCATGATATGATGTGTTATATGATACCTTGGTGAATAATGTCACGACCCGTTCTCGGAACCCGTACCGTGACTACCCCAAGATCGCCTTCCATAGGCCAGGGGCTGGCGACTAGCACTAAGGCATAAATCCCGGTAAAAAGGGAAGGAATTGCCTTTGTAAAGTAAACTAACACCACAGAGAAAGCAAGTAGTAGAAGTAAACACTAAGTAAAAAACTGAGTACAACAGTAAGTGCGGAAAAGTAAGTGGGACAGTATACAAACCCAAACTGAATGTAAAGTACAACTGAAAAGGGAAAACAACAACTGAAAAGTAAAGCCGCATCGTCGAGCTGTCCACTAGAAATCCCACCTTAAGGGTGGGTACAGATAGCCTCCACTGCTCCTCGGGTCCAGCCGACTGCTCCGAGTACGTCCCGCCCAGTGGTCCTCCTCCAGGTACCGTCCTACTCCGCAAGCCTCAACCACGATCAGCGTTGTCCGTTGTCTACAACCAACACAATGTAATGCAGGCATATCCCGTGCAGGGGTGAGTATAAGCAACTCAGTAGGGACCCCGAGACCCCCGAAGGTCTCCCAGAATCCACAAAGGATAATCCACAAAGGAAAGATACAATCAAGAAGTAACATTCGACAATGCTTAGGTATATGCCCATACATATACCTAAGTCATCAATTCTCGTTCGGCTCCAACATTAGAGCCCAAGTACAACCCAGTCCACACAGGAAAGCAAAACAAAAATCCACACAGGATAGCACAACACAATCCACAAAGGAAAGAAAAACAGGATTCAGCTCACACATGTATACTTCTTCGTATGACGATAGCGATGATTAAATATATCCACTGATTCATCTAAGTCGTCGGACCCACAAAGGATAGATAGGTACTAACCCCCGCAATGACCCACAAAGGATCGATAGGTAACCAACCCCCGCAAAGACCCACACAAGATCGGACCCACACAAGATCTATAGGTGCTGGCTCACACAGAACCGCTGAGCATTGACCCACACCGGATCTGACCCACACAGGATCTGACCCACACAGGATCATTAGAACTGATCTAGGATTGCTGAGTGCTGTAGTCGTCGCCGTCGAATCCACTGAGGATCTCTGTACAGTCGTCGTTGTCACAGTCACAAACACAGCCAGCTCTAGGGTTCCCGCACACAACAAGCTCGTTTTGGAGGGTCCGCTCCACGAGCTGAGAGGCTGATACATCAACTGACACATATTCCAGATTTGATGTATCCTAAAGTTCCGTATCATGAACAGGAACTCAACGTCGCAGACGGCGCGTCAATCGGACGCCCGGTCTGAGAGTTATTGGCCTTTTCGTCATAGGGGCCCGGTTGGTTTTTAAGGAAAAACCAAACCGACCGTACTCCACCTACGTCCAAACCTCGGGCTGAGTAATCCAAAAGAACCTTCTCACTAATAGGAATCCAACAAAGTTGACGGTACGTCAATCGGACGTCCGGAGCTCAAGTTATAAGCGTTTCCGCTCTGAGGGCCCGGTTGGTTTCGTGTACGAACCAAACCGGCCGAACCCAAAGTGTTCTAAAACCTTGAGTGTGATATACCTAAACGACCGTCTCGATCTAAGGATCGCATCGCCATTGACGGCGCATCGATCGGAGGTCTGTAGCCCGAGATATGAGCAAAAGAACCAAAAGGGTCTGAAAACGGGGGTTTCGGGCCCGGACCGAACCGACCCGAGACCCCCTGGGTCGGCCCGCCCCGGCTCGGCCGAATGGCAGAGCCGTTCGGTTTAGCGCGGGGGGGGGGGGGGGGGGGCGCTGCCCCTCGCGATTTGTAACCGAGGTCCCCCTTAATGGGGGCCGCTTGCTGGCCGGCCGGGGGTTTGAACCCCCGGCTGTTCTCCTGTCCGGTCTGCCCACCCCGGCCAGCTGGTTTCTGCCACCACGGGACCGGCGTCAGCCGGTCCCCTCCCTGCTCTGACACCGGCGGCCCGGAACCGGCCGCCGGTCACCCTGCTCCGCCGCGGCCCGGAACCGGCCGTCGGTCACCCTGCTCCGCTGCCGCCCGGAACCGGCCGCGACTTGGTTCGTCTGGCGCGGCGCGACGGTGCCGCGCCCCTCCACCGTGGCCCCGCTCCGGTCGCGGTGTCTTCGGTTCTCTCCGACATGGCACGACGGTGTCGTGTCCTTGTTCGATTTCACTGCGCGGCGCAATGGCATCACACATTCTTTACCGCACGATTCCGCATGGTGCGTCGGCACCACACCATTTCGTTCCAAACCACAAAAGAACCAACAAGGATAAAGGAGGTGGGTCAGTCGTGTTTGTGCAGTCTGGCCCCCCTCTCGTTAATAGATATCATTTGGTCATATTACACGTAGAACATCAAAGTAAAATTCATGAACAAAATAAAATTAAACAAACCCCTACCTCGTGCGAGCTTGAACGGAGGTTCGTCGAACGAGGATTCGTCGTGGAAAAACCATCGCGGAAAGAGAGGTCGCGGAAGGAGGAAGTCGTGTCGGCATCACGGTACATGGCGTCATGTAATAGGTTTCCAAGAACTCAGAGTTCTTCATCAGAGACCGATGTGTTCTTCGCGTTCTTCATCGAAGACGAAGAAGTTCCTCAAGTCCTTAGTCTTTTCTCCCAAAAAGTCCACCACAAGGTTCCAACCCCAAATAAAATAAGCTCACCTCTTATTTTATTAACATAACATAACTTTTGAATTTCAAGAGTTTGAAATTCAAACATCCACACTTAACTCACTAAATTAATAACATAAGTTATTACTATTTATGTTATCAAAAGTTAATGGTGAGTTGAGGGGGGTTGAAGAATATGAAGGGGTGGGGTTCGTGTGGACCCCACCACCCTCATGACCTCCCTTGGGAAGTTGGGTAGTTACCCAACTTCCACCCAAAGCCTTAAACTAGTAAAAGAAAAATAAAAAAATTGTAGTTAAATTATAAATTAAACTTCCACAATTTTTTTCATCTTCTCTCAAGGAAAGACAACTCCGAAAAAGGCATTCCTAAGAAATTACCAGCGCTGCGGTTCCATCGGTGCCCTTAGAATTCGATTCCGAGCACCAGTTCAAAAGTTATAAATTCCCGCTCGTTCGTTCACTGAACGTACCTGAGCTAAACGTCGGATAGAAATTCCGGGCACACCGGGCCTCATAATCAAGTGCCGTCAGAAACTGCATTCTTGTAAAATCCCAAAGAAAATTAAGAAAAATTTTTCCTTGGATTTTACGGGTCTTTACAAATAACCTTGGTAATTTTTACGACACCTTGGTGATTAACCTTAGTGATATGATTATGAATGTATAAATTAACTGTTGTAGAAACATTTAAAATTTATGATTAATTTTCTTTTATTTATGATATTTTGCATGTTCTCTTTTTCATTCTATATAGATATTCCTCATGTTCTTATTGATATTCCCCAAGATCACATGTAAATTGTTCCCCTTGCTTGCCCTTACTAGGCCTTAAGATCACCCTTTCCTTTAATGTATGACCCAAGTTAAGAGATACAATAAATGTAATTAATAGGAAACATTAAAGAATATTTTAAAATATATCAGAATAATGATATAAGTTTTAATGTATTATTTACCTATTTTTCAAGAAACTAAACTTTAAAAGATCCTCTATTTTATACCATGTAATGAAAATTTTATTTAATAAAAGGTGGGATGCCATAAAATAAGGATTTATTTATAGTTTATATATGATATATATGAAATTTATAATGTGTTTATTCTTCTATAATTATTATATAACACATACATTCATGATTTCCATTTCATGGTAATACAATAACTTCGTTTGCAGACGCGTGGACTACCGTCTCCTCAAAGAGATGTGATTCATTCATGTAATACATGGAATGTATAAAGGATTGTTTTAATAAAATAATGTGACATATATTACATAAATGTGATATTATAATAATAATATAAGAATACATATATATCATTTAGTTTTCATTCTTTTAAGTATGACAAAGAAATTGAAGTAGCATTCATGCGTTCGTACGACCTACTATTTTCCTGAATGATGAATTTCATTTATTATCTCCAAATATTATGGATTACTATAAATAAATATTTAATGAATATATATGATATTTTATTCATGGTTTAAATACTATATATGATGAAATCATGGTCTAATTAATAGGAACAATAAGTAACAAGTCAAAACATACTCGAAAAACTAGGCAATTAACACTTATAATAGTGAAAATAATAAGATAATATGTGATATTATAAATATGATTATGGTTCTAGTATAATTTAGTGACATGTTTAAAGCCATTATACATGAAGTTAAAGGATGTTCACCCAGAAGGAAACACAATGTAATGGATTTTCATCTCACTTTTTTTCATGTGTGAGATAAATGTAATATTCACCATTTACTTATTTTTGTGGTGTAAATACTGACCATTTTTATATATAATATCATTAATACTTCATTATTCATGGTATTTTGAGTTTTAATTTGAATTATTTCATCTAAAGGTATTTAAACTTAAAATTACCAATTTAAAGGATGTTTACCCAGAAGGAAACACAATGTAATGGATTTTCATCTCACTTTTTTTCATGTGTGAGATAAATGTAATATTCACCAAAGAGTGGAAAATGGTACTATTAACTACCTTTTTCATGTAATAGTACCATTTTACACTCTTTGGTACATAAAATGTTTTATAAAATGTTTATAAGAAAACCCGACATCATTTCTCTCTTTAGTCGGAGAGCCTATTTTCTTTTAAAAACCATGTTTTGTAAAAAGTTTTTAAAAAATTATTTACCTTTTACAAAATGATTTGATAAAGTAATTTTTACCCTTTTTTTCTTTTACAAATGTTTTCAAAGTAATCTTCTTATCACTTTCCAAACAAGGAACTTTTCTAACCTTTTTACCTTACAAAATGAATATTCTTTTTATGTTGTACGACATGTACAAATTTACCCATTGTCATTTATTTAAATCTTAATTTTCATTATTAAAATGTTAATTTTTAAGGAATTTTTTTTGAAAGTGATTTTCAATGAAAATGAATTTTCAATTTTTTTTAAAATAAAAAGTACATTTTTCCTCAAGAATATTTTTAAAATATCATTTTACAATATTTCCATTCATCAATGAAAAAAACCTTTATTTTTACTCCACTTAGGATATGTTTTATTGATACAATACTTATTCTTCTTATGAATTTTTTATTGATTTGACCTAGGATAGTATTGAAATTAACTTCCTTGATTCATTTTTTAGTCCCCTTAAAATATTAAATTTACTATGATCACTGAACATTTAATTTACCCTAATTATCCATATCATTTATCATGTATACGTTCATTTCATAAACCATGTAACATTTTTTTTCATATGGTGTTTACCTTTACAATTATTTGATTATTTGGAGAAATATTGATAAATATGTATCCTTTATTCATTATGGATATTTGATAAGTCACATTGTTTAAATTGATTATTAGGTATTTAAATAATACTTTGGAAATGAATGACATGGGTTGAGGACCTTTCAATGTAATCCCCTTGATGCATCTGTAGTCTCATGGGACAATATTAGTTGGAGAAAAACCCTTTGAGTTTATTTCAAAATTAGAGTAGTTTTAAACTATGTTGTGAAGGGACTTGATAATATTATGCTAAACTATCTCGTGAAAGGTCTTGACTGTAAAGGTACCATGTACCAAAGAAACATGGCATCCAATAATTAAGCATTTCCTTTATTTGGATTTAGTTATTATTATCTATGATATTTTTTACATTATCTATGAATGAATTTCATTCTCAGTTCATTGATTAAATGTCATGTGTTTTTAGTTATTTACCTTTCTATATTATTTACTCTCTTACTTATCAGTTATTGATTTCATGAAATATGTTCTCAATTATTTACCTTTCCATATTAATTATTATCATTGATTTATTATTTATTACACTATAATTTACCCTTACTGATCATTTTATCTCACCCTTATTTTGTTTCCTTCCTTGAAGTATACTTATAGAAATATGCAATAGTATACTAGATGGAATAAAGTTATGCTTATTATCTAAAAAAATTATGTTTTAATTTATGTATTCATTTGTAATAAAAGAATCATGTATATATCTAGTTTAATAGGACTTCTAAACTATTCAGTCTTTTGGGATGTGATTTAATTGTATCTTATGCCAATGTAATGGTAGCATGACATCAGCTCCGGGCTGTTGGGTTTGGGTTGCTAAAAAGATCCTAATCTCAAACATATTCTGGGGATATGTCTAGTACATGAATATTTATACTTCTTATAGTTCTATGGATATACCTATATCAATCACTACATGTCCTAGGAACATCACCTCCTGAATCTAGAAGTCACACTTCAACAGTTTGGTGTAAAACCGATGTTCTCAAAACATACTCAAGACTATTTCTAGGTGCCTTGCATGTTTCTCTAGTTTCAGTGAGTAGATGAGGTTTTATTTTATGAATACCATGATTAATGAGTCCATATATGGGTGGTATATCTTTTCTATGAGATACGTGGGCACTAATAGTGCATTAATCTATTCTAATGACATCAAAAAATACTCATACAACTCATACCTTCTTCGAAATATAGTCTTTAGAATTTCATCCTCTATAACTCACAACTAATGATAGCCCAACCAAATATCAATATTTAATAACCACCAAGCTCCTAAAAACTGATCAAAATAACATCAATCCTAGTTACGGGACATTTGTTCTTCATAGTCACCTAGTTTAATTTCAAATAATTGATGAAGAGTTGAAGATTACCTTATGCCTTCTTGGAAAATAACACCATTGCACCTTATAGTGAAGTTCTCAACCTGATGAATCCTTTCTTCTATAAGTCATGTAGTTTCACCTTGATATATTTTATATTGGTTGGCCCCATAAAATATGAGGGTATATAAATGTATTGTGAACTTTGATTGAGCTCAAATTCATCTTAACTTATCGATCACATAGAGTCTATACTAGGTTAAAGACTCCCACAATTATTTTAACCCATTCTATAGCATCCTAAGAGCCTTTGACATCCTAGAATAATGAAAAAATAGTAGAGCTAAATTCATTGCATATTTTACCACAATTATTAACTCTTATGCGAAGGATAAACACTAAGTGGAAGACTTCTGGTTGAAGTGACCATGTTTCCAAAACCCCAGATCAGGTGAGGGAGCATGATCAAATATATTATCCTATATGTATAGTGGTAATGTATAAATATCCTCCCCTGAAGAAGTATTATAGACCACTTCCTAAATAGTCCCATAATACTATATCAAGGCGACATATTCTCTAATGTGATATAAACAATTTATAAAAACAAATTTGTTAAGATAAACCCTATTCAGTTTATGGGTTCACAAAAGGTTCTCCCAGGAGTCTACCCTTAACCTAAGGTATAAACCTTGTAGAAATAACATTGCTCTCCTCCTTTACATGTTAGTCATATTTATCATATATATAATAACACCACAATATTCTTAGTTCAACTAATTAATTCCAATAAAGATATATAATAATAGTGTTGAAACACATATATATCACAAATAGAGAAACTATATTGGATAGATAGCACAAATCAAGGCATTTTAATTAAAGAAATACTATATAGAAAAACAATAGATATATATGTAATGTGAATATAAATTCCCAGTCATGATGAATGAATGCACTTGAAATCTCATAAATCACATATCAATATCATGTACATCGCCCAAGGTGAATTTAATCAATGGTAATATAAAAACATAATTTTCCACACCTTACGGAAACTTAGAGGTCCACTATATAGTGTTGTCCAAGCACTTTCATAGTTCACATTCCTAAGTCACAACTATACTAACTCTTATTCACCCTATCAAAAATCAAGGAAAAGATAAGAAATAAGTTTTTGAATCATAGTCCTATGATACTATTTTATAACATCTCAACCCAAACCATTGGGCCTGAGTCAGAAGATCACATGACCTCATCATACCTCCCCATACACAAGAGTCTTCCGACTAGAAACAAAGATCTGAGTCCATAAGTGTGGAGACTATACCTTCAATATCATGTCATACGTTCAACAATAAATCATAAAAAATATAATAAACAACCAGTGTGAATATTTTGAAACTAAAGAATTACATACATGTCATATAATAATAAGTAGCTCCCAAAGTGGAAATACTCTCCAGTGTATAAAAGAGTACATGAATAAATAAATAAACATTAGGGTCCTCTAGAGTCTTTCCTAGTCCCCTTAAATATTAGTTCTCCTTTATTCATATATCTATTAAAGGGCCCTTTCCCATCATCGAATCTCTACTCATAAAATCTAAAAGCACACAGAAATTCCTGAGTAGGGTGTGAGTAGATGACTCATTAAGTCACTAACAGTGCATCCTTAACCATGTGTGATCAATTATATTATGTTTACACCATGAATATAATAAATTAATAAAATTTATCTCATCATATGATCCAAAATAGAGTAGTCATATGAAAAACAATCCATCACAAACCCTTGGCCATACCTGCTTTAGCCCCATGTCGAAATGATGATCATGAGTCAATGGAAAAAGATCATAATCTAGCCACAATACTTCCAACATGAAACTCAGAATCCTCAAGCCATTGAGTGGGAATACTACTCATAATCAATGAGTTATGAAGTTGACACACTACTCAAAATCCATAAGGCATCGAGCCAATGGGATACTCAGAATACACAAGGCATTGGGTATCGACATGTTTCCTCAGAATCCTCAAGGAACTTAGTTATGTCTATCCCAAAAGGCTATTATGTGGTATCATATTCAAGATTTCACATCAAGAACACTCCACCCTCTAAGGGATAATAATACCATGACATTAACCAATCACGCGTACCTAACACAAATTCTCCAAAGGCAAGATGATTCACAACAATGTATATAATCATAACAAACATAACATAAAATCATGAGATAAATAATAACACCAAAGTCAACATGTTAATCAACATCAAACATTGAATCAAACCATTCTAACAAATCTCATGGAAACAATATCCTAATGGGTCGCACGAGATACACACACACAGACCCAAATGTGATCAAAAGTTAAGAATGATTATCAATTATGAAAACACATAAATTATAACAAGGAAACATGTGTAACAAAATCCCCAAGAGGTAAGGAACTTAGTATAACAAATTAATAAATGTCAATGGAAAGGATAAATCACAATGTGTGTTTTTATTTTTGGATTGGAAACCCAAATAGTCAAGAACATTGTCTCTTGGGACTTATTATTGTAGTTGTCGATACTTCAATGGTAAAGGTTCATTAAGGATTCCAAGAACCAAATCTATCTATTTATTATAAAAAAGAAATAAAATATTCCATGTTATGATACTTTCTCTCTCCCAAATAATTCCCAAATTATCATTTTAGGTCAACACATAAACTAGCAGTATTATCTTAATGATTAATTATAAAACCACATTTGACATTGTAAATCTCTCTAAATTAATTTGATAACACATATGGTAGTCCTTTAAAACTATTATTTTATAATTCTATATATTTATACTTCATAATTTGAAAAATCATCCTTTGATATTTTTTCATAAACCATCCTTTGATAATAAAATATAATTATCTTTTTATAATCCATATTATTGACCTTTTTTAATCTCACACAATTATTATTTGATAATTTTTAATAATTATCCTTTTATAACTCAATGTAATTATCATTTGATAATTATTTTTATTTATCCTTTGATATTTTTTCCTAATTATATTTTGAAATTTCTTTATAAATTATCCTTAGATAATTTTTGGAATTTTTCCTTGATAATTGTTTATTATTATCTACTAAAAAATTTGTGCAATTATCTTTTGATATTTTTTTTAACAAATTTTCCTTGATAATTTTAATAAATTATCCTTTGATGATTTTTTTGAATGATTCCTTGATAATTTTGGATCTTATGGTTTAGTATTAAATACAGTCCTTTTTTCAAATCTAGGAAAAAGAATTATGGAAGATAAATAAAAATATTTAAAATAAAATAAAATAATCTACCCCATACCCTTTTAGGAACCACACAATGGAAGAGGGAAGGAAGGGTTCAACACTCCTAGAGAAGGGATCAAACCAGATGGAAGGAGTTTCACCGATTACACACAGAGGAGTTCTAGGATCACTCAAACTCAAAGGAAATAACCAACAATGAAAACATGGTGGTTCAACTATTTTAGGATCTCCAACCACATATGGGATTTCTATAAATGAAAATTAATCCACCGATTTAATCCACGATTCAACTGAAACTTTAATGTGGAGTATTTAATTCCACCACATTAAGGTGTTACCAACTTAAATGGTTTAAAATGGGTTATTTACAATGTTTTTGGATAAATACCTTGTGAGTATGGTGAAATGTATCATGTAGATGAATATGATAAAGAAAAAGAAAAAATAAAAATAAAATAAAATAAAAGGAAAATGGTAATAGAAATTATCCTTAAATTTAATTTAACAAAAAACCCAATGCAAAAAAAGGTTATGTTGTTCCTTGGGTCAAACCTACATTAAAGATTTAATTATGGTTTTAGATTTTCCATTTCATACACCATTTGAGAGATATTTCATTTTTTCTTAAAAATCATGCATATATGATATAATATATTTACTATTACGTGTGATCTAACCAAAAACTCGATGTGAAAAATGGTTATATAATGCCGAAGTTAAAATTTGAGTTATGGATTTAATATAGGAATATAATTTCCAATTTGAGATAGAACTGAGGAAAAATTCCTTTATTTTAGAAAAACCATGTACACATGATATAATATATTTAATATTTTTATTATACAAATACTAAGCCTCTACAGGACTCGGAATCCCATGATAATTCTACAAATAACTCCAACATTATTCCAAAGAATATTCCAAAGTGTTAGCAGGGGTTTTTCCCTTACATTAAGCCACTTAAAAAATCATTTATAAGTTTATTTTTATTGAATAATATTATTCCAAACAAAACAATTATAATTTAAAACAAAATAAGGTTTAATTATCATTTAAAAATTGAGGATATTACACCACAGATAATTGGGATTTTTCTTAAGATCATTATGGCTACATGTAGGTATCTAGGAAAATGAATCTAACTCATCCTACCAAGGTCAAATCTGAAAATTTAAAGATTATCAAATAAAAACTCATTCAAGAGGTTCAGAACTCAAAATGAATTTCCAAAATCATCCTTGTTAATAAGAATAATAATACTAGATATTTAATCAACTTCAAGGATCTAAATTTTCAATTGATAAAGGATGACTTCCTAGACCCAGTCATAGAACATTTTATCATTGCTACAACTGGTTTCTAGGATATCTCCATCAAGGATGGATGTTCCATTTATAATTAGATTCAGATGGCCCCTAAAGATGATGAAGCCATAACTTTTAAAGCTCCCCAAGGAGTGAATTGTTATCGAGTAATACCCTTCATCTTGAAGAATGATGGTGCCATATATCAAAATTCCATAGACCATATCTTTAATAACTTTCAAGGTAAGACTATGACATTCCATGTAGATGATCTAATGGTCAAATCTTAGCAATTTTATGATCATCTTAGATACCTTGAAATGGTTTTCATCAAACTAAATTGACACAACTTGAATATAAACCCCTTAAAATGGACCTTTAGGGAAACATATAAAATGTTTATCGACTTCATAGTACATTATCATGGCATTGAGCCTGACCCTGATAAAACCATTGTGATACTTAATATTTCACCTCCTCAAAATATCAAAGAGTTTAGAGGGCTTGAAGGAAGACTTTACCATATCAAATACTTCATAGTAAAAATTTCATCCAAGTTCCCACCCTTTACTAAGCTCATGAAAAAAGGATAAAAATATCAGTGGGATGAAGATTTCAAGAATCTATCAATAACATCAAGTAATACTACTTTATCTCATCTATATTGATGTAACTGATTGAAGGAAATCCACTTATTCTATATAAATAAACTTTAAAGAGATCATTATGCACCTTTTGTACATAAAAAAGATTGTGGGAAAAGAAAACAGCCTCTACCATCTCAACATAACCATTATTTACACCAAGACTCGTTATTATGACATCAAAAAGAATTTACTTGCACCCATATTCTTCCTTTAAAATTTGAGATACTACCTACTGTAACATAAGTTCCATCAGATCTCTCATATTGAACTACTCAAATATATCCTCAATCATCTGATGTTTATTGGATGACTATCATGGTGGGTGGTTATCCTATAATAATTTAATATTCAGTTTTTACCATAGAAGGTATTAGAAGGGAAAACATTAGAAGACTATCATATATAACATCTTACCTTATAAAGTACTCTTTTGGATATATAATTACCCAGTGAATAGGTAATATCCATTAATTACACTCACCAAATATGGGAGATTTATTTTGATGGTGCTTCTAAATTTCAAATAGGAATATGGATAGAAAATCCAAAATTAATCAGAGATGTCTTGGGGATTGTCTTCTTCCCTATTACTTATTATTTTCAAAAGGATTCACAAAAAATGAATCAAAATACTGGTCTCTCATTATAGTATTGGAATTGGATATGATGGTACTCATTTCTTAATTAAGTGTCAATGGTGATTTAGAGTTAGTAATAAAGTATATTAATGGAGATAACACTATTAAAAAGAGGAAATAATTCCTCTAATCAATTATATATGAGGGTTGATGGTAGAATTCCCCTATGAAATATGACTATCACATATACCTTGTTTTATGAACATTTGTGTAGATGCATTGGATAATTAATCCATGGATCTCAAATATCTAGAACAAGATGAAATAGTCATTAGTATGGCACATCATAGGACAATTTCTTTAATCATTGGTAGTAATGTAGAAGAGATCAATGAGATTAGCACCACTCCTTAACAAGTTGAGTTGATAACCACACCAAATTATACCACAATGGGATGGATTTTCCATATATTTGACCATCGATAAAGTGGAATTATACTATCATAATGAGAAAAGAGAGAGTAGATCTGATGGTGGGCCATCAACTTTATCCTTTATGACGTTTTGAATGCTCATGAAGTCCTCTATAAATGGAAATTTTATGGATTCCTCATAGTATGTATTAAAGGTGGATAGACCCGCCTGATTATGCGAGGAATCCATGTAGTGTTTGTAGTTATAATAAATCTAGGACCAATCTCTCCCATTAGATCAAATAGATTGGATACGTCTTTCCATTTATGGCCCAAGATTTTTTGGAATTCACCAAAAAATTTCATTAGTACAATATATATACTAATTTCAACCATCAACTCCTAGATTTTATGAAAACCGCTAAATATTATTGATCATTTTCCATCTAGGGAATCATGGGGAATATCCCCTAAAAATAGGTAGGTATTTCAAGTATATCCTTATTTCCACCAACTCCATCTATAAATGGGATGAGGCTATATCCCTCAAGTATGTTGGGAGAATTTCTATTATAAACTTTGTGAAATCAAATGTCATTACTAAATTTTGTGTCTCTCACACAATATTTATGGACAATGACACCAAATTTTGATCTTTTTTATTGAAAAGGTTGTATCAACAATATGGAATTTAGTCTAACCACTCATCCTAATATTATGAAGTGGAGAATGGAAAGATTTAGGCTTTCAACTAGACTATATATAACATACTCTAGAATATGGTTGATAAATACAAGAGGTCATCGAATGAAAAAATATTGAATGATGTATGGGATTATCATAAAAAACCCATAAGACTATACAGGAAACCCCATATTCACTTTTATATGTGATATAGGTAGTCCTTCCCATTGAGGTTCAACTTCTCACAATTCATGTTCCCATTTATAACCAAGTTTCTGAAGATGAATAGTCTCAAAATAAACTTAATAATCTAGAATGAATTAATGAGAAGATATTTTTTCATTTCAAAACATGAAAATACATCAAAACTGAGTCACATGATCTTTCAAAAAGAAATTTTCCCTCCAATATTATCTCTAGGGAGAGCTGGTATTGGTTCTCAAAATAGCAATGACACTAGGAAAGAAAACTCTAAAGATCTGTCCAAAGTGGGAAGGACCTTATGTAATACACAAGTTTTATTCTAATGGATCTTATTCCTTGGTCACAATGGATATAGATCACACCACACTGGACACTAATTCAAGGTTTATCTAAAATTAATTTGCCTAAATTTCACATTGGTTCGATATGTACTCATTGTAAGATGTTAAACCACATGGTTATTATTCTAGCTTCATGATACTAAACTGTGAAACACAAGTCCTACTTGTATTATTTTAAACTATATATCATACCATCATCATTATATAATATAAAACCAAATTTTTGGCATCCTGAATGTGTGATTTGAAAAGGAAAACCACCAATGTCCTAGTAGAAATATTTTAAACAGCACATCATAACATTCTAGTCACATAATGTAAAATAGCAATGCATCATCCTAGGAACATGATGTAAAAATTCATGACAACATACTCACCATATTATATTAAACCCCATGGCTACCATCCTCATTAAAATATGTTAAACTGTATAGTAATCATCATGGTAATGTGATTTTTAATTGTATGAAAACTTCCACACCAAAATTTTGAAATATTTTGGTAGGTAATACCCTTATCACATGCTCTAGTATAGTATGAATGATCCCCTGATTCCCTCTTTTTTCTCACACCAAGGACTCATATGTTTTTATAGGTTCCAGTCATTCACAATATTTAGAATAACTAGAATACCCTATGATTAAGGTTGGGGAATGACATATGGTCTACCCTATAAGACCTTAAATTACTTAGAGTGGATTACTTTACATATCTTAACCCCCTGCATAAGATACATATCTTTGTACGAGTTCTTGGTGCATAAACTTCTTATGCCTGTAGATATCAATTCTCTCACCTTGATACAAGAGCTTGATCTGCATAAGGGATCCTTATAAGAACCAGGTGTGGTTTGATTCCTAACCTTATAGAATATTTAGTGACATTGGGATATTTTATCTTAGGACTAACAATAAATAAATAAATTTCCATTTCTATATATATGAGCTTGATCTATACATATAATTTTTCTCCAAGAACTATGTGTTGATTTATTATGATAACTTTAGAATACTTACTGATGCATGAATCCTTTATCCTAGGCCCATACAAAAATCAAGAAAAGAAAATGAACCTACCCCTATGTAATATCTTGATCTATAAATGGTCCCTATATCCATTATAGGGGATCTAATGGGGCTAATCCTCAAGTCCTGGTTCACTTGGCCCATGATAGAAAATTCCCTATTACTTGCGTACGAGTCAGATCTAAGTAGATAATTTCTATACAAGAACTACAAGTTCCTTGATTCCTACTACTATAGGATCTGAAGTGATGTATGGATCCTTTATATTAGGCCCAACAGTTAATCCCAATAAGAAAAATTCCGCATTTACCTTAGTTTTTGAGCCTTTCTAGTAATATTTTGTTTTCTATTGGAACTGCACTAATGTGAGGATTAATATTCTTTCCCTATCCATGAGTATGATATTTATAGAAGAGGCCTCATAGTAATTGTGTATAGATCAATAAAATGATATGTCCTAAGTATAATCCAGAATTATATAGAAACCCCCCCAGTGTAGATTCATCTTTGTAACCTATTACTGAAATAAAACTCATAATCATGAGTCAGATCTATATAAGGGATTTCATAATAGCGTTATTTATCTATGAATCTATGATAAAATGATTTTCCTATGTATGAGATTGATTTTTATAGGGTACTCAATATATGAACTATGTGGGAATTGATTCATACTTTATCTAGATATGTAGTAATGCCTGAATATTCTATTCTAGGACCATACATGAATCCTAATTAAATATCCCATTCATCCCAGTGTTTATACCCCTTTATTTGTCATCGGTTTCCCCTTAATGGGTTTATCACTAAGAAGAATCCATATCATCTTGTGCATGATTCAACCCTACACAAATCCTCCATCCAAAGGTCCTTATTGTGTAAATCTAAATTGCATGGAATATGATTCCTTGTAACATGACAGTAAACTACACAACATATGGACTTAAATTGCTAAGAGTAGGATCCTATACATGGACCAATTTCCCTACATGAGATCCATATCCATATAAGGATTCCTGACATGGGATTGTTCTCTAAACAAGCATCAGAATAGAATTACCATTTCTCAATATTATATTTAGATGTTTAAATCTTCCCCTATAATATAAAAACTACACATGGTTTGACTCCTATTATTATAGGATATGTAGTGACATCCAAATCACATATTTCGGACCCATCCATGAGTCATCATTCATATTAAATCTTTTCAAGGGAATCAACCAAGTCATGATAAAGTTAAGTCTAAAATAACTCCATCACCTTTTATGAACATTCCGTTTCATAAGACAAACTTTATATTTTGAGTATCTCTAATTTCCAAAAACTTTTCATGGCTATCTCTAATGAGAATATTCAAATCCCCAGGAAACTTCTACTTGATTATGCATATATTACCACGATATGGATCCCTATACACACCCCAAATATTACCTATCAACTAAAGACATCTTTGTCCTAATGGGAAGATCATCTAATCTTTTTATTCCACCACCACATCATAATAGAACCTTTAATTCAAATATGGTCCTCAATCATCCCTTTCATACCAATTCCACACCTCTATTATCAATAAAAGAAACTTGATCTATGATTTATGATGTCATAACTTCCTATTTGAAAGACATTTGTCCATTCTTAGTCTTTAAACCCCCATTTGGGTTTTTATTCTCACCCCTCAGGTCCACACATCATAGCCATAAACTGTGTTCACATTCTTTGAGATATTCTATAGTGGAAGTGGACTCCCTATTCACATAATATTTTCTAAGTTCTTTATTTATAAACCATCTCACTTGTTATTCAAATCCTTAAGACCCGAAACTCATCACTTGTGGGTCAAAGTTGTATGACCTTAAACTCTATCCCTAATTGGTCTATATTTCAAGACCCTAAACTATTGGTGAAAAAGATTCAAAACTTATTAGGTTTAAAACCTTGACGGGAAATCTTAAGAAAAATTCAAGTACTCAATCGCTAAGCCTCCCAATATTAGGAATTATGAAAAAAATAGAGTATAAATAGGAAAAGGGTAAGTATTGTGGGGATCATCATACGACCCTAGAAAAAGTCAATCCATGATTACTGGACCCACTGGTTTATAGAAAAGTTAGAGTGGTGATATATCACACATCTCTACCCCAATCATGTGTTCAATATACAGTGGTGAAACCTTTAGGAATCCAGAAATATTCTTGAAAATTCCCTTTCTTCTACAAACTCACTTCATTTTCTAAGTGTTTGAATCCTAAAAAATCTCTCTATCTATCGATAACAAGCATATTCGACTCTAAAGGACACTTATACTTGACTATGCATATATATATGACCTAATAAATCTTTGTATATGTTACCCCAATATGGTATTTTAACCCATGAAATAGGTATCTATAGGGTAAGATACCATAATATCCATACACTCATACACCATGGTAGTGAAAACCATCAATCAAATGTGGTCAGTAGTCATCTCTAAAATACATGTCCTATCTCATCTTTCTGATTAAAATTTCTTGATTTTTCATTTAAAAAATCCATAATACAACTATTAAATTGGATTCACTACCCTCTATGTTACACACTTTTACATTGATCTCATCTTCAAAGAAGAGATTCTACAACTTACCATAAAACCTTTGAATGGCCCTCATCATGTAACCTTAAATCGCATGACATGATTGTCTGATATTCAAGACCATAAAATAAATGACTTGTTTATTTAAGATAGTCGATGATGAAACTGAACCCCCATTGGTGTAAAAAATAAGGGATGACCTTTTCATCACCTTATCCACCAATAATCACCAAATCGAATTTTTATCATGATATCACACAATCAATCTTTGGAATTATCTCTGATAATATAGGTATATTGTCTACCTCCTGAGATCAGACAATCAATCAATAAAACAATATTAGAGACTATAAATCTATTGATGATGATAATGATTTTGATTCTGATTATGTGGATCAAGATGTTCTTGTTTGTGAATATTTCTATGTCAGTAATTATGGGCATTACAAATTAATGTCGGGACTATATCACCCATGTTACTAGATGGAAAACCTACAATACATGGTCAAATTTGTTTGACTTAAAACATCTAAGTAGTAATTGGTTCCAAAACTAAGACATTAAACTAAATTTATCTATCTATAAATGTGATTTCATTGGGTCCTACATTGACATTGGGTTTTACACACCCATGTTGTTACACAACCCTCCTCACCTTTACTTTAGTCAAATTTTTTGAAATTAAAAATAAACCACAATGGTATGAATTCTATGGAATCAAATTTCCCAAATATAGAGACAAAAAAATATCTAGATTGAAAACTAAAATATGAAACTTGGTTAAAATTTGAGTCTCCAGTCACTGAATATGAACCTCACATGGTCTATGTAAGATTGAATGTTATAAATTGAAAATATACAAAACTTGTTAGGTATAAAACTTATAAAAGGTGACCTAAGAAAAATTCAAGTACTTTATCTCTAGGTCACCCCAATATGAGGCTTAGGAAAAGTTTTGGGAAATAAAATAAAATACTTAAAGATTATTGGGTCGACTATATGACTTCATCACAAGTCAAGATGTGCTCGCTAGGTTCCTTGGCCTAGGAAAAATTTAGACTCTTTATCTTCTCCCATTTATCCCTAGAATATGGGTCAATAGGATCCATAAAAAACGAGAAATGGAATAAATTTAGGGTATTAGAACCATTTTAAACATTAGAACCTTCATCTCAAGATTCCCCTTCATGATCCTCATCACATTAAGTCAAATCATTCATCCAAATGGACTAACATTGGTTTTACATTGATGGTATTTCTACCTATACCCATCTAGGAGACATGACTAGGTTTCAATCATTTGTATCAAGTATTTGAGAATCATAATTGACTTGATCAATGTTTAACTCAATATTCAAATGAATTCAGGTTATCTAAATACTACCATCTAAGATTTCATAAGTTATAATTTGGGCGAAGCAAAAGCCAATGAATAGAAATTCAGGAACAAATTGAGTTTTCTTTCATCGGTCAAAGAATGATAAGAGAATCCAAAAATTAGATTCTCTTTTTATGATGATGAAAAATAACAAAAAAAACCCTTTATGGAAGCCTATATTTCTCCATTAGACAGCTAGGATTTTTCAATATTGTTGGAAGTTTAGTTAGCCTTGTAGTTTTGATCTTTGTAGTTGAGTAAAGACTTTATTACTTGGTAGCTAACCTTCCACACTCAAATCAGGATTACTCTAGGATCTTAGAGTGTTCCATGAGCTCTCTCTGAGTGGAGTCTTACTTATTCTCAAGGAATATTGTTCAGGTATCCTTTTCATTATCCAAATATTTTTTATCTAAATCTACTCTAGCATATTGGGATTCATGTTTATGCATTGTGGATTTGATTTTGGTAGAACAATAATTTTATTACGCTTCAAAAACTGGTGCACCCCGCTATTCGCAATGCTGTACCTGTAGGATCATATTTATTTTATCATAAATTTATTGATAATGGAAACCCTAAATTCCATGATATATGAATTAATGGTGTAGTCACTGTATCTTCTTATGTAGATTGGTTATGGGGTTCTTGGAAATCAACTTCCATAAGTTTTCCCATGCATGTTGATAATAACCACAACAAAAGTTTAGTGACCCTTCATATAATATAGTATCACTACCATAAGGTGGGACATATTCTGGGATGATATTAATAATGGAAATATCACCAGGGGAAATTTCAACACTAACTCCTTCTAAACCTATTAGTGCCAGGATAGATTCAGCCTTCATATTCCCTAGCCATTGAGATAAGAAAGCAGGAACTTCCAAAGATGTAATGTTTTCTTATGTTAGTGGTAGTGTGAATTATATAAAAATTTACATTTCAATCAATAAATGTCAAGGTTACTAGGAAGTGATAGGAATACACACCCCTCTCCATTAATGTGTTGGCCTATGTGGCTTGTGCCACCTCAGTTGGTAAAACCATAGAAGCATTCCCCCAAATAGTGTCTCCTCATTAGAGATGATAGTAGAATAAATTGTTGACATGATCTAGACTATGGTTGTTGTAGGATTATTCTCATTCTCTATCATTTCCTGACCGTCTACCCAACCTTGACCAACCTTTACACCGACATCTTCCTTAATATGGTCAGTAGGGATCTCCATATGGGAATAGACACTAGTAAGAGTATCTTATCTTGATTCATGTATAATTAATTCATATCCATATCATTTAGGGATATTTAAAGGGTCAGTGGATGTGGCCTATATTTTAGACAGACCCAATCCTTGGTCAACTTCTTCAAGTACAGTTGAAGAGTTTATAACATCTATAGATATTGGGAAGTTGTCCAATGTATATAGAGGATCTGGAAGCATAATGGTCCCTATTATAAGAAAATAAGATATAAATTATTTCATAAAATCACAATCATGTTTGGTTTCCATACTCTATTATTCTCCTTCTCCTTCATTGAAAAAAGAAAGTAAGGTTATCACTACTAGTATGTTTCCTACCATGGATGTAGCCTTGTTAGTAGAGACCTAAGATTAACCTAAGGTACCCTTCTCAGTGTTCTTGAAACTCACTCCAATTCCCTTAAGGTAATAAAGAGAATTTGATCCTATGGTTGATAAATTATTGACATTAGTATCTGAGTACACACATATATGAAAACAAATCAAGGGTGGGTTTGAAAAATAACCATGATGAAAGACAAATTTATCCAATGAGTCCAATATCCACCAATTTTTAACTTTATATTGTAGAATACTAGGTCATACCTACATTAAAACTAGTATTGGAGGGTGAAAATTAGAAAACAATCCCTCCATCTCCTCTTGCATGAGTCTTCAGCCCGAAGATAATACCCATGCCTCTGAAGGAGACTTTATTCTACACCAATGGGAATACCTGTCACAATATACCTAAGATATTTCATTAGTTGTAACTTTGATTACACTCTCTTCAAATTGAATATATGATCATGTCATAAATAGTTTCTCATCATAAAAAATTATTTGGTAATGAGACTTTCATCCTTGGGGGTTATATATTCCTCTCATTCATAAATAGATTAGTGACTATACCTTCAGCAGTGCCCTGATCCATCATATCCATAAAACACCATATTTTATAGAAAACATAGTTTGA
Organism: Viscum album; assembly: GCA_963277665.1. Classification (NCBI taxonomy): domain Eukaryota; kingdom Viridiplantae; phylum Streptophyta; class Magnoliopsida; order Santalales; family Viscaceae; genus Viscum; species Viscum album. The sequence goes on along the minus strand of OY728143.1, from coordinate 1,263,997,565 downwards.
GGACTACCCATCCATCTAGGAATAAGACCCACAATCATTTTATTTGAGTTTTTAGACCTCTTTCCCTTAATTAGAGTTTGGTAAACCAAGTCTTAGATCTATTCTTGGCAGTGACAGATAGACCATCTCAACCCAACCTTGGGTCACATAGGTTCCTCCTCTCTGAGTCTCCATGTAGATCATGAACATGGATGTTTCATGTGGATTTTCCACTATCCACCTCTTGATGAGAACTTTTTATTTTATTTCCTCATCCTAGAGTCATTACAGTGTCAACCTGAGGGATGAAACCCCCCAACATTCATTGAGGATACAAAAAAATCCAAGAGTTGGCATATCTTGGGGTTAACAAAAAATATTCACTCAAAGGAGGAAATTTTATTTTAACTTGGGTGACTTATAGGTACATCATCACCTAGATTTTTCTCACCACCTTTAGAATATTATCTAAATAAACAACAGTTTTTGGCATCACAATTAGTTGTTGCAAGAACCTAAAAAATTATGTGAACCTATGTGGCACATAAGCCTCAAATATGATCTATCCATTCGGTCATGTTTCCAAAAGCTATTCCCTAAAATCCATCATATATGATCATATTTTGATACTTTCTGAGGCCATTATGAAAAATTGTCTTGGTAAGGGGATAATTGTAGGAAAATAAGTTAAATTCATAGGATAATCTCATAACCATTTAAAATTTTCCCTAATTCATGGAAAAATTCTATATTCAAGAGACAACTTGAATAAAGGGGTAAAATTGGAATTCAATGATGTTTACTTCACTATAGAGTTCATGTATATTAAAATGAACTTCTAATCATCCCCATAACACCGTAAATAGACCTAAAATATGAAAAGGGTTCTTTACTATGTAAACATGTAGTAAGTATTGATGAATATTTATTATCATAGGTACTACTAATCCAAAATTTTCTCCTTGTGTTATCTTGGATACTATAAAAATGAACATGTCATAACACCACTTTGGAAGTCATGAACTGGAAGTGGATAAGTGATCAGCCAAATTTCTAAAAAAACTCTCTAATCAGTTCTGAGTGAGGATGCTGAATTTAATATTTTAACCCCACTCTTCATATAGGTCTTGTACTAATACACGAATATATTTTACTAGTATTCCCTAATTTTCCATTATGGGGAATCTTGTTAGGAACTTGTAACTCTTGAATTTTACATGGGTATCTAAGAGGTACTTTATCCACAATTCAAAATGTATGTTATTTCTTGGATGGGGGTTATTTTCCATGATTTCTAAAGCCAACTTCAATAGTGCATGGGCCAATGGGGGGAATCCGCTCATAATCCTACCATGATGCCTTTGTGGGGATGAATTCATTATATATATCTCCAAGGATGTGTAAACCCGAGACATTATAAATATCCCACAAGATGATGCCACATTTTCCATGTGTTACATGGAAAGTATTGGTCTATGAGCTCTATTATCTCAGAAAATGTAAGAAAAAATTATAGTTCTTATACACATATGTCTAGGATATCCAAACAACTTCATAAATATAAATTTCCTTGAGATATTACTTGAATATAGAACATGTATTGTGCACTTTGTATATCCATGTCCACTCAGACCTAGCACTTCCCATTTTTTAAAGATCTCATTCTTCATTCCATACTTTCAATTGATCAGTAGTTCAAATATGGAAAATGGATGAGAAACATTGTGTCCTACACTCAGAAATATGAGGTTGTGTGTCTAGGGTGATTGTGGAGTGATTCATCAGGCACACTGGGAAAGTTACTATATCATTAATATAAGTTTCCTTTGTATAAATATTATATCTAGTCACATTGGGGTATTCAGTAAACTAAGAATGCAATATATACGTTTTTGGTCTCAGGATAAGAACATCTATCAGGATTCGATGTCCATATAACAAAAAAAAGTTCAAACATAGGATACTCATGATGATAGTGTTTTATTATTCTCATAAGATGTGGAAATAAAGTGTCACATTCAAAGTATTAGCTTGATCCAACAATCTTAAGAATTTTATTTATGTGAGTCGCAACCTCATCATCTAAAATATTGATTTTGGGATGAGACATCATTTTCCTATAATAAGAAGAAAATAGTCCTTTCTAAATAAACTAACATGTTTTGAAAAGATATTGAGGCAAAGTTAGTCAATGGAAAGAAAAATCAAGAACCATTGGATGGAAATTTGACTAATTAAAAATTAGTTCACCTAAGTCATTAAGTACTTCATGCAAGTGATTCTTGAAAATACTTTACTTACAATCAATGCATAAGTACTTCATGATAGTATTTAATGAAAGTAAGTCACCCCTGAAATTAACCAAAATATTTTTTCTAGGCTGTTATCCCAACATATGTTCCTAGCATAAAAGTGCTAAATAAAGGGTGAATCCCACAGATGTGTATATACCTTAAGGTAGAGTCAAATACTTGAGCATAAAGATATTGATTTCTTTATCTTATGTTATTAAAAGGTATATATGGAGGCCCCCACCCACTATTTATAGGTGTTTCAAGAGAGGCTTATGCATAGAAATAGCATGTGATGCTTTCACACACAACTAGAATGAAACACTTATTCACGTGACTAGTTCAAGACATCTCATCCTTAAGTGGAAAATTATCATCTTTTTCATAAATTATTATCATGATAATATCATGGAAACCTCAAGATTAAATCATCCTTGTCTGAATTAGATTTAACACTGAGTGCGGAATTCATTATTGCTCCATTTTAGAAAAGGATAAATAAATTGAAGGAGAAAGAATACCTCAAACACATGAAGGAAAATTCATAGGGAAAGTCACTCTAAGTTCACCTAAGATCACTTAAGTTCGTGTAATATATGTGTGAAAGTAAAACCTATGCACACCATTTTCATGAACGAGATATTAATGCAAGTTACACTTATGTTAACCACTTACATGCCAAACCACCTTCACTTAGGGTACTTAATTTTCTTATAAATAGGACACTTAGACTCCCCATTGGATACCTTTTTTGGAAGATAAAGAGATATCTTAAAGCTCTTCTCACCCTAGTCTCACACCCAAGTTTTAAAATCCCTTCAAGTAGCTTATTTAGGATTAAAAAATAGGGAAATTAGACAAAATAGATGGTGGTTGAGTTCCAAAAGTATTTGAAATATTCAAAACATTTTTCAAGAACCACTTATTCCCTAGTTCATCAATACTAGGGTTAAGGACCCTTCATGGAAAATAAACTTGCATTCCAATCATCCGAAGTCATCCGTGGATACCCCTTACATCTAGGGTAAATATTTACCCAAGTTCAGTCACCCTAAACATCTTCTCTCTCATGTACTATTAGGGAACCACTTCACCCAAATATCACTTGGGAGAAGCCTATTAATTTCACTGAATAGGGTTAACCACTCTACTTAGCCTCACTAGGTAGAAGCCACTTTCTCACCCCTAGTAGGGAAAATACCCCCGTACACTCTCACTGGTGAAAAAAACTCTTATGATTCTATACCGATGCACTATCCGTTCTCAGTCCTAAATGGTAAAGCTCCCCTTTCCCAAGTCTCCAATTTGGACCTCCAATTATCGAGGCCTACCTAACGGTTTATAGATGTACAAGATTCAGAAATTCACACTAAAGTACACACCTTTGATCATGGATTCTCTTGATAAAATGATGCATAATAGTTATCATCCTAGATGGGTAGAACCCTTAGGGGAATTACAATCATGGATTCCCTTGATAATGAGGGTCCCTATTAGGAATATACTGATGTGGTCTCCCCTAGACCATGAGGAACATCCCATCTACCTAATCCAATAAATGATGTCTCAATGATGGATTTATTATCTACTCAATGAGATAAAGAATAGTAGAAATGGAATATCCAATGTGTAAATGTAATGACAACCTTCCTCCAAAGATAATTCAATGAGGGGAGAGAGATAATTACCCCCAAGTCCCGCCTCCAGTAGGACCTAGGTTGGAGACTAGCATTGAGGGTATTAAAATATCATGAAATGGGAGGAATTTCCCTCTATAATAACATATGATTGGGAGTTAATATGAATAATCCTCTAACAACTCCATGTAATAATATAAAAGAAACCAAAACCATCCCACAAATGCATGTATAAATAAAATTGATACATATAAAGGTCTCCAATGTAAATACCCAAAAGAAAAGATAAAGTAGTGACACAACAACTATCCAATGTCGAAGCTAGTAATGTCCATCATGGACCATGTAATTCTCCTTCGAACCTAAAAATAGTTTTATATACATATGGTGAGCATACAAGTATACTATGTAGGAAAACCAAAGTCTCTTGTGAACATGTAAAAGAATAATACTAATGCACCCATGGGAAAATAGTATAACCAATAACACCTAAATAGGTCAACTATCTATCCGAGACCTCACTAAGGAATGATCACCAAATAACACAATACAAGTAATGTAATATAACATGAATCACATCGATAAATCATGCCCCGCACCACTTTTCTACTGGTATTCCGCTCTCACACCCCAACATCGTATGTCATGGTGCTTCCATCTCTTATGTATACCACACCACCCCACAATAATGGAAAGATCACATCATGCCCATAGAAACCTGGGCTTGCCACCCCACAAGCATGGCCACATCACATCTCGTACGAAAACACTTAGCCCACAACACATCCACAATAATAACCCGAGTAGTAGGGTATTGTGAACATGAATGATATAAACCTCATTACATCCTACTACCATGCACAAACCCCACTATAAGCCTCATAATCCCATATCTTCTTGGACATAGATACCTGAGCTACATAACATCTCACTCGAAGACACTTGGGCTCGGCTCCCCACAAGCACAACCACATTTCATATCACTTGAAGACACCTAGGATATCACAACCAACATATAGTGCACTATCAAACCTCAGACCATCCCAAATTGTGCAATACTTACCTTTCTTAGAAGAGAGAGTGAAAAAGGGGGGTACCTAGCCATACGTCCTCCTCACCAGATTTCAGGAAAACACCCCCATGTCTATGTGGGTGTTAACACATAATGCTCGATATGGATGGGGTGTGTATAAAAATCACAAGGAATATAGAAGAGTATAAATATAGACACACACAAGACTAGACTATGGGTTCACAAAAAAAAACACTCATCAACTCAAAACATCATCACTTTTTATTCCACCTCTAAATGCATAACCCCACACATTCCACAATCCACATTTCACTTTGCCAACTGATTCCCATTATCTTGCCAATTCATCTAATTATTAAGTATTATATACATTTAACCCCATGACCCATCATTTATTTACTCATTATCCATTTCCATCCCATTAACTAAACCAATCTCCAAACATTTCAAAAATTATTAACCAATTAATTATTACACCACTACCTCAACATTTAGAAAAAATAAAACACACATCACAATAAGACCATCATCCCCATCACACCATCACATCGCCTCCCCAGGAGCATGGACAAACAAAAAACACCTATCCTCTCCCAAAGCATGCTCAAGAAACCACTACCTTGCTACCCCCAAATCATAGAAAATCAACAACCACCTCCCCACCCCAAAAGAATGACCAAACAAAAACCACCTTATTGACCCAAAAGAACATCCAAACAATACCCACCTCACCACCCAAAAACCACAACCATTCAAGAACCACCTCGCTTCCCCAAAATCATAACCATCAAACCATTAACCCCACACTCCCTAAACACACATCATCCACACATCCCACAAACAAACATTGGCGACCCACAAGCATGGTCACACATCACAACATATCAAAGATCATTTTATAGATTTAACAAATGTGTTTTTACCATATTTCAATTTATTTTAGGGGAGTTATCACACAATAAAATATCATGGAAGCCCTAAAGTTTAATGTCCTATATCCAAAACATTATTTGTAATCCATGGTTTTTTGAAAAAATTTCAACTTTCACTGAAAATGTGTCACCTAGGACTTTATTTAATACATGTCAAGAATTAAACTTACATGACATGTAATCAATCTCATGGCTACCGCCATATACAATTTACAAGCAATGAACTCACTGGTTGTACAATCCATGAAACACCAATTTAATTCATGTAAACTATACCTAGAATGTATTCCCTATAACATCTCTATTGTACCTCTATCCTCAATTGAAAACTCTTGGAACCTCCTTGAGCCTCCTCTAAAACACCTCCAACACCCAAAACAAGAAAAGTAACAAATCAGGGAGAAATCAACCATTACAGTAAACCAAAAATATTATCCTTAATTGGATATATCCCTTCTCGAGAATACCTCATGATTTATGCCAAAATCCTTTCTTGAAAGACGTCATAATCCTTTTGTTTCCATATCTCGTCTACCTATCAGTAGTAAGGAAGATGAGAGGATGTGATTCCTATTAAGGTATAATACCCAAAATGGTTATTATTGGTAATACCATCAATGATCCATGGATATTTATAAATGGAAACCTTAATGAATAATCCCCATTAAAATATAATTGTGCACTCTCATATAATGTTACCAATCTTATATTATCTCTTATGTATCACACAGTGTGTGACTCATGCGGGCTTAGAGTTCTGAGTTGATCATGCCATTAACACTATTATAATGCCTCAAAATGGGCCTCCTATTAGGTGTAGAACCCAATTATATATTATAGGTATGATTCATATGTGTTATCCCCACTAAATCCTCTATAAGATGACAACCTTACAATATGATGTTAAACTACATGGCATGGTCTTACCATATGACCCTAAATTGTACAACTCGAACTATATGGGATTTCATTCCTATTTACCAGGACATGTAGGATGCATCTCTATAGTCTAAAAACATCATCATCCACCATCCAAATTCACCCTCATGGGTATAAATTCCTTATGAATCTATTTTATATATTTCCTCAAAAATCCATATTCCCCATAAGTTCATACATATCTTCTATTAGGGTCATATTCCTTATGATATATTATATTAATTGGGATATATTACTGATAAAACAATGCCCCTTACTTAGATATGTATATTCTCTCCATGTATCTCACTATATTCCTCACCGGGATATATTCCATATGAAATCCATCCTTAATAGACCGTATTCCCTTTGAGGACAACCAAAAAGGTCTACTCATCCATAAGTCCCACACCAACCATCTATATGCACTATATGCCTAGTCGAATTTATCATAAAAAATTAAACTACATGGATTGATCATTATCACATGAACTTAAAATTTATGATGTACACCATTAAGTGGTACTGAATTACATGGGTTTTGATTCCTTTCAGAATGATACATAGAAATCCTTTTTTATGGGGCTAATATCGATACCTTCAATAAATATCTCTTCAATGGATAGAAATAATCTATAGAGTTCGCAACATTACAGCTTTAAAAAAAATATTTTAAAATTAGACATCAATAATTAGTAATGAAAAAAATTGTAGAACCTCTATTACATTCATATCTTGACATTAATTCATGTTAACGACCAACTATTTGCATAGGGGTAACCAATCATGCACTAAGGCTTGGGAAGGATTCATGAAAATGTCTTAAATCTATAAGTTAGTCTAAGGGTGGGAAAAATCCCCCCCAAAAAGGCATGATGATCTAGAGATCACACCCTCTCTACCAATGTGCATTCCAAATTTTCACTGAAAATAACCCTAGTGACTACCTTTCTTAAAAAAGTAAGCCTGTAGCGATGTCCACATTAGACTGTCAGGGATACGAGGATGAATCATATTTCCCTATTAGAAGAAATACTATGATAGGAACCACTAACTCTAAATGGGTTATAGTACATTAACCTTGGTGATAAATGGAGAAATAGGGTAGAAGAGAGCATTTTATTAGGATTGATTCACATATATACACCCTCTATAGGGGAGTCTCCACCCTTTATATAGGTTCCTCCATGCATGAAGGGAATTGATAATTGAATACCGTCACATTGTAGCCCACAAGAATTACCCATAATTCATTCCCATTGGGTATATTATCATTTTAAAATTTCAAATATTATTCATGCTATAAATAAACCTTATCAATGATCCATACCTGAAGGTAAACCTTTATGGTAGATCAGGAAATGTTTATCAACCCATTACATTAGAGGAAACTTAATCTAAAGATTTAATTTATTATATAAATCATAGGAATATAATAGTGTAGGACTCATATATATCATATTATATGATATAATTGGTTTCTTTTATATCCAACAATCTCCCAATTTCACTAAAACCACATAAAGACTTTCTGAAAAACTTTATAACTCTTAATGAATCAGTCTAACCTCTTTTAGATATGATTTATCAAACTCAATTCATTTTTGGAAGAAATTTTTTTCCAAAATTTAATACTTATTCTATGTTCAAACTATTTTATTATACGAGAATTTGTATCATTGAAAAAAAATAAGTCTTAATTTTATATATGGATTCAAATAGCGAGATCTAGAAAACATTAGCAATAATCAATCATCCTATGGGTCTGGTATTATCTCAATCAAACATAATTATATCTTCATATGAACATGTCACACATAATATGTAGCATATAAATCATATTTAATCTTATATAATCCATTTTTACATTGTATTTAGAGACCAATAAACATGGAATGTGTCAATCTAGTATAAACCAACTCAAATAATAATGATTTTCTAAAATAGATAGAATAATTTGAATGAATTCATAATATTTATTTCATCCAAATAGGCAAGAAAATCACATTTAATTCAATAAATAATTTCGATGAATTTATATATTATAATTCAATCAAGACCCTATATTTATTTTCTTTTCATATAAGAAGAAAATACCCATCTTTTTTGATATTGAACAAAGGTCATGATCAAAAACATGTCCAACCACCCCTGGTTAGACAAGCCTCAAGAATCATGTAAAAAAGGTATCAAAGTATTAAAGTTATCATGTTATGTATATGTCCAACCTTAGGTAATAGTGATTCATAATAAGTATACGCCCATAAGTATATCAATGACTGTATAACATTCCATGTGATATACTTTGGCGATTCAATTAAAATAATAAATCTCAACTTATTATCTCATGAGTCTATTATTTGTATATACTATCCAAATTTTTATATCTTTTATAAGATTATACTGAATTTAATATTAATATATCCTCACAACCCATAATAATATGTGATAATAATTGATTAGGGAAAACTTAAATTCATACTTTGAGGGGATAAGTATCATGTCACTTCATGCAATATATGATGATAAAGTGAAAGAATTAAAAGGTGGGTATTTAATTTTTTAGAAAATTATACATATTATTTTTTTAAAATACTTTTAATAATTAAAAAAAACCATACGTTAGAACACGTATAATATATCATATATGATAGACTTCTATATAAGCCTGATGTTTGATGCACTTTTAGGTATTTTTTCAAACTCATTACATATATATTTAATTTCCCTCATATCTATGTGTGACCATTTGATAAAACCATCACACTAAAATCATTAGTGAGTAACATCTATGTAGTAATATACCATTAATGATGGTGATATTTTGGAATCATATTCCAAATGTTCAACACCTTTAACATATTCAAACTCATTAACTCACAAAATTCAATGTTATAATTTTAGTAACTTCTACTATATACTTAGAACTTTTTTTATTTGAATCATAATCATTATTTGAAGAATCCCATAAAAAATATTCCTTGAACTTTTTTTTTCAATATAATGGAATTGTTTACTTTACCAACATATCATAAAATCCTTTGGGATATAAACTGGCATTCATTTTTTATTTTGACTAGTATAGTATTTTATTTGTTAGATTTGAAATTATCTAAGTCCAAACATATTCCCACTAACCTCTTAGACACTATATTCTCTTTATAATTTCATTTTAAGATACAAAAACTACTTTATGTTAAGGAAATAACACTTATTTCATTTAGTGACAATATTTAGTAAAAAAACTATTATACCCATATCATATATGGTATTATATGTTTCTAGAGAATTTACTTGAAAAAGAATATTATTATTCAAAATATTTCACTAATCGTGGGAGGATATCAATTTATTATATTTAAAAAAAATCTAGATAAAACCTATTATCCAAAATAATTTTTTTATCCTTATCTATTTTATAAACATCTTATAGAATCTGATGAATCATAAATAATGTGAATTATCTCATATTTTTCACAAAAAATCTAAAGAAACTCTTATCATATAAGATATATGAGATATTTATACACATCCTTAATTTAGATTCATAGGATCTTGATACATTCCTTTACTTTTGAATATTTAATGTAGTAACTCTTCTATTCACCAGTTGAAATCAAATTACAAGATTAGTTAATTATTACCTTGATTTTATACTCTTATATATTTACAACACTTATAAAATATTCATTTAGAATTATATACCCATAAAAATATAATAATTAATTTCTATAAAACTGATACTTGAAATGGAAATTCCATGTAGTTTCACAAACTTATTCAGGTTTCTCAAACATTTTCATCATATGGAAATATTATTCCTTCCCAATAACACTTTTAGGTTTCAATGAAATTTATCAGCTGCTAGAAGAAACATTATTAGACTTTTCAACTAACTTTTCTTCTTTGGGTTTTAACTTTTACCCACTTCTACTATTACCACAACCTTAAAAACATTACACTAAATGAAAAGTTCATATATCCTCAACACTTTCAGAAAATAGGGTAAATATTTCTTAAACTCATTAACATTATCATAACCCTTCCATCAATTACAACAATATTAATTCCTTTACTAGATTAAACCTAAATTAAACCTCTAGTCTCATCAAGTCATTGACATACCCAATCATATTGAGTATATGATCATAAAATTAAATTTATTTACCTATATTAAATTTAATTCCTTTGAAACCTTAAATTAATAATTATATACTTCTCTTAACAATCCTTATTTACATGCTGAACAAATTTAATAGTTTATTTATTTATGAAGGCATTTCTCTAACCCATAATATTTCTCCTACTTAAAAATTTTCTTAAGTTGTCATTCTAATTAGTTACTTGACTTGATATTATCCTTTTCAAGGATTAATCCCAAAGGCAATATTGATGTTGATAGTTTCATTTATCTTGAAACTAATATTTTATTAAATGATTATCATGCTTTACTTTTATTTAATAATTAATTTTTTAAATATGCTCCTACTAAAATGATAACCCCTTTTTAAATCCTTCATTTAAATTAGTTGAACAAAATACATATTTTACTAATATTTTAATTACCCCAGATTTTTTATTATCACTTAACCTTTTAAGTATTTAATATTATTAATCATATCATATATTACTTTTAGATAGTTTAGTGGATAATATTTGTTGTAATTTTTTTTAAATCCAAGACACAATTTATTAATAAAGAAAGAAAAAACTACATAAGTCTAAAGGAAGGAATCATATTACAATACCTTTCATAATAAGTTTAAACCAAAGAAAATACCAAAAATGAGAACCTAATCCTATTAGGGTCACTAATTACTTTCTTTAATTACATAATATGATCTAGTGTAACCTAGTTTTGACATGACCTACCCGATTGGATAATTGAGATCTGGAAAAGTTCCACTTTGGAAGGAATCAAACACTTAGTATCTTGAGTGGAATTTAATCTCACTATATTTTCTCATGTTATTAAATTTTCATGTATTCATGATTCTAATGATTTAGTTTGGAATCATATTCCTTTCACCAAACCAATATATTCAAACCTTATTGATTTGTAACTCTTTACACAACTTATGGATTGTTTTACTAACCCAAATTAAAATCCAACTATATTCATACGAATCTAAATTTATCCCACGTATAATGTATATTATTCAATTTTATATAAAGGTTTTGAATAATATAAAATCAATAATCATAATATGAGCAAGCATGGGTCCACATATAGTCAACCCTAATAATTCTAGTCAAGGTGCAAGCCTCCAGACCAATAAGTAGTCTGACTAATGTCCCTCTACCTAGTAATAATTTACTCAATAGAGATTCTAATTCCATCATAACTCTAATAACTAAAATGTATAAACATTAATTCACTACTAAATTAATTATCATAACTTAAATAGAATCCAAATTCATGATATAATAAAACCAAATCCATTATCTTACGTATAATATAACTCTTTAGATGCATGTATGATAATATTTAAAGAAATTTAAAAAACTAAATTAATGCATGCATAAAAATTAATAATATAAAAATTATTTATATGAATAAAACAAGAAATAAGTTTTAAATATATGAATTTTTTACACATTTAAACATTAGATAAACTATTTATGAGAAACTAATAAATTAAATATAAAATAAAAAATTTATAATTTTGTAAAATAGTATAGAAATTACATAATTTAAATAAATATAAATAATTTGTATTTACTCTTGATATGAACTACTTCATATTATTCATTGTTATATAACATTTACTTAAATACATGATATTAAATTAAATATAAATAGTTTATATTTAAATTATATTATGTAAAATTTTTACTTATCCCAAATATAACATATTTATAATTATTTAAGCCTTGATCAAATCAATCATCAAAACTCCTTTTAACGTGTCTTAAATAATTTTTCAAATAAGGCACTTTAATTTGAGTGGTTCAAATTAATAATTATGATCCTTTAATAATTTTAAATATAAACACTTTTATATTAATATTTTTTTTCAATTAATGAAAATCTTATAAATTACTCTTATAATTTCCATATACACCATTTATATCTAAATTATAAGTTATACCATATATATTAATAATTAATTATTGTTAATATTTCAATCATTATTGTCTCATGTTCTATTCCTATATGCATTCTTAACAATATATAAGTATTAACTTATCCCTTAAATTATTCTATATATAATATTCAAATTATACAAATAATTTATATATAAAAATATTCAAAGGGGATAAATAAATAAATAATTTTTTTATTTACTTTCTAAAAATGAGGAATAAATATGAAAATTTCATATTTTATTTAGGCATGAAATTATCCTATTTATAATTCCTAACAATTATCTTTTATAAAAACATTATAAAATATAATTATTTTTTAGAAATATATTAAATTTCTTCATTTTTTTTCTTTAAACACAATTTATGATTGATAAAGACCTTATCAACCATACACTGGCCTAATAAATCCTATGCGGCTTGATGGTGATTCATATATGTTATTTTAATCCTACTTATGAGCTTTTGTTCCTTACATAGGTATTGAAATTGAAAGATGTTTAATATGATGATCCTTATCATAAGTTGATATAGGGTCAATGCTAGAGATTATCTATATCTTACGCATGTCAGTGGTGCTCCTTACATGGATGTTGAAACCGTGTGTGGTTTCTTACACAACTCTATATCGTAATCTTTAACCCAACACATGATGGCCATTTAACCTAATGAAGATCACCTTCCTATCTTTGCATGATACTTTAATAATAGTCTATAATTGGGTAAGCCCTAACAATTAGAACCTTACATAGATTCCTCGATGACTCCTATATTGAAGTGAATCATAATTAGTGATATCACTAATATCTCCATTAAAATTCAATTCTATACTTTTGTGAAACCCCAAATTCAGCCATAGCCTAAGATATCACCTATATTGTATCTTAAAACACAACACAAAACCGTGATATCTTATTGTATAATACATTACAATACAAACCAGTTGTACCTTATGACTAAGTAGTAGTAGTGATCTATTGACTAAAACTGTTCCACATTGTATCATATGTTAACATATGGATAAAAGAATATTATGATATAAATGACCTTCATTAAAACAAATTAATAACATGTTTATTTAAATATTGTTATGGAACTGATACCACTAATTGGTTTTATAGGATCATCTCATGATTATTGCACCATAAGAAACCCATTATGTTTCCTGATTTATCCTCCCAAATCAACATGCACTGAAGAATATGATAATATAAACAACATACCTCAAATATAGAAATATCTATATCATTTTTTCTTGATGGAGTGTGCTATATTTTTATCACCTAGCAACAATTGAAGGATTCTTACCTCCACAGGGATAACACTGAACACTAGGATCCACATATACTATGAGAGGACCCCTAAACCCCAAAGGTGTTCTAGCACCTTTTCCTCAGTAATAAATGGGGACAAAGGTATAAGATAACATTAGCATAATATTGATTATATCTCACATACATGAATCCTCGACATGAGGTTCCACCCATTATATCATCTCTTTCATGCCTAAAGGGAGTTGAGGGTCAGCTTCCATCGCATAACAGGAAATATGCGTTACCCATAATGAATTAACATTGGGTATATGATCTTTTGGAAATTTTAAATGATTAGTAATTCTATAAATGAACTATCATAATGATCCATGGTTTAAGGTAAAACATTACGGTAGATCTAGAAATAACCATACAAATATTACATTAGTGGAAATGTAATCTTAATATTTCCTTTGAAATGTGTACCATATGAATATTATAGGATACAAATAAAGTATATAATATAATATGATATACCTATTATAGTTAATATCAAAAAATTTCATCCTGATTATCCACCTTTTATAGGCACAAAAAATACCTCTTTAGATAAGATATCCTACCCATTGAATTTGCATAGACACATATTCAAGAAAGATAATAAGTTTTGTAATCACAATTCCATATCGTACACATTCATTCCAAGGGAGTCAGGTGCATAATCCATCCTAGGTTATTATCCCACACATTATTCTTTTTTAAATGATGATAACATTATCCACTTTAAAATTGGACCCATTCTCTCACATATTCTGATGTGGGATATTTACCTTCACCTTGTCACCGCTTTAAATAAAACAAAATAAATATTAATAAATTAAGTAAAATACAATATCTAGGGATTTAAATTGGTACTCATTAACAGAGTTATTAGACTTGGGAATTCATAAATTCCAATTTTAACTTTTCTTTGGGATCTAGACATCTCACATATAGAGAAACATGTAAGGGGAATGGCAGGTTCCTTATATGGGATCACTACATGGATTTGTATACATGAAAATTTATTCATAAAATAATATTTTTTTTCCATTTTTGGTTTAATTTTTTTTAACTATAAAAAATATTATAAAAAAAATAAAAATTAAACAAGTTCATTTTTCAAATGAGTATAAAAGTTTTGGGTTTGTGTACAGATTATTTTATTTTTAAATGGGAATCAATCGAGTTTAATTCTCAAGGATGCCAAATAGGCTTGGTTTTGGGTACCTAAATCTTCATGAGTACACAAACCATTTTCATCCTTAATCAGGACAAGGTGAATTTAACTTCATAGAACACAAAAAATCACGAAATTACAAGAATTTAAATAGAACACCTTACCAAACCCCAAGAATATATGTGCTAGGAAAACCACAGAAGATCCCTTATGAATTATTCAATTTAAACCATACTTTCACTAAATCCTATAAGGATGTTATAAAAAAGTTCACAAAATACTATAATGTTGTTATAAAAAACTTTACAACTCTTTGGAAATCAATCCAAATTAATTTGGATGCAGTTTATCAAACTCTCTTATTTTAGAACAAAATTTGTCAAAAATTTAATCTTTATTATAATGACTATTTATGTGACACTATGGTACTTTTTAGAATTTATAACAAATATGAATTATTTAATTCATAAGTGTAAGTAAAGAGTGAGATCTAGAAAAAAATTCAAATCTACTCAATCTATAAAGGGTTATTGAATGATCTCAATCAAATATACTCATATATTCATAAGAACAAGTACACCATAAGATGTATCTAATACATTTTGTGTATACTTATAAAATCTAGTTTTACATGACATTGAGTGACCACTAGACATGGAACACGTCAATCTAGTATGGTGCCACTCATACATTTTTTATTCTTTGAGTAGATTAGTCACTCAGAATGGTCATGTCACATGTTGATCACTCTAATAAACAAGCACATCACATGTCACTTATCCAATCATGACCATACATTTTTTTGATCACTCAATTGAAGGAAAATATGTATTTTCTTATCATATAAGTTAACAAATATCATCTTAGATAAAATCAATGGTTGATATGATCAGTAACATACCCAATCACCCCTAGTTAACTCTACCTCAAGGTTGGAATAAGAAAAGTTTCAAGAAATGAAGGTTCACTTACTAAGTCTCTTTTCAACCTCAGGTAATAATGATTCATATTAAAAATACAACTATAAGTATATCAATAATTATATAAAATTACATGAATATACATTGGTAGTCCTATCCAAATAATAAGTATCTATTAATTATCTCACAAGTCTACTCTATATCATATATGAGACTTCTAATAATTATAATATTAACATATCATCACAACCCTGAATACTTTTTGATGATATTTGATTAGATAAAACTCAAAGTAATACTTTGAGAGGTTATTATCATTTTATTATTCATGTTTAAAAAATACAAAACACATGAATGAATAATAAATACTGAGTTCATTTATTATAAATCTACGACACATTTTATAACCGTTACATCCAATATCTTATGTATCTAATACCTAGAGACTCAACATTACCCTCATGTTTTTTATAAATTAATGGTTTACTTAATGAATCTATTATATTATCCTCTATATCTATCCAATTAATCATTACATCACCCCACTCAATGTTTTATTAAATTAGATGGTGTTTAAGAATGTTGTATTTAGTCCTTTAGTGAGAATGGGTTTCCATAGATTGATAAATAGTTCCATTATTTTCACAATAAATATAAATATCTTTCACAATGATAGGTTCCACACAATGTTTATTGAAAAAATTGTTAATCAAAATAATTTTTTTCTCAATATATGATGTTAAAGAGTACTCTGCCTTTGTTGTTGAATCTTTTATAGTGTCTTGTTTAGGACTCTTTAAACTAATAACTATATCATTGAGGAAGAAAATGAAACCATATTTTTATCCCATACTATCCTTGTTGGTTTAGAAATTGGATTTAGTGTAAACCTTTATAAGGAGATCATCCTCACCTCCAAAGATGGTGATTATATCCTTACTTATTCTCAAATACTTGAGGATATTCTTCATATAAATCCAATGAATCTCACTATGATTTTATTGGTATATACTTGTTATTAATAAAGAAAAAGTTACCTCAGGTCAGGTATAAAACATACATACATGATAGATCCTATAGTGGAAGCATAAGAAATTATATCCATCTTTTCTAATTATTAAGAAAGATACTAAATCCTTTTAAGATTCATACCATGAAACATAGGTAAAAACCCATTTTTAGAGTTATCCATGTTGAATTTCTTTAGCAATCTACTAATATATGTGTTCTAACTTGAGAAAACTAACCTATTTGATCTATATCGTAGATATTCTTACCCAGTATGTAGGATATTTCATCCATGTCTTTCCTTGAGAAGAATTTTTGCAACCAAATATTTATAGAATATGAAGTGGGAACATCATTTCTTATGAATAGTTCATTATCCACATACAAAACTAGAAATATTAAAACACTCTCACTAACCCACATATATACAAAAAAATAATTTTAATTCTTAATGAAACCAAGCTCTTTTATTTCATCATCAAACTAGAAATTCCAACTCCAAGAGTCTTTCTTTAATCCATAACTAGACCATTACAACTTGAAAAACTTTGTAGTAACTCAAACAATTTTGTTCGTATCATATACATGTCCTCAAATAAATTCTAATTAAGGAATGTGGTTATAAAAACCATTTTATATATCTCATAATAATATTTATCTGCAATAATAAGCAATATATAAATGGATTTTATCATCATTTATGGTGGAAAATAATCCCTATAACTAATACCACTGATTCTTTTATATGATTTTACTAATTGAAGAATTTTATAGTTAAACACTTTACCATCCATGCTATTTTTCTTATAGAAAACTAAATTTCACCCTATGGGTCTCACCCCTTCATGTGTAACCACAAAGTCCCAAACATTGGTTAGTGTACATGGATTCTATCTAAGATTCTATAGATCCTAACCATTACTTGGAATCAGAAATCTAAATAGATTCATATTTGATAGTGGGTTCATCATAAATGAACGTTCATAATCATTTTACACAAGAAATCCACGTATATTTAGATCCTGAAAGATCCTACCAAACCTTTTAGTTTCTTTCATAACCTGATTCAAATATATTTTCATGATCTTTTATAGAACTAACCAACTTTCCATCTCAGGAATAAATCCTACTTGTTGGTTCGAAACTTCTTCAAGTTAAATTTCCTCCCAATAAATCCTTGATTATATATTCCTTCTGAAAAAAAATTCATAAAAACTTTTCATTTATTAGTATTATATAAATAATATCTCTTAGTTTCCTTGGTATAATAAAAAATTATTCAATTTTATAAATTGGGGTTAATTTTATCTGATAAAAAACATCATATGAATGCTTTAAAACCCCAAATCGTAAAAAAATAAAAATTATGATTCCTACAAGTATAAATCTTACATGGTTATGATTCCTTTAGATATAATATAGTTAAGTGTTAATTTATTAGTTTCAAAATCATATCCCTATAATGATTTAATATGATATTGTTGACTCATTATCGAATAAACTATAACCAAAAAGGCATAATTTCTATTTTTAGACATTATATTACATTATAGTGTTCTAGGGGGAATGAACTATGAAACAACTCAATAACATAATAGATGATCAGTAAATTACAAACTCAAGTAATCACCACCCCAATTTAATAAGATAATCTTATTATTTTTTCGTAGTTTATTCTATACTCCATTGATAACCTCTTTGAAACTTTAAATGTATTTAGACTTGTTTCTTGAAGTTCCCTTAGATATTGAGGAATCCTTATTGAGTGAATTAGTAAATGGGGGATTTTTGAGTTCTTAATGTGATTCATTTATGTGTTTCAAGTGTTTTCAAGTTGTATTTAATAACAACATGATCAATAATGAGTTTGAGATTCTTTTAAGTTTAGAATAAATAGGATTTTTATAAGAAGAAGAATCTCATGGTGTGAAGAAAAATGTTACGTCATGATTATGTTGAACATTGTGAAAATATTTCATATGAATTGTGGGAAACATGTTTTTTCATGATAGGAATCCAAAGGAATTTGGGGCTTTAATGGATTTGGTGAAGGGGGAGTATCAAAACATAACAATGATACTCATGCAACAAAGGAGGAACCCACACTATAGCTTCTTAGCCATAGAAATTTGGTGTGGTACTAGAGTTGAGATGGTGAATCAGTCATTCCACAATGTTTCATGTTTTTTCAAAAATGGATTCAAAGAGGGATACTAAAATGTTGTGGATTTAGTTTACATATCTACCAGATCTAGCATCTATTATATAACTAAGATCACCATTCCATACGTGATAAAGTCATCACATAGAATAAAAAATGATCACACTATGATAGTGGTAAAAATAATCAAATATATTTAGGATTTTACTTACACATATCTTGGATATAAGGACCACACCGTTAGTCCTAGAATCATGTTGTGTTGGTCAAAAACTCTAAAAATAAGAGGTGATTTACCAAAAATGAAATCAAATATTTGAGATGGGTTTTAATATAATTACGAGGGACACAACTACCCATTCTAGATATTTTATTAGGAGGTTTTTACTACCAATTAATGAGTAGAACAAGGTTGCACACATGATCCAAATTATGGATTCCATTGAGGTAAAGGGAATTGAATATTGTTAGAAATATTGGAACATGTCATTATATCTTGTACTTGGAGTTCAATGAAATATCCCTAGTAATTTACTTTTTATTATTGATAATAAGATAGATACATTATTAGAAATATCTAAACCATTGTTCACAAATAATTATAAAATTGATAAAAAGAGTTGGAAAATCTTTTATTTCATCATTGTTTCATGTGTGTAATTTTTAATTATTTCTATTTTCATTGTTTTATTACCATTGATATCCAATTTTCACTAACCGATGTGGGGAAGTTAGTTCAAATTTGGAATTTTTGATAACCATTGATTGACCCCCAATGGTGTTCCAATGTCACATGGTCCTTTCACTTGGTATCATATCATTCTTGAATAATGGTTTCATGTAATTTTCCTTATAAATTAGTATGTTTTAATTAATATATCATTGATTAATGATATATATAGTGTGTTTCCTTAGGCACGTAATCTTGAGATTTGGTGTGAATAAAAATAATCTCTCCATACTTGATTTGAAAACAACTGAAGTGACCCCAATTTAAATATCCATATTTATAATACTAATAAGAAATATTGATTCACTTACACACCAATGACCTTTTAGGTTTAGATTTTAGTTAGGCAGGGAAAAACTATCTAACAAAAAACATATATTTCCCATAAAGTGGATATTTTTTCTATTATACCAAGAATTCCTTATTCTTAAATAATTCATTAAAATGTCCCACAAAATTCTCTACATTTGATACCTTTCTAGACAAATCACATGTATTTCTCTTCTTCCTAACCTGGAGAAGTGGAAACATAAGAAGGGTGACCTCGAATGATCAATAAGGAGTAGTGTATATCATAATCTATAATATAATAAACAAGGAATGAATAATATGATAGAGAAAAATGAAAATCAAATATTCTATATAACTAATATCATGAAAGAGGAATATATCGACAGATAACATAACAATATAAATAATCACATGGATAGAAATAACTGGTTTCATAGTTATAGAATGCATAATTTTTTACATTATAATCTTACCTTTAAGGCCTCATGATAATACATAATATATAAATAAACAAGTCATATGCAAAATAACCAAGATAGTTTGTCTCATGAGACCTAATAAAAAATATATGGGCTACTATGATCCCAAATCATCACTTAATAAGTCCAATGCATTCATTATATGAAATAAATGAATTTAAACACAATTTGAAATATAATTTCCTAAGTAATTCAATAAACATCCATGTTATAATAAAAAAATGGGATGTCAATACTTTCCTCAATCAATAAATAGAATAACATAATCATAATCTACCTCGAGAAAGAAGGTGGATGATATCATTATATTATATCCCTAGTGAAATAAGATAAACTTAAAAGATTTTGAAGTAGATAAAAATAACTTTAGAATGGAATTAAAAATTTACATGGAGAAAGATGCTTCTTAAAGAAAAATGATAATGGAAACAAAAGATTTATCAGTGTGAAAAATGTTGAAAAGATTATTTTTTTAAAATTTTGTAAATAAGTTAAAATTTAATCAAAAAAATAAGTTACATACCAATTTTAAATATTATTTCCCAAAAAATGACCAAAATTACTTTTAAAACATTAATTTAAAATATAAATCTCAAAATAAATTTAATTTTGAAAAGAGATAAGGTCTAAGTCTAAAAAATGGAGTGGAAGATAAAAGATATGATCACAAATAATATTTCAAAATATATTTTTTGAAACCCATATCATTAAAAGTGTAATACCAATTCATTTTGAAAACAGGTAAAGAGAAATATTATTATTTAAATAAATAATAAATATTTATATTTAAAAATAATAAAAGAGAATATTATCTAGAATAAAAATATAGACATGGAGTAGAAATTTTCCACACAAAAAAGAAGTGAGATTGGAAAAAAACTCTTACAACTTCAATAAATTTTAAATTAGAGGGAATTGAAGTGAAGGAAATGATACAGATAGGTTAAAATGTAGTCATGGGGTTGTATATACACCACATAATGAAATAAGATGGTGAATATAGAACATATCATAATGAATGAAAATTAAGATGAGAAAAACCTTACGTTTTACTATCAACATTCATGAAATATAATTAACTAGTTGAATAATAAACATAAATATATAAAAAACTTATTTAAGAACCTTATTTATATCTATTACATTTTCTATTCTTTAATTATACCCATTTACTACATATATTAGTTAGTTAATGTTTACTTTCACTATCAAATGTTAGTAATTTTGACTATTTCATATGTATTTCATAATAGATATGTCAGACCTATTTTTTGATAAAAATTTCATCATTCCGAGATTATTCAAGATATTATAATCTTATAATTTGAATGATTTATGAATTCCCTTTTTCATTCCATGTAAGTCTTGGGCATGGTCTACAAAAATGGAATCTATGATGAGCTTGTTTTAGGTAATTTATAGATAACAACGGGTTTACTTACAATGATTATAAATTATTATGTTATTTTTAGAGGATATTTTTCATGAAATATATTAATCCTTGATATAATATATATTTGCAATGTCCCATGTTTTGGATTAGTTTAAAAATTCTGAATGAGTTTGAAATTTTCATTTGTTGGATGAAACAAATCTTAAAATGAGATATAAAACATAATTCCAAGAGTTGGAATATGAATACATGTTTTTAGATGTATTTTAAGGTTCAAGAGGTTTCATGGGTGTTTCATTGAATTTTAGGAGCATCATGATTCAAAAGATCAGTTTTTTTAAAGCCAAAGGGAGGTGCACAATTAGTGCTAACCATGCACCTCAATCGTGCGAGGCCTATATGGTGTCACATAGTTTTTCAAACCATGCACTGAGGCCACATGGTCTTGAGATATATCTAAAAAAAATTCAAGTCCAAATCACATGAGATGCACATAGTTAGAAGAATCATACGGCCAACTAATAAGGTCATTTCCAATTAGGTAGTTGGTATGCATGGTTGGTATATAGTTTTTCTAAACTGTGCGACCAAACTACGCATATCTTAAATTTAGGAAAATGATATTTTTTTACTCTACCTACTTTAAGTTTTTTACCCCCTTTTCCTCCCCTATTCTCCCTGGAGGTCCCCCACATTCACACCTCTTCCTCCTCCTCTTACCATGGTGGTTCTCCCTCATTTGAGTTCATAATTGAACACCGAATTTCAATTTGGAAGCCTCTAAGTAAGGATAACACTCTTATTTCTTATATTGTTTATTTTATTTACCACATGGAATTATATTTCTTTATGGGATAATTTTTTCTATTTTATGTTTATTTGTATATTCTTCAATTTTCTCATGATTTGACTTGAATTAGGGATCGATAATGGATGAGTGAAGCATCCTAAGTATGAGGTAGGTGGTTTAGTTGCATTTCCCTTAATGTTTAGTCATTTATAAATTATTATTATTGTGTATCATGATTTAATTCCAAAAAATTTATCATAAAACATTAATTACCTTAAATGTAATACCTAGACATTTTTATACACATCATGATACCCTCATAAATAGTTGGAGGTTGAAGAACCCAACCTGAACCACCACTTAAGGCGAGTTTGGTTAAAATTTATTATAATGATCATTGTTTCCTAATGTTGTAAATCACCCCTTTAGTGTTTTGATCTTTCCACTTGGTAGTGGGTTCTATAATCACCTTAGATGAAATATGAAATGGTTAATAAAATTGGATGAGTTGAATCATGTGTAATTAATTAGATAATTTGGATGAATTATAATATAGTTATATATCTTGAATTTACTCTTTTCACTTATAATTGAAATAATATATAGAATTTAGGAACATGTTAAATGATTAGGATAATACCCCCTTGGTTCTTAGTACTTTTGGATTATGATCTTTATAAGGGATCAACCTAAATTCATACTTGAATAGTAATGTGGCATGCTTATGAATATGACCCTCATATTCCTTTGTAATTAGATTGATTTATGAAATTAATCATGATGAATTATATTATGGAATCTATACTTACATGGAATTATAAATTCCTTAAACATCATATTAACATATGGAATGATCATGAAGAATCATATCCATTCCAGCATGGGTGATTTACCCCATCCTATGTTATACTAGTTTTCATGTATGGTGCTTACTGCTATTAGAAAGTTCACCTTGTCGCTTATTATTGTGACACTTGGGCATGAAATCCTTTATTGTTCATGATACTTGGGAATAGAATCACTTATTATTCATGATACATGGGCATGGAGTACCTCAATATTTTTGATACTGAGGCATGGTGTTCTTTATTACTAATTATACTTGGTCATGGTGTCCCTAATTAATCTTTGAGGATCTAATGACTATGCATAGATTCCTAAGTTATGACATGTGTCCTTTATAGCACTATGCATTTAAATATATGGCTATATATGTCACTATATATATATAGTGAATATATATACTTACATATCTATAGAATTATATACACACACACACATATATACTTCTATATATATATATGATGAAATATGTTCAGAGATGTTCTGGCTTAGGTCTAAGTATGCATAGTTGGTCGGGTGTCCTTAATGAACCTGATCCCAACTTTATTACATTTATTTATTCACTTATTTATTTATTATACCTTCACACTACTTTATTTCATATTCATAGGAGGGATATAATTAGAGACAATTGGTGGAGGCCTACTTAGTACATCTCACACCCTGTTCGGGCTGCCATTGGGTACCTAGATAGACCTCTTGATTGTAGGATTAGGATCATGTCATTTTCTTGATTTCTTGTTGTTATTATTTATAAACTGGGACTGGACATGAAATCTTGGGATTAAAGGCTGAGTATGTTCCTATGATAACTTCTGGAGTTGGATTCCTTTAATTTTTTTCTTGCCAGTTTAGTCTACCTTATCTATTCCCTATTTTATGTGTACATCTTCTACAATGTATAATATTCATGAATAGTTATTTATTCATTATTTATTGATTATTGTTTATGATTATCTTTTGTTACCATGTTATTCATATTCTTCCATTTTTATTTATTTATGTTTCATCTATGTATTTATTACTAATCTTGATGGTGTAGTATCCCCACCATACCACCTCTAGACCCTCACTACTAGTCGATAGCCTCTCAAATATGGGGTGACACACTTGAGACCATGTGGAAAATAAACTCAGGGCACCATTTTAGTGTCTCCCGGGTTGGGATGTTACAATGTGGTATAAGATCTTTCTTTTTCCCTTATCTTAATATTTGGGTCTGGTAGATAGGAGACTAGGAATGTGTTGTTACTTGGTAAATAGCTCGCGTATGGATCCATCCAACCAACACATGAGGGAAAGATCAAGTTTTCATGAAAGGGATTATTTATGATGTCTGTAATTATAGTTTATTATGATTTTTCCTTGTAGATTTTATTAATTTACTACATGATTATGTTCCATGTTTATCTATATACCATGTTATGTGATTATTTATCATGCCTTGTTTTAGTTATGATATGTGGTTGATTAAATAATGTGTCTATATCAACTTAAATGGTGTTTTCTCGCATAGATTGATGGTGGAATTATATTTAACTAACTAATTGTAGTATTATTAATCCATGAAACAATGGTTTCATGGGATGAAACTTGATTGATTATGATTAAATGGGTAAAAAATATAATTAATAAAGAGTATGAGTATTTATAAATTGGAGAGGGGGACTATATAATTATACCATTATACATGGACCTATTATATTTTGAGATCGAATGTTAAATCAGGTCGCAATTTCATGTATTCCAATTTTATCTTATAAAGGCTTGTAACATTATAACTTGGGAATGTTAATTCATCCAACTGGGCCATGATATATATATAAATTATGGATTTTAATTCTTAAATAAATGATCATTTTTAAATCAAATGTAATTATAGACTTATGAAGTCTTGTACCTCTATATGCTTGGGCATGATGACCCATATGACTAAATCCCCAAACGAAAAACTGGACCCAAGTAGGTTTGTTGGGGCATATTACTTATGTGATAAACCCGTTAAGGGTGTAATTAATATATAATAATTTAACCATTATGTTTCACACTTAACTAAACCTAGTTTATCTTGAAGGGACCCTAGTAGGTTGCCTTTATCTTTATATTCCTTAGCACTTAGTCACATGGGGGTATGTTTATACTAATGGTATGGCTATTTAAAGTGTCAGCAACCACTTATACTGGTTACATATAGATGTATGATTTCATCTTACTAAATTGTTCCCTTAAATTTGAAAAAATACCTTTTATCTTATTTTAAGCTTTATTTATATGAGTATTTATTTAATTCAAATGATAATTACAACCTAAAGGGTGTTCCCCTATATAGATTGGAATTGAAGTTTTATTTAACTAATTTAGTTATGGTAATTTAATGGTTAAATAAATTTGTATTAAATATAAAAAGGAAATTAAGATATAATTTTCCTAATATGTCACATGGAATCAACTAAATTAAGTGATTAGTATAGTTTTATATTATATTTGGTACTTGATATTTATTATATGGAAAAAATTCTTTAGTTTTTTTGGATAAATGAGCATAAATTAAATTACCTAAACCTAAAACCTTAATGCTGTGTCTTTAGTTTCAACCCTTAAGTAAGGTAGGTTTAAAATTTTTCACCATGGACACGAATGTGGATGTTACCTATAGGTCTCTATTGACCTTACTATTTTACTGTGAGTTTAGGGGTTAAGAAGATAATCCTAGTGACCTTCATGGAATGCCATAATTATCATGAGTATAATGTAATGCTATAATTAAGTAGGTTCGACATGACTCGGCCATGGTCCACAGTTTTGTTGGTCGTGTGACCCTTTATATTTTTTGGTGGTGCATGAATTGATAGTCTCCATCCTGTCAGTAGTCATATGGATAACATGACTTGAAATTGATCCATGTCTACGCTATCACATGATAGAAATGTGTATCACCTGTTGCATTATTTCATTATCATTATAGCATATGTTTTTACAAGTGGTTCCCATAAAGTTAAGAAGTAACACATTAAACTACAGGTTTTTTGAGTGAAAAGGTCACATAGTACTTAAAACCATGTGGTTTCACAATTTCTTGGAAAGATTCATGAGTACATGAAGGCTAATATCAAGGGTCATCTCTGGAGTAGTGTGACCTAACCATTATAGAAATTAATTTGTCCTGATATTGGTGGATGAAATTAGATAAATGATTAGGTTCTATAATATATCTAATAAAATTTGGTTTTAGACCTTAATTCTGATCTAGAGAGAATTCAAGTAGCTAGTATTTATTTTCTCTTCATTAGAACTTTTTATAAGTATACTGGCCACATCTTTAACCCATGTCTAGTGATGTATGGAGTGTGTTCAATGGGATGATTTCTTTTTTTCGTAAATTTTTTCTTAGGATACTTCTAATGTGGGGAGCATCATCTAGGTTATAAAGATCATGTATTTCAAAGTAGAGGGAGCATGACCATACCTGATTGTTTGGGAATGGTTAAAGAAAATTTTAGAAGATGTGATGTAGATATGTTTGAGTTTTCTAGTCCTAGAGATGATGCTCAATATAAAACCTAGATGTGGGTTGGGATGGAGTTTGAATGTTATATTTTGAATCAGTATGGATAAGAAATCTATGAGTTTAACAGTTTGGTGATTTGTCTCTTCTTGCAAGGAAACATGACGGCGAGATAGTTGGTTGAGTACATAACTATTGAATAATATTAAGAGAAAAGATGATAATTCTATGGGTTTTTAACATGAGCACAGGTACCTTTGGACTTAAGGAAAAGTGGTCAAGCCTCCATGAACAACATCAACTATTAAGCTATATTTTTCTTAATCGATCAGTATGAAGTGGCTCAACTAACACCAGGATAATTAAATATCAATAGATGGATGAGGAAGTTAGATGTGCATCACATTTCTTATGAAACACACATTAGGGTAATAGACCTTGAAACTATACGAGAAGATGTATGATCATGGTTTTAGGGTGTCATGAGGTAGTTGACCTGTAGTTGGATATGTTCATGTATCTTCGGGAGATGTGGTGGAAGGTGTTAGTAAAGGAAAATATATACATTTTTGATGTGATCACAACTTGAAGGGAGATATACATATCCATCAATAAAATATCCACATTCTCCTAGTCTAGAGGTTCTCATGCCCCATATCATGAAATCATCTTGAGTATGTTAAGCAATTTTTGGATATATGTCGAGTTATCTAACCAAATAGATTTTATGGGTTGATGGAATAATTCTTTAGGAGTTACTATTCAGGAGTTTTTTAAAATAATCCATACGATGTATAGTATGCCAATGTACCTTTTGGGGGTGATGACCTTCATTATAACATAGAACTCAATGGAAGTCATGGAAACCATTCTCGAAAGGTGGGAACTAGTGATTAATGACATTTACATTAGCTCTTGGAAGTGAGTGGATTTTTATCCATGCTAGTCACTATGTTCAGATTGTGCAAGTCATGGTCTATGGTAATTATTTTTATCATTTATTTGGTACAAAAAACATGATACACCTATGGTGAGGAGTGGGACATTGGTCATTAGTGGGTGGACCTCTTGTGGGTAGGGTCATGGAATCTTAATACTGGTCATTGGATGCTCATTTTGGATCTCATATGTCATTTAATAAATAAAGTAATGTACAACTATGATCCTTTATAAATTCCAATAACATGTTTGATTATGTATTTGGGTAAAATATTGATGTGTGCATTTAACATGAAGTAACTTATAACAATCCATGAGTGATGGATCAAGATAGTTTTGGAGATTGTGAAATAAAACAACATTGATTTTTTTGATATGGTTCAGCCAAGATATATCACCGAAATTTATTTACAGACATTAGTGAGTGTGATCAAAATGACCTAAGTGGACCTTGTAATAAAGGAACCAAAATCAGGTTTTTGCAATTCATCAACAGCTAAAGTCTATAATTTTTAAGAATAGTCACCCAAATGTAGTTTGACATGTGATTTTGTGGTTATCTAAATGTGGATGAAGAGAAAATACATTGAATATGTTGTGAAAATATATTAGTGCAATACAAGAGACAGATGGCTCTTTTGAAGGAAATTCCAGCATAACCAGTTATCCTTGGTCTATTAAATTTCGATCATTTTGAGATAACCAGGGACCAGGATTAGATTCTTTGTGTGATACTAGGTTTAATGGGTTTATAATTATTCTAGAAGAATCACCAGGACACTAAATCTATTTTTCAATAGGAATTTCTAATAGTGGGAGTACCGTGGCTTAAAATTGGCCGTAGAAAGCCAGAGACTATGGGGGGGGGGGTACCTTAGGTAATATATGGAAATGGATAGTGATGAGATCATTTCTTGGTTTAGAAGGTATTGGGTAAGCCATATCTTGATGTTTTGGTTTTGATAAAGAGCATTGGATCTAGTTTTAATGGCTCAAGTACCATTTGTTTAAATAGAACTTGTTGGTGTGTTGGGAATGGGAAACTCAATGTAGACATTTGAGTGTAAATTCCTGACCCAAGTAGATCAGTTGATTTTTTTTGTTCCTAAAGGCTTGTTAGAGATGATAATATCTATGGTGGGGAGGTTGTAATGTATCGTGTTTTGGACTAGGTTGAAAATTCTAAAGGAGTTTGAACTTTTCATTTGGTGGATGGTCCAAATCTCAATATGAGCATCAGAACATTATTATGAGAGTTGGAAAACTTAAAATTACTATTTTTAGACGGTGTTTATGTCTTGATTTGTGTATTTGGGTTTTTTTGAATTTCAGGAGTGTCAGGATTCAAAATATTGGTTTTTGGGAAGCCAAAGGGAGTCACATGATAAGCGAATGGTTAGTGCTAACCATTCCCCTCAACTATGTGGGGGGCCAGAGGGTGTCACATGGTTTCTTAAACTATGAACTTGAGGCCACATTTTCATTGAGGAACCTACAAAAAATTACATATTCAAATCACATAAGAAAATCATGATTAGAAAAACCATGCACCTAGCCCGAATGGTTAGTTCCACTTAACATGTGGATGCACACGATTAGCAGACAATTTTTCTAAATTATGTGGACAACCCATACAGATCCTAAAATCAAAAAAAAATGATGATTTTACACAACCTAAATTAAGTGATTTCCCCCTTTTTTCTCACAAATTCACCCAAGAGGTCCTCCACACATGCACCCCTTCATCCTTCTATTCCCATGGAGGTTACCCCTTATTTGAGTTCAGAATAGAATATTGTCTATTTCATTAGAAGAATCTTGGTAAGGCTAACACTAATCTTTCTTATTTTGTTTTTTTTTCTGTATGTAATGTTATTTACATTTGATCTCATTTTCCCCATTTTGATATCATTTTTTATTCTTTCATTTTTAATCGATCCATATAGAATCAAGGCTTGATAACAGATGATTGAATCATCCTAAGCATGAGGTAGGTGGTTTAGTTTGTTTTCTCTTAAATTTTCATCATTTATAAATTATTATCATTATTACTCATTATGTAATTCCAGTAAATTGATCCTAAAACATTACATAACTTAAATTTAATATGTAAATCTTTTTTAAACGCATTATGATACCCTCATAAATGGTTAGAGACTGATGAACCCAACCCTAACCACAACTTAAGGTGAGTTTAGTTTACAATTATTATAATGATCATTATACTAAATGCATTGAATAACTCCTAGGGTGTGTTGATATTTCCACTTGGTAGTGGGTGATATAACCTCCTTAGATGAAGTATGAAATGGTTAATAGAATTAGATGAGTTTAATTGTGTGTAATTAATTAGATAATTTGGATTAATTTTAATATGGTTATATACCTTTAATTGACTCTTTTCACTTGTAAGTGAAAAAATATGTAGAATGATGAAACTTGTTAAATGGGTAGGATAATACCCCCTTATTCCTCGGTCCTTTAATAGTTTTATCATTATAAGGGATAGACCAAAATGCATACCTGAATAGAAATGTGGAATTCTTATGAACATTACCCTCATATTCCTTTATAATTGGATTGATTAATTAAATAAACCATGAGGACTTATAGTATGGATTATATACTTGCATGGTCTTGTGAATTCTTTATAAATTTTATTTATATATTAAACAACCATGATGAATCATATCCATTCTATCCTGAGTGATTTCCATTGGCCTATGTTATACCATTTTTCATGTATAGTACTAACTACTTATTGAAAATTCACCTCATCCATTATTGTTGTGATGCCTGGGCATGGAGTCCTTTATTATTCATGATACTTGGGAATGGAATCTATTATTATTCATGAAAATTGGGAATAGAGTCCCTCATTATTTTTGATACTCATGCATGACATCCCTTATTACTCATGATACTTGGGCATGGTGTCCCCTATTACTAAATGATATTCTTGTGACTATACATGGACTCCTGAGTTATGCCTTAGGTCATGGCTAGCACTACATATCTATATATATAAAAATATATGTTACTATGTATATTGTGAATATATAAACATACATATATATATATTTATATGTATACACACATAATTATATATATATGGTGACACATGTTTAGAGATGTCCCTTATTAGGCCAATGTAGTTTTGGTCAATCAAGTGACTTTGAGGAACCTAGAACCAACTTAATTACATTTTTTTGTTAACTAATTTATTTATTATACATGCACAATATATTATTTTATAATTATGGTATGGATATCATTATACATCATTGGTGGTGGCCTACTGATTATATTTCACACAATGTTTGGGCCACTGTGGGGTACCTAGATAGACCTCCTGGTTACAGGATCAGGATCATCATATATGATTGCTTGATTACTATTATTCTTTATGGACTAGGACTAGAAATAGGATATTGGGAATGGTGGATAATCATGTACTTGGGTTTCCTTCTAGTGTTGGATTCTTTTATTTATTTTTTCATGTCATTCTAGTCATTTTTAGGTATTACCTATTATATGTCTACAACTTGTGCATCATAGCATGTTCATGCATAGTTATTTATTCATTATTTATTTATTATGTATTATGATTATCTTTCAATGCTCTATTTATCATATAAAAATACAATATGTGTTTATTCTTGTGTTGTTTATTTATTTATTACTGACCAAGAGGGTATAATATATCTATTGTACCACCATTAAACCCTCATTGTTAGTTTTTAGCCTTAGGTGTTTGGGGAGGCTAACTTGAGGCCATGTGGAGAACTATCTCAGGGAACCGTTTTAGTGTCTCCTGATTCAGGACATTATAATATTCATCAAATAAATTTTTAGAACTAACCAATAAATGTGGTCATGAAAAATTTAACACGTTCCTCCATAGAGGCTGTAGTATGCACGTACACACAAATGTCATTTTCATTTTTCACAGAACGAGAGGAACATAGAAAGCGGTTTATATTTTCATAATCTTAAACTTGTTATACAAATCATAATTATTCATTAAATAACCTCTATAACCATCCATGTAATGAAGTTATAAAAAATGAAACACGTCACTTCATGGAGGTGGTAGTCCACACATATGCAAGAACAATTTCTCATTTTTCTCAGTGGAAATAGTAGATAATGGTTTTAACATTAAAACAATGAAATTTTAAAATACTAATAATACTTATGTAATTATATTATAATTATTAAAATATTATTTTAGGAGAAATATAGAGAATATGGAAAAAAGGTAAGAGGTCATTAATACTCACCTTGAGAATTTGAACCTTATCTTAGAGGAGAACATGGAAAAGTATGATTTAAGGATTTTCCTTGGATAATGAGGATGAAAAAATGGGTTACGACTCTAGGGGAAGTAAATTGTGTACAGTTTGAATTATAAATTTGAATTTTATAATGTTTGTAAAGGGGTAGTGGAAGTGTCCTTTTATAATTGAGGGGAGTTTCATTTTTATAAATGACACTTCCTTCTCCTGAAATCCAACCAATATTTCCAATAAATTCACCAAAAATTGTAAATTAAGGAAAATTGATCAATACACCTCTCATTAAAATAAATAATTGATATGTTTTGAGATATTTTAGTCTATTTCCCCTAGATTTGACTATTTCCATTATTTACTTTTAATGTGATAACTTATGTTTTTACCATATAAACTTATTTGTATGTCTAAATATAAAATTAAACTTATTTGATAATTTGGTTATGATGATTAAAATATTAATTATATTTTATCTTATTAAACCAAAAGATGTGTTAAAAATAATTTTACTAAAATTGCACTTAACGCAATGAAAAATAGTTTTTAGAAAAACACTACTTTGGTTCCAAAATGTTAATCATAGGTTTATAAATTCAAAATAATATTTATAAAGGTTTTATTTTGATATTTAAAATATATTTAGTCTATAAAATGGTTTCATAACCTTTTAAGATGATATTATATCATGATGATGTCTTCAAAGTAACAATATTTGTAAAAATGATATTTTCACTATTCATAAAAAAATCAACCTTTTTAGAGAAATCCAAAAAATTAACCCTAAGATAATTTTGAAATGTATAATCCAAAAATTATATCCTTTTTTTCAAATTAATATTATAAAATTTAAGAATTTAAATTTTAAATGGAAACATGAATTATAATGAAAACTCATTTTATTGGAAAATGAATTTTTAGAAATTTATATGTTATTAATATTATTTCATTACATTTACTATTTAACTAAGTGCTAATCTATTTTTTTACATTTAAACATATTATTAGAAGATTTTTTTAAGAATTTTAAACTTAATTTATTAAGATAAAAATATACAATTTATAGAAAAATAAAATTATTCAAAAAATTGATCGTACATGATTTTCTTCCTAATCATTCGAGATTAATTAATTGTATAGTAAAAATTAACTAAATTTCATCAATGAATTTATATTAGGTAAACCATATATTATTTAGTAAAATTCATTATTTAAAAGTAAATTTTATGGAAATGAAAAATGTAAAAAATACACATAATAATGTGAATATAAAATTTATCAAAAATTGAATGATCATATTTGAAATATCTTGGATGATGGTACACTATATTTTAATGTTTAAGAGGCCATTTTTTTATGTTTGGGGGTTTTTTCAGGAATTCTGGGAGTTTTTTTTGGAAATTATGTTGGGAGCTGGTAGTAGAAGAAATTCACATTGTGAACTATTAATCCACAATATGAATCCATTAATAGGAATAATACATTAAATGAGATCATGACATGAAAATAATTCATGATATAAATATAATTCATGTCATGAATTGGTCAACTAGGATCTTTAATTCAATATAACTCATTTTTAGCATACATGCAACCTGATGGATTCAAGTTTTGAATCCATGATTCACAATGTGAATCTGTTATGCCCAGCAGGTTTTATCACACTACATGTTTTACCCTTCTTTAATTTGCTATGAATCATTATCCCTTGAACCCTATCTCTCTTCCATGTGATTTTAGGTGGGTTTTCTCCCTCTAGATTTCTTTGTTTGGTGCCTTGATCTCTATCATGGTGGGTTGATACTCCTTTGGTGAGTGTTTAGTTCTCTGTTCTAATTACTACAACTATCTTGGTTCAGAAATAGTGTTTCACTACATTTTTGGTGTTTAATTATTTTCATGTGATCTCTCACTCTGAATACCTTGTATATTCTTTTTTTATTGGGGGGCATTTTTGGTGTTGGTTGTGGTGCGAAATGTGAGGTTCTCGAGGTATGTGTTGATCTAACCCCTTATTTTATCCTTCTTTCTTATGGAATAATATTCTATGAAAATAGAATTGATGTTAGGGCCTATGTTCATTCCTCTAGAGTTTCATTTACACTCTTGATGTGTAGATCCCATTCTAGGTGGTGTGAGGCCTGAGTTTTAGGTAGGTGGTTCCACATCTAGCCTATGTTGGATGAACCATGATTTATCTTGGTTACATAAATCGTTTAATAAATGATTTAGAATTATTTGGTGTTGGTTTATTTGTGTGTGTAAATGGGATTTTGAGAAAGTACGGTTTTCCCCTCTTTTTGGTAAAATAATGGTGATTTTCAAAGCAATGTGAAATGGTATTTCAAAGATTTTTTTAGATGAAAAAGGTTTGTTTCAATGGTTTTAAATATTGTTATAAACCCTTTGAAATTATTTTATAAATGCAGTATATGGGAGCCTTGGATACTTAAGTAGAACATGTCATATTAGAGATCATCCTTTTGTATTGTAAATGGGTTTAATTTCTTGGGTTTTCTTCCATTCCTAAATTAATATGCATTTGGATCTAGGAATTGATTGAAATTGTAGAAGGATTCACTATCTAGGGTGTTTCTCTATTCCGTAAACTTTGAGGTAGAAGTTCTAGATACTTTTAGTGTGCACTAGTTATAATTGATGTATGAGTGACCTAGATAGCATGACTGTAAGATATCCTTGGAGTTTATTACCAATATTCTTTGGATTATTATTATTTTTTATTTGGTATATATATTTTGATAAATGTGAAATAATTTGAAAATTGTGATTTGAAACTATTTTAACAGGACTATTTTAGAACTATAGAAAAATGGGAACTATTTACCATGATTTTGATATAAAACTTTTTAACTAATTATAATTTATTTTTTCTATAAATTTATAATATTGGGATT
This sequence comes from Viscum album, assembly GCA_963277665.1. NCBI lineage: Eukaryota > Viridiplantae > Streptophyta > Magnoliopsida > Santalales > Viscaceae > Viscum > Viscum album. Next base: position 1,263,961,950 of record OY728143.1, on the reverse strand, counting down.
ATTTTACAACTCCTTGATATAGATTACTTTAGTGGGATCCTACCAAGACTTTTTATCTCACACACCTTACATTCCATCAGGGATATTTAGACTTTGTATTATATTTTGATGAAAGAAAAGGCAAGGCATTGTAGTGAGGCGATGATGTTTGTGTCAAATGGGTATGCGTGGATGGTAGTAAGATGGTGATACATTTCCAATATATCATGTAGAGTAGTTGGTTCCAGTTTTAGTTTCCATTTTGTTTGATGTGCATGTACCTTGGTGTTTTATCTTATTATTTTTGAGTTGTATCACTACCAATATCTTTCTTTGATTATGTAATGTGTTCAATTTTTTGTTTTCTTTCTATATATATATTTCATGTATCTTATTTTAGGCTGGGTGAAATTTTTCACTCATTTTTTTTGATGTCAGAGTGACAGTCATCATCCCATGGGGATCTAGAACTCCCTTCGGGTCATTATAGAATCAGTTCAAATAATAGTTTTGAGGTTATCTCAGGTTAATTCATTAATATATCATCCCAAATTCTACTTACATATCCACTCATTTTTTTAATAATACCTAAGAAAAAGATAAACAACAGTGGTAATCACAGGTGGTGGTTAGGCTAGAATGGATCTCATAGTGATTTCAAAAAGTTTGAACTTATCCAAAGATGATTTCTCTCAAGATGCACTTGTGGGATTTTGGATTGGTCTTGGTTTTTAGAGAACCCAAGATAATCCACCTCCTTTTCAATCTTGAAAAAATGATCCTCATGAGGAATACTTCAACAACTTTATTCCATTATTCTAATTCTCTTATTGATTTTGTAATATGGTTACTTCTATTTATATCCATCAATTCAATGATAATGTAATAATGATCATAAATTAATTATAATATGGTTTACTTTTTTTCATCATTTCGTTTAAAAAAGATATCATAATTTAATAGTATTATAATTCCTATGGCATTACACGTATATTATATTAATAACATAATAAAAAAATAAATCCTTATGTTCGATCAAGGGTTTTAATATATAGAGACAAAGGATGGTTCTATATCTTCAATCACTTGGATAATATTTTCTTGATATCACCAAGAATGTTTTACACCTACCAAAAGTTGGAAAAAATAGTACTCTATTGGACAAGAAGAATACTGAAGCGGATGGGAGATCCTATAATGTGTTATTATCATCCCCCTCCGAGAAGGAGTTGACATGATTCAAGTGTATAGTGAATTCAATAGAGAGGAAATACCATAATATCCATGATTAGAAGATAAAAAGGTGAAAGAGTCTTGATTACAAACATGTTGTACTCAATTAAAAGATATTAAAATGAGATAAGATGAAATGGTGGATGAATTATTAATTTAGGTAAACAAAATTATGATATCAAATTGGATTTATCAAAAAGTTCTTGAGGATTCTACCATTGTGAAAAAACTAACAATAATCCTCTTGGATAAATTCAATTCAAATATTTATATGATGTAGGATTAAATTTTGGATGAGTAGACCATCTACAAACTAAAAAATGTTTTGATTTCCAATGAGATGAGAAGGGGTTTAGCCTTAAATATAAAGGGAGAAACAAAGAAGGATATGGATTTTAAAAATAAGAAAATATTGAAAGATTTTGAGCTAAAGAAAATTTCATGAGGAGGAAACCAATTTCAAATAAGATTCCATGAATTTTAATTAACTTATATCTTTAGTTTCAAAATACATGATGTGGGAAAAGAAAAATATAAGGGTAAGATTCAATTTAAGTGTTTTAATTATGGAATTATTGGATAATTTTCAACAAATTTCCCTAGGAAAGAACTATAATATGAATATGATGACCAATATAAAAGGTTTTCAAGATTAAACAAGGTTTCAAGTGATAATAAAAAAAAGGAATTTATATAAACTAAAAGAAAAGGAAAATACATCATACAAGAAGAAAAAACTTCTCAAAGAATGATGTCACATTTTGTGATGAGGATAGTGAAAGTGGGAAAGATAACATAGAGGATTAAAGGCTAATGGATTTTATAGCTAAATAAAATTTTCCCAAATATCCTCCTGAGAATAAGAAGAAGGGATTAGTGAAGAAGAAGAAATCAGTGATTGGGAGACACCAAAATAGTTTCAATCGAGGATGGTTCTTATGGTCTACTTGAAGGAAAAAAATAAAGAATTAAAATATAATAATGACTCATTTATAATGATAAAACTAAAATTATATTGTCAAGATGCTAGTGGTGTTCACATGGAAGATGGGTGATCTTAGTTCTATCCTTAAATCAAGGGAGTATATGCTTGAGATTACTATAATGAATCTCAATACACTGAATGAAGAAGTAAAATATCTTTAGGTGAATTTGGTTGATTCTAAAAATTCCTTGAGGTGAAATCTTCATGTGATTAAAAATTATATAAAGTAAGTGGGTTAAGGCTTAAAAGTAGTCAAATAAGTCACTAATGCTACCCAAAAAAATTGTATATTATCCCATGCTTCCAAAAACTATTATTTTAGACACCCGAGCTTTTAATATAGATGATGGTGATAGTGATAAAGTGAAAAATAAATCCATCACATCACCTAATAATGTGAAATAACCCATTTAAAATACAATTAAAGATGTTAAAAATTCAAATATGGTGTGGGATAAGAAGTAGACTAAGAAAAAAACTAAGGGAAATGTTAAGGTAAAAGAAAAATATCATAAGCTTGAGAGGATTAGAAACAAGTAAAATATATAAAATTAAAGAGAATATTTAGAATAATATTTTAAATAATCTATCTATTATCTGAGAATATTTTACATTTAAGGAAAATTTTGGGTCTATGGAGTCTATAAACACAAGTCATATGTGTTATGGTACAATCTTTCACTCCCTCAATCAAAGAGATGTGTTTAATAAAGGTGGATTCAACCTAAAATTCTATTATTCTGGTTAATAAAAGGTCTAATTGAGAAATTTTAATTTAAAAAAATTATTCAATACTCTTGAGTAAACTTGTGGGAGATGTGACCAACCTAAACACACTACCAATAAGTGTCTCACCATGCTTCCAAAATAGGTAAAGAAAAAAGATAATTAAAAATATATCAAGAATATGAATAAATAAGAGTAGTAAATGGCGGTTGATGTAACAAATTATGTAATGATATAATAATTAATTTTCATATTTATTAAAATGAATTATATAGTTATATTAGTTATAAAAATATTAAGTAATTTTTTAATCAAAAAAAAATTCTTTTAATCAAATACTTTTCTTATAAGGTCTTATTTAAAATATTGACTTATAAATTTTATAATCTTAATTTTATAAAACAAATATCATTTTTTAAACCAAAATATAAAAATTTACTTCGGGTTAAATTTTGGGATTTTTTTGAAAAATATTGATCTTCAGTGAATAGTGAAAAAATACCGATTTTTTTGAAAAAATTATTTATTTTTAATAAATTAATTAATTTAAAAGTGTCAATATGTTTTCAATATGTTTTAAATTAACCTAAGTATTATTTAGTTATATTTATTCCACTTAATTACTTTTGAATCAACTTTATATTTTTTTAGTCTATGTTTGTTTTTGGGTTTAAAAAGAGGTTTTTTCTAAAAACTATTTTTAAATGCATAATGTTTCTACTTTTAATTAATTAAAATAATAACTAATGGGGAATGTTTTAAATTAAATTTATATATTATATATTATTAAATATTAATTTATTTTCATACATTGATTGTTATTATTCATAGATTTAATATAGAATAATCTTTTTCTAAAAAAATACTCTTCTTAAAAACCCGTTGTCTTGCCACTTTTGTGGGATTAATATTAAATTAAAATTTTCTGATTATATGAATTAAATTTGAAAAAAAGGATTCAATATTTTGAATCATCAAAATTTATAATTTTTAATATGTCCAATTTAATTTTTTTCTGAAATTATTAGTGAAAAAAGTTAAAATTCATCAAAGCGATTAAGGTTAAAATGAGTTTACTTAGTGGTTAAAATTTGAATATTAGGTGTAAAAATGACCCAAAACATGTCCAAAACTCATTTTTGGAAATATATTGACCTTATAACTTATATTATTTATAATGAACCATTATTGAGGCCTGGTGATTGAAAAAAACATGGGTGTAGTTTACTCTGTCAAAATATTACAAGTGTGCCACTCACCCGACTTATAAAAGGACACCCCTCTCATCCTCTCCTAACACATTAAAAACCAATTGTTTCATCAAATACCTGAAAAAATAACTTCTACACTTTCCTTATATCATTCAAGAATCCTTACTTTAGGAGTAAATCCAACAAAGGAAGGCCTTTGGTGTAAACCAAAAAGAGTTACCCAAAAAAGAGGTAACGTTCATCAACAATCATTTTAGTGTCATTTCGTCCTCCACCCCCTTAAATTATTATTATAAAATGATGATACAATAAAATAATAATCTTAAATAAACTAATATGTTGTTATGTTAAGGGTATGACCTAAAACCACACAAACTTCCATCAAATGTGTCACGACCCGACCCGACAGGGCTCGGACCGCAACTCCCCAAGATCACCTCCAATAGGCCAGGGTCTGACGACTAGCACTGAGAAGGAATATCACTAACATGGGAGGAATTTCCTAAGAAGTTGTACACACACACACAACTCCAAGCTTACAAACTGATGAAATTTAAAAACAAAAGGCAACCAATGCATGCATACATCTATATCCCACAACTAGAGGACAACATAGGTACTGAAAGAGGAAAAGACCAAAACAATGCCCACCAAAGAAAACTTTAAAAGCATAAAACCTATTCAGAACAAGTATATTGATTTAAAATACATCTACTGGAAAGATCCTTGTCCAATATTTGGTAAACTCCTCATTATATCTATCTCACTAAGCTTCACATTCCTCGAGTCATACGTGGACTACATCAAAAGGTGTGTGGTCAGTACAAGAAGAAAAACATGTGAGAGAAAAGCTCATGAAGAGGTGAGTATAAAAATAATCAGTAGGTGCCCCAAAATATCCCAAAATAAAAGGGGAGAAACTAAATGGAAACATTATTCTCAACCTATCTAGAGGGAAACACAATCGAGAGAGAAACTCCATCTCGAACCATCCTTAGCCAAGGGAGCTCCAAATACAATTGAGGACCTGATCCTCGATGCTATGGGGGAGTAATACTTTGTAAGAGAGGATCCACACCCTAATTCAATAGGGGAGTACTAATCATGAAGAACTCACATCCTGATATGATATGGGATTACCACTTGATAAATCGAGGACTAACACCCTAACCTGGTAGGGGAGTACTACTCAGTGGCTAGAGGACCAACAACCTAGAACGACTTGGGAGTACCAAATTTTCCAACTCATTCACTATGGGAGACCCAAACCCTGACGCAACAGGGGAGTACTAACCCCAGGCTTGAGGACTCACTCCTTGATATGGTAGGGGAGTACCGACTATTCCGAAACAAAATGTATGGAGGACCTGCACCTCAGAACAATAGGGGGTACCAACTCCTAAAAAAGAGGACCCACACCCTACCCAATAAGGGAGTACCCACTCTATCTATACATCATCTATGGAGGACCCATGCCCTGATCAAATAGGGGAGTGCTGACTCCACATATAGAGGACCCACTCCCTAGTCCAATAGGGGAGTACCTACTCTTCCTTCACGAACGTCATGAGGATACCCTCACCCTAGTTCATTAGGGGAGTAACACCCTCGGAGAAAACTACCCAAAGGTAACAAACTTATGCCCATGATGTGAGGAGTCATGTCTCTACCTAAGCAGAGAGGTATGAAAAACTCATACCCTAGTAAAACAAGGGGAAATAGTCCTAACATCTCTCTATACAAACCATACTAATCTCCAACATCGACTCAATACTGATCTATAAGCATATTACTCGATTTAAACAACCTTGTATCTCATAATTTGTAATAGAGGCCACCATTATGTATTACATGGAAAACTGCTTAGGATAGACTACTCACAAGACTGAATATAAGTCCCAGAGAAGGCGATATGGAAGGTGGAAGATCCCCAGAGGATCTCCTAGTAGTACACGATGTGCACTAGGGCACACACGATCTGTGAGCCTGCCTGAGCACCTGCCTGTGTATCTTTTCAACATTAGTTCCAACCCATGTATGGGTTCATGGTGTGTAGAGGAGGTACACATTATGTCCCTCATCTCTTAGAATCTAACCATGTTCCTCTTCTACATGGACCAGCAGACTATGTGCCTCACATGCCATGTATCCCACACTACATGGCATGTTCAGATAAACGACCACATGCCCATGTAACGGACCCCATGTCTATGTATCTTGGCTGTGTGTTAGTACACAACCATGTATTTTCATAGGGCTAACCCAATACATGTCCCACAATCACATGGTTTAGGTCACTACATGGAATGAAACACCCATACATGGTGTGTAGTCCCAAATGTTCATTTCCCCCGAATAGGAATAGATACACTATGTGTGTCACTAAACTACACACCATGTAAACATTAATTCCAGTCAGCGACCACATATAAAACGCCCTAATTCACCATTTTCTTCCAAAAAACTCACAAATCTACCTATCAAGGATTAATAGCAATTGCAATAGGGATCTAGAACCTTAGAGAAACACTAAATGAAAGGGATTGGGGCCAAAACTCAAATATGACTACCTCATTGGTGAAACTCCAAAGATTTGGACCAAGAACGATGCCTGAATCATTCTGGTTCTCGATTTGACGATGATCTGCTTTAGAAACGGAGATCAGTGACACCTTGTTGCATGGATTTGGTGTTGGTTTCATCATCTCCAAATGGAAGAAGAGGAGTGTAAGAGGATTTATCTCTCCTTTATATCATTTACACCAATATAAAGGGATGGTTTTTGTTTAGGTTTGTTTTTAATTAATTATTTAATTAATTAAATCCACCTCATAACACCACATCACCAAAACACCCCACATAAAAACTCATGGGGTAGACAACCTTAAGTTGTGCCTAGGGTAAACATGATGTTCCGGACTAAACCAGGGTCTCAGAAATCTAATCTGAGACTCCGAACATGAGTTATTTAAGATTCAAGAGAAACTATGCATGCTTGAAAAACATATATTTAATATATTTAATATCACCGCACCGAGGCTCCCCAGGCCTCGACTTCCCACACCGACTCAACACCCGGATCTGGAAATATTTTCCAAAATATTCTAAAGTAGATTGGGTCAAAACCCTAGTCATTACATTCTCCCCACCTTAGGGATTTTCATCCTCAAAATGTGAAATCCTAAGCACAAGGGAAGAAACTGAGCTCCCCACTGGACTCCCACACCAGCGAGCTCACCAAGGGTTCCCGTGCTCCTTACAAGAACACACACATAGGAACCATGAAGATTAAACCAATATTATGTATAGATTCTAAAAGGAAAATATCATACAACAATTGGAAAATTCATCCTTAACTGCGATAGGTGGGAGAACACCAAGAACCACGATACATCTGCAGTCATGGGGTCTGGTGGTACACTGCCTCGATAACCTAACACAGATACTGATGGAACCCTAAAACTCAAATCCACCCTTATATGGACTATAAAACAACCTCCTCAAGAATATTTCATTCAATTTTTATGCTGAACACACAAGGGTATTCATGAAAAAATAGGGCTGCCCAAGAGTAAACAATAGGTCTTACCAGGACCTTGGACAACAAACCTCTAGCTATAACACATCCCACCAAAAAAAACACTACCACACCCACTAGTGTAATAATAGAAATGTATTTGTGGTAGGAAACCAATCCATATTGTAGAAACATCACATGGTCTAACTCTGCCACTATGGACTGATTCTATGAAAGGCTCTCCCTCTCTTTGGGATGCCAAGTTAAAGGGGGTCATGTAACAGCCCAAGATTTTATAAAAAATATTATTTTTAATTTTATTAATGTCTTGTGTTGTACGCTACACCAAAAGGAGCTTGCACAACATGCATCCTTGACTTGCCTTGCATTACACGCAATCGCGACCTTCCTCGATAGCGTGTGTAATACGCAATACCGAGTTTCACTAAACAACGATATGCTATTAAAATATTATTAAAACTAGCCGTTATGAATAGTAATAACCACTTTTTAAATTCTGTAAATCTTATTTTTCAAAATGAACTTCATTTTTGGATTCGGAGTATCGAATTTAGCCTAAGGTGAAATTTTGGTACTTTTCGGATAACTTTCATATTCTGATGAATAGTGAAAATTACGAAATTATAATTAAAAACAACCTTTTTAATCGAAATAATTAATAGTGATAAATTATTAATTTGAGTGGTTTTAAAGTATATTTAGAATATATTTTTACAATTTAATACAATGTTGGTCATTGGTTGTAATTTCACATTTAAACCAGACATAATCAAGTGTCAATCTTTTGATATATATTGTTTCCTAAAAACACGCTATTTATTTTAACAACGGTATTTAATTATAAAATTAATTAATGCAACTTCTATGTTATGAATTTGGTAAAATAGATTTTATTTTTGAATTCGGAATATGAAATATAGCTTAGGATGAAATTTTGGTATTTTTCTGAAAACTTTCAATTTTTGATGAATAGTGAAACCACTAAGTGGTAGGTTAAAAAACTGAATTTTGCATAAAACTTAATTTTACCGCTTCTGTGAATGGAATTTCGAAAATCTGAGAGACACGGTTAATATCAAGGACTAAAATGTGGTTCAATAAGATGAAAATAATTTTTTGGTGAATAGTAACTTTTTACTTTTTTTTTACCGCGGTTAATAGTAAATAGGGTAACTAAAGGTAAATATGATATTAATATTACCCTAACACATGTCCTAATTCTATTGTACAAGTGTAATTCGACCAAAAACAAACTTAGGAATAAAATATGACCATTTAGGCCCACTTGGATTAGATTAGGACATTTATTATTAATTTATTTAAAGAAAGGTTAAAATAGTTAAAATCAAAGTTTAATAAGTAAATCATTTTTAATATGGGGTTATACATAAGATAAATTCGATTGTAAATATTCATTAGAAAGATAAAAAGATTTCCTACATGATGGTATTTTATTTGTAATTTTTAGACATCATGTAATGTAATTTATTTATGACACAACGATGATGCAGTAATTATCTTATTAATGAAATATTGACATAATTGATGTTATAAACACCAAAATAAATGTAATTTGAGACTTTTTATGAATTACACTAATTTTCTAGGTTACTATGATATATTAATGTTGATTTAATCAACTTGGTTCGAACATTTAATTCTGTTATGACTTTCACAAAAATCATATATCAAATAGTGTCAAAATTGACACAAAATAGTTTTTAAATCAAATATTATATTATTAATTGTTATTTTATTCCTAAAAATCTAAGGTTCTGCCAAATGACTTAGATAAGGATATATTTATTAATAATATACAATTTTGGGTTCGTTTGGCATGTTATAGTTAGTGTATTAACCATATAGTGAAAGAAAACAAAAAGACACGGTAAAAGTTAAATTATTTATCTTAGAGTTAAATCTAATTGATAAGGTTAAAATAATATCCTAAACTTGTCTAAATTCTATTGGTTGATAGGATTTCGACCCATCCCCACTTTAGCTTCGAAATAAGACCCTTTGGAACCATTATAAACCGATTTTGACTTTAATATAAAATACTATTTTGAGATATTCCTAAGGTGCCCCTCTCCTCCCTTATAAAAGGACAGCTCCTCCCCCTCCTCCTCACACCAATTTGAGCATTAAAGCTCGGACAAACCCTGCCAAAATCTATTCTACACTTCCCTAGAATAATCCTAGAGGTTCTGGTCTTCCTCAAAGACCAATTTTAGTGCCCTAAGAGGAGGTCTCAAAGAGGCGCTTCAAAGAAGAGGTAATTACCGTTACCAATTCTTTCATCTTTATTTCTTCTTCCACTTCTTCTTCTTAGGTTGTTTCATTATGAAGTAATAACATCAGTATCACTCATATACGGATATGTTATTATAAGTATGAAACAACCCTATTTCACCATCTATCCATCCTACGGAAAAAGAAATCACCGCGCGTGCGTACGTACGGAATACCGTCTCCACGCCGTGGTGTAATCTATTTTCCACCACCACCTTACATGGATGGGTATAATGGTGTAAAGAATAACTATACATAGTTATTACAACATCATATTGATTCTGATATATTGTATAATCCACTCCAATTCAATTCAATATTTATAGAAATGATATCATCGCTCGTGCGTACGTACGGGCTACCGTCTCCACGACGCGATGAGATTCATTCTCCATGTTAACCATTTAAGAATGATTATAAAGTATATATAAGAAATAATAATGAAATATATGACATTATAAAGCTACTGGATTTATGTATATATATATGTATGTCATCTACTTACTTCCATTCAAGACAATAAGGAAAGGAAAACAGCGTTCATGCGTACGTACGGACTACCGTCTCCATGAACGGTGTTTTTCATTTCATTTATCTATCTATTATATATATATATATATATATATACTGAATATATATGATATATAAATCATATTTTATATTCTGGAAGTAAGTAAATCATGATATAAGTAATAATGATGTCAAGAACAACAAGTCAAAACACCTACGATAAATGAAACGATTTTACCCAAAACGCTTCTTTAACATGGAATTTACAAAAGAACGGGTAATATAATGTCATAAGTGAACCATATATGATATCATAACAATGAATATGATTCTTTAATAAGTCAATAACATGATTTAAATCATTATACAGGAGGTTCGGACACTTACAAAGCAAGTCGGACCTAAGGTAAGGGAAATATCACAATCTCATTTTTATCCGAGATTGTTTATACTTTGGTATTTACTGGGGTGTATTTTATCATCCACATCCATGTTTCATCAATATGTAATATTATTTCCATCCACCTACAATTGTTTAAATCCATTTTTACCCTTCGGTGAGTTTTTAGTAAAAGAAATGAAAGGAATCTTTTGTCGTTTTTTGTACGAGGTACTTTTTGACTTTCCCGACAAAAGTACGAAGAATGTTTTTTAACTTAAACGGCACGAATGGATTTTTATGGTTTTATAAAGCCTTATGAAGCTTCCTCCAAAAGATTTCATGACTATTTTTAATAAAATCTCTTTCTTTTAAAATTGCATGATGTTTTTGAAAAGAAATTGATTTTGAAGAAGAAAGGATATTTTCCTCAAGAATTCATTTCAAGTGTTTTATCGAAATTATTTTCCATCTAAGATAATAAAGGGTTCTGTTTCTATCCATATTTTTACATTGATTTGACTATGTTGTGATGGAATTATGTTTATGAATTCCTTTATCTTATATGAATGGTTTTATGATGTCATGTTGTTTAAGAATCCCATTTTTATTACATGGGTTATGAAATGATGTATGATTTATGATTTTGTGGCACACATAAGAATGGTATCATTATGAGATGGGTGGGACCTATATCTCCCTCCAATGCATTGGGTAAATATTTTATATCTCATGAGATAGACATGGCTGGAATGGTAGGTTATACCGGTTCAGTGAAACAGGACTGAAACGAGGGTTACTCGATTCAGAAAGGGACTTTGTCCACTAAGATAGTCTTGGCAATGAGTCTTGACTAACAAGAAATGATTCTCTATGATTATGTGTGTATGCCACAAAGTTTCATATTTTAAGTTATGATTATTGGGATTACATTTCACTTCTATGATTTATCCCATGTTATGAAATTATGCTCTCTTTTGCAGGTTAAGATTTCCAAAAGTTATGTTCTTATGAATATGATGTGATTGATTTTCTTTTGTTTACCCTTACTGAGCATTTGAGCTCACCCTTTTATGTTTTCTTTTCCCCAGGATATAAAGAAAGGTTTTTAGGTAAAAAAAAAGGGAATATCTTTATGGGAGATATTGAAGATCTTTCACCACGATTAGAAGATTACGTTCCGAGTTTCTAAAGACACTAAACTATTACGATCCTTGTGTGTGTGTTTTTGTTATGTACTAAGTATTCCGCAAAAGTAATGTAATGTCCATGTACGACAGGCTTCGGGTCTCTACAGTTGGTATCAGAGGAAAGGTTTAGTCAACCTTTGGAAACTAGGATTCGAGAACTTTAGTGAGATCCCTAGAGATATTTATAAGGTTTGTCTAGGGATGTCCCTAAGGATAAGTATACGTATAGGATACAGTCCTATAACTACGGTAACGATCTTAGAATTTAACCCAAGAAGTTAGATATTGAGGATACTCCCCCTTTTATTATGTTGTTTTCCCTAGCATGATTTTTGCCTCTCACACTATTCTTTTTGGGTTTTAGACGATGGTTGGAACCCGAAGGAACCGTGTTGATCAATGCAATGGACAACGCAATGATTGCCCTCCTGAACAAACAAATGTTATGGGAGATAGAGTGCAAAATCTTATTTCTATACTTACACAAGCTATGAATCATTCTGGACTTCCAAATGAGCAGAGAAGGGAACAATATTCTATTGAGTCCTTCATGAGGCAACGTCCACCTTCTTTCAGTGGGTCTTCTGATCCACTTGTGGCTGAACAATGGATCAGTACTACTGAAAAGATATTTTCAGTTCTTCAATGTTCTGAACATGATAAATTCATCTTAGCAGTATATCGTTTGGAAGGTGAAGCTGATCAATGGTGGAATCTTATCAAGAATACGAGGCCAAGAGATGAAATTGAGTCCATGGAATGGGACGAGTTCAAGAACTTGTTTTTCAGTAAGTACTTCCCTCGTATTCTTCGAACAAAGATGGAGAAAGAGTTTCTTGAACTGAAGCAAAGGGACGATGAATCTGTTTGTACCTATGAAGCAAATTTTACAAGACTTGCAAGGTATGCTTCTGGAATTATCATCCAACCTGAAAGTAAAGTTGATCGATTTTCAGTGGCTTAAAACCAAGTCTTCGAAGGGCATTAGCTATAAGAGACTTTTGTAGCTATGAAGAAATTGTGCGTTGTGCTATCAAGGTAGAAATGGAAGTTGGTGTTACATATCCATCTCATGGCTTTGACAAGAAACGAAAGATGGAGTTCAAGGAGAAATCTCAGAATAATGGTGAAAAGAAGATGAATGTTTCCTTATGCACAAAGTGTGGAAAGAAGCATGGTGGAGATTGTCTTAAAGGGACTAGAAAATGTTTTAAGTGTGGAAAAGAAGGTCATCGAGCAGCTGAGTGTCGAAGTAATGGAGAAAGGGTTTCTAATGATGTGAATAAAGAAAACACTGCAGAGAACGCACCACCAACACTTCAATGCTTCAAGTGCAAGGAAATGGGGCATTATGCTAATAATTGCCCTAATCCAAGGGTTAGTGATGATCAACATGAGAAACCACTGAAGGAAAAGGACAAAGGGAAATCACATGCGATCACTATTGGCAATGTTGAATATGACAACGATGTGGTGGAATGATTAAGTGTTTATGTAATGGGATTCCAAAATAATGTTGTATCATTGAGTATTGCAATATTTATTGATGTGGTATTCAAAGTGATTGAGATATTTTTTGGAAATAAGATGATATGCGCATAATGAAGACGAGAAAATGAAATGTTTAATAGTATTCATGAGCTCATGATTGATATAAGGACTAAGTGATATCATGGTTTGAGTATATAGAATTTTGAGGATTTTGGTAACTTTTAACTGCACTCATGTTTTCACTAAGGTATTCAAGAGAATACACGATTAAGGACTTTGAATGTTTGGAATGTGACCAACAAAACATATCTTATGATATATGGGGATCAACGATGGTATTAAATCTCTGGTAATCGTTTTCACTATGTTATGAGAGTGGACTGCAGTATTATGGATAAGCCTAAAGATCAGACTGGATTATGTTGGACATAAGTTAGTATTGTTTAAGGATAGAAGATTTTCGATATTATTGATGGGATTTTATAGTAACGTAGTTTTAGAAAAAGGACAACCTGCAGGACGGGCGACAGTCCATCGCTTCGGACAAGGCTGTAGGAATCGAACCCACAACCGAAGTGCGACTGGCCTTTATCGCCTACCACTGACCTACATGAAGTCCCTGTTTAGTAGAAACTAGTTTTATTATATTAAGAAGTATGATATATGAAGCATAAGTCCATTTTAGGAACCATATATGATTAATCTCACTATAGATCGACTTATGTATATAAGTTTTGCTAACCTTTTGTTTGAGACAGATGGAATGACCCGTCATTCTATCACATGATCTGCTAACACTTCACGAATAACAAATTCAACTTCATTTATTTAAGAGATGAAGTGGAAATTGTTCAAGGCACGAACAACAGTGAGATTGTACCAAAATAAAGTAATTCTTTATTCTAATTCAAATTTTCAACTTTAGGGGGAATGATCTTGAAAACCAAAAATGTTGTCCTAGTGATCTTATATCTGATGAATCGGATGGTACCTTAGATCGTCACAAATTTATGGATTTGTGATTTTTGGCTTTTCCATAGCCATGTTCTCTACCACTCTCCATCAGAACATGATGGTTAGATTTCTCTTCCATATCCATATTTTCACCTATGTGGAAACCCAATGATTAGTTTATTTGGGTAACCGTTACATTTCATACTTTTGTTTTTAAAGATTGGTTTTGATATTCCTTTTTACGATGTGGGTTTCTATTAAAGAAACTTTCGAATAGTAAACCATTTATAACCCCGACGAATTTCGAGGGCGAAATTCATTTTAAGGGGGGTAGAATGTAACAGCCCAAGATTTTATAAAAAATATTCTTTTTAATTTTATTAATGTCTTGTGTTGTACGCTACACCAAAAGGAGCTTGCACAACATGCATCCTTGACTTGCCTTGCATTACACGCAATCGCGACCTTCCTCGATAGCGTGTGTAATACGCAATACCGAGTTTCACTAAACAACGATATGCTATTAAAATATTATTAAAACTAGCCGTTATGAATAGTAATAACCACTTTTTAAATTCGGTAAATCTTATTTTTCAAAATGAACTTCATTTTTGGATTCGGAGTATCGAATTTAGCCTAAGGTGAAATTTTGGTACTTTTCGGATAACTTTCATATTCTGATGAATAGTGAAAATTACTAAATTATAATTAAAAACAACCTTTTTAATCGAAATAATTAATAGTGATAAATTATTAATTTGAGTGGTTTTAAAGTATATTTAGAATATATTTTTACAATTTAATACAATGTTGGTCATTGGTTGTAATTTCACATTTAAACCAGACATAATCAAGTGTCAATCTTTTGATATATATTGTTTCCTAAAAACACGCTATTTATTTTAACAACGGTATTTAATTATAAAATTAATTAATGCAACTTCTATGTTATGAATTTGGTAAAATAGATTTTATTTTTGAATTCGGAATATGAAATATAGCTTAGGATGAAATTTTGGTATTTTTCTGAAAACTTTAAATTTTTGATGAATAGTGAAACCACTAAGTGGTAGGTTAAAAAACTGAATTTTGCATAAAACTTAATTTTACCGCTTCTGTGAATGGAATTTCGAAAATCCGAGAGACACGGTTAATATCAAGGACTAAAATGTGGTTCAATAAGATGAAAATATTTTTTTGGTGAATAGTAACTTTTTACTTTTTTTACCGCGGTTAATAGTAAATAGGGTAACTAAAGGTAAATATGATATTAATATTACCCTAACACATGTCCTAATTCTATTGGACAAGTGTAATTCGACCAAAAACAAACTTAGGAATAAAATATGACCATTTAGGCCCACTTGGATTAGATTAGGACATTTATTATTAATTTATTTAAAGAAAGGTTAAAATAGTTAAAATCAAAGTTTAATAAGTAAATCATTTTTAATATGGGGTTATACATAAGATAAATTCGATTGTAAATATTCATTAGAAAGCTAAAAAGATTTCCTACATGATGGTATTTTATTTGTAATTTTTAGACATCAAGTAATTTAATTTATTTATGACACAACGATGATGCAGTAATTATCTTATTAATGAAATATTGACATAATTGATGTTATAAACACCAAAATAAATGTAATTTGAGACTTTTTATGAATTACACTAATTTTATAGGTTACTATGATATATTAATGTTGATTTAATCAACTTGGTTCGAACATTTAATTCTGTTATGACTTTCAAAAAAATCATATATCAAATAGTGTCAAAATTGACACAAAATAGTTTTTAAATCAAATATTATATTATTAATTGTTATTTTATTCCTAAAAATCTAAGGATCGGCCAAATGACTTAGATAAGGATATATTTATTAATAATATACAATTTTGGGTTCGTTTGGCATGTTATAGTAAGTGTATTAACCATATAGTGAAAGAAAACAAAAAGACACGGTAAAAGTTAAATTATTTATCTTAGAGTTAAATCTAATTGATAAGGTTAAAATAATATCCTAAACTTGTCTAAATTCTATTGGTTGATAGTATTTCTACCCATCCCCACTTTAGCTTCGAAATAAGACCCTTTGGAACCATTATAAACCGATTTTGACTTTAATATAAAATAATATTTTGAGATATTCCTAAGGTGCCCCTCTCCTCCCTTATAAAAGGACACCTCCTCCCCCTCCTCCTCACACCAATTTGAGCATTAAAGCTCGGCCAAACCCTGCCAAAATCTCTTCTCCACTTCCCTAGAATAATCCTAGAGGTTCTGGTCTTCCTCAAAGACCAATTTTAGTGCCCTAAGAGGAGGTCTCAAAGAGGCGCTTCAAAGAAGAGGTAATTACCGTTACCAATTCTTTCATCTTTATTTCTTCTTCCACTTCTTCTTATTAGGTTGTTTCATTATGAAGTAATAACATCAGTATCACTCATATACTGATATGTTATTATAAGTATGAAACAACCCTATTTCACCATCTATCCATCCTACGGAAAAAGAAATCACCGCGCGTGCGTACGTACGGAATACCGTCTCCACGCCGTGGTGTAATCTATTTTCCACCACCACCTTACATGGATGGGTATAGTGGTGTAAAGAATAACTATACATAGTTATTAAAACATCATATTGATTCTGATATATTGTATAATCCACTCCAATTCAATTCAATATTTATAGAAATGATATCATCGCTCGTGCGTACGTACGGACTACCGTCTCCACGACGCGATGAGATTCATTCTCCATGGTAACCATTTAAGAATGATTATAAAGTATATATAAGAAATAATAATGAAATATATGACATTATAAATCTACTGGATTTATGTATATATATATGTATGTCATCTACTTACTTCCATTCAAGACAATAAGGAAAGGAAAACAGCGTTCATGCATAAGTACGGACTACCGTCTCCATGAACGGTGTTTTTCATTTCATTTATCTATCTATTATATATATATATACTGAATATATATGATATATAAATCATATTTTATATTCTGGAAGTAAGTAAATCATGATATAAGTAATAATGATGTCAAGAACAACAAGTCAAAACACCTACGATAAATGAAACGATTTTACCCAAAACGCTTCTTTAACATGGAATTTACAAAAGAACGGGTAATATAATGTCATAAGTGAACCATATATGATATCATAACAATGAATATGATTCTTTAATAAGTCAATAACATGATTTAAATCATTATACAGGAGGTTCGGACACTTACAAAGCAAGTCGGACCTAAGGTAAGGGAAATATCACAATCTCATTTTTATCCGAGATTGTTTATACTTTGGTATTTACTGGGGTGTATTTTATCATCCACATCCATGTTTCATCAATATGTAATATTATTTCCATCCACCTACAATTGTTTAAATCCATTTTTACCCTTCGGTGAGTTTTTAGTAAAAGAAATGAAAGGAATCTTTTGTCGTTTTTCGTACGAGGTACTTTTTGACTTTCCCGACAAAAGTACGAAGAATGTTTTTTAACTTAAACAGCACGAATGGATTTTTATGGTTTTATAAAGCCTTATGAAGCTTCCTCCAAAAGATTTCATGACTATTTTTAATAAAATCTCTTTCTTTTAAAATTGCATGATGTTTTTGAAAAGAAATTGATTTTGAAGAAGAAAGGATATTTTCCTCAAGAATTCATTTCAAGTGTTTTATCGAAATTATTTTCCATCTAAGATAATAAAGGGTTCTGTTTCTATCCATATTTTTACATTGATTTGACTATGTTGTGATGGAATTATGTTTATGAATTCCTTTATCTTATATGAATGGTTTTATGATGTCATGTTGTTTAAGAATCCCATTTTTATTACATGGGTTATGAAATGATGTATGATTTATGATTTTGTGGCACACATAAGAATGGTATCATTATGAGATGGGTGGGACCTATATCTCCCTCCAATGCATTGGGTAAATATTTTATATCTCATGAGATAGACATGGCTGGAATGGTAGGTTATACCGGTTCAGTGAAACAGGACTGAAACGAGGGTTACTCGATTCAGAAAGGGACTTTGTCCACTAAGATAGTCTTGGCAATGAGTCTTGACTAACAAGAAATGATTCTCTATGATTATGTGTGTATGCCACAAAGTTTAATATTTTAAGTTATGATTATTGGGATTACATTTCACTTCTATGATTTATCCCATGTTATGAAATTATGCTCTCTTTTGCAGGTTAAGATTTCCAAAAGTTATGTTCTTATGAATATGATGTGATTGATTTTCTTTTGTTTACCCTTACTGAGCATTTGAGCTCACCCTTTTATGTTTTCTTTTCCCCAGGATATAAAGAAAGGTTTTTAGGTAAAATAAAAGGGAAGATCTTTATGGGAGATATTGAAGATCTTTCACCACGATTAGAATATTACGTTCCGAGTTTCCAAAGACACTAAACTATTAAGATCATTGTGTGTGTGTTTTTGTTATGTACTAAGTATTCCGCAAAAGGAATGTAATGTCCATGTACGACAGGCTTCGGGTCTCTACAGGTCAAGCAAGAAAACTCCACTGGAAGGGCCAAGACCTACTCTAACACATCATCTCATAACCTATCCTTGAACAAGAAATTCTAAGGAACTCATCATCCACACATCGATACTATCCACTTTGGATGGAACTAACTCACCCACACAGTTCTAATTGCATAAAAAAACATGTCTCGGTGGGGAAAGTGTCCCCCATCAATTGTGTGTTCAATGATAATTCAAACTGCACCACCACCTCCTCAAGAGTTTCATGTATAATGTTGATGCCAAACACATGAGGGTACCCATAAAAAACAAAGGTCATCCCAAACACACACTAGGTCTTACCGGGCCCTCTGTCGTAACTACCATCACAAGGTTCTACCGACGCCCCACATCACCCTTGTTAAACCTCGAGCATGAGAGGAAATAAAAGAGTACCCAAACAGTGCCTAAAATTTTCTACTACATATAGTATAAAGGACACAAGTCATACCTTTATTAATCCTTGGAGTTTCTGGGTTAAAGGCTTCCATGGCCTAAAGATGTCCTCACCCACATCCTTCAGCCCCCTGATGCTAGCATGGACCACCTAGGGGTGGTGGTGGAAACACCCTGAACTGCCTGCCAAATACATCTACTCTTTTGAATCCTTAACCCCATACTAAACCTTTTAAAACTCCTTAATACAAATGCTGCATCAGCAAAGGTTAGTCGTCATCCATCTCCCTCTCAGCAGCATGGCGGGTAGAACAATCTCTTGCGAGATGCCCCCAGTTGTTGCAAGCATAACACCACCGCTCTTATGGATGATCTAATCCTCAGTGATTATCCTACACTATAGAACCAAACATATATGACTTTGAATTGTTATTCCTCCTATTCCAAAAAACATGTTACCTATCATCTTCCATCTCCTACAGACGCCTTAGCCACATGACCACTACTGCGGGTCACGTACACCTATTCCTAATCCAGGAAACTTTCCACCACCAAAGATCACTCCAACACTCTAGAATAGGTGGGAATAAAAAGAGGAATCCCAAATTATCTTATCTCATAATAAAATCCATGATTGAAGTTCTATACTCTAAATAATAGATACCAAACAATATCCAAGGAGTATCACGACAAGTTTGTGAACCTTGCTAAAAACTCAGACATTTAATTCTACACTACTGAAGATACAGAAGCTCCTGGATACACACTGATCTCATTGTGGCTTGGTAAAACGATTCCTTGAAGAGTCACTTTAACTCTTCCCAGGTTATTGTCACCTTTTCAAGAGTTTGTATCACTAGACTCCACCATCTCCTGGCTGAACCCTATAGAAGGCTCGCCGCTAGGACCACCATTTGATTGGAAGGTATCCTCACTAAGTGGAAAACTTGAATGAATACATCAATCCAGTCATCTGCCACCCAAGGTTTTGGATCACCCTAGTACCTCAGAAGTCGCTACCTATGAAAATTGTATAGCACACTTAGCCTACGCGCATCCTCAACCTGAACTATTGGTAAAACCTGCTTCTCTACGGGTAGTGGCACCACCGAAAGACCACCCATAGATAACACCTCAAAGTTAATGACCTGCAAAGAAGCCTCATCATGGGGAGGATATTTATCATGATCACACCATAGAATCCTATCTGGATATATTTGCAGATTCATCCTGAAATAGAATCAAGACGTACCACAGTCAAAGATTATATCTGGGGAGATGACTCAATAAGGATAGGAAAAACCAAAACTCAGTCCTATATGATGCATGTACCATTTTTTTAGCAACCAATATCCTAATATACTGAGTCGAAAAGAAGGTTATCATAGTTCTGATAAATGGATACGTCATTGGCTATACCAACACTAGAACCTCCGTCCTGAGAGACAAACTCGAGATATCTTAACACTATCACTATGCAACCCAAACCAAGCTCATGACACTATGGTCCCAATGGGGAACCAACCACCTATGAAACCAATCTGTCACAACATGACCCAACGAGGCCTGATCCACAACTCCTCAAGCCTACCTCCAATAGGATAGGGGATGGAAAATAGAACCTAGAAGCCATATTACTAACATGGGAGGCATTTCCTAAGTACATGTATTCATGCAAATATCTCCACGTTCAAAAAATGATGAAATGTAAAAAACAAAGGCAAATAATGCATGAATACATCAATATCCCACAAAAAGAGTACAAAAGGAGAACTAAAAGAAAAAAAAGGGAAAAACAACACCCACTAAAGAAAACTATAAAAGAATATAACTTGCTTAGAAGGATGTGATTGCTGTTAACTGCAACTTCTAGAAAGCTCCTAGGCCAAGATCTGGTAAACACCTCGGTCTATCTATCTCACTAAGATATTTCTACATTAGGTCCTCCAAGGAATCTGTTGAAAGGCCTATGGTCTTCACAAGGCACAAAACATGTGCAGGAAAATCCCATGCAGGGGTGAGTATAAAAATACTCAATAGAAGCCGCAAAAACCACAAAAGATAAAGAGAGAATCTAAAAAGAAATAGTCTGATCGACCTAGCCATAGGGAAACCTAATCAAGGGAGAAAATCCATCTTGAACCATACTTAGTTGTACATGACAAGTTAGCTCAGTCTACAACGGGTTTCAACCCCAAAATGTGTCAACACCACAAGGACTTCCATAAGTCACCCAGATATACTCGTCTCAGACACTAAGTCTCATGAGGTTCCAAACTCATAACTAGCAACATGATTCTCTCCGTAGGCTATAATCATAACATAAACCTAGTATAATATAGTCCATGAGATCAAACATCCCTGGTGGAACCCATTTGAGATATGCACTCTATCCAGAACAACTCTACCATTCCAAATGGTAAGTTTGAGAAAACGTGCTCCATCGAGAACATCTTACTAGGTCCTTCTCTTGTACCCATCACTAGAGGTCCTGTTATCATTACCTCATACCTAGAACAATCTAAATAAAACCAATTAAAGAGTCCCACACCTCACCACTACACAAAGTTGAGGGATCACTGAACTAGACTATACACAGTGTTCACCTCTCTAACAAGAGAGAACAGAGGGACTCACACCTCACCACTACCTCATAGTCGAGGGAGTACTACGTCTAACTAACATGTGAAACCATTTTTGCTTCTGTAAGGAGTATCCCACACCTCATTCCATTGAGGTAAAACTAGTTTCTATCTAGGTATCATTCACATCAATTGGAAGGGCCTCCTCTTCGTAACTATATCCAAAAGCAGAGGGAGCTTCAACTCCAATGGAAGACCCGCTCCCTGCTACTAATAGGAAGTACTACTCTATATGTGAGGATCCACAACAAGATCCAATAAGATAGTACTACTCATGAAGGACCCACACCCTGATCCAATAGGTGAGTACTACTCATGAAGGACCTGCACCCTGATATGACAGGGGATTACAACTTCATAAATTGAGGACATGCACCCTAACTCGGGAGGGGAGTACTACTCAGTGGCTATAGGACCTACAACCTGAAACAATAGGGGAGTATAGAATCTACTAACTCATTCACTATGGGAGACCTACACCATGACATGGTAAGGTAGTACCAACCCCAGGATTGAGGAAACACTCCTTGACCTGGAAGGGGAGTACCGACTCTACCAGAACAACACATATGGAGGATCTGTACCCTAGAACCATAGGGAGTACTGACTCCTATAACATAGGAACCATACCCTACATGGTAGGGGAGTACCCACTCTATATATACTTAATCTATGGAAAAAGCATTCCCTAATACAACAGGGGAGTGCTAACTCCAATGATAGAGGAACTAATGCCTAGTCCAATAGGGGGCCTACTCAACCTTCATGAATGTCACGGTACCCACAATCTAGTCCATTAGGGGAGTAAAAACCCCAGAGGAAACTATTGAAAGGTAAAGAACCTACACCCAAAACATGGGGAGTTTCTTCTCCACATAAGCAGATAGATAAGGAAACCCCGCGCCCTAGTCTAATAGGGGAGTAATAATCATAGCATCACTCTATACAAACCATACCGATAAACATCGGTTCAGTACCAATACAAAAAAATATTTCTGGATTTACACCACCTCATATCTTGTAAGCCGTAACGGAGGCCGCCATCTTGTCCTACATGAAAAACCGCTCAGGATAGAATACTAACAATCCTGAATCCTAGTCCCAGAGAAGGAGATACATAAGGCAGAAGATCCCTGTAGGGTCTCCTAGTAGTACACAACATGCACCGGGGCATAGACAGTGTATGATCCCACCGGAGCACCTGACCATGTATCTTTTCCACATTTTTTCCAACCCATTTAGGGGTACACATCATGTAGAGGAGGTACACACTGTGTCCCTCATCTCTTGGCCCCTGGTTGTGTTCCTCTTCTACACGAAATGACCGACCGTGTCCCTTACACGTTGTGTATCCCATACTACATGGTGTTTTTGGATAAATATACACCTTCCCATGTAGTTTTCCTATGTTAGTGTATCTTGTCCATGTGTCAGTACACAACCATTTTTTTCACATGGATAACACAAGCAATGTCCCATGTTCATACAGTTTAGGGCACTACACGGTGTGTAACTCCCATACACGGTGTGTAATCCCAAATTTTCATCTTCCTCAAATAGAAAGATGAAAATGGTGTGTTTCAATAAACTACATGCCATATAGATGGTAATTCCAGTCCGGAAATACCTACAAAACACCCTGATTTTCCGCGTTCTTCCCCAAAACTCATAGATCTACCTAGCAGGGGTCAATGGAAATTGCAGTGGGCCCCTAGAACTTTAGAACAACGCAAAACAAAAGGGATCAAGACCAAAACTCAAATACTCCTACCTCATTGGTGGACCAATGAATATTTGGATCAAGAATGATACCCAAATCATTCTGGTTCTCGATCTAATGATGATATTCTTCAAAAATGGAGATCCACAACACCTCATTGCTTGGATTCGGCATAGGTTTCATCATCGCCAAAGGGAAGGAGAGGAGAGGAGGAGGAATAACTCCTAATTTTTTTTCATCATATTCACCAATATGAGAAGAGGGGATAAGTTTAGGTCAATTTTTAATTAATTATTTAATTAATTAAATCCACCTCATGACACCCCATCACCAAAACACCCCTGATCAAAACTCTAGGCGCATATGACCTTAGGTCATTACTAAGGTAAAAACGATGTTCCAGACTCAATAATGGTGTCATAAATCTGATATTATAATTTTAGTAGAAGTTATTTAAGTTTCAAGTGAAATTTTGTACACACAAAAAAATATTTTTAATATTTTTAATATCGTCGCACCGAGGCTCCCCGGGCCCTGACTTCCCATACGGACTCAACACCCGGCTCCCGAAATATTTTCCAAAATATTCTAATGTACTTTTGGTAAAAACATGAGTCATTACAAAATGGGTTATGAAATAATTATTCGTGTGTAAAATAGACTACCACCTTACAAAATGATGTCATACATTTTTTCCTTACCACCTCTCCCAGTTGGGTATGATGATGGATATAAAGTTTATATATTATATTTATAATAAAATTTTACCTATGGAATAATTATATCATGTTAACCCTTTTTTATATTCCATTATTAAGGGATATGATAATGTCACTCATGTGTACGATAGACTACCACCTCATGAAGCGATGTGATTCATTTTCACCAACATGTTACATGGAAGGTAATAAGGGTAAATATAATAGATATATTTGATATAAATGAAATATTTATGATATTAATGATATATATTTCATTATTTAAGTATAATATATCATTTTATTTATTACCTGTTCACTCACTAAAAAAGTGATAATGTCAATCGTGGACGTGTGGACTACCACCTCTTCAAAGCGATGTGATTCCTTTTTCATCACCTCATCACAAGAATGATATACATAAGTATATATAATTAAATAATATGTTATTCATGATATTATTATAATTTTATAAAGATAAAATTTACTTACCTTATTTCCATAATGATCATTGAAAAATGGAAATGTTACTCATGCGTGCGTACGATCTACCATCTCCATGATCATAATATTAGTTCATTTTTAATAACCTTATTTAATGATTGGTTTTAACAGTATAAGTGATGTATAAATATGAAATTTTTTTCATGATTTATATTCTTTATATGTTTAAATAATGAAATCTTTGATCATAGTTGACCAACCAAGGTCATTTTTGACACATAAGCCGAATTTGATTAAAACATATGACTTAAAATTAATTGATTGTGTAATTTTATATAAATTTTTAATAAGTGAAATAAAATTAATAATATAATTTTAAAAATGTTTTCCAGAAATTTAATAATTAATATCAGTTTATTATTCAGGAATATAAAGACACACGTGACACGTCAGACATATGGTATGGGACTTCATCTCAATTTTCATTCATTGAGGAATGTTTTAATGTAAAGACCCAATATTATATTATGAGGTGTATAGATGACACATTCAAAATTTTATATCATTAATTTATCTATTCTCATGATATTTAATGTTTTTTAATGTTATTATTTCATGGGGCTTATGATTCAAATATTTCTAAAGTGATAAGAGACTTTTCTTTTAAATGACTTATATTTTAATGTTTTTCTTCAAAATATCTATCTCTTCCATGAATATGTCTTTAAAATGATATTTGAAATGTTTTAACATGGAAATAAAATATTTATAATGTTCATTTTATTCCTCTTTTACTTTATTTAAAAGGTTTTCAAAATGAATCTTTTTATATGTTTTAAACAAAGATGACAAGGACTTTTGCTACAAATGTAACTTCTATATTCATTTGAAAGAATACAAGTTTTCTTAAATAAAAACCCCTATTTTAATTTTTTTTGTTATTTTGGTATTGAAAATGGGTTTAAAAAAAATATTAATTTGGAATTTAAAATTGGTTTTTAAAAGAAAAATGTATTTTGATATCCAAAATTGATTTTTTATGAGTTTAAAATATTTTTTCAAAGGTGGAAGAATAAAAATGTTTTATTCATGCTATGTTACTTGAGAATTTTACATAATAAATGGGTATACCTAGATATCATTGTGTGAGTCCATTAAATCTTATATGATTGGGATCCCCAAATAGCACCAGGTGAGCCCGTTACAGCTTATACGATGGAAGAGCCCAGATAACACCACGTAACTCCATTATAGCTTATAAAATGTGAAACATAGATAGTTCTGGGTGACCCCATGATATCGTAAATGATTGGTGCACCTATATAGTTCTCCAATTAATTTTATAATGATTATATTTGAATTTTATCATATGATTATTCCAATTAAAAGGGTTTTGAAGGGGTTTTATGAATATGATGCTCTAAGTCACCAAAGAGGGGTTTTATTTTCTTGCTATGAGTTTTAATGATTTTATTTTGGAAAAAAGGTGTGTTTTCTCATATGAACTTGTTTTATTTCATATTATCAAAAGAAAATTAAATATAAATTTATATTTTATAAATTTTTTCATGTATTCACTAGAATACCGATTTCCTTTCTTTTATATCCCCTACTAATATTTTTGTTCTCATCCAACATTTTTAAATGTTTTTTCATGATGGTTAATAGAAAGGAGGAAGTCAAGTTGAAATTCATGACGAGATTTCATGAAAGAAATAATGGGTTTTTTAAAAAATTTAAATGGTGAAATAGATGGATATTAATCGAAAGTGTCTAATTTATATTATATGGGTTTGTAATGTATGAATTATTGTCTAATTCTCCAAAACTCTAAACTTTAAAAGATCCTTAGAGTGAAGGAAAGAAAATTATTTACTAAAACTCTAGGTTATGTAATTTATAAGGTTAAGCCCTTACAGTTGGTATCATATGACTGTTTAGATAAATTTAGAGGTTTAGATATTGATAATATCATTCCTTTGAAATATTTTATGTTATGGTCATGTTAAAATGATATAGCATTGGGAAATTACCATGTTTGTTCATATAAACTATTTTATTCAGAATGGCTTTCCACAGATGAAATAGGGAAGCTATATTAGGAAAGAACTAAGAGGAAATATCCTTCCAAATCAGAATCTCAACATGGATGAAATCAAAATATAATTTTTTATTTTAGAGATAGATTAGTTTAATCAATCTATAAATGGTGGTGGTATCCATGATAGAGAGGAAAATGATCTAACATAAAGTAACATGTATTTTGTGGAGCATTTCATGAGGAAACAACCCTCATCATTAGGTGGATAATATAAAAATTTAGTATCCAAATGATTGATCAATTTTCTGGAAAATATATTTGAAGTCATGGGATGTTTATAATGTCAAAATGTAACTCTTACCGTTTATCGTTTTGAAGGCGAATTTTATCGATGGTGGTCATTGGTTAAGAATAAAAATGAGAAAGTTAATCCTGATGCCATGGAATGGGAAACATTCATGGATATTTTCTTTGAGAAATATTTCCCTAAGGTTGTTTGACTCGAGAAGGAAAAAAAATCTTGGAATTAAGGTAGAAAGATGAATATTCTGTAGTTTCATATGAAGAAAACTTCATAAGATTTTCCAGGTATGTTTTGGAATTTTATTTGGAACATAGATAGTAAAATTAATATATTTTTCTCTGGTTTTATACCAAGTTTATAATGATCATTTTCCATAATATAATTTTAAATTTATGATAAAGTGGATTGTTGTGTTATGAAAGTTGATATGGAGTTTTCTAAAATATATGTTCCTCGAGATGAAAATAGTAAGAAAAGGTCAAGGTGGTAGGAAACAAAGAAAAAATATCTTATAAGTCTAGAGGTAAGCCCCAAGATGTTCTAAATCTGTAAAATTACATTTAAAGTAATGTTTGATAGAATCTTGGAAGTTTTTTTGGTGTGTTCAGTTATTCATAGGGATCAAGATGGTAACGAAAAGAGTCCTAAATAGACAAAGAATGGGGTAACCAATAGTCATCTAATGGTGCAATGTTTTAGTTTTAATGAGTTTGGTAATTATGCTAATTCATGTTGAAATTTATTTTCATAGGATGAAAATTATCATGATTGAAAATAGAACAATGTAGAAAAATAATTTTCTACTACTACTATTTATATTGGGCTATGAAATGTTGTGATAGGTATGTTAGTTGTGTATTCAAATTATGTCAATACCCTTTTTTGCTATGGATCTTCATATTCTTTCATTTCTGAGAAAAGTTCAAGTAAATTAGAAATATCACCTCATGAAAGTAAGATATAACTTTTAATGAAAATTTTGGGTGTAAGTATTAAAGAAACCTAAATTTATATAAATATTCATATTGTTATCAAGGGGATGGTATTTTTATAAATTATTGTTGAACTATCCATAGTAGAGTTTGATAACATTCTTGGTATGGATTGGATTATCTTTTATCATGATAAGATAGATTATAGTTCTAATAATGTTTTGATCAATGATTTCATTCCTTTGATAACTTACCAAGAAGCTAAGAAATTTATTATAGGTGGTAGTGAAAGTTACATAACTCTCATTTTAGAAAAAAATTAAACTATTAAAATTAGTGATGTTCCAGTAGTAAATTAATACATAGATGTATTTCCTGATGATTTTCCTAGTGTTATTCTTGATCAGGAGGTTGAGTTTACTATTGACTTAGTACAAGATGATAATCTTATTTCTAAATCCCCTGATCGTATAGATAAAATAAAAATCATAGAATTTAAATAAAAATTACAGGAGTTATTAGATAAAAGTTTAATTTGACCTAGAACTTCACCTTGGGATGATCCTGTTTTTCTTCTTAAAAATAAAGATGGTTCAATGAGACTTTGTATTGATTATAGATCCCGAAATAACATTACTATTAATAACAAGTATTATTTTCTCATATCGATGATTTATTTAATCAGCTCTAGGGAGGTCAATAGTTTTCAAAGGTTGAACTGAGGTCTGGGTCCATCAGTTCATTTGAAGGAAGAAAACATTCTAAAGACACAATTTCAGACTATATATGGGCACTATGAGTTTTTAGTTATTCCATTTGGATTGTCTCATGTATCTTCTATATTTATGAACCTTATGAATAGATTTTTTCATGAGATCTTAGATAGTTTTGTGGTTTTTTTATTGATGAAATTTTGGTATATTCTAAAAGTAAAGAGGAATATTAAATACACATAAGGATTTATTTAAAAACCTTAAAAGAAAAGAAAATGTATTGGAAATTTAGAAAGTGTTAATTTTGGTTGAAAAAATTTCATTCCTTGGATATATTGTTTCTAAATATGGAACAAATATTGTACCTTCTAAAATAAAATTTGTTAAATAATGGAAAAGTTCCAAAAATATCCTAGATATTCATAGTTTTCTTAGATTTTCAGGTTACTAGTAGTGGTTTTTTGAAAATGTTTCTCGGTTATCTAGCCCACTAAGTTAACTGAAAAAGGAGTTAAATTAATCTAGAAAAAAAGTGTGATGATTTTTTAGGTACTAAAAATAAGATTGGTGAATGATCAAGTTTTGGAATTTCCTTCCAGAAATAGTAAATTTTTCATCTACAATGATTCTTCATTGAAAGGGTTGGTTTTTTTTCTTAAGGTAGAATGATCAGGTAATTTCTTACGCTTCATGTTAGTTGAAAACTCATGAGATAAATTTCCCTACACATGATTTAGAATTAGCTAATCTGGTTTTCACTTTAAAAAATTAGTAGCATCAGTAAAGTGTGAAATATATTCTAATAAAAAAAGATTTAATTATATGTTTACTCATAAATAATTGAACATGAGAAATAGAATATGGATGGAACTGATCAAGTATTATGATTTCATGATTCATTATTATCCATGAAAACAAAAAAAGTGGCTGATTATTTCAGTAAAAAAATAATGTTAAATTAACTATGTTACGTTTGGAATGTGACCCTTTAGTTAATGATTTCATAAAATTTAGCCCATAAGTTTTGGATGCAAATACATTGACTATTTTGTTTTATGTTTCAGGGGATTTGAATCTTACAAAAACGATTTAGAAATCTTAGAAGGAGGATCAATATTTTCTGGAAAATGTATAATTTGTTAATAAGGGTAATTTTCCTGATTTTAATATTGATAAAGAAGGTATTTTATGATTTTAAAAATTATTATGTGTGCCTTATTATTCCCAATTGGGGAAATATTTATTGAGTGATGCTTATAATTCTCTGTTTTCCATTCATCTGGGTTGCACTTATATTTACAAAAACCTTTGGTAGTATTACTTGTGGGATGGAATGAAAATAGACAATTCTAACTTTACCATAAATTGTTTTAATTGTAAGCAGGTTAAAGTAGAATGAAAACTACTGATGGGAATGCATCAACCATTTCTAGTGTTAGAGTGGAAATAAGAAAATATACCTATGGATTTGAAGGTGGGATTTACAAGGACATCGGTAGGTAATAATGAAATTTGGTTTATTGTTGTTCGATTAACTAAACCTGCACATTTCCTTCCCATTAGAGATACAATATCTTTAGATCATATTTCTTAAATGTATCTAAAGTATATTTTCTAGTTACATGGAGTGCCTTTATCTATTATACCAGACTGTGATTTCATGTTCTAATCTTTCTTTTGGAAAGGACTTCATAAGTTCTTGTGTACTGAGTTAAATATTAGTAAATATTTTCATCTTAAATATAATGGGATGTCTGATCAAATAATTCATACCTTGGAATATATTTTTTGTTCTTACTCAATGGATTACCAAGGAAGTTTTGATCGACATCTTTCTTTGGTTGAATTATCTTATAATAATAGTTTTCATTCCAGAATATAGATAGAACCATTTGAACATTATATGGAATGTGGTGCCATACAATAGAATTTTGGGATGATATTGGAAAAAAGAAGTTGATGGGACCATATTTTGTAGATAAAATGATAGAGAATGTTTAGTTGATTTAGTTAAAAATGAGGATAGTTCAGAGTAGGTAGAAAAGTTATGTGGATAACTCGAGGAAAGATATTTATTTTGTGGTAAGTGATCATGTATTTGTCCATGTTTCTACATGGAAAATTATGATGTGTTTTGGTAATAAGGTGAAGCTGTGTCCATGTTTCATTGGAATATATGAAATATATGAGAAAGTTGAATCAATTTCCTACTGATTGGACTTATCTAAGAGTTTATCTCATGTACACAACATATATCATGTTTCAATATTAAGGAAATATGTTTCGGATCCATCACATGTTTTGAGAAAAAAGAAGTTCAGATAGAAGAGAGACTTTATTATAAGTAATATACAGTTCATATTCCTGACTACATAGAACATGTTTTGCGGAATAAGGTGATACACCAGGTTAAGGTTTTATGGAAAAACCAAATAGTAGAAGAGGAAACATGGGAATTTGAAAATGCTACGAGGGAAGGATATCCCCACTTGTTTAATAAGTAAATAAAATTATGATGATGAAATTTATAAAATGGGGGAAAGATATAACTACACAAGTAATGATATAATAAATCATCTTCATATATATTAATATGAATTATATAGTTATATTGGTTATAAAATATTAATTAATTTTTTAATCCAAAAGGAAATTGTTTTAAATAAAAAAATATTATAATATTTTTTATAGATTAATTCATAAATTTTAGAATTTGAGATTTATAAAATAAATTTCATTTTTAAAATCAGAATATCAAAATTTACTTTGGTTGAAATTTTGATAGTTTTTGGAAAATATTGTTTTTTTGGTTGATAGTTAAAAAAATCAATTTTTGTAAAAAATATTTGTTTCTTAATAAATTATGTAATTTAAAATTATAAATATGATTTTAATTTTTTTAAATTAACTTAATTGTTATTTATTTATATTTATTCCACTTAATTTCTTTTTAATAAACTTTATATTGGTTTTTAGTATTTGTTTGTTTTTGGGTTTAAAAACATGTTTTTCTAAAAACTGTTTTAAAATGAATAATGTTACTTCATTTTAATTAATTAATATAATCCAAAATGGGGAATGTGTTAAATTAAATTTATAGATTATATATCATTAAATATTAATTTATTTTATATAATTATTATTATTAGGCATATAGTTAATATAGAATAACTTTTTCTAAAAAAATACTCTTTTTGAAAACCCGTTGTCTTGTCGTGTATGCATGATTAATATTAAATTAAAATTTTCCTCTTATATAAATTTAATTTTGGAAAATTGATTCTATATTTGGAATAAAAATAATCTACAATTTATAATAAGTACAAATTAATATTTTACTATAACGATTAGTGATAACAATTAAAATTATTAACATCAATTAAGGTAAAAATGAGTTTACTTTGTGGTTAAACTTATAATATAAGCTATAAAAATGAACCAAAACTTTTAAAATACATATTTTATAGAAATATTTTGACCTTATATATTCTATTATCTATAATAGACCATTATTTTGTCCTGTTTACATGAAAAAACATGGGTGGAAATCACTCTTTCAAGAAATTATAAGTGTGCCACTAAACCCAATTATAAAAGGCCACCCACTCCCCTCCCCTCCTCACACCTTCAAAACCAATTTTTCAGAAAATAAATTCCCAAATAACTTATAAAATTCCATAATATCCTCCTAGACTACATACTTTGGGTTAAAATCAAACCAAGTAATGACCTTTGTGTAAACCAAAAGTAATTACCCAAAGATGAGATTCCATTTATCAATGAGAAGTTTTGTTCTATTTCTTCCAAAACCCCATTAAATTATTCTTATAACATGATTATATAATAACATAAGTTTCTTACATATACTTATATGTTTTTATGTTAAGTTTATGGCCTACAAACACACACACTTAAATCAAATGGGTTATGAAATCATTAATCATGTGAACAACATACTATCTCTTTGCGAAATAATGTCATTCATTTTTCTATTACCACCTCCGACGGTTGGGTATGATGATAGATATAAAGATTATATTTTATATTTATTACATAATTATACCTATGGAGTCATTATATCATATAAAACCTCTTTATATTATATACATAAGGGATATGATAACATTGCTCGTGAGTATGGCAGACTACCACCTCGTGAAGCGGTTTGATTTTGTTTTCACTAACGTGTTATGTGAAAGGTAATACATGTAAATATAATAAATATATACGATATAAATTAAATATTTATTATATTAATGATATATTTATCATTATGTATTATAATATATAATTTCATTTATTACCCTTTCACTCACTAAAAAAGTGATAACATCATTCGTGGACGTGTGGACTACCGCCTCCTCGAAGTGATGTAATTAATTTGTTCATCACCACATCAAAATAATGATATATATAAGTATATATAATTTAATAATATGGTATTTATGATATCATTATCATTATTAAAATATAAATTTTACCTACCTTCTTTCCGTAATGATCATTGAAAAATAGAAACGTTACTCATGTGAACATACAACCTACCATCTCCATGATCGTAATGTTAGTTAATTTATCATAACCATATTTAATTATTGGGTTTAGAAGTATAATTTATGTATAAATATGTTAATTATATCATGATTATTATTTTTTATATGTTTAAATAATGACA
The DNA here is from genome assembly GCA_963277665.1 of Viscum album. Classification (NCBI taxonomy): domain Eukaryota; kingdom Viridiplantae; phylum Streptophyta; class Magnoliopsida; order Santalales; family Viscaceae; genus Viscum; species Viscum album. The sequence goes on along the minus strand of OY728143.1, from coordinate 1,263,928,329 downwards.
CATTTAACCATATTGGACCTACCAAAGTCATTTTTGGTACATAAGTCGAATATGGTCAAAACATCCAACTTAAAATTCATTGATTAAGTAATTATATATTTCTTGTCAATAAGTTAAATAAAAGTAATAATAAACATGAAAAATGTTCTCAATCAAGTATATAATTAACATAAATATATTTTTAAGGAATATAAAGTCACATGTGACTAATTAGACTTAAGGTAAGAGACTTCATCTCAATTTCCTTTCATTTGAGAATTTTTGGATGTTATGAACCAATATTACTTTATGAGGTGTATATAAATCCCCTTTTATATGTTATATCATAAATTTTTATATTCTCGTGGAATTTAATGTTTTGTTTAATGTTATTCTTTCATGGGGATTATGATTGAAATTTTTTCTAAATTGATTAGAGACTTTTATCCTAAAGAAATTATCTTTTAATGTTTTCCTTCAAATTCCATGTCTATTCTAGGTACATGTATTTAAAATGATATCTTAAATATTTTAATATGGTCATAAAAGATTTATAATGTGAATTTTATGCCTCTTTTACTTTATTTCAAATGTTTTTAAAAGGAATATTTTTACGTGTTTTAAATGGAAAAATGAAAATGACTTTTCCTACCACCATGAATATTATTTCATTTCTATATTTCTTTGAAATATTACATGTTTTATCAAATAAAAACCCACTTTTCCTTTTTTGGGTATTTTGGTATTGAAATGGGTTTTCAAAATAAATGTGTATTTTGGTATTGAAAATGGGTTTTTAAATGAAAAGGGTATTTTGATATCCAAAAGTGATTTGTTTATGAGTTTAAAAGTGTTTTCAAAAAATAAAAGAATAAAAATGTTTTATTCATGTTATTTTACTTGAAAATTATACATGAGAAATGGTTGGACCTAGATAGCTTTGGGTGATCCCATTATATCTTATATAATGGTGTGGCACAAATAGTGTTGGGTGAGCACATTACCTCTTATTTGATGGGGTGGATCATATAGCACTGGGTGAGCCCATTATAGCTTATACAATAGGGTGCACCATATAGCATTGTGTGATCCTATTATATCTTAAATTACAGGTGAACCTATATAATGCTCTAATGCATTGGGTATTGATTATATTGGAAGCTAGTCATATAGTTATTCCAATTAAATGGTTTTGAATGTTTTTTATAAATATAATGCTCTATGTCAAAATTGGTTTTAATTTATTTACATGGTTTTTAATGATTTTTTCAGCAAAAAGGGTTGTATGTTTTTCATTTTATTTTTTTATTTAATATGATCAAATAAATTTTAAGATAATGGTAAACATAATATGATTTTTTAGGTTTTCATTGGAATAATTATTTTCTTTATTTTATATCCCTTATTGAGATTTTTGTGCTCATACCACATTTTTGAATGTTTTTCATAGGATGGGTAATGGAAATTTAGATGTAAAGTTCAAAGTCATGAAGAGTTTTCATGTATTAAAAAAAATTATTTTAAAAATTTTATATGGTGGAAAAAATGGATACTGATTGGAAGTGTCCAATTTCTATTATATGGTTTTGTAATAGATTAGTTATGGCCTAATTATTTAAAACTATAAACCTAAAAATATCCTAAGAGTTAAATAAATTAAATTCTTAACTAAAACTCAAGATTTTGTAATGTTTAAGGTTGGGCCCTTATAGTTGAGGTCACACAAAAAGATAAAAATGATAGAATCCACAGATAATTGATAATGGTTTTTCATTACAAAAGGATGAAAACAAGAGAATATTTAAATATATACAAAGTTATGATGGATTCATTATAAATTTTTAAAATGAAGGATCACTTAACGTTAAAGTAGTTAGATACACCAAGATTGATAATAAGAAATTCAGAGATGTATTTTTTTTCAATGAGTTGGGGTAAAATATATTGAGTGTTTCTAAACATTATAATAATGGGAATGATGTGATTTTTCACAAGAATAGTTTTGTAATTTAGTGGTTATAATATGGACTAATATTTATGAAGGTAAATCGAACAAGTGTAAATTTATTTCAAATTTTCAATTAACAAAATAGTTTTTTATGAAAATAAATGAAAATAAATTATGGAGTAAGAGGATTATCTATTTGAGGAAACATAACATGGATAATATTTTTAAACATGAAGCAGTGTTAAATTCACCAAACATGAATCATTAGAGGCTCAAAACTTGTGGCATGTGGTATAAATATATAACAGTAAACAAAATATATATGTTAGTGGAGATAAAAAAGCTCTAGAGTTGGTGCAATCATATGTGTGTATTATAATGAGATTGAAGTCATCCAATAGAGAATAGTTCTTGCTGATTTTTTTATTATTTTATTTGCACTACTTACATTAATTTTAGGTCAAGTAAGTCAAAATCTCTTGATATATTCAAAACTTTTCTAAGAATTTCTAAAAAAAGGGGCATGTGTTCCCAAGATGCTTTGATATGAAAATGGATCCAAATAAAAGAATAAAGAGTCTGAGGATTATCTTGATAATAATGGAATACAACACGAGTATATCACTCAATAAACTCCTAAAAAATAGTGTAGAAAGATATAATAACTGAATATTGGTAGACATAGGAAGAATAATTTTTTTTAGAGTATGTAACATCCAAATACTTTTGAGGAAAAGTTACAACTATGGTGGTATGTATTCCCAGCCAATGTATACTTTGACCTAATTCAATCAATACAACATATGAGTTATGTTTTTTCAATAATATGAAATTTAATGTCCTGAACAGTTTCATAAGTCCACATTATATCAAAATCAAAGGAAAACATTTGGGAAAATTAGATGAGAGGGACAATGAAGTTATATTTATTTGATATACACCCAATTTAAGAAGATATTAATGTTTTAATAATAATATAAGAAAAATAATTCATATATTTTATCTAATTATATTTTAAAATTAAATTATCTATAATTATAATATTCAGTTGATTATGAAATTGAAGAGACCCTTGATGAAAACATTGGAAAACATGGGAGTATTTTAGATGATCAAGAAGTTTTTCAAAAACTCTCATGATGATTAAAAACATTATAGTGATTATTATGGACCAAAACAAGGAGTTTTAAAGTTTTTATGACTTATAAAAGATATATATCCTAAAAACATCCCTTTTAAATCAAAGTAAAGGTGTGAAAACTTGAAATAGTTTGATGAGTTCCGATCATACCTTCTTTCTTTCATAAGTTTAACTAAAGAGTGTTGAAGAAAACAAACAATATAAATATTGGATAGAAATTATGGAAGTTTACCTTTATCAAATTGGGAATAAAGACACTTGGGATTTAGTGTCACACCCCAAAGATAAGGATGTTATCAGAATAAAGTGTGTTTTTTTGGAGTAAAGTTAATATGATAGGTGAGGTAGATTAAAAAAAACTTCATCTTGATTGAAAAGGGTGAATTGAAATTTAGGGTATTTATTTTTTATAATAATTATGATCTAATATCATGACTTGAAACTATTTTAATTTTTCTTATGATATTTTAGAAAAAAAATACATACTTTTTCAAAAAGAAATCAATTTAACATTATTTAATGGTGAACTTGAGTAAGAGGTTCATATTAAAAAACTGAATATTTTTATACTTTACAATGAGAGTATTCATGTTGAAAAAGGAATTACATGGTCAAAAATAAGATCTATAATAATGGTAATAAAATATGGTTAATAGCTTAAGTGTCATGAATTTAATGAAAAAAAGTGGATTCAAATCCCCATGTCTAGTGTAAGGATAGGAATTCACTTATTATGATCATGTATGTCAATGAAATATAGTTTACTAAAAACAAAGAGAGAACTTGTGATTAATTTTATACTTGAATGAGGAAGATTTTCAAGATTTCAATAATTAATGACATGAAATTTTTCTTGGGTCTTTAATTCCCTAGTACAATAGTTTTTATCATTTTCTCATGATGGAAGTTTTCTCATGAGTTATTTAAAAATTTTGGCATAGTGAGATCAAGAGAAGGTTCTACACCTATAGTTATTGGGAATAAGTTGTATATTGATGATGCAGGAATAAGTTTGGATCAAAATTATTTTTGAGGGATTATTAGTAGCCTAATTTATTTGATGGAATCAAGACCAAAGATCATATTTATAGTTAAATTTTGTGCATGATTAAAAAAACCTCTAATTAGTCACATCTGTTAATGGTAAAATGGATCTTACGCTATATAAAAGGGACTCTTGATTTTGGATTAAGGTATAGAAAATTTATAGAATTTAAACTTTTTCGATATGCTGATTCATATTAGGAAGGATATTTTAGTGATCAAAAGTCCACTTCTGTATGTGATTTCTTTATTGGAGGAAATTTTGTATCTTATCACTCAAAGAAGTATAATTATCTCACTATTAGATCAATTGAAAATGTGTATGTTGTATAATATCAAGAAAAAATATAAATTATTTGGATAAAGTAATATCTTAAAGAAATTAGGGTGATTTTTTCATACCCATTGGCTGTTGGGTGTGATAATAAAAGTGACATCACCTAGTCAAAGAATTTATTGCAACACTCAAGGACAAAGCATATCATTATCCACATCATTAAAGAGAAGGTGGATCATGGTGAGAATTAATTAGATTATGTTTCAACCAAGTATAATGTTGGAAATATCTTGATAAAACCCCTCTTAGAGGATTTCTTCCATTAGTTAAGAGATTTTTAGAGTGCATTCTTTAAAAAAATACATGTAAGTTTTATTGGTTTTAATCAATTTTATTCCTTTTTATTTGTTAAAAAAGGGGGAGAATATAAAATTATATCTATTTGTATTGGGAGAAAGAATCTTATTTATTTTATGGGTGATTTAAAAGGGTTTCAAGACAAGATAAGTTTCTCATACAGGGGGATACTTGGGTAATTGGTGATTGAATCCTGAAGAAGAGATCTTGCATTGATTCATATATTTCCGGAAAATACAAAGGGGAAGATTGAATAGCCCTTAGAGATTGAATAACCTAATGAAATGAATTGATAGGGGGGTTATTTCTTATGTAGGATAATTCATGATATTTAAGCATTATAATAATGAATTTATTAATAATATTACCATGTATGTGTAAGAGATTGTTTGAAGTTGATAAGGAATGAGAGTTTATTGAGAAGAAGTATCTCAAGGTGTGAAGGAAAACATTGCATTACGATTATGTTAAATATAAAAGTATCATGATTTTGGTTATATTGTTTTGTCCTGAATGTGTTTCTGATGAATTTCTTGGAATGAGTTATGTTGTGATAGTAATCCATAGGAATTAAATGCTTCGCTAGTTTTAGGTAACTATGGGTGTCATACTATAGTGATAATGCTCACTTCAAGAAGGAGGGACTCACATCATAGATTCCTAACTACAGAATTTTGGTGTAGTACTAGAGTTGTGATAGTGATTTGACTATGTTAGAGTGTGTCATGCTACACCACAAGGATATTTAAAGGGGGATACTAAAATATTAGGGATTTAGTGTACATATTGATTAGATTTATCCTTCATGTCAGAACCGAAAGCACCACGTTGCCAGCTATAAAGGAATCATACCATAGGCAGTCAGGTCATGCCATGTTAGTTTTCTAATATACTTTTAGATATTTGTGATTCTACTTCTATATCTTATAGATCTTAGGATCACACCAAATTTCATAGAATCATGTCATGATGGATGAAAATTCTATAAATAATAGGTTATTCACCCATAATTAAGGTGCAATATTGAGATGAGTTATGATATAACTCTATGGGGGGAGAACTACCTATTCCACATAATTTTCTAAGGATGTTTTTTATCAATTAAGGAGAAGAAAAAGGGTTCACATGAAATCCAAATCCTGAAGTCACTTGAGGAAAGGGAACCAAGGATCATTCGACTTGTTGGAACTTTTCATAATATCTTGTACTTAGAGTTCATGGAAATATATTGGATATTTTCCTTATTATTATTAAAAATAATATACAGTTATGATTTTTGGGATTTCAACCATTTCTTAGTAATAATTTTCCACTTGATAAAAATCCTAACTAAATCTTTTATTTTCCTTATGTCATGTGCTTTCTTTCTCACTCCTCCTCTCATCATCATGTCATCCCTATTGAGATCCTATTCTCAATAAATGGTGTGGGGAAGTGAGTTGAGAGTTAGTGTATTTAGAAAACGCTTAGTCACCCCCAGTATTGTTACACTCTCAACTAGGACTTTAATGTCTCTTAAGAAACATATAACCATTATAATATATACCACTTTTTTGAGTACTCATTAGTCCAAAAAAAAGCACTATGTATAAGATCCAATAATCCACTATCCCTTTCACCTCTTATCTTAAAAGGCACTTTGGTTATTTTTTCTAATAAAAATGATTAGAAATTGTCAAATGATTCATAATCTAATGAGTCCAATAATCCATCTCTATATAGTATTTGGATGTGTTTCACATTTTTATATCTAATAAGACAATGCCAAAGTTACGTGATGTTAGAATAAACTTTGACCTTATTATCTTGAATGTTATATATTATATTATCCATGTTTAGACTATATAAATCATTTACCATATTTCCAACTCTATAATATATTTCATTCATATATATATAATAAATCTTGGTCTCGATAATGAATGAAAATTAATTCTTATCCAAAAAAGATATAGATATCAAATTTCTATTTATGGATACAATATAGTAATAGTTTTCTAATCGAAAATTAATCCACTACGTAGACTTAAAACATTGGTACCAACCTCCACTGAAAAAATTATTTCAAATAAACATGTATATTTACCTCACCTTCCATTAATTTATTTTTGAGTATATGTTTATATATAAAAATGTGTAATCCATATCCATTATACAATACTAATTCTTTATAATTATATAAATTTATTTCTATATCATTCACATCCATATACTCAAAATACTTCTCTTTGAGAAATTGTCTCAGTCTCAGATGTAAAGACCCATAAAATTCAAGGGAAATTTTTTCTTAATTTTCTTTGGGATTTTATGAGAATGTAGTTTCTGAAGGTACCTGATTCCGAGGCCCATTGAGCCCAGAATAATTTTCTGAAGTTTAGCTCGGGTACGTTTAGTGAACGAACAAGCAGGTTTTCCTAGTTTTTGAACCATTGCTCGGAATCAAAATCTGTAGACACTGATGGAACCGTAGCGCCGATAATTTCTTAGGAATACCATTTCCGAAGGTGCGTTTGCTCGGGATGAGTTGTTAAAAATTGTTGTTTTAGTGAGGAATAAATAAATTATAACACAATTTTATTTATTTTTCTCTAGGGAGTTATATCCTAAGTAAGGGAGTTGGGGGTGGGACCCACAAGTTGTTAACCAACCATGAGAGGATAAAGGTGGGGTGGGACCCACACGAGGCCAAACCCTCACATTCCAAACTCCTCAACCCCCCCCCCCCATTTAATTTTTCCAACTTATCAATTCAATAAATTTTGACAAGTTAAGTAAATTAATTTCATATGTTTGAATTTCAAAATTTGAGTTGTCTTGTGTGTTAATTAAATAATACAAAGTCTTATTTAATTAAGTTGGAGTTTTCATTGTGCGAGGAGGATTTGGAGAGGATTTTCTCTAACTCTTGAAGAATATCTTCTTCCTCGTCGAAGAATGCAAAGAACACCAAGCCTTCAACGAAGAACTCTGTCACCGCAAAGAGGAGTTCGTCGTACTGTCTTCTTCCCTCTACACTACCGGTGAGAGACGCCATCCTCATAGATCGACGATGCGACACCGACGATCCTCCTTCCGTGAGTCCATCTTCTACGACGTCCCTTCCCTGCGACGAATCAACAACGCTTGAGGTAGGGGAATTAATTGTTTTCGTACGTGAATAATTTCGTCGCCATTCTTAGTTCTCTAATTGGGCCTCCTGTTATCGCAATAACGGGAGGAGGTCAGACCGCACAAACACGGCCGACTGTCCTCCCCCCATTGATGCTTGAATTTGTTGCGGCACGAGCAAAGGCAGCACGATGCCATTGCACCACGCGGAAATAATGAAGAATGGGAGAAGAAGGGCAGTGCTGTCGCGTCGTGCCGTTGAAGTCGAACAAATCCGTGGCGCCGTCGCGCCGTGCTGGTGAACCTCGAAGAGGCAGCGGTCGGAGCGGGGTCGCGGCGCTGTCTCGCCACGCCGATCGGACAAGGCCACAATCGTGCAGGGACAACGACCGGAACCGCCGGCCGCCGGAGCAGGAGGGCGGGACCGCGACGGTCCCACGGCCGCAGAAATCGACCGACCGGACTGGGCCGACCGTTTCAGGGGGAGACCGGGGGTTCATAACCCCCAGCTGGAAGGAGAGTGGCCCCCACATGGGGGGGGGCTGCGGGTTGTCAATCAGGGGGGCAACGTGCCCCCCTGTTCCGCTCAGCACGGCTAGCCGAGATGGCCACGCGGGCCGCCCGAGCGCGCCAGGCCGGGCTGCCCAGGCCGGGCCGGGCCGTGCCCAATTGGTCCAGACCCAGACCCGAGTTGGGTCGACCCGGTTCGGTCTGACCCAGGGGGTCTCGGGCCGGGTCGGTCCGGGCCCGACCCCCTATTTTCAAACAAAACCATTCAAATGCACATAACTTGGGCTACGGACCTCAGATTGACGCACCGTCAGTTGAGATGTGATCCTTGGATTGAGACATTCGTTTCTGTATATTAAACTCAAGGTTTTGGAGAACTTTGGGTTCGGCCGGGTTGGTTCGAACATGAAACCAACCGGGCCCTCAGAGCAGAAATGCTTATAACTTAAGCTCCGGACGTCCGATTGACGTGTCGTCGACTTTGTTGGATTCCTATTAGTGAGTCAGACCTTTTGGTTTACTCTGCTCAAGGTTTGGATGCAGTTGGTGTGCGGTCGGGTTGGTTTTGACTTAAAAACCAACCGGGTCCCCGGAACGAAAAAGCCAATAACTCTCAGATCGGGCGTCCGATTGACACGCCGTCTGTCACATTGAGTTCTTTTTGATGATACGGAACATTGGGATACATCAACTCCGGACTTCGTGTCAGTTGATGTATCAGCCCCTCGGCTCGTGGAGCGGACCCTCCCGAAACGAGCTTGGCATGTGCGGAAACCAGAGCTGGCTGTGACTACGACGACGATGACGACTGTAAAGAAATCCTCCGTGGGTTAGACAGCGACAACTACAACACTCAGCGATTCTGTGTGGATCAGTGCCTACCGATCTTGTGTGGGTCAGCGCTCAGCAGTCCTGTGTGGGCCAGCGCATACCGATCCTTTGTGGGTCAGATCCTGTGTGGGTCATTGCGGGGGTTAGTACCTATCGATCCTGTGTCGGTCCGATGGCTTAGATGAATCAGTGGCTACATCTGATCATCTCTATCATCTTAGAAATAATTATTCCTGTGTGAGCTGAGTCTTGACTTCAATCAATATCTTTGATATGATTGACTTGCTTTCCTATGTGGATTGAGTTCTGTTATCCTGTGTGGATTGAGTTTTACTCCTATGTGGACGTGATCGAACTTGGCATGGATGATGGAGCCGAACGGGAATTGATGACTTAGGTATATGTATGGATATATACCTAAGTAGTGTTGTATGTTACTTCGTGATTGTATATTTCCTTTGTGGATTATCCTTTGTGGATTTTGGGAGACCTTCGGGGTCTCGAGGTCCCTTCTGAGTAGCGTATACTCACCCCTGCATGGGCTATGCCCGTACTACGTTGTGTTGGTTGCAGACGACGGACAACACTGATCGTGGTTGAGGCTTGCAGAGCATGTCGGTACCTGGAGGTGGACCACCGGGCGGAACGTACTCTTAGCGGACGGATAGACCCGAGGATCTGAGGAGGATATCTGTACCCACCCTTCAGGTGGGACTTCCAGTGGACGGCTCGATGTTGCGGCTTTACTTTTCAGTTTTTGTACTTCCTTTTCAAGTTTTACTTTACTTTCAGTTTGGGTTTGTATTCTGGCCCACTTACATTTCCGCACTTACTATTTTACCCAGTTTTACTTAGTGTTTACTTCCGCTTGCTTACTCTGTGTGTTTGTTTACTTTATAAAGGCAATGCCTTCCCTTTTTATCGGGAATTACACCTTGGTGCTAGTCGTCAGCCCCTGGCCTATGGAAGGCGGGCTTGGGGTAGTCATGACACGGGCCCCGAGGACGGGTCGTGACAAATTGGTATCAGAGGAGTTCGGTTCTACCGCAAAACTCAGGAATCTGATCTTTTTCTATGTGAAGTAATATTTTTAAGAGTATTGAGTGTGGTTATCAGTCCAGGGAGTCCAGTGTTGGTGCGGCGGCCGACGTATCCATACACTAGGACCCTGACTTCTGATTTCCGACTTAGTGCATGAAAACATTGATTGCATGTGTGTTTCAAGTTTTCTTTGTGATTACTTTGTGTCAGCTCACCAGGTATACTGTATTAACTATGGCACACCTGTTTCTTTTTAGGACGACCCCACGATAGCTGCCAGCTAGGATTCCAAGTTTTGTATGTGACGACAGCCCACCGAGCGACGAGGCCTCGGTGCAGGGCCCTGTTACTGTGGAGGCACCGGCAGTACCACTACCCGCCGAGCCACTGATGCTACCAGCCCCAGCCGCTGAGAGTGCACGTCGCCTTGGTGCACTATATGAGTTTCAGTGTTAGAGACCGCCCAGGTTCTATGGGGAGACGGACCCTCAGGCATCTGCGGATTGGTTGGAGGTAGTTGTGCGAGTTTTTAGGTTAGTGGGGACACCAGCTGACCTCATGGTGATCCTCGCAGCAAGCCTCCTGCACACGATAGTGGGCAGATGGTGGAGCTTGATGCTCCAGGTGCACGAAGAGGCATCACTCCTCTAGACGGAATTTGAGAGCCTCTTCTTCTCGGAGTTCGTCCCATCTACCCTCCATGTGGTGCGCATCCAGGAGCTTCTACAGCTGCGGTAGGGCAACATGATGGTCGCCCAGTACTCTGTGATATTTACCGATCTCTCGCGCTATTCAACGGACATGGTACATGACCCATTCTTCTGGGCCCGGACCTTCGAGCAGGGACTGAGGTATGAGATCAGATAATCGATGATCTCCCTCAGCATTTCGACACAGGCAGGGGTACTGGAGTGAGCCCTTCTCATTGAGATATTTCTTGCTGAGCCTACATCAGCAGTGAGACCTACCACAGGGCGGCACGTAGCAGAGTCTTCTGCAGCTGGCAGTCGACGGATGACACATGGTTCTAGGTGGACCAGACCCTCAGGCGGACGACCTCAGGACACTGGATCAGAGGTGTGGGGAACACAGCGCAGATCCAGTCTTTCGAGAGGCAGAGAGTGCTATGCATGTGGCGGGCAGGGCCACATGGCTAGTGACTGCCCGACCCACTGTGCGGAGGAGAAGCAGATGGTTGAGGGACCACCCAGGCAGAGGCAGAGGGTTGACTGTGGCGATTCGCAGGGAGCAGGCGGACGAGGCAGAGTAGTTGGTTGAGAAGCAGGTGGTGCGTGACGCTTTGAGGCTCTACCACCACCACCACCAGGAGATCCATCCCGACCACAAGGAGCTGGTAGGCAGAGGCAGGAACAACTTCAGGAAGCAGAGGCCTATGACCACGGTGCACCCGAGATGATTTGAGGTACTATCTATGTCTACTCCACCCTTGCTACAGTTCTTATAAACATAGGAGCGAGTCATTATTTCATTGCCGCTACCCTTGTTCGGAGCTCGGAGATTCCGACAGAGCCGTTGGCTTGATCCTTATGGCTAGAGACTCCTACGGGAGCAGACTCGGTGATTACGCACTGGTGCTGGTAGTGTGAGCTTACTTTAAGAGGCGAGAGCTTCGGCTGTGATCTTCTTCTAGCAGCGTCGAGGCCTTACGATGTCATCTTGGGCCTGGATTGGTTATCTACAGTCCATGCTCAGATCAACTGCATTATGCACAAGGTGCGATGTGTTCGTACCGATGGAAGCAGGTTCACCTTCACCAGCGAGAAGGGATCCTTTGCAACGCAGGATGGACTCATACAGAGGGGAAGACAACCCATCACTTATCAGTTGTCTAGCCTCATCCTAGGAGTAGTTGACGTGCGGAGTCCTAGCTTACCTACAGTGGTGGATCAGTATGCATACGTTTTTCCTGACGACGTTCCAGGACTACCTCCTCGCAGAGAGGTAGACTTTTATATTGACCTATACCCCAGGACAGCCCCGATATCCACCCTAGCATATCGGATGGATCTTTCCGAGCTTCAAGATCTACGAGTATTGTTGGAGGACTTGCAGGGAAAGGGATTCATCTGACCCAGTGTTTCACCCTGGGCTTCTCCGATTTTGTTTTCTAAGAAGGTGGATGGGAGCTTGCGACTGTGTGTCAATTACTGTCGCCTGAACTAGGTGACCGTGAGGAACAAGTATCCACTACCGAGTATTGAAGACCTCTTCGATCAGCTCAAGGGAGCACGGTGGTTCTCGAAGATAGACCTCAGGTCAGGCTATCATCAGCTCAGAGTTCTGGAAGAGGACGTGCAGAAGACGGTATTCAGATGTTGGTATGGCCACTATGAGTTCTTGGTTATGCCTTTTGGCGTAACCAACGCTCCAGCAATGTTCATGGTTCTCATGAATAGGATCATTCAACCTTACCTCGATTGATTTTTCATAGTCTTCATTGATGACATATTGATATACTCGACGACTGAGGAGGAGCATGCCTACCACATGCGGGTTGTACTGGACACACTCCGAGAGCACCAACTTTATGGTAAGTTCTTGAAGTGTTAGTTCTGGATACGTGAGGTCCACTTCTTGGGACACGTCATCTCTGAGGTAGGATTTGCGGTGGATCCTGTGAAGATCGAGGCAGTGCTAGCTTGGGAGCTACCCAGGAGCATGACGGAGGTGCGGAGTTTCTTGGGTCTAGTTGGGTACTACCGGAGATTCGTGCCAGACTTCTCCAGAGTTATGGCACCACTTTCAGCTTTGAAAAAGAAGGGGAAACCCTTCATGTGGTCAGATAGATGTCAGAAAATCTTCCAGGAGCTGAGACAGAGACTGATTAGCGCACCTATCTTGAGGCTACCAGAGGAGGGAGTAGAGTACGTAGTCTACTGAGATGCATCAGGGACCATACTCGGATGTGTCATGATGTAGGAACGGGTAGTGATCTCCTATATATCACGTCAGTTGAGGAAACATGAGAAGAACTATGCTACCCATGACCTGGAGTTAGCAGCAGTGGTCTTCGATATGAAGATGTGGTGACACTACCTGATGGGTGAGCGCTTTATAGTCTACTCTGACCACCAGAGTCTCAGGTACATCTTCTCGCAGAAGGACCTGAACCTGATACAACGGTGATGGCTCGAGTTCCTCTAGGACTATGACTTCGAGATATTCTATACTCCTGGAAAGGGAAACGTAGTAGCCGATGCTCTCAGCAGGAGGACGAGCATTCAGCTACATGGGGAGGCGACAGAGCAGCTAGTCACTTTGCAGATATCCTTCGTGGATAGTGATGGGGCATCCTTTCTTCAGTCACTCACAGTCACTCCTCCATTACTTCAGCGGGTTAGAGAGGCACATCATGGGGATGTTGACTATGAGACTCAGCGTACTCAGATATCCTCAGGACAGGCACCTGATGGATTCTCTATGGTAGGAGAGCATGTCATCCTTTTCAGAGGACGTACCATGTTACTAGCTACTTTACAGGAGGAGGTACTGAGGGAGTTTTACACTTCCCCTTTAGCGGTACATCCAGGAGTGGCGAAGATGTACCAGGATATCAGATGATAGCACTGGTGGCCGGGTATGAAGAAGGTTATGGCAGAGTTCGTTTCTCAATGCCTCACCTATCAACAGGTGAAGGCAGAGCACCAGGTACCAGCAGGATTGGTACAGCCTTTGGAGGTCACAAAGTGGAAGTGGGACAGGATATCTATGGATTTCATGACTGGAATTTCATGCATTTCCAGAGGTCACGACTCTATTTGGGTGATTGTCGACCGACTCACCAAGTCGGCCCACTTATTACCCATCAGAGAGAAGGGCTCAGTAGAGAGCTTGGGACACCTCTACGTTTAGGAGATTTTACGGCTTCATGGTGTTCCATCATCTATCATCTCCGATCGAGATGCTCGCTTTACTTCCCGACTTTGGAAGGGGTTGCAGGAGGCATTCGGGATGCAGCTACGTCTGAGCACTGCCTTTCACCCTCAGACAGATGGTTAAATGGAGAGGACCATTCAGACTCTCGAGGACATGCTCCGTGCATGTGTCCTCAACTTTGGTCGCAGCTAGGAAGATCACCTACCCTTGGTGGAGTTAATGTACAACAACAGCTAGCACTCCACCATCGAGATGACACCATACGAGGCATTGTACGACCGACCTTTCAGATCACCGCTGTGCTGGACAGACCCTGGGGAGTTAGCACTTGTGGGACCAGAGATGGTTCAGGCCACGACAGAGAAGGTCCAGGTCATCCAGGAGCGGATGAGGACAACTTAGAGCTGGCAGAAGTCTTATGCTGACAGGAGGTGGATGCCACTGGAGTTTGAGGATGGAGACCACGTCTTCTTGCGGGTCTCACCTCTATATGGATTACGAAGATTTGGCCAAGGCGGCAAGTTATCTCCATGCTTCATCAGACCATTCCAGGTCCTCAGCAGGATAGAAGAGGTGGCTTATTGCCTGGCTCTACCACCTCAGTTGCACCGAGTGCACGATGTCTTTCATGTATCTCAGCTGAGGAGATACGTGCACGACCCGACGCATATCATTGACCATGGGGAGCTGGACATTGATGATGGGGAGACTTTTGCGGAGGTCCCAGTGGAGATCGAGGATTGACAGGAGCGGGTCCTACGTGGATGGTCGATTCCTCTAGTGTGCATCAGATGGCAGCACGGGAACCACTAGGAGAGCACTTGGGAACGGGAGGCTCAGATGCGTGCTCAGTACCAACATTTGTTCCCCTAGTTTATGATGTATCTTTATAGAGACGTAAAGCCCTGAGGTGGGAGTAATGTAAAGACCCGTAAAATTGAAGGGAAATTTTATCTTAATTTTATTTGGGATTTTACAAGAATGCAGTTTCTGATGGAACCTGATTCCGAGTCCCGGTGAGCCCGGAATAATTTTACGAAGTTTAGCTCAGGTACGTTCAGTGAACAAACGAGCAGGTTTTCCTAAATTTTGAACCGGTGCTCGAAATCGAAATCCAAGGACACTGATGGAACCGAAGCACCGGTAATTTCTTAGGAACGCCTTTTCCGAAGGTGCGTTTTCTCAGGATGAGTTGTTAAAAATTGTGGTTTTGGTGAGGAATAAATAAATTATAACACAATTTTATTTATTTTTCGCTAGGTAGTTATATCCTAAGTAAGGGAGTTGGGGGTGGGACCCACAAGTTGTTAACCAACCATGAGAGGATAAAGGTGTGGTGGGCCCCACATGATCCCAAACCCTCACATTCCTAACTTTTCATAACCCCCGGCTGGAAGGAGTGCGGCCCCCATGTGGGGGGGGGGGGGGGGCGCAGGTTGTCAATCCGGGGGCAGCGCGCCCCCCCTGTTCCGCTCAGATCAGCCAGCCGAGCTGGCAACGCGGGTCGCCCGAGCGCACCAGGCCGGGTCGGGCCATGCCAGCCGGGCCGGGCGGTGCCCAATTGGGCCAGACCCGGACTCGGGTCGGGTCGACCCGGTTCGGCCTGACCCAGGGGGTCTCAGGCCGGGTCGGTCCGGGCCCGAACCCCATATTTTCAGACAAAACCGTTCAAACCTTCATAACATGGGAGACAGACCTCCGATTGATGAACCGTCTATTGCAATGCGATACTTGGATCGAGATGGTCGTTTCGGTATATTATACTCAAGGTTTCATAGAACATTGGGATCAGCCGGGTTGGTTCGAACACGAAACCAACCGGGCCCTCGGAGCGGAAATGCTTATAACTTAAGCTCCGGACATCCGATTGATGTGACGTCGACATTGTTAGATTCCTCTTAGTGAGACGGACCTTTTGGATAACTCCGCTCGAGGTTTGGATGAAGTTGGAGTGCGGTCGGGTTGGTTTTGACTTAAAAACTAACCGGGCCCCTAGAACGAAAAAGCCAATAACTCTCAGACCGGGCGTCCGATTGACGCGTCGTCTGTCACGTTGAGTTCCTTTTGATGATACAGAACTTTGGGAAACATCAAGTCCAGACATCATGTCATTTGATGTATCATCCCCTCAGCTCGTGGAGTGGACCCTCCCGAAACGAGCTTGCTGTGTGCGGAAACCCTAGATCTGGCTGCGACTACGATGACGATGACGACTGTACAAAAATCCTCCGTGGGTTCGACAACGATGACGACAGCACTCAGCGATCCTGTGTGGATCAGTGCCTACCGATCCTATGTGGGTCAGCACTCAGCGGTCCTGTATGGGCTAGTACATACCGATCCTGTGTGGGTCAGATCCTGTGTGGGTCATTGTGGGGGTTAGTACCTATCGGTCCTGTGTGGGTCATTGCAGGGGTTAGTACCTATCGATCCTGTGTGGGTTTGACGGCTTAGATGAATCAATGGCTACATCTGATCATCTCTATCATCTTACGAAGAATTATTCCTGTATGAGTTGAGTCTTGACTTCAATCAATATCTTCGATATGATTGACTTGCTTTCCTATGTGGATTGAGTTGTGTTACCCTGTGTGGATTGGGTTGTACTCCTATGTGGACGTGATCGAACTTGGCATGGATGTTAGAGCCGAACGAGAATTGATGACTTAGGTATATGTAAGGGAATATACCTAAGTAGTGTTGGATGTTACTTCATGATTGTATCTTTCCATTGTGGATTATCCTTTGTGGATTTTGGGAGACCTTCGGGGTCTCGGGGTCCCTACTGAGTAGCGTATACTCACTCCTGCACGGGCTATGCCCGCACTACATTGTGTTGGTTGCAGACGACGGACAACGTTGATCATGGTTGAGTCTTGCAGAGAAAGTCGGTACCTGGAGGTGGACCACCGGGCAAAACATACTCAGAGTGGATGGCTGGACCCGAGGAGCTGAGGAGGCTATCTGTACACACCCTTCAGGCGGGACTTCCAGTGGAAGGATCGACGTTGCGGCTTTACTTTTCAGTTGTTTTACTTCCTTTTCCAGTTGTACTTTACTTTCAGTTTGGGTTTGTATTCTGGCCCACTTAATTTTTCGCACTTACTATTGTACCCAGTTTTACTTAGTGTTTACTTCCGCTTGCTTACTCTGTGTGTTTGTTTACTTTATAAAGGAAATTCCTTCCCTTTTTATCAGGAATTACGCCTTAGTGATAGTCGCCAGCCCCTGGCCTATGGAAGGTGGGCTTGGGGTTGTCACGGCACGAGCCCTGAGGATGGGTCGTGACATCAGATACCAATCTAGAATTATATTATTGGTCATACCTTTAATAAAACTCAAATATAATATTCATGGTGCATTCAATTATCTACAATAAGAAATATCTTTATATGAGTTTTATGATTTATATCATTAATTATAGGCTATTAATGAAAGTAGTATTAATGCCCTAGCCTGAATCATTATTTCCAAGATAGAGTTCCACATGGCCTCATGCACATCTCCTCGTACATAAGAGATTTTTGACTACCAGTGAGGGTATGAATGCTGCCAGTGGGGAGAACATACCCTCAGTAATATTAGAGGAAAGTATAAATAATAACATAGTTGAATAAATAAAAAATTCTATAAAAAATTTCATGGAAATTATCTGAAGATATAAATAATAATAAACTATGGGCCAGCAAGGTGGTGAATGTAATAAGTGTAGTAGAAGCATGTGATGGGTCAGGACCAACTTTAATTTTTTTTCATGATCTATGATAAATATATGACTTAAAAAATGATTAACTTTGCGATCTACAAAATATAATCATAGAATATAGAAAAGGGATAGAATTCCAGAACTAAGAGAGAGGATCATCACATATTATTTATAATTAATTAAATTTAATAACGAATTACCTTGATGAAATTATTTCTTCATTTATGGGTTTGACAATAGATATGAGTTTTTTTGTCGTTGAATTATAGGAATAAAAGTATATTCCCTCTAGTGGTGATTCACACGTGTTCCAAAAATCTCTGAACTTCACCGTAGGAATCTCCAGGTGCTATCATGGTAGATCATAGCACTTTCAGCATCTTCCTTTGATCGCCTTGAGAACTGCTTCCAAAGAGTTCTCCTGAATATCTCTTGACTCAAGAGTGGGAGGTGGAGGATGATCACTCTTTATTCTTGGGATCATTCTGGGAGAAGGGATCTCTCTAGGTCTTGATAGGAATCTCCAAATACATTGTGCACAACCAAAAAAAATTAATTGGCTTATTGGGAAAATAAGATTAATTTGTTTATAAGTCGCTAGGGTTAAAATAAAATAATTTAACAAGTTCCCTTTATTATTTATTTAATCCCTATGAAATCGCATGTCAAATAATAATAATAATAATAATAATAATAATAATATTATTATTTCTCAACATGCACTTAACTTGTGAATTGAATTAAATGTTATTTAATCAAATAGTATTAAATATTTATTATTTATCATCGGACCATTAAACCCAATCCTCCAATCCTCCATAATATTTATCGAGCCTTGAATAATGACTATTTATTTACTAAATAAATATCAATTCATTATTCACTAATAAATTTATAAATATTATATTCATTAAATAGTTAATAAATATTTATATGTGATCAAGAATACATGAATAATTATTAATCCACATCCAGGAATAATATTTATTCGACTTGTTAAATAATAAATAATAATATATTATTTAACTAAGATTTTGGATATACTCAGTGTGTGACCCTATATGCCTTTTTCTTAGTGGAATTAGGTGAAGCAGCCTAAAATACAAGGTTAACATCTAGAAACATGCCAAGGAACCCATAGAGAATGAATTTAATGGTTCAATGAAATGACACCTCATATGAATGCTTACTATGTAATATAATCTCTTTATCAAGATACCTCAAATCAAGTAGGTTTCATGCTGGTCCTATAAACCTACGTGCTCGATGTCTCTTTCTTTGACCTCTTAGAAAATGAACTTACCTATTGTACACCATGGATATTGATTTATTTAGTCTATATAATTTCCATCAAAGGGCACGAGATATCAAAATCTGTTAAAAACCATAAGGGAAAAAAATTCTCACATTATTCATTAATGAAATATTACTCATGATGCACCCAACATATCCTAACTCACCACAAACATCTTTCATCATAGTTTTTGTCAATAAATCAAAGTATGTGACTCATAATACTTGTTAATAATAATCTTAAAGTCTAAGGACCAATACACACATCCCCATATAGAAACATCTAATGACACATATAAATGTGGATTTCCTACTTTAGGGCAGCGTTATCATAATATCCTACTTGATATTACCAAGGGAGTACACCATGCGAAGGTGCCTCAAAGTCCAATGAATCTACACCCCTGATAGCCTATATCATTTGTGTCCCTAAAATGATATAATTCAGATATAGAATATATATTTACGAATTTTTTCATAGAACTTATAGGTTCTCATTATAGTAGGGAACTGCTATGACCTTTCTCTGTGATATTTACTCTTAGGAAATTATCATATAATATGTTACCGAGAATAATAATCATGATGTGATAAATATTTTATTAATATTCACAAATATGAATACAAGTTATCATAAAGTAAAAAATAATTTGGTTTTTGGGAACCAAATCCAACAGACTCTCACTTTTACTAGAGCCAACTACTAATAACCTTTAGTCCTCTAGATCTCACATGATACTCATGATTATACTGAGATAGAACATTATTCAAGGGGTACACCATGTTCTCTTCTATGGGAAATCTTCTTATTACAACTTCACCCCTCTGATAAAAATCCATCAAGAGGTGATACTTCCGTAGTATGTCTTTTGTTTGTTGGTGTGATCTTGACTCTTTTACAAGATCCACCACTGTAGTATTATCATAATACAATGTGATGGTATCTTTGATACTAGGTACCACATCAATATCATGGAAAAATTATGAATCCAAATGACTTCATTGGCTACATCAGAAGGCACTATATACTCATACTATATTATAGAATCAACAACAATTGGCTACTTTGAACTCTTCCAGCTCACAGATCCTCCATTGAGGCAAAAAACCTATCCTGATTATGACTTAAGATCATTCTAATATGTCTGCAAACTATCATCAATATAACCCATGATGACTAGCACTTCATCTCCTTCATACAAAGAAACATATCCTCAGTTCTTCCCATATACTTAAGGATACTTTTAATAGCATACAAATATTATTTTCCTAGATCTTCTTGATATCTTCCTACCATACTCAATGAATAAGAAACATAAAGTATAGCATATTACATGGAATAAATGATTGATCCTATAATTAAAGCGTATGGGATAATTCTCATTATCTCTTTCTATTTTTATGTTTGTGGACACATTTTTCTAGAAAGATGTAAACCCTGGGAAACTGGAACCAATCCCCTCTAAGATTTTTCCACACTAAATCTCTTTAGTATCTGGTAAATATGTGTACTTTGACTTAGATAAATAAACCTCTTGGATATATCTCAAATGATCTTGATCCCTAGAACATAGTCCACTTTACCTAAGTCCTTCATAGAGAAACACTTATTTGACTAGTCCTTAACTGACTGTATGACTGGTATGTCATTTTCAATAAGTAACATGTCATCAAAATATACTACTAGGATAACAACCAAATTTCCAATAAAACTCTTGTAAACACATAGCTCAAATTTGTTATTAATGAATCTAAATCCTTTTATGAATTCATCAAATTGAATGTTTCATGACTTGGGTGCTTGCTTCAATCTATAAATGGATCTATGCAACATGAAGGTCTTCTCATCATCACATGGAGTCATAAACCTTTTTGGTTGTGTCATATATAAATCATCCTAAAGATTACCATTAAGGAATGTAGTTTTAGAATTCATTTACCAAATCTCATTTTCATGGTAAGCTACTATAGAAAGTAGAATTATAATGGAGTTAAACATAGAAACTGGTGGGAAAGATTCATTGTAGTCAATTCCTTAACGTTGTGTAAACCCTTTATCCACTAACCTTGATTTATAGGTATTCACTTTACCTTACATGTATAGTTTATACTTGATTACCCATTTTCATCTAATGATATTTAAATCAACTAGCGCATTGACTAGAAACCAAACTTGGTTTTGATACATGGAATCTGTTTCATAATTCATGTCTTCTTTCCACCTACAAAGCTTCTGATCTCTATACTTCCTCTTTGTTGGGGATAGGTTCATCATTGTCAACCAATAATGATTTTCCATATTCAGTGACTATAAAACCACATTTATCTGGTTCTATTACCTCTCTTAATCTTTTTCATAGTACTTGTGTTTCATGAACTACTTCTTCCATGGGGGCCTATGGAATATATTCTTCTACCAACTCTTGTATATCTTAAGCATCAAATTCATTGAAGTAAATCTTTCTCACGCTATAATTTTTGAGGATGGTCTCCCTCTTATGAAATATTTATTGTCTAGTGATAATCACTTTCTTGTCTAAGGGGTTGTATATGTATCATAACTTTGTTTTCTTAGGATATCCTATAAAGATACACTTTATTCTTGTTAGGACCAAGATTACAAGGAAGGTGATTGTATTCAAGTATTGTATAATGTTGTCAAAGATTTTTTAAAATAAAGGAAAAATCATATCAATTTTTATTTGTTAAAATTCAGGATGACCATTTTATTCGAAGAATTAGACTCACAATGTTTGAAAAGGTCCATCGTATTTGGGTGAAGCTGGATGGAAGAAAAGTCTCATCAAATTCACACTAAATCCAGAATGAGAAGGCCAATCGTATTGAGGAATAATATCATTGGAAGTAAATGGTCATCAGATTCAATCTGAATCTAGTATGTAATATTTGATCATAATGGGAGAATCAAATTTTTGATGACTATGATAAAACAAATGTGATGATGATTTTTTGATCTTGTAATTATCAAAAATCATAAGTAAGTTGTGAAACTTATGATACAGTCTTGATGAAATAAAGGGGGAGTAAAAAATAATACCAATCATATTTTGATTGATCATATCTAGGTTGAAAAGAAAAAGGGTACTGTAAATCGTATTCATCTTGATCTTATTCAGGGAAATTTCATTCTAGGCAATCTTATTTTGGCCAAGAAGGAAAGAAGCTAGAAAGGAAGGAAATATACAATAATTCCCAATGAAAGTCTGATGATGCTGAAGCTATTCTGAAAATGTATTCAAAGTCATGAAGGAAGTCATGATATAAGAATAATATTGTGAATGAAGAAAGTTTCTTACACCAGTTCATCATAATCATAGGAATAATTCATTGAGTTCAACGAATAAAAAGAAAATAAAATAATGTGATAAAAAATGTATCAAATCATTTAAAAGGGGTTGAATTTCTTTTTTTATCAATAAAGCGGGTAAAGATAAAAAAATAGAGAAGAATTTTTTTATATTTAAAGAAAATATATGTTTGTGTTTTTGAGGGGGAGTTTGAAATTAAAAGAATTTTTTTCAATAATTGGTATAGAACATCGTATTGATGAAATAAAATTGATCCAATTTGAATTGAAAATTGATATTAGATTAAGAAATTTGATTCAGACATAAATTTGAAAAATAAATTCTGAGGAAGAAATTAGGTTTGAAGAATATTTGAGAATAATTTAGAAGCATTAAAAAATCCATAAATGCACCTGAAATTCAAGTTAAATCTAGATTTGGGTGAATTTGGTTGAGCAAGAGTGTTTTGGGGATTCCTGCCAAAACTACTAATCGATCACCTATTAAAAGTGAAAGTACTTTGTACTTATTTAAGAGGTCTGACATGGATGTACTATTCACAGAAGAGACAGAAGCTCTGACTGTCTAGAAATAGAAATAAGTTTCTATATTTTGTTTTTTTAAATAAGTTTTTAAGGAGAGAAGTGAAATGAGAAGAGACAAGATTATAATATTGTATTCAATTGATCATCATATTCAGTGATCATCATATTCAGTTTTCTATCATATTATGCTTGTCATTGTATTTGGATGGTCATCTTATTAGAATGGATAATTGGATCTGGATTTCCATATTTGGATTTTTGGACTAAGGAAGAAGGAATTCTGAATTGTCTTAATCTTATTTTTGAAGATCTACATATATTGTATTGGGAAATTAGAATTTAATATTGGAGTGGGAATATCGGATTGGGAAATTAGATCTGGAGAATCAAAGTGAGAAGATTGAATTGGAAAATTGTATTTGAATTATATATCAAATTCCTTAAAGTTATTACTAGCTTCTGGGTAAGAAATTGAAGAATTGTTTTTCAAATGTATATATTTTTATGAGATTTAAAATAATCACATGAAACATTTTTTGTAACATAAACATTGTTTTACCCTATTTGTTCTAAGAGGGAGCACAAACACTATTTGGTTGTTTACATAGAGATACACTAGTGAAAGGTAATATCCTTCTCATTTTATTCCAGAGGATTATTTTCTAGTGGATTGTGTGGTATTGGATCATTTAGAAACCATACTAAGGACGTAACTATTCTTATTGAATAGTGAACCTTGTAAATACTTGTGTTCTTGTGGATGTGTGTTTGATTTTTTTGGTAGGGAATGAAATCTTTAATAGGTTTTGAAGGTTGTTTAAAGGAAACATAAAACAAAAAGTATCATTGATTCAACCCCTCCCCCTCTCAGTGATACAAATATATTGATCTGGCTATTTTCAATTGGTATCAGAGAAAAAGGTTCCCTTCGCTTATTCTTTGCTAATGGAGAATTTGGATTGTGTGAGCAGTAAAGGTATTCCAGTTTTTAGTGGAAAGAATTATAATATCTGAAAAAATAAAAAGTTACCTTATCTTATGTCTATTAGATATGATGTTCTTGAAACTGTAACATATGGGTTTCCTCTTATTTATTATAAAGTTCCTCTTACATCTGTTGATAAGAGGAATCTTGAGAATGATGGAAGGGCCAAAAATGATTTATTGTCATCACTTTATAAAAGTGAATTCATAAGGGTGAAATGTGTTTCCACAACCAAAGTTATATAGTATAAATTGAAAAAAATAAAAAAATAAAATAAAAAAAAGTGAATAAGGAAACATTACAAATCTAGAGGCTAAAGTATAAATATTTGAAAATGGGTGAGTATGAATCTGTTGGGGAATTCTTTGCCAAGGTAAATGATATTATTAACACTATCATGTGTCTTAGTCAAAAGTTATAATATTCCATATATGTTGAAAAGATATCAAGAATCCTTCCCTAAAAATTTGATGCAAAAGTTTCTTCATTGGAAGACAAAGATCTAGAAACATTATCTCTTAATGACTTTCATAGAACTCTAATCACTTATGTAATGAAATGGGATAAATATATGAATATAAAAAAGGATTATAATGAAATTTATTTCAAGGATATAAAGAAATAAAAGTCAAATAATATTATAATTGATGAATAAGCAGGTGAATCCAATTATGAAAATGATGTATGTAAAATTTTTGATGAAATGTTATCCTTGTTTTATAAAAATGTGAAAATAGGTCTAGCGATATAAAAAAAGGAAATATTCCCTTGATTTTTTTTTGAATTTAGATCCATTGGTCACCTTACGAATAATTTTCCTCGAATAAAGAAAGAAGAGGGTAGTGATGAATAAGAAATGAAGACATGAAGATCATAGAAGAAACAAAGAGATAAAGGAAAATTGTATTCCATAGGGAATGATAGGAATTTTTTCAAATACAAAAGAAGTTTCTTATCTAATGATGAATAAGAATAAGGAAGTGATGCTGAATCTGAAAATTACATTGAGTATGATGTTGAGAATAATTTTATTGCAACAGTGAATGATGAAGAATTTAGAAGCAATAGTTTTTAAGAAGAAGAAACTGAACATGAATTTCATTTGAAAGAATAGTTGAAAGAGTGTCTAAGGAAGATTATAAGACTTGAAAAAAAAATTGGAAGATGAATGTTCCTCAACAAGAAATCAATAATGTTTTGATGATGAGAAGGTGAGGCTAGTTGATAACCTAAATAAATCTCTTAAGGAATAAAATAATAGTAATGATAATTTGGAAGTGAAGCTGAAATCGAAATAAGAAGAGTTGGAACTTATTAAACAAAAACTCTTCAAAGATAAACCAAGAAACACATGTTTCAAAAACTCTATCTCTGAATTTTCTTAGAGTTCTTGTAATGAAAAACCTGAGAAGTTTTAAAAAAAATATACCTTCAAAGGGTGAGTAAAAGATTGAATTTTTTCTGAAAAGAAGAATGTTGGGAAATTTATGTAAGTGCAAAAAACCAACAAAGCTGGGAATTCAAAAGTTACAAAATACATTGAGTACAAAAATTGTGCTAAACATTTTGAATCCAGAAAATTCTCCAATACATATGTATATGATAAAAGTGAAAAGAAAAAGAAGTCTTTATTTTATAATAGAAATGTTAGGGTCTTAAAAAAAGACAATAAGGTTTCTGAGAAACTTATTCACAATTCCGAACAACATAGATGTTTCAGATGAAAATATTATTTCTATGGATATTGCTAGTATTTTGGGGGATTCAGACACACAGAAAATATGTGTTGGTTCAACCAATAACATTTCTATTATCCCACATGTTTTGGAGTACATGGTTTGAGGGAGATTCAATCTTCTCAAAGAAATAATTTTGAGAAGGTTGGTATGAAGAAATTTAAAAATGTTGTTGTACAGATTGAAAATAGGTTCCAACACCTAAAAACTATTTATGAAATATGTAAACAACCTGGACAACTTTCAAAAGGATGTATTGTTTTGTTACCATTATAACAAATGTTTCTTAACAATTCTCAGATGCTGAAAGTGAATAAGGAAAGTGAATAAGAAAAAGATCGTGTTATTGAAACTTCTTTAAAAGCTTTAAAAGGAGATTGACCTTGGACTATTAATAGTGGGTGTTCTTATCATATGATAGTATATTTTATATTTTTAAAGAGAGTTAATTAATTTAAGGAATTAACAATGACATTTTTCAATGATAAATTCTTTAAAATCAAAGGTGTTGGATCAACCATCATTCGGAAAGAAAGGATGAAATACAAGAAAACTCTTCATGTTGATGGGTTGAAAGAAATTTTTTTAAGTGTTTCAAAATTTTTTGATGAGGGTAATAAAGATGTATTCATGTAAAATGGGTTTTTTTTGAAAATTGAATAATATGGGAAAATTGTTACAAGAGTCCAACGTACAAAATGAAACTAGTTTCAGGTTGGTGAAATACAAAACTCTTGTTACTTGAGTATGGTGGAGGAGAATACATTTTTACATAAAAGGTTGGAACACATGTGTCAATGGAACATGAGAAATCTATAAAAGTGAGATAGTTTCCAAGACATTCTTAATTTTATGAGAAGAATAGATTGGTGTTTCACAATTTGTCAAAAAGAAAAGATTACAAAATCAATGCACAAAAAAGTTGATATTTGTTCAAAACAAATCCTAGATCTAATTCATTCTAATATATGTGGTCCAATGAGAAAACAAATAAAAAATTTAGATAAGTGATTCATCACTTTCATTGATTATTTTACTTGCATTACATATGTTATGTATATGAAACACATGTTAGATGCCTTGAAAATGATTAAAAGTTTCAGAAGGAATGCTGAGAAGGAATGTGATTATTTAGTGAAGAAGTTGAGAAACAATGATGGTAAATACAAAAGTTAAAGTTATCACGAGAATCATAGAATTCGGTATGAGTATAGTTCCCCATAAAATCTTCAAAAAAATGGGTTTTTTAAAAGAAATAATAGAAGTTTGGTGGAAATGGGAAGAACAATGTAACTTGATCATGGTCTTTCTCATTACTATTGTAGGCAATCCATGAGTATTGCTATTTATATTTAAAAACATTGTTTCTACAGGACAATTTCAGATATGAATCCATACAAATTGTTTTATAGAAAATATTCAAGCCTGAAATACTTAAGAGTTTTCAGGAGTCTATATATTGTAAATAATAGAGGTGAAAACTATGGAAAGTTTGAGCAGAAAGGTGAACATGGAATATTCCTTATATATTCTATATAAGGAAGAGGATATATATGTTTTAATAAATAAATAAGAATAATTGTTTATTTAGTTGATATGAAAGTAATTGAAAAATCCAAGAAAGAAAAATTTATTCAGGCAGATGAAAAAGTAAAACAGGATACCGAATGTTTTGAAAACAATTCTAATAAGGATACAAACAATTTTATTCTTATTCAAAAAGAATAATTCGACTCAAACATTTACAATGATGAGGAAGGTACTCTGATATCTCATCCATTTTGAAGAAACAAGTAGGATCTTATAATATAATTGGGGATCAACAATAGAAGGTTTAAACTATAAGAACAACAAATGCTATTATATGTACTTATTTTTATAAAAAATTGGAGCAAAATGATGTAAAAGAAGATTTTGAGTATATGGAATGGTTTAAGGCCATGAGTGAAGATTTGTATTATATTTTAAATAATAATACATGGGAAATCATACCCAAACTAGAAAAATAAAAACATTATTGGTATATAATGGGTTTTTTGGAACAAGCTAAATGAAGATGGTGAAGTGATAAGAAACAAAGAAAGATTAGTGTGAAAAGGGTATTAAAAAAAAATTAAAGGTATTGATTTTGATGAAAACTTTTCTCTGGTGGTAAGGTTATAAACAATCATAATCTTTATTTTTATTATTTCACAACAAGGTTACAAGATCTTTCATATTGATGTTAAATATGCATTCTTGAATGGTGTTCTTAATGAGGAAGTTTATATTGAACAAACTTGTCACTTTTTTGTTGGGAAAGATAAAAGATATATTTGTAAATTTAAAAAGGCTTTGTATGGGATAAAATAAGATTAGAGAGCATGGTATTCCAAATTTGATACTAGATTAAAAAAATTAATTTCAAGAAAGGAAGAATTGATAGAAATATTTACATCCGAGAAAGTCAAGAGTACTCCCTCATTATAATTGTTTATATTGAAGACATTATCTTTGTTGGGAATTATGAAATAATTCATGAAAGATTTTATAAATAAATTTAAAAGGTATTTCAAATATCCATGTTGGGGGAAGTGAAATACTTTCTTGGGTTAAAAATTCTACAAGGGAAGAATTTTTTTTTTATTTCTCAAGAAAAGTATGCTAAGGAACTTCTTAAGAGGTTCGATATGGAAAACTCAAAACCTATTTCCACATAGAATTAAGTGGGAACAAAGTTGTCTGAATTTGGAGAAGGAGAAGAAGTTTATCAGAAAGAATTTTAGAATCTGATTGGAAGTTTGTTGTATTTGACTACCTCAAGACCCAATATTGTTTATGTTGTCACTTTATGTGCTGGATTTCCAAGTGATCCAAAATAATCACATTTAATTGATGGAAAAGTAATTCTAAGATACATCAAAGGCATAATAGATTTCATAATTAGATATGAATACTCAGAATGTATTTTTTTTGGGTATTCATATGTATATTGGATATGAAATATTGATGATAAAAGATCCACATCTAGTGACATATTCTTTTTGGTAAATAATTTTGTTAGTTGGAATTCAAAGAAAAAACTTTCAGTAACTATCAATATGAATAAATCTAAGTATGTCTCTACCACTCAATCCACTACTCAACTTATGTGGATGGAAACTCAATTAGAAAACTTACTTGTTGAAGTGAAATTACCCATGCTCTTGGGTTGTGACAATCAAAGTACTGTCAGTCTCACCAGGAATCTAGTTCAACATTATAGATCAATAAACATTGATATAAAATATAATTTTATCAAAGATCATGTGGAGAATAATTAATTGAAATTTGATTTTGTTCCAACATCAGAACAAGTTAGTGGCATTTTGAAAAAACCCTTACAGAAGGAATAATTTTCTAAATTGAGGTTGACCATGAGCATCCAACCTCTTTCTCATCAAGGTTGAGGTATTTGATTCTTTCCTCTCTCACATCACACCTTTATATAGTGTTTTCAAGGGGAAGAAATATATTTTTTCATAAATTTATCCTTTTTTAATGCATGTAAAAAGGGGGAGTTGTGGGTAAGAATTTATTTTAGCATTGTAAGTGTGTGAACTATTCCTACTGTTTGTTAGGGTGGTTATAAGAAACAATTTTTGTTGTATTCTAGGAAATTCAAATAGCTGAGGAAGAAAAGGCTGAGGAATATGAAGAAGGTTTTCATAATCACTACTTTCATACAACATGATTTTTCTATCAATAATTATTATTTCCTACAATGAGTTAGGTCATGTATGCTTATAATTGTTGATAATTGATCAATTTCTTAAGGATACAAAGATTAATGATTTATGAAACTTGGTTGACAAAAAAATCTAAAGGGATGGATTTTTAGGACCAAGCTAATGAGGAAGGTGACTATATACAAGTGTTGTATTTTTTTTCAAAGATGTTTTATAATAAATGAAAAATCACATCACTTTGTATTTTTCAAAATTCGGTTTGACCATCATATTCATAGAATTAGACTCACAATGTTTGAAAAGGTCCATAATATTTGGGTGAAGCTTGATGGATGAAAAGTCTCTTGACACTAAATCTAGAATGATAAGGTTGTCAGTATTGAGGAAGAATCTTACTGGAAGTAAATGGTCATTAGATTCACTCTGAATCTGGTATGGAAGATTTTATCATAATGGGAGAATCATAGTATGCATGACTATGATAAAACAAATGTGATGATTATTTTTTGATATTGGAATGATCATAAATCATATGTTTGATTTGAAACTTAATATAAAAGATTGATGAAAGATAGGGGGAGTAAAAAAATTCTTCCAATCATATTTAGATTGATCAGATCTAAATTAAAAAGAAAAAGGGTATTGGAAATTGTATTTATCCAGATAAAATTCAAGCCAATTGTATTCTAGACAATCATATTTTGGACAAGAAGGAATGAATCTAGAAAGGATAGAATGTTAAAATACCTTCCAATGTAATTCAAACGATGCCAAAGTTGTTCTCAAAATTTATTCAAATTCATAAAGGAATTCATGATAGAAGAAAAATTTTATGAATGAAGAAAGTTTATGACACCGATTTATTATAATCAATGGAATAATTTCTTGAGACTGTTGAATGAAAATAAAAGAAAATAATGTGATCAATAATGTATTCAATCATTTAAATTGGTTTGAATTACTTTTTTTATCAATCAAGTTGGTTAAGAGAAACAAATGAAGAAGAATTCGTGTAGATATGAAGAAATTTTTTGGATGTGTTGTTGAGGGGGAGTTTTAAATTCAAAGAATTATTTTCAATAATTGGTATAGAGAATCTTATTGGAGAAATCATATTTATTCAATCAGAATCAACAACTGAAATAAGATTGAGAAATCAGATTCATATTGACATTTGATAAATAAATTCTAAATAATAAATTATGTTTGAAGAATATTCGAGAAGAATTGAGTAGTATTGATGAAGACATAAATGCACCAAAAATTCAAGGGAAATGGAGATTTGGGTGAATTTAATTGAGTGGAAATGTTTTTTTTATTCCCACCAAAACCTCTCATGGGTCACCTATAAAAGGCGAAATTAATTTGTACTTTTTAAAGTGGTTTGACACCGAGGTATTGTTCACAGAAGAAAGAGAATATCTAACTTTATAGAAATATAATGAAGTCTATTTACTGTTTTTTAGGAAGTTTCAATAGGGAGAATTTAAAGGAGAAGATACAAGATCGCAATGTTGTATTTAAATGATCATCACATTCAACGATCATCGTATTTATATTTCTATCAGATTCTTCTTATCATTGTATTCAGATGGTCATTGTATTATATTGGATAATCAGATCTGGATTTCTATATTTGGGATTCCAGACTGAGGAAGAAGTAATTCTTAATTGTCTCAGTTGTATTCTGGTAGAGATACATCTATCATATTGTGCAATCAGATTTGAAGATTAGAGTGGGAAGATTAGATTAGGAAAAATGATCTAGAGAATTAGAGTGAGAAGTTCAGACTGGAATTTTTTTTGAATTCTATATCAAATTCATTGAAGTTCTTACTAACTTATAGGTAAGAAATTGAAGAATTTTTTTCCAAATTTATACAACTTTTGAGATTGGAAAAAGCACATGTAACATGTTTTTTACACAAACATTGTTTTATCTTATTTGTGCTAAGAGGAAGCACATGAACTATTGGAATATTTATATAGTGCTACAGGATTGAAAGGTCATATCCTACTTTCTATATTCCAAAGGATCGTTTTCTAGTGGATTGTGTGGTATTGGTCTTTTTCTGACCATACGAAGGACGCATATATTTTTATTGAACAACTAACATTATAAATACTTGTATTCATATGGATTTGTGTTTTATTTGTTTTCAGTAGGGAATGAAATCTTTAATAGGAGTAGAATTTTGTTTCAAGGAAACATAAAATAAAAAAGTATCACTGATTCACCCCTTCCCCCTCTCAATGTTACAAATATTCTGATCTGGGAACTTTCAGTGCCTAGGGTGCTAGTTTGTTTCCTGATAAGGCCTTAAAAAACACCTCGTAACCCCATACACATGTGTGTGACAAAATGGTATTCTTTTCACTCTATATCTCAAAGGGAATTCCATTTTCTTCTTTAGTTGGTACTTGGTTTAATGTTTATGCCACAGTATATAATGCATATCCTCAAAAGGATAATGGATGATCTACATGACTCATCATCGACCATACCAGTTCTAACACGGTACAGTTCCTCCTTTCACTGACACTATTCCACTTTGGTGTGTAAGGTGGGGTGAGTTGAGATAGAATCCCAAACTCCCATAGAAAGTCAATGAACTCTTGATTAATATATTAACCATATCGATCTATTCAAAGATTCTTTATCTTCTTTACAAAATGATTTTATACTTCATTGTTGAATTTCTTTAATTTCTCAAAGGAAACAGACTTATACCTCATCACGATGATATATCCATATCTACTCAAGTCATCACTAAAAGTTATGATTTAAGAATATCCACCTAAGATTCTATTGGAAATGGTCTATACGCATCTGTGTGTACCAATCCTAGAATCTCTGTGGCCCTTTCACCCTATCCATCAAATGGTGGTTTGTTCATTTTTCTTTGTAAAAAATAATGACATCTTTAAAGTGGTTTTAGATCAGAAGAGTCTAAATAACCATCTTTTCAGATCTTTGTCAACCCTTCTCATTTACATGACCAAGATGGTGATTCCAAAGCTAGGTGTCATATGAGTCATGTGAACATGATTTATTATCAATTTTGAATTCATTCGTTTGTAGTTTAAAACATAAATACCATTATTTAAATATCTTATTCAATAACATATGTTGTATTTAGAAAAGAAAAAACATTTATTTTCAAACATGAAAATAAATGCATCAGTATATAGGCTTGATAAAGAAATTGTGTTATTAGAAACTGTACATAATAACAATCATTTAAAACCAAAATCATTCCCATTGGTAATGAAAATTGGTAGTCACCAATGGCTAGGGAATCTAACCTCACTCCATTAACAACTCTCATATCCACATCTCCTCTATAAATCTTTCGAAATCTACTTGGTTCCAATATTTGGATATAGATGTGAGCCCCACAAGCTGTATCTAATACCAAATGTGTAGATATTGAAATATTACACTCAATTAATTAATACCCCTTTTATCTTACCATAGATTCTAGGAGTAGTTCTTCTTTAGATGACTTGGTTTTCCACATAAAAAACACTTTTTCTCTTTTTCATTACCTTACCTCTAGATATTTCACTTCTTAGAAGAATGATACTCAGGGGATTTAGATTTTTTTATAGATCTTGGTCCCATTTTCCTTGTTCTTCATTTTCTTATTCACAATATGGACCATGAGTTTATAATGCCCTAGGTCCTTATCCACTTGGTGAATCAAAATAAGAAGTTCCAAAAGACTCTTATCATTATTTCTCATGTTGTAATTAATAATAAAACTAGAAAGGTATTGAGAGGTTATGAAAGTATGATATTTTTATTCAAATCATCTGAGAATTTAATCCCTATGATTTTAAGAGTTCAATATAGCCAATAACATTGACTACATGAGGCCAAGCTATCCTAGACTCTCCAATATTAGTTGTGAACAAAGCATTGGCGATCTCGCACCTCTCTTGTCTCGCCTTCTCTTGATATAGACCCCGAAGGTGAGACATCTTACTATATGAATCCATGTACTCATTTGCTTTAAAATATCATTGGATATGGATGATGGAAAGAAACATTGAAAATATGTGGAATCTTTCAATTGTTTCTCATAAAGTTTTAACTCTTCATCACTAGCCTCATTTCCAGGCGCTTTAGGAAATGGTTCTTCCAGCACATATAATTTAATTTCATGGTAAAGGATGACACATAGGTCCTTTTTCTATTCTTGGAAATTTGTGCTACTGAGAAGGTTATCCTTCTTAAATATGGATCACAATAATATGTTTGATTTCATTTTAATACTCTTTATAAAAAATAAGAAAAGAATAATTTTAGTACTTTATCTGATAAATTTAGAAAAATAAATTAATATTATATTGAGTAATCTCGCACTATTTTATCGAAATCTTATAGCCCTAACCATTGGTTTCTCAAAATCCCATTGGTTAGTCATCCAAGTGTAAAAGATTCATATTCCCCTTCTCATTAACCCAACTTTTATTGGTCAAGAAACTTGGACGGTTTTAGGTTGGAATTCCAAATTCCAACAGAATTAACTCATAGTTCCTTGATCTGCTGAGTGGACTCCCCAATCCTTAAATCCTTAAATTAGATTTCCTTGACCTTTACCCCTTAGTTACACCAAATCCTACATTAGCAGTCAACCTTTGATGTGAACTAAGTTAATTCAATCCAAAAAATCAAGTTATAATTCCTCAATTATTTAAATTACCCCAAAATTGGCTGGTCAATCACTTTAAATTATGGTTTAATTTTAACCAAAGCAGTGGAAGGCTATACCAACTTAATATATATAATTAATGTATTTTATCATTTTATGCATAAATTTATAATTATTATATTTATTAAATTATTGTTTATATTAAGTTGATTTACTTAAGTGATTAACCATGTCTTATATAATATTTACACATAAGACAATTTATTTTAGTTCTATCTTGCATGCTCAGAAATTTCATTAAATTATGTGATTACTGAAAAACATCCATAATGAAATTAAAATAAAACTTGATAGAAATTAAAATAAAAAAGCCGTATGAGCATGATTATTTACTAATGATTAGTTTATCTAGCGGTTGACAAACTAATTATTGAGCTAACAGGAACCAATTAAGGTTCATGTTGAAGATTTCCACCTATCAACCAATGTATCTCTCTTGGATTGGTTTTTCCTCAGCTCCAATCTTGAACTTCCTTCACTATCATGGGAGCTTTATCCAATACATATGATTTTACTCACACGCAGGTGATAGAAAAATGTTTACATAAAAGAAATGAAGGACATGCATTCCCTATATAATAAGATGAGAGAAAGAACCAGGGAAACAATTTAATTTAATAATAAAATAAATGAAACCAATCACATACCAAGGTCTAGTCTATGGTCATGATCATCCACATGTATGGAACGAATTACACATTTAATAAAACTATCATTCAAATATTAATCATTCTTATTTATGATAAATCATGCTCGAATCAAATTAATTATGATCTTTTAATTAATCAATTATTTTATCTTATTTATGAGACTAATTTCCTTAAGATTTTCATCCATCATAATAGAAAAAAATTAATAAATTTATTTAAAATTAACCGCGTAGATTAAATATACTTTGGAGGTAACACGATGAATACCCATTTTAATCTACCGAACATGTATTATAATTTTATACATTTTTATTTTTTTTGTCATATATCATACATGAATTATCATGTAATTTCATGACATATACTATAAACTTAATGATTACACAAATTACATGTTTTTTTGGTGACAAGTTAGACTTCAATGCACGTAGAGTAACAATTTTAATACAACTCATACATGATATGCCAATATGAAAACTATGTAGATATTAATTAAACATATATTTATATATATATATATATATATTAAAAACCTACCACATGGAATGACCTATCAACTTAATGACCGCATTCAAGAACAAGTCTCAAGGTTTACATAGTATAATAAATAAATTTTAAATCTACTTAATTTCGTATAAGTACACAATGTGTACTAGTGAGCTATATAGCATGTTCATATCTCACCATTTATACGAGGTACACACATAGGGACTCAGTGTGTAAATTATACCTCAGAAAAATTGGATTACATGACATGTAAAAGAGACTACATGATGTGTGGGATTTGAGTTACATGGTCACCAATCAGGTAGGCTATGTATAAAACACACATCCCATCTATGAATCAAAAGGACTACATGCTATGTACGTGGGCTATACAGTATGTAATTCAGCTATTTGTTCACTAGGATGGCCCAATCAATATGCGGTGTAATAATTAACTACACCATGTGTAATTAATCCACACGGGTTGAGTAATTTATTAATTAATTCATGGAACATTGAAAACAATTACACAACGTGTAACTCTAGCTACGTAGACTGTAGTCCTGTGTTATCCATCTAGAAACCACGACACATCCTGATGAGTTCCTCGATTTTATTTTATTTATAAAATTAATCATCTCAATTAGATCTATGAGAAACAAATGAGTAAGAATCAAATATTTCAATTTAGATTAGAACAAAGATTAAAATTGAATAAAACAACTAAATTAAAATGCGTAAATCAATACAACATCTTTAAATAATTATAACTAATTATGTGACCACTATGATACCCCTTGAAGGTTCCAACCAAAGTGGAAGTGTGTGATGGGTCATTCCCAACA
Source organism: Viscum album (assembly GCA_963277665.1). Lineage (NCBI taxonomy): Eukaryota > Viridiplantae > Streptophyta > Magnoliopsida > Santalales > Viscaceae > Viscum > Viscum album. The sequence continues at coordinate 1,263,892,217 of OY728143.1, read as the reverse complement.
TTGTTTCTCCATGATTGATGATCAATCTTAGATCTACACAATGATAAATTCCCCGATCTACAAAATTGAATCAAAGAATATTGAAAAGGGATAAAATTCCAGATCATAGAGTGAGGATCATAACATATTATTTATAATTAATTTAATTAAATAAAAATTTACCTTGATGGAAATATTTATTTATTGATGGACATGACAACAAATCTACGTTGTTTAGTCGTTGGGTTGTAGGAATCAAAGTATATTCCCTCTAACGGGGATCCACACGTGTTCCAAAAACATCTGAATGACACCATAGTATTCTACGGGTGAAAGCATGGTAGATCCTTGATCTTGCATAATTTGACTTTTATTTCTTTGAGAACCACTTCTAAAGTGTTCTCCTAGATCTCATTTGACTCAAGAGTGGGAGGTGGAGGAAGATCACTCTCCGTTCTTAGGAGAGTTCTTGGAGAAGGGAGCTCTATAGGTCTTGAGAGGGATCTCCATATCCGTTGCACATAACCAAAACAAATGAATTGGATTATTGAGAAAATAATATAATTGGATTTATATATCTCTAGGGTTAAAATAATATAATTGCAAAAGTTTACTTTATTATTTATTTAATCCCTACAGAACCCCATGTCAAGTAACAATAATAAAATTATTATTTCTCCACATGAACTTAAAATTTGAATTAAATTTAATATTATTTAATCAAATAATATTGAATATTTAGTATTTCTCACTAGACAATTAAAATTGGTCCACCATTCCTCCATAATTTTTATCAGGACTTAAATAATGACTATTTATTTATTAAATAATTATTACTGCATTATTCTCGAAAATATATATAAATATTATATTAAATTAATATAAAATAAATATTTATATGTGATCAATCATACATGAATAATTATTAAACCAAATATACGAATAATATTTTTTTAACTTGTTAAATAATGAATAATAATGTATTATTTAACTGAGATTCTGGATACACTTAATGTGTGTCTCTCTAGGCCTCTTTCTTAGTGACATTAGGAGAATAAACCTAAAGTCCAAGGTTGTCATCTGGAAACACACCAAGGAACCCATAGAGAAATAATTTAATGCTTCAATGACATGATACCTCATACGAGCACTTATTGTGTAATATAATCTTTTTATCATGATGTCTCAAATCAAGAAGGTTGCATATTGGTCCCATAAACCTCTGTGATCGATGTATCTTTATTTGACTTCCTGGAAGTTGAAATTTCATATTTTAAACCATGTAAATGGTCTTATTTAGGCTATATAATTTCCATCAAAGGGCTTGAGATTTAAACTTTTGTTAATGAACATAAGAGACAAATCCTTTCTCACATTATTCATTAATGGAATATTACTCATGATTCACCCAAAGTATCCTACATTTCCATGAACATATATCATAATGGTTTTCATAAATACATCAAAGTATGTGACTCATAATAATAATTAATAATATTATTAAATTCTAAGGACCAATACACACATCTTAAAATAGGAATATCAAATGAAACATATAAATATGGATTTCCTATTGGTGTGTCTCATTCTTATAATATTCTACTGGATATTACCATAGGAGTACACCATGAGAAGGTACCTCAATTTCCTATGAGTATCCACCCCTGATATCTTGTATCATTTGTGTCCCTCAAATGATATCATCCAGTTATAGAACATATATTTAAGAATAGTGTCATAACTCTTACTGGTTCTCATCATAGCGAGGAACTGCTATGACCTTTTAGTGTAACAACCACTATTAGAACATTATCACATACTATGTTACACATAAGAAAAATCATGATGTGATAATGAGTTTATTAATATTCAAAAATATGAATAAAAGTTTTCATAATGTACATAGAAGTTGGTTCTATGGAACCAACTCTAATAGGTGGTAGGATAAGTAAGTGTACGAACAAAATAATTAAGTAAATAAAACATTATAGTATCACTTCAGAGTCTATCCCAGTATCACATATGATCAAAATTCCATGTATCCTAGATCCCTATAATTGGGTACTTTCCATTTCATGTATCCTGAATCATAAAGTTTTCACTTTTATCAAGATAACCCTATAGTATATGAGTATAAACCCATCATGACACCACCAATGTGTCCATAAAATGACTGCACTTGAATAAGAGTGTATGTCATGATAATATCTAAATTTCCAAGTAGTAATATACAATCATGTACCAAGCGATTGTGTGCTAACCTAGCCACAAAAAACCCTTGAATGTAATTGCGTCAACTCCATGCTGAAAACATAGTCATGATCTGGAGTCAACCACATTGTTTCCACATGTATCCCACAACATCAACAAGTATATTTATTATCTGGTTAGGAAACAAGAACATTAATCTCTCATCCCTCTCATGGGTTAGGCCACCTATCAATCATAACCCAACACTAACTCAGGTTATGCCACAGGGTCATTGTATCTTGGTATTGTGTCATGGTTCAGGTCACTAAAGACCGTCATACCCTATTATTGACTTTTGGGTTAGATCACATAATACCATCATTAAAACATGTTAGGACACAAAGAAAAATTACCGATCATCTAACATAGTCCTATAATAATTTCACATCCATCATCAGAATATGGTCCCCCTCTAGGGACATTGATCTATGATGGTTCCACCTTTCACTTTGATACCATGTGCAAAAAAACAATAAAGCATATAACAAACACATCACATGGAAACAGTGTAATCAAATATAGAGGCACACCATATCATATCAAGAGTGAGAAATTTTAAAAAAATACACACACATGTGATCAAAATCAAACATGGTTATCCTGGGCTATACATGCACACGCAAATGATCAAACATCAAACATGGTCTCATGGGATACACACGTACACTCATGTGATCAAACTCAAGCACGGTATAAGAATAGAATCATACAATATCATATTATTCTGAAAATAATATAAATTTACTATACATGGTAAAGAATTTCCAACCTTAAGTGTGTCAATATCAACATCAAGGTTCCTCAAAGGTGTCATCACCCGAACCACATCCACATAGTAACCAGAACATCTTCGCGTTATAAGAATTCCCCAAATCGATTCCAATAAAGCACCACAAAGGTTCTAGAGTATAAATAAATAAATAACTAATCTAAGGATAGAAATAACACTTAAAAAATGTTCAAAAATTTTAATGGAAGAGTTTTAATTTGGCTGAGAAAGGATAATTTCCATCACACTTGGACCACGACAAAAGAAGATATAAAATTCTCTAATGGATCTAGTTTAATAAGAACAACCTCTACCTTATGAGTTTCTATTATTCCAAAAATATCAAGTAACTAGAATCAAGGATAATTAATCATCCAATTCCATAAATATAGTAAGGAATTATTTTCAAATATTTCCACGAAACACCCAAAAATCATCTAGAATTCGAAGAAATATCAAGCGAGGGGCATATATTGGTTAATAGAGGGGATAAATGAATTAAAAACCCACATTAAAGACCCATAAATTATGATGAATGTGTTCAAAATTTTAATTGAATGATATCCAAGGAATAAGTTATGGTTTTATCCATTTCAAACATCAATTGAACACTACCATAGTTTTCACTATGGACTCAACATGACAGTAATGTTCTTGAACATGCAGCCCAGAATAACTAAATCTATGGAAAGCCGCCCCAGATTATACTTATTTTTCCTTACCATGGAATCCACCACATATGAAGTGGGGTAATTACAATTTTGGACCATATGTTCCTTCCCTAAGAACCACGACGTTTTCTCTACCTAATCCAGACTTTTTTTATTTCCCATTTTACACAAAATCTCACCAAAGACAACCACAAACAAAACCACATCCAAAATGTTTTCCATTATAGACCAAGAACAACTAAAACACAACTTTAAGCTTCAAAGTACCTTTAAATACTTCTATAACCTAGTTATAGCCATCACAAGTCATAAAAACACTTAATATATTTTAAAATTTATATGAACATACCCATAGAAAATATGGGTGTTACAATATCCCTACTAAAATGATTATCTAACACATCATTTTATTTAGCGAGTCAAGATCCATATTTTAATAAGTTAATGAGTCCACTTTAGTGTTCCTATGAAATATTATCTATTTAGGTTGGTTATATTTCTAATCATATCACATATGATAATTGGATAGTCGAGTGAACAACACTTCAACCAAATCCATCATATGAAAAAAAATCAACTATATTATTTTGATATCTAGTCTTGTATGGTTTCCCAGCTAAGTGTAAACCAAATATTACTAAGGGATTTGGTAACCTAACTCTTAAGTTGAGAAATTTCCACCTTGACTTTCATGAGATAATATATTGAAATTCAACTTTAGCAAGAACCTACCAGGTTTCATGATCAAGGTATTTGCATGTGTTTAGTTCAAAATAAATCTCACTCTAATTATTTATTTGGTTTTCTTAGTCTTACCATTTAATATACATTATAAATTTTTATAAATATTAAATTTAGGATTGTTTCATATCATGGAATATTTATTATCTCATGTTTTATTCCTATATATATGCATTATTTTAATGATTTAGTTTTGTAATCTCTAGTCCTTACACAACATTAATATGTTCAAACCATATTAATATCTAGATATTTACACACATCAAAACTTCTGTTACTAAACCAAAATTGAATTTAGATACATTGACACATATCCAAATGCATCTCATACATAAGGTATATAAAACACTTTATTGAAAAATCCTAGAATCCAATGAAACCGAATTTTAACAAGGGAAAGTTTTGAATGATAGGTATTCTAACTTTAAGAATGTCCAACCAAAAATCCCACAACTCATAGATTAATACCCAAGAAATTTTTTAATTCCAATACAACTATAAAAATTAATATGTATAAAATATAATCAACCTCTAAATATAATCACATAACTCCATAAGAAATAAAATTTAATGTAGAAGAAAACTATAGCTTATATTATTATAACTAGCATGTAATGCATGACATGGACATTTTATATAAATATATTTATAAAATTAATTAAGGAATACATGATATTCACATCATATAAACAATTTATATACATTAATATTTAAATAAGAATTAAAATAAATAAATAAAAAATTTAATTATTTAAAAAATGGGTTATTAATATGAACATTTCATACGCTATTTAGGCATAAAATTATTCTAATTATAATGTATAACACTTATATTTTATAAAAAAATTATAAACAGTAGTTTTTCACATAAAATAATGAAATTTAACATTTTTATATCATATTATATTTTATGATATATACCCTATCATATATCTTGATTCAAATTCATACATAAAATGGGTATTAACAATGTAATTCTATCTCATTTTATGATGTGTTATAACATATATCATTTTATAATATTTAAACTATATTATAACCAATGATATCTTATATATCATTGTAATTAAATGATTCCTTATTTTCAAAATCTCACACCACCTATAATAACATATGATAATGCTTATCACAACATAAAATATAGTGAAAATCACCATTTTAAATTAATTTTTATATATGATTAATCTTTTATTACTCAATGTTAAATAAAAACAATTAGGTAATTCCATATGATATCATATATCATTCCTAATAACATAGATATTCAAAGGCTAATAATTATCCACATAATATTTGTTGGTATCAGATGTGTCATAAGTGACTAATTATTTTTAAAAAATCATTGGATAAATGTCATCACACAAAATATGGCATGGAAACACCTTATTATAAATGTAAGGATCTTGTGTAATTAAAATAATAAAGAAATTTAAAATGAATGTTACATCATTCATGCACTTGATGTAAATGATTAACAATAATTGGTGATACATCATAACATTAAATAATCCAAGACAAGATACCTCTAGATTATCCAAACATACTCTAAAAAATCATTGGTTCTTTATTATTTAAACTTTGGGTGCTATCATGGAGAATCAATGTCACTAACATATTACCCTTGATCATTGAGGAGGATTTTTGATTGCAACATTGATTAACTTTGATTGGATCACCTTAAAACCTTATAATATATCTCTAGGAGTTTTATATGAGGGAAGAGAAGGTTAAGGAGATCCAAATAGGTGAAAGTTAATAGACACTTGCACAAAATGAGTAAAAACCCTTTAAATATTATATTTATGTTTTTAATTTTTCATTTAAGCCCCTTAAGAAACTAAACCTTCAATATTTAACCCAAAACGGATTAAATGATTTACTCAAACTTGTTACTACCACCATAACTTTTAACAATATAATTGTAACAATGAAAAAATCTTTGTTATTAGAACTGAGCCATTAACTTGACCCATCCCTCCCAAAATATTCATGAAATTCAAATAAATATTTTCTTGATCAAAAAATTATAATTTATTATATTCCCTTGTTTAGAATTAAACAATCTTTGTGAATACCTTGAGAAATTAATTTAACACTAAATAAATAAATTCTCATATTATTCTAAACTAGAATAATATCTTTGGAATTTAATTAATTAATTAATTAATTATAATAATTTATTCAAAAATAATAATTCTCTCGTATTCACATAAACAACTTATGAATGCCTTGAGATAATAAATAAAATTCTCAATATTAAAAACTCAAATAAAATAGAATGGAATCTACTTATTTATTTATATCATTTAAAAATTAACATATACTAGTCCAAAATCATGGGATACACATCATTCTAAACTCTGATTCAACAGAATCAGTGCATCTTTTGGATGCACTTTGTGTATGACCCTCTAGTCCCTTGTGTTTATAGTAGTGAGTCCTACTCACTAACCATTAGTGGTATCTAGCAACAAATCATGAACCCTAAAGAGATAAGGAATTTTATAGCGATGGAAAACCTCCCATGAACATGCACTATGTAATATAATTTTTTTCACATGATATCTCATAAATTAGGATGCATATCTTTGTATCACTATCCTTTGATGATTTATTTATTCTTTTCATTGTCTATTTTAGATGGACTTAATTTATTATACCATGGAAAAAAATGTAATCAGGGTACCATCATCATGGTTAAAAGGGGATGAGATATCTCTTCATATACTTGAAATAAATAAATCCTTTCTTGATAATTCAACTAATTTCATATCTATAACACCCCAATATTTTATTTTATGTCTCCTTTTAAATAAATTTAATCACTTTGGTAGCTTGTGTTTCACACAACATCGATTTCAAATTAATTGTAATATATTATTATGTGACCATTATAAAATAGCCATTAAAAATGGTGGGTATAAATAGTAATAGATAAATTATGAAAAAATATATGGTTTACACATTTCTAAAATAAATTCTTTGGTTTTCAATAAAAATAAAAATCATTTTAATGTAAAACACATGTTTTTATAAAAATCTATTTTTGTGCATGTAATATATTTTTATCATAATAAATTAAATTAGTCACTATTATTGAATTATTTAACTCAAATGTGCATATTATATGTTTTAACATTCATCTTGTGTTTTTACTATGCACAAGATAAGAAAAAATCCAGTTTTATGATTAAAAAATATATTTCTCAAAAAACATTATTTTTGTAACATTTTGTGAACATGTTTTAAAATTAACTTATGAAACTTATAGAAATTTAACATCTAAAAATATTTTCCATATTTAGAATAATTATTTTTAAATTTGTTAAATAGATACCTTTTATTTTTTGGTCAATGTGAATAGTAACTTTGGTAAAATTTATCACCTCGGTAAAGGGTGAATTAGGTTAATCTAGGTTCAAACTAAGTGATAATGTCATAATATTTAATATTAATTTTTATATAATGAATGGAATTAGTCCCTTATTTTATTATTCTCTAAATTGATATGTTTAAAGGACACTTTTACATGAAAATGACCAATATAATATTTAAATTATTGAAAGTTAAAAAATCATACTCTCTTAGTTTTAAATACTTATTATGTGTCCAAATCGGGAAATATCAAGTTATGAACTAATATAAATATAAAATTTGTGAAATAATAAATTATATTCATGAATATAATTTATTTATAATTTTTATTAATTATATAATTACCTTAAATTCTTGCGCAATGCTATTATAATATTTATTCAATTAATAGAAAATAAAAGAAATGATATTAAAAATATTAAAAGTGATATAATTTGATTTATTTATTGTTTTACATGAACTTTTTAGATTAATATGACATAATATTGATGTTTAAATTAATTATATTCTAAATAAATTTTTTTCTTGATGCATTTAAGTTAAATTAAATGAATAGTTTCAAAATTAACATTAATGATAATTTAACACAATAATGTTTTAATAAATTATTTGAAAATAATTAAAAACTTGAAATCAGAAAAGAGGTAATATATGGTCTAAAATTTCATCCATTTTCAATTTATGATTCAATATTTACAATTTATAAAAAATTATAACCCTTTAAGAGTGAAAAATATGTCACTGCAGTTAATGTTAAGATAGGTTAACTAAGGGGTTAAACCAAAAGATAAAGCTTAAAACACCAAAAAAACCTTTAAAAATTTATTGGTTGATTATATTTCACCAATATACTGACATATGTTCTAATAATTATTTATATGGAGGCATTTTCACTAGATAATGACTTTATTATATTTTAATCTTTAAATAAATTCCAAAAGTGTCCCTCACCTCAATTATAAAAGGAAACCCATTCCATCACTTATTTACACCAATTTTAGAAACATAATTCAACCAATACATAATACATATTCTTGTAAAAATCCTTAGACAAGATTTTTAGGTTTTTTTCTACCTAAAATACTAACCTTATGTTCCTTAAGAAAGGATATAAGGAAGGTCTATGAAAGAATAGGCAATTGTCTTACCCAACCTCTTTAAATTTATTTTTTCTTTTACCTCTTATAAGCCTCTTGAATTTATCATAAAATAATAAATTCAGTATAATAAATACACATAATTTTTATCATTATTATCAAACCACCATTACCCTCCATTTTCCCATAAAATGGGAATTGAAAGTATCACTCGTGCAAATGTATGACTTACCATATCTATATAGCAATATAATTCATTTATCATCATTGAATTTTATAGATGGGTATTGCAATGGATTTAAAGTTTATATATGATATTTGGGAAATTATTATACATTTATAATGATATTATCATATATACCATCTTACCTTTCAATCTGTTGGGAAATGATAATGTCACTTGTGCGTACATGTGGACTACTAACTCCATAAAGTGATTAGATTTGTTTTTAATTTATATTTTATTTGGATGGTAATGATTTTGGATTTGATGAATATATATAATTTAAATTATATTATAATTATTCTTTAATGTTGAACTATCATTTAATTTTCTTTCGTTCCAGCCGTTAAAAAGTGAAAACATCGTTCATATATAGAATGACCTTCCATCTCCATGAACGATGTAATTCAATTTATTTATCTAAATTTTGTGGATTAATATAAATAAATATATAATGAATATATATTATGTTTATATCATTATTAAAATTATATTTATGATATAATTTTAATAAAATTTTAAATACCAAAACTATTGAACCATAATATACAAGAAAAACAAAGCAGTTATATCCCAAAATAGTGATTTTTAATAAAGAATTACTAATAGATGGGTGATAAAAGATTATAAGTATCTCATAAATGGTATTATATATATTATTATGGTTCTGAAATATATTTATAATAAATATATATTTATTATAAATAATTTTTTAACACGTACAAAGGAAATCAAACATGTGGTTAGAGTTTATTTCATAATCTCATCATTATTCGGGATTATTTATGTTTAAATCCCCACTAGGGTAATATTTTCCTTCCAGATCCATATTTTCCATAAAATGTTTTAAATAATATTTATATTACTCTCCAATGATTTATTAATGACATTTTTACCCATTTTTAAAATTTTAAAATATGGTTTAAAAGGAATCTTCTTGTCATTTTCTGAATGAGGTACTTTAAACTTTTTGACAATAATATAAAAGGAATATTTTTTAAAATTATAATTAATGAACATATTTAACCACTATCATGACTAATATTTGTTTTGAAGCTTGATTTAAAAGTTTACAACTTTATTTTTAAATAATTATTTCCTTCATAATTGTGATGTTTTAAAAATTAGTAATTTTAAAGTGAAAAGGGTATTTTCATCAAGAATTTTTTAATGATCTTTTTAAATTATTTTCATCTATGTAAAAATACTTTGTTAAATATTATTCTTTACTAAGGTTATTGTCTTATGATACCATCTACCATATTTTTTAGATGGTTTATGATCAGTTTGACTAAGGATATACTATTTCAAAACCATTCATCATATTACTCTGTAAGGTTTATGATTATGTTTATTGATTGGAGTAGTTATAAAAATTTTGTATATTGGTTTCAATATGAATGTTTATATTGATTATCTTTCAACCCTTTCATATGATTAATTCATTGGACTTAGTAAGTGATGGGTGAGTCCCGCTATATCCCCTCGATGCATCGCTAGGTCTCTTGAGACAAACTAGTTTGCATATTAGCTGAGTCATTACCCATTTATGTAATATGTATTAGAATGAGGCCTCAACAATATATTAATGATATCCTATATTATGAAATTACTCATTATATATTTTATGACCATGTTATTATTTTATTAGTTATGATATCCAGGGAAAAGTTTCAAAATCATGTGATTCTTTATATGGAATTATTTTATCATCATTTATTCCTTCCATATTATTCTTAATACTTATGTTGTTGATTAAATGGAATGGATTGTAAGATATTTACCATTCTATATTATTTATTCATTATTTATTAATTTTATATTCCACTTCATACATACCCATAATGATAATCAAATCTCTCTCCTTTATTATGTTTATTTTTCCCTATGATTCCAGGAATTTTATTATGGTTGAAATGATGGGATATGATAAATGGAATAATGTTATACTCAAAGAAAATACTATTTAGTATTTTGTGTTCAAATTTAATTTAATATTCAACTATGTATCTATTTTCTAAGACTATTAAACCATTTTATCCTTTAGGATGTGATCACTTGTATCTACTAAGAATGTAATAAATTAACCATAGACTTTGGTCTAATAGAGTCGGGGTATTTACAATATGAGAATTTATATACTTGACACATGTTACCATACAGTGAATATAAATGTTATGATTTTTTATATATAAAAGTTCATGATAAAATGATATGCATTAATTATTATCTCAATTATGGATACCATTAAACATTTTCATAGAAAGGAACAACTAATGACACTCAAAACATGTGGTTATCTTATTAGTGGGCTGATCCTAACGATACCTTTACTCTAGATTACCAAGTGTAAAATTCATGGGATGAAATATCAATTTTATGGGACCCTAAAACCTTATATCCAAACAATATCTATGTTATATTAAAATTATGTATCCATACCATGTGAAATATACTTAATATCATTTTCTTGGTATTGTAGGGTTCCCATTATAACGAGGAACTATTATAACCATTTGATATAAAAAATGACCTAATGAAATTAACATGCATATATTGAACACAAAAACATTTATGATATGATGATAAGAGTAGAATCATGCATTCATTTAAATAAATTCTTTATATAGTAATAAAAAGTACCATTTAGGTTAGGTTGAGTGCACCCTTTCTCGCAACACTCCCACTTTCACTAGAGCTAACTTGTTAACTATTAACTTTTTAGCTCTCAGATAAAATACATGCTATCGTTGAATAAAGACACTGAATATTGAGACTTCCACACATATATTTGTGGGAAATCTATTTTTTGTGAATTATTTTATGAAAGGAATAACATACCCAATTATATTAACTTTTTTCACTCCCTTGACTCAGTTTTTTGATTATAGTACCACTACAACTATATTATCATAACTTTAAATATTTTGATAATACAAATTATTTTGGTGGAACTAAAATTGTTGGAATAATGTTTTTCATTATTTTTCTTCCTTAACTAAATTAGAATACACAATACACTTGGTTTTTATAGTAATGGAAACTACATGTTAAATATGAATGTTTTTTGTTCATTTCTCAACTCAATTAAAAAAACATTGATCAATTGATCAATTTGAAGGATAGTTTTATAACCCCAACCAAATAAATCATTAAAACTTTATTTTATAGGAATTTATCCAATTATATTTTGGATAATACAATATTATTGGTCTACTTGATATTTTTCCACTATTATTTCTATATATAAACTATCATGTTTAGTAAATAAAATGGAATAATGATAGAAACTATCACCCTTAACTTTATATATTTTATTCATTTCCTTTATCTCCCCCTATTATTTTTAAAAAAAAATCTTGGTGAGATATATTACATGTGATAAAGGAAATAATAATCTCTTGGATTGTTCCATATTAGTATTTTTTAATACATTTTAATTATATATTCTATGACTTAATCCAAGAAACCTGATTGATTAATCTTCATAGATTTTGTTCCAAAAACAAAAAAACTAAGTCAAACATGGAGAAATAATTAATCAATTATTATAATCTAATTTTAAGACTAATATATGTTATCCATATATTATCAACATGTTTTATTTTGAAAAATATATCACTACCACTAACATCTTTTAGATACAAATCATGTATTCATTTATTAAATTAACCAAAACTATCTTTATGGATTCATCAAAATGAATAACCCATGATATTGATTCTTGATCTGATCCATATATGGATCCATGCTTTATACATATTTTATTTTCCAAATTTAATTCCACAAAATATTCTAATTATCTATTTCATAAATTTTTATTAGTTTTTATATTTAAATTTATAAATATAATTACCATGGTAAATTGGTATAGAATTAGAACTCAAATGTTTTTTAGCATTACAACTAGTATATGAAGTTTCAATAAGTTCATGTATTGATATTGTATGAAATCATTTTACAACTATTCATGCTTGATTGGTGGCGGATCTACTAACCATATATAGTTTTGTTGAGTACTAATTAACACCAATAGGTTTTTCATTAACTAATAAACCTAATTAAAATCCATATTTATTTTTTTACTTAGATCAATTTTTAATTCTTTTACCAATGGCCATCTTGCAGTTTATTTCCATTTATTACTTCACTGTAAAAGATGAATTTTTTAAACTTAATGAATTATATATCATCTAGCTTGGTGATATGAAATAAATGAATCTTTGGGTTTTCATATTTCTTATCTAATAGATGTGTATCTAAAAATTCCTTTACATATAAACTCATGGAAATTTTCCATGTCAACTAGTTTCATATTTGATATTTTCTTAAATATCCAACTATCTCTTATTGAATTATGCTTCTCTAATAGAAACACGTTTTGTCCTTTGATTATCACTTCTCTTAGGGATAATATATAAAGTATCCTTTTATTACTGAAGGATAATTCCAAGATCCAATAAATAACCATCGATACATGTTTTTTAAATAATCTTTACAAAATCCATGTACCCTTATGAATGAAACAATGATGATAAATTTTTATTCACATATTACTTTAATATAAGATCTTATATTTCATTTAGTCTGGCTTGGGTCTTAGTGTTTATGACCTTATTTGTTAATAATTACTTTACAGGATTATAGAATACTTATAATACTAATTACCAATATTTACTTATATGTTTTGGGTACGATATTATATTTATAGCTATATTCTTTAGGTTTACAAATATAATTCACCTATTACTTCCTCTTGAAAAAAAATCACACCTTTCTTTATGAACTTATTTCATAATTATTGTAGCCTGTTACCTTTAATTCTAAAAGGTGTTATTTGTGTTAACACCTTTTAGTAAATCATGTAAAAATACCTAAAATTTTTAAGCACATTTAATATTGGTTTCCTTTTATAATATTCCTTTGATATTAACACTTGGTATTCATAGATCAAATATAAAAATACAACATCTAGGAATTTTAGGAGCCTCATGAGTTATATTCATCATTTTTTTCCTATAATATATTTTATATATCTATTATTTCCAAACTATTATTTTACATGTGTATTACCATTACATAATTTATTCCAAAAGAAATGAATTTTATCTTAAACTAGGAATAAAATTTTCATGTGTCTAAACTTGACACCATGATTATATTCCTGTTTCAAATATTATATAATATTTTAATATAAAACAAATTCACCATGTAAAATTAATATATTGATATTCTATAGCTAATTAAAATAAATGAACTTTAATATTCACTGTATCCCTTATAAATCCTTTCAGAATATACTTGGTTCCTATAGTATGATACAAACATTTAAATGAAAATTTTGTTTCTAATACACAAGCAACTTGAAATAAGAAAAATATTACTTATGATGAATCTACCTGAAGTAGAGGCTATGAATTTATTTTTATTTACTTCATAACAATTACTCTTCTAATGAACTTTTATGAAACATTCAAAGTGAATGGAATCATTTTAATTATCCTCTTTTCTTATTGTTGGATTCTATAAAGGATGATGTGATTTTTCCTTTAGATTTTCACTTTCCATTGAAATAATCACCTTTTTATTCTTCCTGTTTATTATAATAAATGGTGATTTATCTTTCAAAATTTATTTTAAAACATGTAAAACCATATCCAAAATATCTTGAAGTGATTTATCTATATATTTAATTTTATAATCCTTGATGAAATTTAAGAATCTTAGTGGAAAGGATAAGAATAAAATATTAGATGATAGGACATTATCCCACTTGAATTCCAACTATGTTAATATCTCAATGTTACCAATCATCTTTTTTAAAGGAGGATTATCTTTGATTCCTTATTCCAATAAACAACACAATAATTATGTGAAAGTTTTATACAATTTCCACCTAATTAACTCCTAGAAAGATTAATAGAGATGATATAACATGATATATATGCATCCATATATGCATGATTCTCTCAAAAATTCTTGGAAATATATTTCAACATGATTATATACACTTAAAATGAATTATTCATGTATGTCACATAGGATCCCTTATCACCATTACTCACATCTTATGGTGGTTGATCAAGTAAAGGGGACTCCCACACATAGAACTTTCTTTCTTGCTATAGTACAATGTGAAATTTCCAATACCACTCTTATAAGTTTATGATTTTATAATATTATATTTTTATCCAATATTTATTGTATTGAATTTGAATTATTAATTTCCATTTTTGTTAAAAAAATTAAATATAAAAGTACTTTTATAATGATTTTTGTTTTATACAATTAAATTAATTTATTAGATGTCTTCAAATTTTTTAAATAAATCCCAATAACCCTCAACCATTAGATTCATAAAATAATATTTCCTATATATTCTGGTGGGAATGAATACTAAAAACTCACTTCATAGATTGAGATATGGCATCACAAATATTTTAAGAGTCTAAGGTAGGTCTTTTTTTGGACATCTACATTAACTCATAGTTCTTTAATTTATTGAGTGGACTCCCTGATCCATTAATCCTAAAATTTTATTATACTTAGTTCTTGACTCTATATTTTCAATAATTTGTCTATGGATATTTGTTTTATTCAAAATTTAGTTAAATAAACTAATCACTCAAATAATATCTCACCAGTAGTAATAGGAACTCTCAACTATGGTTAGTGAGAACCTCATATTTATGGTTGTGTTCAAATTAATGTCCTCCAATGGCCCAAAGGCCTTCATTTTTTATTTATTTTTGATAATACACCTTTCAAGGGGTGAGGTGGATCCCTTACAAGTCCCATAGGCATAAGTATTTCATGGCCCATAGGCCTTAGAGGAATTTAGTGCCTGTAAGCTTCAAAAATTACATACAACCCAGACTAACTACTTAAAAATTCTCCTCCCCAGCATCTTCATCATGAAATCATCTCTCCAAATTTGCATGGTTGTTCAACTAGGCTTTCCCGTGCATGCATAGGCTTTTCCTGATGGCAGGTTCCATACCCTCTCATTCTTACAATCCGTTCAGCTTCTGCACTGGTGAAAGCTCATTTCTCGTCCTCCTTCTAAAGCTTGTCCCTTGTGGGTTGTTGGATTTGTATCTGCACTTAAGGTGGCCCAAAGGCCTTGAGGTGGCCCAAAGTCCTTACTGACCCGAAGGCCCGGGTGGCCCAAAGGCCTTAAAGGACCTGGGGACCAAATCGGTGGCCCGAAGGCCCAAACAGGGGAATATTCCGGGCTGCTATAGTGCCAAACAGTGCCTACTACAGTTCCCGCTACAGTACCTTCTACAACACTACACAGTTCCTGCTATAGTACTGCTACAGTACCTTCGAATTATTTTGATGGAAGAATTTTTATTTAGTATTAATTTTATGTATTCTTCTTGTTTTCCTTAGTGGATAAAATATATTTCTATTTATCATGCATGTTAATATGTTATTTCACTCACAACTTAACCATGCATAAATAAAAAAACATGTATCATGTGTTAATTCATTTTACCTATACATTATTGTTTATTATTCAATTCGATTTTGTATAAACTATAGATATAAAAAAAATCATGAATAATATAATATAAACAACATAATAATGATCTATTTCTATGGTTTATCCATCAAATGATATACTAAGGACAACTCATTGAGTAGTATTCAACTTGAGTTGTAGCACTCACCCCATCCAAGGAATCCATCTAGTGTTTGCTGCTTCACCAAGACTCGGTGTGGACTATTTCTTCTTTTTCCTCCTCATTATACAATAATACTCACTCATGGGTGAGGGGGTCTCAAGAATTCATGATATATATATATATATATATTATTTTTTATTTTTTAAGAATAAATGATCTTCTAATGACCATAAATCAATCATTTTAACTCTAATACTCATGTATAAAGTGGTGTTTAGACTGTATCAACAACCTCTATATGAATTCTAAAAAATAAAAATTAAATTTATACTTATGGAATTACATGGATACTTTGATACCAAATTTTAGTACCATGTGCATTATAGAAGTGTTTAAGTGGGTAAATTTAATAAAAATTCACTCGATCAAAGTCATAACATAAAATTAGTTATGAGAGGACATGATTATTAATGAAATGATATAATGTGATTCAAATAAAAATTAAAATTAAAATTAATGATACCTCATTCATGAATTTGATTTTGAGGTGTATTGATCATTGATAGGGAGTCATAACACTGAAGAATATGAACTAATATCCCTCTAGACCATCCACACTAAAAAATATCCAAGTCTAGTGACCTAGAGTTGGGGGTGTCAAAAAAACCCAGGACACCCCTTGTATCAAGAACCTAATTTGACCCATGACATACTCAAGAGCAATTCCCGATCCTCATGATCCAGTAATAAGCACCTAGGGTGTCACATAAAGCATGGTGGGAATGATATCTCTTGAAGAATCAATATAAAGAAAAGGGTTTATAATGAAACACATTTTTATTGAATATTTTGTTGATAATAAATTTCATAATCTCCTAAAATTATGTTTAATATGTTTATCTATGGAATATTTGGGATTGGACCGCTCATTTAAAAATTTGATGAAAATTCCCATTTTTACCCTTTAAAGTGAACTACATTATTTCAAACATAAATAATATTCTGTGACTTATTTGAACTTTATATTTTATAATATAATTCCATAATCAATAGGATAAAACTTTCATTTATACCATCTATTCTGAATGTTGAATTTTATTTGAGTAATTGGGCCATAAAGTCAATGTAAGACTGGACTCATTAGATTTGACACCACTTCACCATTTGGTCAGTATCTTATACATAAATATTGTACTGGGATAAAATTTGTAATTTTTATAGAGAATATAATTTTAAAAAAATAATCCTTCTAGAAGGATAACTATTTCACATTTTTTGGAGGTTAAAAAGTTAGTGAATATTGGAATAAAATATTTGGCTGAATTTTCCCATTCACACTTGTAACCTCGTGAAAGCCTAGCCACCGCTCCAATACATAAATTAGTATTTTTCTAATTTCGAGGGGTT
This sequence comes from Viscum album, assembly GCA_963277665.1. NCBI lineage: Eukaryota > Viridiplantae > Streptophyta > Magnoliopsida > Santalales > Viscaceae > Viscum > Viscum album. The sequence continues at coordinate 1,263,874,074 of OY728143.1, read as the reverse complement.
CTACCATGAATTATGAAGTTTATAGAATTGGATAAGTGGTTCCACTCTAATTCTCCAAGAATATCAATAGGGGTAGATCTTGAAGCAAGGATCCCTTCATCGAATCCTTCTTCTTCATCTTCTTTATTGTAATGTTGTTGTTATTACAATAAAATCTATATTTAACTTAAATTTTTTCTATTATTTTAAATTTCATTATTCTTTCATTCCTTGGTCTATGAATCTATATTAGAAATATGATTTAGTTAAACCCTTTTCATACATATTCAAATGTAAATTATTTCGATGATGACTACACCGCCCAAGGAAGAGTAGTTTTTCTTAGTAATCAGAAAACCTATAAACTTATTCATTTTTTGAATCGATGAGATACTATAATTTTAAAAATAATATATTTGAATTGTTTTTTTAAATAAAAGAAACAAATTAATGAATTTAAAAATAAAACTAAAACATGCAAGGTCAAGTAATGTGGGAATTATGAGTGTGTGATCTTAATTGGTAAAAAAAACTACAGAGGATCAATTTGTAGAGTTCAAATAAAATTAAAAAAATTAATTTAACACCATTTTTAGAAGTTTTATAAACACTAATTTACTAATAACTATAATCTATTATTATAACTATAATCAAACCAGGGTGCTACAATTTCACATTCTAATGTTATCATAGGGTTTAATTCATTTTATCTTTGTGTTTATGTAAACTCTCTTAGGGTTAGAGGGTTAATAAGTTGGAGAATCATAATTAAGTGGAGTATAATTTTAATTATAATAATTAATAATTAATATAATAGGTGTAGTTAGATTTATTATGTATTTTAAAAACATTTTCTAAAAACCATTTTCTCGTTGTGTTTTGTTAATTAAATTTCAAAAAATGTGATCTTCTTACAGCATACCTCTACTAGCATTATATATGTTTTAAAACCACCCATTATCTTAATTAGTGTGTTTATTTTATATTATTATTTTCAAAATACCTTTAATACGTTGTTTCATGTACTTCCTCTTTGAGAGACAATCTTGGTGAACCACTCTGCTACAACTAAGTACTCAAAAATCAAACATCATTTAAGAGTGTCCATAAAAACGACTTTAAAATTGGTTCCATTTTTTCAGAGGAAATTATTGTATTAAACTAATTATGGGTATTTTTTAATTTTACTTTATTATATTATTCTTTTTTATTCTTTTATATTTCCCCCTTTTTATTTTTTTGACCATCAATTCAATATCATTATCTTTATATTATGGTCAATTTTTCTTCATTTTCATTTTCTTTTATTTTTGACATGAAATAATCCCAAGGATCTATTTATCTTTACCCTAATATTTAGAATAGACTTAGGGTTCAAATCAAATAGTCTCAATATATTGGAAGTTTCAACATTCACTTAGTTGTGGAATTCCTCTATTCTGGGAGCATTGAAATTGGGAGAACTTTTGAATAAAACTTAAAACCAAAACCAATGAATGAAAGTGAAAAAATGAACTTAATATAACCATTAGAGAATTTGATGCACCATACATTAAATTTATACTAAATTTTATTGCATACCCAAACCTGGAATCAAAATTTTAATTAAAATATGTATTGATACACCTATTTCCAAAATTTCATGGCCTCTCTGGTGAGGATCCCAAAAAACATCTAAAAGAATTTAATGTATTTTTATCTATATTGAATCTAAAAAATTTATCAAAATATGTTCGACTAGAACAACTAGACAAATTGGATTCTCAGAGGGTCAAAGATGGTGGAGTTTCTGTGGAAACTTATCTTGATATTTAACACCAACTGTTTAATAAGAGGTTGGTGTAGGAATATAGCCAAACTCACTGATTTTCTTTGTCTAGTGCTACTTTGCCCACATGGAACGATTCTTTGCTCTTCTTTCATGGACATTCCTACATGTCCCCTACCTTGGAGCTTATTTGGAGCGGCCGCACTTGTTGCTTGATGTGTTTGAGCTTCTTTTTTTTTTATCTACTTGTCTTGTTCTCTCTTTTGGGTTGGTGTAAACTCATTACACCTCGAGTTTGTATTGTAATAATTTTATTTTAATAAATTTTGGGGCATGAGTTGGGTTTCCAATTAATGTCTCCGTTTCTGTTAAAAAAATGTCTCTGAAGATGAAATCAAAATAAGAGAATTCACATTCTCACATTATGGAACTGTAAGGATTGGATGTATTTTTTATAACCTAATGACACAACACCTTGAAATAATTTCAAGAGTATTTTATTATAAATATTTTTTGTAGAATTAAGGGCCACATCCATTCTAAATAAGATATTAAAGATCAAGAAATAATAAGGGTATTCAATGTATGAGTAATGGGATTTATTCAAGAAGTTGTGTTCAAGTTTACCACATCACCAAATTTGTGAGAAACTCTTCATCTAGTCCTTCTATAAAGGCCACAAACCTAGGGAGAGGAGCATAGTAGATGCCGTAGATGGCGGGTAATTGGTAAAAAAACACCAATATCTACATATTCATTTATTAACAGGATGTCACCAAACTCCCAAAAATTTGAAGATCATGATACACCACATGTTGGAGAATTAAATATGGTAATTCTATCTTCAATTGAAAATAATTTAATTTACACCAAGTTAGAAGAATTATCCACTATGTTGAGACATATTTCTATGAATCCAAATACATCACAACCCACATTTACAAAGCCTTGTGAAATTTTTACTGAAATAGACCACTCGACTAACTATTTCCCCCAATTAAAAGAGATTAAGGATTGTGAAATTGTATTCCCTAGGTGGCCATATCAGAATAAAAAACCACATCCCTAGATAAAGTATTATTCATTTGTACCAACATATAACCAAGTGTGTGAAGATCAATTAGACATGATGTATGGATTTGTATAATAAAAAAGGCCCCATTTTCAACAAAATTATCATCTGCCTCCTCCTTACCACCAAGGTTTTCAACAACCCCAAAGGATATTTGAAGCCCAAGCATCAACAAGTCAACAAAAATGGAATTCTCAACTAAAGACAGATTCTAATACTAATGGAAGTTTGAAATAAAATTTTATTAATCAATAAAATGATATGAAGAACCAAGGTTTGTAGTTGAGGGAGTAGAAGATGTAACTGATCCATATTCCCACTTCCCTCCATGAATTGGTAAGTAAAAACTCCTGAAATATTCCTTCCCAACCTAATCCAAATCCCAAGGGGAATTCCAGTGACAACACACTGAGAAGTGGGAAGAAAACAGTTGATACATATGCTCCTATCTATCCATAGAGATTCACCACTACCCCAAAGAATCCCTATTCAAGACCAACTGATAAGTGGCCAAAGGATAAAGAAAAAGGAAGAAAAATATTAATGATATTCCTCCTAAAACCCTTAAATTTATAAATAGATATATAAAATAGAAGATGGATAAATAGGTGATGAAAGAATAGATTTGGTATACATTCAAGCACATTGAGATCAATATACCTATACTTTAATCAATCAAGAAACTTTCATTGTAAGAAAAATTTCGGAAAGATATTTGTACAAATAGAATATGGATAAAGGGAAATGAGTAGATCAACTTCATGTGGAATGTCTCTACACTCAACACACCTACCTTACTGATGTATGAAAAATACAAGGACACCAAAACATTCTCCATCCCTTTCAACATAAGGGAGCTACATTTCTGTGATGCTTTTTGTAATTTAGGTTCCTCCATTAATTACATATCTCACTCTATTTTCTATACATTGTTAATTGTAAAGATAAAGTCGACAAGAGTAGTGGTACAATTAGAAAATAGAGTTATGCCATATCCAACATGATACCTTGAAGATGAATTTATTTGGATAAGGGGTATGATATTTCCCGCATATTTATACATGTTGAATATAGAGTATGGTCAGGTAAGTTCTGATGCTCCAATAATTCTTGGTAGACCCATCCTCAAAATTTATAATACAATCATAAATGTCTATGAGTGTACACTTTATATGGATTTTGGAGATGATATTTTACGATTTAATATTTTAGAATCCATGGCGTACCATCTATGAGGACCATTTTTTTTCTTCATCTCTCATTATAACACATTTTGTGATGATTCTCCAAATAATGTTTTTTAATTTTTTTAAAATTGGGATCTTTCCATTATTCGAGAGATATTGAGGATTGGTTAAAATTTGATGGTGAAAAATACTTTCATACTTATTTCTCATTATCAAACCACACATAACTATGGTTTGTTATAGATTTTTTTCTAATTCTGAGAATGTATTTTTTGATTATGACATGGATTTTGATTTTGTATATGGATTTGATGTATTATTCACTAAATTTGATGATGTAAATTCAGGTTCCAACATTCATTGTGCACATATATCAGTTCCCACATCATTTCCATCAATACAGAATCCACCCAAACAAAAACTCAAACCATTTGCCCTAAATTTGAAATATTCATACATGTTGAATAATGAAAAATTACCCATAATAATTTATAATAATCTCCTTATTTAATTGGAAACAGAACTTTTAAATATTTTAATGAAGAATATTAGGGATATTGGGTGGACCTTAGCAAACATACCATGTATTAGTCCCTCAATTTTCATGAATATAATTCTCTTAGAGTATGGGGATAAATTTGTTAGATAGACACAAAGGATAAATAAAACTACATTATTAGAAGTTGTAAATAAAGAGGTTGAAAATTTTCTTGAGTAAAATATCATTTACCCCATTTTTGACTCTTAGTGGGCCAACCCTATCCATGTTTTACATATGAAAACTATGTTCATTGTTATAAATAATGAAAATGATGATTTTGTTCCTATGAGAGTATAAAATAGTTGGAGAGTGTGTGTAAATTATAGTAAACTAAATCAATGCACTAGTAAAGACCATTTCCCATTCCATTCATTAACCGTATTCTTGAGAGACCTGCGGGTAGGACACAATATTACTTCTTGGATGGTTTCTCTAGCTAATTTTGGGTTACCTTTGCATAAGAGGACCAATAGAATATGAAATTCACCTTACCATTTGATACATTTTCTTACTAAAGGATCCAATTTAGAATTTTAAATGCATCAAGCGCCTTCTAGAGATGCGTAGTGAGTATCTTTTATGATTTACTTGAGACTTGCATGGAGGTATTTATGGACGATTTTACTATATATAGTTCCTCATTTTTTGAATTTCTATTCAGTTTGGGAAATATGTTGCATCATTTAATTGAGAAAATAATGGATTTGAACTCTGAAAAATGTCATTTCATGGTAGATAATGAATTGTTTTTGGGTCATATAGTTTCAAATTATGGCATTGAGGTTAATAGATCTAAGGTAGACATTATTTCATCCTTTCCATATCTTATATGTGTGTGTGATGTTAGATCATTCCTTGGACTCGCTGGTTTTTATTGATGAATCATCAGAGATTTTAGTAAGATCACTCTACCACTATCTAGATTACTTCAAAAAGATATTGAATTATTTTTTTGATGATTCATGTAGGGTATCATTCGATGAGATAAATAATCTTTTAAATGCTCCAAAATTTGTATTTTCTTCACAGTGGGTGCCTCTATTCAAGCATATATGTGATTCTTCTAACTTCTTAATTGAATAAGTCTTATCATAAATGGTAGAGGTATGTTCTCATGTGATTGCCTATGCTTTAAGGAAATTTTTCTCACCCCAATCAAACTACACAACCATTGAAAAGGAGTTTCTCAAAATCCTATTCGAGTTTGATTATTTTTTTCTTATTTATTAGGCCCTAAATTAATTTTTTCTGATCATACAACTTCAGGTACCTAATAAATAATACATATTCAAAGCACATACTTATATATTGGGTTCTCCTTCTTCAAGAGTTCAATATTGATATAAAGGACAAGAACAGTTCATAGAATTTTCTGGGTGAACACATGAGCAAGATCACTCACATTTTAGAGCATGATACCCCAAACTAGGTACCAATTTAGTACACTTTCTCCTATGAGAATATTTATGACATCGCAGTTACACATCCTTAGTATGATGATTTAGTGAATTACTTGGTTGGATTTGAAATTCCTAAAAACCTAAAGAAACACCAAGTTGAGTGATTAAATAATGAATCTAGATTTTATGCATGGGATGATCCTTACCATTAGCACATTTGTAGAAACTAAGTCATTAAGATATATGTGTCTGATCATGAGTTTGAGTCTATACATTTTTGGCATACAATTTCTTGTGGTGGAATATTTAGATCCCAAAGGACAACTAGGAAATTCCTAGACTCTAGATTATATTTTCCTACCTTATTATATAATTCCCATGTGTTTTGTAAGTCATGATCATGTTTTTGACACATTGGAAATATTTATAGGAAACATGAGATTCCCCAACATTATTCTGTGAGATTTTAAATGTATGGGGAATTGATTTCATGGGTCTATTTCCAATATCATTTGGTTTCTTGTACATTATTGAATATATTTATTATGTTAGAAAATGGGTGGAGGACAAGGCCACTAGGACTGATTATTCTCAGGTTGTTGTGTATTTTTCAAGGATAAAATTTTCTATGGGTTTGGAGTGACAAAGGATATCATCAGGGATCAAGGGACCCACTTTCTTAATCCAAATTTTGATTCCCACCTTTTTAATTATAGAGTAATGAAAGAAACATCAACACCATACCATCCCTAAACAAATGGTTAGGAAATGTTTTCCAATCATGAGTTAAATAAGATATTAGAGAAAACAATTTAGCCAAATATAAAGGATTTGAGTAAGAACTATGATGATGTGCTATGGGATTATTGGATGGAATTAAAAAATACCATTGATATTTACCCCTACTGTATCATTTTTGGGAAATAATTTCGTCTTCCCATAAAGGTAGAGAATCATGTATATTGGGCTATAAATAAATTCAACATCGATTTTTTTCCAAGATAAAATTAAAAGGAAGATAAAAATTCAAGAGCTTGAAGAAATTTGATAGTAATTATATGAAAACTCAAGGATTTACAAGGAAATATCAAAAGGATATCATGATATAATTATCCAAAAAATGAGTTTCATGTATGAGACAAAGTCCTTATCTATAGTTTATGATTGAAGATGATGTTTGAAAAGTTTTTTTCTATATGGTTGGGACCTTATATTGTATCTAATGTTTTTCTTATGGTCTAGTGTAGGTTACATAAGATTATATAGGAAATAGATTTATAGTCAATGGAAATCAGTTGAAGCAATACTTTTAGGGATTCCACAGACATGTATTTGATGCCATCACACTACATGAACCCATCATCACATGAAAACATTTTATTATCCCTTACCCTCTAACTGTTATGTTATTTTTTCAAACATTAAATTTTTATTTTATTTAATTTCCTGGAATTTTAGTATAATTTTTTTAATTATATGGAATTATTTAAAAACTAAAAAATTTGACGGTGTGTAATTCTGAGGCCCGGAGTGCCTGGAATGATCCATCAAAAAATGTTAAGTTTAAAATAGCATGTGTGAATGGTTTTCCTGAAAAAAGGAATAACTTTTAAATAGGTTCCCAAATCAGAAATATGAGGGTACCATTGCATTCAGGATGGTGGGTTTACCCTAGGAACGACTTAAGTTTAGTCGGCGCAGACTTCCAGTGAGAAAAATCAGAAAATGGTATAATCGTAAATAAAATAATAAAATAAAATTATTTTATTTTTCAAAAGATTATAACTCATGAACGGTGACTCGTATTAAAAATACAAGACCATTGTTGAACTCCTGAGGGTATGCTTTCCTTAGGCAGAATCTAACATTGGCCGGCGCGGGCCTATAGTGGAAGTTAGTTTTTGGCCACAAATAAAATAATTAATTAACAATTATTTTATTGTTAAATTCTATAACTCCTAAACGGTAACTCAAATTGAAAATTCGAGAGTACCTTTGAGCTCTTGAGGCTGTGATTCCCTTAGGTAGAGCCTAACCTCAACCGACGCGGGTGGAGGGTGACTCTTAATAATTTTTGAACCTTTTAAGGTACGTTCAATAAACGTGCAGGTGAGGTTTTCTAACTTTTGAACCGGTGCTCGGAATTGAAATCTGATGAGATCGTTGAATCCGCAGTGCTGAGATTCACTTAAGGGAATTTTCACTTCGACCATTGTAGGTCTGGAGAAAAACATAAGTTTTTGAACTTTTGAAATAATAATAAAATAACATGTAATTGTTATTTTATTCTATCCTACCACCTCTTGAGCGGCAGTGGAGGGGACCACGGAGGTGGTCATATTTTTAATATGGGATATTAAATGCTCGGTTACACTTTGGTTACATAACCACCCCTCGTGTAATTAATGAGGCACATTAGTTACATCAATTAATGGACCTCAATAATTCCTTTCTCATTACTAACCCTTTTTCTCCCTCTATTTAAATGAGGCTTGGGATGAAGTTTTGACATGGCTTCACCAAGAGAGGAACCTCTGGAAAAGTGATGTGACGCCTTCCATCGACGGTGACGGAAGCTCTGGTGGCAACGAACCCGGATTGATGAACGCCGGCGGCTTCATCAAAGAGTGAATTATCCTCCCACCACCATGATGACTCCAATGAATCATTAGGTAAGGGTTGTCTTTTAAATCAATAAATTCCCACAAATCTTCTCCTCGTTCTTGATTTTGCGGGTGGTCATTGCGGGAGATTTGAAAGGGGTTTATCATTATTTTTAATGTGATGTAAAGATTAATTTCACTTGTTATAATGATAACGTGGAAAACACGGGCCAAAAACACAAGACCCGGACCCTCCACCACTTAATTTTCATTTTGTTCTTCAGAGATGGGTTTTTCCAACTCGACAGAACCTTGAAACCGGGAGGCGCGCAACGACAGTGGCATCCCGGGAGGACCGAAGGCACATTCAGAAGGAATAACGGATCATCAGAGCTCACCCGGTGGCCCACGGAGGATCCGCTGGCATGACACTAATGACTAGTACTGGCAGAAGTGGTGTTGGCCAGTGCTCACCAGCCGCAGAAGAGGGTGGTGCTACTTGGCACCACAACGGACCCGAAGGGGGCGTCTAACAACTGACTGACTGCGTTGGCATGGCGGTGCGCCGTCACACGCCGCGGTGAATTTATCATGATATATAAGCTATTAAAGGAGGGGGAAACACTCCCCGTGGGTCCCATGGACCACATGGCGGCTCCATGTGGCGCCACTAATTGATGATATGAAAGGCTCTTCTTGAGCCGTTCAGGAAGCTGGCGGCCACCCAACTGGCGAGCCACGCCGAACTGGTGGGTCAGGCCGATCTGTAACCTAGTGGGATAATCCTGCCATGGCCCAACCCAATCAAGCTGGCCCAGGATGGGTCGGACCCAGACCGGGTTGAGATGGGTCAATCCGACTGGGTCGGACCGGACCCGGACCCATTCGAGCCCAGATAGGCTTAAAAGGCCGTATCTTTCGAACCAGATGTCCATTTGACGAACCGTTTGTGACACTGGGATAATTTGAGAGATACAGTCCTTTTGAGTTACTTCAAAAGACTCTTAGATTTTTTTTTGTTTGGACGGGTTGGATCATACCTGAATCCAACCGGGCCCTCGACACTAAAATGCCTATAGCTTACAAACTGGGTGTCTGGTTGTCGTGCTCTCTGTTGCGTTGGAACCCTTATGAAATGAAAGATCAGCAGGTTACTTCCTTGAGTAAATTCATGGAATTTGAGATATAAACAATAAATTGAGGTGTAGAACCATGGTTTTTATTATAGTTAGATTTAGGATGACAACTCCCTTGATGACTCAAGGCGCGGATATTCCTTACTCATATGCTCCGATAGAGATGGGACTCCCCACGTCATGAGTGTGGGTTCATTTCCCTCTGATTGATTTTTCTATCTTTGGAGTTGGTAATACCCAATTAGACTAGGGCATAGGTCCTCCATACTTAACTCACATAGAGTTAGGTACTCCCCTACCGGATAGGGTGTGGGTCCTCTATGTTAGGAGTAGGTACTCCCCTATCAACCTAGGGTGTGGGTTATCCTTATGAAGTGCTACAATAGAGTCGGTACTCCCCTACCGTACCAGGGTGTGGTTCTTCCATCATGGGGTCGATACTCCCCTGAGGTACGAGGGCATGAGTCCCACACATCGAACAAATTATCATAGTTGTACTCCCCTATCGGGTAGGGTGTGAGTCCTCACACATAGATTCAGTACTCCGCTACCGTGCCATGGTGCGAGTCCTCTAGCCTGGGGTCGGTACTACCCTAACATACTAGGGCATGGGTCCCCCACAAAAAACAAACTACCAGAGTTGTACACCTCTACCAGGTAGGGTGCGGGTCCTCACATATGGAGTAATACTCCCCCGTCTCTGAGTAGTGATGGGGAGCAGGTCCTTCAATGGGTTGGAGCTCCCTCAACTATAGGACACAATGTCGAGTAGTGTGACTCTTCACTTGGTTTCCCTTGGTCTTGCCTCAGGTGCAAGACTGTGACTGTGAGACCGTTAGTGCTGGGCACTAGAGGTATTTCTTGTAGAATGTTCCCAATGGAGAACGTCCCCTCAGACATTCCATTATTAACGATTGAGTTGTACCTGATGGAGTACATCTCTCAGACATATGTCATCAGGGATGGCTAGTTCATGGAGCGTGTACTCCAGATCCTTTAGTTACGCTTTGAGCCTTCTTTGGAAATCTTGTAAATAGCTTGAGGCCAGGGCCTTATGTTTCTATGTAGATGAGAAGAGTATATCAAGTTTGAGATGAGTTTATTGCTTTGTCCTTTGTGATTTAGATCATGCATTGTGGGTTTCCTTTGTGGAATTATGAGAGACCTTCGGGGGTCTCAGGTTCCCTACTGGGTATTTTTATACTCACCCCAGCATGGGAATAGCCTACACCTCATTGTGTCTTGTGCAGACGACGGGAAACATTGACTGAGACTTAGGGATCTAGGACTTGACGTGGATAGAGGCGACCGATGGACGAGGAGATCCATGTGACGAAATGTACCCACCCTTCAGGTAGGATCCTTGGAGGATGACCTCTGAAGTTGTTTTTCTTTTTATTGTATTTCCATTTTAGTTGGGCTTGTATTCTGGCCCCTTATTTTCAGTACTTACCCTTACACTCAGTTGTGGTATCTAGTTGTAATTTCACATTACTCTTTCAGTGTGTTTTACTTTTTCATAGTGTACCCTACTTATGTGTTTATTGTTTTAAAGTAAATTCCTTCCCATTTTAGGGATACACTTTTCTGGTGTTAGTCGCCAACCCCTAGCCAATGGAAGATGGGCTTGGGGTAGTTACGACACGAGCCCCGGGTGGTGGGTCATGAAAAAGTGGTATCAAAGGAGTCAGTTCTACCAAAGAACTAGAACTATGATATTTACAATGGAGCAATAGTGTTAAGTGTTTTGAGAGTGGTTTTCAGTTCGGGGAGTCCACTGTTAGTGCAGCGGCTAACATATCCATACACCAAGACCCTGAATTCTGATTTCCGACTTGGTGCATGAAAATACTAATTACGTGTGTTTTGGAAATGTTTTTATTTTGATCTATTTTGATTCATATCACCAAGTATAACTTATTGACCATGGTTCATCTTTATTTTCATTCAATACACATCCACACAGACATCCAATCAGGATTCCAATGTGTGACCATGAGGATGGTCCACAATGTGATGAGGCTTTAGTACAATGACTGTTTCCCAAGATAGGTACCTTCAGGCAATTTCCTAGAGATACCAATTTTCGTTGGTCAGTAGTTACTACCAGTGCTACCGGTAGAGGAAACTTATAGGCTTAGTTCATTACATGAGTTTCAATGACAGATACCCCTCATGTTCTGAGATAATCTCGACTCACAGGTGGCTAAGGACTGGCCGGAGGTGGTGACTGAGTTGCCATCTATCTAGGGTGCCATACTATCAGATGGTGGACATGGAAGTGAGCATTCTACATAGATCAGGAGGGTGATGGTAGGGTTTAGATTACCCCTATCTTAGGATGAGGTGACTTTTTCATGGAAAGGCTTGAGAACCTTCCTTAGGGAAGGGGTCTCTTTCCATAAAAAGCTAAGGGGTATGTGTTCCAAAGAGCTTCAACAGCTTCGATAGGATGATATGTCGGAAGCTGAGTACTCATCGAGGTGTACTGACCATTCCAGGTACTCTATGAATACAATATGAAAAGTGATTCAGGGTTCAGACCTCCTAGTAATATATGTTTAGGGAAATACAATCTAGAACTATTCCTCTATGCATTCCTAATTATGTTAGGGTTATAGATAGAACCTTTGTGGTTGAATGTTCTTTGGCTGATCATATTCTACTAGTGAATGTTATCAGTGGCTAAGTAGGAAACTAACGTTAGTATCAGAGACTTGGACGGGTAAAATGTATCAAGAAGAGGAAGTGTTAGGGAAAAATGAATCTGACAGGTAGTAGACATAGAATAGGATATAGGAGAGTAGTAGAAGGTGGTATACATTTTGATATGTTACAAAAAACACCCTAATGTGGCCCCCCATTAGGCTCAAGGAGCTGGAGGACAAGGGAAGGGAGTAGCTGCATGCATTCAAGAAGTGTGATCCAAGGGCTCCAGGAATGATTAGAGGTATGATCAGTGTCTAATACAAGCTTCCGTATTAATAGAAATAGGTACTAATCATTCCTTCTTTCCTTGAATATTGTTCAAGACCTAGAGTTTCCAGTTAAACTGTTCACTTGACCCTTACGTATGGAGATACCATTGGGAGGAGGCTCGATAATCACACTTATACTGACGTTGTGATATGACTCTTGAGGAAAGAGTTTCAGTTGGAACCTCTTGGTGGCAGCGTCAAGGCCTTACGATGTTAGTTTGGGTATGGACTGGACATCCACAGTTCATAATTATATTGAATGTTTTAGGAAAAATGATGTTGTATATCTACAACATTGGAATGGGGTTTTCCTTGGTCGGGGAAAAAGGAAACCCATGAAGCATGAGATAAAATCATGCATATGAGGGTGCCACCGATCACTCTTGAGTCAGCCAAACTTACCCTCATGGCAGCAGAAGTTTTGAGTTTTGAGTTTCCAATAGTAGTGGTAGAGTGTGAGAATATATTTTCAAAAGATGTTTCTAGGATTAACCCCCTGAAGGGAGAAGGACTTATACATTGGCTTGTAACCAGTGATGACACTAATATCTACAACTTCATATTAGATGGATCCCACAAAGCTCTGGGAGCTGAGAGTTTAAAAGGGGGATGTGGTTGTATATTCACTAAGCAGGAGGTCTGGTTTACAGGTGCTGAGTGAGGCGTCAGAGCAGCTATCCGTGTTACAGAAACCCTTTGTGGATAGTGATGGAGTAACTTACCTCCAGTCTAAAACTGTCACTCCCCCACACCTTCAGTGAGTTCGGGATGCATAGCTTTGGGATGTGGACTGTGAGGCCCGATGTGCTCAGATATCTTTAGGACAGGCCTCTCAAGGATTTTCTGAAGGTGGGTAGCACATCACCCTTTTCATAGGACGCATTATGGTACCAATGATGCTACCAAAGGAGGTGTTGAGAGAGTTACACACATGCCCTTTTCTGGTATATCCTGGTGTGGAAAAGATATACCAGGACCATTGGCGTTAGTACTGGTGACTAGGGATGAATTATACATAGAGCTGACAGAAGTCTTATGCTGACAGAAGACGGAGACTGAAACAGAGTTGCTGACCAAGGTCATCTCTCAAAAGAGGAAGTAAATTAAAACAACTTATAAAAGGTATAATAGAAATAAAAGAGAATAGAATTAAAACACAACTTAAAAATATGGGGTTTGATTATAGTTTATAAATCATAATAAGTTTTCTGGAATAAGATTGTATATATTTTTTTAGTTTTAAAATGAAGTTCGATTAAAATGACACAATAAAAAGATGTTTTTTTAGAAAATATTTAAAACGGGTAATAGATCTAACTATACCTCTTCATTTACTTATTAATAATTATCATTTAAATCAATATCCACTTAATTATGATCCTCTAATTTTTTAACCCTAAAACCCTACAAGATTTAAGTTAACCACAAAGATGGAATTACTTAAACCATAGGCTAGTTTCGGAACACGCAATCGCAACACCCTTCTTTGATTGTTGTTCTAAGGTTAGCTTGTGGTTAGTGATTAATTTGAGAACATTTCCATTATATAAAGAAGGATGAATTGTGTTTAGGGATTATATTTTAACTCTACAAATTTATCCCATGTGGTCTTGTATTACCGATTAAGATCGTGCTCTCACAATTTACACAAAATATCGACCTCGTGTGTTTTGTGTTAATTTATCAATTGCTTGATTAGTTTCTTATAATATAAAAACACAATTCATGGATCATATAAAGTGAATTACATTAGCTCAATTATTAAAAATAATTAAATTAAGAGGGTAAAAGATAGATCGATCACTAAAAAAACTACTCTTCCATGGGCGGTGTGGTCATCATGGAGACATTTTACATGAGAAAAGGATTGAAAGGGTAGAACCCAATCTAGTATCCAATATTTATTCCAAACCAATTAAGAAGATTAAGAGAATAAGAATAGGTAATAACCCATAAGATTATTTGAAGAAAAATTCCAGATACAAACATGAATGAAAAGAAATACAATGAGGAGGTGGGAGAGGAGATCCATTTTGGAAGAGAGGTTTGGAAAAAGCCTTACTTATTCCAAGAGTTGTGAGGGGATCCCAAGAGACACCCTTTCATAAAAACCTTCCCAAATCCTAGACTAGACCTCCCAGAGAGTGAATAAATAACTTTAAATAGAGTTTTTGAGGGCTAGGGTTACATAACTTTTTAAGTGTAAAATGAAAACTCGGCCAAATATTTTATTCCAAGTGGCACTGCATATTTTTCCTCCAGAACGTGTGAATTGTCCAGCCTTATAAAATTATTATTTGTGAAAATCATGTCTTAGATCTTTCCTTAAAATTTGGTCTCAATACAAGCCTGTATTAATAAGATACGGCCCAAATGGTGAAGTGATGTCCAATATGGATAGTTCAGTCCAACTTTGTCTTCATGACCCATTTAATCCATTCATATGCACTCTTTAGCTCTAGTGTCATGAATAAAAGTTGTATAAAATTAAGTTTGGAACACTGTTACAAAATATTAAGTTCAAATAATAAATATTAAAACATTTATCTTCAAAATACTACAGTACATTTTAAAAGGGTAAAACTAGAATTTTCATCAAATTTTCAAATGAATGATCTAATCCAAAATATTTCTTAAATGAATATATTTAGAAAAATTTGAGGAAATTAAATCATTTATTATCAATAAAATATTCAACAGAATAGTGTTTTATCAACTCCCCCACAATTACCCTTTTGCACTCCTGGGAAAAACCTCATATCAAGTAAACATCAATATCAAATCAAAACAAATTTTAAAACACATATCCTTGTGATCAAACAATTACACACCAAGAAACAAAAGATATCATGACTCATAAAAAAAATTATTTCAAGTTCTTCATTTATATCATTCAATATATTTCCACTTTATTTATCCTTCATTGCACAAAACACTTACCTCACTTGAATGTTCTCTTATCACACAAATGCCAAATTTTTTTGTAATGTCTTTCTCATACAAACTCATACAAGGGTAACCATAGGCTTGATAAATTCCTACATCGCTACCCAATGTGATTCAAGGACATATGTTTATCATGAGGACTTTTCAGGGTTGTTCTATGGATTTTGGTTGGTAGGATTTAGATGTGAAAAATTCTGAGACTGAATGAGGAGGGCTTGACTCTTTTTGAAGAAAAATTTCATTAAACGAATTTTCACTTAAATATGGTCTCCTCCTCAATCGACATAGCATTGATTCATGTTCATAATCATGAAAAATAAAGGAATTTTCACACCATTCAACATTTCAGCAGTAAAAATTTCAATCTTCTCGAACATGATTTTCGTAAAAGCTCCAGATAGGCACAACTTCCACCCTCTTTTAGAAGCTCCAGAAAGGCACCAAATTCAATATAATGTTTTCTTCAGTAGCAAACACATCTCTTCATAATTTAATTTTTCACTCGAATTATCACAAAATGTGGAAGCATAACACAAGATAACTTCCCCCACACTTAAGCTCAACTAGATTATGCAATTTCACTTCAAGAGTTGGTTGGATAGGGAAAATTAGCTTGTAATGTGGCTAACCTAACAGACTGTGCATGGATTATAAGGGCTAAAAGGATTAAATGTTCAAGGTAGGCCATTATAAAAAAGAATTATTTGAAATAGGGGCTTTAATACCAAACAAATGCCTCAACAATTTAAACATAAGTACCTCAAACCCTCTTGTTTTGATAGGAATAGATCAAATTATGGTTAAATCAAGCATGGCTTGGTTCTCTCAAGAAGTGAGCTGAATGTAAAGAATATGAAAGTAATGGTTTAGAATACTCATAGGAAAGTGATTCCAAATATGAATATAGTGAGATATGGAATGGGATTCAAAATTCAGTGTACTTTTCATGAAATTACTAAATATTTGAACTTGAAACAAAGTCATTTCAGCATTCATTTAAGCATAGTTTTGAGGGATAAATTGTTGTACTTATTGATATTTATTTCAAAATGGTGATGAGAATAATTTCAGCTAAAAAGTTTCAAAAACACACAGAAAATTGAAACATAAACACACAAAATTCAAAAAACAGATAATTTGTTTTGTTTTGTTTTTTTAATAGGAAAACAATTGAAATTACTAAACTAAAAGGTTCCCTCACCCACACTTAAAATACTGAATTGTCCTTAATGTGAACCCATGAGATGATATATACACATGAAATATATAATTTTAAATAGGACAAAGAATAAAAAAGTTAAAGGTTCAGGAACAACCTGATGTGGTCAAGTGATGATGGGGTCATGTAGTGTGATAAAATCCACTGCATCAGTAGGAAGTCCCTCAATGTATATCTTAAAAAATTTCCCATTTTCTATAAATCTCCATCATGTGTCCTATTGTGTGATATCCACTACACCATAAGGAAAAACATTAGTCACAACATAAGGACCTAACCACCTGGAATGCAACTTACCAGACATCAGATTCAGTTGTGAACTGTAGAGAAGGACTTTCTCTCCAACATGAAACTCTTTTGTTGGATCATTATATCATGATCTGCTTTTGATTTTTCCTTATAGAGCCTTGATTTCTCATATGATGGCAATAAAATCTCCTCAAGATCTTGAATTTGTAGCTTCCTTTGGATTCCATCTTGGGACAAATCCATGTTGTATTTCTATATAGCCCAATAAGCCCGATGATCAACTTCCACGAGGAGATGACACACTTTCCCAAAAACAATCCAAAATGGGGAAATACTAATGGGTGTCTTGTATGCAATCCTATAAGCCCAAAAATCATCATCCAAGCCTTGCTTCAATCCTTCCTATTTGGATGCACAGTTTTCTCCAAGATTTGTTTCAACTCACAATTTGAAAACTCAGCCTGGCAATTTTTTTGGGGGTGGTATTGTGTTGATGTTTTGTGTGTCACCCCATAATTTATAAGGAGGGAAGCAAAATACCTATTGCAAAAGTGTGTCCCTTGGTCATTGATGATGGCGTTTGGTACTCCAAACCTTCATAAAATTTGTGCCTTGAAAAAATCCACTACAACATGAGAATCATCAGTCCTGGTGGCCTTGGCCTCCACCCATTTACTCACATAATCGACATCAACAAGGATATACAAGAAACCAAATGAACTAAAAAAAGGGCCCATAAAATCAATTCCCCAAACACCAAAAATATCACAGAATAAAATGGGATGTTGGGGCATCTCGTGTCTCCTTGAAATGTTTCCAGTGTGTTGGCAATGAGGGCATGACTTACAAGACACATGGGAATCATGGAATAATCTAGGAAAATATATTCCAGAGTCTAAGAACTTTCTAGAAGTACGTTGGGGTCCAAAGTTTCCACAACAAGAAAGTGTATGAAACAAATGCAAAACAAACTCAAACTCATGATCGGGAACACACATTCTAATGAATTGGTCACTACACAAGCGCTAGAGGTAAGGATCATCCCACACATAAAACCTAGAATCAAATTTAAATTTTTGGACTTGATGTTTCTTTAAATTTGTAGGGATTTTAGAGGAAACCAGGTAGTTAACTAAATCTATATACCAAGGTTGCGTACCTGAGATGGAATAAAGATTCTCATCGGGGAAAGTGTCCCAAAGTGGTACCTGGTCCAAGGTGTCATCCTCCAGTGTGCGAGTAAGCCTACTCATGTGGTCTGGCACCAAGTTTTCTGAACACTTTTTTTACTTTATCTCAATATAAAATTCTTGAAGAAGGAGCATCCATCGGATCATCCAGAGCTTTGCATCTGGATTCTTCAAGAGGTGCCTCAGAGCTGCATGGTTAGAAAAAACAACTACTTTAGAGCCCAATAAATATGAATGGAATTTATCTAAAGTGAATATAACAACAAGAAACTCCATTTATGTGGTTTTGAAGTTTGATTGGTCTAAATCCAGTGTATTCAATGCATAGGTGATCACATGTGAATGTACCTCCACCCTCTGAGATAAAACAGCTCCAACCGCGAAGTTGGAGGCGTCATACATAAGCTCAAAAGGAATCTCCCATCGTGGGGGCTGTATGATCGTTGGAGTGATCAAACACTTCTTTAGATCATCAAAGGAAGTTTTGTAAGAATCATCAAACACAAAATCAGAATCCTTTTGGAGTAATTGTGACATAGGAAGAGAAATCTTACTAAAATCTTTGATGAAGTGCCGATAAAATCCTGCATGCCCTAGGAAAGATCTAACATCACGCACACATTAAGGAAATGGTAAGGATGAAATAATATCTACCTTAAATCTATCAACCTATATCCCATGTTTTGACACTAAATGCCCTAATACAATGCCTTGCTCTACCATGAAATGACACTTTTCAAAGTTCAGGACCAGATTCTTCTCAATACAACGATTCAACACCTTTCCCAAACTACTTAGACATTCATCAAATTAGGATCCATAAACTATAAAATCATCCATAAATACCTCCTTGAAGGTCTCAATAAAATCAGAAAAAAATACTCACCATGCATCTCTAGAAGGTACCTTGGGCATTGCAATGTCCAAATGGCATCCTCAGGTTGGAAAATGTGCCAATGGGATAGGTGAATGTAGTCTTCTCCTAATCCTCCTAAGCTATAGGAACATGAAAATATCCAGAAAATCCATCCAAGAAACAATAGTGTGTCTTCCCAGCTAGTCTCTCAAGCATCTGATCAATAAATGGGAGGGGGAAATGGTCTTTGTGAGTGGAATGATTTAGTTTCCTATAATCAATACACACATGCCAACTGTTTTGTACCCTCATTGGAACTAACTCATCTTTCTTGTTTTTAACAATAGTAACACCACTTTTCTTAGGCACAACCTAAATAGGACTTACCCACTGAGAATCTGAAATGGGATAGATTATACCTGCCTCGAGCAATTTTTCAACCTCTTTTTTAACAACCTCCAGAAGGGTTAGATTGAGTCTCCTTTGTGGTTGCCTCACTAGTTTAGCCTCATCCTCCAAAAGAATATTATGCATGAAAATGGAGGGGCTAATACTTGATATGTCATCCAAGGTCCACCCGATTTCCTTGATGTTCTCCCTCAAAAGATTCAAAAGTTTTTCTTCATGTTTAAAAGGGAGATTGTTAGCAATGATAACAGGTAATTTCTCACCACTTAAAAGGTATGAGTACTGATGATTTGGTGGAAATGGTTTGAGTTCCAGTGTAGGGGGGTGGTGTATGGATGGGGTCATAGAAGGAACTTAAATATGTGCACAAATAGCATCAGTATCAGAATATACATCATCAAAATCAAATAATAAAGCATCAAATCCATCAGCATACTCAACAACCATGTCATAATTAGAGTTCACATGATCAAAATCAGAATACGATTCCATTTCAAAATCAAATCTTAGAGAGTCTTGTTCCATAAAAATGAGTGTGGAAGTACTCTTAGACATCAAACTAGAACCAATACTCATAATCTCCCTAGGCATAGGACAATCCAATTCCATGGTGTTTTTACTTGGTGGCTCAAAATGGGAGATAAAAAATGTAGAATGATCCTCTGAGGGGTACTTCATGGAATCCATAACATTAAATATCACAACTTCATCCCCAAATTCCATGGAAAGTGTACCCTCATTGACATTTATGATAGTTTTTTCAGTTTTGAAGAAGGACCTACCTAAGATAATGGGGGCATGAGAACTTACCTGATCATCCTCTATGTTAAGTATGTAGAAATCAACTGGAAAGATCATTTCTCTTACCCAGATAAGTACATCCTCAAGAACTCCTACTGGATATGTCGTAGCTCTATTCTCTAACTACACCACTAATCTCATCGGTTTCAGCTCACCAACCTGCAAAGAAGAGAATACAGAGTGAGGCATCACATTTATGGAAGATCTTAAATAACAAAGTGCATCAGAAAAGTGAAACTCCCCTATGTTTCATGGGATGGTGAATGTCCCTAGATCCTTGCACTTTGTTGGCATTGCTAGAGTTGGTGTAATGAGTGCTGCCACATTCCTTCCAAGATTTATCCTCTAATTTCCCTTGAGCCCTCTTCGATTGGTACAAAGTTCTTTTAAGAATTTTTAATACCTTGGAATTTGATTAATGGTTTCAAGTAGAGGAATGTTGATCTCTACATGCTTGAATGTGTCCAAAACCTCCTTTTTCATTGCTTCTTCAGCCATATTCTTGGTTTGAACAACACTGTTTGGAAAAGGAAGGGGTTTAGGAAGAACATCATTAATCTTTTGATTACCTTTATCTTTCTCCTTGGGTTTCTCATCAATTGATGTGGAATTGGGATTTTTTGGAGTTGAGGTGAATCCTGGTGGAATGGTAGGTGGAGAAGCATCAGTTGTTTGCTTCCCACTTCTCAATGTGATGGAACTGACATCCCCCTTTAGATTTGGAGTGGATTGGGAAGGTAGATTTCTGGAATTCTTACTCACAAGTTCATGGAGGGTGGTGGCAATCTGGCTCATTTGAGTCTTCAACTCCCTTAGCTCCGAACCTTGACTATTCATATTTTTCTATTGATTAAGAATAATTTATTTCAAAATATCATCAGTATTAGAATCTAACTTTGGTGGGTGATTCCCTTGTTGTTGGCTTGTTGATGATTGAGATTCAAATCTCATTTGGGGTTGTTGTAATCCCTACTTGTTAAGGAGGAGGCTACTGGAAGATTTGTTGAAAAGTGGGCCTTTGTTGTTATCCAGAGCCATACCTCATGTCCAGTTGATCCTTCCTCTCTTGGTTGTATGTTGGATAAAATGAATCAAACTTCTTTTGGGGGTATGTCTGTTGTTGCTGCTGATATGGTCTCCCTGGGAATACTGCTGCACAATCCTCTATCTCTTGTAGTTGTGGGAAACTATCAGTTGGGTGGCTTGTCTCAATACAAATGCCACAAGGCCTTAAAGGAGTGGGTTGGGATGTCTTTTGAGCCAAAGAAATTTTCCTCACCATAGTGGTCAATTATTCCAACTTGGTATCAATCAAATGACTTTCAAGAGAAGAAGTACTTACCTGATGTACTCCCCTGACATGTGGTGTACCTCTATCGCCAAATTGTTGGGAGTTTTGGGCCATCTTGTCGATCAATGAACGTGTATATACTGGTGTCTTGTCCATCAATGCTCCTCCAGCCACATCATCCACCATGCTTCTCTCAATAGGTTTGAGTCCTTCATAGAAGTACTGGATGAGTAATTGCTAATTGATTGGGTGATGTGGGAAGCTTGCACACAACTCCTTGAATCGCTCCCAATACTCATACATTGACTCCCATTGTGCTTGCTTGATCCTAGAGATCTCTTTACGAATGGAAGTGGTCCCTGATGCTGGAAAAAATCTCTGCAAGAAAAGACGTTTCAAATCATTCCAACAAGTTACATCTTCGGGTTGTAAATAATACATCCATTCTTTCATAGATCCATCAAGTGAGAATGGGAATGCTCTTAGTTTGATTTGATCTTCAGAAAAATTTCTTGGTTTTAAGGTTTAGAAAACCACATTAAATTCTTTAAGGTGTTTATTGGGATCCTCACCTGAGAGGCCATGAAATTTTAGAAGAAGATGAATTAATCCAGATTTCAATTCAAAGTTCGATTCAAGATTTGGGTATGCAATACAATTTAGTTGATAGTTAATATCAAGTGTAGCCAATTATTGAATGGTTCTATTAAGTTAATTTCTATTATTGTCATCCATTGGTTCTTTTTTTATGGTTGAATTTGAATTGCTTCCAATTTCAATATTCTGATATTGGAGTAATTCTCCAATTAGTTGAATGTTGAAACTTCCCATAGACTGAGAATTTCTGATTCGAGCCCTAAGGCTACGTTCAATATTAGGGTCAATATATAAGAGATATTCAGGATTAGTTCATTTCATAAATCAAATAAAAATGAAATTAAAGAAATTGGACCATAGAAAAATAAAAATAATAATTTTGAGTTGATGGTCTAAAAAGAAGTAGAATAAAATAAAAGAAGAAGAAGAAAACCAGATTGGGTAAAGAAGGAAGAAAGAAGAGAGGAAGAGAATAAAATATAAAATAAAAAAAATACCTCTAATTGGTTGAAATAATTACTTGCCTCCCCGGAAATGGCACCAATTTTAAAGGGTGTTGTCATGGGTGGCCTCAAATTATTAGTGGTTTTGGGGTACTAGGTGCAGCAGAGTGGCTGACCAAGGTCATCTCTCAATGGAGGAAGTAAATTCAAACAACTTCTAAAAGATATTCTAAAAATAAAAGATAATAGAATTAAAACACTACTTAAAAGGATGGGGTTTTTTTTAAAGTTTATAAATCAGTAAGAAGTTTTCTGGAAGAATATTGTATATTTGTTTTGTTTTTAGTTTTAAAATAAAGTTCGATTAAAATGACACAATAAAAAGATGTTTTTTAGAAAATATTTAAAAAGATTAATCGATCTAACTCTACCTCTTCATTTACATATTTATAATTATCATTTAAATCAATATCAACTTAATTATGATCCCCTAATTTGTTAACCCTCGAACCCTACAAGAGTTAACTTAACCACAAAGATAGAATTACTTAAACCCTAGGCTAGCTTAGGAACACGCAATCGCAACACCATGATTTGATTGTTGTTATAAGGTTAGATTATGGTTAGTGGTTAATTAGATAAAATTTACATTCTGGAAATGAGGATGAATTGTTTTTAGGGATTATATTTGAATGCTACAAATTTATCATGTGTGGTCTTGCATTACCGATTAAGATCGCGCTCTCAGAATTTACATAAAATCTGTACCTCATGTGTTTTTGTGTTAGTTGTTCAATTTCTTTCTTGGTTTTTTATAATTTAAAAACAAAATTCATGGATCATATTAAGTTAATTATAGTATCTCAATGATTTAAAATAATTAAATGATGAGGGTAAAAGATAGATTGATCACTAAAAAAACTACTCTTCCATGGGCGGTGTGGTCATCGTGGAGACGTTTTGCATGAGCCAATGATTGAAAGGGTAGAACCCAATATAGTATCCACTATTGATTCCAAACAAGTTAAGAATATTAAGATAAGAATAAAATGGAGGAACACAGAAGATTATTTGAAGAAAAATTCAAGATACAAACATGAAAGAAAAGAAATACAAAGAGGAGGTGGGAGAGGAGAGCCTTTTTGGAAGAGAGGTTTGCACAAAGCCTTACTTCTTACAAGAGTTGTGAGGGGATCCCAAGAGGCTACCTTTCGTCCACACCTTCCCAAATCCTCGACTATCCCTCCCAAAGAGTGAAAAATCCCTTTAAATAGAGTTTGTGAGGGATAGGGTTATATAACTTTTAAGTGTGAAATGAAAACTCGACCAAATATTTTATTTCAAGTTTCACTGCATAGCTGACCTCCAAAACGCATGAATTGGCCATATTTATAGAAGGATTATTTGTGCCAAATCATGTCCCTGAGCTTTCCTTAAAATTCGGGCACAATCAAAGCTTGGATGGAGAGGATACGACCCAAATGGTGAAGTGATGTCCAATTTAGATAGTTCAGTCTAGCTTTGTCTTCATAGACCATTTAATCCATTCATATGAAATCTTTAGCTCTAGTGTCCTGAATAAAAGTTATAGATAATTAATTTAGAAACACTTTTACAAAATATTCAGTTCAAATAATAAATATTAAAATATTTATCTTCAAAATACTACAGTACATTTTAAAAATGTAAAACTGGAATTTTCATCAAATTTTCAAATGAATGATCTAATCCCAAATATTTAATAAATGAATATATTTAGCACAATGTGAGGAAATTATATAATTTATTATCAATAAAATATTCAATAGAATAGTGTTTTATCAGAGACCCCTAGAGTTCGAGGAGGGAGACCATGTCTTCCTATGGGTCTCACCCTGATGTCGATTGTGAAGATCTTTTCAGGGAAACAAGCCATCTGTTAGGTTCATCGAACCTTCCCAGATTCTCAGCAGAGTTGGCGAGGTGGAGTACTACCTATATTTTCCCCCATAGATACACCAGGTGCATAATGTTTTTCATGTGTTATAGATGACGAGGTGTGTGCATGATCCATCATACGTTATCGACTAGGGCGAGTTGGACTTTGACGATGGAGAGACTTTTACAGAGTTCCCAGTAGAGATAGAGGATCGAATGAAGCGAGTCCTTAATAGATGGTTGATCCCTCTAGTATGAGTTTTTTGGAAGAAGGGGAACCTCCAGGAGAGAACATGGGAGTGAGAGGCTTAGATCCATGCTCAGTACCCTCATTTTTTTTATTTGCCTTTGTTTTGGATTTTAGGGACGTAAAGCCCTAAGGTGGGGATAATGTAATGTCCCAGAATTTATATATATTTTTTAATTATATGGAATTATTTCGATACTATAAATTTAACAGCATGTAATTCTGAGGTCCGGAGTGCCAATAATGATCCGTCAAAAAATGTTAAGTTTAAAATAGCGAGCGTGAGTTGTTTTCCTGAAAAAATGAATAACTTTTAAACGGGTTCCTAGATCACAAATACGAGGACACCATTGCATTCAGGATAGCGGGTTTACCCTAGGCGCGACTTAAGTTTTGTCGGTGCAGGACTCTAGTGAGAAGACCCGAAAATGGAATAACTGTAAATAAAACAATTAAATAAAATTATTTTATTTTTCAAAAGCATATAACTCACGAATGGTGACTCAAATTAAAAATCCAAGACAACCACTGAACTCGTGAGGGTATGATTTCCTTAGGTAGAACCTAACATTGGTCGGTGTGGGCCAATAATGGATGTTAGTTTTTGGCCGCAAATAAAATAATTAGGTTTCAATTATTTTATTGTTAAATTCTATAACTCCAAAATAGTAACTCGAATTGGAAATATGAGAGTACCATTGAGCTCGTGAAGGTGTGTTTCCCTTAGGCAGAGCCTAACCTAGACCAGTGTGGGTCGAGGGTGACTATTAATAATTTTTAAACTTTTTTAAGGTACTTTCAGTCAACATGCATGCGACATTTTCTAACTATTGAACCAGTGCTCGGAATTAAAATATGAGGACACCGTTGAATCCACAACACCGATATTCGCTTAAGGCAAGTTTCACTTCAACTGCAGTTGGTCGGGAGAAAAAGATTAGTTTTCGGACTTTTAAAAGAATAATAAAATCACATGTAATTTTTATTTTATTCTATCTTACCAAATCTTGAGTGACAGTGGTGGGGACCATGAAGGTGGTCATATTTTTATTATGTATATTAAATTCTCGGTTACACTTTGGTTGTGTAACCACATCTCGTGTAATTAATGAGGCACATTAATTACATCAATTAATGAACCTCATTAATTCCTCGTGCATTACTCACCCTTTTCCCCCTCTATTTAAGTAAGGCTCAGGATGAAGTTTTGACACTGCTTCATCAAGCGAGGAACCTCTAGCTAAGTGACGTGATGCCTTCCACCGATGGAGATGGATGCTCGGGTGGCAACTAACTGGGATTAAAGAACGCTGACGACTTTATCAAAGTCAGGATTCTCCTCCCACCACTGCGACAACTCCAAAAAATCATGATGTAGGGGTTTCCTTTTAAATCAAGAAATTCCCACAAATCTTCTCCTCTTTCTTGATATTTCTAGTGGTAATTTCAGGGGATTTGAATGTGGTTTATAATTATTTTTAATGTGATTAAAAATTACTTCCGCTTGTTACAATGCTAACGTGGATGGCACGGGCCAAATGAACAAGGCCTGAACCCTCGACCGCTTGATTTTTATTTCATTCTTCAAAGACAGGTTTTTCCAACTTGACAGAATATTGAAACTGGGAGCCACACAAAGACGGTGGCATCTGGGAGGGCTACAGGCACATCTAGAAGGAAGAACATACCACCAGAGCTAACTCGGGGGACGGTGGAGGATCTGTCGGCACAAAACCGGCACAAAGGCACTAACGACTAGCACTGGCAGCGGAGGTGGTAGTATCGGCGACTGGCAACGACAATAGAGGGGGCGACCGGTGCTCGCTAGCCTTGGAAGAGGGCGGCGACGCGGCAGACCCAAAGGAGGCAGCCAACAACCTGTTGACCGCGTTGGTGAGACGGCGTTCCGTCTCACACCGTGGTGAAGTTAACACGATAGGAGGGGGACCCGCGCCCCACGGGTCCTGTGGACTACAAGGTGGCGCCATGTGTCATCGCTAATTGAAGAGCTGAAAGTTTCTTCTTGAGCTATTCGGGGAGATGGAAACCACCCGTCTGGCAAGTCGCGCCATCACATCAGGTCGCGTCGCCCGGCGGGCCACGCCCGTCCGATGGTCTGTAGATGTTATATGGTTCATTGGGCCGAGCCCACCGTGGCCCAGCCCAACCGGGCCGGTCCAGGCTGGTTTGAGCCGGTTTGGGTCTAGTCGACCTGAACCGGGTCGGATTGGACCCGAAGCCATTAGGGCCCAAATACACTTGAAAGGCCATATCATCTGAACCAGATGTTTGTTTGACAAACCATCTGCGGTGTTGGGATACTTGGAGTGAGATAGTCCTTTTGAGTTAATCCGAAAGACTCTCTAGGAAAGTTGGAGTTTGACCAGGTTGGATCGTACCCGTATTCAACCAGGACCTTAGCACTAAAATGCCAATAGCTTACACACTGGGTGTCCGGTTGACATACCGTCTGTTGTGTTGGAACCCTTATGACATAACGGATAAATGGTTTACTTACTTGTTCAACTTCGTGGTGGTTGAGGTATGAACAATAATTAGAGTAGAAGAACCAGGGTGTTTCTTGTAGTGAGAGTTAGGATGGTTACTCCCTTGATGTCTCAAGGCACGAGTATTCCTTACTCCTATGCTCCGGTAGAGACGGGACACCCCACATCATTAGTGAAGGTTTTTTCCCTCTAATTAGTTATACTATATTTGGATTCGGTACTCCCCTATTGGACTAGGACACGGATCCTCCATGCTTTACTCACATAGAGTCAGGTATTCCCCTACTAGATAGGGTGCGGGTCCTCAATGTTAGGAGTAGGAACTCCCCTGTAAACCCAGGATGCAGGTCCTCCTTATGTATTGCTATTGTAGATTCGGTACTCCCCTACCATGCCAGGGTGAGATTCATCTAGCTTGGGGTCAATACTCCCCTGACGTACTAGGGCGTGGGTCCCCCACAGTGAACAAACTACCAGAGTTGTACCCCCCTACCGAGTAGGGTGCAGGTCCTTACACATACAGTCGATACTCCCCTATTATGCCAGGGTGTGGGTCCTCTAGCCTGGGGTTAGTAATCCTCTGACGTACTAGGGCACAGGACCCCCACAAAAAATAAACTACCAGAGTTTTACTCCCCTAATGGGTAGGATACGAGTCCTCACATATGGAGTAGTACTCCCCCATCTTTGAGTAGTAATGGGGAGAAGGTACTTTATGAGAGTTGGAGATCCCTCGACTATAGGACACGGTGTCGAGGAGTGGGCCTCTTCACTTGGTTTCCCTTGGTCTTTCCTCAGGTGCAAGAATGTGACTGCGAGACCTCTAGTGTCAGGCACTAGATGTAGTCCTAGCAGAAATTTCTTGATGGAGCATGTCCTCTCGGATGTTCTATTAGTAATGGTTGATTTGTACCTAATAGAGTATATCTCTCAGATGGGTGCCATCAGGGATGTCCAGTTCATGGAGTGTGTACTCATAATCCTTGAGTTACGCTTTGGGACTTCTTTGGAAATCCTATAAATGGATTGAGGTCGGGGATTTATGTTTCTTTGTGGATGAGATGAGTATATCTGGTTTGAGATGAGTCTTTTTCTTTGTGCTTTTTGATTGAGATCATGATTTTTGTTTTCCTTTGTGGAATTATGAGAGACATTTGGGGGTATTCGAGTCCCTACTGGGTATTTTTATACTCACCCCTACACGGGATTCACCCCCACCTTGTTGTGTTTTGTGCAGATGACGAGCAGCCTTGATTGAGACTTGGGGAGCCATGACTTGACGTAGACGGAGGTGACTGGTGGATGAGGAGAGCTGCATGATGAGATGTACCTACCCTTCAGGTAGGATCCTTGGCAGATGACCTCATGTGTTATTTGTCTTTTTGTTGTATTTCCATCTCATTTGGGATTGTATTATGGTCCCTTACTTTCAGTACTTACCCTTACACTCAATTTTGGTATCTAGTTGTGGTTTCATATTACTCTTCTATTGTTTTTTACTTTTGTGCAGTGTACCATTCTTGTGTGTGTACAGTTTTAAAGGAAATGCCTTCCCATTTTAGGGATATGCCTTTCTAGTTCTAGTCACCAACACCTTTCCTATGGAAGGTGGGCTTGGGGTAGTCACGACAAGGGCCCCGAGGAACTATTCGTGACATTTTATTTGAATAATTTATTTCATATATTGACATTGAGTAAAATGAAACATTTTATGTGCAGGGGAGGGGATGACATTTTGTGTAGATTCTTTAGGAATTTTCTTTTTGTGTGTTTCTTATTTTAACTGTTGTTTCTTCCAAAAATCATAAAAAATGAAAAAAAATAAAACAAAAAAAATACAAAAAAATATCATGTCACTTACTCAATTCTTACATGGAACCTATTGAGAATGTATGTTTGATTGTTTTTCTAACCTCATGGGAATCATGTTAATCAGGGGAATGTTTTCATCATTGGTGGTTGGTTTTAGTGAAAATGGATGTTGGTCAATGATATGTTTAGTTTTGCCTTTTTGAAGCATTTGAGATTTTGGCATCATTATATGTGGGACATATTGTGGGAAAATTTTATCATTTAATCTCTCTAAATACTTCACACACAATTGTGAATTGTGAGTCTCTCATACATAATTGAACAATATTCAAGTGAAGTAATCTTTTTGATCTTATAACATGGTATTTCCATACATTCATTTATCTTCTAATCAGTTCCATTACTATACCGGATTGGCCTATTCATGTGTACCTAATATCTAATTGTTTTAAATCCTCAGAAAAATAAAAAATAAAATAAAAAAACAATAAAGAGGGGAGTTATGAAATGTACAACAAGTGGGTTTATCTAGTTCAAGAGATTGTGGTTTGACTTTTAGAATGCTTAATTGAGTGGGTTTTTGGAATTATATTATAAAGGATGATGGATAGGTTCATTGGAATAGAATCAGATAAGAATAAAAGTTCTGATTGACCTGAATATACTAAACAAATGGTGGAGAGACAATCATGAAATTATTGGCACACACACACATGGGGAATTTGTGGAATAGTTGACTCATAAGATGTTTCCATGTGATTAGTGTCATTGATCTCATTGGAATTTGTTTTGATACAATTTATGAGACATTTACTTCTTGATTTACTGATATTTACTTTTTTTTTGTGATTCTTTCTATGATCATATTTCCATAAGGGATTGAGAAACTTTAAATTTCATCATTTTTTGGATTACATGATATGAGGTTTTGTTTGGGAGAGCAAAAGGTTAAGTGTGGGGGAGTTTATAAAAGAAGTTTTATTGAATATTTTATTGATAATAAATGAAATAATTCCTCACATTCTGTTAAATATGTTTATTTATAGAATATTTGGGATTAGATCATTCATTTACAATTTTTATGAAAATTATAGTTTTTACCCTTTAAAGTGAAATATAGTATTTTAGCCATAACTATTATTATGTGACTTATTTTAACATGAAATTTTGTGATATAATTCCACAATCAATGGGATAAAACTTTCATTTAGACTATATGAGCTAGATATTGCATTTAATTGGAGTAAATAGGTCATGTAATAAAATATGAAATGGAATCATCAGATTGGACACTACTTCACCATATGAGTCATATATTCTACATAAGGACTTGTATTGGGATAAAATTTTTACAGTCTATAGAGTACCCAATTCCACAAAAATAATATTTTTGGAAGAAAATATGGTTTATGATTTTTATAGGTCAACAAGTGAGTTAAATTTGTATTAAAATATTTGGCCTTATTTTTCCATTCACACATGTAACCTCTTGAAACCTTATCCTCCCCTCCACGTTATAAATGTGTGTTTTTATCATTTGAAAGATTTTGGGAACGAATTAGTAAGTTTAAGGAAGAATATAATTGGATCCACTCTAATTATTGAAGAATTTAAAGAGGAGTAGCTCTTGAAGTAAGGATCCCTTGATTGAAACCTTCTTCTTCCTCTTCTTTGTTGTAACGTGGTTGTTCTTCCAATAAACTCTCTATTTTTATTCCATTTATTATGTTATTTTAAATTTCATTATTATTTCATTTAATTTATTG
The DNA here is from genome assembly GCA_963277665.1 of Viscum album. NCBI lineage: Eukaryota > Viridiplantae > Streptophyta > Magnoliopsida > Santalales > Viscaceae > Viscum > Viscum album. Next base: position 1,263,843,161 of record OY728143.1, on the reverse strand, counting down.
GTTTTTAAATATATAGTAGAAAAATGATTTGGTTATACCCTTTCTATACCTTTGTGAATGCAAATTGTTTCTATGATGACAACACCACCCATGAAAAAGTAGTTTTTCTTAGTAATAGATCTTCCTATGAAATTATTAATTTTTTTTAAATAAACGAGATAATACAATTCAAATAATACGATCTATTATTTTTTTAAAATAAAACAAACTAATCATGAAATTTAACAACTAACATGAGACATGCAAGGTCGGGTAATGTGTAAATTGTGAGATCAGAATCTTAATCAGTAAATAAAAACTACACAGGATAAATTTTTATAGTTAAGATAAAATTAAAAAAATCAATTTATCATAATTTATAGAATGGATATGTGACCTAATTTACCACTGACCATAATATACCCTTATAACAATAATCAAAAAAGGATTCTATGATTTCACATTCTAGAGCTAGCCTAGGGTTTAAATTGTTTTATCTTTGTGGTTAAGTTAACTCATGTAGGGTTCAAGGGTTGATAAGTGAGTGTATCAAAATTAATTAAAGTCATATTTTAATTTTAATGATTAATAAGTAATGGAATATTTAGACTTAGATCATTATTTATTCTAAAAAATTTTTATATAAAACATATTCTCATTTTGTTTTGTTAATTAATTTTTTTTTAAAAAAAGAAATATTCTTCAAACATACATATTATTGTTTTATAAATGTTTTAAAAACCCCATACTTTTAAGTCTTATGTTTATTTTATTTTATTTTATTTCCAAAATACCTTTAGTATGTTATTTTAATTACTTCTACTTTGAGATACGACCTTGGTTAGCTACTCTACTTCACATATGTAACCAAAACCACACATAATTTGAGAGAACCCACAACATCACCTTTCATCTTCCACCCAGAAGCCCATCATGACCATTCCAAACATTGTGTAGATGTATCACTAAATAAGAAGATAAAATATAAACACAAAATCAAATGAATCATAATAATAAATGCAAGAAAAAATAAAAAAAGTAGATCAATGAATAAATCAAACCAATCAACATCAACAAGAATATAATACTGAAGGACAAAAAATAAATTATAGTATAGACTTTAAAGAATATATTTGATAAATATGATACATCAATGATATTGAACTAAATAAAGAAAACTAAAATAGACCAATATAACCATATCCACATACATGCAGAGCACCTATACCTATCACAACCATTATCCGAAACCAAAAACCTGACACCAACCATGATTCCGATAACAAACTATCACATCCAAACATAATTGGATGACTTGTAATGATGATAGGTAAGATCTATAAATATGAAATCCCAATCTTGGTTCACTTTGAATAGTAACCAGATCAGGTCACCATGGGACCTTAGGTGTGTCTCCCCATAAACCAAAGGATTTGACTACCAGTGAGGGTCTATATAGTAATAGTGGTGAAATTTAACTTTCTGGTGATAATAATAATAATAATAAAACGAAAACATTACAAAAGAAACATATTAGATAGAATGGAATCAATTTTAAACAATATTAATAATGAGAAAAAAATATTTAAACGAAATAATGCTTATATTTCATACTAGTCATACAGAAATAAATGGGATCAATCTTCGGCCGATCACATATGAACATGAACAAAAGAACCATAATATCACTAGCCCAACACCGAAGAACCACCTAGCCTATCTTCCCAAAAACTATTCCATCATGAATGTGAACTATATACATGTCCCTATCCACTAATATCTTGATTTTGATACTTTTACCTATCTTATAATCAAATCTATAAAGTCTTTATGAATCCAAAAAGGCATGTGTGGGGTGTGAGAATAAACTCGTTAGGCCGCCACCAATGGTTTCACTAGCATACATCCTTGCATATACCACTGTACACAAAAACATAATTAAAAAAACAACACCTCTCACATAACCTAATCCAATCGTGATCCACCGACCTTGAGTGAGGATTTACCTACCCTATCCAGTGTCTGGGTGGAATAAAAAATTCATGGTCTATCATACTGAGAGGTCCCTCAACCTGCTAACCACTTCCATATCACACAATGTCACTTGCTGAGCATTACCGTATACCACATGGAACAACATGTTTTTATTTCCATGTAAAACATTCAATTCAACCTGATTCTATAAAGGTATTCCTACAAGTCATATCACAAGTCCCAAGAAATTATACTTCCTTTAACCAATTTTCAGCTCAACGACCTAACAAACCCAGGTATAGTGATACCCATACTTCCATAATCTTATCCCAAGATCCACAACATAAATGGTGAGATGCATTCTCCAAATCAATGGTCTAAACTACCACCTAACATTGATCTCAAATACCACCAACCAGTGGCCTCAACTACCACAAGTTGTGGCCTTCTCCAAAGAGCACCTCTTTATTACCAATGATCAAAACCATCTCCTATGGAATTTATTCTATAGAGGCTTCCACTAATAGTGAGTGGTCAATACTAACTCATGGGTCCTATAATGTATTCACTTTACCAAAAAGGCCCTCTTAGCCACCCATATTGAGTGAAATCTCTGACAAACCTTGGACACACCACTGGATATCCAATGTATACACCTGCAAGCATCATCATCCAATCACAAAAATGGTCAACACCATCAACCTCATAATAAAGAACCATGTCACCTCACTTCTGGCGATCAACCTCACCCATATTCATACGAGCCACATCTAACATGTTCCTATGGAACTAACTCATCCATCACATCATTAAGAGAATTTTCATAACCAACATCATCATTCCAAATAATAAATGAAACTACACATCAAATTTTTCATTCCATACCAGGCTCAATCATTACATTTAAAAAATGAGACTACACTATGATATATCCTAAGAATCATAAAAAATATAAAACAATATATACTCAGCCTCATCTGGACCACCCCTTTTACACCTATTTAGCATGAATCACATAACTTATGTATAAAATCAAAAATAAATCTTGGAAAACACATACCTTATACTCATATATTACTACTAATTGAATATCAACCATTGATTTGGGTACAAATTTAGTGAATCATAAAAGAAGATAAAAACCCTAAAATAGGGAATAAATTCTATACATGATGATAAATATCTAAGAAGTAAAAGAAACAAAGAAAATTAACTTATAGGCTATTAGACTCACCCTAGGTTATCCATTTCAATGATTGAAAATTAAATATATAAAGAACTGAAGGAGATCCCTCTTGGAAGGAGAAGAAATAAAATGATACGGTTTTTTGTGCTGGATCGATCGAAATGGACACTCCAAAACCCATAATTTCATTTAAAAAAATCCCATTTTTAAATTAACAAAAAAATAAAAAAAAACATTGTAAAGTTCCATGGAATGAAAAATATTTCATGCCATGAAGTAGTTGTGTTAGGGGGATCCTCACCTTTTCCTGAGCCTTTCACATCATCACACCAAGTGTTTGGCTGTGAAAGGTTGTTGTCTACATGTTTTCTACTATAAGTCCTCTTAGTTCTCCTGAAAAACCTTCTAACCCATGATCAATACCCAAAAAAATTAAAAATAGGTAAAATACATGAGTTTCTTGTGAAAATTTACCAGTTCCACAACTTATAAAAATCACTATGTTTTAAAATCTCCCCATTGTATAATAGATAATCCTCAATCTATTTCAACCACACACCTATCCAAACTATCATTCATCCCAAATATCTCGCTCTATACTTTCCCAAACATTGATATGGAACTGAATTCCTCCATCTAATTATGAATATCCTAGACTACCCCAGCTACTATCTCAAAGTTTGATTATTCCCATGGATACCCCACACCATTAGAATCATCTACTCAGTCACTTTCCAACATAAATTTTCAATATATCGGTGGTACCAAACAAACCATAATCCCAAAATACACACATTCCAACCATCACGAACCTTCATTGCCACATCACATCAGATGCTCATTTCATAACCACATCATACATAAATCCTACAATATCCCACATCGCTCGTGATTCTCACAAATATCCTACATCACTACCAATAGTCACATAAATCCTACAATGATCTTAATGTCTAAACAAAACTTTTATCAATTTTGATAATAATTCATCCTCTATTTATCAAGCACTGTATCTGATGATCACATATTAACCATTACCTTTTTAATTCACTTTCCAAATACACACATTATGAACTAGTATTCATTATACCAAACCAAAAACCATATTCATACACTCACGATATACCTCTAACTATCATCATCTATATAGACTACTTTGGATATGTCTAATCAAATGCATATAGTTAGCCTAAATCTTGACTCCCTAATTCATGTATTCCATGCAGATCCATATTCTCCATTGGACACTGCCCCCACTCATGGGTATGTCTCTCATGACCACATACTACATGTTTCATCATATCTTGGCTACCGTCTCGCGGTACCACTCCTGGTCCTACCTCTGATATCAAATTTTAGACCCATCCATGACTCCCTATTGTCCTTGAGGTGTTTTGAAAAAACCTCTCTGGATTCCACATCTAGAAACATGTCTCGGACACCTTCAGTGGCTGATCACACTTATCTTGGGCATGTCCTATCTTCCTATACTAGAAACATATCTTCAATGATCCACTCCATGGTGGAATCCAAGAGTCTATAATCTAAATACACTGTTGGGTCTCATTATGGACCCTCTTCTGACTACCTGAAGCTCCATTTAATATCTCACATCAAACCACTATCTAGCTTGGTATAGTCCCATCTTTCAAGTATCACTCGGCTATAGGCAGCTGATTTACTTCCTCTAAGAACAAGGTCAACCTGAATATTTTTACAAGCACCTTGATATCAAAATGTATATCATAGTAAAACCATCACATCATAGAGATTTCATCACCTTCTATCATAAATGAAAAACATAATAGGTCTGTGAACCCAGAAAAATATTCTATAAATGGGATCTCTCCTTATTTTAAGTTCATAAACTCACATTCTTGACCCACCTTGGTCTATTAGCCAAAAGGTTATTGGAAAACATTTCTATAATGTTCTTCCATGACAACCCCTCCTAGCTGCTTTGCTGTACCTATACATCCCACCAGTGTTTCACTGGTCTGTTAAGAATATATGTGGAAAACTTTACCCTCCACACTAGGGGTATCTCAATCTAATCCAATATATTTTTCACTAACTCTATACAAAACGTTTCTACTTATGGTCCACACTATCCCTAGAATAAAAGAGAGTTCTATGGCTAGAAATCCCATGTCAAATATGCCATGGATGGATCATATCCATAATATTCTTGTTCAATGATTTGTATAACCCACACCAATCTCACTATGATATTATCATCCACCATGTCCCAAAACACTACCCAATGTTTCCCAAACTCCCCTACCCTTTGTGGTTTTCATTCATGCCTTGGTGCATCCACCTGCGACTCATGTTCACCTCCATCCCTAAGTGCCTCATCTCGTGCATATCCTGGATGCATCACATACCCAACCTATTGATGATCCAACAGATGTTATATAGGTTTCATCACATTGAGAACCAAATACCAAGATCAATTTAATTTAACATTCTAGATATTAAAAAAAGGTGTATTAGGTATCACATCTCACTACCCTTACACTTCCCTACTGCACCTATGTTTCATATCTTCTAGCCTCATGGACCCTACCTACCCATATCAGATTTAGAAACTATATACATTATATACATTTAGGATCATATACCCATCACATCAAGATATTCCTACTTAGGTTATATGAGTAAAATATTATCAAGAATATATATAAGAAAATACCATATAGGTTATTACAAACACTTTAAATAGTCCAATACCATTTCATTTCCAAAAGCACCAACTTCCATATGGTATATGAGTAGAATGTCATCATGAGACTATTTAGGAAGCCACTATTTAGTCTATTTCTAACACTTTAAATAGATCAACTCTTTATTTTATTCTAAGTTCCAAGAAATAATCGAAAATTACTCACTTGTGTCAAGAAATCCCAATATTCCTAAAATGATGCATGAATACTCCATCTTGCATTTTAGGACCAAGAGTATGAAACAAAATCTGATAACACTAAATACCAATCACAATGAATCAAGTAAATCAACTAAAACCATGAAAATAAAAACAACAATCTCATCATCCCTGATAACTATTATTTTAGCTCATGCAGGTGTTGGTCAGACATGTAACATAACATCCATCCTAAGTTCCTAAACATTCCTTAGATCCAATCTACCACAACCCAAATAAAAAAACATTTTTAATGAACCAATTTTAATACCACATGGTAAAAAAACATATTTACGACTTTATAATCAACCTTCTCATGTACTACCATGTAATAATAAAGATCATATACCACCTTATAACATCCCCATCTCCGTTCACCCTGAACAACAACTAGACCAAGTCTCTATGTGACCTAATGCATTTATCCACACATGCCAAAGTCTTCTAGCTAGTAGAGAGGATCTATTGGGTGATATCAAAGAGACTATACCCTCTTGTGATAATACTAATAATGATAACACTACAGAAGTGATATCCTAAACATAGTAGAATAAATTTTAAAGAATGTAAATAATGAGCCAAAATAAACATGTTATAAACCAGATAATATACATATATCATAGAATCCATATAAGAGTAAATAAGATCTCTATTAGGTATATAATATATGAACATGAACAAAATAATCAAAAGATAACTGGCCCAACATCAAGGAACCACCTGGACCATCTACCCAAAAAATGTGTCATAATTCCCATGCACCATATGCATGTACCTTTCCACTATTCTCCTAACATCTAACCATTTCCATTTCCTATACTAAAATACATATGGTATGAATAAATATTAATGGGGATATATAGGGTGGAACTATGAACTCAGTAGTCCACCACCAATCATTTATCTAGATTATATCAATACATATACTAGTGTACATAAAAAATTAAATAAAATGAAATAAACACATATCACATAGCCTACTCCACTCATGATCCACCAACACTAAGTGAGCCTTTACCTACCTTGGTCAGAACTAGAGTGGATGGCATATTTACAGTTTGTCATATCATAAGTTCCCCCAATATTCCAACCATTTCTATATCACAAAACATCACATGTTTAATATCACCACATACTACATGGAACCACATGACTTCATTCCCATATAATCAATTCGATTCAATCTAATTTTCTAAAGTCATGCTGATATGGTATATCATAATTCCCAAGAACTTATGCTTTCTTTAACCAACTATTGGATCAAAAGCCCAATGAACCTAGGGAATGATAATACTTTTCCTTCTATAATCACAAACCAATGACCCCCATCATAAATAGTGAGCCACATTCCCCCAAAAGGTGGTCTCAAATACCACCTACCGATGGTCTCAAATACCACTAATAGGTGGTATCAACAACCACCAACAATGTCCATCTCCGATGATCACCTTCTCCTTATCAATGGTCAACACCAACTCTTATTCCACTTATTCTATAGATGTATTCACCCATAATGAGTGGTCAAAACCACATCATGGGTCCTATCCTATGTGCACATGACCCCAACAACCCTCTTGGATACCCATGGTGAGCCGTATCACCAATAATCCTAGTCCATATCCTTGGAGAGCCTCCATAACCATATGTGTCATCACCTAACCATGAAAATGGTTAACACCATCTGCCTCATCCTAATGAACCATGTCACCTCACTTCTGGTGATCGACGTCACTCATAGTTATACGGGCCACACCAAAAATTTACCCACAAAACTAACTTAGTCACCACATCATTAAAATAATTTCCATAACCGACATCACCATTCCAAAAAAAACCAAAAAACCACACATCATACCAATAATTTCATACTAGGATCAATCATACCATTTCACACATGATACAAACCTATGATATCTCCTAAAATTCGTAAAAACTCAAATCAACACATACTTGGTCTCATCCTGACCACCCCTCTCACAACTATTTACCGTTCATCACAAAACAAATATAAAAATGAAGAGAAATTTAGGAACCACCCACCATAAAATCATAGATTTCTACTCATAAAATACTAGATATTTATTCAGGCTCAAATGGAATGAATATAAAAAGTAGATAAAATCTCTAAAAATAGGGCATAAAGTCCATAAATGAAGATAACTTGTTAAGTATATAAATAAATAGAGAAATGTTTCTAATGGATTGTTAACCTTTAACTATGCTATACATCACAATTATTGGCAAGAAAACTTTTCAATAAATACAAGATGTATCCTCTTAGTATTATAAGAAACTAAAATTAGGGGGAATCTGTTAATGGATCGGTCAAAATTTCCACCCCCAAAACCCCTATTTCCTTTTTAAAACAAAACCCATTTTTTAAATTAACAAAAAATATAAAAAGTTATACTTGAAAGTTTCATCTGATAAAAAATTCACACTATGAAATAGTTGAGGCATGGGGACACTCCCCACTTCTCAACCATTTCACACCATGACAAAAAGTGTCATGTCATGACAGGATACAATCCGTATCTTTTAAGTTGCAGACCCTCCCAATTCTATAAAAAACCTTTCCAAATAATTTTCAATTCCTAAAACACTTAAAAAAATTAAAATACATGAATTTTAAATGATAATTTACCATTTATTTACCTTAGATGAATTCCATGTTCTTAGAATACAACTCAATTGTTAACCACCCACATACCCTTTAAAAGTGAAACAATTTCATTATATTTTGAAAATAGATATAAAAAATTGGTTTTCTATTTTTTTGTAAAATAAGTAACATATTTATTTTCGTTCAAACCATTTCCATTTATAACATTAAGAAATAATTTTTTAAAAGAAACCCATTGTGAAACCATTTTAATAAAAAAATCATGTCATATAATGTAAGGCTTTAAATGTATGGGAAAAATATTTCTGATACCCAGTTTTAAAATAGAAATATTAGGTAATAAAAAATATAATAAACACCAAAGATAGTTATTTTGGGAACCTATGAGAACTGGGGCCATTCTAGGATAGATTTATACAAACTATAACACCCCGTACTAATACACCAAGTCCAAGCTGGAGATCCACAAGACCTTATATGTACCTCTACATATGAAAGAGGATTTTTACTAGCAATGAGGGTTTGAACCTTGTCAGTAGGGAGACGATACCCTCAGTATGACATCCTTACACCAATAATATAAATAAAATATATCAACTCTGAGTAAAAAAGTTGGAATAAAAATAATATCAAATGGCACAAATTTCATAAAAAAATTAAATGATATCCATGCATGAAAGGAAAACTAGAGTATATAGATTGAAAGTAAAAAAAACAAATAAAAATATGGTATCTACTAGAGTACATCTCATTACTGTGCCCAGCTCCATGATCCTTGGTTCAATCACCTTTCATGATCCCCTTTTCCTTTCATAGATCCCTATACATGAAGTCTGTATGCACATAAACATTTTCTTTATAGGGTGTGAGTAATAAAACACAGTAGGAAACCACCAATGTTGCCTTAACAAATGTACACATGTATAGCAGGCGTACTTCATGATATTAATAAATGTTAATGTAAGCATAAATAATTATATATTGAGAACCTATGTGTTAAAAAATCCACCAATATCCCCAACCATATGTGCTTTAGCTAAATTCCAAAAGGATGATCATGATGTCAGAATTAATCAAGAACTAGGCACAAGTATAGTGACTTGATATTTAATATCCTCAAGTCATTGAGTCTCAAGTCAGGTCACAAGGATGACTAGTGAACATGTACTTGGTATCTGTAAAGTATTTATTTTCAGAAAGTTTACTTGATATCCACAAGGAATCATGTTTTGGTTGGGCCACAAGGTTATAATTATCTTACCCTATGTAATGGTACACCATTGTCACCATCACACATAATGTGAAATCCCCATCTAGGGGTAATCATACTATGAAGTTAAACCTATCAAGAATACTGAGAACAACCTCCAATGGCATGGTAACATACATAAAAGGTAGATAATAAAAAGACAAGCATAACACTCCATCATGATCATATAGTAACAACATAAATTAATATATGATCAATATAAATCATGGTATCAAGCTACTATATAAATAATCATGCAAAGAAGGATCATATATAGGTATCACAAAAACATGCACCCCCATAATAAATAACTTAAATCAAGAACAATAACCCTTTACAACAAATACATAAGGGACTTAAAAGGTAATGAACATCACAAATTAAGTTTATTGATGAATAACTCTAAGGTTCATCAAGGATTTAAGATAAAACACATCATGCACCCATGGAGAATGAGATCACATGTATAGGGATACCTAAATCAGGTTCTGTTTTAACAAGAAATATGTTTAGAATTAAAACTCAAGAATACACTAAAAATGGTGATTCTAGAATCACATACATTATTAAGTCAATTAGAAGAGCCAATTCTAAGGTATGCCAAAGGAGAGGTCACTAATTCACTAAATCAATGTCAATTCAAGAACTAATGGTGTATTCATTTATAATTCTAGAATTGAGCCTTAGTTTTAGCTAATTATCATTAATACTATGTCAATATATTAATGGAGAAGATATTCAAGATTAAATTCAAGAATTAGAATATCTCATGATGATCATTCTATGATAACTTACCCAAAAAAATCAACTATTCATTATAATTTTAGCTTTGATCAAGGGCGTTTTCATTGACACAACAAATACTCCACCAATATATGAATAAATCATCAATGTATTAAGAATATATCATTAATCCACCATCAATATTAGGTTTATGAATATTATTCATAACCACATACTCATTGAATGTCTATTGTCAGTGGTATATCTTGATTTGATCAGGAAATGATGTCACATCACTAGATCCACCATAAATAAATAAAGATAGAAAGAAGAAATCATTATATATTCATATAATTCACATATCCCGCATAAATACATGAACATATATCAATAAATAAGAATTATTTATCAACCATCTAAAGAAAAACATGCCATTCTTGCTTCGCTAGATCGGTCAAAGGTTGGAGAGAAAACGACTAAAGAATGGTAGAGTCTTGATGTAAGGGAGAAGTTATAAAATTCCCATTAGTTTCATAGGGTTAATGTTTTTATATTAATTTAGGATTAAATTATTAGAATTAAAAATCAAGGGGTGCATTTAATGAACCCCCAGACGGGGTGCATTGGTGACCTGGTGGGCCTCACTATCAAGCTAGTGGAACAGCCGGCTGGCCGGTGGCTATTTTTAGCCACCCCAAGGCTAGGCCTCAAAATAACATTCCAACCTTTGGTTAATTGAACCTTTCCACTAAAAAATTACTTCTTAACAACCCACATCATAGATAAGACAAAAGAGGAATATAATATTTATAAACTTAACTTCTTGTATATAAAAATAAAGTAAGTATTCTACATGAACTATTAAATAATACCAGCACTGGATAACCATAACCTATAATAACACCTGGTATTACCCTCAATGGTCTTTCCTAGGAGTATAATTCCATAAATGGAATGAAATCTATCTTAGTTCCACTGGATATAACTTGATCTTAAACTAGTGTATCAAGTGTCTCAAGACTTCCCACCTAGCTACACATGGATTTCTTTGAAGTTGAATCAGTGTTGAGTCCAAGAAATAATCACATAGACACATATAATATAAATCACATGTCAGTCACACCCTCACCTTTGAAAACCTCATAAGAAATATATTTGATTTGATCGAGAACACAATTAAATATACATAGAAATCTTAACTGATCATCATCACATATATATAATAGTAACCATTTATTTTTTAAAACACTTGGGGCATATTTCAAGGTGTTTTACATTTATGAGGAAATCATTTGGAAGGCAACATTATGGAAAAATGGGAATTTCTTGTAATATCAAGCCAAAAACCATGTTTCTAAAACCAAAACACCCTTCATAATTCAGCTATCAATTTCAGAGATCCAATGAGGAATTTATACAACCACTTGGTAAAAATGTATTGCCAAAATAGACTTTACATATTTAAATGAATGGAAAACCCATGAACATTTGATGAAACTCAAAGAGTATAACATTGTTTTAATAAATACTATTATTTCTAATAAATTTTATTTCTAATACACATAAAACATGGTTTGAAATTTATAGGAAATCATTGCTCAAGATTTAATGTGATATGTCAAGAACCTCTTACCTTAAATCCTTTAATATTTGTAAACCAAGGTGTTAATCCACCATAGAATGATTAAAGAACCTCCAATAGGGCAATGAGAACCTAAATTAACCATAAAACATAAAAAAACATCACTTAAAAATCGATCAATTGGTAATTCCAGGTGTCCATGACCATGGTAGGGAAAGAAATAAATAAATAAAATTAAGGGAAGAAGAAAAAGAGGAAGATAAAAGGATTATACCTTAATGATTTGGACTTTAATATAAAAACACCAAGAATACACCAAGGGAGAGGGGGGAAACGAGAAGGAGAAGCTCTGGGGACCATGAGATAAAAATGGGGGAAGAAATGAAGGGACTTAAGTTAAAACCCAAAAAGAGGAAAAAAATTTATTTCAATATTTTATAGATTCTAGGTACTATCCAGGGTTTAGCCACATGGTTGGTCAAACCATGTACCTACTATGAACATTCTCCTAGGCACCTGGATAACTATTCATGGGTTGGCCACACTTTTATACAAACCATATTCCAACTGTGTGATTTATAACTAATAAAATTTTCATTATGTCACATGATTGCTGCACAGTTATCACTAATTGTGCACCTTAACCATGTGATATGCACTGCACACCCAAAACAAAAAAAATTCAAGGGAATTCAACCTGGAATGGGTGAGAAGCAAAAAGGGTATCCAAAATGAATAAAATAAAATTATAAAGTGGGATCATGTCATGATAGGTGGTCACTTTATTACATTGGTACATATTATAAAAGATAAAATCTTGCTAGTTCTAATAGTTTAGTAGTCTTATGAGACTAAATACATACATGATCGTCACATTAAATCTACAAACATAAGAGGAAAATTCAAATATTAGTGAGAACTTTATTTTTTTTCTAGTATAGACTTTAAATAATTTAGAGATCACTCCTAGGTACCCTAAGGATAGGAATAAAATAAATGGGGTAGCTTATATGCTTAGTAAGGGGAAGTATATAACAGGAGTTATCATAGAATAAAAAAAGTCATGAATAATATGTAAAAGATAAATAATAATAAAATATGTTATATAACTAATATCAAGAAAAATAATTATATCCATGGATGACATGGAAACATAAAAACCACCTAGAAAATAATAACTTGTTTTTATAGTGATAGAATGAATAATTTAATACTTCTTAATCTTACCATCAAGGACTTGTGCCAAGACATCAAACATAAATAGGAAAGGCACACACAAAATATCCAAACTAGTTTATCTCATGATTCCTACTTATGCATAAAGGGTATATAAAATTCTTGGAATCACCCATCACTAATTATGTTTGATTCATTAATCATACGAAAGGAATGAATAAATATTACAATACATAACTGATATGCCTCAGTAATCAATAAACATTAATATTAGTAAACTTACACACAAAATCTCGACATTTTCCCCAATCAATAAAGGGAATATCATGATAATAAGCCATAAAGAGAAATATAGTGGATGTTATAATTATATAACATCCCCATTAAATCATAATAAACTTTAAAGTATTTTTACATTGATTAAAAACACATTTTTAAACACATTAAGAAGTTTTTTTGAAAATAAGAAGAAATGTACTTTTATTTTTGTAACTTTCAAAAGAAAAATATTCAAAAAACAATGAGAATAGAATTTTCCTAAAAAACCATGATGTCTGGGAAATGAATATTAATATAAAATAATGTTTATGACTAAGGTAAAAGGCATTAATGTGATAAATGTTACAAAAAATATATTCATTTTTTGCTTTTGTAAAGAAATTCAAAATTGACTCGTATAGAAAAATGTTTAAAAGATTCATTTCTAAACATTTAAAAAATAAGTAACAGTTAATAGAAAATGACATGAAACTATAATTTAAGTTTATATAATAACATTATTGAAACAATATATATAATTTGGATATGGAAGAGAAATATTATCGATCAAGAAGAAAATATAAGGTCGGTTTCCCTGATCGGTATCTTTTTTATTGAATTTTGAACCAAGAGAAAGTAAAATGGTAATGAGATATATAAAAAAAAGATATAATTAGAGAATAATAAACTGGATGTTTTTTATAGATAAAAGAACATGTTTTTCCCCAATTAAGGATAAATACATAATCAATCCTAAATTCAAAGTGTAATTAGAATAGTAAACCTTACCTTGAACTTCCACTTAGTTATCTGAACTCTAACTCTCTGTTATAATAAATTTATGTTTTTAATTAATTTAAATAAAAACCTTATGTATAGTTATTTTACTTAATATCAACCACTTATAATTCCTTATAACCCATATATTAATTTTTTATTATTAAAAAATATTACTTGGTTTTTACCTATTCTGTTTCCCTTGCATGCTTCATTTGAGGGATTTTGGTTCTTTGAGTTTTGTTCATGTATTAATAAACTATATAATTTTCATGTTAAGGTAATTAATTTTTTATATATTTATTTATACCCATAGTCATTTCATGGAACTTATGGTGATAGTTCCCATGAAACACTTAAAAATCCACTTTTCCAGTGATTTTTGAATTAACAAAGAGAATGAATCTATTGATAAATATACTATTGAAAACACAACACTCTAGAATTATAAAAAAAATATTAAATTAATATTTATTACATATTATTTCCATTATTTATTTTTTATTATTCATTAATTAGATATACATTATAACCATGTCTATGTAAGTTTTAAAACTGACCAAAACAAGAATGTGTTATGACGTTTGAATGAGAAAGTACATGTTATTAAACAGTGATAGTATAAATTTTATATATTATTAATGTTTTAATTTTTTTTAAAATATAAATCATATTAAATAATATGTAGATAAATAATATTAATTAAATATAATATTAATAAGTTTTTACTTACAAATGTAGTTAAATATTACAATGAAATTTTATGGTTAATATTATTTATATAATAGAAAAAATAACCTTTATAAAACCTTAATCATGTTATAAATATTATATTTATTCATTAAATCCATTTTTAGAACCCTTCATGTAAGGAGGTGATGAAAATTTAAATATATTAGTCTTGGAGGATATAGCTCTTACATAACACATGCAATATTTTCATTTTCCAATGGATAGAAAAGAGGTAGATAATAGTTATTCCATAAACATAATAAAATTTTAGTATAATATTGATAATATTGTAATTATATTAGTATGTTTATAATATATTTGGTTGACAAAGAAGAAACAAACTTAAAAGAAATGGGTGAAAGTGATTACCTCTTCCTTTGGATCTCTCCTTAAGCATTCTTTTATTGGTATTTTGGAGAGATCAGAACATCAATAAAATTGGAAAGATGTTTTGGGTAGATTTTGGTCAAGAAATGGAGATTTAAGTGTTATTATAAGTGAGTTGGTAAAGGCCTCCTTTTATAAGTGAGAGGATGGAACTTTTGTAAATACTCTTAATCTTAAAATAAAATAAATGTCATTTTCCAATAAAGTGGAACCAAATTATAAAAATTAATAACATAGGATATTTTAGTTATATAATCTACTAAAAAATCAATTAGGGATATTTTTGTGATATTTTAAACCTTATCATTTAGTTTAACCCCCCCTGTAACCTTATTAACCTTAATTGTGATGAGAAACTTTTACCATGGTAACTCATTTTTATAACCAAAAATAAAATACGAACATATTAAAAAATTTGAATACATTTATTCAAAATATGAAAACCATATTATAATAATAAATTTCTAGATTTGTTAAATAATAATCTTAATATAAGTATGCTTAATGCGATAAAAACCTTTTTTGGAAAAAATGAATTTAAAGAATAAAGATGAATTTACACCAAAATCATGTATAGAATTGATTAGAATGAAAATTATTATTTTATGGATAAAAAAGGAGATATTTTTTACTTCAAAATAAATATAAAACTGAATGGTACCTTTTTAATACTTAATTTAGGGAAACAATCACAAAAATACTTTATTAAAAACAAATATAACTTAAGTTTAAAAATTTAAAGCTTGAGTTTCTAAATTCAACATAATATTTTTAATTTATTGTTTCACATTATAAGATTCACTTTTCATTGAGAAAATGGATTCATAAATTTTTAATTTATTCTTATGTCATAATGGTTTCATAATAGTTTGTGTATTTTTTTTAAATATTATTTTTTACGATTCACTCAAAAAATCAACCTTTTTAGAAAAAATCCAAAAAACTACACTAGGATAATTTTGATATTATAAATAAAAAAATGATATCAATATAATAAAATTAATAATATAAAATTTATGAATATTCCTTTCAAAAATATTCTTTTAATTAATCTATTTTTATGGCACTATAAATAGAATGTGCATTGTTAATAGTTTAGGGATGTAGTGATTACCATTTGATATAGAATATCAGGTATTTAATTATCCCCTCATTAAATAAAATTTCCCTAAATTTTTTTAATGTACATAATTTCATAAATAAATATGGGTAATTCTTCATCATTTATTCCTAGAGTTCTCATATTTCTTCCTCTACCCTGTGATTCCTCTAAAGTACTTTCACCTATTGATTTTTCTAATTACACAACACTTTATTTCTAGTGTTAAGAATTTGGAAAGTCTCTACATTATAAGATAATTCAGGTTCAAAATCTATTTCCTCTATGGTGAGTACTTGTGTTGGATCTGGTATGTACTTTCTTAACAATGAAACAAGGGAGACATTGTTCACTATAGAGAGGTTGGGTAGCATATCCAGAAGATTTTCCACAACTCTAATTATATCTAAAATATAAAAAGACCTAATATACCTAGTACTTAGTTCCCTATTTTTACCAAACCATATAACTTTCTTCCATGGAGATACTTTAAAGAAGTCTTAATCCCCCACATGAAATTTTATAACCTTCCTCTAATTATCGGCGTACCACTTTTTTTCTAGTATTATCAATCTTGATAGGGCTATAAGCAGATAAACAATTAAGAGGAGTCTCCTTAATAAGTTTTGTACCTACTAGATTCCTTCATCCAGCCTCATCCCAAAAAGTTGGCATACAACATCTCTTCTCATACAATGCTTCATACGATGTTATATAAATACTTGGATGGAATCTATTATGATATGAAAGTTATAGAAAAGGTAGATATTGGTCCCAAATTACTTGAAATTATAGAGAGCATGCTTTCAACAAGTATTTTAATGTTTGAATAGTCCTTTTACACTATTCATTAGTTTAAGGAATACAGACGGAGAAAAAATTAATACCATTGTTGAGAGCCTTCAGAATACTCCTCCAAAATTTCAATGTGAATCGAGGGTCACAATCAGATACAGTTGATAAAGGTACATCATGAAGTATCGCCACTTCATTAATATAAAACCACGAAATATTATCAATGTTTAGATCCTACATTATTTTTATAAAATTTTTAGACTTGGTAAGGTGATCCATAATGACCCATATAGCAATATTCCTCTTAAGAGTCTTCAAAATTCCAGTGACATAGCCCATTTTAATATTAACCAACTTCCATATTGGTATAGAGAGAAATTTCATGAATACTTTAGGATATCACTACTCAGAAATTACCTACTAGAACACCATGAATCTATACATATAGTATGAAATTTCTCACTCTATACCATCCCACAAAAAATGTTGTCTAAAATCCATGTATATTCTTGTATTATCAGGGTGTTTAGAGAAATTTGATCTATGTGATTCATCTATTAATTTATTTTTTAGATCAGGTATGGATGGAACATAGGTTCTTTGTATAACCAGATTTTAATGTATCAAACCATTTTATTATTTATTTTCAGGATGTATAATGTTTGGGTTGAGTTTTGAGAGCTTCTAGGTGGTTTTGGGGTGTTTTGGGAAGGTTTTAGGAGGGGAATGATTTGAGAACAGTTAGGGAAAACCATAAGGTATTCTCATAGTAAGCATATGATAGATGGAGGGTTCTCCTAGGAAGGTACATGTTTGGAACAAATTTTGGACAAACTATGTGGAAATTATGTGAATTGGTTATTTCTAGGAGAGTGGTAATCTGCATGGTTATCATACAGTTTGTTAAACCACACTTCTTAACAATGTAATGTGATTAATTAAATCCAAAAAATAGGTTATTAACCCAAAAAATCTCTCAAAAAGCCCATTATTCTTCACTAATCCTAGGATATCAACCCTTTTTTCCTTACCTAAGAATTTTTAAATATTTTATTCTTTTATATACATTATTTTAATGTATTGGAGATCATCGGATCTTGAAGATCGAAGGTTAGAGTCACGTTCTTCCTCTATTTTCAGGATTCTCTAATTTTCCATGAAAAGGAACCCTAGACTAGGTCTAACATCCTAGGATATAGTATTTAGGGATTTTTTAAATGAAATATTCTTAGGATTCATTTATGGAATGAAAATGGATGATAATATATAACATATTGTATTGTGATTCTTCATGTTGAATGCATTTAAGGTATGCAACTTATCCACATTTTTCACTTTCTCTTAGAACGTGAAGTCTAATTATTTAACAAATAAATTACTTCTGATTTTTCTTGGAAAAATTTTCTGAATCCCTATTGTAAATACATTTTACTTGGCTGGCCTTAAATTATATAATTATGTGTGATTACCAAATGGCTTTCAATTAAATGATTAAATGTGTTTGGTTTTTAAAATAAAGTTTTTGGGTGTGAGAACATAGAATAAACTTGGTGGGAGTGCCTTAATATGCATATGTAAAGGGTCATGTGGGTTATACGTGGTCATGGTTCTAATATTGTGGAATATTGGATTATTACACTAAGTTTTGAATTAGGACGGGAGGGATATATACTATATAACAACCCTACTCTTTATTACACACTTAAAAATGATGTTTACATAAAATTGCACTTAAGAAAACTATAAGGATCGATAGTTCTAGTGTCTTGGGAAATTAGAAACATTAAATAACAAATTAGAACATAAAACATAACATCTTTATTGAAAACTTCTTTTACATGACCACAATATTACTTCATACTTATCATTGCATGGGATAACCTGAGGACATGCATAAGAAAAGGGTGATCTATAAAGCCCTGTAAAGGAGTAAAAAAGGAATAACATGAAGAATATAATACATGTTATGTGATACTAATATCAATGGATCACAAGAGAAACATTAACATAAATTCATGATATAGCATGATTATCATAACATGGAAATGTGGAAACAAAATTTAACATGATATTAGCATGAACCAAGGCTCATTGCACATGAAGCATGAGTAAACCCTCATTGCACTTGGATTAGAATGAGTAAAACATCATTTCACTTGAATTATCAAGATAAAACCCCCATTTAAATTTATGTATAATGATATTAATCTTTACTCAATATATTAGAGCACTATCAGGGCGCACCCTTCTAAATCATTTCATTTCATGCATAAGTTTGCCACATAGATCATGCAACATGGATTCATAAAACATCATCATTTATTCCAAGATAAAGGAATGTGAAATTAATACATGATACTATATAATAAATAACTAAATGTGAATAAAGGTGAATACCCTTGATAGAGAAATAGGCATGGTATTCACTACACAATGACATTAGCTTGGAGAATCGCGGTGCAATTTCAGCAGCATAACAGCGTGACATAAGAATTCATAAAAAATGGTTGATCAGAGAGAAAGGGTTATCTCATCATACTTACATGAAATTTAAATTAATATGATAATATAGATACATTTTCCATTATAATTAATGGAATTTACATGCATAATATAAAATAATTTCTTGAATGTAAATGAGGAGAGAGAAATCCGTTACGAAATTTTGGCATGGTAATGGGTGTATATGGGATGAATTAATGAAAGAGAAAGGGGTAAATCGTCATTAAAAAAATAATTAGGAAAGTATAGGGTAGTTTCTAAATCATACCCAAATATTTTTAATTGAAAATAAAATGGTATAACAATATAAAGAAATTTGAACAAAAGTGAGAAAGGAAGAAATCCCTTACTTAGAAGTGTGATCCCAAATGCTTGGGAGAGGCTTGAGAGGGGATTCATGGGAGATTAGAGCGCCTTAGGAGGATTATAGAGATTTTAGGGAAGGGTTTGTTCAATCTCAAAATGGTTTAAGTAAAGAGAAATGGGATATTGAGTGGGTTTATATAGGAAAGGATAGGGAATTCTTTATTATTTAGGTTTTGGACACCACACATTAAACTAATCAAAACCAAAAACCACCCTAGGGTTTTTTACCATTTTTTCCCAAAGTGGAGTGGAATTTTTTTTTATAAGGCCAATGAAATAACTTATTAAAATATTAGTCCTGCTTATGTGGAGGTGAGTCACACTCTCAAGGAAATCAATTTAAAAAGCTAAAATGCTTTATAAGTCTTAGAGGGTCCACTAAGGCTTTGTAAAATAAATCAAACAATCCTAAAATAAAATTATTTTAATGATAAAAAATATATTGGAATAAATTCATATTTATATTATTTTATTAGATCACTATTGGGTCATTATGATGTCATAAAACACATTATATATTTAAACGGTATTTAATTTTTACCCAAAAATTTTAACCTCTCTGGAAAATTATAAAAAATTCACCATTGGATAATTTCAAAATTCTGATTCCAAAAATAATATTAATTTTATCTAAATAATATTCTAAATATGTGAAATTTTACTTTTAAAATAAAAACCTACATTTATAAAAAATTAATGGGTTTTGACAAAAACAGCTTTCAAACCTTAATAAAAATACCGATTGTATTCATAAAAATTATATGATCATTTAAATTTAATAAAAATTAATTTATTAATAATATTTTATTAAAATATCATCCAATTTAAAAATCCATTAACACATAAAAATATATTTATTAATTGAATATTGACTAAAAATACTATTTGTGCTTTAAAAACTATTTACAAAGTAACAATAATAAAATGAATCTATATTCTTTATTCTGTAAACAAATAATGCACATAATCCTAATTCTAGGGTATTGTTACATAACCCCTTATAAAACCTACATATAACATAAGGGTAAGGTGTGAGATGGTGACATCCTCTTGGGGTGGCTCAGATAACATAGTTCGAGTGGTAATCTCTATCAACTTCCACTTCTCCCATAGGTGGTTCTATTCAAGATTAACGCGTTGAAGCTCAGCTTGGGATTGGTCAAGAATGAAGCCTAGTGACACAACCTCCTTTCCAAGCTCTGAAAAATGGGCTTAGTATAGAGTAATACTACTGGATGAGGCAATCACTTACTTTTTATGAGTAAATTGGATTTGTTAAAGCCCTATATTTATACTAATCATGTGATCACTATTCAACAACTATATTCGTAATGGTAACAATTATTTACCGTATTTTAAAAATCCAAAAACATAAAACCAAATAAGTAAATATATTTTATATAACAATTTTACATAATAAGACATTTAATTAGATCAATATGAATTTTCATTAATAAAAGTTTGGGCTGTTACATACCATTGTAAAGTTAGACTATTTATGGGGAATTTAGGAAATTGTTGTATTAGTTAGTGTTATGTATGGGTGTGTGTGATAATTTCATGGGTGTGTTTTGGGTTTTTGTTATTTTACTTCCTTATAGATCTATACATATTGATTAATGGATTTCAGGCTTCTACCAATATTTCATTTTAATTAAAATACAAGCTAACATGTTTATTGTTTTAGTGGAATTTGGGGGAAGTCCTTGGGTTTTCCTACTAAGGTGTATACTCACCCCTACATATGAAACTTGGTGAATATGTAAAAACTATTTACCATGATATATTTAAATAGAAGGTTTCTTATTTTACCAATGTATCTTTATTATGTTGCAGTCTTGGATGTTTGGAGTTGGAGCATAGGGACACTATTGAGTCATGGAGTCTGGGGTGGTGCCACTTTGGGGTCTTGAGTCCTATTTTCCTTTTATTTTATTTTACTTGGGATTATAGACTTATATTTTATTTTATATTAAACCATTACTATAGTTATCATTTGGTTATACTTTTTGAGTTTACACTAGATTTGTATCATACATCATATTGTGTCTCTTTTTCATGGTCTACTTGTAAGTTATTTGATTAAGGAAAAATCATCCCCCATGATTTTATAAATCTATTTAAATTTATTATTTTCCTTGGAGCCTTTTAGATATCACCTAATTTTAGTTTAATTTCAATCCATTCCATGTCAATGGTTTAGGTTGAGAGTAAAATGGTTCTCCAAAATTGATATATAATTTGGGTATCATTAACTTCAAGTTTGGAAAGAGGATATTTTGAAGACAACTTTTCAAAGTTGTTATAGTCTCTATGAATTTGTAATCATGACCTTTGGACTTAAAAATGAACCTATAGTTTTCATATCCCTAATGAATAATGTATTCCATAAGTACCTTGAATCATTTTTCATGGTATTTATTAATGATATTTTTGACTACTCTCAAACTAGAAATGACCATGAGAAGCACTTAGATATTTTTTTGGGTACACTATGTGAGCATCAAATTTATACTAAATTATCTAAATGTGACTTATGGATTTAAGAGTCTTTTCCTTGGTCATGTAATTTCTAAAATAGGTATATCAATTGATCTTGAAATGATTTATGTAGTGATTTCATAGAATCAACCTAATAACATCTTCGGGATATGGATCTTTCTAGGATTAGTAGACTATTATCATTACTTTTTATAGGAATTCTCAAGAATCACTTCTCTTATTATTGTTTTGACTATGAATGGTATTCTATTCAATTGGAATGTGGTTTTCCATAAATTATTTTAAGATATTAAGGCTTGAATCACTTTAGAACCCATCCTCATCATTCCAAAACTAAGACAAGTATAAGTGGTATATTGTGACACATTTGTCTTTGGATTGAAATGTGTTATCATTCAAGGAGACCATGTCATAGCTTATGGATTGAGACAGTTGAAAAACCTGAAAATAATTATCTAACGCATGACCTGAAATTAAATATGATGGTACACACACTAAAAACATGGAATCATTATCTCTTTGGTAAAAGTTTACCATGTTTATAGACTATAAAATCTTGAAACACATATTTTAAAGAAGAAATTTGAGCCTAAGGAAATGATGATAGATGGAATATATCTAGATGTTCAACTTTGTGTAGAGACCCAAATCTTGACATAAATGGACATTACATTACTTTTTCAGAATACTTAATACATAACAATAAAAACACACAAAGACCTTAATAGTTTAGTGTCTTTGTAAACTTGAAAAAATAATCTTCTAATCATGGTGAAAGATCTTTGACATCTCCCATAAAGATCTTCCTCTTTTGTTTTATTACCAAAAACGTTTCTTTATATCCTATGGAAAAGAAAACATAAAAAGGGTGAGCTTAAATACTCAGTAAGGGTAAACATGGAGAAAATAAAACAAACCATATACATTTGAAATTCAAAACATGAACATAAAGGTTTAACGTCAAAATCTTGAGTTGTGAAATAAATCTTGGTAGTACATAAGGTATAGATCATAAAATAACATCAATCATGATAAAATAGCATGGGAATAAAACATGTAATTGTGGCAACCATTAAGTACATGTTATGATTTCCATAGTAGCTAAGGCATTTCTTCCAAGACTATAATAGTGGATAAATTCTCTTTCTGAATCGAGTTCACTCCTTGTTCCAGTCCTGTATCCCTGAACCAGATTAAATTATCATTCCAGCCATGTCTATATCATGAGATATAAATATTTACCCAATTCATTGGAGGGAGATATAGGTCCCACCCATCTCATAATGAAATAATTATTATGTGTGCCACAACATAAACATAAATCATTCATCATAACCCAAAGAATAAAATGGGTTTCATAAATATCATCCCATCATAACATAATTCATATAAAACAAATGGATATAATTCATCATAAGAAAAGTGAAACCAAGTAAATAATAGATACATTATACTTGAAACATAAACATATTAAATAATTTCATATTAGATGGAAAATGGTTTTGATAAAACACTTGAAATGAATTCTTGAGGAAAATATCCTTTCTTCTTCAAAATAATTTTCTTTTCACAAAATGCCATGCAATTTTAAAAGAAAAGGATTTTTTTGAAAATAGTCATTAAATATTGTAGATTAAGTTTCATGAAAATAAGGCGTTATGAAACTGTAAAAATCTTTTCATTCCATATAAGTTAAAAAAACATTCTTCTCGTACTTTTTCTGGAAAAGTCAAAAAGTACCTCGTATGGTAAACAAAAGAAATATTCCTTCCATAAGATGTGGTAAAAGTAAAAAAAGGTAAAAATGACTTTAAACATACATGAAATAAAATTAAACATTTTATGAAAACATTTTGAGAACATATGGACATGGATAATAAACATAACCCCATTAAATACTTACGAATAAACAATCTCGGATGGGAATAAAATTGGAATAATTATACCTTACCTTAGGTCCGATATGCTCCGTACGTATCCAAACCCCATGTATAATTATTTAAATAATGTAATTGAATTATTAAAGAATCATATTAATTGTTATGATATCATATATGGTTCACTTATGACGTTATATTACTCGTTCTGTTGTAAATTCCATGTTAAAGAAGCATTTTGGGTAAAATCGTTTTATTTATCGTACGTTTTTGGACTTGTTGTTCTTGATATTATTATAACTTATATCATTATTTAATTACATCTAGAATGTAAATAATTATTTATATATAATATATATTCAGTATATATATATAATAGATAGATAAATAAAATTAAATACACCGTTCAAGGAGACAGTAGGTCGTACGTACGCATGAACGCTATTTTCTTTTCCTTATTGACATGAATGGAAGTAAGTATTTGAAATATATATATGAATAAATAAATCCAATATCATTATTAGGTCATATATTTCATGATTACTTATTATATATACTTTATAATCATTCTTGAATTATTAACATGGAAAATGAATCTCATCACGTCGTGGAGACGATAATCCGTACGTACACACGAGCGATGATATTGTTCCCATATTTATTTAATGGAATTATATGGGATGATATAATATCTTATAATAAGTATGATATTATAATAATCATATATAGTTATTCATTTCACCATTATACCCATCCAAGTAAGGTGGTG
Organism: Viscum album; assembly: GCA_963277665.1. Classification (NCBI taxonomy): domain Eukaryota; kingdom Viridiplantae; phylum Streptophyta; class Magnoliopsida; order Santalales; family Viscaceae; genus Viscum; species Viscum album. The sequence goes on along the minus strand of OY728143.1, from coordinate 1,263,817,682 downwards.
GTGGAAAAACTGATTACACCACGGCATGGAGACTGTATTCCATACGTACGCACGCGCGGTGATTTCATTTTCCATAGGATGGATAGAAGGTGAAATAGGGTTGTTTCATATTTATAATAAAATATAATTATATAAGTAATACTGATGTTATTACTTTATAATGAAACAACTAAAGAAAAAAATTATAAGAAGAAAGAAACTTGAAAGAGTTGGTAGAAGAGATTACCTCTTCCTCGATGCACCTCCTTTAAACTTCTTCTTAGGGCACTAGAGTTGGTCTTTTGAGAAGACCATAACCTCTTTGGTATAACTATAGAGGTTTATAAGAGGAATTTTCAGGTGTTTTACAAGATTCAAGGCTCAAAAGGGTGTTAAGAGAAGAGGGAAGGGGTGGCCTTTTTATAAGGGAGGAGAGGGGAACCTTAGAAAAAAACATAAAATATTATTTTATAATAAAGTCATATTATTTTTATAATAGCTCTAAATTGATTTATTTAGAATCTAAAGTGGGGATGGGTCACAATACTATCAAATAGTAGGTTTTAGACAAGTTTAGGTTACTATTTTAACCTTATCATTTAGATTTAACTCTAAGTTAAATAATTTAACTTTTACCGTGTCTTCTTGTTGTTTTACACTATATGGTTAATAAACATACTATAACAAGACAAAATAACACCAAGTGGTTCATTATTAATATATATAACCTTATCTAAGTCATTTTTAGGAACCTTAGATTTTTAGGAATAGAATAACAATTAATAATATAATATTTTTTTTAAAAACTATTTTATGTCAATTTTGACACTATTTGGTACATGATTTTTGTGAAAATTATAAAAGCATGAATAGTTCGAATAATGTTAATTAAATAAATACTAACATGTCATATTAACCTATAAAATTAGTGTAATTTATAAAAAGTCTCAAATTACATTTATTTGGGTATTTATAACATCAATTATGTTAATATTTCATTAATAAGGTAATTACTACATCATCATTGTGTCATAAATAAGTTAAATTATTTAATATCTAAAAATTATAAATAAACTACCATTATGTAGGAAATATTTTTATCTTTTTAATGAATATTTATAGTCAAATTTATCTTATTTATAACCCTATATTAAAAATGTTTGAGTTATTAATCTTTGATTTTAACTATTTTAACACTTTTTTAAATAAAATAATAATAAATGTCCTAATCTAATCCAAGTGGACCTAAAGGGTAATATTTTATTCCTAAGGTTTTTTGGTCGAATTACACTTATCAAATAGAATTAGGACATGTGTTAAGGTAATAATAATATCATTTTTACCCTTAATTACCCTATTTACTTTTAACCGTGGTAAATAAAAGTAAAAAGTTACTATTCACCAAAAATTATTTTTATTTTATGGAACCACATTTTACTTATTGATATTAACTGGGTCTCTTGAATTTTTGAAATTCAACTCACAGAAGCGGTAAAATTAAGTTTTATGTAAATTTTCAAATTTTCCTAGGAGGTGGGTAAAAGACGGTGAAAAGTTCAATAAAATTTATATATATATATAATTATTATAAAATGAATCCAATGAATTACATTGAACTTATATTGGTATTATATCAATTTTGACCAAAAATAAATTTATATAAAATAAATAATTATTTAAATAAAAAGTCGGTTTTTAAATTGTAACCAAGTGTTTTCACTATTCATCAAAAATTGAAAGTTTTCAGAAAAATACCAAAATTCACCCTTGGATAATTTCGATATTCTGAATCCAAAAATGAAGTCCACTTTGAAAGATAAAATTTATAAAATTTCAAAAAGTGGGTATTACTATTCATAATGGCTAGTTTATATAATATTTTAATAACATATCGTTGTTTAGTGAAACTCGGTATTGCGTACAACACACGCTATCGTGGAAGGTCGCGATTGCGTGTAATGCAAGCCAAGTTAGGGATGCGTGTAGTGAAAGCTCATTTTAGTGTTGCGTACAACACAAGACATCAATAATATTTTTCATAAAATCTCGGGGTGTTACATTCTACCCCCCTTAAAATGAATTTCTCCCTCAAAATTCATTGGGGTTATAAATGGTTTACTACTGGAAAGTTTCTTTAACAAAAACCCACATTTTAAAAAGGAATACAAAACTTATCTTTAAAAACTAAAGTATGAAATGTAATAGTTACCCAAATTAACTAATCACTGGGTTTCCACATTGGTGAAAATATGGATATGGAAGTGAAATCTAACCATCAAGTTCTGATGGAGAGTGGTAGAGAACATGGCTATGAAAAAGCTAATAATCACAAAGACATAAATTTGTGATGATCTAATGTACCATCTGATTCATCGGATATAAGGTCACTAGGACAACATTTTTGGTTTTCAAGATGATTTCCCTAAAGTTGAAGAATTTTAATTAGAATAAATACTTACATTATTTCAGTACAATCTCACTATTTTTCGTGCCTTAAACAATTTCCACTTCATATCATAAATAAATAAAGTTTAATTTGTCATTCATGAAGTGTTAGAAGATCATGTGATAGAATGATGGGTCACTCCATCAATCTCAAACAAAAGTTTATAAAAATTTATCGAATATACATAAGTCCATATATGGTGATATTAAACATATATGGCTCCAAGAATGGACTTATATATCATACTTCTTAATATAATAAAACTAGTTTCTACTAACCAGAGACTTCCTGTAGGCCAGTTCTAGGAAATAAAGGCCTGTCGCACTTCGGTTGTGGGTTCAATTCCCACAACCTTGTCCGACGCGACGGGTTGTCTCCCGTCCTGCTTGTTGTCTTTTTTTTTTGAACTTCACTCTTATAACATTAAAAAAATAATATCAAAAAAGTTCCAGCCTTAAACAATACTATCTGATTTCTAATATAATCTATTCCAATCTTTAAACTTATCCAAAATACATTTGTCCAATCTCATAGTATAAAGAAAATGATTACTAGAAATGTCATCAACCACGCATGTGAATACCATCATTTTTCCCCCATATATCATATGATATATCTTGTTGGTCAAATTAAAAACATGTGAATACCTTAATCATGTATTCTCTTGAAAAATGAATACCCATTGACCCTTAGTGAAAACATGAATGCTGTCAAAATTTTACACTTTTCACATACAAAAATACCAAAATTTCTATATACTCAAACCATGATATAACTTTGTCCTTATATCAATCATGAGCCAATTTCATTTTTTATTTATCCCTTCATTATGCCCATATCATATTCTTTCCAAAAATATTTCAATCACTTTTCATGGCTACCAGTACCATATTATTATTGAAAACCAATACATAGATATTCCAAAATTCCATGATACCATAAATGAGTTTCCATGATACTAATTTGAAATCCCATTACATAAACACTTAATCATTCCACAACATCATTGTCATACTCAACATCACAAATAGTGATCGCATGTGACTTCCCTTTATCCTTTACCTTAATAGGTTTCTCACACCGATCATAATTAACCCTTGGATTAGGGCATTGATTTGCATAATGCCCAATTTCCTTGCACTTCAAGCATTGAAGTGTTGGTAGTGCATTCTCTATAGTCTTTTCTTTATTCACATCATTAGTAAACCTTTTTCCATTACTTTGACACTCAGTTGATCGATGACCATATTTTCCACACTTAAAACATTTTCTAGTACCTTTTAGACAATCTCCACCATGTTCTTTCCACACTTTTAGTATAAATAAACATTCACCTTCTTTTCCCCATTGTTCTGAGGTTTTTCCTTAAACACCATCTTTCGTTTCTTGTCAAAACCATGAGATGGATATGTTACACAAACTTCAAATTCTACCTTGATAGCACAACGTGCAATTTCTTCATAGATACTGAAGTCTCTTATAGCTAGTTCCCTTCGAAGACTTCGTTTTAATCCACTGAAGAATAGATCAACTTTACGTTCAGGTTGGATGATAAAGCTAGATGCATACCTTGAAAGTCTTGTAAAATTCGATTTGTATGTACCAAAAGATTCATCATCCTTCTTCTTAAGCTCAAGGAACTCCTTTTCCATCATTGTTCAAAGAATATAAGGGAAGTACTTACTAAAAAACAAGTTATTGAACTCCTCCCATTCCATGGATTCAATTTCATCTTGGGGCCTTGTATTCATAATTAGATTCCACCACTGATCTGCTTCACCTTCTAACTGGTAAACAGCCAAAATAACTTTTCCATTCTCTGTACAACGAAGTATGGAAAATATATTTTTAATGGTACTGACCCATTATTCTGCAACTAGTGGATCAGAAGACCCATTGAAAGAAGGTGGACGTTGCCTCATGAAGGACTCAATAGAATATTGTTCCTTTCTTTGAGCATTTGGAAATACAGAATGATTCATATCTTGTATAAGTATAGAAATAAGATTTTTCACTCCATATCCCATCACATTTGGTATTTCAAGAGGACAATCATTGCGTTGTCCATTACATTGATCAACATGGTTCTTTCGGGTTCCAAACATCGTCTAAAACCTAAAAAGAATAGTGTGAGGGGAAAAAATCATGCTATGGAAAACAACATAATAAAGGGGGAGTACCTTAATTATATAACATCTTAGGGTTAATTCTAATATTGTTACCATAATTCTATGACTATAATCTATACTTATACATAACCTTAGGGACATCCGTAAACAAACCTTAGAAATATCTCTAGGGATCTCACTAAAGTTATCGCATCCTAGTTTTCAAAGGTTGACTAAACTGAACCACCGATACCAACTTTAGAGACCCAAAGTTTGATGTACATGGACATTACATTATGTTTTCGGAATACTTAATACATAACAAAACAAACACACAAGAATCATAATTGTTTAGTGTCTTTGGAAACTCAGAAAAATAATCTTCTAATCATGGTGAAAGATCTTAGACATCTCCCATAAAGATCTTCCCATTTTTTTCTTACCTAAAACCTTTCTTTATATCCTGGGGAAAATAAAACATAAAAATGGTGAACTTAAATGCTCAGTAAGGTTAAGAATGGAGAAAATAAAACAAACCATATACATTTTAACTTCAAAACATGAACATAAAGTTTTGACGTCAAAATCTTGAGTTGTGAAATAAATCTTGGCAGTACGTAAGGCATAGATCATAAAGGAACATCCATCATGATAAAATAGCATGGGAATAAAACATGTAATTGTGGAAACCATTAAGCACATGTTATGATTTCCATAGTAGCCAAGACATTTCTGCCAAGACCATCATAGTGGACAAAGTCCCTTTCTGAATCGAGTTCACTTCTCATTCCAGTCCTGTATCACTGAACCAAATTAACTTACCATTCCAGTCATATATATCTCATGAGATATAAATCTTTACCCAATGAATTATAGGGAGATATAGGTCACACCCATATCATAATTAAATCATTCTTATGTGTTCCACAACATAAACATAAATTATTCATCATAACCCAAAGAATAAAATGGGTTTCATAAACATCATCCCATCATAACATAATCCATATAAAACAAACGAATATCATTCATCATAAGAAAAGTGAAACCATGTAAATCATAGAGACATTATACTTCAAACATACACATATTAAATAATTTCCTATTTGATGGAAAATGGTATTGATAAAAACACTTGAAATGAATTCTGGAGGAAAATATCCTTTCTTCTTCAAAATCAATTTCTTTTCACAAAATGCCATGCAATTTTAAAAGAAAAGGTTTTTTTTGAAAATATTCATTAAATATCTTAGATTAAGCTTCATGAAAATAATGCGTTATGAAACCGTAAAAATCTATTCATGCCGTATAAGTTAAAAAAACATTCTTCGCGTACTTTTGCCGGAAAAGTCAAAAAAGTACCTCGTATGGTAAACAAAAGAAATATTCCTTCCATGCGATGTGGTAAAAGTAAAAAAAAGGTAAAAATGACTTTAAACATACATGGAAGAAAGGAAATCATTTTATGAAATTTTTTTGAGAACATATGTACATGGATAATAAACATAACCCCAGTAAATACTTACAAATAAACAATCTCAGATAAGAATGATATTGGAATAATTATCACTTACCTTAGGTCCGATATGCTCCGTACGTTTCCAAAACTCATGTATAATGATTTAAATAATGTCATTTACTTATTATAGAATCATATTAATTGTTATGATATGATATATGGTTCACATATGACTTTATATTACCCTTTCTTTTCTAAGTTCAATGTTAAAGCAACATTTTGGGTAAAATCGTTTTATTTATCGTACGTGTTTGGAATTGTTGTTCTGGATATTATTATTACTTATATCAGGACTTAATTACTTAAAAAATTTAAATCATGATTTATATATCATATATATTCAGTATATATATATATATATAATAGGTAGATAAATAAAATGAAATACATTGTTCATAGAGACGGTAGGCCGTACGTACGCATGAACGCTGTTTTATTTTCCTTATTGACTTGAATGGAAGTAAGTAGATGAAATATATATATATATATATATATATATATACATACATAAATCCATTAGCATTATTAGGTCATATATTTCATGATTACTTATTATATATACTTTATAATCATTCTTGAATTATTAACATGGAAAAAGAATCTCACCGAGTTGTGGAGACGGTAATCCGTACGTACGCACGAGCAAAGATATCGTTACCATATTTATTGAATGGAATTTGAGGGGATTATATAATATATTAGAATCAGTATGATGTTTTAATGATCATATAGAGTTATTATTTACACCATTATACCCATCCAAGTAAGGTGGTTGTGGAAAAACTGATTACACCACAGCATGGAGACGGTATTCTGTACGTACGCATGCGCGGTGATTTCGTTTTCCATAGGATGGATAGTAGGTGAAATAGGGTTGTTTCATATTTATAATAACATATCAGTATATAAGTAATACTTATTTTATTACTTTATAATGAAACATATAAAGAAGAAAATGTAGAAGAAGAAAGAAACTTGAAAGAGTCGGTAGAAGAGATTACCTCTTCCTCGACGCACCTCCGTTAAACTTCTTCTTAGGGAACTAGAGTTGATCTTTAGAGAATACAAGAACCTCTATGATATAAATATAGAGGTTTATAAGATGAATTATCAGGGGTTGTCTGAGCTTCAAGGCTCATAATGGTGTGAAAAGAAGAGGGAAGGGGTGCCCTTTTTATAAGGGAGGAGAGGGGCACCTTTGAAAAAACTTAAAATATTATTTTATAATAAAGTCATATTCGGTTTATAATAGCTCCAAATTGATTTATTTAGAAGATAAAGTGGGGATGGTTATAAATCCTCTCAACCAATAGGTTTTAGACAAGTTTAGCTTACTATTTTAACCTTATCATTTAGATTTAACTCTAAGTTAAATAATTTAACTTTTACCGTGTCTTCTTGTTTTTTTACACTATATGGTTAATAAACATACTATAACAAGCCAAACGAACCGATAGTGGTTCATTATTAATATATATAACCTTATATAAGTCATTTAGCCGAAACTTATATTTTTAGGAATAGAATAACAATTAATAATATAATATTTTTTAAAAAACTATTTTATGTCTATTTTGACACTATTTGGTACATGATTTTTGTGAAAATCATAACAGGATGATTAGTTCAAAAAAAGTTAATTAAATAAATAATAACATGTCATATTAACCTATATAATTATTTTAATTCATAAAAAGTCTCAAATTACATTTATTTGGGTATTTATAACAACAATTTTGTTAATATTTCATTAATAAGGTAATTATTGCATCGTCATTGTGTCATAAATAAGTTAAATCATTTAATGTATAAAAATTATAAATAAAATATCATTATATATGAAATATTTTTATCTTTATAATGAATATTTATAGTCAAATTTATCTTATGTATAACCAAATATTAAAAATGTTTGAGTTATTAAACATTGATTGTAACTATTTTCACTCTTTTTAAAATAAAATAAAAATAAATGTCCTAATCTAATACAAGTGGACCTAAAGGGTGATATTTTACTCCTAAGGTTGTTTTTGGTATAATTACACTTATCCAATAGAATTATGACATGTTTTATGGTAATAATAATATCATTTTTACCCTTAATTACCCTATTTACTTTTAACCGTGGTAAATAAAGTTAAAAAGTTACTATTCACAAAAAAATATTTTTATCTTATTAAACCACATTTTACTCCTTTATATTAACAATGTCTCTCAGATTTTTGAAATTCAACTCACAGAAGTGGAAAATTAAGTTTTATGTAAATTTTCAAATTCTCCAAGGAGGTGGGTAAAAGACTGTGAAAAGTTCAATAAAATTTTTATATATCTAAAATTATTATAAAATGACTCCAATAAATTACATTGAACTAATATAGGTATTATGTATTAATTTTGACTTAAAAAAATTAAATAAAATAAATAATTATTTAAATAAAAAGTCGGTTTTCAAATAGTAACCTAGTGTTTTCACTATTCATAAAAAATTTAATGTTTTCAGAAAAATACCAAAAATTAAACCTAGGAAAATTTTGATATTCCGAATCAAAAAATGAAGTCCATTTTGAAAGATAAAATTTATAAAATTTCTAAAAGTGGGTATTACTATTCATAACGGCTAGTTTATATAATATTTTAATATCATATTGTTGTTTAGTGAAACTCGGTATTGCGTACAACACACGCTATCATGGAAGGTCACGATTGCGTGTAATGCAAGCCAAGTCAGGGATGCATGTAGTGCAATCTCCTTTTGGTGTAGCATACAACACAAGACATCAATAATATTTTTCATAAAATATCGGGGCGTTACATTCTACCCCCCTTAAAATAAATTTTTCCCTCAAAATTCATCGGGGTTATAAATGGTTTACAACTCAAAAGTTTCTTTAATAGAAACCCACATTGTAAAAAGGAATAACAAAACTTATCTTTAAAAACTAAAGTATGAAACGTAACAGTTACAAAAATTAACTAATCACTAGGTTTCCACATAGGTGAAAATATGGATATGGAAGTGAAATCTAACCATCAAGTTCTGATGGAGAGTGGTAGAGAACATGGCTATGAAAAATCCAATAATCACAAAGCCATACATTTGTGATGATATAATGTACCATCTGATTCATTTGATATGAGGGCACTAGGAAAACATTTTTGGTTTTCAAGATGATTTCCCTAAAGTTGAAGAATTTGAATTAGAAGAAATACTTACTTTATTTCGGTACAATATGACCATTTTTCGGGCCTTGAGAAATTTCCCCTTCATCTCTTAAAGAAATAAAGTTGAATTTGTCATTCTTTAAGTGTTAGAAGATCATGTTATAGAATGATGGGTCACTCCATAAATCTCAAACAAAAGTTTAGCAAAAGTTTTCAAATATACATAAGTCCATATATGGCGATATTATACATATATGGCTCCAAGAATGGACTTATATATCATACCACTTAATATAATAAAAATAGTTTCTACTAACCAGGGACTTCTTGTAGGCCAGTGATAGGAAATAAAGGCCTGTCGCACTTCGGTTGTGGGTTCAATTCCGACAACCTTGTCTGACGCGACGGATTGTCTCCCGTCCTACAGGTTGTCTTTTTTTTAAACTTCACTATTATAACATTACAGAAATAATATCGAAAAAATTTCCAACCTTAAACAATACTATCTGATGTCTAATATAATCCATTCCAATCTTTATACTTATCCAAAATACATCTATCCAATCTCATAGTATAAAGAAAATGATTACTAGAAATTTCATCAACCAATCATGTGAATACCATCATCTATCCCCCATATATCATATGATACATCTTATTGGTCAAATTACAAACATTTGAATACCTTAATCATGTATTCTCTTGAAAAATGAAAACCCATTGACCCTTAGTGAAAACATGAATGCAATCAAAATTTAACAGTTTCCACATACCAAAATCCCAAAATTTATATATACTCAAACCATGATATAACTTTGTCCTTATATCAGTCATGAGATCATTTCATTTTTTCTTTACCCCTTCATTATGCACATATCATCTTCTTTCCAAAAATATTTCAATCACTCCTCATGGCTACCAGTACCATATAATTATTGAAAACCAATACATAGATATTCCAAAATTCCATGATACCATAAATGAGATTCCATGATACTAATTTGAAATCCAATTAAATAAACACTTAATCATTCCACAATATAATTTTCATGTTCAACATCAAAAATTGTGATCGGATGTGACTTCCATTTATCCTTTACCTTAAGAGGTTTCTCAGGTCGATCATCATTAACCCTTGGATTAGGGCATTGATTAGCATAATTCCCCATTTCCTTGCACTTGAAGCATTGAAGTGTTGGTGGTGCATTTTCTGTAGACTTTTCTTTATTCACATCATTAGCAACCCTTTTTCCATTACTTTTACACTCAGATACTTGATGACCTTCTTTTCCACACTTAAAACATTTTCTAGTACCTTTTAGACAATCTACACCATGCTTCTTTCCACACTTTGAGCATAAATAAACATTCACCTTATTTTCACAATTGTTCTGAGGTTTTTCCTTGAACTCCATCTTTAATTTCTTGTCAACACCATGAGATGGATATGTTACATCAACTTACAGTTCTACCTTGATAGCACAACGTGTAATTTCTTCATAGATACTGAAGTCTCTTATAACTAATGCTCTTCGAAGACTTGGTTTTAAGCCACTGAAGAATCGATCAACTTTACTTTTAGGTTGGATGATAAATCCAGATGCATACCTTGCAAGTCTTGTAAAATTCACTTCGTATATACCAACAGATTCATCATCCTTATTCTTAAGCTCAAGGAACTCCTTTTCCATCTTTGTTCGAAGAATACGAGGGAATTACTTACTGAAAAACAAGTTCTTAAACTCGTCCCATTCCATGGATTCAATTTCATCTTGGGCCTTGTTTTATTAATTAGAGTCCACCACTGGTTTGCTTCACCTTCTAACTGGTAAACAGCCAAAATTACTTTTTCATGATATGTACAACGAAGTATGGACAATATCTTTTCAATGGTACTGATCCATTGTTCAGCAACAAGTGGATCAGAAGACCCATTGAAAGAAGGTGGACGCTGCCTCATAAAAAACTCAATAGAATATTGTTCCCTTCTCTGAGCATTTGGAAATCCAGAATGATTCATAGATTGTGTAAGTATAGAATTAAGATTTTTCACTCCATCTCCCATCACATTTGGTTATTCAGGAGGACAATCATTGCATTTTCCATTACATTGATCAACACGGTTCCTTCGGGTTCTATCCATCGTCTAAAACCCAAAAATAATAGTGTGAGGGGAAAAAATCATGCTAGGGAAACCAATATAATAAAGGGGGAGTACCTTAAATATATAACATCTTAGGGTTAATTATAAAATTGTTACCGTAATTCTAGGACTATAACCTATACTTATACATAACCTTAGGGACATCCATAGACATACCTTAGAAATATCTCTAGGGATCTCACTAAAGTTCTCACATCCTAGTTTCCAAAGGTTGACTAAACCGAACCTCTGATACCAACTGTAGAGAACCAAATCTTGACGTACATGTACATTACATTACTTTTTTATAATACTTAATATATAACAAAACAAAAACACAAGAACCGTAATATTTTAGTGTCTTTGGAAACTCGGAAAAATAATCTTCTAATCATGGTGAAAGATCTTCGACATCTCCCATAAAGATCTTCCCCTTTTGTTTTCTTACCTAAAACCTTTCTTTATATACTAGGGAAAAGAAAACATAAAAAGGGTGATCTTAAATGCTAATTAAGGGTAAGCATGGAGAAAATAAAACAAACCATATTCATTTGAACTTCAAAACACGAACATAAAGTTTTAACGTCAGAATATTGAGTTGTGAAATAAATCTTGGCAGTACGTAAGGCATAGATCAGAAAGGACCATCAATCATGATAAAATAGAATGTGAATAAAACATGTAATTGTGGAAACCATTAAGAACATGTTATGATTTTTATAGTAGCCAAGGCATTTCTGCCAAGACCATCATAGTGGACAAAGTCCCTTTCTGAATCGAGATAACTCCTCATTCCAGTCCTATATCACTGAACCAGATTAAATTACCATTCCATCCATGTCTATCTCATGAGATATAAGTCTTTACCCAATGCATTTGAGGGAGATATAGGTCCCACCCATCTCATAATGAAATCATTCTTATGTGTGCCACAACATAAACATAAATCATTCATCATAACCCAGATAATAAAATGGGTTTCATAAATATCATCCCATCATTACATAATATATATAAAACAAATGGATATAATTCATCACAAGAAAAGTGAAACCATGTAAATCATAGAGAAATTATACTTTAAACATACACATGTGAAATAATTTCATATTATATGGAAAATGGTTTTGATAAAACACTTGAAATGAATTCTTGAGGAAAATATCCTTTATTCTTAAAAATCACTTTCTTTTCAAAGAATTTCATGAGATTTTAAAAGAAAAGGATTTTGTTGAAAATAGTCATTAAATATTGTAGATTAAGATTCATGAAAATAAGGCGTTATGAAACCATAAAAATCTGTTCGTCCCATATTAGTTAAAAAACATTCTTCTCGTACTTTTGCCGGAAAAGTCAAAAAGTACCTCGTATGGTAAACAAAAGAAATCTTCTTTCCATACGATGTGGTAAAAGTAAAAAAAAGGTAATAATGTATTTAAAAATACATGGAAGAAAATTAAACATTTTATGAAAACATTTTGAGAACATATAGACATGGATAATAAACATAACCCCAGTAAATACTTACGAATACACAATCTCGGATAAGAATGAGATTGGAATAATTATCCCTTACCTTAGAGGTCCGATATGCTCTGTACGTATCCAAACCTCCTGTATAATGATTTAAATAATGTCATTTACTTATTTGATAATCATATTCTTTGTTATGATATCATATATGGTTCACTTATGACTTTATATTACCGGTTCTTTTGTAAATTTCATGTTAAAGCAGCATTTTGTGTAAAATCGTTTTATTTATCATACGTGTTTGGACTTATTGTTATTGATATTATTATTACTTATATCAGGATTTAATTACTTCTAGAATGTAAATAATTATTTATATATAATATATATTCAGTATATATATATAATAGATAGAAAAATGAAATGAAATACACCGTTCACGGAGATGGTAGGCTGTATGTACGCATAAACGCTATTTTCTTTTCTTTATTGACTTGAATGGAAGTAAGTAGATGACATATATATAAATAAATAAATCCAGTAGAATTATTAGGTCATATATTTCATGATTACTTATTATATATACTTTATAATCATTCTTGAATTCTGAACATGGAAAATGAATCTCATCGCGTCGTGGAGACGGTAATCCGTACGTACGCACGAGCGATGATATCATTCCCATATTTATTGGATGGAATTGTAGGGGATGATATAGTATCTTATAATTAGTATGATGTTATAATAATTATATATAGTTATTATTTACACCATTATACCCATCCAAGTAAGGTGGTGGTGGAAAAACTGATTACACCACGACATGGAGACGATATTCCGTACGTACGCACGCGCGGTGATTTCATTTTCCGTAGGATGGATAGAAGGTGAAATAGGGTTGTTTCATATTTATAATAACATATCAGTATATAATTAATACTTATGTTATTACTTTATAATGAAACAAATAAAGAAGAAAAAGTATAAGAAGAAAGAAACTTGAAAGAGTCGGTAGAAGAGATTACCTCTTCCTCGACACACCTCCTTTAAAATTCTTCTTAGGGCACTAGAGTTGGTCTTTTAAGAATACAAGAACCTCTATGATATAACTAGAGAGGTTTAGGGGTTGGTAGATCTTCATGTCTCAAAAGTGTGTGAAGATAAGAGGGAAGGGGTGCCCTTTTTATAAGGGAGGAGAGGGTCACCTTAGGAAAAACTTAAAATATTATTTTATAATAAAGACATATTCGGTTTATAATAGATCCAAATTAATTTATTTAAAAGCTAAAGTGGATATGGGTCGAAATAATTTGAACCAATAGGTTTTAGACAAGTTTATGTTACTATTTTAGCCTTATCATTTAGATTTAACTCTAAGTTAAATAATTTAACTTTTACCACGTCTTCTTGTTTTTTTACACTATATGGTTAATAAACATACTATAACAAGATAAAAGAACCCAAAGTGGTTCATTATTAATATATATAACCTTATCTAAGTCATTTAGCCTAACCTTATATTTTTAATAATATAATAACAATTAATAATATAATATTTGTTTAAAAAATTATTTTATGTCAATTTTGACACTATTTGGTACATGTTTTTTGTGAAAATCATAACATCGTGATTAGTTAGAAAAAAGTCAATTAAATCAATACTAACATGTCATATTAACCAATAAAATTATTTTAATTCATAAAAAGTATCCAATTACATTTATTTGGGTATTTATAACATCAATTATGTTAATATTTCATTAATAAGGTAACTACTGCATCGTCATTGTGTCATAAATAAGTTAAATTATTTAATGTCTAAAAATTATAAATAAAATTACATTATGTAGGAAATATTTTTATCTTTATAATGAATATTTATAGTCAAATTTATCTTATGTATAACCCTATATTAAAAATGTTTGAGTTATTAAACTTTGATTTTAACTATTTTAACTCTTTTTTAAATAAAATAATAATAAATGTCCTAATCTAATCCAAGTGGACCTAAAGGGTAATATTATATTCCTAAGTTTGTTTTTGGTCAAAATAAACTTATCCAATATAATTAGGACATGTGTTAGGGTAATAATAATAGCATTTTTACCCTTAATTACCCTATTTACTTTTAACCGTGGTAAATAAAAGTAAAAAGTTACTATTCACAAAAAATTATTTTTAACTTTTTGAACCACATTTTACTCCTTGATTTTTACCGTGTCTCTCAGATTTTTGAAATTCAACACACAGAAGTGGTAAAATTATGTTTTATGTAAATTTTCAAATTCTCCTAGGAGGTGGGTAAAAGACTGTGAAAAGTTCAATAAAATTTTTATATATCTAAAATTATTATAAAATGACTCCAATTAATTACATTGAACTTATATAGGTATTATGTATCAATTTTGACCTAAAATAAATTTAAATAAAATAAATAATTATTTAAATCAAATGTCGGTTTTTAAATAGTAACCCAGTTTTTCACTATTCATCAAAAATTGAAAGTTTTTAGAAAAATATCAAAAATTCACCCTAGGATAATTTCGATATTCCAAATCCAAAAATGAAGTCAAATTTGAAAGATAAAATTTATTAAATTTCAAAAAGTGGGTATTACTATTCATAACAGCTAGTTTATATAATATTTTAATAACATATCGTTGTTTAGTGAACCTCGGTATTGCGTACAACACACACTATCGTGGAAGGACATGATTGAATGTAATGAAAGACAAGTCATGGATGTGTGTAGTGAAAGATCCTTTTAGTGTAGCGTATAACACAAGACATTAATAATATTTTTCATAAAATCTCGGGGTGTTACACTTTGACTTGGTTTATACACTAGGAAAAGGAAATTCAGTGACTGATGCTTCGAGTTGTAAATCATACAATGAGTTGGTCAGAGAATCATGTGACCAGTGGAATCTTCCTGGAGTAATTGTTGATATGTATTTGGATTGCAGGTAACCTAATCAAAATGAATATTTATTTCCCATTTCTCTTATTCCTAATTTAGTGATTCTGATCAAGGAGGCTCACCAATGAAACCCTTACTACCTTTCCATGAGGTCAAAACTCAATTTGGGGAGACCATTGAGGTATTTATAGTGGATGAAAACTATATGTTTCACTTTTGAAACTAAATCAATGTTTCTTCATCTTGCAATGAACAACTTCTTTATGATTATAACCATTCAAAATGGGTAGTTCACCAGAGTATTCATAAAATATATAGTCCAATGAAGACCCATTTTCAGTGTTTAGGTACGAGAAAAAAATTGGGTGACTATGTTATGATTTGTCTCATTTATGAACTGGAAAATTTGATAAACCAATAACTAGAATACCCTTTATAGTTCACGCATATACCCATATAGAAATAGGAACATATTTCCATGGATGTTTTCATTGGTCCACTATTAAGACTTAGGAAGAATAATTTTATTTGGGTGATTGTGGTCTAACTTATAATGTCAGCACATTTCAATTAAATCCAAGAGTATAATATGGTGGAAGACTTAGAAAATATTTATATCAGGGAATTGGTGAAAATGCATGGATTACTAATATCAATTGTCTCCAACAGAGAACCTATATTCACTTCACTATTTTTGTGATCCTTGTAACAATCCCTTTCTTCTAAAATTACCATGAGCATGGAATACCATAAAAAATAGATGGTTCTTTAGAATTTATGATCCTAATATTTTAAGATATTCTATTTGTATGTGTTATGGATTTTAGTGCTTCATGGAAAAATCATTTGAATTTATTGGAGTTTTCATATAACAAAAAGTATTAGCTCATGATAGAAATGGATCTGTTCAAGGTATTTTATGGTCACCCATGTCGATCCACACTTTGTTCAGGTTTTGATCATAGTGGAATCACCTTTGGTGGGTGTTAAATTAAAATTTATTTTAATTTAGAGTTTCCTAAAACTCTAATAGAGGATCTTACATGTTAAATTTATAATTAATTTTTTTAGATTTAAAGAAATGATTGTATCATCTTAGGATCATTTCTTCTATGACAACATTCATCTTCTAAAAAACCCTTTCATATTACCTTTTATTCACTATAAGGATTCAAGTATAGAATTACTCTAGTAGTGATCTGCATGTGCTCATTTGATCTCCAAGAAAATCCAATTGATTTTAAGGTGATAACATAGTGAATCAATTTCCTTGTGTTTTTATTCTTGATCACTCCAAGATCATTCATGTTTGAAGGAATTCTTTTCATTATAGAGAGTAAGAGGGGAGGAATTCGAGAGAAAGGGAGAGAGAGATAACTCCATTGTGGAAAACAATTCCCTATTGTCAATTTTCTATTAACTATATACAATAGAAATAACCATCTATTTAATCTAGAGATTAGGTTAAAATATAATTTAATTACATATCATCCATTAAATAATATAATAATATTTAGTAAAATCCATGACAAAATAATAATAATATGATTATTATTTTATGATATGCATGTTAACTTTCACAATAATAAATTTTATTGTACTAACTTGTAAATTAATATTTCTCATCAGATGTGGTATTCATTCGTTTAGACTCCTTGAAATTTATTGAATAACTGAATAAAAATTTAATAAAACATTTCATTCATCAATTTTTTTTTGATCAATAAAACAATGAAAAAATTATTCCACAATCTTGAGAATAATTTTATTTCATTAATTAAATTTAAATATATTTTAACAAAAATCAATGAAAACACATACTGTGTGCCCTCAAGGATTATTTCTCATTTTAATTAGGTGGGAGTACCTAAATTCTAATATTATTATCTAGAAATTGGTCAAAGAACCCATGAGAATGAACTTAATGTCACAACGATGAAAACCACATACAAATGATCATTGTCTAATATAATTTTTGTGTCTCAATATCTCATTAAGAAGGTTGTACGTCGATGTCATCAACATATGTTCTCAATATATATTTATTTGACTATATAAAATAAACACATTATTACATCATGACCATGGAATTTAAGGTGATAGTTCTATTCCAATCAAAGGGTTAAGATATAATATTCTATAAAAACAGAAGGGAAAAATACTTCCTCAACTTATCCATTAATAACTTGTCATTAATGAGGCACCAAACATACCCCTACTTCCCACCAATATATATTATGATGTTTTTGATCATTAAATATAAGTACATGAGTCATGACGTGCATTAATTAAAATATTAAAGCCTAACGAGCATTGCACATGATCATGGATGGGAACATTTGATGAAACCAAAACATTCAGAATTCCTACCAATGGGTCTGCTATCATAATCTCCCATCATGGAGAATACCAAGTGAAAACCGCATGAGAAGAAGCCTCATATGATTAGATGTACTTACACCTAACAATCTATATATTATGTATGAAAACCTTGCTTTTTATTACAAATTAAACATGCTTTATTACATAAAACTTCACTTGATACAACAAAGAAGATCGAGAGGTTTAGTTTCTTTGGGGATTAGGATCATTACATAAAAACTTAAAACATGAAATACAACATCTTTATTGAAAACTTCCTTTACATGACCACTACATTCCCTCGTACTTAGCATTGCATGGGATAACCTGAGGACATGCATAAGAAAAGGGTGAGCTATAAAGCCCAGTAAGGGAGTAAACATGGAATAACATGAGGAGTAAAATAAATGTTAGAAAATAGGCATATCAATAGAGCATAAAGGAAACATGAACATAAAGGCATGATAAAGCATGATAATCATAACATGGAAATGTGGCAACAACACTTAACATGGAATTAGCATGAGCCAAGGCTCATTGCACATAAAGCATGAGTAAACCCTCATTGCATATGAAGTATGAGTAAACCCTCATTTCACTTGAATTAGCATGAGTCAACACTCATTGAACATGATGTATCATGATACTATACTTTACCCAATGCATTGGAGCGCTATAAGGGCGCACCCTTCTTAAACATTTCATTTCATGCATAAGTGTGCCACATGGATCATAAAACATGGATTCATAAAACATAATCATTTATTCCATGATAAAGGAATGTGGAATTCATACATGAAACTTTACAATCAATAAGTAAATGTGCATAAAGGTGAAAATCCTTGATGGAGAAATGGGCATGGTATTCACTACACAATGACATTAGCTTAGAAAATTGGTGCGATTTCGGCAGCGTAACGGCGTGACATAAGAATTCATAAAAAAGGTTGATGAGAGAGAAAGGGGTTCCTCATCATATTTACATGTAATGGACAGTAAGTAGGTCATATAGATACATGTCCCAACAATTTTAATGGAATTTAGATTCATGATACAAAATAATTTCTTGAATATAAAAGAGGAGAGAGAAGTTCCTTTCGAAATTTTGGCATAGTAACTGGTGTACTTGGGAGGAATTTAATGAGAGAGAAAGGGGTCTCCCATCATTCAAACAATAAGATGGAAGTATGTGGGAGGTGAGAAACCATACCCCAACATTAATAATTGAAATTAAAAGGTCAACACAACTTAAAGAAAATTGACAAAAAATGAGAAAGGAAGAAAAAACCCTTACTTGGAAGTGTGCTTCCAAAGGCTAGAGAGAGGCTTGTGAGAGGATTCTTGGGAGCTTGGGGAACCTTGGGAGGATTCTAGAGAGATTTGGGCAGAGTTTGGACGACCTCAAAGGGCTTTGAGTGAGGAGGAAGTGGGAGCTTGGGTGGGTTTATATAGGAAAGGTGAGGGAATTCTTTATTATTTAGGTTTGGGTCCCCTTACATTAAATTATTCCAAACCACAAACCATACCATGGTTTTTGCCCATGGTTTTTGGAAAAGGGAAGAGAAAAACAATATTTTATATGGACAAAGTCCGAACTTCTTAAAATATTAGGGTTGCTTATGTGGAGGTGAGTCACACTCCCATGGAAATTAATTTAAAAAGGCAAGGTGTTGAATAAGTCTTGAGGGGTCCATTAATGCTTTGCAAAGTAAGTCAAACAAACCCAAAATCACATTATTTTAATTAAAAACATATATTGGCCGAACAAAAGGATTATGGCATTTTATTACATCACCATTGGGTCATTATGATGTCATAAAACACATTATATATTTAAACGGTATTCAATTTTTACCCAAAAATATGACTGTCTTAGAAAATTATGAAAAATTCACCGTTGGATAATTTCGATGTCCTGATTCTAGAAATGACATTTATTTTATCTAAAAAAGTTTCTAAATATGTTAATTTTCACTTTTAAAATAAACACCAACATTTATCGAAAATTCACAGGTTTTGACAGAAATGGCTTTCAAACCTTAATATAAAATTTTAATTGCATTCATAAAATTATAAGATCATTTATATTTAATAAAAATTAATTTAATAATAATATTATTATTTTATTAAAATATTATTTAATTCAAAAATCTCTTAATTTAATAAAATATATTTCTTAATTAAATAATAACTAAAAACACCATTTTTACTTTAAAAACTATTTACAATGTATCAAAAATGACTAGAAATTATATTCATTATTATATACAAAAATAGTTTACATGAACATAGTACTACTTATTTATTACATAACCCCTTAAAACAGCCTCATAAGACCTAAGGGTAAGGTGTGCGATGGTGACAGACTCTTGGGGTGGATCAGATAACATCGCTTGAGTGGTAATTTCAATCAACCTCCACTTTTCCCGTAGATGGTCATGTTCTAGCTTGACATAATGAAGCTCAGCTTGGGCTTGGTCAAGGGTGAAGCCCAAAGATGCCACCTCTTTTCCGAGCTCTGGCAAATGGGCTTCGTATGGGGAAATTCTACTGGATGAGGCCATCACTTCCTTTGTCTGAGTAAAATTGGGTTCGTTAAAGCCTTATATTTATACTAATCATGTGATCACTGTTCAACAGTTATATTAAGAACGATCAAAATTCTTAACATAAAACCAAAGAAGTTGACATCTTATAAAAACATTTTTCATAAAGAGACATTTAACTGGATTAAGTGGGATCTTCCATTAATGAATCTTTGGGTCGTTATAATATTCCCCCCTTAAGAAATTTCGCCCTCCAAATTTTTCTTTTCCCACACTAAAACAAATGTGGGTAACTCAACTTCATCATATCCTCCGACTCCCGAGTCGCTTCTTCAAACTTGTGTTTTCTCCACAACACCTTGACGAGGGGCATTGTCTCATTTCGTAGAAATTTTTCTCTACGATCTAATATCTTCACTGGTTTCTCCTCATAAGAAAGATCGTCTTCCAATTGTACCACCTCAGAAGATAGTACATGTGAAGGGTCCGGTATGTACTTCCTTAAGAGGGATACGTGAAAGACATCATGAACCTTGGCCATGGTAAGTGGAAGTGCTAGTTGATAGGCCACAGCCCCAACACGATCAAGAATCTCGAAGGGGCCAATGTACCTTGGACTTAAATTCCCTTTCTTTCCAAACCTCATGACCCTGTTCCACGGAGATATGCGTAAAAACACCATGTATCCAACTTTAAACTCAAGGTATCGCCAACAATTATCTGCACAACTCTTCTGTCGACTCTGGGCAGCCTTTATATGCTGCTGAATGGTTTTCACCTTCTCCACCATTTCTTCGACCATTTCTGGTCCAAGCAGCTTACGTTCACCGAACTCAACCCAACATGCCAGTGTTCTGCACCTCTTCCCATACAGAGCTTCATATGGTTCCATTTGGATGCTCGAGTGGAAACTGTTATTATAAGGGAACTCAACCAGAGGAAGATGTTGATCCCATCCTCCTTTAAATTCCATTGAGCATGCTCTCTACATATCCTCAAGTGTTTGGATAGTCTTTTCGGATTGGACATTAGTTTGAGTATTATAGGTCGTACTGAAGTTTAGTTCAGTATTCAGAGCATGTTGAAGACTCTTCCAAAACTTAGAGGTGAATCTTGGATCTCGATCGGACAAAATAGATAGTGGTACTCCATGAAACCTTACCAATTCCCTAATATATATCCGTGCCAGTTGATCCAATGATAAATCCTCCCGAATAGTAATGAAGTGTGTAGTCTTTGTAAGATGATCCACAACAACCCATATTGCATTGTTGCCTTTGGATGTCCTTGAAAGTCTGGTGACCAAGTCCCCGGTGATGTTCTCCCATTTCCATTCTAGTATGGGCAATGGTTTCATCATCCCCTTAGACATCTGCCTCTCTGCCTTCACTTGCTGACACACCAGACACTTTGATGTATATTCGGTGATCTCCTTCTTCATATTATCCCACCAAAAGTTTTCTCGAAGATCTCGATACATCTTTGTGCTCCCTGGGTGAATAGAGAAATTTGAACTATGTGCATCATCCAAAAGTTCCTTCTTCAGCTCCGGACTTGATGGAACACATAGTCTTTTCCCAAACTGCACAATTCCTTCTTCATTAACATTAAACTCTGAGGATTTACCCTTTTTGATAGCTTCTACTTTTTCTTGAATTCCCACATCATCCTTTTGAGCATCCTTTAACCTTTCCAAAAGAGATGGTTGAGCAATAATTTGTGAAAGGATTGATGATGTTCCCTTCATTATAATTCCCACGTCCATCTTCATCAAGTCTAAGAAGATTGGATCCTTCTCAATTCTCATCATTGATATAATCACCAGATCCTTTCTACTTAGGGCATCCGCCACCTTGTTCGCTTTCCTAGGGTGGTAATGTATTGAACAGTCATAATCTTTGATGAGCTCTATCTATCTTCTCTGGTGCATATTAAGCTCTTTTTGTGTGAATATATATTTAAGACTCTTGTGGTCAGTATATATCTCACATTTTTCTCCATAGAGATAATGCCGCCAGATTTTCAAGGCAAAGATCACCGCCACCAACTCCAGATCATGCGTTGGATAGTTTCGCTCATGGATTTTCAACTGCCTTGAGGCATAGAATATCACTTTATCATTCTGTATCAGCACACAGCCTAATCCCTTCTTTGAGGCATCACTGAATACCACAAAAATTTCCCCACTTGTGGGCAAAGTGAGCACGGGCGCAACAATAAGACTCCATTTCAACTCCTTGAAGCTTTCTTCACATTCATCACTCCAAGAAAACTTTACTCCCTTTCGAGTTAGCTTGGTAAGAGGGTTAGAAAATCGTGAGAAATTTCTCACAAATCTTCGATAATATCCAGCTAACCCCAAGAAGCTACGGATATCCGTTACCGATGTTGGCCTCGACCATCCATCAATTGCATCTGTTTTGGAGGGATCCACATATATCTCATTGCTTGTAATGATATGGCCCAAGAATGAGACTTACTTCAACCATAACTCACACTTGTTGTACTTTTCATAGAGCTTCTCCTTGCGCAAAGTCTCTAGTACAGTTCTTAAATGCTCCTCACGATCCTCCTTGGTTTTGGAGTATATTAGAATATCATCTATAAAGACTACCACAAATTTTTCAAGGTAATCTCTAAAGACTATATTCATCAAGTCCATGAATATTACTGGAGCATTGGTGAGTCTGAAAGGCATTACTATGAATTCATAGTGCCTGTATCTTGTACGAAAAGCATTCTTGGGGACATCTTCCTTCTTCACCCTTACTTGATAATATCCCGACCGCAAGTCCACCTTGGATAAGTATTGTGCTCCACGTAGCTGATCAAAAAAGTCATCAATTCTTGGGAGAGGATACTTGTTCTTTATCGTGATTTTTTTAAGTTCACGATAATCGATGCAGATCTGCATTGACCCATCCTTATTCTTGACGAAGAGGACTGGTGCACCCCATGGTGAAGCACTTGGGCGTATAAACCCTTTATCCAGATTCTCTTGTAGTTGTTTCTTCAGCTCTTCAAGCTCAACAATAGCCATTCTATATGGAGTCTTGGATATTGGTAATGCCCCAGGTATAAGTTCAATTGAGAACTCGACATCTCTTCTAGGAGGAAGACCAGGCAGTTCCTTGGGAAACACTTCTACGAATTCCTTCACAATAGGCATTTCTTCGAGGATGGTTTCTTCTTTGGACTCAATCATTTGAGCCAGATACGCGTGCTCATAGGGAAGTAATATCCATGCTTGAGATGATGGAGCTAAAGGAGATTCATCTTCCTCCTGACACTTGTAAAGAATCGGGGTTCGATTATCCATATGGAGTGTGATTTCCCTCTCCCGAAAATTTATGTTGGCTCTATATAAGGAAAGTCAATCCATACCAAGAATTTCATCAAATTCCACCAGAGGGAGTATGACGAGGTTCGCTGGGAAATTCAATCCACAGATTATAACAGGAGAGGACTTATACTCATGGGATGCAATGATTGCCCCATTTGTTGTACTCACCAAAATCTTTACTTTCATGATTTTTGGTGGTGCTAGAATTGTTCTACTAAAGTTTCGAGATATAAAATAATGCGTAGAACCTGAATCAAAAAGTACGTTCGCTATTCTTGAATGAATAACTAGCATCCCTGTCACCACTTCGTTGTCGGGGTTCAATTCGGTAGAAGTGATGGGAAAAGCTCTTCCTTGCTGTCTTGGAGTGTCAAATACAAGACATATTTTAAAGGTATTTTTCATTTAATTAACATCCTTTCTTTGTTTTGGGGGTTTTCCTAGGTTTTAGGGAGGAATAGATGAGTATTAATGAATTGGGCCAAACCGTGAGCCCAATTCCAGATTAAAAAATAAATTTTGTATCTTTTATAACTTTTTCATTTTTCAACATTTTTCATCCATTAAAATTCCTATATGACCTAACCTAAACTATTAACACCACCAAGTTAATTTGGAGCTTTTATAAATCCATAACCAGGGTTTATTTGGGTTTTTATCTAAGGTGTTGGGCCTGCCCGAAAGCCCAATTCCTGTTTTAAAAATAAAATTTGATTTTGTTATAACGTATTCAATATTTGAGATTTTTTGGTGCTTCCAAGTCTCACCCAAGACCAATTAATCTATCCGAACGTCTAAACTCTCTCTCCCCTCTTTGGAACTCTGGATAATCAAGATTTGGTGCCAATATTCAGAGGGTTCCTCAAATCTCCCAGATTTGAAGAGGTAAAGTCTTTCTTTCATAACTCTCTCAATTCTCAATATTCTTCCTCCATTCCAGTTCCTAAATGACATAATTCATCTTGATCGAACGAAACCTAAATTTGGGCTCTTTGAAATTTTATCTACTAGTGTTTTGGAGTGATTACGTCAAGATACTTCAAGTAAATGAGCCCTTTTCTTTCCTCTTTCAAATTACTTTGGGTTTAACTCATTGTTCTTTGGGTTTCTTCGGTTATAATGGAGTTTAATAATGTCCAGAAACTAGGTTTTAGAACCTAGGGTTTAACTTTGGGATTTCTTGGCCAATTTATGTGGTTTTAGGTTTGATCTAGTTCTCTCTTGGTATGGCGGGGGTGCGATTTGATTTCCGCACGGAGATTCAAGGGGTTTTGTTACTTTGGCAGGTGATTCCATTGTGTGTGCAATTTTTGTGAATTGGATTTCTGTGTTCTTGGTACATTAATGTTTATTTAACTTGAATGTTTCTGTAAAAATTGGTTTTAGTTTCATTTATAATGAAAATGAATTTTAAGTTCCAATTTTTGGTGAAATTGGGGGTTTTTCATTCAAATCTTTTATTGATTCATTTTGGGCTGACCTATAATTACTTCGTTGATTTTATTGAACTGTATTATGACTGAAAATAATTTTTTGAATGTTTATTCTTTTTTTTCTGTGAAAGTTTGTTTAAATGGTGTTTGGGAAGCAAATGGGCCTTAAGTGCCATGTTTGTGTGAAAATGGTGTCTTTTAAAAGATATAACTTCTTGGTTCACATTGTGCTACCCCATAACTGATTTTTTGGTTTAATTAAAGGTTATTGAAGTGAAATTTTGTTTTAATGACTTAAAAGTGTTCACATAGTGTGAAAATTGGATATCTTAAAGAGATTTGGGTGCAAAACAATGTGATGTTTTGAGAGG
Organism: Viscum album; assembly: GCA_963277665.1. Classification (NCBI taxonomy): domain Eukaryota; kingdom Viridiplantae; phylum Streptophyta; class Magnoliopsida; order Santalales; family Viscaceae; genus Viscum; species Viscum album. Next base: position 1,263,791,878 of record OY728143.1, on the reverse strand, counting down.
TTGTTTTATTGAAAATAAAATTATTTTATTGTGTGTTTTAAATAGTATAAAATGTGTGTAGATACTGTAAAATTTGTTTGTGAACAATAGTGATATTTTATATGCAAAACTATTTGTGTTGTTTTCTGAAATTGTTTGAGCACAAAAAGGGGAAGCCCGGGTACCTAGGTGGGGCAGATTTGTACTAGTACGGCTAGTGGATCAGATGAGTTTTGTCCCTGTTCCACTTAGCATTTGGATAAAGAAAACTCTAAATAATCTATGTGGATGATGAGTTGGGAACAATAAGTTATGGGTATGTTCTCTACTAGTGGCTCGTTCATGAGAGCAGATTTTTCTATGGTTACTCTAGACCGAGGTATGAGGTACATAAGGCCCGAGACAACCTAGTGCTTAGGGGTGTTCTTGATTTTGATGCTCATTGGATTTGTGGTATTTACCCTTGATGTGGGGTGTTTTTGGTAGTACATTACAGTAGCTCACATGTATATTTAATGTTCTAACATTCTGAAATTCTCGGATTGAAAACTGTTTTCATTTGAAAGTTGGATTTCTTTGAATTTTAACACTGTTTCACCTTGTGTATTAAAATTGCTTGTTTTGTTCACATTGCATTGCATGCTCTTTGTAATCATTTGGTGGTATCCTATTGGGATTATGATCACACCCTACTTACATCCCTTGGGTGTAAGTAGACCTTCTTATGCTTGAATCAGGTAAAGGGAAGGCTAAGGGTGATGGCGGTTCAGGGTGTTAGTCCCCATCGTTGGGGCGGAGTTGCGGAGACGGCTTGCGGGTGATGATCCCCTTGTCGTGTGGAGTCCATGGGGATGTCTTTATGTTGTCATTATTTGTTTTTAGACCATTTTTAGTGTGTTTAAACATATTTATTCAGATCTGGTTTTGTTAAGAATTGTTTAGCATGAAAATTTCATATTCTAATAATTGGTTGTTTTTTTTTATGATTTATGCTTTCATACTCGGGTAAATCATTCCCAAACCAGATTTTTTTGATACCCGGGCACTTGTACCAGCCCGTGGGGATAAGGATAGGACTGTCAGGGCTCAGGGTTTTGGTTGTGAGTAGGGTGTCTGGACCACACCTCTCATGGCAGACCATGAGTCACAAGGGGATGTTGGAATTCACGGATTGACTTCACTTTCAGGTGAGACGTGTGGGCTGCAGACCACATGTGGACATCAGGTGGATGTGGAGTAGTTGTTTCTATTATTACTGAAATGTGTTTAGTGTATTTATATTTTATGTATTTGATTAAATTTTTCTGAATTGTGGTATTGATTATTGTTTTGTGACTGTTTCATTTTGTAGCAACATGCCTCTCGAGAAATCTCTCACGCACCCACAAGAGGAAGCCGAAGAGAGTTCTCCCACACCAATTGATCAGAGGCTAGCCGAGGCCGTGGTCCGGGCTGTCCAAGCTCTAGGATATGGACCATCTCCAGTTCCAGCTCCTATTAGAGAGGATGAGTCTGGTCCTAGAAAGGACAAGGCCCAGGAGTTCCTGAAAAATAAACCTCCGACCTTTCAAGGTAGATCAGAACCCCAAGAAGCAGAGGAATGGCTCGACAAGATCGAGCATATGTTTGAGTTCCTGGAAACACCCAAGGAGATTAGGGTGAAGTGTGCCCCGTTTCTGTTGGAGGGTCCCATCCGTAAATGGTGGGAGTCAGTGCTTCATGCTAGGAAGAATGAGCAGATGCGCTGGGGAGATTTCAAGGCCGTCTTCAATGAACAGTACTGCCCTGAGGTGTCGGCTTATGCCAGGTCTAGAGAGTTCATGGAACTTGTTTAGGGGAATCTATCTGTGATGGAGTGTGCCAACTGCTTCTCTGAGTTGGTTTGGTATTCTCTAGAAATTGTCTCTAATGAGAAAACGAAGGCCCAGAGGTTTGAGAAAGGCTTGCGACCAGAGATATACTCCCAGGCGTTCTTGTTTAAGTTGAGGACCTATGCTGAGGTTGTTGATTGGGCGTGCATAGTGGAGATTGATAGGAAAGGAAGGGCTGGTTTATATGGTTCAGTATCAGCAGTGGTCAGTGGCAGCTCCTCATAGAAGAAAAGGAAGCGGGAGGATCATGTGAAGAAAGGAGGGGCAGTTTAGGCCACTCTTCCAGGAAGTTTTCTTCTGTGGCTTCTGATGCGAGATCGGTCGTGTGCCACCAATGTGGGAGGCCTGGCCATATCCGACCGGAATGTACTCTTCCTTCGAATCCTTGTTACCAGTGTGGAGGTATAGGGCATTTGCAGTGCTTCTACAGTGTGGCACGTCCACTCCCAAGTGGGGCAGGGTCAGTGGCTTCAAGAGGAGCGCCAGCACAGTCCGAGCCGTCGAGGACTGGGGGATCTCAATTTGGTGGTCATGGTGGTAGGGCTGGATCATCTTCTAGGAAAATCCAGTTCAGGTCACAACCACAGACTAGTGGTCATCCTCCGGCAGATACTGGGCATCTCCATGCAGTGGATCAGTCACCAGCAGGATCAGAGGTGGGACCGTCGACAGTTTGAGGTACTGTTCTGATTGCATCTTCTATAGCTACTGATCTTTTTGATACTAGTGCCTCTATTTCATTCATTTTTGGAAATTTTTTTGACATGCTGAATTTTCTAACTGATTTGATGTCTTTTGCGATGGAGATGGTGACACCGTTGGGAAGGAAGAAGGAGCAGGGCCTCAGGTGCCCCTCGTGTGCACTTTCTGTGTCAGGGGTCAAGATGGAGTGGGACCTCTTTGTCATAGATATGGACCTTTTTGATGTCATACTTGGGATGTATTGTCTAGTACACTTCCAAGCACACATCTATTGCTACAGACGGTGTGTGAGTTTCATGGCACCTGATGGGAGTCGTCATGTTTTTCATGGAGAATGGGATTTATGATCAGGTCGTGCAGGGCCTCCACTCCCAGAGTTTGGAAGTGTTATCTTCCAGTATCTTTTCTTGTTCCAAAGGATGGTATTTCCCATGAAGGTGCATTACCTCATGTAGTGAATGAGTTTTCCGAGGTATTTCCAGATGATTTTTCAGGTTTTCCCCAGGAGATGGATGTGGAGTTTTCAATTGATCTGGCACCGGGAACACAACCGATATCTCTTCCCTCTTATCGCATAGCCCCCACCAAGTTGAGGGAATTAAAGATACAGTTGGATGACTTAGAAATCAAAGGATTCATTCGCCTGAGCATCTCTCCTTGGGCTGCTCCTGTGTTGTTTGCAAAAAAGGCTGATGGATCCCTCCGGTTGTGCATTGACTACCAGAAGCTGAATAAGGTAACAATTAAAAAAAATACCATTTGACCAAAATAGATGATTTGTTTGATCAGTTGAAGGGGGAAAAGGGGTTCTCAAAGATAGACCTACGTTCAGGGTATCATCAACTCAGGGTGAAGGAGTCAGATATCCCTAAGACAACCTTCCGAAGCAGGTACGACCACTTTGAGTATTTGGTTATGCCCTTCGGATTGACCAATGATCCAGCAGTATTTATAGCACTTATGAATAGGGTGTTCCATCAGTATCTCGATTCATTTGTTTTGGTGTTCGTGGATGACATTATGGTATACTCTCGCTCTAAGGAGGATCACGAACATCACTTGAGGATCGTTTTGGGTACATTACAAGATCACCGCCTCTATGAAAAGTTGTAAAAAGTGAACTTTCTGGATCAGAGAGGTGAGATTTATGGGGCATGTTATCTCAGAGCATGGAGTTTCAGTGGACCCTGAGAAAATCATTGCAGTCATGTCATGGGAGAAACCGAAGAATGTGTTCGAGATCAAGATTTTTCTTGGCTTGGCTGGTTATTACAGACGATTCGTTCGGGATTTCTCTCGGCTTGCTTCACCGATGACTTCCCTCACTCAGAAAGGGGTGAAGTTTGTATGGGGTCCAGAATGTCAGGCGTCATTCGAGGAGCTGAAGAGGCGGCTGACTACCGCCCCCGTGCTAATTTTTCCAGAGGCTGGAAAGGGATATATGGTCTATTGTGATGCTTCTGGTATGGGTCTTGGGTGCGTGTTTATACAGGATGATCATGTGGTCATGTATGGCTCTCGCCAACTTCGACCACATGAAAAGAACTACCCAACCCACGACTTGGAGTTGGCAGCAGTGATGCATGATTTGAAGACTTGGTGTCACTACCTCTTTGGGGAGAAGTTTGTGGTATACTCTGATCACAAAAGCTTGGCTTATATCTTCTCGCAGAAGGACCTCAACTTGAGGCAACATTGCTGGATCGAGTAATTGTAGGGGTTTGACTTTGACATTGTCTATACCCCAGGCAAGGGTAATGTAGTGGCCGACGCTTTGAGAAGAAGAGTTCCAGTGCAAGATTTTAGGAAGTCTAGTGATGAGTGAACATTGATGGGTCTCTTTTCTCAGATGCATATGGAGACCAGGGAACACAGTGGAGGGGAATTCTTGGAAAGCATCCAATTGAATCCTTCTATATTTGAGTTGATTCAGCAGGAACAACCTAATGATGAACTTTTTTAGTAGTCGAAGCAGTTCCTTCATGGTGGGGAGACATCCTCTGATTGGTCGTCGTCTCCCGAGGGCATCTTGTGCTTCAAGGGCCGTTCAGTAGTGCCATTTTCACTGCGGAAGGTGGTGATGCAAGACAGCCACCAGTCTCAGTGGGCTGTCCATCCGGGTGCCACTAAGATTTATTATGATGTTCGTCGGCAGTTTTGGTGGCCTGGTATGAGACAGGACATAGAAGACCTTGATTCCAGATGCTACACATGTCAGCAGGTGAAAGCAGAGCACCAAAGGCCATCTGGATTGCTCCAACCACTACCCATTCCTACCTGGAAGTGGGAAGAGGTCGCCAGGTACTTCATTGTTGGCTTACCTCATACACCTTGGGGTAAGAATTCTATTTGGGTGGTGATTGATCGTTTGACCAAATCATCCCACTTCATTCCGATAAAAGATACAACTAAAGTAGATGAGTTGGGCCATTTGTATCTTCAGGAAGTGGTGAGACTCCATGGTGTACCATTAGCTGTTGTCTCAGATAGAGACCCTGTAACACCCGAGACTTTTATGTTATATAAATCATCAAAGGAATCTTTTTCTACACAACACTTGCTTGGCTTGCTTTACACGCAATCGCGACCTTCCTCGATAACTTGCGTCGTACGCAATACCGAGTTTCACTAAACAACAATATGCTATTAAAACTAGCCGTTATGAATAGTAATAACCACTTTTTGAAATTTTATAAATTTTATTTTTCAAAATGGACTTCATTTTTGGACTCAGAATATCAAAATTAGCCTAGGGTGAAATTTTGGTATTTTTCTGAAAACTTTCAATTTTTGATGAATAGTGAAACCACTAAGTGGTAGGTTAAAAACTGAATTTTGCATAAAACTTAATTTTACCGCCTCTGTGAATGGAATTTCAAAAATCCGAGAGACACGGTTAATATCAAGGACTAAAATGTGGTTCAATGAGATGAAAATAATTTTTTGGTGAATAGTAACTTTTTACTATTTTTACCGCGGTTAATAGTAAATAGGGTAACTAAGGGTAAATATGATATCAATATTACCCTAACACATGTCCTAATTCTATTGGACAAGTGTAATTCGACCAAAAACAAACTTAGGAATAAAATATGACCATTTAGGCCCACTTGGATTAGATTAGGACATTTATTATTAATTTATTTAAAGAAGGGTTAAAATAGTTAAAATCAAAGTTTAATAAGTAAATCATTTTTAATATGGGGTTATACATAAGATAAATTAGATTGTAAATATTCATTAGAAATCTAAAACGATTTACTACATGATGGTATTTTATTTTTAATTTTTAGACATCAAATAATTTAATTTATTTATGACACAAAGATGATGCAGTAATTATCTTGTTAATGAAATATTGACATAATTGATGTTATAAATACCAAAATAAATGTAATTTAAGACTTTTTATGAATTCCACTAATTTTCTAGGTTACTATGATATATTAATGTTAATTTAATCAACTTGGTTCGAACATATAATTCTGTTATGACTTTCACAAAAATCATATATCAAATAGTGTCAAAATTGACACAAAATAGTTTTTAAATCAAATATTATATTATTAATTGTTATTTTATTCCTAAAAATCTAAGGATCGGACAAATGACTTAGATAAGGATATATATATTAATAATAAACAATTTGGGGTTCGTTTGGCATGTTATAGTAAGTGTATTAACCATATAGTGAAAGAAAACTAAAAGACACGGTAAAAGTTAAATTAATTAACTTAGAGTTAAATCTAATTGATAAGGTTAAAATAATACCCTAAACTTGTCTAAATCTTATTGGTTTATAGGATTTCGACCCATCCCCACTTTAGCTTCGAAATAAGACCCTTTGGAACCATTATAAACCGATTTTGACTTTAATATAAAATAATATTTTGAGATATTCCTAAGGTGCCCCTCTCCTCCCTTATAAAAGGGCACCTCCTCCCCCTCCTCCTCACACCAATTTGAGCAGTCAAGCTCGGCCAACCCCTGACATTTTCTCCTCTCCACTTCCCTAGAATAATCCTAGAGGTTCTGGTCTTCTCCAAAGACCAATCTTAGTTCCTTAAGTGGAGGATTCAAAGAGGCGTTCCAAAGAAGAGGAGCTTCGGACACGAACAAAGCAAATCAGACCTAAGGTAAGGGAAATATCACAATCTCATTTTTATCCGAGATTGTTTATTCGTAAGTATTTAATGGGGTGTATTTTATCATCCACATCCATGTTCCCTCAATATGTAATATTGTTTCCATCCGCTTGCAATAGTTTAAATCCAATTTTACCCTTAGGTGAGTTTTTAGTAAAGAATATGAAAGGAATCTTTTGTCGTTTTTCCGTACGATGTACTTTTTGACTTTTCCGACAAAAGTACGAAGAATGTTTTTTTTAACTTATACGGCATGAATGGATTTTTAAAACATTACTTCAAAGAAGCTTCCTTTACAAGTTTTCAAGTTTATTTTTAATCAACTTCTTTTATTTTAAAGTTGTATAACATGTTATGAAAGGAAAAATGTTTTCGAAGAAGAAAGGATATTTTCCTCAAGAATGGAGTTCAAGTGTTTTATCAAAATTATTTTCCATCTAAGATAATAAAGGGTTATATTTTTATCCCTATTATTACATTGATTTGATCATGTTGTGATGGAATTATTTTATGAATTCCTTTATGAATTGATTTATGAAGTCATGATGTTTCAAGAATCCCATTTTTGTTACTTGTGTTATGAGATGATGTATGTTTTATGATTATGTGGCACACATAAGAAAGGATTCATTATAATATGGGTGGGACCTATATCTCCCTCCAATGCATTGGGTAAAGACTTTATATCTCATGAGATAGACATGGCTGGAACGGAAGGTTATTTCGGTTCAGTGAAACAAGACTGAAACGAGGAGTGAACTCGGTTCAGAAAGGGACTTTGTCCACTGAGATAGTCTTGGCAATGAGTCATGACTAACAAGAAATGATTTTCCATGATTATGTGTGCATGCCACAAAGTTTCAAGTTTTATGTTATGATTATGGGGATCTCATTTTCACTTCTATGATTTATTCCATGTTAAGATATTATGATCTCTTTTGCAGGTTTTGATTTTCAAAAAGATATGATATGATTTTTATTTCCTTTATTTTCCCTTGCTGAGCATTTGAGCTCACCCTTTTATGTTTTCTTTTCCCCAGGTCAGGAAGATGGATATTAAGTAGAATATGCTAAAAGGGACCCTAGATATGATGAAATAAATGGGAGACACTGTAGAAGATTTATGAACCAGTTGTTTATGTTTCCCAGTTTCTAAAGACACTATACCTATACGGTCCTTTGTGGTTTTATCATATGTTGTAATAAGTGTGCTTCAATTTTTGAAGTATTAAAAATGTATGTAAAGTATGGGTCGTTATAGTTGGTATCAGAGGAAAGGTATAGTCAACCTTTGGAAACTAGGATGTGAAAGCCTTAGTAAGAACCCTAAGGATAAGTCTAAGCATAGAACACAATCTTAGTGTTTTAGAAATGGCCTTGAATAACCTAGGATAAGACCTTAAGCATGAAAATTTTATTCTTGAATTATGTGTTTTCCTATTATAATTAGTGTTGCTCACACTATTCTTCTTGGTTTTAGTCAATGGCTGGAACCCGAAGGAACCGTGTTAATGCGGAATGTGATGGGCAATGCAATGATTGTCCCCCTGAGCAACCAAACGATATGGGAGCTGGAATGCAAAATCTTGTAGCCATGCTCACACAACTTTCTCAAGCTATGAATCATGCAGGATTTACAAACGAGCAAAGGAGGGAGCAACATTCTGTTGAATCCTTCATGAGGCAGCGTCCACCTTCTTTCAGCGGGTCTACTGATCCATTAGTTGCTGAACAATGGATTAGTACTACTGAAAATATATTTTCAGTTCTTCAATGTTTTGAGCATGATAAAGTCATCCTAGCAGTGTATCGTTTGGAAGGAGATGCTGATCAATGGTGGAATCTTGTTAAGAATACGAGGCAAAGGGATGAAATTGAGTCTATGGAATGGGACGAGTTCAAGAACTTATTTTTCAATAAGTACTTCCCTCGTATTCTCCGAACAAAGATGGAGAAAGAGTTTCTTGAACTGAAGCAAAGGGATGATGAATCTGTTGGTACCTATGAAGCAAATTTTACAAGACTTGCAAGGTACGCTTCTGGTATTATTATCCAACCTGAGAGTAAGATCGATCGATTCTTTAGTGGCTTAAAACCAATTCTTCGAAGGGCGTTAGCCATAAGGGACTTCAATAGCTATGAGGAAATCGTTCGATGTGCTCTCAAAGTCGAGATGGAGATTGGAGTAACCCATCAGTCACATGGGTTTGATAAGAAGAGGAAGATGGAATTCAAAGAAAAATCTAAAGAGCACACAGAAAAGAAGATGAGCTTTTCCTTATGCTCAAAGTGTGGAAAGAAACATGGAGGGAGTTGTCTTAAAGGGACAAGTAAATGTTTTAAATGTGGAAAAGAAGGTCATCAGGCATTTGAATGCCGTGATAATGGGAAGAAGATGTATAATGACGCAAACAAAGGAAGGGATACACAGAATGAACCTACTACACTTCAATGTTTCAAGTGCAAGGAGATGGGGCATTATGCCAATCAATGCCCAAATCCAAGGGTTGATGATGATGGTCGACGTCAACAAAATCTTAAGGCTAAAGACAAAGGAAAGTCACATGAAATTTCTATCAGCGATGTGGAGTACGATAACGATGTGGTGAAAGGTACACTTACCATCCACTCTAAAGTAGCAAATGTTTTATTTGATTCTGGATCCACCCACTCTTTTATTTCTAAAGACTTTTCTAAGGGTATCACCGTATTACCTCAACAATTAGATGTTGAGTTAGCTATGACAACACCTAATGGCACATCAATCGCATCAAAAGTTTATAATTCTTCTCCGATCGAAGTTTGTGGGAAAGTGCTTCCTGCAAATCTTGTGATCCTTCCTTTAGTGGAATTTGATGTGATTCTTGGCATGGATTGGCTTTCTCTACATGGAGCTCATATCAATTGCCAAAGAAGGGAAGTCACATTTCATATTCCAGATCAACCTACGATCGTCTATCAATGCAAGGATGAACATAACCTTCCAGTGGAAATTTCTTCCATCTTATGGGTATTGATTCCACTAAATGAAGGTTATTTATCTCAAATGGTTGGTGAGAAACTCACGATTAAGAATATGCCCATTGTACGGGAGTTTGATGATGTCTTTCCGGAGGAATTGCCGGGTCTTCCACCAAATCGTGAAGTTGAGTTTTCAATAGAACTCGTACCGGGTGCTTTGCCTATTTCAAAGACACCTTATAGAATGGCCCAAATTGAGTTGCAGGAATTGAAGAAGCAACTCCAAGAGAATATTGATAAGGGATTCATACGCCCTAGTGCGTCACCTTGGGGAGCACCTGTTCTATTTGTTAAGAAGAAAGATGGATCAATGAGACACTGCATTGATTATCGAGAACTTAACAAGATCACTATCAAGAACAAATATCCTCTCCCACGCATTGATGACTTATTTGACCAACTACGCGGAGCTCAATACTTTTCCAAGATTGATCTTCGTTCAGGGTATCATCAATTAAGGGTCAAAAGGGAGGATATACCAAATACGGCTTTCCGTACAAGGTATGGACACTATGAATTTATAGTGATGCCATTTGGTCTTACTAATGCCCCTTCTATCTTCATGGATCTAATGAATAGAGTCTTTAGAGACTATCTTGATCAATTTGTGGTAGTCTTTATAGACGATATTCTTGTCTATTCAAAGAGCAAGGAAGAGCATGAAGATCACTTGAGAATTATATTGAAGACCCTGAGAAAGGAGAAGCTTTATGCCAAATTTACCAAGTGTGAATTTTGGCTTCAAAAAGTTGCATTTTTGGGTCATATAATCTCAAAATAGGGGATATCTGTGGATCCAGCAAAAACAGAGGTTATCGAAAGATGGTCAAGACCAACAACAGTAACTGAGATCCGAAGTTTTCTTGGTTTGGCTGGATATTATCGACGTTTTGTAAAAGATTTTTCACGATTATCTAATTCACTCACCAAGTTGACTCGGAAAGGAGTTAAGTTTGTCTGGACAGAGGAATGTGAAGAGAATTTCAAGGAGTTGAAAAGAAGGTTATCCAGTGCACCTGTGCTCACACTGCCTTGTAGTGGAGAAAGGTTTGTGATCTACAGTGATGCATCCAAGAAGGGATTGGGGTGTGTTCTTATGCAAAATGATATGGTGATAGATTATGCCTCACGACAGTTGAAAATCCATGAGCAAAATTACCCAACACATGATTTGGAGTTGGCTGCGGTAATCTTTGCATTAAAAATTTGGAGGCATTACCTTTATGGTGAAAGGTGTGATATTTATACTGATCATAAAAGTTTAAAGTATATTTTAACACAAAAGGAGTTGAATATGCGTCAAAGAAGATGGTTGGAGCTGATTAAGGATTATGACTGCTCAATCCATTACCACCCTGGGAAAGGAAACAAGGTGGCAGATGCATTAAGTCGACAAGACCATGCTAGTTTATCCATTATGAGGATCACAAAAGATCCAATATTTATGGATTTACAAAGGATGGATCTTGGAATTATAATGGAAGGGGAAAAATATTATCTTTCTCAAATGAATGTTCAACCATCTATACATGTGAAGATTAAAGAGGCACAGAAAGAAGATGTCGAGTTACAAAAGAAGGTGAGAAATGTTCCTGAATTCAACCTTGATTGTGATGGGATAATAAAGTTCAGGAATCGGGTTTGTGTTCCTCCCATCCCCGAATTAAAGAATGAGCTGCTGAATGAGGCTCATAGTTCATCATTCTCTATTCATCCTGGAAGCACGAAGATGTATAGGGACCTGAAAGAGTACTTCTGGTGGGATGGCATGAAAAGAGATGTTGCTGAATATGTCTCTCGATGCTTGGTTTGTCAACAAGTTGAAGCTGAGAGACAGAAGTATAAGGGGATGTTACAACCATTACCCATACCCGAATGGAAATGGGAAAACATCACTATGGACTTTGTCACAGGACTTCCTAAAACATCCAAAGGCAATAATGCTATCTGGGTCATAGTTGATCGTCTTACAAAGTCTGCACACTTCATTGCTATTAGAGAGGATTTCTCTCTAGATCAGCTTGCCAGGATATATGTAAAGGAAGTGGTAAGATTGCATGGAGTACCACTTTCTATTATATCTGATCGAGATCCGAGATTTACCTCGAAGTTCTGGCGAAGTCTTCAGCATACTCTGGATACAGAGTTGAGTTTCAGCACTGCTTATCATCCCCAGACAGACGGTCAGTCTGAGAGAACAATTCAAACCCTAGAAGATATGTTGAGAGCTTGCTCTATGGATTTCAAAGGAGGTTGGGATCAACACCTACCTTTGGTAGAATTTTCTTATAATAATAGCTTTCACTCCAGTATTCAGATGGCTCCTTATGAAGCTCTCTATGGAAAGAAATGCAGGACTCCAACTTGCTGGGATGAAGTTGGGGAATGAAAGCTATTAGGACCTGATCTCGTTGATGAAATGGCAGAAAAGGTCAGATCTATTCAACAACACATAAGAGCAGCTCAGAGTCGACAGAAAAGTTATGCCGACAACCGAATAAAAGACCTAGAGTTTGAAGTGGGTGATAAAGTGTTCTTACGAATATCTCCCTGGAAGAGGGTTATGAGATTTGGAAAGAAGGGGAAGTTGAGCCCTAGATATATCGGTCCTTTCGAAATACTGGATCGTGTTGGGAAGGTAGCTTACCGATTGGCGCTTCCACCGAATCTCTCTCAAGTTCACGATGTGTTCCATGTATCTCTCCTGAGAAAGTACATACCAGATCCTTCACATGTACTCAGCTCAGAAGTTGTACCGCTGGAGCAAGATCTTTCTTATGAAGAACAGCCGATAGAGATTCTAGATCGTAGCGAAAAAGTCCTACGAAACAAGACCACTCGCTTGGTGAAAGTTTTATGGAGAAACCACCAACTTGAAGAAGCTACATGGGAGCTTGAGGATATGATGAGGGAGAAGTATCCTCATCTGTTTGTTGCAAAGTGACGAATTTCGAGGGCGAAATTATTTTTAAGGGGGGTAGAATGTAACACCCAAGACTTTTATGTTATATAAATCATCAAAGGAATATTTTTCTACACAACACTTGCTTGGCTTGCTTTACACGCAATCGCGACCTTCCTCGATAACTTGCGTCGTACGCAATACCGAGTTTCACTAAACAACAATATGCTATTAAAACTAGCCGTTATGAATAGTAATAACCACTTTTTGAAATTTTATAAATTTTATTTTTCAAAATGGACTTCATTTTTGGACTCAGAATATCAAAATTAGCCTAGGGTGAAATTTTGGTATTTTTCTGAAAACTTTCAATTTTTGATGAATAGTGAAACCACTAAGTGGTAGGTAAAAAACTCAATTTTGCATAAAACATAATTTTACAGCTTCTGTGAATGGAATTTCAAAAATCCGAGAGACACGGTTAATATCAAGGACTAAAATGTGGTTCAATGAGATGAAAATAATTTTTTGGTGAATAGTAACTTTTTACTATTTTTACCGCGGTTAATAGTAAATAGGGTAACTAAGGGTAAATATGATATCAATATTACCCTAACACATGTACTAATTCTATTGGACAAGTGTAATTCGACCAAAAACAAACTTAGGAATAAAATATGACCATTTAGGCCCACTTGGATTAGATTAGGACATTTATTATTAATTTATTTAAAGAAGGGTTAAAATAGTTAAAATCAAAGTTTAATAAGTAAATCATTTTTAATATGGGGTTATACATAAGATAAATTCGATTGTAAATATTCATTAGAAATCTAAAAAGATTTACTACATGATGGTATTTTATTTGTAATTTTTATACATCAAATAATTTAATTTATTTATGACACAAAGATGATGCAGTAATTATCTTGTTAATGAAATATTGACATAATTGATGTTATAAATACCAAAATAAATGTAATTTAAGACTTTTTATGAATTCCACTAATTTTCTAGGTTACTATGATATATTAATGTTAATTTAATCAACTTGGTTCGAACATATAATTCAGTTATGACTTTCACAAAAATCATATATCAAATAGTGTCAAAATTGACACAAAATAGTTTTTAAATCAAATATTATATTATTAATTGTTATTTTATTCCTAAAAATCTAAGGTTCGGAAAAATGACTTAGATAAGGATATATATATTAATAATAAACAATTTGGGGTTCGTTTGACATGTTATAGTATGTGTATTAACCATATAGTGAAAGAAAGCAAAAAGACACGGTAAAAGTTAAATTAATTAACTTAGAGTTAAATCTAATTGATAAGGTTAAAATAATACCCTAAACTTGTCTAAATCTTATTGGTTTATAGGATTTCGACCCATCCCCACTTTAGCTTCGAAATAAGACCCTTTGGAACCATTATAAACCGATTTTGACTTTAATATAAAATAATATTTTGAGATATTCCTAAGGTGCCCCTCTCCTCCCTTATAAAAGGGCACCTCCTCCCCCTCCTCCTCACACCAATTTGAGCACTCAAGCTCGGCCAACCCCTGACATTTTCTCCTCTCCACTTCCCTAGAATAATCCTAGAGGTTCTGGTCTTCTCCAAAGACCAATCTTAGTTCCTTAAGTGTAGGATTCAAAGAGGCATTCCAAAGAAGAGGAGCTTCGGACACGAACAAAGCAAATCGGACCTAAGGTAAGGGAAATATCACAATCTCATTTTTATCCGAGATTGTTTATTCGTAAGTATTTAATGGGGTGTATTTTATCATCCACATCCATGTTCCCTCAATATTTAATATTGTTTCCATCCACTTGCAATAGTTTAAATCCAATTTTACCCTTAGGTGAGTTTTTAGTAAAGAATATGAAAGGAATCTTTTGTCGTTTTTCCGTACGAGGTACTTTTTGACTTTTCCGACAAAAGTACGAAGAATGTTTTTTTTAACTTATACGGCATGAATGGATTTTAAAACATTACTTCAAAGAAGCTTCCTTTACAAGTTTTCAAGTTTATTTTTAATCAACTTCTTTTATTTTAAAGTTGTATAACATGTTATGAAAGGAAAAATGTTTTCGAAGAAGAAAGGATATTTTCCTCAAGAATGGAGTTCAAGTGTTTTATCAAAATTATTTTCCATCTAAGATAATAAAGGGTTATATTTTTATCCCTATTATTACATTGATTTGATCATGTTGTGATGGAATTATTTTATGAATTCCTTTATGAATTGATTTATGAAGTCATGATGTTTCAAGAATCCCATTTTTGTTACTTGTGTTATGCGATGATGTATGTTTTATGATTATGTGGCACACATAAGAAAGGATTAATTATAAGATGGGTGGGACCTATATCTCCCTCCAATGCATTGGGTAAAGACTTTATATCTCATGAGATAGACATGGCTAGAACGGAAGGTTATTTCGGTTCAGTGAAACAAGACTGAAACGAGGAGTGAACTCGGTTCAGAAAGGGACTTTTTCCACTAAGATAGTCTTGGCAATGAGTCATGACTAACAAGAAATGATTTTCCATGATTATGTGTGCATGCCACAAAGTTTCAAGTTTTATGTTATGATTATGGGGATCTCATTTTCACTTCTATGATTTATTCCATGTTAAGATATTATGATCTCTTTTGCAGGTTTTGATTTTCAAAAAGATATGATATGATTTTTATTTCCTTTATTTGCCCTTGCTGAGCATTTGAGCTCACCCTTTTATGTTTTCTTTTCCCCAGGTCAGGAAGATGGATATTAAGTAGAATATTCTAAAAGGGACCCTAGATATGATGAAATAAATGGGAGACACTGTAGAAGATTTATGAACCAGTTGTTTATGTTTCCCAGTTTCTAAAGACACTATACCTATACGGTCCTTTGTGGTTTTATCATATGTTGTAATAAGTGTGCTTCAATTTTTTAAGTATTAAAAATTTATGTAAAGTATGGGTCGTTATAGACCCTCTCTTCACTTCTCTATTTTGGGTAGTCCTTCAAAAGGCCTTGGGGTCTCAGATTAAGATGAGCATGACATACCACCCTCGGACGAATGGTCAGACAGAGCGGGCGAATCAGATTTTGGACGACATGCTTCGTGCATGTGTCTTGGACTTTAGAGGTTCTTGGGATAGCCATTTGGGATTGTTTGAGTTTTCTTATAATAATATTTACCAATCCACGATTCTAATGGAACCTTTTGAGGTGCTTAATGGTCGACCTTGTCTGTCCCCCCTATGTTGGGATGAGGAAGGAGAGACTTCACTGTTGGGGCCGAACCTTGTGCAGGAGACTTATGAGAAGGTCAATTTGATCAAGCAGCGCTTATTGATAGCTTAGTGTTGTCATAAATCTTATGCTTACTAGAGGCGTCGAGACCTAGAGTTTTCTGTGGGTGATATGGTATTCGTAAAAGTGGCCCCTCGTCTGGGCCATCGTCGATTGGGGAAGCAAGGTAAGCTGATGGCACGGTATGTCAGGGCCTTTGTGATAATTGAGCGTATTGGCAAGTTGGCATATAGGTTGGCCTTACCTTCTCAGTTTAAGTCTATCCATGATGTCTTCCATGTCTCTCAGTTGAAGAAATACAATCCGGATCCATCCCATGTGTTGAGTTGGGAAGAACTGGAGATAGAGCCTGACTTGTCTATTGTTGAGAGGCCGGTGAAAATAGTGGACTCCCAAGAGAAGATACTTCGAGGGAAGTCTATTCCATTAGTCCGGGTTTTATGGAAACATGGGAATGATACACATGAGACATGGGAGAGAAAGGCATGGGTCAAGGAAGAGTACCCATTCTTGTTTTCCAACCAAGATTCATGTTGACTTTCTGGGGCGGAAAGTCCTTCATGGTGGGAAAAATTGTCACAAACAAGACATATTTTAACGTTATTTTTCATTTAATTTATATCCTTGCTTTTTTGGGGGTTTTCCTAAGTTTTATGGAGGAATAGATGAGTATTCTTGAATTGGGCCAAACCGTGAGCCCAAATCCAGATTAAAAAATAAATTTTGTATCTTTTATAACTTTTTAAATTTTAAACATTTTTCATCCATTAAAATTCCTATATGACCTACCCTAACTTATTAACACTACCAAGTTAATATGGATCTTTTAGAAATCCATAACCAGGGTTTATTTGGGTTTTTATCTAAGGGGTTGGGCCTTCCCGAATACCCAATTCTTGTTTTAAAAATAGAATTTGATTTTTTTATAACTTATTCAATATTTGGGATTTTTGGTGATTCTAAGTCTCACCTAAGACCAATTAACCCATCCACGCTTCAGAACTCTCTCCCCCCTCTTTGGAGCTCCGGTTAATCATGATTTGGTGCCGAACATCAGAGGGTTCCTCAAATCGACCAGATTTGAAGAGGTAAAGTATTTCTTTCATAACTCTCTCAATTCTCAATATTTTCCCTCCATTATAGATCCTAAATGACATAATACATCTTGTTCGAATGAAACCTAAATTTTGGCTCTTTTAAATTTCAGATACTGGTTTTTTGGAGTGATTACTTCAAGATACTTCAAGTAAATGAGCCATTTTCTTTCCTCTTTCAAATTAATTTGGGTTTAACTCATTGTTCTTTGGGTTTCTTCAGTTATAATTGAGTTTAATAAAAATCCAGAAACTAGGTTTTTGATCCTAGGGTTTAACTTTGGGATTTCTTGGCCAATTTATGTGGTTTTAGGTTTGATCTAGTTCTCTCTTGGTGCGACGAGGGTGCGATTTGATTTTCTCACGGAGATTCAAGGGTTTTTGTTACTTTGGTAGGTGATTCCATTGTGTGTGCAATTTTTGTGAATTAGATTGCTGTGTTCTTGGTAAATTAATGTTTATTTAACTTTAATGTTTCTGTAAAAATTGGTTTTAGTTTCATTTATAATGCAAATGAATTTTAAGTTCCAATTTTTGGTGAAGTTGGGGGTTTTTCATTCAAATATTTTATTGGTTGATTTTGGGCTGACCTATAATTACTTAGATGATTTTATTGAAATGTATTAGGACTGAAAATAATGTTTTTAATGTTTATTCTTTTTTTTGTTTCTGTGAAAGTTTGTTTAAATGGTGTTTGGGAAGCAAATGGGCCTTAAGTGCCATGTTTGTGTGAAAATGGTGTTTTTTAAAAGATATAACTTATTGGTTCACATTGTGCTGCCCCATAACTGAATTGTTGGTTTAATTAAAGGGTATTAAACTGAAATTTTGTTTTAATGACTTACTAGTGTTAACATATTGTGCAAAGTGGATATCTTAAAGAGCTTTGGGTGCAAAACAATGTGATGTTTTGAGAGGTTGTTTTATTGAAAATAAAATTATTTTATTCTGTGTTTTAAATAGTATAAAATGTGTGTAGATACTGTACAATTTGTTTGTGACCAGTAGTGATATTTTATATGCAAAAGGATGTGTGTTGTTTTCTGAAATTGTTTGAGCACAAAAAGGGGAAGCCCAGGTACCTAGGTGGGGCGGATTTGTACTAGTACGGCTAGTGGATCAGATGAGTTTTGTCCCTGTTCCACTTAGCATTTGGATAATGAAAACTCTAACTAAACTATTTGGATGATGATTGGGGACCACTAGGTTATGGGTATGTTCCGTACTAGTGTCTCATGAACTAGAACAGATTTTTCTATGGTTACTCTACACCGAGGTACGAGGTACATAGGGCCCGAGACAACCTAGTGCTTAGGGGTGTTCCCGATTTTGATGCTCATTGGATTTGTGGTATTTACCCTTGTTGTGGGGTGTTTTTGGTAGTAATTTACAGTAGATCACATGTCTATTTAATGTTCTAACATTATGAAATTCACAAATTGAAAACTTTTTTCATTTGAAAGTTTCATTTCTTTGAATTTTAACACTATTTCACCTTGCGTATTAAAATTGCTTTTTTTGTTCACATTACATTGCATGCTCTTTGGAATCATCTGCCGGTATCCTATTAGGCTTAGGCTCACACCATACTTACACCCCTTGGGTGTAAGTAGACCTGCATATGCTTGACTTAGGTAAAGGGAAGGCTAAGGGTGATGGCGGTTCAGGGTGTTAGTCCCCATTGTTGGGGTGGAGTTGCGGAGACGGCTTGCGGGTGATGATCCCCTTGTCGTGTGGAGTCCATGGGGATGTCTTTATGTTGTCATTATTTTTTTTAGACCACTTTTAGTGTGTTTAAACATATGTATTCAGATCTGGTTTTGTTAATAATTGTTTAGCATGAAAATTTCAGATTCTAATAATTGATTGTTTTTTTTATGATTTATGCTTTCATACTCGGGTAAATCATTCCCAAACCAGATTTGTTTGATACCCGGGCACTTGTGCCAGCCCGTGGGGATAAGGAACACCCTTAAGGACTTGCCACAGGCCGAGTTTGGTGCTGTTAATGGTGGTGACCAGATCCAGTTCGTTACATGGAGGTTGTTGGTTGCCTCCGAAAACCCTTGGATTAGGGCACTGATTTGCAAAATGACCTGGTTCTTTGCATTTATAGCATTGAACAACGCGTTGAGGTTCGAATGGAGCGTTTCTCTCCTCTATCGCAGCCACGGGTCCTTCTTGCCGACATTTAACAGCTAGGTGCGCTTCTCTTCCACACCTGAAACATTTTATCGTCCCCTTAAGGCAATTTCCAGGGTGCTTCTTTCCACACTTTTGGCAAGTGGGGTGTTGGAACTTCTTAGCACCGTTGGATTTATCCATCAGACCACCATAATTGAATTCCACCTTACGCTTCTTGTCCCTATGATACCCCTGTGTTTCCCCGATCTCCATTTGAACCTTGAGGGCACATCGGACAATTTTCTCATAGCTGTCGAAGTCACAAATCACTAATGATTTCTGCAAGCTAGGATTCAGCCCACCAAAGAAGCGGTCAACCTTGCATTCGGGGGTAACGAAAAAGCCGAAAGTGTATCGTGCAAGACTTGTGAAGTTTCCCTCGTACTATCCAACAGATTCTTCATCTTTTTTCTTGAGGTAAAGGAAGTCCCTTTCCATCTTAAGCCGGAGGGTGCACAAAAAATATTTATCAAAAAACATCTTCCGGAATTCCTTCCATTCCAAAGCCTCGATCTCCTCCTCAGGCTTCGTATTTTTGATCAACTTCCACCATTTATCAGCTTCACCCTCCATACGATAAGCAGCTAGGAGAACCTTCTCTTGTTCAGAACATTGAAGGATGGAGAAGATCTTTTCAATGAAGTTGATCCATTGTTCAGCGATCGTGGGATCAGATGATCCACTAAAAGTAGGAGGCCTTTGTCTCATGAAGCTCTCGATAGTGACTTTTTCTTTCTTAGCGGGGGTTGAATGTTCCTCTTGACCCATGTTTCTATTCAAAACTTGAGTTAGCTAATAGAGAAGCTTGACAAAGTTCGCAATTCCCACTCCCATTGGATTTGGCATCTCATTAGTACAATCATCACACTGATCTTCACAACGATTGTTAGCCCGAGTCCTCCTATTACCGACCATTGGCTGGAATAAAAGGAAAGTTAGGGGTAACACATAAAGGGTAATCCAAAGACAATAGTTGATGACTTATAAATAAACTTTAATTTCTTTAACTCATGAGTCTATAGGCTTCAATCTAGGATTTTCATGATATAGTTTCTAACATATATTCTTAGGGGAATTTTCCCTTAATAAGGGTTCATACTAAGATTGTGAATTTATCAAAACATATCCCCCGGGAGTGTCGTAACCAAGAGTGCAGCAAGGCCCATTGTCTTGCACCAGTTCCCATTCGAGTCTAACTCAAAGTGGTGTTTTCAGGTTTTACCCCTAGGATACATCTGTGCCAGATCCGCCTCTACCTGCTCGGACCCAGACAGGGATGAATTTGTTTGATAAACCACTTACTTAGTATTTACCAAAACTTAGGGATGTTTTTATTATACTTTGTCTTGTATATAAGGCTTTACTAGGGTTTTCCTAATCCCAAAAATAACTAAACCTATCCTCTGATACCAACTATGACAACCCTTATTTTTATTACAACTTAAACATGCTTTATTACATAAAAATTCACTTGATACAACAAAGAAGATCGAGAGGTTTAGTGTCTTTGGGGCTTAGGATCATTACATAAAAACTTAAAACATGAAATACAACATCTTTATTGAAAAATTACTTTATATGACCCCCACATTCCCTCATACATAGCATTGCATGGGATAACCTGAGGACATGTATAAGAAAAGGGTGATCTATAAAGCCCAGTAAGGGAGTACACATGGAATAACATGAGGAGTACAATACATGTTAGACAATAGGAATATCAATAGAGTATAAAAGAAACATGAACATAAAGGCATGATAAAGAATGATAATCATAACATGGAAATGTGGCAACAACACTTAACATGGAATTAGCATGAGCCAAGGCTCATTGCACACAAAGCATGAGTAAACCCTCATTACACATGAAGCACGAGTAAAACCTCGTTGCACTTGATTTAGCATGATTCAAAACTCATTTCACATGATGTATCATGATAGTATACTTTACCCAATGCATTGGAGCGCAATAAGGGTGCACCCTTCTCAGACATTTCATTTCATGCATAAGTGTGCCACATGGATCATAAAACATGGATTCATAAAACATAATCATTTATTCCACGATAAAGGAATGTGGAATTCATAAATGATACTTTAAAATAAATAAGTAAATGTGCATAAAGGTGAATACCCTTGATGGAGAAATGGGCATGGTATTCACTACACAATGACTTTGGCTTAGAAAATTGGTGTGATTTCGGCAGCGTAACGGCGTGACATAAGAATTCATAAAAAAGGTTGATGAGAGAGAAAGGGGTTCCTCATAATATTTACATGTAATGGACAGTAAGTAGGTCATATATATACATGTGCCAAAAATTGTAATCTAATTTAGATTCATGATACAAAATTATTTCTTGAATATAAAAGAGGAGAGAGAAGTTCCTTTCGGAATTTCGGCATAGTAACGGGTGTACATGGGAGGAATTTAATGAGAGAGAAAGGGGACTCCCATAATTAAAACAATAAGAGGGAAGTATGGGGGAGGTGTGAAACCATACCCCAACATTCATAATTGAAATTAAAAGGTCAATACAACTTTAAGAAAATTGACAAAAAATGAGAAAGGAAGAAAAAACCCTTACTTGGAAGTGTGTTTCCAAAGGCTAGAGAGAGGCTTGTGAGAGGATTCTTGGGAGCTTGGGGAACCTTGGGAGGATTCTAGAGAGAGTTGTGCAGAGGTTGGACGAACTCCAAGGGCTTTGAGTGAGGATGAAGTGGGAGCTTGGGTGGGTTTATATAGGAAAGGTGAGGGAATTCTTTATTATTTAGGTTTGGGTCCCCTTACATTAAATTATTCCAAACCACAGACCATCCCATGGTTTTTGGCCATAGTTTTTGGCAAAGGGAATAGGAAAACAATATTTTATAAGGCCAAAGTCCAAAACTCTTAAAATATTTGGGTTGCTTATGTGGATGTGAGTCACACGCCAATGGAAATTAATTTAAAAAGGCAAGGTGTTGAATAAGTCTTGAGGGGTCCATTAATGCTTTTAAAAGTAAGTCAAACAAACCCAAAATCACATTATTTTAATGAAAAAACATATATTGGCCGAACATAAGTATTATGGTATTTTATTACATCACCATTGGGTCATTATGATGTCATAAAACACATTATATATTTAAACGATATTTAATTTTTACCCAAAAATTTAACTGTCTCATAAAATTATGAAAAATTCACCGTTGGATAATTTTGACGTCCTGATTCCAGAAATGACATTTATTTTATCTGAAAAAATTTCTAAATATTTTAATTTTCACTTTTAAAATAAACACCAACATTTATCAAAAATTCACGGGTTTTGATAGAAACGACTTTCAACCCTTAATATAAAATTTTAATTTCATTCATAAAATTATAAGATAATTTATATTTAATAAAAATTAATTTAATAATAATAATATTAATTTATTAAAATATTATTTAATTCAAAAATACCTTAATTTAAAAAAATAGATTTATTAATTAAATAATAACTAAAAACACCATTTGTACTTTAAAAACTATTTACAATGTATCAAAAATGACTAGAAATTATATGCATTATTATATACCAAAATAATGTACATGAACATATTACTACTTATTTGTTACATAACCCCTTAAAACAGCCGCATAAGACCTAAGGGTAAGGTGTGCGATGGTAACAGACTCTTGGGGTGGCTCGGATAACATCGCTCGAGTGGTAATTTCAATCAACCTCCACTTTTCCCGTAGACGGTCACGTTCGAGCTTGACATAATGAAGCTCAGATTGGGATTGGTCAAGGGAGAAGCCCAAAGATGCCACCTCTTTTCTGAGCTCTGAAAAATGGGCTTCGTATGGGGAAATTCTACTGGATGAGGCCATCGCTTCCTTTCTCTGAGTAAAATTGGGTTCGTTAAAGCCTTATATTTATACTAATCATGTGATCACTGTTCAACGGCTATATTAACAACGATCACAATTCTTAACATAAAACAAAAGAAGTTGACATCTTATAAAAACATTTTTCATAAAGAGACATTTAACTGGATCAAGAGGGATCTTCCATTAATGAATCTTTGGGTCGTTACATTATGTATCCTATCATAGTATGTTATCCAAACATAAAACTATATTTAAGAATATCATCATATGACTTCAAGGTTATCATCATAGCGGGGAAAAATTATGACTTTATCAATGCATGACATACCCTAGGGCATTATTACATTAAATTTATGAAGAAAAATGAAAAATATGTAAAAATGTGTTTTATTAATATTAAATACATCGAATATACATGTAATCAAATTATGCTCAGTTGGTCCTAGGAAACCAAGTCTAACAAACTCCAACTTGGACTATATCCAACTACCTAAAACATTTAGTATGATATAACTAACATGATAATCAGATTTTTTACTGATTCAAGGATTTAGTGAAGGGGAATTCCATGATGTCTTCCATGGAAATAATTCTCCCTGCAACCACACCTCTCTGTGAAAAATACTTCAAGATAGGATACTTCTAAAGTATGTGCTTCATCCTTTTATGCAACTTTAGCTCTTTTATGAGAATCACTATTGAAATATTATCACAATAGAGTTTTATAGGATATTTACTTCTCGGTATAATGTCAAGATCTTGGATGAAGTTATCTATCCATACTGCTTCTTTACCTATCGTAGAAGCTTGGATATACTTTGTCTCTTTTGTATAATATCTGACCATAGCCTACTTTGAGCACTTATAGATCATATCACCTCCATTCAAAGTGAATATGTATCTCATTTGTGATTTTATTTCATCTAATCTATTTTGAAACTAGGATCTATATATCCTCTGATGACTAGTTTCTCATTTCCTCCATAAACCAATAAGAAATCCTTAGTATTCATCAGATACTTAAGGAAAATCTTGAATATAATCCATTGGTGGTCACCTAAGTTATATTAATATCTTCCTACCACACTTAATGTGTAATAAGAATCTATACTAGTACACAGAACATCATACATGACTAACCCAATCACTAATTCATATGGATTCCTTTCCATTCTATTTCTATCCTCATGTTTCTGAGGACACAGTTTCCTATAAAGATGAATATCGTGTGACATTATCAACAATACCCTCTTGGATTGTTCCATACTGAATCTCTTCATTATCTTTTCAATATATTTACCTTGACTTAGGTCAACCATCCTCTTAGATCTATCATGATGGATCTTGATCCCAAGAATATATTCCACCTCTCCTAAGTTCTTTATGGAAAAGTAAATATTCAACCACACCATAATAGACTATACTACTGGTATTTAATTTCCAATAATAAATATATCATCAACATATTCTATTAATAAAATGATTGAACTCTGCCACTAAACCACTTATAGAAACACGACTCACATTTATTCTTTATGAAACCAAATTCTGTTATGCCCTCATAAAATCAAATATCATAAGATCAAGATTCTTTCTTTAATCCATAAATGGATTTTTTGTTTCATTTTTCATATATTTTTGGAATAATTTAGAGTCACAAATCCTTAATGTTGTTTCATAAATACAACTTCTATATGGTTCCCATTAAGGAAGGCTATTTTGACATCCATTTTTCAAATATCATAGTCATGGAAGATTATAGAGGAAAGTAGAATTCTGATGGATTTCAGCATTGCAACTAGTGAAAAGGTTTTTTCATAGTTTATTCCTTGAGATTATTTGAACCATTTCCAACCCATCATTCCTTATCAGTATTAACTTGTCTATATTTTTCTAATTTATTATTGAATACCCATTTACAACCAATTATATTTATATCCACTAGAGGATATACCAAAATCCAGACTTGGTTTTGGTACATGGAATCCATTTCAGAATTCATGGATTATTTCCACTTAGAAACATATATGCCACCTACTTATTACTTGTCGGTTTAAGGAACAATATTATCCAATAATAATTATTCACCATCCTCTATGACTATAAAACCATGTTTTTCTTGTTCTCTAACCTCACTTGTACTCCTATTCAGTACTTGTGCCCTTTGAACTCTTCTTCTTCCACAGTGCTTTGTGGAATCTATTCATATGCCAACACTTTTGTACCGTGATCCTCAACTTCATTGAAGCATATATCACTCCCATTATCTCTTTTAGATATGTTATTCCTCTCATGTAATATGGCGTGTCTTTCTACTATTAACATTTTTTTTGAAGGGTCGTATAGATAATATCACCTTGTTTCCTTAGGGTAACCTATAATGGTTCAATTTATGCCTTAGGGTGAATGTTTTTTCCTTGAATATGACCTAATATATGCTTCACTACCCCATACATTTAAATTATACAAAATGTTCTTTGTTCAACTACAAATTTCATATGGAATACCGTTTATTGATTTAGTTGGTACTTGGTTTAGTATGTGTACTACTCTTTGTAACTCGTATCCCCAAAAGGATAATGGAATATTCACATGACTCATTGTTGATATTACAATTTATAACAAGGTGTGGTTCCACAATTTTCCTACACCATTCCATTAAGGTGTATAAGGAGGAGTGAGTTGAGATAAAATCTAAAGCTCTCATAAATAATCAATGAATTCTTGATTAATATATTCTCCACCATGATCTGAGTAGAGTTTCGTAATATTTTTACCAAGATGGTTCCCAATAATATTCTTATATTCCTTTATTTTTTCAAATTAATCGAACTTATACCTCATTAATTATACATATATATATATCTAATAAAATATTTAATAAAATTTATGAAGTACAAGTACCCACCCTATTTTGTAATAGGAAATGGCCAAAATATATTGGTATGAAGTAATTCAAGAACACACATGGCCCTCTAATATTTCTCACTAAATGTGGATTTGGTCATTTTTCCATGTAAACATGAATGACATACACCAAGTGGTTTTTGTTCAAAATAATCTAAATATCCATCTTAGTTCAATTTAGTCTAACAATTTTCATTTACATGACCTAGCTGGTTATGCCAATATTTGGTGTGATAGTAGTCATGTGAAAAAGTTTTGTTATTGATTGACATTAATTTTTTTTGTGTTGTACAAAACATAAATACTTTTATTTAAATGGGAATTACCCTAAAGAATTTTATCATTTTAAAATAAGAAACATGTATTTAAAAATTTTAAAATAAATCTATTTTTGTCTTTTCAAGATATAAAAATATTTTTTTTGCAACAAATGGAACATAATAAATATCCTATAAAACCAAGATCTGGAAATGTGAGGTGGTAGTAAGAGATAACTAAAAAAACATGTTTTTCTATGTTGGAAGCTTGTAGATATACCTCAATTAGTAAATATTTTTTATTATACTTGGTTCAATATTTTAATTCATATGTGAGCACCACAGGTTGTATCTAATACCCAATTTTGAGAAACAGATAAATTTCACTCTATAAAAATTCCACCTAAATGTTTCCCTTTGTTCTTAGTTTGGGTGCAGTTTTTCTTCCAGTGACCCTTCTTTTCACACGCGAAACAAAAATCATATGTTCCTTTGCTTGTCATTTGATCTTCCTCTTCTAGGAAGGGTGTGAAGAATCTTTGGTCTTAGATCTCTTTTCTTTCCCTTTTTGTTTGTTCACTATTTGGACTAAAGTATTTTTATTTTTCATATCTCTATACACTTAGAAAAGAATATTAACTAGATCTATAAGATACTTCTCAATGTTTTTTCATATTAAATTTTACAACAAAACTGGAGAAACTATGAGGGGAGTGATGTAAGAATGAGTTGGTTCCCAGTTCATTATGGTGTTTAAATCCTAGAACCTCCAGGCTTAATGTAGCCAATGAGATTGACTACATGAGGTCTAGATGGTGCACCAACTCCAAGATTTATCTTAAATAGAGACATGGATATCTCCAACAACTATATTCTAACTCTCTCTAGATATAGACCATGGAGATTCTTGACCATTCTATAATCATCAGTTTTTTTAGGAAAATTCATGAGTTCTATAGAAATAGATGATAGAATCAAACATTTAATGTCAACCACAACATTCAAATGTTTTTAATAGATAAGAAATTATTCATTACTCACCTTTGTAGAATGCGGATTATGCATTGAGGATTCTAGCATGTAAGATTTCCATTCATGGTGCAACACAACTCAAAGGTGTCTGAACCACTCCTGGAAGTTACTGCTAGTGATGATACACTATTTCTACAATATATATTGTATGGATAGTATAGATGATAAATTTTTAATTTTCTATAATTATAAAAGTGTGTATTATTAGCACTTTTATTGATTAAAAATTCTATAAGAAATAATAATTATTATTTTTAATAAATGTCACAATATTTTATCATGCCCCAATATCCCTCATCATTGAACTTGGAATATCTCATTCCTAGAATATTCTAGTGGAAACAATCCATATTACCATTTGTGTAACCCCAATAAGGGTTAGTCAAGCTAATTGAAAGTATTAAAGTACGAAATTGTTTTCCAACTATCATCTTGTAACTCCTTAGTCCATTGAGTGGATTCCCCAATACAAAAATCTTAACTTGGATTACCTCAACACTTTCCTAAAAATTAAACCAATTCTATAAGGGATTACTCCTCTTGATGTAAAATGGTTAGGTCCACCCAAAACCAGTTTAAGAACTCCCCTTATAAAAGTAAGTTTCCCAAAAAGGGTTGGGAAAACACTTAATTCTATTGGTTTCATTCCAATGAAATTAATGGAAGGTGTAGTCTGACATAATATATATTTGAGGGATTTTATTTATTATGCATAAAATTTATCTTTTTTTAATCATTTACATGAAATGTTAATATTAAATAGATTTTATTTAATAAATTAAGAATATTGGATAAAATACTTATGCATAATAAATTTACCAAAATTCAATATTTTCACAGTAATTCATTTATTTATTTGATTGTAGTCTAGGATCCATAAATTAAATAAGGCATAAAAACAAATAAATAAATGACCAAATCATGAGCTTGTATAATGATTGATTTATTGAGTAGAAAATAAATCAACCTATGAATTAGGGGAATAATTCATTATTCCAGACTGGGTACCAGTTGAAGCATTTCGCCTATACACCTATGTATCACCTAAGTTGGCATCATTATGGTTCTATCTTGAACTACCACTATGTGGATTGAGATACTCCATTAATTACATGTATTTATAAATCATACACAAGTAAGGGGAAACAAAGGATTGGTTAAGAGATATTACACAAATAACCATGGTCATGATGTTTCTATATAATAATGGAGAGAGGGATGAAATTCAGGTCATCAAATTTAATTTAATATTAAATAATTGAAAATTCATCCAATAAATTAAATTAAAACATCCATCCCATACACAGGTCTTGGTCAAGATCATGAATGGTTATACATGAAATGTATACGTAAAAGTAAACTAGTTAAAATTTGTTTCTATTCATTCTTTATTATTATTATAAACATGTTTGAATTAATTAATTAATTAATTAATTCCTTTTCATGTTAATAACTATCAAAATTCGTAAGGAGATACCCATCATAATGACATACAAGGAAAATAAATGGTTGAACCAACAATTATAGATGATTACAAAAAATTAATTGATTATTAAAAATAATTTAAAACCATTATTAAATTGTAAAACAAAATAGGTTCCAATCAATAAAATAAGGTTTTATTACTTCAATTATCAATTAAATGTAATTTGATTTTGTACATAATTGAGAGATTGTACTATAATGTCATGACCCATCAGGGGCCTCCTGGATGGTGGAAGGCTTATACATCACAACCCCAAGCCTTCCTCTAATAGGCCATGGGCTGAAGACAAGTTCCAAGAATCCATAATATAAAATGGGTGGCCTTTTCCTAATGTACATGTATGTACATACCCAATAATATCTGTGAAACATCACATAGAAATAATAAAAGATAGTAACATCTATAGAAATATATTAATGTAATAACCTCTAGGGAATACATCTAAGTATCAAACAATACAACAAAAGTTTGAAGTGAAAAAATACACACCCTAAAAAGAAATGGAGTCCCAACCTGACTAAAACTGGAAGAAATGAAAGTTGAGAGATCCCATCTCCTGATCTCCGAGCCTGACCACCATACGTCGCCTATACACCTGAGTATCACTATGCTCCACTAATCTCACTATTTAACTTTACATCATTTTCATAATACATGACACATATGGGAAAAGACCACGCATGGGTGAGTAACTACATACCCAGTTGGATGACCTGAGAATCGAAGAGTGAGAAATAAAAGATACAATAAAAGTGGTCAGCTCAACCCAAAGCAAGAGATAAATGAAACCCAACAATATATAAATATATATTATCATAAAAAAACCTAGATGAGAGAGAAAGGGGATCTCTATCTCACAACCTAAACTAGGATGATGAGTCTTTCTATATCTCCAAAGGTCAACCATTGATGTCCATCATCTCGTTTTCCTATCCATAGAAGTCATAGGGAGGACCCACACCTTTACACTACTCTACAACCTGAGGGGAATAATCTCTAATAGAGGACCCATGCCCTAGTTTGATAGGGGGACACTACTTAGTATATAGGTAGAGGACACAAACCTTGATGTGATTGGGGTATGCCACTTAGTAGATGGTTAAAGGACCCACTCCCTAGTGATTCTGGGGAATTCCACTCTGTATATGGATAAAGGATCCATTCCTTAGTGTGCCAAGTGGATTCCACTCAATGTATGGAGGACCCATGTCTCAATGTCCCAGTGGGGTGATACTTAGTATATGTCGATAGAGGACCCACTCCCTAATGCGTCAAGGGGTTCCACTCAAAGTATGGAGGGGAAACTCCCTAGTGTGTCGGGGGGGACTCAAAGTATGGAGGATTCACACCCAAGTTAATAAGGGGGTGACAGTTAGTAAATGTTGATAGTGGACCCACACCCTAGTGCACCAGGGGGTGACACTCAGTGGGTAGAGTACTTGCAACCTAGAATCAAAGGGGGTACCCCTCAACCAGTTTATGGAGTATGGGGAAGCCACAACTTGGTATGACCTGGGGTTGCAAATGTGGACTCTCTCACTGATGATCCAACATGATCACTTCCATCATCAAGTATCACCTAAAGAAGAATCATACTCAGAAAATTCAATATCATATATCAAGATCCACTACGAAGTCTACCATCACATTCTACATGGAAAACTACTCAAGACAGGATACTCACGAGCTAAAATCTGAGTCCTAATGAAGGATATATGAGAGAAAGAAGTTCTAGAGGGAACTAGATGAACTGTATAGGGCCCACACGGTGTGTGGTCATGCCTTACTGCATGGCCATATGCTTCTAGTCTTCTCATGTTCTTTGGGTCATGTCCGTGTTCCTATCCATTCATAGGATGCCCATGTGCTCCTAGAGTACACGGCATGTACTCTCACACAGGGTTCTAGGAATGTGCTAGCTGGAAAATGTATTGGCCACAAAGGGAGGGTCACATGGCATGTGGACTTGACCACATAGCATGGGACCCTTATCTTCCCCAAAATCCTTGCTCCTTGACTAAGGGGGTCTACAAGGAGTGTGTTCTTGGAATACATGTTCTGTAGTTGTGTTTTTTTATGAAAACTCATGTTCTACATGAAGTTATCCAAATTCGGACTATAAGTTATTATTTTAGCTCATCGACCACCTGAAATACACTGAAATTGAAGGTAATAATGCCGACTATCAATTTCTTGTCCTTCAATAGCTAGAAATTAGAATCCATCCACCCACACGATGTCTGTAGCACTGCTTGAAAAATATCCTATCTCCTAGAATTGTTTCTCCAGATCCCAAATCCATAAATTACTCACCCACATCCTAGAACTGGTCTCAATCCATCCAAAAATCATCATCTCGATCATCATTCATCAATCAATAATGATTATGGGGGTTATATCATTCTTGAACCCATCCCGTCAATGTTGAACCGCAAACCCATAGGACAACGGTGAGGAACACAAAGAAAAATGGGGATAAATGTAGAAAAATAAATTCAATCCTTCAGTGGCCAAGTATTCTTGGTCAAAGATCACATAACAGAGATCTACAAGGTGAAATCAAGGCTTGGAAATCATAATTTATTTTAAATAATAAAATTATTGAAACAAACTCACATGATGAATGAATAATGAATATAAAAAGAAAATAAATAAATGAACACGCTTAATATTTTTATTATAATTGATAAATCCATAATTGACTATTACTACCTCAATTACGGATCGATTATTAGTGAAGATCACATTTTCTAGAGATAGATAAGACCTATTACATTCACTACCTCTCGATCCACCTCAATCGATCGTCATTCATCATCCAATTTCAATCCTCAAATAAAGAACATCCTCCTCCTCTTCTCATATAAAACAAGGGTTATGCATATAACCCTATAAAATAATCATAAATATGTATTTATAGAGAGACCATTATTTTCATTTTATTAAATAAATAAATAAATTTAATTAATTAATTCACTTAATGCACCTTCCAAAGGCTACCTCAACTAAACATCTAGTGTCGACGAACCATAGGTTGAAACTAGGATAAAACCCATGTCCTAGAATCAACTGTTGTCTCAGATTTCTAATCAAAGTCTCCACATAGGAGATATTCCATTCTTTCTGAAGAACTTCTCACATGTGATATTAATATATTTAATAGTTTTATAACATCAATTTTGGGCTAACCGAGCCTCGAAATATTGCACCGTCTCAGTGCCTAGATCCAGAAATATGTCTTAATACATTTCAAAGTATTATAAGGAAAAAGGGGTCTCCAAAGTATTCCCCCTTTTAAGGATTTTTGTCCTCAAAAAGAATAAACTAAACAAAAAGGTGGGGATATTGATCCTGTATCTGGCTCTCACACTCCTATGATCTCTCCGACATGATCTCATAATGCCACAACACACAAACCAATTAAATGGTCTATCCTCACAAGATCCTCTCATTTCAATACCCAATCACCATTAGGTACTCTATGAAGGTGTCTCTATCCTCAATGTCTAACTTTCACAAGTTAATGACATGTGTAAAATCATGAATTTATATCCTCAGTTGTGACATATCGAATATATCATGCACCCACTCCAAATTTTGGGGTATATCTAGATGGTAAGAAACCTAACCAACCCTCCATTGGATCTCCAATGGTCCAATGAACCTCGAAGATAGCTTTCCTCCCCAGCCAAACCTCCACAATCCTTGTTGTGGTGAGACTCTATGGAAAACATGATCTCCCTGCTCAAACATCAAGGGACTATGATGTTAATATATGTAAGATTTTTTTTCATCTCCTAACTATCCTCATAGGAATGTGGCTCACCTGAATTTTCTCTATCGTCACCTACACCATCTTTGGCCCCACAAAAGATGCCTCACCAATCTTTTTCTATCACAAGGGTAACCTGAAAGGTCTCCCATAAAAGGCCTTGAAAGGTTCTATGTCGATCAAAGAGTTATGGATGTTATTATAAGTGAGCTCTACCAATGGTAAATGGTCATACCATCTCCTACCAAGGTCTAAAACACAATCTCTCATCATATCCTCCAACACCTAGATAGCGTGCTCGATCTACCCATCCATCTGGGGGTGAAACACTATACTCATCTACAACTAGGCCTCCAATACCTCCTGTAGAACTCTATAAAACTATGATAAAAATTTACATCACTATTAGATACAATTTTTGAGGTTACCGCATGGAGATAGATGATCTATTGCACATATAATTTCCCCAAAA
This sequence comes from Viscum album, assembly GCA_963277665.1. NCBI lineage: Eukaryota > Viridiplantae > Streptophyta > Magnoliopsida > Santalales > Viscaceae > Viscum > Viscum album. The sequence continues at coordinate 1,263,758,879 of OY728143.1, read as the reverse complement.
TCTCTATTGAACTCTACTCCCTAATGGAAAGGAAGTGTGTCAACTTTGTGAGTCTGTCGGCAATTACCCAGATAACATCATGTAATCTTGCTATCCATGTAATACCTATCAAAAATTCCATCAATATGTAATCAAATTTATACTTAGGGATATCAAGAGGCTATGTAAAAGCAACCAGAACGTGGTTCTCATCCTTCACCTACTATCATGTGATATAATAAGAGACAAACTCTGCTACACTTCACCTCATGCCATCCCACCAAAACTATTATTGATGTTCCATTTCCATTTTCACCACTCTGTGATGTAGAGACAAAGGTTAAGTGTGAAACTCCCTCATCACCTCCTCTTGCATCATTAATGGAACAATAATTCCTCCCTATAAATGGATGATGTGTTCCCTTCATTTAGAAAATCTATCTCGTGAATCTCGTGAAGATATATGATCAAGAAAAAATCATAGTCAATGTCTCCCAACTGAGCCTTCCTCACACACTAGATAATTAGAGGATCCAACATCATCAACTAAAGAAATTATGAACCCCTATCTTCTACTAGGTTCAGCTAAAAAGATTCAAATATTCAGAAACCTCCTCCACCAAATGAGAATGTGACTTCTTACTAATGGAATGTGCTGCCACATTTCCCTTTATATAAGTATAAATTATCTTGAAGTAATTTTCCTATAAGAACTCCAAATAGAGCCTCTATCCTAGGTTCAAATATATCTATGTGAATATATACATAATTCTATGATGGTCTGAGTAAACAAAAAAGAGTTCTCCCAAAAGTAAGTTCCTACACATCTTCCAAGTGAAGACTATCACTACCAAATCCAGTCCATGAGTCACATAGTTCTTCTCATAGGATCTCAACTTCTTAAAACCATATGAAATCATTTCTTATCTCTACATCAATACATAGCCAATCCTATATCCAGATACATTAGAATACACTACATACTCCACACCCTTCTCTGGTAGTCTCAAAATAAGAGCATTGGTCAGCCTCATCCTTACTTCTCAAAGGCCCTCTAAAATTGCTCGGTCCAGAAAAACGGATTCCCTTTCAACATCAGGGTAATCAAAGGGGATTAAATATTGTATAATTGTATCATGAACCAATTTTTGTGCCCTTCCAATCTAAGAAAACTATTCACTTTAGAAACACTGTTAGGAGTCTCCTCAGAAATAAATGCATCAATATTCATTGATTCCATATCTAATAATTTCTCATAAATGACATTACTCAAAAATTGAACCTTGAAGATCCAAAAAATTCACTTTGAGAGATTAACATAAAGTTGGTGCTCCCAGATTACATCTAGGACCATCCTCATATGCTCTTCATGATTCTCCTCTAAAGAAGAATAAACAAGTATGTCATCAATGAAGATAAAAATAATAATTCCATGTATGGATGAAATATACATTTCATAAAATATATAAAAATTTAGGGGTAATTTATCACATTGAAAGAAATCACCAAGAACTCATAGTGTCCATAGATACATCAGAATTCCATCTTCAGAATATTAGCCTCATGAACCCTCAACTAGTGGTAGCTGGACCTGAGATTGATATTTGAGAACCAACTCATTCCTTGAAAATTATTTAATAGGTATTAAATACTTCGAAATGGGTAATTTTTCGGTTTCATTAATTGGTTCAAAAATGATAATCAACACAAATTTTTATGCTCCCATCCACCTTTTTCATGAACAAAACTAGAGCTGTATAGGTGGGGGTGCATTGGGTCTAATAAAACCCTTCTGTCAAAGGTACTATAACTACAACCTCAACTCTTGGAGCTTGGTAAGGGCCATATAACTTGCTATAAAAGATATTAATATTGTATTTGGTTCAATTCAATATATAAGTCCATCTAACTCTTTAAAGGTAGTCTCAGAACATCCTAAGGGAAGACATCAGTAAAGTCCTCCACTATCAAAGGAATCCAGATGTCGGAAGAGCCCACTAATACAAGGGATACAACCACCAACTGAAGGGTGAATGGTTTTATCCTCTTGCATCCAAGGACTACTCACTTATCCATGAGATCTCTCTCATCCACAATGGATAATATCATCCCATCTATGTAAAGGAACCTAATCTATCTGTGATGATAGTCAATCAGGGACCAAACACTTGACAACCATTCCATACCCAATATGAGTTCATAATGTTTTATCAGGATGAATAATAGTTCCCAAAAGAAACTCACTCAATTGAGCATAAGATCCACTATAAGAAGATAAGAAATTTTGAAGAATCACACCCAGTTAGAACCTCTAGAAAATGTTAGTGTGCTATGTTCTCAATGAAGAGCTATAGATATAATACAAGGGATATAGAAATTAATGAATGACTCAAACCTATGTCTATAAGTATGGGATAAATTGTAGAATAAATACATATCATACCTCATATAATCTCGTGAGATACCAAGTAACTATCCTTCATAGCCTGTAAATTCTTGCGGTCTCGATTACAAACTTCATAATCCTATCATGGGACACCTAATCGTGTTGGTAGAAGTATCACATAACATCATCCTCCACCAACGTATCCTTCTCTTAGATCTAAACCTTCTTATATTCCAACATCTTTTGTTGGGGGTTCCTTGTCCACACCTAGTAGAACCCTGATCATGGTGTTTCATCTACTATTCTCTCCTCAGAAAATCATGTAAAGAAGTAATGTGTCACATTCCCTCAACCATATCAGTAATTACCCCACCCCTCTCTAGGATGTATTTTTCCTCGGTGAAAACCCTATTCTTCATTTCAAATGACTGCAACCAACCTTGGGGTAGTCTCTGATGCCAAGATCCAGCTGACAGGAACCTGATCGCTTCTACAGAAGACTCAACCCTATGATTCGCACCACCATCTCTAGATACTTAGTGTCCCTATGAAAGGAATCTATCCATCGATAATTCCCTCTATAACACTCTAGAATTGGTGGGAATGAACAAGGGAACCACCTTAGCATGAATTTCTCTATAAAGACCCTACTCAAACTTCCACCCTCTGAAGTTACCATCCCACACCATGTTGAGGTAGTATCTCATAAGGTCAGTAAACCTTGAGGAATACGAAAAAATTATTATACTACCCTACTAAAGATCTATAAGATCCTAAATCTGAACTAATTGAAAGTGTGAGGGGTAATACTCCTATTTCCGACGCTTTTCGCCAGGGCGCATACGCATATCCGTCCGTCTATGGAGGAGGAAGCGCGACATTGTTGCCCTGTATTCCCGCTTTCCAAAGGCGGGCGAAATTCTCTCCTTGTTCATGGATCTCTGCTCCTTGATCGAAACTAGGATGATGGGATGTCAGTTCTTCCTTTCGTGGATTCCTTCTCGGAACTCATCACCTAGTCTGGGTCTCCCTCATAAATTTAATACGTTGTTCACGAAACTCTTTCCAGTGCCATGTTTCCATGGACGCCGGTTAATTACAATGCTTCTGTCAGGACATTCCAAAGGGTCCGATCAAGGCAGAAACCTTCAGTCGGGGGAGTAGTCACGTTGAGGCATCAGTAGCGTGTCTGGATGTTGGGGAACTGGCATGTCTGTCTGTTGTCCCTTATCATGGGGCTTCTCGAGGATGTGGAAGCCCGAGGCATCCCACATCGAGCACGGGGAATTATATGCCATAGACATATATTTGAGGTTTTCCTCAGCTTCCTGTGTTCAACACAGGGTATGCCGTAGGTTTAACGTCCAGCGGAGACGGTTATGCCAAAGGCGTTCCATCCGAGGTTTTTCCTCAGGAATCTCATGTTTATCACGAGGTAGGTCGCAAGTTTAACATCCAGCGGAACGACGTGATATCGCCGGGATATGACGGTCCAGGTGAGAATCAGGGTGGATGGTGGATGGATGAACGAAGTGGAGGGGGAATGAAATGGGACCATCATAGGGGTGACAGTGACGTTGGGCTTGAGCCTCTAAGAGACCTCCTACGTATCCTTGTAGCAGGGAATCAAAGTCCGCGTAGTTCAGGATGGTGCCAGCAAACCGACGTGAAGATGGACCTTGGTCCGACGGATGTTGTCAGTGAACTGACGTGAAGGTGGACCTTGGTCCGATGGGAATCGTCAGCGAACCGATATGAAGGTGAACTCGGGGGGTCCACTGGTGGTGGTCTTGAACCTCAGGGAGGCTTCCTACGTACCATTCCTTGACATGGATCAAAGTCCTCGTAGTTCGGGTGGAATGTGGAATACAGTTTAACGTCATGCGAGACGAGGGTGAACCGACGTGAGTGAGGTCAGAACGACCGGGTGATGGGCTTGAACCTTATGGAGGCTTCCTATGTACCATGCCTTGACATTGATCATAGACCACATAGTTCAGGTGGTGTGTCGGTGAACCGACGCGTGTGAGGACCTTGGTCCATATGGTGTGGGGCTTACACACTAGGCTGCCCGGGTGTTGATGAACCGGCGCGAAGAAGGTCGGGATGACCAATGGGTGGTGGGCTTGAACATCTAGGAGGCTTCATACGTACCATGCCTTGACATGGATCAAAGTCCTCATAGTTCAAAGGGGGCTTCGTCGGCGAACCGACTTGAAGGTGGACCTTGGTCCGATGGGTGATGGGTTTGAACCTCTGGAAGGCTTCCTACGTACCATGCCTTGACATGGATCAAAGTCCTCATAGTTCGGGTGGGTCACAACGGTTTTCCGTCGGGCTGTAATATAGTTTAACGTCATGCTGGACGAGGGTGTACAATTTAACGTCATGTTGGATGAGAGCGAACCCTGACGTGAATAAACGACGGGTGGTGGGATTGAACCCCGTGGAGGCTTGCTACACACCATGTATTGACATGGATCAAAGACCACGTAGTTCAAAATGGTGTGAGTGTCGGTGAACCGACGTGAGGAAAGGACCTTGGTCTGATGGGAGATGGGCTTGAACCTCAAGGAGGCTTCATATGTACCATGCCTTGACATAGATCAAAGAACTCGTAGTTTAAAGGGGTTTCATTAGTGAACTGACATGAAAGTAGACCCAGGGGTCCACTAGTGGTGGGCTTGAACCTCGTGATGGATTCCTACATATCATGCCTTGACATGGATCAAATTCCTCGTAGTTTGGGTTGGTCACAACAGGTCACCGTCGGACTGGAATACAGTTTAACGTCATGCTGGATGAGAGTGAACTCGACGTGAATAAACGATGGTTGGGCTTGAACCTCGTGGAGGCTTCCTACGTACCATGCCTTGTCATGGATCAAAGACCTCGTAGTTCAAATAGATGTGCAGTTTAATGTCATGCATTACAAGGGCATACATTTTAACATCATGCTGGACGAGGGTGTACATTTTAACGTCATGCTGGACGAGGGCATTTCCATGGTTGATGCTTACTATAAGCCCACGTGAGTCATGCTCGGTGTGAGAAACAAGAGGTAGCAAGGACCTGATGATCACGTCGCAAAGGGTACGTCCGTGAGAAGCGAAGAGAGGCTTACGCGTTAGGCGGCCTGTGGTGCTGGGACTTATTCCAAGATGGAGGCCCGAAGTGCGGCGAAGCGCAGTGAGAGAGGGATTTGGGACCAATGATGGGAGGTTTCTCGTTCCCAATCACGCCCTCCACCAACCTTGGCAGTCGGGAAATATGGAGGTGCATGGGTGCTACCTTCTGCAATAGGGGCTAGGGGGCTTACACCAAGGTGGTTTCCCTTATCCCATGGACATACGCTACCCAGAGAAGGAGGATATCATCCCTTGTGGAGGGGGTGATTCCATTCCCGTGGAGACGAGTGGCGTAAAGAATGTCCGAGCTGGGGGGACCTTGCATGCGAGGTGCGGGGTCAGGTCACTGTTTAACTTCATGTGTTGAGGATGAGGTACTTGGCAGTTTAACGTCCTGCAGCTCGGATGAAGTGGGTTTACTCCGCACCCCTAGGACTTACATGACCGGCACCCTTCGCTCCTTGGGGGAGGGAAGGTACCAGTAAGGTCGTGGTCAAGGGGGATCATAGAGCGAACCATCGAGGGGTCCACGTTAGCGTGGCTATGCAAAGAAGCAATAGCCCTTAGCGTGCCTATGCGAAGAAGCATTAAGCGAAGCAACGCTACGGGTGATGTTACCTGTGGGACTTTGAAATCACATCGTGCAAACCTGGAGGGTCCCACAGGAAGAGGAATTGCCAAGTTGAGGAGTGTGCTTCACGAAGTGGAGTGCCTTGGCCTTAGCATGGGGCAGATGTGTGGATGGGGGGTGCTTCACAAAGTGGAATAGTATTCGCAGAGCACTACCTCGCGAAGCAAGGTGCCGCGAGGCAGTGTGCTTCGCGATATGTAGCGATCCTGCCTTAGCATGGGGATCACTAGTCCATGATGGGTGTTTCGCGAAGCATAAATGCTCCACAGCAGCCTGGGTTCCCTTGGGAATCCCCCTCCTTCTTGAATGCCCTTGATCTTTGCGAAGGGAATCCCCCTCGGAAGAGGGTATCAAAATGAGACAAGGCGAAGGCGTCACGTGATGTAGAAGTACCTCACGGAGCTCATGATTCCCGGGTCGAAGGGTGCTTCGCGATTCGGGAGATGAGAAGCCAAAAGGTCGGATTGTCCATCCTTTGGGCTTAGGGGGAACCCAGTATTTATAGGCAAGGGGCACCGCGAAGCAGAACTCACGCGACACGAATGGGTGGTGGGTGCTTTGCAGTGGGCTCGTGAACGTCAGGATGTTCACGGAGAGGTACCGCCTCGGGTGCTTCGCGGCGGGCTCGCGAACGTCAGGCCGTTCGCGGAGAGGTACCGCCTTTGGTGATTCACAGCAGGCTCGCGAACGTCAGGCCATTCGCGGAGAGGTACCACCTCCGGTGCTTCGCAGTGGGCTCGCGAATGTCAGGATGTTCGCGGAGAGGTACCACCTCCGGTGCTTCGCGGCGGGCTCACGAACGTCAGGCCGTTCACAGAGAGGTACCGCCTCTGGTGCTTCGTGGCGGGCCACAATTCTCGGGGGTGCTTCGTGTTGGTGCTTGACGAGGCAGCGTGTAGGGCTTCTTTTTCGCTCCTTCCTTTCATACAATATTTTGGCACCAAAAAATGCCCCCCCTCATACTGGGAGCCGCAGAGGGATGAAGGGTCGATCTCTGAGGGAAAATCGCCAAAATTGTTAGCAGTTCGTGATGCGACTTCACGGAGGAGGCCTGTGGTGCTTACCGCGGCCACGAGTTCCAGACACGCCGCGATGCTCCACACGGGTGGGGCATGCCGCGAAGCTCTGGGGGTTGCTGCCTATAATTAGGGGGCCGACCTATTTTGTCTTCACACGATTTTCTTGTCTTTTTGTGCTCTCGATTTCGTGAAGCTCCATGTACTCCGCGCCTGCTCTGTGCGAATCGATCTTTGCAGCAAACCGTGGGTCTCCGACTCCGCGACCGTGACAAGTGAACTCCTGTTTGCTGGCCTAGGTCAGACTCCTCGGCTTGGTTTCACGAGAGATATTCATGAGCCGGCTTCGCAACCCAGCTTCACGATTCTTTCTGAAAAATTATTTTCCAAGTGTCGGGACCGAAATGGCCCATCGGAAACCTGTGTTGGGGGTGCTTGCAGATGCCGCCTGGAGGGATGATATGGCCAACTGTTTGGGCCTTGGGGAGATGGTCCGAAGCCACTCGGACCATACCTCTTTGACAGAGCTGCTATCGGAGGGTCAGAAGAATTATCCACAGTGCAAGAAGCTGCCATTGTACGACTTCAGTTTGAGGGATGAATTCTTCATCCCTGAGGCGAGTAGGGACGAACCAGCTTGCTAGTTTAGGAGCACGGAATGTTAGCACCAATGGTTCAGGGTGGGCGATGGTCATTCGCGGGAGGACTTCACACCCATTACCGCTAACTATCTCTACAACCATGTGAACAATATTGACGGGAAGCCACTGCAACCGGAGACATCCCCTCCTCTGTACCATACCATGCTGAAGGCGACATTGCAAGATCTGAAGAAGGGGTGGTCCAATGAGTGGGACCTACGCCAGGGCGGCAACTTTACTGATGACTGGGCCTGGGCCTACTGGGTAGGTGCCTCATGCGAGGAGTTTGGGGATGAGCTGAGAAGATTGGGTTTATATGAGGCGGTATGGGCCTCCCAATTCCACATTTACCAACTAAAACAACTGATGCCGGAATTGATGAGCAGATGGTCATCTAGGACAAATACTTTTCACCTGCACCATAGGGAGGTGGGAATCAGCCTGTGGGATGTCCACCAGATCTCGGGGGTTCCGATCTTGGGGGCCATGTATGATGAGTTCCTCCCCGTCATGAGCATGTGGGAGGATACAGAGAAAATGCTGCGACTAGCATCGTCGCTGATGGCACTCGTCCCTGGAGAGGACAAGGAGGAAGTGAGGGATGTCCACTTTAAGAAGTGGTTCAAGCGCTTCCTGAATTTCCCAGAAAATTGAGAGTTCCCTCCGAGGCCTCAAACTTTTCCGAGGGCGGCCCAACGGGGTAAGGAGCACTTTTATTGGCGGGTCTTGGAGAACAGCCAATGGAAGACTTGGGGTTTTAGTTTCATCACTGAACAACAGCCGATAGTTAGGCTGGCAGTGTTCATTACGGCTCTCATCTGCGGTTGGATCCTACCGGTGAGGGATACAACATGGGGGTGCGGCCCAACTCATTTATCATGGCGTCCATGCTGGCCATGGGGCAGCGGGTCAATCTGGGGATTCCCATACTTTCCAAATTGTACAGAATGCTGCGACACATTAGCGAGGGAAAGAAGCCGCCAAGGATATACAAGCCCTTCCACCTCTTGTATGGGTGGGTTGCGGTGCACATCAGGTGGATCTATGAATATCCAAACCCTATCTCACCGCCGGGATCAAACTTCCACACCTCTATCCTGAATGTGGCTGGGATATTCCCATTCAAACTAACCATGCTGATGGTGCTGAACCAGGTGTGGAGGGCGGATGAGTTTAATTTCCACCCCTTCCCATTACTGACGAGGATACTCACTGACGACGGGCAGGGAACGAAAGAGCACCGGGCTTACCTCCTGGCCTTTTGAGGTGGAGTTTTGGTGGAATGAGTGGATCGTGAGCCGCTCTACGAACCATACACCCCGCATCGGTTTGCGAGGCAGTTCCGGTGCCTCCAGTGGCTGACCCTGCAGGTCTACTAGGAGGTTCATCACGAGGAGCACCCGTGTGTGATGAGGCAGTTTTGGCTCATGTTCACGTGGGAAGACGAAAAAATTCAAATCACATTGCCTCCATCCACCGTCTCTTTCAGATTGGTGAGGGAGTATGCCACTAGATGGGAGGTTGGCTACCTGGGGGAGATGCTGAAGGAGCCAACTAATCGTGTTGGTGACGGTGGACCTCCTCTATCCCGAGGTCGGGGTCAGAGGGAAGCAAGGGCTTCTCGCGGTGGCGGGGCTGCCATGGCGGCGAGACCCGCACCAGCCGAGGGTGTGGCAGTAGCAGAGGACCCGGTGATTCCGGAAGAGCAGGGCCATTCGGAGGGGCAGCCACCGAGGGTATTTCGTAGGATATCCACTCAGGCACCGGGGAAGTGGCTGCGTCAAATCGATATGGAAGAGGATGCTGTCTTCCCAGAGGCCTGGGAAATTTGGGATGTCAATAAGCAATTCCTCAGTCCACCTAAGATATGGGCGCACTTGAATCACCTTGGGATGGAGTTACCGGGCATAGGCCTAGTCCGGGATGGTTTCATGGCGTCTCCAGTGGAGGCAGAGCAATACTTGGATGAGCTGGAGGACTATGTTCATTCTAGTGGTGCCCCGCGCCCGATGACAGACCGGGTGAGGGTACTGCTGGATCGAATGGTCCCCCCACTGTTGTTAGCTTCTGACCTGAGGGAGCGCTTCCCCAGGTCGGAAGAATCAGAGGACTCCTCTTGGGAGGATGAGGCTGGAGGAGGGAGCCCGTTAGAGGAGGGCGAGGTCGGAGATCAAGGCTCAGATTTTGATGACTTCGCAGAGGCTCTTGAGGTAGCATTCCGAACTTCTTTCCTCATGGTCCGTTCTTGGGACATTATGGACTTCTCACAGATTTTTGAGCCATGCAAGAGGAATTTGTTCGTAGGCCTCATTTTCGCCCCTCGACGGGTGATGATGCAGGACCTTCAGAATCCGCGCCTATGGCTACGTCCAGTTCTGCGTCTGGTGGGACCAGAGCACCCGAGGTGGCTCCTCTGGAATCTACAGACCTTCCAACAGTATACGGAGGGCCTCGCCTCGGGCCCCTGTCAGTATCGGCTCCAGAGCAGCACCAGGAGGTTGATCTCTGTAAGTTTCCTCTACCGGTTTCCTTGTCATCATATGTAGATTATGCCAAATAACGTTTATGTCCCTCTCTGTCGTACAGTTCTCCGACTGGCGTGGGCTGCTGTGGCAAGACTAGTCATGATGTCTGGCGGCATCCCTCCTAGGGGCATGCCGGTGATGGTGGAGATAGTCCCCCCATCTCCCCGAGCTGCAACACGCATCATCATTGGCGAAGCCACCAGTAGGGTTGTGCCTAAGGTCATTGAGGTGGACTCCGATGAAGAGGATCGACTGGCCGGTCCTAGTCCTGTCGCGCCTGCTTTACCGCCAGATGTCGCACCAGATTCAATGCCCGATGCAGATCCTGCTGAGGACTTCCTGAGGGCATATCCTACATAGGAGCCTGCCAATCGCGCAGACTAGGACAAAACGGCCTCCGACGAGGAAGAAAGCAACATAGCATGTCGCTGATCGTGGAAGCTGATCACACGCTTCATCAAGGACACCCCCAAGTGCTATGGCTGGACAAAATGGACAGACTTCACTCACGGCTGCGCGAACTATGTACTGGGGGAGTGGATTCCCAACGTCCTCATGCACTCGTCCGAGATCTTATGTCTGAGAAGATCTGGGAGCATGATCGTGGACTCAATGTGGGATGGCAGCGGAGGAAGGCGACAAACATCAAGAATCTCTAGGAGGCTGAAATCGAGGTTCAACAGCTGCAGACCTGGGCAGAAGAGCACTCAGCCTCTCTTAATGCACAATCTGATCTGATCTCATGGTTGAAGGCCCAGCTGGAAGAGGTAGAGGAGCATATGAGGAAGGCTTCTGGAAAGATGGCTGCCATTCAAGTTGGGGTAGAGAGGGCCAGAGCCAAGGCTGAAGAACTGTGCCCCACCGCTGCTGAGGAGGAGCAGGAGCTGAGTCAGCAGCAGCAAGTCTTGGACGCTACAAGCCGGAAGGGTGGCGGAGCTGCAACACTCTTTTGACGGGTTCAACCCATCCATGGGGGAAGTCGACCCCTGGGTATTGTAACAAAATAAGAAAACATTTATTGGTACTTTCGTGCTTCAATTTCTTCCTCCTTTTTTTTGAATGTCGTAGCATGCACGATTTCCACTTTTTGAATCGGTTCGTTACATCCCTACAATGTTTGCAGGACATTCGGTGATAATTCCCCAAGCTCATGTGGGTCAAGCCCGATGTGAGAAACAGGAGATAGTTGCCTTCTCTTCCCACCTAACATAGGAGTGGAGACCAAGCTCCAGGCATCCAGGATTTGGATTACCAGTTCGGATTTCTGAAAGATGGGAGAAGCTTGGCTGGAGAAGAAATTCCTCACAACAGCCGAATTACTGTTTCTTCAGCGTGCTCTTATGAACGAATGATGCAATGCTAGGGGCACTGAAATCGGTTCGAACAGATGGAAACGGGAAGCGTGAATTACGATGCCCATGATTTGGAGCACTGTGGGGATGGCGTGACAATAAAGGACAACCTTTAACCATGGATGAGAAACGGTATCCTTACTGCGTTAGCCTGAAATGGGGAAAAAATGAGGGTCGACCGTTGACCATGTTCGAAATACGGGACCACGTCACAAATGTTGTCTTTCAATCTTTCGGGACGTTGGCCCAGGATAGTAGGCAGACCCTGGGTCGAGCATCCATACTGTTAGGGGGTCCCTCCAAACATGACCAGTCTTCCGGGACGTTGTCCCAGGATGTTAGGTGAGCCGATGCGGCATGAGACCAGGCCGTTAGGGGGTCCCTTCAGACATGAAAAGGGTACGAGGGTCCGAATAAGGGGCACGCAAATCATGGAATATGGAGTGATGGTATGTACAAACAGAATCCAATACTCATGTAATTACACCACCGTGGTGGGAGTACGCCATATGGGCGCATTGGTTTGATCCTGGATCATTTATTCTTTAGGATAGGGCCTCTCTAGTGAGGGGGTTTGTCACTTCCCAATGGGATCTTGGGGCATCCTAAACTTGTGAAGGGAAAAATTGCAGCTACATAGTTCCCCCCGAGGGGTCGGGCCAGAGGGCCGAAAATGGGGAGGAACAAGATTTTGTGATTCCTGGGGATGGACCCTAGGTGAAATGCCTGGGTGTCTCTACATATCCCATAAGGATGGGAATCAAGTTGTACGTAGTTCTGGAATCGCAGTTTAACATCTTGCGGGACGATGAGAAGCCCAGCTATGTTGGTACACATCCTGCCAAAACTACTAAGCCCATGTGAGTCGTGCTCGGTGTGGGAAACAAGAAGTAGTGGTGGGACTTTCCCGACACAGAAAGGGGAAAGTTAGGTCAAAGGGACGCTCAGTGAATACCAGCCCAAAGACATTAACACGATCTTGTGGTGGACCTAGATGCGCGAAGAGAAAGAGTCGAGTATGATGGAATTCCACTTGAACATGAGGAAGTGGAAATGTTTGAATCATCGCGCTCGAGATTTAGATCATAATGATGGTGGCGTGACGATGGAGGATAGCTGTTGACCATGGCGGAAACCCAGCATCCATATCGCGTTAGTCTAGAATGGGGACAAATAAATGAGGGTCGGCCGTTGACCATGTTCGAAACACGGGACCATGTCACAAATGTTTTCAGAGATCTGTAGGGACGTTGGCCCGAAAATATTGGAGGGCCCTTAGGTCCAACATCCATGGAGTACCCTTAATCCTAGTATCCATGTCGTCCGAGGGTCCTTTTGGATGTGGAAGAGGATGAGGATCCAAATAGCGAGCTCATGAAGCTTGGTCATGGGACGGGGGGAATGTCCGTATGAAAATCCCACACTTCGGGCTCTTTGTCGAAACACATCTGAATACGACAATGAGACATATTAGATAGGGGGATCAGAGTCCATTCCCATAGGGAGATCTTAGTTTAGGGTCGTAGAATTCGGACCATGGATGGGAGGAAACATATGAGGCACATGGTGGAGTAACTCAAACACCTGGCGTGAATGGGAATAGGGGGTGTGTATGGTGCGGTGAACAACCCGACGTGAATGAGGACATAATCCCATATCACACCGCACGACCCCCTTGGGAGAGGTTTTAGGTCAAGGGACCGGAAGAGATGGTTAGGCTGGGCCTGCGGGGAAGTGCCCGGGCATTCCTACGTATCTCATAAGGATGATAATTGAGCCTCACGTAGTTCTTGAAATCATCTTAGTTTAAGGTCTTAGAGCTTGGACTGTGAATGGGTAAGGGGAGAAAGGGACACATGGCAAGGCGGTTAGAAAACCCGACGTGAATGAGGACCTAAGCCCTACTTGCCATGTGTTCTCTGGGGAAATGTTCGAGTCGAGGGACTGAACATGAAGGTTGGGTTGGGCCTGTGGGGAAGTGCCCGGGCATTCCTATGTATCTCATAAGGATGAGAATCGATCCTCACGTAGTTCTTGAAAGTGGCATGGTAAGGTACCAGTGCCAGGAAAAAAAGGGGGAGTGCGGTATGGCCCTTGCACTAAAAGAAGCGGAATTTGATACATCTTGTTTGTCCTTTAAGATGAGTGGTTTTTTTTGTGAAGCGGTAGGCCTAGGGTAGAAAACCCTGGTGTCGCCACAAGAATCAAGCCATGATAGGCATTGACAAATGACATGGCACGTGACCAATACCCAACATGATTTCCTCTACAACGAGGTCACCACAATGCAGTTCCATTTTTTGTCGTGTGGCCAGGATGATAATGTCACAGTTTAGGGTTGTGTGATAAGACCAAACATGCATTTTAACGTCATGCAGCGCAGACGTAGAAGAGACGATGCTAGGCGGGGAATGTGTATGGTGTCGTGCGACATAACCAACGTGTATGGGGACATGATCCCTCATCACACCGTACATAGTCCCGAGAGAGGAACCTCAGGCTGAGGGGCCCACATAGAGGTGAGAGGTGAAGGGGGAGAGATTAGCTCCCAAATAAGCTAAACCTGAAGACAAGGCGTCTGTGCGGTCCTACGTATCCCATGAGGATGGGAATCAAGTTGGACGTAGTTCTAGATGGATCTCAGTTTATCGTCTTAGAGCTTGGACCATGAATGGTGACAACTTCCAGAGTAAGCGCAGATGTCAACCCAATCCCTAAGCCCATGTGAGTTAAAATTGGTGTGGGAAACAGGGGGGGGGGGGTATCCTTATCAAAATACTTGGGGCGCCCATCAAAGGGGGGTCGTAAGAGAGCCCCGAAGGACACCTTTGATGCGGCTTGTTCCCCCAATGCGCATACATGCACAGAGAAATAGTACCAAGAGTTCCGAGACTCTACTTGGACATGATGAGAATGGAGAAGGATTTGAATCATGTAACTGACATTTTGGGCTTAATGGGGTTGGCGTGGCGATAGAAGAAAACTGTCAACTGTGGCAGAAAAAACAGTCTCTATATTGCGTTAGCCTGAGGTGGGAACAACAAACGAGCATCGACCGCTGACCATATTCACAACGCGGGATTTTATCAATTTTTTGTCCGAAACCCTCGTGGGAGTGACCCGTAACGGTAGGATAGCCCTTGGGCGTAGTATCCAGTCCGTTCTTGGGGGTCCCTCCGGGTGTGTAAGATGACGGAAGCCCTGATGAAGGGATACACAAAGCCTGGAAGGTGGGTGTGGACATGTCCGAGTAAAGTCTGGAATTCCAGGTAATAAACCAGAGTACCCTTAGGCACATTGGTGAACCGATTAAAAGGGTCGACAGAACAGCTCGGGAGGTAGAGGTACATGGCATGTTCATTACAAGACTGACGTGAACGGGGACATAATCCCACATCACACCACATAATCCCCTCATGGAGGAAGGGTAGGCCAAGGAGCCAAGATGGGATGGAGATTCCCGAGAGATGGGGCTGGAATCGAATCATAGACATTCAGGTGATCCTACGTATCCCATAAGGATGGAAATCAAGCCACACATAGTTCTCTAGATGCAGTTTAATGTCATGCGAGACGAGGAGGGGAGTAATATACCCCCAAACAAGGGAGGTGTATGGTACGACGAATAAACCGACGTGAATGAGGACATAATCCCACACGAAACCATACACTCCTATAAGAGAGGACCTAGGCCGGGGGCCCGAAAAGGCCAAGGGGCCTGATTGTTAGGCATCAGTCAGGAAGGCATGACCTGCTTGCAGTTTAACGTCTTGCAGTAAGGATGAGGGCCAGGG
Source organism: Viscum album (assembly GCA_963277665.1). Classification (NCBI taxonomy): domain Eukaryota; kingdom Viridiplantae; phylum Streptophyta; class Magnoliopsida; order Santalales; family Viscaceae; genus Viscum; species Viscum album. The sequence goes on along the minus strand of OY728143.1, from coordinate 1,263,743,427 downwards.
GCCCAAGGAGGCCAAGGGGCCTGAGGCTGGGCCTCGGTCAGGAAGGCCTGAACTGCTTTTAGTTTAATGTATTGTAGTAATAACGAGGGACAAGGGCCCAAGGAGGCCAAGGGTCTTGAGGCTGGGCCTCGGTGAGGGAGGCATGAGGTTGGGCCTCTGTCAGGACGGCCTGACTAACTTGCAGTTTAACGTCTTGCAGCAAGGACTGGGAAAGAGATAACTGTATCTCGTCTGAGGATGTGTACAACATGGCAAGTAAATTGACGTGAAAGAGGACATAATCCTACACCACACCATACACTCCTATAAGATAATCGGGGCCATGGGCCCGACCACTGGCACCACCCAGAGGGAAGCTTGTCACTTCAGGATGGGGCAGAATGAGTTACCGCACTCGATGTTTGGGTTATCTCGGGGTGGACCTGGGGATCCAGGACACTGTTGACCATGTTCGAAACACAGCGTTCCTATGGTGACCTGATATGGGAGAAACAAATGAGCGTCAACCGTTGACCAAATTCGCAACATGGGACTTGTATCGGCTTGTTGCTCAGAAACCCTCGGGGGCGTTGGCCCGTATCGGTAGGAGAGCCCTTGGGCGTTGTATCAAAGCTGTTCTTGGGGGTCCCTCCAGGTGTGAAAAATGATGGATTCTCAGTCAAAGAGTGGGTGAAGCATAGCTGTATCCATCCACTAAAGAGGCAAACATCTCTAGGGGGGACGTGCAGCCGGGTCGAGACTTCCTCGATGTGAGTTGGGGAAAAAGTGTGAACCCTGCCATATGTCTTGACCGAAAGGGAAAGATTTTGGCTTTTGGGATGGGCCAATGGAAGAAATGTCAGGGCGTTCCTACATATCCCATTAGGATCAGAATCAAGCCATACGTAGTTCTTGAAGGCCATGTAGTTTAACGTTGTTCTGGACAAGAAATGTGTCTCAAATGGGTATATGTACGGTACGACGGGTAACCCGACGTGAATGAGGATGTAATCCCACACCACATTGTACAATCCCATAAGAGAGTCCGAGTCAACGAAGGCCAAGGGGCCTAAGACTGATCCTCAGTCAGGAAGGCCTGACCTACTTGCAGTTTAACATCTTGCAGTAAGGACAAGGGGAGATCTTAGTTTAAGGTCATAGATCTCGGACCATTTTGCAGTTTATCATCCTGTAGGACGGCGTTTCAGTTTAAGGTCGTGCAGGACCATACATTTTAAGGTCGTGTTGAACCTTGAAAAAGGATCAGGCGAAGTAATGCTTGAGGAACCTAGCATTGGTGGGAGGAGTTACGCACTCACCATCTGTGGTCACCAAGGAGTATTCCCCGTTAGGATAAACCTTATGGATGATATAAGGCCCTTCCCATTTGGGTTCTAGCTTGGGAGGTTTCCTACCGGGGATCATTGGCACTCGATGGGCCAGCACTAGGTCGCCTTGTAGAAAAGAACGGAGGCGAACCTTCTTGTTGAAGGCCCTCACTATCTTATCCTGATGCCTTTCCAGATTGTGCAGGGCACGAAGCCGGTTCTCGTCTAGTGCTTCTAATTCAGCTAGATGGATTTAGGCCACCTCATCTGGCACCTGCTGGTCGTAGACTGTAGTGCGTAACGATGGCAGCTGGATCTCAATGGGTAGGACGACCTCAGCCCCATACACCAGGGAATATGGGGTCACCTGGGTAGAGTTGCGAGTCGTCGTCTGATAAGCCCATAGGGTGTTGGGGAGCTTTTCCGGCCAACTTTTCTTGTTCTGACCAACCATCTTTTGCAGAATGTTAGAGAGGGTTTTGTTGAATTCCTTGATCTATCCATTAACCTGTGCATGATAGCGGGAGGTATGGTTCGAACGGATGTCGTACTTGGCGTACAATTTCTTCAGCTCAGCTGCTCAGAAGTTGGTGCCGTTATCGGTGAGGATGGCATGAGGGACCCCGAACCGGTGGATAATATTAGAGCTCACAAAGTCGACGATGGAACGTGGCTTGACCTCTTTGAGTGGAACTGCCTTTGCCCACTTGGAAAAAGATATGTAACAGTCAGGATGAACCTACACCGGTGAGCTGTTGCTGGTGGATATGGTCCCACTACATCAAGTCCCCATACCAAAAATGTCCAAGAGTACTTTTGGGGTGGAGAGGCTCCGACGACCGATGCTGGAAGTTGGTGTGAACTTGGAACGCGTGGAATCTCTTGGCATACCCGATACAATCATGGATCATAGAGGTCCAGAAGTACCCCAACCTCCAGATTTGATGGGACAGCTTCGACCCAGCTTGATGGGCACCACAGGAACCGGTGTGGACTTCCTGCATAACTTGAGGAATCTAAACTCCTTGAATGCAATGAAGGAGAACGCCATCGAAGCTCCGCTTATAAAGGATCTGCTCAAGACTGGGACTACTCTGGAGGGTAAATTGCAGTGTGTGGCGTCAGATTCTCTCACGCTCGACGCGGTCATTTGGGAGGCAACCATTTTGGAGATACTCGACAAAAGGTGCCCTCCAGTCGGGAGAGACTTCAACCACTGCGTTTGACTAACCCGGTACCCCAGATGTAGAGGGCCCGGTGGTGAGATGACTTACCCGCAGGCCATCATTGTCCTATTGGGTGACGGGGGTGATGAATCTCCGGTGTGCCACATGTATAATCAAATCATTTTGCTCGGGTTCCGCAAGTGATGCAGCTAAGCCGGCCAAAGCGTCTTCTCGACCGTTCTGTGACCGAGGGACATGGGTAACCTCTGGCCGAGAGGGGAACTGGGCCATTAGGTGGAGGGTACACTGCAGAAATGACACAAGCTCTGGCTTCCTAATGACATAATTTCCATTTACCTACTTGATTACGAGATCAGAATCTCCTTTCACATGTAGATGGGGTACGTCGATCTCAAGGGCCAACTCGAGGCCGGTGATGAGAGCCTGGTACTCTGCCTCGTTGTTGGTATAGCCTTCTGACAACAGGAACGAGTATGGTAGGACGGCTTGCGCCAGGGTAATGAAGACGATACCCAGGCCCACTCTGTTGAGCTTAGGATCGTTGAGCCTCCTACCAGTGGGGCTCCGGGAGGCACCGTCGTAGTGCATTTGCCAACCTGGGACGACATGATCAACTGAGAGGATCGCCTCATCAGGAAAATCCAGGCCCGAGGACTGATCCACGGAGGTTGGGTGGGCGGCTAAAAATTCTTCCAACGCCTATCCCTTAATGGCCTTCTGAGGTAAAAACCTGATATCAAACTGCTGGAGAATCATTGCCCACCGCGCTAGTCGGCCGGTCAACATGGGGCAGTTCAGGATGTACTTCAGTGGGTCTACCTGAGAGACCAATTGTACCTCATGGTGCTGCAAGTAATGTCGCAACTTCTGTATAGCAAAGGAGAGTGCAAGGAACCTCTTTTTAGTAGGGGGTATCTGACCTCTGTATCAAGAAGCATGCGACTGAGATAGTAGAGACTGTTCTCGGTACCCTCGTTATTCTTCTAGGCGAGAAGTGCACCGAGGGACCATTCTAGGGCGGTCACGTAAAGGACCAGCGGCTTTCTGGAAACAGGTGGAATCAAAACCAGAGGTTGTAACAGATACTGCTTGATTTCCTCGAAGGTGGTACGACACTCTTCATCCCATTCTTAAGCGGTGCCTTTCTTCATGAGCCGGGAAAAGGGCTTACACTTGCCAGCCAGATTCACGATGAATCGGCGTATATAGGCTAAGTGGCCTTGGAGACCTCAAAGTTCCCGAATATTGCTCGGGGGAGGCATTTGACTGATGGCCTTGATATTCTATGGGTCGATTTCAATGCCTCGGTATCTAACAAAAAAGCCAAGAAACTTCCCATAGGTGACCCCTAATGCACACTTCAACGGGTTCATCTTCAGGTGACGGGAACAGAGGAAACCGAACACTTTCTCAAGGTCTTTGAGATGGTCCTGGCACTAGCATGATTTAACCACTAGGTTATCTACGTAGCATTCCACCAGCGTCCCGAGAATTGGCTTGAATATGCAATGCATGACCCTCTGATAAGTGGAACCTGCATTTTTCAAGCCGAATGACATAACCTGGTAGCAAAAGGTACCTTGGGGAGCCTTGAAGTCAGTGGACTCCTCGTCCTCAGGGGACATCTGGATCTGGTTGTACCCGGAATACCCATCCATGAAATAGAGAGCTTGGAACCCAGCCGTGGCATCAATAAATAACTCAGTTACTGGGAGGGGGAAGTCATCCTTTGGGCAGTGGCGATTGAGGTCACGAAAGTCGATGCAGACTCTAATCTGCCCATTCTTCTTCCTGACTGGCATAATGTTAGAAATCCACTTGGGGTACTGGACTTCCTTAATGATGTTGGATTTGATAATCTTGTCAACTTCGGCCTCAACCATAGCACCATGAGAAGGGTTCATCTTCCTGGGAGGTTGCTTAAACCCACAATGGTTCGCCAGGATGCCCAAAAGGTGAACAGATACTTGAGGATCTAGTCCTGGAATCTCACCGTAACTCCAGGAAAACACGTCACGGTGTTGTTTGAGAAAGTCCACGTACTGTTTCTGATCCTCGGGGGACATGGCTACACTGATCAACGTGGGTATCAGATCTTCCTGGCTACAAAGGTTCACCTATACCAGTTCATCAACCGTGGTAGAGACGCCTTCCTCAAAGGCGGGGGGAGCATCCTACAGGTCTTCCTCTCCACCCGTGGAGGGGTTCCCCACAAAGGGAGATACTTCTGGGATATCACACCATAACGGGCAGCTGGTGCCGGGTTGGGCAGTAGTGGTCATCATATCAGGAGGCTCACTCGCCATTGAGACAATATCAATGAAGGTAGTCAACCCTATCCCATCTGGCCTTTGGCCTAAGGGGCAACGTTTGATGATATCAAAGCAGTGGTGACACGTCGGCCTGAGTCAGTTGATTCTAGCCTGATAGAAGAGACACGTATGACGTACTGCCATTGTCATAAGCTTGACATCTCGGTACCGCACAGGGGTAGAAGGCTCCGGGATCACCTGAGCCTGGTTGGTGTAGGAGTACGAGGAGATTTTCCACTATCGCTTGGACATGGGAACATGCCTTCCTTTCATACTTGAAATAACAAAACATTGCCCCATGTTGGGGGTCGTGGCCTCCAATCAGTGGATCGGGAGGATGTAGGCGTCATCCATGCTTTCGCAGAGATCACTTGTGACCAGGGCTGGTTCATCCTCACTTACTAGGATTTGCTTATCCTTACTCTTGTAATAATCAGCATCCAGATAGCGGGCCTCACAAGAGGCGAAAGGAGACGCATCTCCTTGGAGCACGCCTACTCGACCATTGATGGAGTATTTGAGGCATTGGTGATACGACGAAGGGACTCTTGCATGCAGATGGAGCCATGGCCTACCCATCAACACATTGTAGGCGGTGTCCTGAGAGACCACCATGAACTCAGTACTGGAAATTAATCCACCGAACTGAGTCTTCAGGCAGATATTTCCAACTGGGGTTTGCTCGGTCTTGTCTTATCCCTGGATTCTGAGTTCAGAAGGAGTTAAATCATCTTCAGACAGACCCAACTTTCGCAGTGTCTGAGTCGGGATTAGGTTGATTTCGGAAGCTGTGTCAACGAGGCAGCGGCGGACTTCCACACCATTGAAGTGGCCAGTGATGTACAGTGGGATAATATTCCCTTATGTAGGAGGGTCCTCATCTTCACTGGAGAACGAGATAACCGCCTGACATTTGGCGTTCTCAATTGCCTCGGCATGGAAGGCTTCTGCGGCCACCTCCTCCTTCTCAAACTGGAGGGGGCTCCTTAGGGCCTCGGCAAGTGGTTCGCGCATTTCAAATGATATTCAAAGGGCCTTGAGGATATAAATCCTTGCTATAATGCCGACCAGGTGCTTCAGGACATCATACTTCCATGCCAAACGCGATCCTCTGCTTACAGGGGGTCGTTCTGCAGTTGGAGGCATAGTGGGTCCTGCCGGTTGAACCGGTTGTTCGCTAGTGCTGGGCATATCCTATTGCCTACTAGTTGAAGCCTGGAGAGTAGTTTCCAGACCAGGATCGGATAGCGGAGACTGGACCTTAGATGGGCAAGACTGACTATGGTGCGGACGAGGCAGCCCTGCCTGATCTAGTAGCACAAACGACGGTGGAGGTGGAGCTGAGGCCGTCAGGTGGGACTATGCGTGCTGAGCTATGTGCTGAGCCTGCTGTTTGGTTTCAGTCGCGTGCACAACCTGATTAAAAGTGACTGCTAATGCGCCTCGACAACTGGATTGGTTGTGGTTCCGCCGACGTTGACGTTGACTAGAAACGTTAGGGGGGTTCGCCTGGCATTCCCCCTCGTCGGGGGGTCATATAGGGCTTTACCAACTCCACGGTGTTAACCGAAGTGTACCCATGGCTGTCGCTCGAAGAGTCATACACTACCGGGAAGATTTTGGGAGGAATCACCATTTCAGGGGGCATAAAGTCACCAAGAGTGCGGGATGACAATGGCACTGGCAGAGCGCGTTGTTTCTTCTTGCGTCGTCACTGCTTGCCCTTTCAGGAAGAGGTTGAGTGTGAAGGCGATGCAAAGGTACTGGCTACTTCTTCTGAAGGTCCTGGCTACTTCAGGCGTGCCCGGATGATACCATGGGCGTGGGAGAAAGTTTTTTTGAGCCGTCCAATCATCATATTTCTGGGACCCACAGTTGGGGACCTTCTGCCACTCGCCTTCGTTGTCGCTACAAATCTCTGACCCTGCAAAGACACCTGCTACTTGTGTTGGTGTCGGGCCCAACCTGACTATGTTGTTGTTGACCCAGTCTTGAATCCAGTCTTTAAACACATAGTATTGCTTGAGGGTGTGCCCCAGAATCCGATGATAAGGATAGTAGTTGGGGTGATCGATGAGATTCGCCTCTTCCGGCCTTCTGCACTCGGGCAGGCGCACAATCCCTTTCTCTAGAGCACTTCGGAAGTAGCCAGGGACCTGATTTTCGTTGAATGAATATGTTTGGTGCCTTATTTCCGAATAGGGGCCCATGGGGGCCTTCCCCTAACAAGGGTCCGGAGGGGCCTGCCGAGGAGGCGGTGCCTGATCGTCTCGCCTAGGTGGGGGTGGCACATTACGCGGGGGAACCTGTCGATTCTGAGGCGGTCGCTGCTGGGCAGGAGCATACACTTGAGGTGGCGGACCTCTGCGGGGTTGCAGGGCTGGTGCCACTGGCAGTAATTCCTGCTACCTGGGGGCTTCTATTTTGGGCCACCACGGTGGGTTCGGCTCTGGCATTCCTCCTGGCTGGGATCATAGGGGGCAAAGAACATTCCTGACTAGCCTGTTGCAGAGCCTCCTCAAGGCGTTGAGCCTTATCTGAGAAATACCGAAACCCTCTAGGGTAGTTCTGGGTAAATAGGGAAGGTAACAGCTCTATTTTAACGTTACCTACATACATCGTCAGTAATTGATCCTAAGTCAGTGGCATATCAAAGGAGTATGTGAGTCCATTCCACCGGGCGATAATATCTGCGACTCGCTCATCAGGCCTTTGCTTGCACTTGAAGAGGTCTTCAATGTTGGTCTTCTACGTGGTGGAGCTGAACTGGTATAGGAACTGCCAACGAAGATCCTCCCAATCGGTCAGCGATCTGATGCGGAGCTGGTTGTACCAGACGAATGCGGGACCTTCCAATGTCTGCATGAAACATCGGAGCTTGGAAGCTTCTTGCTGGGCTGGAGTCCCCAGCATGGGGCCACACCTAGAAGAAAATTGGGCCAAATACTGTGGCGGGTCCCCTGTCCCGTTCATGGGAGAGAAAGTGAGATTCCCAAAACCCAGGGGTGCGGGCATATCATACACCCACGCTGGATATGGCTTGCCATCCGGTGGGACCTCCACCTGCCGCGTTTCCAATGCTTCGAGGCAGGCAATGAGTGCCGCTATAAGATCATCCGGGTGGGGGTCCCTGTCTTGACGGGGATCCCTAATTACAAGTGCGTTGCCAGGTTCTTCGACACGGTAGATGGCTTCGACGGCTCGTGGAGCGACCGGTGGAATGTCTTTTGGGGAGACTGTGGGAACCCAGACTGAATTCTGCAGATTGCCTCGTCGTTCAGGAGGGTTCGGCGAGACGTATCGCGCCCTCTTGTCGTAAGTTCCGGCTTCTGCCTGGTTTGCGAGAGCAGCCTGATCGAGGTTGCCTGGAGGCGTCTCACTGGGGGAAACTGTTCCTGCCCCTGCAGCCCCGACTTGGGATTACCATAGTCGGGTCGCCACTCTGTAGCACGCTTGGCCAAGAGTTCGTCAACCAGCCTCTTCTGCTCAGCAAGCTGCTGGCGTAATGTGGCCTTCTCAGGATCTTCGTCTGTCTTTTGTACAAAGGTGGATGGGTCAGAGTGCTTGACAGTTCCGATGTGCTCCTTACCCTTACCGGCATTTCTACTGAGTACCAGCGACTCGGTGGGTACATGGAGGCCTAAAAGATTCCTCTAATGACGGGTAACCCTCCCTAATGGGTCTAGCAGTGGCGGTACGCCCTCGGAGGGTAAGTCTCCATCGATAAATTCAAGCTCGTCTTCCTTGTCCACTACGTCAGCCATGTGAACCACGACCCCTATCAAGGGAATGTCCTCAATGTCGCATAACGAATCGGGCTGCCATCAGATAGAGCTGAAGAGGAGAGCGATATAGTGTCCCCAGCCACGAACATGCATGTGGGGGGTAGCTTCCCTGATGACTCTGCGGAGTACTTTGAAACTCTGAACACATTTCCATTGAAGGGTACCCTGAGGGCTCGGTGACTCGGGGTGCTGGGCCATAGGGAGTGCAGCCAAATCGACCAGGCGGAATTGCTCAGCGATTTCTTCAAAGTGCTCTCAACTTCTGGGGTACATCACCCGCTCGTAACGAAGGTGGAAGTGTGTCTCCCATAGGGTTCGACAAAAGCACCCCGCTTCTTCTGGGGTAAGGGACTCTGGTGCATGAAATTTCGGCACCGCCGTCGGCCAGAACTCCTCTGGGAAGTGATCCACTGCGAGAATTCTCCAGAAGCTCCTAGGTTCGGATTCAGGGTCTAGCCCTGTATTGCCCCACTCGTCAACCGGGGGCGGCTGAGGGATCGATAGCGGTACTGAGGTGGACCACTGGGACAGTAAACTTGGTGGTGGAGAATACGACAAACGAGCTGACTGGCTGCCAAATTCTGGGCCATCCTCTGAAGAGTGAGGTGACCTGACCATGATATCACGATACGATGTGCTGATAGCCACAACTTCAGGCGTAGGAGTCGCGGTCACCGGTGATGGGTTACGTCGTTGCTCTGCCGTCGTTGTTCCCCAAAATAGCTCCCTGTGATCTCTAGTAGAGGTAGAGGGCGCTTCTGGTGACAACAGTGGTGATTGCACAGTCGGGACCTGCAGAATTTCCACGATTTCTTCCTCCTGGATGTACATGCGGAGGGAGGCGGGAATCCGGTGGACCTCGCATTCTGGGATAATGAGGCTGACTTGCCTGGTCCCTACCCTAGTTCTTGACACGGAGGAGCGGGGAGAAGGTTCCATCACTGATTCGCATTCCGCTTCAGAGTTTGAGAAACGGGAAAGTATGATATCCACCTGGGCCTTCCCAGGACTCTTCTGGTGGCGGCGACGACCCGCTCTTCTACCCCAGGGCGGCTCCTTGGGACAGGGTTGATTCCCAATATATAGTCTTGGGGAGGTGCTGGCGTCATGGCGTAGAGGGATCCCGCTCGAGGTGGCCAGGGTGCGAGGGGCACCAGGGCAAATGTCGAAGGGTACATGGGGAGGACCCATGTGGGTGGAGCCTCTGTTGGAATCGGCAGGAGCATGGGGAGGACCTCCATGGTCGATGCGGGCGGAACGAGGCTAACCTTCACTCCTCGAGTTGTTGGGGCGAGGAGGACCTTCACCCGTTGTAGAGAGGACGTAGGGAGGACCCCCACATTAGAGGAGTAATGGATGGATAATGCCTTCAGATCGGCGGTCAGGGGCAGGAGGAGGGACTCCATACCCTATATAGTGGGCGCGGGAGAGGTTTCCACGCCGAGCATCACCGCCGTGGGGTGGGTATTCCTTCTGGACGAGGGTAGCACAAGGTATAACTCCGTGACGAGATTCGGAGCGGGGAAATCCCACGCTCTGTGGAATATTGAAACAGAGAGGACCTTCATATGGAGTGATGTTACCGCGGATTGGTTCGCGGCAATCATCGCTCAGGCTTGCGACCCCGAGAGTCAACCCAGCCTGCCCGTGGGGCGGCTGAGGCCTCGATCCCGGTTGGGTGAATGAGTACCCCTACTCAGTGTATGCAAGAACTCCATGATGTACGTCGGCGGTGGCTTGGGCCATAGTAGTTGTTGACGTCGACGCATCTTGGATAGCGTCCTCAGCCCAGGCCCAGTGCTGATGTCGGGTTAGGCGAGCTGGCGCAGGTGGTGCAGGGGCATAGCCTGCCTGCTCTTCCTGCAAAGCCGGACGACGGTGTTGACGCGGCCGAGTGGGAGCCCTTTCCTGGATCCCTTGGATTGGGACTCTGAGTGGGCCGAGCCGGACATCACCCGTCTCATCAGCATAAGGCGAGGAGTTGTCGAGGCGTTCCGGGGACAGGCTCCTGAAACGATTGAACGTTGGGGTGGGGAGCAGGGGATCCCTGCGCGGCCTGTTAGGGCGGCGTTGACGGTGAGGCCTGGATGCCTCCAGGTTCAGGCATTCCATATCCCAAGTCGGGATGACCCCTTCCTCCTCATACCTGCGTACAAGGTTGTTGATCACCCTCCGATGGATGATCTATGACTGGGAGAGGGGATGTGGATGCCCCGTATTCACAGATGTAGAGTTCGTTGTGGCGGTAGCGGAGCCATGCGGGGCGACTGTGCTGGTATTGCCCCTGCCCCTGCGTAGGCGAGCGGGCGGTGATCGCGTCTCCGTAGCAGCGACCTGGTTCCTGGGAAACTGAGAGATCAACTCATTAACACTACAAGGAAAAGGGTTGACAACCAGTGCCCCAGCGTCATTCCATTCTCCATGTCTATAAGAAGGATCCACACCAACACGCTGCACAATGGAATGCCCCACGTTCTACTGCCCCAATTTCGGGTGAGTTTCACGCTAGGTCAGCCATTTGCTTGGAGTGACCTGGCACCAGATATCTGGATCCGGTGACACGTCAATCTACTGGTGTCTCGAATGCTACTAATCTCCATATTGAGGAGAAGAATTTCACGTCGGGTTCACCATTTCAGTTTCCGACACTTTTTACCGGGGCACGTGTGCATATCCGTCCATCTGCGGAGGAGGACGCGCGACATTGTTGCCCCACATTCCCGCTTTCCAAAGGCGGGCAGCATTCTCTCCTTATTCAGGGGCGTCTGCTCCTTGATCGAAACCAGGATGATGGGATGTCGGTTCTTCCTCATCACCTAGTCCGGGTCTCCCTCATAGATTTAATATGTTGTTCGTGAAACTCTTCCCAGATCCATGTTTCCATGGACGCCGGTTAATTACACTGCTTCTGTCAGGATATTCCAAAGGGTCCGGTCAGGGCAACAACCTTCAGTTGGGGGAGTAGTCACGTCGAGGCATCAGTAGCATGTCTGGATGTTGGGGAACTGGCGTGTCTGCCTTTTGTCCCTTGTCATGGGGATTCTCGAGGGAGTGGAAGCCTGAGGCATCCCACATCGAGCGCGGGGAATTATATTCCATAGACATATATCTGAGATTTTCCTCAGCTTCCTGTGTTCAACACAGGGTATCCCGCAGGTTTAACATCCAGCAGAGACGGTTATGCCAAAGGCGTGCCATCTGAGGTTTTTCCTCAGGCATCTCATGTTTATCACAAGGTAGGTCACATGTTTAACGTCCAACGGAATGACGTGATCTCGCAGGGATATGACGGCCCGGGTGAGAATCAGGGTGGATGATGGATGGATGAACGAAGTGGAGGGGGAATGAAATGGGACCATCGCAGGGGCGATGGTGAAGTTGGGCTTGAGCCTCAAAGAGAACTCTTATGTATCCTCGTGGTAGGGAATTAAACTCTGCGTAGTTCGGGATGGTGCCGTAAAACCGACGTGAAGATGGACCTCGGTCCGACGGATGTTGTCAGTGAACTGACGAGAAGGTGGACCTTGGTCTGATGGGAATCGTCAGCGAACCGACGTGAAGGTAAACTCGGGGGGTCCACTGGTGGTGGGCTTGAACCTCAGGGAGGATTTCTATGTACCATGCCTTGACATGGATCAAAGTCCTCGTAGTTCGGGTGGAATGTGGAATACAGTTTAACATCACGTGGGATGGGGGTGAACTGACATGAGTGAGGTCAGAACGACCGGGTGATGGGATTGAACCTTATGGAGGCTTCCTACGTACCATGCCTTGACATGGATCAAATACCACGTAGTTTAGGTGGGGTGTCGGCGAACCGACGTGAGTGAGGACCTTGGTCCAGATGGTGTGGGGATTACACACTAGGCTGCCTAGGTGTTGATGAACCGACGTGAAGAAGGTCAGGACAACCAACGGTTGGTGGGATTGAACCCTTGGGAGCCTTCCTACGTACCATCCCTTGACATGGATCAAAGTCCTCGTAGTTCAAAGGGGTCTTCGTCGGTGAACCGACTTGAAGGTGGACCTTGTTCTGATGGGTGATGGGATTGAACCTCATGGATGTTTCCTACATACCATGCATTGACATGGATCAAAGTCCTCGTAGTTCAGGTGGGTCACATCATGCTGGATGAGAGTGAACCCGTGAATTAACGATGGGCGGTGGGCTTGAACCTCATGGAGGCTTCCTATGTACCATGTCTTAACATGGATCAAAGACCACTTAGTTCAAAATGGTGCAATTTTCGGTGAACCGACGTGAGGAAAGGACCTTGGTCTGATGGGAGATGGGATTGAACCTCAAGGAGGCTTCCTACGTACCATGCCTTGACATATATCAAAGACCTCGTAGTTGAAAGGGGTTTCATCGGTGAACCGATGTGAAAGTAGACCCAGGGGTCCACTAGTGGTGGGCTTGAACCTCGTGAAGGCTTCCTACGTACCATGCCTTGACATGGATCAAAGTCCTCGTAGTTCGGGTTGGTCACAACGGCTTGCCGTCGGACTGGAATACAGTATAACGTCATGATGGACGAGAGTGAACTCGACGTGAATAAACGACGGGTGGGATTGAACATCATGGAGGCTTCCTACGTACCATGCCTTAACATGGATCAAAGACCTAGTAGTTCAAATGGATGTGTAGTTTAATGTCATGCAGGACAAGGGCGTACAGTTTAACGTCATGCTGGATAAGGGTGTACAGTTTAACGTCTTGCTGGACGAGGGCATTGCCATGGCCGATGCTTACTCTAAGCCAACGTGAGTCATGATCGGTGTGAGAAACAAGAGGCAGCAAGGACCTGACGATCACGTCGCGAATGGTATGTCCATGAGAAGCGAAGAGGGGCTTACGCGTTAGGCGGCCCGTGGTTCTAGGACTTATTCCAGGATGGAGGTCTGAAGTGCGGAAAAGTGCGACGAGAGAGAGATTTGGGACCAATGATGGGAGGTGCCTCGTTCCCTATCGCGCCCTCCACCAACCTTGGTAGTGGGGAAATACGGAGGTGCATGGGTTCTACCTTCCTCAAGAGGGTCTAGGGGGATTACACCAAGGTGGTTGCCCTTCTCCCATGGACATACGCTACCCCGAGAAGGAGGATATCATCCCTTGTAGAGGGGTGATTCCATTCCCGTGGAGATGAGTGGCGTAAAGAATGTCTGAGCTGGGGGGGACCTTGCGTGCAAGGAATGGGGTCAGGTCACAGTTTAACATCATGTGTTGAGGATGAGGTGCTTGGAAGTTTAACGTCCTGCATCTCGGACAAAGTGGGTTTACTCCGCACCCCTAGGACTTACATGACCGGGACCCTTTTCTCCTTGAGGGAGGGAAGGTACCAGTAAGGCAGTGGTCAAGGGGGGTCGTAGAGCGAACCATCGAGGGGTCCACGTTAGCATGGCTATTCAAAGAATCAATAGCCGTTAGCATGCCTATTTGAAGAAGCATTAGGCGAAGCAACGCTATGGGTGATGTTGCCCGTGGGACTTTGAAATCACATCGTGCAAACCTGGAGGGTCACACGAGAAGAGGAATTTCCAAGTAGAGGAGTGTGCTTCGCAAAGTGGAGTGCCTTGGCCTTATCGTGGGGCAGAGGTGTGGATGGGGGGGGGGGGTTCTTCGCGAAGTAGAATAGTATTCGCAGAGCACTACCTCGCGAAGCAGAGATGCCTCGCAAAGCAAGGTGTCGCGAGGCAGTGTGCTTCGCGATACGTAGCGATCCTGCCTTAGCATGGGGATCACTAGTCAAGGATGGGTGTTTCGCAAAGCATAAACGCTCCACGGATGCCCATTTTACCTTGGGAATCCCCCTCCTTCGCGAATGCCCTTGAGCTTCGCGAAGGGCATCCCTCTCGGAAGAGGGGCTCAAAAAGAGACATGGCAAGGCGTCACGCGAAGTAGAAGTACCTCGCAGAGCTCATGATTCCCGGGACGAAGGGTGCTTCGCGATTCAGGAGCAGAGAAGCCGAAAGGTCGGATTGTCCATCCTTTGGGCTCAGGGGGAACCCAATATTTATAGGCGAGGGGAACCGCGAAGCAGAACTGACGCGGCGCGAAGGGGCTGTGGGTGCTTTGCAGCGGGCTCGTGAATGTTAGGCCATTCGCGGAGAGGTACCACCTTGGGTGCTTCGCAGGGGGCTCGCAAACGTCAGGCCGTTCGCAGAGAGGTACCTCCTCTGGTGCTTCGCAGCGGGTTCACGAACATCAGGCCGTTCGCGGAGAGGTACCGCCTCCGGTGCTTCACAGCGGGCTCGCGAACGTCAGGCCGTTCGCGGAGAGGGACCGCCTCTGGTGCTTCGCGGCGGGCTGTGATGCTCGGGGTGCTTCGCGTCGGTGCTTCGTGAGGTAGCATGCATGGCTTCTTTTTCGCTCCTTCCTTTCGTGCAATATTTCGGCTCCAACAACTCCTCATGGAATAGCTACTAAAAGTTAGTCCATGAGAACATCATCTCATCATTAGTCTATAATAATAAACCCCACTAGCTCTGAGCTGATCTATGGGAAAGAATGGAAGCCATAAAAATAATATAATAAATTGGGTTCCACATCATTGTAAAGACTTTGATCAGTGAATCAAGTCAGTTCTTTACTTCATAGGGGTATATCCCACCATGAAACCTTAGCATCCATTGGCGTTGGAACTCAAAAATTTCTCTAGGCCTGCATGCATCGTCAGCCTACCCCACTGGTAGTAACTATTTCTCAAAAGGTGGGGGTGATACTCTCTGCCTACCTAGAGGAAGATCCTCTAGAGGTGTCCCTATAATTAAGACCTCATAGCTCATCGGATTATCTTTATGATCCTGAATTGGTAACCTACCTGGATATCTTTGCAGAGGTATCCTAAAAGTAATCAAAACGTTCCACATCAATATGATCATATATATATGGGTAGTTGACTCATAAAGGATATTCAAAGGAATCAATCCTATATAATTTATGTACCATTTATCCCTGAAACCAATGTCTTGGTATGCAGAGTTGGCAAGAAAGTAGTTAGAGTCCTGTTAAATGGATACGTCGACCGCCACACAAACAATGGGTTCCCTGGCCTAAAAGTTGTACTTGAGAGACTTTAACAATATTTCTCTAATTCATAACCATCCTCATAAGGCTAAAACTCCAAAAACCATACTAATGAATATAACTCTCTAATACCACTCTATAACAACCCGAACCACTAAGGATTTCCTAGCTGGTAGAAGCTTGAGTCATCACAACCCTAATCTCACCACTAACAGGCTATGGGATGGTGAAAAGTTCCAAGAAGGAAATGTATAATATCAGATTAATTTTACTAATGTACATGTACACAAGCACCTAACTATATCCATTAAACATTGCAGAGAAATAATAAAAGACAATAACATATAAAGTAATCCATGGATACAATAACCTCTAGGGAATACATCCGAGTGTGATATAATACAACCAAAGTGAAAAAATACCTGGCCAACTAGAAATGAAGTCCCAACCTAACTATAACTAGAAGAAATGAAATTTCAAGGAGCCTACCTCCTAATCTACAAACATGACCACCATACATAACCTATAAACCTAAGTATCACTATGATCCATCGATGTCATCATTGAACTATCCTTTATCTGTATAAGGTAGGAAACACATTAGAAATTCCCATGTAGGGGAGGGAATACACATACCTAGTATGACACCCCAAAAACCAAAGAGTTATAAATAAAAGATATAATAAAGGTAGTTATCTCAACCTAAAGAAATAGGGAAACAAAAACAAAATATATATATATATATTGATAAAGAAACCCAAATGAGAGATAAAGGAGATTTCCATCTCATAGACCAACCTAGGATAATGAGTCTTCCTACATCTCTAAAGTTCCATCATCAATTTCCATAATCTTACATGTCTCTCCAAATAAGTCATGAGGAGGACCCATACCTCACCACTACTCCATAGCTTGAATGGGAATAATCTCTAATGGAGGACCTATGCCCTAGTATGATAAGTGAATTCCAATTTATAGATATATAGAGGACCCATTCCCTAATGTGATAGAGATATTCCACTTAGTAGAATTATAGAGGACTCACGACATAGTGCATTAGGGGGATACCACTAAATAGATGGATAGAGGACCCACACCATAATGTGTTAGGGGGATTCCAATCAAAGTATGGAAGACCCAAACCCTAATGCATCATGGGGTGGAACTCAGTAAATGTCGATAGAGGATCCACACCATAGTGTATCAGGGGGATTCCACTCCATGTATGGAGGGCCCACACCCTAGTGCATTAGGGGGTGCCACTCAAAGTATACACGACACACTACCAAGTTTGATAGGGGATGCCACTCAGAAGATGTTGATAGAGGAAACATGCCCTAGTGCATCAAGGGGTGTTACATAATAGGTACGGAAATCACACCCTAGTACCATAAGGGGTACCATTCAAATAGTGTATGGAGTATGGGGGAACCACACCCTGATACGATAGGGGGTTTACAACCCTATCCTATCTCACCGATGATTCTGTATATCACTTTCATTATCAGGTATCACCTAAAGAAGTGTCATGTTCAAAACATTCCACATCATATCTCAGAATCCCATACTAAGGCTTCCATCACATTGTAAATGAAAATTTCTCAGCATAGGCTACTTGTGGGCCAAAATATGAGTCCAAATAAAAGAGATACAATAGGAAAAAGTTCTAAATGGAACAATATGAAATGAATGGGGCCCACAGGGAATATGATCCGACATCGATTTCTAGCTATTTTCTCCTCTAAACACATCCTGGAAACCATGTCACCACAAACAACATGTACAGGTTCCACACAATGTGCCTTATCCACTCAGGGCATGCCAGTGTGCTCCTGGTCGTGTCTGTGTTCTACGGGTCATGCTCGTGCTCTTCGGGTTATACTTTTTCCTATGTTACTCAGGTCATCCTTATGTTCCTAGAATGTGTACCTAGTCATTCCTAGGTACAGGCATGATCTTTTTTACTCCTGAAGTACACTATGCCTCCTCCCACATGGGTTCCTTAGCATGTGTTGCTGGTAAATGTCTTGGACACCCACGGAGGGTCACATGGCATTTGATCCTTATCTCCCCCAAAACTCTAGAGCCATATTTAGTGTAACACCCCAAGATTTTATGAGAAAGATGCCTTTTAATTTATTTTATGTCTTGTGTTATACACAATACTAAGATTATCTTGCGCTATACGCAACACAGTATTATCTTGCAGTATACCCAACACTATTCTTTGACTGTGTTGCACACAATTTCAAGTTCTTTTGATAGAATTAATTTCACACAACACTAAGTATTTTTTTGTTCAATGTCTAAATGAACTAAGTTTGGATTATTTTATACACAAAACCAAAGGAATCTTTCACTACATGCAACTCTAACTTGGCTTGTGTTACACATAAGAGATAACTTCCTCGATAGCTTGTGTTGTACGCAATACCGAGTTTCACTATACAATGATATATGATTAAATTATTATTATACACTAGATGTTCTGAATAGTATTAACCAAAATTTAAATTTTATAACATTATCATTCATTTTACACATTTTATATAACATGGTATGAGAACAAAATCAATTTTTTGTATAAAAGAAGTATTTTTTCAAAAAAATCAGTTTTCCGCCTTTTGATGGCACACCCATTTTAAATCTATTTTTTAAAAAGTTTATACGTTTAATTTTAAAAAATAAAATTCTAATTTTGAATCATGATATAAAAATTTACATTGGATAATTTTTTTTATTTTTTTATGATAACCTTCATATTTTGATGAATAATAAAAATACACTAAATTTTACATAGAAACAACTTTTTTCATTGAGATAATTTATATGGTTAAATTATATTATGTAATGGTTTTAAAGTATAAATAGAATATATTTTTACCATTTAATATAATTTAAGTAATTATCATTAATTTTACATTGAATTCATAGGTAAAAAAATTTCAATCTTTTTTAATGTTTTAAACAAACACCCATTTTTTTCGACAATGGGATTAATTTTAAATTAATTACTACAAAATTTGCATCTTGAATTTGGAAAAATAGATTCCATATTTAGAATCAGTAGGAAAAAATTATTTTAATAGGCTATTTTATAGTTTTGGGGATTATAAATAGTAACTACGATTAATTTTATTTACCACAGTTAAAGGTAAATCAGGTAATTAAGGGTAAAAATAATATTTTAAAATTACCCTAACACTTATCTTAATATAATTGGATGATTATATTTCACTATAAAACATACTTGGGTCGAAATGGTTTCTTTTGGAACCCACTTGTGTGTGATTAAGATATTTATTTTATTTTATTTAAAGAAAAGTTAAATATGTCTCACTCAAACTTTAATAATTAAATTATTTTTAATATAAGGTTATAATGAATATAAATTTGATTATAAATACTCATTTAAAATATATAATGTTTTTCTTTATCATGGTAATTTATTTGTAATTTTTTTAAAAATATAATTACCTTAATATCCTATACAGTAATGATACAGAAATTATTTATTTAGTGAATAATCAATAATATTGTTTTTATTAAAATAATAATACCTATAAAAGGATCAAAAACTTGAAAACAACTTATTGGTAGAGTATATATAAACCATAAGCATAAAAGGGTCGACTTTATGATCATTTGGAGCCTTATAAAAGAGATTAAGACACTTATATTATTTTATTTTAAATGATGTCAAAGTTTTCACCTTCATAATTTAATATATATAACATTTAAAAAGTTGGGTTTTTTTAAATGAGACTAAAAGTATTATTATGAAATATATTATATTTATCTTTATCATAGTTTTTTATTTTTAATTTTTATACAACAAATAAGTATATTAAATAATTATACAACAATGTTGTAGTAATTATTTTATTAATAAAAATATCAAATAAATGGTTTTAAAAATATTAAAATAAATATTATATGAACTAATTAATGTGAAAAATTAATTTCCTAGATTAATATGACATATTAGGAATCTATTAAATATTTTTGTTAGAATATATATTATGTATGGATTTTATTTAAATTCAAATAAATAAATAGTATCCAAATTGACACTATTGATATTTTATAAATATTACATATTATTAAATTGTATAAAAATCACAAAAAATATATATAAATTACCAATTGAAAATTATATGGCCTAAAATTTCATAAATTATCCATTTATAGACAATTAAAAACAAATAAGTATTTATTACCATTTAAAATTTAGAATATTATTACCACAAATAAAATTAAATAGATTAAATAAGGATAAATCAAAATGATAAGGTTTAAAATAAAATAAAAACATGTCTAAATATTAATATATGATGATATTACAACCCTATATCATCTCATATTCTAAGTTGATTCATTTTTATGGTTTTTAAGTGGGGTTTGTATTTATTATAAATTATTATTTTTGAGGTTTCAAAAAGTGCCCCTCTCCTCTCTTATAAAACAGAACCTCCTCCCTCTCCTATTAACTCCATTTTGATCCTTCATTCTCAGATACAACCTACCCATTTACATTATCCACTTCCATATAAACATACTATAGGTCATAGTTTTCTTAAAAGACAAACTTTAGTGCCCTTAGAGGATGTTTAGAAGAGGCATGTCGAAGAAGAGGTAATATCCTTTACCGATTCTTTCAAATTTATTTCTTCTTCTACTTCCTCTATATGAGTTGTTTAATTATTAAATAATAAATATAGTATCACTTGTATACTTATATGTTACTATGAATATTAAACAACCATATTCCATCTTCTATCCATCCTATGAAAAATGAAATCACCGCGTGTGCGTACGTACATCCTGTCATCTCCACACCGTGGTGTAATATGTTTTTCATCGCCAATATACTTGGATCAGTATAATTATGGAAGAAAAAACTATATATTATTATTGTAAACTAATATTTATTCTGAAATATTATACACTATACACTTCAATACAATTCCACAGTCATGGGAATGATATCGTCGCTCGTGCATACGTACGACTTACCATCTCCACGATGCAATGAGATTCATTCTCCATGTTAACCATTAAAGAATGAATATAAAGTATATATAATAAATAATAATGAAATATATTACATAATAATGATATTTTATTTATGTATATGTAATTTACTTACTTCCATTCAATTTAATTAGGAAACAAAAACAGCGTCCATGCGTACGTACGAACTACTATCTCCATGAATGGTGTATTTCATTCTATTTATCGATCTATTATATATATTTATATACTAAATATATATTATATATAAATCATGTTTTACATTATGGAAGTACGTAATCATGATCTAAGTAATCATATGAATAATTACAAGTCAAAACACGTATGATAAATGATATGATTTTACCCAAAATGTTGTATTAACACGGAATTGACAAATGAACGGGTAATATAAAGTCGTAAGTGAATCATATATGATATCATAAATATTATTATGGATCTTCTACAAGTTATTAATATTTTTAATCCCACTATAAAAGAGTTTTAGACACATACATAAGAAATTGGACTTAAGCTATGGGATAATTATTCCAATCTCGTTCTTACCTGAGATTGTTTATTCGTAAGTATTTATTGGGGTTATATTTATCATCCATGTACATGTTTTATAAAAATGTTTTCATAAATTGTTTAATATTATTCCATGTATGTTTAAAGTCATTTTTACACCTTTTTACTTTTACTATGTGGTATGGATTGAATCTTTCTTTTGTTTACCATACGAGGTTTTTTTTTGGATTTTTCAGTAAAAGTATGAGAATAATGTTTTTTTAACTTATACAGCATGAAAGGATTGTTACAATTTCATAATGAATTATTTACATGAATATTAATTTACAATTTTTAACGTTTATTTTCAATTAACTTCTTTTCTTTTAAATTTTTACTATATTTTGAGAAAAGAAAATGTTTTTGAAGAAGATTGGATATTTTCCTCAAGAACTAAGTTCAAGTGTTTTATAAAAATTATTTTCCATCTAAGATGACACTTTTAAATAGGGTTATGTTTCTATCCCTATTGTTACTATGAGTTTATTATGTGAAGGATGGAATGGTATTTTATATGGATTATGTTATGATGGAATTATGTTTAAGAAAACCCATATTATTGATTGGGTTATGATGTGATGAATGATTTATGTTTTGTGACACATGTAAGAATGATTTCATTATGAGATGGGCGGGACCTATATATCCCTCCAATGCATTGGGTAAAGATTTATATCTCATGAGATAGACATGGCTAGAATGGAAAGTAAATCCAGTTCAATAATACTGGGTTGGAATGACAAGTAAACCCAGTTTAGTAATGCACTTCGTTCACTATGACGGTCTTGGCAGCAATGTC
This sequence comes from Viscum album, assembly GCA_963277665.1. Lineage (NCBI taxonomy): Eukaryota > Viridiplantae > Streptophyta > Magnoliopsida > Santalales > Viscaceae > Viscum > Viscum album. The sequence continues at coordinate 1,263,721,427 of OY728143.1, read as the reverse complement.
TTGGCTAATATAGAAATCATATTATGTGATTTATGGTATTCCACAAATCCATGTTTTATTCCCATATATTTTATCATGAATTTTTTTGATTTAATATCTATGCCCTACGTACTACCAAGATTTATGTTATTGCTCAAGATTTTGATGTTTAAACTTTATGTTCATGTTTTTTTAAGTTCAAATGTATATGGTTTGTTTTATTCTCTCCATGATTGCCCTTACTGAGCATTTGAGATCACCCTTTTTATGTTTTCTTTTCCCCAGGATATAAAGAAAGGTTTTAGGTATGAAAAAAAATAGGGAAGATCTTTATAGTATATTTTGAAGATCTTTCACCATGTTAGAAGATTGTGTTCCAAGTTTCCAAAGACACTAAACTAACACGGTTTTTGGTTGTATTTTTGTGTCATGTATTAAGTATTCCACAAAAGTAATGTAATTTCCATGTACATAAAGCTTGAGTCTATACATTTAGGGGGGATACATAGAATGTGTTCCTGAACTACATGTAGTGTAGTTGAGTTTTCCATAGAAACCACATTTATACACGAGGTTCTATAGATCTGACCTCTCCACCATGATTTCTTCCCATTGACCACTCAAAATATGCTTATATCAAAGGTAATGATGTTAACTATCTACTTAACATCCTTCGATGGATGAAAATTGGAATCCATCCACCCACACAATCCCTGTAGTACCTCCCAACACATCTCACGCCTCCTTTTATCATCACTACAGATATCGAATCCATAGAGGAACCACATGCATGTCGCAACCTATTTAGATCCATCCCCAAATCATCATTCTCTAATCCACAAAGAATACGAGAGTTTGGTTGCGCTTGAACCCACCCTGTCTATTTCAAAACATAACCCCATGGTCCAATAGTGAAGAACACAAAGAATAGTGGGGCAAAATGCACAACAATGATGTAAATAATTCATTTTCCAATAATTATTGGCCAAAAATCACATAATAAGGATATTGGGGGTTATATAAAGGCTTATAAATCATAATTTAATAAAAAAAATCAAATTATTGAAATGGTCTCAAGTGATGAAGGAATAACACAGATCAAAATAAGATAAATAGATATCCATGATCAGTATTTTAATAAAAAAGGGTGAAATCCATAATTTATGAGCCCTACCTTGTTTATGGATCAATCTTTGGTGAGAATGTGATCTTCAGTGATGGAGAAGACAGAATACATTTTCTTCCACTTGATCAACCATGATCTGTTCTTCGTTCATTATTTGATTTCAATATTCCAATAAATAATACTCTCGTACTTATCTTATATCTTTAAAGTGTTATGAAACTATGTTTACCTTGAAATATGATAGATGTTATGGTTATCCCCATGATTCAGGAGACATGATGTATGATGATTATAATAATTTGGTTATTCTTCCATTACATGCTTTCACATTGGTTTCACCGTCAATATTTCATGTTTTAGGATTTATTGTGGGGGGGGGGGTTCAAGTATGGTTGAAAATAATTCACATTATGATTACCATTTCAACTTTAATAGAAACTCCCAACCATTACCACATCCATAACTAGGTACATACCTATTTTTCAAAGGCAGGAGGACATTTGGGGTTTCAAACCCAATGGAACTTAAGAAATCACAGTAGTTAATAGGATCATGGTTAGGGATCATCACACCATTTTAGGGGGTATTATTTCATATTTCAGGACTCTCTTATTCATTTAATATATGTTTATGAATCTCTTATAAATCCCAATGTGGGAGTGGTTACCCTAATAAAATGATTAGATGTTGAACCCTTCTTCCTGTAGAGGGGGTTCTATTAATGATACAATATGTATGTATATGAGGTTCTTCATCCATTTCCCATTATTACATATAAACGGGTAGCTGTTTATATTTTAAAGTTGTATAACCAAGAACTCTAGAGTTTAAAGATGCCTAATAAGTCTATAGATACTTCGAGGATGGGATTGAAACTTTATAATATGTCATACGTATCATGTTTGTGATAATAATAAAACCCACATAGTTCATTTAAATTCAATTATTAAAATTTAAAGTCATGTAGAAAGGAAATATATGAGGGAACTTAGAATCGGTGTATGGATCTCTGGCCATAAGAATGATTCCTATGTATCTTTATTATAACAGGAATCTGAGGTCACATAGTTTATTTTTCATTCAACTCACTGATGGGTGGTGAAAAAATAATTAATGCTCAAGATGTTCATTTCACTAGGGTTTACCAATATGGTAATTCCTTAGGGACTTACACTGGGGTGGATTCACTTATATGGGGAATATTGTATTATGACACTGAATGAGGCTTACACACTGCGGTTTCCCTAGTTGGGGGAAAGTTTATGATTTTAGTGATATAATCATTGTAGATCCCTAAGACCATGTGATTAATTCTTAGTGTGAGAAACAAGGGATAGAAAAGTATAAGACCCACCATATATAGACATAGGAATTATGCCCTAGGTCATCCCTAATAGGGTATTTGATATGAATCTCGATCCACAGAAAGGCATCCTACGTATCCTATTTGGATAGGAATCAGAGACCTCATAGTTAAGTGCATCCCTAACCCACTAATGGGTTTGATGTAGTTGAGGGATTGTCCAGGGATTTAACATAAATGGATTACATTGTATAAAATTGCTTCACATATGCTAATGGATGAGAAAGGAAGGTGGAATTATGCGATAATTTAGTCCCATGTGTTAAGAATATTTGAGATATGGAGGGACTTACCTCAGGGTGGATGCCAATTGGATCATAGGCCTTTGGAAGGGATCCTATGTATCCTTTTTGGATATAAATGAGTTTAATCTTATTTTACTTGTGTGTATGTTGGAATTTGTTTACGATAAAAGGTTATCATGTCATGGGGTGTCTTCCTGACATGTCTTGAGTGTCTTCCTGACATGTCTTGAGTGTTTTTATGACAAGGATGACATGTCTCACGATGAATTACATGATTGAAGATGACATGTAATAGATCTTTAATATGATATAACTAACATTTATAGAGGATTTTTTTATGACTCAGATGATGCCTCTGATCGTATTCACGTGATTAATGCAGACACATACAAGGGTGTCATGTGATCAAGGATAATGTGTCGGAAGGTTGTCAAATGGTCTGGCTAAAAAGTACAGAGGACTTCTCTTGACTTAGATGACATATCTAGAGTACTTCTCATGACTCAGATGACATGTCTGGAAGATTTTTCAAGACTTTTCTAACATGTATAAGGGGTATCAAAAGACCTGGATGACGTGTATGAAGGACCTTGTGTGCATTGAATGACATGTCCAGAGAACCTTGTATGGATTGTATGGCATGTCTAGAGGACCATGTGTGGCTTGGATGATATGTTCGTATGACCTTGTGTGACCTATCTGACATGTTCTGAGGACCTCACGTGGTTTGGATGACATGTCCAGAGGACCTCATGTGGTTTGGGTGATATTTCTAAAGGACCTCGCATGACTCGACTGACATGTCTGGTTGCTGTCTCATGATCTATCAGACATGTTTGGATGTTTTCATAGGATATGGATAGGTTATTCAAAATCACTGTATCCATATTTTCATAAGTCTTCTATATTTTTAAGACTTTATTTCATATATTCATCAGTGTTTTTATGTATTATCTTATTGAGGTTTTACATGACCAAGTCGATATACATAAGTTCCTTCTCATAATCTATTTGGCACCCCAAAATTTGTTTCGGTGATATATAGGGTGATCATGAAAAGCATATATACATGTCGTGTAGGTTTTTACCTAGTGGAAGACTCTTGACATTACATGGATTAACACTCTAATAATTACACTCTCAATTATATTCTCCCATGGATGTTCCTTACATGTGAGTGTTATACCTTTTTTGGGGGCCAAGGATAAAAAAATTTATTGGCCTTTCCACTCTAGATCTACACCACCTTCCATGAAATGTATATCACACATATGGTATTGAATTAGAGGATTGAGTATCACATCATTCACTTCGCATGATCCAACAAAAATTCATCCATCTTATCGTATAATAAAAAGTGACTATAAGAACACTCCCTAATTTCCGTATTTATCAAACTCATGGATTTTCCAATGGAATTTCATATAATCAAATGTAAATTACAAAGAGATTTTGAATGACTGGGATGACATGTTTGGGAGCCTTTTCAAGATCCGGAATCATTTCAAAGAGTCTTTAGCATGATCAAGGGAGGATTTTATGGGGTCCTTTGTGAGATCAAGATGGATTTTCAAAATCCTTTTAATGATCAATGGTGAACACATGAGGTGCATGATCCCATTCTCATGAAAAAAGTGTATCTTCCCTTAATGAGAGGCTTCCATGTTTTCCTTCTTTTATTCCTTATTTTAAAATTCTTTCAGACATTTCCCATTGATCATCCATCAGGGCATTGCATGTTCAATGATGGATTTGGAGATAATGCGAGAGAATATTTAAGGAAGGTCTCTCTACTTTCCTATGGTGCATTTCATGATCCACAATTAATCTTGTGAAAATGTATGATTATTACTGTCAGTGGTCATTCCTCTTTTCTATGGATCTAGAGGGGAATTTCATTAACAAATTTACATTTCTAAGGGCCTGAGGGTGATGCGGGTGTCATGTTAGAGGGACATCACATTATCAATGGGACCCACCTGACAATATCTGTATGATCATGGGTTCTTATCATGGGGGATTCATGTGAATATCCATAGATCATGGAATGAGAATGATTTTTCCACATGACCATTATAGGGTCATGAGATCATGTGTCCTGTTTGGGGTTATGAGGTTCGCGTAACCTAGCCACTTGGTCTCCATGTAGCTATGATACTCCTTCCTTACATTCATGGAGAAAATAATACTAATGCTTTGGGAATTTATTTGATTCTAAAATTGTCCATGATCATTTGGAGGGTGCCAACACATGACCCTACCTCAAGAGTGAGGAATGAAGGGAACATGAATCAATTTTTAGGAGAGTAAATTCTTACCTAAGGCCCTAAGGCTTCCACTGATTGGTGTCCTGAGAAGTTTTTGGTCTTCCAGGCGACGTTTTCTATTCCACGAAGCACCCTATAAATACAAGGTGTGGAAGAAGTTCATTCCATTGGGGACTCAAACACCCAGAGCTCTTTTTATTTCTTCTATATCATGGTTGCTTCACTATACCACCTTCCAAGAACCACTTTTCATGAGAAATATCAGGAACCAATCAAATAACCACTTCATGAGATTCAATTGCATGATCTCACCATTTGGATTCCTCATCTGAATGAATTTCTTGATCAATCCATTACCTAATCAATGTTAGTTTCCTCAGGTTATGTTACACATATTTGACTATGGGGTCATCTCGAACACTTTCCATAGTCCAACAGTTCTTTTTCGTGTGATCTCTTGATCATTAATGGAATCGTGTGACCTCTATATGGTCATGAAATTTCAAGGTGTTAAACAAAATCATGTGATTTCAAGAATTCCCCTGCGTCACATTCTTTGTGAGACTATTGAAGAGTCATGTTATCATAAAACCTTAAATGGTTTATTTGGCTGGTGTGATTTTTCACACTCTACATGCTTCTTATAATCAATTCCTATTTTAGTATTGTACTCCTTATAATGTATGATTCTTAGTCTTGTACATATGGTCTCTAGTTCTCATACATATTATAATTCATCCAACTAGAGGGATATGATATTCAAGAATCATAATACCAACCCTTGGTACCAAGTGTTCTCTAAAAATTGGACTATGGAGGGGCTTCTCCTACTTGAACTTTAGATTTATCCCCTTTCTTACTAACTTCCATTGAATGGATTCAGTCAACTAGATGATTCTTCAATTCACCTGATTACAATATTCTATCTTGCTGGTTATCTTCTTCCCTTAAATGTATTTAAATAAAAATTTCTAAAGATGGTAAATTGGTTGTAGTACCACTCTAGGGGTTTTCATATATGTTGGATAACTCCCCTAAGTGTCCAAATGGTTGAGATATTTCCCATAATCCAATTTCTCAGTGTTATTCGAGCATACTTGTCTCCTCTTTTAATGATCTGAGAAGTGGTTGGAGCTCCAAGTGGGACTTGTGACCTAGGGGTAACTTCTCTAATGAATGGGAATGGTCGTTATGGGTCAAGAAGAGCTACCCATAATTATCTAACTAGTTACATATTATTCATATTAATGAGGTGATATGAACTTCTCAATTTTTATTATATCTCCCATCAAAACTTCTCATAGAGCTAACCAGTTGTTGGTGTCCCAATACTAATTCCTTCCATCTGTCTCATGGAGAAGTAGTGATCAGCCTTTGGGATATTTATCGATAGTTATGAATACCTCCTATTGGGGTGATATGAGATGAATTTCTTCGCATTACATAGGTTTGGGATTATCCCGTAGAAACTCTAATGTGTTAAGGGGGCAGGCTCACCATCATAAAGGTGAAGTTAAAGAAGGAGATGAACATATTCTCACTAATTTTATTCAAGGATTGGATCAACACATTCCTCTATCATAGTGGTACTTGTCCAATCACTATACACCCTCAGCAATTCCCTTAGCGATAGGTTTTCAATAGTGTGGGCTCTTATTCATCCATCTTTGAGGTTGGGGAGTATACCTCATAGGGCTACTAAGTTAGAGATGAGGTATCCAAAATCCTTTAGGTAGTAGGGTTTTTATCCATGTTTTTTAATGGATGGATTTTCCCAGTCGGTGATGCATTCATGGGTGTTTGAGTAAGACCATTGGTGGTGGAAACCTGATTGGAAGAAGGGTTACTTCTTAATATATCAATGTCATCTCTATCATACCTTTATCAAATCCCTAGTCATATACAACAATGCATAATTATTTACCAAATTGGAATCCCCTTATAGTTATTATTTGGATACATAGGAGAGAATTTCCAATTTTACAAATATCAAAATAGTACTAGAACACCTAATGCTTCATTCTATCCCTAGATGTTGAGTATTTTTGGGTAGAGGCAATGCCAATAGGTCCCAATGAGTTTATTGATATGTTTATCTGGTATGATCGTTTTAGCTTTATACCCTATCCCACACCGATCAGGATAATTATTGACAATTGAAGTGGCTCTATTGATGATATGTCATATAAAATCTCTCTTTAGGATGAGGTTCTTATAGCCCACATAGATGAACTAATATCTATGATCCATAAAGCCCTTATCATTTTTCTCTCCAATTTGGATGTATGAAAAGGGTATCTCCTCTCCTATTATATTGAGAGTGGAGTGAGTAACATCCTGGAATTTTTCGACAATTTTCTCTTATGTTGGCATGTGAAGGAAAACCTTCTCAGATTATTCTTCTCCCTATCAGTTCCCTTGTCTTCATATATTATGATAATGGTTAGGCTTGGGTGGAAGCGTTCTCGAGGGGTGTATATAATAAATTGGTCTATAAGGTATAAAATCCATGTGCATCACCAAACCCTTTATCTATAGTGGTAATGGAGTTGAATACAAACATTGGGTATCCTATAAGGAAGAGATATCAAAATGATGATGAACTTACCATTAGTGGTACATAGTTTTTTGAGGAGGTTGAACCTTGGATACCAGTAAAAAAATTATTGTGTTGATTAAGAGAAGAGCATGTGAAACTTATTCTCTTGCTTCTTCATTGTATCAGCCAACCATTCCTCCTTCTGACATACCCATCCTAGTGGTTGCAGAGAAACTAGTACAATGAAGGATAATCTACAAGAAAATCTATACTCTGATCACTAAGACTCCCTTAGAAGAGTTTCATGACCAATATAAATTCCATAACTAGCTGTTTCATGATTTGGGGATAGGTAGTTTTAACTGTTAGCTATTATATGATATCATGTTGCAGATTTTCTTCACCTAGAAACAAATGTACAATAGTGATAAGGACCTCTATAGCTTCGATGAAAAAATTTCTCTAACCCAGTTGATAAGGGAAGCTTTATAGATTCTTGAGTAGGGACATCAAACAGTCTCTCAACTATGTGCTCAAATTTCTTGACCATGGAAATAGTATAAAGTGGGGTATGAGTATCTAGCATAAAATCCTATATTCTAGATTCATAATATTAATTAGTGACTACTCATAAAGGAGATAAAGAGATGTCTTATTTATTTGAGACAATTAATCCTTGGGTAGAAATAGAATAAATAGAGTGGGTGACACTTTAGTGCTCAATTGATACCTCTCACCAAACATTGGATGATTTAAAAAATGTTGCTAACATGATTTTATTATGATTCTTCTATGGGTGTATATGCTTTTCCCCTTTATATTTCATTTTAAAACATTAGGAGAGTCTCATCCTTTTTTATATTAGCTATGAATAAATCTTATGAACTTTACATCTCATTGTCCAAATTTCTTCAATTCATGATGTGTATGACTTTTCATTGAATTGATATCATATAGATCATCAATGATACACTCCATTGTATAATATTGAGTAAATAGAATTTCTTGGATTTAAATGATTAATTGAAAATATATTTACCTTGATAATTTCTAATGAATTCCCACTGATGTGAGATTCTTTATTGATGTATATATTCCAGTCTTTCTGAGATCACCTAGTTTAAAAGGATAATTTTGGTGAAATACACGTCCTTGAGGGAAAGAACTCTAATTTATGCCTATGTTAGTGTACTTAGTGAGAATATATTGATTTTTTCCAAGTAAATGTATTGATCTCTACAAGTTTTTTATTATTATTTTTATATTTTTCTAACTTTTTTCTAAGCTTCATATGAAGGAATCTTAGTCAGAATAGACTTAGATTTTTCTTAGGTTTCCCTTTTATAGGTTTTTGACCAGAAAATTTTGATGAATTTTTCATTTTATAAGTGCTCAGTATTTCTTGGATCACACAATGTTTATGTCAAGCGAGCAAAGACTCATGTTTTTTTGAGGTTTCTATTTTTGAGTTTTTCATTATGCAAGCATTGTGTGTCTTTTAATTGGATACTTAAGGAATTTCAAATTAAACCATTATTATTTTGGATGTTTGGGTCTTCTAGATCAGACCATATGTTATAGTAGTTTAAGGTCTTCTACCTCATAACTTCTATTTCTATAGATTAGATTCCTCTAGCTCAGACCTTTTATTTCATTAGTTTAGGTTTTTATATCTCATATCTTTTGTCACTATAGATTAGGTTATTCTAGCTTGGGCTTTAAATTACTATTGTTTGGGGTCCTCTAGCTCATACCTTCTTCTATCTTAGTCTAGGTACTTCTATCTCATAAATTCTATTGTTGTAGTTTAGGTTCTTCTAGCCCGGACCTTATGGAATGGGTCAGACACATCAGTGTTGACCACAAAACAACCTAAGGTGCTGATTTTTTTGTGTGGTGTTGTCGGGGCTCATGTGGATTGGAGTTCCTTTCCTGAAAGGAGGATATGCCTCTAGTTGGTAGGTCATAGTCCCTTATGCATGAGAACAAATGGATTACATGCATGGTAAATTAGAAGGGTCCCCACTTCTTTAACTACTATTAAAGAGGCCCTTAATAGAACTAGAATTGGAATTTATCTGTGTTAAAATAGTGTTGAATACCACATCATGGTTAAAAACCTAGGCTTTTATCAGCAATTTTTTAGCACAGATAAAGCACCCCTTTATCAGGGTTTTTAGAAGTACTGATAAAAGGAACCATTTATCCACACTTTTATTTAGTGCTGAAAAAGGGACCCTTTATTAGTGTTTCTACAATCATTGATAAAATAATCTTTTATCAATGCTAATAAGTATATTGATAAAGGAATTCTTTATCAACACTTTTAAAAGCACTTATAAATGACCCTTTATTAGCTCTTCTATAAGTGCTGATAATGTATGCCTTTATCAGTGCATTTAGTAGTGTTGATAAATGGGCATACTACAGTGTGATGTTACAGTACATTGCAACACCAGAAATAGGGCATGTTGTAGTGTGATATAATAGCACACTAAAACACAAGAAACAACACCATAAAAAACACAAAAAATTAGAAATATAATATACAAATATGGAATTTAAATGGAATAAAATTTACAACACAAATACTAGAAAAACTCTGTTATAGAGCAAAAGAATTCCCCTATATAAAAGAAAAAACACCCTTTCTTGAGAAAAAGAACACACTTATATAAGAAGAAATTTTTTATGGAAATAATATAAATAAATAATTAAACATAAAGTGTTGATTTTAAACTACAATTTGAGTTATTCTAGGAACACTATGTATCAGATTGAGTTGTGGTTGATTCTCACATGTCACACCATTTTTTCATCATTAATAATTATCTCTGTAAAAAATTAATATATAAATATAATAATAAAATGAAAAAGTAATTAATTAAGTAATATAATCTACAATGATGATAAAAAATCTAGAATCATTTACTCGGTTTTGGTTAAGTGATGCACATTTTAAACTAAAATGACACTTATATATTGAAAAAATGAACTTGAAGTCATACCAGTAACACTATACATTAGATTGATTTGAGGATAATTCCTACATGTATAAAATGACTTATGGATCATTTTTATAAAATATGAAAACAATCCTAATGCATTTCTTTGGTTTTGAGTACTCCATTTTTGTTTTTTACTAAAACATCATTTTAAACTGGAAACACACACTTTGAGTCATATTGTTCACATTGTATGAGGGTTTGATGTGATACTAATTCCTACACATCAAAAATGAATTATTAATCATTTTCATAAATTATAAAGACAATCCTAGTGCATTTTCTCAGTTTTTAGTGAGTGAATGTTTTTGAACTAAAATGTCGGTTTTAAATTGATAACAAACACTTTGAGTCATACTGGGAACATATTTTATCAGATTGAGGTGATTCTCATTCCTAAATGTTACAAATGAAATAAAAATCATTTTCCTAATGTATTAAAATAATAAAAATTCATTTTCATGGTTTTGAGTATGTCAGTAATCTTTTTTACTAAAATTGATTTCAATTTTAAATAAAAAAGTCGCACTTGTAGTCATACTAGTCACACCGTGCGTCGGATTGAGGTGAGGCTAATTCATGCACACCCCCCAAAGACTTATGGATAATTTTCCTAAGTTATTAAAATAATTTTAATGTGTTTCCTTGGTTTTGAGTACTCTACTTGTTTTTTTACTAAAATGTCATTTTAAACAGGAAACATGTACTTTGAGTCCTACCTGTCACATAGTGTGTGAGTTTTATGTGAGACTAATTCCTACATGTAAAAAATGAATTTTTAATCATTCTCATAAATTTTCAAGACAATACGAGTATGATTTCTTTGTTTTCAGCGAGTTAAACTTTTTGAACTAAAATATCAAGTTTAAACTGAAAATGGACACTTTGAGTCATGTCGTGCACATCATGTATCAGATTGAGGTGAGGATGATTCCTACACATAAAAAATGACTTATTTATCATTTAACTAAAGTATAAAAAAAATCTAAATGTGTTTTCTTGGTTTTCAGTATGTTAGTTTTCATTTTTACTAAAATTAATACCAATTTTAAATAAAAAGATGCACTTGGAGTCATATCAGTCACACCATGCATTGTATTAAAGTGAGGACTATACCTACACATACCAAATGAATTATGGACCATTTTACAAAATAATAAAAACAATATGAATACATTTAGTTAGTTTGGAGTACACCACTTGTATTTTTTACTAAAATGTCATTTTAAACTAGAAACATGCACTTTGAGTCATAATATTCACATATTGTGTGTGTTTGATGTGAGACTAATTACTACACATTAAAAATTAATTATTAATAATTTTCCTAAATTAATAGTACAATGCAAGTGTGTTTTTTTGGTTTTTAGTGAGTGATACTTTTTGAAGTAAAATTTGAATTTTAAATTGGTAATTGAAAATTTGTGTCATACTGGTCACAACATGAATCAGATTGATGTGTTACTGATTCCTACACTTCAAAAAATGGCTTATAGATCATTAAAATAAAGTATAAAAACAATATGAATTGTTTTTCTTAGTTTTCAGTTTATCAGCTATCTTTTTTACTAAAATTAATGTTAATTTTAAATAAAGACACACATTTGGAGTCATACTGGTCACACTGTGCATCATATTGAGGTTTAGAATATTCCTACACGTCCCAAATGACTTATATATAATTTAACTAAACTATCAAAACAATCCAAATGTGTTTTCTTAGTTTTGAGTATGCCACTTGTGTTTTTACAAAAATGTCATTCTAAACTCGAAACATGCACTTTGAGTCATACTGGTCACATAATATCTGGGTTTAACATTAGACTTATTCCAACACATCAAAAATAAATTATGAATATTTTTCATAAATTATCTAGAAAATATGAGTTTTTTTTCTTGGTTTTTAGTTAGTGACACTTTTTGAAATAAAAAGTCAATTTTAAACTGATAACGAACACTTTTAGTCATATTGGGAACATCATATATTAGATTGAGGTTTAGCTGATTCCTATATGTCACAAAAGAAATATGGATCATTTTATTAATGTATCAAAGCAATAAAAAATCTTGGTTCTGAGTATGCATGTTTTCTTTTTTTATTAAAATTAATGTAAATTTTATATAAAAAAGATGCACTTGGATTCATACCAGTCACACTGTTCCTCGGATTGAGATGCGGCAGATTCTTACAAATCCCAAATGACATATGGACCATTTTAATAAAATATAAAAATAATATGAATGTGTTTGATCATTTTTGAGTATTCCACTTGTGTTTTTTACTAAAATGTATTTTTAAACTAGAAACATTCACTTTGAGTCATACTGGTCACATCATGTGTCGATTTGATGTGATATTGATTCTTACACATCAAAAATGAACTGTGAATCATTTTAAAGAAAATTATCAAGAAAATATGAGCATGTTTTGTTTATTTTTAGTGATTGATACGTTTTGAACTTAAATGTCAATTTTAAACTAATAACAGGCACTTTGAGTCATACTGAGAACATCATGTATTGGATTAAGGTGTGGTTGATTACTACATGTCACAAATAACTTACGAGATGTTTTCCTAATATTCCAAAACAATTTTAATGTTTTTTATCAATTTTGAGTATGATATGTGTGTTTTGAACTAAAATATAAATTAAAAACAAAAAACATATCGTTTGAGTCATACCAGTCACACCACGTGTCAAATTGAGGTGTGGATAATTGATTATATGATATGTGGTTTTCTTTAAACAATCTTCACCAAGCCATAAAATAAAGAAATTTTCCATTTGGGTGGAAGAAGAAGCCTTAGGGTTCCTAAAAAAGCTCATCCAAAAGCACCATGTTCTCTATTTTTTGGATTGTTGTAGATGATTAATGGAAAAATATGACTTACCAAAAGATATGTGAAAAAATAATATTAAATAAAAATGATAAGGAAATTAACATAAAAATAGTAGATAAAATGGTGATAAAATTAACTATATAAGTAGTAGTAATTCACCTTTCCATGATGGTTGTATACATTGTTGACCCATTTTTTTGTTGTTATCTTAGTTATGGCCTCAAAATCCAATCTCTCACAAGCACAAGAAACTTTTAATAAACCACCCCAAATCGATAAAAATAATTCTTCTATAAAATAAAGTAATTATTATATTAGTAATACTTTAAAGAAATAAATTAAACATAAATATGAAATAATACATTAATAAAATGTCAAATTTAAACTGAAGCCACACAATTTGTGTCATTCTGGGTACACTGTGTATTGATTATAGGTAAGGTTGATTCCATCGTGTCTTTTTATCATACAGTGAATTCAACACTCTGGGTCATCTATCAATTTTTCAATTTGATAATCTAGAATGTTGAATTCATTGGAGAATAAAAATAAAATTGCATCATCATGAGGGAACCGTCCTTATTGAGTTCTTGATAATAGTACAAGAGTGAATCTCCCTGTTAACAAAGTCATTTATTCTAAGAGAACATTAAATATTTGTGTAAACCTATAAAAATTCATTGATTAAACTAAAATAAATATTTAAATTTGAGTTTTTATAAAACATAATAAAATCCATATTAACCTTTCACCATCATAGAGTGTACAAACTCAATGGTAAACCATTTACATTCTTTGATGGAATAACTTTATTGTGACCCATTATGTATTTCCAGATGACACTAAACTCTATTGTAATTTTTTACCCCTTTTTGACAGTATTAAACATTAATATAGCCCTTTATATCATCCAAATGACACTAAAATATAGTGCATCCATTAAGTATTCTTGGATTGTTCTATATAATAGTATATCCTTTTTAATATTATGGGTGATGATAAAATCTAATTGAACATCATAATTATTTATTCATCAAAATAGGAATGTCCCTATTCTCATATATTTTTTTTATTTAGAATGGTGATGATTTTTTTTATTAATGAGCTTCTGAACGTGGATCACTTTACATAATGAATATGAACATGCATAATGAATGTTACTTGTATAGATTTCAAAATAATTTGTGATATTATATCATGAATCTAATTACTAATAGAATATACTGAATAATTCCACCACCCACCAAAGTGATACCACTATATTTTTCTTTTCTAAAAATTCATGATTCAGTCAATGGAATTATATATTTTTTATTTTTTAGTGATTTGGATCAATCTAGTATATTATTTTTCAAAGGGGTGTTCGTTTTGATTTTTGGTTCTTTACAATTTCATTTGAATCAGGTTTCTCATTTATGGGGATTTCTTCATAAGGCAGTTTTTTTTATTTGATTTCATTTTTCCTTTAACATCATCCCTCCTAGATCACCATAATCTCTTAATACTGGTTATCCTCCAATAGTTATCTCATACATATTATAGCTTCATTGGTTGATTACAAACATATTAATTCAAACATTTGAGTTGGATTATATACCTTTTTTATGATTATATTGGTTTTTTATAACTCTCAAGTGACTATGGGCTCCACTACTAAGACCCTTTCATTATAGTGAAGAGAAGTCATAGGAAAGAAACTACATATATTTTTTTCATTTTGTCCTTATTGAGGGGTTTATTTCACACTTATATAATATTTTATAGTACTAGTAATGTGGTAATATAAATTTTACCCTATGAATATAAATTTAAAAAATAAGTGGTGTTTGTTTTGTTTCTGAAAAAAATTCATCCACTTGAATTTATATATAAAATCAATTAAATAAGAGGTGAAAACATTTTTTCAATAAGCCACCTAAAAAACTTACACAATGGATCTTATATGAAATGTTTTTGGCATAATTTTCAACAATTGTTCTCAAACATAAACTTGTTAGAATCCTTATTATATTCCATTTACCAAAAAAATTATTCTTTTAAGCCAGTGTTTCATCTCATCCTCTATCTCAGTATCCACCTTGGTCTCTGCCTCTACCTCCTCCTCCACCATGGTCTCCGACTCCAACTCTAACCCTATTATCTCCTCCATATATGCCTCCACCTCTACTTCCGACTCCACCTCCACTTCCATCAACATCACTACCCTATAATTTTATTGTTTGTAGGTCACTTCTTCCTAACAAATTGATTTCATCCATTATAATTCTACTTTATAAATAGATAAAAAATAATATATAAGCATTATGAAACTAATTTTTCACACCTCAAATATATTTCTAAGGTTATATATCATACTAGATCATGAACATAGAAGTTAATAACCAAAATTTGTTGTTGGAAAACATTCTGAAAACATGTACGCTTCCCACTCATCTCTAAAAATATTCAATTATTAATTGGAGTATAAAAGTTGTTAGAAATATTGATAGTAACAAGAAAATATAGACAAAAAAAATGATTAATAAATATATTTAATGAAATTGTAATTAACTTTTACAATTTTTGATTGGATTTTATTCATTTAATTCTTCGTGATCTCTATCATAAATTTAAAAACATGATATCAACAATTAGTGATATTATCTTTCTTCAGACACTGAAGAAAAATTGAAAAAAAAGTAAATTATTTTGAAATATGTTTTTGAAGTTAAATATTTCTATATATACCTTAATCTATTTCCATTTATAGTAATACATAGGATTTATCTCTTTATAAATCAACTTAATTACATTATTTAGACTATATTTAGTGACAACCCTATCATAACAAAATTCTTGTTAAAAAATATACTGAAACATATAATTTAAATTATATCTATAAATTTTTTATTAGATTGTATTATAAATTCACAATTAACATCATGTGTGGTTGGTTTGTTTTATATTCATGCATTAGACCCAAAAAAATAAATATTAGGTGTATCCAGATTAACTGTGATCAACATCCAGTGGTGCCTAAAAAACAAAAAAAAAGTAATGCAAAAAGTAAAAATATATTTTATGTGAATAGATTGTAGAATTTTACCTCTGCATTATAGCAATCAAAAAGAGTATGTCATATGATATTTTTCACTCAAAAATTTCAAGTATCTGATCTCTTTTCTACTCAATTTATTCCTTATCCAAAGTATGTTTTTTCTCTGAAATGATATAGGGAATAATGAATCAGAATCATACTTTGCATGATTTTACCTTTATATAGTAGTGATATAAACTCTTTTAGAAAGTATGAATAGTTATTTACTTTAATTAACATATTATCTCACTATAAAGATATAAATATTCTGAAAATGTACCTCATGTATGTATTCATAACTCAGACACCCAACCATTCATGCTTGATAATCTCATTTATAGTATTAAGACCAATTATGTATGTCATAAAAGTTCCATATATTTATTTTTCAAATGGAATGTAAGAAATATTTTCATCTTTAAATTTGGAATATTCCTAAAGTTGTAATGATAATAAATGTTTCTCTGGAACTGGCAGAGGGAAGGTACTCTTAGAAAGTTATTTTGATTTCTTGGTTCATTCACTGGATTGTCTTAATTTGACCTTCTATTTTCTTATCTCTTTATCCATCTATAATATCATACCTCACTTTAGTTTTTTTCATCAATTGTTACAGGTATTCATTTTGAAAAAATTTGTTTAATACATACCTCATGTATCTTTATAAGATTATATGCTCATCATATTAAATTTCAAGTAGCATAATTGATTGTTTTAATATCTGGATCATCAAGTGGAATGGGAAAATCAACATTTTAATAATGAGATACCTAAATTGACACTCTCATGTGATATTTTGGGAGTAATTTTAGGTGTATCTTGTCTGACAAGATATTATACAATGTAAACATCACAATAAGGTAGTGCATTGGTGTTGATAGATACAAATCACATTCAACTGTACCCTGTAAAATTTTAGTAATATAAAGTTTCCATAAATTTTTTGATTCAACTTAGGATAATTATTAATGAAAATATTGATTACCTTGGGTAAGGTATTTGGTTGGGGGAATGTATAGCCTCAAATCTATGTGTTCATTTAGTCTATGTGTAGATCTTTGTTCCACCACCAGTTCACTTTGATGCTTTCTCATACTTTGTTCTTCCAAACCAGACCAAAAAATAAAATATTACACTGAGTATTTTTGTATATGAAATCATATCATTATATTATATTTATCTTCATGTGGTTTTATCTTCTCAAAATATATTCTAATAGACACTCCAAAACCTAATCCTCTAAAGAGGCTATATTGTTCTGGCCGCTTCAATGCTACTGAAAGTAGTTTTTTGTCCGGTACGATTGCTATTGATTCTTGTTTCTAAACCGTATAAACAAAATATAAACATAAATAGATATTTTTATGTAATATTTTTATAAATAATAATGAATTATAATTATTTCATACTTACGCATGTTTCCTATATTTTTTTGTGTTTTTATCAACTAGTTTACCCTCTTTATTTACATGATCCTCCTTCCATAACACATGATGTGGGATGGAAGTGTTTTTAGATTTTGATTCATAAATATGAATATAAATAAAGGAAAATGTTTTTTTCATATCACATAAAACTTTTATTATTCATTTAAAATACATAAAAATTTCTTCTCTAGTGAAGCATACCCCCATCCTTTCTTTGTGATAGGTGTACATTGATTTTGATGCACGTTCTTTATTTTCATCACCCTTTTTTTATTCCATAAATTAACAATTTTGAATCAAATTAGATAAAATAAATAATTTCAAATACTATATTATCGATTAAAATGAATCTAAAATGATTTCTTATAGTTACAATTTATGAAATATGTTCTTGTTTCCTAGTTTATAATGTATTCATAACTAGATGGTGGGTGGGGATTTACTTTACCCTTAGCTTCCCTATGATGAAATTTCATAGGAAGAGTCTAGAAGCCTCTATGGGATTTTCCAAAAACCATTAAGTTAAATTTATTATGAAAATATTATAAAATAAACTAACTCACCAAGGAATAATGAAAATCAATGTTTCATTATATATATTTTTCTGTAAAATAGAGAAAGTATATTATAACATTACCATTATATATTTCCAAATTATTTCTTACATTACAGGTCAGAAGTGGCTCCATGAATCAATATCAATCATCACAGTCATCCTACTTATGACCCCAACAGAACTAATGAACATTGACTTGTTGGGGATAATAGGTTGGTCATGTTGATTCTAACCAACCTAAAATTTTATACCTTGACTTATTTCATTTATAATTTTATTAAACACTATGATGTTGCATCATTGTTGTTTTTTCCATCTACATGATGTTGATACCCTAACAATTATTCAGTCTTATCATCAAAAATCTATTCTTCCTCGAGATAGGTAACATTATAATGTGTAGAATACATTTTATGCATGAGTGTTCAAACATTTAATTTGTCTTAAATAAAAACAACATTAACACATAGAAAGGATTTGAGAAGGGATACATGAATTCTCTATTTCAAACTTGATAAACTCTTTAAATATATATTCATACTCTTTTGTCAAATAATTAGAATGAATCCATTTTTAAAGAAATGGGTAATTTAATTTAAGAAAATAATTACTCAACTATAGCAGGTTTTATCCTATAAAATCATTCATAGGTTAAAGTTATAGACAACTATCGTCCTCATCATCTTTATTTACTAAATAGTTATTAATGTATTTTGTTGGTTGAGATTCATCATCCATATCTTCTTTACATGATCCAATATTTCTTGAACTACTCTAAGCATTAGTCATTCCATACTGGGTATCATTCATCGTTTTGGATGACTACTACTCAGAGTAGTTCAAGAAACATAGAGGATATGGGGGATGAGTCTAAAGCAATAAAATGAAATAATAAATGTTTTTGAGATGAAGTTTTTCAGGATGACATTTTTCACCTTAAAAATTCTTAAATTACCACATCTTAATTTAAAGTTTCAAATCTCATCTCAAAATTCTAAAAGGTCCATGATGCTTCCATGAGAACATAAACTCAACCCCACTGAGTTGCACCAACTCTAGTTTATTTTAATATTCATTTTCCCTCACCTATATCTCAAATTTAAGAGCTTTATATGCATTAAGATTCATGTGTAGTGTGTGATCATAAAAATAAATAAGTAAATACCAATAGGGCCCCATAAATATAAAAAAAATCATATATTTGACTATATGATCAAAGTAGTGACACTAAAAATACAAATTTAAGTCAAGTCATTGTGTACTAACAAGGAAACCATGATAATCAAATGTACCGACTTCATTTGATAATTGTGAATTATATTATTCATAACATAAGTTTATACCATGGTTTTCCCCTTGAATTCAAATCATTTCAGTAATAAGAGGTTAAAATTTGAATCATAGGAGGAGAAAAAATTATTTATCTCCATCTGGAAATAGCTACATCATAGGTACCATGATATTAGACCTCAGACCCCTAGCATCCAAGACTATCCCTCAAGGATAACCATCACTTGTACTTACTAAATCCAAATCATGAAATGGGTATAGCATATCCATTTTTCTTAGGAAGTTCATTTAACATATGGGGGAGTCTTAACATAATTGGTTCACTTAGGAAAGAACCACACCATGGGTACCATAATACATTAGTTAAACCTAACTTTTGAAAACCCATAAGGAAGAACAAACAACAACACAAATGTTTCATCACCCTCACACTAGCCATCGATCAATCACTAACATGTCTATATTAACCCACATTCTAACATACCATACCTATCCATCACATAATAACCATCATAATTTAATATAAGATAAAAATTATTTTTATGACATCCACACATGTATTTCTTGTAAAAAATATATTCTAATCATACATTGAGAGGTATATTAAAAATAATTTCCAATAATACCAAGTGATTATTCAAAGAAAATATTATAAGGAAAGATTTATTAAAACTTTACAAAAAAAATCGACACATATTACATTCAATACAATAATATTGAAAAACATTACTCAAGAGAACAAATTATTAGATAAGTAAACAAAAAAAATAGTTAAACAATTAGTAAAAAATGTATACAAGAATAAAAATAAAGACTTTCTAAATAAAAGTCATAGAATTTTTCAATTTTATAAAATTTAAATGTCTAAATAATTATTTATAAAGGTTTATTGGTTCATTTTAAGATATAAATATTATTAAACCATGTTTATGTATGATTATAGTAAAATAATATAAGGAATATATTTATCCTCTCAACATATATATATTATAAACAATTTCATCTGAAAAATAATATTTTAAATACATATATAAAAATTCTAACTAATCTTGTATCGTAAACATCAAATTCCTTATTTTAATAATAAAACAAGCTAATCACTTCAATATTTCTATTATAGCAGGTCTAATGCATAATAATTGATCAAGATTCTATATTACCCATGTTTTCTCAAATATAAAATAATTAAAACCATTCACTATTAGTGATTATGTTCAAAACTAGTCTAAAAGTCATATTAATGGAGTTATTTAATTAGTATTAAATTATTTAAATCATGAATATAATATTTTAATGGTTAATAAACAAGAAATTCTCAATTTTCAAAAAATACTCTAAGAGACATACATTATAAACTCTTACATATCCTCCACGATCTAAATATAGTGAAATTAATATATTTTAACTTATACTTAAAGGAAATCATGAAGTAATTTATATATTTAATGAGAAACTATTAGTATAATCTAATTAAAACAAAAAATTAAAGACAATTTTTTTTTCAAAAACAAAATAAAATCTAGCACTTATTATTTAAAAAAAATGTTTATCCCATGTACACTCAAGACCCACTCATATTCAAACATAACCTAAATAGATTTTTAATTATGGATTCTAACATATTTCATTTCAAAAATAAAATTCACTTTCCATCACAACATACCACCAACCACAACATAATACTAAAACCTTTTTGCATGGGGTATATCATCATCTCATTATTCAATAATATACTCAGCATGTGAAATTATATTTATATTTATATTCGAATTATTTATAAACAAAGAGTAATAATCAAAAGAAAAAAAATATACAGGCACCACCATAAAATTATATAATTGTATGACATAGGAACATACTCTATTTATACTTTCAACTACAACACCTATGTGACACTAATCATCCTATATTAATTAAAATAAATTGCACCTATCATTCTATGAAATTTTATGAATATGGTTTTCTCAATACATATACATATATTCATAATTATTCATTTTTTATTAATTTTTTTTAATATTCATGTGCATTCCATACTGTGGAAAAAATATTCAAATAATGAAAATCCACACTATCTAAAAGGTAACAAGAAATAATAATGAAAAAATCTAGAAAATCACAATCAATTATAAGAGATCACACTTCCCAATTTTATTATTTAAATTTCAAGGTTGTTATATTTATATTGTTCATTAATTCTATTTGTGTATTTATGAATGAAGTACGATAATTATATACCACACAAAAAATATGGAGATAATATAGATCCCATCCCCTACCTAGTTTTTTGTAGTCGCAACAGTGGATGGAGATGTAGTTCAGAGTGATCTGGTATGAAGTTGGAATGATTGTATAGAGTAGGGGTGGTGTTCTATAGGTATAGGTAAGTGTGTGTGAGAGAGAGAGATGAAATGTAGGGTTTATCATGGTTGAGAACAACACAAAAATGAAAATTGTGAAACCTAAATAGTCAATAATTGACAGAGGAAAAGGAGAAAATAACATACCTTGGATAACGACCTTGATTTATTAAAGTGAATATAGAGAAGGAGCATCGGTGATAGGGGAGTACTGTAAGAGCTTCATAATGATGACTAAATCAATCCTGGTTAGGGTTATTTTAAATAAATCAGCGACACTTTTATGAGTGCATGTAAAAAAGCGCTAATAAAGATCCCTTTTATCAGCACTAAATTGATAAGCATTGATAAATGTAATCTTTTCAGTGCTTTTTTTGCGTTGATAAAGGATTTATAATTACAATTATAAATAAAAAATAAATATATTTCTATATTTCTATATTTATTTATTATAATTTTATAATTATTTATTTATAATTTCGTAAATACTTTTTTAAAAAAATTATATTTTTTGTTTATAATTATTAATATATACTTTTACAAATATAGTAAATATGAAATTATAAAAATATATAAAATAAATATATTTATATCATTATATATATTCATGTATTTATGTATATATTTAATTAATATAAATAAATATCAAGATATCTAATATATTCATTATTTAAATATATTTATTATAATTTTGTAGTTATAAATATATTTATATCATTATATATATTCATATATATATATATAATAAATTTATAGAAATATAAATAAAAATAAAAATATACTAAATATATTCATTATTTAAATATATTTATATAATTACATTTATATTTAATAAATAAATATAAATTTAGTATATTCATTATTTAAATAAATTTTTTATAATTTTATAATTATTTTCATATTTATAATTATCCATTTATAATCATATGAATACTTTTTTTAAATAATATGTATTTATTTATTATAATTATACATATATACATTTATATATATAGTAAATATACATTTAAAAATATATTTAATTATAAATCTTTATTTAAATATATATTTTTAAAATTATTAATGATTATATAATCTTAAATATTTGCATTTTAAAAATAAGTGAAATTGAATAATTAAAAATAAGTACACTTAAAAAATATTGAAAATAATGGATATGTTTTACTAATTAAATGTAAACTATTAAGAACATGGATATAATTGAAATAATTATTAATACATATTGAAAATACTAAAACATAGTAAGTAAATATATATAAATTAATAATTGAAAATGATTAAATTTGGAAAAAAATAAAAAAATACTAAAAATGAATAAATAATACCTAACTATAATAACATTAAAACTAAATAAATAAAATTGACAAATTAAAAATATAATATAAAAAAATGTATCACGTTATAATGAGATTCTAAAATATACTAAAATTTGAATAAATTGCATAAATATTAGATGTATGTGATTCTATATAATATATCCTTAATTGCGTAAAATGTTTAATATTTTTATCAATTTACTCATTTTATTTTTTTTTTATTTTTAAATTATTTCATTTTATTCATTTTATATATTTATATATCTAATACATAAAATTTATAATATTTTTCATTTATATATATGTATATTCAATTTATTTATTTTAATCAATAATTATTTAATTAATAAGAGTGTTAATATTTGGAAAGTTTTTATTTGTTTAATTATTCTATTTTATTCTAGACATTTATCAATACTAAAAATAAAGTGGTGATGAAGGAAACCTTTATCAATGATTTTTCCCTAGCACTGATAAATCCCAGCGCTTTTAAAGGAATCTTTTATATTAGTGTTTCCAAGGGCCTTGGAAGATTTATGATGATGGTATTGGTGGATGGTAAAATATTATGGAATATGATTCCACTAGGATAGTTGGAATATGGGTTGAGTAAATCACATGTCTACAAGCTTGAATAGATGAATATGGAATGGGCAGACATATTAGGGATGACCCAAAACACCCAAAGGTGATGAGTTTTATTGTGGTGTTTTCAGGGCTTGTGACGATTAGAGTTCCTTTCCGGCTAGGTGGAGATGACTCTAGTTGGTAGGTCATAATCCCTTATTCATGGACCCATAGGGCTTACATGCATGGTCAAGTATAGGTTTCCCCACTCTTTTACAAGGGCTATGAAATATTTACAAAGACTCAAATATCTGCACTATGAAGTAGGGTATGGATAAAAGTGGTATCCAGGAAGGTTTATACCACCCTAGGTTAGTTTATCTTTTTATTGGGAGTCTTAGGCCCTACATAATGTGGTTTTGAGTCACATGGTGTGGGCTATCAAAAGTTTCAAGAATGGAATATATGATCCCTACTTTGAAAAAGGGTACAATACATGGTGATATAACATCAAGGATGTTGAAAACACTTGAATTATTAGGTTATAATGAATACAAATCTTGTTCTAGTAATAAATAAGTTAAATAGAAGTGTAAACCGGTGTGTAATGGTTAACTATTAGTAATAGTGGAAGCCCATATTCCACATGATTAAGATAATCACTCCTAGATTTTATGGGGGTTCATCCTTGGGACCAATCCTCTAGGAATAACCTCTTTGGTAGGGTTTCAATTATATAATGAATACTAGAAGGGTCCTTCTAGATTAGCTAGTATGTGTTACCAATTTGTTATAGGGAAGAACCTGGAGCAAGGTATCCCAAGCTTTGTGGGGTTCCAAGAGAATTATACCAACTTGAGGAACTAGTTGTGTCAGCTTATACTTAAAAGACACGAAGTTGGTTTATGGAAAATGTAATATTAAAGAAGGGTCTGAGAACCCTAAAAGTTGCGTCGCTACCTGGTGAACATGTTATCATGTAAAGGAATTGTGAAAACTCATTACTCTAACTTTTTTCCTAGACTAGGGGGTCCAACGAGCATGGATCAGGTTTTTCTATGGCTACAAAGTGGGCTCTATAAGCTTTATTCCTTGTTCATTTGAACTCTATCATTTTCCTAAACACCATATATGAAGAGTTTAGTGAGCAGAGACTTGACTTTTAATTAGGTATCCCTTTGAGGGTTTTTAGTCTAACAAGTTTTATGTCTCTTTCACTACTAGTTTATGGTCATGCAACTTGGACCATCAAAAGAAAAAGTTTAAGTTAATAATTCTTTGACCAAAGTGCATGCATGTTTAGGTTATAAAGCACATGGAACTTCTATGAGGGGAATGTTACACAATAGCCTGATTAGAATACCCAAGGTTAAGAGTATTCCAACATCCTATTGATTTGGAAGTGAGAATTCCATAAATCATTTCTCAAGGTTATCAGGTCATGAGTAATGATATTGGATAATCATGAAAAAAATGACCATGAATCACTTTAATTCGGTGAGATCCATGACCTTGAAATCATGACTCACAAGGATCAGAGACCATTTTTTGTAAGATAGTGAAACATTTGGTTGATGGATGGGAGCTCATATATAGGAACCAAGGGTAGACATGCATAGTCAAACAAAGGGTCCCTTGTAGCCAGGAGTCCTTTTCCAAGGGTGATAAATGGTTGGAGGAAGCCAAAGGTTCTCAAGATATGAAGTGTTATTTATGTTTTTATGTGCGTAAAAGATTATCGAAAAACCCCATACTCTAGTCGATCAGGGTAAGGCTTTTAGGGTCCATTCATTAGGAATGATGAGGGGTGATGGTCTACACATTTTAATATCCTGTAGTGGGGATATATCTATCGTGAAGTCTAACATCATGTCAAATGAATGTTTTCTTCGTATTTTATTATCATGGGATAAGGATGTAGGAATTGATATGAAAATTTGCAACATATCATTGAGGACACTTTGCATTGTTCTGGGGAATTTAGATATAAGAATCACCTTTTAGCCACACACATTCTTATTGATGCATTATTATATATGAACAACATAACCACAGGTCTATAAAAATGGTTTGAAAAAAAATGTTGGTATAGCTTACCCTATCCCAACCGTTTGACCAAATTTTTGGGATAGCTATATCTATGCCAAAGGTTTTTTAAAACCATTATCATTGGTCTTCCCTAAATACATGCATAGAAACACCTCCCCTTATCCCATCCATATCTATTCCTGATCCCTAGAAGCAGCGACACTCCTGTGTCTTCCCATCCGGCCAAGAGACAATCTCCCTTGTTGATTTCATTTCATTCTAGTTTAATATCAAATCATTGTGTTCCTAATATTTTAGGTATTCACTTTTTTTTTGGTTTGGTGCTCTGGTTATGTTCCATTGTAGATTATATTTCTTATTGTACTAGAATTTATTTTGATCCTATAGTTTGATTTCGGATTTATTATATTCGATTCATTTATATTTGGATTTGTTTAGACCGGTTTGGTTCGGTTTCTATTTATTCTGTTCAATTTTGGGTTGGTTGATTATTTTTTTTTCTGATTCATTTTGGTTTCAGTTAGTTTAGTCTGATCTCTATATTTATATTTCAAATTATACAACTGCAATATTATTAGGTATTGAACATCCCATTGCGACATGAAATCATCAAAAAAATTACTACAAAAATGTTTAATTTTTTACTAGTTATGAATATATTATGATTCATAATTCATATTTATTAGTATTTTACAAGTTCAATATAATGTGTGATCTCAGGTAATGGATTTTATTGACTTATATCATGATGTTTTTAAGTGGTTAGCTTCAATACATTTTATATTTTTAACTAATCTCATTATTCTTATTGATTTTTTAATATTTTAATTATTTTATATGAAATTGAAATCATGATATAAAATGTGTTTTTGGGATTTATGAGTTTTTATATCCATGATTAATTAAAAATATAAAATATAAAATTATATTTTCTATTTTCTATTATTTTAACTGATTTTGAAGAAATGGGAATTTTTTACGAAAAATGATATTGACAAAAGGTGCTTGTAGAGGGTGGAATTTTTTTCTTTTGGATTGAAATGGTATGAATTTTATATCTCTTGTATGGTTGTGTGTCTATAGAAAATAAATTATTCATGTATATTATTTTCTAATATATATACAACAACAATTTCAAAATAAGACACATAGAGAGTCCTTTGTATGTCGATTAACTAAAAAATATATTTTTATGCCAACACTTTCCTAGGGAAATAATGATTGGATCGAATAACATTAGAAAGGATAAATACGTTTTAGATTTTTTTTAAAAAAACTTAAAAATAGACTAACAAAAAAATAGTGAAAATGAAAAGTGAAAGTGGGGAAAATAAATGAAAAATCTGAAAATAAAATAATGAAATATTTTTTAGAAAACAAGAGAGATTTATTAATGCTAATAGTGAAGAGTTAATGAGTTTCAGGAGAGAATATTTATATAGACTGGTTAAAAATATTTCATTTAATGCAACTATATTTATCATGGCAGTGTATTGGTGATTTGTAGTAGATGTGACCTTATAGTCACCCAACTAATTAATTTATAAATAAAATAGAAAGCGTGATCTAACATAAACATTAACAGTACTATGTAATATCACCTTAGTTTATTGTAAATAAATACTCATTACATAACTTATCACTCAAACTATAATATAAAACCACACTAACCAGGATTGACCCAAACGACATTGAACTAAACCAAACTAAACAAATGGGATCCAAACCTACATAGATAGAAATGCTTTAGAACAACCCAATACAAACTATACTAAGTTGACTTTATCCAAATCAATATTACTCTAATGGGATGAAGTGGATCAAAATTAACTGTTAAACAAACAAAACCAAATTTAATTAAAATTACTTGACATAAAAAAATGGAACTGAACCAAACTAAAATAAATTTAAATGTACAATGAATCTCTAATTAAAAACTAAATAAAATAAATTGAAATGAATTGATCAGAACCTAAGGAAAATGAATTCTACCAAACTGATATAGAAGTAGTAATCTTTTATACATGAATTTATTGAATAAGAATAACATTAGTTAAAATCTATATCATACCCCTAAAAAACATGTTAATTTGAATGTATTGATTTTTATATGACATGTATTATGTTTTCATATGATTCCCTCTAAATATAACATGTTTTTGTTATATTATTATATATCCTATATTTGGTTTGACAATTGGTATTCTTTAATTAATTCATTTATCATCTTCTTTATTGTTTGTATTAAAAATTATTAATTGATTTATAATTAATTCCATATTTGTTTTTAAATACAGGAAATTAAATACATTGAGATATGAAGAAAATGGATGATAGATAATAATAACTAAATGAGAGAGCTGGGTATCCCTCCATTGGTACCCGTTGTGAGTATTTTATTTCAAATATATATATATATATATCAATAATATATAATTTCACGTGATTAATTTTTTTTTAACGTTTAATCAAGATCCACCACCTCGACGATAGTTATTCTCTAACTAGACTAGTGGTTCCAGTGTTTAGGCTGATGATACAAGGGGGTGGTACTAATGTTACGCGCTCCACTCGGCGTACCCAAACACACCCCATCCCGCCCACTACCATACCATCTATGACACCTTCTTATCCTACTATGTCATTTGAGACACTCAGGATATTTAGGTCACCCATGTTTTCACCACCATTTTTATCTGAGCCTCGTCACTTATCTTCCCTTTATCTGACTATGATTCATAATAATCTATATTATGAATTTACACAACCATATATTCAATATAATTTTCATTCTACTTTTTTCTCCCAGAGATTCTACATTACTACTTCTTTGAATTCTTCTCTGACACATTATGAGACTCTAATGAATACCTTGGTACCCACTCCATCTGTACAGGTTGATTCTTCTTTAGAGCCTGGGGATCCAACATCACCCACTTATCAGCCTACCTCAGGTATATTAATATAACCCTAATATGTTTTTACCATAATCTCATTTTAATATGTATTGATATAATATTTTTTATTTAATAGCTAGATCTTCCAATAAGTGGCGTGGGCATACACTCATGCATGTGGTGTGGAATTGCCACACATAGCTCATGGTGGATTACAACAAGAACAACCAAATGATTGAAAAAATGGGGTGGTAATTTATGAGTTTTATGGTGATGCTTTCCAAATACCTAGACATCATTCTCGTCAGGACACTCTGCTAGAGACACCTGCCAAATGAAGTAATGGATAATGCATGGGTATAAATATGGTTAAAAAATTCATTGGATTTAATGTTATATTATAATTTTATTTTTATGAATTTATATTTTGGTGCCATCTTTGTTTTAATTTTCCTGATGGCGAGGCTACGAGGATAGCATGGATCATTGAATTAGGTGATATGTAGAGAGCATACAATAATGAGTTGTATATTGGATGGTGTGTTAGACTTGGTACAGATTTAGGGGCAATGCTTTCCATGAATGACTATCCAGTAGAATATTATTGGGAAATGACTTCTCATTAAACAAGTATCGAGTCCAAGGTATTTATAAAATTTTAGGTTTTTGAATGAATATAACCATGATTTTCAATAATAAATTTTTTTATTAATTTTTTTTAGGATTCCTTAGGAAGAAATATAAAAAACAAGGATGCTATGAAATACCTCCACACTTTGGAGCGGACTATGATGTCAGACCATGAGTGGAAGCAGGTATGACAATCCTTTA
The DNA here is from genome assembly GCA_963277665.1 of Viscum album. NCBI lineage: Eukaryota > Viridiplantae > Streptophyta > Magnoliopsida > Santalales > Viscaceae > Viscum > Viscum album. Next base: position 1,263,691,691 of record OY728143.1, on the reverse strand, counting down.
ATATTATAAGAGAATTGTATTTCTAAATAGTGTTCATTATTAAAACTATGATTAAAATTTCCATTTCCAAAATTTTCTTTGTAATTATACCTCTATAGCCAGTTAATTATTTTATACACACTTATTATTATCACATATACTTACATGAATATTTATTATGTAAAAGTAACATGAAAAAGGGATTTGTGTTACTTGATTATAAAATAGATGTTTGAAATATTCTTTATTTATCCTCATAGGTTACCTAGTTACAAATTCTATTACTATTAATGTAAGTTGTTAAATAAAATAATATCACTCAATAATTACATAGAATCCCACCATGGCTCCAAAATCACACTTAAGAATATTTATACTAATTTTAACAATTACTAACCTCCCACTACTTTTTTTCTATGATATATATCTTAACCCAACAAGATAAATTATTGAGTTAATTATATACTCTTTTAAGTTGTAATCATCCTTGAACTTACTTTTAATAGATTATTAACATCCTATGATTACATGTGTATTGGTTTGTTATAATTTTTCATTTTTATTTAACATGTTGTGCCATATTCTTATTTCTTGGATCAATATTCCTTATTCACTCCAGCATTGAAAATTTAGTGTTGATCAATTTATCAAATATAATCTGATCCAAATGATCTCATGGGTGTGATCATGTTCTCTTATTTGTCTTCTTCATCCTCAACGGATTTTTTTTCTTGATTGATTGTACTATTGCAGGGTTTAATGCCCCATTTAATTACATTTTCTCCTCATGATAGAATTATATTCATATAATTATAGTGAATAATATCTCAATATTAAATTATGGAAGATCCTTTTAATGGAGCATTGATATTTACTACTTTGTAAACCTATAAAAAAATAACCATATTTAAAACTCATTTGAATCTATATTTAATCCCAGTTTTTATTTTTATTTAAATAAATATATTTATCAATATAATATTACATGTTATAACATAGATATATCATACTCAACACCCTCATATTTTCTAGAACAATTAAAGACTTCCATGTAAGCATACAGAATATGCATGCATGTGATTGAAAAGTTGAAGACCCTTTTATGTTTTGAATATTCCAATGTAATTATTTTTTATTTTAGTTTACATATTCATGGAACAAATGAACTCTAAGACATCAAGTGGCATGGTTCTACCCATACCAATCTATAATTTCGGAATGATAATTGGACTAAATACCCCTCTCCCATTTTTTTCATGATGATGAAGTATAACATAATTCAAATATCAGTATTGTTAAAATTTTATCTAGTTCCATTTTTATCATTCCTCTTGATATTAATCATATTGAAAATAATTATATTTTTTTTATTTGATATGATTGTATAGGAATATACACTACATTAAAATCTGAGTTATAATATATTATTTTAAAATATTAATAGATGATAGAATAACACTATTAGATATGTTAAACAATTAATTATACAATTATATCCTCCTTCCATAGAAAATATTCTTTGGAAAATAACAGAATAAAATCTTAAGGGTCACAAAAACCAAAATTCAAATTCTATGGATAAATATACTTTTTGTACACATAAAATGAATTAAAACCAATTCCATGAATAAAATAATTTTATCCATCCATGGTTTACCAACTTTAAACACATGATATTTTCATTTAAAGGAGGTATAAGATAAATCCATTGAATATGATATTTTTTGTCACTATAATTCATCTACCACGTGTTTCTACTTTCAACTTAATTTATAATTAATATCCATTTTATTTTAGTCATGAAAATCATTATAATATATTTTAAATTGTTGTTTTTTAAATTTCAATGTCATTATAGAAGAAGGATTTGAATATTAAAGTACGTGTGCCTCAAACAAAATTATTTTTCTCAAGTAGAAAGAAAATAGATGATTGGTGAACGAATCAACACAGAAGTATATTTCAAGTCTTACTTTTTTGATTTAAAATTTCAATATCTATTTTTTAATTTAATGATCTATTTATATTTTTAACAGTGTGATTTTGAGGATCTTGATGGGTATGAAGTTGAAAACTTTGGGCCAAATGATCACTTACAACAGGTTTTGGGAGATGGGCATCATGGAAGAGTACATTGTCATCCAAGGAAGAGTATAATACTAATAAGATATTGGCCAACATTATTTGTCAGTTCTGAAAGCACCAAATTGGAAAAATATAATGCATGAGAAATATGGGGTCAGTCCAAGACATAAAAGGCCCAAAATATGGTCATATAGGAATTTGAATGGAATCAAAGGGCCAATGATGAATTCATGAAATTTATGACAGTTTTATGTTCATAACATCTACTAGATATAGTCATGTATTATAATGAATATATTTCAATGATGCATATGTTATATAGTACACTTGGCACTGGTTCTATTGGTGTTCAGGAAGATGACATTCTTGGTGATGGTGATGGTGAGGAAAAGGGTGATGAAGAGGGTGATGAAGAGGGTAAGGATGAGGATGAGGCTGATGATGAGGATGAGATTAAGGATGAGGCTAAAGATAAGGAAATGGATGATGGTGATGATAGTAATGATGGGGAGGGATAAATTGATCCTTTACATTTTGACTTATATCTATGAGATTTTATGTTTGATGATTTGTTCTGAATAAATATATGTGATGTTTTTTATGTGTGTTATCACTAGTCAAAAGAATCAATTGAATTCATGTGTTATTATTATTTTTGTATTGGTTTTTGGATCTTTGATTATTTTTTTTGGTTTCATTTTAGGTTCTATTTTTTTAGAGTATATTTTTTCATTAGTTGCAGGTACTTCTTGTTGAGAATGTTCTATTGGTTTGATTGCATGTTTTGTTTGTTTGAAGGTTATGTTTCCATTAGTTTGTGGCTCTTTGATTTCCTATTGGTTCCATTGTAGTTTCTATTTCCTATGTTGTCAATTGATTGCAGGTTCTATGGGTCGGGTGGGGGTTCTTCTAGCTTGGGGATTTGAGGGGGGGGGGGGTCTATACTAATGATTTGGAAACCATTAGTAACCATTGGTATAGGTATATACCAAGTGTTATGAAATGTTGGGATACCTCTACACAAATGGTTCACTATGAACCATTGGTTAAAATGAAATTCAAATTACCCTATACCAATGATTCACTAAGAACCATTGGTATCGACCTTTCCAAATAGCCTTCTAACCAATATTTTGGTAAACTATTGGTATAGGATACACCAATGATTCTCCAGCCTATACCAATGATTTTGAACCATTAGTATATCCTTTAATTACCATATTGATTAGTATCCATATTCCACATCCCTTCTCGTGAATATTTATCTCATATGCATGCAATACATATGTAGATATGAATTTTAGGTAGGAAAATGAATCTGTATGAACTATCCCTCTTTAAATAGGGATATAAGCTACTAAATGGTTGGGATTCCCAAGGTTTTCCTATGCATGTTTTAAGGGTAGGGATTATGCATTCATAGTTCTCAAATAGTTCCCTATAGAGGTCTATCCCATATACAGGGGTTCATTTTTAGCATTATATATGTTGCATTTGGACCCATTATTGGAGATTATGGCTTCACTATGTGTCTTGTGATGGTAGGAATGAATCCACACATAGTTTTTTATGAAAAAATATCAACGCTAGTCTAACCCATATGCAGAGGGGGGTAATTTCTTCCATTAATAATTGTAGATAGACATAGGATTAGAGATTTGTGCATCACTATATGTCCCATTATAGAAGGAATAATGCCACACATAGTTCATGAATAGAAAACTCTCTATACAGGCATAAACCATAAAAAAAGGGGGGAGGGGATTTTTTCCATTGATTAATATGGATAAACACGGGATTAGAGATCTGGGTGTGACTATGTATCCTTTGATGGTAGGAATCAAGCCATATGTAGTTATTTAATGAAAAAATCTCTATGCTTGTCTGACCCATACATAGATTGGGGTATGTTTTCCATTGATTATTATATTTGGACCCAATATTGGAGATCCGGACATCACTATATATCCTATGATCTTAGGAATCAAAGAACACATAGTTCTTGAATAGAAAAATCCTTACATAGGTCTAACACATACATAGAAGGGGTACTTTTCCATTGATTTATATGGATAGACCCGTGATTGGATATCTCATTGTCACTGTGTATCTTGTGATGGAAGGAATCAAGCCACACATAGTTTTTGAGTGAAAAAATATCTATGTTGGTCTGACCCATACACATAGGGGGAATTTTACCATTGATTATTGTAGTTATCCCTAATATTTGAGATCTGGGCATAATTATGTATCCTATAGTAATAGGAATCAAGACACACATTGTTCTTGAATATAAAATGATCTATATAGTTATAAACCATATGTAGAGGGGGAATTTTTTCTATTGATTATTGTGGTTGGACCTAAGATTAGAGATCTGGGCATCACTACATACCCAACAGTAATAGGAACCAAGACACATATAGTTCTTGAATGGAAACATCTCTACATAGGTCTAACCCATATGCAGAGAGGGCCATTTTTTCCATTGATAATTGCAGTTAGACCTAGGATTGAAAATCTTGGTTTCACTATGTATCCTATGAAGCTAGGAATCAAGACACGCATAGTTCTTGAGTGGAGTTGTGGTGGGAGACCAACACAAAGTGAAGTGATCCTCTTAGGTGAGGTCCATAGTAATGCACAGTTTTATGTCATGTAAGAGACGTTAACCATGAAGTTTAACATCATATGGTAAAGATTATTGGTGTACCTTTTAATGTCTTACATCTAGGACCATGTTAACCTTGACATGAACTGATATATATCAATTATGTGGGGAATCCCTTACCAAAATTCCAAAGTACATATTAGAAATTCTTAGTGTTAGAAAAAAGTAATGGAAAAGGATCCTTTTATCACATAGATGAAATTAAAAAAAAAGAATAGGGGGATTTTTATCATGTAGTGGCTAGCCTAAAATATAGGATCTTGGCATCTCTATGTATCTAATTAGAATGAGAATCAATCCATTCATAGTTCTAGGATCATTTCAACAATGAATGAGAAGGATGTTAACCATGTATTTTAACATCATACAGTAAGGATGATGGTTACCCAATGTGAAAAAAGGAATCAATCCCCATAAATAGTGTCTAAACATTTCGTAAATTATCTCATGAGTGGTAACCCATGTTTGTGACATGATGCTTCCCGAGATGATTTCCTAAGGAATCTTATCCTTGGAACATGGCATAAAACAATATTTTAACATCATGTGTTTAAGAGATTGTAATATAGAGTAATTTCTTATGATTGGGATGATATGGGTCATGCCTTTTAGGGTCGTGAGATAAGGACCACTCAGTGTAGTTTAACGTCATGTGTTAAGGATGACTTTCATGCAGTTTAGCGTCATGTGGTAATGATAGATGGTGTCTTTTAGTTTTAGGTCATAGGAAAAGGATTATATATTGTGACTAGATCCAGTATTTGAGATCTGGGTGTAATTATATTTACTATGATGGAAGGAGTCAAGACACACATAATTCTTGAATTGGTAGATTACCTATGTGGATCTGAATAACACACAAGGAAGGGATTATTTTATTTTTCTTCCACACAGATCTATCTCATGTGCAGTGATCCATCTATGAATTAACATTTTTCAGGTAGTTTAGCATCATTCATTGAGAATGACTTCTGTGTAGTTTAATGTCATGCAGTAAGGAAGAATGGTGTTTTATAGATTTAGGTCATACGACTATGACCATATATTGTTAAAAAACTATGAAAATTACTTCTTGATAAAACTTTCATTGGTGGGGGGAATAACATGTTCAACATACATCGTGGCCAATGAGAATGCTCCATTAGATTTGACCTCATATATAATGTAAGGCCCTTCCCATTTGGGTTCCGACTATGGAGGTTTCTTTCCAGGCATCGTTGGAGTTATGAGGGCAAATACCAGTTCTCCTTGGAGGAATGAGTATAGGAAAACCATTTTATTAATGGCTCATGTGATCTGATTTTGATGAACTTCATGGTTATTAAGTGTACACAACCTTTTCTCATTGATCCATTCTAACTCACATATCCTCTTTTTTTATTGATCTTTATCTGAGATTTTTCCACAGATAGGTACTCAGATTGAGGTAAACTAGAATTATATGGAAAAAACTACCTATATACCGAACCAGGATTAAGAAACATGGTTATTACATCATTTTAGATTAAAACTCAATAGATTAAAAAATACATTCTTGAGGACTATAATAGCCTTGTGTCTTTGGAAACATGGAAACAAAATCTTATATCCTGGTGTATGATCTTAAAAATCACCCATAAAGATCTCCACATTTAGTACTTCTACCCAAAACCATTCTTCATAACTTGAGGAAGGAAACATAAAAATGGGTGATATCAAATTCTTAGTAAGGGTAAACAAAAGAGTCATGTAAGCATAATCATGAGCATAAGGGTATAATAACTTGATCATGAAAATATAAGATCATACCCTACATGTCAAATATCATAATAATGTATCTTTAAAAAAATATTGGATGTTTATTAGGCATGAATCAGATGGAAAGAAAGGACAAAAGACATGAAATCATAACGTAGGAATAAAATATGAAATTATCACAAACACATAAGCATATAATGATTTAAATAATAGCCAAGGCATCGCTACCAAGACCATATTAGTAGTATGGGTTCACTCCCCATACCATATTGGTATTCATGATTAACTCCCATGGAAATATTAATATAATGAGTCCACTCCTCATACCATCTTGGTACTCATGGTTTAGTCCCATGGACATCTTAGTTTATCTCATGAGATATAAATTTTTACCCAATGCATTGGAGGGAGATATAGGTTTTACCCGTCTCATAATGAAATCATACATACATGTGCCACTCGATCATAAATAATCTTATAATAACCCATGAAATGAAATAAGTATTATAAACATGTACTTATATTACAACCAATGGAAATATAAATGTTTCACATTCATTTCATCATAAACATAACCCATGAAAAGAAGCAGGCTTCGAAAGCATATAACCCATGAAAGAGAAATGAGTTTAAAAAAGACCATGACATTAAGTGTTAAACATTAATATAATGAATATTAATTTAACCTTTAGATCATTTCCTAAAATTGAATGAGTAACATCAACATATGTCATCTTAGATAGAAAATAATATTGAAATATCTTTCAAAAATGTTTCTTGAGAAAAATATCATTTCTTCCTTTAAAAAGGATTTTTAATACATAAAACCATTTTAAAATAATTTTCTAATAAAATAACTATAAAACTTATAAAGAATACTTTAAATCATTTGAAAAACCCTTTTACTTTAAAACTTATTAAATAAGCTTCAAAACATTTTAAAAACATTTTTTTTAAAACAATTGAAAAACATATAAAAAAAGTTTGAAACGTTTTTAAAACCATTTATTTGAAAATACATTGAAAATTTATAAATAAAGTTTGAAAATGTTTTGAAAAAAAATTTACTTGAAAATGTTCATAAAATATCTTTTTAAAAACTTTTGTAAATATTTTTGAAAACATGGTTTTTGAATACAATAGATTTCCGACCAGAGAGAGAGAGGGCCAGATTTTACTTAAAAGCATTATTGTAAGCACCAAAGAGAGGGAAAATTGTACTAATAAATCAATTTATATTTATTAACCATATTACAATGAACCTAATAGGTTTTCTTGAAATATATATATATCATATTATTTCATCAAAGAAAGCATAAACACAAACAATCTCGAAAAGTAATGAGATTGTATCGATAAACTCTTATAACTTGTTAACATGGGATCATACTGTCCATATAAGAAAAGGAAATTAAATGATGCTTAAAAAAGAATAAAAATAATTATTTTAATGATATAAGATGTATAGTGGTATTATATACACCCCCAAAAATAATTTTGGTAAATAAAGAAACATGAGTCTCAAAGAAGGAAAATTAAGGCAAAACTATTTTACCGATTTGGTAACTTTTGAAACATAAACCCCATGAAAGAAGGATCATAAAATGGACATGTGAATACCCATAAATTTAATTATAAGGCACATATAATACAATAATGGTACTTACATACACCACAAAAAAGTAAATAGTGGCGAACACATCATGTATCTCACGGAAATAAAAAAGTGAGACGGAACCCCTTACCTTGTGTCTTGACTCTCGTCATACTCATTCAAACCACCTGTATAATAAATATAAATTTATTATATATCTTTTACAGAAACATATTTTTATATCTTATACCATATATGGTTTTACTATTACCTTATATTACCCAGTTTTTAACCATCCTATGTGAATTTTTTTACTTCAGATAATATTTTCTTTGTTTTTCCCATGTGTTTTAATTTGTTATATCATTGGTCCTTATTATTATATCCTGATTCTAGAATGTAAAACATGATATAAATATCATATATATAAATTATATTTTTATTATAATAATCCTTATAATATATAAGTATCAAACAGAATACACCATTCATGGATATGGTAAGTCGTACGTATGCATGAACGCTATTTCTGTTTAATTATCATGTTGAAAGAAAGAAATTGAAAGACACACACACACACCCATAATTTTTAAAATATATTTATTATATAAAATATATTCTATAAATTCACTAAACCCATCCTTAATACATTCCATGTTGTGTATCAATGAATCACATCTCTTTGAGGGAGCGGTAGTCCACACTTCCTCAAACGAAATTTTCTTATTAACACCAAATGAAATTTTTAATGATATTTGTTGTAAAATATTTACAAAAGCTTATAGACATAATAAATATTATATATAACATATATAAACAAGTTTTAAATCATAATGGCTACCATGATAGGTGGTAAAGGAAAATTTATTAATCATTGTTTAGTGAGGCGGTAGTCCACCAAACACGTAAACATTATGTTTGTTCCCCATTGGATGGAATTGTGTGTTATTGTAGGAAAAATACGTATCATAAATACATCCTAGTATATTTATGATACTGTTTTTATTATATAGTCATGGAATAATAATATTTTATGTAGTGGAAAATTAAATTAAATAAAGGAGTTTGAGGGAGGGTGTTACCTCTTAATCAGGCAACTCCTTTTGGTTTGACCCAAAATGCTTCCTTGGATTGCTTTCTTCCAAAGGGGGAGATTCAAGGTAAAATTGAGAGAATTTAGGGAGCTAATTGGTCATATTTAGAATGAAAATAATGGTATTTAGAGGTTTGTTGAATTGAAAATGGAGGAGGCCTTCTAAAATGGAGGAGTGGAATCTCTTGTAATATTTTATAAGAAAGGAATACCACAAGAATTTTTGTATTGAATGTGGATAAATAATATTAAAAGGTATATATAATGTAGTATAGAGTAAAAATAAGGCCATAAAATGGATTTAGGACAAGTGTATAGGTCATTTTGGGCCTTAATATTGTGTTTTAGTCCCTTATTATGCTTAATTTAACCCTAATCGTTGTAATTAATTTTAAATACTTCACTACTATTTGTGGTAAAAAAATAATTTAACCTTATTAGAAATTATATATTATACTTATTATAAATATGAAATATATTTTAATAAATTCCAAACATATAAGTGGTATAAATTAATTTAAATTTAATCCTGCATCTGGGTCGACAATGCGGGTTTCTAATGTAAACACGTTCAAAATAATGCTTTGTCTTTATATCCAATTTCAATGTGAAATTGGCTCTAATTAACTACATTGGATTATTTGATAAAAATATTATCTAATTAAACTATTAATACAATTAAAAATATAATTCAACCTTATAAATAAATTAGATGAAAATAAAGTTTTGAGTTAAAATCCTGTATTTTTGACATATCATTAAAAAATGAAACCTTACAGAAAAATACCAAAAATTTATCGTAAACTAATTTTTATATTTTGATTCAAAATATTAATTTTATTTTGAAATATTAAACCTATAAATGTTCAAAAAATTGGATTTAAAATGGGTTCTCCATTAAAAGGTGGTAAAACTACTTTTATAAAAAATATAGGTTTTTAAGCATAAAATTGGGTTTATTCTTATCTTATGACTATAGAATCTATTGGATGAATATAAAAAATATTTGATTGAATATATAAAACATATATTACGATAATATCACTTAATAATTTTAATTAATTACATTTCTTAGGATTAAAACATATAATAATAGTTTTCTATAAAAAATACTCCCTTTATATTCAATTTATTCTTATATTCACTTCAAAATAATTTTTAAATAATTAAATAATTTTATATTTTTTGAAAACAATATATTTACATAATATAGTTAATAATATTTATAAAATCTATTCTAATGGCCGGATTACATCTTATTATATTAAATAATACTTTTTTTTAATAAGATATTATTGTTCACTAAACCTTGGTCATGTGTGTTACACAAGACATTGAGGAAAGTCATTATTGCGTGTATTGCAATCCAACCAATTTATGTGTAGAAAGATCTAAAATTTATGTTTCATGCAGTGCACATAATCCAAACGTAGTGCTTCACTATATAATTAACTATTTCCAGTGTTGTGTGAAATTAAAAATATCAAAAAGAATAAATTAATTCAAAAAAATGATTCACAAAATATCGGGGTGTTACATTCTACCCCCCTTAAAATGAATTTATCCTTTGAAATTCATCTGGTTTATCAATGTTTTAATACAATAATGTTTCATTTATATAAAACAACATCATAAAAATGAATACTAAAACTTCCCTTAAAATGGAATGTTGGGTCCATAACGGTTACGCAACGTAACATATAAGAGAACATAGGTTGGTAGTGAAGATTGGACACGAAAAAAAAGTGTAAATATTTATATAGAGTGATTGAGGTCATCAATCAAAAAAATTGAATGATCAAATAAAATTTCAGCTCCTCAAAGTCATAAATCAGCGATGATTTCAAAGGACATTGGTTCAAAAAAAAATGTTATTAGGAAAAAAAATTTGATCATTTTACAAACTTTGAATAATTATATTTTTTAAAAAGAATATAAGAAAATATACTTAATTGATATATTTAAAAACAATTAATTCTTTGTTTGTGATTTTATCAATTTCTAATTCATCCATTACCTCACGGAATGGATTTCCAAAAAATAACTTTGATGCATAAGGCAAAAAAATTTAATTTTAATAGATATTAAGGCCCATAAAAACAATAAAAAGTATAAATATTTATCTCTTGAAAATCAATATTCCATAATCTATAAACATAAAAAGTAACACTACAGATTCAACATAAATATTTATTCATTAAAAATAATTATAAATTAACCAGGACATCATGTAGGCCAATGGTAGGTGTGAAATCCTTATTTCTCTTCGGTCATGGGTTCAAGACCTGGGGCCTTGCCGGACTTGATTGGTTGTCACCTGACATACATGATGCCCTTTTATAAAACCACACTAATATAATTTCCAAAATAAATATGATGGATATCCTTGAAATAAGTTTAATCACTAAAAGCCTTTTAACCAAGGTTCTCAATAAATATTTCCTCTAATGTTTAAATTAAACTTTTCATGATTGGTTAACCTTATAACCCTTCTGAAATATGGAAATAAAAACCTATAGAAAGAAACTCATGAAATAATCTTAACATCGATCCCCCATATATTAAAAAAATAGATCTTGGTTTTCACATTCCTAACATGTGAATACCCTCATAGTATCTTCTCTTGAAACCTGGAAATAACCTGAATTACCATTAATATTTTTTTTGAAAACTTCCGTGTTCCCTTATTCCAAAGGTTACTTGATATATTCCCTAAATCAATGAAGTTGTAAACTTTATAGAATATTTGGTTTGTAGATCATTTATCAGTTTTGAGGTTTTCAATACCATCCAATTTAATTATCCATATTCCACATGTATTTATCCAAACCACAATATCTTAACATAAAGAACATATTATGGGTTTCCTTCCCTTTGTCAAAATATCACCTTGTTATTAAATCACTTCACCAGTCCATATTCCACATAAACTTGTAAATACTAAGTGAAGAGAATAAGTAGGAAAATACTTGTATATTTCATCATTCATAAAAAATAATTTTTGAATACAAATATATATAAACATTGATTACTTCATCCTTAAGCCATTAACAAGGATACCTCATCCTATTACATAATACCTCTTTCCTTTCACCTTTTATAAGTAGTATCTTCTTCATAAAAAAATGTAACCATTACTCACACAACCATGCTGGTTCCCCTCAAGAGCTTTCATATTGGGACATTGAGATTCATAATGACTATTTACTCCACATTTAAAGCAATCAACCTTTGATGATGTCATAGGGAGGCCAATATTCTCATCTATTTCATTAACTGAACTGTTTATTTTTCCTTTGTAGTTACATGATTTGTGTCCTTCTTTCCCACAGTCGAAACACCTTATCATTCCTCTAAGAAATTCACTAATGTGAGTATTTCCACATTATTGACATAAAGGAAATCAATTATTCTTTCCTCTATGATCTACATTACCCAATTTTTAGAAAACTCTTTACTTCTCTTCTTTAGTGATTATGAGAGTTAGTTAAGGTTCATGTTGTTGATCATGTTCCTTGAAAACTGATTTAGAATGATCACAACATATTTCACTCTAGTGATAATCCCACATGGCTACTCATCAACAAATCTTCCATCACATTCAACATTAATCAAGTTCATTCTAGTTCCCACCATTGACTAAAACCAGAAGCATAGTGCGAGCATTAATTATCATAGTAGAAAACCACTTTGTCATGAAAATACTTATGAGATGTCGAAATCATGACACCTTACTTAATATACGACACCCTATATTCATAATTGGGTATTAATAGACAAATTATATCTAAATCCTTCATTATGGTTGGTGAAGAGTTTGTGTATTCCCAAAGCATATCCCCCATGAGTGTCAAACTAGGTGTTCAACAAGGCCTGTTGTCACATACCAGATTACCCTAAGTCAGGATCGAAACATCTTGTCAGATTTTTTACTCCTAGGTATATTTGTTTCAGAGCCACATTCACTTGTAGCATCCAAGTAGGGATTTATTTCTTGGAACCACCCACTCTATCCTCGACCAAAATTTCTAGACATTTTTCTAAACATTGAATCGTCCATATACTCATCCTTAGAGACATCCCTAAAAATATCCTTAGAAATATACCTAGGGATATCACTAAATTTTTATCATCCTAGTTTCTAAAGGTTAACTAAAAAATTCCTTTGATACCAACTATAGAGACCCAATATTAACATACATGGATATTACATCATTTTATATGAATACTTAGTACATTACCAAAATACATTCCTAGAGACCATAATAGTTTAGTGACTTTGGAAACATGGAAGAAAAATCTTCTATTCTGGTGAAATATATTCAACATCTACCATAAATATCTCCACCTTTATTACATCTACCTAAAACCTTTCTTTATAAAATGGGGAAGGAATCATAAAAAATGGGGCAATCTCAAATGCTCACTAAGGATAAACAAGGGTGACATGTAAGCATAATCATGAGAATAAGGGTATAATAACGTGGTCATGAAAATAGGAGATCATACCTTACATGTCAAAGATCATAATCATGAAACATGGTATAAATATTGGATGTTTACAAGACACAAATCATAAATAAATAAAAGACATAATAAATGAAGGAATACTGTAGGAATAAAATATGGAATTGTGGAAAACACATAAGCATTAAATGATTTCCATAGTAGCAAAGGCATTGCTTCCAAAACCATATTAGTAGTATGGGTTCACTCCCCATACCATCCTGGTAGTCATGGTTCACTCCCATGGCCATCTTAATAGCATGATTTCACTCCTCATACCATCTTGGTAGTCATGGTTCGCTCCCATGGCCATTTTAGTTTATCTCATGAGATATAAATCTTTACCCAATGCATTGAAGTTAGATATAGATCCCACCTGTATCATAATAAAATCATACATACGCGTTACTCAAGAACATAAATAATAATATCACAACCCTTGAAATGAAATGTGTATTATAAACATGTAATCATATCATAACGTTTTGAAAGAGATAGGTTTCATAATCATTTCATCATAAAAATAACCCATGAAAAGAGTGGGTTTATGTTCCACCTACGAGGTGGCACATTTATAGGTGGTGCAAAAATGGTCTGATGAGGATCATCACCCATCCATTTTTCTATAGAGACGGGCTCTCGGCAGATTTACCATTCCTTTGTTTTGACCCATTCACCATCATTATCCTTTAAAAAAGGTTGAATTAACCTTGTGGGAACTATTGGTCCCAGTGGGTGATTGTGTGGGGGTCGAGCACTCGTGCAATCATCCTTTCTCAGATATAAATTCCTCAGATGGTCTCCAATGGGTTTAATCGTGGATCTAAGAATTCCCAAAGTCCCGGGTATCCATGATTCATGGACCTACTTTCTAAAGGAAGGCTCTTGTTGGCTGGGGATTTGGTCAGCGACACTTAAGGACTCCATTGGTTGCGAGGATGTGAGGTCAGGCTCACCACACCCTTCTAGGGGAGGATTGTTTCCTGTTCTGGGACTCTCTTATAAATTTAAGTAATGTTCATATGTTCATGAATCATTGGTTCATTCCCCAAGAGTGTGTCCACAGGCTACACTTGGTTTGCAAGATCGTCATAAGAATGCATATATTTGATGCTACAGAGGTGATACTGACTTGAGCCACACTATAAGGCGCTATGGAGTTTATTGTCATCTAGGAAGAAATGAAGGTGACTTCATGTTGGGATCAGTCCTAGAAGGAGGGATTCTTATGTATCCTCGTGAGAGGAATTAGAAACCACATAGTTCAAATTGTGTGGGGATTACACGTAGGAGCTGCCCATTTGGTGATCATGATTGGGTGAACCCTTTTGAATGGGTACCCTTTTGAGATTGGGCCTTCTAGCAGGTGTCCTACATATCCTGGTTTGATTAGGAATCAGAGTTCTCATAGTTTAGAAGGGTTTGGGATTACACATGGGAGCTTCCCATTTTAGGAGATATGATTGGATGAACCCTTTTGGATGGGAACCCTTTTGATCTTGGGACTTCTGGTAGGCATCCTACGTATCCTGATTTAATCAAGAATCAGTGTTCTCATAGTTCAGAATCATGTGGATGTTTTAATCATCACAAACCTCTAATCACACATGTTTCATGCTCGGTCTGAGAAATAAGAGGATTTGAAATATTCAACAACACACATTCCTCCTCCCCTGTCGGTGGGGGAGGGAGAGATCAGGGTAGAAGAGGCTAGGGTGATTGTGGGAGAGGGTGAGATGTAATGAAACTTTCAATGTGAAATGACATTGAAGGTCACGTGGCCCTACCTTGGAAGATTGGGGACTTACCTCAGTGGGAGGTCCCCGAATCACATTCTGGGAAGGGGAGGATTTTTGTCCTTGTCAAATGGGGGAGCGAACATAACCCCTTCGACTGATCACTATTCCTCATTGAATAGAAAAAAGTGATCACCATTAATTCGTAGAATAGGTAGGTTCATGTGGGAATCCCAAGGTTGGACTTTGGGTTACCTGGGGAATGTGCCTCATTGGAATTCCCAAAACCCACACTTTTGTGGGGAGGGCCTCCGTGACTTTTCTTACCATAGATATTTAGATTCAATGGGGAGCACTAATGTAGTCGATGGTCTAATCATATAGGTCTGACGACTTTGGAGGAGGATTTGGCCTAATGTAGGGGGACTGGTTAGTGGATGAATCATGGATGACTGGATGGTAATGGAAGGGTGAGGTTGGAGATGGAGGAAATGATACCCAAAAACACCCCATTTCGGGTACTGAATTTTTATGTGGGATGGGGGAATCTCTACATACCATAGTGGTATGTGGGTAGAGGGGTCGTCTGCATACCACTACGGTACATGGGCATGGTTATAGGCAACTGCGTACCATAGTGGTACACGGCCCATCACGCCACTTTGGGTTCCATTCACGTACTGATGTCGTACGTGGCCATGGATTCAGTCAGCATAGCAGTGCACTACGCGTAACACCATATTGAAGGAGGGTTTAGGGAATTATTATTCGTGAGAAATTATTCCATGATAGGTAAATGGTTCACGGTTCACCAGTTAGATTTGTGGTTATGTTATTATTATTCAATTCCTCTATTTTATTATTCACGGTCACTGTACCAGCGGAGGATGAGGTTCGTCATTCAGGCCTCATCGATGAATCAAGATTTTTTCATCCATACTTTGTCCTTCTACTATGCTCCCTTTTATAGAGAATTGGGACACTTGCATCTATTGGTCACACAACACCTTTTGTGATGTCCCATGTAGATATCTTGACCCACGGAAGACTCGGTCAACTGGGGTTTGCAGAGGCATTGGTTCACGATAATAGTTTGTAGAACCCTGTCTGTTTGCTTCATCCATGAACTGATGGGTTCGTGGTATGGTATGCAGATTGACTTCATGCACACAACTCTTTCAGCGACATAGTTCATAGTCGGCCTTGTTTTCTAGACATCGCCTTGTGGGCTAGCGGTTCATGGATCATTCTATGTACCTAGTGGTTCACGATCTGGTTGTTCTGTGTACCTTTCTCGATGATGGTACGCATGCCACTTGAATTCCTTTGGAAACTTGAATCTCTTCAATTTTCTTCTGAAAATTTCAACTTGATTTGAGTCATTTCACCATTCCAGACTTTTAAGAGTACTTTATTACTTCTTCAAACCAATTTTGGGGGTATTTTCTCCCCTTGGTGGAATTTTCAGGACCCTGAAAATTTCCCCCATTGGAATGGTGTCCATTCAGAATGAAAAGTTGAATATTCTGATGTAGAAGCGGTCCTGAACTAAAATGGTTTGCGGTAGAAAAAATGGCCCCGGTTAGAGGGGACCACAGCTATATATATGGGCCCATGTCATTTTTATTTTACTATTTTTCACGGAAAAAAATACTCTCAAGTTCCCCACCTTCCTTTGCTCTTGTATATCGTGCTCTTGGTGAAAATCCCTTCAACGAACTGCTTCGTACGTTCCACGAACTGATTTCCTCACCATTTTCTCCATTTGTGTACCATATTTTGGATTTCACGAATGAAAATATGGAATTTTAAGACTTAAAATCTACTTTTCTCATAGGAGAATGCTACATGGATGGCTTGTCCACATACCACACTTGGATCGATGAACTGAAATTTCAAGAATATTAAAAATCAGAACATAAAATTTAACCCACAATTTCTTAACATGAACTTAATAAAATCTCAGGTTCGTGGGCCATCGCTTTGTAGTTGGGTCACGTACCATGGATGTACTCAGTGGAATGAAACCATGTACTGTAGCTGTATACGAGGTTACTTCCACGCATCATGCAATACGCGGGATGTGGCTACTGCGTACCATTTCCAGAATCCATACGTAGATCTTTATGTGGGAATGTTTTGATTATTTTAACAACTCTTTCATAGCCTTTATCCAATAATTTTTTTTATCAAAATGGATTTATTTTTTGGCTTCTTGATCTTCATGTGTAGGCTATAATGGATTATTCATAGGCTACTACTAAACTGAAGAATACAAGGGAAACCATGGAGAGGAATAGAAATGATCATCTTCGATCCCACACCATCCCCCATGATAGATTCTTGATGGTATTCTTGACGTCAAAACTCTTATCTTTCCCGTTATCCTTACAACGACCACTTTATAACTTTGGTCTTATTTCTTCTGTGCTTTTACTGTTGCCTAACCCTGACATGCCTTTCGTCCTCTTAGAGGCACCACAAGGTCATGATCATTCCAACATTTCACCAGTTAGAGAAGTCATCACTGCTCTGATTTAGGATAACATCTTCATACTATGAGGTTTGACATGGAATCAGGGAAACCACGGGTGTCGCGAGGGTGTCCCGTAACTAGACACCTGATAATACCCATTCATTATCAGCATCTCCTGAGAAAATACTAGTGGTGGGTGGAGCACCAAGTGGGATTTGTG
Organism: Viscum album; assembly: GCA_963277665.1. Lineage (NCBI taxonomy): Eukaryota > Viridiplantae > Streptophyta > Magnoliopsida > Santalales > Viscaceae > Viscum > Viscum album. Next base: position 1,263,673,594 of record OY728143.1, on the reverse strand, counting down.
GTTTTTAGGATGTTTCTATGATGATTGGGTCTGGTCATTTTGGGTGCATCAAACATGTCTGGATTCCCCTGACTAGCTGGAGGCAGTGGGATTGTACCAGGCATCCTGGGTTTCTCAGTTTGTAATCTTCTCTCTAGGAGAAATTTATCCGGAATTTTTGAGCCATTGGTTTTCGAGCACCAACACCTTCCACCTACTGCATGGGGAGGTGGGAATCAGTTTATGGGATATTTACCAGCTCGGAGTTCTCCCCATACTGGGAGAAATGTACGACGAGTTTCTCCTGGAATCTACCACATAGAATGACACTGATCAGGTGCCTCCTTTGACAAAGAGCTTACTAGTCATGGCAGCAGGATCACTGGATCATCCCCTTGAGGCTCGTTCACTTATCTCATTCAAAGCATGGATAAGGTTATTCTTACAGATGAATGGATGCAAACCGAGGGATCACCATAGTCAAACTCACCCCACTCACCAATCCCTCCAAACTCCAAGGTCATATTGTGCTACCCTTGAAGTTGGGAGATATACCACATGGTTATATGAGCTTCGTCCAGACGTTTCACATGCACTTAGACAGGTAGGTTTCTTATCCATGTTTTTAAGCTGATGGATCTTCCCATCCCGCAACGTATAAACCGGGGTTCAGGCTTGTACGTTGATGATGGTGGCCAGAATGGAATAGGTTTGACCCCTTAATTTTGCACCTCCTACCCTCACCTGGATATATGAATATTTGGGATAGATACAGAAAGGTAGGCCTCAACATCATCTCAGCAGACCGTTCCAATTCATGTATGGGTGGATGGAAGAACAATTACCCTGTTATGAATACCAACATACCGCAAAGGTTCACCATTACAACTTTCATCCTACTCTTCTGAACATTTTTGTTGGTCATCCTAGGAATATGAGTGTTACCGATGTAGTTGGGCTATTAAATGATGCCTCTCATTTTTCATTTGCACCGCATCCTAATCCTCATAGATCATTGAGAGGTGATGGGGGAAGTTCCTTGGATGAATTTTCATACTTCATCAACCATCGGGATATGATTTTCACTGCTCGTATAGACCAAGTAGTTATTTGTGATCCATACCTCCCCTACCAGTTTAATAGGAAATTCAGATGCCTTCAACAGACTGCACTACTTTCAGTTGTTCAGTTAAGGGGAGAATATCATCTGGTGGTTCTTCGCCAATTGTGTTTTATAATGATGCATGAAGGTTCTTCTAGGGAGATTATCATTCCTAACACAATTGGTATCACATTTTTATCACTGTATTATGCCCAATTATGGGCATATTGTTACCCTAATGGGATGATGAAAGAACCAGTTCAACAGGTGTAGAAACCCTTGACCATTCTCAACCCCATCCTTGCTCCAACAACAACGTTACACGTTTCTTCTACCATTAAAAGTGCAACAGGTACACCTTCTACTTCCGTCCATATAACAACCAAGATGGATACACCTCCTGCTCCTACTCTTGTGGTAAGAAGGTGTTCAGTCTGTCATAAAAAGTGTTTGGGAGGGGTTTCATTAGTACAATCCATTTTAGTGGAAAGTGATTTATTATACTCCCCTCCTACGAATATTTCCCAATATCTTAATGAGACTAGCAGCAGCCGAGTATCACCGATCATACTAGATGCAATGGTTATTATTCTTCATCTGGCTTCAGTGGCTGGGCCATCTAAGGGAAAAAAGAGTCTCCCGTCTTGAGTGACCTGCCTTAAGTCCCTCCCCACTCCTATATCGATGCTTCCTACTTAAAAACACATGGAAGCAGGGGAAGATCAAAGTGTTGGTGCTATGGAAAGGCACCGGGCAATGTGAAAAGAGGCATGGTTCCAGTTATGTTCTCTTGCTGTAGAGACACCCATGGCCAATTTTGCTGATTAGGATGACAATTTACAGTGTTTATTCATAGTGCTAGGTTCCGATGACTTTGATTATCAGTACTTACACCTCCTTATTTAAAAAATCATCATTGCCTGAGAAGACCTTGCCTCTTGTGAGGGCAAGCTAGCCAAGTTCAATTCTTCCTATCACCAGGTGGAAAACCTCCAAGACATTTCATAAGAACATGTTCATCTCAAGGCTAAGGAGGTGAAGGTTTGTGGTTTGGTGGTGACCCAAGAGGAAGAGTTGTGGGAGTTCAAATCCCACGCAGCAAGGTTGATGGAACAACTGGCCTCTTTGCGTGCCAACTATGAAGTCATCCAGAAGGAAGGGTAGGGCCTTAAAGACATTCTGGAATGGGTGTGTCTGATGGTCAAGGCTGAAATAGAGGAAAGATCTTCTTTGGAGTAGAATATTGACGACCAATAGAAATCACTCACCATCCTTCTCTAAAGGGATAACTGAGCTCTGTTGTAGTTTTTTCCCAAATCACGATATGTACCTTTATTTTTTTTGATACTCTGGAGAGACTATAAATTGGAGATGTTCCTCCATGTTTTTTCTGAACTCAATGGAACTGATTTGGCTTATAAATATCTCTCTATTTTCCTTTTCCTACTGTGTCAACATCATTTCAATCAGGCATTAATTTTAAACCATGACTTGAAATCAGTAAATTGAAATAATCGAATCAGGCTATAATTTTTTCCTGAGCCGCGAGACTCAGCGAGCGTAGTTCGACAATTGCTGGTGTTTTATAGAAAACCTCATGAAATTTTGTGTCTCTTTTTTATTTATATTATACTAATTTTTTCCAAAGACTTCTTGGTATGGGATTAGTAGGAATAACTTAGCTTTTTCTTAGGCCTCCCTTTGCAGGATTTCAACCTAACAATGCTTTACGCATTTTTTGATAGATCACCATTTTTAATGAACCAATACTTGAATTTTAGCCAAAGTTTCCTTCAGAAAATTTTCCCTCTGGTGAGTATAACGTATTTTTTGCTGGAGGTTCACAATCATACCAATCAAACTTATTACGGACATTTTTGGTTGAACATCTTTGACTAGACTTAATGGGATAGGGCCCTAACTTGGGACTGTTAGCTGAGAATGTTCTAGTATCCTTCAGACATGGATTAAGGATTTTTATTGATGATTGATTTTTGGATTCTGGACATGCATGAGGATCAGGAGCCTCTTTAGACATACAAAGGTAGAAAAGGACTTTCCTAGGGATGAATTTTCCTTTGATTGACGGTCGTTTTGTGGGAAAAATATGCAGAGACAACAGGTCATGATGTGTATTGTCAATCAAAGGTGTTCACAAGACACTGGCCCTCCATTTTTGATGGTCTGGTGGAATTTACAACATTTTGGATTTATTTTGAGGTTGGTAGCCACAATGGGTGGCTAGCCTGAGTCGTGTTGTCTGAAAACATTTGGAACATTCATATCAGCTTTGAGTGGGAAACCTTTCATGCACATTTCTTAATTGCATCAGGGAGATCTAGTGAATGGTCAGTTCGGTTAAGATTCTTTTTTATGTCAAGGGAACTTAGAAATAAGGAGGTACACACACCTTTATCTAGGATTTTTTCAAATCTGGGGGTGTGACAAGACATGAATGTCATTTGATCATACGTAAGTTGGACAAGAACCTCTTGGGGATGAATTTTACTTTGATTGACAAAACGTTTTGTGGGAAATATATACAGAGCCACCCAAGCAGGATATGAATAGTCAATCAAAGGTGTCCATAGGACACTGACTTTCCATATTCAATAGCCATTGAGGTTTATGGTGATTGGGATCTTTCTGAATACGATATGCGACCTTCGACTAGGGGTTCTCCTGACACAAAAGGAGGAATTTTAAATGAACTTCTTTGGGGAAACCCAAAAATGAGTGGGGGAACTCTTCTTTTATATGCAGATCATCTTCACGCATACATATGGGATATCTTTAGAAACCTCAAAAGAGAACATAGATGAATTGGGCTGGTATGTTCCGATATATCTAGGATGTGTGTAAGGAGGAAAATGTAAACCATGAATTTGAGGAACCTTGAATCAGGAGGGATGGAACGAGGCTTGTAATCTATTGGGCATACTGAAATAGAATATGACTCTCCTAGGGACGAATTTTCTTTTGGTTGATGGCCATTTTTGTGGGAAACATATGTAGAGCCACCGGGGCATAATGTGCATAGTTAATCAAAGGTGTCTGCAGGACACTGGCCTCCACCCCATATATCCTTGGAGGGATATGTAGATTCAAGATCACTTAGATCACGGAGTTTGAAATATGGAAGGAGCGCACTCGGACATATTGGGGACATTTGGGATGCGATTTAATCATGGAATCAGATGTCCCTTATGTAGATTTGACTCATACGCAGGGTTAGGTGTTCACTCCATCTTTGTGATACCAATTCATTTAATGTCACAAGGCTAGGACGTGGGGTTCCTCTTGGGGGAGGGAACCATGGCATTCCTTTTAGGGCCATGTTGGTAGGACCAAATTCCTGGGCCGTTTTTCTATAATGTCACGGTGTATCTCTTGATGAAATACCTAAGATCACATGATCTATGCTCAGTGTGAGAAACAAGGGGTTTTGAGTGTTCCATGAAATTTCTTATGAATAGAAAAATCACAATTAGATGGCACTTTTGGGATTAAACCATAGTTATGCAGTTTAATGCCGTACAATAAGGACAATTTTGGCCTTGCAGTTTAATGTCGTGCAGTGAGGATGTGAAGCTATCCAGTTTAGAGTCATGTAGTGAGGGTGTGATGCTATGCAGTTTAGAGTCATGAAAATGGATGACTATATTGTCATAAAGATCTTTAATGGTTTTATTTTAATCAAAATTAGGATGTTCTAGCATTCCTCAGACGTGAGGAATGATAGAAGGTGTAAAACATAGTCTTAGGGGAAACTTGAATTAGGAGGGATTACATGGGGCTTGGAATCCATTGGGCATACTGAGATAGGAGAGGACTCCCTTGGGGAAGAATTTTTCTTTGATTGACAACCATTTTTGTGGGTGACATATGCAGAGCCACTAAGGCATAATGTGCAAAGTCAATTAAAGTTTTCTGCGGGACATTGGCCTTCCGTTTCACATGTCCTTGAATGATTATGGGGATCCAAGTTTTCTTGAGGTATGGAGTGTGAAAATGGGAAAGATGTTCCTAGGAATGTGATAATACCTACACTGTGATTAACCATGAAAATTGGAGCTTCTACATTGGTTTGACCCATATGTACAGGGGAAGAAGGATCTTTTGACTTCTCAAGACTGAGAGGCATGTGTGGAATATCATAATACCAAGGACTAAGCCACACATAACTCTTGAAGAATTTCAAAGTTTATTATCATGTGATAGGACCTTCTATGAACTCCTTGTACAATTCTGACCTACGTATGGGGGGAAAGGGGCATTTTTTGTTGGTGGCTGGGTCGGGATGCCAAATCCGAGCATCACTACTTATCCTATGAGGGTAGGAATCAAGCCACGCGTAGTTCTGAATGTTCCCTGCAAAAATTTTCTCAATGTTTAGGGACACTTGAGGGAATTTTGGTTTTACTTGATAGGGGTTTCAGGCATACCATACTCTCCTATGATTTATTTGTATACGAGAATCCTCACCAATGGTCCTAAGGTCATGTGAGTTATACTCAATGTGAAAAACAAGGAATGGTCACATAGTTTCTTTCACAAGTTTGGGAAGGTATAGAATATGATGGGGGAATTTTCTTTTTTTTCCTGGTGGGGATAGGCTAGGATCTTGGATCGAGGAGTCTCTATGTATCTCACGATGGAAGAAATCAAGCCGAATGTAGTTTTGTACGTACCCTGTACTGATTTGGCTCAGTCCAAGGGGTAGGGGCATTTTTGTTCTACCCATCATGGTTGGAAGGTCTTCCATGATACTCCATAGTTGGACTTCGTAATATAATCCCTACCATTGATCTTAAGTTCATCGGAGTTATACTTGATGTGAGAAACAAGGAGTGATAAGGGTTTCCCTTAAAAATATTAGTAGATAGGGGGAGTGATGGAGGTATTTTTTTATGGGGGCTGGGACAGGATCAAGGATCGAAGCGTCACTATGTATCCTGTGTGGGAAGGAATCAAGCCACATGTAGTTCTATGAGAGATCATGCAGTTTATTATCATGAGAGTAAGACATTTTGTGTCATGTGGATTAATTTATTACGTTGAGGACATGCGTCACCATTTATTATCATGTTTTAGGGACGAGTTCCTAACAGTTTAACTTCACATGGAAAGGAAAATGTTACTCATAGTTTAAGGTATTAGAGTTTGGACCGTAACATGGAGGGATATTACTCATAGTTTAAGGTCTTAGATCTTGGACCATAACATGACATATGATAACTCATAGTTTAGGGTCATAGAGTTTGGAATTTAACATCGGGGTTTGTTACTCATAGTTTAAAGTCTTAGAGCTTAGACTATAACTTGGCATATTATAACTCATAATTTAGGGTCATAGAGTTTGGACTTTAACATGGGGGTTTTTTACTCATATTTTAGGGTCATAGAGCTTGGACCAGGATATGGGGGAATTTATGCGAAGTATTTCTTCAAGAACTTCACATTTGTGGGAGCTGTGATGAGTTGTTCGTCCATCAATATCAATGCATATGATCTATTGGGATACACCCTATGTATGACATATGGCCCTTCCCACTTTGGTTCAATCTTCAGAGGATTCTTCCCAAGTATAATATGGGTTCTGAGGACTAACACCATTTCTCCATTGAGGAAATATTGAAAGTGAACCTTTTTTGTTGAAGGCTCGTGCAATCCGATTTTGGTAGATTTCTAAATGGTGCAGAGTGTGAAACCTTTTTTCATCTAGTTGCTCTTGTTCATCAAACTATATCTGAGGTTTCTATTCCATGGATAGTTGATCACAAATGGACACATGAAGTGACAACACTTGGATTTAGATAGGTAACACCACCTCTGCCATGTATACTGGTGAGTATGGGGTTTCCTAGGTGGCAGTTCAGGTTGTGGTCTGGTAAGCCTACAATGCATGAATGAGCTTTTTTGGCCTCGATTTCTTATATTTATTGACCATATTATGAATTACGTTGGATAGAGTCTTGTTGAAAGCCTCTATCTGATCATTGGCCACCGCGTGGTAATGGGAAGAATGGTTCACTTTAATTACATACTCCCAGTATAGCTTGTCCAACTCCACAGAGCAGAAGTTGGTACCGTTTTATATTAGGATTGTGTGCGAGACACCACATTTGGTGATGATGTTGGCCTTCACAAAGCTTACAATGTTTTTCACCCCCATCTTCTTTAAGGGGTATGGATTTGTCCCATTTGGAAAAGAATTCAGTCGCTATGAGTATGAATTTGAACTGTTTGGATGTAGTGGGAGGATATGGTCCCACAACATCCATCCCCCAGGTGATGAATGACCCAGATTACATAGTTTCATGAAGTAAATACAAGGGTTAGTGTATGAAATTGGCATGAACTTGGAAAGAATGGAACTTCTTATTGAATATGGAACAATTCAGTATCATAGTGGGCCAGTAATACCCAATCCATTAAATTTGGTGAGAGATCATGGTCGCTAACTGGTGCGCTCCACAAGATTTGGCATACAATTATTTTATGATGGAAACAGTCTCTTCTCCATCAATGCACTCAAGAAGGACTCCATCAAGGCCTCATTTGTAGAGGACCTTTTCTTGGTTTACCCCATTGTGCAAGGTAAAATTGATTGCCTGTCTTTAGACCTGCTCCCTTCCATCCCTATATGGTGGGAGGTCCTTATTCCGACGGTAATTTTCAATGGGCATCATCCCACCAGTGGTATGACCACATGGTTTAGATGCGGGTCTAATTTAATTGATTTCCTAAATATTTCTGAGGATGAATGGAAAAACCATCCGGTGGTGAGTAATGATAGTTACTGTTTCATCTCGGCCTGGATTGGTCAAGGTTGTGGATGCATTTTCCAAAGCGTCAGCTTGAGCATTCTATGACTGGGGGACATAATTCAACGTTGGTTCTGATGGGAATTACATCACCATTCCTAAAACATGGTTCATCTAGGGAACCAATTATTCTTTCTTGATAGCATAGTCTCTATTGACCTATTTGATGGCTAGCTTCAAATCACCCTTTATTTTTAGGTGTCTGGCTTTCAACTAGAGTGCCAATTCTAGGCCTGCAATGAGGGCCTAATATTATGATTCATTATTTGTACACCCTTTCGAAAGTAGGAAAGATTAAGGCAAGATGGCCTTTTCAGTATATTTGATTATAACTCCTAGCCCCACTTTGTTGAGCTTGGGATCCTCCATCATTTTCCCTATCTAGATTCGGGAAGCACCATCAAAGTATATTTTTCGACATCTAGGGGTCCTATAGAATGAAAAACACTTCTTCATCTGGAATTTTGACATCCAATGGTGTTTTTTCTTCCAAGGGGTGGTTGGCCAGAAAGTATTCAAATGTATGACCTCTGATGTCCTTATAAGGCACATATTGTATGTCAAACTATTGTAGGATGACCGCTCATCATGATAGGTGCCCATTTAGCATCGGAAAATTGAGGATATACTTGAGTAGGTTACAGAAGGAGACCAGGTGGACCTCATACTGCATGTAATGCCTGAATTTCTGAACTGTGAAGATTAGGGATATGTATTTCTTTTCAATTTTGGAATACCGAGTTTCAGCATCTATCTTTGTCCGACCGAGGTAGTAGACGTTGTTCTTGCTGTCAGCATCATTCTTCTACGTGAGGAAGGTGCCTAATGACCACTCCAGGGTAGTGACATATAGAATGAGTGGTATTACCTCCACTAGCGGCATGGGAACCAGTAGGAATAATAGATATCTTTTAAGATTTTCAAATTCTTCTTGAAAATAATTATCCCACTCATACGTAACTCCTTTTTTCATGAGCCTGGTGAAAGTTAAAAAATTTACCTTCTAGGTTAGATATGAAACACCGATTATAGGTGAGGTTCCCTAGGAGAACTCTCAACTAGGTGAGGTTGCGAGGTGGGGACATGCCAAGAATGGATTTTTTCTTCTCGGTGTTGACTTTGATTCCGCGATGGAGTACGAAGAAGCTGAGGAATTTTCCTAAGGTAACGCCAAAGGCACATTTAATAGGATTCATCCTTAAACTATGTTTTCACAATTTGTTGAAGAATGTTTCGAGGTCATCCAAGTGTTTCTAGAACTGTTGTGATTTAACCACTAGATCATTGACATAACACTCAACAAATTCCCCCAAGAAGGGCTTGAAGATGTATTGAATGGCGCACCAATATGTGGCGCTGGAATTATTTAGGCCAAAGGAAATAACTTTATAATAGAACACTCTCTGAGGGGGCTTAAAAGTGGTAGATTCTTCATCTTCTTAGGCCATCCATATTTGAATGTATCTAGAATAGTCTTCCATGAAAGAGAGGGCTTTGTATCCAGATGTTGCATTGATCAATAATTCTATGATAGGGACCAGGAAGTCATCTTTTGGGAAATGATGATTAAGGTCCCTGAAGTCAATACAGATTCTAGTCTGTCCATTCTTCTTTTTGAAAGGAACTATGTTGGCCAGCTAGATTGGATATTGAACCTCCCGTATGAAGTTGGATTTGATCAGCTTGTCAACTTCACCCTCTATTTTGGCAGCATGCATTGGGTGGGTCCTTATGGCTAGCTTCTTATAGCCTCGGTGATCTTCTGGTAATCCCAGATGATGCGTGGAAAACTTAGGATCGAGGCCTAACATTTTTGTGTAATTCTAAGAAAACACATCTCAGTTCTTCTTTAGGAAGGAATTATATGCCTCCTACTCCTCGACAGGTATATCCACACTAATCAGAGTGGGTCACAAATCATTTTTGTTGCCCAGATTTGTCTCCTTAAGTTTATCGATTGTGGCTGAGACACATTTTTCGAATGCATGAGGGGAATATTTAAGGTCTTCTTCCTCTACTTCTTCTTCTTCTTCATCTTCCTCTTCTAATGGAGAAAGGGTTTTTGAGTAGAAATCTCCAATGTTGGAAGAGAAATCATATTTTGCCTTAGTGTGTACAGAAAGGGAAGTTAGATGTCCTAAGGATGAGCATGGATCATCTTTTATAGGGATTTTCCTAACAACAGGGGTGTTAGCCCGCTCTTTTGTGCATTTGGTCTCAGTGGCCAAAATAGAGACCATGCAGACAACTGAGTCTACATTCAAACTTGTACTTTTGTATTCAAACTGGTTAATGGGTAGTACGTATTTTTACCCAAGTTGCTAGAGGGGGTCAGTGGGAGCCATCTCCAATCCATTCGAGGCATTGATCCAATCAATTTTTCTAGCCGAAAGATTTTTTTCTGCCAATTCATTGAACCCTGCATCAATATAATGCAATTCACAGGACTCAAATGGGGATTTATCAGCACGCAACTTCCCATTTTTCCCACTAGTGAAATATTTGATGCACTTATGGTATAAGGAAGGAATTGTAGCATGCAAATGCATCGAAGGCCTCCCTAACAAGACATTAAAGGTCATACTTTTTTGTTCCACCTAGAACTCAGAATCTGATATTAGATCTTCGAGCCAAGTTTTAATCTTGATTCCTCCCAACGATTTCTACTCACTTTTTTCATATCCCCACAGAGCTGTAGTGCAGGGTGTCAAGACGTCTTCATTATACCCTAGTCAATGAAGCGTTCGTAGTGGGAGGAGGTTAACTCCAGAGCAATTATTGATGAAGATCCTTCGAACATTAATCCCATTTATCCTATCAGACATATATAAGGGTTTGATGTTCCCTTTCATGATGGAGTCTTCATCATTGTCTATGAAGGATATGACAGTGTGACATTATTTGAGACTAGTCTCTATCGGGTAGACCCTAGTTGCTACTACTTCAGCCTTGAACTCCTGGGGACTTAGCAAGGATTTTATGAGTGCCTCCCTAATATCTTCAGATAGGCTCAATGCATACTGATTGACATCTTTTCTAGTACTGAAGCTAGGTACTTTAGAATATCATACTTCTTCTCCAAAGGCCAGTGCTTCCCAGCTCAGGGTTTCTATTTAACAAAAACTTTAGGGGCTTGGGTTTTGGGTGTAGATGGTTCGACCTCTGTAATAGGGGTCAGTGTTGTTGCAGTCCTTTCCACATTTGGCGGAAGTGGTTCACATGTATACCTTGAGTGGTTTGATATTAGTTCTTCCCCTGATGAAAATTCTAAGATAACTGGGCTTGGATTTCTTCCGATGGGGGAGAAGTATTATTATTATTCTTATTGTGTGTATCATAGGGTCCTTATGTGTGTTTCTGTAATGTTAACGGTTTGACTCATGGTGTGGTCAGGAATTTGACTCCTGCCATGATCATACCTTCCAGAAAATCACTGGCCACTACAGCCTCTTCCTCCAGCTCTCTAGTTGGGCATAGGGAATTTGGGTTCATGGAAATAGTCTTCATCAGAGAAGGGGTCCATAAAGTGAATGACATTAATGGAGCTTAAGATCAGTTCTTGATCTGAAGATTTTTCTGTCAAACTGTATCATTCTGATGGTTCCGTTTGGAGGGGTGGTTCCCATTGTACAGTTTGGTTGGGTGGTGCATGTTGTACTACACTGTAGGTATGAAGTCTGAAAGTGTCAACACTGACTTTAGCTTTGGTGTCATCTCATCTTCTTGCTCTTTCTTTCATCCCTTCTGGCCTTTGGAGGACCGTGGGGATAATAAGGATGGTTGTGCTTTATTAGGCACTTCTGGGGGCACAGTTGGTTGTTTCAACGATGACTAGAGGATGTCATGGAATCGTTTAATGTTCTTCTGAGTCATCCATTTTTTGAACTTTTTCTCCTTCTTACTGGTGAATTCTTTCCACTCCTCTTCTTCTCTTCAGTCTGAGGGGGAAACACATGCCACTTGTGCTGGTGGCGGGCCCAACTTGACTTGTTCAGAATCCAACATCTTTTGCAAGAGATCATTGAAAACAAAGCATTCCTGAATGGTGTTTCTGAGTATCTAGTGATATAAGAAATAATTTGGATGGTCGTCAAGACCCACTTCATCATCCCTCATTGGCTCTGGTAGCCAGAGAAGATAGCAATTCATGGCGGCTATGAAATAGTTGTGGACCTGGTTGTCTCAGAATGAGTAAAATTTATTTCTTCATTCTTTGAACTGATTTCTTTTTTCACCCTATCTCTTATCTTTCCAAGGTTGGGGTGGTTTTTGGAATCTAGGGGGTCCTGCATGGTTCGGAGGGGGTCTTGCAACTGGAGATGGTGTTGGGGGTGGCTTAAGCATGACATAAACCGCTTCAAATTTTCCCATTCTTTTCCCAAGGGCTGATGGGGCCACTTAGGACTTCAGGTTGTCCATTTTAAGGAGTATTATATCCTTTAAGTAATAGCAGAGAAGTATCTAAACCCACTAGTGTACTTCACTAGGATGAGCGGCATTCACAATTCATCCTAAAGGTTATCGATGCACATGGTGAGCATCTCATCATGGGGGAGTGGTCGATTTAGGGAATATATCAGGCATTTCTATATAGAAATGAAGTTTAAGACTCTTTCATTATCTTTCTATTTTCAGTTCATGAGATCACTGACCATCATCATGGGAAGCGTTGAACTGAACTGGAAGAGAAACTGTCGCCAAAAGTCCTCTCAGACTGTGATTGAATTGGCTGGCAGGCTATTATACCATACGAAATTTGAGCTCTACAGGGTTTGTATGAAGAACCTATGTTTTATTACTTCTTGATACTCTAGAGTTCCCATAATGGGGTCACAGTAAGAGGCATAGTTCATCAAATGTTGTTCTGGATCCCCCGATCCATTGAATACTAGGAATACAGGGTTCCTAAAGATCAACGGTGGTGGAACATTGCTCGCCCACTCGGGGTAGGGTTTGCACTCTAGCTGTATCGGAGTGCACCGCCCTTACATGGATTTTAGTTGAGATTTTAATTGCTTGATGTTTTTTAAGATCCCTTGATGCATATCCTATCAGGCTTGAGCTTGAGTTATCATGTAAGGGGCCAAGATTGGGTGTGCTGGTGCAATTGGAATTTGGGGTTGATACCTAGCCAAAGGTATCATTTTGAGGTTTAACTAGATATATTTCATCTATATTCATAGTGAAGGGAAGTCTTTATGTCCTTCTGGGGATGGGTTGAGCATTCCTACGATATTTTCTTCATTCACAGGAATGAGTGCCTATGGCATGGGCACCTCTTCTGGGAGCACCTGCAAACATTCCACATGGGGAACACATCTGGAGAGATAGCTCCCTCAATGTAGCTCATCATTAATTCTCCTGAGATCTTTAATTTCTTCCTCTTTCATGGAAAACCTCTCTTCGAGAATGAGGGAAACATTCTTAGGGGGAGGAGGAGGCGGGTCATAGATGACCATGGATTTATTCTTCTCCTTGTTGGGGTTTTTTGGGAAGGTAATGTCAGATTGAATGAGGGGGGACCTAGATTTATGACAGCCCTCAGGTTCCGTGTATGCACACCATTAGGTTCAGTGTGGGATGCCTCTAGGAGAGAATCGTCTTCCTTCACGTCCTCCTCCCCTGCATCATTTATTGTGATATCCATAGGGTTCACATTTACCACGTTCACTAAGGCATACTGCATTGTGGGTGGTTTACCTGGTTTTGAATGGTTAGAAGGCTTTATACACCCTTTATTAGACTTTCTCCTTCTATTCTACAGTATTATTTGGGATTCTCAGTGAAGGTTGACTCGAATGGAGCCCTTGTCTGACCTCGTAACACGCCTTTGCCTCGACGGGTGCGAACCACGAGAAAGGGTGGAACAAGTGACTCCTCTGTCCATCTTTCTTCCTAGACAATAGAAGACAGACATCCGATGTGTGGGGATTTGAGGTAAAAATGCCCCCATCCCTACAGGCTGGGGTTATTCCCATTTTTTCATTAATGTGATACATCTTGTATTTGTTGGTCTTATGGGGGTATTTTGATTTAAAAATTCCCTCAGCTCTGTGGGATGGGGTTGTTCTCATATCACGGTGGTAGCCACCACAATTTTCACCCTTTCAATTTCACATACTCTTGCACTGGTGTAAGCCGAGTATGGCATTGATCCTATACGGAGTCAATGGTTTTTTTAAGATATGGTCGATGCTTGCTGGTTGGTTTCACTTAGGGAGGAAGCATCATGGATGTTCCTAGTTTCTTGACTCAAAATATTTTCAATGGTTTCATCTATTTGGTCCTCAAGATTTCGAGACTTACATTGGGATGGTTTTTTTCAAGTATCCCATCTTTCCTGAGTAGGGGTTTCATTTGGACACTGCCTTTGGGTGATGACGTTGTAGTATTTCATTTACAATGAGGCCTGTTGGACTAGATGTGGGGTGAAGTGTATGGATTCATGTTCTCCCCACCCCCAAATATGAACTTCAGTCAGAGTGTTTCTAATGAGGTGACACTGCTTATGTAGTGCATGAAGGTAGGATTGTTCAAGGTTTTTTTCTCCTTTATGATTGTGGATGCCTTGCGGATGGGAGGGCTTCCAAGTCAATTAGATAGCGAAGCTCCCCTATCGTATTTATGTGGTCCATGTACCCTTCGTAGGGTAGGAATTTTTCTTTTATCTTTTGAAGAGTCATCCATATGTTGAGGATAATTTTGTGTGTGCATTCCCCAGAAAAATCTCCTGGTATGTCGATGTTAGAAGTGTTCATAGGCTAATACATCACTAATATATTATCCCTAGATATTTGTCTCTTCACAATCAACATATCATGTTGTTGTTATTTCAGAGGCTCCTCTACTTGATATACCTAGCTCGACTGCTTCTTAATAATTTTGTTCCAAGAAACCATGATGGTGGGAGCCTTATTGATTTTCGGACGCCGCAGGGGTGGCTCAGAAGATGGGTGTGGCCTCAATCCATCCTATGGTTGAGAAATAATATCACTCATTATAGACGGATTTCCTGATGTGTCCGACTGTATTTTTTAAAGTGCCTCAGCATAGGAGGGCTTTCTCAAATTTATTATGGTGAGGGGAGGACATTATTTCAAGTGTGAATTTTAATTGCGGGGAGGACCTTTGTAGTTGGTGCTGCAATGGTGAGGGCTACTATTGCAACTTGATACCTGACTGTGGTAAATGTCTTTGCAGCCTATACACTGGGGAGGACCTTCAGTGCAAGCTATAGCAAGAAGAGGACCTTCTTTCTACTTGATGTTAACGAGGGGAGGACCTTCACATCAATTCTCATTAGAGGGAGGGCCCTCGCAATGATTGTCATCATGGCGAGTACTACCATTATGACTTGATACCAGGATGAAGGGAGAATTTATGTAGCACACGTCTTGGGGAGGGACTTTAGGATGTACTACAATGAGGTAAGGAATTTCTCATTTTGTGGAATTACTATGGGGAGGACCTTCAGAGAAACTTCCATTACGGGGATGGCCTTCGCAATGACTGTCATCATGGCAAGGACTGCCTTCATGACTTGATGTCCGACTACAGGGAGAAGCATATTTGCAACATATACCATAGGAAGGACAACATCAAGGGGAGTACCTTCTTAATTTTTGATCTTTAGGTCTAGTGAAGGGCTACCCCAGCACGCATCAGGAGATAGGCTCTCATGATCAATCATTCTTGACCCAGAAAGTAAGCCCCCGTGGGTACTCTATGAAGGACCATCAGAGTTGTTGGTAGCGATATTGAGGGGAGGAACTTCGAAACTTCTATTTCCACTTCCATAATTTGGTAATGGAATGATAGGTTTTTGACCCTTTTTTGATATATGTTTGAGGGAATGAAGAACCCCATCTTCTAGCAGAGCAGGTTCATGTATGTGCTCTTTGTTTTCCAGTTACCTTTGGTGCCTATCATTTTTTGGGTACTCTCTTATAGGTAACCGGGGAAATATTCTATTTTTAATGTATTTTATATGTGATTCCCAATATTGTTGGGTCCTGTGATGTCATCGGGATATGCCGACAGACATCTTGAGTTTTGGCAGGGATATATGTCTGCCTTGGATCGGCCACCACGTTAGACTGGTATCCCCTAGTTGGAACAGGTATTTGTTCCCGATCAGTTTGTCCGTATATCACTGGATATTTCCTTCGACCCTCCTGGACTAGGGTAGGGGTGCATACGTGATCTAGAGTGACTAGATCATTTTGTGAGTGAGTCATTCTGTTTGAGGAAACCAGGTCGTGGGCCCGATTTCTAACCTTTGCAGCTGATGCAATGATATCTTGGAATGTTTGGAGGATATGGTCTAGAATTGATGTCTAATATTCCATAATTTATAAAATGTGCTAAGATACATCATTGGATGGAATAGGTATGAAGGCCCATTCCAATATCAGAGTAGGAGTTTGTGCCTGCTCTTGTCCTCCATGAGTTTCTAGTAGATATTGGCAGTTGTCCTGTTCCGGGACAGAGAAATGAGTCTGTCGCAAATTTTCTTCTTCGGTTGCCACAATATTTGACTGGTGGTATTCATATTCGTGAGTAGTTATTTTCATCTGCTCACTTGCCACTGTATTTGTCTCACAGGCTTTGTAAGAATCCGCAGGAATTTGACTCTGCTCTTATTTTCCTGCCGCCCTATTTTGATGGCGGGGTTGAAATGTTTTAGAAGGTATTTGTGCCTGAATATATCCTATTACTGCCTTATTTAGATGGTAGTATTGAATTACATTAGCAGGTGTTTGTTCCTATGTGTAGCTGAGCACCTCCCTATTTAGTTGACGGGCTTATTGTGGCTTGACAGATATCTGTATCTGCCTGTAGTTTTCCGCTCTCTCTGTACAACGGGACCAGCGAGCATTATCAGGAATATGCATGTGCTCATATTGTGCCGACATATTTACATTGTGAGTTTGAGTGGAGGGGGTAGGGTTTTAGGTATTCCCATTTAATTCCACCACATTAGTATAACAGAGCTACTCCTCAGGAACCAGGGTGATAGCGTGTTCCCAATTATATATTCTCCACCCTTGGTGGGCAGCCTGAGGAGCACGAGTCTCCTAGACTTTGGCAAGTGCCCTCGGCATAAGGTCCTCCTCAGTGGGAGAAGGCCTGGTAGTCTGATGTCGGTAGTGACACTCTTTAGCGGTGGCCCATGGGCAGGAACCCTATGCAGTTTAGATATAGTCTTCAGCATTAAATTCATCTTCCTCCGTAATATAAGTGAGGTACTCATTGTCTCGTTCTGGGGAAATGATCCTGAAACTATTTGAGATGAACATCGAAGCCGCCATATGCTGGGGTACCAACATCAGCTAAAGAGGCAGCTGGCGGACCTTTTTAAACTAGTGGGCTTGTCTCATGGCCTCCAGTGTAGGGAGAGATCCATCTTTATGGTACTCCTTGATCAGCTTGTTGGACACTCAGCATTGAAGATTCTGGGTGGGCAAGGGTGTCCTACTCTTTGTTGGGTCCCTGGCTGCCTTTGTTATCACTAATGTGTATGTCTGCATTGGTCATTTGAATGTCATTTGGATCGAAGGTTGCTGTGTGGGAACCTGTGACATATATTCATGACATACAGAACACAAAACCTCTTCAAAGTAGCATCCATTTAAGAATATGCATATTTGGCGATTCATCTTGGCCCCCTTCCCCTTTTCTTTAGCTGTGGGGTAAAGGGTTTTGAGTGGGGTGAGACTGCCACCTTGGTTAAGGATTTACACCGGGTTCACCATTTTTTTCCATCTCTGAGGTGGCGTGTTTTTCATATACCAGGGAAACAAAATTGTCCGACGTGCAATATCCTTTTGTCTTTTATCATTTGGGTAGAACTGCCACCTTGGTTAAGGATTCATGTCGAGTTCACCATTTTTATTCCGCCTTCGAGGTGGTATGTTTACGAGTGGTGAAGAATTGGTCCAATGAAAATCATCACCCGTCCCTTTTTCTATAGAGATGAGCTCTCGTCGAATTTATCATTCCTTTGTTTCGACCCGTTCAACATCCTTATCCTTAAAAGAAGTTTGAATTTACCCTGTGGGAACTGTTGGTTCCAACAGGTGATTGCGTAGGGGTTGAGCACTCATGAAATCAGTCCTTCTTGGATATAACTTCCTTGGATGATCTCCAAAAGGTTTATTTATGGAGGCAAGAATGCCCAACGACCCTGGTATCCATGATTCATGGACATGCTTTCCAAAGGCAGGTGGTTGTTGGATACAAATTTGACCAATGACACTTAAGGAGTCCATTGGTCGATAGGATGGGAGGTCAGGCTCACCGCAGCCTTCCAGGGGAGGATTGTTTCCTGTTCCGATACTCTATAATAGATTTAAGTCATGTTCATATGTTCTTGAATCTTTGGTTCATTCCCAAAGAGTGTGTCGATGGGCTACCCTTGGTTTGCAATATCGTCGTAAGCATGCATATATTTGATGCTACAAAGGTGTTTCTGACTAGATCAATATTATAAGGTGCTTTGGAGTTTATCATAATCCAGGGGGTGGAAGGTGACTTGATGTTGGGATCGAGCACACAAGGAGGGATTCCTACATATCCTCAAGAGAGGAATCAGAACCCATGTAGTTTGAATTGTGTGGGGCTTACGCGTAGGAGCTTCCCATTTGGGGACCATGATTGGGTATACCCTTTTAGATGGGCACCCTTTCGAGCTCGGGCCTTCTAGCAGGCATCCTACATATCTTTGTTTGATCAGGAATCAGATTTCTCATAGTTCTTAATGGTTTATGATTATGCATGTGAGCTTCCCATTTGAGGAGACATGATTTGGTGGACCGTTTTGGATGGGAAACCTTCTGAGATCGGGCCTTCTAGAAGGTGCCCTACATATCCTGATTTAATCAAGAATCAGAGTTCTCATAGTTCAAAATAATGTGGATGTTGTAATCATTATAAACCTATAATCCCACGTGATACATGCTCGGTGTGAGAAATAATAGGATTTGAAAGATTCAACAAAGCACATGCCTCCTCCCCTATTGGTGGGGGAGGGAGAGACCATGAAAAAATAGGCTGGGGAAACTATGGGAGAGGGAGCAGAGCAATGAACCTTTCAATGTGAAATGACATTGAAGGTCACACGGCCCTAACTTATAAGATTGGGGACTTAACTCAGTGTGAGGTCCCCAAAGCACATTCTGGGAAAGGGAGGAGTTTCATCCTCATCAAAGGGGGGAGCAAACATAACCCCTTTGACTGATCACTATTCCTCAATGAATGGAAAAGTAAGCGATCACCCTTAATACCTAGAATGGTAAGGTTCACGTGGGCATCCCAAGGTTGGACTTCAGGTTACCTCAGGAATGTAGCCTCATAGGAATTCCCGGAACCCGCACCTTTGTGGGGAGGGCCTCTGTGACTCCGTATAATGTGGGTATGTAGACTCAATGGGGCACGTTGATACACCCAATGGTCTAATCATATGGGTTTGGTGGCTTTGGAAGAGGCTTTGGCATAATGCTAGAGGACTTTCTAGTAGAGGAATCAGGTAGGACTGGATGATAATGGAACGGTGAGGTTGGAGCTGGAGGAAATGATACCCTAAAACACCCCATTCTACTTGCTGACTTTTTATGTGGGATGGGGGAATCTCCGCAGACCATTGTGGTATGCGGGCAGAGGGTACATCCTCATACCACTTCAGTATATAAGAATGGTTATAGGCAACCCCATATAATTTTGGTACACATCCCATCATGCCGCTTTGGGATCCATCCGCGTACTGATGTGGTAAGCGACACCATATTCAGTCTGCGTAACGGTGCACAGCGCGGAGCACCATATTGAAGCAGGGTTCAGGGGATTACCATTCATGGGAACTTATTACATGAGAGTTATATGGTTCTTAGTTCACTAGTTAGGTTCAGGGTAATTTTATTATTATTCAATTCCATCATTTTATGGTTGGCGATTGTTGTACCTATGGATGAAGCGGTTCCTGATTCAGGCCTCGTCGATGAATCAAGACTGAAGCCAAAGTCTTCTCTGAACTCTCTCTTCAAACATCTGAGTCCCCATCAATATTTCATCATCCTTCCTTTTTCCTTATCTTGTTCTTCCTTTTATAGAGCATCAAGATACTTGTATCTATTGGGAACACGACACCTTTTGCGGAGGCCCATGTAGATATCTTGACCCGTAGAAGACTCAGTCAACTGTGGTTCATGGAGGCTTCGGTTTGCAATAATGGATTGCGGAATCCTGACCATTTTATTCTTCCATGAATTGATGGGTTCGCGGTATGGTATGCTGATTAACTTCACACACACAACTCTTTTGGTGACATGGTTTGCGGTCGGCCTTGTTTGTTGGCCATCACCTTGCGGGCCAGCGGTTCGCGGATCGTTCCGCGTACCCAGTGGTTCACGATCCGGCTGGTCTGCGTACCTTTCCTAGTGATGGTACATGGGCCATTTGAATTCCTTTGGAAACTTAAATCTCTTCAGGTTTCTTCTAAAATTTGAAACTCGATTTGAGTCCCTTCACCTTTCTATACTAGTAGGATTACATTCTTCCTTCTTCAAAGCGATTGTGGGGGTATTTTCTCCCCTTGGCGTAATTTTCAGGACCCAATAGTTTTAAAATCATATAACACATGAAAGAGAAATGAGTTTCAAAAAGACCATGAAATTAAGCATAAAACATTCATAGAAATAATATGAATATAACTTTTAGATCATTTCCTAAAAGGGAATAATTAACATCGATTGATATCATCTTATAGGGAAAATAATTTTGAAATATATTTCAAAAATGTTTCTTGAGGAAAATATCCTCTCTTCTTTAAAAAATGATTTTTAATACATATAGATATTTAAAAAAAATTCTTAGAAAATACCTTTAAAACTTATAAGTAATACTTGAAATAATTTTAAAAACTTTTTGCTTTATTTTTTTTAAATAAACATCAAAATATTTTAAAAACAATTCATTAAAAACAATTTAAAAACTTATGAAGAAAGCATGAAAATGTTTTGAAAAAACTTTCATTGAAAATACTTTGAGAACTTATAAATAAATCTTGAAAATGTTTTTAAAACCTTTTTACTTTAAAATAGTCTTCAAATATCAATTTAAAACATTTTTTTAATTTTTTGGAAAACATGGTGTTTGAATACAATAGATTTACAGTTGAAGAGATAGACAATTAGATTTTACTTGAAAACTTAAACTTAAGTACCAAAGAGTGAAAAAAATGGTACTAATAAATGATTTTATCTTGATTAAATATAGGATAATAAAAAATATGACTGTTATTGAGATATGGATCATACGATTTCATCAAAGAAAACATAAACATGAACAATATCAAAAAGTGATGATATTGTCTCAATAGACTCTTATAACTTGGTAACATGGGATCGTACTCTCTATATAAGAAAAGGAAATTAAATGATGCTTAAAATATCATTAAAAGAAGTATATTCATTATATAACATTTATAATGGAAGTATATACATCTCAAAAATAATTTAGGTGCATAACAAAACATAAGTCTCAATGAAGGAAAACTAAGACAAAATTATTTTACTGATTTGATAGCTTTTGAAACATAAAACCCATGAAATAAGAATCATAAAATGGATACGTGAATACCCATAAATTTAATTATAATACATATATAATAGAATCATGGTCAATACATACACCACACAAAAATAAATAGTAGCAAACATAGCATGTATCTCACGAAAATAAAAAGTTAGATAGAATCCCCCTTACATTCTGTCTTAAGTCTCATAGTACTCATTCAAACCACCTATATAACAAATATAAATTTATTATAAATATTTTACAGAAACATATTATAATATATTATACCATATATGGTTTGATTATGTCATTATATTACCCACTTGTTAACAATCCTATGTTAAGGTTTTACTTCGGATAATATTCACTTTGTTTTTCGCATGTGTCTTAATTTGTTATATCATTGGTCCTTATACTTATATCATGATTAAAGAATATAAAAAATGATATCAATATCATTTATATCCATTATATTTTTATTATAATAATCATTATAATATAGAAGTATCAAATAGAATACATCATTATTGGAGATGGTAAGTTGTACATACACATGCATGCTATTTCCGTTTAATTGTCATGTTGAAAGGAATAAATTAAAAGACACACATATATATCATTATTAAAGTTTATTTATTATATCAGATATATCACATATATCCACAAAAAACATCCTTTATACATTCCATGTAGTGTATGGAAAAATCACATCATTTTTAGGGGGGCAGTAGTCCACACTTCCTCAAACGAAATTATAGTATTAACACCAAATAAAAAATATAAAGATACGTATTTTAAAATATTTAAAAAAGCTTAAATACATAATAAATATTATATATAAAATATATAAACAAGGTTTTCATCATAATTTCCACCATGATAGGTGGTAAAAAATAAATGAACAATCACTATTTTGTGTGGTGGTAGTCCGCCAAACACGTAAACATTATTCGTTACCCATTGGATAGAAGTGCATGTTAGTGTAGGATGAATACTTATTATAAAAAATTAATATTATATTTATGATACTGGTGTTTTTATAAAATCCTAGAATAAAAATATTTTATGGAGTAGATAAAGGAAACAAAATAAAGGAGTTTGAGGGAGGGTGTTACCTCTTAACCAGGTATCTCCTTTTGGTTTGAGAAAAAAGGCTCCCTTGGATTTATTTCTGACCAAGGGGAGGCTTCAATGTTAAAGGTATAAAGGTTTTGGAGCTATTTGTTCATATTTTGGCCTAAACTAATGGGATTGATGGGTTTGAGGAAGTGGAAATGAAGGAGGTCTTTTATAATGGAGGAGGATTGGAATCTCTTGTAATATTTTATAATAAATTAATCCCACCAACATTATTTTAATTAAAGTGGATAAATAATGGTCCAAGGTATATCCAATGGATGATAGGATCGAAATATGGACATCCAATGGCTTTAAGAGAAGTTTATAGGTTGTTTTGAGCCTTAATTTTATTATTTAGTCCCTTATTTGATTAATTTAACCCTAATCGTTGTAATTAATTTTAATTAAATCACTAATATTTTTGGTAAAAACTTAGTTGAACTTAATAGAAATTATAAATTATTCTGATTCCAAATATGGAATTTATTTTTCCAAATTGAAAACATATAAGTGACAAAAATTAATTTAAATTTAATCTCGTAGTTAGGTCGGCAAAGCGGGTTTCTAATGTAAAAACGTTCACAAGTTTGCTATGTTTTTATATCAAATTTCAATTTTAAATTGGTTCAAATTACCTAAATTAGATTAATTGAAAAAAATATTATCTAACTAAACTTTGAAACCAATTAAAAATATAATTTAATATTATAAATATATTATATGAAAAAACAGTTTTTAATTAATATCCAGTATTTTTGACAATTCATTAAAAAATGAAACATTACAAAAAAATACCAAGAATTTATCCCAACCTAATATTTATGTTTCACTTTCAAAGATTCAGTTTATTTTGAAATATTAAATCTATAAAAGTTCCAAAATTTTAATTTAAAATGGGTTCTCCATTGATAGGTGGTAAAATTACTTTTATAAAAAATAGAATTTTAAGCATAAAATTAGGTTTGTTATAATATTATGCCTATCGAATATATTTGATGAATTTAAAAAATATTTGATTGAATATATAACATATACATTACAATAATATCAATTAATATTTTTAATTAATTTCCTTTACTATGATTAAGACATATAATAATATTTTTCTATAAAAATACTCCCTTTATATTCAAATAATTCATATATTCATTTATAAATAATTTATAAATAATTAATTAATTTTATCTTTTTTGAAAACCATATATTTACATAATTTAGTTAATAATATTCATAAAATCTATTTTAACATCTAGGTTACATCTTATTATGTTAAATAATCATTTTTTAATAATATATTGTTGTTTGTTAAACCTTGGTCATGTGTGTTACACAAGGCATTGAGGAAATTCATTGTTGTGTGTAACGCAAGATAACCTTGGTGTTCTATTTAGAGAAAGCTAAAATTTATGTTAAATTTGGTGTATATAATCCAACCATAGTTCTTTACTATAAAAATAACTATTTTCAGTGTTGTGTGAAATGAAAAATATCAAAAAGAATAAATTATTTAAAGAAATGATTCAAAAAATATCTGGGTGTTACAGCCTCGATTCAAAATACCAATGAATATGGAGTCACTTGCTTGGAATTAAATGTGGTGGCATGATAGGACCATAAATCATGAAGGAGCTTTTCTGGCCCGGACTTCTTGTCCTTGCTCATCATTTTCTTGAGTATATTTGATAGATTCTTATTGAAGGCATCTATTTTGTCCATTTTCTACTATATGACAATAGGATGAATGGTTGGATTGAATGTTGTACTCCTGGTGAAATTTCTTTAATTTGGTAGAATATAAGTTGGTATTGGTTTCCATCAATATTTTGTAAGGGGCACTGAATCTGGTGATGATATTATACTTTACAAAGTTAATGATATTATTCATCCCGAATTCCTTGAGGGGTATTCCCTCAGAAAATTTGGAAAAGAAATCAGTAGTAGTAAGGATGTACTTAAACTACTTATCTGTGGCTAGGGGATATAACCCCACAAGATACATTCCCCAAACATAAAATGGCTAGAAATATTTAGCTATATGTAGCAACTATAGGGGTTTATGGATGAAGTTTGCATAAATATGTCATGAATGACATTTACTAGTGAATTTCACAGAGTCTTGTATCACTATTTTTTAGTAGTAAGAAATCCTTTTAATTTCATTGGAGGGTTTGGTTCCAAACTAATAAGCATTGTAGAATCATTCACGGACTTCTTCCAGGACAATGAAAATTTCTCCTTATTCTATGCATGTTAGGTGGATTTCATCGAATCCTCATTTATAGAGAGTTTTCTGATCATTTGGCATGTACTGAAGGGTAAAGTTCACTGCTCGATGTCAATTTCATTCCCTTTTGGCTCGATATGATGAGAGGGACCCATTTTAGAGGTAATCGACTATGGGATTCATCCATCCAAGGGTGGATATTGGTTCATCATGATCTAGTTCCATGTTGACCTGATTAATTTCCTTCATGTCATAAACATTGACTGATGAGATCATCCTTCATTGTGTGATATATAAAACTAGTTTATCCTGATCGAGGTCAACTATTACCATGGATTCATTAGCTAGTGCATCAACACAGGCATTTTATGATCATGGTTCATGATACAATGTTGTTTCAAAAGGGAACTCTTCCATTAGTCCTATGATGTAACTGATGAGAGGGAAAATTCTTCCTTCTCGATAGAATACTCATCATTGATCTATTTTATCACCATATTTAAATCCCCCTTTATGTTCAGGTAGGCTCTATACAACTGGATGGATGGTTCCAAGCCAGTAATGATGGCTTGGTATCATTCCTCATTATTAGTACATTCTTCAGAGAGTGAGAAAGAGTATGGAAAATATTCTTTTTTCTATAGAAATAAATAAAACCCCTAGACCAACTTTATTTAACTTTGTATTTTCCATCCTTTTACTAGTAGGAATTTAAGAGGCCTCATTAAAATACATCTCTCACATTTTAGGAGTTTTATAGGCATAAAAAACATATTCATCTGGAATTTTGGTGTCCACTAGTGTGATTTTTGGGGTAGGATGTTCTACAATGAAATCATCCAAGGCCTTACATTTAACTTCTTTATATGACATGATCTAGATACAATATTCTTGGAGAATAATCATCCATCAGGCTAACCAACCATTCAATATAGGGTGTCTAAGGAAGTATGTGATCAGGTCAATATGAGAGACCAAGTAGACTTCATGATGCTGCAATTAATGCCTCACTTTTGTACTAAAAATATAATCATGAGTAACTTCTTCCCAACATCGAAATATCTGGTCTTAGTACCCATCATCATCTGAATGAGGTAATAAAGACTATTTTCATTCCCTGCTTCATTTTTATCTATGAGGAGAGTGCTAAGAGATCATTCCATGACAGCCACATACAAGATAAGAAACTTTACTTCTACAAGAGGAATCAAAACTGGTGGGTGTAGTAAGTGTTGATTGAGATTCTCAAAGTCTTCTTGGTAGTCCTCATCCTATCAGTAGGTTACTCCCTTCTTAATTAACTTGTTTATGTGGAGAGATTTCCATACTAGGTTGGCTATGAAATACCAAATGTAACTCACATGTCCTTGGATCCCCATTGGTTATTTATTATTCCAAGGGGTGAAATTTATAGGAAATCACATGTATTTTCTAGATTGATGTCGATTTCATGGTGACGTACCACAAAGATGGGGAATTTCCCTGATGTTAATCTGAAAGCGCACTTCAAAGGATTCATCTTTAAACTATACTATCGCAACTTGCTGAAGATTTTCTAAATGTCCAAAATGTGGTTTCATATTTTTCAAGATTTTACTACAAATGTCATTGAGATAACTTTATGTTATTCATCCCAAGAAGAGCCTAATGAAATTATTTAGGACACATTGGTAATTAGTTCCAACATTCATTAATTCAAAAGGAATAACCTAAAAGAAAAATATCCCCTTAGATGATCTAAAGGTGTAGAATTCCTTTTCTCTTGAGGATATTTTTGTCTAATTATAATTTGAATTCCTATACATGAAGGAAAAGTATTGGAAGCTAGAGGTGGTATGAATCAAGATTTTATTGATTATAAATTGGAAATTATCCTTCTATCAGTGTCTATTAGGGTCTATGAAATCATTGCAGACCTCGACCTGCATATTCTTTTTCTTTATGAGGATGATATTAGAGATCTATTTTGGATGTTTCACTTCCAAGATAATTTAATTTTGATTAGTTTTTAACTTATTTTTTATACATTAGTATTATTATAGGGGTGCATCCTCCTGGATTCCTCCCGGAAACATCGATGGTCATCGGGTAAGCTCAGGCAGCGCATAACCACTTCAGGGTTCAACCTGATAAGTTCTATATAATTATAAGTGAACATATATTTTTGTTTCTATAGAATTTAAATATACATATACTACTCCTCAAGAGGCATAGTTACACTAATAACTAGGTTTTTAGTCTTATTCTATTACCAGATTCATCTATTTGAGCTCATCGCTGGTGGTGGAGATGTCCTACTCAAATGTGATAGGGTCATTTCTGAGGTCATCATCTTCTACTTCCATCTCTGAGTCTATGGAAGCATTTTTAGGTATGGTGGGAAATATGAGGGTATCTATACCACTGTTGAGGTAATAAAGGCCATGAGAATAGAAATTTTCATCTTGAACTACCAAGGTTTTCACAGAGTGATTTTAGGGATGCTTGTTTTATTATATGCTACTATAGGTGGTAGGAGGTTGGGCATATGGGATTAAGTCTAAATACTCAATCATGTTTATGGGTAGCATATTATCACTATGGGAATGCTCTAGGGATTCTCAAGGGTAGTCCTCAAACCATTAGAGTTATAACCTACATATCATCATCCACCATTGGTTTTTTTCCTTCCCTTTTGAAGAAACCTTGCTCAATATATATGTATTCATAAGACTGTAAGGGGGGACTGTCACCATGTAGTATGCTGACCTTCAAATAAATGGGGTATTTAAAACACTGATGAAATCTTAAAGGTACCACCACGTGGCTATGAATCAAAGGTATTCCATTTAGAACATTATATTTTGTGTCTTGTTGGATAACCCAGAAATTAGCATTATATGTGAGATCCTCAAATTGAGACTTGAGATTGATCTTCTCTAGAGGTCTTTTACCACTCTTATTGTACCATTGAATAGTTAAATTTATCAAAGATAAGTCCCCCTCTCTATATCCCAAACATCATAGGGTCTTAATCATGATGAGGTTGATCATAAAACCATTGTCAATTATATCCCTTTAGATATTGATATTATCAAGCTTTCCTAAAACATATTGTTCTTTTACATTTCCTTGGATAACTTATTCCTAATCTTGTTATGTGAATGAGATAGTGACATAACATTTTGATGACATAGTCTTCACTCGGTAAAGATTGACTACAGAAACTTCTATATCAAACTCATATGGGCTAGAGATGGCCTTGATGAGTTCCTCTTTGAGTTCCTTTGAAAGATGAAGAGGATCTTGGATTAAGATTTTGGTTGGGATAACCACCAATTGTTTCATAATGTTATCCTTTTGTGCTAGAGGTTCGTACTTCCCACGATAGGTCTTCCCCCTATTATGTCGATTGAGAGTTATGGTGCTTGAAGTGGACAATACTGGTGATTGAGAAGACGTCAAAAGGATCCTATACTAATAGTGTTGTAAGTAGCATCAACCTTACCCTTTTTCAATGATGATCAGACAATCGCACCCCCACTAGTTGGTCATGTAAGATGACTGGGCTTGAATAACTGTCAGAGGTATTTGAGGAAACTACATTATTCTATTAGGATTTTTGGAGTGCTCTCCAATAGATATAAACTTTATATATGGATTCTATGTGGATGTAACCGAAATATTTCATTCGACCACACCTGCGCTATCCCATTTATCCTTGGATTCTACATCTTCAGCCTCCATCTCCTTGGTCAGGTATGATGAATTCATACTCGGAGGCATATTAATCATCAAAGAATGTATATGTTAAGTGAATGATATTAATAGAGACAAAAATGACATCTTCATTTGATTATGGTTCAGATTTTTGGGGCAGTACCCATTCTACAAATGTTGAAGAAGTGAATTCTACAACAGTCATAGCTTGTGCGGGGGTTGGATATGATTCTTTCTCTTGTATCTTTTCCTATGTCTAATGATTAAATCTTCCTTTGGGATGTGTATTCAATGATTTCTCCCTATGTTTTAAGATTGTAATTGGTTTGTGAAGTTGATCTCTAAGGGTGGCAAGATTATGGTCAACTGTCTTTCGATTCATCCAGTTATCAAACTTCTATCCATGCCTAGTCGGATCCTCTTTCCTATCACCCTCTTCTTCTAGTTGGGTGATAGTAACACAGGTCACCTATGATGGGGAATTCTCCAACATCACATGTCCATAATCAACCATGCTTTGTAGAATATTTTGAAGATAGAGAAATCATTGATGGTGTGACCCATCCTCTTATGGAAAGGGTAGTAGTTATGACGACAAGTGATATTGACCTCATTGGCTTTCCTAGGCTCTAGTATCTTGAGTTGGTTATTTTCCATGGATGCAAGGAAATAACTGGGGACCTAAAATTTTTGGAAGGAGTATGTTTTATTCACCCATTTCCCAAATCTTGAGTGACCTAGATATCTTTTTTCCTCTAGATGATGGTGATTTTGTTTCTTCTACTACATGATTGGAGTCACCGGACAATTTGAGGCCTACATGGGTGCCTGAGCGGGCACTACTACTAGTTTGAGGGTAACATCAACTGTATCATCCTTACTAATCCTTTTCCTCTATGACAAGGTCAAAGTATGAGATTTAACTTGGTTCCACTAAATAGAATCTTCTAGGCATTGTTCTGTTTCTACAAACTTAAGGAATCCACATGGATAATTCGTCATGATTAATGGTGTTTGCATCTCATTTCAAAAAAAAATCTGCACAGAGTTCCAATAGTTTCTCTTGCAAGAGAGGGATGATGATCCAATAGGTTAAACCTTAAAATATGGTGATGAAGTTAGAAAACCTATAATTTTAATGTTGTTTGTATATTGTGAGGTTAAAAATTATTTTTTATTAGAATATAGATGAATTGATAAATTAATTTTTTATGAAGGTCTTCCAAACCTTCAATGGATCCTACTTAGAGGCTATTGTACCAAAAAAAGGTTATACCTATCAGAGTCTATAAAAAGCATCTCATCTTGGTCGAATCATGCTGATCTAGAAGGACCATCATTATGCTTGATCGGGATACAAAGTGTTTGAGATTTTTTTTAGATCTCCCATGACATCAATGTTTTAAATGGTAGGATTTCCTAAATTGGGTGGGGAAAAAGTGTTATGCACCCATTCAGGATATGGATTCTTCTTGGGCTACATGGGTGTGTACCATCCTTCCATAGCTTCCATTCGAGTGGCTAGGGATTCAATGATGTTGAGTAATTATATAGGTACTGCTATCTGGGATACCTCCTATATATAGGGACTGGGAAAGGCTTGATTAGGTGGATCAATTTTCATATCTTATTGATTCTCAATTCATAATAGGATGAAATGATCAACCTGATGGGGGAGAGGTTGTCATTGTAATGAAGGAAAGCTATGATCATCTTCAACTTTCTAATTTATATAGTTCAGTTTCCTAGATCTAGAGTTGTCATATATTTCAGATTCCTCTCTTGTAGATGGATTATGTCTCTCCTAATTGGTGGGAGGAGGGATATTCATCTATGTCTGAAGATGATTCCCTTCTGAAATGGTTTCCCTAAGTATTTCCTCAACGAGTTGTCTAAGATTATGTATCTCATTCTCATACTATGCGATCATTCCTCTGTGGAAGGTATTTTGGTTTTTTGGTTATTTGTGGGATGTATCCACAACATTACCTTTATCCTTTGTATTTTTCCTCCATAGATGTGGTAATTCATTTTTCAGAGGTTTCGGGTTCTGGATCCCTCTTTTATTCCATATACATGAAACCTTAATTGGTTCATCCAGATCACCCTTATCTCAGGGTATGGTTTCAACATTGCATCCCACTATGTGTTCATCTTGATTCATATCATCTATTATGTTTATGGTGATCATATTCACTGAGGTGTATCGGGAATTGGTAGTTATCCCATTACTCTCAATACAATAGGGTGATCCCACACCCCTTACACCTACTTTAAGGGTTGAATCATGGTCATTTATATTACCCTTGTACACAATGGACAATTTTTTATTATGACCCTTATGGGGTTTTATTACCTTATTCATAAATTCCTCATGTCTTGGTGTATGAATAGTGACCTTAAGGGGGGTTTTCTGCTATGTTTGTTGAACAAGCCCCAAATAGGAAAGGTTTGTCTCATGAAAGGAGAAACATAGGGGATATCGACCATCAATATTTACCTCCCAAAATAGAGAATACTGATTCCTTTATGGGTGATGATAATAAGGAAAATTTCTCCATCCCTATAGGATGGGGCCTATTCGGTGCCAATTTTGGAGCTTTATGATCCTGTTGTTGAGGATTTGGTAATTCCAGTTAAGGATTTAATTGATTTTGAGATGAAAATTGAGATATAAATTCCCATATACTTATGATATGTGATTCATCTAGGACTACCCCTAATTTTTCTAGGACCCTTTTATGGTGTGATGAAACCGGTAATGGAGATTGGGATATAAATGTCCCCATCCATGCAGGATGGGGATGGTTTGCATCTACCACTGATATTTCTTGGATCCTATCATGGTTTGATAACCTGAAGGGGTGGAGGTAGTGGTAAAAATTCCCCATTCTTTGTGGGATGGGTTCACTCCTAGAAAGATCCTATGGAATATTTTATAATAATCTATTTGATTTGGTGCAATTCTACTTGTGTATGAATTGGGTGAAATAGCAGTCCATGATGGGAGTTATTTTCTATAAGAGATTTTTCGGTCGTCTACAACTTCGTCTTCCATTCTTGAAATGTGTCCCCATTTTTTTTTCAGGGGTCAACTTAAAGGTCTATCAGCATCCATCTCCCTCTATTCATGGCATCTTTGCTTCTTCAAAATGGGGGAACTTCATTTTATTGACTAACTAGATCATGTGTTACCTGATCCATTGATTTATCATTTATCTATGACAGTATAGGATGCCATATTTTTGGAGTTATGCTACTCTAGAGACATATTGAAATGAAATACTCTATATTTTCCCCATCCTCAGATATATACGTCTAATGAGGCTCTAGAAATCAGTCATCAGAGAGTTATTATGATGCAGAGAGAAACACTACATATGTGTTTATTATGATATTCCATCCCTCGGTTCTAGACTATCGAGAATGAGGCCTTGTACAGATGATAAAAAGAGTGTATTTATGACCTAGATATTTCCTGATATCCTTGATAAGGGATTTCTTATCCTTCAACTTTTGATGATCCATCCGCATGTTTTGGCATAGGTAAGTCATGCACTCCTTCTCCATCTCATCTAGGATATCATAATCAGAAGTGGATATGGTACATAACATATTTGGGAGGTTGTTTCTAGATAAATTACTCAATATATTCATGATAGCCTCTTCTTCATTAGATTTATATTCCTCCACTCTTCAAACAACAATGGTCGATTATCTAGGTTGCTACTACTCATAGTGAAGTGTTGTTGATAGTTAATGGGGAACTATATATGGTTAACCCCTAGGTTTCATTGACCTATCTATGATAAGGTTTATCCATTTTTAACACCTCTCTATATGGGGTTTTCTGGGAAAGGAGAGGACTTACTTGTCCGAGTTAGATATCACGGTGGGGAGGTTGACCATGATGGACGTCAGGAGTAGAGCTCCTTCAATTCATCTCTACACTACCGCAAGGAGGTCTATCGAGGTAATTATCACCTTTTTCTTATATTAAAGGGTCGAATCACACTTGAGGTCTTTTTTTAATGCATAAAATAGCTTTAAGGACACTAGCATTGAGTAGATCAGGGATATGAACCTCATTCTACATTATGATTAGAATATGTCAACCTGCCTTCTGGGGTTGAGCAAGGAAATGATCCTAATACATAAATGCTTTTGGAATATGTTGAAAAATAGTGGGTCATATGGGAATATGATCCCACAACTGAGAAGCTGTTGGAGTATTCTAGTGAGATTATATATTATCGATGGGAATATGAGCCAAACTATGGGTGGTTACTAGAATATGTCGGTAAATCCTAGATGAATCGGGTATATGAGCCCAACTAAAATGTGAATTATTCATTAAAATATGTTGATGAACCTCTATTATATGAGACGAGATATGATCCTATTGTATAGCCTCTGAAGGATGTTAGTTCATTCATTCATTTGTGGAAGTAGGGATATGATTCTGGCTTCTATGAGCTATTGGAATATGCCAAATAGCTTTATTGGCAGGGATATGAGCCATCTTTGAGGTGATTTCCATATTATCATGAAATACCTTATTTGGATCATAGATTTGATTTTGGACCTATGCATTTAGAGTATATCATTGGTATTTTTAGATAGGAATATGAGTTTATCTCGAGGCATGTTCCAAACTGAGTTAGTGAGCCTCAATCAGAATGGGGGTATAAGCCCGACCATGTTCCCTTGGAATATGTTTCCAGTATTTTTCAATATTAATGTGTGTCTATCCTAAGGAATACGCTAAACCCAATTTATTATCCTTAGTTGTAATGGGGAAATGATCCTGGTCATGGGCCTCATCCTTTACCGGCATATGTTGTTAATCCTTATAGTATGGAGTAAGAATTTGCGCTTGTTATAGAGTAGACACCTATTCGTACTGATTGTGATAATGTGATGCTTTGGATTTTGGGATAGGAATATGTGTTTGTCCATTTATCTTTACTAGTGTTAGAATATTCTAACTAAGCACATAATCTTTTTCTATAATGTATTAACACACTAGAAAATTGTGTATAGGAATGTAGGCCTACACATTTTCAGTCTCTAAAATATACTGGTAGATGTATTTTATTGAATAAGTGATATAATCCTACTCCTATCTTCCTTTTACCATTGGAATATCCTAATGGGATTCATTAATGTGGGAAGGGATATGTGGCTCCCAATGCTTACGGTAAGAATATGCATGCAGACCTAATCCGAGTGAGCAAGGATATGAACCTTCCCACTAGCTACCACTGGAATATACTGGTGGGATTCATCAGTAAGAGCAGGGATATGAGACCACTCCCCGTTATCCATAAATTTCCACACTCGGTGATACTTCCTTGTTACCCATGCATGACTATCTAGGGTGGAAATTTTTTGAGTGGTTCTCTCATTAGGTGACTAAGGGGAACCAACGGGATGATGCTGGTGATAATGGTTGACAGGAATCCTTGTAGATAACTCCTAAACTAGGATGGATCCATTGTCATCTCCTTGATCTATCATCCTAAGATATGGAAGGTTATAATTTCCACACTCTAGGGATAATCTTACAAAGTGATTGGTGGTGGTGACATGTGCCACTAGTTTCATTTCATCTTTCTCAGAATAAGATAGACTTATCAGCTTCATTATATGGAGATGATTATGTGTAGCCTCGAGGGTTGGGACTATACCATTTTAGTGGTATTCCGAAACCATTTTCCCACCCGAAGTTGAAGATTTTGGGTGGGTGAGGTTGTTTTTTAACCTAAAAAGGTTATTGTTATAGTTGTGGTGAAAAAATAGTTGCCTTATGAAGACATTATCTTGGGTCAAGATTTATTTGAGAGTAGTTTCTACAACCACACGGACAACAAGGAACAAGTTCACTAATCAGTGCATCATTGTAAGTATGAAACATGCTTAATTGTTTATGAATAGGTTACACAATTTTCCTTTCTAACTCTTAGTTCGACCATTTTTCATACATTTAATTTTCAAAGTGATTATAGACTTATGTCATGGGAAACCCAATTATGGAGGATTCTACATCATGCATACCATTTTAAATTGCATAGGATACACAAAGAACTTGTTTTGATGCATGGTTAAATTATCATTTTTGTTATTTAAGAGATTAAAACTATGTTCATCATTTTCTCCCTAAAAATATGATGTATGGTATGGTTATCCCCAAGGTTTAGGAGACATGATGCCCAATACTTATAATCATTATGTTATTCAGTCATTACATGCCATCACACTAGGTTCACAATCTTTATTTCTTATTTTAGGATTTTTTCTAGGGGTTTCAAGTATGGTTATACAATAATTCACATTAGGTTTACTATTTCCATAATTCATAGTAACTCCCAATGGTAACTATATCTATAACTGGTTATAGACCTACTTTACAAAGGTAGGTGGTCATTTGGGGTTTCAAACCCAATGGGACTTAGAAACTCACATTATTTATGAGGATGGGAGGTCAGTCTCATTTCACCCTTTTGGGGGAATTATTTCCTATTTTTGGGACTCTCTTATATATTTAAGACATGTCTGTGAATCTCTTTCAAATCCCAATGTGGGACTAGTTACCCTAATAAAATGATCAGATGTTGAACTCTTCTATCTATAGAGGAGGTTCTAATAATGATACCATCTGTATGTATTTGGGTTTCTTCATTTATTTCTTGTTATTTCTTATCAATGGGTAGATATTTATATTTTGAAGCTATACAACCAGGAACATTGGAGTTTACTGTGGTCCAAGAAGGTGATTAGTGCTTCAAGGATTGGATTGAATCTTTATAAGGTGTCCTATATATCCTATTTTTATGGTAATTAAAACCCACATAGTTCATTTGAATTTGATTAATTCATATTAATTTCATATGGAATCAGCATATATGAGGGAACTTAGGCACTGAGTATAGAGGTCGATCCTTAAAAAGGAATTCTGCATATCTGGATCATAATAAGAATTAGAGTCCTCATAATTCAGTTGGACTTCAACCTGTTGATTAGTGGTGATAGATGATTAATGCTTTTGATGGTTATTACCCCATGGTTTTTCAATATGGGAATTCCTTTGGGACATACACTTGGGTGTATTACCTTTTAGGGGGGCAATGGTATCATGTCACTGAATGTGTCTTACACACTGAGGTTTCCTTAGGTGGGTGTAAATTTATGATGATAGGGATATGCCCATTTTAGATACCTAAGAACACATGATTCCTGATCAGTGTGAGGAACAATGGATAATAAGAGGGAAGACCCACCTCATATGGACACAAGAATTATGAACTGGGGTATCCCTAATGGGTATTTGATATGGAGCTTAGGCCTCAAGAAGGTGTCCTATGTATCTTGTTTAGACATGTATCACTATCCTCATAGTTTAATAAGTCCCTAACCCGCTGATGGGTTAGAGATCCTTGAGGTAATGGTTTGGGATTACATATAATGGTATGCTTGTGTATAATTCCACATTATGTCTATTGATGGACGAGGAGGGATGGTAGACCGATGGGAGAATTCAGTCCCATGAGTTAATAATGTTTGAGATGTGGAGGGACTTACACTAAGGTGGATCCCCTATGGAGGTCAGACCTTAGGAAGGATTACTACATATCTTGTTTGGATAGGAATCAGAGTCCTCATACTTTAGTTGGGTGTCTACCTGAATGTGTTTACTAGAAAAAGTTATCATGTCCCATGGTGTTTTCCTGACATGTCCTGAGTGTCTTCCTAACAAGTCATGAGTCTCTGTCTGAAAAGGATGACATGTCTCGGGGTACATTACATTATTGAAGAAGACAAGTCCAAGATATTCCATATTATTTTAATTAAATGCTCAGATGACTGTTTCATGACTCAACTAACATGGAAAAGGGTCTTCACATGATCAATTCATACACATAAAAGGGTGGTGCATGATCAAGTATGACATGTCAGAAGGTTGTCACATGATCTGGATGGAATGTTCTGAGGACTTTTCATGGATTGGCTAACATGTCTGGAGGACTTCGTGTGAATCGGATGACAAGTCTAGAGGATTTCAAAATACATTTATAACAGGTTAATATGACCTCTCAATACTTGTCCAACATGTGTAGAGTACCTTGGGTGGCATGATACACATGTATAGAGGACCTCTCATGGAGTATCTGATATGTATAGAGGACCTCTCATGACTCAGATTAAATTCTTGTTTGCTATTTATCAATCTGTTTGAAATGTATGGAGAACTTTTCATGACTTGGATGACATGTCTGGAGAACTTCATGTGAATCGGCTGAAATTTTTGGAGGATTTTGAAAGATCAGGCTGACATGTCTAGAATACCGTGCATGACATGGATGACATGTCTAGAGGACCTCACATGGCTTGGCTGACTTGTCCATAGGACCTCGCATGGCTTGGATGATATGACTGGAGGACCTCATGTGACATAGTTGACATGTTATGAGGACCTCACATGACTTGGATAACATGTTCATATGACCTCATGTGGTTTGGATGATATATCTTGAGGACCTTGCATGGATTGGTTGACATGTCTGGTTATTATCGTACAATTTGTTTGACATTTTTGGGTGTTTTTTCATGATCTAGATAGGTCATGCGAAGTGACTAATGTCATCCCATAAAAATTACTGTATCTGAATTCATGGAAGTATTGTATATTTGTCAGTTTTTATTGTATATATTCCTCATTGTTTTTCAATAATTAACCTGTTGAAATTTCACGTGACTAAGTAGACATGTGGAAGTTCCTTCTCATAATCAAGATGATGCCCCAAAATTCCTTTTCTTGATAAATAGGGTGATCAAATGAGGTGTATATTCATGTTTTGTAATCCCTTAAGTCATTCCATGGGTTTATAACTAGTATAAGACTCTTGAAATTACATGGATTTGCACTCTGATAAGACCACTGTTGGTTCTGTAGTACCTAGGTGTGCCTTGAGTGTGTGTGTGTGTGTGTATGCAATCCCTTTTTTTGTTCCAAGGGGGAGGAATATATTGGCCCTACCACCCCAAATCTATAACACATTTCACAGTGTGTATATCACAAATATGGGCTTAAGTTGGCGGAGATATTATTGTATCATTCTCTTCACATGATCCTGTCACAGGTCATCCATGGTGTTACATGATAAACAAGGACTGTGATAACACTGCTTCATTTCATAATTTATCAAACCTGTGGCTTTTCCAAAATAATTTCACATGATCAAATGCACATGCCAAAGGGATTTTTCAAGACTGGTCTGACATGTTTGGGAGTCTTCATGATATTAGGACACCTGTCGAAGAGGCTTTTGAATGATCAAGGGAGACTTATCTTGGGTCCTTCACAAGATCAATTTGGCTTGTCAAATTATATTTCATGATAAATTGCGATCACATGAGGCATATAACCCCATTCTCATGAAATATAGTGTATATTCCTTTTGCAAGAGGCTTCCAAATTTTCTATCTTTTATTACTTATTTTAAAAGTCTTTTGAACTTTTCCTATTGATTGTCTATTAGGGAATCACATGATCAATGATGGATCTTGAAACAACATGTGATCATCATCATGGATGTTTTCTCCACTTATATGTGGTGTGTCACATGATCAATGATGGATCTTATAATGGTGTAAGATCATTATTGTGGATGTTGTTCAAATTTTCTATAGATCTAGCGAGGAAACATATAATCAAATGGGCATTCCCAAGGGCCTTCTGGTGATGTAGATGACATGTCGATGGGCTACTACATGATATAAGGGACCCACCTAATAGTATTTGTATGGTCATGGGAGCTTTATGGAGGGGCTTCACATGATAATTCAAAAATCACACAAAGAACATGATTCATCTGTGTGACCATCCTAGGGTCATGTGATTGTAAATTTTTCCAAGCATTATGTGATACACATAACCTAACCACTTAGTGTCTATATACCTATTCTCATGCTTCCTTCCTTTCATAGAGAAAATAATACCCATGCTTCATATATTTCTTTGATTCTAAAATTTTTTATATTCATTTGGCAGGAATCAACAGACCAACCCTAAAAAATCCTCAGAAATATGTATTTATAGAGGCAGGGTTAGGTTTATTAAATAAATTAATTAACTAAATTAATTATTTCATTTAATACACCTTCCAATGGATTCATAAACCATACATCTGGCTTTGATAAACCTTAGGTCACACTTAGGGTAACCCCACATTCTAGAATCAACCGTGGTCTCATATTTCTAAACCGAGGCTATGCTCTTGAGGGATTCAATTATTTCTAAAAAAATGCATATGTGTGATATTAACAAATTTAATATTTTTTTAATATCAATTCTGGGATAACTAGGCCTTGGAATCTCATGTTGTCTCCATGCTCGGCACCAAAAAAATTTATCAATATATTTAAAATATTTACAAGGAGAAAACATGGTCACTACCCTACATGACATATACTTATTAGTTACACATTGTGTTCCTAGGTTTTCATGTACCCGATATACATACTTAGGGTGCCAGTGTGTACCATAGACGGACTACATAACATGTACAAACTAGCTACACATTATGTGTTCGGCTTATTGTGTGCCTATGATACATTCCTGGTTATTTAGCATGTATCTTGGCAGTTTACACAATGTTTATAATCCAAATACATTTCATCTAATCTCTAAGTATTTTTTCTGCAAGAATCACCAAAAGACTCAGCGTTTTCATCATACATGGTACTACATAACATGTACAAGACAACCACACACCATCTATACCACATTTTGTGGATCCTCTTGTCTCATTGAATCGATCAGCATGTACTGAAGATGTGGAAAATGATAAACTACCTACTGTGTGTGCCAAATACACATTGTGTATATCATTAATTCTCCAAACTATTAATCCCACTTGGTTTGAGAGTGTATAATAACAACAAAAATTTCATTAATTTTTTCAATAACCCATGAGGAAAACATGATATGTACGCTAGCTACACGCTCTGTTATCCAACATGTTGTGTGTCTGGTTGGCCAGATCTATGTGCAGTGTGCAATTAATACACTGCATTTAATTACAACTCAATGTGGCATGTATCCCATGACATGTCTAGGCATAGTGCACTTAGGTAAATGTCATGTACTCTAGCTACATGCTATGTAGTCCAATTCTATCTGGCCCGAATCCTCAACACTACATGATGGAATATTCTGCCATTGTTCAACTATTATTAGTCCTTTAATAAAATAAAACATTGAACGGTCATGATTAATATAGCAGAAACAAGTTAATTCAAATTGGATTAAAGAATGAATAATATAAAATGAAAGATTAATCCTTTATTGCACATATAAATCAAAAATCAAATAAATAATTATAAATTTAGAACATGACCGCTCTAATATAACTTGTTGGTTCCAAGTGCAGAAGAAGTACTTTTGGTGGGTGCTAAATTAAAATTTATTTTAATTAAGAGTTTCCTAAAACCCCAATAGAGGATCTTACATGCTAAATTTATAATTAATTTATTTAAATCTGGAGAAATTATTAATAATTTTAGGATCCTTTATTTGATGAAAATATTGATCTTCCTAGATACACTTTCGACTTATATTCATTGAGCTACAAGGATTTAAGTGTAGAATCCCTCTAGCAGTGATCCACACGTGCCCCTATTGATCTTTGAGAAACAATAAATGATTTCCATGAGCTAGTGTGGTGAATTGATTGTATTAAATTGTTCGTCTTGATCACTCCAAGCACCTTCAAGATTGAAGGAGTTATTATCATTCGAGAGAGGAAGGGAGGATGGATTTAAGAGAGATTAAGGGAAGTATGTTGTGCACAATGATTCTATATTCTCAATTTTTTATTAACCCTAGATAATAGACATAATAATCTATATATAGAGCTAGGGTTTAGGTTAAAATATT
Source organism: Viscum album (assembly GCA_963277665.1). NCBI lineage: Eukaryota > Viridiplantae > Streptophyta > Magnoliopsida > Santalales > Viscaceae > Viscum > Viscum album. Next base: position 1,263,633,134 of record OY728143.1, on the reverse strand, counting down.
ATTTAATTTCATATTATCCCTAAAATAATATAATAAAATTTTATAAACCCCATGTCAAAATAATAATAATAAAATTATTTCATGGAGTGCACGCTAACTTGTGCAATAATAAATATTGTTTTACTAACTTTTAAATTAATAAATATCACCAAACATAGTTTTGGTCCATTAAAACACCTCATATTTAATTTAATACCTAATTAAATTTTTAAAAAATATTTCATTAATTAATAAAAAAATTCAATCGGTAAAACATGAATAAAATTACTCCTCGTTCTTGAGAATAATATTTATTCCATTAATAAATTTAAATAAAATTTAATCGAGATCAACAAAAACACATAGTGTGTGACCCCATATGATTGTTTATTATTTTCATTAGGTTGGATCACCTAAAGACCAAGATTATTATCTTGAAATGGGTTAAGGAACCCAAGAGAGAGATATCAATATCACAATGGTGAAAACCACATATGAACACTCACTATATAATATAATCCATTTATCTCAATATCTCATCAATAAAATTGCACATCCATTTCATAAAACTATGTGCTCGAAAAATATTTCTTTGACTATCTAAAATAAACACATCATTATGCCATGTCCATGAAATTTAATTCAATGGTTCTATTCCAATCAAAGGGTGGAGATATAAGCTTCCATAAAGATTAAAGGGACAAATCCTTCCTCAACTTCTCTATCAATATCAAGTCATTGATGATATACCCAATATACCCTACTTCCCACTAACATATAGTGTGACATTTTTGTCAATAAATCTAAGTGAGAAATTCATGACCTGAAAAATTGATAATCTTATATTCTAAGGAACATTACATATGTTCAGAGATTAGAATATATGATGAAACAAAAATAGGTTGAATTCCTACTAGCGGGTTTTTTCTCATAATATTTGGTCTTGTAGATTATCAAGAGTGAAGTTTAGGATAAGAAACCTCATCTTCTTATGAGTACTCTCACCTTACAGCCTACATATGATGTATCCTATAATAATATTTTATCCAATCATAGAATGATATTTAAGAATATTTACATAGAACTTCAAGGTTCTCATCATAAATGGGAACTTATATAACATTATCAATATGATAGAAATCCTAAGACATTATTAAATTAAATTAATGTACAAAAATGAAAAATATATAATAACATGTTTTATTAATATTCAATTCATTGAATATACATGTAATAAATTTACAATAATTTGTTCCTAGGACAGAAACTGTAATATTTTTTTGGGTAGAGATAGAGGAAACTTCATTAATTGAATCAAGTATTACCCATGAAACCACCGTGAAAATCTAGATGATCAATAAATTGATGGAAATAGACAAAATATATCAAAAATAATATGTAAATCATCACCAATTAACCTTATTATTTGATGTTGGTGACCACATATTCTTGAAAGAATCTCCAGGACTAGGTCATGGTCATTTTAGAAATTAAGGAAAATTGGCTACTCGGTACGTTAGTCCATTCAATATTTTGAAACATATCAGTGATGTTTCATATCAGTTAGACTTATTTCCAAGATTCCATGATGTCTATAATGTTTTCTATCTATTTGAATTAAATAAGTACTAGCATGACCCTAACTATGTGATACACTGGGTCCATGTCACCCCTGAACAAGACACTACATTTACTCATACCTCGATTCATATTTTGGATAGAAAAAAATCATTTACAAGATAAATGAATCTATTTATTATGGATATTATAGACTCATGGTCTAATTCAAGAGGAAACTTGGGATTGCGAGAATTTTATGTTAGATTAATAGTCTAAACTTTTCTAGGTAAATGTCGACCTCTAACTTCTTAAGGATGAAAATAACCATAGTGGGGAGAGTTAAACACCCCCAATTTTAGGTATTTTCTTGTCTTATTATGTATTTTCAACCTACATAATGTCTGGGTTTAGTTTTTAGATCTTCTGGGTGGTTTTTGGAATGTTTTGGGAGGCATATGTTTTGAGAAATGTTAGGGGAACCATATGGTTTTCTCTAGGTAATCGTACAACAAATAAATGGGTCTTTAAGATAGGAACACAGTTTGTAAAAATGATGAAGAACCCATGTGACTTGGTTATTTTTAAGACATAGGTAATCAAAATGGTTTTCCAAACCGTGTGGCTTAACCATGCAATGGTATTAATTATATCCAAAAAATATTTTTTAACCTGGAAACTCTCTTGAAACCCTCATTAGTCTTCTCTTATACTATGCTCTCAATCCTTATCCATTCCCAAGTTATTTTAAATATCTTATTACATATGCTTCTTGATTTTAATGGATAAAAAAGCATTTAATCTTAGACATTAAAGCTGAGAGTCTTGTTCTTCCTCTCTATCTCATTGATTCTATCATTTTCCATGAAAATGAACCCTGGATCAGGGATTCCATGCCTGGATATATGGTTTAGGGATTTTTTTGATGGAATCTTATTTGGATTCATTGAAGTAATTAATAGAGGATACCAAATCTATTAGATCATGTTGTTATTCTTTGTATCAAACACATCAAAGGTACGTGGATTATCCTCCTTTTCCACTTTATTGTATAATGTGAAGTTTCTTTATTTTATAAGTAAATTTACTTTTATTTTTCTTGGAAAACTCATATAAAATCTCTATTGGAAATATCTTTTTCTTGGTTGGTATTAAAATATATTATTGTGGGTAGCACCTACAACGTGTTTGATTAAATTATTAAATTAATTTCGATTTAAAATAATTGTATTGGGTGTAAGAACATGGAATCAACTTGGTGGGTGTGCTTTCATATGAATATGGAATGGGACACATTGGTTATACATGGTCACAATGCCAATATAGTGGAAAATGGATTATGTTGTTGAGTGATTACTTGGGAAAGTAGGGATAAATACCACTTGCGAGTTGGGGTTGTACAAGGGGGGCATCGGGTAGTGGTTTCATTAGTTAGTGTTATGCATGGGTGTGTGGGTTCATTACATGGGAGTGTTTTTTGTGTGGGTTATTTCACTTAATTATGGATTATATATATACATATTGATCACTAGTTTTCATGATTTTTTCTATCTTTTATTTTAAAGAGAATGTGAGCTAACATGTTTCTTATTTTAGTGGCATTTGGAAAAAGTATTGGGGTTTTCCTACTGGTTTGTATACTCACCCTTGAATATGAAACTTCATTAGTATGTATACATTTTTAAAAAAGATACGGGTAAGGGGGAGGTTTCTTATTTTTCTATAAAAACTTTATGATGTTGTGTTCTTGGATGTTTGAAATTGGATAATGGGGTATTTGTCGAATATTAGAATATGGAGTGGTTCCACTCTGGTGCCTTGAGTCTTATCTTACTTGTATTTTATTTTTCTTGGTATTGTAGATCAATGTTTGGTTTTCTCTTTCATTGTTACTCTAGTAATCATTTGGTTATAATTTTTGAATTTACTCTAGTTTTTTATCATGAATCATATTATGTCTCTTTATCATGCTCTTATTGTAGGTTATTTTTTTAAGGGAGAATCATCCTCCATGATTTGGTAAATCCATTGACATTTATTTTCAGCCATTGGATCCTTGGATACATCACCTAATTTCAGTGGAATTTCAGTCCTTCCTGATCCAATGGTCTGGGTCAAGATATTATAGTCTATGTCCAAAATTTAACACAACATATTCATAGATGAAGTCCAAAAATATCCCATAATTCATGGTAGTAGTCTTCTTTTATAAATCATTATCATCTTATGGGGACTTATTTATATTTTCTATTAAATATTTTTTTAAAGGTTAGGGCCGAAGCCTCATTTATTATTAAATTAAAGCAATGACCACTTTAACTGGGTAGAGGGAGACCCATTACATAGCCCAAAGGCCCAGTGGGAATTTAGCCCATTACATGGCCCGTTGGCCCATTTTTTTGGCCCAAAGCCCATTCTGTGAATAGTACTGCTACAGTACTTGCACTGCTACAATACTACACAGTACCCACCGCTGCTACAGTGCTCTGCCGCCGTTATAGGGACCTGCTGCCGCTACAGTGCCCGCCACTACTACAGTACTGCCACTGCCACAGTATGCTATAGTGCTGCTACAGTACCCTGCGCCCAATGGGTTTTGAACCCCCATTTTTCATATAGAATTAAAGGGTTTTTACCACTAAGCCAAGCCCCAACTACGATTTTCTAGTAAATATGGTTTGGAATTTTTTTGTAAAATTAATGGTGTTTCTTCTTGCCTAAAAATTTACATATCCAACTTTAATAAATCTATTAATATAGGATCCTTGATCATCTACATCATGGTCAGAACTCCATGGTCCTTCTCAATTCATTATCCAACTTGTTTTTCTATCTTGGGTGGTAGTTTATCAAGTAGTCATAGTTATTGGGCAGTTCTAGCCAACTTCTTTTCCTGATATTGAGCTCTTTCTAGGAGAATATATACATCAAATGTTTATGATTTGTATATATATATATATATATCACATCTTTAACTATAGATATAGTACCTATATATCTTCAAGTAAAAGACTAAATCTTTCAACTAAATATTATGAGTTGGATAGTTCTATTCATCAATAATTAATTGTTTTGATTCATAAGCAATAACTCTATCATTCTATATAAGGACACAACCCAGTCTATTATTCAATACATTGTTATATATTAAAAATCCTTTCCTTCCCAATGGTATATTCAGAACCATTATTGTTGTGAAAATTTTGGGAGTTACAGAAACAAATAGGTTTGCATATGAATACAAAAAAGATGGTAATGAAAAAATAAAAAAAGAAGAACACAAACATAAGGTTTTATGTGGTTAGGGAATAATCCCTATGTCCACATAATGTTATAAATATCACTATGATTTGTGATCATAATTATAGGGAGATAAAATAGTTTCTAACATAGAAACCCTAACATGAAAGGAGCTAATAATGAGTATGAATCATTGTTACACCAACCACACAGAAAGTATGTTGTTCTATAGTGAAAGGTAGATGGAAGTTTTCAATACTACATAAGTACAAGTGTTTATATAGTGGTAAATGTGAGCCATTACATGACTATCATTTAAGGAAACTACGTATCTCAATTATATTTATTGGTGTGGGCCATTACTGGAAAACCTTTTTCTTTGAAGGATCAATGAATACTCCATATTTAGAGACAACATGCCCAAGAAAAGAATCTTTATAGAACTAAAATTAATACTTATTAAATATCCCATATAATTCATTTTCTATTAGAGTCTCAAGAATGAGTTGAAAATGATTCACATTCCCCTCATAGTTTTTTGATTATATCAAGATATCATCAATTAATACCACTATAAAGATTTGAAAATAATCATTGAATATTTTATTCATCATATACATAAACACAAAGAGTTCATTAGTCAATCTAAATGAAATTTCCATAAACTCATAATTTTTATACCTCATTCGAAATGTTGTCATTAGATATGAACCTTATTCCTCTTTAGTTGATGATAACCATAACTAATATTGATCTTTAAAAAAATATTAATCTCCCTAAATTTGACCAAATAAGTTATCAATGAACGTTAAAGGATAATTATTATTTATTGTAATGAAAATGAAATACCTATAATCTATGAACAACCTCATAGACCCATCATTTTTTCAAAAATAAGATTGGGGATCCCCAAGGTGAACCATTAGGGTTTATAAATCCCTTATCACACAATTCCTGCATTTTTTTCTTTAACTCCAACAATTCCATTGGTTCCATTCTATAGTGAGTCTTATATATAGGTTTTGCATCAGGGATGAGTTTAATAGAAAACTCAACATCATGTTCATGTTTATTTCCAAGTATTTCTTATGGAAATATATTAATGTACTGTTGAAAAATAGGTACATCATCCATTCTTAATATGTCCTTACCATACATAGATTTCATTTTCTCTTCCACGTCTCCCAAAATTTCATTAAAATGAGATATTGGAGGTGAATCTAGATAAGACTTGGTAAATAAAGTGTCTCCTATAAAAACAAGGTATTTTATTCCTCCTTGATAAATAGAAATCTTTTTATCTGGATAATAAATTAGTAAATTATATTTTGAGATTCAATTCACATAATTGATTATATCAAAGTCATCCATATGTATAAAAATTAAGTTTATAACTAGGGAATATGTATGCATATTAATAGAGATTTTCAAATATAACTTTGTCGAATTAAGACTTTCATTGGGTGTCTTGACTAATAACTCATTTCTTAGAGTGTTAGGGGATGATTCAATGTTCTTATAAAACATGAAATATATGAAATAGTGAACAAATTTGAAATAAAATAAATAATTATTTAACTTTGTGTTTATAATCAAAGTAACTACTATCATGACATTAATAATTTAAACCTCATATGTAGTAATAGAATAATCTATCCCTCAGCCCCTGCATCTTTTCTAATGTAAATTCCTCGGTTTCTTAGGGCATTGGTTTGAATAATGCCTTATAACCTTATAGTTAAAGAATTGAACTTTTAGAGTTTCTCCCTTTCTTTTACATTCATAAGCATGATGGCCTTTCTCTCGACACTTGAAGCAATCTCACATCCCCTTCAAGAATGTACCAGGGTGTTTCTTTCCATAATTATTATGTTTTGGAAATTAAAATATTCCATTTTCCCTTTTTTAACATTTCTCTTTGTAGAAATCTCAACCACCCTCTTCTTTTTTATATTTACATAAAAACATAAGACTTTTGGAATCTTTTATCTATCTTTATGGAACTTGATAATATAACCTTGTATGATGAAATTTTTTTAGAGACTAATGTTAATATAATTATAGGATTTCTCCAATCAAATAAGCTATCAATATTACTTCTTGGATTTTGTACATAATCATTGACATGAGTTGCTAACCTTGTATAGTTAACTTTATATACAGAAACATTTTCCTTTTCCTTTTGATTTAAGTTGAGGAAATTTATTTCCATATCAACTTGTTTCTCATAAGGAAATTATTTTTCATATAATATTTCATTAAAATTATTCCAACGCCTACTTTTTATCTCATCTACCTAGTTAGTGTTTATGAATCAATGACCACCATTGATCAACATCTCTCTTTAGAAAATAAACTTCTATAATAAATTTATCTCTTCCACTAATTCCTAAAGTGAGAAATATCTTCTCTATACATTTCTTGGATACTAATGGATTAGTATATCTATTTAATTATGGAGGTTTTTTCATGTTAATCGGTCCAAGATTATTGAACCATGTTGTGGATTTTTAGGTTGCTTCATACAATTAATGTTTTTCTCATAACTTAATTCAACTTCCCTAATATAGTTATAATCTAATCAGATCCTACACAAGTCTCGTTTACTTCATTGACATGATCATGAGAGAAATCTATATTTAGGTTATGGGTGTTGATATAGTTCTCATTATTTTAACTGGGTTCCATTTTAAAAAAAATGGAATACACTAGATTAACTTATAACATTATAAATATTTCATTATATAAAATGATTCTTATATAAGTAAAATATTCTAGAATATTTTCCTAAATATCATACTATGTGTGTTATATAGTTATGTTTTTCTATATATATCTCCCATGTTACATTGATAATGAATATAAAATATCACATTCCACATTATCCAATAGATTAGTAGTCTTAAGAGACTAAAATACATACATGATTCTAATAATACATCAGAAAAAATAAAATACAACTTAAAATTTCAGTGGTAACCATATTATTTCTTCCAATATATCCTTTAAATCATTCATAGTTCACTTCTAGGTACCCTAGGTATAGAAAAAAATAGTGAGAACTAATACTTAGTAAGGGGAATCATACAATTAAATCTACCATAAAATAAACAAGACATGAATAATATAGAAAAGAGAAATAATAATTAAGTATTTAATATAAATAATTTCATGAAAGAGGAATATATCCATGGATTATATAACAATATAAATAATCACATGAAAAAAATAATGGGGTTCATAGTGATATAATTAATAATTTTGAACATTTTAATCTTATTATTAGAGTCTCGTGCTAATACATCATACATAAATAGGCATGGAATACACCAAATACTCATGTATGTTTATCTCATAAGACCTACTGATAAATCATGGGATATATAATTTAGGGACATAACAATCAACAATTAATTCCAATTAATTCATCATATGAAAGTAATTAATAAATGATAAACTACATAATCAACATGTCTTAGCAATCCATAAACATCTGTATTAGAAAACCAGTATATGAAATGTTAATATATTCCCCAGTCAATAAATTGAATATCATGATAATAATCTATATAGGGAAAGAAGTTGGATGAAATAATTTGATAATATCCCCAACTTATCATAATAAACTTTAATGTATGTTAACATAGATGAAAAACTCATTTATAAAACATTTGGAATTTGTTTTGAAAACATTAAGAAATATCCTTTCCTTTTGGTAACTTTCAAAAATGATAAATTAATTTAATAATGAGATTACTATTTTACTTGAATTACCATGGTAACTTGTAAATGAATCATTATAATTAATAACATTCATGATTTCGGTAAAAGGAAGGAAAACATTAATCATTTAAAAAACATTCTTTTCCTACTTTTGTAAACGAAGTAAACATTGACTTGTATGGAATACGTTAGAAATATTCCTTCCTAAAAACATTTAAAGTAAAAATAAATAGAAAATGAAATTAAAAAATCATTTAATTTTAGGGGAGAACATTCTTGAAACAATATAATTAATATGGATATGGAAAATAAGGATTCCTGGCAAAGAAGAAAAGATATGGTTGGTTCCCCTCACGGGTATCCTTTTGGTTGAATTTCAAACCAAAGGGAAGTGAAATGGTAATAAGAGATATAAAACCCAAAAATAATTAGAGAATAAAATAAATATGTTTTTAGAGATAAATAACATAACAATCCCCTAATTAATGATTTAGACCCAGTCACTCCTGAATTTAATATGATATTGGAAAAGTGACTCTTACCATGAACTTCTGTTTAGTGAGGTGAACTCTAACTTCGCTATATAATAAATTTTGGTTTATTATTCCTCTAAATATAAACCTTATTCATAGTTATTTTACTTCATACCATCCATTTATAATTCCTTAGTACTCATATATTAATTGTTTATAATTACAAATTAATAGGGTGTTAACCATTTGGTTTCACTTGCATGCTTCAATGTGGAGGTTCCAGCCCTTGAGTTTTCTTTAGGGGTTCATAATCTACAGAATTTTAATGCTTATAAAATACATTTATTTGATATATTTTTAGATCACTTGGTAAATTCATCAAACTTATGGTGAAAATTGTCAAAAAACATTTAGAAATACACTTTTCTAGTTATTTTTTTATTACCGAAGGAATTTAATATTTTGGTAAATATACTATTTAATGTTACCACTCCATAATTATGAAAAAAATATTAAATTAATCATTATCATATATTATTTATATTATTTATTTTAATGATTCATTCATGATATATACATTATAACCATGTCCATGTAAGTGATAAACCCGGCCAAAACAAGAACATGTTATAACGTTTTAATAAGCAAGAACAAGTTATTGAACTATGATAATATAATTTTTTTTAAAATATTAATGATTTAAAAAATATTTTTTAAAATTGATAAATCAATTTCAGTAATGGGTGGATGAAGAATATAAATTAAAGATAATGGTAAGAAGTTATTACTTACAAAGTGTCTCAGTATGCTGATTTTAGGCTGTTAAATTCTACAATGACCATTTATTGTTAATATTATTAATATAATGGATAAATTATATTTCCTTGACCTTAATATTGTTACAGATATTATATTTATTTTTTAAATCCATTTTCATAATTTTCCAGGTAAGGCGGTGAAGAAAAATGAAATATGTTATTTGTGGAGGTGGTAGTTTGCACGTAACACGGGAAACATTTTCATTTTCCTATGTAGGATGAGTGGTGGATAATAGTTTTTATGATACAATAAAATTTAAATATACTAATTATACTAATTTTATTATATTAGTGATTTTATAATATATTTTTAGGAAGAAGAAGAAATAAACTTGAAAAACTCAGTTAAAATAGTTACCTCTTTCTTGGTTATATTTCATTCAATATATATTACATCCATCTTAGATTGATATTTTGGGGAAATAAAAACCTTTATTATGTGGAAAATAGGGCATGGAGAGAGTTTTGGGCATATTTTCTTTAACCTAGGTATAATTTTCTGTGAGTATTAGTGAGGATTTGAATGGATTATTTTATAAGTGAGAGGGGTTGTACTTTTGTAAATAATCTTAATCTTAAAATAAAATAAATGTCATTTTCGAAGAAGCATCACCAAATTTGTAAAATTTCAGATATAGGATAATATAAGTTTATAATTCACTAAACTAATCAATTATGGGCAATTTTTTGTGATATTTTAAGTCTTATCTCATAGTTTAACCTTGTCTTTAACCCTTTTGACATTTACCATAGTGACAAACTTTTAGAATGGTAACTCATTTCTATGATAAAAAATAAAATTGAACTCATTACTTAATTTGAAAACATGTATTACAAATATGAAAACCATTTCACAAGATTCAATTTCTAATGTTTGTATGATTTAATTTTAATATAAGTACTCTTACCAAAACAAAAAGGTTTTTTTAGAAAAAGATGCATTTTAAATATAAAAATGAATTTACACAAAAATTATATATCGTACTAAATATCATGAAATTTATTGGTTTATAGTTAAAATAATAATATTTATGTTACATTAAAATTAATCAAAAACTAAATTTTACATTGTGAATATGTAATTAATGGAAAAGATCACAAAAACTATTTTTATTAAAAACAAATATAACTTATGTTTCCAAATATGAAGAATATATGTCTAAATTCAACATAATATTTTAAATTCATTATTTAAAAATCTTAAATAAATTATTGTTTGATAAAATAGTTTCATAGATTCTTAAATTGTACTTATATCTTAATGAAGTCATAATAGTTACGATATTTTTGAAAATGGTATTTTTACTTTTCACTGAAAATCAATATTTTTAGAAAAATTTAAAAAATAACCCTAAGATAATTTTCACATTATGAATCCAAAATAGATTTTGATATAATAAAATCAAAACTATAAAATTTAGTAATATTTCTTTTAATCATATTATTTGAATAAAGCTACTTTTTATTATACTGTGAATAGAATGTGCATTGTGTAAAATTTTAGGGATGTAGTGATTGTATGTTGTTGTAGAATCACAGGTATTACACAAAAATGATCAAAAATGTCATTACTCTGTAATTATTCAAACTCTATGTGATAAAATAAATAATTAAAGGCACCAATGACCTACCCTTGATCGTTAGGAATGATTTGTGATCAGATCATGTAATAACTTTGATCAAATCACCTTGAAACCCTTTAATCTATATAGGAGATTGATAAAATCGAGGAGAAGAGTGGGGAGAAGAGTAAGGAGCTCTATATTCATACAAGAGAATACCGTCCCACAAAATGGTCTTTAACCCTTTAAATATTAGGTTTATGTTTTTAATTTTTGACTTAATATCCTTAAAAATCTAAACCTTCAATGTTTAACCCAAAAATGGATTAAATAACTTACTTAAACTTTTCATTACCACCATACATTTTAATCACATTCTTATAACATTGAAAAAATTCTTTTTGAGTAAAAGTTGAGCCATTAAATTGACTAATTCCCCCAAAAATATTAATGAATTTTGAATAAATAATTTCTTGACTGAAAAAATATAATTTCTCATATTTACTTATTTAGACTTAAAAAAACTTGTGAATACCATGAGAAATTAATATAACGATCAATAAATAAATTATCATATTATTATAAACTCAAATAATATATTTTTAATATATATATATATATATATATTTATTTATTTATGATTTTTATTCAAAAAAATTATTTCTCACATATTCACTTAAAAAACTTTTGAATATATTTAGATAAAAAATTTAATTCTCAGTATTCAAATCTTGAAAAACTAATTATATAATATATTTATTTATTGTGATAATTTAAACCTTATCAATCGATCCTATACTAACCAAAATTTTTTATGTGAGATATAGGGGTGACCTTAAATGTGATGATCAACATAGTGGAAATAGTTAGATGATGTGGTGTGGTCTGGAAAGTGGTACAGTGGGGCACCACACATGCACCGTCAGGTTAGATGATTTAAAGAGAGATATGTGTGTTTACACCGATCAAATGACCTTATTTAAACATAGACACATATTGTGGGATGAATGGGTGAAATTACTTCTTGGAAGGGGAAAACAAAACTTACAGACTAGAAATATGGTTAAATTATTATTGATAGAGGGGAAAAGTGGTAGAATACTTGTGTGATGGAATTATACATGCTACTCTTTCAATCCTCCAAGTCATCTCTTCCAAATAGTCTTCAGACCACATTTATCTGGGCCTTTGGGTCATCAAGAACTTGGGTCTTTGGGCAATTGATATGTAATAAAATAGGTTCAGTGGATGTTTTTTATTCCTTGTGGGGAGGGATAAGGCTTTACCCACTATGGTACATGTGCGTATGTATTATTTTCAATTTGTAATCTCTTCTACCTAATATAGAATTTGAATCGTACTATATGATTCATCCATTTTAATGCATATCCATCAAAGATCATGACATCCATTTGATTCATCAGAAGAGAATATTTTATGATAGTTATGAAATTTAAATTTATGACTTCATATAATTTATTTAATAAAATGTGTTTTTTTATAATTGGAAAATCTTAAACAATCATGTTCATAATATAAGAATTTTAATTAAAATTGTACCATACCGGTTTTTATGACTTGAAAACCATTAGACTATTCGATGGTTCTATCAAAATACAAGTAGATATAGGTAAAATTGGTGAAAACTGACATAAATGGGTAAACTAGTTATCTAGTTTTAAAATCAAACCAGAAACACCCCTTGGGGTTTAGATTGAAAGTCTGAGAAAAATTTCACAAGATGTCCTGTATCATTTCCCTGGTATGGAAACATGGAACACACAGTTAGAGCACTTTGTCGTTTTCACCACACCATGGTCAAGGAAAGGTGTTGATATTCATGAGGTGTCTCCATACACCATGGTGAAATTAAACCCATTTGATGTGTAAATATTGATTTGAAGATATTATTTTCACTAAACTAGTGGAATGATGAATACATGTTTAGTATAGACTCAATTTGGATCTATTGCTGCTTCTAATGGGTCTAATGACACTGGAATAAAGATATTTAGAATAATAAAAAATATCAAAACCAATCGAAATTTTAAGTCACTATTTAGAAGATTGGAACTTAATAAATTCATGATACATAAATGTTGTGAGAGTCAAATACAATCTATTCTAGAAGAATAGAAAATTGAGAAAAATAAAAAATAAAGAAGAATAATAAGAACACTAGAATTACATGGTTTAGGAATTATATCTACATCCACTATTTCAATGAGAAAACTAAAGGTCACATAATCAAATTATAAAAACCCTAACTTTAAATGATACCATAAAGAAATGAAATTATACATTAATTTATATTTCTATAGTGACAAGTATTCACAGTAAGTGTATTGGGATACAGTAATAATGGAAGTAACTCTGTGGAGCTACAATATCTCATCGATAAGGTCTGTACTTTTATAGTACCCCCAGACCCCCGACCACCCCTCTAGAACCCCCAATAGCCTCACCACGGAGATCATCTTGGAAAATTGTGGAACTGTGTATAGTATGGATCACTAACAATTAGACTAACATCATTCGATGGATCAAGCTCCACCATCCCAGTAAGTTAAACATTAGTTTAAAAGTTTGGATTCTCTCAAAACATTATTTTTTATGATAATACATTTAAATGAGTTGAAACCATATGTTTATTGAACACATCTCTCATTTATTTATTTTAATCTTTTCAAGTTAGTTCAACTTGTTAGGGATTTTTTTTAATGTGACCCGAAGGCCTTGGGGAGGATAAAGGCCTTTAATGTTGTAATGGTTTCCTGTAATCCTTTACATTAAGGGGTGATTGAAGATTAAAATTAGAGAGATGAATCATTGACCTACGTGTGAAGGGATTGTAAAAACCTTTTTAATGATGAATCTATAGAAAAAACATATCATAGAGTGATCCAAAGACCCTAAAAATATCTATATTTTTATGAATTCTTATTATATAAGGCAAAAAGTCCCAACATAACTTTAAGGATACATTAGAGTGATTCAAATATCAACATAAGGTCTTTCATAAATTATATTTGGAGATGAAGCATTTCTTTGTGTAGATCCATGACAACACTGTAACATTTTTACAATAGTCTTTTAAATAATACCCAAAAACAGCACTAGAAACACATGTTTATGAATGTTTAGTATATATTAAATTCCACATTGGATAGAAGTAATAAAAAATCAGTTGTAATATTTTGGTTTTTTAATACATGTTTCTGAATGGCTACTGAAAAATCGTTTTTACAATACTTGAATAAAATCATTTCCTTCATGAACGTATATATTAATGGGTATTCAAAAAAATCAATTTCTTTTTCATAAATGTGAAAAAACCTATTAGGCATCGAGTACCACATCAGTGGTACAACCTAAAAAAAGAAACATGTAACTAACCATAAAAACCACCATTTCATAAATATTACTCCCAGACATGATATTATAAAACCATAAAATTTAATGATTTAGTTTTATTCTCTCATTTATTATTTAATGGTCATAGTACGTGTGTAAACTATAGTCAATGGTTGTATTCCATTCATGAGAACTGTTACCTTCCTTATAGCCAAAAACCCTTATTCAATCCCAAACCTCCTACTACCAATGACAAAAAAAATAAAAGAAAAAGGAAAATATTTCCCCTAACATTAACCAACCTATAAAAATAGGCAGCACCATATTCCTATCACTTCCGCCATCTTAAAAAAATATCTTATCCTCAAGGGGAAAATCTTATTGAACATTTGAATGCTTTCATAAATAGTATGAGCCTAGCTCACCAATATAACTTGAAAAAATTTCCAACAAGTTTGTGTAATGTTCAGGATCAGGTGTCATGCACCGATACACCGATCTGATTCACTACGTGACCTCTAGTGTGCCTCCCCATATTCCAGAGGCTACTAACTAGCAGTGAGGGTATAATTAGTCGATCATGGGGAGACTATGCGCTATTTTACCAGAGTAATAGAACAAAAAATAATAATAGTGGAATCATATATAACCATAAATAATACAAGTATCTAAAAATAATCAATATAGAAAAATTCGATATCCAACTAAATCAGAAAAAACATCATGCTAATGTATTTATCAAGTGTCTAAAATTAAAACTGAAAATAAATATACTAACAAATCCCAAGAATGTCCCGAACCACATTGGATTACCTCATCCATACTCCATACCAACTCAGCCATATAACACAAGGCCTTTTCCCTTAACATACCCTACAACAATAAAGTCTATTCGGGTACTGATCAGGCAGCCCGAGTAGGATGTCAGTATGGCTCAATAGGCCACCACCAACAGTGTCTAAAACAAATCCATTCAATAATACTGTATGAATTTATATAAATAAATAAACACAATCCATAAATAAATAGATATCAAATTATACAATTAATCTTTATTTATCCACATAAAATCTAGAGATCTCGAGGACACCTATACCTCAAAGTCTGCTTCAAATCATGTCAGAGCCCTCAATGTTTCTAGGTAATATCATATCATAATACCTTCTTCAGATCATGCTAGAGACCAAAGTATTCAAATTTGATATCATATCTTAATAACTATTTTGGCACATTCCAAATCCCGAAGAATTCTCAAGTGAGGTATGTAACACCCCAGGTAAATAAAGAATATGACATTTTCATATTTATCCATATTTGTGAATAAAATATTAATATTACTTTAAAGGGGACGCTATGCTCGATGGCGTACCCAATACGCAACAACGAGTTTCTTGGGAATCTTACGTTGCACTCTAATAACAAAATAATATTATTTTAAATGGTAGTTAACGCCTAGCCGTTGTAATGGAGGGAATGGAAATAACTAACTACAAAGTGATTATATATGTTTGTTAAATTTTTTTACTTTTTACAATAAATTTTAGAGGATTAAAAATGCGAATGAATCCAATTTTAAGCGTAAACATTCTAATATTCTTTAAATGGTCGATTAACCGCCTTTTGATGGCGAACCTCTTTTAAATCCACTTTTTGACAATTTTATGTTTTATATTTGACAAAATAAAATTCTTCTTTAGAATCAGGACCTCAAAATTTACTTTTTGTAAATTTTTGGTATTTTTCCGATAGAGTTCATTTTTAATGAATAGTGAAAAATGTTGTATTTTAATTCAAAACATATTTTTAATCTAATTTATTTATATGATTAGATTATCTTTTGAATTGTTTTTAAAGTTAAATTATAATATATTTTTACCATTTAATCCAATATTGGTCATTGGAATTAATTTCACTTTGAAATTGGACTTAAACTAGTGTCAATCTTTTAATAAATATTGTTTCTTAAAAACACGCTATTTGTTTTGACAGCGGGAATTAATTATTAAATTAATTAATGCAAATTATATGTTTTGAATTTTGTAAAATAGACATCATTTTTGAATTCATAATATCAAATATATCTTAGGGTGAATTTTTGGTATTTTTCTGAAAAACTTCAATTTTTGATGAATAGTGAAACCACTGAGTGGTAGTTTAAAAACTGATTTTTCGTTTAAATGAAACTTCACCACTTATGTGATTTGAATTTCAAAAATCCAACATACATGGTTGTCATTAGGATTTAAAATGTGGTTCAATGGGATTAAAATAATTTTTTGGTGAATACTAACTTTTAAGTTTTTAATCGCGATTAGAGGTAATTAGTGTAATTTAAGGTAAAAATAATATTTTAATAATATGAAATGACCTAGACACATGTCCTACCATCATTTTATGTGTCATGTCCGACCAAGAAAATCCATGGGTCAACTTGGGGACCCCATGGAGCCACTTTGGATAGAAAATGACATAAATAACTTTTTATTTAAAGTTAAAATAAAAATGTCACAAGTATGAGTTGTTTTACTAAAAAAAACTTTAAATGGGGTTATAAAAGTTATATTTTTCACTATAAATATTAATTATAAATCTAAAAATATTTCCTACATCATGATATTTTTTTTATAATTTTTAGACATTAAATAAATTAAATTATTTATGACATCATGATGATGCAGTGATTACTTCATTAATAAAGGATTTAAATAAAATGAAAAGATAATGTTAAAACTATAAATTAAACTTGTAAAAAACCAATTGGATGAGTATATTTCGAACCCTTACCACATTATCCTTGAAATACATCAATGTGGGACCTTTAAAATCCGAAACTCATTTGAAAATAAAGTAACATTTTGTAACTTTCCAAGAGTGCCCCACCTCTCCTCTTATAAAAGGCCCCCACCTCTACCACCTTACCCACACCTCTCAAGCTATTGGCTCGGCCAACCACTGCTCCTTTTGTATCTCCACATCCCTATATTACTCCTTGAAGCCTCACTTTGGGCAGAAGTCTACCCAAGGAATCCTTTGATCTCAAATCAAATAGAGATACCCGATTTTATGGTAATGTATTCACTTGTGTTCTTTTGTTTTATTTTGCTTCTCAAAACCACTAAAATCTTTTTATTAATTTATTTTGTAACAAATATTGTATATTCAATATACTAGGATGTTGTTATAAGAATTATTCGAGCTACACTTACACATACCTACATCTAATGGTTAAAGAACATACTGTTTCTGTGGATGGTGAATTTCTGCCTCACGAAATGATGATTGTTCAATATTCTTTTAACACCCTCAAAGGTGGCCATTAAGATTTCAATATATTTATATATGATATATAATATGTTGATGTTTTACTTAAGCTTCTGTATTTTTCATTTATGGCATACCTTTATGGTTTCCATTAAGGTTAAACGCGATATCTTCATTTTAGGAAGTGTGGACTACCGCCCCCTCAATGTGATTTGATTCGTTAATTCCATATGTGTTATGTATAAAGGATAGATTTAATTATATTATATATGATAACATACTGGAATTATAATAATATTATGTATCATTATGTTTTAATTCCATTAAATAAGAAATAGAAATGGAAGTAGCGTTCATGGGTATGTACGGCTTACCGTCTCCATGAACGGTGCATTTCATTTCTTACCTCTAAATGTTATGTAATATTATAAATGCATGTATATAATGGATATATATGATATATATGATATCTAAATAATTAATATAATTCTGGATATTATATATATTTTACCACATGAACAACTTGTAATTATAAAGAGTTTATTTTTGACTCAAGTAGCAATGATCTACAAAACGACCATTATTAACTTAAATAATTACATAGTGTTCATAGCATGGTATTAAGTGATATAAAGGGAATAATGAACTTGAAAAATGTTATTAAGAAGGTATAAATTAACTCAAGTTTATTATTCAGGAGGTTAAAGAACGATCGAGTCAAGTTAGACCTGAGGTAAGGGAACCTACCCCTCTCTTTCTTTTTAAGTACACTCTTTTATGTCATTCCTTTTAAGCTCATCTTTCTTATTATTGGGATGATATTTTATATTACTATTACTGTAAATTTTATGTTAATATGATGAGAGACCCTATTTGTTCTCATCAATCCATTTTTGGAAGTTTTAAGTGGCGTTGTTCGGCTGCCGAGTTTTTGTAAGGGATTTTTCATCTCACTTTTATTCCCGTGAGATTTATGCTAATTTACCACCATTTCCTTTGAGTGGTATATGTACTACACATTATTCAACTATTTTTGTAATATAATTTCGTTTATTATTATTTAAATCAATGTTGTATTGTCCTTCTTTCATGGGGTGTATGCTTTGAAAGATACCCAAGACGGTAAGGGAACTTTTCACCCTCCTCTTTTTAAAAGACTTATTTTGTTGGGTCTTTTAATTTACATATTGTAATGCTGGGATATGTTCTTATATATCCTTATTGATGTAAATTTTATTTCCAAGTTATGAGATACCCTTTTTATCTCTCATCAACTCATTTTCTGAATTTTAAAGTGACGCTGTTAGGCTGTCGAATTATACCAAGGGAACTTCTTAACCCAATTTTGATTTCTTTGGGTTCAATATGTAGTTATTGAATATGTCCTACATTGAATATGTTTGAATGAAATTTGATTGTTTTAAACTTAATATACACTTATATTGGGTGTATTTATATTTTTCACACATAATTATGAGATTGATTTATCCTTAATTTAAGGGTACCTTCTTTACAGGGGATTTCATCTCATTTTACATTTTTATTGAGACTTCATTGTTGTTATGCACGAATTCACTCTTATATGGTGTATATACTATCCTTTGGAATATTATATCATTAATTCCTTTTTTCTCATGATATTATAAAGTTATGATTAAATTCTATTCCTCAATTATTGTATTCAAGTGTCTCTCATTTTGTTAAAAACCCTTTAACTAAAATATCATTTTAAATGTTTTAATGATTTATTCTTATAAATATTTCTCGTTAATATCCATGTTTTAAAAATGGTTTTAAGTATTTATTTATATGGATATTAATGGTTTAAAATGTTAAAAGCTTCAAAGTTTTATGGGACACTTTGATTCAAAGATCTCTTTATTAAATGTTTTAAATGGTTTTGATAGTGGTTTTTAGAATGGATTCATTATTTCAATATCTTAAAAATTTATATGTGGGGATGTTATATTTCCTTTATGATTAAGTAATGTTCTATGATTATGTTATGGTTCTTGGGCATTGTTTATGAATACGTGTGGTTCTGTGATAAACTAAGGCCAGGTGAGCCCGATATAGCTCTCCAATGCATTGGGTAACGCGAAGGAGTTAAAAATTAAGGTTTCTCCAAAGAGATTTAGGGAATATACTGTGATGGGTATTCCAAACGTAACCAATAGGGTTACTCCCTATGTAAGAATGTTATGAATGCATCAAGTTACCTTTATGCCTTATGATTTCTATGATTTATTCATGATTTAATGAGGTATGTTAAAATGCTTTTGTTTTATGAGTAAAGTATGATTTCATACATGAACTAATATTTTATTTTCATACTTTTATATCCCTTACTGAGCTTTTTATGCTCATCCCAAGTTTTTGAAATGTTTTTCACAGGTCAAGGGAAAGGTTCATGATATGATGATTGTGTCAAGGAAGTGTCAAGAAAGAATCCATGTTTTATTTTAAATATGTTTCTGTTGATGGGGAAAAACGAATAATAACTTTTATGTAACCACTTTGTTTAAATGTGGAATGTAATTCATGATTTATGATTTAATTCTCTAAAACCCTAAACCTGAAAATATCCTCAATGTGAATTATTCATTTAATTCAATATTAAGTAAGGTTTAAGGTCGGGGCCTTATAGTTGGTATCATTGGTCAGTTTAGATAACTTTAGAGGTTAGAGTATTGTTTAAGAAAAAGTTACAAGTTGTGTATAACCACAATGGTTAGTATATTAGATGGAGTCATCATTTTTTTTGAAAGTTAGAATGAGTTTGAGATAACTTGGATAAGTATATCTTGGTGTTTATCTTCCTCTATTTTATTTGATGATTTTACTGATATACTCACACTGACCTTTTTGGTTTTAGTAAATGGCTGGATCTAGCAGGCACCAAAGTAACAGTGGATTTGAAGAAAACTGTGATGATTTTATGAAAGAACAACTGAATGATATGGGATCTGCAATGAGAACTCTTGTGGTTATCCTCAACCAACTATCTCGAGTCATGATTGACCACCTAAACCTTAGTAATTTTTATAAGGCATCGTTTATTCGAGAAACAAATCCCAATGGAAGTTCAGGTAATAATCATAAAGGAAAGTATGTTAAAAAACCGATGTGTAAAATATGTGGAAAGAAACACATAAGAAAATGTTTCAAAGGGACAGAAAGTTTCTATAGAAGTAGAAACAAAGGTCATAAAGCAAGAACCTTCCATAGAAAAAGGAAGCATCTAGTTGACTCTAGGAAAGGGAAAGAAGTTCTTTCTAAAGGATCAATTGAATGTTTTAAATGTGGTGTTCATGGTCATTATGAAAACACATTTCCTACTAATAAGTTTTGGGAATGGGGTCACCAAGATCATAAAAATATTCATTTACCAATACCTAATGCCATTTTGATTGAGGATGAAGAAAATGACAATGAAGAATGAATGGTATGGATAATTTCTTAACATATGTTTTCCTATTATTGGAATCTTAGGATATGATTCATGATTTTGTTTGTAGGAAAGAAGTATTTCAGAATAAGTTGAAAATGAATGGATAATGGATCATGAAGAATGTTGAATGAATAAGAAGTCATCATATAAGGGATTCAAGAGTTATGGTAGATTTTAGGATGGTGAAATTCTTAGATGTATTAATTCTCTTTTGATGATGGGGTTACATTAGAAGACTTTTTATAATAACCCTGATTTTTGATATATGAAAATTTTATTCAAGGAATAATTATCCTTTCTTTTGTGGATATAGTTATAAAGAACCATTTGGGTTTATATGATCCTTGAATTTGAGGCAATTACTGGTTAATACATTTTGGGTTGTAAAATGGAAGTTATCAGATAAAATTTATGGTTAAAATATGTTATGGTTATTTTTGATGAATTTATCTATTGTTGATGAATGTTATAAAATCATATATTTTTTGAAAAGGGACAACACGCAGACCGTGTGACAACCCGTCGTGTTGGACGAATCTGCGGGAATCGAACCCACAACCAAAGTGAAACTGGTATTTATCGCCTACCACTAGACTACGTGAAGTCCCTGGTTAGTTCGAATGATTTTTTTTAGTTAGATGATTTTATGAATTAAGAGTAAGTTTATTTTTGGTTATCAATGGAAATGATTAGCCTATCATGGAGGATATGTGATTAGGTTAATTACTTTTCTGTATGAGACGGTAAGATTAACTGATGTTATTTTGGAGAAAAATGTTAAAATTTATCTTAGGAGACTATGTGATTAAATCCTTCAGAGAATTGGGTTTCAATCCTAGATTGGTTTAATTTGTATAATTTTATGGATAGATTTTTATTGAATGGTCTTTGTTGAACTTTGGGTTTTGTTTGACAAATTTTGGAGATTAAGAATAGATTTTTTTTAATAAAGGATTATCCTTTTTGGGTATTATCTGATCTCATACTAACCTTTTTGGTTTCAGTTTTGGTTATGGTCTAAAGACATGGGAAGTATATAGTTCTCTTTTTTGGATTAGGTGATTCTCTAGAAGTTGATTATAGCTCTCTTAATGTGAACAAGTCATCCCAAATACTCGTCTTTTGGAGAAAATATGAGTTCCTGTAAGAAATATAGTAAAATTTGAAAGTCAACATGATAATTAAGTATGCTTCCTTATGTTTTAGTTAAGCTCATAAATAAATTCCTCAATGAAAAGTAACATAAAACAAAAATGTTGTCTGTTAATTTTTCCTACTGGGGAATCAAATATCGTGTAACCCATCACAAGTTTGTGATTTCCTTGTTGTTAACTTTATCCTAGACATGTTTACTATCACTCTCTATCAGAACATAACCCTTTGTTTTTTCCTCCATATCCATATTTTCATACTTGGAATCCTAGTATGGGTAAACTCGGGTGACATTTGTACTTCTCTCCCATTCTTTTAAAGTGATAGTTTTACTGACTCTTGTTCCGATGTGGGATTTTCAATGAATCTTCCAAGCCCAATTTTAAAATTCCGAGGATGCAATTCCCAAAAGGGGGGATGGATGTAACACCCCAGGTAAATAAAGAATATGACATTTCATATTTATCCATATTTGTGAATAAAATATTAATATTACTTTAAAGGGGACGCTATGCTTGATGGCGTACCCAATACACAACAATGAGTTTCTTGGGAATCTTACGTTGCACTCTAATAACAAAATAATATTATTTTAAATAGTAGTTAACTCCTAGCTATTGTAATGGTGAGAATGAAAAGAACTAACTAAAAAAATGATTATATATGTTTGTCAAATATTTTTACTTTTTACAATAAATGTTAGAGGATTAAAAATGCGAATGAATCCAATTTTAAGCGTAAACATTATAATATTCTTTAAAAGGTCAATTAACAACCTTTTGATGGAGAGCCTCTTTTAAATCCACTTTTTGACAATTTTATGTGTTATATTTGACAAAATAAAATTCTTCTTTAGAATCAGGACCTCAAAATTTACTTTGTGTAAATTTTTGGTATTTTTCCGATAAAGTTCATTTTTTAATGAATAGTGAAAAATGTTGTATTTTAATTCAAAACCACTTTTTAATCTAATTTATTTATATGATTAGATTATATTTTGAATTTTTTTTAAACAAAAATTAGAATATATTTTTACCATTTAATCCAATAGTGGTCATTGGAATTAAT
Organism: Viscum album; assembly: GCA_963277665.1. Lineage (NCBI taxonomy): Eukaryota > Viridiplantae > Streptophyta > Magnoliopsida > Santalales > Viscaceae > Viscum > Viscum album. Next base: position 1,263,609,496 of record OY728143.1, on the reverse strand, counting down.
TTCACTTTGAAATTGGACTTAAACTAGTGTCAATCTTTTAATAGATACTGTTTCTTAAAAACACGCTATTTGTTTTGACAGCGGGAATGAATTATTAAATTAATTAATGAAAATTATATGTTTTTAATTTTTTAAAATAGAAATCATTTTTTAATTCAGAATATCAAATATACCTTAGGGTTAATTTTTGGTATTTTTCTGAAAAACTTCAATTTTTGATGAATAGTGAAACCAGTAAGTGGTAGTTTAAACACTTATTTTGCGTTTAAATGAAACTTCACCACTTCTATGATTTGAATTTCAAAAATCCGACATACATGGTTGTCATTAGGATGTAAAATGTGGTTCAATGGGATTAAAATAATTTTTTGGTGAATAGTAACTTTAAGGTTTTTAATCATGATTAGAGGTAATTAGTGTAATTTAAGGTAAAAATAATATTTTAATAATATGAAATGACCTAGACACATGTCCTACCCTCATTTTATGTGTCATGGCCGACCAAGAAAATCCATGGGATAACTTGGGGACCTCATGGATCCACTTTGGTTGGAAAATGACATAAATAACTTTTTTATTTAAAGTTAAAATAAAAATGTCACAAGCATGAGTTGTTTTACTAAAAAAAAATTTAAATGGGGTTACACAAGTCATATTTTTGAATATAAATATTAATTTGAAATATAAAAAGATTTCCTACATCATGATATTTGTTTCATAATTTTTAGACATTAAATAAATTAAATTATTTATGACATCATGATGATGCAGTGATTACCTCATTAATAAAGGATTTAAATAAAATGAAAAGATAATGTTAAAACTATAACTTACACTTGTCAACAACCTATTGGATGAGTATATTTCAAACCCATACCACCTTATCCTTGAAATACATCAATTTGGGACCTTTAAAATCCGAAACTCATTTGAAAATAAAGTAACATTTTGTAACTATCCAAGAGTACCCCTCCTCTCCTCTTATAAAAGGCCCCCACCTCTACCACTTTACCCACATCTCTCAAGCCTTTGGCTCAGACAAACCCTACTAATTTTGTCTCTCCACATCCCTCTCTTACTCCTAGAAGCCTCACTTTGGTCAGAAGTCTTCCCAAGTAAGCCTTTGAGCTCAAATCAAAGAGAGATACTTGATTTTATGGTAATGTCTTCACTTGTGTTCTTTTGTTTTATTTTGCTTCTCCAACCCCCTAAACTCTTTTTATAAATTTATTTTGTAACAAATCCAGTATATTAAATATACTAGGATGTTGTTATAAGAAGGATTCGAGTTACACTTACACACACCTACATCTAATGGTTAAAGAACATACTGTTTCTGTGGATGGTGAATTTCTGCCTCATGAAACGATGATTGTTCAATATTTTTTTAACACCCTCAAAGGTGGCCATTAAGATGTAACTATATTTATATATGATATATAATATGTTTATGTTTTACTTAAGATTATGTATTTTTCATTTCTGGCATACCTTTATGGTTTCCATTATGGTTAAACGCGATATCTTCATTTTAAGATGTGCGGACTACCGCCCCCTAAAAGTGATTTGATTCGTTAATACCATATGTGGTACGTATAAAGGATAGATTTAATTATATTATATATGATAACATACAGTAATTATAATAATATTATGTAACATTATTTTTTAATTCCATTAAATAAGAAATATAAATGAAAGTAGCATTCATATGTACGTACGGCTTACCGTCTCCATGAACGGTGCATTTCATTTCTTACCTCTAAATGTTATGTAATATTATAAATGCATGTATATAATGGATATACATGATATATATGATATCTAAATAATTAATATAATTATGGATATAATATATATTTTAACACATGAACAACTTGTAATTATAAAGAGTTTATTTTTGACTCAAGTAGCAATGATCTACAAAACGACCATTATCATCTTAAATAATTACATAGTGTTCATAGCATGGTAGTAAGTGATATAAAAGGAATAAGGAACTTTAAAAAGGTTATTATGCCAGTATAAATTAACTCAAGTTTATAATTCATGAGGTTAAAGAATGATCGAGTCAAGTCAGACCTGAGGTAAGGGAACCTACCCCTCTCTTTCTTTTTAAGTACACTCTTTTATGTCATTCCTTTTAAGCTAATATTTCTTATTATTGGGATGTTATTTTATATTCCTATTGATTTAAATTTTATGTTAATATGATGAGAGACCCTATTTGTTCTCATCAATCCATTTTTGGAAGTTTTAAGTGACGTTGTTCGGCTGCCGAGTTTTTGTAAGGGATTTATCATCTCACTTTTATTCCCATGAGATTTATTCTAATTTTACCACCATTTCATTTGAGTGGTATATTTACTTCCCATTATTCTACTATTTGTGTAATATACATTATTTTATGATTATTTACATTAATTTTGTATTGTACTTCTTTCATGGGGTGTATGCTTCGAAAGATACCCAAGTCGGTAAGGGAACTTTTCACCCTCCTCTTTTTAAAAGACTTATTTTGTTGGGTCTTTTAATTTACATATTGTAATGTTGGGATATGTTCTTATATATCCTTATTGATATAAATTTTATTTCCAAGTGATGAGATACCCTTTTTATCTCTCATCAACTCATTTTCTGAATTTTAAAGTGACGCTGTTAGGCTGTCGAATTTTACCAAGGAAACTTCTTAACCCAATTTCGATTTCTTTGGGTTCAACATGTAGTTATTGAATATGTACTCCTTTGAATATGTGTGAATTACCTTTTATTGTTTTACACTTAATATACACTTATATTGGGTGTATTTATATTTTTCACACATAATTATGAGATTGATTTATCCTTAATTTAAGGGTACCTTCTTTACAGGGGATTTCATCTCATTTTACATTTCTATTGAGACATCATTGTTGTTATAGACCAATTCAATCTTATATGGTGTATAAACTATCCTTTGAAATATTTTATCATGAATTCCTTTATTCTCATGATATTATAAAGTTTTGATTAAATGTTATTCCTCAATTATTGTATTCAAGTGTCTCTCATTTTGTTAAAAACCCTTTAACTAAAATAACGTCTTAAATGTTTTAATGATTTATTATAATAAATATTTCTTGTTAATATCCATGTTTTCAAAGTGGTTTTAAGGATTTATTTATATGGATATTAATGGTTTAAAATTTTAAAATCTTCAAAGTGGTATGGGACACTTTGATTCAATAATCTCTTTATTAAATGTTTTAAATGGTTTTGAAAATGGTTTTTAGAATGGATTCATTATTTAAATATCTTAAAAAGTTATATGTGGGGATGTTATATTTCCTTTATGATTAAGTAATGTGCTATGATTATGTTAGGGTTCTTGGTAATTTTTTATGAAGACGGGTGGTTCCATGATAAACTAAGGGCGGGTGAGCCCGATATATCTCTCCAATGCATTGGGTAACGCGAAGGAGTTAAACGTTAAGGTTTCTCCAAAGAGATTTAGGGAATATACTGTGATGGGTATTCCAAACGTAACCAAGAGGGTTACTCCCTATGTAAGAATGTTATGAATGCCTCAAGTTACATTTATGCCTTATTATTTCTATGATTTATTCATGATTTTATGAGGTATGTTAAAATTATTTTGTTTTATGAGTAAAGTATGATTTCATACATGGACTAATGTTATCTTTTCGTACTTTTATATCCCTTACTGAGCTTTTTATGCTCATCCCAAGTTTTTGAAATGTTTTTCACATGTCAAGGGAAAGGTTCAAGTTATTAGGATAGTGTCAAGGAAGTGTCAAGAAAGAATCCATGTTTTATTTTAAATATGTTTCCGTTGATGGGGAAAAATGAATACTATCTTTTATGTAACCACTTTGTTTAAATGTGGAATGTAATTCATGATTTATGATCTAATTCTCTAAAACTCTAAACCTGAAAAGATCCTCAATGTGAATTATTCATTAAATTCAATATTAATTAAGGTTTAAGGCCAGGGCCTTATAAGGTCATATCTAGAATTACCTTTTCTACCATTATTTAATTCATACTTGATTTCCCATGATACCCATATTAAATTCACAAGTAAGATGACCATGTTACCATTATTACTTCTCAATAGAATGAACATATTCCTATTCCTTTACATGCAAGTACAATGACCATGTTACAATTTATACTTCTTGACTGAATGATCATGTTCCCATTCCTTTAGCCACAATTAAAATGAACATGTTTCCATTTATACTTCTCAATTTAAGGACCATGTTCCCATTCCTTTACTCACAAATACAATGACTATGTTACGATTTATACTTATCAATTTAAAATGACCATGTTCCCATTTTCTTACACATAATTAATTCATAAATTAATTGTTCAACAAAAATTTAATTACTAATTCAATATTTAGTTTATCACAAAAATACCCTTAAATAATCCCCTAATTAATTAAGTATGTCAAATCTATTAATTAATTCAAAAATTAATTATCTCATGTCAACCATCACAATTTCACATAATAAATTTTACAGTTAATTATCTCAAAGAAATAACCCCAATATCTCATAATTAATTCTAACATTAATTATCTCAACTCATGACATAAATATCTCATAATTAATATTCCATTAATTATCTCAAATAATATATCTTAATATATCGTAATTAATCCCCTGATTAATTATCTAATTCACAAATCACTAAATGTCAATATTAATCCTCTAATTAATTATCTAAATGGGAATCCCCTAATCATCATAATTAATTCCCCAATTAATTATCTAAATGGATATCCCCTTAGTCTCATAATTAACTCCCAAATTAATCATCAACTTCAATAATATATCCAATTAAAGAATTAGATTTACTAAAGAACACTAGAAATCCAAAAACATGAATACACATATCAATATCATGACTATGGGAATTTAAAATTATGCCATCCACCTCAATTCATTGAAAAACATTCACCAAATGTAAATCCACAAAAAATGAGTGGCACAATAACATAGATCTAGATCTGAATTTAAAAACCCTAAATCAAGATTAAAAAAGCAAGATTTATTTAATTCTAAATCTAGATCCACAATCCTAGATCTTGATTTACCAAATCTATATCTAGATCTATCAAAACAAAATATTACTTCCCACCCAAATAACGAGATAAGGAAGGATTATGAATGAGAAAGAAATGGGATATGAATCACTTACCGAGAGAGGATAAGATCTTCGATCCAGGCTTCGAATCACAGATAATGGGAGGGTTTATGTCCTTGGAATCCCTCTGAAAAGATCTTAAACCATCCAAAATTGTAAAGTTCAAAGTTTGGGTCGAAATGGATGAGTTTTAGGGGTTTAGGGGAATTAAAAACTAATTTTTGGTCCAATTTAAAAATTGTGCACAGTTTCCTGGGTAGGGGCGCATAGTTTTCCATAACCATGTGCCTGTTATTTTAGGGGTTCACAGTTTCTTCTTTTAGGGTGCACGATTTAACAAACCATATGCTAGCCATGCAAACCCCCGCTATCCAGGATTTCATGGTTTGCTGGGTTGGGGGGCATGGTTTTCTCTAACCATTCGCTAATTGGGAACAACCCTATTTCCTTCAATTTTTCTAAAAATTCACCCAAACACACCCCAAGTTATAACCCTAAAAAAATTAATCAAATAAGGATTGAGGAGTACATGAAAAAAAGCCTGAGTCGACTCCAGAAATTGTCAATATCTTACAATCTCCCCAACTTATACCATCTCATCCTTGAGATTCACTCCCAAGTATCTCTAATATTCTAGGCTAAAAATATTAGGCCACTGAGCCCGCATGTCCACTTCCCTTTCCCATGTCTCCTCCTACACATTCCCATGTTTCCACAATATATGAACTATTGGCATGGTCCTTCCCCAAAACACTTTCTCACTATGATCCAACACACGTATTAGATATTTCTCAAAGGACGCATATACCTCAAGTTCGTTATCATCCAAATCGATTACATGATAAGGGTTAGGTTGATACTTTCATAGATGTGACACATGAAAAACATCCTTCATAGAACTATATTTCTATAGTAGATCTAATCAGTACACCACTGGCCTGATTCTCTCCAGTACCTCAAACAGTCCAATGAACCTGGGCACCAACTTTCTGTGCTTCTATATCCTATGGTGACCCAACCTATGTGACACCTGAAGTAATACAATATCATTGTCTGTAAACACTAAGGGTAGTATCCATCTATAATCATATTAATTCTTCCTAATTTGATCTATATCCATAAGTTTCCAAATTAGGTGAACCTACTTTGATGTCTCCTATGTGAGACTCGGTCCTACCAACTCTGACTCACTAGTACCCATCCAACATAGCGGTGATCTGCATGGCCTACCATAAAGATACTCATATGGTTCCATATGAATAGTTTCCTGATAACTATTGTTATAGGAAAGCTCTACTAAATCCAATGGCTTATCCCAAGAACCACCAAATTCAAGAACACATGCCCATAACATATCCTCAAGCACGTATATAATAGATCCCGACTTCCCATATGTCTATGGGTGGATGGTCATACTCAATAATACTTGTGTATTGAGATAATTATGTAATACCTTCTAGAAGAGTGAAGTGGAACATGATTCATGCTCTAAAACTATAGTATATAGCATCCTGTGTAGATGGAATTTCTCTCAAACATACAAATACCCCAGCTACTCCACTGGGAAAGTTTCCTTTATGGACAAGAAATGAAATTATTTTGTTATTTGATCCAAAATAACCCAAGTAGAATTATTCTTCCTTGGAATATTCATGATACCCACCACAAAATCTATGATCATTCCATATAACTTCTATTCTGGAATGGCCAACAGCTGTAGAAAACCACCAGTTCATTGATGCTCTGCCTTCACCTACTGACAGGTGAAGCATCATGAAATGAACCCTCCTATCTCCTTTTTCATTCATGGCCACCAAAACTTTCATCAAATTCACAAAAAAATTTGGTCACAATTGGATGTACCACCCACTTTGAGGCATGAAATTACCGCATCATCTCCTCTAACATTATCTTAGGAAAAAACAACATGATTCATGGCATAGATGATCCCATCCTCATATAATATCTAATATGAAGGTGACTCCCTACATTCAAGTATTTCCCTCATGGTAAAAAATTATGGATCATCATACTATCATCTCTTATATGGATCCAAAGTGTTGACTCCACTGAAACCGATATGAGAGTCATCTGCTTCTCAATCTCATAAACCACCACATGCATCTCAGTTAGAAAATTCATTATCTTCCACTCATTTATAGACTATTGAACTTCTTGATTATGAGTTTTCTAACTAAAATCATTAGCTATACATTTTCCCTTCTTGGTCATATATTCCAGCCCAAAATCGAATAACGAGAAATACTCACCAATCTATCCTACCGAAGATTCAAGTCTCTCTACGAAAAGATATATTTTAATCTACTGTGATCTGTATACACCATAAACTTCTTTCCCAATAGATAATGTCACTAACACATCAAATCATAAACCACCGATGATAGGTAGAGGTCTTGTGTACGGTGGTTCATTCATGTGGCCTCAAATGTTGAGAACCATACACTGAGACTCGATCTCCCTACAGCAACACTGTTATGAGTTTGATCCCAAAAGCATCACAATACACTATATACTCCTCACCTAGCTCAGGTAGGATCAATATTGGTGCCGATTTCAAATATTTATTCAACTCTTGGAAGGAATTATCATGTGACCCCAACCATTCAAACTTTATCCCTTTCCTGGTTATGACCAAAAGTGGTGCTGCAAAATGGAAAAAGTCCTGGATGAATCGCCTATAATATCCAGCAAACCCCAAAAAGCTACGGATATTGAATATGTTCTTGGGTTTATCCTAGGAAACCACTGCCTAAACCTTCTCTAGATCTGCTAACATCCCTTACTCTGAGATGATGCATCCCAAGAATTATACCTAATCAATCCAAAACTAACACTTAGATGGATTGGCATATCGCTGATGGTCTCTCAGTGTACTCAAGAAATGTCAAGATGTTGGGATGATCATCATGAGTCTTGGAGTACACCAATATGTCATCCAAAAACACCACTACAAAATGATTTAGGTATGGATGGAAGATTATATTCATCGGGTCCATAAATACTATGGATTCATTCATCAACCAAAACAACATTACGATGAAATCATATAGGCCATACCTGCTTCTGAAATAGGTCCTCAGTATATCATAAGTCCAAACACTCAGCTGACGATACCTCAATATCAAGTTGATATTAAATAACATAAAATATCTTCTCAACTTTTCAAATTGATTATCGATATGTGGAAGAGGATATCAGTTCTTTATAGTCATCTTGTTCAACTTATGGTAATTAACACACAAATGAAAACTCACTTTAGACTTATTTTAAAACAATTTAGGTGATCCACAAGGTGACATACTCATACGGATAAATCCCTTATCCTCTAACTGCTCTAGCTTATTTCTGAGCTTGTGAATCTATATTAGTTCCATTTTGTATGGTGGTATAGATACTGGCTCAGCCCCTGACATGAGCTCAATAATGAATTCCACATATCTCTCAGGTGGAAGCCCATAGAAATATTCCAAAAAAAAATCCTGAAACAGTTCCACCAATGGTGGATAGATATAATTATTTACACCTATATCATCTAGAAATAAACTAGAAACCTAGGATTTGATCTCTCCTAGTTACTGAGTAATTGTCCCTACTCAGCCTTCTTGGATATCCCACTCCCCACAATGAATGCAATTTTCTCCATTATGATATGTATACATCACTCTTATACAGTAACAATCAATGTGGTTTTGGTATGTGACTAGCCATTCCACACCATAATTAGGTTGAATCATGACATGTAAAGGATACAAAGATCCCATGGAAAATGATACTCCCTAATATCTAAAGAACATCCTCTACACAAACAGATGTCTCTAGACCATACTCCCAATGGTGTATGTATCGTCATCGTTTCTCTCACAAAATACACCACCAGGATAAAATTGTTAACTATAGATATAATATAATGATAGGAACCAGTAGAAAATAATGAACTAGCTAATGTATAAGCTATAAGAATAGTAACTCTCATTGTCAAAGGTCTAGCCTCGCTATTTACAAGTGTAAGCAACACTGCATGTAGTTTTCTTTCCCCTCATTGCTATAATGTAGTCTGGCTCCCCTATGTTTCACCACTCTACTACTATGGTTTCTATTTCCCAGAATCACCACATTCACTACCTCTACATCCTATTCCAGTATAACTCTAGTTGTTAGGCTGATATAGTGCATAAGATCTCCTTTCCACACCCTAGTTTTATCTAGATCTTTTATCAGTAACCATCTTTCCCTGTATCCTATAGAACTTATATAGATATCTCATCTTTCCATAATAAATGCACTCCATTGGTGGATGGGGACAATGTCAACCATAGTGTCTTGGCCAACCGCACTGATAGCATATCACTCTAGTAAAGTCCTATACAACAGATCCCTATGTCTGTGCACCCTCCTTCCCACGACCCTACCTAAAGTTCTCATAATGATGCTTCCTTATCTCAGAAGTAACACATCCTGATCATCTATTAGAAACTATATATACATCACCAGAAGCCGTCTCCAGTTTCCCCTCAGCTATTAGAGCCTGATCTACCACATTATATAAATTCTTTAATAGAAAGAGGTTAACTTGGGACTTAATCACTCACTTAATTCCATCCTAAAAATTTATTCTCATAGTTATATCATATACTTACAAAGATGGATCAAATAACTACAGATCTATAATGTGTCTTGATTAATTCATCACATAAATGCCTCCCCTAAGTTATTCGCATGAACTATGCTACTCTCTTATGCCTCAGCGTCTCTAGATATAAGTGCTCCAAGAACCTCTCTAAGAATACATTCCATAACATACCTTCAGTATTTCCAGTCCACACCTGAATGTCCCACCAACAATTCACTAATCCTCATATTATATAATAATTCAACTTGATCGTCCTCTTAGTGGCTGTCTCTAAATGGTCAAGTATCATATTAATGGACTCAACCAATAACTCATCTCCCTTAGGTCCACCCTCTCAAGTAAAAGTTGCATGGTAATGCAATTAAAACTCCCTCACCATGTTAGATATTCTCTTTTCAACCAACTATGGGTCACTTCTAATGAATTTCATGAAGTGAGAAAAGTTTTCTCATAACATATCCCCTCCTTCCTCACCTGGCATGATCGGTGCCTCAGGTTCCATCACTGGAGTATTATTCCTAGCTATTCCATCGTTCGTCCTCTCAATAAGATTCTCCACGAAGGCATATTATCTATAATGAAAAACCTACATATTAGGAATCACAACATAACTTTTAACATTTATGTGAGAGGAAATATCATAACAATACATGATAATTATTTTTCGCAAATCCCACCACACAGTCAAAACTAGAGCGCTAACACTACCCTTAACCATCCTACACCAAGGTCTAGGTTATCAAAGGGTATTCTCATTATCATTACTCACATTCTATTAGACACCCATTTATTAACATTTTCATAATTTCATCATTATTAATTCTCACTAGATACCATTTTTCATTTCAATTTCATGATCAATGAAAAATAGTCTATGTTCAACAAATTACCAAAAACCCATTTTTCGTGCATGCCTAAAATGATGCATGTCAAAATATAATCCTACCTTTCTAGAATGATGTTGGTAGAATCGACACTCATTCCATTCTCAGAAATTAGTCAATACCCAACAATTTTCAGAAAAAATAATCACACCACACAACAAGTGAATCACCCAAGGTGAAATAATATTCAATTGTAACAGATAATAGCAATAACAACAATACCACCATGGGAACTTTGAGTTTTCCCCCATAAAAGGGTTTATAACCCCCATGAATGATCTCATTACCAATCCCTGACTCTTACTAGTCGTTTTTCTACCTTTGAAAAAAAGTAAGGCAAAATAAAAAGAAAACAATACTAATATGATACCACTTTGTAACATCCCAACCTAGCTGTCACACACTAGTTCCCCGACCTGGTTTGCTATGTGACCTCAAGTGTGCCTCCCCGTATGCCAGATGTTGCTGACTAGTAGTAAGGTTATGATAAGTTGATCATGGGGAGACTATATCCCTTTTATTTGAGTAATACACCAGAAAAAATAATAAACAATAGTGGAATAATACATAACAATAAAAAATACAAATATCTTAAGATAATCAATGCAGGAAAATACAATATCCAACTAAATTAGAAAACTTGTCATGGTGATGTATGTGTTAAGTGTCTAAAATAAAGACGTCGATGACTTCCAAGAATGTCCTGAACCACATCTGGTTCCCTCATACAAACATCATCCCAACTTATCCATCTAACACAAGGTCTTTTCCCTTAACCTTTTTGTAAATAATAATGTTTATTCAGGTATCGATCAGAAATCCTGAGTAGGGTGTGAGTATGACTCAGTAGGCCACCACCAATGGTGTTTAACAAAACCAGTCAATAATTGTGTGTATAGTTATATAAATAAATAAACACAATTCATAAATAAATAGTAATAAAATTATAAAATTATTCTTTATTTAACCACATAAACTCCAGGGTTCCTGAGGACACCCATACCTCAACATTTTCTTTAACTCATGTTGGAGCCTAAAGTATTTCTAGGTAATATTATTTATTAATACCCATTTGGGATCATCCCGGAGACCAAGGTATGAACAGGTGATATCATATCTTTATAAATGTTTTGGCTAATACCTGAGCCCGAGGAATTCTCATGTGAGGTCATATCTCGGAGTACCGTTGCTACCATTATTTAGTTCATACTTGATTTCCCATGTTACCCATATTAAATTCACAAGTAAGATAACCATGTTACCATTATCACTTCTTAATAGAATGACCATGTTCCCATTCTTTTACTAATAAGTAAAATGACTGTGTTACCATTTATACTTCTCAATTGAATGACCATGTTCCCATTACTTTACACACAAGTACAATTACCATGCTACCATTGATACTTATCAATTGAATGACCATTTTCCCATTTTTTTTACTCAAAAGTACAATGAACACATTCCCATTTATACTTCTCAATTTGGAATGACCATGTTCCCATTCATTTACACATAATTTATTCATCAATTAATTATTCAACATCAATTTCATTACTAATTCAAAATTTTGTTAATAACATAAATACTCTTAATTATATCCCCAATTGATTAAGTACATCAAATCCATTAATTAATTCATCAATTAATTATCTGAAGACAACCATACCAATATCACATAATTAATTATACAATTAATTATCTCAAAGAAATAACCCCAATATATCATAATTAATTCAAACAATAATTATCTCAACTCATGACATTAATATCTCAAAATTAATCTAACATTAATTATCTAAAATCATCTATCTTAATATCTCATAATTAATCCCCCAATTAATTATCAAAATCACAGATCTATAAATCTCATAATTAATCCTAATATTGATTATTTAAATGGGCATCCCCTAAACATCATAATTAAATCCCCAAATAATTATCTAAATTGGCATCCGCTTAGTCTCATAATTAAATATCAAGTTAATCATTAATTTCAACAAAAATCCATTTAAAAAATTGGACACATTATCTAAATCAATTTAGGAATTAGAATTGCTAAAGAATTATATAAATCCTAAAACGTGCATGCACATATCAAAATCATGAATATGGTAATTGAATATTAGAACAACTACCTCAAATTTTTTATTAAATATCACCCAATGTAAATCCTCATAAATTGAGCGGCACAACTATGTAGATCTAGATATAAATATCAAGAACCTAAATCAAGATTTATTTAATTTTAAATCTAGATCAACAAGCCTAGATCTAGATTCCCCAAATCTAGATCTATATCTAGCGAAACATAAGATTACTTCCCAACAAATAAATGAGAGAAGGAAGGTGGATAAACAGAAAAGTAATAGGATATGATCCACTTACTAGGAGAGGAGAAGATATTTGATCTGGGATTCGAATCACGAAGAAAAGAGGTCGTACGTCCATCAAATTCATTCAGAAAGATCTCAAACCATCCAAAATTGTAAGGTTCTGAGTTTGGGATGAAATGGGTGAGTTTTAGGGGTTTGGGGGAATTAAAAACTAATTTTTCGGTCACTTTAAAAATCATGCATTTTGTCTTAGGTAGGGGCACATGGTTTTCCCTAACCATGCACCAATAGTGTGTCTGTTATTTTAGGGGTGCATGGTTTCTCCTCTTATGGAACATGGTTAAACAAACCATGAACTAGCCATATGAACCCCCACTATACATGGTTCCATGGTTTGATGGGATGGGGTTCACGGTTTTCTCTAACCATGAGTGAACTATTCACAACCCTATTTCCATCATTTTTTCTCCAAAATCACCCAAACACACCCCAAGTTATAACCCAAACAAATTGTACTAAAATAAGGAAAAAATATTACCTAAAAAGCTCAATTCAACCCAAAAGAGGTTGGGATATTATAGTTTGGAAAGAAATAAGTAAAAAACCATTTTTACACTATAATTCACCTATCTAAAAATGTTTTTTAAATGAGATAATTCCATGAATCCTCTTGGAAGAATATTTCATCTGGCCACATCAAGAAAAAACATTCTCCATTATCAACTTTTCCCCATGAGTCGAGCAGTAGTTAACATTATCATCACTAGAGTTTCCATCAAAAATAAATTTTACAAAACTATCTTCATGTCTAAATTAATATTTTATAAATTTTTGTTGTTTTAGTATCCCTAGATAGTTACTAATCAAATCCAAGACCTAGTTACCTTCTAGAAATACACTATCCCACATTCTTTCATTTGACCATTTTATGTCAGATTTTGATAATGTTCTGGAAATCATGGAAACTTCCAAGAAACCCTTCTCTCAAAAAATCGGTCATATATAAATATTCGATGTTATTATTTTGTACAGGTAAACTCACCGATGCAATTTTCCTCTTAAACTTAACCAAGATTAAGTCCTAAGTTTTTTAAACGTTAGGGTTACTTTTCATATGTGGTTCAACATAAACTAGTATATAAGACCCTTCCTAAAAAAAATAAAAAACTTCTCTTTAAGAAATTAATATAAAAAAAGGTTCAAAAGGCCTTCTTTGTGAACAAACGAAATATCTACACCTATGTGGGAATCTATTAATCCCAATTCTTCTTAGGTAGAAACCTTACAATGGTATTGTGGGATATATTCTCTCATTATGGTTTTTAAATCCTTTTTTTATTGACCCTTTATATTTGAAGGGTGAACCACCATCTTTGAATAATAATAAAGTTCTGGTATAAATTTAGTGTCTCACAATCCTAGTTAGCAGAACTTATGCACCCAATTTGTGACTAAAAGGTACCAAATGCCTTGATTATTCCATAACATGGAAGCTATCTCCAAGTGTATCATGTGCAGCAATCATACCAGCCTTCAAGGTATATTTATGGATACTATAGCCTTGATATTTCAGGTATAACCACATTCATATATTCCCCTAAATAGTGTAAAAATCAGGTGAAACTTTTAATGAAACCACAAATGAAACATGGAGACTTGTTATCCACTTCAACAGTATTGGTTATGGAGTATTGGATAGATTGAGCTTCATAAGAAAATGTAGTGAAGTCTCCCCAATGATCATAAGATCATAAATCTAATATTTAAACCACACTTTATTAATTTTGTTTCCAAGAAAATTTCATTCACCCCATACCATAGAATTTCAAGTCATATAATTTTTTTAAGGGGAAGATAAACATCAATGTACACATATTGAAAAGAACCAAGAACTATCATATCATCATGTGTTCCTAATATTTTATGTTAGAACACCACACATTACCTTCTCCAAAAATATATAAGGGAAATATTGATATTGAAAATTTAAAGAAAACTTATCAGAAAAGTAGGAAAGTGGCAGAATCAGGATCTACCAAGGCCTACCCTCCCAAGCTTACAACTACAGAGAATAATTCCAAACAATATTTCCTTCTACCCCAATGACCAGGAAACCTACCCAATTTGTTAATAGAATCACTTCTCACTTATGAAATGTGAAGATATCCCCAATAGACCCCCTACATGATTTCAATTCTATAAATAGTATTTACCTTTCTTCCCCTTTAGAGTACACCTTCCACTCTCCAGGTAGATCCTGAGACCTATTATGGTCAACCTCTTGAGTAGCAGTTCTTTACTCAAGATTGAAAGTAGGAAACTGATTTTGTATGGTGAAGTGATATTACCATGTTTATTCCACCATTTTATGGTCCTTACATTTCATAAGTTATTATGATTGTTTAATCCCATCAGTGGTATGAAGGCGCTTAGCCAACATAGCTTCCGTCAGGGTCTATTCGTGACTATCAGGGACCATATCAGTAGGTAAAGTTGGTTTCACTAAATGATACCCCACCATTTTGTTAAGTTGATATACATGAAAAACCACATGGATGTGAGATATATTCAAAATTTCAAGCCTATATTCCACATGCCCAATTCTTTTTGGGATTTGAAAAGGGTCATAAAAATAAGGCGATGGTTTATGATTGATACGTTGGAGTAATTAATGTTGTTTATATGGTTGGTGGAGGACAAAAACAAGATCCAATATAATGAACCTATCCTTTTACACATTTATTACATGATTTTAATCATAATAAACCATCAAATAAAAACCAAATATCGAAAATTATAGCATCTTATAAGATTAGGTACATAAAACCGAAAACATGGAAAAAACTACACTTGTTTATATAAATCATCCATAATGAACTCATAAATTCTTTTTAGATCATAAATATATATATGATATCCTGTGGAATATATAGACAAAATGTATGAGCAAAAAAACTTATTAATGGAATAAACATAGAAATAAAGCATAGCACACCAGTTATAAGGCATAACATGATAAAATAAAAAGGCATGAAACACGAATAAACATATGGAAGAATAAAATATAGAAAATGGGATCATGTAATAATGGTAAAATAGGAATGTGAATGAAATATATAACATGACACAAACATGAGTCAAGTCTAACTACCCAAACTATATCAGATGGTGGACAAAGTCCCATAAATGAATCAAGTTTACTCCTTATCCCAACATGACGTATCCTGAGACTAAATATTACCCAATTATTTAGATCACTATTTGGGTGCACCCATAATAATATGTTCAGGAATATGCGTGCCACATTAACAATCAAATATAATGAATAAACATAAGGGTTATCCATGGAAATAAATGGGTATCGTAGTCATGTCATAAGGCATAATGAATGGGCGTATCGTAACAGTGTCCATGAAAGAATGGATTTAAATAATACATAGAAATTAATTTCGGGAAAAGGAATAGATAATGAAAAATTATTTTCAACTTAAGTGAAAATATATAAAAAATTGTTGAATAAACTTATATTATAGAGTGTACTTGAAAATGGTTAATAAATTGGTAATTTCCCTTTAATCGGGCTTGCTTATTGGGAGGAATTGATAAGAGAACCTTATAAAACATATATTTCCCCATCAAAGAAAGAATAATTGATCTAGTTATATATGTTTGGAACAAAAAAAATAGAATATAGGATGTGTAAATAATAATAATAATAATTAATAATTACAATGGGGTAAAGAGATAAAAATCATAACATGGAGGAAAAAATGATGTTTCGGAGAGAATCCATTACCTTTTTTACGAAATTTTTATACACTTGTACTTAATGTCTTGGATAATCAAATTAAATATATTAATTGATTAAATAAGAACATAATATACAAGTATTTAATTTATTATAATTATATTAGGTTCTTTTATGTATATTTCATTGACTTGTAGTGTTTAATTTCATCATTCCAGGAGCGTTCGTCTCATGGTTGCATGGTCAACTTGATTTTGTATAATTTTGAAAGTTCTTTTACAATGGAAGGAAAACTCTATAACTAGAATGAGACGGTATAAATTTAAATATATAAATTTAAATGGTCCCATATATCATTTTATTTTTTTAAATGAGGATGATTCATTTGATAAAATATTGATAAAAATGATTAGTTTATTTGGATGGTTTTTACGACCATCACAAATTAGTCTGATTTTATTTAATAATATTTTTATATACCGATTTTGAAACATTAAATAATTTTTAATACATATATTATAATCTATTTTGACCATAAAAATGGGTTTATGACCATCCTTTAGGGTGGAAATGAAAAACACAAACTCATCATCCATGAAGTCGGTAAATCGATACCTCGTGGATGATGTTTTGATTTTTAGAACAAAAGGAGAGGAGAAGAGATTTGATGAGGGGTATTCCATTAACATAATAAAATTATAGTACATATATTATATTGGAGTTATCATGTTACGTTGTATAGGGTAGGAGAGGGAGGGATAAGAAAAGAAAAGACATTAAAAGAGAAGGGGAGGGTTTTAACTCTTGAGTGTCGGCTTCTTGAGAACCTCCTTAAGGCCCTAGGAAAATGGTCTTTTAGTGAGACCAAAAATACCATAACATGGGTAAGATGTTTTGGAGTGGAATAGTTAAAAATATGAGAAATATACAAGGATTATACGGTATGGGGAGAATAGGTGGTGAGTGTGATATTTATAGTGGGAGGAGAGGGGTGTTTTTTATTATTTTATTCATTTATTTGTTATTTTGGTTCCAGAATATCAATAGTGTTGATTATTGTGAATAAGTACAGTAAATGGTTTAATAATGTTTGAACCAATGGGTTATTACCTCATACATACATCATACATAACTCAAGAATTCATTTAATTACTTATAACGTTAAATACTGTAAATTATTATGTTTCACTATTCACCAAAAATTCTACTGTTTTAGAAAAATCCAAAAAATTCATCCAAACCATTTTTTTATGTGAAGATTTTAAAAATGTACTCCATTTTATGAAAATAATTTTCTAAATATGAGAAATTTAATTTTTAATTAAAATCATCATTTATTCGAAAAATACCAATTTTAAAATTATAAATGATTTTTTGACACTTGGAAAAATTATTTAATGTCTCATAAAATTATATTATAAAAATAAGAGAATAAAATATTAATTTATGATTCTAATTTATCAAAATAATTTTTTTAAATAATTATATTAATTATAAAATTGAAAATAAATATTCACATTTCACAAAAATATTAATAATTAATTTTTGATTTTAAAATAATATTTACTTATTCCATGATATAAACATATTATATTTTTAGTCATAAGATAAATAAATATTACTTATACTTTCATAGGTGAGGATCTAATTCTATTGGTTGGTTTACTATTCCTAAAGTTCACATTACTATTCCAATGGTCATGTAATTATTCCATTGGTATAGTTTCCTTAATTTCTATAAATACAACTTATTTCATTATTAATCTATGAAAATAATGTTTTTATTAAGTTATATGTGTTATGTATGTGTTTTATACTATATAAAATAATTATAATAAGGTAAATTTTATTAATAAAATTCTTGGTTGTTACATTCTTCCCCCCTTTGGAAATTTCACCCTCGAAATTTCATTTTACATTTTAAGTTGAAAATAGGCGAGGGTACTTCTATTTAATTTATTCCTCTTGTTCCCATGTCATATCTCCATAGTTTTGGTTCTACTATAGTACTTTGACCAGGTGAGTAGTCTTGTTGCATATAACTTTATCTCTACGGTCTAAGATCTTCTCTAGCTGGTCTTTATAAGAGATTTCATTCTACAGTTACACCACCTCTACATTCAGTACATGTGAGGGATCTGGTATGTACTTACTCAATATGGATACTTGGAATACATCATGTACTTGAGACATGATAGGTGGAAGTGTTAATAGATAGTCTATTTCTCCAACATGATCCAGAATCTAAAAGGGTCTAATGTAACTGGGGCTCAACTTTCCTTTCTTCCCAAATCTCATGATCCTATTCCATAAAGATATGTGCAGTAATACCATGTCTCCAAACTTAAAATCTAGGTCCCATTGAAGATTGTATGCATAGATCTTTTTTTAACTTTAGGAACCCCGAATATGTTGCTTAGTGGTTTTCATCATTTCTACCATTTCTTCAATCATTTCAGGTCCCAATAGCTTTAGTTTACTGAATTCATCCCACCATGTCAGTGTTCTACATCTTTTCCTATAAAGGGATTCATATTGATCCATTTGGATTATTGAGTGGAAATTATTACTCTAAGAGAACTTGACTAGAGGTAGATTTTAGTCCCATCCTCCCTTGAAGTCCATATAACATGCTCTCAACATGTCTTATAGTGTCAAAATAGTCTGTTCAGAATGGACATCAGTTTGAGGGTGATAAGATTTACTAAAGTTTGACTCAGTGTTTAGAGAAATTTGTGGACTTTTCCAAAATGTAGAGTTACATCTCAGATCTCGATTGGATATAATTGACGATGGTACTCCATGTAGCCTATTCACTTCTCTAATTCATATCAACGCAAGTTGATCAAGTGACAATCCCTCTCAAATTGTGATAAATTGATATTTATTTTTAAGATAATCCACAATGACCCATATAGCATTATTTCCTCTTTATGTATATGTAAGTCCAATAAAAAATTCCATGGGGATTTTTTTCCCATTTCCATGTTGGTATGGGAAATGGTTGTATCATTCCCTTAGAAATTTTCCTTTCAACTTTCACTTGATGAAATACCAAGAACTTTGATGTATATTCAGCAATCCCTTTCTTCATATTTTCCCACCAATAGTGCTTTTAGAGATCTCAATACATCATTTCACTTCCTGGGAGAATAGAGAAAGTTGAGCTATGGGAATCATTCAGAATCCCTTTATTTATATCTATATTAGATGGTACACATAGTCTTAACCCAAATCTCTTGACTCCTTCCTCATAAATTTCTAACTTTTAGGATTTCCCATTTCTAATAGTTTCCCTTTTCTTCTGAATTTCTTTATTATTTATTTTAGAATCCTCTATTTTCTCCATAACGGATGGTTGAGCAATCATTTGAGAAAGGATTTATTATTTTCATTCATTAATTATTCTCATTTCAATCCTTTGTAGGTCTAAAAATATTGGATCCTTCCCAATTATCATCAATGATAAAGGTAAAAGATCCTTTATAATTAGAGAATCTTCCACTTTATTTTCTTTATTAGAACGGTAGTGGATTGAATAGTCATAATCTGTGATGAGCTCTAACAATATTTGATAGTGAATATTAATATACTTCGATGTGAGTATATATTTTAGGCTCTTATTATCAGTATATATCTCACACTTCTCCCCATATAGATAATGCCGCCATATTTTCAATGCAAAGATCACATATGCCAACTCCATACCATGTACAGGATAATTTTGCTCATGAATTTCTTACTTCCATGAGGTATAGGATATCACTTTATTATTTTTCATCAGTACACATCCTAATACCTTCTTTGAAGCATCATTGTATACCACAAAGAGTTCTCCACTTATTGGTAGTGTGAGTATTGGTGCAGTTATAATCCTCATTTTCAACTCTTTGAAGAAATATTCACATTCATTGATCTAGATAAACTTTACTTAGTTTTTAGTAATCTTTGTAGTGTGTTTGAAAATCCTGATAAGTTCTTCAAAAGCCCTTGGTAATACCCAGCTATACAAAGGAAACTATGGATCTATATTACAGATTTTGGCCTAGGCCCCTCTTCAATTTCCTTTGTCTTGGAAGGGTCCACAGATATTCCTTTAATGGTGATAACATGCCCCAAGAATTATGCTCGCTCCATCCCGAACTCACATTTATTTTAATTTTCAAAGAGTTACTCCCCTCTCAAGGTCTTTATCACAGTATTAAAATTCTCATTTTGTTCCTCCTTTCTCTTAGAGTATATCATAATATAATTAATAAAGACTACAATAAATGTTTTGACATAATCTCTAAAGACTATATTCATTAAGTCAATGAAAATTGGAGTGTTAGCGAGTCATAAGGGGTCACTATGAACTCATAGTGTCCATACCTTGTTTGAAAGATAGTTTTGGGAATATCTTCCTTCTTCACCTTTAATTAGTGATATCCCAATTGAAGGTCCACTTTATAGAAATACTTGGCCCCACATAGTTTGTCAAATGAACCATCTATCCATAGAAGGGGATACTTGTTCTTTATCAGGATTTTTTTGAGCTCACGATAATCAATGAAAAGGTGCATTGATCTATTTTTATTCTTGATGTAGAGGATGGGAGGAACCCATGGTGAAGCACTCGGGCATATAAAACTCTTGTCCAAATTCTCTTGTAACTGCTTCTTCATTTTCTCTAAATCAATAGTGGATATCCTATAAGATTCTTTTAATATAGGAAAAGATATAATAATAAGTTCAATTGTGAGATCAGCCTCTTAATCAGTAGGAAGACCAGGAAATTCTTCAAGTAACACATCTGTGTAGTCCCTCATAAAGGGAATGTATTTGATCACGATTCTTTCCTTCATCTCAGTCATTTGACCTAGATATGGTTACCCATAAGGCAATAATATCCATAATTGATATGATGATTCTAAAGGATATTCATCCTCCTCATTTCACGTGTACACAATTGAAAGATTCCTCTGGGTGGGAAGAGAGATATCCCTGTCCCAAAAGTTGATATTGGATTTATATAAAGATATTTAACCCTTACATGTATGTTTTAGTGTTTTAAAACACTAGAAATGCATTTATAGTCATAACGAGAAAACCGTCACTCAGAATGAAATTTTTTCAGTTCATACATATCAAAATTAAATCTACGGTCTTTTTCTCCAAAATTTAGGACGATACAACATGTTTTTCCAATTTTTGACCATTCAATGCATGTTTTAGGGTTTTAAAAAACTAAAAACATGTTTACAACCATAATTGGGAAACCGTCACTTGTAATGGTGTTTCATTGACTCCTAAATTTTACAATTAAATCTAAGGTGGTTTTCCCTAATTTTAGGACAATCTGACATCGTTTTCTTGGTATTGACCATTCCACACATTTCTTAGTGTTCTAAAACATGATAAAATATTTTATGGCCATAACAAGAAAACTGTCACTCAGAATGCTGTGTCGTCAGTTTCTACATTTCAAAATTAAATCTACGGTCTTTTTCTCTTGATTTCAAGAAAATATGATGTCTTTTTCCTAGTTTGGACCGTTCTAGGATTGTTTTGGTGTTTTAAAACCCTAAAAATGCATTTGTGGAAAAAATGGTAAAAATGTCTCTTGGAATGACTTATTGTTGGTTCCTAAATTTCACAATTAAATATAAGGTCATTTTCCCCTTATCTTAGGATAATCTGTCATATTTTCCCTGGTTTTGAATGTTCCATGCACGTTTAAGTGTTTTAAAACACTAAAAATGCATTTACGACCATAACGAGAAATCCATTATTCAGAAAGACATGTCATTAGTTCCTAAATTTCACAATTAAATCTATGGTTGTTTCCTCATTATTTAAGGATGATCCAATGTTTTTTTCCTAGTTTTGACAGTTCCATGCAAATTGTAGTGCTTTAAAACACTAAAAACACGTTTACAATCATAACGTGAAAATCATCATTCAGAATGACATGTTTTCGGTTACTAAATTTCACAATTAAATCTATGCTCATTGTCCCTAGATTTAGGACAATCCAACATTGTTTTCCTTTTTTTGACCCCAAACACTTGTTTTTAATGGCTTTTGTACCTTTCATAAGTGCTTGTTAAGTAATTACGATCACACCACACATCGGATTCATGTGTTGTCTATGGGTACACATAAAAAAACTAAATGGTGTTTTTACCTTGATTTTAGGACAATATGGAATTGTTTTCTTTGTTTTGGCCATTTCAGACTCGTTTTTTGTTTTAAAACATTAAAAAAGTGTTTACTGATATAATGGGAAAACCATCACTCGGAATGATGTGTCATTAGTTCCTACATTTCACAATTAAATATACAATCATTTTCCCTTGATTTCAAGACAATACAACTCTATTTTTCTAGTTTTTACCATTCCACAGATGTTTTAGTGTTTTAAAACACTAAAAACGAGTTTACAACCATAATGGGAAAACTATCATCTGGAATAATGTGTCTTTGGTGTATACATTTAAAAATTAAATATATGATAGTTTTACCATGATTTTTGGAAATTCTAACATTGTTTGCTTGGTTTTTACCATTCCATGCATGTTTTAGTGTTTTTAAACACTAAAAACATTTGTATGACCTTAATGGGAAAACCGTCATTTAGAATGATTTGTCATCGGTTCCAATATTTCAAAATTAAATCTATGTCATTTTCACTTATTTCAGTACAATACGATGTCATTTTCCAAGTTCTGACCCCCTGGTACTTATTTCTAAAGGCTTTTGACCTTTCATAAGTGTTTACTGAGTAATTCCAATCACACTACACGTCATATTGGCATGTTGTCTATGCGTACATGTAAAAAAACAACTAAGAGTTGTTAGTCCCTTGATTTCAGAGATATCCAAATTCATTTCCTTCTTTTTGACCATTTACTGCACATTTTAGTTTCTTAAAACACTAAAAACATATTTATGGTCATAATAAGAAAACTATCATTCTGAATGACGTGTTGTTGATACCTAAATTTAACAATTAAATATAATGTCTTTTTTCCCTGATTTTAGGACAATCTAACATCATATGTCTAGTTTTTACCGTTACATGCATGTTTTAGTGTTTTAAAGCATGAAAAATGTGTTTATATCCCTAATGGGAACACCGTCATTTGGAATGACATGTCGTCAGTTCCTAATTTTACAATTAAATATAAGGTCATTGTCCCATTATTTCAGGGAAATCAGACATTTTATTCCTAGTTTTTACCCCCTAATACTTGTTTTTAAACACTTTTATACCTTTCATAAGTGTTTACTGAGCCAAAACTGAGCAAAAAAACTCATATTGTTTTCAAACTTATGAATAATGAGCTATAATTTATTTTTGAAATGTAGTAATCAACCAAATGTCAGTATGGAACAAGTTGGGGTCTGTATAACTAAAAATTCATGTTTTATATATAAAAGGGTCATTTTAGTTTTTTAAGGTATTTTTCATGTGTTCATCACATATTCCATGGGTGTGAAACGGATTCAGGGACATCAAAATGAAAAAAACACAGAAATATAAAACACAACACTTAAAAGTATATTGCACAATTTACTCTTATATTTTTAATTAGTTTTAAAGGAATATAAAATTAATATTAAATTTACTTGAGTATCAAAGAAATCATTTGTTCAAGCTGTCGGAATAAGCCTCCAATATTTATAATTAATTGTAAAGATCACTATTTTACAAGAAAGTTGCCCAAGAATCATCCCATATATTCTGGAAGCATCGCCAGTGGGAACCGCAAACTCATCAAAGAGAATGATAATATTTATGTCCTTTAGGTCCCAAAAATTTAATGTGCTCATATTTATATCCCTTCCATGATTGTCTTTATGTATTTGACAAATTCATTAATCAATTAATAAAATATAATTTTTTTTGAAAAATGACATACATACTAGAACAATATATATATGTATGAAACACTTATCAATGATAACATGTAATATAATTTCATTACCAATTTATACATTTAATTAGCTCCATCTTCATTATCTTTATTTTTATCAACCTTCATTTTGATGATTCCTTAATTTTCACCCTCTCTTTAAAGTTCTACCATTTTGATGTTTTTAGGAAATAACTATCCAATATTTTGTTGTTGATAAAGTTCACTATCACAAAAAAAAACAATTGATCTTCATCTACCAATTCATATATGTCTTCATACTTTAAGTTTACAACAACACTCCAACCTTCATGTATTTCATAATCCACATAATAAAATATCTTTTCTTGTGAATCAAAGATAAATGGATCATGCTCTGCATGCTCACCGGTATCCATCAAGTGAGATAAGTTTATAGAAGTAAAATTTAATGAATATTTTATTTTACCACTATATATTTTTACCCACATTCATTTGAATAATTCAACTAAAAACATTCCATGATAGTTTAATCCAATTATATCAATCTTCTTCTCATAGTATCCCACCCCTACAAATGTAAATACACCACTATTATGAGTTTTCAAGTCTTCTCCATGATAAATTGTACTAAACACGAAGCCATTAATATTGTAGGCATCAAATCTCTTATCCTTCCTTAGAGGACCTCAATCCAAAAACATAAAATCATTCAATATTTCAGCTCAATTATCAAAATTCATTATCTACACAAAAAGATATAAGATTCTACTTTTATCATAGACAAAATAAAAACAAATCAATAAAATGAATATCAGTATATATATACACGATAGGGGAACCATTCAAAAAGATCCTTATTAACAACTTTTGTTCATTCCTGCTCATTTCAATCTCAACCCCTTAGTAACCTCTTTGATTGTAGTTGTAATTATTAAATAAATGGATATGTAAGAACACTTTTGGGTAGAATATATCTATGTTCTTGTATCAACTCTAATTCAGTTTGTGTAAAATTTGACCACTTTCCAATTGGTTGTCCAATAGTTGGAAATACCGATGACTGGTTTTCAAAACTAAAATTCGTAGAGATGTTGTCAGCACGTCCAGCACAATTGAATCTATTCTAAATACCATTCAAATACATAGAACATAAGGTCAATCACTCTTCAACTATGTAACTTTCATCAATAGAGTATTTTGTTTGAGATTTATTCTGCAAATATGATTTGAAATGACAAATGTACCTGGTGAAACAAATTAGATAAATATTAAAACAAATTATGAAATGATTTGATAAAATAGAATTAACCAATGAAAATAAAAAATATATCAACATACCAATAAATTGGATACATCAATTGATAGTGTACTGGTCCATAAACTTTAGCTTCTTCAACCAAATCGGCAGTCAAATGAATCATGACTGTAAATAATGAAGGGAGAAATAACATCTTCAAATGACATAGTGTCAAAAAAAATGTTTCTTACTATTTATTAAGCTTGGTTGGATTTAAAGTTTTTCCACAAAGCTCTCTCAAAAAAGGTACAAAACTCAACTAGAACTCTGTTACTTTTTTAGGTAAAGTATTATGCAAATCCCACAGTAACTACTACTCCATCAAAATATGTGATTCAACAATTTTCAATCCATGTAACTTTCTATGTTTTAAGTCAATACACCTTGAAATGTTAATTGAATATCCATATAGAACTTTAACATTCTTTAATGTTTGAAGGAATATGTCTTTTTCATGATTTTTCATTGTAAAAATAGCTAAAGGGTAATTTCCATTCTCATTTTCCCACAAACGATGATTTATATTCATTAAATCCAAATCCTTATTATCATTTAGGTTATTCTTTGATTTACCCTGCTCATTAAGAACTATGAAAATTACATTTTCATAGACATTCTTTTCAATATGAATTACATCAATATTATGACGTATCAAATTAAACTCCCAATAAAGAAGTTTGAAAAATATACTCATTTTATTCCATTATTCTGTTACATCTTCTTCAGATACTATACCTCGTACCCTTTCCCCCTTCTTTAAATTGATGACATTTTCCAAATTCTTCAGTAAAATTCAATAATTATCCCAATATTTCTAAACCAGATAACACCTTCAATGAATTTCTCATTTTAATTTCCCCATTGAATCATGTCTTGTTAAACCTAAATTTATGAGAAGAATGAAGAAATTAACAATGACACATAAAACACCATTTTCTTCTATGAGGTATTTATTGAGGTTTGAAATCCAAATTACAAACTGGATAATCCAAACTAGTATGAGAGTTCTAACCAGATAAACTTCCTAGTCCAATAAATTCACTAATTTTCCAAATTAAAGAAGCATGCATTTTGAATAGTTGTCTCGTTGAAGCATCATATGTTTCCAAGAAATAATCCTATAATTATCGTAAGTCTTTGATTATAGGTTGAAGGTATAAATCAATGTCATTTCCAATAATTTTTTTCTATGAATAATCATCAAAAATTATAAATTAACTCTTATTGATACACATATATGGAGTTAGATTACATGGGATCAAAAAAACTATCCAAATACTATAATTAGTAGTTAATCTACCTAAAGGATTAAAACCATCAGAAGACAATTCCAAATGTACATTCCCAGGATCTGAAGAAAATCTAGATATAGCGAATCAATCATCTTCCATGATGTTGAATCTTTTGTATGTCTCATAAATCCACCATTAATATCCTAAGCATGAAAATTTATGTCGTATGCAGTCTTATATGATATGAATAATATTTTCAAGCATGGATTCAAAGGAAGGTAAAAAAATACCTTTCCAAGAGTTTTATTCTTCAGTTTCCTCCTAAGTTTGAATTGATTTTTACTCTTAGTGTTGTTCATTGACTTCCATCTGTTTTTATGAAATATTTCAAATTCTTATTTATAAAACTCATCTCCCTAATAAAGCATGAAATCATTAGTGCATGCATGTATCTTTATATAATCAATTCCAAGAATGTTAATGACTTTATCCATGTCATATAATGATGTAGGGATCTTTTCTTCAGTAAATGAATAATGAAGAAACTCTAAAATCATGGACATTTATTTTTCAGTAATTCCACAGAGACACTTAATATGATACAACTTAATTAGAAAAGACAACATAAAATACTTGGAACACTCTTCATATAGTTCTTATTGTTCATCTTTAACTAATGCATAAAAATCATTCTTTTGGTCACTAAAGTTATGATTATGATTAACTTACTCAATATTAACTAAAGGTTTTTTAGATCAATTGAAATCTTGCACATTATATTATGCAAAACCAAATGCTTCATTTAACAAATTTCGAACTGAGTTCTCCTCTTCTGGGTCATTTTTTATTTATTTGACAGCATTGTAAATGTTTTGACATTACAAAAAATTTGATTGACCATGCCAAATCCAATATACATATCGATCAGGAAACTATTTCAACTTAAAATTCAAATATAATTTGTTTCTATTCAACCATTACTTGAATTTACAATTAGGACATAGACATTTTATTCTACCATCCATTGATATATTTGAAATTTCATAATCTAAAAATTCTTTAAATCCCTTGGAATACTGTGGTGTTTTTTGAGGTAAATTAATTCAACTTTTATCCATATAAATAGGATTTTATTCTCCCTAAAATTTCAAATATAAAGATATAAATGTTTAATCAAACAAGTACAATCAAAATTAAAGAATAATCTATACGGGTTAGAATAAGACTCAAGAGCATGGTATTAGAAGTTAGATACATGCTTGAAACGATTATTATTTAATGATGGAAGTGCTAAAAAATCTTAATTAAAGATGAAAAATATTTATCAATTGTTTAATATTTAATATGTATATGATATTATTTTTATGGGACTAAAATATAATGGTGTATTCTACCTTAGTGTTGTAACTAAGGAGGGTTCATTCCATTGAAAAATTAGCTACATTGATCAATTTATGAACCATTTACCATGTTCCAACTAATACCAATATCCCCCCATTTAAAAATATGAATGAAAAGTAGAATTTATTTGGACATCACACACTATTGGATGGATAAAAACGATAAACATAGATGTTTTAGGTTGGTATATGTGTTTATAATTCATTAAATATTTACATTCATTTTATATGTGCACTTAAATTTCCTAAAACTAAATAGGTAGAGGAAACTTTTACTAGACATAAATTACACCTTACTAGTTAGTGATTTCAAAGAAAAATATTAAAAATTCTAAAATTTATCTAATTTGATAAGTAATAATTCTTGAAGATTAGAATTTTTTTTGGAACTATTACTAGGTATCTAGTGAATGTAGTGGAAGATTATGTTTGATAGATTAATACATGTCTTTTGTCATCCCATTTATTTTTTTCATTTTTAATCTTTAGGATTGGTGTTTTAATAATGGTAATTTGGTATTATACAATGTTGATCCATGAATATTCTACTCTAGAAAAAGTTACTAAATTAGGGAATAAAATTTAAACTACAATCCCAAGATTAATAATTTTTAGTGGAATAAAAATTAAGGAAGAATAAATGAATGGAGTTAATCAATCTCATAGAGTAGAATAAGTAGTAAAAATAGGAAAAATGAGGAAAATAACTCTCAGGTTGTATAATTTACATTGATTTATAAGGGTATAACCAAGTGTCATTGTGCCACCAATTATTGTGAAAAAATTCAAGATAAATAAATAGATTCCAATTATGTATATTATAACCAATAAAATAATTTTTAGGGATGGAGTTCACAAGAGAATACACTTTGAGAACCCTCTTTATAAAAATTACTTTGAAAACACAAATACTCAATCATTATAAAGTAACTATAATCAAGGTAACTGAACATTGGTTCTTAAAAATCCATACACACCCATGGAATTCATGAGTTTCCATTAAAAATTATTTTAAGAACCATAACAACTTTTAAATTCATGAAATCACATGATAAAATACATTTCTGACTATTTTATCAAATATTATGTGTGCATAGTAGTTGAAAAATAAATTTAAAATGCATTTTTTCATATAAAAAATCATTATATTTATTAGAAAACATGGAAAACATGGTTTCCATTTAAAATAGATTTATATACACATATAATAATTTCATTAAAAAACTAAAACCAATATTAAATATGTAAGAAATCAGTGTTTATTAATTTAATAAACTATAAAATAGGTAAAACCAACCTCTGATATGATGCTTCCACAACGTGGGACACTAAATCACCACAACAAGGCCAAAGAATCCTTGAGAGGCTAAGAGGGGGGGAAAATAAGCTTAAAGAGGGAGGTTAGAGTAGGGGGTCTTAATCTCTACTGGGGAGGAGAACCACTGGGGAGATAGAGGTTGGAGGGGGTCTATATCACCTCTGGGAAGAGGGAGGTTGTAGGGGGGATCTCGGGGGTTCGGCCACCACCAAGGATAGATGAGGGAGGTCAAAGGGTGGTTTTGTATCACCGTTGGGGAGAGGGAGGTTGGTGGGTGGGGGTCATGGGGTTGGCGTTGTTTGGGGAGTGGGTGAGGATAGGGGTAGAGGTCAGGCCATGTAGAGGGAGTGATAGAGGATAAGGGTCGAGGTTGGGTTATACATATGGAGTGGGGGAGGGGGAGTAAATGGGTTTTTTAAAACATTTCATAGTGGTTTAATGTAATTCACAGTCAATAAATAAAATAAAAAATATATACTGTAGTTTTGATGAAACTACTACTATATTATTATTTTTTTAACTGAATCTATTTAGTTGTGGTTAATACAACCACTGCTAACTTGTTCTTTTTTGTAGTGCATGGAGCTGAGGCAGGTTATGTTGTCCCATGGTTATAATTTGAATGATTTTTGGACATGCTCAGAGATATTTCAGCATAAAGACAATGCCGGTTTAGGTGGTAATAATTTAATTGCTTAATTAATTAATTCAATTATTTATTACACAACTACATGAACTTATTATCAGACTGGTTTAGTTTAGACATGATGGTGTCGACCTAATGAGTTATATTCAGACTCTATTTGAGCCACCATTTGGTACCTAAGTAGTTTATATGGATGTAGGTTTGGAAAAAGGTAAAGGACCTTATTTTTGATTGTTTTCTTATTGGATGGTCTAGATTTGGAGTTGGGACTAACATGGGGTTCAGGACCGGGAACTTGTCTTTATTTGAGGCTGTAAGTTTTTTATTTCTATTACTTATAGAATGACATTTAGTTACATTCCAACATGTAATTACATTAAATCTTTATTATTTATTAGATTATTCAGTTTTCTTTATTATTGGGTTTCACTGTATTGTATTGTTTCCCTTTTTTATACACTTTTATATTTATTAATTTATTTATATTCCTTATTTCTTCTATGTTATAACTCTGTAACCATGGGGTATAGTCTACCCACTATACTTATCATGCCCATGATGCTAGTCAGAAACCTATCACGTATGAGGAGGTGTTCTTGAGGTCTTGAAACCAACCTATTTTAGACATATGAGAGAATTCCATATCGGAGGATGTTACATATTTCCTATAAAGTAATGAAGTTATTTTTTGTTGATTAGGAATCCACATCGAACTAGTATAGAATTACAAAAGAAATAGAATAATAGACACATCTCTTGGGAGAAGTCGACTCCACATGCCCTGGAAGCCACCCAGCTCTAACTAACCAAATAACCAAATACCCCCATCTAGGTCCCTTACCCTTATTTAATAACTAATAAACTAACCAGTAAATGGATAATTATAGCACTTCCCTTGGCTATTACACCTTGGTACTATTCTCAGACTCTGCCCACCATTGGTAAGTAAATCAGACAGGTGGCCTATCCTGAATTTGGCCACTCCCAACCTATCATTACCACCTCTTTGATGATTAATATTTTACTCAATGATAAAAATAGGGAAATTAAACTTGAGAATGTTGGAATTCTCCCAATGTTCCTCCTCTATTCATCCTCATTTCACCAACTACAGTTGGGTAGTTCCCTATTTATCCACTGAAAAAATAGATTCAGGATATTCATCCTCAACCAATAATTAATTAGTTAAATCTTATTCCAAGTGAAATATATCAAAAAATTACTTTATATGAGATAAATTAACCCCAGGTGTGACTTACTATATTTAGGAAAAAGAAATTGACATTCCACAATACCTACTTTTTTGTTATAGAAAATGGGTCATAATATTGTGCAGTCAATTTCCCACAAAATATAATACCTCCCACATATAAATTAGATCTTTTATTAACCCATAAAAGTTTTACCACAAAAAAATTTACTTCCCATTGGTTTTTTTGGAAAACTGTACCATTAATTGTTTTACATAGTGGAGGTTTTACAGAGTATCCTAAATGCCTCATCTTTGTCTACCACTGCATTAGCCACTGCATATACTTCTTCTCCCCTAGTATAAGGTAAAATTTGAAGAGTCTTATGTCCATATACCAGTTAAAAAGTTATCTTCAAAATAGAAGTATGGAATGATGTGTTAAAACTATATTATTCCCCTGATAGTCAAGTAACCCAACATCACAGCTAATCATAAGTAAAACACATCAGGTAAATCACTAGGAACCCATTTACCACCTCAGTTTTCTAATCACTTTTTGGATGATATGATGAGATAATATTCAAGGAAGTACTCTATAATATGAAAAATTACATCCAAAATAAACTTGTAAAAAGGGGATCTCGATCATAGACTATTGCATTGGGTACACAATGTAGTCATACCACTTCTTTCACAAACACTTAAGTCGCTTTTTTCATGTAATAGTGTTTCAAAAAAATAAATTGTGCATACTTACGTGACCTATCAACCACTATAATAACTAATTAATACCCATATAAATTTGGAATTCTTGAAATTAAATCCATTGATATCTCCTCCCATACCAATTCCGGTAAAGGTGACAGTTAATGTTTTCCAGCCAGACTTAGAGCCTCATATTTAATTTTCGGACACTTCACATTATCATACATACCACTGCACTTTTCAAGTCATTATTTAACAATAAACCCCATTATCCATCCCTTTATAGGTTTTATATACCCCAAATGACCCCCTTAAGCGATGAGTGGTAGTGTTTCAATAACTTTGGTACTAAAATTTACTTATAGGATATTACCAATCTATTCTTATAAAATAATAGTCCCTCTTAGTAAGTACACGTGATATTTACAATGTATCCTCATTTTATGGTTTTGACAATTTTAATCAAGTCCTCATTACAAGAAAAATCTACTTGGATCACATTTATTTCTATTACTACCTACCAGTACTCCCTTTTAGGAACAACTCTGGACAATGAATTTTCCGCATTATGTAACTTCCCAGGTCAATAAAGAACCTCAAAATTGTACCCAAATAGTTTTAACATCCATAATTACCAATTTTTTTATAATTACATGTTGTTTTAATAAATTATTTACACTTTTGTAATCTATAAACACCACAAATCATCTCCAAAAAAATATTGTCTCCATTGTTGAATAGAAAATACCAGTGTGATTAATTTATTCTCTTAAACTAATTTGGACAAGTTTTTTTGGACAACGCCTTATTGTAATAAGCTAGTGGAAATCCCTCTTGAACTTGTACTACTCTGATTCTCATCCCTAATGTGTCAGATTCTATAATAAATTCTTTATAGAAATCCTGTAAACAAAGTACATGCGCAATCATTATCCATTTTTCTAACTCCATAAAAGAAAATTGTGTATCCTCACTCCACATAAATTCTTCTTTTTTGGTTAAAGCTATCAACAGTATCACAAACTTACCATAATCTATAAAAAATTTCCAATAGTAGTACTTTCCAATTCACCACAACTTCTAACTTCTTTAGATCCATATGAATTCCCTCCACTAAAATCATGTTCCCCAAATACTCTACCATTCACCTATAAAAAGAATATTTCTTTTTTTGGTATGTAACACAATATTTTTCATATTAGTAATAGCTATCACAAATTTTCTAGGTGCTCCTTTTGTCCACTATTATAGAGTAAAATATAATAAAAAACACTAAAAATACCTTTATCAACACTAAATGAAAAATATTGTTCATTGTTGATTGGAAGGTCAATGGTGTGTTAAAAAATCCAAATTACATAACCCCATAATAATAGTTCCCCTCGTTAGTATTGAATATTTCTTTTCCAAAGTCCCTATCCCTCATCTAAACTTGGTGAAACACAGACATTAAATTCAACTTATTTTAATAATTAGCTCTGTGAAACTCATACATTAATTCCTCAATTACCAGAATTGGATACCTTTCTAGAACTATTAACCTATTTAAGGTTTATAAGTCAACACACATTCTTCACCCTTCATATTTTCTTAAACATTATTATTGGGCTTGAATAGGGGTTCAGACTATGTATAACAACTCCTAACCCCATCAACTCTTGTAATTTCTTCTCAATTTCATTTATCAAATGGTAATAATGTTTATATAGCCTGATGTTCACTGGTTCAACCCCTTTATCCTACTTAATGGAATGATTGGTTTCTATCCTTGGAGTCAACCTACTAGGAGTATCAAATATTGAACTATGTTGCTCCACCATTTTTAATTATTGTTTTTGGTCATGGTCTAGCTCTACTTCATCAACACCTCACTCCTCTAGCATTATCAATAAAATTACCTATAGTTGAACCATCCCATTAACTAGGTATTCTTGCAAAGCCTTAGGTAAACACAGTAGTGTTCTGACTCATAGTAATGCCACATGCTTTACATATCAATCAAACTCCATTTTCATTCCGTTCCAATTTGTTTCCACCTCAATCAAATTCCATTTTCATTACATTCCAAATGGTTTTCACAGACCCCAGGGTCTCAAGCTATGAGATCCCCTAAATAAAATCATGCCCCGTTATGTCGAAAATGTAGGCATCAACAATGAATTCCACCATTCTTATATAAATTATTAAATACTTACATAATCCTTGAGATTCCATTCGATACGCATCACCCAAAAAGATATTGAATGGCCCAATCTCATCTTCGTGGGCTATAAAACTTATTTTTATCTACCAAAAAATAAAATTATGACTTACCCCACCATGTATTAGAACCAAAAGGGTATACCTTCCACTTTACCTTTTATTAAAATTGATTTGTTTTCTATTCCCCTTGTCTTTCATTGGTCATTATATGTAGTTACCAACATCTCCATATATAAAAACTCCATGTCTCTACTTCCATTGTTTATTCATTTTTGGGTTCCCCATCAACTTATTCCCTAAGCTTGTTGCACTCCCATGCCATTAACTTATAACATTTTTCTAGAATATGGTGATTGGGGTTGTAACTTTTCCTATAAGAGTAACATAAACCCATGAAATTTATATCCCCATAGTACTCCCTAAATATGTTTCTAACCCCCCCCCACCCCCTCAACATGGTAGCAGATCCTCCTATCTTTCCTGAAAATTCACATCTCTAAAAGGGAAAACATTCATAGTACTGGGATCTTAACCTTATTTCAATCCCCCGTAATTTAAATTCTTGATTTTTGGATCAGTTAGTTTCATAATACACTTGAATAAAAACACTCACTTTACTCATATTTCCAATATCAACGATCATTACTTATTCTTCATCTCATGTTTCAAAATAGTAATGCCAATTTCTAGTTTAAGTCTCCATATAAACATTCTCATGTACCATCCCTTAGTAAAATCCAGTATTCACAAAGCCATAAATTCAAATTCATCAACATAGACATCCATTAACCCTATTTTTCAATGCCCCTTCAACAAAAACATGATATCCACATCCTAAGAATTTTTATACCATCCCAAAAATTCCTCTTTTAACTACTACCAAGTTAATACTGACTGAAATGACCATAAAGAACTGATCTAGTTCTGAGTCATCCCATACATGCTAATTTATGATAGTAGTAACATGAGCTCCTCCTATGACTATCAGATCGTGTAGTATAACTATATCTATGTGATCCATGACATCGGATACTATCTACCAAAAATAGAAATCTTCGTCATCCTAGTCATAACATGAAACTCCCCTCACTCGACTTCACCGATTATGATAATCACCATCACTACCTTATTTTGATTCCTTCCTTCAGACTCAATATGTAGAATACTTGCACCTTCCTTAATTATGATAGAATTCCCCTTGTCTACAATGCGAATGAATATATCCACCTGACTTGGACTCTATCTGAGTTGTGAAATTTTCATGACTAACTCCTGAAGCTGAAGTCCTTGTCAGTGATAGGAATCCTCATATCGTTGAAATGCAATTCTATTCACTAAAGACCAGCCTCCTAGCATTGAATTCCAATCATCAAATCAGACGCCTCTATCTCAGAATATGATACTTTTTTTTCATACAAGTGGACATTCAGAGCAACATCGACTATTTAGCTTTACCAAAGGAATAATTCCCTCTCCTTTCAGATTTTCTAACTAGAACCACACTATATACATATAGTACTGAAGAATAGCCTACATGAATTCCATTCTCATCATCAAATTGGATGAATCTATCTACAAATATGCTACTCTATCATTTCATATGTGTGTACATTTAGAGAATCATTGACTATTTAGCTTTACCAAAGGAAGAATTCTCTCTCCTTTCAGGTTCACTCAATAGAACCACACTATCTGTAGGCATCATGGTACTCTCAATGAAAGAACAAAATTGATAGGTTATGTTAAACATAAGATAAAATAGAATTAAATATTATCTTCATTACCACATGTGTCAAACTAGTATAGACTTCTAGAAGAAAT
This sequence comes from Viscum album, assembly GCA_963277665.1. Classification (NCBI taxonomy): domain Eukaryota; kingdom Viridiplantae; phylum Streptophyta; class Magnoliopsida; order Santalales; family Viscaceae; genus Viscum; species Viscum album. Next base: position 1,263,573,030 of record OY728143.1, on the reverse strand, counting down.
TTAATGACACACGCACCTCCTGGGAGAAGAAAACTCCATAGGCCCTGATAGCCAGCCAGATCCAACAAAAACAATAACAGAAAACCCCCTTCTAGGTCTTATCCCCATTAACTAATGACCAATCAAATAACAAATAAATATATAATTACACCACTTCCCCTAGAAGTTACACCCTAATACTATTCCAAGACCCCACCCGCTATTGGTAAGTAAACCTGATAAGTGGCCTCTACTGAATTTGGCCACATCCTATCCTGTCAAGTACACTAAAGGTTAAAATTAAACCAACCATAGAAAAATATTCTCTTCATTTGTTTATATTTCTTATAAATATTTTATTCATGTAACTTGGAAATTTGGGTTTTTCTTTTTCCCCTACATTTATAAAATAATTGATAATTTCCACTCTTTCCTTCTTTTATGCATCAAAATTTGTTATTTTTTATGAAATTATTATTTTTTTCTTTTTTATCATGACCAATGGATTGAAGGAGTGATCATTTTATTTCCTAGAATCTGTATGATTATTTTTCATAATACTTAAAATATCATAGTTGTTTTGAAAATGTTTTTATTGAACTTATTTTCCTTTTGATTCATCATTCTATAATCAAAATTAAAACATGAAATTACTCATCATTTTCCATTATTTCAATATCCCTATAATGGATAAAAAACCATTTAACCATTCATTTATTTTTTTCATCGATAAAATCAATAATACCCCATTTTTAATAAAAACATTTGTATCTTTTCTAAAAAATTTTCATGTCATAAAGTTCTTATTTTTAAGATAATACAATACATAATATGTTCAAGTGGGTTCATTACTAGGATTATCAATCATTAAATTTTCAGGCTATAAAATATTAAAGATGGGGAAAAAAATTAAAACATTTATTATGGAATTTTTAAATAAAATAGAACATAAATAATATACAAAATAAAAAAAGGAAAAAAATAAGAGGTGCGGTGTGGTAGAAGCTCAAGTCCAACATAGCTAATATGGGGGAGAAATGAAGTTAGGGGTCGAGGGAAAATGGGGTCATAAGTGGATGACCAAAGCATGATAAGGGATATTGGGTGAAAAAAAGAAAACAAACCTATAGTTGTTGTTTCTTTTGTGGTTTTTGTAGTTACTACAATGTTTGGAGGGATTACAAAAATCAAAATGGGAGAAAATGGAGGCACACACAAGGGAAAAAATTTCATATGATGATGCTTTTTATTTCTATCACTAATGGAGATAGGAAACACACCATTAGTGAACTACTTCTTTTGTGCCTTAACATGTTCAAGTAAATCCTAAAATGGTCATGTAATTTCTCTCTATGATATAGAATATTCCATTTCACATTTGTAATAATAATAGGGACAATAATATAATTTCACATTTAATGTCACCGATTTAAACCCATTTTTTGTTGTGAAAGTGGGTGTCTTAGACCCAACATAAGTAGTATTTTTCGATTACCATGTCATGTATATAGAGAGTTATACATGATTTTTTCTTACCATAATATTTTTATTACTTTCATGTATACTATTTACATGATAATGTTCGTGGATTATTATCATATCAAAAAAGTATGGCAGTTCTAAGCTATCATGATAACCTCAAGATAATATAACAATTATCATAAACATATATCTTATGATTTAGAAATATCATACTAACATAAAACAGATTATGTATGACTATCTGGAGTTTAGAGAAAAAATTAATTCTTTTTTTAAAGGTCACATTAAGAGATCTCAATAATAGAGAACATGAGGACTCACTCACTAATAGAAACACTATATATTTTGGTTTCCTTGGCTATTCATATCTACAAGCATAAGTATTAATCGCTAGACATAAGATCATTATCAATGTATTTATATCATTTGATTATGTACGCTAATGCATGATAAAAATCAAACAGTTTATGTTCATGGAAATTTAGCTTGCTTGAGGAACATGATTGGTGGTATAACATTAATTGAATGATAAAAATGGGATTTTCACTACCAGTTATAGGAACAATATATCCTTGACCATTTGACCGATATAGTAGTGTCCTGAATAAATCCATTTTCATGGTAAATGAAGTTAATTTCATCCAATATAGTAAAAGAAATATTAATAAAATTTTAAAGGATGATGACACAAAATATGCATTATGTTTTATAAAATATTATGAGAAAAAAATATTAAATTACATGATATCTATAGGAGGTTATCATATCTTTGAATTTTAATTATATATTCAGAAGTTAGGATGTATTACTAGATACCACTCATAAACTATGAGTATGACTCAAATATATCAAATTAAGGGGATATAGGGGTTCACACAATTTGTATCCATAAGTTCCATCAATTTGGTTGAATTAGAGTTTTGGAAGAAGTTGGTCCCATATGCGTGAATGTGAACAATCACATGTAAATGAATTCAATTGAGTTATTTGAGTTTAGAATAAAATTTATATCTAAAGGCATTAATAAGCTATTTGCATTGATTGAATACAAGAAAATTGTTTTTTGGGTGAATATTGAATTTTCAAGTTCATTAAATGCGTATGGGAGGAATAGAACCGGTTAATGAATCATACACCATTACGATACTTATGTGTGTCATAAGAGAGAACTAAAATGTTTATGACATTTATGTAAAGTTAATAAAGTATTTGGAAGAATTTTTTATTTTATTCTTTATATATACTATATATGATCCATGGATGAACTTGAACACTCATATATCAAATCTAGTTTTTCGACACAGGATCCAACCAAACAAATTCAAAACACCAATTATGTGATCATTAACTATGTATGGGTTACTTTAATTTGATGAACCAATATTGATTTATATAAAAAAAATTGATAGCATAGAATGTTAAAGAATTTATATAATGAAAGTTCCAATTGGTCGGATGACATTGGAACATGCAAAATACATTAAAGGAATTTATAAATTAATTAATTAAAGAGACTTAGAGTAAGAAAATTTATCAAACCCGATATAAAATATCAGTGGAATTCAATACTTCAAGAAAGTCATTATTTTAAATGTTTTTATTCTCTCAAAAAAAAATTAAGAAAATAAATTTAAGAGTTCTAGAACCAAATTTCGGTTAACACCTCTCCTATATTAATTTTAAGCCTTTCAAGTCTTTTTACACGCTAGGAAAATATTGTTTTTAAATGTGACATGAAATCCTTGGGGGGGGGGACTAAAGACCTTTAATGTTACACACCTTTCCTATATTAATTTAAGACCTTTCAAGATCATGTTACATGTTAAGAACATTTTTTCTTTAAATTTTACCCAAATTAGAGTGATCTATGTATTATCATGGGCCCCTTCTTAAAATATATTTGTAAAGGAAGCTCCATTATTTAAAAATCACTGATAACATTGCAATAGTTCCACAATAGTCCAAATACCAAAACTCACAAACAGTACCAAAAACCATTCCCATTAATAGTAACCAAAAATATATTTCATAGACAGTGCCTACAAATAGTTCTAAAAATGATAATCTTCTTATCTAACCAAGGGAGATAAGTGAGGTTGAATTAGATCACAGAGAATTTGTCTACCATCAATTTGGAAATTTTTTAGGATTGAATGAAAGATTCCTCTTATGAATAATCCATCACATGAAGGGTTTTATGTTTTGGATGTTTTTTTGTGGTGTGTAATATGGGGATTTCAAAGGCCTTGAGCAGTGCCAGTGGTTTTGATATTGTTTTTTTTAGATTTTGTTTTTTAGCAAGGAAGATGTAGAAGTGGAGGGATCCCATGGTTTCCTCTATGAAGGTGGTGCTAAAAGTGTAGTGAGTTGAAGAATGTAATGGATTATATAACATGGATGTCCCTTTTTATGAGGTCAATTTCCCAAGTTGTACCATGTAAACTGGGCCCAATTTTCCGATCAGAGCCAACCCAATCTAGGAGCAAACCTGCATTTTTTAAATTAATTAATAATTATTTATTATAATTTAAAATATTTTAATTTTTACAAAGTATTAAAAAAATGGATTGAACCGCACTAGGTTTAAATTATTAAAAAACACTAAAATAAGAAACAACAAAAATTTGAACCATAGACCATACTCTACTTCAATAATAAATGTTCTAATATAGTAGCCCATCCAAAAATAGATCATTGATCAATTATATATTTATTTTTTTATTAAAATACACGTTCATAATTATTCAAATTGTATCATAATCCATTCATGTTTTTATTTTTCATCATTTAATAATGTATAGTAATTCCACTTACATTTTCCAAAAATAAAATTGAAGTTTCAAACATTTTAAAAAATGTTCATGTAATTACAATAGGTGAAAAATAAAAGCAAAAAATGAAGAGGTGGGCATATAAGCCAATAACATTTGACAAATCATCATCTAAACAAGGTTAAAAGATTAGAAAAAAAAATTTAAATGGGTAAGGGGGTTTTTAGGCCTCATAGGTAACTATAATAAATTCATCAAGAACTATGAAAAAATTGATAAACCACCAACTAAGTTGACTAATAATAATGGGGTTTTATGGAATGAAACCCCTCTTGTCCTTTTTATGGAATTATATATAGAACATGAGGATTAATGGAAGGTAGTAGCCATTGTCTTATATAGGAAGGTCACACAATAGCTTATTTTAAAAAGAATATGGCTGAAATTACCCAATATAAATTGATTTTCAAAAAGGAAATAATGGATTTTGTGATGAAAGTTGATCAATAGAAGAAATAAGTAATGGAAAACCATTTGTTTAGTTAAATAATTAATACCATGGAGATAACTTTCTAGCTGTCAAATTTGTTGGGGGTTGGATTTCATAGTAAAACCCACAAAATACTAACCATGTCACAGACTCAAGGTCCAGTTTGGATGAAGAAAGGGTATCTTACCTAGCTAAAGAAAAACTATTCCATTCAGCTATTTCATAGCCTTTTTGGATAGAGATGGATACAATTAAGAAATAAATTGAGAAGAAAACATGAATATCATTCTAAAAATTCGACATAATCAGGGTTTAGAACTTGGATTTTGTTTTCAAGATGGGATGGTGTACTTTAAAGTGATGTCTGTATTACTTAAACAATAAATCCATACCCTTAATGTATTTGATGGATTCAAACTACCTCGAGAAAAAGAAACATTATCAAAATACTTGAACATAAAAAGGGTTAATTCACTTTTTTCTATCCTGAAAAATGATTCATGCATGGAATAGCCTGGGTATAATGTATATGAATTCCCCATGCAAAAATGGAGCATAAAATACTAACGATAAATACAGGAAATGATATAAGAAGTGTATCAAAGATGGAAGAGTTATCTTCCATATCATTTTCTATTACTAAAACATAATAGAACCATGATTCTTGGTTAAGTGTGATGACACTAAGAATTCTAAAAAGGTTATAATTGAATGGGAAAAAGGAAAAAATAAGTAAATCAATCACTAAATCCAAGTGAAACATAGGGAATCATACTAAGAACCATAATTTACAATGCATCTCAATATACCCAATTTTACTTGGCCATTTTATCCTTTTGGAAAGAATTTATTTAGTACATAAGGCCTTATATAAAATATTTCAATGGATAGGGTGTCAATAGCCGAAATTAGTGGATAGGGATTATATCATACAAATAATGTATCAAATAAAAAACTTTAGGAAAGACCAATACCTATGGCTAGTGGCATGGAAACTTCTTAATCATGTGATGTGACACATAGTAAGTGAATGAAATAAGCATAGATTAAATAAAGAAATGAATAAATAAACTACTGAGAAATATTTATCCAAGGTATGCTAATAGATAAAGAAATCTAAATATTTTTTGGGAAAAAATACTGTTATAGAAAATTGATCATGGAATATATATGTTATCTCGGAAAATGTTCATACTAGACTAGGGAGTGACCAAGAGATTCTAGAAGAAAATAAGAAAAGTGGAGAGAGAGAGAGAGACAATATTTCTATAGAAAACAGAGAAATTAATCCATTAAAACAAGTCCATGATAATAGCATTGGTGAAATATCAAATATATTCTTCTCTTAGAACCATAAACGAAGATAAAAAATGACACAAATTATTAAAATAGAAAGTAGTAACACACCTAATATGGTGGAATAGAATCCATAAAATCTATAGAAATTCGAACCAAAGAAATAAAGGATCTTCAATTGGATTTGGGTAGGGTTTGTGTGAACATAGGCCCCCACTATAAAACATTATGACATACACCTTTTCCTAAAGTTGTTAAATAAATATCATACACTATAAATTTTTCATTGTTAGTTTAATTATAAAAAATATTTAATTTATTTTATAGATTCAAAATAAAATCCAATAATTTTAAAAACTAAAAAATTAATTTTACTGAAAGACTTTTAATTTAAAATAATTATAAAAATAGATGATTTTAAAATTAATTCATGATTAATTTTAAAAATATCATTCGATGGATGGTTTTTAAAATTATTTTCTTTTAAATACCTTAAATTTACTCAAGTGTAAATATTAAATAGATTTTTTATTGAATATGATTTTAATTGTCTATAAAAAATGTAAGTGTTTATTTGTAATTGGACAAAACTAAATTTTAAATTTTCATGAAAAAAACAATTATCATTATTGAAAACCTCTATCATAATAATTATGGATTCACATTCTACTATAATCATAGAGATCATTCAATAAAATTAAAAAATTGACATCGTATCCATTCAAACATGCTCGGAATATCTCTCCATGCATTTTGAATTCATTTACATGTATTTTCATGGTTTCATGATTTTTCATTGGCATGCAACATTGTGTTTTACACTGAGACATACTGATCATACATCTATTATAACCCTAATAAAACCATGTATTATAGGTTTGAATTTAATGGAGTTTTTCAATAAAATAATTGATGGTATGGATATCATGATTTTAATGAAACTATAAAAAAGTTAACCCAAGTTGTATAAACAAATCTACGACCAAAAGAGTTGAATCCATGAATGCTATGTTTTCAATGTGCTTTCATGTTGGTAATTTTTCTTCAAGGCATGTATTGAAATTGATATTTACATTTTTATCCATGGTGTATTCATGGGAGATGCGAACAACTCCTCCACTAGTCATTAAAAGTAAAAAAACTAATTATGAGTAATGTATATGAATTTTCCACCGATACACCATAACTTGAATAACTATCATGTAATGAACTAACCTGGGTCAACCTTCAATGTCACTCAAACTCCTCATGATCGCCATGGGATGACGACAATCACAAGGGAATTAAAATCACTAGTGAAAAATGGTTTTCGTTGTCATTTTTTTGGATTTTAACATTGGTTACCTCAAGATATTATTGAAAGCGATGTTTTAAATATACTTTTCATATTAGTTATTTTTAACTAAAACGATAAAGTGTTTTCCATGTCTATTTTTTTAAAAACCACCATTGAAACCAGCGTAAAAATATAGGATTGAAATGGGGTTTCACGTCAGTTACATATAAACCGATGTGAAAATTTGGTTTTCTTTAATTTTTAACATCAGTTATACAATAGTAAGTGTGAAAAATAATTTTTTTTAAATAAAATTAAAATATATTATTCTAGAAGTATAGTAGAAGAACCAAAAACAATAAAAAAAGTAAGAAAACTATCCATAAAAACATCATCACTCACCAGTGCAACAACATAACTAGACATAATAAATAGTAGCACAATATATTTTAGAATTTGAAAATAGAATATCAAATTAAAATCATTTTAACTTTACATTTTTAAATTTAAACATTATAATATTTATTAAAAAAATAAAACCCAATAAAACTTATGAAATATTCATACCATTCTATTATAAGTGATTTAACTCTAGTTCAGTATAAGGGTTTGGGTTATCAAAAAGATACAAATTGAAAACATTTAATTGAACATCTATTCTTAATATAATTATAAGATAAAATAAAGTAAATTTTATTATAAAATATATCTTTGTAGAATTTTGTATGTTTACCAGTTTAAATTATTACAAACATAAATATTAGAACATAATATCCACATTCCATTACTCCTTGAAGATGAAAATTATTTTTCAAAATAACATTTTAAGTACTTTTATCCAAAATGTAGTAATTATAAATGAATTTCACCTTTGGTTTTCCATATTTGGTCTTTAAACTCCTCTTTTCCATTATATATCTAAAGTAATTTCATGCCCTTTTTGAAAATGATCTGTAAGAAACAAAATTAATCATTGTTATTATATAAAAGTATTAAAATAATCAAACTTAAATTTTTAATACTATTATAAAATTTTCTAACACATCACCATGTATATAACATAAACAATAAATTGTCTTCTCACTTCCAAAAAGAAACACACAACATCCAATGAAAAAAATATAAAAAAAATATAATTTGAGTGGTTATTTGGTGAAGATAAATAACACATTCAGAAATATATTTTGTATACCCTTCAATATAAGAAAGAATTCAACATTTAATTTCATTGTTTTGAAATATTTAAGTAATATATATTATTATTTCTATATCTTTCATTTTCATTTATATTGGTGAAATACTTTATGTGTGTAAAAATCCATATACTGATGTTGTATCATACTGAATTAAAAGTTTATAAAGACACCTAATAAAAAACAAACATAAGTATTAAGTTTCAATAAACTAAAATAATTGAAAGATATATTATAATCGAATTACATGGAAAAGACTTACATAACATTGATGCCCAACAAATCTCCAGTTACAATGTCTATGATATCTCTCTTTAAAGTCATCACAGTCGGTCTATGCCCACAAATGTTAGCATTCATTGGAAGCTCATAAAGATCCAACAACAAAGATAAATGTGTTGATAATTTATTACGTATATAATAAGTAGTATCTAAATTCATAAAACTAGTACTTGTTATTGTCTATATAGTATGTCTTCACCTTTAAATTATTCTTATAAAAATTGATAAATATAAAAATTTTAAATTATTAAAACAAATTTAACGCCAATATGAAATGAAGGATATAATATACACATACCTCAGTGACATTTTTTTGGATAAGTTTAGATGTAAAATTTAAAAAATGATCAATACTTTTTCCAATAGTAGTGGCCTCATCTATAAGAGATAATACTCTTGCTGGTATATCTATAATATCATACACGGTGAACCAAATCTATCCATCTTTTGATGATGAAAAATATCCCAAATATAATATACACTACCATATAAAACAATATGATATTGGGGATCCTCAACATATAACTCAAAATATATGGGAAGCTATGGATGTGGTATAATATTTGGATGACAAGAGGTGGTGTATGAGTGGGATCTGTAGGCGTAGGTGGAGGAGTTAGATTTGTAATGCCTAGAGTTTCCTTTTTATAAATATATATATTTGTGTCTGTGTGTGTGTGTTCACACACACACATAGGTATATATATAAGTGTGTTTATGTTTGTGTATTATCCATTAAGTTAATATAAATCTTGATAAATTAAAATGAACTATAGTATGATTTGAGAAAATGCACAAACACCGATTTAAACCTGAAACAAACCCTCATAAAATTATATTCCTTTAATTAAAAGATGAAAAAAATATGTACACACATATAAAAAAGGGTACTATGAATCTGTAATATTGAAAACTGTGGATAAGTGTATGCTAGTAAGATAAATGAAAACAAACATAAAAGTGTATGGTTTTAGAATGGCTCGATAGGATCAATCATGATGATAAATACCTTAAAAAATAAAATACAAATAATGCATAGAAATTGGAAAATTAAAATCATTTCGGTGAGTTAAATGGACAAGGGAACTGTAACACCCGAGATTTTTATGAGTAATATTTTGTTTTTATATATCATCAAAGGAATCTTTCACTACATACTAGCTTGTCTTACTTTACACGCAATCGTGACCTTCCTCGATAGCTTGCGTCGTACGCAATACCGAGTTTCACTAAACAACGATATGCTATTAAAACTAGCCGTTATGAATAGTAATAACCACTTTTTGAAATTTTATAAATTTTATTTTTCAAAATGGACTTCATTTTTGGATTCGGAATACCGAAATTAGCCTAGGGTGAAATTTTGGTATTTTTCTGAAAACTTTCAATTTTTGATGAATAGTGAAACCACTAAGTGGTAGGTTAAAAACTGAATTTTGCATAAAACTTAATTTTACCGCTTATGTGAATGGAATTTCGAAAATACGACAGACACGGTTGATATCAGTAAGTAAAATGTGGTTCAATGAGATAAAAATAATTTTTTGGTGAATAGTAACTTTTTACTTTTTTTACCGCGGTTAATAGTAAATAGGGGTAAATATGATATTACTATTACCCTAACACATGTCCTAATTCTATTAGGATAAGTGTAATTCGACCAAAAACAACCTTATGAATAAAATATGACCATTTAGGCCCACTTGGGTTAGATTATGACATTTATTATTAATTTATTTAAAGAAGGGTTAAAATAGTTAAAATCAAAGTTTAATAAGTAAATCATATTTAATATGGGGTTATACATAAGATAAATTCGACTATAAATATTAATTAGAAAGATAAGAAGATTTCCTACATAATGGTATTTTATTTATAATTTTTAGACATTAAATAATTTAATTTATTTATGACACAATGATGATGCAGTAATTATCTTATTAATAAAATATTGACATAATTGATGTTATAAACACCAAAATAAATGTAATTTGAGACTTTTTATGAATTACACTAATTTTCTAGGTTATTATGACATATTAGTGTTGATTTAATCAACTTGTTTTGAACATATAATTCTGTTATGACTTTCACAAAAATCATATATCAAATAGTGTCAAAATTGACACAAAATATTTTTTAAATCAAATATTATATTATTAATTGTTATTTTATTCCTAAAAATCTAAGGTTCGGCCAAATTACTTAGATAAGGATATATATATTAATAATAAACAATTTGGGGTTCGTTTGGCATGTTATGGTAAGTTTATTAACCATATAGTGTAAGAAAACAAAAAGACACGGTAAAAGTTAAATTATTTAACTTAGAGTTAAATCTAATTGATAAGGTTAAAATAATACCCTAAAGTTGTCTAAATCCTATTGGTTGATAGGATTTCGACCCATCCCCACTTTAGATTCGAAATAAGACCCTTTGGAACCATTATAAACCGTTTTTTACTTTAATATAAAATAATCTTTTGAGATATTCCTAAGGTGCCCCTCTCCTCCCTTATAAAAGGGAACCTCCTCCCCCTCCTCCTCACACAAAATTGAGCACTCAAGCTCGGCCAACACATGCCATTTTCTCCTCTCCACTTCCCTAGAATAATCCTAGAGGTCCTGTTCTTCTTCAAAGACCAATCTCAGTTCCCTAAGTGGAGGATTCAAAGAAGCGTTCCAAAGAAGAGGTAATATCCATTACTAATCTTTTCAATTTCTTTCTTCTTAAACTTCTTCGTCTTTAGTTGATTCATGATAAAGTAATAACATCAGTATTACTTACATACTGATATGTTATTATAAATATGAAACAACCCTAATTCACCTTCTATCCATCCTACGGAAAAATGAAATCACCTCGCGTGCGTACGTACGGAATACCATCTCCACGCCGTGGTGTAATCTATTTTCCACCATCACCTTACAAGGATGGGTATAATGGTGTAATGAGTAACTATTTATGATTATTATAAAGTAATATTTATACTGAAATAATATATATATACTCCAATACAATTCCACGATCATAAGAATGATATCATCACTCGTGCGTACGTATGGAATACCGTCTCCACGATGTGATGCGACTCGTTCTACATGATCATCATTACATAGTAATTATATAAATGAATTGAATGAATAAATATGATATATGTTACACTAATACCATTCTGGATATAAGGTATCTATAACCTTAAAATAAGAATAATAATTTATTCGGAAAAACACGCATAAGAACAAAAGGCAATAAAGACACGAGTAACAAGTAACAATGAAATATTACTAACAAGAAGCTAAGAATATGACCATATATGATATCATATCAATATGTATGATTTTTGAATAAGTCAATATCATTATTTAAACCATTATACAGGAGATTCGGACACGTACAAAGCAAATCGGACCTAAGGTAAGGGAAATATCACAATCTCATTTTTATCCGAGATTGTTTATTCATAAGTATTTATTGGGGTGTATTTTATCATCCACATCCATGTTCCCTCAATATGTAATATTGTTTCCATCCACTTAAAATATTTTAAATCCAATTTTACCCTTCGGTGAGTTTTTAGTAAAGAATATGAAAGGAATCTTTTGTCGTTTTTTCGTATGAGGTATTTTTTGACTTTTCCGACAAAAGTACAAAGAATGTTTTTTTTAACTTATACGGAATGAATGGATTCTTAAAACATTATTTCCAAGAATCTTCCTTTACAAGTATTGAAGTTTATTTTTAATCAACTTCTTTTAGTTTAAAATTGTATGACATGTTAAGAAAGGAAAAGTGTTTTTGAAGTAGAAAGGATATTTTCCTCAAGAATGGAGTTCAAGTATTTTATCAAAATTATTTTCCATCTAAGATAATAAAAGGGTTCTGTTTTTATCCCTATTATTACATGGATTTGATTATGTTGTGATGGAAATATTTTTATGAATTCCTTTATCTTATATGAATTGTTTTATGATGTCATGTTGTTTAAGAATCCCATTTTTATTACATGGGTTATGCTGTGATGTATGGTTTATGATTATGTGGCACACATAATAAAGGATTCATTATAAGATGGGTGGGACCTATATCTCCCTCCAATGCATTGGGTAAAGATTTTATATCTCATGAGATAGACATGGCTGGACGGTAGGTTATACCGGTTCAGTGAAACAGGACTGGAACGAGGGTGACTCGGTTCAGAAAGGGACTTTGTCCACTAAGATAGTCTTGGCAATGAGTCATGACTAACAAGAAATGATTTTCCATGATTATGTGTGAATGCCACAACGTTTCAAGTTTCATGTTATGATTATGGGGATCTCATTTTCACTTCTATGATTTGTTCCATGTTAAGATATTATGATCTCTTTTGCAGGTTATGATTTTAAAAAAGATATTATATGATTTTTATTTCCTTTATTTTCCCTTGCTGAGCATTTGAGCTCACCCTTTTATGTTTTCTTTTCCCCAGGTCAGGAAGATGGATAATAAGTAGAATATTCTAAAAGGGACCCTAGATATGATGAAATAAATGGGAGACACTGTAGAAGATTTATGAACCAGTTGTTTATGTTTCCCAGTTTCTAAAGACACTATACCTATACGGTCTTTTGTGGTTTTGTCATATGTTGTAATAAGTGTGCTTCAATTTTGAAGTATTAACAATGTATGTAATGTATGGGTCGTTATAGTTGGTATCAGAGGAAAGGTATAGTCAACCTTTGGAAACTAGGATGCGAAAGTCTTAGTAAGAACCATAAGGATAAGTCTAAGCATAGAACACAATCTTAGTGTTTTAGAAATGGCCATGAATACCCTAGGATAAGACCTTAAGTGTGAAATTTTATCCTTGATTATGTGGGTTTCCTATTATAATTAGTGTTGCTCACACTATTCTTCTTGGTTTTAGTCAATGGCTGGAACCCGAAGGAACCGTGTTAATGCGGAATGCGATGGGAAATGCAATGATTGTCCCCCTGAGAAACCAAACGATATGGGAGCTGTAATGCAAAATCTTGTAGCCATGATCACACAAATTTCTCAAGCTATGAATCATACAGGACTTCCAAATGAGCAAAGGAAGGAGCAACATTCTGTTGAATCTTTTATAAGGCAGCGTCCACCTTCTTTCAGAGGGTCTACTAATCCATTAGTTGCTGAACAATGGATTAGTACTACTGAAAAGATATTTTCAGTTCTTCAATGTTCTGAACATGATAAAGCCATCCTAGCAGTGTATCGTTTGGAAGGAGATGCTGATCAATGGTGGAATCTTATTAAGAATACGAGGAAAAGGGATGAAATTGAGTCTATGGAATGGGACGAGTTCAAGAACTTGTTTTTCAATAAGTACTTCCCACGTATTCTCCGAACAAAGATGGAGAAAGTGTTTCTTGAACTGAAGCAAAGGGATGATGAATCTATTGGTACCTATGAAGCAAATTTTACAAGACTTGCAAGGTACGCTTCTGGTATTATTATCCAACCTGAGAGTAAGATCGATCGATTCTTTAGTGGCTTAAAACCAAGTCTTATAAGGGAATTATCCATAAGGGACTTCATTAGCTACGAGGAAATCGTTTGATGTGATCTCAAAGTCGAGATGGAGATTGGAGTAACCCATCAGTCACATGGGTTTGATAAGAAGAGGAAGATGGAATTCAAAGGAAAATCTAAAGAGCACAATGAAAAGAAGACGAGCTTTCCCTTATGCTCAAAGTGTGGAAAGAAACATGGAGGGAGTTGTCTTAAAGGGACAAGTAAATGTTTCAAATGTGGAAAGAAAGGTCATCGAGCATTTGAATTCCGCGATAATGGGAAGAAGATGTCTAATGATGCAAACAAAGGAAGGGATACACAGAATGAACCTACTACACTTCAATGTTTCAAGTGCAAGGAGATGGGGGCATTATGCCAATCAATGCCCAAATCCAAGGGTTGATGATGATGGTCGACGTCAACAAAATCTTAAGGCTAAAGACAAAGGAAAGTCACATGCAATTTCTATCAGTGATGTGGAGTACGATAACGAAGTGGTGAAAGGTACACTTACCATCCACTCTAAAGTAGCAAATGTTTTATTTGATTCTGGATCCACCCACTCTTTTATTTCTGAAAAATTTTCTAAGGGTATCACCGTATTACCTCAACAATTAGATTTTGAGTTTTCTGTGACAACACCTAATGGCACAACAGTCGCATCAAAAGTTTATAATTCTTCTCCGATCGAAGTTTGTGGGAAAGTGCTTCCTGCAAATCTTGTGATACTTCTTTTAGTGGAATTTGATGTGATTCTTGGCATGGATTGGCTTTCTCTACATGGAGCTCATATCAATTGCCAAATAAGGGAAGTCACATTTCATATTCCAGATCAATCTACAATCGTCTATCGATGCAAGGATGAATATAACCTTCCAGTGGAAATTTATTCCATCTTATGGGTCTTGATTCCACTAAATGAAGGTTATTTATCTCAAATGGTTGGTGAGAAACTCACAATTAAGAATATGCCCATCGTACGGGAGTTTTATGATGTCTTTCTAGAGGAATTACCGGGTCTTCCACCAAATCATGAAGTTGAGTTTTCAATAGAACTCGTACCGGGTGCTTTTCCTATTTCAAAGACACCTTATAGAATGGCCCAAATTGAGTTGCAGGAATTGAAGAAGCAACTCCAAGAGAATATTGATAAGGGATTCATACGCCCTAGTGCGTCACCTTGGGGAGCACCTGTTCTATTTGTTAAGAAGAAAGATGGATCAATGAGACACTGCATTGATTATCGAGAACTTAACAAGATCACTATCAAGAACAAATATCCTCTCCCACGCATTGATGACTTATTTGACCAACTACGCGGAGCTCAATACTTTTCCAAGATTGATCTTCGTTCAGGGTATCATCAATTAAGGGTCAAAAGGGAGGATATACCAAATACGGCTTTCCGTACAAGGTATGGACACTATGAATTTATAGTGATGCCATTTGGTCTTACTAATGCCCCTGCTATCTTCATGGATCTAATGAATAGAGTCTTTAGAGACTATCTTGATCAATTTGTGGTAGTCTTTATAGACGATATTCTTGTCTATTCAATGAGAAAGGAAGAGCATGAAGATAACTTGAGAATTATATTGAAGACCCTGAGAAAGGAGAAGCTTTATGCCAAATTTACCAAGTGTGAATTTTGGCTTCAAAAAGTTGCATTTTTGGGTCACATAATCTCAAAAGAGGTGATATCTGTGGATCCAGCAAAAACAGAGGTTATCGAAAGATGGTTGAGACCAACAACAGTAACTGAGATCCGAAGTTTTCTTGGTTTGGCTGGATATTATCGACGTTTTTTAAAAGATTTTTCACGATTATCTAATCCACTCACCATGTTGACCCGGAAAGGAGTTAAGTTTGTCTGGATGGAAGAATGTGAAGAGAATTTCAAGGAGTTGAAAAGAAGGTTATCCAGTTCACCTGTGCTCACACTACCTTGTAGTGGAGAAAGGTTTGTGATATACAATGATGCATCCAAGAAGGGATTGGGGTGAGTTCTTATGCAAAATGATATGGTGATAGATTATGCCTCACGACAGTTGAAAATCCATGAGCAAAATTACCCAACACATGATTTGGAGTTAGCTGCGGTAATCTTTGCATTAAAGATTTGGAGGAATTACCTTTATGGTGAAAGGTGTGATATTTATACTGATCATAAAAGTTTAAAGTATATTTTCACACAAAAGGAGCTGAATATGCGTCAAAGAAGATGGTTGGAGCTGATTAAGGATTATGACTGCTCAATCCATTACCACCCTGGGAAAGCAAACAAGGTGGCAGATGCATTAAGTCGACAAGACAATGCTAATTTATCCATGATGAGGATCACAAAAGATCCAATATTTATGGATTTACAAAGGATGGATCTTGGAATTATAATGGAAGGGAAAAAATCTTATCTTTCTCAAATGAATGTTCAACCATCTATACATGTGAAGATTAAAGAGGCACAGAAAGAAGATGTAGAGTTACAAAAGAAGGTGAGAAATGTTCCTGAATTCAACCTTGATTGTGATGGGATAATAAAGTTCAGGAATCGAGTTTGTGTTCCTCCCATCCCCGAATTAAAGAAGGAGCTGCTGGATGAGGCTCATAGTTCTTCATTCTCTATTCATCCTGGAAGCACGAAGATGTATAGGGACCTAAAGGAGTACTTCTGGTGGGATGGCATGAAAAGAGATGTTGCTGAATATGTCTCTCGATTCTTGGTTTGTCAACAAGTTAAAGCTGAGAGACAAAAGTCTAAGGGGATGTTACAACCATTACCCATACCCGAATGGAAATGGGAAAACATCACTATGGACTTTTTCACAGGACTTCCTAAAACATCCAAAGGAAATAATGCTATTTGGGTCATAGTTGATCGTCTTACAAAGTCTGCACACTTCATTGCAATTAGAGAGGATTTCTCTCCAGATCAGCTTGCCAGGATATATGTAAAGGAAGTGGTAAGATTTCATGGAGTACCACTTTCTATTATATCTGATCGGGATCGGAGATTTACCTCGAAGTTCTGGCAAAGTCTTCAGCATACTCTGGATACAGAGTTGAGTTTCAGCACTACTTATCATCCCCAGACAGACGGTCAGTCTAAGAGAACAATTCAAACCCTAGAAGATATGTTGAGAGCTTGCTCTATGGATTTCAAAGGAGGTTGGGATCAACACCTACCTTTGGTGGAATTTTCTTATAATAATAGCTTTCACTCCAGTATTCAGAGGGCTCCTTATGAAGCTCTATATGGAAAGAAATGCAGGACTCCAACTTCCTGGGATGAAGTTGGGGAAAGAAAGCTATTAGAACCTGATCTCGTTGATGAAATGGAAGAAAAGGTCAGATCTATTCAACAACACATAAGAGTAGCTCAGAGTCGACAGAAAAGTTATGCCGACAACCGAAGAAAAGACCTAAAGTTTGAAGTGGGTGATAAAGTGTTCTTACGAATATCTCCCTGGAAGAGGGTTATGAGATTTGGAAAGAAGGATAAGTTGAGCCCTAGATATATCGGTCCTTTCGAAATACTGGATCGTGTTGGAAAGGTAGCTTACCGATTGGCGCTTCCACCGAATCTCTCTCAAGTTCACGATGTGTTCCATGTATCTCTCCTGAGAAAGTACATACCCGATCCTTCACATTTACTCAGCTCAGAAGTTGTACCGCTGGAGCAAGATCTTTCTTATGAAGAACAACCGATAGAGATTCTGGATCGTAGAGAAAAAGTCCTACGAAACAAGACCAATCGATTGGTGAAAGTTTTATGGAGGAACCACCAACTTCAAGAAGCTACATGGGAGCTTGAGGATATGATGAGGGAGAAGTATCCTCATCTGTTTGTTACAAAGTGACGAATTTCGAGGGCGAAATTCTTTTTAAGGGGGGTAGAATGTAACACCCGAGATTTTTATGAGTAATATTTTGTTATTATATATCATCAAAGGAATCTTTCACTATATACTAGCTTGGATTACTTTACACGCAATCGCGAACTTCCTCGATAGCTTGCGTCGTAAGCAATACCGAGTTTCACTAAACAATGATATGCTATTAAAACTAGCCGTTATGAATAGTAATAACCACTTTTTAAAATTTTATAAATTTTATTTTTCAAAATGGACTTCATTTTTGGATTCAGAATACCGAAATTAGCCTAGGGTGATATTTTGGTATTTTTCTGAAAACTTTCAATTTTTTATGAATAGTGAAACCACTAAGGGGTAGGTTAAAAACTGAATTTTGCATAAAACTTAATTTTACTGCTTCTGTGAATGGAATTTCGAAAATCCGACAGACACGGTTGATATCAGTAAGTAAAATGTGGTTCAATGAGATAAAAATAATTTTTTTGGTGAATAGTAACTTTTTACTTTTTTTACCGCGGTTAATAGTAAATAGGGGTAAATATGATATTACTATTACCCTAACACATGTCCTAATTCTATTAGGATAAGTGTAATTCGACCAAAAAAAACATTATGAATAAAATATGACCATTTAGGCCCCCTTGGGTTAGATTAGGACATTTATTATTAATTTATTTAAAGAAGGGTTAAAATAGGTAAAATCAAAGTTTAATAAGTAAATCATTTTTAATATGGGTTTATACAAAATATCAATTAGACTATAAATATTCATTATAAATCTAAAAATCTTTCCTACATAATGGTATTTTATTTATAAATTTTAGACATTAAATAATTTAATTTATTTATGACACAATGATGATGCAGTAATTATCTTATTAATAAAATATTGACATAATTGATGTTATAAACACCAAAATAAATGTAATTTGAGACTTTTTATGAATTCCACTAATTTTCTAGGTTACTATGATATATTAGTGTTGATTTACTCATCTTTTTTCGAACATATAATTCTGTTATGACTTTCACAAAAATCATATATCAAATAGTGTCAAAATTGACACAAAATATTTTTTAAATCAAATATTATATTATTAATTTTTATTTTATTCCTAAAAATCTATGGTTCGGCCAAATTACTTAGATAAGGATATATATATTAATAATAAACAATTTGGGGTTCGTTTGGCATGTTATGGTAAGTGTATTAACCATATAGTGTAAGAAAACAAAAAGACATGGTAAAAGTTAAATTATTTAACTTAGAGTTAAATCTAATTGATAAGGTTAACATAATACCCTAAACTTGTCTAAATCCTATTGGTTTATAGGATTTAGACCCATCCCCACTTTAGCTTCAAAATAAGACCCTTTGGAACCATTATAAACCTATTTTGACTTTAATATAAAATTATATTTTGAGATATTCCTAAGGTGCCCCTCTCCTCCCTTATAAAAGGGCACCTCCTCCCCCTCCTCCTCACACCAAATTGAGCAGTCAATCTCAAACAACCCCTGCCATTTTCTCCTCTCCACTTCCCTAGAATAATCCTAGAGGTCCTGGTCTTTTTCAAAGAACAATATTAGTTCCCTATGTGGAGGATTCAAAGAAGCGTTCCAAAGAAGAGGTAATTTCCATTACCGATCTTTTCAATTTCCTTCTTCTTCAACTTCTTCTTCTTTAGTTGTTTCATGATAAAGTAATAACATCAGTATTACTTACATAATGATATGTTATTATAAATATGAAACAACCCTAATTCACCTTCCATCCATCCTACGGAAAAATGAAATCACCGCGCGTGCGTACGTACGGAATACCGTCTCCACGCCGTGGTGTAATCTATTTTCCACCATAACCTTACAAGGATGGGTATAATGGTGTAATGAGTAACTATTTATGATTATTATAAAGTAATATTGTTACTGAAATAATATATATATACTCCAATACAATTCCACGATCATAGGAACGATATCATCACTCGTGCGTACGTACGGAATACCGTCTCCACGATGTGATGCAACTCGTTCTACATGATCATCATTACATAGTAATTATATAAATGAATTTAATGAATAAATATGATATATGTTACACTAATACCATTCTGGATAAAAGGTATCTATAACCTTAAAAGGAGAATATGAATTTATTCGGCAAAACACGCATAAGAATAAAAGGCAATAAAGACCCGAGTAACAAGTAACAATGAAATATTACTAACAAGAATATAAGAATATGACCATATATGATATCATATCAATATGTATGATTCTGGAATAAGTCAATATCATTATTTAAACCATTATACAGAAGCTTCGGACATGTACAAAGCAAATCGGACCTAAGGTAAGTGAAATATCACAATCTCATTTTTATCCGAGATTGTTTATTCGTAAGTATTTATTGGGGTGTATTTTATCATCCACATCCATGTTCCCTCAATATGTAATATTGTTTCCATACACTTACAATAGTTTAAATCCAATTTTAACCTTCGGTGTGTTTTTATTAAAGAATATGAAAGGAATCTTTTTTCGTTTTTTCGTACGAGGTACTTTTTGACTTTTCCGACAAAAGTACGAAGAATGTTTTTTTAACTTATACGGCATGAATGGATTCTTAAAACAGTATTTCCAAGAATCTTCCTTTAAAAGTATTCAAGTTTATTTTTAATCAACTTCTTTTAGTTTAAAATTTTATGACAAGTTAAGAAAGGAAAAGTGTTTTTGAAGTAGAAAGGATATTTTCCTCAAGAATGGAGTTCAAGTATTTTATCAAAATTATTTTCCATCTAAAATAATAAAAGGGTTCTGTTTTCATCCCTATTATTACATGGATTTGATTATGTTGTGATGGAAATATTTTTATGAATTCCTTTATCTTATATGAATTGTTTTATGATGTCATGTTGTTTAAGAATCCCATTTTTATTACATGGGTTACGCTGTGATGTATGGTTTATGATTATGTGGCACACATAAGAAAGGATTCATTATAAGATGGGTGGGACCTATATCTCCCTCCAATGCATTGGGTAAATATTTTATATCTCATGAGATAGACATGGCTGGAACGGTAGGTTATACCGGTTCAGTGAAACAGGACTGGAACGAGGGTGACTCGGTTCAGAAAGGGACTTTGTCCACTAAGATAGTCTTGGCAATGAGTAATGACTAACAAGAAATGATTTTCCATGAGTATGTGTGCATGCCACAAAGTTTGAAGTTTCATGTTATGATTATGGGGATCTCATTTTCACTTCTATGATTTGTTCCATGTTAAGATATTATGATCTCTTTTGCAGGTTATGATTTTCAGAAAGATATGATATGATTTTTATTTCCTTTATTTGCCCTTGCTGAGCATTTGAGCTCACCCTTTTATGTTTTCTTTTCCCCAGGTCAGGAAGATGGATATTAAGTAGAATATGCTAAAAGGGACCCTAGATATGATGAAATAAATGGGAGACACTGTATAAGATTTATGAACCAGTTGTTTATGTTTCCCAGTTTCTAAAGACACTATACCTATACGGTCCTTTGTGGTTTTGTCATATGTTGTAATAAGTGTGCTTCAATTTTGAAGTATTAACAATGTATGTAAAGTATGGGACGTTATAGGAACCATGAGTATTTAAATCTAAAGAATGTGATTATTTTAAATCAAGCGGGAGGATAACTGATGCGAGGTCCGACATGATCCTTTCAAAAAAAGATATAAGATTTGGGGTTAATTAATTAAATATATTCATGATAAAATATTTTTCTTTTTATTATGTTTGTATTTATTTTTATCATAAAAAATAAGTAGATAATTATTAAAGAAGTTATTGTGCTTATTTTACATATGTTTAATTTAAAATATCCAATCCATATCTATCAAAATGAATCATTAAGTTAAACTTAGTTCATCTCAATGGTAACATAGCATAATTTTGAACAAAATTAACTTATATATATATATATATAAATATATATGATGATTATGATAAATTAAAAATAATTAATTATACATAAAACATATTTAAATTTTTTCCAGTAATCAATTATATAAATAGGATAAAAATTGTTATAGGATTAAAATTATACAAATTATACTGACATAAATTTTTTCATGTATATATATATGCATGAATATTTATAATAATAATAATAATAATAATAAAATATTTATATTAATAATAGAGGAAAGGAAAAGGGGGAATCATGTTTTAGTTTCAAATGAATTTGACACACTCTCTGCCATCATCTTGCTCACAACACTCTGTAGGTTGACCTATAACCAACGATCGCACCAGGAAAACCGTGATTTCATAATTCTGCTGAAGATTATTGAGCATTGTTTTGCACATGGAATGATCATATTTGGGATCTCGGGAAACGAGTGTGACTCTAATTATGGGGATATGGCCAAATTGGATAGGTTTTTTTCATTTTTTTAAATGGTGACAAATACTTCTCAAGGTGGCCTCATATGGGGTTTTTGAGTGTGGTGGTAGATGATATTGGAGTAGGTTTTTATTATAAGTAATTTGAGAAAATATTGTCATAGGGGATTATGACATTCACACCCACACACATATGTGTGTGTGTGTGTGTATTCCAACAAGATTAAGGGTATATATATATATATATACACAATACCAAAACATGGGAGCCTCATAGAGGAAGGGGTATTTACTAGATATTATGCTGCTCTAACCACCACTGGGACTCTCTAGTTTTCTAGCTTAGAAAAAATTATTGTACGCAGTCCCACCATAACATTTTTTTCGGTTGTGTGGGAGTAAGTATGGAGACATGATTCCAGGGAGAATTAGATTGCAACTATGGATCAAAGTTAAGTGGTGTTTTTTTTTAATTATAAAATTATGGATTCCTGAGACAAAGGCTGCATACTTTTAATAGATCATTAAATCCCTCAATTTTCTAACAATGGATCGACTCCATTGAAAATATCTTCTCCATCCTTTAATGTTTTGAACAAGAGAAGGTTCTCCTGACTACTTATCATATGGAGGTTGAAGTTGATCAATAGTGGATGTTGATAAAAAATATGAAGCCTGAGGAGGAGATCGAGGCATTGGAATGGAAGGATTTCCGGAATACATTTTTTGATAAATATTTTCCACACACACTCTGACTTAATATGGAAATATACTTCCTTTCCCTCAAGCAAAAATACAAAGAATCTATCAGAGTGTATGAGGAAAAATTTACAAGGCTTTCATGATACGCCTCCAGCTTTGTCGTTACCCCTGAAAGTAAGGTTGACCACTTCTTTAGTGGGATGAAACCTAGCCTATAGAAAGTGCTAGTGATCCGTGACTTTGAAATCTATGAGAAAATTTTCTGATGTGCATCAAGGTCAAAATGGAGATTGAAAATCTCAGGGGTATCATGGGGATAAGAAGCATAAGGTGGACTTTAATTCTGGCGGTCTGATGGATAAATCCAACGGTGCTAAGAAGATCTAGCACCCCACTTGACAAAGGTGTAGAAAGAATCACCCTAGAAATTTCCTGAAGGGGATGAGGAAATGCTTTAGGAGTGGAAGAAAAGGGCACCTAGTTGTTAACTGCCGACAAGAAAATCCCGCAGCTGCAACAGAAGAGAGGAACACTCCGTTGGAACCTTAATGCATTGTTCATTTCTATAAATGAAAATAAATAGGGAATCTTGCAAATCATTTCCCTATGATAAGGGTTTTTGGAGGCAACCAACAACCTCCAAGGCAGCAAGGAAGATATATTTTCATCACTACTACTGAAGTGAACCCTGACAACAAAGTGGTGATAGGTACACTAGTTATTCATTCAAGAATAAAAAACATATTTTTTGATTTAGGTTCTATGCATTCTTTTATATCGAAAACATTTAGTAGAACAATCCCAGCACCACCACAAATCATGGAAGTAAAGATTTTGGTGAGTACGGAAAATGGGAAATCATTGCATCCCATGAATATAACTCCTCCCCTGTCATAATCTATAGATTGAATTTCATGGAGAACCTTATCATACTCCCTCTAGTAAAATTTGATTCAATTATTGGCATGGATTGGATTTCCTTATAGAGAGACAACATAAATTTCTGTTAGAGTTAAATCACTCTCCATGTGGAGAATCGACCACCGATTCTATACAAGTGAAATGAAAAAAAAGATGAATCTTCAAAGGAGGGTGGGACCAACATCTTCCACTGGTTGAATTCTCCAACAATAACAGTTCCAACTCGTGCATCTGAATGGAACCTTATGAAGCCGTATATGGGAAGAGGTGTAGAAAACTAGAATGTTGGGATGAAGTCGGTGAGCATAAGTATCTAGGACCAGAAATGGTTGAAGAAATGGTGGAGAAGGTGAAAACCACTCAGCAGCATATCAAGGAATCCCAGAGTCAAAAAAAAGAGTTATGAAGATAAATGTCGATGATACCTTGAGTTTAAAGTTGGATACATGGAATTTCTATTCATATCTCCATTGAATAAGGTTATCAAGTTTGGAAAGAAAGGGAAGTTAAGTCCTAGGTACATCAACCCCTTCGAGATTCTTGATCATGTTGGCGTTGTAGCCTATTGACTAGCACTTCCAACTACCTTGGACAAAGTACATGATGTATTTCATTTATACCTCTTATAGAAGTACATACCGGACCCTTCACATGTACTCTCTTCAGAGGTAGTACAACTAGAGGATGATCTTTCTTACGAGGAGCAACCAGTGAAAATATTAGATTGTAGAGAAAATGCTCTACAAAATAAGACAATGCCCCTCATCAATGTGTTGTGGAGAAACCACAAGTTTGAACAATCGGCATGGGAATAGGAGGAAGTGATAAAGTAGAGTTGCCCACATTTGTTTTAGAGTAGGAACAAGAAATTTTGAGGGTGAAATTTCTTAAGGGAGGAAGATTGTAATGACTCAAACTTTCACTAATGGAAATTCCTCTTAATTTAATTAATTTCTTTTTATAGTTATATAAAATGTGAACTTCCATGGTTTTATGTTTCTAGATTTTAAAATACCATTTTGAATTTTGACCATTGCTAATATAGCCGTTGAACAATGATCACATCATTAGTATAAATATAGGGATTTAACCAATCCAATTTACCCAGACAAAGGAAGCGATGGCCTCATCCAGTAGACTTGCCCCTTACAAAGCTCATTTGTCAGAGCTCGGAAAGGAGGTGGTGTCATTGGGCTTCCCAATTGACCAAGCCCAAGCCGAGCTTGAACACGTTAAGCTTGAGCGGAACCGACTATGGGAGAAGTGGAAGTCAATAGACATTACCACCCCAGAGATGTTATTTGAGCCACACCGAGAGTTTGTCACCATCACAAACATTACCCTTTGGTCTTAAGAGGGTGTTATAAGGGGTTATGTAACAATATCCTATCACTATGACTATGTACATTATTTTTGTATAAAAAATCTTCATTCATTTTATATTGTTACTTTGTAAAGAGTTTTTAATGCACAAATAGTATTTTTAGTTAATATTCAACTAAGAAATCTGTATTGATTAATTAATGGATTTTTGAATTAAATAATATTTTGTAAAAATATTATTATTATTATTATTATCAAATTATTTTTTATTAAATATAAATTATCGTTTAATTTTATGAATGCAATTGTAATTTTTATTATGGTTTGAAAGCTATTTTTGTCAAAACCCATGAATTTTCGATAAAAGTCGGTTTTTATTTTAAAAGTAAAAATACACATATTTAGAAATTTTTTTAGATAAAATGAATATTATTTTTGTAATCAGGATGTAAAAATTATCCAATGGTGAATTTTTCATAATTTTTCGAGGCAGTCGAATATTTGGGTAAAAATTAAATACCGTTTAAATATATAATATGTTTTATGACATCATAATGACCCAATAGTGATGTAATAAAATAATATAAACATTATTTTCATAAAATATATGTTTTATAATTAAAATAATGTGATTTTAGTTTTTTTTGATTTATTTTACAAAGCTTTAGCAGACCCTTCAATGCTTATAAAACATTTTGTCTTTTTAAATTGTTTTCCTTGAGAGTGTGACTCACCACCACATAAGAAACCCTATTATTTTAAGAATTTAGGCCATTGGCATTATAAAATATTGTTTTCCACTCCCATTTAAAAAAAACCATTTTCAAAAACCATTGGATGGTTTTTGGTTTTGATTAGTTTAATGTGAGGTGTCCCAAACCAAAATAATAAAGAATTCCCTCTCCTTTCCTATATAAACCCACTGAAGCTCCCACTTCCTCTTCACTCAAAGCCTTTGGAGTTTGACCAACTCCTAACCTCATCTCTCTATAATCCTCCCAAGGTTCCCTAATATCCCAAGAATCCTCTCTCAAGCCTCTCCCAAGCCTTTGGGATCACACTTCCAAGTAAGGGATTTCTTCATTTCTCATTTTTGTCTAATTTTCATTAAGATGTTATGCCATTTGTTTTCAATGAAAAATGTTGGAGTATGATTTATAACCTCCCTCATACTATCCTATTTTTTTGGATTATGGGATACCCATTTATATCTCATTAATTCCTCCATGTACACCTGTTACCATGCCGAAATTCCTTGAGGGATTTCTCTCTCTTCTTTTAGATCGAAGTTATTCTTTTGTATTATGCATCTAAATTCCATTAAATTTGTTGGGACATGTATCTATATGACCCCCTTACCTTAAATTTCATTTATATATGATGAGACACCCTTTTATCTCTCATCAACTATTTTCATGAATCCTTATGTCACATCATTTTGCTGTCGAAATTGCACTGTGTTTTTCCATGCCAAGATCATTGGGTAGTGAATACCATGCCCATGTCTCTATCAAGGGTATTAACTATTATACACATATAAATATTGAATGGTAATTTCATGTATTTATTCCACGTTACTTAATCATGGAATAACTTATGATTTTGATTGATTCCATGTTATATGATCCATGTGGCACACTTTTGCATTAAATAAAATGTTTAAGAAGGGTGTGCCCTGATAGTGCTCCAATGAATTGGGTAAAGTATAGTATCATGATACGTCATGTGAAATGGGTGTTGACTCATTCTAATTCAAGTGAAATGAGTTTTTACTCGTTCTTGATGTGCAATTAGGGTTTACTCATGCTCCATGTGCAATGAGCCTTGGCTCATGCTAATTCCATGTTAAGTGTTGTTGCCACATTTCCATGTTATGATTATCATGTTTTGTCATTACTTTATGTTCACGTTTCTCTTGTGCTCCATTGATATGCCTATTTTATAACATGTATTGTATTTCTCATGTTATTCCATGTTTATTTCCTTACTGGGATCTATAGCTCACCCTTTTCTTATGTATGTCCTCAGGTTATCCCATGAAATGTTAAGTATAAGGGAATGTAGAGGTCATGTAAAGGAAGTTTTCAATAAAGATGTTGCGTGTTTTATATTATAAGATGTTATGTAATGTTCAAAATCCCCAGAGACACTATACCTATCAATTTTCTATATTGTATCAAGTGAATATTTTATGTAATAAATCAGTTTTAAGTGTGTAATAAAAAGCAGGGTTGTTGTAGTTGGTATCAGAGGATAGGTTTAGTTATTTTTTGGATTAGGATTAGAAAAACCTAGTAAAGCCTTAGAGATAAAAATAAGTATAATAAAAACATCACTATGTTTTGGAGAGTATTGAGTAAGTGGTTTATCAAGCAAATACATCCATGTCTGGATATGAGCAGGTAGAGGCGACTCTAGAACAGATGTATCCTACGGGTAAAACACGAAAACACTGCTTTGAGCTAGAATCGAATGAAAATTGGTGCACAAAAATGGGCCTTGCGTCACTCTTGGTTAAAACATTTCTAAGGGATTTGATTTGGTAAATTCACAAGCTTAGTATGAACTGTTATTATGGAAAATAAAAAAATGCCCCTAAGAATATATTTCAGAAAGTAGATCATGAATAGTATAGATTGAAGCCTATGGATTTATAAGTTAAGGGAATAAAATTTATTTATAAGTCATCATTTTTGTCCTTGGATTACCCTTTATGTGTTACCCCTAAATTTCCTTTTTATTCCAGCCAATGGCCGGTAATAGGAGGCCTCAAGCTAACAACCAATGTGAAGATCAATGTGATGATTGTGCTAATGAATTTCCCAATCTGATGGGAGAGGGAATCGCGAACTTTGTCACGTTTCTCCCTCAGTTAACTCAAAATTTGAATAGAAACATGGGTTAAGAGGATCGTACAACCCCCCCCCCCCCCCTAAGAAAGAACAAGTCACTATCGAGAGCTTCATGAGACAAAGGCCTCCAACTTTTAATGGATCATTCGATCCCTCAATTTCTGAACAATGGATAAACTCCATTGAAAAGATATTCTCCATCCTTAAATTTCATGAAAAAGAGATGGTTATCCAGATTTCTTATCATATGGAGGGTGAAGCTTATAATTGGTGGACGTTGATAAAAAATACTAATCCTGAGGAGGAGATCGAAGTGTTGGAATGGAAGGATTTCTAGAAGACGTTTTTTGATAAATATTTTCCACACACCCTCCATCATAAGATGGAAAGGGACTTCTTTTACCTCAATAAAAAAGGCGACGAATCTATCAGAGCTTATGAGGAAAACTTTACAAGGCTTTCACAATATGCCTCCGTCTTTGTCGTTACCCCCAAATACAAGTTTGACCGCTTCTTTGGTGGGTTGAAACATAGCCTATGGAAAGCGCTAGTAAACCATGACTTTGACAGCTATGAGGAAATTGTCCAATGTGCCCTCATGGTCGAAATTGAGATCAGAGAATATCAAGGGTATCATGGGGATAAGAATCATAAGGTGGAATTCAATGCTGGTGGTCCGATGGAAAAATCCAATTGTGTGAAGAAGATCCATCACCCTACTTACCAAAGGCATGGAAAGAAGCACCCCATAAATTGCCTGAAGGGGACGAGGAAATGCTTTATGTGTGGAAGAGAAGGGAACCTATTTGTTAACTGCCCACAAGAAAAACCCACGGCTACAATAGAAGATATGAATGATCTGTTTGAACCTCAATGCATTGTTCATTTCTAAAACTTTATAGAACTAGGTCATCTTGCAAATTAGTTCCCTAAGCCAAGGGTTTTCAGAGGCAACCAACAACCTCCAAGGTATAAAGGGAGAGCTTTTTACATCACTACTGCCAAATTGAACCCCGAAAATGAAGTGCTGATAGGTACACCAGTTATTCCTTAAATAATAGAAAACATACTTTTTGATTTAGGTTCTATGAATACTTTTATATCCCAAAAGTCTAGTAGAACAATCCCAGCACCACCACAAATCATGGAAGTAAATATGTTGGTGAGTACGGAAAATAGGTCAATCATTGCATCCCATGAATATAACTCCTCCCCTGTCATAATCTATGGATTTAATTTCCTGGAGAACCTCGTCATACTCCCTCTTGTGGAATTTGATGCAATTCTTGGCATGGATTAGCTTTCCTTATATAGATCCAACATAAATTGTGGTGATAGGAAAATCACTCTCCATGTTGAGAATCGACCCCCGATTCTATACAAGTGCAAGGAAGAAGATGAATCTTCTTTAGCTCCATCATCTCAAGTGTGGATATTACTGCCCTATGAGAATGTGTATCTGGATCAGATGATTTATTCTAAGGAGGAAACCATCCTTGAAAACATGCCTATTGTGAGGGAATTCACTGAAGTGTTTCCCAAATAATTGACTAGTCTTCCTCATAGAAGAGATGTTGAATTCTCAATTGATCTTATACCTGGGGCATTTCCAATATCCAAGACTCCATATAGAATGGCTGTTGTGGAGCTTGTAGAGCTGAAGAAATTGCTATAGAATAATCTTGATAAAGGGTTTATATTCCCAAGTGCTTCACCATGGGGTGCCCCATTTCTCTTCATTAAGAAGAAAGATGGGTCAATGCACCTTTGCATCGATTATCGTCAGCTTAACAAAATTATGATAAAGAACAAGTATCCTCTACCATGAATTGAGGACTTGTTAGATCAGTTACGTGGATAAAAAACTTCTCCAAGTTATATTTTACGGTCGGGATATTATCAAGTAAGGGTGAAGAAGGAATATATCCCCAAGACTGGTTTTTGTACAAGATACGGGCACTGTAAATTCATAGTAATGCCTTTCAGACTCGCTAATTCTCTAGCAATCTTAATGGACTTAATGAATAGAGTCTTTAGGGATTACCTCAAAAAATTTGAGGTAGTCTTTATAGATTATATTATGATATAATCCAAAACCAAGGAGGTTCATGAGGAGAATCAAGGAACTGTATTGGAGACCTTATGGAAAGATAATATCTATGAAAAGTACAGTAAGTGTGAGTTCTGGTTAAAGGAAGTCTCATTCTTTGGCCATATCATCACAAGTAATGGGATATATGTATATCCCTCAAAAACAGATGCGATTAAGGTATGGTCAAGGCCAACATCGGTAACAGATATCCGTAGCTTCTTGGGTTTAGCTGGATATTATTAACGATTTGTGAGAAATTTCTCACCATTGTCCAACCCTATTACCAAGCTAAATCGAAATGGAGTAATGTTTTCTTAGAGTGATGAATGTGAAGAAAACTTCAAGGTGTTAGAAAGGAGGCTTATCACTACGACCATTCTCACTTTACCCACAAGTGGAGAGCTTTTTGTGGTATTTAGTGATGCTTTGAAGAAGGGCTTGGGATGTGTGTTAATGAAAAATGACAAAGTCATTGCCTATGCTTTAAGAAAATTGAAAGTTAATGAGAAGAATTATCCAACACATGATTTGGAGTTGGCTGCGGTGATCTTTTATTAAAAAATTTGGTGGCATTATCTCTTGAGGGAGAAGTGTGAAATATATATAGACCACAAAATCCTCAATTATATATTCACACAAAAAGAGTTGAACACGGGCCAATGAAGATGGTTAGATCTGATCAAAGACTATGACTGCTCAATCCATTACCACCCTGGGGAAGTGAACAACATGGCAGATGCTCTATGTATAAAGGACCCAATGATTATATCATTGATGAGAATTAAGAAGGATCCAATCCTCTAAGATTTGATAAATGTGGACATGGGAATCATAAATAATGGAACATCATCAATCCTTTAACAAATGATTTATCAACGACCTCTTTTGGAAAAGTTAAAGGATGATCAAAAGGATGATGTGGGAATTCAGAAGAAAGTTGAAGCTATCAAAAAAGGGAAATCCTCAAAGTTCAATGTTAATGAAGAAGGAATTGTGAGATTTGGGAAAAGACTATGTGTTATATCAAGTCTAGAGCTGAAGAATGAACTTTTGGATGATGCACATAGTTAAAATTTCTATATTCACCCAGGAAACACAAAGAAGTATCGAGATCTCTGAGATCATTATTAGTGGGATAATATGAATATATAGATTTCAGAGTATATATAAAAGTGTCTGGTGTGTCAGATAGTGAAGGAATAGAGGAAGAAGTCTAAGGGGATGATGCAACCATTGCTCATACCAGCATGAAAATGGGTGAACATCACCATGGACTTTGTTACTGGACTTCCGAAGACATCCAAAGAAAACAATGCAATCTGGGTTGTTGTGGATCATCTTACAAAGTCTGCACACTTCATTGCAATTTAGGAGGATTTCTCATTGGATCAACTGGCACAGTTATATATCAGGGAATTGGTAAGCCTATATAGAGAACCACTATCTATTGTATCCGATTGAGATCCAAGATTCACATCTATGTTTTGGAAGAGTCTTCAACATGATCTGGATAATTAAGTGAACTTTAGTATGGCCTATCATCCTCCAACTGATGGCCAATCTAAGAGAACTATTCAGACACTGGAAGATATGTTAAGATCATGTTCTATGGACTTCTAATGAGGGTGGGACCAACATCTTCCACTGGTTGAATTCTTCTACAATAACAGTTTCTAATCGAGCATCCGAATGGCTCCTTATGAATCCCTATATGGGAAGAGGTGCAGAACACTGACATGTTGGGATGAATTCGGTTATCATAAGATTTTAGGACCAGAAAGGGTTGAAGAAATGGTGGAGAAGGTGAAAACCATTCAACAACATATCAACTCATCCCAGAGTCAACAAATGAGTTATGCAGATAACTGTCAATGAGACCTTGATTTTAAAGTTGTATATATGGTATTTCTATGCATATCTACATGGAATAAGGTCATGAGATTTGGAAAGAAATGTAATTTAAGTCCTAGGTACATCAACTCCTTCAAGATTCTTGATAGTGTCGGGGTTGTGGCCTATCGACGAGCACTTCCAGCTACCATGGAAAAATTACATGATGTATTTCATGTATACCTCTTACAAAAGTACATACCAGACCCTTCACATGTACTCTCTTCAGAGGTTGTATATCTAGTGTATGATCTTTCTTTCGAGGAGAAACCAATGAAAATCTTAGATTATATAGAAAAAGTTCTGCGAAATAAGAGAATGCTCCTCGTTAAGGTGTTGTGGAGAAACCAAAAGTTTGAAGAATCGGCGTGGGAATCGAAGGAAGTGATGAAGAAAAGTTACAATCATTTTTTTAGAGTGGGAAAAGGAAATTTCGATGGTGAAGTTTCTTAAGGGGGAGATTGTAATGACCCAAACTTTCATTAATAGAAATTCCTCTTGATATATTTAAATGTCTTATTATGGTTATATAAAATGTGAACATACTTGGTTTTATGTTTCTAGATTTTAAAATACCATTATGAAATATGACATTTTCTAATATAGCCATTGAACAGTGATCACATGATTAGTATAAATATAGGGCTTTAACAAATCCAATTTACTCAGACAAAGGAAGCGATGGCCTCGTCCAGTAAACTTGTCCCATACGAAGCCCATTTGTCGAAGCTCGGAAAGGAGGTGGCATCATTGGGTTCACCCTTTACCAATGCCAGTCATTCTTGAACACTTTAAGCTTGAGCGGAACCGACTACGGGAGAAGTGGAAGTTAATAGAGATTATCACTCGAGCTATGTTATCCTAGCCACCCCAAGAGTCTATCACCATCGCACACCTTACCCTTCAGTCTTATGTGGGTGTTATAAGGGGTTATTTAAAAATACCCTATCACAATAACTATGTACATTATTTTTTTATAAATAATGATCATTATTTTTATTATTGTTACTTTGTAAATATTTTTTAAAGCACAAATAGTATTTTTAGTTAATATTCAACTAAAAAAATATATTTTAATGAATTAATGGATTTTTTTATTAAATAATAATTTAATAAAATATTATTATTATTATTATAAAATTAAATTTTATAAAATTAAAATTATCATATAATTTTATGAATGCGAATGTAATTTTTATTATGGTTTGAAAGTTATTTTTGTCAAAACCCGTGAATTTTCAATAAATTTCTGTTTTTATTTTAAAAGTAAAAATTCACATATTTAGAATATTATTTAGATAAAATGAATGTTATTTTTGGAATCAGGATGTTGAAATTATCCAATGGTAAATTTTTCATAATTTTCTAAGATAGTCGAATTTTTGGGTAAAAATTAAATACCGTTTAAATATATAATATGTTTTATGACATCATAATAACCAAATAGTGATGTAATAAAATAATATAAACATTATTTTCGGCCAATATATGTTTTGTCATTAAAATAATGTGATTTTAGATTTGTTTGATTTATTTTGCAAAGCTTTAGTGGACCCTTGAAGGCTTATAAAACATTTTGTCTTTTTAAATTGTTTTCCTCGAGAGTGTGAGGAACCTCCACATAAGCAACCCTATTATTTTAAGAATTTATGCCATTGGACTTATAAAATATTTTTTCACACTCCCCTTTGGAAAAAACCATGTGAAAAAACCATGGGGTGGTTTGTGTTTTTGATTAGTTTAATGTGATGTGTCCCAAACCTAAATAATAAAGAATTCTCTCTCCTTTCCTATATTAACCCACCCAAACTCCCACTTCCTCTTCACTGAAAGCCTTTGGAGTTCGCCCAAACCCTGAAATACTCTATCTATAATCCCCCCAAGGTTCCCCAAGCTCCCAAGAAGCCTCTCTAAAGCATCTCCCAAGCCTTTAGGATCACACTTCCAAGTAAGGGATTTCTTCTTTTCTCATTTTTTCCATTTTTCTTTATTTTATTATGCCCTTTTTTTCAATGAAAAATGTTGGGATATGATTTCACACCTCCCCCATACTATCCTATTTATTTTTGGATTATTGGAGACCCTTTCTCTCACATTAATTCCTCCCATTTACACTGGTTACCATGCCGAAATTCCTTGAGAGATTTCTCTCTTCTCTTTTACATCGAAGTAATTCTTTTGTATTATGCATCTAAATTCCATTACGTTTGTTGGGAGATGTATATATATGACCCAATTACTATCCATTTCATGTATATATTATGAGACACCATTTTCTATCTCATCAACAATTTTCATGAATCCTTATGTCACGTTGTTATGCTGCCGAAATTGCACCATGTTTTTCTAAACCAAGATCATTCTGTAGTGAATGCCATACCCATGTCTCTATCAAAGTTATTAACCTTTATACACATATACATATTTAATGGTACTTTCATATATTTATTAAAAATTAATTAATCAGGTAATAA
The DNA here is from genome assembly GCA_963277665.1 of Viscum album. Classification (NCBI taxonomy): domain Eukaryota; kingdom Viridiplantae; phylum Streptophyta; class Magnoliopsida; order Santalales; family Viscaceae; genus Viscum; species Viscum album. Next base: position 1,263,538,199 of record OY728143.1, on the reverse strand, counting down.
CTTATGATGTTGATTGATTCCATGTTATATGATCTATGTGGCACACTTTTGCATTAAATAAAATGATTAAGAAGAGTGTGCCCTGATAGCGCTCCAATGCATTGGGTAAATTATAGTTTCATGATACGTCATGTGAAATGGGTTTTGACTCATTATAATTCAAGTGAAACAAGGTTTTACTCATGCTTCATGTTCAATTAGGGTCTAATCATGCTCTATGTGCAATGAGCCTTGGGTCATGCTAATTCCATGTTAAGTGTTGTTTCCACATTTCCATGTTATGATTGTCATGATTTATCATGCCTTTATGTTCATATTTATTTTTTTCTCCATTGATATGCCTATTTTATAACATTTATTGTATTCCTCATGTTATTCCATGTTTATTTCTTTACTGGGACTTATATCTCACCCTTTTCTTATGCATGTCCTCAGCTTATCCCATGAAATGCTAAGTACGAGGGAATATAGTGGTCATGTAAAGGAAGTATTCAACAAAGATGTTGTGTGTTTTATGTTCTAATCTATTATGTAGTGTTCCTAATCCCAAAAGACACTAGACCTATCTATCTTCTATGTTGTATCAAGTGAAGATTTTATATAATAAATCATGTTTAGGTGTGTAATAAAAAGAAGGGTTGTTATAATGGGTGGGCCCAAAATTATATAGTCCTCCAATGAATTGAGTAATGTTTTTATCTCATTAGATTTCATGTATGGTGCATGATAGGTTAAACTAAGAACGCTATGGGATTAGGGAGTGAACCTAATCTGTTATGGGACTATGTCCACCATGTTTTGTTGTCTCAATAATAAGTCATGACTTTATGTTATGATACAAAGAGCCTTCAAAAATTATTTATGATTAATTATGAGATTTTAAATGATATTTTTATGATTTTATGAATGAATGAAAGGATGATTCCAGAGTCTTAACATGTTGAGATTTCTTTAACAAAAGAGTTTCTTTTCTAAAGTTCTCATGAGTTCTATATAAAGTGTGAATTTTCAAATTCCATACTATTTTTTAGTTTTATATTTCATTAAAAAACCCTAAATGGATTACTCATATTTTCAAAACCCATTTATAAACTTTTTATCTTTCACCCTATTTTTCAAAATTTCTTTTCATGTGATATAAGGATATATAAGAGAGAGTGAGTGGTCAAGGTTCTCTTATTATGTTTAACCCTTGTAAAGTAGATATATTTTTTTTAAAATTATTTGTTACAGTGTATATTATGGTGTATCCCAAATCTTTAAAACTAGAAACTTATCACAAATTGTTTTAAATAAAAACTATAGTGAAAGAAAAAGTGGAACAGGTTTTGGGTTGTCTTAGTTGGTATGATATCGAAGGTTTATAAATCTTTAGAGGCTAGGATATGGAAAGATCCTTTGATATTTAGAGATGGTTTTTAATTTTTATAAGGTTTTACCTTAAGGATATATAAAGATTTAATAAAATTATTATACAAGATCAATACAGATTTGTGTTGTTTATGTTGTATGTTTATCATGTTTTAGAATAATTGATTTTTTTTGTTCTTCATCGATAGGTAAGGGGATAGTTTTAAGATGAATGGAGAAGTATCTCATACAATACTTGTGTCCCTTCCTATGGACTTGAAATTATTATTGCAAAGTAAAGATAGTATATTTTTTAGACCATTACCAACATCCAAAATTCCTAAAAAAATATTTACGATATATCAAACACCTCCTCCATACTATGGAATCTCCGTGTATTATGGATTGTCTACAATAAAATATTAAGTTCTCAAATATTAGAATTTTCTTTCCAAGGGAGGTACCACACTAGGTAATGTTCAAACACTTCACTTTATCCCGAGATTAAGATGAAGTGTTTGATTTTAGAATAGCTACATAAGAGGGAGACATTCAGGAAACTTATATATATATATAGTTTTAACATTAATTTTTAAAATATAGACCATATTATCAAAGGTACACATTTTTTAAATTTTAAAATTGACTTCATGGGGTTATTTTATAAAAGGTAGGTATATGAACATGTTTTCAAAGTATATGTTAGAAATAAATATTTTCCAAAACTACATTTTTATTTCCATCGATATGATCAAAATTGAACAATTTGTTTTTAGATTAATGAGGTAGAAGATTTTGGAAATGATTTGAGATATTGTTTCACTAAGTGGACCCTCACTCCTCAATAATGACACAAAAATGGGAATTAGAGACTACCTAATGAAATGTGTAAAACAAAACCAATGTTGGGTTTAAAATTTCAGTGATTTTTTATTTTCCCTTGTATGTATATAACATGTAATCAAATTGCGAGGATGAAATTTTTTTAGGGGGTAGATTGAAACACCTCAAAATTAATTTTTATGAACAAATATATATTTATATATGTGCACGTGTGTTTACACAGTCACATACACACACACATATATATATATTTAAGTATATATATATATTATCTCTTAAGTTAATATATACCTTGATAAATTAAAACAAACCATAGTATGATTTGATAAAAATGCACAAAACCAAATTTAAATAGGAAACAACCCCTCATAAAATTATACGCCTATCATTACATGATTAAATAACATATATATATATATACATATATAAAAGGGGTACTATGAAGCTATAACATTTACAATAGTGGATAAGAGTATGATTGAAAAATAAATGAAAATAAACATTAAAATGGAAATGTATTAAAATGGATTTCCAAGATCTATTATAAAGATAATTCCCCCAAAAATGATAACAGAAAGAACACATAGAAATGGGAAAATGAAAATCACTTTGGAGATTCAAATGGAGAATGGATGCATGGGTATTTAAATTTAGGAAACCAACTGTTGTAAAGTAGGAAATAGGGTAAATGTTTTAATATTTGATAGGATCCTTTTGATTAGGAGATAAGATACAGGGTTAATTAATTAAATATATTAATAATAAAAAAATATTTCTTTTAATAGTGTTTGTATTTATTTTTATCATAAAAAATAAGTATATAATTATTAAATAATTTATTTTGTTTATTTTACATTTGTGTAATTTATAATATCTAAACCATACCTATCTATAATGAATCACTAACTTAAAATTAGTTGATATCAATGGTAACAAATAATAATTTTATACTAAATTAACTTGTATCGATATATACATACAAACATATATATGATAATTATGATAAATTAAAAAAAATTAATTATACATAAAACATATTTAATTATTTTTTTTCAAGTAACCAATTATATAAATAGGATAATCATTGATATAGGATTAAAATTATAAAAAAAGGATGGAATTAGTATTTTTTTAGATATAGAAACACACACACACACATGAAGGAATATTTATAATAATAATGATGATAATGATGATGATATTAATATTTATATTAATAATAGAGTAAATGAAGAGAGGGGAATCACGTTTTGGTTTTAGATGAAGCCGATTGACCCCCCTGCCATCATCTTTCTCACGATTCTCTATAGGTAAATCTGTAACTCATGATCCCACCAGGCACACTGTGGTGTCATCATTCTGCTGAATATCATCGATAGTCATTTTTCACATTGATTGATCTTATTAGGGATCTTGTGACATAAATGTGACTTAGATTGTAGGGATATGTCCTGCTTGGATGGGGTTTTGGAATTTTTTTAAACGGTAGTAATGAATTCTAATGTTGGCATCACATGAGGTTTTTGAATTAGGCGGTAGATAAGATCGGCATGTATTTTTATTATAAGAAAAGTGAGAACATATTATAGGATGGGGGATCACGCCATTCACATAGGATGTATATATACATATCTCTGTCTGTGTGTGTGTATTCCAACTGGGTTAGAGTATATATATATATATATATATATATATATATATATTTGTGTGGGTGCATAATACCATTGTGTGGGAACCACACAGAACAAGGTGTTTTCTTGGGTATTACACTCCTCTACCCTTCACTAGGACTCTTTAGTTTTCCAGCTTCAAAAAAATTATTGGACGCAGTCCTATTGTTGTGTTTTTTCAGATATGTGGGAGTTAGTATTGTGACCTTCTTATATGGATAATCAGTTTAAAACTATGGTTCAAAGGTAGGGTGTGTTTTGGGTTGATTTGTGTTTTCAAATTATGGTTTTATGCGTTACACTAAAATATGATAGTCCCAAATATTATTATTTTTCTAGAAATTCTAAAAGAAATCTATTTTTCATAGATTAAATTTTAAAAAATGATATTTTCTTATAAAATAACTTTTTATACCAATGTTAATGGGAATAAATTTATTTAAAAGTTTTTTTAAATTTTTCAAAAATGTTCTATTAAATTTTCTGATGTAGAAATTATTTCTATCCATGTGATTTATTTTTATAAAAATAAATTGAATGTGTAGATAATTTTAATTTTTCTTCTATGAATATAAGGTGGGTTATTGAATTTTCAAAATTCTTGTTTAAGGTAAAAGTGTTTCATTTCTAAAAAGTATATACGTATATAAATATATATATCATTTCATAAAAAACTATTTTATTCTAATATCTATATATATATATATATATAAATTATTTCATGAAAAAATTCTTTTATTATGACACACACACACATTGTAACATCCTGAGTTATAATAAATAAGCACTATGTTCGATAGAGTACATGATACACTACATGAAGCTTAAACGAACAACTAAATATTTTTTTTAATGATACTATTATAACCTTGACATTGGAATGGAGGGAATAAACAATATTAAATTAATTCTGAAAATATTTTTACATATGTTTATGTATTCATTCATTGGTTACTAAATTAATTATAAATGAAACTAAAAACAAATTGAATATAAAGGATGTGTTTTTCTGAAGTAAAAAACTATTTAAATACAAATAAGTGATTTTATAAAATAATAAAATCACTCTTGAAGGATTTTATTAGTGAACTATGTATGTAATATTTTAAATTTAATGATTAGGATTCATATTATATGTTTTTTAGACATAACATAAGAATGAATTCAATTTCTCTTATAAAAGAAGTATTTTTTGAAAAAATGATGTTTTACCATCTTTTGTTGGAGTAACCCTTTAAAATATAGTTTTTACAACTTTGAGTGTTATATTTGAAAAAAATAACTTATTATTTAGAATAAGTACATAAAAATTTACTTTTTTATAATTTTTTGAGATTTTTCTGATAATTTTCAAAATTTAACAAATAATGAAAAACACTGCATTTTAATTCAAAAATGATATTTCATATAATTTATTTATATTGATACATTATCATTATAGTTGGTTTTAAAGTATATTTAGATTATTTTGTATAATTTAATCCAATTTATGTCATTTAAATAAATTTCAATTTTAAAATTGATATAAAAACATTTCAAACTTCTGAACGTTTCACTTTAAAAACCATCATTTTAGTTATGTTTGCAGAATTAATTTTTAATAAAATTTTCACAATTCTGTTAATTTAATTTTATAAAATGGATTCCATATTTGAAATAATAATTCCCAAATTATTTTTTACGGTTAATTTTATTTTTAGGTATAAAAAATTCACCATGGTAAAAAAATTATTTACCGTAGTAAAAATAAAATTTAGACTAGGGTTAAAATTAAAATATAAAAGAATAACCAACATAAAAACATTAAAATTTAAAGGGTGGTTGATGTGTGTATCAACCCTAAATAGACTAAAAACATTAATTAAAATTCAATTTCATGTAATTTAATTCCACCTCTATATGGTTGGCTTTTAATATAAGATAATTAATAAATTAATCACTTGAACTCACCTCTCCTCAAGTATAAATACCACCTATCCACCTCCCATTTTCAAATCGAAAAGCCTTTTTACTTCTAAAATATCTATCCAATACTCTCCTACTCACTATCCCCACGTACAATTTCTTATGGTCTCACCAAAAGAACAAATCCAAGCTCATCAAGGGTCTTTCAAGGAGGGGATATTCAAGAGGTAATTTTCTCAAAGTACCTCTCTTAATTTCTTTTCTTTTTCTAATTTCTACTCACCTAATTCATAAAATAATGCATGATAACTAAATAATCATTTATATACTCTATTTTTTAGGTTTCAAATTTAATATCTCTTGTACATTTCATTTATCACCTACTCTTATTCAAAGAAACGTAATTGTTTTCCAAGTTATGCCAGTTAATCACCTCTGTGAGTAATGTTTTGGTTCTTTTTTCCTTTATTGCCTTCATGGATGGTCTTAAAACCATTATTATGGTCAAATAATAGTTTAATATATATTATTACCTATTTCATATTTTTGATATGATATATTAAATATACATTCATGATTTCCATTATGTTGTTATATGATAACTTTGTTTGGGGATGTGTGGACTACCACCTCTTCAAAATGATATGATTCGTTCCCACATCACATGAAATGTATATAGGACTTTTTAGTAAAAATATATTATATATATGAAATATTAATGACAATTAAATGATATTATGTATGTATACATATATATATTTCATTTAATTCCAGTCTTTTAATATGATAGGAAAAAAGAAAATAGTGTTCATGCGTACGTACGATCTACTGTCTCAATGAATGGTGTTTTTAGTTTTTCTTAAAATATTATTATAAATACTTATATAATGATTATGTAAGATATTTATATCATGTTTTATATTCTGAATATGTTATACTTATTACCACATGAACAATTTACATTATAAACAAGTTCATTTTTGACTCAAGTATTGAATATCGAAAAAACATCCAATATGAACATAAATAATTTTGTAACAATTATAACATTATAATAAGTGATATAAAAAAAATAATTAATATGAAAAAGGTTCTAAAGAAATTATAAATATACATAAGTATATTATTCAGGAAGATAAATAAGATACGATATGTTTCAGACTCTATGTAAGGGATTTTGTCTCAATCTCCTTTTATTGAAGAATTTAATTATAACATGCACCTTTATCCTTTTATATGGTGTATATACATCAACTGTGACATTTCATACCCATATTTTATCTATTATAATGTTATTTATTATTTTTTAAAATGTATTAATTCATGGATATTAAGATTTAAATGTTCAAATTGGTATATGACACCTTGAATGTTTAATGATTTAATTATAAAATCTTTTATTCACAATATTAATTTACATATTTTTTTATATGGATATAAAAGGATTATACACGAAATTTTATATCTATCTTGAATTTCATTCAATGTTTTAAAAATTAATATTTTTATACAATGTGTTTTACTTTCTTTACAAAATGAAAAAATGAATGTTTTTCTTGTATACGACGACAATGAATTCTCAGACAATATAATTGTTATTTGATACTTGGATTCATCTATAAGCCTTGATGTTTTTAAAAAAGAAATCCCTTATTCCTTTTTTGGGTATCTTGGTATTGAAAATAGGTTCTTAAATGAAAATGGAGTTTTTATATTGAAATGTTTTTCCTATGGGATTAGAAGAAGTTTTCAAAAGGGTTTGTGATGAATGTATTTTATTCATAAAATTTTACTTAAGCATTATATGAAATGGGTGAGTACAACACAACTTATATGAAGATTTTATCCCCATTATAACTCATGGGTGAGCTCTAAACAACTTTTATAAAGGTTTGAGACCCATTATAACTCACAGGTGAACCTGTTATAGATTATATAGATGGATGAGCTCCATTATAGCTCACAGATGAGCCTGATATAGCTTATAATAAGGGTGATACCCATTATAGATCTCTAATTCATTGGGTAATAATAATATTGGAAGTCATCCATATGGTTATTCAAGTTTAAATGGTTTTTGAAATGGTTTTATGTATATGATGGTCATAGTCACCTAAAGGGGATTTAATTACTTTCAATTGGTTTTAGTGTTTTTCTTTGAAACAAAAGTATAAGTTTTATTCAAGTGAAAATGTTTTGTTTCATCTTCTTAAAGAACAATAAATAGGATACCATGTTTTAATTAGACTAAGGGTTTTTTATGTCCCTTACTAAGCTTTTTGTGCTCATCCCATGTTTTTTAAATATTTTCATAGGATTTAGGGGGGAATAGAGTCAAAGAAGGAATTAATGAAAATTTATAATGATTAAATATGAAAATAAACCATGTTTATTTTAAAAAAATTATGTTATGGAAGAAATTGATAATGTTGGAAGTTTCCAATTTTTATTTATATGGGTTTTTATGTAATAGTTATTTTATAATTTTCAAAATCTCTACACCTGAAAGGATAATCAATGTGAATTCTTGACTTAACTCAAAATTATGTAATGTTTAAGTATGGATCCTTATAGTTGGTATCAAAGGCCAGTTTAGACAACTTTATAGGTTATGATGGTGTTAATTACTTTCCTTTAAAGAATTTTACATTATGGTTAGGTTGAAATGATGTAGCATTTTAAGATTACCTTATTGCTTTAACTAAACTATGTCTGTTCAGAATGGTTTTCCATAGAGGAAATAAGAAAGCTGTAATGGGAAGGCATCGAGAGGAAAACAACCTTTCAAATCAACATCATGAGATGGTTGGAATCGGAACTGAATAGTTTTTTGCAGTGATGGTGTAGTTGAATTAGGCTTTAAATGGTGGTGGTATCCATACAATAGATCATCCAGATCAACCACAGAGGAATATATTAGTAGTGGAACATTTTAGGAGGAAATAACCCCCATCATTTAATGGTTCATCTAACCCAGTGGTAGCTGAAGGATGGATCAATACCCAAGAGAAGATATTTAAAGTCATGGGATGTTCGAAACATCAATAGGTAACTCTTTCAATCTATTTTTTAAAGGTGAAGCTGATTGATGGTGGTCATTCGTTAAGAATATTAGAGAGAAAAATGATCTTGATGTCATGGAATGGGAATAATTAAGGATATTCTCCTTGAGAAATATTTCCCTAAGGTTGTTTGACTTACGATGGAGAAAAAATTCTTAGAATTAAAGAAAAATCATGACTATTTAGTTTCCATATATGAGAAAAAATTCACAATATTGGATAGGTATGTTCCATATTTTATTAGAGAAATTGACAATAAAATTAATAGATTTTACTCATGATTAATACCAGGTCTACATAAAGTTCTAGCCTCCCATGAATTTAAAGGTTATGAAAAATTGGTTCATTGTACAGAGAAAGATGAAATGGACTTTTCTGACACTTATGTGCCATAATATGATAAGAGTAAGAAATGGTCAAGGTAGTATGAAATAGAGAATTAGTCAACTAATAATTCTATAGGTAAGCCTAAAACTTGTTCAAAGTGTGGTAAAATAAATTTTGGGCAATGTATGTCAGGATCTGAAAAGTGTTACCAGTGTGGTAAGCTTGGTCACAAGGTTTTGTGATTGTAAGGAAAAGGGTCCTGAATAGTCTAACAAAGAGATAACAGATAGCCAGTCCACATTAATATTCTTTAGCTACAATGAGTTAAGACATTATGAAAATAAATGTCCAAAGTTTATTACACAGGGAGGAAATCATTATGATCGGAAACAAAAAGGTTCGGTAAAATATTTTTCTACTACTATAGTTGATGTTGAGACATATGGTGAAGTGAATAAAGCTCTTGAGATCCCGGTATTTTTCAAATGATAACCATAAGCTCAATGTTTTAGACACACCTTTTGAGGTTTTATGTGATAATGTGTTATTAAGAAACTTTTTGGTTGATGTTTTGTGGGGTTATGTTTATGTAAGGAAGTATTCCTTTACTTTTAGAACTCAGTTTTAAGATATTGATATCCTTTATGGTTTTTGTGATATTTTATTCTTATTTTTATTCTTAGGGATATACATCATAATTCTGTGAATATTATGAGGACGAATGTAAGATCCTGGATCTTGGAAAGGTATGTTCTCATTTAATGTTTTGGTTTGAATTCCTTGATTTGGTTTATTAAGTTCTTAACCAAGATTTTAAGGAGCATCGGGGGTGTTCTAAGGGTTTGCAACATGAAACTAAAGAAAAGGGGTGTTCTGGGTAGGTCACACAGTCTGCGCACGGTTAGTGCTAACCATGCAGACAGCCAAGAAAACCATGTGGGAGGTGGGACTTTAGGCAGTGGACTCTGCATGGTTTGCGCATGGTTTGGAAAACCGTGCAGCCCAAAAACTTCTAAAAAATTACAATTTTTTCAATCTGAGATTTTTAACCCTACCTCATGATCTCCTCCCATTTCTCCCCTCCTCACCCTAGTAACGGATCAAATTTCTCTAGATCTCCAAGAGATCAATCTCCCTCTTTTCTAAGTCATTTTGGTGTCATTGGTTGTGGATAGAAGCTCCGGGTAAGGATAATCCCATCATTCCTTCTCTTTTAAGTTTAGGGTTTGTATCCTCTTCTCCTATCCTTCTAAATCTCCAAAACCCTACTATTTGGGTGAGATCTAGGTTGAAGCTTCAAGTTTTGGTTAAAGTAGACTCTAAGGACTCAATTAAGAGTGTGTTCACCCAAAGAATCAAGGTAAGTAGTATAAAAGTTATATCCCATGGTTTATTTGTGGATTTGTGCATGTGTTGTTTTTTTCTTGGGTGTCTCTTGGTATGTATTGATCACCCTTGGAATGTTTGGGTAAAATGGTTATTAAAAAGGTAAAAGGAGACCCTCACGATTCCCATGAGGTGCATCGAGGGTGATGAGACTAATCTAGGGCCACCCATGGGGTGTGTCGACTTCCCCAGACCTAGGTATTTGTGAATAACATGTGAGATTGTTGTGTATTCATGTAGTTCCCTTGATAAACATGTTAATGTGATTGTTTTGTTGGATTAGAAGCTAAGTGATGCACTTGGGCTTGTAAATATCCAAAGGAATATTGGGTTAATATGTGGAAATGATTAAAGACCATAATGTAATGGATTGTGATCATGGTAATGAAGTATAGTGAGATCTAAATAATGATCAAATACTAGTGAGATAGGCACAATGAATGAATTCTTAGTGAGATAATAATAATACAATAGAATTGGGATAAATGGATAAATGATGTGAAATGTGGTAAATGTGTTAATGGGTTAAGGCATGGTATTAAATCTCATGTTATTGTTATGGTTTATGTTTTCCTTGTGAAATGGTTATGATGTTGTGTAAATGGTTAATGGATACATATATGTATTGCATGTGCACATAGCTTGGTAGTGTGGGGTATTGACTGAGGTTCTATGCCCACGGGTTGAGTAAGACTAAGGCTCTAAACTCCACCCCTAATGCATGGGGTAGGGATAGGACTAATGATTTGTTTTCCTATCGGTTGAATCCACCCATACTGATGCTTCGAGGTGAGGATATGGTTGGCATGAGGTAGTTGGACCTAGTGAGATAAGAGAACTATGTGTTTTTTCTAATGTATGTGTTTGTTTACTTTAATACCATTGAACTTGTTGTGTGTGATGAACCCATGTTAAATGTGTTGGAAATGGTAAGTAATGGAAATGGGTTGAAATGGTAAGATAAAGAAATGGTAATAGATGTTGGTAATGGACCTAAACTATTTAGGGGTACTTAATCTCTTCTTTTCATTTATTATTCATTCACCTTCTGCATGCACAGTTGGTTATACTAGATATTTTGTAGACACTATTGGTGGTGGCCTACTAATTTGTCATCACACCCTGTTTGGGATGCCTTTGGGTACCCGAGTAGACTTCATGTTTGCAGGTTAGGAGAAGGGAAAAGTCCCTTTCTAGGTAGTTGGGTTGGCATGGGTGTACGTGGAGGAGGACACAGACTTGGTGTCAGGACCATTTTGGGGATTTTGTAGTTTGTATTAATTTTGGGTTTTGTTCACTTTTTCACTTGTAGTATGGAATGGTATAATTACTATTGGACATGGTTGTACCCCATTTGGGGAATGGTTGTTTGTGCATACTCTAGTATTGTTGGTTGTTATTATGTTATTTTTTTTATCTTTTTTGTGTATTACTCTTATGAAAATGGAGTATAGTCTCCCCAATTGACTATTTGTACCCCCACTACTAGTCACCAATGTTTGGCGTATGGGGAGGTGTGCTTAAGGTCATGTTACCACCCAATAGGGAGCACCCGTTTAGTGGCTTCTGGGTTAGGTACTTTAAAAAGTGGTATCAGAGGAGGTCTTTCTTCTCCTTCTCTGAAATCTTGTTATTTGGGATGGTATATGGGAGTTAGGATGTGTCGGGCCTTGGTAATGAGCTCGTGCTTAGGATTAGCTAACCCATGTAAGAGGGAAACCCCAAGTCACCCAGGGTGGGAATTGTTGTTCTTGATTGTGTGGTGTTACAGTTGATGATATTTCACCATTGGGTGATGCACATGTTGTGTGATGTAATGGTTGTATGATATTTGTCTTGTGGACTCAATGGAACGAGGTTGTACATTCATGCATCATTATAGGAACCTAGAGAGATAGGTGATATGCCTCATGGTGGGCACACACGGGTTGGGTGTGTGAGGCATGAATGATAGAATGCACATTGCATCTTGATAATTGAAAAGGAAAAATATTCGGAATGAATCATTGTAAATAGTTAAAGATATAAGAATTATAAGTGATGATTAATGAATTGTGTGTAATTAAGGGTTTTTTTGGCTAGTGAAGATCCTTATTTTTATGAATTTGTGAAATTTTTATGGTATGTGTTCTAAACCTTGTGTTTGGAAATGTAAAAAAATGACACCACGACATTGAGTACTGGTTGGGAAACAAGAGGATGTTTTTGAAAATACTCCTCTAGTAGAGCAGCAAGATAATTTGGTGATCCAGGAAAGTGGGGAAGAGCAGTTCCTAGATAACATGGCTTGTTTTATGATGGTGATGGATCGGGACCCAGGTCGGGTCGCACTCGAGTACGTTTGAGCTGACCAGAGATTTTTAGCTGTAGCACCCTCCAACCTTTATTGGAGAGGGTGGGCTAGAGGCAGCAGAGTTGTGGATAGTGTCTTTCTAGATGATACATGATCATATGGAGAATCATGTTGGGAAGTGAGTCAAGTTAGCAGCTTATATGTTGTGGAGATAGGCAAAGCGTTGGTCGAACATCATAGCTGAAACTGAGCAGGTTGAGGGGATGTTCTGGAAATATTTTCAGGAAAACTTTCTGGACCATTTTTACCTAGAGACTCTAAGGAAATAGTGGGATACAGAGTTCATGAGCCCGACTCAGTGGTCGATGTCATTGATGGAGTATGTTGGCCACTTTACTAACCTACAACACTTTGTTCCATTATTTTTGGGGGATGAGGCATCATATCCAAGGCATTTCCAGGATGGGATGAGACACGATATCAGGTATTAGGTGAATATATTTTTCTTGAAGAGGTTTACAAAGGTGGTTCATCAAGAATTGATCTGAGAAGTGAACCTGAAGGGGGCTTCAGGTAGTGGGCTTGTCGTGCCAGCTGGGTAGACAAGTGGTGCAGCTTCTGAGGGCCAAAAGCGTCGTTTTGGAAGATTTCAGCAGGGTGGAAATGTGAAAGGTGGTCAGAAGATAGGTTTGTCCTGTCAAGGTGGTGGTCGGGTGTTATATTATTAGTGAGGAAGGACATGGAACATGTGTGGCTAGTGTACTCGAACTTTAATTGAGTTTCGGTCATGCATTAGGTTGGGGAATGTGCATAGGTTCTACAGGAACCCTCAATAAGAGATTATGAATGTTGGTGATAGACAGATGCTGAGTGGAGGAAAGGGATTTGTTTCTCTATATCAGATATTCATTTGGATCTTCACGGGTCGTATTAGCAGGGTTGGTGGACGTGGAACTCCGAGGTAGGATCGCCCACGTTAGTAGGGAAGTGCAGTGCATGGAACACAGGTTGGAGCCTAGGGTAGAGGGGCAGGTCAACTATATGCAGTTTAGTCTGCACTTGTTGATGGTGAGGTTGGGCCATCAACTGTTCGAGGTATGATCCTTGTAGATTCTACCCTTTCTAGTACATTGTTTGACACTAGTGCCACACGCTCTTTTATTTCTGCTGAGTTTGTGGTAGTGTTGGGTTTTCCTGTGGAGAGTGAGGGTGGGGTTATGTTGATTGACACTCTGTTGGGGGTGCGAAATGAAGACATCAGGTAGTGTAAGGGATGTGCTCTAGAAGTTAGCGGGTATCATTTCCTATGGGACTTGTTCATTCTCGAGATGTCAGGATTTGACCTAATATTGGGTATGGACTGGTAGGAATTGTATTGGGTGTACATAGATTGTTAATGTCGAAGGTTATCATTCAGGTCACTTGGGGTGATTCTTACATACATCGCAGAGAATGGTATGTTCGAGCAGGTCGTGTGGGACTATTTTCTTAGCAGCTGGATAGGATTACAGTTCAAGTTGGTTGTCTTGTGTGTGATGATGAAAGAGGGGAATAGTCTATCTTTTCTCCAGTAGTGGATTAGTTGTAGGATGTCTTTCCTGAGTATTTTTCATGGTTTCCACCCAGGAGGGATGTTGAGTTCACGATTGAGTTGCTGCCAAGAGCGAAGCCAGATTCTATTCCTCTATACCAAATGGCACCGACAGAACTCCAGGAGTTAAAGGTTTAGCATGAGGAGTTGGAGCATAAGGGGATCATAATCCCTAGTACATCTCCTTGGGGATCTTTTGTGCTTTTTGAGATGAAGGCTGATGGGTCGTTAAGGCTGTCTATTGATTATAGGAAGTTGAATCAGATGACAGTGAAATATTAGCACCCTCATCCTAGAATTGATGACATGTTTGATCAGTTGAGGGGTGCATTGGTTTTTTCTAAGATTGATCTGAGATCGGGTTATCACCAATTGAGGTTGAGGCCTTCCAACATACAGCTGATAGCTTTCAAGAGTCGGTATGGGTTTTTTGAGTTTGTGGTAATGACTTTCAGCTTGACCAATGCACCAGTGGTGTTAATGGTTTGATGAACCGAATCTTTAACCCTTACCTAGATCCATTTGTGGTTTTATTTTTTGACAATATCATTGTGTACTTGAAAACTCATGATGATCATTCCCAACATATTGACATTGTTCTGAGTACACTAAGAGATCATCGGATTTACACTAAGCTGTCAAAGTGTCAGTTCTTGATTGGAGAAGTGAATTTTTTGAGTCACATCATCTCTTAGGTAGGTGTGTTGTTGGATCCAGAGAAAGTGTAGGCTATTTTGTCTTAGGAATAACCCAAGAGTGTTTCAAATGTTCATATTTTTCTGGGTTTGGCCAGATATTACCATAGGTTCATTCAAGATTTCTATCACTTGGCACCACCACTGTCAGGATTGAAAAAGAAGGGAATCAGGTTTGAGTGGTCTGAGTCTTGTGAGGATTCCTTTCAAGAGTTTAAAAAGTGATTGACTACTACACTGATCTTGGTCTTACCTGATCCAAGTATGAAGCAAGTCATGTTTTGTGATGCATTTGGTATTGGACTTGGGGCTATATTGATGCAAGATGAGTAGGTGGTGGATTATGGGTCGAGGCAATTGAGACCCCACGAGAGGAATTATCCCACTCATGATCTTGAGTTGGATATAGTCGTATATTCCTTAAAGTTCTAGAGGAAATACTTTTTTGGGGAATGGTTCACGATGTATACAGATCACAAGAGTCTAAAGTATATCTTTTCACAGTGGGATTTGAATCTTCGACAGTGAAGGTGGGTTAAGTATCTCTCATCTTTTGACTTCGATATGGTATATACACTAGTAAAAGGGAAAAATTGTTGATGCTCAAACCAGGAAGGATCAGAACTAGGTGATTCAGGAATCCAGCATTGAGTGAAAGGGGATGGCCTTGTATGCGGAGATGCACTTGGAGGTGCGGGATGAAAATGGTCAGGTGACTCTTGCTTCTGCGGTGGTTGATTCGACGCTTTTGAGTCGAGTTAGGGGTATTCGGCTTGATTATCCTAATTGTTTGGCCATAAAGGAAAGACTTAAAGGTGGTTAACCACCATCTAGTAGGGTTGTCGGTGTGGACAACATTGTTTGTGCTCATGGTTGTGTGGTTGTGCTGGTTTTCATGCAGGAGGAATTGATGTGGGAGTTCCATGCATCAAAATGGGTAGTGTATCCTGGTTTGACCAAGATGTATCGTGATCTACGTAGATAGTTTTGGTGGCTGATAATGAAAAAAGTAAGTTGTGGGTTTTGGGGCACGGTGCCTTACCTGTCAGCAGGTGAAGGTTGAGCATCAACACCCAGGTGGTTTGTTACATCCATTTCCCATTCTAGAATGGAAGTGGGATGACATGACGATGGATTTTTTTGTGGGTATTCTACAGACACCTTGGATGAATGATTAAATCTGTGTGTTTGTGGATTGGTTAATAAAATTGGATCATTTCTTACCGATTCTGGAGACTTAAAAAGTTGTTCAGTTGGGTGAGTTGTATGTTCAGAAAATAGTACAGTTTCATGGTGTACTATGGAATATAGTTTCATATAGTGATCCTAGTTTCACATCATGCTTCTAGAAATGGTTATAGAAGGCTCTTGGTACTCAGGTGCTTTTGAGTATGGATTTCCACCTACTGACGGACGGGAAATCAGAGCGTACAATCCAATTGCTAGAGGATATGTTGAGGGATTGTGTCTTAGATTTCAGTGGTTTCTAGGAAAAGAACCTATTTATTGTTGAATTTTCCTACAAATATAGTTTTCAGACTATGGGTTAGATGGCACCATTTGAGGATCTCTATAGGAGACCATGTAGATCTCTACTTTATTGGTTGGTGGTAGGTGAATCTGAGATTTTGGGATCGAGTCTCGTGTAGGAGACTCAGAGAAAGTTGAATTGATTTGGAAATAGATGGAAATGGCACAGAGTAGGTAGAAGTCATATGTAGATTGGAGACGTAGACTCCTTGAGTTATAGGTGGGTGATAGTGTGTTCCTTCGAGTGTCTCCAAGGTTGGGTCATCGATGGATTCGGAAGTAGGTCAAGTTGGCACCCAGGTATGTGGGGTCGTTTGAGATTGTGGAGAGGATCAGGCTAGTGGCGTACCGATTGGATCTTCTAAAGTAGTATAGTAGGATGAATGACATCTTTCATGTGTCCCAACTTCAGCGGTATCACCATGGTCCAACTCACATGGTAGATATTGAGGATGTCAAACTTGAGGCTGATACATCTTTTAAGGAACATCTAGTTTGTGTGGTGGATCATAGTGAGAAAGTCTTGTGGGAAAGGTTGTGCCATTAGTGAAAGCACTATGGTAGCATGGGAAATTTCAGAAAGAAATTTGGGAGCGGGAATCAGAAATGCAGGCTCAGTGGCTCGATCTCTATCCCTTAGAAGTGAAATAAATCTTGAGAGCTCAGCTTGAGGATGAGCTGTTATAAAGTGGAGAGGTTGTAAGATCCCAGATCATGTAAAGGTATGTTCTCGTTTAATTTTTTGGTTTGAATCCGTTTTTTTGGTTGAATAAGTGCTTATCTAAGTCCTTAAGGAGGCTCAGGGGTGTTCTGAGGGTTCGGGACTCGAAAATGGAGGAAAAGTGGTTTTCTAGGAAGGCCACATAGTCTGCGAATAGTTAGTGCTCACCATACAGATATCCCAGGAAACTGTGCAAGAGGTGGGACTATGGAAAGTGGTGTCCGCATGGTTTGCGCACAGTTTAGAAAATTTTGAGGGTAAACTGTGCAACCCATAAACTTTTAAAAAAATATAATTTTTCCACTATGGGGTTTTTAACCCCAACTCATGATTTCCTCCCATTTCTCCCCTCTTCACCCCAGGAACAGATCAAATCTACCAAGATATCCAAGAGATCCATCTCCATCATTTTTAAGGTGTTTTTGGTGTCGTTGGTTGTGGATCGAAGTTACGAGTAAGTCTAATCCCATTCTTGCTTATCTTTTTAGTTTAGGGTTTGTATCTTCTTCTTCTATCCTTATGAAGCTCTAAAACTCAACTCTTTGGGTGAGTTCTAGGTTTAAGATTCAAGGGTTGGTTGAATCGGAATCTAAGGGCTCAATTAAGAGTGTGTTCACCCATGGAATCATGGTAAGTGGTCTACAAGTTATATACCAAGGTTTATCTATGGATTTGTTCTTGTGTGGTTTTGTTCTTGGGTGTCTCTTGGTATGTTTTGATCAACCTTGGCATGTTTAGGTAAAATGGTTATTAAAAAGGTAAATGGAGACCCTCATGATCCCCATGGGGTGTGTCGAGGGTGATGAGACTAATCTAGGGCCACCCATTGGGTGTGTCAACTTCCCCCGGACCTATGGATTTATGAAGAACAAGTGAGATTGTTGTGTACTCATATAGATCCCTTGATAAACATGTTAATGTGATTATTGTGTTGGATTAGAAGCTAGGTGATGCACCTAGTCTTCTGAATAACCTAAGGGGTATTGGGTTAATATGTGGAAATTATTAAAGACCATAATATAATAGATTGTGATCATGGTAATAGAGCCTAGTGAGATAAGAATAATGAAAAAAGCATAGTTAGATAGTCATAATGAATGAATTCTTAGTGAGATAAGAATAATAAAAGGGAATTGGGCTAAATGGATAAATGATGTGAAATGTGGTAAATATATTCATGGGTTAAGGCATGGTATTAACTATCATTTTATTGTTATGGTTTATGTTTTCCTTGGGAAATGGTTGGGATGTTGTGTGAATTGTTAATGGATACATATATGTATACCATGTGCACATAGCTTGGTAGTGTGGGGTATTGACTGAGGTTTTATTCCCATGGGTTGAGTTGGAATGAGGCTCTAAACTCCACCCCTAATGCATGGGGGAGGGATAGGACTGGTTCTCTATTTCCCTATCAGTTGAATCCACTTGGACTGATGCTTTGAGGTGAGGATATCATTGGCGTGAGAAAGTTGGACCTAGTGAGATATGAAAATAGTGTGTTTTTTCTCTTATATGTGTTTATGTACTTTGATCCCATGTAACTTGTTGTGTGTGATGAACCCATGGTAAATGTGTTGTAAATGGTAAGTAATGGGAATGTTTTGAAAAAGTAGGATAAATAAAGGGTAATAAATGTTGGTAATGGACCTAAAGTGGATAGGGGCACTTAATATTTTCTTTTCATTTATTATTAATTTCCCTTTGTCATGCACAATTAGTTATACTAGATATTTTGTAGACACTATTCATGGCAGCCTACTAAGTTATACTCACATCCTACTCGGGCCGCCATTGGGTACCTGAGCAGACTTCATGTTTGTAGGTCAGGAGAAGGGAAGAGGTCCTTTCATGGAAGCTGGGTTGGCATGGGTGTATGTGGAGGAGGACCCAGAATTGGTGTCGGGACCATTTTGGGGATTTTTCATTTTTTCTTCATTCTGGGTTTCGTTCACTTTTTCACTTTTAGCATGGCATGACATAATTACTATTGCACATGGTTGTACCCCATTTGGGGAATGATTGTTTATGCATACTCTGGTATTATTGGTTGTTATTCCACTATTTTTTTAACTTTTATTGTGGACTACTTTGATAAAAAGGGGGGTACAATCTCCCCAATTGACTATTTGGACCCTTGCTGCTAGTCAGTAACCTTTGGTGTATGGGGAGGCGTATTTAAGGTCATGTAAGCACCCGGTACAGAGCACCGATTTAGTGGATTTTGGGTTGAGGAAGTTATAATGAAATTGTGATTATAAAATTGAAATACATCAAGTATTTTTCTTTATGTTATTATTATATGAAGTAATTTAATTCCTCAGCTCTCTAAAAAGGATCCTAAAAACAAAAAAAATGTTATCATATTTCTTTACATAATAGGAAATCAACAACCTTTTAACCAACCACTGATTTATGGTTTTATAATTTTTAACATTCTCCTGACAATTTTTTTATCACTCTCCATTAGAACTTGATGGTTATTTTTTCATCTATATTCGTGTTTTTTATATGGAACTCTGGTATTGGTTATCTTAGGTGATGTTCATATTTCTTTTTATTTATTTTAAAGTGATTGTTTTATTAATCCTTTTTTTGATGTGGGATTGAAATATAAGTATAACTTAGTTTCCAACCCAAAATTCAAATTTCAATGACACAATTTAATAAAATTGGAGGATGTAACATCCTGAGTTTTAAGAAATAAACACTATGTTCGATATCATACATGATATAATACATCGAGATTAAACAGATAACTAAATATTGTTATTTAAATGATACTATTATAACCTAGCCACTGGAATGGTGGAATGAAAATTATTAACTGAATTATGAAAATAATGTTTAAATGTGTTTATATAGTCAATTATTCGTAAAAAAATTAATTATAAATCAGACTGAAAACAAATTGAATATAAAGGATGTGTTTTTCTGAAAAAAATGTATTGAAATGTAAATAAGTGCATTTATAAAATTATAAAATCACTCTTTATGGATATTTTTAATGAAATATATATTTAATATATTCAATTTAATGTTTAAGATTCATCTTATATATTTCCTATACATTACATAAGAACAAATTCATTTTTTTGAATAAAAGAAGTATTTTTAAAAAAATGAGGTTTTACCACCTTTTGATGGAGAACCCTTTTTAAATATATTTTTTAAAACATTTATATGTTCTATTTGAAAAAATAAACTTCTTATTTGTAATCATGAAATGAAATTTTACATTGGATAATTTTTTGGTATTTTTCTGATAATATTCAAATTTTAATGAATAAGGAAAAAACTGCTTTTTAATTCAAAAATTATTTTCAAATAATTTATTTATACTGATATATTATCATTATATTTTTTTTAAAAGTATATTTAGATTATATTTTTTATAATTTAATCCAATTTATGTCATTGAAATTAATTTCATGTTGAAAATTCATATAAATTTTTTTTAAACTTTTGAATGTTTCACTTAAAAAACCCACTTTTTATTTTTGTTTGTTGAATTAATTTTAAATAAAAATTTCCCAATTATGTTAACTAAATTTGATAAAATGGATTCCATATTTTTAATAATATGGTCCAAATTAGGTTTTAAGGATAAATTTATTTTTATGTATAAAAAATTTACCATGGTAAAAAAATTATTTACCGTAGTAAAAGTAAAATTTTGACAAGGGTTAAAAGTAAACGTTAAAAGATTAATCTACCTAAAAAATTCAACATTTAAAGGGTGTTTGAGATGTTTCTCAAACCTAACCAGAATATACAAAATTAATTACAATCCAAATTATTGGAATTTAATGCCACCATTATGTGGCTGGATTTTAATATAATATAATTAATAAATTAATCACTTGAACCCACCTCTCCTCAAATATAAATACCACCTATCCACCTCCCATTTTCGAACCAAAAAGCATCTTAGATCCTCAAATATATGTCCAAACCTCTAATCCTCACTATCCAAAAATCTGAGTTCTTGTGGTCTCACCAAAAGACCAAATCCAATGTTCTCAAGTGTCTTTCAAGGAAGGGATATTCAAGAGGTAATTTTCTTAATGTACCTCTCTTAATTTCTTTCCTTTTTCTAATTTCTCCTCACCTCCTTCATCCATCAATTAATGATAACTACAAAATAATTTATATACTGAATTTTTATGTTTATAATTAAATATATCTTTTCTATTTATTTTCACACCTCCTCTTTTTTAAATAAATGAAATTGTTGTCCAAGTTATGCTGGTTAATCACCTCCGTGAATAATGTTTTTGTTATTTTTTCCTTTAGCGTCTTCATGGATGGTATTAAAACCATTATTCTGGTCAAATAATATTTTAATATTTATATTATAACCTATTTAATATTATGTATTTTTTATATTAAACATAACTTCATGCTTTCTATATTGTTGTAATATGATTACTTCATTTGGGGACGTGTCGACCACCGCCTCCTCAAAATGATGTGATTTTTTTCACACATCACATGGAATGTATTAAGGGTTGTTTTAGTAAAAATATATGACATAGATGACATATTAATTCTAATATAATGATATTATATATATATATATATATTTATATTTATATACATTTCATTTAATTTCACTCTTTCAATACGACGGGAAAAATAAAAATAGTGTTCATGCGTACGTACAACCTACTGTCTCAATGAATGGTGTTTTTAGTTTATCTTAAAAAATTATTATAAATAATTATATAGTTAATATAAAAGATATTTATATCTTGTTTTATATTCTATAGATGTCATACTTATGACCACATAGACAATTTACATCATAAACAATTTCATTCTTGACTCAAGTACCGAATATCATCCAAACAACTAATACATACTTAAATAATTATGTAATAATTATAACATGATAATAAGTTATATAAAATTAATAATGAACTTTAAAAATGTTCTAAATAATTTATAAATTAACCTAAGTTTATTGTTCAGGAAGAGAAAGAATGCATGAGATGTTTCAGACTCGAGGTAAGGGATTTCGTCTCAATCTCCTTTGATTGAGGCATTTCTTGATAATATGCACCTTTATTATTTTATATGGTGTATATAGAGGCACTATTAAATTTCATATAAATGTTTTAACTTTAATAATAATATTTATTTTTTTTGTAAATGTATTAATTCATAGAGATTAAGATTTAAATGTTTAAAGTGGTATGGGACACCGTGAACATTTAATTATTTAATAATCAAATGTTTTCTTCATGATATTAATTTACATATTTATTTATATGGATAAAAAATGATTATACAGAACATTTTATATCTATCTTAAATTTTATTCATAGTTTTCAGAAGGAATATTTTTATACAAATCGTTTTACTTTCTATACAAAATGAAAAAAGGAATGCTTTTCTTGTATATGATGACAATTAATTGTTCACCGTTGTAATCATTATTTAATACTTCGATTCCTCTATAATCCTTAATTTTTTTAAGAAATAAATGCCTTATTTTTTGACTATCTTGGTATTTAAAATGAGCTCTTAAGTGAAATTTTTTTTATACGGAAAAGTTTTTCATGTAGTATTAGATGAAGTTTTAAAAAGGGTTTTGTGATGAACATATTTTATTAATGAAATTATACTTGATCATTATATAAAACAGGTGAGCTCAAAACAACTTATACGAAGGGTTGATCCCCATTATAGCTCACGGGTCTTCCAACAAAGCTTATACGAAGGGTTCATCCCCATTATAACTTATAGGTGAGCCCGTTATAGCTTATATGAAGTGATGCGCACCATTATGGCTTATGAGTGAGCCCAATATAGCTTATATGAAGGGTGATCCCCATTATAGATCTTCAATTCATTAGGTAGTAAGAATATTAGGTTTAGGACATATGGTTATTCTGATTTAAAAGTTATTTTAAAGGGTTTTATGTATATGATTCTCTAATTCACATAATGGAGTTTTAATTGCTTGCTATTGGTTTTAGTGTTTTTCTTTGAGAGAAAAGTATGAGTTTTATTCATGTGAAATGTTTTTGTTTCATCCTCTCAAAGAACATTATATGGTTTTCCATGTTTTAACTAGACTAAGGGTTTTATTTATTTTTATGTCCCTTATTGATATTTTTGTTCACATTCCAAGTTTTTTAAATGTTTTCATAGGATTTAAGAGAGAATAGAGTCAATAACATAATCAAGGAAAAGTAAACATGATTAAACATAAAAAGAAACCATGTTTATTTTTAAAAGTATTTATATTATGGAAGAAAATGGATATTGTTGGAAGTTGCAACTTTGTATTTATATGGTTTTATTATGTAATAGTTATGGTCTAATTATCTAAAGATCTAAACCTAAAAATATCCTCAATGTGAATTATTTACTTAACTCAGGATTATGTAATTTTTGAGGCTGGGGACTTATACACACACACACACATCATTTCCTGTGAAATGTTTTTCTAACATCTCTCATTTTGAAATTCTTACAATGTATATGGAAGGTTCAAAGTATTAATATTCACTTCAAAAACCACCTTTGTATGTTATGAATTATAGAATATTTAAATTACTTTCTAAAATTATAAATATATAGTTATGAAATATATATCCTTGTATTACTCATACACACCAATGTTTTTTTTGAAAATGAAATCATTAATGTTTATTTTTAAACACTCAGTTATCCTTATTTTACAACCTCGATTTTATGGTTTTAAAATAGTTTATCCCTCATATTCATCCTCTACATGAGTTTTTCTTAATAAATTAAACATATATTTATATATATATAATTAATTCCTCTTTAATGAATTACAAATTGATTCTCATGTTTTTAAATATGATCATGGTCTTTATGATTTAAAACATAACCTACTATGTTTTAATTCTAAATAATTATACTTGGTTATTATATGAATGAAGGAAGGGGTGGGGAGTGAACCCAAACCCATTACGGGACTCTTTCAAATTATGGGATGGGTGGGATTTAAATTATGCATCCTTATAATGCATTGGATAATGTTTTTATCTTGTGACATGTAATGTATGGTGCACGAGTGGTTATCCTAAGCACACTATGGGATTAATAAGTGAACCTAATATATTATGGGACCATTTCCACCATGTTATATTGTCTGAGGAACAAGCCATTACTTTACATTATGATCCAGAGAGACTTTTAGATTTTTTTTATGATTTCATATGATATTTTAAAAGATATATTTATTATTTTGGGACTATTTTCACCATGCTTCGTTGTGTCATGAATAAGATATGACTTTATGTTATGATACAAAGAGCCTTTGAGTGTTATTTATGTTTTCTTATGATATTTTAAAAGGTATATTTTTTATTTCATTAAACAATTAAATTAATTTTCCAAAGGATCAATGTGTTGAATTTTCATTAAATTAATTTTTTATTTTCCAAAGTACTCATGATTTTATATAAGGGCTTAATTTTCAAATTTCATAGCATGTTTACTTTAATATTTCATTGAAAAAACCTAAATTTCTTCCTCATATTTTTAAAACCCCTTTTTATCTTTTTTTTCTCACCCTATGTCTTCAAAATTTCTTTTCACATGGTATAAGGAGATATAAAGGTGTGTGAGTGGTTGAGTTTATCCTATGATGTTTAACCATTATAAAGAAGGTGAAATGTTTTCAAAAAATTTGTGTTACAGTATATGTTTTAGAGTATCTCTAATCTTTAAAACTATAAACCCTCACGATCCTAGGTTGTTTTAAATAAAAATAATATAGATAAAAAAAGTGGAATGTGTTTTGGATCATCTATGGATCTATAGGTGGAGGTGGATGAGTGGGATCTTCAGCTTAAAATTATTTTTGTATGGATACAAACATCGAATATACTAAAGATCGGATCCCTTCCTCATTCACCTCACCCCTCTCCCAAAATTTAGATTCTAAAAATTCTATTTTACTTTTATATACATCACCCTCATGAAGAATCTCAAGAATGACCAAACAATTTTTTTATCAATACACCTGCCACACATCCTCATAGGCATCCTAGGTGTTTTGGATTTCACAATTTAGTAGCTAAAATATCCTTTCGACCCTCAAGTGTGAAGGTCCCTCCATGCTCTAATACTCAAGGGATTCCTATACAAAATATTTAAAATATTAATTGGTGAATCAAAATATATAAATATTTGAATTAACTTAAAATAAATTAAATAACTTATTAAAATCCTTTTAACTATATCCCATGACTCTTCCATAATATATTTTCCCTTTTTTATCATCAGGGACCTCTTCCATTTTTCATGTCTATCTGGGGGGAGGGTCACCTCTCTGGATCTTGAAGACTCAATTATTTTAAAAAAAATCATCCATCATTTATTCTTCCAATAATGTATACCCTCCATGAGATAATGTAGAAGGGTACATGTTTTTGGATTGGATATCCTTATGAGATATACTTATTTTTTATAAATTAAGATTAAAAAAATCATTAATATAAAAATTAATATAAAAAATATATTCTAAAAGATAACATTTCACTTACGTAAAATGATTCTCGTAATCTACTTTCAACAAACTGATTCCATGTATCTTCATATAGAAAAGGATATATATCATATTGATTTTTATTTTTTCATTCCAAAAAAATAAAATATGATGTGAGGGTTGATTTTAAATCCCTCCATCTCTTATCAGCCAAAGCTAAATATTTCATCTCGACTTTTCTAGTGCTAGGTATATCATATGTCACTTAATAAATATTGGTAAAACCCTAAATTAGTAAAATCACTTCATGATAAGTAAAATAATAAAAAATTAACATACCAAAATTATCTCTCATAATTGAGATATTATTTCTTTGTTGAAACTTCTCTAATCACAAATCAAAATACTAACTTCAACTCATGTTTTTACTAAAACAAAATCCTTAATTTTTTTTGAATTTGGACCCCCTAGGAATATCATTATTATCAAACTCAATTGGTATTCTCTAGTCCTGGCTACAAAAAACTCATAATTATGGTAAATGTGTGTTTCCATGTTTACGATCCTTGAAAGTCTTATTTATCCCTATGAAATTAAATGGATCTTGTATCGAAGGATGAGAAGGATCCTTATTAGAATTATGTGTATGGTCCTCCCTAGAAAGACATGATGACTCAGATGTTTGATCTGACCTTATTCTAAAAATCAATGTAAAAATAGTTGGTACAAAAATATATAAATCCAAAAATTGCATATACAATTAAATAAAAAATGAAAAATAATCCAATAAAAAGTAAAATAAAATAAACACATTTTTATTCATATTAGTAAAAGTAGTTAACTAAAATTCTAAAAACCTTAATAAGATATGAAATGTCATAAATGAAGAAAAAATACAACTATTACGTATTAATTTGAATAAAAAATTTAAAATGGTAGAAAAAACAATGCTAATTTAATCACTATTAATCATATTCATTATAGTAGTTAAAAACAATGTTAAAAAATATACTGAAGATATTTTTTATCTTATTTGTTACTATTTATCATTGTCAAAAGAATAATGAAAATTTTTATGAAACATAAAATAGTATAGATAATAAAATAAAGCTTAAGTAAAAAATTAATGCAAATATAATAGTTTAATAAATGAAAAATGATATAGAAAAAACTAAACTAATATAGAAAAACAATTTAACATATTAGTTATTATATGTGTGTAAAGTAAAAAAATAAAATTATTATATTTAAAATTTTATGAAATTTTAAAAAAGTAAACCAGAAAAAAATATAAGCTAACTATAATATGAGGAAATAACTAAATGATTATTTTCTCATATTCCTTCCTTAGGATTTTCATGTATGGAAAAAACTATATCTATGATGTGTTCATCAATATTCTCTATTAATATTTCCATGAAAGTAGGGATCTCAAATAAATATGCATCATCACCAAGTTTTTCAGCACAAAAATATTTTTTTCATGTAAAAAGATAGACCGTAACATATTTGTTGAATGAAGAATATAGAAAAAAATCATGTGTTTCCATGATAAAAGCATCAGTTGTGAATTTTAATCTATTCATATTGACTAGTATCATACTGAATTCATTGTGTCTTACACTCTTTTTAGTGATAACCCCTTTAGATTTAAACACTAAAACATGAAATTTAATATAATTAACCTCCCATATTTCTTTAATGACTCCATAATATGCACTTATTGTAGAGATTGGGTTTTTTTCTTTGACACTCGAAAAATGAATTGTTATGTGAACACCAATACACTATTATTCAAAACTACACTTCTATTGTCATGATATTTCATATGAAATGTATAAACATTCATGTCATACATGAAACATTTAATCAAATTTAAACTTGTGTTTCCCCCTAACCATATCAATGGTGTTTATGCATTTGATCTACTATGTATGATATCATTAAACCTTGGGAAAAAGTTTTGTTATGCTCAGTCAAAATCTATATATCTTTATTCTTTTGATAACATTATTTTAACACATTAATATGTAATGTTATATATGGTTGAGTATCATTTATGTTATTAAATATTTATAAATGTAACTGATTTATCTATTCACCAATAAAATTTTTACTTCTAATTGATGGATCCCATTTCCCCCATAATTGACTCATTCATGGTGAGAGGTAGGAAAATAGATGTGTTCCACTATAGATAGGTGTCTTGTAAAAAACTATGTAACCTCCACATAAATATTATTCTCAACAATGAAGGCTTCATTTTGATATAGATTCTTAAAACATACCTTCAGTATCTTTATATACCATTCAAAATGATACATCCAACATAGATTTACAGGTCTACAAAGATTGATTTCTCACACCAAATTAAGCATTAAATGCACCATGATATCAAAAAAAGATAGAAGAAAATACATTTCCAATTGAAAAATTATTGAAACTATATCACTATCCAAATTATTAAATGAATTTAGAATAATCACTTTGTTACAAATTGTATTGAAAAAATAATATACATTTATAATATCTATTCTAACACATATGGGTAATATTTTGTGCAATAAAATTGGTAGAAGTTGTTACATCCCAACATGACTATTGAAACCACTAAACATATGCCACATAGTTCATCATTGAAGAACACATATGACGAGTGATTGGATTATCATAATGCATAATGAGACATTCTAATTATGTTTGGGGCATGTGCATTGTTTACAGAATTTAAGGAGTGTTATTATCATTATCATCATCATGATCATCATCATCATCATCATCATGTGTTTACAAATAATAATAATGATAATAAATAAAATAAAATAAAAAATGGAACTATCCATTTTCTTCAAGCAGGGGAATATCACATGATGGATGATTGAGGTTTTCATTATCTTTAACTTATCACTCAGCTACCATGATTTTGGCCATGGGAGATGAAATAGAACCATTGGTAGTCAACCTAATGACCATGAGAGGTGGTCTCAATTCCTTGAATGATTGTAAGGGTCTTGGGATGCACTGATGTCTTGCTCACATGCATCCATACCTCAAGTAAGGATTCCATGTATAATATTCTATGAGGTGATGATTGAAGAAGAATAAAACATTTACATAAATTTTTTAACTATGAATGTGAGGTGTAAGGGTGAACCGAATAGTAAAATAATACCAAAACCAAATAGATCTCAACTAGGGAGTTCGCTATTTGAAGTTGAAATTATACAACCGAACATTCAAGATGAAAGAAACAATATTAAACAAAGAAAACCAACACAAGTATTTATGTATTTCAATCCCGTGGAAACCTATGTTCGTGGTAAAAACACCACCTGCAAACACATGTTTTTAAGCATGAAGAATAAAACAATAAAGGGTGAAAAACAGTAAGAACCCAGAGAAATGAAACAGGAACATAAGTACAATATTTAAAAGATTTAAAAATACAGAAATCAAAAAAACAAATAATACTTATTGTTTCATAGAGGAAACAAATTCTGGTGGTCCTGATCTCTTGAAGCCTGTACAAGTGTGTGAAATATGCCTAGATCCACGTAATCTATAGAGGACTCCTTATTCTTCCAATGTTCTGTAATAATTGATAATAAGGGTTAAAAATCTTCTACTAAGTAAGGGAATCATCTCCCCCAGAAAACATCCATGAGGTGAAGCCGAGGGAGGAAAAAAATCCTATACTACGATCCAATGAAGCAAAATAGAGATGGAAAGCTAGGGTTTCACCTGACGAAACCTAGATCCAAAATCCAAAGGAAGGATATCCAAAATGAATCGATGCCCAAAGTGACACAGTGCATGGGTGATCAAACCCTCTAACACCAACCTATGGATCTAAATAGCACAATGAATCAGGGTGTTCTAGGAAATTGTGCTGAATAGAAGAAACACTGGTGTATAAATTAATCCAAAATAGGTGTATGGATGAGATGAAATGGGTGGCACGGATAATCAACAACCAATAAAACAAAAAAATATGGATTGATGAGTCAGAAGATCCACATGCAATAGGCCAGCCAAAGGTTAAGTCCCAGAAAACAATTTCCCAATAAAAATAAACAGTGGCCTACTAGAAGGATTAAACATAGCAACAAATAAAATTTTAATATAAAATAAAACAATTATTTTTAATTCTTATAATTAATTAACATAAAATAGGAAAAATAAAAAGTTGAACATAACATTTCAATATAAAAACATGAAATGAATTGAATGCCATAATTCACAAATCTCCACCATTTTCAATTGAAATTGACGATGTTCTTGAACCAATGGTTATAAACTTGGAGACTAATTACTCATATCCAAACAATATTTGAATTTAGACAAGAACATTAATTTATTCAAACTATAATCCTTTTTATTTTCACGTGTATTTTGTTGACACACACAGTTCTAGATACTACAACATCTCTAATAAAGTGTAGCCTAATGTATATGTGTTTATATTTACCATTACATAATAAATTTCTATAAAAATGAAGGGAATATTGGCTATCATAATGAAAATTTATAATATAATTATAAATATTAAGTTTTGAAGATGATCCTTTAATATATAAATCATCATTCATTACCTCGGTCAAAGTAATGTATTCTTATTCTATGGTTCAAAGAGAAACCACAAACTCCATATTACATTTCTAAGAAATAAGACCACCAAAAATAGTAAATATATAACTAGTTGATTATTTTATAGTTTCAATATTCTATTCATAGTTAGCATACACATATCCAAACAAAATTTTAGAGGTATCCACATCATTTATATAGAACAATGAAAGATTGTAACTATAATACAAGTGTCTAAGAATTAATTTGAGGGCATGCCAATGTGTCTTCCTAGGTGTGGCCCTAAATCCTTTAAGGGTGTAGATTTACTAGGCTATGTTCAGCCTAGTGAAAATAATATTATACATGATATTGTTTACTATATTAGAATATGGTATTTGAGCCATAAACAATACATCATTAGTGTAACAGCCCGAGATTTTATGAAAAAATATTCTTTTTATTTTACTAATGTCTTGTGTTATACGCTACACCAAAAGGAGCTTGCACAACACGCATCCTTGACTTGCCTTGCATTACACGCAATCGCGACCTTCCTCGATAGCGTGTGTAATACGCAATACCGAGTTTCACTAAACAACGATATGCTATTAAAATATTATTAAAACTAGCCGTTATGAATAGTAATAACCACATTTTAAATTCTGTAAATCTTATTTTTCAAAATGAACTTCATTTTTGGATTCGGAGTATCGAATTTATCCTAAGGTGAAATTTTGGTACTTTTCGGATAACTTTCATATTCTGATGAATAGTGAAAAATTACTAAATCATAATTAAAAACAACTTTTTTAATCAAAATAATTAATAGTGATAAATTATTAATTTGAGTGGTTTTAAAGTATATTTAGAATATATTTTTACAATTTAATACAATGTTGGTCATTGGATGTAATTTCACATTTAAACTAGACATAAACAAGTGTCAATCTTTTGATAGATATTGTTTCTTAAAAACACGCTATTTGTTTTAACAGCGGGATTTAATTATAAAATTAATTAATGCAACTTTTATGTTATGAATTTGGTAAAATAGACTTCATTTTTGAATTCGGAATATGAAATATAGCTTGGGATGAAATTTTGGCATTGTTCTGAAAAACATCAATTTTTGATGAATAGTGAAACTACTAAGTGGTAGGTTAAAAACTGAATTTTGCATAAAACTTAATTTTACCGCTTCTGTGAATGGAATTTCGAAAATCCGAGAGACACGGTTAATATCAAGGACTAAAATGTGGTTCAATGAGATGAAAATAATTTTTTGGTGAATAGTAACTTTTTACTTTTTTTACCGCGGTTAATAGTAAATAGGGTAACTAAGGGTAAATATGATATTAATATTACCCTAACACATGTCCTAATTCTATTGGACAAGTGTAATTCGACCAAAAACAAACTTAGGAATAAAATATGACCATTTAGGCCCACTTGGATTAGATTAGGACATTTATTATTAATTTATTTAAAGAAGGGTTAAAATAGTTAAAATCAAAGTTTAATAAGTAAATCATTTTTAATATGGGGTTATAAATAAGATAAATTCGATTGTAAATATTCATTAGAAAGCTAAAACGATTTCCTACATGATGGTATTTTATTTGTAATTTTTAGACATCAAATAATTTAATTTATTTATGACACAACGATGATGCAGTAATTATCTTATTAATGAAATATTGACATAATCGATGTTATAAACACCAAAATAAATTTAATTTGAGATTTTTTATGAATTCCACTAATTTTCTAGGTTACTATGCTATATTAATGTTGATTTAATCAACTTGGTTCGAACATTTAATTCTGTTATGACTTTCACAAAAATCATATATCAAATAGTGTCAAAATTGACACAAAATAGTTTTTAAATCAAATATTATATTATTAATTGTTATTTTATTCCTAAAAATCTAAGGTTCGGCCAAATGACTTAGATAAGGATATATATATTAATAATATATAATTTGGGGTTCGTTTGGCATGTTATAGTAAGTTTATTAACCATATAATGTAAGAAAACAAAAAGACACGGTAAAAGTTAAATTATTTAACTTAGAGTTAAATCTAATTGATAAGGTTAAAATAATAACCTAAACTTGTCTAAATCTTATTGGTTGATAGGATTTAGATCCATCCCCACTTTAGCTTCGAAATAAGACCCTTTGGAACCATTATAAACCGATTTTGACTTTAATATAAAATAATATTTTGAGATATTCCTAAGGTGCCCCTCTCCTCCCTTATAAAAGGACACCTCCTCCCCTTCCTCCTCACACCAATTTGAGCACTCAAGCTCGGCCAAACCCTGCCAATTTCTCCTCTCCACTTCCCTAGAAACATCCTAGAGGTTCTGGTCTTCCTCAAAGACCAATTTTAGTGCCCTAAGAGGAGGTCTCAAAGAGGCACTTCAAAGAAGAGGTAATTACCGTTACCAATTCTTTCATCTTTATTTCTTCTTCCACTTCTTCTTCTTAGGTTGTTTCATTATGAAGTAATAACATCAGTATCACTCATATACTGATATGTTATTATAAGTATGAAACAACTCTATTTCACCATCTATCCATCCTACGGAAAAAGAAATCACCGCGCGTGCGTACGTACGGAATACCGTCTCCACGCCGTGGTGTAATCTATTTTCCACCACCACCTTACATGGATGGGTATAATGGTGTAAAGAATAACTATACATAGTTATTACAACATCATATTGATTCTGATATATTGTATAATCCACTCCAATTCAATTCAATATTTATAGAAATGGTATCATCGCTCGTGCGTACGTACGGAATACCGTCTCCACGACGCGATGAGATTCATTCTCCATGTTAACCATTTAAGAATTAATATAATGTATATATAAGAAATAATAATGAAATATATGACATTATAAAGCTACTGGATTTATGTATATATATACATATGTATGTCATCTACTTACTTCCATTTCAAGACAATAAGGAAAGGAAAACAGCGTTCATGCGTACGTACGGACTACCGTCTCCATGAACGGTGTTTTTCATTTTATTTATCTACCTATTATATATATATATATATACTAAATATATATGATATATAAATCATATTTTATATTCTGGAAGTAAGTAAATCATGATATAAGTAATAATGATGTCAAGAACAACAAGTCAAAACACCTACGATAAATGAAACGATTTTACCCAAAACGCTTCTTTAACATGGAATTTACAAAAGAACGGGTAATATAATGTCATAAGTGAACCATATATGATATCATAACAATGAATATGATTCTGTAATAAGTCAATAACATGATTTAAATCATTATACAGAAGGTTCGGACAATTACAAAGCAAGTCGGACCTAAGGTAAGGGAAATATCACAATCTCATTTTTATCCGAGATTGTTTATTCGTAAGTATTTACTGGGGTGTATTTTATCATCCACATCCATGTTTCATAAATATGTAATATTATTTCCATCCACCTACAATTGTTTAAATCCATTTTTACCCTTTGGTTAGTTTTTAGTAAAAGAAATGAAAGGAATCTTTTGATGTTTTTCGTACGAGGTACTTTTTGACTTTTCCGACAAAAGTACGAAGAATGTTTTTTTAACTTATACGGCACGAACGGATTTCTACTGTTTTATAAAGCCTTATTTTCATGAAGCTTCCTCTAAAAGATTTCATGACTATTTTCAATAAAATCTCTTTCTTTTAAAATTGCATGATGTTTTGTGAAAAGAAATTGATTTTGAAGAAGAAAGGATATTTTCCTCAAGAATGGAGTTCAAGAGTTATATCAAAATTATTTTCCATCTAAGATAATAAAGGGTTCTATTTTTATCCCTAATATTACATTGATTTGATCATGCTGTGATGGAATTATTTTTATGAATTCCTTTACCTTATATGATTTTTTTTATGATGTCATGATGTTTCAAGAATCCCATTTTTGTTACATGTGTTATACGATGATGTATGATTTATGATTATGTGGCACAAATAAGAAAGGATTCATTATAAGATGGGTGGGACCTATATCTCCCTCCAATGCATTGGGTAAAGATTTTATATCTCATGAGATAGACATGGCTGGAACGGAAGGTTATTTCGGTTCAGTGATACAGGACTGAAACGAGGAGTGAACTCGGTTCAGAAAGGGACTTTGTCCACTAAGATAGTCTTGGCAATGAGTCATGACTAACAAGAAATGATTTTCCATGATTATGTGTGCATGCCACAAAGTTTCAAGTTTTATGTTATGATTATGGGGATCTCATTTTCACTTCTATGATTTATCCCATGTTATGATATTAAGAGCTCTTTTACAGGTTAAGATTTCCAAAAGCTATGTTCTTATGTATATGATGTGATTGATATTTCTTTTGTTTACCCTTACTGAGCATTTGTGCTCACCCTTTTATGTTTTCTTTTCCCCAGGATATAAAGAAAGGTTTTTAGGTAAAAAAAGGGAAGATCTTTATGGGAGATATTGAAGATCTTTCACCACGATTAGAAGATTACGTTCAGAGTTTCCAAAGACACTAAACTATTACGATCCTTGTGGGTGTGTTTTTGTTATGTACTAAGTATTCCGCAAAAGTAATGTAATGTCCACGTACGATAAGCTTCGGGTCTCTACAGTTGGTATCAGAGGAAAGGTTTAGTCAACCTTTGGAAACTAGGATGCGAGAACTTTAGTGAGATCCCTAGAGATATTTCTAAGGTATGTCTAGGGATGTCTCTAAGGTTAAGTATGCGTATAGGTTATAGTACTAGAATTACGCTAACGATCAAAGAATTAAACCTAAGATGTTAGATATTGAAGTTACTCCCCCTTTATTATGATTTTTGCCTCTCACACTATTCTTTTGGGTTTTAGAAAATGGCTGGAAACAAGATGATTCACGATAATGGAGGATATGATGGACAATGGAATGATATTCTTCATAATGAAATGGGATTTGGAAGTCCAAACATCATTATTATGCCGAATCAGCAATCTCATAATATGATCAATAAAGTAAAATTTGGTAAGTTTCCTGACTCGGCTAATAAGAGAAAGATGGAGTTTCATGATGATCATAGAGGAAAGAATGTTCAATTTCCCCTATGTAAATCATGTGGGAAGAGGCATCAAGGAGAATGTTTCAAAGGAACTGGAAGATGCTTTGGGTGTGGAAAAGAAGGACACAAAGCAAGTAAATGGAAAGGAAAAGGTTCAGTTAACAACATGGATGAGGATACTGGTATTTCTACGACATCAACAATGATTAAATGTTTTAAATGTGGAATGTACGGGCATTATGCAAACCAATGCCCTAAGGGAAAGTCTCATGAAGATAATCAGTATGGTCGTATGGGAAGTATTTATGTGGATGATGATGAAGAGACTACAAATGATATGTGAGATGAAAGAATTGTTGAAGCTCGGTCAATGGTTTAAGAATGTAGTGGAATGATTACATGTTTATCATGTGTAATGTTGTATAAGTAATCTCATGGCACTATGGAATAAAGAGACATGTAAGGATTGTTACATTGTTGTCTGATTAATGTTACCAGTATCCATGAAAGGTTATTCAGATATTTTTGGAATGTAGATGATATGCGCATAATGAAGGGATAAGGAGAAAATAAAATGTTTGATAGTATTCATGAGCTCATGACTGATATAAGCAGAAGGTTATATCATGGTTTGAGTATATTGAATTTTTGGATTTTGGTATGTGGAAAGAGTTAACTTTTGACAGCATTCATGTTTTCACTAAGGTTTAATGGGTATTCATATTTTTCAAGAGAATACATCATTAAAGTATTCACATGATTGGAATGTGACCAACAATATATATGGGGGATAAATGATGGTATTCACATGCTTGGTTGGCGACATTTCAAGTAATCATTTTCTTTATACTATGAGCTTGGACCAAAGTCTTTTAGATAAGCCTAAAGATTGTAATGGATTATGTTAACCATAAGTTAGTATTGTTTAAGTATAGAACTTTTTTTTTGATATTATTTATGTGATGTTATAGTAATGTAGTTTTAGAAAAAGGACAACCTGCAGGACGGGCGACAGCCCATCGCTTCGGACAAGGCTGTAGGAATCGAACCCACAACCGAAGTGCGACTGGCCTTTATCGCATACCACTGACCTACAAGAAGTCCCTGTTTAGTAGAAAACTAGTTTTATTATATTAAGCAGTATGATATGTGAAGTATAAGTTCATTTTAGGAACCATATATGATTAATCTCACTATAGATCGACTTATGTATATAATTTTTTCTAACCTTTTGTTTGAGACAGATGGAATGACCCGTCATTCTATCACATGATCTGCTAACACTTCACGAATAACAAATTCAACTTCATTTATTTAAGAGATGAAGTGGAAATTGTTCAAGGCACGAACAACAGTGAGATTGTACCAAAATAAAGTAAGTATTTATTGTAATTCAAATTTTCAACTTTATGGAAATTATCTTGAAAACAAAAAAATGTTGTCCTAGTGCCCTTATATCCGATGAATCAGATGATACCCTAGATCATCACAAATTTATGGCTTTGTGATTGCTAGCTTTTCCATAGCCATGTTCTCTACCACTCTCCATCAGAACATGATGGTTAGATTTCTCTTTCATATCCATATTTTCACCTATGTGGAAACCCAATGATTAGTTTATTTGGGTAATCGTTACATTTCATACTTTAGTTTTTAAAAGCCAAGTTTTGGTATTCCCTTTTACGATGTGGGTTTCTATTAAAGAAACTTTCAAATAGTAAACCATTTATAACCCCGACGAATTTCGAGGGCGAAATTCATTTTAAGGGGGGTAGAATGTAACGGCCCGAGATTTTATGAAAAAATATTCTTTTTATTTTACTAATGTCTTGTGTTATACGCTACACCAAAAGGAGCTTGCACAACACGCATCCTTGACTTGCCTTGCATTACACGCAATCGCGACCTTCCTCGATAGCGTGTGTAATACGCAATACCGAGTTTCACTAAACAACGATATGCTATTAAAATATTATTAAAACTAGCCGTTATGAATAGTAATAACCACATTTTAAATTCTGTAAATCTTATTTTTCAAAATGAACTTCATTTTTGGATTCGGAGTATCGAATTTATCCTAAGGTGAAATTTTGGTACTTTTCGGATAACTTTCATATTCTGATGAATAGTGAAAAATTACTAAATCATAATTAAAAACAACTTTTTTAATCGAAATAATTAATAGTGATAAATTATTAATTTGAGTGGTTTTAAAGTATATTTAGAATATATTTTTACAATTTAATACAATGTTGGTCATTGGATGTAATTTCACATTTAAACTAGACATAAACAAGTGTCAATCTTTTGATAGATATTGTTTCTTAAAAACACGCTATTTGTTTTAACAGCGGGATTTAATTATAAAATTAATTAATGCAACTTTTATGTTATGAATTTGGTAAAATAGACTTCATTTTTGAATTCGGAATATGAAATATAGCTTGGGATGATATTTTGGCATTGTTCTGAAAAACATCAATTTTTGATGAATAGTGAAACTACTAAGTGGTAGGTTAAAAACTGAATTTTGCATAAAACTTAATTTTACCGCTTCTGTGAATGGAATTTCGAAAATCCAAGAGACACGGTTAATATCAAGGACTAAAATGTGGTTCAATGAGATGAAAATAATTTTTTGGTGAATAGTAACTTTTTACTTTTTTTACCGCGGTTAATAGTAAATAGGGTAACTAAGGGTAAATATGATATTAATATTACCCTAACACATGTCCTAATTCTATTGGACAAGTGTAATTCGACCAAAAACAAACTTAGGAATAAAATATGACCATTTAGGCCCACTTGGATTAGATTAGGACATTTATTATTAATTTATTTAAAGAAGGGTTAAAATAGTTAAAATCAAAGTTTAATAAGTAAATCATTTTTAATATGGGGTTATACATAAGATAAATTCGATTGTAAATATTCATTAGAAAGCTAAAACGATTTCCTACATGATGGTATTTTATTTGTAATTTTTAGACATCAAATAATTTAATTTATTTATGACACAACGATGATGCAGTAATTATCTTATTAATGAAATATTGACATAATTGATGTTATAAACACCAAAATAAATGTAATTTGAGATTTTTTATGAATTACACTAATTTTCTAGGTTACTATGCTATATTAATGTTGATTTAATCAACTTGGTTCGAACATTTAATTCTGTTATGACTTTCACAAAAATCATATATCAAATAGTGTCAAAATTGACACAAAATAGTTTTTAAATCAAATATTATATTATTATTTGTTATTTTATTCCTAAAAATCTAAGGTTCGGCCAAATGACTTAGATAAGGATATATATATTAATAATATATAATTTGGGGTTCGTTTGGCATGTTATAGTAAGTTTATTAACCATATAATGTAAGAAAACAAAAAGACACGGTAAAAGTTAAATTATTTAACTTAAAGTTAAATCTAATTGATAAGGTTAAAATAATAACCTAAACTTGTCTAAATATTATTGGTTGATAGGATTTCGATCCATCCCCACTTTAGCTTCGAAATAAGACCCTTTGGAACCATTATAAACCGATTTTGACTTTAATAAAAAATAATATTTTGAGATATTCCTAAGGTGCCCCTCTCCTCCCTTATAAAAGGACACCTCCTCCCCTTCCGCCTCACACCAATTTGAGCACTCAAGCTCGGCCAAACCCTGCCAATTTCTCCTCTCCACTTCCCTAGCAACATCCTAGAGGTTCTGGTCTTCCTCAAAGACCAATTTTAGTGCCCTAAGAGGAGGTCTCAAAGAGGCACTTCAAAGAAGAGGTAATTACCGTTACCAATTCTTTCATCTTTATTTCTTCTTCCACTTCTTCTTCTTAGGTTGTTTCATTATGAAGTAATAACATCAGTATCACTCATATACTGATATGTTATTATAAGTATGAAACAACCCTATTTCACCATCTATCCATCCTACGGAAAAAGAAATCACCGCGCGTGCGTACGTACGGAATACCGTCTCCACGCCGTGGTGTAATCTATTTTCCACCACCACCTTACATGGATGGGTATAATGGTGTAAAGAATAACTATACATAGTTATTACAACATCATATTGATTCTGATATATTGTATAATCCACTCCAATTCAATTCAATATTTATAGAAATGGTATCATCGCTCGTGCGTACGTACGGAATACCGTCTCCACGACGCGATGAGATTCATTCTCCATGTTAACCATTTAAGAATTATTATAATGTATATATAAGAAATAATAATGAAATATATGAAATTATAAAGCTACTGGATTTATGTATATATATACATATGTATGTCATCTACTTACTTCCATTTCAAGACAATAAGGAAAGGAAAACAGCGTTCATGCGTACGTACGGACTACCGTCTCCATGAACGGTGTTTTTCATTTTATTTATCTACCTATTATATATATATATATATATATACTGAATATATATGATATATAAATCATATTTTATATTCTGGAAGTAAGTAAATCATGATATAAGTAATAATGATGTCAAGAACAACAAGTCAAAACACCTACGATAAATGAAACGATTTTACCCAAAACGCTTCTTTAACATGGAATTTACAAAAGAACGGGTAATATAATGTCATAAGTGAACCATATATGATATCATAACAATGAATATGATTCTGTAATAAGTCAATAACATGATTTAAATCATTATACAGGAGGTTCGGACAATTACAAAGCAAGTCGGACCTAAGGTAAGGGAAATATCACAATCTCATTTTTATCCGAGATTGTTTATTCGTAAGTATTTACTGGGGTGTATTTTATCATCCACATCCATGTTTCATAAATATGTAATATTATTTCCATCCACCTACAATTGTTTAAATCCATTTTTACCCTTCGGTTAGTTTTTAGTAAAAGAAATGAAAGGAATCTTTTGATGTTTTTCGTACGAGGTACTTTTTGACTTTTCCGACAAAAGTACGAAGAATGTTTTTTTTAACTTATACGGCACGAACGGATTTCTACTGTTTTATAAAGCCTTATTTTCATGAATCTTCCTCTAAAAGATTTCATGACTATTTTCAATAAAATCTATTTCTTTTAAAATTGCATGATGTTTTGTGAAAAGAAATTGATTTTGAAGAAGAAAGGATATTTTCCTCAAGAATGGAGTTCAAGAGTTATATCAAAATTATTTTCCATCTAAGATAATAAAGGGTTCTGTTTTTATCCCTAATATTACATTGATTTGATCATGCTGTGATGGAATTATTTTTATGAATTCCTTTACCTTATATGATTTGTTTTATGATGTCATGATGTTTCAAGAATCCCATTTTTGTTACATGTGTTATACGATGATGTATGATTTATGATTATGTGGCACACATAAGAAAGGATTCATTATAAGATGGGTGGGACCTATACCTCCCTCCAATTCATTGGGTAAAGATTTTATATCTCATGAGATAGACATGGCTGGAACGGAAGGTTATTTCGGTTCAGTGATACAGGACTGAAACGAGGAGTGAACTCGGTTCAGAAAGGGACTTTGTCCACTAAGATAGTCTTGGCAATGAGTCATGACTAACAAGAAATGATTTTCCATGATTATGTGTGCATG
Source organism: Viscum album (assembly GCA_963277665.1). Lineage (NCBI taxonomy): Eukaryota > Viridiplantae > Streptophyta > Magnoliopsida > Santalales > Viscaceae > Viscum > Viscum album. The sequence goes on along the minus strand of OY728143.1, from coordinate 1,263,497,103 downwards.
CCACAAAGTTTCAAGTTTTATGTTATGATTATGGGGATCTCATTTTCACTTCTATGATTTATCCCATGTTATGATATTAAGAGCTCTTTTACAGGTTAAGATTTCCAAAAGCTATGTTCTTATGTATATGATGTGATTGATATTTCTTTTGTTTACCCTTACTGAGCATTTGTGCTCACCCTTTTATGTTTTCTTTTCCCCAGGATATAAAGAAAGGTTTTTAGGTAAAAAAAGGGAAGATCTTTATGGGAGATATTGAAGATCTTTCACCACGATTAGAAGATTACGTTCAGAGTTTCCAAAGACACTAAACTATTACGATCCTTGTGTGTGTGTTTTTGTTATGTACTAAGTATTCCGCAAAAGTAATGTAATGTCCACGTACGATAAGCTTCGGGTCTCTACAATTAGAAAATTTGGGTGCATTTATTAAATATAGTTTATTGTGCTATCCAAGAGATATATTAAAAGTTTTGAGTGATTCAAACATATATATCTTTAGAATATTTAAAACACAATCATGTTAAGACAAGTAGTTCGGTTTATTTGGTCTGTCCTAAATTATTTCAACACCTAAAATTTTCTTAGCTTCACATAAGTATTTCATTTAAAACCTACCTTTTAGTTGGGATTTAATAATAGAAATGAGACTAATATTTTTAAAAATGATAATCATGCCATCAACATAAATCAGTAAATAAAGCATATATTTTTTAGTTTATATAAAATAGATACATGAATCTTATTGACTCTTGGTAAACAAGTTATCTAACAAAAAAATCAAATTTCTTATACCGTTATCTTGAGTCTTTTTTTAAACCATAAAATGATTTATTCAAGAGGCATACTTGATTTCACTTTAATTACTTAGAGTAAACACCATGAGGATTCATATAGTTTTTCTCATTTAAATAACTATGCAAGAAGGTAGTTTTACCATCATTTTGTTCAATGTTTAGGTCACTTAAGGTAGAAAAATCATGTAAAAGATGAATGGAATAATACTCAACAACAGTGGAAAAGATTTCCGATTAATCAATACCTTCTATTTGAAGGAATCCCTTAGTAACTAATATTTCTTTGTATTTTTTTATTTCCCTCATTTTATCTTCTTTTCTTTTGTAAATCCACTTAGAACCAATTATATTAGCATTGGGTGGTTTATTAACAACAGTACCAGGGTTTTTTATTAAATAGTGAATTTCTTCATCCATGGATAATACCCAATTCTTAAAGTATTTATCATTTAGGGTCTTTATATATATTTGAGTATCATTATATATTAGATCATTGGACACATGAAAATCATATGAAGCCATGTCATACTGGATGAACTAAGTAGGAGTTATAGGGACTCACCTTTCTCTATCATTAGTAACTAACAATCCCTATTGGTGGTGAGAGGTTCAAATTCAAAATTTAATCTAGAACTAGAGGTGGAATCAGCCTGTATAGTAGGCTATTCATCTGGTATAGTGGGATAGATAGGATCCTCAAACTAGGCTAGAGACATTGTTTCTTCATCTCGTTCAAGGGTTGGATCATTGCTGCCATATGTGGCATAATTGGTTTTGGTAGAATATGACTCATGGAACACATCACCCCTACTTACAATTCATTTTTGGTAACCGGGTTTATCAACCCAAATATAATAACCCTTACAAACATTCATTTAAGATCTCTTGGTTCCAATTTATAAGTTTTAATGTGACCATAAGTTATACAACTGAAGACACTTAAGTTGATATAAGAGGGGGATTACCATTCCACAATTATTCAAGTGTTTTAAAATGATTGTAAGAGGAAGGAAACCTATTAATTAGGAATGCATAAGTGCTGGATGAGACTTCCCAAAAAGATTTAGGGAGACTTAAGCATGCACTCATGCTTCAGACTCTCTCTAAGATAGTCTTATTCATACTCTCTATAAGGTCATTATGTTGGGGGGTTTCACTAATATTCTTATGTATTTTAATACCTTAATATTTGCAAAACTGGCACTACTAGAAACTAAGGCTATCCCCATGCATCTATACCTATGGTTTAGAGAAACCGTCGGTGTATACATTCTGCACAAAGTAACACCCACGGTTTGAAAAAACTGTCGGTATAGGTTGATCTATACCATTGGTTTTTTGAAAACCATGGGTATATCTCTTTAAAATATCATAATCCCCATCCCCTCCATATTTTAACCCCTAACTCAACCCCTTATATGAGCCTTAGTGTCCCCTCTCCCCTCCTCAGGTGGTGCTTCCCAAATCGGCCAGGTGTTCTTCCTCCAATTCTGGCATTTTTTTTGTTGTGATCTTGGAGAGGTAAGATTTTCATCCCTCATATTCTTTCTTCTACCCTCACTCGAGAGAATTATGGTTGTCTTATCTAGTGTTTTACCTTAATTCATGGATTTTTTATCTTGGTATTCTTTGACATCATATTAGTGAGGTTTGAATCCTTATTCTCTTATGCAGGTTATTGTTTTAATTTTTATCTTTGTATGTTACTATACTGGAGCATGTTAGAATCACTTCTATAATCATGTTTTTAAATTTATAGTCAAATAGAGATCAAATATAGTCCATTAAATTCCTAAAATCACTATTTTAATTATAATTTAATTATTTTCAAAACTCTCCTAGGGATTCATTTGAATTTAACTTAAATTTTAAATTCCTTTTTTGGAATATTTTATTGATTTATATATTTTTATTGTTGGGAATCATATTTATGTTAACTACAGGGGTTAATGTTGGTTTTTATTATCCTATATTAATGTTATTTATTTATTTAAATTTAATTTTTTTATATCATGACCCATGGTTAAACTATTCACTAGATTGTTTTAATATGAAAATAAATAATTATACGATGATTTACATGATTATACTATTATAAGTAAATCTAGAATATTTCTTTATCTATGAAGGGTTTTTATTTATGAATTTACTATTGTATTTATAGTACTTTTCAATAATGTTTATTAGAATTAATTATTATGATTTAGACATGAATGGGTGATAAAATATTATTTTGAACAATTAAATATTTAGATTTCAAATGTTTAAGAATTTTAAAACCTTTATTATGCACAAATACTTATAGAATCCTTTTGTAAATTTCATGAAATAATTATATAATTTAGAATGGAAATATTGTTGGATCATTTTAATTTTATGAAACATGATTTTCATTGATAATGTTTTGCAAGAGAATTTAGTTCTTGAAGAAAAATTTAATGTTATAAACCTTAGTTTCACCTATTTTGATTAACCATTGAGTATAACTTAGTTATTTGTTAAGAATGATTCCTTAGTTCATTTATTATGTATTGAGTAGTTATCCATTTATTACCACTAGAAATTAAATGAATTAAAACCCATCTAAACACACTTTACATAAATTAAGAGTTTTCATCAGTGGTGAAGTAATGGATGGGTTTCTTAAAGTGGTATGGATTGCATTAATTATTTAGTCTTGATATATCTTCCCAAAATTAAATACTTTTAAAACTAAAATAGAACATAATGTAAAATATATTTTCCTTATGTTTGAATAATATAATTAATTTGAACCTTAAATAAAATCATTTCATGACTAAATTTTATCCTCAATTACGTTTCCAAATGAGAATACCTCAGTGGATAAGAAAAACACATTTTTCTTCAAGTATTTCTTAGTTGTTATTTATTGTAATACATGAAACTTATTTGTATTTCTATGAGAATGCATTGGTTTTTTATTATGATATAACATGTTCTTTTCTTGGATGGATAATTTTTTTCTATAATGGACACTTTCATCATTCATTTTATTTAATTTGGTTTCCTATTAATGTTCTTTAATTTCCTTTACACTATCGTGTTAATTTGTCTTTGAATTTAGATATCACTCTAATTATGATTTACATTATTGATTGGGACGTAACTTTTTTTCCCTATAATTGAATGGATAGAATATGGATGTATGATACCAATCGTATTTAAATCGAGTTTTAAAATAATTTGGATTTTTTAGATTTTTCATTTAACAATGCTTCATATGGAGGTCATATACAGTGACCATGTTATAATTGTGTTAGAAGAACATGGTAAAGCTTGGAATAATTTATCCACTATATAACATAATATAGATTTCAAACAACCTTAAATATTTTGTGTCACAATGGAGAGATGAGACAATCTTCTACTTTTCATGAATATAAAGAAAGAAATGGTATGGAGAATTGGATATTTGATCAGTTTCTATTTTTGCATCATCACAAGAGAAATAGTATTCTAGTGAAAGAATGAAATGATATCAATATACATGAGGAAAATATTAAAAATTATTATTTTGAGAGAGTGAAAAAAATAATGGATAATTATAGAACTCCTATATATGAGGAATATACTAAAATGAAAAATTTGAAAATTTTAATGCGGTTATATGATGGAAAAATCAAGTATGGAATTTATAATACTTTTATTGATTAAATTATTAGGTTTTTGAAGTAATTACTCACTCATTGATTAAATATTACCTCAATTAGTTATAAGCAATGGGAGTTAATTAAGCAGCTTGGATTTTCAACTAATAAAATTAATTATTGTCTGAATGATTGTAGTTTATTTTGGGAGGATATAGCTGAACTTAATGGCTCTAAAGAATTTGGTACATCTATATGGAAGGAAAATTCATATGGAACACCATCTTGTGTGCCACAAAAAATCATGGGGCATATTCTATTGATTTATAGGCATCAAAATCTATTCATGTCACCAAAAATATCAACCAATATAAGATGGAATGATACTGAGAGAATTAAAGGTAATGATGGGTTGGTTCATCCTATATATGGATTATCATGGAGGTAATTTGATTCAAAACATCTCAATTTTTGAGGTAATATGTGTAATGCTGGGTTGGGTCTATCCTTTTATAGTTTTAATTTGTTTGGTTAGATGCTTACTGTTCATAGCACATGACCAGTTTTTACTCATGTTTATAATCTTGTTATGTGGATGTGTATGAATATACCTTTCACTTTCTTGAGTATACTAATATATGGACCTTATGATCATATAAATGATATAGAATTATACTTTCTACCCTTAATAATAGTGTTTATAAATCTTTGGGATATGGTTGTGTGCACATTCAATGCTTCTTTAAAAAATAAATTTAAGATACATGTTTCCCTTCTATGAACTATAAATTATTTCCCTACTTATGAAATTATGTATGTTTGGATAATGAAAGGGAAACTATCATGTCCTATTTTTATGATGAATACATGATTGATATGGGTTAAATATATTCATAGTTTCAATTTCATGGGGAATCAATGATTCCTTCCAATAGATCATCAATACTGGAAGAATCACCAAAGGTTTGAAAATATTAATTACATTGAACAACCACCTCAATTTATTTGATTAACCAATGTGATTAATGAATTTAAATATTTCATTTTTTATTAGGGAAAGTTCCTATGAAATCTGAAAAGAGAAATAATGTTGACACTGAAGCCACATACAATTGAAAATATAGAAGTAAAATTTTTTAGTTTCCATATTGGTCTACAAATTTGTTACATCATTATTTAGATGTAATGCACATTGATAAAAAATATATGTGAAATTTTTTGTTCAATTTTTCTAAATATCAATGGGGATACCAAATATGGCTTAAAATCTCACCAAGACTTATTGTATTGGGGCATTCTACCCGAACTACTTCTTGTGTGTATCAGAGAAAATAAATGGAAAGTTCATTTGTGACAAATGGGTCCCGGTGACAGCACAACCACCCCGCCTTAACATAGCCATCGGGTCCTGGCCCACTAGGTACCACCAGTTGCCCCACAGACACGTGGGGCCCATCCCAAGGTCCACCCACGTGTCTGAACGGGTCATCTGACTAATGATAGTCCCCACATTCCAACACATGTCATTTTTAGTGTGCTTTGTCCTCACTCACACACACCCTGGGAAACTTCCCAGAAGGTCACCCATCCTGATCACTACTCCAGGCCAAGCACGCTTAACTGTGGAGTTCTAATCAGGCAGGCTCTCGAAAAGGAAGGTACACCTTGTTGAGAAGTAAATTTTTTGAGTTTCCACATTGGTCTAAAAATTTGTTACATCATTGTTTAGATGTAACGCACATTCATAAAAATATATGTGAATTTTTTTATTCAATTTCTCTAAATATCAATGGGGATACCAAATATGGCTTAAAATCTCACCAAGACTTATTGTATTGGGGAATTCTACCCGAACTACATCTTGTGTGTATCGGAGAAAATAAATGGAAAGTTCATTTGTGAGAAATGGGTCCCGGTGATAGCACAACCACCCCACCTTAACATAGTCGTCGGGTCCTAGCCCACCAGGTACCACCAGTTGCCCCACCGACACGTGGGGCCCACCCCAGGGTCCACCCACGTGTCTGAACGGGTCATCTAACTAATGATAGTCCCCACAAATGCCAACACATGTCCTTTCCAGTGTGCTTTGTCCCCACTCACACACACCCTGGGAAACTTCCCAGAGGGTCACCCATCCTGATCACTACTCCAAGCAGTGCACCGCACTTCAGGCTGGGTTCCTCCTCTGATACCAAATGTGACAAATGGGTCCCGGTGACAGCACAACCACCCCACCTTAACATAACTGTCGGGTCCTGGCCCACCAGGTACCACCAGTTTCCCCGCAAACATGTGGGGCCCACCCCAGGGTCCACCCACATGTCTGAACGGGTCATCTGACTAATGATAGTCCCCACAGGCCAACACATGTCCTTTCCAGTGTTCGTTTTCCTCACTCACACACCCTGGGAAACTTCCCAGAAGGTCACCCATCCTGATCACTACTACAGACCAAACATGCTTAACTGTGGAGTTCTAATCAGGCAGGCTCTCGAAAAGGAAGGTGCACCTTGTTGACATGAGTCATACCCTTTAGTCATTTAACCCTTTATCATTTGGGGATGTTACAATCACCCCCCCCCCCTTTAGAGCACAACGTCCTCGTTGTGGGCCCTACATCTCAACCTAGGGAGTGCACCACACTTAAGGTTGGGTTCCTCCTCTGATACCAAATGTGACAAATGGGTCTGAACGGGTCATATGACTAATGATAGTCCCCACATGCCAACACATGTCCTTTCCAGTGTTCTTTGTCCTCACTCACACACCCTGGGAAACATCCCAGAAGGTCACCCATCCTGATCACTACTACAGACCAAACATGCTTAACTGTGGAGTTCTAATCAGGCAGGCTCTCGAAAAGGAAGGTGCACCTTGTTGACATGAGTCATACCCTTTAGTCATTTAACCCTTTATCATTTGGGGATGTTACAATCACCCCCCCCCCCCCTTTAGAGCACAACGTCCTCGTTGTGGGCCCTACATCTCAACCTAGGGATTGCACCACACTTAATTCTGGGTTCCTCCTCTAATACCAAATGTGACAAATGGGTCTGAATGGGTCATATGACTAATGATAGTCCCCATAGGCCAACACGTGTCCTTTACAGTGTGCTTTTTCCTCACTCACACACCCTGGGAAACATCCCAGAAGGTCACCCATCCTGATCACTACTACAGACCAAACACGCTTAATTGTGGAGTTCTAATCAGGCAGGCTCTCGAAAAGGAAGGTGCACCTTGTTGACATGAGTCATAACCTTTAGTCATTTAACCCTTTATCATTTGGGGATGTTACAATAACCCCCCCCCCCCCTTTAGAGAACAACGTCCTCGTTGTGGGCCCTACATCTCAACCTAGGGAGTGCACCGCACTTAAGGCTGGGTTCCTCCTCTGATACCAAATGTGACATATGGGTCTGAACGGGTCATCTGACTAATAATAGTCCCCACAGGCCAACACGTGTCCTTTCCAGTGTGCTTTGTCCTCACTCACACACCCTGGGAAACATCCCAGAAGGTCACCCATCCTGATCACTACTCCAGGCCAAACACGCTTAACTGTGGAGTTCTAATCAGGCAGGCTCTCAAAAAGGAAGGTGCACCTTGTTGACATGAGTCATACCCTTTTATCATTTAACCCTTTATCATTTGGAGATGTTACAATCACCCCCCCCCCCCTAGAGCACAACGTACTCGTTGTGGGCCCTACATCTCAACCCAAGAAGTGTAGCGCACTTAAGGCTGGGTTCCTCCTCTGATACCAAATGTGACAAATGAGTCCCGGTGACAGCACAAGCACCCCGCCTTAACATAGCTGTCAGGTCGTGGCCCACCAGGTACCACCAGTTCCCCCGTAGACACGTGGGGCCCACCCCAGGGTCCACCCAAGTGTATGAACGGGTCATCTGACTAATGATAGTCCCCACAGGCCAACATGTGTCCTTTCTAGTGTGCTTTTTCCTCACTCACACACACCCTGGGAAACTTCCCAGAAGTTCACCCATCCTGATCACTACTCCAGGCCAAGCACGCTTAACTGTGGAGTTCTAATCAGGCAGGCTCTCGAAAAGGAAGGTGCACTTTGTTGACATGAGTCATACCATTTAGTCATTTAACCCTTTATCATTTGGGGATGTTACATCATTGTTCTTCTTATGTGGTGAAAATTTTTGAGAAAAATCAATTTCTATAAGTATTGGATAATATCAAGGTTCCTTACGGATATTCAAGAAATATATCTAAATGATTCAATAGAAGGGAGTTGAAACTAAAATCCCTAAAAAACACATGATTATCACATCCTTCTTCATGAATTGATTCCAATATAAATCCAACATTTACTATCCAATAATTTAAGGTTGATAGTGATTCAATAATGCATTTTTAGTTCCCTTTTTACAAAAAATTTATCAAATCCTTTCTTTATAAAAATGCATTAAGAGGCACCATTAATTTTTTGTGAGTTGGAAAAAAATTCAATCAACATTTTTCACTTGCATGCTACATTTAATAGTTCATATTCCAACTAAAACACTTCTTGGGGGACACATTTATTTTTTATAGATGTATCCCACTGAAATAAATATGTGCATAATTAAATCTTATGTTCAAAACAAGAATTAATTCAAAGGTTTCATTGTGAGAGGTTATCTAAATCAAGAATGTTTGGATTTTTGTTCAATGTTTTTTCTAATGTGAACATAAGAAATAACTAGACAATGATAAATGAAGATGAGTAGTATGAGGAAATTGAGACCTCATTTCCATATCTTCCCAAAAATAGTAGTTCCTGGGTCATATACATTGGCTACATTGAGCCTTGAAGTGTGGGACATGGCACATTCTACAATATTGTTTAATTGTGGTTTGTTCGATGACTATATCAAGTATGTAATTTGTATATTTATATATTATATCTTACTATGTTATGCCACATATACCTTAAACTTTTATTATCATTTTATTTAGGGAACATAAACAAGTTATGAGTATATTTCATTGATCTTTTCCTTTGATAATGAGAGAGGATTTACATAACAAAGTGTTCCCTGCTTGGTTGAAATAAATGGTATGAACACTACTTTAATTAACTTAAAATATAGATATTCATTTAATTATGATATTGATATATATATATATATATATATTAGGTGTTTCATTTAACTACTGACTCCTTTTCTCATGAATTAAGATCACTTGATTTTTGTCTCAATTCTTTGGTTGGTGAAAGAAAATCTTTAGTAATCAATGGTTATAAATTTGTTACAATTATTCTAGTAGTGAAAATTAGAACACAACATGATGGAATTATGTTAGCTACAATAATGGATTGTTATTCCTGTGCATTATATAGTAGGCCTCGATATGCAAATGTTTCTTACTATGAACGTGTTGAGAAAATATTATTATTGGATTACTACACTCATGGTCGAGTCACTATAATAAAAGGTAAATTGTTTGATTCAATGACGTGACATGGTATATTTATTGATGATATTGGATTCAGAGTTATTGACATGATTAAATTTCTAGCTACCAATGAACCTTACATTTTGTAATCAATGAAAAAACAAGTGATTATGTGAAAGATCATATGATACCTGATTAGGGTGTCATTAATGAAGTAATCCCATGACATATTTTTCATGGTGGTGGGGAATAAATTGAAACCGCAGAATCCCCCAATGGTGTTGACCACAAATATTTCAATTGATGGATAAAATTTTTCCATTGTTAGAGTTGATTTTGAATATGAATTAGTGGTGGTAATATATAGAATCAACCATATATGTTCATAATTTATTTAGTTTACCTTGATGTGGGTTTATTAGGTTTCTATTACTAAAATTAATTTATTTTTTTAGTTTGGAATGATATGTTTGTTAGTATTGATTGGTTTTTTGCATTTAATTAGATTTATTTCAATTCATAAAAAGGATTTAAAATGGGTTTTAAAAAATGTATATATTGGATTTAAATTATTCTTGATAAAACATGTCATGAAATTTTTAATGATTTATTTTAATTTTAAGTTGTATGAATGATTTTTAAAAACTGTTTCTAAAAAAATTATATTTCATTCTTATACAGATTATGAAAAATATTGAAGAATATTGAAGGAAGTGATTATTTGATACTGATTGAAAGATGTATGAGAATGGGTTTTCTCCTTTGGTTCCTTGAGTGTGCATAATAATTGTAATACTTTTCATTTGTATTACATATAATTTCATGTTCTTATTCTTTATCAAAAAAATTAGGTACATTCAGTTGAACTAGAGTTAACTCTTGCTCAGCCTAGTAGCATGGGTCTAAGCAGGGGTGTTTCTATATTAAGAAGGACTACCCTTTATACATATTCCCACCCTTACCCACCAGTTAAAAACCCATCTACCACACCTTTCCATCCTATGATTGATCCTCTAGGAATGTTCCCACCCATTGATCGTGTAGCGATTCACTATTTATTTCCACCCCTGCACCACTATTTTAAACTTTTTTTGTATTGAAAATTAAAAATATAATAAAAAATTAAATTAATGTTTTATTAAATAATTTCATTTCCATAATATTTATATAAGTAACTTTTAATTATTTAAATGATTACATTATTGGAGGAGGTGATTTGGAGATCCAATGATGGAATTTAAGGAAAATGTCCCAAACTTCGAAATATCCCAAGCACACATGTGGAATTAAATATGTATTTCGAATAATCTGTGAATAAAATTGAGAAAAAAAACAGGTGGATGAATAAAAATAATTAATCTATATACTTCTATAGAATACCATGGAGCCCAATTTGACCATTTATAGGCCCAAAAAATCCCACAATGTAAAGAAATTATGGTCAGTCTAGACTGGACCACCTTTCTTTATTTGGGCTATAACTCATTCCTCAGATGTCCAATTGGGTTGATTACATTTACACTAGATAGATATCTCAACGACCCACCTCTTAACTGAATTTGAAGATATATTAATGTGTTTTTCTCATCCAACCAACCAGATAAATTATTAAAAAGTTTGTCATGAATAGTAACCTAGTCCCTTAGGTACTTGACTTCTTTTGAGGAAGTTATGATTTATTTACCCATAAAAATAACCCTCACCCCCATTATCTGATTTTTCAGACCAGGTGGTGAGTTTTTATATCTTGTTAAATGCTTCTTAATCACATTTTTCTTCCTCCGCTCCCATGGAGTTCTAAACTCCTTGTGATCATCCTAGGGAGGAACATTATGTAACCCGAGCTTCATTTATGTAATACTTGAAGGGTATTTTAAATTATAGGTTCATTTTTTGTTTTTAATCATCCAATAATCTTATTTTATTGATTTATTTATGATTATCTCATGCTTAAACTCAAATTATCATGTTTTGGGGTACCCTTTCATGTGATATTTCATACATCATTCACCATTTCTTCTTCCCTATTCTAATTTTGGTGTTTGTGCGGTTCATATTGGTTAGTTTAACTCTCATAAACTCTATAAAGGCCATGTAAATTTATTTAATGGTATAAAAAATTAATAACTTACAAACCTAGAAAACATTTTGATTTCTTCTTATGTTTCCTTGGTGGGTTTTGGTTATGAATTCAGACACAAATCACCCTATCAACGATGGTAGTCAGTGAATCAATTTTTTTGTTTTTGAACAAACCCTAGAAGGTATCCTAGAATAAACTTAGTAACATTATGGTTCTAGGTATTAGAAATTAGATATTAAAAGATATAAACCCAATATCTTGAAGCGCTGAAGGACGATCATCATGAGATTTCCCTTGGTTGGTCACGTTTAATCAAATATATTAATTTTCACTTTCTTTTATTACCTATTGATTTATACATTCCTATAAAATAAAAAAAATACAAATCTTTATAAAATATTATTACAATTTTTTTAATCAAAAACCTTGTTTAATTAATGATCTAAGGCTTCGTCGAGATATGACCTAGAGTTCCTACTATATTGAAAAAAATCTTGTAAAACAACATCTAATTGGATGCGCTCGATGACATGATCAAATTTTGATTCCGTTATCAAGGATTCAAAATCATTTATTTTCTATTATTTATTTATTCTTATTTTTATTAATTACCTATTTCAATATTTACCCCTTCCTTTTGTTTTTTTATTTTTTGTGTGTTTATTTTATCTCTATCTATTCTTCTTCTTCTTCTCTCTCTCTCTAATCCAATAATATATTATTCTATTTTATTTTCTACATTAATTATTATCAAGTGTTTTATTTTATTCATATTTTAAAAAAAACAACAGTAGAAATAAAACCTAAAAAAATTACAATTTTCTTTTGCGTGACTTGATTAGGAAGAGAAAAATTGTTTGAAATAGACCCAAAAATTGAAAACACCCTTCACTCAATTATTAGGTCCCCTGTAGTAGTACCAAAATGTAACACTAAGGAAACACTTTGGGAAACTCAATTGATTCCAAAACAATCAAAAATTAAATCAAATCAAACCCCAGAAATCATGGTTGCAAATAATTGAACATTAAAAGAACTAACCACCCCTGGTATAGGGTACCAACCTGAATACATCCAATAACCCAAGGAAGAAGCCAACTTTGATATGAGTTGGTTATCATCCACCTCCTTCCTAAATTCCATTTAATTCTTTATGAGGACCCTCACAAAAAACATATGGAGTTTCACATAGTGTGATCCACCATGAAACCCCAAAATGTTAATGAGGACCTCATTAAGTTTAGGACCATGACTCTCTACCTTGATGGTGTAGACAAAGACTGGATATACTATCTTCCTACCACAATTAGGGTTTTTAATAACCCAAAAATAGTATTTCTAGAGAATTTTTTCCCTGCCTCCTAAACTAAATCAGTTAGAAAATAAATCCGTGGAATTAGGCAATCATAATGAGATACCCTTCATGAATTTTGGGAGAGATTCAAAAGACTTTGTTCAAGTTTCCACGACCAAAAAATTAGTGAACAATTTCTAATTCAATACCTCTATGAGGTACTTGTCCCCAGGGATCATGGTATGATAGATTCTACAGCTGGTGGTTCCCTTTTTGATAAAACTCATGTCACCGCTGATGACTTAATAGCCAACAAGGCTCAAAATGAACAATAATTTGGTACATAATAAATTGCACCAACCCAAGGATTTCATGAGGTAAGTCATTAATCCATAGAACAAAATGTAGATAATAAACTTGATGAGATTTATATCTTTATATGTCAATTATCTCAAGAAAAATATAATTCAAAATATCCTCCTGTTCTATTACATTATGGTATTTATTATGACAATGCTCATTTTTAGGACTAGTTACCTCAACGTCAGAATTCAATTGAGTCTTGTGAAGTACTATTCCTAGGGAATCCATTCTAACAAGAACAACCATTCAAGCAATAACTATTCGATCCAAATCCAAACCCTTGGTGAAAATCAAAACTATAGTACTAACAAGGAGGAAAATCATGCTACCCTAAAAATAAATGGTATCAACAATGACAAGTTATAAAACCTTATTATCCTTCAATATCTAGAAACAATCCTCCTCCTCCAAAATCTTAACCAAGCCTCAAGGACATAGTAAAGAAAATGGACTCCTAGAACCTATAGTTCCAAAAAAACAAACACTCGGCTATTCAAAAACTATGAACTCAAGTGGGATAATTGGAAAAAACCATCAGTGAGATAAATATGCAAGGTTAGGGACAACTAAAATACCAATCTATTTATAATCCAAAGTATAAAGTTAATTTATGTGAAAAAAAACTTCTTAGTGGTAAATAAGTTTGTTATTCCATTGATTATACCCAACATGTATGTCCCCATATTGAAAACTATATTTCCCTACCCTTAAAATATTCATGAAAAGAAAAAAAAGACAAAAAGTGTAAACAAATTATCATTGATGATTCCCATAAATAATCCATTCCAATTTATTTCTCCTAAAGGCTCTCTAAATATAAGAAAACTTTTGATAATGATTTTGATAATGAAATAATGGATACTTTAAAAATGTTCAAGTTATCATTCCTTTATTGGATATAGTCAAAAAATTCCTATATAAACCAAAATTCGTAAAGTGATTTTCACCCATAGAAGGTGATTAAAGGGAAATTATAGAGTCATCCTAGGAATAAATGTATCATCTTTGACCCAACCAGCAATGTCGACCAAATGCAAGGACCTGAGTACTTTTATGATATGTTTAACCATAGGGGATACCTTCTTTTGTGAACAAATGCTACATTTGGGTTCTTCAATTAATGTGATTATTTACTTTGTGTAAAATTCTCTATAGGTTGGAGATATTCAACCAATGGGAATCCCCATGAAACATTCCAACCAAATCACAACACACCCATATGAAGTGATCAAGGATGTCCTCATAAGAGTAAAGAATCTCATCTTCCCTATAGACTCATACATTCTTGATATGGAATATACTTGAACCCAAGGACATGCTCCTCTAATACTTGGGAGTCCATTACTCAAAACAACAAAGATGATCATCAAATTTTAAAATGGCACACTGTCGATGAAATTTTGTCTATAAAAGGTATGTTTTAATATCCTTGATTTCATGAAACACCCTATTGAAGAGTACTCAACTTTTCCTATACATTCGATGTAAGTTCTCTCTAATGACACACACACACAACATTCCCTGCTTGACCGATACTCTAATTCTTTTTCTTAATCTTCTCCCTTTGATTATTTGAGTTTAATTCATGTTTTGGGTGTTTTTTGGGTTTAAAAAAGTGTAATTTTTTTCTTTATTTGAATATTGTTCTCATTGTGAGGTACCCATGGTCGTTGATGATTCTTAAAATATAATTTCCATTGATTATATTTATTTAGAGAATAATCATGAGCATATAGATAGTTTTATGGAAATATCTCTACCTAAATCCCCCTCTTAGATCCAAAAACCACTAATATTGAAATTAAAACAACTCCCATATAATTTAAAATATGCCTATCTTGAGGGTATTGACTAATTTCCCATCATTATTTCAAAAAACCACTCTTAACAGTGAGAATCAAAACTGCTCGACCTTTTGAGAGACTGTAAAAAGGCAATAGGATGGACATTGGATGATATTACCACGATTATCTCATATATTTTTATACACCATATAATTTTTGATAATGAGTAAAACCCCATATGTAAATTTCAATGTTGATTGAATCATACTCTCTATGAAGTGGTAAGATTAAAATTTAGGAAATTACATGTTGTCGGGATCATTTATCATAGATTTGATAGTAAATGGGTTGTCCTAGTTCAAATTTTTTCTAAAAAACTAGAAAAATAGTCTTTTTAAATAATTATAATGAATTGGTACCAACAAATGTGGAAAATAGTTGGTGAGTCTGTATTGACTACCATCAACTAAATCAATCCACATGAAAGGACCACTTTCCTTGACCTTTCATTAAACAACTGTTAGAAATAATGGCTTGTGAGTCCCATTATTTTTTTATTAATATCTATTTGTGTTATTTTAAAATCTATATATCCCATGAGGATCAAGAAAAGGAAACATTTACCTTTCCATTTGGTACATTTTCATACATAAGGATGCCTTTTGGTCTAGGTAACGATCATGGTACTTTTCAGTGTGGTATGTTGAGTATTTTTTATGAGTACCTTGATAATTTTATGGATGTTTTTACGATTGATTTCACAGTTTATGGATCTTCCTTTGATGACTATTTGGAACACCTAGGTTTTTTCCTCCATCATTTCCTTAAAAAATATCTCATATTAAATTATGAGAAAATCCATTTCATGGTTAAGCAGGGGGATAGTTCTTGGGAATGTTATTTAAAATGAGTTAATTAAAGACGATAAATAAATAATTGAATTAATTTCTTCTCATTCATATACAAAATATGTTCATGAGGTGTGATATTTATTGGGTCATGCTGGTTTTTACCACAAATTCATTAAATACCTTAGTAAGATTTCACTTCCCTTATCCCAATCATTAGAAAAATATTCTGAGTTTTTATTTGATAAAAATTAGGTGGACGCTTTCAATTCACTAAAAAGGAGTCTCTAATCACCTCCCATCATCCAAACACCATGGCGAGATCTCCCCTTTGAACTGACATGTGACACATATGACTTTTCAGTTAGGGTAGTTTTATCCCAAAGGGTTGATAAGGATCCTCATCTCATTACATATGCCTCATATACCTTTGACCCTTCCTAGGTAAACTACACAACCATTGAAAAAAACTCATTTCTATTGTGTTTTCCTTGGAAAAAAATCTATTAATACCATCTTTGGGAAAAAAAATTGTGTTTTAGGATCAGTTTTCCCTTAAGTTTCTTCTTAAGAAACCCGAAGCTAAGCCCCACCTCATACAGTGGATGCTCATCCTCAATGAGTTTGACCTTGATATTTTAGATAATAGAGGAGTGTAAATGTGGTACATAACTATGTTATCAGGATTTCCACATCATTGGACCACCATGTTGACTACACCCTCCCCATTGGATAATTATTTCCTCATAAGAACTTTTGTGATGTTGTGGACCTTACCCCATGGTATAGAGACATTGTGAATTTTCTAGCAGCATCTAGGGTCCCTGATAATCTTAGCACCTCACAATCCCAGAGACTGAATAATGATTGAAAATGGTACAATTGGGATGAACCCTACTTTTGTAGAATTTTTAGTGACCAATTTGTTCATAGGGGTGCCCCTGACCATGAATTCACCTTTATTTTGACCTTCAACCTCAGTTTGTCTTCTGGGGTCCATTTTGGATCTCAACATATAGCTCTAAAGGTCCTTGAATTCGTAATTTATTGGCCAACATTTTATATTCCTACCCATAGGCTTTGTAAGTCATGCACATGATTTCACTACATCAGTAATATCTCGAAGGGGAATGAAATTCCCCAACAACCCTTGTTATTTTGTGAAATATTTGATAGATGGGGAATTGAATTCATGGTTCATTTTAAAAATTCATTTCTATTTGTGTAAATATTACTATATATTGAATTCATCTCTAACTGGGTAGAAGAAAAGACTATGATAACTGATGACTTTTAAGTGGTTGTTGATTTTGTGAGGTACCAGATTTTTAGTAGGTTTGGTTTTCCAAGAGTCATCATTAGTGACCAGGGTTCATATTTTTTCAATCATAACATAAAAAAATTGTTCTATAATTATGGTGTTTTTTATAAAGTCTCTACTTAATATCACCCTAAAACTAATGGACAAGTATAAATATCAAATCAAGAAGTTAATACAATCTTGAAAAAAATAGTACAACCCAATAGGTAATATTTGAGTTTGTTCTTGGATGATGCACTTTGGGAATACCAAGAAACTTTTAAAACCCTGATTAGAATTTCTTCATATAGTATTGTGTTTTTAAAGGCTTTTAAACTCTATGTTTTGGTAGATCACCATGCATATTTGGATGTCAAACAATGTAATATGAATCCTTAAAATATAGGTGATTATAGGAAGTTTCATATTCAAGAGTTGGAATAAATTCAGCATGATGCTTATGAGAACTCCAAGATCTATATAGAGAAGAAAAAGTCTATCCATGATGATATGATTCATAATATGAAGTTTCATATTAGTGACAAGGTCCTCATGTACAATTATAGTCTAAAGCTCCACTGAGGAAAGATTCGTTCCCGATGGCTCAGTCCTTATACTATTACTAATGTTTACCATTTTGGTGTTATATATGTTTTTCATTAGAAGAGTGGACATAGGTTTAAATTCAATGAGAAGAGGTTCGAACACTTCTATAAGGATTTTCCAAAGCTTCTGGTGGATGAAATCCAGCTGATGGATTCCACATATGACACCACTTAGTAGGTTGTCCCTTCTCCCTACCTTTATTTACTTGTCTATTTATTTTAACTACTTACATTGTGGATAATGTAATTTTTAGGTGCAGGGGAGGGCCACATGTCATATTTAGGATTATATATATATAATAGAAAGAGAGTACAATTTTTTTCCATTTTTGATTTCTTTTTATTTATATTTTGTTTTTAGATAAACATTGATCTTAAAAAGAATATTCAAAATCATTTTTCGTGCTTGAGTCGATTGTGTGGGAAATTCCATTGATTTTGGAAAAAAATCAATTGAATGTTTATAAGAAATATTATTATATAATTTTTATTTTCAAATCATTTTTAGGGTTTAATGGATTTTTGAAACGCATGCC
Source organism: Viscum album (assembly GCA_963277665.1). NCBI lineage: Eukaryota > Viridiplantae > Streptophyta > Magnoliopsida > Santalales > Viscaceae > Viscum > Viscum album. The sequence goes on along the minus strand of OY728143.1, from coordinate 1,263,478,470 downwards.
TCATTATCAGTAGCCAATATTTTAACCCTTGCGTGAGAGACATTCTAAGCCCTTTATTGAATATTCTTCCTTTCAATCACTTTCATGAGAGTCTTGGGTCATGTAGGGAAACTATAACTTGCCTTGATTTTATTTGAAGTTGTAATATTCAAGTGTGCAAAATTCATGATAGAGGCAATCATTCATTTAAAATACATTTTTACAATTATCCTCTATTTTTTCCACCTTGACATTTTACCCTTTTTAATCATAGAAACCATGAAATGCCAATTAGGTAGCCACATTACATGAAACGTTTTCCCTACATACCCATACCTTGTTTACATTATTTTTTTATTTTCAGAAAGTGTGAGGGAGAGGGTATTCTATGGGTAATCTAGGTAAATATTCATTTTAATGGGTGAGTAAAAGGGTGCCTACAATTTTTTTGGGTAGTGGGTCCACTAGTCATATTATATCATTATGTTATACATGTTTCTCTCTTTATCTCCACAAAATTGTATATAAAAAAATAATAGTTCTTGTACATTAAAAACTAATAAAATAAAGAAAATAAATGCATAAAGAGGATTCTTACTCATTATTATTCTTTGCATGGTTGTGACCCACACAAAAGAATAAAATGGGAGAGTGACTTGGAAGTGATACAATATATGTGGGGTTGATTGATTGCATTCATTGTAAACACTTGTTGAGTATTTTACATTTTTTTCCTTAAGATATTAAACACTCCTCTTCTGCCCCATATTTTTAGACATTAAATCCTACCAACCCTTGAACCTCAGAACAATATGTTCAAATTCCACTTGAGCGGCACACTAGTTTCTACTTGTAGAGAACATAGAATATCAGAAAGCATATGGTATGTTCCCATGATCTATGGGAAAACATAATAACTCCAATTTGATATGTTTCTTTATTGAATATGGTATATTTATATGTGAGGTAGTTTGTGAAATTTTTCATGGGTGAACAAATGATGTTGAACAAATTTGAATATGGGAGAAGGATAATGATATGAAAATTGATTTCATAAACGAGAAATAATGAACTAAATTTCAAAAGAATATTTTAAGTTTAATAACCTTTTATTTTTCAATGGAACTTTTTTAGGATATAATACTTTACCTTGTAGTATAAATATTTAGGTTTTGGGGTGTGATCTTGTAGTGATTCACTTTTTATTTCCACCCTTGTACCACTATTTTAAACTTAAATTGTATTGAAAATTAAAAATATAATAAAAATTGAAATTATTTTTTGAATAAATAATTTAATTTTTATCACTTTTTAATAGGTAAATTTTACTTGTTTCAATTATTACATTGTAGGAGTAGGTGATTTGGAGTGCCTGTGATGGAATTCAAGAAAAAAGGGCTAAACTGCACAGGAGCCCAATCACACATTTCGAATTAAATATGTATTGTGGATAATATGTGCATCCAATTGAGTTTAAAATGGTTGGATGAATGAAAAAAATTCGTGGGATATATTTCTATAGAATACTATGGAGCCTAATTTGACCATTTGGAGGACCAAAAGAGGCCCACAATGTAAAGAAACTCTAGGCAGGCCAGATTGGACCACCCATCTCTATTTGGTCCATAACTCAGGCCTTGGACCTCGAAATGGTCTGATTCTACCTCCATTAGACAGATAACATGAATGAAAACCTCTCCTCCCAATTTTAAGACATTAGGACACATCTTGGTTAGTCAACCATCCAGATAAAGGAGGAAATGTCTTCCCTGAATAGTGACCTAGTCCCTTAGGCACTTCGATTATTTTGTGGAAATTATGGTGTATTTGCCCATAAAAACACCCCTAAATCCCATTATCTGATGTTGTTATACTAGGGGTGACTTTTTATATCTTAATACGTGCTTATTCATCATCTTTTACTTCCTCCCCTCCCATGGAGTTCTAAACCCCTTGGGATCATCCTTGGGAGGAACATGGTGTAAATCCCAATCTTCGTTCTTATAATACATGAATGGAATTATAAATTCCAGGTTTGTGTGTCGTTTTTCATCATCCTATATTCTTATTTAATTAATTTATGTATTTTTATGTCACGTTAAAACTCATAGTATCATGTTTGGGGGTATCATTTCATGTGATGTTTTACACATCGTTCACCATTTATTCTTCCCTCTTTTAATTAAATTGTTTGTGCAGTTTATATTGGTCAATTGAAATTTCATAAATAGTTTCAAGGACATGTAAATTTATCTCATGGTATCATAAAAAATAACATACAAACATAGACAACATTTTGAATTCTTAGTATGTTTCCTTGGTGAGGTTTTTCTATGAAGTCAGACACAAATCACCCTATCATCAGTGGTTTTCGGTCAATGATTTTGTGTTTTTGACCAAAACCTAGAAGGTTTCCTAGTATAAACTCAGTAACATTGTGTTTCTATGTGTCACAAACCAGGAATTAAAATATCTAAACCTCTTCAATTGAAGCAATGAAGGATGAGAATCATGATATTTTCATGGGTTGATCACGCTTAATCAAATTTGTTAATTAATTCTTTATTTTTTACTTGTTTATTTATAATTTCCTATCAAATCAAAAAGAAAAAATATTTATAAAATATTATTTCCCATTTTTTTTAACCAAAAGACTTTTTTGATTAAGTATCTAAGTCTTTTTCGATAGACTACCTAGGGTTCCTGTTATACTATAGAAATTCTAGTAAAAACAACATCTAATTTGATGTGCTCAACAATGTGATCACCCATGCCTCCATAATCATATAATTTAGTCTATTCTTCCCATACCATTTCTACACCACCTCTACATATGTTCCCACCTTTACCATATCAATATACTTTGTTGTATCCCAAACCCTACTACCCATATGATGCCACATTTACGCCACCTCCATTTCCTACTACCCATCTAGGATATGATGATCTTGTTCCTTTATCTTCCACTATAATGCATGTAGATCACCCAGAGCATGCATTGTAATAGATATATCCTTTAGAGGATACTAATTCAGGACAACCCATGGATCCATCAGAACCTAATGAGAATCCAACATCAGGTATTTTATTATTATAATTGTGTCAAATTATATCATATTATTTTTATCATGTTTTACTATGACTTAATTCTTCATTTTTTCCTTTGATCTTATTTAGTGGGATATTATAGTAGGCAACATGGGTGCACCCATATGTGTGAATCCTGGAATCACTAAAAAAATAATGGTGGATTAAAATTAAGATAATCAGACGATAGGTAAAAAATCAAGGTAGTGTAAATGTTTCATGGATACTTTATCCAAGTACAGAAATATTATTCTGGTGCAACCAATCTCATGGAGGTACATCGGTAATCAAATCGTAGATAAAGCATGGGTAAAAAATTTGTTAAATTTATATTTATGTTATTTCTGTATTTATATGAATTTAACATGTTCATTAAAACATTGGTTTATCTTTCCCAATAGTGAATCTATAATAGTTGCAAGGTTGATGGATCTTGGGGAGTCCTAGAAATCATATAAGCATGAGTTATATGTCTATTGGAATAGTATTCTCATTTTTGATATAGAGGATGTAGCAATATTTCCTAACTTTCCAACAACACAATACCAATAAATGACCGCATATTGGAAGAGTGATGAGTTTAAGGTATTCCTAAACATTAATAGTTCACATAGAAAATTTAATTATTTTTACTTGAATTGATTTTTTTAGGATGCATTGCGAAAAAATAAAAAGAAGAAACATTCAATGATCTATTTGCATGCTTTGGGGAAAACTCCAATGATCGAGCATGACAATTGTTGGTTACTTTAATATGAATAGAAATAATTTATAAATTTATATTGTTAGTCAGTTAGATTTGAAATATGAAATTTAAGTTTTATTTTCATTAATCCCTTTAATATATGGTTGGAAATATCCCTTTTAAATGGCCTAATGACCTAATTTCATAATGGCATATTATCCAAATGGCCAAATGTCCTAATAACCTAATGTCCAATTGGATTAATGGACTAATTTTCCTAATGTACTAATGGAAAATTGTCCTAATGAACTAATGAACTAATGAAATAATGGGAAATTGGCCTAATGGATTAATGGCCTAATTGTCAATTGGTCAATTGGACAATTGGCCTAGTGTACTAATGGACAATTGGATAATTGATCTAATGTCTTAATTTACAATTATCCTAATGGACTGATGACCAATTATCCTAATGGACTAATGGAAAATTGACCAATTGGACTAATGGCCTAATGTCCTAATGGCCAATTGGCCTAATTTCCTAATAGAAAATTGGCTAATTTTCCTAGTGGCTCAATGTCCTTGTTGGACAATTGGGGAATTTTTCTAATGACCCGATTAGCCAGTTTTCCGAATGGTCTAATGTGCAATTGGCCTAATTTCATAATGGCCTATGTCCAATTTTATTAGTGTCCTAATGGACAATGTTAATAATGACCTAATGGACTAATAGCCAATTGGCCTAATTTCTAATTGGCCAATTGGCCTAATGGAATAGTGTAATAATTGGACAATTGGACTAATGAACTAATGGGATAATGACCTAATGAGATAATGGAAAATTTTCGAATTAGAATAATGGCGTAATTGCCTGATTGGAGAATTTGACTAATAGAACAAAGGACTAATGACCAATTGGCCAAATGGAGTAATGGCCAATATGCCTAATGTCATAATAGACAATAGTCCAATTTTACAAATGGACTAATAGCCGATTGGCCTAATGGTCTAATTGGCCAATTATTCTAATGGAATAATGACCTAATATCCAATTATCTAATTGGGTTAATGGACTAATGGCATAATAGAAAAATGGCCAAAATGAAAAATGTCCTAATGGAAAATTGGCCTAATAGTGTAATGCCCATTGGAATAATTTCCCTAATGGATTAATGGATAGTTGGCTTAATGGATTGTTAGATTAGTGAAATAATTGGATAATTGTCCAATTGTTCAAATGTCCTAATGGTCAAATGACCAATTGGATTGATGGGCAACTGTCCCAATCGCCTAATGGACTAATGGATAATTAGCCTATTGGTCTAATAGACTAATATCCTAACAACCAATTCGCCTAATGTCCAATTCACATAATATCCAATTGGACAATTGTCCCAATGTCCTAACGGCCTAATGGAATAATTATTCAATTGGCATAATGGCATAATGGATTAATTTTCCAATTCACCTAATGTGCTAATAGCCTAATGAAAAATTGTCCAATTGTCCTAATGTCCTAATGGACTAATTGACCAGTTTTCCTAATAACCTAATGCCCAATTGGTGTGATGGCCAATTGGAATAATGTCCTAACGAACTAATGTATAATTGGACAATTGTTCTAATAGACAAATGAGATAATGGCCAATTGACCTAATTGGCATAATGGAAAATTGGATAATTGGCCTAATTTCTTAATGTAAAATTGAAATAATGGACTAATGGACTAATTTTCAATTAAACTAATGGCCTAATGGCATAATGACCTAATGGACTAATGGCCTAATGACCTAATGGCCTAATTTCCTAATGGTCTAATGGCCTAATGGCATAATGGCCAAATGGCCAATTGACCTAATGGAATAATGGTCTAATGGACTAATGGACTAATTTACTAATGGATAATTGGAATAATGGACTAATTTTCTAATGGAAAATTAGCCAATTGGAATAATGTCCAATTTTCCTAATGGTATATTTAGAAAATTGGCCTAATGGTATAATGTACAATTGGTCAAATTGGACTAATTTATTATTGGCCTAATTGGCCAATTGACCTAATGACCTAATGGTCTAATGTATAATTGGGCTAATGGCCTAATGGACAATAGGACTAATGCCCTAATTTTGGACTAATGGCCTAATGTACTAATCTCCAATCAGCCTAAGGTTCTGATAGTCTAATGACCAATTGGTCTAGTGGCCTAATTCCCAATTGGTGAATTGGCCAATTGGCCAAATTATATAATGGCCTAATTGGCCAATTGGCCTAATGGCCTAATGACCTAATGGATAATTAGCCTAATGGACAACATTACAATTGGAAAATTGACCAATTAGACAATTTCATAATTTATTAATGGCATAATAAACTAATTGTCTAATGGAAAATGGTCCTAATGGCCTAACGACCAATTGTCCAATTTTCCTAATGGACTAATGGCCTAATGGTCTAATGGAATAATGGCCAATTGGCCTAATGGAATAATGGAATAATGGGAAATTGGCCTAATGTCCTAATATCTAATTGGTAAATTGGCCTAATGGACTAATGGAAAATTAGCCTAATGGACAAATTTCCAATTAGTGAATTGTCCTAATGGAAAAATGACCAATTGGACAATTGACCTAATTGGCCTAAGGACCTAATGGCTAATGGCTAATGGCCTAATGGCCAAATGGAAAATTGGACTAATGGAATAATGTCCTACTAGCCAAGTGACCTATTGGACTAATGGAAAATTGTCCTAATAGCCAAATTGTACAATTCGCCTAACGGACTAATGGCTTATTGTCCAATTGGACTAATGACCAATTGGGATAATGTCATAAAGTCTTAATGGCCTAATGGCATCATAGAATAATGGCCTAAGTGGAATAAATGGTCTAAATGTACTAAATGGTCAAAATGGACTAATTAAATTACCTAATTAGTCTAATTGGCTTGAATATGCATAAATTGGCCTGAATTAACCTGAATTGGATTGAATTGACCCAAATTGGCTTGAATTGGCTTGAATTGGAAAAAATTGGTTAATTGGCCTAAATTGGCCAAATAAATGGCCAAATTGGTATAAATCATAGAAAATAGACTAATTGACCTAAATTGACCAAATAAATGGCCTAATTGGTCTAATTGGGATAAATTGGATGAAGTGGCCAAAATGGCCTAATTAGCCTAATTGACCTAATTGAACTAACTGTCCTAAATAGCCTAGTTAACCTAAATTGGGAAAAATATCATAATTAGTATATATAGACTAAATGGATTAATTGGACTAAATGGACTAAATGGACTAATTTTTCTAAATGGTCTAATTGGCCTATATAGCCTAAATAGAATAATGAACCTTATTAGCCTAAATACACTAAATGGAAAAATGGGATAAATGGAAAAATGGCCAAAATAACTAATTTACCAAACAACCTAACCTTAAAATGAGACTAATGAACAAATGATAAAAATTACCAAGTGAATGAATAAACAAATAACGTAACACAAATAAAATTGGATCAAAATGAACATATAATAGGAGTCCATATCAAACCAATGTTTAGAATGCTAATTAGTATATATTATTGATGTTATGCCACTAGTATTAAATTTATAAATAAATTTATAGTCAAATTATTCTTCATTTCATGGATTTCTTCAACATCTACAATTTTAATTTATTATAGGTTTATCACTTTTGTATTATTCAATAATGTAGTATGATAATTAGTATGTATTTTTGATGTTATTCAACTAGTATTAAATTTCTAAATAAATGTTTATTTTGATTATTCTTCACTACATAGATTTCTTTAAAAACTACAAATTTTAATTCATTATAGGTTTATCACATTCATATTATTAAAAAATGTAGTACTATACTAATCAATGTCATTTTTAGAACGAGGATTTGGGCATCGAAGGTCATGTGTCTCAAGCCAAATTATTTTTCTCGTGTGGGAAGAAAAAGGATGCAAGTGTAATAAATGCGCTAAAATAAGAAAATATTGTAAGTTCTTTTATTGGTATTTCAAATATTTATAAATAATTACTAACTAAATATCTTATTTATATTTTTAACAGTGTGCCCTAGAGGCCCTTGATGAGAAAGAAGATGACAAATTCAGGCTAAATGATCATTAGAGTCAGGTATTAGGTGAGGAGGACCCAGGTATAGTATGATGTAATCCTAGGAAAAAATAATCCCCAATATTTATTGGACCTGATCGAGTTCCTATCAAACATCTCAGGCCACTGAGCTTTAAAATAATCATGAAAAACTAGTTCATCCCAAAAAATAGATTTATAAGAGTGTGAAAAAAGTAAACTAATAATTGAACACTTCCTAAAATCTATTTTAGTTATAAGTCCATCACTTCCATCAGAGGATTATAATACTTTTGATTCATGTATGTAATCAATTCAATTTTTATATGATGCCATGAGTGATTTCAATGAGGGTCCTAGTTTCATTTGAGCTAATGGTGGTGGTGGTGGTGATAATGATAATGATTATGATGATGGTTCTCCAAATGATGTTTTTGGTGATGAGTATGTTGCTGATGGTGATGAGGATGAGGATTTTAGTGTGGGGGAGATATTAATCCCCTTTATTTTTGATTTATAAGTAATGATACATGTGGATATTGTTTAATGACTTTAATTTATTGGTTGTATGGATGTATATGTATGTTATAGTATTGTAAATGGTTTTAAAATTATTATAAGTAGTTGGTTGAATGCTAAATGTACAAGGAAAGTCTATCCATAAGAAATCTAAATATAAAAAATGTGTGTACTATGATTTTTATTTTATTTATAGGTTTAGGGTGGGATGGATGGGCACTACTTCCAAATGGGGATAGGTATTTATACCCATAGTTCATTGAACCATGTGTATATAGTTTCTACTGGGAAAAGATATACCCACAGTTCACCTAACCATCAATATAGATATATACCCATAGTTTAATGTAAATCATGGGTATGATAAAATATCCTTGGTTATACCCATGGTTTCTATAGAAACTATGGTTATAGATCTATATTTATGAATCTATCATCCATGGTTTATAAAACTGCTAGTATAGCATATACCCATGGATTTATGGGCTATACCCTTGTTCTAAACCATGGGTATAGACTATGTTTCAAATAGTGTGAATGAATTTAGTGGACACATATTCTATCCCACTATCAATTATCATGGTTTTAATTATTTTCCCAATTTGGTTTTTAACCAAAATTTTCCATGTTTTAAAATTTTGGAAAACATCACATTTATTTTTCTAAATGTGGATCTAGAATTTTTTAGAGAATTCATCTATAAATGTGACAAAATAGGAACCTCGAACATGGGAGGTGGTTCTAACTAGTCCCCATAGATCATAATGGTTGTATTATATGGGGTTGGTAGCTTTAAAGGGGATTATAAAAGGTTACTGATTCTATTATCCTTTCCCATCACACAATCTTTACAAAATGGAAGATTTCTTGGTGTGATTTCACTCACAATCCCTTTCTTGTTGAGTTTTTCTAGGCACTTGGAGATAATATTCTCCAATATACTACTCCAAATAATAGTATTATTAGTATTGTTGGCATAGACACTACCTAACTACCTTGAATGGGTATTTTCATTCAATACATAAAACCCATTAATGATAGACCCTTTTATTGTGGTTCTAGAGCCTTTGGATATTTTTAGATAGCCTGTTTCAGACCTAAAGGTGAAGCCCTTTTGTTCTAGGATCCCAAAGGAAATAATGTTTCTATGAAGGTTGGGATCCTACCTTACATCAAACAAAGTGACGATGGAATGGTCATCTAGTTCTAACAAAATAGAACCTCTTTCCTCTACCTTACCTCTTATTATTGCCTAAGGGAATGTCTCCTTCTACTCCTACCAATTCTAGGAATGAATCTCTAAGGGGACACATGTGAAATGAGAAACCTAAGTCAAGGATCCCCTCATGATTGATTGCATGGATGGAAATATTTCACACTTCAGTTGTATCAAAACTAGAGTCAACTAGAAGGGACTAGTCATTGGGTTTTCTTGATTCATGTTCTTGTTTAAGTTTCCTACATTAAGGCTTAGTATGAAAGAGTTTTCCACAATAGAAACAAACAATTTTGATAACACTATAATTAGAACTAGGTTTGGGTTATTTACTTTTATTTCTTTTATATTTACTAAATTGATTATTTTTTCCTTTTGATTTTGGTCTACCCCTAGTGAAAAAGCTCTCGGCCTCACCTTTAATTATAGGTTTAGAATGAAATTCATGCAGAGAAGGGTATATTTAACTTCTTTAAGGGTTAATGAGTCACGACCATATATCAGGGTCTACCCTAAGGTTTTGTAGCTATTATATAGAGAAATTAAAAGGATCATTGTTTTATCTTCATGATAAAAAATTACATTAATGTTGGATAAATCTAATATTACTTTGTTAAATTAATCTAAATGGTCTTTAATTGAACTATTGGGTTTCATCTTAAAGGTTAACATTCAATGTTTTTTATAAAGACTACCAACTAAAGAAGCTATCATATATAATTTTTCTAGTTTAATAAAAATACCAACAATAGTAGAGTCTTAATAAACCTAACTAAAAACTTTATCTAAAAAATAATGCATTAAGTATCTATGTGCTTTAACTTACACGTTAGGGGCTATATCTTGATATTCAGTGATGGTCAGTCCGATTTCATTTAGAGTAACAATAGGTTTCTTAGGCCCACAAAGGGAATCAATTCAGCCCTGCTAAACCATAAGGGATCTCATATTAATTCTCTAAAGGTTAAAGTCATTAACACCATACAATTTCTTGATTTTGAATCTAGTTTTTTAAATGTTTACCTGAATTGTATATCTCGTGTTCTTGAGGATGATGTTAAAAATATTCCTCAAAAAACTGACCAATCTCTAGGGTAAATGATGTTTATACAAAGTGATTTTAAATATTGGTAAATTATAGATGATGAAGTGGATTTAAACAATTTCAGTATAATGAAAGTGGTGATTTAAGAAGAGATCACTATGTGGATTTAAACAGAAGTAGTTATTTAAATAAAGAAATAGTTTGGACATCAAAGAAGAACTAGTAAGGCTCAAATACCTTTTTTGATGGGTAAGGGTGAACCAAAGAGTAGTAGAACACTAAAACCAAATAGGACCGAACTTGGGAGTTTTCTATTGGAAGTAAAAAATTATAGAACCAAACATTTGAGAAGCAACAAACAAAAGTAAATGGAGAAAAAAAGAACATGAGTAATTGTGTGATTTAGTCCTATGAGGACCTACATGCACAAAAATAAAGCTACCCACTCATTAATTTTATTAATATATATGAATAAAATGATATATGGTAGAAACTAGAAATAACCAAGTGAAAAATAAGAAAATAAGTACAATATTTTCAATATTTGAAAATATAGAAATAAAAAAACAAACAATACTTATAGTTCTATAGTGGAAGACACTCCAGAAGTCCTGATCTCTTGAAGCTGGTATAGGTGTGTTAAAGACACCTAGATTTGAGGAATTTCTTAAGGACATTATCTATACTTGAAATTGGCCATGAGGGGAAGGTGAGGGAGGACAGTAAGCCTGGACTGAGATCCAACAAAGCAGAATGGTGATGAGAGATAGGGTTTTGTAGGAGGGAAATAAGAGCCAAAATCTCGGAGTGGGAGAGACAGGGTGAATCGATGCATAAAGTGACATAATTTAAGGGTGATCAAAACCCATGAAATGCATCGAAATGGAAAAAATGGGGTTCCAAGAAACCATGTAAAACAAAAGAAACAATGACATATCAATTAATTTGGAATATGTGGATGGGTTAGATGAAAATGGAGGCACATATAATCAATGGTCAAGAAAAAAACTCATTCGGATCGCTGAGTCAGTAGAGACATAGGCTATAGGCTAACCAATATCTATTTCCTAGAAAAAAATGGACTAGCACAAATATATAGTGGCCCAGTAGAAGGATTAAAGCAAACAGAAAATAAAATGAACATATAAAATAAAACAATTAGTTTTTTCATGCATGTAATTAATTCAAATTAAATGGTTGGAATAAAGATTTGAACATATCATTTCAATATGAAAACAATAAATGAATTGAATTTCATAATTCACTGTAAAAAGAGACGATAATACGCAATTACCTTTGGGTAGGATCATCTTCTACTTCACTATATTCAATTGGATGAACAACCATGAGATTGGAATCATCGGGTATAACTATTCATTCAGAGACTTCCATACAAAACATCATGATAATAATACCCCCATGATTGATCTTTTATCTTGTTGAGAGAAGAATAAAATGTTGGGTTGGAAGTGGATAGAACCAAGAATAAAACTTAATTTTGGAAACAATAATTGATAGAATCACAAACATAAGAGAAGCAAAAAATGAAATAGCATAATAAAAAATAGGCACAAAAATTTTTAACATGAAAAAACTCTCCTAGAAAAGGATTAAAAAGCCATGTGGAAAATTTGAGAAAATTCACTATGAATCAGAGAGTAAAAAAATCAAAGTAAAACTTGAGACTTGAATCTCAAATACAGCATAAAAACCTGTGTGAAAAATCACACCCTAATACACATCCATAACCTCTCTTATAATAGTCTATGACAATAAATCACCATTCTGAGATCAAAATCGAACTCACGACGTCGTTGCAGCACCTCATTGCACAAACTGATTTGTCACTACTTGCTACTGACTACATCCAAAAACTATAACCCAAGTATATTCTCTCCTTGGGTTATTGCGCACTACCAAATCATCTCCTTCCTTGAGTCACTACTTCCCCTTTTATAGGCTCTAATATTCCATATATCTTGTCTGAAATAGATATATGAAAATATATCAAAAATATATATCATGAGATATCACCCGAATCCCGTGCTGAAAGATACACAGTGGAAGGATCTTGAATTTCTACAAAATTATATTTATATCTAAAATATAGAAATGTTTGGGCTAACCAAAACAAGCTCCCCCTTCAACGCATCGAATAAGGAGATCATATCCAACAAACTCAGTTGGAAAGAAAACCGGTTGATATCGCACCAATCTCCATCCTCTGTAGAAAATATGATATACCTCTTTTGCATCTCTGATAGAAACATGAAAGCTCCCAATGTAAAAAAATAAAAATGTTGAAGTCTTCATCATACCCGCGTCTTCACTGTCAATACCTAAATCATTAATATATGGCTCCCCAAAAATTTTGGTCACCACATAATCTGGAGAATCTATAGGAATTAATATATCTCTCTTCTCAACATCCTCCGAGAAGTTCAAAACTCTAATTACATCACCCTGATCTTTGATTCTTATTATTTATTCAATAGTGACACCCTCTAATGAAAAATAGTTAGATGTAAGACCTGAAACACCTGACCAGACATGCTTTGGCTTCCAAACCTTCTTCATCATATTCAATGGTCTTTGACTCATGTGCGATGATTGTCTATGCCAAAAATCTGATGAACTCCTCTTCACAGCTGCATTCATCACATCATTGCATGCCTTTACATCCATCCTATAAAGTGTTTTATCCATTATGCCTCATGCATAAACCATCGATCCTCTAGACAAGGTCCATCTTCCACTGTCGAACAAACTCTTGAATCCATCATTCTCAAGAGTACAAGAAGATAAAAAATTATGGAATATACCTGGAACATGATGAACATCCCTTAAAGTCAGCATACAACCTATATTTGTAGTGATACAAATATAAGCAACCCTAATGACATTAGAAGAATCTCTATTTCCCATCTTCAAAATACTAAAGTCACCTTCTTCCTATGAATAAAATAAATCCCTCTTTGGTGTAATATGGAATGATGATGCTGAATCAACCACCCATTTGGTGTACATATCTGACCTATGATAATCAATGCCAACAGAAAGTAAATCACCCTCTCCCTAAATAAGACTTATGCCGGTATGCTCAGAATCGATGTAGTGCACCTTCTTTTCCTCCGAAATATTTTTTTATTATAGCAGTATCTCTGCATATGACCCTCTTTGTTTCAAAAGAATCACTTGAACTTTCTTCTTGTCTTCGACTGACATATCTAATTACCATATCCATCTATATTATCCAGAGTACCACCATTATATAAAGATTAACCATCATTGGTCTTTCATTGAGTCTTGTTTATCAATAGCGATGAAGTCACATCATCCAACATCAGTGTGTCTTTCCCAAACAGCAATGTGGTGATGAGATTATTATATGAATCAGGTAATAAACCTAAAATAAGAAAATACTTGTCTTATTCTTCTATCTCAATAGGTACCTCATTACCCTTATCATTGATCTAGACTTCCACTGAAGATAGATTTATTAGATGTTTGGTGAACTTATCCAAATGATTTCCAAAATCTCAATTCTATGGAATTAGCAAATGATACAACTATTTTTTTTGATATAAACTATTTGGGCAGGATTTTGATTTATACCATCTTTCAAGCTTCGCCCAGATCTCCTATGGATTTGATAGATTAATCACTTACTACAGGGTATTATCACCCAAATATATATGAATCATGCTTTTTTATAACTCTCACATATCCTACAAATCATCACTGCTCATCATCTCCAGCTACTATGATTTTTTCTTCAATGCCTTCATTATCATCTCACAGACCAAAATATTTCAAACTCTTTACTCCAAAAGTGTAAAATCATTTTTCCATTAAACAGTTAAATGTGGGAATAAAGAACATGGAGTGAATCCCCCATATTTAATCAGCAAGAAAACCTAGATAACCTCCTCTAATACTAGATGGTGGGTTAGATGTGGATGGAACCTAGAATAAAACTCAGTTGGGACAATAATAATTGTGATAATCTGTAACGTAAGTGAAGAGAAAAACCAAATAGAAGAATAAAAAATGGTGACAAAAATTTTTAACATAGAAAAACCCTCCTTGAAAAGGATTACAAACCCATGGAAAAAATCCAAGAAATTTTACTATGATCAGAGAGTACAAAAATACAAGTAAATCCCAAGGCTTAAATTGAAAATACAGTGTAAAAATATATGTGAAAAAACAAAACCTAATACTCCTATATCGCCTCACTGATAATAGTTTGTGATAAGACTTCACTCTTCAAAGATCAAAATCAAACACATGATGTTGTTACAACACCTAGTTGTATAACTCGATTTACTGCTGCTCGCTACTACCCATATCCAGAAACTGTCACCCAAGTATCTGATCTCCTTGGTTTGTCGCACACTACCAAATTGTATTCTTCCTTGAGTATATAGTTCCCCTTTTATAGGCTCCCATATGTCACGTATCTTGTTTGAAATAGATATATGAAAATATCTCAGAAAAAAATATTATGAGATATCACTTGAATCTCATGTTGGTAGATACACAGTGGAAGGGTATTAAATTTCCAAAAAAAAATATCTTTAAATATAAAAGATAGAAATGTGTGGGATAAACCCAAAAAAACACATATATTCTTATGTGAAGAACAATGGAACCATTATCTCAAGTCAGTTTGTGAGATGACCTGCATCATGAATCATGGGTTTATACAGATAACATTCATTATGATATGAAAATATCTCCATAGTGCATGCATGAAGCTCCTGATATAGGTTATGAAGATATGTAGTGTGTGATATAAGAGGTTTTACATGAACTATCCATGAGAATATTCCATAAAAAAATTATGTTGATGAGTGTGTAGTTTGATATGATGAGAGGCTGATATGTCGATATGTATATGATACACAATCCCACAAGATCTGTTTATGGATGAGACGAGGCCATGAGGTTGGTACACATGAATTATCTACTACATGTTATATTAAATTATGTGAGGAATCCTAACACATGAATACCATCACATAAGAAGAATTATGATTCACATCTGATAAATGCCTCCAGACTCAGCCTATGAATAATTTTAAAATGACAAGAATTTTGGTTCTTTAAAGACACATCTTGATATAGCATAATCCTCTGATCTAAGGCTATGTTTGTAACACCCTGAGATTTTGAAAATAAATTTAACATTGAATTCATGAAACATTGAGACTCTATAAAACACCACTTTTTCATAACCTAGCCAGTAAACATAATTTTTACACCTCTGTGATTTGAATTTTGAAAAACCAACATGCACAGTTGCGTTCGATGAGATATTTAGAGTCTAATACGACAAACTTCATTTTTGTGAATAGTAACATACCCTTATGAATATTAATATGAATTTTAATATGAACCTTATGAATAGTAAATAAATTATTATTTTATTATCTTAAGGTTATAAGATAATGAGATCTTGATTAATTTTTAAAGGTGATTTAAAACGAATTATAGTTTTAAAATTGTAATTTTTTGAATAAATTATGATTTAATTTAAAAATTAATTTAATAATATTTGTAAAATTATTTTCAAAAAATGGAGTTTGTATTTTAATAAAACACGTCAAAAAATGGTTAGGGTGAATTTTGGGATTATTCTGAAATACTTTAATTTTTGGTGAATAGTGAAATTAGATAATTTACAAAATATGATAAATAAGTGAATTTCTACATTATGATGGAGTCATGGATGATGTAAATGAGCATTGTTTCGAAATAACATTCATATATTACTATTCTTGGTCACAAGAATCAATACTATTGGTTGTATTTGGAAAAATAATAAAATAATGGGTAAAATAATGGGAAAACCCTACTCTCCTCCATTATAACCCCCCCCCCACTCCCTC
The DNA here is from genome assembly GCA_963277665.1 of Viscum album. Classification (NCBI taxonomy): domain Eukaryota; kingdom Viridiplantae; phylum Streptophyta; class Magnoliopsida; order Santalales; family Viscaceae; genus Viscum; species Viscum album. The sequence goes on along the minus strand of OY728143.1, from coordinate 1,263,461,943 downwards.
TTATCTTTAATCCTCTCATGCCTTGTGACTTGTATAAATTCTGATCAAATACCCACCGAATCCCCCCTACTTCCAGTAGCCCTTGGTCTCATAAAAAGACCAAAACCTATCCCCTAAATAGGCTCTTAAGGAAGATTAATTGAAGATGTAAATTCCTATTTTCAATTATTTTACTTTCTTTTCAAGTTCCTTTGTTTTCTTTTCTATCCTAACATATCCTCATAAAAATGTTATTATGAATCCAATAACAAAAATATACTATAATTTCATTATGATAAAGTAATAATTCTTCATCATCTCTCATTTCCCTTTCTATTATACTATAAATGAAAACACCATCTGAGATGTGTTAATTTATCACATTCAAGGACAAGGGGTTTTCAATTTCTTTTACCATCTTCAATTCTGGTAATGAAACCATATTTTTGGTTGAAATAGACTATAATATATGTATTATAACTTATTTAAGGTTATATAATCCTTTTTTACATATGATATTAATTTTTAAATCAAAATGAGTTCGTTGTGATCAAGAACTGTAAATTAACCCAAACAATTACCATTAAAGTTTTATATAATTATTAATCTTCAATACCATTAATAAAATGAATTTATAACCATGTAATATTATGTTTTTTCACTAATAACATAAAAATTCTATTCTAGACAACCGTTCTCATTATACATGTTTATCCTTACATGAAAATAAGTAAACCGATCATGAAAACCAAGGATGAAAACACTCCCAAACAATTAAATCGAATCTATTAACCAAAAAAAATTACAAGAATGGACCTAATAAAGTTATAATAAATAAATTAAATATATATATGGTTATTAATCATTAATTTATGAACTTAAATTTTATTATTCATGTCATTAAGATCAAGTGAGGAACACCTTCAGACTTAAGGTGAGGGTTTTCTACCCGAACCTCCATTTTCATTCGGGTTACTCTTAATGTCTAATTACCTTAATTAAATTATTATTTATTCATATTTACTATCCATATATTTTTTGATATTGTTATATATATGTTTACCAACAATAATCCTTATTTAATTTATGGGTAGTTATATGTTTTACAAGGAACTATCAAAAATTCTTCCTGAAATACAATCTTGATTCAAAGGAATTTCTCAAATTCTTAACTATTTACAAGGGAAATATATAATATATTTTTAGCAACCATTATATTTATAAAGTCACTCATTTTATTATGAAAATAATATTTTACTTCACTTCTAGTTTATAAAAATTCTTTTCCCAAAGAACTCTTCTTTTCAAAATAAAAGAGTATTTATCTCAAGAATTACTCGATGAATTTATAAGAGTATATTCATCTATTTCAACACACTTATTAATTATTATGTATTAATGGGATTAATATTTTATGATATAATATACCATATTTAATTGAATGTTTTATGATTAGTGTGACTGTGGATGTGCTATCTTAAAACCATTCACCAATTTATTCTGAATGGTTAGTGTTTAGGATTAATGTTCGAAGAAAGTTATTTACATTTCATATATTAGTTTCAATATGAATGTATATGTTTTTTATGTTTATCCTTGATCATATGAGGAATTAATTGGACTTATTAAGTATCAGGTGGGTCCCTCTATATCCCCTCAGTTCATCGGTAGGTCTAATGAGACAAACTATTGTCTTGGCATGAGGCCTTGACAAAATGGATATTTATGGTCTTGGCATATGGCCTTGACGGTATGGTTATGATATCCCAAATTATTAATTACCTCATTATGAAACTATTAATTGATAATTCATGTGGTTATTAAACAAGTATAATACACATGATTATTTTTTATTGTGGCACTATTTATTCATCTCTTATTCCTGCTATATTATGTTCATATTTATTTTTTTAAAAGGCATGCGTTTTTAAGTTATTCACCATGCCTAATGTTTATGTTAATGATATCTTAAACTGTATTGCTTACCATTATTGAGAATTTGAGATCATCCCTTTCTTATGTTTCATTTTCCCAGGATACGAAGAGGTATATTATGAATGGAATGCAGAAATAACCTAGAGTTATAAATGTTCACAAATAAGTTTTTATGTTGTATTTATTTTAAAGTTATAATGTTGAACATATGTCTGTATATTTTTTCCAAAGATACTAAAATAATCAGTCATTCAGGATACATATTCCTTGTTTATATGCTTATGTAATAAATTAAGTCACTGACTCTAGGAAACTGGGGTCCGGTCCTTATAGTTGGTATTAGAGGAAGTTTAGTAGAAAACTTTGAAACTAGATTTAGAAAATGTAAATTAGGGAATAAAACTCTAAGATAGTCTTTGAGGATAAACATATAAGAATGTCCTGGAATGTTGGTAAGGAATAGATTATGTGTATATTTCTAGCAAATAAGTCCTTGTCTAGGTACTACAAGTGGATGTGGTTCTAGAAAAAATGTACTTAGGAGTGAAAAATTTGACAAAGAGTCTTGGGCTTGACCCAGGGTATCCTGGTTCATGACAACGGTTCTTACTGCACACCTAGTTTTACTCTTTTGGGGGATATAATTAGGATAATTCAAATTTTCTTTATAATACATTATAAAAAATAGAAGTGTAAATTTTTTCTCAAAGAAACCATGTATATAATTACAGGATTATCCATGCATAGGATTTCCATTTATGCTAAGTATTTTGATAATTTGATATTATATATTATGATTCATAACATAATCTATTGTATGCCATTATTTATAAATGGTGTCTAGTGGAAGAAATAGAAACCTCATGAACACATGTATCCCATGTAGGGATTTCCCTTCGATGAAAGATAATGATGTTGGCTCTAGAGCTAAGAATGGTGTTGAGTAACTTATAACTATACTAGGACAACTAAATCATGTTATAAACAATAACCTTACCCATATCGAGCATCCTGATCCACAATGTAGAGGAGCTATTTTAGATCACTTTATGTGACAACAACCTCTGTCATTTAATGAGACAAAAAATCCATTTATAGTGGAGTATTGGATAAGTTCATTAGAGAGGATATTTCTCACTTTGGGATGTAATGAAAGAGAGAATGTTTTCATGGAAGTTTATTAACTATCGGGAGATGGACATTAGTGGTGGTATTTAATCAAAAACAAAATGGCGGAGGAATAAGTTTAAGAAATGGAAAGAAGGGATTTTAAAGAAATATTATTAGAAAAATACTTCCCTCACAAACAAAAAATAGATATGGAAAGGAAATTCTTGAATATAAGGCAGAAGAAGTATAAAAATGTTTCCAAGTGTGAAGACAACTTTACAAGGTTAAAAAGGAATATTGTGTACTTCATGCATAATCTAAGGAGCACGATTGATTGATTCTTTAATGGCTTAAAACCATTACTCTAAAGGGCTCTGGTCTCCCAAATTTTCTCATCATATGAAGATATAGTCTCAAGTGTTTTCAAGAAGGGAAAGGAATTTTTAAGTCTTATGAATTTAAAGAAAAGTAATAGAATAAGAGGTCTCCTGAGAAATATGTAAAAGGGAATAAGGAAATGGGGAATAAGGGAAGATTTTAACTTCTACCCTATAGTAATTGTGGGAAAAAACACCCTAGAACTTTCCTGAAGGGAATGAGAGTCTGTTACAAGTGTGGAGAAAAATTTCACCTATCTTGGGATTGTAAGGGGAAGAAAGAAGCTACTATTGTTCAATGATAAAATTGTATGGATATGGGAAATTATGCTCATGAATTTCCTAATCATTAGATAAACATTCCCAAAAGAAGGACAAGGGAGCAAGGCCAAGCTTATGCGGTCACAACTACGGAGGTTGAATCTCCTAAGGATGTGGTGGTAGGTATTTTAATCAATTAGTTGATCTTATACAATGCTTTATTTGATTATGGATCATCAAATTCTTTCATATCTTCCCAGTTTTCCAAGAAAAATAGATATTTCCGATTTGATTTAATAAGGGATTTGTCAGTCAAAACTCCTAAGGGATGTATCATTACAACAAAGTTGTGTCAGGATGTCCCCATTATGAAATATAAATGTGCTTTATCTATTGATGTTATTATCATACCCATGATTGAATTTTATATAATCCTCATTATGGATTGTATTTTGAACCATGAAGCAAAAATTTATTGTAAGAAGGAGGTTACAATTTTTGAGGACAATGTGGAATCCCTTATCTTTAGAGCAGAAACGTCATCATCTGATTCTCATCTACATCCACCCCCAGTAGCTCTACTAAATTAAATTATTGTGGAGGAAGGTAAAAAATATCTATGGGTGAGGAAAAAATGTTCAAATGGAGTATGTGCCTATTGTTTAAGAATATGTAGATGTGTTTCTAGAGGACTTACCTATACATCCTCTATAGTGGGAAATTTAGTTTCCCATTGACATAATTCTTGATTCAAGTCTCATATCAAATACCCCATATAAAATGGCCACTGTGTAATTAGTAGAATTGAAGAAAAAACTATAGTAATTGAGTGATAAAGGATTTATTCACCCAAGTTTTTCTCTATGGGGAGCCCTTATATTTTTCATTAAGGAGAAAGATGGATCTATGAGGTTATTCATTGACTACAGGGAGATCAATGCTATAAAAATAAAGAAAAAGTCTCCCTACCTCGTATTGATGATTTATTTTATCAACTTCATGGAGAACAATATTATTTGATGATTGACCTTCAATCTGGATATCATCAGTTGCGAGTAAAGAATGATGATATTCAAAAGACAGAGTTTCAAACTAGGTATGGGCATTATGAGTTTACAGTAATGCTTTTTGGACTGACTAATGCACCATATATCTTTATGGATCTAATGAATAGGTTTTTTAAGGAATATCTTAATAACTTTGTGATGTCATTTATTGATGATATCTTGGTATACTCCAAAAGATATTAAGATCAGGAAAATCACTTTCACACTATTCTAAATAATCTTTGAAGAAATGAATTATATGGGAATTATAGAAAGTGTTAATTTTGGCTTCAATCAGTTTCCTTTCTTGACCACATTATCTCTAAGGATAGAATATCTATTGACCCTGTGAAGACAAAGGTTGTGAAAGAATGAACTACTCCAACAAACATAACTGAGGTGCATAGTTTTATTGGTTTAGTAGGTTATTATCGAAGTTTCGTTTAGAAATTCACCCGTTTATCCAACCCAATGACCAAGATTACATGTGAAAGGGTTAAGTTCATATAGAAAATTGAATGTGAGTACTTTTTCTAAGAATTTAATAGGGTACTTGTTAATACCCCGATCCTAACTCTACCAAAGGGGAATGATGGTTTTGTGATCTATAGTGATGCATCAAATAAATGACTTTGTTGTATCCTTATGTAGAATGATAGAATTATTTTCTATGCATCACGGTAGTTAAAATTTTATGAACAAAACTATCCTAATCATGATATTTAGTTAGCAGTAGTTATCATTTCTCTAAAGATATGGATACATTATCTCTATGGAAAAATATGTGATATATATATGGATCATAAGAGTTTGAAATATATCTTCTCAAATAAGTAACTCAACTTGAGGAAAAGGTGATGGCTTGAAATACTCAAGGATTATGATTTTTCTATACACTACCACATAGGAATGGAAAATTAGGTAGCTGATGCATTGAACAACAATGATCATACAGTTTTCAACAAAATGAGGATTGACAAGGATCCTATGTACATGGATATAGTGAAGATGGATATGATAATTATAAAATAAGGTGAAGAATCACTAATTTTTTAACTGTTTTCCCAACCATATTCATTGTAAATAATTAAAGTTTCATAGTTGGATAACAATAGCCTTCAAAAGAAAATTAATGTTGTGAAAGATGGGAAGTTGGATGACCTCATGTGTGAAGATGGAATTTTAAAATTTGTAAAGAGGCTATGTGTTCCCTCTATACCTGAGTAGAAAATGGAGTTATTGGATGATTCCAATATCTATAATTTCCCTATACACCGTATTATAAGTAAAATGTATAGAGATTTTAAGGAACATTTCTGGTATGACAACATGAAGAGGGAAATTTCTGATTATGTATCAAGATGTTTAGTCTTTCAACAAGTGAAGGTCGAACGATAACATCCTAGAGGAGTCGTGCAACCTCTACCTATTCCTACATGGAAATGTGATGACATCACCATGGATTTTTTCACTAGATTACCCAAAACTCTGAGAAAGAATGACGCAATATGGGTAATTGTTGATCGGCTTACAAAATCTGCACATTTCTTCACTATAAGGAAGGATTTACCATTGTAGTGCCTAGCACGACTCTATATCAATGAAGTTTTGAGACTTCATGGACCTAATATATTAATAGTGTATGATCACAATTTTCAATTTACATCAAAATTCTGTAAAAGTCTTTAGAAATATTTGGATACTAAGATTTGTTTGCATACTGCTTATCACCCAAAAACTGATGGGAAATCAGAAAGGATGATCCAAACCTTAGAGTACATGTTGAGATCATGTTCACAAGACTTTAAACGTATGTGAGATCAATATTTTCCTTTAGTGGAGTTTTCAGACAATAATAGTTTCCACTCAGGTATTCAAATGGGACCATATGAAGCATTGTACGGAAAGAGATTTCGTACACCAACTTGTTGGGATGAAGTTGGAGAAAGGAATATTGTGAGCCTAGAGATTGTGGAGGAAAAAAAGTGAAGGTAAAGACTATTCAAGGTCATATTAAAAAAGTTAAAAGTAGAAAAAAAATATATACTGATAATAGAATGATGTATTTGGAATTTCAAGTGGGAGATCATGTTGTATTGAAAGTATCTCTATGGAAAGGAATTATAAGATTTAGGAAGAAAGGGAAACTTAGATTTAGGTACATTGGTCCTTTTGAAATTATGGAGGGAATTGGAGCCATGTATTATCATTTGGCCATGCCACATAGCCTGTCTAAAGGGCACAATGTCTTCAATGTCTCATTACTAAGAAAGTACATGCCAGAACCAATGCATGTCCTCACTTATGAAGGTATAGAATTGGAACTTGACCTATCTTACTATGAAAAGCCTATCTAGATTTGGACCCTAAAGAACAAGTGTTGAGGAATATGAGGACTTGACTGGTAAAGATACTTTGGAAAATCATAAAATCGAAGAGGAAACATGTCATGACCCGTCCTCGGGGCACATTCCGCGACTACCCCAAGCCCGCCTTCCATAGGCCAGGGGCTAGCGACTAGCACCAAAGGCGTAAATCCCGAAAAAAAGGGGAAGCCATTGCCTTTAGAAAGTAAAAAACACCACAGAGTAAGCGAACAGAAGTAAACACTAAGTAAACTGAGTACAAGTAAGTGTGAAAAAGTAAGTGGGCCAGAATACAAACCCAAACTGAAAGTAAAGTACAACTGGAAAGGATGTACAACAACTGAAAAAGTAAAGCAGTAACGCTGAGCTGTTCACTGGAAATCCCACCTGAAAGGTGGGTACAGATAGCCTCCTCAGCTCCTCGAGTCCTGCCGTCCGCCCTGTATGCGTCCCATCCAGTGGTCCACCTCCAGGTACCGACTCGCCATGATATACACCTCTGGGCACCAACTGGTCGTGGGTTCTTCCTCTGGGAACCGTCCAGCTCTACAAGCCTCAACCTCAATCAGTGATGTTCATCATCTGCAACCAACACAACGTAGTGCGGGCATATCCCATGCATGGGTGAGTATACGCTACTCAGTAGTGACCCCGAGAGCCCCGAAGGTCTCCCAGAATCTACAAAGGATAATCCACAAGGAAAGATACAATCACGAAGTTAAATCTAACACTACTTAGGTATATGCCCATATATATACCTAAGTCATCAATTCCAGTTCGGCTCCAACATCTGAGCCCAAGTTCGATCACGGCTGCACAGGATAGCACAACCAATCCACCCATGATAACACAACCCAATCCACATAGGAAAGCAATTCAATCATATTGATGATAATGATTGAAAGTCAAGACTCAACTCAAACCAGGATTTAATCATGATGTCAAAACCATAGCTGTTAGGAAACTCCTCCTCTAATGAGTACAGTGGGCCTGTCGCTACAACCAAACGCTTTCCATTAACCTTGGACTGCTATAGTACTCCACCTGTCGAGTACTGTGGGCCTGCTGCTACAACCAAGCGCTTCCCACAATGGGTCTTCTGCTACAACAAAGCGCTCCCCCTCATAGCCTCCATAGGTACTCCTTCTGTTGAGTACCACGAGTCTGCAGCTACAACCATGCGATCCTCCGCCATTGGTCTACCGCTACAACCAAGTGCTCCCCCTCATAGCCTCCAGAGGTAATCCTTCTATTTAGTACTGTGGGTCTTCCACTACAACCAAGCGCTCCTCCGCCGTGGTTCGGCCGCTACAACCAAGCACTCCCCACTGGGCTATCCGAAACACACCGAGTCGATCAGTCAGCAGTCGTCAAGTCTCAGCCAGCTCTAGGGTTTCATAATGATTTAAAGTGTTGTAGTCATCACCACCAAACCCACAGAGGATTCCTGTATGGTAGTCATCATCGTCGTAGATGCAGCCAGCTCTAGGGTTTCCGCACAAAGCACGCTCGTTCTGGGAGGATCCACTCCACGAGCCAAGAGTTCAATACATCAACTGACACGTAGTCTGGAGTTGATGTATCCCAAAGTTCCGTCTCATCAGAAGGAACACAACGCGACTGACGGCGCGTCAATCGGACGTCCGGTCCGAGAGTTATTGGTCATTTCGTCCTAGGGGCCCGGTTGGTTTTTAAGTCAAAACCAACCTGACCGCACTCCAACTGCATCTAAACCTCGAGCGGAGTAATCCAAAAGATCCATCTCACTAAGAGGAAACCAGCAAAGTCGACGACATGTCAATCGGACGTCCGGAGCTCAAGTTATGAGCGTTTCCGCTCCGAGGGCCCGGTTGGTTTCATGTTCGAACCAACCAGGACATACCCAAAGTTCTCCGAAAACTTGAGTGTAATATACCCAAACGACCGTCTCAATCCAAGGATCACATCACAACTAACGAAGCATCAATCGGATGTTTGTAGCCCAAGATAAGAGTAAAATACTGGAAAAGGTCCGAAAATGGGGGGGTCTGGACTCAGTCCGACCCGGCCCCACCCCCCCTGGGTCGGCCTGAACTGGGTCCGGGTCCGGCTCGTTAGGGTGCGGCCCCGCCCGATGGGCGCGGCCTGGCCTGACACGCTCGTGCGGCCCGCGTGGCCAGCTCGGCCACGCCGAGCTATGCGGAACAGGGGGGTGCACTGCCCCCCTGATTCGGAACCCACGACCCCCGCGTGGGGGGCCGCTCCTTCGGTCAGCTGGGGGTTACGACACTCGGTTTCGTGGAAGCTGGTCGGCCTGGTCTGGTCGGCCGATGCTGCTACCGCGGGACTGTCGGGGTCCCGCCCCTCCGAGGTGCTGGCGTCCGGCAGTTCCGGCCGCCCAGCCTTACCCCATCATGGCGCTTTCCGACCGGCGTGGCGCGACGGCGCCGCGCCCCTCCACCGCGGCCATGCTCTTGCCGTGGTGCCTTCGTGGTTCTCCGGTGCGGCGCGACGGCGCCGCGCCCCTTCGCTGCGACCCAACTCCGGTCGCGGGTTCATTTGGCCTCAACGGTGCGGCGTGATGGCACCGCGCCTCTTCGCCACTTTTTCCCATGTTTCTGCGTGGTGTCGTTGCACCACACTGCCTTCTTTCGAACTGCAACAAACAAAATTATCAAATGGGGAGGAGGGTCGGCCGTATTCGTGCGGTCCGACCTCCTCCAGTTATTACGATAACAGGCGGACCAAATAGAAATCGATGAACGGTGATGAAATAATTCACGGGTAAAACAATTAACCCCTACCTCAAGGTGTCGTCGAATGAAGGTTCGTCGCAGGAAAGGGACGTCACGGAAGACGGCGTCGCGGAAGATGGCGTCGCGGAATATGGCATCGCGGAAGGAAGATCGCCAGCGTCGTGGTATACGGAGTCGCGGAAAGAGGATCTTCAGCGTCGTGGTACACGACATCGTTTCGTCGATCTCTGAGGAATCAACATTTATTCGTCATCCTTCATCAGAGGTTAGCGTTCTTCGTTGGAGAGAATACGATTTCTCCAAGTGTTGGGTGTCACAATACTTTACCAGCGCTTCGTCGCTTGGTGAAGTCGTCCCAAAACCTTCTCCCAAGCTCTCTATATATAGGATAGGGGGAGAGGTATGTAACTATCGTGGAATTTATGACGGTTCATTTATTTGGAACCTTCATAAATTCCAATGATGCAGTTACTTAATTTAAAAAGGGGGTTGGGCGAATTAAATTGTGTTGGCACAATTTAAGAGGTGCGTTGGTACAACATAAGAGTAGAGGATGACAAGAAGTTTCCCCCATATAGCCTGCGTCAAAACACATGACACAAATTAATTTTATGTTGACACATAAAATTAAGTGACAGTAATTAATTTCACGTCGACACTTAAAATTAACTCACAGAAATTAATTTTTATGTCAAACCATAAAATTAACTAACAACAATTAATTTTACGTCAACTCATAAAATTAATTGGCAACAATTAATTTTCCATCGACACATAAAATTAACTGACACCAATTAATTTTACGTCAACCCATAAAATTAACTGAAAACAATTAATTTTACGTTAACTCATAAAATTAATTGAGAGCAATTAATTTTACGTCAACACATAAAATTAACTGACAACAATTAATTTTACCTCGACCCATAAAATTAATTGAGTGCAATTAATTTTACGTCGACATATAAAATTAATTGATGGGGGGTTTGAGAGGTTTCCTCTCCCTCACCATTAAATGGGATGTTAGGGTGTGGCGGTTCCACTACCAACTCCCAAGTAAAGCTTCTAACCACTTTATCCGCACTGCATGTGTTTAACAAAATAAAATAAATTATTCACTTATTTTATTTTATTAACCCACGTAAAACCCCAAAAACTAACTTTCATACCCGATCATCCCCCATTGAGGTGAAAGTCATATTAAGCGAATATCGGCACTGCGAGTTCAATGGTGCCCTCATAATTCAATTCCGAGCACCGGTTCAAAAGTTATAAAACGCCGCTTGTACGTTTAGTGAATATACCCGAAAAAAAGTTCAGAAAATTATTATCAGGCACCCTCGACCCACTGCGGTCAAGGTTAGGCTCTGCCTTGGAGAAAAACGCTCTAAAGAACTCAACGGTACTCTCAGATTTTTAATTCGAGTTACCGTTTAGAAGTTATGAATTTTACAAAAAAATAACTGTCACTTAAATATTTTATTTAGGACCAAAAACTAACTTTATCAGGTGGCCCGCACCGGCCAAAGTTAGTATCTAATTAAAGAAATCATACCCTCACAAGTTCAATGTTGGTCTCAGATTTTTAATCCGAGTTACCGTTTGTGAGTTATAATCATTTGAAAAAATAAAATAACTTTATTTAATTATTTTATTTATGGTTATGCCATTTTCGGGTTTTCTCACAGGAGACCTGCAACGACTAAACTTAAGTCATGCCTAGGGTAAACCCGCCATTTTGAGAACAATGGTGCCCTTGGATTTCTGATCCGAGTAACTGTTTAAGAGTTATTCCACTTTTTCAGGAAAACTGCTTATGTGTGTTAATTTAAGCTTAACAGAACTTCAGAAAATTATTCCGGGCACACCGGGCCTCAGAATTAGGTGTCGTCAGAAACTGCGTACTCATAAAATTCCAAAGAATTTAAGAAAAAAAATTATTTAAAATTTACGGGTCTTTACATTACTCCCACCTCGGAGCTTTACGTCCCCGGAAATCTATAACACAAACTAGGGAAACTAAACGAGGTATCGAGTACGCATCAGAGCCTCACACTCCCAAGTGCTCTCCTGGAGGTTCCCATGCTTCCAACGAACGCGTACTACAGGAATTGACCGTCCACAATGGACCCGCTCCTGTCGATCCTCAATCTCCACCAGAACCTCCGTGAAGGTTGCCCCATCGTCGATTTCCATCTCCCTATGATCGATGAGGTGGGTCGGTCGTGCACATACCTCCTCAACTGAGATACGTGGAAAGATGTCAAGCACCTGGTGAAACTGAGGTGGAAGGGCCAAATGAAGCATAAAGATAACTTTCCACCCTAGAAAAATCTCCATAGTCCATATCGAGGTGAGACCCGTAAGAAAACATGGTCATCATCCTCGAACTCCAGTGGTCTCCATCTCTTATCAGCATAGGACTTCTGTCTGCACTGTGTAGTCTTCATCCGCTCATGGATGATCTGAAGCTTCTCCATCATAGCTGGTACCATCTCTGGTCTTAGAAGAGCTTCTTGGTTTTCCCCTTTGCCGAAAAAGAGAAATCTTGTCTCATCCTCTGGATAAACCACGTTCTTTGCCTAATACAGTCAATCCCGACATGGATGATACTAATCCATACCAAGGATGACATCGTAAGGCCTCGACACTACTAACAAGAGATCCAACCATTACTCTCGCCTCCAAGGGTTGAGGTACACTGTCGGCATCAGTGTGTGGTAACTGGGTCTCCTCTAGTAGGTATCTCAAAAGTGAGGGTCAAGTCAACAGTTTTAACCGGAACCTCTCAGTATCAACCACACAAAAGGGGAGGAAAGAAAACATCACAAGGACAAGTGTCTTTTATTACTGCATCTCAAGTACAAAGACACACAACAACCACAAACAACAACATCAACAAAGCTAGAAGCAACATGAACATAAGTCTCCACGTCTGGAGCTAGTCCCGCTCCTATCCATCTACTCCTGGAGCTCAATGATCATAGGCCTCAGCTGCATGAAGCTAAGATCTCCCCTATACACCCGTTCCCTGCGGTCGGGGTGGTCTCCCTGGTGGTGGTGGTGGTAGGGCCTCAAAGCGTCGTCCACCACCCGCTGCTCGGCCAGCTCCTCTGCCTCGCCCGCCTTCTTCCTGTGGACCGCCATGGTCGAACCTATGCCTCTGCATGGGAGTTCCTTCATTTATCTGCTGATCATCTGTATGGAGGGTCGGACAGTCATGAGCCATGTGACCAACCCCGCCGCAGGAGTAACATTGTCCACTCATGGTAAGTCGTTCTCCACCCTGGGTGCCTCGCACAAACGATCCTATGTCATGCGGTCGACCACCTTTAGGTCTAGTCCTCTTGGACCTCTGGGTCATCTGTCTACTGCCCACTGCATAAGACTCTGCCGCATGCTGGCTAGTGGTGGGTACTGCTGCTGGAGACTGCTCAGTAAGGAAACTTTCCACTAAGAGGCCTCGCTCCAACACCCCTTGTCTGCGTCGGGATGCTGTGAGAAACAACTGAAGCTCTGATCTCTCGCCTGAGCCCATGCTCGAAGGTTTGGGCCTTGAAGAATGGGTCTCGTACCATGTCCGTGGAATAGCATGAGAGGTCGGTAAACCTCGCCGAGTACTGGTCTACCATCATGCTGCCCTTCCATAGCTATAGTAGCTCCTGGATGCACACCGCATGGAGGGTGGCTGGGGAGAACTCTGAGCGGAAGAGGCTCTCAAAGTCTGTCCAAGGAAGAGATTCCTCGTCGTGCACGTGGAGCATCATGCTCCACCTTCGTCCTGCTGCCGCGTGCAGGAGGCTCACTGCAAGGATCACCATGAGGTCAGCTGGTGTCCCCACTAGCCGAAAAACTCAAACTACAGCCTCTAGACAGTCCTCAGCCACTTGTGGGTCCGTCTATCCCCAAAACCTGGGTGGCCTCTCGCGCTAGAACTCATGCAACACGCTCAAGAGGCGTGCATCGCCTACTGCTAGGGCTGGAGGCATCAGTGGCCCAACGGGTGGTAGTACCACTACTGCCTCCGCTGGTGCCTCAACTGGAAGAGGGCCCTGTACTGAGGCCTCATCGCTCGGCGGGCTGTCAGTACGTAGAAAACTCATAACCTTAGATGGCTACTATCATGGGGCCATCCTGAAAAGAAATAGGTGTTCCACGGTCAAAACAAAACCTGGTGAGCTGACACAAAGTAATCACAAAGAAAACCTTTGAAACACACATGTAATCAATGTTTTCGTGTATTGAGTCGGAAATCAGAAGTCAGGGTCCTGGTGTACGAATATGTCGGTCGCCGCACCAACACTGGACTCCCTGGACTGATAACCACACTCAATACCCTTAACACTATTGCTTCACGAAGAAGAAATATTGGAGTCCTGAGTTCTGAGGTAGAACTGAACACCTTTGATACCAATTTTTCACGACCCGTCCTCAGGGCCCGTGCCATGACTACCCCAAGCCCACCTTCCATAGGCCAGGGGCTGGTGACCAGCACCAAAGGCGTAAATCCCAACAAAAAGGGGAAGGCATTGCCTTTAGAAAGTAAACAACACCACAGAGTAAGCCAACATAAGTAAACACTAAGTAAACTGAGTACAAGTTAGTGTGGAAAAGTAAGTGGGCCAGAATAAAAACCCAAACTGAAAGTAAAGTACAACTGGAAAGGATGTATAGCAACTGAAAAGTAAAGCAGCAACGCCGAGCCGTCATCTGGAAATCCCACCTAAAGGGTGGGTACATATAGCCTCCTCAGCTCCTCGGGTCCTTCCATCCACCTTGTATGCATCCCGTCCAGTGGTCCACCTCCAGGTACCGACTCACTGTGATATCCACCTCCGGGCACCGACTCGTCATGGGTTCCTCCTCCGGGAACCGTCCAGCTCTACAAGCCTCAACCTCAATCAGTGATGTCCGTCGTCTGCAACCAACACAACGTAGTGCGGGCATAGCCTGTGCAGGGGTGAGTATATGCTACTCAGTAGGGACCCCGAGACCCCCGAAGGTCTCCCAGAATCTACAAAGGGTAATCCACAAGGAAAGATACAATCACGAAGTAACATCCAACACTACTTAGGTATATTCCCATACATATACCTAAGTCATCAATTCCAGTTCGGCTCCAACATCTGATCCCAAGTTTGATCACATCCACACAGGATAACACAACCAATCCACCCAGGATAACACAACCCAATCCAAATAGGAAAGAAATTCAATCATATCGAAGATAATGATTGAAAGTCAAGACTTAGCTAAAACCAGGATTTAATCATGATGTCGAAACCATAGCTACTGGGAAACTCATCCTCTATCGAGTACAGTGGGTCTGCCGCTACAACCAAGCGCTTCCCATTAACCTTAGACTGCTGTAGTACTCCACCTGTCGAGTATTGTGGTTCTGCTACTACAACCAAGCACTTCCCACTATGGGTATGCCGCTACAACCAAGCGCTCCCCCTCATAGCCTCCAGAGGTACTCCTTCTGTTGAGTATTGTGGGTCTGCCGCTACAACAAAGCGCTCATCCGCTGTGGCTCAGCCGCTACAACCAAGCGCTCCCCCTCATAGCCACCAGAGGTACTCTTTCTGTTGAGTACCGCGAGTCTGCCTCTACAACCAAGTGCTCATCCGCTGTGGGTCTGCCGCTACAACCAAATGATCCCCCTCATAGCCTCCAGAGGTACTCCTTCTGTTGAGTACCGCGGGTCTGCCGCTACAACCAAGCGCTCCTCCGCCGTGGGTCTGCCGCTACAACCAAGCGCTCCCCACTGGGCTCTCTGAAACACACTGAGTCGATCGGTCAGTAGTTGTCAAGTCTCAACCAGCTCTAGGGTTTCATAATGATTGAAAGTGCCACAGTCGTCACCACCGAACCCACGGAGGATTCCCGTACTGTAGTCATTGTCGTCGCAGATGCATCCAGCTCTAGGGTTTCCGCACACAGCACGCTCATTCCGGGAGGGTCCACTCCACGAGCAAAGAGGTCAATACATAAACTGACACATAGTCCGGAGTTGGTGTATCCTAAAGTTCCCTCTCGTCAAAAGAAACACAACGCGACTGACGGCGCGTCAATCGGACGTCCGGTCCGAGAGTTATTGGCCTTTTCGTCCCAGGGGCCCGGTTTGTTTTTAAGTCAAAACCAACCCAAACGCACCCCAACTGCATCTAAACCTCGAGCAGAGTAAGCCAAAATATCATTCTCACTAAGAGGAAACCATCAAAGTCGACGACACGTCAATCGGACGTCCGGAGCTCAAGTTGTGAGCGTTTCCGCTCTGAGGGCCCGGTTGGTTTCGTGTTCGAACCAACCCAGTCGTACCCAAAGTATTCTGAAACCTTGAGTGTAATATACCAAAACGATTGTCTCGATCCATGGATCACATCAAAACTGACGAAGCGTCGATCGGATGTCCGTATCCCAAGATATGGGAAAAAGACCAGAAATGGGCTGAAAATGGGGGGTCTGGGCTCGGTCCGACCCGACCCCACCCCCCCTCGGTCGGCCTGAACCGGGTCAGGGTCCGGCCCGAACCAGTGGGCGTGGCCTGGCCTATCACACTCGCGCGGCCTGCGTGGCCAGCTCGGCCATGCCGAGCTGTGCGGAACAGGGGGGGGGGGGGGGGGCGCTGCCCCACTGATTGGGTACCCGTGGCCCCCACGTGGGGGGCCGCTCCTTCCGCCAGCCGGGGGTTACGATCCCCGGTTTTGTGGAAGTTGGACGCTGCTATTTCCACAGGACCGACGGGGTCCTGCCCCTCCGAGGTGCCGGCGGTAGGCGGTTCCGGCCGCCCCGCCTTGCACCGCCGCGACACTTTCTGACCGGCGCGGCGCGATAGCACCGCGGCGCTGCTCCGGCCGCGGTGTCTTCGTGGTTCTCCGGCACGGTGCGACGGCGCCATGCACCTTTTCTGCGGCCCGACTCCTGCCGCGGGTTCGTTTGGCCTCAACGGCGCGGTGGGACAGCGCCGCGCCTCTTCGCGACTTTTTCCCATGTTTCCTCGCGGTGTCATTGCACCGCGCCGCCTTCTTTCAAACTGAAACAAACAAAATTATCAAAGGGGGAGGAGGGTCGGCCATATTCGTGTGGTCCGACCTCCTCTTGTTATTATGATAATAGGCGGCCCAAATAGAAGTCGATGAATGACAAAGAAATAATTCACGGGTAAAACAATTAACCCCTACCTCAAGGTGTCATCGAACGAAGGTTCGTCGCAGGAAAGGGATGTCGCAGAAGACGACGTCACGGAAGGAAGATTGTCGGTGTCACAGTACATGGCGTCGCCGAAGGAGGATTGTCGGCATCGCGGTACATGGATTCTTGTCATCGATCTCCGAGGAATTAGCGTTTATTCGTCGTCCTTCGTCGGAGGTCAGCGTTCTTCGTTGGAGAGGATACGATTTCCCCAAGTGTTGGGTGTTACAATACTTTACCAGCGCTTCGTCGCTTGGTGAAGCCATCCCAAAACCTTCTCCCAAGCTCTCTATATATAGGAGAGGGGTATAGGTATGTAACCATCATGGAATTTATGATGGTTCATTTATTTGGAACCATCCTAAATTCCAACTATGCAGTTACTTAATTTAAAAAGGGAGTCGGGTGAATTAAATTGTGTTGGCGCAATTTAAGAGGTGAGTTGGCACAACTTAAGAGTGGAGGATGCCAAGAAGTTTCCCCCACATAGCCTGCATCAAAACACTTGACACGAATTAATTTTATGTTGACACATAAAATTAATTGACATCAATTAATTTCACGTCGACACTTAAAATTAACTCACAACAATTAATTTTTACATCGAACCATAACATTAACTGACACCAATTAATTTTACGTCAACTCATAAAATTAATTGAGAGCAATTAATTTTATATCGACACATAAAATTAACTGACAAAAATTAATTTTACGTCGACCCATAAAATTAAATGAAAATAATTAATTTTACGTCAACTCATAAATTTAATTGAGAGCAATTAATTTTACATCGACACATAAAATTAACTTACATCAATTAATTTTGCGTCGACCCGTAAAATTAATTGAGTGCAATTAATTTTACGTTGACATATAAAATTAATTGATGGGGGGGTTTGAGAGGTTTCCTCTCCCTCCCCATTAAATGGGATGTTAGGGTGTGGCGGTTCCACCACCAACTCCCAAGTGGAGCTTCTAACCACTTTATCCGCACTACATGTGTTTAACAAATTAAAATAATTTATTCACTTATTTTATTTTATTAACCCACGTAAAACCCCAAAAACTAACTTTCATACCCGATCATATGATATTGAGGTGAAAGTCATCTTAAGCGAATATCAGCACTGCGAGTTCAACGGTGCCCTCAGAATCTTATTCCGAGCACCGGTTCAAAAGTTATAAAACACCGCTCGTACTTTTACTGAACGTACTCAAAAAAAAGTTTGGAAAATTGTTATCAGGCACCCTCGACCAACTATGGTCAAGGTTAGGCTCTACCTTAGAGAAAAACGCTCCAAAGAACTCAACGGTACTCTCTGATTTTCAATTTGAGTTACCGTTTAGAAGTTATGAATTTTACAAAAAAATAAATGTCACTTAAATATTTTATTTACGACCAAAAACTAACTTTCTTAGTTGGCCTGCACCAGCCAAAGTTAGTATCTGTTTAAAGAAAGCATACCCTCACAAGTTCAACGGTGGTCTCAGATTTTTAATCCGAGTTACCTTTTGTGAGTTATAAGCATTTGAAAAAAACAAAATAACTTTATTTAATTATTTTATATACGGTTATGCCATTTTTGGGTTTTCTCACAGGAGGCATACAACGACTAAACTTAAGTCACGCCTAGGGTAAACCCTCCATTCTGAGCACAATGGTGCCCTCAGATTTTTGATCTGAGAAACCATTTAAGATTTATTCCACTTTTCAGAAAAACTGCTTATGTGTGTTAATTTAAGCTTAACAGAACTTCAGAAAATTATTCCGGGCACACCGGGCCTCAAAATCAGGTGCCTTAAGAAACTGCGTACTTGTAAAATTCTAAGGAATTTAAGAAAAAAATAATTTCCTTAAAATTTACAGCTCTTTACAAAACATGGGAGCATGAGGATCTTATGATGAAGAACTACCCAAATCTATTTGTGAGGTAACATTCTGGTAATTTCGAGGACAAAATTTTTATAAGGAGGGGATAATTTAACACCCCTAGATTTTTAAAATAAATTTAATAATTAATGAACAAAACCTTGAGTCTCTAAAACACCACTTTATTATATCCTAGTGAGTAAACATAATTTTCCACCTCTGTGATTTGAATTTTGAAAAAACTAACATACACATTTGCATTTAGTAAGATATTTATAGTCTGATAAGACAAACTTAATTTTTTTGGTGAATAGTAACATACCCTTGTGAATAGTAATATAAATATTAATATGACCCTTATAAATAGTAAATAAATTATTATTTTATTTTCTTAAGGTTATAAGATAATGAGATCTTGAATAATTTTTTAAGGTGATATAAAATGAATTATAGTTTAAAATTTGTTATTTTTTGAATAAATTATAATTTTATTTAAAATTTAAGTTAATAATATTTAGATAGTTATTTTAAAAAAATGGAAGTTCATATTTGAATTCTACACATCAAAAAATGGTAAGATTTAATTTTTGGATTTTTTCTGAAATACATGAATTTTTAGTGAATGGTGAAATTTGAGAATTTACAATATATGCTAAATAAGTGAATTTTTGCATCATGATTGATTAATGGATGATTTAAATAACCATTGGTTTGAAATAACATGAACATGTTACTATTATTTCTCAAAATCATCAATACTATTTGTTTTCTTTGGAAAAATAATAAAATAATGAGTAAAATAATGGGAAACCCCTCCTCGCATCCACTATACCCCCCCCCCCCCCCTCAGTCCCTCTTATCTTCACTCCTCTCAAGACTTGTCAGTTGTATAAATTCTGATCAAATATCATCCCAATATCCTCCCCCAAATCTATCAGCCTTGGTCTCATAAAAATACCAAAACCTATCCTCTAAAGAGGCTCTCAAGGAAGATTAATTCAAGAGGTAAATTACTCTGTTCAATTCTTTTACTTTCTTTTCATGTTCCTTTGTTTTATTTTTTATCCTCACATATCCTCATCCAAATGTTGTGAAAGATCTAGTACCATACATTTAATATAGTTTTTTTATGTTAAAGTAAAAATTCTTCATCATCTTTCATTTCCCCTTCTTTTATACTACAAATGAAAACACAATCCAAGATATATTAATTTTTCACATTCAAGGATGATGGGTTTTTAATTTCTTTTGCCATCTTAAATTATAGTAATGAAGCCATTTTTATGGTCTAACCAGACTATAATATATTTATTATATCTTATTTAAGGTTCTGTAATCATTTTGTACACGTGATATTAATTTTTAAATCAAAATGAGTTCGTTGTGATCAAGAACTGAAAATTAACCCAAACAATTATCATTAAAGTTTTATATAATTATTCATATTCAATACAATTAAAAATTAATTTATAACCATGTACGATTATTTTTGTTCACTAATAACATAAAAACTCTATTCTAGACAAAATTTCTCATTATACATGTCTATCCTTACATGAATATAAGTAAACCTATCATGAAAACCAAGGAAGAAAACACTCCCAAACAATGATATTGAATCTCTTAACCCATCAAAAGGGAATGAATGAACCTAATTAAGTTATACTAAATACATTATATGTATATGAGGTTCTGGAATCATTAATTTATGAACCTAAATTTTATTATTCAGGTCATTAAGATCAAGTGAGGAACACCTTTGGACTTATGGTAAGGGTTTTCTACCCGAACCTCCATTTTCATTCGGGTTACTCTTATTGTCTAATTACCTCAATTAAATTATTATATATTCATATTTTCTCCTTATATATTCTATGAAAATGTTCTATATATTTGTACCAACTAGAATACTACTTTCATTTATGGGGAGCTATATGTTTTAAAAGGATCTTTCAAAAATTCTTCCCAAAATACAATCCCAATTCAAGGGAATTTCTCAAATTCATACCTATTTACAAGGGCACTCAATAATATATTTTTAGAAACCATTATCATTATAAAATAACTAATTTTATTATAAAAATAGTATTTTACTTCACTTCAATTTTATACAATGATATTTCAAAAAGAACTCTTCTTTTCAAAATAAAGGAGTATTTATCTCAAGAATTACTCGATGATTTTATAAGAGTATCTTCATCTATTTCAACACACTTTTTGATTATTATTTATTATTGGGATTAATATTTTATTATATCATATACCATATTTAATTTAATGGTTTATTATTAGTTTGACTATGGATGTGTTATCTTAAAACCATTCACTAATTTACTACGAATGGTCAGTGTTTATGCTTAATGTTCGGGGAAAGTTATTTACATTTCATATATTAGTTTCAATATAAATGTATATGTATTTTATGTTTATCCTCTTTCATATTAGGAATGTATTGGACTTATTATGTGTCAAGTGGGTCTTGTTATATCCCCTCGGTGAATTGGTTGGTCTCATGAGACAAACTATGGTCTTGGAATGAGGCCTTGGCAAAATGGATATTTATGGTCTTAGCACGAGGACTTGATGGTAGGGTTATTATGTACCAAATTATGCATTCCTTAATTATGAAACTAGTAATTGATAGTTCATGTGGTTATTTGACTAGTATGGTACCAATGATTATGTTTTATTATCGCATTATTTATTCATCACTTATTCCTACCATATTATGTTTATGTTTATTTTTTTTAAAAAGGCATGTGTTTTTAAGTTATTATCCATGACTAATGTTTATGTTTATGATATCTTATGATGTATTTATTACCCTTAATGATCATTTTATCTCACAAATTTATTATGTTTCATTTTCCCAAGACATGAAGAGGTATATTATGAATGACATGCAGAAATAACCTAGGATTTATGGATGTTGTCAAAGGAGTTTCTATGTTGTATTTATTTTCATGTTGTAATATTGAATTTATATATGTATATTATTTCCAAATATAATAAACTACTTTGTCCTTCATGATTCATATTCCTTGTTTATATTCCAATGTAATAAAATAAGACATCGACTCCGGCCAACTAGGGTCAGGTCCTTACAACGTTTGTTGGTGTGATAAATGGTGGAACATGTTTATCAGAGATGAAACCTTTCTCTGATGTGTGTAGTTTTTGTGATAATTCCTCCATAAATACTCAAGGAAGATCATGAGCTGGTGGTGTCACTATTCTAGAGGTATATCTCTAGTTTTCCTTAAAAAATAGATCATTGCAAGACTATATATGGGTTAGGTCAAGAGGCTTATGCCCAAAGGAATCACGTAATCATTCATATAAAAAGCTAAGGCTTGTGTAATTATTCACACAAAGGGCTAGGACACAAAAAATCTCCCTTCCTTCGAAAATAATAAGATCAATTTCACATATATAGTAATGTGAATGAGAAATATATGAACCTCACTTCACATAAATTATCGTTTTCATTTTATTTAAGAATATTAATAATGATGATGATGATGATGGTGATGATGATGTCTAAAATAGTGTTAAATATTTTTATTATTAAATAAAATAATTTAAAAATAAGAATTAAAATATTATTATTAATATTATTAAATAGAAAAAATATTTTTTTATTCATTAAAATAATTAATTTTTCATTTTTATTATAAAATAAATTAAAATAATAATATTATTAAATATTAATATCAAATAATAATTATGTGAATAAATTCATTTTTAAATTTTGATTATTTATAATTAATTACATTATTAATTATATTATTATTAAGTATTATTAAAAAATTTATTATATGGGTGTTGCAACAAAAAGAATAGATCCTGGTCATAAAAGGAAGGATGTGTCTACTTCAGGAGAGGATAATTCTCATTGTCACTTCTCCCTCTTCAAGGGATCAATGGTAAGTGGTATACGATGAAAGGGAAACATTTCCCATGTAAGGATGGACCTAATGGTGGTATCAGAATGGCTTGAAATTGGGGATCATTCAATCATCAGGTGGATTATTTTATCGAGCAGTTCAACATCCTGAAAGGTCAGTGATTTGAAGAGCAGATCTCAGTTTCATGGGGTTTTGAAAATTTTCATTGTGTCACATTGGGATGTGGTTACTTCCATTTGATATTTCCTTATGTGGATTTAATGATTTAGTCCTAGAGATATGACTCAATATCTCTCAAGCTAAGATTCTTCCATATCCATGAATAGGAATGTAGATTCAACCTATTGGAGGTTGGTTCCTCATTTGTGCAGGAATGGATCATTATATTTGGCATGAACTAGATTTTATAGAACCTTAAGATCCTTTTTGACATTGCAATGTCTATAGGGCTGCCTATTAAATTGAATAAAGAATATGAAATTTCTAGATTTGGGCATTAGGCTCGATTTTTTGTTGAAATTGATTTATGTTTTGTTCTAGTTGATATAGTTATCCTTTTGAATAGATGATAATGAAATGGATATTAGGATTGAATATTATAAAGTTCTTCATTTTTAGAAATTTCAAGGTCATTGGTCATGAAAAGTAGAACTACAAAAAATTGGTTTTCTGTACTTTCTATTCTGGGCACAGACATGATGAATATTCATGCTTCAGAGGGAGACACATGAGGTGGAATAATTCAAATGGAAAGGAAGAGGCTGGAAAGGAGATGTTTCAGGATGGAATGAATATTTAGGTGAAATTGAATGGGAATTGACCTATTTCTGAATCTGGTCAGAAGCATGGTGGTGTTATTGATTTCAATACTCGTGATGTTTATATCGGAGACGGTAAGAAGGTATGAAATTCTATTACTAGGCTTGATCATGATCAGGTTGGTAGTGGAAAACAACACAAAATATGGGCTAATATTATTAATAAAACATAGTAATGTGATAATCCTATTGATGATGTCATGGAGATACCAAATTCATTGGCAGTGGATTTATTATATAGTGATAATGTTATGTTGTATGCAACTTACCAAAATGGGAGGATGTGTGGGTGTCTTATAATACCCTATTAAGTCATGAGTTGAGATGGTTGTTCAAGGGAATTTAAAAGAAGTAGTTTTGTCTACTGAACCATATGTACAAGGGGATGAGGAATCCCTTCTGTGTGGTGTTGCATAAACTCAAGCTTTAGATGTTTGTAAAATAGTAGGTCAATACTCCTTTCAGAGGCAAGTGAATGCACAAGTGAATATAGATGATCTCATGATTGGAGGTGAATATGAACTCAATCTAGGAGAGGTTATGACCTTCTTAGACAAGTATTCTTGGGAGGATATGGATGTCCAATCATCTGATGTAATGATTTCACAAGAGGTTGTTGACCAACAGCTACTGCAAGAATAATTGATTGCCTCGAAATCACGTAATGGTAAACAGAAATTATATATAATGGAAACTAAATTTAGAAGGATTAGAACTAGATATCAAGTGCATAAAATATCTGACAATCACTTGGAGGATCGTCTAAGGCTATTGATTGACATTGATACTTCTTCAGAAGACATCAGTGGCATGAATGTTGATGATACATACATGATAGATTGTTATGGAATTGTTCCAGCAATGAAACTTGGGAATTTTTATGAAACCTTTATGGATAGTGTCATGGGTAGGGTTGGTTATTCAAGGACTAAGAATGGTGAGGATATTTTTGTGTATGAGGAGGGCTTCCAACTGGTTACCCCCACCCCCATGAAAACCCAAACTAATTGACACTCTAAGAAGCACTTTTATGTAGGTTTAGCCATTGCAGGTTGTACATATAAGTGATGATGAGAATACAAAGTGGTCTTACCCAACCCATATCAATTACATAATTAAAAATTAATACGCCTCATTTGGTAAGGCATCATATCAAGAATGAAACGATTCACGAGAAAGGTACTCTAACATCATACCCCTAAAGGTCAGGAAGATGAAAAACCCACTAAAGGCCTTAACAAGGAAGTATCTGATTGGAACTTTTCGTAGCTTGATTTTACTTTCTCTATAATGGAGCCTAATGTTTTTAAATTCTATGATTATACATAAGATAATAAATTTCTATCAATTAACATTGAAGACAAATTTCGATCTAATCCAAATATAAATTTTTAGGATTTATTTTAGAAATTTAGGATTTGTAAAAATTCTGGAGGCTTTTATAAAACATCATATAGAGAAGATGAAACCCTTCCAAAGAATAAATGGTGGAGAGGTCATCATATAAATTTCATAGGAAAACACCCTAGGAAATTGGGATCTAGAGGGACTTTAATGAGTTAATTTTATTATCTTTGGCGTCTTATGTTGATTGTGGGCTCTTTTTTCCTTCTTGGTCTAATCTCCCTTCTTGTAAATTCTTATTTTATTATCTTCATAAAATTATTTTTAATTAAATTTTTTTATATGTTTAATTAGTGTGTCAAATTTCATTTATATTTTATTTATAATTTTAATCTATATTCCTTGAAAATCACATACTTGAAATATAATAATGTTTCAAGAAGGTGACTTTGAAATCTTGTAAATTATAGAGTATAAATACAATCTGAATAAGATTTTACACACTAACTAATCATAGAATAATAATTCCAATTAAAAATAATTCCATAAAAAATTAATGAAAAATAATTTCATTGATAGAAAATATTATTGTTTCAAAACATAACATTAGTACTTGTGCATTTTTTTCAAATAACATTTTTTGTCAAAATTAATTTTTTTTTAATTATTTTTTTGGAATTACTTTTATTTTCAATTAATTTTTATTTGTACAATCACTGTGTTAAATTTCATTTAGATGTTATTTATACCATATTTTATGCACATAATTTTTTTTGAAATGTAAATATTATGTTTTTAATCAATAATATTCGTGTCATATAAATTATTTTTTCTTTATTATATTTTTTATATTATTTTTATTTTTAATTTATTTTTTATATGTTTAGTTATTTGGAAATAATTTATTTATATTATATTTGTAATTTATAATTTATACACCTTCAAAATCACCTACTTGAAATATAACAATTTTCAAGTAGTTGACTTTGAAAGACTATAAATTATAAAGTATAAATCTTAATGAACATTGACACACTAACTAAAAATATAAAAAATAATTGAAAGTAAAAAAATTATATAAAAATTAATTAAAAATAATTTTAATGACACAAAATATTTTTGTTTGAAAATAAAACATTTTTACTTTTATATTTTTTTACTGATAATATTTTTTGTGTAAATTAAAAAAAATGTTTTTTTACATTTCTTTTATTTTAAATTAATTTGTATTTTTATAATAAATGTTTTAAATTTTTTTAGATGTTATTTGAACTATATATACTTGGTGTTTCCGGGTATAATTACATTCAAACACACACAACACACCATACAAACATAGGCCATACCCCCCCCCCAAAGGGGATATGCCACCCATAAAGCCTTATTTATTTTGTACATCGCTCATAGGGTCAATGGGAATGGAAACTATAACACGGATCAAAAGCATAGTGCAACATCATGTCTACATCACCAGGCATGTGTTTGTGTCACCGTCTGCCCACATCATCTCTGTGCCACTACCTACCTACATTATCATTTGTATCACCACCTGTACAATACTATAACAGTGCCTACACCCACTTAAAATTGAACTTGGGTCTGATAAATAATTATGAGGATCCTTTACCACTCGATTAAGCCCCTTACTACAAATATTTTATTGGGTAACGAGATATAGGTCGGCATAATACTATGTCTGTCCTGGGCCCAAACCACTACCATTGTGCTATATGCCCTTAGCTAAATTAGAGTTTGGAATGAAATGAACATGTACCAGTTCTGTTTCCTGGAAGTGGTCACCATATACAATACCATTTAACCAACCCTCGGTCAGCTTATTTAAACTATATTTTATATGCATAATTTATTTAAAGTGTAAATGTTATTTTTAATCAATAATGGTTGTGTTATGTAAATTATTATTTATTTATTATATTTATAAAATTATTTTTATTTTAAATTATTTTTTATATGTTTAGTAAGCCTTAAAAAATCATTTACACTTCCTTTATAATTTTTAATCTATATTCTATAAAAATCACCTGCTTGAAATATAATAATATTTCAAGTAGGTGACTTTGAAATCCTATAAATTATAAAGTACAACTAAAATATAAATGAAATTTTACACAATGAATAAACAAATAAAAAATTAATTAAAATGAAAATAATTTCATCAAAAAATTAATGAAATTTTATTCTAATGATGAAAATCTTATTGTTTCAAAACATAACATTTGTATTTGTATAATTTTCTTGCAGATAACATTTTTTGTATAGATTAGTTTTTTTGTTCACTATTTTTTTAGAATTCATTTTATTTTAAATTATTTTTTATTTTTACAATTACTGTTTTAAATTTCATTTAGATGTTATTTACACTATATTTTATGTGCCTAAATTTTTTAAAGTGTAAAATTTATTTTAGATCAATAAAATTTGTGTCATGTAAATTAATTTTGGTTTATTATATTAATGAAATTATATTTATTTTAAACTATTTTCTATTTTTTTAATCTATGTTTTATGTTTTATTTAAATTATACTTATAGTTTATATTTTATAGGCTTCCAAATTTACCTAGTTGAAACATAATAAGTTTATTGATTTTCAAGTGACCGAAAAAGATTATAAAACATTATTATCATGACTTTAATAAATGATAATTATCATGAATTTATTAATAATTACATTACATTATTATAATGAATTTATTATAATGATTATATTATCATGACTCCATTTTAATTATTATTTTTATAATGGATTCATTATCGTTAACTTCTTATTATCATGAATTTATTATCAAGTCTTTATTATTAATGGTCAACTTTCCAGATGTACATAGTTATTATTTAATATGAAATATTTAATATTATTATTATAGTAATTTATTCGACAATAAAAAGAAAATATTAATTATTTTTCTAAATAAAAAAATTATTTTATTTTTAATAATGATATTATTTTTATTTTTATATTTATATGATTTTATTAAATAAGAATAGTATTTAATACTATTATTTACATCATCGTCATTATTATTATTCATAAATATATTAAAAACATTACATGACACAAAACATTATTTCATAATAATACTTCAAAATAATTATATTAGTAATTATTACAAATAATTTTATAATGTAGAATTAATTATATTATTAAATATTTTTTTATTTTGTATTAGAAATTATTCAGTATTTGTAATCCTCCAAGTCCAACCATTTCAAAGTATTGTAAATTATTAATATATTTTTCATTTTTAATTAGACTATTAATTATAACATATAAAAACATTTTTATTATTTTTTTAAAAGGGTGTGGTCGAAGCCTCTTTTACATATTTATTATTAATAATTATAATTTTAACAATATTTATAACATTATTTGTTTTCATTACTATATCATTATTACTTGATATTTATTACTTAACATTTATTACCTTATTAAATTATTATTATTTATTAAAAATATTCTATCATTAATCATTTTTTATAATTAATGTTTTTTATAAATAATATGGTATTCATTAAATGATGGAAAATTGCTGTATGAATCCCACATAAAAATTTTGGAAAGTTTTTCAAGGATCACAACCTTATAAAAGGTCAGTTTTCATGGAATTGTATGTAATAATTTTGGATTACATTGTTTAAAGAAATAACAAATATAAAAACAATTAAATAATATTTAATTATACATATATATATATATATAAACAAAAAAATAAACATTCTATAAGGGAAGGCGTTTTATCGATAGGGCCTTATTAGATAATTTTATAAAGAAGGCGTTGAATATCTCAGCACATTCTTCGAAAAATTGTAATAGAAGGCATTAAATGAGTTATTGACTTCTTCATAAAAATTCTACAAAAGGTTATGTCTTAGAAAATGACCACCCTACGAATCCCAACATCTAAGAACATCCCTATATCATGAAATAATTCTCTGATTTAGGGATTTTCATAAATAGTTTTTTTTGTTCTATGAGTAAATTTTTCAAATGGATATACCTAATTTCATAACCTTTATAGTATCACATGAAGCACCAAAAATTGGTTGTATTTGTTTGAATCATGTAGTTATTGAGGATCATGCTGCATCTTCAGGGATATGTGATCATAAAATGTTATTTAGATCAAGCAGTAGACTTTAGAAAAGGTGTCGAGTATGTGATGAATTGTGCTCGTTGATAGACATGTGACACCCTCAAGAAGCCTGGATTATGTGACACATTAATTTGATGACTTACAACAAGAAGCCTTTTAATCTTGGTCATGTGTCAACCTTGATCATACGAACTCAGCCTCATGAAACCTTCATGCGAATTGGGGTGTCTGTATCTTAATAACGCATTGGTCATGAATCGCCCTTGATAATACAAACCTGATATCACAGTGCCTTTATGTGAAATGGGGTTTTGAAACCTTCATAACACCTTATACATACACCCATGATCATGTGACCCCTCTCTAGTTGTGTGAAATATCAACCATGACATGCGAACCCTTGGAGATGTGGCCTTAAAAAGCACCCGAACATGCATCTCAAAAACTTGGTTACACAATGACTTAATGGTACTTGGGATGATTTCTATGTATCCTTGTACCATAAAACATGAAAATAACCCTTGTATGAGATTTCATGAAACTTTGAACATCATGTGATTCCCCTTTATAGTCACAAATAAGAGGAGTGGTTGTCCATGACATTGCTCACATGTCGTTGCGAGGTCCAAGTTTGATCATGTGATGCCCTAATGAACAACGTAAGGGAAAATTCCAATCCATTTATACAATAAAATATTAAAATTGTATGAACTTCATGTGAATGGAGTTACACTTATTTTCATGTGAAGGGCTGATGCATTCTATGTGACAAGTCCATGGATCTCCTAAAGGGTCCCAGATATGCCGGCTTAATCTTGAAAAGGACCTTTGGCATGTTGAGTTTATTATTTGAAATCCATTTGATAATCCATGAGTTCAATAAATATATAAATTATGGACTGATCTCATGGTCACTATTTATCACATGATAAATAGATGATGTCAAGGATGACCCACTGCATGTTCACATGAAACACGTGATGCGACTCTCCCTCCATCTAATTAAACCCATATATGTGATTTAAGCATCGTATGAAGTGTTGTAGATCCAGGTTAGTGAGGCCTATAATTACCCTCCTACTTAGTGAAAAACACACACATTGGAGAATAGAGGCGAGAGAGGACTTCTTGGAGTGTAAATCCATGCAATCGTAAGAGTCTTACACCAGGTAAACTCAGGGGAATGATTTAGGGGATTACATGGTATGTATATACATCTCACATGATCACTTCATTGATCACATAAACCACTTCCATCATGGACTTCTTTTCATGAAAAGGGTTTTTTTCCATGTCAACTTGGTCACAAGAGGCGCCAATAGGCTAGCACAGGATGAACATAGAAGCATTTACGCAAAAAGGATAAAGAAGATTAAATCCTTATACGAAGATAGATACAATTATTTTCATGAAAAGGGGGTCATGAACTTCACATGACCCATTCATTAGTCACATGAAAATGACCAAACATGTTATCCAAGTTAGAAAAAGTCCTTAGAACATATTGGACATGCCATGATAAGTCCTACAAAAATGTCAGGTTGATCATGAAATAGTCCTTAGATATGAAAGCTTCGATGATGTGAAGCACTTCAAACAAGCCATGCATGTAATGTGGAATCCCCAAAACAAGTAGGAAGGATCACATGACAGTACCCATACATGTTAAGTAGACAACCAGGACATGTATATACATCCCTATACATGTCAGGTAGGCAACCAGGACATGTACAGACATCCCCATACATGTCAGAAAAAAACTAGGATGTGCCTTACAGACATCCTCTATCATTTCAACTATGTCATGTGGCCACCCTATGACAAGTCAAACATGTCAGGTAGACACCCCATGATATGTCAACATTTCCTAATAGACATGCTTGGACTTGTACTGTGCAAACCCTGGGCCATGAAACTTCATCTGAGAACCCACCATTTAAAAGAGGAATATTTTTAAAGGTTTAGGCTTATGCACTCATGTGACCTTATTCGTGTGATTCTATCTGAATAATCTTCATTCCATACAAACATATTTGGACAAACTTTCATGGTCATTATCTCCCTTTATCCATCATAAGATAAAATAATTGATACCTGACATGGGAATCTACCCTGGTGTAATCTCCTCTATATTCCAATTACCTTGGATCATAGAAACTAAATTCTCCTATCATTACATCATTATTCTTCATATATTAGTGGATTGAGAAGATAATTGAACTATGAGGAATCTAATTCCTATTATAAGTAGGATACATAGGATGTCTTCCTAAGGCTCTTGCTTTATATTAAACACTTCATCAGAGACACCCAAGTGCATAAGTCTCATATTCGTGTGTGGTGAGTCTAATTTCTTGTTATCCCTTATTTATCACACTGATCATGACTCTAGTGGTATTAGGGATTTTCCATGATCATATCATTAGCATCCTAAAATTACCTAATAAGGGTAACCTCCATGTGTAAGCCTTAGTAAGTGACATGATATGACTGAATCCATGAAAGGGTATCCACCCTGGTGTAATTCCTAATGGAATTTATATATTGGTAAACTCTAGGGTAATAAACCTTATAATTACTCAACATCAGACCCTTCCCATTAGTAGATTGATGGTAGATTGAACTACAAAGACTCATATTCCTATTATAACTGCAATACATAGGATGTATTCCTAAGGCTCAAGCTACATACCTGGTGCCTAAGTGCCCTCATATATTTCCTTTCTATGTGATGATAAACTTCATGACTTGGACTTAAACAAACTATGTGGTTTTTGATTCCTATTACAAAATTGGATATGTAGGATTCCTCGTGAGGGATCAATTCCATCCTTGAAACATCAATCGCCCCCATGGATGGTAGTAAACTCAAGAGTTCTTGGTTATATGGATTAAAAATACAAGAAACTACCCATTTTTAAAAAATCATGGGAAACGTAAGGAGAAACTTAGATACATATAGGTGGTCTCATTAATAGGACCCCCTCTCCATGTATAAGGATTTAGAAATTGATCATTTTATTATAGTAACCAATCCCATATTGGGATCTAGTAGAGATTCACAAACATATCTTAAATCTACAATAGTGCCTCAAAGTAGGTAATTATTCCCCCCAAAAGAGTGTGATGAGCCTAACCTCTCATCCTCTCGTCCAATGTGATTCCCTAAGTGTTTTGGGTCTGAAACCCTAAATGACCACCAACCTTTGGAAAGAAGGTATGTACCTTATTATAGATGTGTGTGCCTTTGGAAGTTTTCAAGGGAGATAAAAATGGTAAACCTGGAATGAATAATTTTTAATTATATCTGAACCCCCCATAATCAGTCATCTACCCCCAATATTCAAACATAAAACAAAAAAAATAGTGAACCCAATGTGAAATCATGCAATGATAGAATAACTGAATCATTATAAGTATCAGTCACTATGTTTCTTAAACCTGGGGAACCATACCATTTTGATAGAAACAAAAATGGTGAACCCAATGTGAATATATAAAATAATAAAAATGACTGGTTTAACATGCATCAAACAATTTTTTGCATCCTCTATAAAAAAAATTGTATGCCTAATGTGAAATCCTTGAATAATATATTAGGGTTCCCATGAAATAGGACATTTTTTCTATACAAACTCCATGCAATCTAAATGGTCTAACTGATAACAATAATGAAAAATTGTGTTACCTATGAAAAGCTAGTTATTCATGTTTCAAAATTTTAATGATTCACTAATCAGTGACCTTGTTCCTTGTTGTCTTGAGGAATATAAAAACTACTCTCACAAACATCTTAATCCAAGAACATGTCTACATCAAGTGATTTTTTTTGGAACCACAACTATAGAAGTAACCTCTATAGGTTTCAAGAACCACACCCACAAAATACCTTAATCTTTTAGTGGAGAACATGATAGTTTGAGAATACCACTGACAAGGCATGATCCTGACCCCTGAGGCTACACATAGTGGTATCTAGATACTGAATCCAATAAGTTAGTCTTGTTTAGGTAAATCTGCAATGAAACTAGTGGAACCTGACACCACCACCAACCACTTTGGAAACTTGTCCACAAAATACAGAAATCAGTACCTTCCTTGCCTTAGAAAGTTGAACTAAGGATTCAACTACAACTTTATTTCAATTCAGAAGCTTCCTAGGTGGGGGGGGGATCCTATCAATCACAATCTTCATCTTCATCCTACCAGTAATCCTCAATCCCCTACTAAGGGAACCACCTGAAAAATTTCCACCCTAGACACTCATGAACATGTATCAAGGAGGCCTCATTAGTAATGATGAGCTATGGATAAATGGGATTGGGCTCATATACCCACTTCCATTGAAGAATATTTTCATCATATTTCGGTGGTGGCCAACAAGAAAAATCACATCCCTTCTCACTCGGATCAAGTCTGCATGCATATTCCTATAGCAATCATGGGGGGAACATATCCCTTCCCCAATAATGAATCCCATCAATATATTCTGATGGAATAAGGGGGATAAGATTGGGATTATATCCCTGCATCAATTGAAGAAATATTATAGTATATCTTAGAGACTGAGAATTTGCAGGCCTACATTCCTGCATACACATAGTTAACATATAACTATATTTGAGCAATAATAGAAGAGCTTTATTGGCACATTCTAGGATAGTTATAGATATAGGGATAGGAACATATCCATATCCTAATAGATGTAGAATCATATCACCATGATTAGTATGAATAGGTGGTTACTCTAGAGCAAGATCACATTCTTTCTACCATCCAAGAGGATTATAAGCATATTCTGGTAAAGGATAAGGCATAGGATCAAGATCATATCACCATTATGAATGGAGATCACCCACTCAGTTTTGAACATGCCTCAAGATAGGCACACATTTCAGTTAAAAATGACTAGCAACATACTCTAAAGGCATAAGACTGGGCTCATATCCCCATTCCGACTAGGGATCACCAAAATCAGTTTGGAACATGCCTTAGGATAGGTGTTCATTATTGTCGAAAAATACTAGTGGAATACTCCAAAGGAATAGGACTAGACTCATATCCCCACTATAATCGAGGTTTTTCATTATAATATGGAAATCACCTAGATCATGCTCATATCCCTACTGATGAAGATACTAGTCATATTCCATATTCTTATAAAATCCATACTCAAATCCCTACTTGTGCCAACGAAAAACTGCACCAATAAATTTCAAAGGCTATACAGGAGGAGGATAATATCTCTTATCCCATTACAGAGGTCCTTCATCATATTCAAATGGGGAATATATTTATAAACTGGGATCATACCCCCACTTCAGCCAGGATTCATTGACATATCCCAACAACCACTCAAAGGTAGGATCATATTCCCATCAATGATACAAAAGCGCAATGGCATACTTCAACAACATATCAGTAGAGGGATCGAGTCTATATAACACCAGAATATTATCAAAATGTTCTTCCAACCATCATATAGTAGGCTCGTATCTCTGCTCAACTATAAAAGGCAGGTCGTCATATTCTGACCTCAACACAAAATGAGGCTCATATCCCTAGTCTTCTCAATGCCAATGTCCTTAAGGTTGTATGATACATATCTTCAATAGATCAATTATTAGTAGACTCTAAAACTAGTGCATAATGAGATCACTACCTCAATATTCCTCCTTATGATAGTGCAGATATGGATCATAGGGACTCCACTAATGATGTACGCCATAGAAAACCTCACCATGTAAATATCTCTCCTAGATAAGAAAATTATCCCCTTTCAAAAACACATTTTCATAGATAGGTTCTAAAAACACTTGGGTTAACCATATATAGTTCCCCATCAACCATAAGCAGCACTTCACCATGGTCTGTAGGAAACCTAGAGAAGAAACCTCTATGGTCTGACTAGGTGGAGACATGTAATTCTGATGAAGAAGAGGATAACATGGATTTATGGATAGATTTATCCAGAGACAATCTCCCAACCATGTTATGTCCCATCACCACTTCCAACTATGTGATCCCACATGAGATAGAGAAAGAGCAAATGCCTTATGCCAAAACATGTGGGCGACTCATCGGTAAATGAAGGTTAGAAACCTCCCTTACCACGGATATGAGGGTAATATCCATATCATAAATACACTCTATTATAAAATAGACATGGACATGTTATCAATATCCCATAACCCATGATTGGAAGGTCATACTAAATTCCTATGAAGTGCTTGTCTTTCTCTCATGACAACTCTCTTTTGATTGATTTTCAGAGCCCTACCAAACATATGGATCTGAGGTTGGGGAAAGTATGGAGCATTTCACTTCACTGTGTACCCAAAAAAACAAAACTCCCCAGATATAGCATCCTTTAATATTATATTTTTAGAAGAAATTAGGTGAACATATAACACACAGGTCAGTTGATCAATATAGTGAGACTCCTCCACATTGAGGATGCAAAGACATTGTGAATGGAGGGAGAGGCCCACCAAAAGACTCCTAACCTGGACCTCTCAACAAAATGGGAAAACATCACAAGCACAACAGCCAATTTTTTGGAATACCCGATAAATTCCCATAAGAGGTTACTCCCATCTTAATTTTCTGTTACATTTGGATAATACATGAATACAATTTTCCTAAATAAAATGGATCACAATAGAATCTTCCATAGCATCCATATAGAAGCGAACCTATCACATAGGGCTGGGGATAATTTTTCCATCGCCTCATCCCCTAGGATATTCAAATCCTAAGAGGATCCTAGAAATATTTCCAGTGTCTTTGTACCAATTCTAGCCTAAGGTGATGGGGTATTTTTGTCTCAATTTCTACAACCAGGTTCATCACACCCTAATAGGGTCTTGGGGAAATCATATGTGGTTCCAGATCAACCCTAGCTTACAGGGTTGGGGGATTTATATATCAATTTATATCTTAGGATCCACTAGATCCTAAAATGGAGTCCTCAAATCCTTGGAAATGGGAACAAAAAGTGCTGCTAGTGGCCCCAAATCATCCCCATCCCACAGGGTTGGGGAAATTTTTATCATTACAATTTTCCTAAAAAGAGTCAGTGTTCTCCAGTTTGAGAGGTAATTATTGATGGTTGGAATCCCATTCATTCCTCCTACCATTATACATACCTTTTTTCATTTGGGGCTTGTCTAACAAGCATGATTTAAAACTCCCTTAATGGCACTCTTTGCATAAAAAGATAGGAGGAATCTATGAAAAAGAAAATCAAAAATGTAACGACCCAAACAATTATAAATAAAAGTTTCCTTCCAATTTAATTAAATAAATTATTATGTAATATGGTTATATAAAACACATGCACATATTTTATTATATTCAATTGGATTTAAATGACTTTTAAGTATCTTTATTGTTGATAATATAGTCATTTAATTTTGATCATGTGATTAGTATAAATATAATATTTTAACAAATATAATTGACATAGATAGAGGAAGTGATGGCATCAACCAGTAGGATCATACTCTATTAAGACAATTTATCGAAGATTCTGAGGGAGATAACACCTTTGGAACATTCCATTGAACAAGCCCAAGATGATATCCAACAATATAATCATGAGTGAAACCATTTATGGGAGAATTTCAAGCTCATCGAGATCATGATCCAAACCATTTTCACCGAACTACTCTATGAAAGTCTCATTATCGCGCACCATTCTCTTAGGGGGTTTTTGGTGTATTAAAGGGATATGTATAAAGAACCTAGAAATATTAGTATTTACATTATTTTTTAAAGTATATTTAATATATTTTCATCCTATTATAGTTACATTATAATTGATATTTTTATTTTGATATAATAAAACACCAACAATATTTTTTGATAATATTCAAATTCAATTAAGGAATTTATTTTGATAAATTAATGGATTTTTGAAATAAATAATATTTAAAAATATATATAATTATTAAATATTTTTTATTAAATATAAATGATCATATAATTTTTAAGAAGACAAATGTAATTTTTATAAGGGTTTGAAAATTGTTATTGTAAAAAAACACAGCATTTCTTAATAAATTTTGGTTTTATTTTAAAAAGTGAAAATTCAAATATTTATAAAATTATTTAGATAAAATGAATATTGCTTTTTGGAATCAAAACCTCAAAATTATCCAACGGTGAATTTTTTATAATTTTTCGACGTAATTAAATTTTCAGGTAAAAATTAAATAACATATAAATATACATTATGTATTATGAAATCATAATGATCCAAAAGTGATGTAATAAATAATATAAAATGTATCTATTACCAAATATGTATTATTTATTAAAAATAACATGGTTTTATGTTTATTTTATTTATTTTATAAAGTTATTATAAATATTCCCAAACATATAATATATTTTAAGGTTTTTAAATCACTTAATTAAGAGTGAAACTCACCTCCACATAAGAAAGGGTGTTATTTTATTAATTTCATACCTTGGACTTATAAAATAATGAGAACCACTCCCATTAGTTTATAAGTCCAGGCTCTCAAGAAGCCCCTACCAAGCTCCTATTTATATTCACTAAAAATCCTTTTATCATGTTCATACTCTTCCCTAAGCTCTCTAGAGTCCTCACAAGGTTCCCCTAAGCTCTCAAGAAGCCCCTACAAAGCATTTAGAGTCACACACTCAAATAAGGGATCTTTTACTTTCTCTTCTTTATTCAAGTATCTTCTTTACCTTATGTCCTTTATCTTAATTTTCTTATAATGAGACATATTATTCCATATCACCCTTACCTTTATGTAAAAATTATGAGACACCCATTTAACAATCATCAACCCATTTTATAAATTTTTATGTGATGTCGTTATGCTACCGAAATTTTACTATGAGTTTTCATGACAATAGAATTGTGTAGTGAATAACATACCCATTTCCTATCAAGGGTATTCACCTTTATACACTTATAACTATTTTACATGGGACTTAAATGTATTTATTCCACACTCCTTGATCTTTTAATAGAATATTATGATGAATGAATCCAGGTTGTATGATCTATGTGTCACACTTAAGCATGAGAATGAAATGAAAGTGATGGGTGCACCCACAATTATATAGAGCTCCAATGCATTGGGTAATGTTTATTATCATGATACATAATGTTGGGATAGGGGGAGAACCTGATTCCTTTATGGTACTTTTTCTACCATGATTTCTTAGAAATTTATCATTGACCTTTGTTTATTATGATGTGTTGTTTTAAGTTGTTTCCACATTTTCCATGTTATGATTATCAGTTATATCATATATCATTATTCACGTTTACGATTAATAATCCTTTTAAGACCCAATGATATCCCTATTGTCCAATAGGTATCCTATTATGCCATGTTTTTTCCCTTACTAAGCTCTATAGCTCGCCCTTTTCTTATGTTTGTCCCTAGGTTATCCTGTGGAGTTTTAAAATCCATGGAATTTTAGAATCATGTTAAGGAAGTTTTTAATAATGTTATTGTATACCATGTTCAAGATGTTATGATATATAAATAATTCCAAAATACACTATAATTATCAATATTCCAAATTGTATTAAGTATAATTTTATGTAATAAATCCTGAATTAATTTGTAAAAAAGAACAAGGTTATTATAGTTGGTGTCAGAGGAAAGGTTTAGTTATTTTTGGGATTAAGATTAGAAAAATCTAGAAAATGCCTTAGGGATAAGACTAGGTATAAGAAAAAATCCCTAAATTTTGGTAAGTATATAGTATGTGTTTTATTAAGCAAATACATCCCTTTATGGATACTATAAGTGGATGTGGTTCGGGCACAGATTCACCTTGGGGGTAACAACTCCGATAAGGTGTGTCGAGCCTCACTCGGTGTAACCTGGTACATGATAATGAGCCTTACTATGCATCTAGTTTAACACTCCTATGGTATATGATTTGGTAAATTCATTGAACCATTATTAGGGGAATAGAAATTCCCATATGACTATATGTTAGGAAACATATCATGGATGACATAGATAGAAGCTTATAAATTCATAAGTTAATAAATAAATGTAATTTATAAGTTATCCCTTTAATGAATTTGGATTCCCCATTATGTGTTTAATAGTTTTAGGAAAATATTCATCCCTAATTTCCCTTTTTTCTATCCAATATCTGGAAATTGGACGAACCAAGTAAAAAATCAATGTGAATGGCAATGTGATTACTACCCTAATGAGATGACCAACCTGATGGGAGTAGGAATCATGAACTTCATGATGATACTATCTCATCTGACTTGGGTTATGAATAAAAACCTAGATCAAGAGGAGTGCCTAAATCCCAATAAGATAGAAAAAGTTTTTATTGATAGTTTTATGTGACAAAGGACTCGAACTTCCAATGGATCATCTGATCCCTTATTTACGGAATAATGGATCAACTCCATTGAGGAGATATTTTCTATCCTTAAATGTTATAAGAAAGAGGAGGTTCTACTATCTATTTGTTATATGGAGGGAGAATCTGATCAGTGGTGGGCATTGATCAAGAATACGAAGACAAAAATAGATATTGAAGTGATGGAGTGGAAGGAATTATGTAATTTTTTTTTTCAATAAATACTTTAATCAAACTCTTTAATGTAAAATAGAAAGGAATTTATGTGCCCTCGTGCAAAAAATAAAGAATCTATCAGTGTGTAAAATGAAAACTTCATAATAATTTCATTATATGCCTTCGTATTGTTCGTTACCCCCAAATGCAAGGTTGACCACTTCTTTGGTGGGAAAAAAATTAGTCTATGAAAATCCTTGGAGATCTGAGATTTTGATAGCTATGAGAAAATTTCCTGATGTGACCTCAAAGTTGACATGTAGATCAATTAATCTTAACGGTATTATGGGGATAGGAAGCAGAAAGTGGAGTTTAATTTTAGTGGTCTGATGGAGAGATCTTACGGTTCCAAGAAATTCTAGCATCCCACTTATCAAAGGTATATAAATAAGCACCCTAAAAATTACCTAAGGGGAATGAGGAAATTCTTTGAGTGTGGGAAGGATGGAAACATAGCTAAGAATTCCTGACAGGAGAAACCCACTAATGCGGTGGTGGAAAGGAATGCTCCATTCAAACCTTAGTGCATTTTTCAATGATTTAACTATGAGTAACTAGAGAACTTTTCAAATTAATGTCTTTAAGCAAGGGTTTTTGGAGATAACCAACAACCCCCAAGGCAGAAAGGGTAAGCTCTTTCCATCCCAACCACTGATGTGGATCTTGACAATGAAGTTGTGATAGGTAAACTAGTTACTCATTCAAGAATAGTGAATTTAATTTTTGATTCTGGTTCTATGAATTCCTTTGTACCATTAAATTTTAGTAGAATTCAAACACCACCACAACGTATAGAAGTAGATCTATCAGTGAAAATAAAAAATGGGTAAATTATTGTATCCCAAGTATATAACTCCTCCTCTATCAAAATTTATGGGATAAACTTCTCAAAAAACCTTTTCATACTCTCTTTGGTGGAATTTGATGATATTATGGGCATGTATTGAATTTACCTATATAGATCCAACATAAATATGCAAGAGAATAAAATCACTCTCTGTCTTGTGAATTGAACCCTGATTCTATTCAAGTGCAAGGAGAAGGATGAATCTTATTTATCACCATCATCTCAAGAATGGATAGTATTTCCCTATGAGAAAGTGTATCTAGATAAAATGATTGATTCTAAGGAATGTATCATCCTTTAATACATTCCCATAGTGAAGGAATATGTTTATGTGTTTCCTATGGAATTTCCTGGTCTTCCTCATAGCTGAGAAGTTGAATTTTCAACTGGTCTTATACCGAATGTGTTACCATTATCAATGAATCCATATAATATATATGTTTTTGAAATTAAGGATCTAAAGAAACAACTATATAAGATTTTGGATAAATTTTTCATATTCCCAGGTGATTCACCATGGGGTGAACCAGTCCTCTTTGTCAGGAAGAAGGATTGGTCAATGAAACTTTTCATTAATTATCGTGAGCTCAACAAGACCATGATAAAGAAAAATTATCCTCTTCCATGTATTGATGAATTGTTCTATCAGCTATGTGGAGAAAAATAATTCTATGAGGTGGATCTTTGTTCAGGATATTGCCAAGTTATGGTGAAGGAGGATATCCACAAGATTGATTTTTGTACAATCTATAGGCACTATGAGTTCATATTGATTAATTTCAGGCTCACTAATACTTCAGAAGTCTTCATGGACTTGATGAATAAAGTCTTTAGATATTACATTAAAAAAAATTGGTAGTATTTATAGATGGTATTCTAATATAATACAAAACTAAGGATGGGTATGAGGTGAATCTGATCACTGTGCTGAAGACCTTACAAAAGGAGATGATTTATGAAAAGTACAACAAATGTGAGTTCTAGTTGAAGGAAGTCTCATTAATGGGAAATATCATCACAAGAAATGGAATATCTATGGACCCTTAAAGGAAAAAATAAATTTAAGGATGTATTAGGCCAACATATGTGACATATATCTATATTTTCTATGGATTAGCTGGGTTTTATTATCAATTTATGAGAAATTTCTCATGATTTTAAAGCCCTATAACCAAGCTAACTTAGAACGGATTCAAGTTTTCTTAGAATGATGAGGGTGAAGAGAGATTCAAGGAACTAAAAAGGAGGTTTATTTGTGCCCCTATTCTTACACTACCAACAAGTGGAGAACTTTTCATAGTATTGAACGATGCTTCAAAGAAGGGATCAGGTTGTGTGTTAATAAAGAATTACGAAGTCATAGACTATACTTCAAGGTAGTTGAAATTTCATGAATAGAACTACCAAACACATGATCTGGAGTTGGATGATATGATCTTTGCTTTTAAAATATAGATGAATTATCTATTTGGGGAGAATAATGAAGTATGCATGGCTCAAAAAATTCTCAAATATATATTCACATAGTAATTTTTGAATATGATCTAAATAATATGTTTAGAACTGATCAAGGACTATGAATTCTCAATCCTCTACCATCATGCTAAAGTGAATAATGTGGAGTATTATCTAAGTAGAAAGGATCCATAAATTCTATCATTTATGAGAATGGAGAGGGATATGGTCTTCTTAGATTTAGAAATGGTATATATAGGAATCATAAAGGAAGGAACATCATTAATACTTTCTCAAATGATTGATCAATCATCCCTTCTGGATAAGTTAAAGGATTCTCAAAAAGATGATGTGGGAATTCAGAAGAAAGTGGAATCTATAATGAAATAAAAATCCTCAATGTTAAATGTTAATTAAGA
The DNA here is from genome assembly GCA_963277665.1 of Viscum album. Taxonomy (NCBI): domain Eukaryota; kingdom Viridiplantae; phylum Streptophyta; class Magnoliopsida; order Santalales; family Viscaceae; genus Viscum; species Viscum album. Next base: position 1,263,419,563 of record OY728143.1, on the reverse strand, counting down.
ATGAGTTGTGATATTTGGTTAATGACTATGTGTACCATCAAATCCTGAGCTAAAGAAGGAACTTTTGGACGATTCACATAGTTAGACTTTCTCTATTCACCAAGGAAGCACAAATATGTATTGAGATCTCCGAGAGAACTATTGGTGGGATAATATAAATAAGGGGTTTCTGAATATATATCAAAGTGTCTGGTATGTTAGCAATTGAAGGCTAAAAGGCACAAGTATAAGGGGATGATGCAATGGTTATCCATACCAACATGGAAATGGGAAAACATTGCCATGGAATTTGTCACCAGACTTCCAAAGACATCCAAGGGAGACAATGATATATGGGTTGTTGTGGGTCATCTTATAAAGATAGCTCACTTTATCACAATTTGAGAGGACTTCTCACTAGATCAACTTGCACAGATATACATCAGATAAGTGGTAAGGATTTATGGAGTAACATTATCGATTGTATTCAATCATGAAATAAGATTCACATCCAAGTTATGGAAAAGTATCCAAAATGATCTAAACACTGAGATGAAATTCAGTATGACCTATCATACTCAAACTAATGGAAAATCTAAGAAGACTATCTAAACACTTGAGGACATATTGAGATCATCTTCAATTGACTTCAATGGATGATGGGACCAAAATCTTCCTCTGGTTGAGTTATCTTACAATAACAGTTTACACTAAATCATAAAAATGGATCCCTATGAATCTCTTTATGGGAAGAGGTGCATAACACATGTATATTGGGATGAATTTCGGGAATAGAAATTACTAGGTCTTGAAATGGTTGAGGAAATAGTGGAAAAGGTCAATACCATTCAGTAGCACATCAAGGCTGGTCAGAGATAAAAAATATCTATGATGACAATAATCGATGAGACTTATATTTTGATGTTGGAGACATTGTATTACACTGCATATGCCCATGTAAGAATTTAATGAGATTTCGGAAGAAGGGAAAGCTTAGTCCAAGATACATCGACCCTTTTGAGATGGCCTACTGACTTTCAGTACCACCTAACCTATCTCAATTACATGATATATTCCATGTATCGCTATTGAGAAATTATATACCAGACCCCTCACATACACTCAATCCAAATTTGGCACCATTGGAGAATTACCTTTCCTATGAACAGTAGCTGATGAAAATCTTAGATCTTAGAGACAAAGTTCTACAAAATAACATAATTCCCCTTAGAAAAGTTTTGTGGAGAAACCATAATTTTGAAAAGGAAATATGGGAATCAGATGAGGTGTTGAAACAGAGTGACCCTCCTCTATTTTAGTGGGAAAAAATTGAGGGGAAATTTTATTAAGAGGGGAAGATTGTAACGACCCAAATTGTTATAAATAAAATTCCCCTTACAATTTAATTAAATTTATTATTATATAATATGGATATAGAAAACATATGCACTTATTTTATTATATTTAATTGTATTTAAATGAACATTTAGTATCTTTAACATTGATAATTTATCCATGGAATACTGATCACATGACTAGTATAAATATAGGGGTTTAATAGATCCAATTGACACGAACAAAGGAAGTGATGGCCTCAACCAGTAAGATCATAACCTATAAAGCCCATTTTTTTGGAGCTTATGAGGGAGATAGAATCCATGGTACTTTACCTTGACCAATCCCAAGATGAGATCCAACAATTTAAGCACGAGATAAATATTTTACAAGATAATTTCAAGCTCATCGACATCACTTCCCAAACCATGTTCACAAAACCACCCCATGAAAATATCATTGTCGCACACCTTACTCTTAGGTCATTTGCTGGTGTATTAAATAGATATGTATGAAGACCCTATCAATATTATCATTTACATTATTTTTTATATAATAGTTAATATATTTTCATCCTATTATTATTACCTTATAAATGATTTTTTATTTTGATACAATAAAACACAAACAATATTTTTTTGAATAATATTTAAATTAAATTAAGTAATTTATTTTGATAAATTAAAAGATTTTTGAAATAAATAATATTTTAATAAAATATTATTATTAAATAATTTTTATTAAATATAAATAATCATATAAGTTTTATTAAGTGAAATGTAATTTTTATAAGGGTTCAAAAACTATTATTGCAAAAAAAGCCCAAAATTTCTTAATAAATATAGATTTTATTTTAAAAATTGAATATAAATATATATATATATATATATAATTATTTAGATAAAATAAATATTATTTTTGGAATCATAACATCTAAATTATCCAACGGATATTTTTTCATAATTTTTTGAGACAATCAAATTTTCTAGTAAAAATTAAATACCATGTAAATATAATTTGTGTATTATGAAATCATAATGAACCAAAATTTATGTAATTAATACTGTAAAAGTTATCCACAACCAAATTATTTTATAATTTAAAATAATTTGATTTTATGTTTATTTGATTTATTTTATAAATCCATTATGAATCCTCCCAAACTTATAATATATTTTATGGTTTTTAAATCATTTATTTAAAATTGTGACTCACTTAAACATAAGAAAGGGTATTATTTTATTATTTTAGGACCTTTTACTTATAAAATAATGTGAACCACTCCCATTTAGAAGAAATTTTGGAAAAAAATCTGTTGTACAGTTTGTGGTTTTTGTTATTTTTTTATGTAGAGTACAAAACCTAAATAACAAAGAAATCCCTATTTTTCCTATATAAAGCCACTCAAGATCCCATTTTTCTTCTCTAAAACTCATTAGATCACATCCATACTATTCCATACACTCTTTAGAGTCCTCTTATGGTTCCCCCAAGGTCTTAAGAAGCCCCTCCCAATCATTTGGAGTCACACACTGAAGTATGGGATCTTTTCCTTTCTCCTCTTTATTCAAGTATCTTCTTCACCTTATGTATTTTATCTTCATTTCCTTATGATGGGATATGTTATTCCATATTCCACTTACTTTCAAATTGATTTAAAAATTATAAGAGACCAATTTATCTCTCATCAAACCATTTTATTGATTTTTATGTGATGTTTTTGTGGTGATGAAATTTCACCATGATTTTCCATGCCAAAACAATTGTGTAGTGGACACCATACCCATTTCCTATCAAGGGTATTCACATTTATAAAATTATAAAAATTTTAATTGGAACTTACAAGTATTTATTACACACTCCTTGATCGTGGAATAAAATATTATGATGAATGAATCCATGTTGTATGATCCCTGTGGCACAATTAATCATGAGAATGAAATGAAAGAGATGGGTGCATCCAGAATTATATAGTGCTCCAATGAACTGGGTAATGTTTATTATCCTGATATTTCATGTTGGGATATAGAGTGAACATGATTCATTTATGGGAATTTTTCCACCATGATTTTTTAGAATTTTATCCTCAAATTATGTTTATGATGCAGTGTTTTAAGTTGTTTCCACATTTTCCATGTTATGATTATCATGCTATATCATGTATCATTATTCATTTTTATGATTCCTAATCTTTTTATGCCCCATTTATATGCCTATTTTCTAACATGTATCATCTTATTCCATGTTTATTCCCTTACTTGTCTTTATAGATCACCCATTTCTTATGTTTTTTTCCCAGGTTATCCCATGTAGTTTTAAAAGATGTGTAATTTTAGAAGAATGTTAAGGAAGTTTTTAATTATGTTGTTGTATCTCATGTTCAAGATGTTATTCTATGTACCTAATTCACAAATACACAATAATTATCAATATTTTAGGTTTTATTATGTGTTATTTTATATAATAAATCATGAATTAATTTGTAATAAATAACAAGGTTATAATAAAATTCCATAAGGGTCATTATCCAAAATGGTCCAATATGGATAGGGGTCAAAGGAATGACCCTAATGAAACCCTCAAAGGAGTATTAAGTTGCGAAAAATCACCTTATTGTGTGGAGAGTGATGGGATAACTACCATTAATTAGTACACCTTAGTGACTAAGAATTAACTTATTATTGAGAAAGAGGGGTGGGTTCTCCCAAACAAGTACAACAAGTAAAAGGGGAAATAAATGGTAAATTACAAGAGCATCACCACTTAAATGAGGTTATAATCATTTATGAGGGATACAAAACAAATTTAAAGGATTTTACTCTCATTGGGGTCACCCTTGTTGGATAAATCATCATCATAAAAATTACCTTCTCCCTATTTATGACTAACCCTAATGCCTTGGTTCATAAGAATCCAACACTTCCTGGTGATATTACTCAAGTCCCAAGGTGGATTATATTTTCCATACAGTATCCCAACCTGAACATTTTGAGTCTAAATCCACCTCAGTAATGCTGAAATTTAGGTGTCAACATAAGGACATACTGCTAAGCATGGCCTTTTCTTCCACTCACAAATAGGTATTTGTTCCATAGAAAGAGATAAAACCAAATAGGACATAGCCACCATCATACCACATAAGGCCACATCCCCTCATAGACCTATCCAAGAATGACCCATCCACATTGATCTTTAGCCTCTACGTTGGAGGATTCCATCTAATCCACACCCCCAGATTATTGTTTTCAATTCCTTCCTCCTTCATCACAACTCTTGGGAATATTTTATACAATGAGGATAATGAACTCCCACCAAGAATAAGTTCCCTAAGCTCCACCACTAACTATTTAACCTAAATCAACATTAATTGATGAGATTATGCATGACCTTCATGAGATTTTTTTCTTCCCTCCCATATAACCGAGTATCCCATGGAAAAACCCATGCTTTGAGCATTCACCTCAGTGTTTTTTAGGTCATAACTCTAGAACCAATTCTCAATAAAATTGGAAATTACATCCCCATGTACAAAAAATCCCATGTAGTGGACTAGGAGACACTAGATGTGGAGAACCCAATCCCCTCTGAAGAATAGATGCCCAACAGTCTCATAGATCAATAAGGCACAACACTAGCAGCGTAAATCCAGGCGCACCACCTTTGTCTGTATGTTATCATCAATAGGAAGGTCATTATTCATAAAATTATAAAACTTAGTGAAATTCATCACCATAAATCCATAAAATGATGTGTACCAAGACATAAATTTAAAGGGATGCAACATAGAATCCATGCCCCAAGAGGTGGGTGATCTGGACATACAAATTGAGGCTTCACATATGTTAAATCAGAGGAGCTAAAACCTAGCACCTCCAAAAGATTAATTGATTCCTACTCAATAGAACTATACCTAGGATAAAGGTAAATGTGTGGATACATCCCACTCACCACACAGAGGATCCAAAGTTCCATTTATAAAGTAATGAATGACATAATATGAGAATGAGATACAAAATATCAGACACCTCAATGAGGAATTACTCAGGATAAATATTCATGTAGGGCATCATCTTCAAACAGAAATGAATATCCCTCCTCCCATACATCAATAGAGAGCCAATCTATCTACAAGAGTAGCATCTAAGAATCAGGTTGTCTCTATATCTAGGTATATGGTATATATAAATAAGTAAGTTGAGGATGATCCTGACTTTCATCCATTACAATGACATACTCCCCCTCCCCCCTTCAAGGTGATCATTTGATCTTGTCATGGGTCAGGAATCAGTGGGATATGAAAATGGTCCCACCCCATCAAGCTTTATTTGATACCTATAGATGGTAGGTGTTCTAGATAGTGATACCCCCAGAACTACTAAATGCCATTGAATCCTTAGTTGCTTGAATGGAATCCATAGAAGTGCAGTGCACACCTATGCAGACCAAAAAGAATCCATATCCTAAATGGGTTGATAAAAAATTTCCCCTTTATAATTTTAACAATCCTATCTTCTCAACCTTTGATAACATGAGATATCTATAATAGCATCTCATGCATTTCATGTCTCGATACGTCCTAATGATGGGCCCTCAAGATCAGTACAAGGAGACGAAACTAAGATGTTTTGTACAAACTCTGGTAGGGACAAACTTCATTTGGTATAGTAGTATTTCAGTAGGATCTATTACAGGATGGGAAAACCTTCACCATCAATTCCTTTATTAGTTTCGATTCATGTTAAGGAAAATGAAAACTTTTTATCTCATAAATTGCAAACAACATAAAAATGATAAGGTTTATAACTTCATTGGTATATGGAAAGGATTAACCTATCCACTCAATATCCCTATCTCGCAAGAGAAATTGATGGAAAATTATGATGATAATCTTATGGATGATATAGAAACATCTTTGATCATGATGAAATATCAAGGGGGATTCTGGGAGTTCATAGAGATGGAACAACACATAGAGGATTTCATTTAGCAGACTCAGGACAAATCTCAACCCATGCCCTTGGAACAAGGAAAAATGCCTAGTAGGTATAGACTTTTTTTCCCTAAATCCAATATAAATTCGCATTCAAGCACCCAGGCAGGCCCCAAATCATTTAGCACCTCCCTTCGAGAGGTAAAAGGAATAAAATTGATCTTGTCCAGAAGAAAAAAATAGATTAGTGTCACCCATAATTTTAGAAATGGGTGAATAAAGTGTATTACTTCTAAAATGAGTAGGTTCACAATTATTTACCTATATCCATTGAAAATAATATGCTCAATATATTGGAACCTAGGAAACCCAATGAGGTCAACCTCACTGATTATCCTAACTACTTCCCTTTCCATAGAATACTGGGTCACATTTTCTAAGACTGCTTTGTCTTCAAAGATTTCCTCCATAGCATGGTTGATTCTAGATAGGTGTTACTAGAGAAGAATCCAGAGTAGGTGACATGTGTAACCTTCCCTCTACTAAAAGAATATGGTGACATGAAATAAGTTTCAACCATGTTTGGATAGCATTTCGATAACTGATTGACTTGAAAGATAGTTGACCTAGTTCATGAAATCTTGAGAGGGAAACTTTTCAAACTAGTATCAATCCCTACACCTAGAGAGGAATCATTAAATACACCTCCCAGAGGCATAAATAATCATCATATATAGTAAAATAAAAAATATAAATATTCTTATCCAACTCCTACACAAGTTATGATGCTTCAAAATTTCTTTCCTTCAACATCTGAATAATGAGAACTGCTCAAACAAATGAAACCCTCATCAGAAAAAGATATCATATTTGTTTCTATTAACATATTTCACTTGAAAAATCCATTCTATGATGATGAATACACCTCAAAGTATGATTTTACCATACCTGACCATGGAGCTAGAAGTTAAGGACACAAAAGCTGAGGATACAGGGGACAACTTAGGCATGGACATAACCAATATACTAGTCACATCCCCATAGAATATATATATATATAGCCTAGACCCATGTGTGAGAACATCAGAAATCCCAATAGAACATTAATATGCCTAAAATACCTCCAGTGGTTATTCAAGCCTAGTCATTTTACACAACCAACTAACGGTCCTGTGATTATCTAATCATCATAGACAAAGGGGAAGGTTGGTGTGACCTATGACACTAAAAGTAGATACTTAAACAACCTTTTATCAAGCATCAGGCCCATCCAACTCAAAAACCTTAGCTTCCAAGGCACATAATAGAGAGAAATCCCATCTTTGGAAGTGTATACCTATGGCACAACAATACAACATTCTGAAATATTGGGCAGTTGTCCCAACCAAAATCTTTATTCAAGATTTTGTCTATCATTCAAAAGAACTTATAGAAGCACTAATAGAAGAGATTTAAAACCCATAGGAGTTTGAGAAAGAAGTTCCTTCAGGAAAGGTTTACTGAGTGGAGACTATGCCATTAGTATGTCATATCACCATCTCATTCACAAAACACGATTTAGAAGAAGTTATCTAGGGATATATTAGACCCCCTGTATGTTTCAATAAAACTCAATAATGTTATCATTTTAAGGGATTTGGTTAAGCACGGTTCTAGAATTAACCTCATCCTGATTTGGAACCTCAGATATTATGAATATAGTGAGGATGACTTATCCCTAAAGAAGATAACCATTCAAGGGTATGATAAGAGAGGGAAAAGGACTCTTAGGAAAATAAATCGCATGACTCAGGTATATCGCATATAATGTTGAGTTCATGGTTATCCAGTAAGATTTGGCATATAATTCCCTAATTGAAAGACCATGTCTTAATAACCATGTAGTGATACCTTCAACATTTAATCAATTCTTGAAATACCGCATCAATGGGAAGGTCGGCATACTCAATGGCGAAAATTCCCCCTTCGAGTCTTATGAATACAAATATTTCAAGGAAGGTTTCTACAAGAATAAAAAAACAACCAATGTTGGATGATGATATACAGGTTTTATCTCCCAATAGATTAGGGACTACCCATGAAAATCATTAAATCATTCTTGATAGTGATTACGTGTTCCCCATAAACCTAATAAAGGTATTAGATTCAATCTCAGCAAGGTATCATTAAGTCCAAACTTCACTATCTTATGTCCATTTCATAGTTATCACATTAGCTCAAATAGATTCATTTAAGGGAATTCAAACTAATTCTATTTTATGATCTGATATTTTCTAATGAAAACATAAAACCTAAAATATTCCCTTCAGATATTCTATACAACGTAGGATATCCATAACTTTCCAACCCCCATTAGTATCACAAAATAAGAGAAGAATCTATAGAATCTCTCTGTGAAATACTTGGTAGTTTGGGATATCAATATATCTTCCCATGGTCTCTCTTATCTTAACAAGGATGAATAATCCCCTGGATTACTCACCATGACTAAAAATTCATCCACAGACACAAAGATGGAAGAAGAAGAGGACGAGCTTAAGAATTCATCTCCAACATTTGAGGAGAGAATTTCCACCACTAGTGATGAGATCAAGTATGTGAATATGGGAAAAAATAAGACCCATGGAAAATTTTGATTAGTGTCTCCATGACTCTTGAGGAGAAGGATATGTATATTTAATTTCTAAAGTAGCATCGATATGTGTTCACTTGTAATTATACATAGATGCTCAGGCTGAACCCCAATGTTTCTACAAATCACCTAGGCTTACCTAATGATCTTAGAGGTTTTATGAAGACCATTATGAGAATGTATACCTATCATGCTACTAATTTAGAATAAGAATTTGAAAAATTGATCAATTACAATTTTTTTCAGGAATTTTAGTACCCAAAATGGCTCACCAACATCGTCCATGTCATGAAAAGGAATGGGAAGATCATGGTTTTCATTAATTTTATAGACCTTGATCTACACTGCCTAAAAGATGATTTAACATTGCTGATCATAGAATTTTTTATCAATGAAACTACTAGATTCCAAGACCTTCCCTACATGAATTGGTATTCAAGGTATAATTAGATAAAGGTTTCCTCTAAAGATGAGCAATTCACCGCCTTCAGAGCTCCTCAAGGGATCTTTTTCTATATTTTCATTTCCTTTAAAATAACAAATGATTGAACCACTTACTAGTACACCATGAAACATATCTTTAAATGATTCTTGGAAAATATTTTTGAATTTTATGCCAACAACATGGTGGTTAAATATCAATAATGATTTGATCACCCTATAGATCTTATAATAATATTTAGTAAGTTATACCATCACAGTTTTAAGATTAATCCTATGAAGTTTTATTTTGGGGTAATGTTATGGAAATTCCTTGTCTTTGTGGTATGCCACCATGGCATCGAGGTAGATCTATAAATGATTAGTTTATTCCTATCAATGCCACCCCTCATAATCTTAAATAACTAAGGGAGGTCTAGGGGAAACTCACTTATATTCATCATTTTTTAGCCAACCTGGTAGGAAAATCCCTCCCTTTCAATATGTAAATGAAGAGTGGAGTTTATTACTAATGGTATGAACTACCAAAAATATTTTGAGAATCTCAAGTAGTACCTACTACACCCACTAGTATTGATGTTGCTAGGTGGAGAAAATGCACTTATATTATATGTGGCCAACATAGAATGATCACTTAATGCTCTCCTCACACAAAATATTATGTGGGGAATGAAAAAAATCTCTACTATCTTAGTAAAATAATGATAGGTAATAAGACCTCGTATTCTGATATCAAAAATAACTATTTTTCCTTCATCTTTGCAATGAAAATGTTGATATATTACTTGTAGCATCACGAATTCCACTTGGTCTCTCATATTGACCCACTAAAGTACATATTTGGTTTCCCTATGTCGACTAGCCATATGGCCCGATGGGTGGTTATTCTGTAATAATATGGAATCTAGTTCATGTCATAGAAGTTAGATAAATGGAAGGACCTAGGTGATTTCTTTACAGCACATACATCCCCAGAGAGAACACTACTGGACACTTAATTTCCAAATGAGGAGGTTTTCTATGCCCATGACACTCCTCTAATGTGGGAGATTTATTTTTATTGCCCCACCTGAAGTTCTATTGGAATGATAATGAAAAACCTAATGATCATATGAGTTAGTCTAGGGATTGTATTTATTTTCCTAGACGAAGAAATTTTGAACTACTCTTTTTCACTGTCTGAAGGATGCACTAATATTGAGGCATAATACCATTCCCTCATTACATACTTTGAACTATCCCTTCATCTATAGATAAAAAACATGAATATCAAAATGGATTTAGAGTTAGTGATCAAACAAATCAATGGTGAGTATACCATCATGAATGAATAATTGTCTCCTCGCATCGATTATGTCAGAGGACTTATTGTAGAATTCCATTTTAAACCAACATTTCATTGTTTCCTTCGATCACAAAATGATCACGTCGATTCATTAGATAATGTAGCCATAGTCTTGGCCAATCCCGATCAAGATAATGTGGTTTACCACATCATAAACTGGTGGGTGTTCATATCAGTCATCATTTATGACATGGAGGAAATCAATCAAGTCAAAACTAACCCAGATCATGATGAACTGATATCCACCCCTAGATGGATGGAAACTTTAATATATTAGCTTAAAAATGGAACCCACCCATCAAATCAAGCTGAAAGGCAATAAAATTTATTCCAAGAAGAAAAAAAATCACTTTAGGATGGGCCAAATGAGAAGAAATCACTCTAAAAATGAGGATTTGATGGAGTCATCCTCATATGAATTATATAAGGAGAGACTCTCACTGTTATGGAAGAAGTATATACATGATCCTATAGTTATTATCATTCTATTTCTAGACTCTCACACAAAATTAGGAGGCTTGGATACTATGAGAAAATAATGATTTAGGACTATGTGGAATTCAACAAGAAATTTCATGCATGCCAGATTCATGCTAAATTCATCCATCAACACCTAGGGTTTATATATACAGCTAAATAGTATTGGCCATTTTCATATCGGGAATAGATTCTGTGGGGCCATATCCCCTAGATATAGCTATGAAGTTTAAGTAAATCCTTACTACCAACATATTATTTTCTAAATGGGCTAAGAAAGTACCCCTAAAAGATGTTAAGAAAAATAATATCGTAAAATTTGTGAGGTACAATATTATCACTAGATTTTTCATCCCTCGCACGATACTGATGAACAAAAACACCAAATTCTATTCTTCAAAATTGAATAAATTGTAACAATAGTACAACATTGAGTCCAACCATTCATCCTACTATCATGCAGTGTGGAATGGATATATCAATCCCTTTAATGAGACTATGAAAAAAATACTCTAGAAAATTGTGGAAAAGGTCAATAATTCTTATCCAAACAAGATCATTAATGCTTTACATGCCAATATTACTACTGATGCACTACCACACAAGATATTCCATGTTCATTGGTTTGTGGAACTAAAATGGTGTTTCCCATAAATGTCTATTTTCCCTCACTTTTAATAGATGTCTATGGACAAGTTTTAGATAAAGATCAATTGAAAAAAAATCAATATGAGTTAGAATGACTTGATGAGAAAATTTTATGCACACTATACAACCTTGATGTTCATTAGAATTGGATTTCATGAGGATTTAATAAAAAGGGTTACCTCTTCTTGTTCCTTCATGAAGAAATAGTATTAGTTCTCAAAACTCTAATGATATCAAGAAATAAATCACTAAAACTATAACCCAAGTGGGAAGGGCCTTATATTATACATAAGGTCTATTTTAATGGAGATTACTCATTGGACAAAATGGATGGGGTGTTCATTACACACCCACAAATTTGAGGTTTCTCAAGAAGTATTTTTTATAACTTCCATCGAGGATTTCAAGTCTTGGAAGAAAGATGTTAAACTTCATAGTATCTTATGTCCTTACCATGTGAAGTTAAACAACATGGAATATTTACTTACCACATAATGTAAAAACACACAAAAAATTTTCATACTATATGATGTTAAACTTCATTAAGGATTTTACTTCACAAATGATTCACTACACAAGAGCTAGATCAGTGCAAAAGAAAAATTAAGTACTCCCATACCTATGTGTTACTCAGATCCATATATGGAATTTTTCATTTAAATAACTATTTATAGTTTTATTCTTAATTATCATAGGGGGCATGGTGATGCCTGAATCTCCAATTCCAAGTCCAGATGCAATATAAATGGAAAAAATCCCCCCTCGCTACGTATGTGCCATACCTGTATAAAGAATTTTCAATTTAAAGAACTATGTGTGGATTGTTTACTTTTTACATAGGATATGTAGTGATGCTCATATTTATAATTCTAGGTACATCCGTAATATAAATAGAAAAAATTCCTCTCTCTACGTATGGGTCAGACCTACATAAGGAATTTTCCAATTCAAGAAGTATGTGTGTCTTGATTACTATTTTCATAGGATATGTAGTGACACACAAATCTCTAATTCGGGTTCTTGGAATAATATAATAATGTATCCCTCCCCATGAATTGTTTAGACCTATGTAGGAAGTTTTTATACAAGAACTACATGCGGTTTGATTCTTATTTACACAGGATATGTAGTGATTTTGAAATACAAAAATCCTAGGTCCAACCGTAATATAAATGAAAAAAGGTTTTCCCCCTATATATGGGCCAAACCTATGTAGGGAATTTTTATTAAATAACTATGAGTGGATTGATTCATATTTTCATCAGATATGTAGTGCCAAATAGATCCCAAATCCAATGTCCAGTTTCAATAAAAAAAGTGTCCCACTCTTAGCATATGGTTCATTCTTGCACAGGGAATTTTACATCTAAGAACATTGTGTCAATTGATTCATAATTATAACATGATATGTAGTGATGCCCAAATCTAAATTTTGGGCCCATTCATAACATATATAAACGAACCCTCCCTTTATATGGGTCGGACCTATGTAGGTAACTTTCTAAGAACTATGTATGGCTTGATTTTTGTTACCACAGGATACGTAGTGATGGGAAAATCCAAAATATTGGGCTCAGCCATAGCAAAAATATAATGAAAAGTCCCTCTCCCTACACAAAAACACAAATAGTGCAAGGAATGTATTTTTCATAATTATGTATAGCTTGATTCCCATTATATGGGATACACAGTGGCACCTAGATCCTTTATTTCAAGCTCGAATGCAGGTTTTCAGCACTCCTAGCTATGCCCCTCAGTGATATCCAAATCTATCTAGGGATTCCCACTCATGCCAAATTTTGAATACCCTCTCATATTTATTTTCATTCACTCTCACATAGCTTAATTGGCTATCTAATAGTATCTTTTTTTATTACACCAAGCAAGACTCACGTGATCTTAGAGAATATGGCAAGCCACTCTGACCATGTTGATCAAGGTTTATTATATCCAAAGATAGGGAAAAAATACTAGTCACATGACATTAAACTATACACCAATTTTCTTGTCACATGATATTAAACAACACAACAATAGGTATTCACATTACATATATCATCCCCTCTAAAAATTGTGTACTCAAGAGTCTCATTTCTTATCCCTTCACCTCAAAATGTGTTCAAAACATGTTGTTATAGCCTTTAGGGTACTTAAACCCTTCATGAATACTATGTTTTCCAAAAAACACCTTCATATATTTGATACCTGAGTTGATACCAAATAGTTCCTCAAGTTGATATTCTCATATTATAAACCTATGGACTGTGGGCTCTCCTACTCCTGGTTCTCCCTTATATCAAACTTGTAATAGGGACTAGTTAATCCAAAGGGACGCCACTGGGATTTGATCATGAATAACACAATGCCTCAGAGATTTCACCTAGTGAATGTTTTAGTCCCAAATGAAATTACCCCATAAACCCAAGAGTTATTGTCCTAATTGAATGGGATATGGGATTACTCCATTATTAATGGTTGACATATACCCACTAGTTTCCACCTCTAGTTAACTTAGATATTCTTGGTTCATTATTCACACTTCCCATAACCCAACTAATTAGGATGATTAGGATTCCCTCTATGTTATACATCGGTACATATTAGCCATTGTCAAAGTAAGATTATAATATCATATTCTTATAGCCCTTCATCTAGGGGTATTCATATTTTTGGAAGACCCAATTACCCTAAATTAGTAACTCCTCTCAACGATACATCCAATCCACATGATGGTAAACTACATGACAACATCCTAGTCATATGATGTTAAAATTCCTGACAATTTACTTAATTCATGACATTAAAATACATGGAATGCATCCATATTTCATGAAATTGAAACCAAAATATAAATTTCCTTGTCACATGACATTAAACTTCACGGAAGATGTATCCCCACTACATGACACTAAACTATGTAGACCATCATCCATCATCACTCTGTATCAAATCACCACAAGAGCCTAACCCTGGTCGACCTAATTCTTGGTTTCTTCTATTCTATTTTTGATCAACACAATTCATAAACCAAAGTTTGTTTCTTAAGTGTATTGAATTTCAACCAACCTTTCATGGCCCTTGGGAAAGGATGTTTGGCTTCAAGGGACCCTTTGTTTGACTATGCATTTCTACCCCTGGATACTGTATATAATCTCCCAAACATAAACAAAATGTGTCTTTGCATTAAAAAAATGGATTTTGATCCTTGTGAGTCATGAAATCATCATAATGGAGATCATCACTAGAGTGTGGTTCCTGAATCATCATTAACGTGATTTTCCCATACCATTACTCTTGATTTGAGAACCTTGATCCATGATTTAAAACAATATCATTCTATAACTAGGAAGGTGTTGCGGTACTTCTAACCTTAGGAATCCAAATTAGGCTATTGTCTAACAATCCCCTCATATCTGGTTAACGTGCATCACGCCCTTATACCGCATGCGTTTTTATTAAAGTTGTACGACCTTAAACTTTATCCTTTTATGGTCCAAATCACAAGACCCTAAACTATTAATAAAATAGACCTAAAACTAGTTAGGATAAAAAAAATGTTAAGGGCAGTGTAAGAAAAATTCAAGTTTTCAATCGCTAAACTCTTTATCTATAAGAGTTTAGAAAAAAGTTAGAGTTTAAATAGAAAAGGTATAAAGATCATGTGGTTAATATTTAGGCCTTGGTAAAATTAAATCCATGATCACTAGACCCCTCATTATAGGAAAAAGTTAGAGTAAGGATTTTTTGCATCTCCTCACCATGATAGCGTGTTCACTAGGTAGAGACAACTATTAGGTTACTCAAACCCTTCTTGAATATTATGTTTTCCCCAAATCACCTTCATATCTTTGATACATGAGTTAATACCAACCAATTTGTTGAGTTAATATTATTCTCTTGTAACTCAATGGACCCTAGGCTACCCTACTTATGTTTCTCCCCTATAGAAAATTGGTAATATGGGATGGTTAATCCAAAGTTACACCACTGTTATTTGATCGTGAATAACGCAAATCCTCAGAGCTTGGAATTAGTAGATGTTTTGGTCCTAGAGGAAAGTATGTCCATAAACATAGGATCTATTTTTATGACTGAATGAAATATGGGATTCTTTCATCATCAATAGTTGACATGTACCCACTGGTTTCTTCCTCAAGTTAAGTTAGATATTCTTGGGTCATGATTTACAGTTCCCGTGATCTAATTATTCAAGTGGATTTAAAATCCTCAATGTTACGTCACCATGTATTTTTACCCATTCCAAAAGAATGAATAAAATATTCACTTACTGAACCTTTTTATGTCCCACACTATTGACTCAAAACCATTTAGTGTAGGGCCTGAGCTTCCCAACCATAAACTAAATTGTTTGAGGGTTTCAGAACCCTTCTGGGATAGATCATTTCTCTATATCCCACTTCATCGTCCAAATTTTTGAATCTTTAAAAATCTTTCACATCCCTTGGAAGGGAGTAGGGGGGATCTTCTTGACCATGCATGTATACCCTATGGGCTCATTCATATGGTCCTTTGAACCATTAACTAGATGCATTTCATCCTTGCAAGAAAGGACCTCCAATCCTCATGAGCCCCAAAAACATGGTGGTTGAACTCAACATCTCAGAGTGTTTTGTGATCATCCATGGAATGTATTCCCCATCTCATCACCTTTGGTTCAAAAATTTGGGTTATGACTTACACAACCCACATTCCAACTATATAATAGGATTTGGTGTCCCTAATACTACACCACCATACATCAAACCAAATCTCAGCAAGGATGTAGGGTGTCACAACCCTTCAAGGATACCGATCCTTTATAATTTATACAAGAATTCAGAGTATCATAACCCTCCATGAATATTTATTCTTCAAAATATCAATTAAAAATGAAGGGTGTCATAACCCATCATGGATTCTTATTCTTCATAATATTAGTAAGGATTTAGGGTTCCTAAACCCTTCATGAATACCCATCCTTTACTATCGAAAATAGACTGTCCATGATAAAATATACTAAACTACAAAATATAGACCATCTAAGCTAGATGACCCTAAACTATAGCAACATATGATCTGATTTAGAATACCCTAAACTATAGCAACATACAGTCCGAGCTAGAATACTATAAATTACAACAATAGATGGGTCGAGCTAGAAGACCCTAAACAACAACAACAAAAGATGGTCTGAGATAGAAGACCATAAACTATAATATTGATCTAGTTCTAAATACCTTAAAAATCCAATTGATAGTGTCAAAATACTCTCCAAGATGAAATCCCATAAACGGAACCCTAGGAAAAAGTCAAGTCTCTGCTCACTGGACATACACATTGTGATATCCAGTAAATATTGTGCATTTATGTGATTGAAAAGGAAAAAAACTTATTAGGTTGAAAACCAATAAAGGGGAATCTTGAGAAAAATCCAAGTCCATTCCTTTTAATCTTTTCTTACATAAAACTTAGGCAAAAGTTAGGGAAATATAAAAAATACAAAGCTTATAGGGATCACTATCTTCCTCTAGTAAAAATCAAGA
Source organism: Viscum album (assembly GCA_963277665.1). Classification (NCBI taxonomy): domain Eukaryota; kingdom Viridiplantae; phylum Streptophyta; class Magnoliopsida; order Santalales; family Viscaceae; genus Viscum; species Viscum album. The sequence goes on along the minus strand of OY728143.1, from coordinate 1,263,402,233 downwards.
TATGCTTACTATGTCTATTGACTTACAAAATCTGAAGGCGGAATGGGCTTCCGGGACCTTTCTCTGTTTAATGATGCTTTGCTGGCTAAACAAGGTTGGCGTATAATTAATAACCCTTCATCCCTATGCACGCGAGTTCTCCGGGCTAAATATTTCCCACATAAGGATTTCTTGGATTCCCATCTTGGCTATCGACCCAGTTTTCTTTGGAGAAGCATTTGGGGTGGTCATAATCTGCTGAGGAAAGGACTAGGCTGGAGAATTGGGAATGGTTTAATGGTCAAGATTTGGACTGATCCTGGCTTATTGATCAGACAGGCACGAAGGCGTCATCCCCTATTTATCTAGGATCCGAACATGCCACAGTCTGTTGTCTTTTTGATGATCAAGGGGCGGGATGGTTTCTGGAAAAACTCTTCTCCTGGTTTAATGAGAGGGATAGGAGAATTATACTGAGTATTCCCTGTGTGTCAGACGCAGGGCCAGATCATCCCTTCTGGACAAATGAAAGCTCAGGAGAGTATACAGTGAAAGCTGGCTACCGGCGAGCTCTTTCTTCTCAAATTACAGAAGGAGATGCGAGGCCCTGGACATCAATTTGGAAGCTTAATGTTCCCCCTAAAGTTCGCATTTTCTGGTGGCAGGTGTGTACTGGTATCCTCCCAACTAAGAGCCTCCTTGTCTACAGACACTTTTCAAATGACAACTCATGCCCTTTCTTCCCCTCTGTGATTGAATCCCCTCTCCATGCCCTTTTTCAATGTCCCGGGGCTCAGGAGGTTTGGAATGGCTGGGGATCAACTATAGAGCTATGCCTGGACGCCGCCTCAGATCTTACATCTCTCCTGATGCGATGGTGTTCCTCCTTTTCGCCAGCTAAAGCAGGCGCCCTGTGCATTTTGACTTGGATTATCTGGAATAGGCGGAACGAGGCCATTTTCAATCATTTCCGGAGGCCCCCCAGATTTTGGATTCACCGGGCATTGTCATGGATTGCGGTCTGGCAGAACCACCCTGAACAACAAAGACTTTTCACCCCCCTCCTCTTCCCCAACATTGGTGCCCCCCACCGGAAGGGATAGTTAAAATCAATGTGGACGCCTCTCTCCCTAGGGATGGCCCAGTTGGGCTTGGTTTACTGGCCCGAGACAACCTGGGAAATCTCATCGCTGCCAAATACGAAGCACGTTATGCTCTTTGGGAGCCCTCAGTCGCGGAGGCCGCCGCCATCCTTACTGGGTTAGACTTTGAAAAAGATCGCGGTTGGGATTCCATTCACATCGAATCCGACTGTCTCACTGTTATCAATGCCATCAATCTCACTGACGGCGGGCTTCAACCTTTCGGCCCCATTATCCGGTGTATTCACTCGCGGAGACAAGGCTTCAATTCCTGCAATTTCTCATTTATTAGAAGGGAAGCGAATGAAGCCGCTCACAAGATGGCAGGCATTGGCCCTCCTTACGAGGATTTGTTGTGGTTCAATCATTTTCCCTCGTGGTTATGCTCCTGTATTTTTGCTGATCTCCATCATTAATGGATCCGTCTTCTTTTTTCAAAAAAAAAAGTTAGATCACTTTCTCTCTATGGGCCCCACCCAGGAAGAATTCACCATTTTTCAGATTTATGGAAAAGTATCCTATATTTACCGTAGTATTAGATTCTTTTCATTTTAAACAAATCAAATTCTATGGGGGTATTTTTTGACACCATTAAATTTGTTCCACACACTTTATCATGAAATTACACATGCGACAAGTGATTGGATGATCATAATGCATAATTACATTTACTAATGATGTTTGGGGCATGCACATTTTTTACACAATTGAATGGGTGTTGTTGTTGTTGTTGGTCTTATTATTATTATTATGTGCTTACAAATAATAATAATTATAATAAATATAATAAAATAAAACAAAAGTAAATGCCAATTTTATTCAAGTAGGGGCATATCACATGATGAATAATTAAGGTTGTGGACATCTTCATCCTAGCACGCAACTACTAGGCATTCTACCATGGGAGATTAACTAGCACCTTCGGAAGAAAACCTAACTACCATGAGAGGCGGTTTCTATGCCATGAATGATTGTAAGGGTTCTAGGATGCACTGATGTCATTATCGCATGCATCCTTACCTCATGTGAAAATGCCATGCACAGTTTGCTATGAGGCATCGCTTGAAAAAGAATACAACCTCAATGCTAATTTGTGGATAATTTTTTTAAATGGTTTTTAATATTTTTTAAAAAAGGGATGGGGATGGGGATATTTTCAAAAAGGGGTTTGGAGAAGCGTGAACCATGTTCACGCTTCTCCCCTCACCAGGAAGCATGAACGGGGTTTATGCTTCCTATGTGAACTTTTTGAAGGAAGAGTGAACGACCTTCACTCTTCCTCCAGGTTTTTTTAATAATAAATATTACTAAATATATATATCTAAATAAATATCTAATTAAATATTAAAATAAATATTAATAAAAATTAGTAAATATTAATTAAATATTTATAAATACCAATTAAATATAAATAAATATTAATTAAAAATTAATTAATATTAATAAATATAAAAAAATATTATTTTGATATTTATAAATATTAAAAAAATATTAATAAACATTAAATAAATATTTCTAAATATTGATAATACCAATAAATATTAATTAATGTTGATTAAATATTAAATAAATATTCCTAAATATTTATTAAATATTAATTAATATTAATGAATATAAATAAATGTAAATAAATATAAATAAATATAAATAAATATTAAAAAAGAGTTATAAAATATTAATAACTATTAATTAAATATTCAAAAATATTAATTAAATATTAAAGAATATTAATAAATATTCATAAATACTAAAAAAATATTAATAAGTACTCATAAACATTAACAAGACTTAATAAATATTAATAATATTAATTAAATATTAATAAAATATTAATAAATATTAATCAAATATTCATAAAAATTAATAAAATTTTATTAAATATTGATAAATACTCATAAATATGAATAAATATCAATAAATATCAATAAATAACAATACATATTGATTAAATAATCAAAGATATAAATAAAACACTGATAAATATTAATAAATAGTAACGAAATATTTTTCCACATTTCTAAATATTTATAAATACTAATTCGAAAATAATAAACACTAATTAACATTAAATAAATATTAATAAATATTCATGAATATTAATAAATATCAATTAATGATTAATAAATAAAAAATAAATATTCATAAATATTAATAATTTTTCTAACAAGTTGAGGGTCATGCCCTATTTTATTAAGAATATAAATATACATTAAATATTAATGAATATAAATAAATATTCATTAAATATTAATAAATGCCAAATAAATATTTATAAATGTTAACAAACATCAATAAATATTAATAAATAATATATATCCATTAAATAAATATTCATAAATATTATTAAATATAATTAAATAATAATATTTATGAATATTTATTAACATTTAGTAATATTTTGTAATATTTATTAATATGTATGAATATTTATGAATATTTAATTCATATTTAGTCAAATTTACTAATATTTCTTTAATATTTACTAATATGTATTAATATTTATTTAAAATTTATTAATATTGTTTTAATACTTATCTATCATTTATTAATATTTAGTTAATATATATTAATATTAATTTATATGAATTAATATTTAATTAATATTTATTAATATTTATGAATGTTTAATTAATATTTATCTAAATTTTTTTAAGTATTTATTAATTTTAATTAATATTTATGAATATTTATTTAATATTTATTAAGATTTGTTAATATTTACTAGAATTTATTAATATTTTTTAGAATTTACTAATATTTATCAATGTTTAATTAATATTTGTGAATATTTAATTAATGCTTATTAATATTTAATTACACTTTTTAATATTTATTTATATTTATTAATATTTATTTACATTTGTTTATATTCATTAATTATAATTAAAATTTATTAAATATTTAAGAATATTTATTTAATATTTAATTAATATTTGTTAATTTTTACTTGTATGATCAATATTTATGAATATTTATTTAATGTTTCTTAATATTTTTTAACATTTAAGAATATTTAATTAATCTTTATTGATATTTTATTAATATTGATGATTTTTTAATTAATATTTATTTATATTTAATGAGAATTTATTAATATTTAATTACTTTTTATTACTTTTTATTCATATTTATTTTAATATTTAATTGAATATATCTATATATAGTAATATTTATTATTAAAAAATCTAGAGGAAGAGTGAATGGTGTTCACTCTTTGTTCAGAAAGTTCACACAAGAAGTGTAAACCTCATTCACACTTCCTGACGAGGGGAGAATCGTGAAGGGGGGTTACGCTTCCCGATACCCCTTTTTAAAAATATCTCCAACCCTATCCCTTTAAAAAAACGCGTTTAAAAAAATTTATCCTTAGGATAGTTTTTTTAAACAGGTTTTAGGATTTTAAAAAGTTGAAATATTGGTTAGTGTCAGGAATATTTAAAAAATTGGTCTCAGGAAGCATCAACCCCGTTGATGCTTCTGCCCTTAGCAGTAAAAGTGAACGGGGTTCACGCTTCCTATGTAAAATTTCAGAAGGAAGAGTAAACTTCGTTCACTCTTCCTACAAATCTTTTTAATAAATAAATATTAATATGTATATATAATTATATATTAAAATAAATATTAATTAAAATATTAAAAAATTAATAAATACTAATAAAATATAAAAAAATATAAATTAAAAATTATTCGTTATTAAAAAATATCCATAAAATCTTAATTAAATATTTATAAATATTTAAAAAAATATTAAAAAATATAAATAGACATTTAATATATATTAGGTGCATGGGGTACAACTATATTAAACACACACACACCACACACATTGGCAGCAAAGGCAGGTCATAGCCCCCCAAGGGATAACCCATCCTTCAAGCCTTATTTATTCAATACATGGTCTGAAGACCCAATGGGCATTAAGCTCATTACATGGTCCAAAGGCTCACAAACTGGCCTAGAGGCCCAATGCAGCGTCATGCCTACATCACATTCCCCGCACCATCAGGTATGCATCATGTCTGCGTCACTGCCGCCTGTGTCACCATCTCGAAGTGGAAATTCACTCCCACCCGGTTTGAACTTGGGTCTGATGCAGGATTACGGGGAGCCTTTATCACTCGAGAAATCCCCTAACTACATAAACATTTAATACATATTCATAAATACTCATATTACAAATAAATATTAATAAATATGGATTAAATATTAAATAAATATTCCTAAATATTAATTAAATATTAACAAATATTAATGGATTTAAAAAAATGTAAATAAATATTAAAAAATATAAATAAGCAGTAATAAAATATTAATAATTTTTAATTAAATATTCACAAAAATTAATAAATATTGATAGTTATTGATAACTATTCCTAAATACTAAAAATATAAATCAATATTAATAAATATTAGTATTTATTAACAAATATTAAATAATATTAAAAAAATAATCATAAATTTCAATTTGATTTTATTAAATATTAATAATATTAATCAAATATTAATCAAATATTCAAAAAAGTAATAAAATTTAATTAAATATTCATAAATACTAATAAATATTAATAAAATTTCAATAAATTCCAATAAATATAAAAAAATATAATTGAATATTAATTAATTATTTTTAAATATAAATTAAATACTAACATATATTAATTAATAGTATTGAAATAATTTTCAAATTTTTTTAATATTTATAAATATTAATTAAAAATTAAAAATTATAATAAATATTTGAAAATATTTATAATTATTAATAAATATTAATGAAATATTCCTAAATATAAATTTAATTAAATAAATATAAATAAATACGTACAAAATATCAATAAATTTTAATAAATATTAATTAATAACAGATAAATTTTAAAAAAATATTAATAAATATTAAATAAGTATTATTAAATATGACTCAATAGAAATAAAATATTCATAAATACTAATAAATATTGTTATATATTATTAAATATTATTAAATGTTATTAGATATTCATAAATATTAATATTTACTAAAATCTAGTAATATTTATTAATATTTATGAATATTTATTTACTAGTTATCAATTATTTATTCATATTTATTAATATTTATTAACATTTAGTAATATTTATTTAAGATTTAATTAAAATATATTTATATTCAAAAATATTAATTAATATTACAAAATGTTAAAAAATTATTTCTAAATATTAATATTTACTTATATTTAGTAATATTTAGTAATATTTATAAATATTTATTTAATGGATATCTATATTCAATCAAATATTAATAAATATTAATAAATACTAGTGAATAATAAAAAAATTATTAAATATTATTTAAATATTATTTAAAATTAATTAAATATTCATAAAAAATAATAAATATTGAATAAATATTCGTAAATACTCATAAATTAATACTTATTAATATTTATATAATACTTATATATTATTTATTAATATTTTTTAAAATTTATTTATATTTAGTTTGTATTTATTAATATTTATTTAATATTTAATAATAATAATTTATATTCATTAATATTTAATTAATATTTAATATTAATTTATATTTGTTTATATCCATTAGTATTTATTAATATTTAATTATTGTTTAAGAATATTTATTTTATATTTAATCTATATTTATTAATATTTATTTGTGTTATGAATATTTATGAATATTTTTTAAATGTTTATTAATATATTTTATTTTTTATAAATATTTTATTAAGATTTTATTGATGTTTTTTTAATATTGATTAATTTTTATTTAATTTTTATTAATATTTAATTAGTTTTTAATAATATTTAAATTTTTATTAATATTTATTTTAATATATAATTATATATATAGTAATATTTATTTATTAAAAAACTGTAGGAAGAGTGCATGAGGTTCACTTTTCCTTCATAAATTTTGCATAGGAAGCATGAACCTCTTTCATGACTCCTACAAAGGACAAAATTGTCAATGAGGTTGATGCTTCCTGAGACATGGTTTTTTAAATATCCCTAACCCTATTCCCTTTTTCAATTTTTTAAATTGTAAAACCTGTTTAAAAAAAATTATCCCCCAATTTGTCCACTATAGAAAAGGAGTATAATACGTAGTTCCCCTATGGCTAGGATCATCTTCGGATTCACCATCATTAGTTAGAAGAACAACCAGGGAATTGGCGTTATCCGGTATAACTCTTCATGTCGAAACTCCCATATGAAACATCATGATAAGTAGGTACCATGCTTGATATGCTATCATGTGGAGAGAAGAATAAACCACATATATTCTTATGTGAAGAATAACGGAACTTTGCTGTCAGATTAGCGCATGAGATGTCCTGTATCATAGATCTCGAGTTCATGGCGAGAACTCATCAAGGTATGAAATATCATAGGGCATATTGGAAGCCTACAATGCAGATCATGTGAACATGATAGTATGTTGTTGGAAGTTAAATTTTATTTTTCTATGGTAAAACCTACCTCCACAACAATAATAGATACTGAATAATTTTAGAGTTGGCAATGGTTTGATGTCTTTGGAGCTGAATGATTGGGTGGCACCTACCACACCGAATTAATGGACATTTTATTTTCTTTGTTTTTAATCATTGATTTTTATTATTAGTTTGTATCCCTGTAAATAGGGAGTGTTGTATGAATTGTAAGAAATAATTCCGAGTACAATAAATAAATACCAGCTTGTGTTATCTTCTACGTCTGTATTGTTGAGATCACCACCAGTTAACTGCTTCAAAAGATCCTCCATTAGTGGTATTAAAGGGAAGTTCAAAATTGAGGTGAGGAAAGATGGATCCATTAGATCTGTGTCTGCTTCCACTTCCCATAACTACCTTCAGTAGTATCAAAGCGAATTGAAGGTATTTCCGTTAGTTGTGGGTGAGATCCGTGGAACCACCTACCGACTTGCGGCAGAGGAGATGTCGAAGAAGACAATGAATATTGTTCCGACACTATTGCAAATTTAGGTGTGAGTTGGAAGTTAAACTTGATTTTTCTGCGATGGCACCTACCTCACTATAGCAATGGAGGCTGGACAATTTCAAAGTTGGCAACAGCTTGATGTGTTTGAAGCTGAAGGATTGGGCGGCACCTACCGCACCTAATTAATGGAATTTTTATTTTTTCTATTTTTGATGATTGTTTTTTGCTATTAGTTCATATCCCTAAAAATATAGAGTTTTGTATGCATTGTAATAAAGAATTCCCAGGGCAAGAAATAAATACTAATTTGTGTCACTCGCCACATTTGTGTTGCTGAGATCACCACTAGTGATCCACTGCAAAAGATCCTCCATCAGTGGCATCAAAGAGAGGTTCACAGTTGAGGTGAGGAAAGACAAATCTATTAGATCTATGTCCAATTCCTCTTCCCATAACCACCTTCAATGGTATCAAAGAATGTTGAAGTTTTTTCCACCAATTATGGGTGAGATCCATCGAACAACCTACCGAATTGCAGGGGAGGAGATGGTAAATAAGACGATGAATAATGTTCCCACACTATTGCGGATTTGGGCATGAGTTTTGTTATTCCCATTTCTATGCCCCTTTTTCCATAATTCTAAAGTGATTTATTTTATCAACTTTTCCACCAACTATGCCCATTTATGTCCCTTATTGAGTTTTTTCAATCAAAAAATCAAAATCACTTTAGCATTTTTTTCCTTTTTCCCCTCCACCATTCTATCTCTTACAACCTAAAATAAAAAAATCGCATCCCCTCGATTGCCTCCACCCATATTCCTTCTCAAAAAAATATATATATTGGATTTTTTGGGTAAACCTCACACACCATTCCCATGTTGAATTTTGTTTTACACTGAATAAAAAATTTTCCAATCCTATTCTAAAAATATATTTGGGTGATCCAAAAAAATTGTTACAATCTACAATTCCAAGAAAAACAATTTTTGCTATCTGAAAAAATGGATTTATGAGATATTGAATTCAATTTCATCGATCCCTTCGACTTATTTATAGACATCAACGATGATGAAGGACACCTTCCAATGTCATCTTTCACCTATCTATTTCATCTCCCAAAGATGAATCAATTTTATGCACCATAAGCTACCAAAGAGATGGAGTTGTTATCCATTGGAGACACCTTCCTAAAAGGCACCAAAGAACATGAACTGTTAACTAATGAAGAAGTTTTTCTGAAAGTTGAGACCTCTTTCAATGTTGTATCTAACAAAACATCTTCCATTTCAGGCTACCTAAAGCATCAAAGCCCTGTGTCAGTTCTCCTGGTGAAGAAAAGTGATGCCTCCTTCCAGTACGTCAAAGTCCAAGTGAATGAAAAGGGAAAAGGAGGAAATTTCAAAGAACCTGAGAATTCCATGAAAAAAAATATGATCTTATAGGATGAGTATAAGCTAAAAGAATTCCAAATTAAATCAATAAAATCTGATGTGTTTACTGCTGCAGTTATTTTGTTTCTATAATCACCTACAGTGATCAACTTATCTTCTACCACATGTGTTTTTGAATTTACTATAGCTAATGACTATGGTGAATTCATTATACTCGTTGGTTACCCACTTGGAGATGATGAAAATGCTTGGGTCAAAATGAAAACAAGTTTAAGGGGTGATGTTGGAAGTTAAGATTGATTTTTTATATGGTGGCACCAACCTACACTATAACAATGGAGGCTTGACAATTTTAGATTTGGCAACAACTTGGCGTGTTTGAAGCTAAAGGATTGGGTGACACCTACCACACTTAATTAATGGATTTTTTTTTATTTTCTATGTTTTTTGATAATTGGTATTTCTATTAGTTTGTATCCGTATAAATAGAGAGTGGTGTATGCGTTGTGAGAAATAATTACCAGTGCAAGAAATAAATACCGATTTTTTTTACCTGCTGCATTTGTTTATTGAGATCACTACCAGTGATCTGATAAAAAACATCTTCCATCATATGCATCTTGTGGGATTACACGAGTCCTCCATGTAGATATGTGATGTTGTGAAGTTGGTCTATAGATAGAGTCAGTGTTCAATACACATAGTCCATGAATATCAATTTATGGATGAGAAAAGGCCATGATTGTGCACTTGGATATGTTGAGAAGTTGATACGCCAATATGTATACAATACACAATTTCACATGATCTGTTTATGGATGATATGGTCCCATGAGGTTGGTACACATGAAGTCTGTGTGCCATGGTGGTGCTACCATTTTGGATGGAGTGCTCTCATTTTCCATGAAAAATAGGGCATATCCAGACCACATAAGGGTTATACGAAGAGGCTTATACCACAAGCATCACTAATCTTGACTAATTTCAATAATTGGGATTTAATTCCACCATTTCCCCACCCCCCCCCCCTCATTATTTTCCCCTCATTTATGGGTCAACCCAGTTTGACCTAATTAAGGATGACATGTGGTTTTAATTATTTTGAAAATATGTCTTGATTTTATGAGTGTATATTAGAAATAGAAGGCTCTCTAGAAAATCATCTCACTTGGGGGTGTGAAAAACATCTCTCATGTTCTAGTATTTTTTCCCTCAATCCTCTTAAGACTTTGTTCATTATTACATGTTGATTGGTCAGGAATTTCTAGCATTTCGTATCGATGTGAGTTTGAATTGATCCACAATTCTACATTTCAATCCCTCGTTTCCCCGACTCTCTTAGAAATAATCATCACATACCAGATCCCTTGTTGATGGCGGTAGCAGCCCTTTGGTGGTACATCAAGTGGTTAAGGAGATCAAGGGATTGATGATGTATCTGGTCCTCATGAATACAAAATACTATGATTGGTCCTTGAAGATGAAGGTTATGCTCTAAGAATATAGAATTTGGGATGTTGTCAACACTGGTGGTTCCAATCTCCAAGAAGATTGGATGGTGATGGAGGTCATCCTCCACACTGTCCCATCAGAGATAATATCTATACTCATATTCAATGAAACTACCAAGGAAGCATGGGACACTATCAAAACCATGTGAATTGGAATTGATTATATACACAAGAAAAATTCTCAGAAGCTCCATAAAGAGTACGAAGACATTTCTTTTTGCAACGGCGAATCAGTGGACTACTTCACAATGTAGATCACCGGGTTGGTCAGCCAACTCACAATACCTGGAAATATAGAGCCTCAAGACAAGTCCATTGATAAGTACCTATGCATCATACTCTATAGGTTCTCCCAAATTTCTCTTTCAATTAAGACACCTCTCAATATATCGAATCTCTTTATGGAGGAGGTAACAAGGAGACTCAAAGAGGTGGAGGACTATTTTGAGCTAAATCCCATCACCGAATATAGAGATAATTTTCTCCTCACTATGGAAGAGTGGGATACACTATTTAAGGAGTGAAATACGGGAGATGTACCCTTCAACTACTACAATACCAGCAACCAGTGTCATCAATAACCAAGAAGGGATGATAGGGGTTACAACAACGACGATCATGTCTCAGGAGACCAATGTCGCTATTGTAGGAAAATGGGTCATTGTGACAAAGATTGGTGTAGTGGGATGAAATAGGCTAAGACCCTTCTAACCCATGGTAATGATGATGAGTCGACAATATTCATGGAAAGGGTATGCACCATGGTTCCCAATAAACCACCGACACAATCCGACACTTCCAATTTCATGCCGCCACAATGTAGTCCTCTCCAAAAAGTCGAGGAGAAGGTATTTGTACAACATGCTCAGAAGGAGGCGTGTGATGAAAACCTATGGTACCTCGATACCAGTGCCACAAACCACATGACTGGTTCTTACACCATCTTGTCTAATCTTGACTCTGGAATCTGTGACACCATTAAGTTTGGTGATGGTTCTTTCATAAATATCGAGGGGTGCAGGACTATCTTGTTTTCCTGCAAGACCAGTGAGCACCACGTGCTCATGGTGGTGTACTTCATCTCGAGCCTCACCACCAACATCATCAACATTATATAACTTGGAGAGAATGGTTGTCAGGTACTTATCGATTGAGGCATCATGAAGATCCGAAACAACCAATGGTGCCTGTTGGCCAAGGTACAGTGCTTCCCCGATCAGTTGTACAAGCTAAGACTCAACATTGTATAGCCTACATGCCTATCTGTAAGGGGGTCATAGGTTTCATGGAGTTGGCACATGAGGTACGACCACTTTAATTTTTAAGCTCTGCCCAAGCTCAATCAACAAGATATGATGTGATGGATTCTGTGGATTTATTAGGTGGATACAGTCTGTGACAACTTCCTCACTCAGAAGTAGGAGTGAGTTCTTTCCCTATGAAATTTAAGCATCATGTATAAAAAACCCTCGACCTTGTCCATAGTGAACTCTGTGATCCTATCATGCCAACGATTCCAAGCAGGAACTGGTACTTTCTACAACTTTTGGATGAAATGAGCTACTACATGTGGCTAAATTTACTCGCAAGAAAGGACCAGGATCTGGTGGTAATTAAACACTTTCAATCCACAGTGGAGCTGGAGACAGGGCGCAAGCTAATGGTCATCTACACCGATCATGGTGATGTGTTTACTTAAGTGGAATTCAGCAAATATTATACTAAGCATGGCATTCAATGACCACTCAAGACTCTATATTCATAGAAGCAAGATGGGGTCATTAAACAATGTAACCAGATAGTGGTTTCCATGGCTTGAAGCATGCTGAAGGCAAAGGGTCTTCCTAAGATGTTTGGGGGTGAGTTTGTCTCTACTACCATGTCCGTCCTCAACTGAGCATCGACCTGAAGCCTTGACAGAATAACTTCGTATGAGTCTTAGAATACAAAACAACTGACGATAAACTTTCTATGCACCTTTGACTGTATTGTACATTTCAAGAATGTGAAGCCTCGCTTGAAGAAACTTGATGACCAGAGTATGCTGATGATCTTCATAGGGTACGAGTTTAGGTCTAAGGCATACCACATGTATGAACCCATCAACAATTGTGTGCATTCCGCTCAAAATTTCATCTTCAATGAGGCGAAATAGTTGGATTGGAGTGTGCATGATGAACAAGGTGTGTTGAGTAATGAGGAGTCATTCACCATTGAACACACAATGGCTTTTATACCAAGGACTTCAAAGGATGAAAACACTATTAAAGAGTAGAGATCATCACTCAAACCCACTAGTGTGCACTCTTCAGACACTACAACATCAGATATGGTCAAGGTGATGCTTGCACCATCAGCTGCAGTGGAGTTTTCTTCACTGCTATCCAACATGGAGAAATCACTAGAAACTGATCACGATGACGCCTTGCTTTAATTTCGTACCATCGAAAATATTATCAGGACAACAATACTGCATGGGTTTTCATGATGTGATCTTGACCCTAGTGAGTTACACTTCATTATGGTTGATGATCCAAGACCACTCACCTACATTCCACATTCATTGCAGAGAAGCTGGCGGCAATTAAGGAGAATTTTCTGAGGGAGGAATAGAAGCCAACCGACATTCTCACGAAGTCACTTTGGTATGCTAGGTTCATGAGATGTGTGATAATATTGGAATAATTGAGATACATTGAACACAATTGAAATTATGGAGTGATTGTTGACTAATTTTAGTAATTGGGATTTAATTCTTTAATTTGTTCCCTCCCCCTTCATTAATTTCCCCTTATTTATGGGTCAATGTGGTTTAAACTCATTAAGGTTTCCACGTGGTTTTAATTGCATTGTAAATATGTCTTGATTTTATGTGTGTATATAAAGTAACGGAAACCATTCCAAAAAATAATCCCAATTGGTGGTGTGAAAAACATCTCCCATGTTTGATCATTTTTTCCTTAATCCTCCCAAGGCTTCACTCATTATATCATGTTGATTGATTAGGAATTTAAAATAGTGTAATCATTTTCATGTAAAGAGAAGGTGTGCATAATAATTCATGTGAAGGGATGATACACCATAAATATCTCTTCCTTTACAATGAAGAATATAGATTTTTCGTATATAGTAATGATAAGTAGAAAGATATGAACCTCACTTCACATGGAGAAGAAGTGTATGTGATCGAACTAATGAAGCAGACATGCAGTAAAATACTAAAACAAACACAATAAAGATACTTGATTATGTAACATTCACAGTGTCACATGAAGCACCCAAAAGCGTTTTGTTATGTTGGAAGCCTGAGATCATTGAGGGTCATGTAGCTTCCATAAGGATGTGTGATTTCAAGATGTCCTTTAGATCAAGCAATGGAATTTAGTAAATATTTTGAGGACGGGATGAATTGAACTCATTGAAAGTCATGGTACACCCTCAAGTGGATTGGATTATAAAACACATTCATTTGATTACATGAAACCAAAATCCTCGTACCCATGGTCATGTGTCACCTTTGATCATGTGAACCCAGTCTTGAGACACCTTCATACGAACTGGGGTGCCAACATCTTCATAATTCCTTGGTTATGCATCACCCTTGATGATGAGAAACCAGTCTCATGGTACCTTCTTGAAAATTGTGGTGGTGTCACCTTTATCACACCTTGTACATGAACCCATGATCATGCGACCCCTATCCATTCATGCAAGATATTGGCCTTGACATGCAAACCCTTAGACATGTTGCCTTAACACGCACCCAAACATGAAACTCAACCCCCATTTTTACAATGAATTCATGGGCCCTAGGATTCCTACCATATACCATTATCCCATTTGTCTTGTATAGACCCCCTTTATGTGATCTTAGTACACTTTGAACATCATGTGAAACCCCTTCAAAGTCATGGACAAGCAGAGCGGTTGTCCATGACAATGCTCGCATGTCGTCGTGAGGTCCAAGTTTGATTATGATATGAATTTATGGATAACCAATGGGATAACCCCAAGTTGTATATACCATAAAATCTTAAAAAGGACAAAGATTCATTTGAAGGGAGTTATGCTAATTTTTATGTGAAGGGATAATTCGTTCCACGTGGAACATACATAGATCTCATTGAGGGCCCCAGACATATTGGCCTGATCAAGCAAAGTCCCTTTGAGATGTTATGTTTATTATGTGAAATTCCTTTGACAATACATGGGTTAAATAAGTATGAATGATGGAATAATATTGTGCTCTCTGTTTATCATATGATAGAAGGATGATTTCATGGATGGCCCATAGTAGGTTCATGCGAAACATGTGATGTGACGCTCCCTCCACTGACTCAATACCATATATGTGATTTTAGCATTGTGTTGTGGAACATATATTTGGGGCACCGAGGCCTATAAATCCCCCTGGTGAAAAC
The DNA here is from genome assembly GCA_963277665.1 of Viscum album. Taxonomy (NCBI): domain Eukaryota; kingdom Viridiplantae; phylum Streptophyta; class Magnoliopsida; order Santalales; family Viscaceae; genus Viscum; species Viscum album. The sequence goes on along the minus strand of OY728143.1, from coordinate 1,263,386,850 downwards.
ACACACATGAGAGTTCAAATGAGAGAGTATAATTATTAGAGTTTAAAGCTTTGAAATCACAAGAGTCTTCCACTAGGTAAACCCGAGAATGACTTAGGGGATTACGCAATATTTTTATATTCCTCACATGATCCCTTCATTACTCATGAAAAGGACTTAAATCTTGACATATAAGTTATAAAAATGAGTTTATTCATGTCAACTTGTTCGTATGAGTCCTCAATAGGATAAAACCCGATGAATATAAAAACATTTATTCAATAAAGACTGAAGAAGAAGGAAGCCTTATGTGAAGATGAATATGCTAATTTTCATGCAAAGGGGATCATGTGATTATCATGGCCTATTCATTAGTCAAACAACAATACCCAATACAAGTCATATGAATTCCTCCACACATATCTTCCAAGCCACAAAAAGTTCTCCGAAAATCACAGATTGATCACACAACAGTCCTTAGACATGTTAGCTTCGATCATGTGAAGCACCTTTGACATGCCAGACTTTTCATGTGGAAAACCCCACACAAGTCAGCTGAATTACATGACAGTCCTCATAAATGTCGAGTAGACAACCATGTCATGTCTAGAAATCCTCACACATTTCAAGAGGATGACCAAGAAATGTCCAAAAATCCCCATACATGTCAGGAAGAAAATCGGGTCATGTCCAATAGATATCCTTTGACATGTCAACTATGTCATGTGGAAACCCTATGACATGTCAAATATGTCAGGTAGCCACCCTAGGACACATAAAAATTATCTGAAATACATGATTAGAAATGTACCATGTTAACTATAGGCCATGAACTTTCGGTCAACAACCCCCTTTATAAGAGGAATGTCCTTAATGGGTTAGGGTTACACCCTCATGTGACCTTATTCACATCATGATCTCACAATATTCTTTATGCCATAAAAACATATCTAATCAACCTTTCATGGTCATTTTATCTCTTTATTTGTTAGAGTATAAATGAATGAATACATGACATGGGCATCCACCCTGGAGTAGGTCCCTCTATATTCCAATTACCCTAGCTCATAGAATCAAAATTATCCTATGATTCTACCATTATTCCTCATCCATCAGCAGACAGATAAGCTAATTGAACTATAAGGACTCTGATTCCTACTATAAGTAGAAAATGTAGGAAACCTTCTTAAGGCTTGATCTCCATGTCAAACACTCCATTAGGGTCCAACCAGTTCATATGTCTTGTATCCATGTATAGTGAGTCTGATTGATTGATATCCCCTATTTCTCACACCAAGAATGACTCACGTGGGATAAGGGATTTGAAATGATCTTATCACTAGTATCATAAAATTACTTAGTCAAGGAAACCTCAGTGTGTAAGCCCCGACAAGTGACATGATAATACTGCCTCCATACAAGGGAATCATCTCTGGTGTAAGTCTCGAAGGTATTTACATGTTGGTAAACTCTAGGGAAATAACCCCAACAAGTACTAATCATCAGCCCCTTCCTATCAATAGTTTGAGGGTAGAACAAACTATGAAGACACTGATTCCTATTATAAACAGGATTCATAATACGCTTGTTGGAGTTGGTTCCCTATAACCAATATTTGTGTACTTTATGATAACTTGTATTTATAGTTTTGAATATTAATAAACTTATTATAACATCATAATTGATCTTCTACATAACATAGTATGTGATAATGTCCCAATAGTATTTGTTGCACTAAAAGGTTATAGAAGTTTGATGTGGCCTTATTTTGACACATATTTCCACATCTTTTTAATTAATTTCTAATGATTAATTAAAAAAGTTACATTGTTTACTAAATAAATGCACTTCTCTATTTTTATAATTAAATTTATTAAATAATATAAAATTTATTACAAATTATGTATTTAAGTATTTAAAATAATTAATTTATTTCTTACTTTATTTTTATAGTCTAATAAATTTTTAATTAGCTTAGTGGTTTTAGTCTTCATTTAATAATATGAGATATTATTTATTTAATTAATTAATTAATCTTTTTATTTTCATTTAAATAACATAGTTTTTAATTTAACATCTCATATTTTAATCTTGATTAGTTAAAAAATAACTTAATTAAATGATTAATTCCATCTAAATATTTTAATTACATTTTTTGATACTTAATAATTCATACCCTTTAAATTTAATTTAACTATTCTATTTAATAATTCAGTAAGTTGTTAGTTCATGTTTATTTTATAATTTCTAATCTGTTAAATATTATGTGTCTTTTCAGAAGTCTATTTTACCACTATCGGTGACTCATTTATTCACTGACGTACCACTTCAACTATAGATAGCATGTGTGCTATCGATACAGCACTTTCTCTACTGTCGGTAACTCAATGAATCATCGATGCAAATCCCTCTTACTCACTGTTTAATAAATTTCATCTTTAATCTTTAACTCTTGTATTATAAAAAATTTATCATTAATCAATATTATTAATATTTATTGGATTTTTTTTCATTCATTTTATTTAAATCATTTTTACTCATTGTTTGATAATTTAATTTAGGTTTTAATTTTTGGATTTATTAAATAACTTACTAATTTATTTTTATTAATTTAATATTAAGTTTAAAGTTTTATTTTGTGTTTAATATTTATTATGTTAAATCAATCTTGTTAGTATTTTTTTCACTTTTCAATTTTTTTTGAGTTGATTCACTGAATGATTTTTACACTTTGGGTATCTCATGCTACTGATAGCTCCATCCCCTGCTACCGACACTCTCACACCCAGTTTTTTCTAGTCTTTGTTTTGATCTAGTTCATTTGAAATCCCGATACTTTTCTTGGGTCATGTGTGAGATTAATGTTGAGTTTTTAAGATTCATCTATGTCTAATCACCATAATTTGGGTTCCCCATTGCTTGTTTAGGAGTTTTTGGAGAAAGTGTGGATACTTCATGATTTGGGCCAACCGTGAGCCCATTTCCAGTTTTAAAAACAATTTTGTTTCTTTTATAACTATTTTTTTAACCTTTTTCAACCATTCCACTTCCCACATGGCCATAACTAATATATTCAAACTAAAATATCCTTTTGGACCCCTTAAGAATTCATAATCATGGTGAATTGGGGTTACTTATTTAGGCATTGGGCTAGCCCATGGGCCCATTTCCAGTTTTAAAAAAAATATTTTATATCTAATTCAATATTTAATATTTTTCGGTGATTCCACCTCCCACCCGAAGAAAATATCTCTATCCTCTCCCCCAATATCTATTTTACCTCTTTAGAGCTCATAATAGTCGCGGAGTGGGGAAACATTCTCAATGTCTCTCAAATCGTCTAGAATTGACAAGGTAACATGTATCAATAATAAATCAATAAATTCATACTCTTCTAGACACCAATATTCTTTCCCTAGTTCTTCAAGACCTTATAAGTCTCTCCAATAAGTTTCAAGCCATTAAATTTTATCTAATGGTGCATATCCAGTGGAATACGAAGAGTTTTCTAGTTGAAAAGGTGAGATTCCTTATCCTTTATCCTACCTCTTCTTCCTCCTTTCATTATTATTTGGTTTTATAATCTCCCCCAGTCATGACCGACCTTGGTTTATATTATGAAAAAGTTTTTTATGGAGTTTTTGTTCGTTTCGGTCTTGTCTTCATAGTTTTAGAGTTTATAAACCCACAGTGGGTGATTTCGTGTGTGCATGCATTTCCATTACGCCAATGATTTGAGGTAGGATATCCCTTGAATAATCCTTTATCATTTAAGAATCATCATTATTTTTCTGATATAACCTTATTTATACTATATGTTCTGCTGTGAAAACATTGTTTTAAAGGTTTTGTGTGAAAATTATGTTTTATGACTTATTTTGTCAAAAATATAGTTATTTTGGTATAAATGTGCACTCCTATGGTTTGATATATTATTCCATGAGATTTTACACATGTTTTATGGTATTTAGAATATGTTTCAGTATATTGAATAACTTTATGGCATGAAAATGGTATTTTATCCCTTTTTATGTGCTTAACATAATATGTTTTGTTAAAGAGTGCATGCCATGTGTTCGGTAAATTGCTCAGTTAGCTTTTATGTGTCTAGTGCAATTTAAAATGATTTTTTTTGTATTTATAAATACATTTTCATCTTGTAAAAAATTATTCTAGGGTCCTTTTATGGCATTCCTATTTGTATTTGGTTTTACAAACAAATGGTTTTTGGTTTATAACATGTTTTGGCCCGAGTTGCCGGAAAATGGCATGTTTCACATTCTTATGAAAATGGTTGTGTTTTGAATATGTAACCTGAGTGTTTTAAGAGATTTATGAATGTGATTTGATGCTATAAATGGTGTTTATACACCTACTTAATAAAATTTAAATGCATAAATTTTTCAAATGATAGTTTTCATAAAATGTTTAAAGGCCCGTTTGGCCTTTCCTAAAAATGAAGAATGAGTGTTTTACTTCTATATACCATGTTGTGTGAATTGTTATTGTTTTATGGTCAATGAAATGATTTTATAAAATGTTTTTAAGGCTTCAAAATATGTTTTTGTATGGTTTTGTTGTGTTTTTATAATTAAAAGAGTGTTTTTGAATGAGTTTTATGTACAAAGCCTCAATACACTTCTTGAAATTGTTTTATGAAAATTTTAGTGGTTTATTGATTCATGAAAGAAATGTGAAGAATATTTGTGGGTTGTTTGTGTGTTTATGGTTTGGGAATGGAATTTGGATTTGAAATGTGTATTTGATAATATGTGTAACTTGATTGATCACTAAAGGGAATCCCAGGTATCTAGGTGGGTGGACGTGTACTAGTATGCTAGTGATCCTGTTGGGTTTGGCCCCTGTTTCACGTAACAAGTTTGACGATGACAACACTAAATAAACTATGATGATGATGATGTTGGGGGACCACTAGGTTCTGGGTATGCTCCCTACTAGTGGCTCGTGTGCACAAGAATGGATATTTATTATGGTTACTTTCATCAAGATATGAGGTACATGGGGCTCATAAGTAACTAGTGCCTAGGGGTGTTCCTGTGAGTTGTTCTCATTGGATATTTTGTAATCACCATCGAAATATGGTGTGTTTGGTTGGTAAATTCAGTAGTGTGTTTTATTTATTTAATATTGTACAACCTTTAAAGCATCCCTCACTGAAACAATTTTCATTTTGAAGTTGCACCTCTTTGAAAATTTGTTACTTATATTTTTGTTTATTAAAAATGCATGTTTTTGTCTAATAATTATTATAGAATGGAACCTCATTTGAAAAACATAATTTTATATATTTTATTTAAAATTATAAATTGATGTTTCTTTTATTTTAAAGTAAGTGAAATGGGAATAGAATATCGGGCTAACCTATTGATTTTTAATACTCACACCTATAGTCTTCTTCTGTTTTAGCCCTTGTGCAGGTTTCAGCTCAAGTTTGATCGCCTTGGGTGATGTGTGATCATTTTTTTGGAGAGTGACCAGTGGGGTCACATGGATTTCATTGGTTAACTGGTTTGGTCAATTTATTTTTTGGTTTATTTATACTTTTAGTTTCTTGTACAAATAATTTTCAGTTTAATTTTTATATAAATGTTTTTTGCGATGTCCATTTCTTTCCACTATTTTTTTGTTTTTTTATATATGGAATAAATCATTCCCTTGTGTACTCTATTTATGCCCTTGGTTCTTGTCGCCATCCTAGGAGTATCAGGAACGCCTCTTGGGACTTGTCGCAGGCTGGCCTGGGTGATCGGTTCAGGGTTGACTCGGGGTGGTTCGGGAAAAAATGGTATTAGAGGAGGTCGGATCTTAACAGTCCATTATTTTAGAGTACCCTTGTTATTTGGGGATGTCAAGGTAGATGGAGTGGGATTTTTGGGACTTTAGGGGTAATATTTGGAAGAGTGTCGTGAACTCTTGCTCATTTTGATCCTCGGGTTTCCATGGGAAGTCTGGTTTTATTAGTGTCCTTTATTCTTGCTGATTTTTTGGTGTTGGGATATGACAAGGGGAGTCATGACTAATGGCATCTGTAAGCTCGTAGGGCATGGAAATACATGTGGAGCTGGGGAATGGTCCTAATAAGTCTCTCTTTTTTGGTTTTGTGTTTGACATATGGCTTCCAACCATATGGTCAAGTCACCCACCGACACTAGTTCCCTTTTGTGGGTTTCTTGGTCCTTTCATGAATTCTGAATTTTTGTTTTGAAAATCCTTCTGTGAGAATTATGGAAATGGGTTTTAAAGGAAGTATTGGATTTGGAAAAGTAGAAAAGGGGTTTTTAAAAATTAAATATTATAATGGTTTTCTTAAGGTTGTGTTTTTTTAAAAAAAATTTGGGGAGCAAGTGGAAATGATTTAACGGGATTGGATTTTCCCTAATCTAAACTTGTGGTTTGTTGAAATAAAATGTTTTGAAAGTGTGAATCATTTTAAAGTAATTCTAGAAACTTTGTTTTAAATGGGGTGTTTCGGGCTTTTGAAAAGTGGTTGAATCTGTTGAATAGGTTTTGGAAATTTGGTTTTGTGTGGATAGTGTTTTTCTAGAAAGGGGTTTTGGATTTTTTGGTTGTCAAATTATAAAAAGAGACCTTTCTGATTTTTTTTAAAATGGGAAAGGGGTATTTGGAATAGAATGGTTGTTTTTGTAAGTTTTATTAAATGAAATGAATTGTTTTTTTAATCAAACTGTTCTTTATGAGGTGTGGTTTGTTTTGTGGAATATGAAAAGCATTTTTGACATGGTGGTTGGTGTTCCTTTTGATGGTACATGATTTTTCGAATGATGTTGTTTTGTTTTATCCATTTTGTTTTCATGAGTTCTCACGTGCATGGTTTTATTGATATCTGGAAGGATGGCCCATATGGAATGGTTGTTGAGTGCCCAGGGTGGAACGTAAATGTTCATGTGAGTGAGATTTTATGAAACACCATTGGTGAATGCGAAAATCCACCAAGTTAGTTTTTTTTCAAAATTGTTTTTAGCTGAAAAATTGTGATGTTTGTTTTGAACCAATGTTTATGTGGATTGTTTATCCTATGTCTTAGTAGTGTTGTTTATTCAGTATGCTCCCCTTATAATCTATAATTCATACTCTTGTTGCGTCTTGAGATGGGATCTTGTTGGTGGATCAGGTTTGGAGTAATATTCAGTGGGTTTCTAAAGATACGTTGGATGTTGTGATGTGGCCATAGATAATTCTATGTTTGCAAAATTTCCAATTTATATACCTAAGGATTCTTTCTCATGTTTCACAAGATAGATCCACCTCCTAAAATAATTCCACATCTCATCAGTTTAAATAGAGAGTTGTTTAGGATCGATTTAAAGTGCTTCCAGTTCATGATAATTCTTGTGGACATAGCAGTTATGTTCGTTGATGTTGATTCTTTTCACCGTATTCATTGTCCATTCCACTCCTCGTTCTAAGTGAGATAGAATTTTGATATGTATCTATGATTTCCTATTTAGGTGAAAGTTTTTTGTTTAGCAGGTGAGTTTTTTATGGGTGTGATACTTAGCACCTGACTATGGGGCAGCAAATGCTTCATGATTTAGGTCTCCAGCCATAAGCCTTGGAGTGAAGCTTTTCACGCAGTTAGGAAATCTACAGTGCTGTGGGGTACTTGACCAAGCTCATCCCTCCGCCATTGTGTAAGGTAGTTTCTTTGTATATATTGTGGTTCCTCATTACTGTGAATTTCCATTTGTCCCAACAAGTGTGGTGGACTTACCCCTCATACATTGTCTATGGTTATTCCTTCACGAGTGAGGGTTTCCGATCAATGTCCCTTTGTGAACTGCCTATGTAAATCAGGTGTAGTCTTTTTGTTACCTATTTATAGGGTGATAATTTTGAGTATCTCCTTTGTTTCTTTTTTGGTTTTAGTGGAATAATTATTGGGTCCCCTTCCCTCCCATCCTCGAGTGGTGGGGGTCTAGATCCATGTAGAAAGTGTTGGCCCAGTTATTATCCCCTCCGTTTGGGAGTATCTAGTTTAGATGTTCATGTTATAACCCTATTAACTTGGGTTGGTGGGTTGTTGTGGGAATGTTTTTTTTGGACTTGTCCAAGTGAGGTAATGTTGAGTTCTTGTTTTTTCATTGCTAGTTGGGTTCTAATAGTGGGGAGACCCACCACAGGTATCGTTGATTTTTCCTCCTATGAAAATTTCTAGTTCTAGTTGTTTATTAATGGTGGGGAGCCTATTATGTACTCCCCTTGAGTATTTGGTTTTATTGAGTTCTCTTTAGTTTGGGTGATTTTTGGGTCCATTGGGAGAAGTCCCAACAATCAGTTTCTTGTCTTGGTTGTGGAGGTGGTGGCTTGACCGTTCTGTTGATTTTCACAAAGTGGTTTTTAGTTGGTGTTTTGTTTTGGAAACAAGATTAAGTTATGTTGATGAAAAATAATATTTCACTATATTTATAGGTTGGATCATTTTGATAATTAATCCTTATGTGTTTATCTTTCAGCTGGAAAGTGTTATGGCTTTCCGGGGGCGGAAAGCTTTAATGGCGGGGAGAATTGTCACACCCAGTTTTTCATGTCTTTGTTTTGATCTGGTTAATTTGAAATCATGATACTTTTCTTGGGTCATGTGTGAGATTAATGTTGAGTTTTTAGGTTTCATCTATGTCTAATCACCTTAATTTGAGTTCCCCATTTCTTGTTTAGGAGTTTTTGGAGAAAGGGTGGTTACTTCATGATTTGGGCCAACCGTGATCCCATTTCCAGTTTTAAAAATCAAAATAGTTTCTTTTATAAATACTTTTTTTCAACCTTTTTCACTCATTTGACTTCCCACATGGCCTCAACTGATATATTCAAACTACCATATCCTTTTGTACCCCTTAATAATTCATAATCATGGTGAATTGGGGTTGCTTATTTAGGAATTGGGCCATCCCATGGGCCCATTTCCAGTTCTAAAGAAATAATTTGTTTATTTTATATATAATTATATATTTAATATTTTTCAGTGATTCCACCTACCACCAGAATCCAATATACCTATCCTCACCCCCATTATCTATTTTCCCTCCTTGGAGCTCAGACTTTCTACGGAGTGGGTAAACATTCTCAATGTCTCTCAAATCGTCCAGAATTGACAAGGTAAATTGTATCATTAATAAATCAATCAATTAGTACTCTTCTAGACACCAATATTATTTCCCTGGTTCTTAAATACCCTATTAGTCACTCCTAGAAGTTTCAATCCATTCCCTTTTATCTAATGGTGCAGATATATTGGAATACGAAGAGTTATCTAGTTGAAAAGGTCATTTTCCTTCTCCTTTATCCTCCCTCTTCTTCCTCCTTTCATTATTATTTGGTTTTATAATATCCCCTAGTCATGATCAAATAGGGTTCTGTTATACAATTTTTTTATGGGTTTTTTATTCATTTAGGTCTGGTCTTCACAGTTTTAGGGTTTATAAACCACCAGCAGGTGATTTCCTGTGTGTGTTTCCATTACGCCAAGGATTTGAGGTAGGATATCCCTTGCACAAGCCTTTATCATTTAATATTCATAATTATAATTCTGTTATAACCTTATTTATATGATATGTTCTACTGTGAAAACATGGTTTTAAATGTTTTGTGTGCAAATTATGTTTTATGACTTATTTTGTTAAAAATATAGTTGTTTTGGTATAAATGTGCACACCTCTTATTTGATATATTATTCCATGATATTTCACACATTGTTTATGGTATTTTGAATATGTTTCAGTATATTGAATAACTTTATGGCATGTAAATGGTATTTTATCCCTTTTTATGTGCTTAATATAAGATGTTTTGTTAAAAAGTGCATGTCATGTGTTCGGTAAATTGCACGGTTAGATTTTATGTGTCTGGTGAAATTTAAAATGATTTGTTTGGATTTATAAATACATTGGAATCATGTAAAAAATTATTTTTGGTTCCTTTTATGGAATTCCTATTTGTAATTGGTTTTACAAACAAATGGTTTTTGGTTTACAACATGTTTTGGCCCAAGTTGCCGAAAAATGGCATGTTTCACATTCTTATGAAAATGATAGTGTTTTGAATATGTAACCTGAGTGTTTTAAGAGATTTATGAATGTGTTTTGATGATGTAAATGGTTTTTATACAACTACTTAATAAAATTTATATTCATAAATTTTTCAAATGATAGTTTTGAGAAAATTTTTAAAGGCCCGTTTGGCCTTTCCTAAAAATGAAGAATGAATGTTTTACTTGTATATACCATGTTGTGACAATTGGTATTGTTTTATGGTCAATGAAATGATTTTATTAAATGTTTTTAGGGCTCCCAAATATGGTTGTGTATGATTTTGTTTTGTGTTTATAATTAAAAGAGTTTTTTTGAATTAGTTTTATGTACAAAGCCTCATTACACTTCTTGAAATTGTTTTATGAAAATTTTCAATGGTTTATTGATTCTTGAAAGAAATGTAAAGAATGTTTGTGGGATATTTTTGTGTTTATAGTTTGGGAATGGAATTTTTATTTTAAATGTGTATTTGATAATATGTGTAACTTGATTGAGCACTAAAGGGAATCTCAGGTATCTAGGTTGGCAGACGTGTACTAGTATGCTAGTTATCCAGTGGGGTTTGTCCCCTGTTTCACATAGCATGTTTGACGATGACAACACTAACTAATCTATGATGATGATAATGATGAGGGACTACTAGGTTATGGGTATGCTCCCTACTAGTGGCTCATGAGCATGATAACGAATATTTATTATGGTTACTTTCACCGAGATACAAGGTACATGAGGCTCACAACTAACTAGTTCCTAGGGGTGTTCCCGTGAGTTGTGCTCATTGGCTATTTTGTACTCACCGTCAGAATACGGTGTGTTTGGTTGGTAAATTTAGTAGTGTTTGTTATTTATTTAAAAGTGTAAAATATTTAAATCATCCCTCATTGAAACAATTTTCATTTTGAAGTTTTACCTCTTTGAAATATTGTTACTTACATTTTTGTTTATTAAACGTGCATGTTTTTGTCTGATAATTATTATACCATGGAACCTCATTTTAAAAACATAATTTTATATCTTTTATTTAAAACTATAAATTGATGTATCTTTTATTTTAAGGAAAGTGAATTTGGAATAGAATATCGGGCTAACCTATTGAGTTTTAATACTCAAGCCTATAGTCTTCTTCTGTTTTTAGCCCTTGTGCAGGTTTCATCTCAAGTTTGATCACCTTGGGAGATGTGTGATAATTTTGTTGGAGAGTGACCAGAGGGGTCACGTGGAGTTCATTCGTTAACTGGTTTGGTCAGTTGAGTTTTTGTTTTAGTTTTACTTTCAGTTTCGTGTATAAATAATATTCAGTTCAATTTTTATATAAATGTTTTTTGGGGTGTCAATTTCTTTATATTGTTTGTTTGATTGTTTATATATGGGTGAAATTGTTCCCTTGTGTACTCTATTGATTCCCTTTGTTCTTGTCGCTATCCTGGGAGGATCGGGAATGAATCTCAGGACATGTCGCGGGCTGGCCTGGGTGACCGATTCAGGGTTGACTAGGGCTGGTTCATGACAGACATCGATGCATCCTTACACTGATGCCATAGACGTGTCAGTCTCACTGCTGCTCCATGGTCTCACTGACCTACCATACTTTCTGTCTGTCTCTCATCCACTTACTGATGCTTGTTTAATTTTCCTTGCACACACTGATGCACTCCCCATTCACTTTGGTGTTAGTTCCACCTCAATCTTCACTTAGTGACACCGACATCTCTCCTGCAACCGCTCCTCTGTTAGTGAATCCCACATCCACCTTGCGTCCATCTCACTAACACACCTCTCTCCTTTCAGTGAGACCAACATCCCCTTCCAATCACAGCAAACCTTCTACCGACACTCCATTCTCCACTCTATCTGAGTCTTTCCACATATCCAATCTCCTCCTTGTTGGGATTTCTGATTTAAAATATAAATAATGAAGAGATAGAAAATTATTAATGGAGGGATTTTCTCAACATTAATGGAGGACTTTATCCCAACATTAATGAAGAGTTATTCCCAATATTAATTGATGGAATAATGAATGTTGACTGCAATATTGGAGATATGATATGGGTATCAATATAAGAGGATGTGGAAGCATGTTTTAGAATTTGGGCTGAAAATGATGTAGCCTCCAAGAGAGAATGGCGAAGGGGTTGCCACATTTGCAGTAACCAGTGTGAAGTGAAGATAATGAAGACGAATGAATAAGAGGTGATGATGAAAATGATGATGGTGTTCCAACGATGGAGAATAAAAGTGTACGTGCAAATATGATGATGTGCGACAATGGAGAGAGAATTTTAGACGACGGTGTGCAAAGAGATTCATGAAGATTCCATGTATCAAAAGTCCTCTTGGTTGTAAAGATCAAGTGTCGTGTCCCGAATGCGATGATTAGTGGTACATCAAAATTTTATGTTCACGGGTGTCGGTGTTGAATTGTAAAATGCCTTCAGGTGTGATGATAAAAATACTTAGGGTGATGTGTAAAATTCCTTCAGGTGATAAAATGCATTCGAGTGAAATCTTCTGCTCTTGTGTGTTTTCTGCAATGACTACTTTCGCTGCGGCACTGAGCTCCGCACCCCAACAGTGGTATCTGAGTGTTTGGTTGAAGTGCTCGGTTGCAGAACACAGTGGAAAGCATCTGGTGGAGCATCTTATCAAGGACTCAGGGCTCAAATATCATCAGAAATGACGGCGGTATTAGCGATGTTGTTGGAATATCGAAAGTCTTATTGGTCGTAGGTGTCATGTGGCATGTTCCGTTCAATGGGTGAAATTCAAATCTTGGTGGAGTCTATGATCAAATTAACCACGATTGTGGAGATGAAGGTGGAGTATTTTAATTTTAAATCAAGGTTAAGATTGTTGGGATTTATGATTTAGAATTTAAATAATGAAGAGAGAGATAATTATTAATGGAGGGATTTTCTCAACAATAATGGAGGACTTTCTATGAACATTAATGAAGAGTTATTCCCAATATTAATTGATGGAATAATTAATGTTGAACACAGTATTGGAGATATGGCATGGGTGACTATATAAGAGGATTTGGTAGCATGTTTTGGAACGTGGGCTGACAAAGATGTAGCCGACAAGAGAGAATGGCGAAGGGGTTGCCACGTTTGCGGTAACTGGTGCGAAGCAAAGATGATAAAGATGAATGAATCAGAGATGATGACGATGAATATTATGGTGTGTCAATAATGAAGAATGAAAGTGTGCACGTGAAGATGATAAATTTCGATGATGGAGATAGAATTGTTGACGACGACATGCAAAGAGATTCATGAAGATTCCATGTATCAAAAGTCCTCTTAGTTGCAGAGATCAAGTGGCGTGTCCCAGTTGCGATGATCAGTGGTACATAAAAATGGTATGTTCATGGGTGTCAGAGTTGCATTATAAAAGACCTTCGGGTGTGATGTTAAAAATCCTTTGGGTGATGTGTAAAATTCCTTTGGGTGATAGAATGCCTTCAAGTGATAAAAGGCCTTCGGGTGAAATCTTCTCCTATTGTGTGTTTTCCACAATGACTACTTCTGCTACGGCGTTGGGTTCTGCGCCCCAACACTCCTATCCATCAGCCTTCATCAAACCCAACCTACAAGCTTGATCCCGAATCAACTCACACTACCATAGATTGCTACCTACGCTGTTTCAAACCAGATCGACACCACATTTTAAAAAAATGCACAAGATCACAATTGAAAACCCTGAAGGGATGTGTTGCAAATCCAACCCATATTTTCCACTCAAACCATCTGTTTTTAGTTCTTGAGGTCGTCACAATGGAGGCTAAGCTAGTCTCCATGGGGAGGAACTGAGCCTGATCTGAGGGAGATTCCACTGTAGATGAGTCATCCGCCTCCACTGGTTGAGACCCCAGTCGCACCGTTGGAGCAATGAGCCATCAAAGAGAAGCCACTGCAAAGGCTTGTTACAGCACCGAAACACAACCCCCTTGCCTACATATGAAAAAGAAGAATAAAGGGGGGTTTTAAGTTTAAAAAAAAACTTTAACAAAAATAAATTTATAAAACTAATTAAATAAATTATTAAATTAAAATAATAATTTATAAATAAGAATAATGATTAACTAATTTAATCAAAAAATACTTTAATTAATTTAATAATTGTAAATTTTTAACACTTATATTCATAATAACAAATTTGATAATTAAAATAAAGTAATTGATTTAACTAATTAATTAAAATTTAAAGATATATAAACTAATTACTAATAATATTAATTTAATAAAAATTAATCATATAATTAAATATTAAATATTAATCTTAATAATTTAATCTAACTATAAATTTAATAACTTAATTAAATAATAACTTTTTATAATCATTAAATAATATATAAGGTAATTAAAATAATAGCATTAATAATTATTAATTTGAAGTTTTAGATTAAAAAAATAAAATATTCAATTTAAATATATAATAATTAATAACTAATTACTTTTAAGTAAGTAATTTAACATTTATAATAATAATAAATTGTTTATTATCGTTTTTTAACTATTTTGTTGTGTTTTTTATTGTACAGCTTCACACAAGTGATGGAAACACATTCAGGTGCATTCAACTAACTCGCCGGGAGTTAGTTACAAGGGAAAAACTAATGCGACATGTGATTCACTAAAAATTTCATGTGTGCAGTGAAACGGGGAAGAACATTTGAAGTCAGTGGAAAATAAGGGTGACATACAGTGTATGAAGAAGGTATTAAAATAGATTAGCATTGGGAATTAGAAAGGGGGAGAGAACTAGGGCACAACATTCGAACAACACAAGCAGAGAAGGCCTAAGAGAAATTACAGGTGTCTCGGAGGGTTGTCCTGGAGTTGAAGGAGCTCAAGAGCAGAGCATCATCTAGGGAGTACTTTTCCCCTATTTTATTAATGTATGTACTCTATTCTATGATGTTTTCAAGGAATGTAATGAACATTATAGTTATCTAAATTCATAGTTTTAGGTATTTTCTTTTTCTATTGGTTGATTTCAATATACCTTTTTACTCGTTATTATAATGTTTTTAGAATTGATCAGTGAGATCAATTCTAAATCATTTTAATGTTTCATACCACTTTTATTTAATTTTTAATTCCACAATAATTTGGCAAGTTTGATTATGGATACAATTTCTGAAGACTTTTAATTCATAAAACTTCAGAACATACAGTGAGTTTGTTATGTTGTCATTTTCAAATCCTAATCTCATAGTTGAATTTTCTTAAAGTGGTTAAGTCCAAGATTGATCAATCTATATGACTTATCTCTTAGTGAGGGAAGTAAGTCATTCCTCTTTTAGTGATATGTTTCATCCACAATTGAGTGATTAGGAAATCTTTTCAAAACTAATAGAATGGATTTTCCCTGGATGTTTTTCTTGATTTATCATCTTAAAATTTGTTATTGTATTGATCATTATTGTTGAGTCTTGTTTTTCTTACCACATATTTTAACATAGATTATTTAAGACATAGTTACTTAGAACAAGAAAATATATAAAATATAAAAAATTTACCCCACTGCTGACAACAATGAAGTATTTTTAAGAAAATTAGAAAAGTGATTGGTCAATTTACCTTCCCTGTTGGTTCGACCCTACTCACCACATATATAGTAGTTAGTAAGAATAAAAATTTTAAACTTTTATGCAATTCCAACAAAATTTGGGAACCAATTTTTGGTTCCATTGTCGAGGAAGGCACAAGCTATTACTTTTTTTAAAAAAAATCAAAAAAATCACATAAAAAACACCAAAAAATTGAAAACTGTTTTAAAAAACCAGTTCTGTCAATTTATGTGTGTTGCTATGTTGTTGTTGTTATTGTACTTCAATTTTCTATTACTTTTTTCCCTGTTTAGTTCTACTTTTTGCTACATTGAAATTTGGAGCTGAATTCAAATGTTGTTACACTTTTCATGAGCACAATAACCGTAGTTGTTAGTCTAGATCCCCTAGACCCAGAAATAGACAAACACCTCACTTCTCTTAAAGAAAATAAATCCAAAATGGAAAATTTATAAAATAGGGTTTCTGCACCTAAGGAATTCCAAAACCATTGATAAATCTTATATAATGAGATTACAAAGATGATGGAGTTCCAACTCCACCAAGTTTTAAGAAACCCTTCTTCAATACAGCTTTCACATAGATCCTGAAACTATGAGCTAAAAAACTTCCATATTTCATTGCTTCCTGCATTTAATGGTCTCTCTAATGAGGTCCCTATTACCTTCATTCTATACTTCTATAATACTATTAAACAATTACCTCTTCTAGGACTTAAAAAAATGAGCTGACAATGAGAGTATTTCCCTTTTTCCTTAAATGTAATGCTAGGAACTGGTTTTCGAGCCTAGATGAGAATATTTTTGAAAACTAGGATCAGGTGTACAACTCATTCATAATGAAATTTTATCCCCAAAGACTTAAAGGATAACTTAGAACTAGAATCACTAGTTTTTATAAAGAGGATGGAGAATCTTTTCATGAGGCTTAGGATAGATTTAGGGACCTGCTTAGGTAGTGTCCCCATCATCAACTCTCATAACACCTTCTCATGGATACCTTTTATGAAGGGCCATACTCCTATGGTCAGAACTCAGTAGACCAATCTACCCGGGGTAAGTATAGTGATAAGACTGATGAAGAACTAAGAAAAATATTTAATAATCATTCCTTAAATTCACAATATAAAATTTCCAGAAGAAAAAAGAGTTAATAGAATTGTTAATGATAACAGTGGTTCAATGAATGAAACTCAAGCTCAACTTACTGAAATCACCAACCAAATTTAATCTTAAATGAACTAGAATTAAAAACAAACTGTTAATCAACTGGGCTATCAAAAAATAATCAATATTTAAGGGAACAATATGTATAGTGTGAAATTTTCAGGCATACTAAAAACTTTTGTCCCAACTTTGAAATATCAGCCCAACAACAAGAAAACTCAAATTTTGTCAATTATGGTCCTAGGATGCTTGCCAAAGAAGACCCTTTCTCTAACAATTATATCCAAGACTATAGAAACCATACAAATTTTTCATTGAAAGATAAAGGCCTGATTAAACAAACCACTACCCCAAATTATCAAAACCAACCAAGACAAAACTTTCAAAATCAACAAAGGGGTGAATCTTCAAACTCTCAAGTTAACAATGATAACCAAATGTCTTCTAAACTAGATAAAATTTTGAATAAAATTAAATCTCAAGAATAAATATTCATGAATCAAGTAAATAAAAATAAAACCAAATATGAATATAATAAAATGAAAAATGATGTTAGAATGTGGAATATGGAGACACATCTTGGCCAATTAGCAAGAGATATGACTTCTAGGGACAACGGTAGGTTGCCTAGTACAAATGAACTAAATCCTAGTGAAGACATCATGGATTTATTCACTATAAGTGGTATTAATACTCAAATTTTTTATATAACATGTTTTAAAAATGCCCAAGATGAAAAACTACGTGAAACTAGAAACAAAAAACTACATTGTACTCAATCTAGAAATCAAGAGAAAACTGTTATAAATGAAGAGAATTTGAATTTTTCACCAAAAAATCATGTTGAAAATTCTTCTAAAAAAAATAAAGGAAAATAAAAATTTGATGAAAAGGTGATGGAATTTCTTTCTATTCCAAGAAACTTTTCCCCACCCATCCCTTTCCCAGAGAAACTTAAACCTCAAAGTGATACCAAAGATGAACTTATTTAGTTTACTAGTCACTTATCTAAACTTAAAGTGAATATTCCATTCATCCAAGATTTAATTCAAATACCTTTTTACTTGAAATATCTTAAGAAAATTGTTTCAAAAAAATACTTGAATAATTTTATACTTATAACCACACTAAAGAGTGTAGTGATGTTCCCCAAAATAAAATCCCACCTAAACTAAAAGACCTAGGTAGTTTTGTCATTCATTATACCGTATGAAATTGTTATCATCTAAACTGCCTTTGTGACTTAGGTTCTAGTATTAACTTTCTCCCATACACACTATTTCAATAGTTGAGATTGGGTGATCTTAAACCCACCATAGTCATACTACAATTAGTTGACCGATATTTCACTTATCCGGTGGGTAGGATAGATGGTCTGTTAGTTGGGGTAGGGAATCTGTTTTTTCTTGCATACCTTTTAGTCTTAGATATAGACTATGATAAAGAGGTTCCCATCATCTTGGGTAGGCCCTTCTTTTCCATTGGAGGTGTTGTAATTGATATTTGTAAAGGTTAACTTATCTTTTAAATTAGAGAACTATAATAAGAGTTCAATATGTTTAAAAATATTAAAGTAACAACTTATCTTAAAAACTTTTCAATGGCAGAGTCCTTATGATTTTAAAGTTCATATGAAAATATTGAAGAATTTGAAAATAAATACTCTATTGAAGAAATTAATTTGGAAGTGAAAATCTCGATTTTCATGTTCCCCAAGTTGAAAATTCAGCTCGAACATTGAATCTGAAAAGTTTTTCAGATGTGGAAATCTTTCTAGTTTCTACTGTAGGAGAGTCCTCTGTTTCGGAACGTATGATCTTTTTGAGTGAATTTGATGGTGTTTCTATTAACACTAAAACTACTGAAAACTTTGATGATGTTGAGGGAGATATTTTGGGACAACTTGATGATTTTTCTTTAATAAATCTGTTAAAATCAAATATGGAAAATCTAGATAGTGAGCTATCCAGTTTGGACAACAACAATTTAAACTCTAAATCTAAGCTATAAATTGGAAATGTTTCATCTATTAATACTACTTACTTGATATATGTTAAAGACCTTGGTCCTCCTAGGCCCAAGAGTCTTCCTTCTAGTGAAAAACCACCCATTTTAGAACTAAAACCAATCCCTACACATTTGAAATATTCATTTTTGGGTGAGAATTCTACTATTCTTGTTATAATCTCAGTTGATCTTAATGAAAATCAAGAACAGAGATTGTTTAATATGATTAAAAAATTTAAATCTTCCATAGGCTAGACCATAGTTGATATAAAGGGTATTAGTCCCTCATTTTTCATGCATAAAATTCATATAGTGACAGACCATAAGCCTAGGGTAGAATGTCTCAGAAGGTTATATCCAAACATGAAGGTGGTTGTGTGACAGGTTGTGATCAAACTATTAGATACCGATATAATTTACCCTATTTCTAATATCAATTGGGTCAGCACATTCCAGGTTTTCCCTAAGAAGGGAGGTTTCCATGTTGTTATGAATGAAAAGAATGAAGAAATTCATGTTATAAAAGATACAAAATTGAGAGTTTGTATAGATTATAGGAAGCTTAATGTAGCCACTTGGAAGGAACATTTTCCAATGTCATTCCTTGATCAAATTCTTGAGAGGCTTCCTGGGAATGAATTTTTCTATTTCCCGGATGGGTATTCTAGTTACAACCATATCCTTATTGATCTAGAGGATAAAGAGAATACTGCTTTTACATGCCCCTTTAGCACATTTTATTACAAGCAAATTCCCTTTGGGTTGTGTGGATCCCGAGCTACCTTTCAAAGGTGGATGATGGCTATTTTTTATGATATTATTGAGAGGATCATGAGGTGGTCATGGATGATTAATCCATTGTTGGTATCACTTTTGATACATGTTTAGGAAATTTGGAACTAGTGTTAGAAAGATTCATTGAAAACAACCTTGTGCTTAATTAGAAAAAATTTCAATTCATGGTTACATAAGGTATTGTGTTACGTCCTGAAGTGTAAAAGAGAGGATTAAAATTTAATACTACAAAGATAGAATTCATTTAAAAACTCTTACCTACTAAAAATTTAATGGTGTTATAAGTTTCATAGGGCATTCCAGTTTCGACTGAAGGTTCATAAAATATTTCTCAAAAATATCTAATCCCTTGTGTTTTCTTCTTGCTAAGGGTACTTCCTTTAACATTGATGAAAACTATTTGAAATCTTTTAAAATACTTAAAGAAAAACTCACTATATCACCTATCATCATTACACCTGATTGGAAACTTCATTTTAAACTTATGTGTGATGTTAGTGACATGGTTGTGGGTGTTTTCCTCAAACATAAGAGATATATTAAGTTTCATGTGATTTACTATGCTAGTAGACTACTAGATGAGGCTCAAATAAATTATAACACCACTGAAAAGGAGTTGTTAGCTATTCTGTTTGCTCTAGATAATTTTAGATAGTACATTTTATTCTTTAAAGTCATCATTTTCACTGACCATTATGCCTTTAAGTACTTTCTATCTAAGAAAGAAACCAAACCTAGGATGATTAGATGAATTTTATTGCTATAGGAATTTGATTTAGAGATTAGGGATAAAAAAGGTGCTGAAATTTTTTTTGTTGATCACCTATCTAGGATTCCTCATACTCATTCTAAAGATCCAAAGGAGATCAATTCTTTCTTTTTTGATCAAAAACTGCTCACTATGTCAATCAGGTAGTCTGCATGGTGTTCAGATTTTGCTAATTTCCTAACAACGGGATTCTTTCCCAAAAAAATCCAATAATCTATGAAACAATTCATCTCTGAACTTAAGTATTACCTTTGGGATGACCCTTTTCTGTTTAGGAGATATTCTTATTATATTCTTAGGAGGTGTGTGCTTGAGGAATAGATGTTTCCTAGTTTAGATATTTTTCACTCCTCACCTTAGGGAGGTCACCATGGTGGTGAAAGGATATCTCAAAAGGTCCTTTAATCTGGTTTTTATTAGACCACCCTTTTCAAAGATTCTAGGAGCTTTTTGGTTGGCTGTGATAGGTGACAAAGGCTAGGAAATGTTTGTAGAAACAGGAGTTACCCCAAAAGGTTATTTTATAAGTATAAATTTTTGATGTCTATGGTTTAGATTTCATGGGTCCATTTCCATCATATCATGGGAATGAGTACATACTTGTTGATATTGATTATGTTTCTAAGTGGGTTGAGGCAGTGGTACTGCCCACTAATCAGGCCAACTCTATAATCAAGTTTGTTAAAAAGAACATCTTTTCAAGATTTGGGGTCCCAAAAGCCTTCATTAATGATAATGGAACACACTTTAAGAACTAAAAGATGAAGAATTTAATGGAAATGTATGGTTTTTTTCATACCACTGGTACTCCTTATCATCCACAGTCTAGTGGACAAGTGGAAATTTCTAATAAAGAATTTAAACAAATTCTTGAGAAAATTGTGTCACTCTAGGAAATACTGGTCTCTTAAACTAGATGAAGCTTTATGAGAATATATAACTTCTTTTAAGACCCCAATATGTATGTCTCCATATAGGTTGTTATTTGTAAGGTGTTTTCATTTTCTTGTGGAGTTGAAACATAATTCATATTGGGTAGTTAAGGCTCTGAACATTGATTTTAATAGTGTTGGTGAGAGAATATTTCTTGACCTGAGTGAGTTAGATGAGATAATGTGAGAGAGTTATGATAATTCAAGAATATATAATTATAGGAATAAAATATTTCATGATTCTATCATTCAAACCAAGTAGTTCAAACCTGGATAGAAGGTCCTCTTCTTTAATTATAGATTAAAACTCTTTCCTAGAAAACTCGATTCCAAGTGGTATGGACCATTTACAATTAGGAGAGTGATTAGGAATTGAGTTGTTGAGATAGTTAGTGAGGAGAAAAATTCCTTTCTAGTTAATGGGCAGAGAGTTAAGTTGTATTTTAAGGGATAACCAAAGGGATTCACTACCTTCACTATGCTTAAAAACTGATTCTAAATAAATTCTAGCTGAAGACTTTAAAAATTAGCATTGAATGGGAGGGAACCCATGGCTCTTGTTTTGTCCTTTTCTTGTTTTCATTTTTAGTGTTGAATAATGTGTTGCTTACATGATCTGTTTTTATGAAATTATTGTTTCTTATTTGTTCTTGTTCTTCTTGTTCTGAATTAGGAATGATGTTTTTTTTGTGCCATTGAAGGAGTTAAATTCCCCTGCTGAATGATTAATGATAAAATTTAATTCAGGGAAGTTCTTTACTCTTGAATCTGCTATATTCATTTTTCAACTCCTTTTAATTTAATAAAAATTATTGATAAGTCACAGTTTGCTGTTGATGTTGATTCACTCACTCACTAATGCACTTGAACCATTGATACACTACTATCAGTGACTCAATGGTATTACTATCGGTGACACAGTTAATGTTACTTTTAAAATTTTCTGTTTGAAGTAGAATGAAATTCTAATTCGTGTTTTTTTGTATTACTAGATACAAGTCTGTTGCATGTATTTTGGTCAGAAATTCTGCTATATTATTATCTCACTGCTACAGTTTAAAAAAATTTGTACACACTCTTTTGCTATAAATTATTACTACTTTTTCTGGAGTGTGGAAATAAAAATTCTTCATGTGCCTTATTGCTGAAAACTGAGTTTTATTGTTATTAAAATCATTACACTGTTTGAATTTATGTGTGGGGGGTACATGTTGGCTGGTTCTTCTGTTTTGTTGAATCTACTTAGTTTTTAGGGTGTATAGCATGAACTTTTTCTTCTTTGTTGAACATCCAAATGAATCATATTTTCTGAACATTCTTTCACCCAATTCACATTGCACTTACATAAGTTACATGTTATTTTTTGAACTGTAATGAAAATATTTGTCACTGACTCAAATGTTAATGCATGTCATTGATGTGAACCTGTTGTAAAATATTTATTATGGCAAAATTATTTTGAACTTAAATGTGACCCTTTAATACATGTCATAAATATACTCAATTGAAAATATAGTTTGAACTTTAATTTATAAATTTTTCTTCTCCACATTTGAATTCAACTTTGGGAAAAAAGTTGGGTTTTAAGTGTGGGGGAGGGGGTCAATTCTTGACTAAGCTAAATTGTTCTTATTTAAAGCTCTTCAATTCTCACTGCCTTCAAATTTTTTGTTAAAAAAATGTCTAAAATTTGCAAATTTCTTACACAATTTTAGGATTTACTTGAATGAGTCTTTCCTAGAGATGATGTTTGACTGGTAGTTAAGATCTACTTTGAACCTGAAATCAATTTGGTTGAATGATTACTAAGTGAATATACTTTGTGATTTAATGAAAATTTTGGTTTAGGGACTATGTTTGAGGGTGATATAGGTCACCTGTTAGTGGAGTTGAGATCTTACCCTTAGGAACTAGAAGATTGAACTCTTTCCTTGGGGACTCACTTTCTTTTAAATTTATAAAAAATAATCAAATTATTGAGCCAATTTAAATGGTTTTCCTATGAATCTTTTGAAACTATAGTAGTTTTGGAATTTGGGATCCCACGGTGAATCTCTGAGACCCTAGATGTTGGGCGTGTTTCTGTTTACTATAAGACCTTTGTACACTTTGAATAAGTGAATATGCAGAGTGCTTAGCACATGCTACATGGATTGGGAAAAATAAATAATGTGTCTAGGGTCAAAAATGAGTTCATTAAGGTGATGTGAATGATGAATTCCCAATCAAGAAGGGGACAATTGGTTTATATGGGAGTCTTTTAAGTTGTATCAATAAGGTTATTCACAAAAAGTATTTTTATTTATTTTTGGAACCTTAAAGTGAGTCAAAGTATAAAGTTCCTTCTGTTAAGTTTGTAATTCCACATTTATTTAACCTATTGTCACTCTTGGACTTAAAAATTAAGCTTGGATTGAAATGAGTCAATAAGTAGAATCATATATAAGGAAGGACATCTTCATTGGTGGATGATTCATTTCTCTTTTGACTACCTTTAACATTTTGAAATTAGGCAAGATTTGATTTGAAGTTATCTTTTCTAAATCTTATTGATAGTTCAGTACTCTATTTTGAAAGTACGGGATATGTTACTTTTTTAGTAGAATAATAAATACACTTATCTTTTTTTCAAAGATAAAAAAGCATGGAATTGTTTGAGGACAACAAATGTTTAAGTGTGGGGGAATTTGATGTGGCCTTATTTTGACATAGTTTTCCACATCTTTTTAATTAATTTTTAATGATTTGTTAAATAATTTTACACTGTTTAATAAATAAATGAAATTTTGAATTTTTATAATTAAATTTATTGAATAATCAAATTTTTATTAAAAATTATTTATTTTTAGTATTTAAAATAATTAATTTCTTTCTTTCATTACTTTTATAGTCTAATAAATTTTTAATTAGCTTAGTTGTTTTAGTCTTCATTTAATAATATGACATCTTATTTAATTAATTAATTAATCTTTTTATTTTCATTTAAATAACTTATTTTTTAATTTAAAGACTCATAATTTAATGTTGATTAATTAAAAAATAATTTAATTAAATGATTACTTATATCTAATTTTTTTAATTAGATTTGTCAATATTTAATAATTTATGCCCTTTAAATTTAACTTAACTATTCTATTTAATAATTTAGTAAGTTGTTAGTTCATGTTTAGTTTATCATTGTTAATTTGTTAAATATTATGTGTCCTACAATAAGTCTATTTTATAACTTTCAGTGACTCATTAATCACCAACGTACCACTTCAACTATTGGTAGCATGTGTGCTACTAACACTACACTTTATCTACTGTCGGTAACTCAATGAGTCACCGATGAAAATTCCTCTTACTCACTGTTTAATAAATTTCATCTTTAATATTTAACTATTGTATTATAAAAAATTTATCATTAATCAATATTATTAATATTTATTTAATTTGTTTTCATTTGTTTTATTTAATTAATTTTAACTCATTGTTTGATAATTTAATTTAGGTTTTAAGTTTTGAATTTATTAAATAGCTTATTGATTTACTTTTATTAATTTAATTTTTAGTTAAAAGTTTTATTTTGTTTTTGTTGGGAAAGATGGGAAAGTGATGAATGCGCAAACAATTGAAAAGCGAATGTGCAACAGAAATAAAATATTTCCCCCCAAATAAAATAGATATACAACGACCTGAAATTAAATATGCATAAAATAAAGTTGACACCAGAAATTTTGATGTGGAAATCCCAAAAGGGAAAAACCACGGGACCTAGTCTAGAAAGTGGGATCCACTAAAATCAAGAGGTACACGGTAGAGACTCCCCAAAAATGGAAGGGATCTCATAAGTAATACTCAAGAATAAAAGTTTTGATCAAATATGGAGAGCAGTAAAGATGATCGTCGAAGAAAGGCGATCACCAAATGGGATTTTCTCTCGGTGTTATTGCTGTTGGGGATCTCAAAAGTAATACTCAAGAATAAAAGTGTGGATCAAATATGGAGAGCAGTAAAGATGATCATTGAAGAAAGGCGATCACCAAATGGAATTTTCTCTCGGTGTTGTTGTTGTTGGTGTTGTTGAAATATCTTGCCTCTACCTCCTTATATAGGAAAAAGATTTAGCGTCAAATAATGTCACCGCATCAAAAGAGTGTTACCGCGTGAATTAATTCACACAGTCTTGGACCACACTAAAAAAACCACATTAAAAGAGAAACCATGTGGGCACCATTTGAGGAGGTGTTACATGGTGTGCCAACCAGGTAGGCGCCCAACAATTTTTAATCTTTATTATGTTAAATCAATCTTATTAATCTTTATTTTGTTTAACTTTTTAATTTTTCTATAGGTGACTCACCAACTGGTTTTTGCACTATCAAAATCTCTTGATACTGATAGCTCGATCCCCTACCATCGACACTGATGCATCCTAACACCGACGCCTTAGCCATGTCGGTTTTGGGACCATAAATGATTGGCCCACTGGTGCAGTGATAATCACGAGATAAAATAAACTGAAAATGCGGAAAAATAAATGACACCAGATGTAACGTGGAAAAACCCCTAAATGGAAGTGGTAAAAAACCACAGGCAAATAGAAGGATCATTATGGGTAAAAGCGGGTACATACTCCCTCACTATTATAAGGATAAAACCCTGGTAATATTCTCTCTTGAATAAAGGGGAAAACTGACTCACTAAATACCACTCGAATAGAACCAGATGAGATAACCCGGATGAATGTGATGATGGGATGATTTTGGAATAGGGGAGAGCCTCATTTTATAGGCCTCCTCACCCCTTCATGTTGCCTTGTCCTGATAAATATTTGGTTGGGATTTGGCTGCCATACACCAACCCAGCCCACCCCCTTTGACAAAGTGGGAGGGGCGGTGATGTCCATAGAAAATTCTGCTGACACATCTCCCACTTGGAGATTTTATTGTAAACCAATCACATCTCCACATCCTTTCTATATGCCAAACCATGCTTCTCAAGTATCTGCAAGGCCACTTGATGATATGCACCATCTGAACTTATCAGAGTTAATCGCCTTCGTCAGGAAATCTGCCAAATTTTCTTTAGTGTGAATCTTTTACATGTCCACACTTCCTTCCTCCACCACATCTTGGGCAATGTGATACTATAACCCAATGTGCTTCATCCTGTAATGAAAAGATGTATTTCTTGGAATGTGCAAGGCGCTCTGACTGTCACAAAATAATGGAATTTTCTCCTGTCTATGCTCGAACTCCTCCAACAACCTTCACATCCAAATTTCCTCTTTGCAAGCCTGTGTAGCTACCATGTACTCTGCCTCTGTCATGGATAAAGCCACAACTAACTGTAACATAGAAATCCAGCTCACATCTCCTCCTTCAAGAGTAAACACATAACCAATAGTAGATTTCCTCCGGTTAGAATCACTTTCAAAATCTAAATCAAAATATCCTCTGACAGTAAAATCTGATCCTCCATAACCTAATGCAGCATCTGAGGTCTCCTTGATGTATCTCAAGATCCTCTTCACTGTGCTCCAATGCTCCCGTCCTAGATTCTCCATGTACTGACTAACTACTCCCACTGCATGTGCAATTTCTGGTCTAGTACAAACCATAGAAAACATTAGACTACCCACTTCTGATGCATACGGTACTCGAGACATCTCATTCCTCTCTACTTCACTATTAGGACACATCATGGAGGATAACTTGAAATTAACAGGAAGAGGGGTAGAGATTGCCTTACAGTACTGTATGTTGAATCATTTCAAGACTCTCTGTAAGTAAATCTTCTATGATAGAAAAATTTTCCCATTATTTTTGTCTCGGCAAATCTACATCCAAAGAATCTTGTTTGCTGGTCTCAAGTCCTTCATATCAAACTCCCTAGCCAACTGTACCTTCGTCTTCTGGATATAATCTTTGCTGGGGCCTGCAACCAACATGTCATCCACATATAATATAATAATGATGAAATCATTACCATTTGAAGCCTTGAAATATGCACAAGGATCTGAAAGAATTCTGTCGTATCCAAGGATCATGATATAGGAATCAAATCTCTTATACCAACACCTCAATGCCTATTTCAGGCTGTAAAAAGAGTTGTTGTAAACCAAGTTCTCTTTGCGTTCTTCTAAAAAACCTTCGGGTTGGAGAATATAGATCTATTCATCAATATCACCATGGAGAAAATCGGTCTTCACATCCAGCTTCTCTAGATGTAAACTGTATGTTGCACACATCACCAAAACTATTTGAACAGTCGTCAGTCTAACAACAAGAGAAAATATTTCATTGAAATCAATACCTTCCTTTTGAGAAAATCCTTTGACCACCAATCTTGCATGATATCTTTCCACCTGGTCCTTTTCATCCCGATTGATCTTAAAGTCCCATTTGTTTCTGATAGCCTTCCTTCCATGAGGTAATGGAACAAGATCCCAAGTCTTGTTCCTGTGCAGGGCTTCAAGTTCCTCCGGCATCGCCACCATCCATGAGGATAGATCTGGACTCTGGTTCGGCTCCACAAAAGAATATGGCTCTCCATCCTCTGTCAATAAGCATCAAACAATATTTCTATCAGTGACATAGTCATAGTGCCATACTGGTGCTCTTTTCTCCCAAGTTGACCGTCGTGGTCTAGACTCAACTAGTACTTGATCATCGTGCTCTGGTAATACTTCAGAGGAATCTGGTTCTTCCTTGGACCTATCCTCTACTTCTACTGTTGTAGTTTCTGTATTCTCCTTCATTGTGTCTTGATCAGTTGTCATCTACACCTTATCTTCTAAAAAATGACATTTATACTGATGATAAATTTGGGGTCAATGGGGTCCCACAAATGATACCCCTTCACACCATCAGCGTACCCCAAGAAGATACATTTCCTGGATCTCAAATCCAACTTCGATCGTTCCTGGTCATTAAATATTGCGTATACAGGAATTCCAAAAGTATGTAACCAAGAATAGTCAGTGGGTTTACCAGTCCACATCTACATCGGTGTCTTCATCTCAATCGCTATTGAAGGAGATCAGTTGATCACATAACAAGCGGTATTCACTACTTCTACCCCAAAAGTTTTGGAAATACTTGCAGTCTTCAGCATCACCCTTGTTATATCCAACAAGGTTCTGTTCATCCGCTCTGCCACTCAATTCTTCTTAAGAGTGTACGCCACCGTGAACTATCTCTTGATCCCTTCCTGTTCACAAAAAGTATCAAACTCCTCACTTGTATATTCTCCACCATTGTCTTTCCTCAGACACATGATCTTCTTTCCAGAGTCAAACTCCTTCCGTGCTTTGAATGTTTTGAAGACTTAAAAATCATATGTCTTCCTCCTGATCGGGTACACCCAACATCTCCTGGAATAATCATCAATGAATGGTACAAAGTAACTTGCTCCTCCCAAGGATATAACCAGTGCTTTCCAAACATTAGAATGGATCAACTCCAAGATCTCTTGACTTCTTATTGTTGACATCCTGAACTTTAACCTGTGTTTCTTGCTCAAAACACAATGCTCACAAAACGGTAAGGATACCTTTTTCAGCCCAGGCAACAACTTCTGATCCGTGAGAATCTTCGGGCCTCATTCTGACATATGGCCAAGTTTTTGATGCCATAATATCATCAACACTTCCGTCGAGTTAGTTGATGCAACAACTATATCTGCCTCCTTGTATGTTTCACCCATAATCACGTACAGGTTCTTTGAGATCTTCTCTATCTTCATTACCACAAGCGCACCATTCACAATTCTCATCACTCCATTCTCCATGCGAGTCTTGCATATGATATCATTGAATTTTCCCAAAGACAACATGTTCTTCTTCAGGCCCTTCACATGATGTACTCCTTGGACGGTCCGAACAATACCATCATGCATCTTCAGTTTGATGGTACTGACTCCAATGATCTTCAGAGTGTCATCGTTCCCCATGTACACAAGTCCTTTCGGGATGGTTTCATATTGGTCAAACCGTACCTGTCGAGACGTCATGATCCATGTTGCTCTTGAGTCAATAATCCATGCATCGTCGAGATTTTTCCTGCTCCCAATAGTTGTTGCCACTTCATTGACTACTATATCTCATTTTCCATAAGTACTCAGCACATTTCCCTGAGAGCTCCTTTCACCACTCTTCTTATTCCAACAATATTTCTTGAGGTTCCCCTTCTTGCCACAATTGAAACCTGTGAAATTCTTCTTCTTACTCCTTGATTTGGACCTGCCATGATTTTGACTCCCACTAGAAGCCTGCTCCATCATCCTTCCTCTCTCTATTGACAGAGCCTCTACTTGGTGAGAAGTTGTCTGTCTATCCTCCTTGTTCTTGTGCTGACTTTATTCTTCAAGAATCGTGGCTACAACATCATTAAAGAGCAGCATATCTAGTAGGATATTATTGGTGATGTTGATGATGTGTTGGTCATAAGAATCTGGAAAACTCTAGAGTAGAATCTCCGCATGTTCAGTATCCACAATTTTATAGCCCAATGCCTTGAGTTGAGCAAATAAGGTATCGAGGTTGTTGATGTGGTCGGTCACCGATGATGACTCCACCATTTGAAGAGTGTACAGTTTTATCTTTAGGAAAATTTTGTTGTGCAAAGACTTGGCCTCATATAACTTCATCAAAGTATCCCATATTTCCTTCGTCGTCTTTTTCTCTGCAATGCTCGATAGGACCCCATCTGCCAAAGACAAATGGATGTTGGCAATAGAATTCCTGTTCATATTGTTCCATTTCTCCCCCATTACACCCGCCATATTTTCACCAATTTCCAGTAGGCAATTATCCTTTAGCATCACTGTCTGCATCTTCATTTTCCACAATGAAAAATTATTCCTGTTGAATTTTTTTGATCTTGAATTTTGCCGCCATCTAGATACATCGTCAATCAAGAACCTCCTCCATTTTATGACGGTGTATTTAATAATCTCAATAAATTTTTTCTGATGTGACATATCAACCGGAGTTGCAATCACAGATCGTACTCAAATTTACGAGATTTATAAATACCTGATAACGTGAACAGCATCGGGCCAGAAGCTCCCTCTGATACCTCTTGTTGGGACCGTAAATGATTTTCCCACCAGTGAAACGATAATCACGAGATAAAATAAAGTGAATAATGCATAAAAATAAAAGAAACCAGATGTAATGTGGAAAAACCCCCCAAATGGAAGGGGTAAAAAACCACGGGCAAATAGAAGGACCACTATGGGTAAAAGCGGGTACACACTCCCTCACTATTACAAGAAGAAACCCCTCGTAATATTCTCTCTTGAATAAAGGGGAAAACTGACTCACTAAATACCACTGGAATAGAACCAGATGAGATAAACCGGATGAATGTGATGATGGGATTGTTGGGGAGAATCCCGATTCTGGGCCAAAAATTGCTTGTCAAAAAATACCGTGAGAAACCCGAAGTGATATAATCATAATGAAGAAATCAACACGTAGGATTTTTTAACGTGGAAAAACCCTCTCATGCAGAGGATTAAAAAACCACATGGCAATTCCCAAAATATCCACTATGAATTAGAGAGTACAAAGAATCCAAGTAATGCCCGAACTTGAATTACAAATAAGAGAGCGTAGAAAACCTGTGTGAAAACCACACCATGATATGCCTCTTCCATCTCTATGATAAACATCCCGCTGACGCCATGTATCGGAAGATCAATCTGTGACAAAACATCACCCTTATTTCGACGAAACGTCACTACCTCAGAGATCTTCACTCGAACATGCGTCAACCTCGCACCAGCTTGCGACACTCGAATGATCTCGCCATCATGATATATCGCCGATATTCAATCGGGACATGCCACCTGATCACCTCTATCAAGACGACTTTAGATACATGGCTCAATCATTAATCACATTGCTGCTGCTTCACACTTTTAGAACATCGAGACGCCACACATGCTACCACCAACGTGGTAGCCCCCTTCTTGTTCTCGGTGGACTACATCTTGAGTAGCTCTCCCTATTCATCACTAGTAGCTTCCCCTTTTATAGGATTCATTGTTTCCTTCTTCAAATACAGATAAGATATGAAATATAATATCTTAAATATTCAAATCACCATGTATCTATCATGTTAAGATTGAAACACCTATCTTATCTAAATAGATATGATATATCTCCCTATGAGATACACATGCAGCCTTATCCGTGAGATATGATAAAAGATATCTCACATTCAAAAAACATATCTTATCTCAAATCTAGAAACACCAAGATGCGGTCTGAACCTCAATAATCTCCCCCTTAAGCCTGTCAATGGAGATACCATCCAACAAACTTAGTTGGACCAAAAAACTTGTTGGTTTTGCACCAACCACCATCCTCTGCAGAAAAATGATGACTCCCTTTTGCAACTCTGGTAGAAACCTGACTGCTCCCCCTGCAAAAGAAACTCAAACGCTGAAGTCTTCGTCACACCCGTGTCGGCACCGCTAATACCAGAATCAACAATATCTGGTTCCAACAAAATCGTGATCGCCACAAAATATGGAGAACCTGCCGGAAAAACTTGCTCCCCCTGCACAAAATTTCGAGCACCTAGCGCATCACCTCGATCTTCAAATTTTAATTATTTCTTCACCAGTCACACATTCTGAAGAAAAGAATTAGGTGTACGATATGGAGCACCTCCTTCAACCTGATTTTCAAACTTATTCTACCTCATTCAAGCGCCATAAATCCTCTTCAAAGCTTCTAAAAAATTATCACCACAAATTGCAATCTCAAACCATCACCTCTGATACCACTTGTTGGGGGAGAATCCTGATTCCGAGCTGAAAATTGCTTGTCAAAAAATATCGTGAGAAACCCGAAGTGATATAAGCAGAATGAAGAAATCAACAGGGTTGATTTTGGAAGAGGGGAGAACCTCCTTTTATAGGCCTCCTCACCCCTTCATGTTGCCTTCTCGTACTGAATATTTTGTGGCGGTTTGGCCACCAAATACCAACCTAGCCCACCCCCTTTGACAAAGTGGGGGGGGGGGTGCTGTTCAAAGACCGACACCGAAGTATCTCTTTAAACCACTCCTCTTTCAGTGACTCCCGCATCCACCTTACGTTAGTATCACAGACACAACTATCTCCAATCGGTGAGACCGACATCCCTTCCACTCACAGCAAATCTCCAACCGACACTTAATTCTTCAATCTGTCTGAGTCTTTCTGCAGATCCCATCACCTCCCATCCATCAGCCTCCATGAAACCCAACATGCAATCTTGATCCTAAATCAACTCACACTACTGCAGATCACGACCCACACAGTTTAAAACTAGATTAAAAACAGGTTTTAAAAAAATCACTAGATCATAGCTGAAAACCTTGGAGGGATGTACTGCAAATCCAAACCCTGATTGCCACTCGAACCATCTGCTACCGGTTCTTGAGGCCATCCTAATGGAGGCTGAGTCGGTCGCCGTGAGGAGGAACTAAGGCTGATCTGAGGGAGAGTCTTTCATAAAAGAGTCGACCACCTCCACTGGTTGAGACCCCAACCACACCGTTAGAGCAATGAGCCACCAGTGAGAAGCCGTTGCAGTGGTTTGTTGCAGCACCGAAACACAACCCCCTTTCCTGCGCATGAAGAAGAAGAAGAAAGGGGTTTATATTTAAAAAAATATAAATAAAAATAAAACATTAACAAAAATAAAATTATAAAACTAATTAAATAAATTATTAAACTAAAATAATAATTTATAAATAAGAATAATTTTTGACTAATTTAATCAAATAATAATTTAATTAGTTTATTAATTGTAAATTTTTTACACATATATTCATAATAAAAAAATTTAATAATTAAAATAAAGTAATTTATTTAACCAATTAATTAAAATTTAGAGATATATAAACTAATTACTAAAAATATTAATTTAATAAAAATTAATCATATAATTAAATATTAAATATTATTCTTAATAATTTAATATAAGTATAGATTTAATAACTGAATTAAATAATAACTTTTTATAATCCCCAAATAATATTTAATGTAATTAAAGTAATAAATTTAATAATTATTAATTTTAAGTTTTAGAATAAATAAATAAAATATTCAATTAAAATATATAATAATTAATAACTAATAACTTTTAAGTAGGTAATTTAACTTTAATAAATATAATCAATTGTTTATGATCATGTTTTTAACTGTTTTGTAATGTTCTTTCTTGTACAGGTTCATACAGGCGATGGAAACACATTCAGGTGCATTCAACTAACTCACCAGGAGTTAGTTACAAAGGAAAAACTAATGCGATGTGTGATTCACTAAAAAGTGCACGTGTACAGTGCCATAATGAAGAACATTTGAATTGGGTGGAAAACAGGGGTGACATACAGCGTATGACAGAGGTATTAAAATAGAGCAGTAATAGGAATTAGAAAGGTGGGAGAGAACTAGGGCACAACATTCAGATGACACAAGCAGAGAAGGCCGGGGAGGAGTTCCAAGTGTCTCGAAGGGCGGCCCTAGAATTGAAGGAGCTCAAGAGCACAACATCATTTAGGGAGTACTTTTTTCCTCTTTTCTTAATGTTTTTACTCTGTTCTACGATGTTTTCAAGGAATGTAATGAACATGAAATTTAGCTAAATCTATAGTTCAATGGATTGCCTTTTTCTATTGGTTGATTTCAATATACCTTTTCTCTCGTTATTATAAAGTTTTAATAATTCACCGAAAAGAAAAATTATGAATCATTTTAATGTTTCATACCACTTCCACTTAATTTTGAATTCCACAATCATTTTTCAAGTATTATTATGGATAAAATTTTAAAAGACTTTTAATTCAGAAAAATTTAGAATATATGGTGAGTTTTCTTTTTATTGACATTTTCAAATCCTAATATCACGATTGAACTTTATTGGAGTGGAGAACTCCAAGATTGATCAATCTGTATGGATTATCTCATAGTGAGGGAAGTAAGTCATTCCTCTTTTAGTGGTGAATTTCTTCCACAATTGAGTGATTATGAAATCTTTTTAAAACTAGTAGAATGAATTTTCCCAGGACATTTCTCTTGATTGTTCATCTTAGCATCTATTGTTGTGTTGATCATCGTTTTTGAGTCTTAGTTTTCTTTCCAAATATTTCATCATATTTTAGTCAAGACTTAGCTACATAGAACAAAAAAATATACAAAAATATAAAATTTACCCCACTACTGACAATAGTGATGTGTTTTTAAGAAAATTTGAAAAGTGATTAGTCAATTTACCTTCCCTGTGGGTTCGACCCTTCTCACCACATATATATTAGTTATTAGAAAGAAAAAATTTAAAATTTTACCAAATTTCAACAATAGTAGGGCATCAGAGTTCCCTAGTATGATGAGAACACAGTAGTGTTATGATTCAATTCTTAAATATATGTTCTATATCCGGATGATATCATTTGAAAAACAAAAATGATACAGACTATCAGGGGTGGAGACTCATAGAACTTTTAGGAACCTTCTCATGGCATACACCCTTGCTAATATCTAATAGAATATTATGAGAATGAGATCCACTAGTAGGAAATAAACATTTATATGTGTCATTGGTTGTTTTTATTTTTGAATGTGTGTATTGGTCCTTGGATTTTATGATTATTATTAATAAATATTATGAGTCATGTACTTTGATGCATTGATGAAAACCATGATGACAAATGTTCACATCATGGTAGGATATGTTGGGTGGTTCACGAGTAATATTGCATTAATGAATAATGTATAAAAGGATTTGTCCCTTCTGTTCTTTAACGAAAGATGATATCTCAGGCCCTTTTATAAAAATTATTTATCATAAATAAATCTATGGTCAGGGTGTATAATAGGAAATTTCAATTTCAAGGATGGAAAATAAAGAGACATCGAGCACAAACATTGATGTCACCAGCATGAAACCTGCTTGATTTAAGATATCATGATAAAGGGATTATATTACACAATAAGAATTTGTATGAGATATAATATCGTTATAGAATTAACTTCATTATCTATGGGTTCCTTGGAGTTTTTTTAGATGCTGACATTTGACATTAGGCAGCTTCACCTAATTCCACTGAGAAAGAGGCCTAGAGGATCACACACTAAACACTATAAAAAAATATTTGTTAGCGATAGTTTATTAGCAGCGGTTTTATTATCCTCTGTGAAATAAATTTGGTTTAAAAATAATAATAATGTCAGGGAGGTTTAGTCAAACTGAAGCTATATATTTTTTATTTTAATAATTAGAAACTATTTCCATTAAACCACCACAAAATGTTTAAAAAACACATTTTACTCCCCCTCCCTCGCTCCCTCTGTGCGACCCTGACCCATATCCTCCCCCTCCCATGACATCCTCCTCTCCCCTACCCCAAGCGACCCTAACCCCATGACCCCCCTCTGATCTCCCTCTTCCCAACGGTGATGTGGAACCCCCCCCCCCCCCTCTGACCTCCCTCCTCCATCCTCGGTGGCGACCAAGACCCCCCACAACCCCCCTTCTAACCTCCCTCTTACCAACGACAACACAGAATCCCCCCAACCTCCCTATCCCTAGAGTTTCCCCTACCTGGAGGAAATGAAAACCCCCACCCCCTCGACCTCCCTATCCCATGCTCAGTTCCCCTCCCCTTAGCCTCTTAAGGCTTCCTTGGCATTGTTTTGGTGATTTAGTGTCACACTTTATGGTAATGGAAGATCAGAGGTTGGTTTTATCCATTGCATAGTTTATTAAATTAATAAACTCTAATTTCTTAACTCTTCAAGCTAAGTTTTAGATTCATAATGAAATTATTATATGTTTATATAAATCTATTTTAAAGGGAAACTATTTTTCTCTTATTTTCCATTGAATGTGATGGTTTTTTATATGAAAACATGTATTGTAAATTTATTTTTCAACTACCATGCACACTTAACATTTGATAAAATAGTAGAATGTATTTTATTACATTATTTCATGAATTTACAAGTTTTTTTGGTCCTTAAAATAATTTTTAATGGAAACTTGTGAATTCCAAGGGTGTTCATGGATCCTTAAGAACCAATGTTGGGTTGCCTTGAATATAGTGACTTTATAATGATTGACTATTTGAGTTTTCAAAGGAAATTTTATAAATATGTTTCTCAAAGTGTATTCAACTTAATGGTTGGTACATTTTATAAATAGTATTAAAATTTAACCATAGACCATGACCCTTGTATATTTTTGAAATTGAAATGATAAGGTGTGTTTATTACCCATAGGGGGTTTCCATATTGATTATTGTTCATAATGAAAGAGAATGGGATGTTTTTGAAAGGGTTTATAGAGATGGGGTTGAGATTATATATTGAATGGTTAGCAATATTATTGGGTGATAATTGATGTGTGGACTCTATTTTATAACATGGGAAGTGATGTCTAGTTTTGCAGGAAATTTAGCTGCACATATAAAATGACCTTAAATGGTGTAATAAAGTATAAGCACATATAACAACCTAAAACTAATGTGTTCATCAGTTTTATCCATCCAATAGTGTGTGATATCCAAGTAAATTATAATTTTCATTCATATTTTTAAATGGGTTCTCTTTGTCTTAGTTAGACAATTGGAAATGGTCCGAACATTGATCAATGTAGCTAATTTTTCAATATAATGAACCCTCCTTAGTTACAAAACTGGGGTAGAATACACCATTATATTTTTCTCCCATAAAAATAATATCATCTATATATAAAGTATCAAAATCAATACATCTTTATAATATTTAATGTATATGTTGTTTTCCACACTTCCATCATTAAATATATATCCTTTCAAGCATGTATCTAACTTCAAATTTCATGCTCTTGAGTCTTGTTCTAACCCATATAGATTCTTCTTTAATTTTGATTGTACATGTTAGATTCAAAATTTATATATTTATATTTGAATGTATAGGGAGAATAAAATCCAATACCTATGGATAAAAGTTGGATTAATTTAACTTGGAACACACCTCGGTATGCCAAGGGATTGGAATATTTTTTAGATTATGCAATTAAAAATTGATCGGTAGATGGTAGAATAAAATTTCTATGTATGGATTATAAATTCAAGCGATGGTTAAATAGAAATGAAGTATATGATCATTTGATATTGAAATATTTTCCTGGTCGATATGTATGTTGGATTTGTCATGGTGAATCAAATGTTATGAAAATTAAAAATAATGACAACATTGTTAATGAAATACAATATAACCCAGAAAAGGTGAATTCAGTTCAAATTTTTTTAACTGAACCAATTGGTTTTATAGAATAACATGTCCAAGATTTGAATATATCAAAAAAACCTTCAATTGATCCTATATAGGTTAATCTTTCTCTGGAATTCAGTGATAATTGTTTTTTGAATAAGTTGAAGATGGGAAACAAGAACTGTATGAAGGTTATGCCAAGTATTCAAAGTTGTTTTTTTACTGAATTTTTATCATATCAAGTGTCTTTGTGGAATTACTGAAAAATTAATGCCCATGATTTTAAAGTCTCTTCATGATGAATTTAGTGAATCTAAGATCCATGCATCATTTTATGAGATGAAGAAAGTCATAAAAAAACTTGTACTTGATTGTAAAAAGATACATGCATGCCCTAATGATTGAATGCTTTACTGGGGAGAAGAGTCTAATAAAGAAGAATTCATAATATTTCATATAAGATGATGTATGTCAATGAACATTAATGAGAGTATAAATCAATAAAACCCTATAATGAAATAGAAGAAGAAAACTCTTACAAAGTAATTTCATTATTTTCCTTTAAAATCACACTTGCAAAGACAATTCATGTCATCTAAGATTGCATACGACATGAACTGGAATGCTTAGAATAGTAACGATGGCTTGATGAGACATCCAAAATATTCAACATCATAGAAGATGTTTCATTCTCTATATCTATATTTTTTGGGATCTTAGGAATTTATGTTTGGGATTATATTATGATGGTTTTAACCATTTTGGTACTTTAGGTAATAATTATAGAATTTGGTCAGTTTTTTTATCCCCTATAATCTACCTCCATGGATGTGTATGAAGAAGATTTACTTCATTATTTCTATTATTATTCCTAGAAAAAAATTCCTGGAAATGATATTGATGTATACCTTCAACCTCTAAGGAAATAATTGTGAGAATTATGGGATGATGGCATGGAAACATATGATACTTCAATGAGACAACTATTCAAAATGCATTTTGATTTAATGTTAAAAATTAGTGACTTTCCTAGAATATAAAATTTATCTAGATGGAACACTGATACTAGTTTGGATTGTCTAGTTTGCAATTTTTATTTTGAACCTCAATTATTACCTCATATTATAAAATGGTGTTTTATGTTTCATCATTTATTTCTTGATGATTCTCATAAATTCAGGTTTAATAAGAAATGATTCAATAGAGATATTGAAAAGAGAAAGTCACCGAAGGTGTTATGCAGTTTATAAATCTTGGGAAAATTGATGAATGTCAGTAAAGAATTTTGAAAATGTCATCAGTTTAAAGAAGGGGGAAAATGGTATGAGGTACATTATTTTAAGAAGATCAGACACAATAATGGAAGAAAAATAGTATATTTTTTAAACTTCCTTATTAGGAGTTTAATTTTATACGTCATAATCTTGATGTAATGCATATTGAGAATAAAATATGTGATAATGTAATTTTTAAAATTCTTAATGAGAAGGGTAAATCGAAGGATCGCCTTAATGATCATAAGGATTTGGAGTTAATGAATATAAATCACGGTTTGTGGGAAAATGAGAATGAAAAGTATCCTTCAGATATTTTTACAATGAAAAATCATGAGAAATACATATTCCTTAAAAATTTAAAGAATGTAAAAGTTACATGTAGATATCCAGGTAACTTATCAAGGTGAATTGACTTAAAACATTTAAAGTTACATGGATTGAAATGTCATGACTCACATATTTTGATAGAGAAGTTTTCACCATTGGATTTCTGTAATGATTTACCTAGAAAAGTAACTATGGTTCTAGTTGAGTTTTATACCTTTCTCATAGAGATTTATGAAAAAAATATAAATTCAACCAATCTTGATAAACATCAAGAGAGAATTTTTATGATAGTATGTAATTTGGAGATATTATTTCCTCCTTCATTCTTCACTATCATGATTAATTTGACAATTCATTTCGTTGAACAAGCTACACTTGGTGGACTGGTACACTATCGATGGATGTATCCAATAGATAGGTACATTGATATTTTTTTATTTTCATTGGTGAATTTTATTTTATCAAATTTTTTAATAATTTTTTTAATAATTTTTTTAATATGTTTCTTATTTTTTCCATCAGGTACTTAGGTCGTTTGAAATCGTATGTGAGGAATAAAGCTCAACCAGAAGGATCTATTGTTGAAGGTTACATAGTCGGAGAGTGTTTGGCCTTATGTTATAGGTATTTGGGTAGGATTGAGATTATATTCAATTGAGTTGGATGTGCTGACAACATATCCACTAATTCTCATTCTAAAAATTATTCATCAGTATTTCAAACTATTGGATGACCAATTATAACGGGATCAAATTTTAAATTGACTGAATTGAAGTTTCTAAAAGTACATAGATATGTTTTAATCAATAGTGTTATTATTGATCCATTTATTGAATAATTGAGACTGCAAATAAAGATGTGACTAAGGGGTTACGCTCTAAATGAGCTGGAATTAACAAAAGCTGCTAATAAGATGATTTTCGAATGGTTTTCCCATCATGTAAGTATATTATCATATTCATACTATTAATATGTTGTTATTTTGTATGTGTCAAAATTAAAGATTATATATTTTTGTCTAGATAATTAATGTTGAAAATCGAGATAAAATACCAAATGATTTGAAGTTTATGTCTTGAGGTCCTCTATGGAAGGCTAAGAGATTCGATGCCTACAATATTCATGGCTTTAGGTTTCATACAATTTATCACGAAGAAGACTTGGAAACTCAGAATAGTGGTGTATTTACAATTGTAGGGGTGGGATACTATGAGAAGATGAATGATATAATTGAATTAAACTATAATGGATAGTTTCTAGTTTTCTTGTTCAAATGCTAGTGGGTCAACATTGATAGAGGTATAATGAAAGATTTGTTACCTTTTACTTATGTTGACTTCTCTTGTTTGTTGGATATTGGTGAGAATGTAGAAAATGATCTATTTATCTTGGATTCACAAGATAAGATGGTTTATTATGTGGATGATAAAATACATGAAGGTTGGAGTGTTTTTGTACACTTAAACTATAGATACTTATATGATATGGGAGAAGAAGATCAATGGGTGATTTTTGAAAGTGAACCTTATCAGCCACAAAACATTGAACAATATTTTTTCTAAAAATATCAAAATAGTCGAATGTGCAAGAGAGGGTGAAAATGAAGGACTTGTAATAATGGATGTTGATAATAATTAATTTAATGAAGATGAAGATAATTGAATGTATAAATTGGTAATGAAAATATATTAAAATTTCTCATTGATAAGTGTTTCGTACATATATACACTGTTCTAGTTTTTTTTCTATAAAAAAAATTTAGTTTTGAATTTTGTATACATTTAATATACCTTTACCATTTGAAATGTATAATTTTCGAGAAAAAAAATAATGATCCTAGTCGATAATCATCTTAGATCTCACCACAACTACCGTCATCTTCTATGGATCCTAGTCACTATGTTGTACCTGTATTGTTAGATTAAACCACCACCAGTAGTAAAAAAAACATCGCATATACTGGATTTGATTGTATTAAACCTCTTGTAACAGATTTGAGCATCCAGATCCTTTGAGAAGAGAATGTGGTGTAGGTGTGAGGTGGAATTGGCATGAGGAGCGGTGTGACTGGATAGGGCACGATGGGTAGTGTGACTAGATTGGGTTTGTAATAGTACACCACTGCGAAAGGTGTTTTAAATCATTAATTTTATTAATAATTTATTAATTATAGAATTATAATTTTTAAAAAATATTTAATCATTACAATACTTATCATAGGAAAACAACCACATATTTATTTGTAAAATGTAGGAATCGACACCATGTCAATCTGAGTTACAGTTTGCATGTGATGCCTGTGAATACATTTTTAGTGTTTTGAAACACCAAAATGCACATTTAATGATCAAAAAAATAAAAAATGATCTCTCATAGGGATGAAATATTTGGAAAACCACCATTTAATTATTTTTGACATGTAGAAGCAAACAACAAGTTCATTCAACATGCAGTGTGCTCGAAATGGCTCAATAATAAATTTTAAAAGATATCAAAGTTTTAGAAATATGTTTGAAGGGGTCAAAACCAAGAAAAAAATGTTGGACTTCCCTATAAGAAGAGATAAAAGTACGTATATTTAATTGTGAAATGTAATTACCGACATCAGGTCATTCCGAATGATGGTTTTCCAATTATGGTCATAAATGTGTTTTTAGTGTTTTAAAACACTAAAACATGGGTGGAATAGTCAAAACCATAGAAAATATCCTCATATTGACGTGAAATCAATTGGAAAGTACTGATAAGTTATTTTCATCATTTATGCATAGACAAAATATCAATGTGTCATGTGGTCTGGTCGAAATGACTCAGTAACCACTTCTTAATGGTATAAAAACCTATAAAAAGGTTTTTTTTGGGGGGGGGGGGTAAAAATAGGAAAAATATGTTTTTAAAATGATTGTAGATTTAATTTCGAAATGTAGGATCTGACGATAGATCATTCTGAATGACGGTTTTCTCTTTATGGCCAAAAACATATTTTTAGTGTTTTAAAGCACTAAAATATACGTGGAGTGGTCATACTATAGAAAACAACTTCATACTGATGTAATATCATTAGAAACCACCAATGAGTCATTTTTTATCTGTACGCATAGACAAAATGACAATTTGACATGTGGTGTGGTCAGAATGACTCAATAACCACTTCTTAAAGGTATAAAAACCTATAAAAACAAGAGTTAGGAGGTCAAAACAAAAAAACATCAAATTACCCTGAAATAAGGATACAATGACCATATATTTAAATGTGAAATTTATGAACTGATGGAATGTCATTCTGAATGATGGTTTTCTCGTTATGGTTGTAAAATTGTTTTTAGTGTTTTAAAACAATAAAACGTGTGTGGAATGGTTAAAACCAGAGAAAAAAACTTCAAATTGATGTGAAATCATTTTAAAACCACCTATGGGTTATTTTTGACCTGTACTCCTAAGAAACACATCAATATGATATGTAGTGTGGTCAGAATGACTCAGTAAACACTTTTTAATGGTATAAAAACCTTTAAAAACAAGTTTTTGGGGGTCAAAACTAGGGAAAAGACATCACATTTCCCTGAAATAATGAGACAAAAACTGTAGAATTAATTGTGAAATGTAGTAACTAATGGAACATTATTCCAAATGATGGTTTTCCTGTTATGTTCGTAAACACATTTTAATGTTTTAAAACACTAAAACAAGTGTGGAATGGTCAAAACCATATAAAACAACCTAATAATGACATTAAATCATTGTAAACCCACCATTGAGATATTTTTGACATGTACACATAGAAAAAATGTCAATCTCACATGCAGTGTGGTTGGAATGACTCAGTAACCACTTCTCAAAGGTATAAAAATCTTTAAAAAAGTGTTGGGGGGTCAAAACCAGGAAAATGTTGTCTGATTGTCCTGTAATCATGTTAAAATGACAATATATTTAATTGTGAAATTTAGGAACCGACGACACATCATCATGAATGAGGATTTACCCGTTATGGTCACAGACATGTTTTTAGTGTTTTTAAACATTGAAACATGTGTGGAATGGTAAAAACCAAAGAAAACAACATCATATTGATGTTCAATCATTTTAAAACCACCATTGAGTTATTTTTATGTGTACGTGTAGAAAAAATGTCAATCCAAAATGTAGTGTGGTCAGAATGACTGAGTAACCACTTCTTAAAGGTAAAAAAGCCTTTAAAAACAAGTTTTGGGGCGTAAAAACCAAGAAAACAACATCATATTACCCCAAAATTAGGTGGAAATGAGACTATATTTAATTAATAAATTTAGGAATTGAGGGAAAGACATTCCAAATGACGGTTTTCCCATTATGGTCGTAAACACATTTTTTGTATTTTAAAACACTAAAAAATTCATGGAAAGGGGAAAACCATAGAAAATGACAAAAATTGATGTAAAATCCTTGGAAAAACACCAATAATTTATTTTTGACATGTATACCTAGACAAAGCATCGATATGATGTGCGGTGTGGTCAGAATGTCTCAATAATGACTTCTTAATGGTATAAAAACTTATAAAAACAAGTTTTTTTTGGGTCAAAAACAGGAAAACAATTTCACATTTCCCTAAAATTATAAGAAATGACCCTATATTTAATTTCAAAATTTTGGAACTGAAGGAACTTCATTCTAAATGTCAATTTTCCCGTTATAGTTGTAAATACATTTTTTGTGTTTTAAAACACTAAAACATGCGTGGAACGGTCAAAATCATAGAAAACAACTGCAGATTGATGTTAAATCATTAGAAAACCACCACTATGTTATTTTTTAAATATAATACATGTTGTAATATGAATGTATTTAAATTTTTTTTATTATGTAAATTTCAAATACACTACACGTCACTTTAAAAATAAATTAGAATATTTACTTATTCCTTTTTAGTTTCAATTGTTGAATCTTATCTTAAATAAGTATTTTTATGTTTTCAAAATGTTTTTAATTATATGTTATTTTTTATGTTAAAATTTATTCTATTTTATTGGCATAATAACAAATTTTATGTGCAACATTCTGAATATATTCGGTGTCTTTTCTTTTTTGCATTTATTTTCTTAAAGATTCTGGTTTTTATTGTAGGCGGAAGACACTGGTAGTAGGCGGGAAGGTTGAATATTCCAATCCAAGACATTCTTTAGAATACAGTCATGATGGTTCTTAGTTTTCATGGTATGTTAAAATTTTATCAATTATTCTACTTTAATTATGATTTATTATGTTTAATTTATTTTTGTTATAGTTACTGAGATGACGTGTTTGGTTTCAATTGATGAAATGAAATGGATGTAGATAGATGTACTAGTGGTCATAAAGTGGATATATATTGGTTGTGGTGTGGATGCAGTGGAGGAAAATAGATATATTGGCTAATAGATGTATGGGTTGACTGAGATTGAGGTTATAATAACTATGGATGTTTGTATATTTTTTATAGATGTACGACGTATGTACGATGGTTTATCATATATTCATGTTTTAGTTTATTGCATGTCACATTTTTTATATTTATAGTTTTTTATTACATATGTTAAATAAAATATGATTTCGAATATGTTTTTAGAAATTGAGGCTAAATACATTAAAAAATTTGTTTATGGGCGGTTAGGATTAACCGTAGCTAAAACAAACCACTACTGAACATATTAGAGATGATTCTTTATATTTTTTAAATATTTCTTCAGGATATTTTTTATAAAAAAACCA
Source organism: Viscum album (assembly GCA_963277665.1). NCBI lineage: Eukaryota > Viridiplantae > Streptophyta > Magnoliopsida > Santalales > Viscaceae > Viscum > Viscum album. Next base: position 1,263,341,987 of record OY728143.1, on the reverse strand, counting down.
CCACTAAATAAAACAAAAACTGTCGCTAAATACTCCAAAAATGACACATAGTAAAACTGAAATTATTGAAACCACTGCTTAATGACTAGAGACTGTGTAATACACGACAGTTTTTTAAACCACCATGATACTAAAAGGTAGTGGATTAAACCACCGCTAGTCTACAAAAAAACCACCGCTACTGCCCTTTTTGTGGTAAAGTATATCCCGAATCTCAGTTAAATAATATTTTATTATTTATTTTTTAACAAGTTGAATAAATATTATTCTCGAATGTGGTTTAATAATTATTCATTTATGCTTGATCGCATATAAATATTTATTTTCTATTTAGTGAATATTATATTTATATATTTATTAGAGAATAATGCAATGATATTTATTAAATAAATAAATAGTCATTATTCAATGTAGATAAATATTATGGAGGAACGAAAAACTGATTTTAATGGTCAAGTGAGAAATAATAAATATTTAATATTATTTGATTAAATAATATTTAATTTAATTTGCAAGTTAAACATATGTTGAGAAATAATAATAAATATTATAATTATTTTACATGGGGTTCTGTAGGGATTAAATAAATAATAAAGGACACTTATGTAATTATTTTATTTTAACTTTAGTGATATATTAACCCAATTATATTATTTTATCAATATGTCAATTCATTTGTTTTGGTTGTGCACAACATATTTATAGAATCCTCTCAAGAACTAGAGAGCTCCCTTATCTAAGATTGCTCCCAAGAATAGAGACCAGTCTTCCTTCACCTCCCACTCTCAACTAAAGAGAGTTATAGGAGAATGTTTGGAAGTTATTCTTAGGGAAATCAAATGTGGATGACATAAGCACTAGGATTTGTCATGTTAGAACCTAGATATTCCTATGTCAGCATTCAAAGATTTTTTGAACATGTGTGGATCACTGCTAGAGGGAATCTACTTTGATTACTACAAAGAAACAGCGGAACAATTAATATGAATTGTATGATCTTATTTTTCCTCCTTCATTTCTCATAGATCTAATTGATAAAATTAATTTTATTAATAAAATAAAATTGAGGAACTCATCCTGAGGGGATGAGGTTTATGGCCAAACAACATAGGAGTACACACCGTGTAACTGGATTTACACATCGTGTACTTGTGTTCAATGTGACATGAGTTAATCTAGAAATTACTCAAATTGTGTGAATTAATGACATGCGGTGTAGTTAATTATTACATTGCATGTTGACCGGGCCATCTTGGCGCGCGGTCAGCCAGAGTACACATTGTGCATCCTGCTTACATGACATCTAGTCCCTCTGAGTCATAGATGGTCCATGTGTTTTATACATGGCCTACCTGACTGGTGATCATGTAACTTAGAATCCATATATCGTGTAGTCCCTTTTACACATTGTGTACTCAATTTTTCTGAGGTATGATTTACATGTCGAGTCCTTAGGCATGTACCTCAGATAGATGGGAAGAGATGTACATGTCGTGTAGATCACCTATACACTCCGTATACATATACAAAATTATGTATATTTAAAATTTATTTATTATACTATGTAAACCTTGATATGTTCTTGTGTGTGGTAATTAAGTTGATAGGACACACCATGTGTTGGGTTTTTAATATATATATATATATATAATTAATATTTTCATTGTGTTTAGATCTGTATAACATTTTTGAGTTGTATTACAGTTGTTCCTCTTTGTGCATTGAAGCATAACATGTGGCTGAAAAATAATGTAATTCAGGTAATCATTAAGTTTATAGTACACATCATGAAATTACATGATAAGTCATGTATGCTATATATCACAAAAGTAAAACTGTATATGAGTATAAAACATGTTGGGTGGATTTAGATGGGTATTCACCATGTTTCCTCCAAGGTACATTTTTGTACACAATTAATTTCAAGTAAATTTATTTAATTTTTTTAAAACTATAATGGATGATAATATTAAGGAAATTCATATGAGAATTAAGATAAGAGAATTTATTAATTAAAGATAATAATTAATTGATTTGAACATGACTTATCTTAAATAAGAATGATTAATATTTTAATGCTAGTTTTATTAAATTTGTAATTCGTTGCATGCATATGGATGACCATGAGCATAGGCCAGATCTTTATATGTGATTGGTTTCATTTAATTTATTGTTAAATAAAATTGTGGGTTTGCGTGTCTTCTCTCCTCTTATTATATAGGGCATGTGTGCCCATGGTTTCTTTTATGTAAACCCTTTTCACTCACCTTTGTGTGAGTAAAAGACTATGTAATGGATAGAGCTCATAAGTAAGTGGAGGCAGTTCGAGTTTGGAGTTGATGTGAAACCAATCCAAGAGAGATACATTAGCGGAAAAGTGGAAAGTTGAAACACGATCCTTAATTTTGGTCAAGGTGTTTTCCCCTAGGTTAGAGGTTAGTTTATCAACTGCTAGATAAACTAACTATTAATAAACTCTCATTATCATACCACTTTATTATATTATTTCTATCAAGTTGCATGATTATTTCATTATGGATGTTTTGTCGTGATAATATAATTTAATGAAATTAACGATATTGAAATATAGAACTAAAATATATTATCTTATGTGTAAATATTATCTAATACATGGTTAATAACTTAAGTATATCAACATAATATTAACAAACATGTAATAATGATAATAATTGGAAATTTACACATAAAAGTATAAAATCCTTCAATTATATATATTAAGTCGGTATATCATTTTAGTAATTTAGTTAAAATCAAACCATAGTTTAAAGTGATTGAACAACCAATGTTGGGATGCTTTCAATTACCATGAAATTATTACATGAAATTTTTGGTTGACTTAACATAGTTCACATCAAGGTTTGACTACCAAAGCTGTACTTGGTGTAACTGAGAGGTAATGGTCGATGAAATCCAATTTAAGTATTTCATGATTTGAGAGTCCACTTAGTAGATCAAGGAACTGTGAGTTAATACAGTTGGTATTTGGAATGCCTACCTAAAACCATTCAAGTTTCCTGACCAACCAAGTTTGGGGTAATGAGAAGGGGAATATGAATCCTTGCCACTATGATGTCCAAGAAACATGATATTATGAAACTAATGGTGAGGGATATTGGGTTTTGATAAAATAGTGGGAGACTAACAAATATAATATTTATTTATTTGTCTAAATTTTATTAAGAGAATAACTAAAATTTTTCTTATCTTATTTGTAGAAATAATATTAAAATGGAATAAAACATATCATTTTTATCCATACTTGAGAAGGAAAACCTTCTCACTGGCACAAATTCCTAAGAATGGAAAATGTACCTATGTGTCATCCTTCACCATAAAAGGAAATTATATGTGTTGGAAGAACATTTTACTACAGTGCCTAGAAATTAGGCTTGTGATGAAGAGTTAAAACTCTATTATAAATGTTTTAATGATTCCACATACGTTCAATGTTTCATTTTACCATCCTTGTCTTATGAGGTTTTGAATTAGCACGAGTACATGGATGTGTATAGCATGATGTCTCGCCTTCAGGGTCTCTATCAAGAAAAGTTGAGATAAGAGAGGTACAAGATCTCCAATTATTTTTTTACAACTAAGATTAGATAGTCTTCTCTAGCTGGGCCTCATGTAGTCAACCTTATTGGATACATTGAATTCTTAGACATCTTAGGGATTAAATTCCTTGATGAGTTGCATACAGATCTCATACCTTCATCACTACCCATGTTATTATTATATTTTATTTTAAACTAAAATATGATAAATAATGAGAATATCCTTTCAAAACTTATTACTTTTACTTTACAAGTGGATAAGGACATGGGGCATGATAAAACCACAGTCCTTATAGTGAGTAAGAAATAAAAGAATAAGGAAAATAGCTCTAATACCTATGAACATTCTAAGTCTCTTGAGCACCATCCTTACAAGAAGAGGAAGATCGAGAGGCAAGAAAAGGAAAAGGATGTAGGAATTTTTTTCATGTGGAATTCTAGGATACTAGAAGAGGAACTCAACCTATACGCTATGTGAATCTAAAGGTGTGTTTGTTATCGAGTGTAATATTTCAATATCCACACATTGTGTATTAGATATAACTTGTGGTGCTCACATCTATATCTAAATATAAGAACCAACTATATTTTGAAAGATTACTTGAGGATAGGTGGATCTAAGAGCTTCTAATAGAGTGAGGATGGATTCCCTAGACATTGGTGACTACCAAATTTCATTGCCAGCAAGAATGATTTTGATTATAAAAGATTGTTATTATGTACCTACGGTTACCAAGAACATAAATTCTGTATCATTCCTAGATACATATGGTTTTATTTTCGAGTTTGGAAATAAAAGTTATTTCTTTTATAAATAAAACATATTTTATGGTATGGAATATTGAAATAATGGTCTTTATTTATTAAATTATGAAAACCTAGTATAGGAAATTGATAATGACTCATGTTCACATAACTCATATAACACCCAGCTTTGGCATCACCATCTTGGTCATGTAAATGAGAAGTTTTTGACAAATCTCTATCAAGATGGTTATTTAGAATCCTCTAAGATAAAACCACTTGAAAGATTCTTTTTTACAAGGAAAAAGGACCAAACCACCATTTGGTGGATAGGGTTAAAGGGTTATAGAGATTGTAGGATTAATACACACTGATTTTTATAGACCATATCTAGTAGAATATAGAGGTGTATATTATTACTTCATAACTTTTATTGATGACTTGAAGAGATATGGATATATCTACTTGATGAGGTATAAGTCATACTACTTCAATAAATTTAAGGAATTCAAGAATTAAGTAGGGAATTAGGTTGGAAAGAAGATAAAGAAGCTTCGGTTGAATCAAGGTGGTGAATATCTATAACAACCCTACTCCATATTACACACTTAAACATGATTTATTACATAAACTTGTACTTAAGACAACTACAAGGATTGATTGGTCTAGTTTCTTAGTAAATTAGGAACATTACATTAAAACTTAAGACATAAAATACAACATCTTTATTTCAAACATCTTTGACAAGACAAACTCATTCCATCATACTTAACACTACATGAGATAAACTGAGGGCATACATAAGAAAGGGGTGAGATATAAAGACCGGAAAGGGAATAAAAATTCATAACATGAAGATTACAATACATGTTAGGTAATAGGTATATCAATGGAAAATAAGAGAAACATGAACATAAAGGCATAATATAACATGGTTATCATCACATGGAAATGTGGAAACAACATACAACATGATATTAACATGATACAAGGATCATTGAGCATGTATTATCATTAGTAAACCCTCATTTTGCATGAATTAGCATGAGTTAACCCTCATTGCACATTTATTAGCATGAGTGAACCCTCATTGCACATGGATTAGCATGAGTAAACCCTCATTGAACAAGGATTAACATGAGTAAACCCTCATTGCACATGGATTAGCATGATTAAACCCTCATTTCACATGGATTATATTGAGTAAACCATCATTGAACATGGAATATCATGATAATAAACATTACCCAATTCATTAGAGTGCTATCAGGGTACACCCTTCATAAACATTTCATTTCACGCATAAGCGTGCCACATGGATCATATAACATGGAATAATTCAACATCATAAGTTATTACAGGATTAAGGAATGTGGAATACATAAATGTAAGTACCATTAAATAATTATATGTAAATAAATTTAAATACCCTTTATAGAGAAATGGGTATGGTATTCACTACATGATGATTTTGTCTTAGAAAATTACGGTGTAATTTCGGCAGCATAATGTCGTCATATGAAAATTCATAAGTTGGGTTGATGAGAGATAAAGGGATATGTCATAATTTATACATGAAATAAATGGTAAGAGTATCATGAAACATAATATCCCAACATATGAAATGGAATTTAGATGCATAGTTTGAGATAAATACTTGAATGGAAATAATAAGAGAGAAATCCTTTACAGAATTTTGGCATGGTAACTGGTGTAAACAGAAGGAATTAATGCGAGATAAAGGGGTCTATAATCATTAAGACATAATTAGGGAAGTATGGGGGAGGTTAAAAATCATACCCCAACATTTTTAATTGAAAATAAAAGGGTATAACAACATAAAGAAATAATGAAAAAAGTGAGAAAGGAAGGAATCTCTTACGAAAATTTGGCATGGTAACGAGAGTAAATAAGGGTTCATAAGAGGGATAAATGAGAGAAAAATGGGACCTCATGATTTATAAATAAAATGGAAATTAGGTATTATATTTAATAATATATCCCAACATAGAAATAAAATAAATTAAAAGACATAACATGAAAACAAAATGCTTGGTAAAAGAGGAGGGTGGAAGATCCCTTACGAAATTTTGGTGTAGTAATGACTTAGGTAAGGGTCAAAATGATGGAGGATAAATAAACCCTCATTCAAATAATGTCAAAATTAAATTAATATAATGATTATCAAATAATTAAATTATGACCATTTGAAATTACAAGAACTACTTTCAAAGAATATGCTTGAATTTGAAAGGATGAGAGGAAAGTGAGGATCTCTTACTTGGAAGTGTGATCCCAAAAGATTGGGAGAGGCTTATTGGGATCTCGGAGGATCCTTTTTATGACTCTAGGGAGTATGGGTAAGAGGTTAGTTTATCTCCAAATGGTTTGAGTGAAGAGGAATGGGAGTTTGGGTGGGTTTATATAAGAAATGAGAAAGAATTATTTTTTATTTAGGTTTTGGACAATACATGTTAAACTAATCAAAATCACAAATCACCCCATGGTTTTTTCTCACAGGGAGTAGTTTAAAATATTCTATATGTCTAGGGGCCAAACATATTAAAATATTAGGCTTGATTATGTGGAGGTGAGTCACACTCTCAAGGAAATCATTTTAAAATGTTAAAATATTTTATAAGTCTTGGAGGGTCCACTAAGGCATTATAAAATTAACCAAACAAATATAAAATCAAAAAATTTTTCAGGAAAAACATATATTGTCAGAATATAAATTTTATATTATTTTATTATATCCCTATTGGGTCATTATGATGTCATAAAACACATTATATATTTATTTGGTATTAATTTTTACCCAAAAATTCGACTATCTCAGAAAATTATGAAAAATTAACCATTAGAAAATTTCATCAACCTGATTCCAAAAATAATATTAATTTTATCTAAATAATTTTATAAATATGTGAATTTTCACTTTTAAAATAATATATGACATTTACTGAAAATTAACGGGTTTTGAAAAAAAGCATTTTTTAACCTTAATAAAAATTACATTTGACTTCATAAAAATTATATACTCATTTATTATTCATAAAATTAATTTGATAATAATATTTTATTAAAATATTAATTATTTTAAAAATTAATTAATTCATAAATATAAATTCTTTAATTAAATATACAATTTCTGTTTTATCGTATAAAATTATAATTCTTATCAAACTGAATACATAATCGTTTATAGAGTAAAAACAGTAAGGAATAAATATAATCATAATTTATAAGTATAAGGAGTGTTCTTATAACACCATTTTAATAAAATTATTAATAAAAACTTAGTTTAATATAATAATTTATATATTTCTTAAAATTATCATTTTACCCGAAAAATCAATTTATCTAATTCATTATATTTTTAAGAAAAACTATTATCATAAAGGAATTGATGGAATAAGACTTTTATTTAAAAAAATGGATTACAAAATAAGTAACTAAAGACTTATTAAATAACCCCTTATAATACCCACATAAGACCTAAGGTTAAGATGTGTGATGGTGACAGACTCTTAGGACGGCTCAGATAACATCGCCTGGGTGGTAGTCTCAATTAACTTGAACTTCTATTGTAGGTGATTCAGTTCAAGCTTATCATGTTGAAGATCATCTTGGGATTGGTTTAGAGTGAATCACAGTGACACTACCTCCTTTTCTAGCTCCAAAAAATAAGCATAGTACGGACCGAGTCTACTGGATGAGGTCATCCTCTCTTTTATCTGTGTCGAAAAGATTATTTTTAAAAACCTTAAATCTATACTAGTCATGTGATCATTATTCAATGGATATATTATCAATGGTAATGATACTTAATAGTTATTTAAATCCAATTGGATAAAATAAAAAAGTACATGTGTTTTCTATATCTATAAGACATTTAATTAAATAAAAAGAAAGGTAATTTTATTCATGAATGTTTGGGTCATTACAATATCTTAACAAAGAGTTAATCAACTTTCTATGGGAGTTTGGGATTCTATATTAACTCAATATACCTTACAAACCATAGTGGAATGGTGTTGGTGAAAGGAGTAATTGTACCTTCTTATATATAGTAAGGTTGATGATCAGTCATATAGATCTTCTATTATCTTTTTGGGGGTATGCATTACAAACTGTAGCATACACATTAAACTAAGTACCAAATAAGGAAAAAAATGGAATTCCCTTTAAACTATGGAGTGTAAAGAACCCAATTTTTTCACACACACATGTATGGGGTTGTGAAGCATTTGTTAAGGCCATCTTAGAAAACAAATTAGCACCTCTGGACACAAAGTGCATCTATATAGGATATCCCAAGGAAACAAAGGGATACTACCTATACAACCCCTTAGAAAAGAAAGTGATTGTCATCATACAATGCATCATTCTTAAGAGGGAACACATACTCAAAAGGGAAAGTAGGAGAAATATTGACTTCGATGATGTTGATGCTCAAGATACACAAGATTTGTTATAGGAACATATTCTACAGGTCCCTATAGAAGAAGTAGTTTCTAAAACATAAGTACTACATAGGAGCGTAAGAGAGGTAAGAGAACAAGATAGATATGGATTTATAGACACCGAATATGGTGACTAATTATTGGATGACAATGATAAACCTATATCCAAAAATGTGGTATTAGATAGATCAAAAGCTGTAAGATGGAAAGAATCCATGATTTATAAAATTGATTCCATGTATTAGAACCATGTTTGGGTTTTGTTTAATGTTCCAATTGATGTAAATATCATTGGGTAAAAATGGGTATTCAAGAGGAAACTAGACATAGAAGGTAAATTAAATACCTATAAAGTAAGACCAGTTTCTAAAGATTTTAAACAGCATCCGGGAATTGACTATAATAAAACCTTTTAACTAGTTTCCATGTTTAAATCCATCATAATTATAATTGATATAGCATCTTACCATGACTATGAGATTTTTTAGATGAATTTCCAAACTACATTCCTTAATGGGAACCTTTCGGAATATTTATATATAACACGACCTTAAAGGTTTGTGACTCTAGGTGATGCCAATAATATTTTCAAGTTGCAGAGATCCATTTATGGATTGAATTAAGTATCTAGGCTAGGGAAAATTTGATTTGATTAAGCCATAAAATAATTTGGCTTCATTAATAATGAATTTAATTCATGTGTTTATAATAGGTTTAGTGTAAATGTGGTTGTTATACTATTATTATATGTTGATGACGTAATACTTATTGGAAATGGCATACCATTCTTATAGTCTATTAAGGACTGGTTTACAAGTATTTCTCCATGAAGTAATTAGGTGAAGTGGCATATATTCTAGGGATCAAGATCATTTGTGATATATCCAAGAGTATTCTTTCACTAAAGGAAAATAACCTATTAGCAACGGTTTTAGGAAACCACTACTAAATTGTCCATTGGGAAACTATTAGTGGCGGTTATATCCATTTCATGGCAGTTTAAATGAATCGTCGTAGTTGCCTCATTTTGCATAGGTTCTGGTTTTTTTAGCGGCGGTTTTACGGCGGGTGGATCTCTTTTATTGGAGGAGGTTATAACCGCCGTGAATAAAAAACACCCCTCACTAGAAAAGTTCCACTCAAATAATCAAAACCGTCGCGGATTACACGCTGATGGTGGGACACTGTAGCGGCGATTTTAACTGCCAATATGGGTAAAATATCTATATTTAGTAGCGGTTAAAACCACCGCTACAATTTTACCAGTTTCATTTAGCGGCGGTTAAAACCACTGCTAAAAGCTGATCCAGTTAAAAAAATAGCAGCTCTGCATCCCCTGCACCAGTGCCTAGAAAAATAAACTATTCTTGGAATATGAATAGTCTAATAGAATACATACTAGTCAATATGAAAAGAGATACCTAAATAAGCACAATCAAATGCATCTTTCAGTAAATTAATGCAGATAAACATATCACATGGCCATTAGACCTTTAAACAAAATTATAAACAAGCATGTCTATCATATTTCATGAAAACAATGCCAAGACTAGGTTCAACCTATTCCATCCATACCAGTTCCAACCCTGACATAACAATTCATATCAACATACATCCCACTTGTAATATATGATGAATTATGTATGATATTCATAATTTAGGTTCATTCTCTCATATCATTATTCTTATATTATTCTTTCATATTATTATCAATTGATATCTCTTGCATTTACCCTAAATGAACATCTGATTTGACACATATTTTGTTTCCCTAACAATTGGGTTATAAAGAACTACTACCCAACCTGTGAATTAGCATGACATGATCAATCAATTACAAATTCACATAAAAATAATTTGAATTTTTTCCAAAATTAATTCTTTGAAAATAAGTGCATACAAGAATGGACTTATATTCTATAAAAGTGAATACTATTAATGCATAGTGGAAAAACAGTGCATACAGTAGTCATGTCACAATTACATTCTATATAATTGAAATCTAGTAATGTTTAATAGAGAATAAGAATATGTATATTGGAAAAAATAAAATTAGTAATATATATAGAGAATAAAAAGAGATTCCATGTATCAGAAGAAAGCACATACTTTAGTAATATAAATAAAAAATTCACAAAGAGAAACTACAAAAATAAACTCATGTATGCACTTATGTTATGAAGTTAATTTTATGTGATTGTATCATCATTAATTATTCAACATCATCTTTCCTATACCTCTATTATGAGAGCATAGAAAATGAATTGTTTGGTAACTCTACAATTGGGATTCCCGTGACTGGGTTTAGATTCTATGAGCCTTTTTGGTAGGTAAATTTTTCAAATGCCTTCATTTTGCTCTAGATATAATCAATTAATTCAGTCTATCATCACACCCAACCCATGATGCTCGAGTCCTTCTCATATTTCTCGTACATCCTATTCACCCTTGTGAATAAAAAAACCCACACTATCGTGATGTGAATGAAACCCTTTGGCGATAAAATTCAATGTAAGCATAGTAGGGGAACAACCATTCCATCCCAAGAATGATATCAAAACCATCATCTCAAGGAAAACAAGGTCCCATACGAGGTGACACCCACTTATATCAAGGTCCACTCCCTACACTAACATAAATTCTCTAATAAAATCCCCAATAAAGTTTTGAGTGTCATCACTTCATAGGAAAACTGAATGTTGAGCCCAAGGATCTCCACAACATGCACAAATATGATGGAATGAGAATCACCTATATAAAAAAAATTAGATACTAAAGTGAAAGCTACCAAAATAGTACCTCTCACTATAGAAGGTTCAACACTCTATTCCTCGCATATTGGTCTCACTTTATACAATTATACTGATCTGTGACCCTAATATCTAGCCTAGATACCTTGAGTAAGTCCTTTCACTACTAGAAATGGTGTTTATCCCCACACATCTATCTCCACGGTTTAATGAACAGTGGGGATAGATTGTTTTTAGTTGTCTCTACCCATAGTTTTATTAAAACCGTGGGTATTCAAACTTCCATTGGACCTTAACTATTGGGCTGCTCCTCAAACTTCCATTTCACTCCCCTGATTCAACCTTACCTCCCCAACCATTGACTCCCAGCCCTGTCCTCCCCTCCCCGATAACTGCCTCCTAGCCCTCTCCTCCCATCTCTGAATCCCTTCCTCGGCCTCAAACTCCCAGCTCCGACTCCCGGCTCTACCTCCTAGCTCCACCTACCGGCTCCCAACCTGGACCTCTCGGCCTTCTCCTCCACCTTGATATCCCAGCCTTCACCTCTTAAACAAGGTAATATTGTATATATTACTGCGAATCAGGATTTAATTTTGAAATGACTCAAGATCTATTGGTATTTGGTAAACTCCTGGCTAGTTCATCCTTTTGGAAATAAGTTCTGAAATACACATATATTAGTCAATCAATTATCTAACTTTTAAGGTTTTAGAAAACATAAAATTTATCCCTATGGGTTGTGGATACTTTCACATACTATTCTCTTCTCATGAGCTAATGAAAAATGCATGATTAATTGGATATATTGTGTCAATTCTGAGAATAGTGTTCTTTTAAGAGTTGGATCACAAATTTAATCTTGTTGAGGTGATGAACTTGAGGGCTTAGGTTTGTTTGAAAATATTTGGTATTTATTGGATTTTATGTCTCAAAAAAATCTCTATGAAGTTGATGCTACTCTAGGTGTTTCCATTAAAATGGACCAAGAAATAGAGGAATCCAAGTTTGGCTTCTATGCTTGTATCTTGGTCGAAGTGAACCTAATCCCCCTTTACATGGAGAAGGTATCATTCTGTATGTTGGATAATGATTTCGGTTTGAATATTGAATATGAGGATACCCCACTTTTTTTAGGGTGTCAAGCCATTGGGATTGTTAAGGATGAACGTCGTAATGACTTATCATGATATTTTTATTCTAATAAGAGGAAAGATATAAAATGCTATTTTAGGAATAAGAATGGTGATGAGTCTCTGATAGTTGTAGACTTGAATTAGATAACTGACATAGGTTGTGAGTTAAGGTCAGATGGTACCTCATCTAAGGATGCTCAGGACTACCCAGGTCAGATGTAGGAGATTTCCTTGAGGGGACAATCTTTATGAATAGGGTTGGTTCAAGATACAACCGATGGTGATAATATGGTTAGGTTATGGGTAGTTGGAAACTCTTCCATTTCAAGATGGACATGTTTGTGGTGAGAAAGATGGTAAGTGAAACTAGTATTATAAGTATACTGTGGTCCTAGATTCATAGGGAATGGATCAAAAAACATGGTATGAAGTAATGGAGGGGGATTATAATGATGTATAGTCTTGATATAATAATATGTTTAGTTTACTAAATTTTCATTTTCTCTAGTATTTTTAGGTTATACTTAAGAAAATAAGGATGTATGATTTGTAATCCTTAAAGTTATCCTACTTTGTACTTACTGTATTTGTTCTTTAATGATATTTTGGAGCTTCACTTATATTCTCTGCCATGTATAAGATGAATTATATTGTTCCCCATCACTTGAAATTGATTAATCTTCTTCTCCAACATGTATACTATCAACACCTTCATCTCATCACTTGATTGTTATGATCAAGTCTCACTTCTTAATGTTCTTCTTGTAATTTGTCAAGGTAAAACCCCATTTATGAAACTTCACTCCCAAGATCAGATTACTATGTTTCAAAAATGTTATTTCCTACTATTTCAGACCATAATTTACCCCTATATATAAATTATCTCTCATCATTACCCTTAATATGCACCAATTCTAATTATCACATTCTAACAACTATATCTCTAATGTCTATAATGGACAATGATCATATTATGGACATGTAAAGTTCTGAATTTCTAATAATATTTTGTTTATTTTTTATGAAATATCACACATATAATTTATTCAATGGTAAATTCTCATATAAAAATTAGGGGTCGTTACAACCATGATATAGACATGGAATTTGATGGATTTTATTTATTAATTTTTCTTAAACTTATCTCGAATTCACTTATTACCCATCAAAGAGTATGATTCCAGTAAATAAAACATAAAAATTTAATTCAATATCCCTGAATGGATTTTATTCATTAACAATTTCATAGTAATCAAACACTAAAAATGTTTTTTAAACACTGAACTATTGTAATGAATAATGGTTTTCCTAATTATCTAACCCTCAGAGTAAAGATCAATACTATACTAGAAATGTCTTAATTAAGATCTAATCACCACCCCATTAATCAATTAACATAATGAGGGATATTATACTCTAATACATGTTAAGTTTTCTGATCATCAAGGACTCTTCAATTTCCTCCTTTTTATTTGTCAAAAACATGGAGAACAACACAGGAACTCTTCTCTAAGCTTCAACTTCCAACTCCCTAAGTCTCCCCAATAAAGAACACTCTCTACATATTATCCATTTATCATCTCCTATAAAAATAAAAATAGAGTCAATATCCTTTTTTAAAAATAGAACATTTATATTCTCCAATCCTAGAGTACTATAATTCATTCTCTTCATTAATGCTTAGATAACATGAATTTTCAACATCACCCACTTGGAATAAATTGCCTCTAGCACTATTATCCTCTTTTAAACACTCTTCCATCCTCAATGTTCTCAACCAATAACACATAATTGATAAAAAATATATATTTACTTTATCATGAAGTTGAGAAACACTTAATATATTGTGTTTTAATCCATCAACATAAAGAGTTTTTTTTATTTAAGATTCTCTTTCCCAATAACAATTAAACCAACTCCTTTAACCTTTAGTGACCCATAATTTATGAAGGTAACTAAGCATCCATTTTATTTTTCAATAGATTTCAATGTTTTTAAATTTTATATCATGTGAGGAGAACAACCACTATCCAGGATCCATGGACTTTACCCTTTGGATACTTTGGGTGAAACTTCAACAACTAAATCTTTCTCCTTCACTTTTATATTATTCTTTTGAGGATTTTGAGTATTAAAACTCAAATTTTTTCAGGATGGTATAATGATGAGGAATTCATTTTCATCATGTATAGGATGGTCACACCTTCCATAGACTTATTCAAGAATATCAAACATGTTCTGTGATTTCTATGTAATAATTTACAATACGTTTCTAACTTTTATTCCTTTAAAGGGGTTGAAACCCCCAAACATTGATTCTCAATACTCCCAAGTATATCATGATGTCTATTTTAAAGAAAATATCTTTTCCATATGAACAAATATTCCAAAGTTCCAATGGAATCCATAAAAAGTATATCTTCTAAGAATCATGTTGTAAAAAATTTGTAGGATACCTTGAAACATTTTTTTAATATTAATTCCAAAACATTAAAGTTATAACTACTCTATTTTCATTGAAAGTTTTATTCCCCATCAAATAACCCCTACCAAACAATCTATAAAATTATAAATTCATATTATTAGAATAAAATTTTCTTCTCATGTGTATAATGCCTTGATATCTATAAATGAGTATTTTACATTGAAATTTTCTTTTTAATTCCCCATAAATGACCACTTGGGAGTGTCTTTTTTAACTTTTTTCTTTAGTTAACATCTAAAGGTATCTATTTTTCCCTTTTTTACTCCTTATTCAATCATATACTCCTCTTGTCCTTAAATATGTTTTTCTAGCTACTAATATGCTTTGATTAATTTAATAATAAAATTGATTTTAATGAATTTTTTAAATATGATTTACATTGTTGATTGAATGATAATTTTTTTTCTTGTTATAGAATGGATAGAAGCTGGATGTATTGTACCGATCAGATTTTAACCGAGTTTCAAAATAATTTGGAGAATTTTTTAGATTTTGTATTTAGAAATGCGTCAGATGGAGGTTGTATACAGTGTCCCTACTATAATTGTGTTGGAAGACCATGGTTAAGAAGAGAAGAAGTTAGTTACCATTTAATGAAAATTGGATTTCAAGAAAACTATAATGTTTGGTTTCACCAGGGAGAGACAAGTCAATCTTCAATTGTTCATAAACGAAACAAACGAAGTGACATGGATAATTTTCTATTTGATCGGTATCCATATTTGCATAATTCCAAGAGAGATAGAATTATAGTGAAAGAAGATAATGATATCATTACACATGACAAAAATGTTGAGGACAATGATGTTGACAGAGTGAAAAAATTATTGGATGATGCCAGAACTCTAGTATATCAAGAATTTACTAAAATGACCAAGTTGGAATTTTTTATGCGGCTATATCATGGGAAAACCATGTATGTGATTTCTAATACCGCCATTGATTATATTCTTTCATTTTTGAAGGACTTGCTTACTGATGGTGTAGATATTCTCTCAAATCATTACATGGAATAGAAGTTAATTAGGCAGATTGGATTTTCTACTAATAAAGTCCATGATTGTTCGAAATATTGCAGTTTATTTTTGTAGGAAATAGCTGACCGTAATGACTGTAAAGAATGTGGTACATCTCGATAGAAGAAAAATGTAGATGAAACACCATCTTATGTGCCAGAGAAAGTCATGTGGAACTTTCCATTGATTCCCAGACTTCAAAATCTATTCATGTATCCCGAAATCTCAGTCAATATGTGATGGAACAATGTTGAGAGAATTAAAGGCAATGATGAGTTGTTCCATCTTGTAGATAGATTATCATGGCGGACATTTGATGCACAACATCCTGATTTTGCATATGAGGTGTGTAATGTCAGATTGGGCCTATCATGTGATGGTTTTAATCTATTGGTTTGATGATTACTGCTCATAGCATGTGGCTGGTTTTTTTCCTATTTATAATATTCCTCTATGGATGTGTATGAAAAAACTTTTCACTTTCTTGAGTATACTAATATCTGGACCTTCGGATTCTAGCATTGATATAGATGTCAACTTGTAGCCTTTAATAAAAGAGTTGAAACAACTTTGGGATTTAGGTGTGCAGAGATTTGATGCTTCTTCAAAGAATAAGTTTCAGATGCATGATGCCCTTCTATGGACCATAAATGATTCCCTACCTATGAAATGATGTCTAGGTGGAGCATGAAGGGAAAAATATCATGTCCCATTTTTATGAAGAATACACGATCGAGAAGGCTTAAATATCGTCGTAGTTTCAGTTTCATGGGGCATCGTCAATTCTTGACAATGGATCATCAATACAAGATGAATCGTTGGAGGTTTTATAATAATGTTGACACTGAAGAACGACCTCAACGTATGTTAGGAAGTGATGTGCTTGATGAATTGAGAGATTTAAGCTTTTTATTAGGAAAAGTTCTGTTGAAATCTCAAAAGAGGAAGAATGCTGATACTGAAGTCACTTACAAAATGTGAAAAGAGAAGTATTTTTTTGTGTTTCCATATTGGTATACTAATTTGTTACGTAATTGTCTAGACATAATGAATATTGAGAAAAAATATATGTGAAATGTTTCTTGCAATTATTTTGAATATTAAGGGGAAGACCAAAGATTACTTCTGATCTCTTCAGGATTTATAGGATTGGGCTATTCGACTAGAACTAAATTCTATTTGTATCGGTGAAAAAAATGGAAAGTTCCATGTTATTATTATAGGATGACACCGGCAGAGAAATATCAATTTCTAGAAATATTGGAGAATATCAAGGTTCCATATGGCTATTCCAGCAACATATCTAAACGAGTCAACAGAAGACATTTGAAATTGAAATACTTAAAAACTCATGATTATCACATCCTTCTTCATGAATTGATTCCAATAGAAATTCGGCATTTTATATCTAATATTGTAAGGGTGGTAGTGATTTGGTTGTGTCATTTTTATAGAGACATTTGTGCTAAAAGGTTATCCAAATCATAGTTGATAAAAATGAAACAAGAGGCACTGTTAATTCTATGTGAGTTGGAAAAACAATCCTCCATCATTTTTCACTTGCATGTTGCATTTAACAGTTCATCTTCCAACTGAGACACTTCTCGAGGGACAAGTCGCTTTTTAGTGGATGTATCCCACTGAAATAAATATGTGCACAATGAAATCATATGTTCGAAATAAGAATTATCCTGAAGGTTCCATTGTGAGGAGTTATCTGTCCCAAGAATGTATGGATTCTTGTTCAATGTATTTGCCTGATGTGACCACAAGACATAATCAAGCAATGAGAAATGAAGATGAGCAGTATGAGGAAATTCAGCCCTCGTTTCCATCTCTTCCCCAAACAGGTGGAATTGTCGGGTCATATACATTGGTTACATTGAGCTTTGAAGAGCGGAATGTGGCACATCGTACAGTCTTGTTTAATTATGGTTTGTTCGATGCCTATATCAAGTAAGTAATTTTAATATATATATATATATATATATGTTATCTCATAAGATATCATATCACATATACCTTATAATTTTATTTTCATTTTATGTAGAGAACATAAACAAATTATAAGTAGAGTTCATCGGTCTTTTCCATTGAGAAGGAGAGAGGATATGCATAGCCAAGAGTTCCCAGCTTGGTTGAAATCAAAGGTATGACCATTACATTAAATACCTTAAAATATATATATATATATATATATATATATTTAATTATATTACTCATATGTATTCCAGGTATTGAGTTTACCTACTGACTTCATTTCTCAAGAATTAAGAGCATTGGATTTTGGACCCAATTCTTTGGTTCCTGACTAAAAATATTTAATAATAAATGGATATAAATTTGTTATAATTGATAAAGTGATAAAAATGAGAACACAACATGATGGAATTATGTTAACTGTTATAACAGATTGTTATTCCAATGCATCAGATAGTCGACCTCGATATGAAGATGTGTATTATTATGGACTGGTTGAGAAAATATTGTTATTGGATTACTACTCTCAAGGTCGAGTCACTATGAAGAAATGTAAATGGTTTGATTCAATGACGCGACATGGTACATTTATTGATGATTGCGAATTTAGAGTTATTGACATGAGTCAATTCCTGCATATCGATGAACCATACATTTAGGAATCAATGGAAAAACAAGTGTTTTATGTGAAAGATCATCTAAAACCTGATTACGGTGTCATTAATGAAGTAATCCCATGAAATATTTTTCATGATGCTGGGGAAGAAATTTTCACCATTGATGCCCCCATCGATGTTAGCCAAAAAATTGTATTTGATGACACCAATTGTCCCATTGTGAAAGATGATGTTGAACCTGGGGTAGTAGAGGGTAATATATAAAAGTAACCATATATATTCAGAGTTAATTAAGTTTACCTTGAAGTGAGTTTCTCAGGATGGTACTAATGTAATTAATTTAATTTAGTTTTAGTTTGGAATGATATGTCTGTTTTATTATTTTTTGGTTTTGTTTCATTTAATTATATTTATTTAAATTCAGAAAACTGGGTTTAAAATGAGGTTTTAAAAATTGTATAACTTGGTTTTAAATTATCATTACTAAAGGATGTTATGACATTTTTTATGTTTTATGTATGATTTGTAAAAATTGTTGCTAAAAAATATTTATTTCATTGTTATGCCGATTATGATGAAAACTACAGAAGCTTGCAAGAAGAGATTATTTGATGTTGATCCTATTAGATGCGAGTGTGAGTTGTCTTCAGTTAGTATATTAATTCTAATATTTATCTTCTTCATTACATATAATATCAAGTTCATATTTTTGATCATTTTTTTAGGGACATATAACTCTAGAGTTTCCTATTTCCAGTATGGGACCGAGCAGGGATCCTCCTAGACCTAGGTGGAGATCCCATCTTACCACTCCCCACACTGACCCATTAGTGGACATCCCATATACCACACATGTCCTCCCTCCTCTTGAGACCCCTGGGATGTTCCCATACATGCTGCCATCATCATCCCATTTACCCTATTTTTCCCATTCCATGTCCACGCCGACTTGACCAATGTTCTCACCTGCACAATTTCTATATCCATTCATGTATCCTCAGACCTACTATGCATATTCTGACATGTCTATGCCACCTTCTTTTCCTACCATCCATAATATACATATTGAGTCTATTCTTTCAGTTTCCACTCCTGTTCATGAAGATCAGCTGGAGCATGCTTTGGAACAGATACATTCTTCGGAGGATGCTAATCCAGCATAGTCCATGGATGCCTCACAACCTATTCAGGAGCCTTCATCAGGTTTTTTTATTATAAATGTTTCAAATTATAACATTTCACTTTTTTCCTATTTTATTGTCACTGAACTCTTCTCTTTTCACCTCTTATCTTATTTAGTGTGATCTTCTAGTAGGTGACGTGGCCACACTCGAATGCGGGATGCCTGGAATCGTGAAACTCAGATTATGGTGGATTACAATTCTCAAAATCAAATCATAGGTAAAAATGATAATTAGTGTAGACGTTTCATGGATACTTTATCCAAATATCATGATATCATTCTGGAGGAACCGGTCTCATGGAGACATATCAGTGCTGACATCAAGGATAGGGCATGGGCGCAGATATGGGTACAGAAATTTTATAAATTTATATTTATATTAGTAATGTATTTATATGACTTAACATGTTCGTTGCAGAGTCGATTTAACTTTCCTAACGGTGAAGCTTCCAAAGATGCTAGGTTGAGTGATCTTGGAGAGTATTGGCGGTCATACAAGTATGAGTTACATATTGGTTGGAGGAGCCGAGTGGGTACTGAGTTAGAGGGTGTACCCACAAACCCTGATTTTCCAAAAAGTCAATATCAAAAAATGATCACACATTGGAAGACTGAACTGTATAAGGCACTACCCATATTTAATGGTTTTTATATAAAATTTAATTTTTATTACCTGTAGTGTTTTTTTTTCTTAGGAAGTGTCAGTGAAAAACAAAAAAAATACAAAGATGAAATGACATATCTAGACACATTGGGGCACACTACAATTCCCAACCAAGAGAAGCGGCTGGTACTTTCATCTGAATTAAAATAATGTCCTTATTTATAACATGTCATCATAACTTATTCATGCCTTCCCTTGCTAAGCCCATGTATCCTAGAAATCACATCTTATACTAGGAGAAATCTTGTCTATTTTTCCTAAAAAAGTAGTATATTTCCTTGAAACCCACTTCAGAAAATGATTTCTGAAAACCATTTCAGAAAACAATGAATCGATTATAACTTTCATTTACCTCAATGTTTGTAGGTTTTTGTTTCAACTCACTTCAATCCAACTTTTTTCATTTATCATATATGGTTGTAATAAAAATTTGTGCACTTCTCATATGTAGCAAGCTGTATTGGGCATTGATGGTCCTGTACCTCATGCCAAATTATTCTACTTCAGTACGAAAAAAAAGATGGAACTGTAGTTAATTTTCAAACACAAGATAAAATTGTATGTTTTTTTATTTATATTTCAAACATTTATATAAAATTCATAATTTAATATGTTTATAATTTCAACAGTCTGTCTTGGAGGCCATGGGTGAGAAGGAATATGACAACTTAGGGCCAAATGATCATTTGAGTGAGGTGTTAGGTGTGGAGCATCCAAGAAGAGTTTGTTGTAGACCAGGAAAAAACATTGTCCCCTCTAGGTATTGGTTATCATAAAACACTTCTAAGTTATCTGAGTTGGAAAGTGCGTGTGATGAATTAACTGCGATAAAGAAAATATTATTAGAGGAGTCTGAAAAAAGTAATCCAATGAATGAACATTTCATGAAAGCTATGTCAGTTTTGAGTCAATCACTACCATCAGAGGTTGATGTCACTTTTATTTCATGCATGGAATCAATGAAATCTTTAGATAATGCCTCAGGTGATTCCCATGAGTGTCCTAGTGGTGATGATGGTGGTGGCGATAGAGCTGGAGAGGATGTTTCTGATGTTGTTGTTGGTGATGAGATTATTGTTGATGATGATGGTGGTGCAGTTGGTGATGATGTTGTTGATGATGTTGTTGCCAATGTTACTGCTGATGATGATAATGATGGACATGGGGATGATGATGATGGATATGGGGGGATATTAATCCCCTCCATTTTTGACTTAGCATAGAGACTTGTGTTATAGTTTTAATGTTTTTTTGTATTAATGGACTTCTTTTATGTGAATTTCTTTATCTAATGAAATGCATTTTGGATTATGTTTTCATCAGGGATGTAATTTTTCAATTATTTAGGTAATTTTTAAATTCCATATATTTTTTTATGGTTTGGTGTGTTTATTACTATCTTTCCATCTAATCACGGCCTTAGTAGTGGAGGGGAGGCTTGGGCTGGGGGCTGCAGTGGAGGGCTGGGGGGGGCTGGGAGGGGAAGGTTGGGAGGGGCTGGGTGGGTTGGGAGGGTTGGGGGGATACAGTGGAGGGATGGGTTGGGGGGGTTTGGGAGTTTTGGGAGGGCTGTGGGGGGGGGAGGTGTAGTGGAGGGCTGGGAGGGGGTGGAAGGGAAGGTTGGGAGGGGGGGTGTAGTGAAGGGCTGGGGGTACAGTGGAGGGATGGGGGGATATAGTGGAGGGCTGGGGGGGGGGGCTAGGGGGCTGGGAGGGTTGGGAGGGCTGGAGGATGTAGTGGAGGTCTTGGAGGGGGGGGGGCTGGGAGGGTAAGGTTGGGAGGGGGCTGTAGTAAAGGGCTGGGGGGGCTGGGAGGGTTGGGAGGGCTGGGGGGCTGTAGTGGAGGGCTGGGAGGGGGGGCTTGGAGGGGGGGCTGGGAGGGGAAGGTTGGGAGGGGGCTGTATTGGAGGGCTGGGGGCAGCAGTGGAGGGGCTAGGAGGGGAAGGGGGAGGGGGTGTAGTGGAGGGCTGGGAGGGAAGGGAGCTTCATTGACTTAATTTCTCATTCATATACTCGGCATGCAGAGGATGTTCATCAAGCGAGTATGACTGTGTCCTCCACTTTGATGAAAAATAGCTCATCTATTAAAGGTGTTGATAAGGTTTAGTTGCTTATAACCTTTTTCTTTAAACATAAATGCACTGATTTGTAGTTCCTGGAGTGATTCATATTTTTTTTTGTGTTTGGTTTCTTTCTAAATAGGGGCCTTACGAAGCTGCTGCAGTTGCTTTTGAGTCAATACCTCAAACCTTAGCACCAAATTGTGGTGTTAATATGACCAGGAATATGATTTCTCTATAATTAAAGGCTTGTAACCTGCACCCATTTCACCTTTCCCCTTTTGATCATTGATTTATGATTATATTGTTACGCAGTTCAGTCATGAAACCAAAAACTAAAACACTTTCCTTGTGTATTTTATTTTCCTAAAAAAACTATATGCCTTGGGATTTCAATGAATATCATCTTTTATTGGTATACAGTAAATATAGAGGAGGAGGGGCTGGGCAGGGGGGAGGGGAGTAGGGGTTGGGTAGGGGGGAGCTGGGCATGAAGGAGGGGGAGGGGTAGGGGCTGGGCAAGGGGGGAGCTGGGCATGAGGGATGAGCTGATATTTCAAAAATAAATCACTATCCTGACATTGAGGAACCACCTGACCATATGGTAATACCATTTCAACCAGATCAAACACCATCAACACCTTTATTTCCACTAGGATCTTTATGAAAATACATTTCCCTTATACCATGAGATATAAAGTTTATTTGTATCCTAGTGGGTATGTGTAGGTTGTGAGTATAAAATTAGTAGGTTTCCACAAACTATATCCCTAGATAGAATAAATACATATACAACTGTATGATATGAACAAAAAAACAATCAAAATTTCCCACTGCTTACTCTAGTTTTTCTTAACTATCCCTATGTGAGACTTTACCTACCTTGTACAATACTAATGTGGGAAGATACATACATAATATATCATACCATAAGTTCCCTCGACCTTCTATATAATTTTATTTCACTTTGCATCACATTCCAACTCATAAATTATCACCATTATATATAAATCATGATTCCCTAATGACACATCCACGTATTATATCACAAGAACCCTAGGCTTCAAAACATTTTACCAATAACTAGTCAAAACATCCTAATAAAACCCAACACACAGTGACTCATGTTCTTTACCACGACTAACTAATCATCCCCAAACTATAACATAGATACAATGAGAATCCTACTCTAATCTAGTGGTCTGACACACTCCAATCATATCCTAATACATTGTATCCTCCTTTCTATCAATTGACATTATCATCATCTACCCTACGTCGCATAAATCTGGAGGATACCACCAAAAAAATGGGGGTCAAAAAAAATTCATGGGACCTGAACTTTGTACACATGACCTCAATGACCTCAGTAACCACAATGAGAAACATCGCTAATATCCTATTTCCACACCTTTTTCATCTCCTTTGATAATGGTTAATATAATATGCATCATTCAAATGATCCTCAATATCCAGAATCCTAGTGGTAAATGTCAACCATAGTAAGGTGGGTTTTCACTCATCATGTTCCCAAAAAAGTGAATCAATCAGCACATCCCATGAATCACCACATTAAAACATGTGATGTCATTCTCATCAATCCATTAAACCACACCATGTAATATCCAATGTATATAAGGCCAAACTATCCATTTTAAACACGATAATACCCTTATTTATCTCTTATGATCTATGGAAGCTGCAAGTTGTTCAGTTCTCAGTTAGACATACACAACCCTACCCTCACCCATTTAATACAGAATATATGTAACACATATAACATATAAAAATCTGGGCACTACCAACTTATAGAAAACACCTTGACTTTTGGATTTAATTGATAAAAATATGATAATATGAAAAGAAATACATGAAACAATGAATAACTAGTAGAAAACCTAGTGACAGTGAGAGTAAATTGAAATAAATACCCTATGGAATCAATCCATAACCTTAGTTATTCCATGATTCAGACCGATTGAAGTTACAATAAAAACTATTTAACAACCATCTTAGAGTCAAAGAGGGTAACAAAAGACAAATTTAGGGAATTTCCACTACATCCTAAATGAAATTGTCATAACCTACTCAATTTACAAATAATTATTTATCTAATTATCATTTTATAAAAATATAGGAAAAAGCTTGATGAATTTTTTTTATAAAACATTGGGGTTAACCATATGTATATTGAAAACCTTACCTTCCAACACTTTAACAATTTTCATACTTCCTAAAGATAAAATCCATATGTATGAACACATAATTTTATGAAACATTATTCATCAAATGGTATTTAAAATAGTTATTTAATTTTATAGATGTTGCATATGCTGTTTGCAATTTTCAACTTTCCTTTCTCTAATTTTTTAATGTGGTTTTTGTGTTTTAGGAAGACTCCAAATACAAAAGAAAAAGCCTGTTCAGTGGAATCTTGATTCAGGTTTAATCCATCTTTTTAATTTTAATATTCAGCTATAGATTTTTGTATATTTTGGATACATTGAACTGTCATCGCATTTGAAAAGGCTCAGGATATTATTCGGAAATCATGGATCATGGTGTACTTTCAGGAGGTATTCACCCTTATGATTTTTCTGGATTTTTAATCTTTTAACACGAGAAAGTATTGAATATTGATAACATTTTCTGTTTATGGTGGATACTTTGTATATATATCAATTGTTGAATGACATTTCAATACATGTTTGTGTATTTTATTTCATGTGTTTTTTATCCAAAAGTTTCTCTAAATATTCCATTATACTTGACTGAGCATGGGGCAGGGGTTGGGAGGGGGAGGGGGAGGGGGGGAGGAGCTGGGCAGTGGGGAGGAAGGGGGAGGGGCTGGGTAATAGGGCTGGGCAGGGGGAGGGTTGGGCAGTCGGGAGGGAGGGGAAGGGCTGGGTAGGGGGGCTGGGTAGGGGGGCTGGGCAGTGGGAGGGTTGGGCAGTGGGGAGGGATGGGGAGGGGCTCGGCAGTGGGGAGGGAGGGGGAGGGGCTTGGGGAGGAGTTGGGCAGTGGGGAGGGAGGGGGAGGGGCTGGGCAGGGGGGAGGGGGAGGGTTGGGTAGTGGGGAGAGGGGGGAGTGGCTGGGCAGGGGTAGGGCTGGGCAGTAGGGAGGGAGGGGGAGGGGTTGGGCCGGGGGGAGGGAGGGGGAGGGGCTAGGCAGTTGGGAGGGAGGGGGAGGGGCTGGGCAGGGGGGAGGGTGAGGGTGTGAGATCATTATTTAGAAATGGCTTGTGGATGCCAACTAGTGTTGTTTAATGTTCAATTGGATGGATCATTTTAGGAGAGATCAAGTAATTTCTATGAGGAGATTGTTGTTTTATTTTGTGTATTGGGACCATTTTCTCATTATTATAGATATTGAGGAATAAATATTGAGTTTGGGGACCACATATATTGGAGTCTTTTGGAAGGAATGACTCTTTTTTATGGAGGTTACTATCGGGTACCATTATACTACTCATGTGAATCTAAGGGATTCTTGAGGATGCCATTGTTGGATAGTTTCTGATAAAGTGATTAGTGGTTGTCATAGAAGGATATTAAGAATTCTTGTATTTAAGTTCAAGTTGATTAAATGGAAGAACCATAATGAGAATATTAATTACATCAAAATAACACTTTTTGAAAGTTCCATAATGTTGAAAATTGAGTACATCCAAATCATCCCAGATCCAGAGGAAGTTTCAAGACAGGTATACCTTTCTCAAAAGATGTTAATGATCTCCAAGTAGTTAGACACAAGATATAGTGATCCAACATTCTTGTTAAGGAATACCATTTAAAGAAGACTATTTTTCTATACTTGATCAACTCTAAAAAGGAGCTTGTGGATGGGGTATATAAACAGTTGTAGGAGGCTTTTAGATGGGGTATATAACCAATCACTGATGGAGTTTTAAATTGTGGTGTATAACCAATTTTTGAATAAAGGATAGGATGTATAACCATTTTATGGATTATTATAGTCATAGTGTATAACCAATTAGTATTGATATTATTAGAGTATCCATGTTGTCTCGTATAACCAACATGGAAATTAGGATTTTCACTAAACTTTGTAAATCATCTTGTTCCGGTATTGTGATTTAATTTTTATATGTATGAGGTAAGGATGATATTTTTATATAGAGAGGATAATGTATTTAACCATCCATATAATGGATTGACACTTTTAGTTTAGCTATTTAGATGTTGGGGATTAGGTTGGATTATCGAACAACTAGTTTGACATGCCATGTATATGTGCTATTGCAGGTGTAGAATGGAGGTGCAGAATAGTGGGAGGTACAGCTGCTGCCTAGGGAACCTTTATTTACCCACGGTTTGGTAAACCTTGGGTAATTATGGGTTTCTGTAATTATGTAGGTGCAGAATGGTGGGAGGTGCAGCTGCTGGCTGGGGAACTTGTCTATACCCACGGTTTGGTAAACCGTGGGTAAATATGGGTTGATGTAAATTAGTATACTTACGGTTTGAAACCCATGGGTATACATCAATACCTATGGTTTGAAAATCATAGGTATACATTAGTACCCACATTTTATTAAACCGTGGGTAATAACAATTTTCCTTGGTCTATACCCACGGTTTTCAGAGAACCATGGGTATAGACCTATTGTGACGGAACTACAATGCACGGTTACTGAAACCGTGGGTATACCCTATACCCATGGTTTCAAGGGCTATACCCATGGTTTAAAACTGTGGGTATATGTGTTATTTCCAGTATTTTTTATACTAGTGATGTAAGTCTTGTGTCTGGATGCTTTGACCATGACCACCGCTTCAGACTGATCGATTTCCCAAACAATATCTCCCTTCCTAACATGAAGCTAATTTCCCCACTCCTAAATGTGTAATTATTGTAGACACTCATTCATTTTATACTATAGGAAAATATCTACAAAAATCCTATAGATGGCTCATCCTACTGCAATCTCGACACTCAACTTGATTACTATCACATAGTCTCTCCATGTATCCCTACCTCCCACACCAATGATAGAAAATATAATTACCAACACCAATTCTCTAGAAATTATTCCCTTAATGATAGGTTAAAAAGTGTCACTTCCTTCCACCAAACACTTTTCCATTGGGCCAACAAACTGAACTACCCTGCTTTGTGCCCAAACCTTACCTCGAGTTATGTTATGTAATAAGAACCTAATTTATTTTTGATATGGTAAAAAACCAAAATGCATTCACCTATGATCAAACAACATGATTGTGCCCGAATGAAAATAATATCACCCTAGATGGATCATCCATAAGAAAAATATGCACAAAACCTAAAAGATTGTAAAGTGAGTCAAACACTCCATAACAAACATAGAACCATAATCTAAATGCATAAAATCTTTGGCCCTTTCAGTCCTAAAATTCTATGAAAAAAATACTCATAAAAAATGAATCATAAAGAATGAATCATCACAATAAAGAATCGACATATATGGTGCATACCACTCTTGATAAATCAATACATGAAAGGAAACATTAGAAATCCATAAAATGCATAAAAGGAAACATGAGAAATAAAGAAAATGTTAGGTCATGAAAATTTTTGTTGGAAACTATGTGCTACACATGATATATATACAAACCAACTGTTCCCATATTTTTCCAACACGTCAACAATACAACTACTCACGGTCCGATGATGAACATGTATCGTCACCCTCACCACCTCCATCTCTACTTCCTGCTATAACCTGTAAGAACATTATATTGAAAATTAAATATTGTTGCATATTTATATTTAAACTTAAAACCAATAAAAGTTTGAAAACTAAATGATTTTGATTTTTTGTGATTTACCTGCTTACCACCAGTCGATGCACTACCATCGAAGGCATATCTGATCATCTACTGATATATATCAGTCATCGCTTTCTGAAAAGCAGATATCTGAGCTCCTTGTCCTTGAACTGTGGTTTGTAGAGAATCAATATCCCTCTGAGCATCTTCAGGTATGGACTGAATATAATCCGGAGTAAATGCATCTGGAATCCCTGGTGTCCTGCCAAAGACCTTAGATGGTACGGGTCTGAAGCCCATCCCACGCACTCTACAAGGATGGTCCTTCCAATGGACTTTAGCAACTGGGTCATCCTGGGAGACAGAGTAGGACTGCCCAGGATTGGCATCCCATAGTTCTTTAATTTTTACCTATAAATTAAATATCAATATATATTAACAGAGTAAAAACTGATAATAAGTTATTATAATAAAAAATTGACTTCATACCCCATATTCTTTTGCAGGATCATTAAAAAAACTTCCATCTGATTTTTTGTGAACATCCAACCACACTTCAGTTCGGGATGCTTCAGGCACTAAAATTTGTGACTTCATTAAGAAAAGATAAATCAACAGTTTAATATATTAAATAGATAATATTTTCTTATAATTATTTAAACTATTGAAAAGATTACCAGAGTCATTCAACTTCTAGAAAATCTTTTTGACCACATAGTGTGAGGGATGGCTTACTTATCCCAGTTTGATGCATTCTGTCTTGAGAGATCCTGAAATAAATAAAATGAAATTTAACAGTAATGTATTAAATGTCATATCCTCATCATATACATGTATAAAATTAAAATCAATATAATATAATAATATAAATTTCAATACCATCTGCTTCTCATTACGATGTCTTTCAACAAAAACATTCCATTGTTCTTTTGGTACACCACTGGGTAGCTTCTCATACATTTGTTACAGGGTCAATGAAGTATCGTTTACATCACACCACAATCTCTATTTGAAGCCTTTACATTTCTTACCAAGATTTTTCAACGTCCACTTTCGTGCAATCGCATCAGCAAATGTAAAGTGGAGGAACATCTATATACAAAAATTCATTTTGAACATGTTAGTAACCTGACATTCAATTAAACCATAATGTATTAAAATTACCTTTATTTAGGAATCAAAAACTTAATTTTTCCAACTTGGAGGCATATGTCTTCAATCATCGTAAGAAATAGGTAGGTAAATGGGCTCCGCTTCCAGTTGGCCTAGAATCTGGCCAAGTAACCATGCGGCGTCATCTATAGGGATCCCAAATGAATAAAATAGCATGACTATCTTCTCGCCATTCATATTCCAAACATCTGAACTTTTTATGTTTTTCTCCATGATTGCACTTTTTTATCTTCAATGAGCAAACAATTAGTATAAACAAAATGCAATAAATTTATTTATATTAAAATTTTTACCTATGACAGTGACCCTCCAGTAGGCCCGTGATGAACTAGAAGGGGCGTGCTACTGCCCCACTGCTGAGGCTCTTGAAGGGAGAGTTGACGACTCAGCATCTAATGGGACGCCCACATAGGGTGTAAGAGATGGTTAATGGGGAGATGGTACAGGGGTGTAGGAAACTGGTGGCTCAGATTCCATGGGGAGGGAGACAGATGGACCGTCATCTATCGCAGTTGTAAATGAAATAGTATACCTCTTCCTCCTTGGCATTCCTGTCATTTAATAAAATAAAATTAAGTTTAGAATATATATTTCAAAAAAAATTATGTAGAAAAAAAATTAAAAATGATAATAGATGCATAGTACTAACAAACAAAGTATATATAACAATGATGATGAATGACTGCACAAATGAAATAAGTGGTTGCTGAATGAATAAATAATTGTACATGAAATCATTTTCCCCTTAAATCATATTGGTTTCCTACTCCATTACTTCATCCACTTCATTCATCCTTTCTAGACTAATATTTTCAATATCATGATAGAAAAATTATTTTTCTTCTTGTTATTGATGAGATTCAATTTTAGAGGTCAAATCTTCCACTTCATCACCCATATCATACAAATAACTTTGTATTATGTGAGAAAATACACTCCACCCTTCATCCACAACATCATTAAAATAATATACCATTTTTTCTTATGATGATAAGATATATGGATCATGTAGTTCACGATCACCAACATCCATCAAGCGAGAGAATTTCACAGAAGTAAATTGAAAGGAATCTTTTTTAACACCTCTGATAATATTGACCCAATTTCATTTGAATAAAATAATAGAAAAATTCTCGTGGTATTTTAATTCAATAATATCAAGTAGCTTTCCATATTATCCCACTTCATCAAATGTAAATATATTACTATTCTATGTTTTCAAACCCACTTCTCGATCAACTGTACAAAATATAAATCCATTCACATTGTAAGCGTTGAACTTTATAACCTGTTTTATAGGACCTCTAGCAAGAAACTTCAAATCTTCTGACAACTCTGGTTGAGTATCAGTATTCATGATCTATAAAAAGAAATATAATTTATTAGATTTAAAAAAATGTATGTGTAAACCTAATATTCGTATTTATTGCAATATTTATGAACTTACACGTTGTGCAAACCATTATACTAGCTCTTTATTCATAACTTTCATTATATTTTATCATTTTGTGTTCAGTCTCTCATTTGTCTCTTTGTTTGTATCCTCAACTATTCAATAAATGGATCTGCAATTTCACTATTCAGTAGCACATATCTATGTGCCTGTAATAATTCCAATTCTGTCAGTGTCACATTTAAGGTCCTCCCAACTGATCGGCCAATAACAGAAAATATTTTTGATTTCTGGTGTATTTGATATTGAGTTTATGTGTCTTCAACACATCCAACTTGATTAAATCTTATCTCACTATCATCCGAGTATTTGGAACAAATGTTAAGACATTCCTCATCCAAATATCCTTCAGCAATAGAGCCTTTTTGTTGAGCTTTATTTCTCACGTATGCTTTCAAATGCCCAAGATATCAGTGAAATAAAATAATCATAATTATGAATTTATTTAAATGCCAAAAATTGTTTACTTACCTGAAAAACATATAAATAAAATACGTGTCAATTGGATACATCCATTGATATTGAATGTGGCCTTCTAATTTATCATCCTCAACCAAATGCATAGTTAAATGCATCATGACATTAAAAAATGATAAAGGAAAGATCATCTCTATTGCACAAAGGGTCAATAAAAATCTCTCCTAGAGGTTTTCAAGATGAAATGGATGTAGATATTTCTCACATAATTTCCTGAAAATGTGCATAATTGGAGTACAAAAACAGTAACTTTTTCAGGTAATAATGTACGCAATGCCAATGGTAGTAACTATTGTAACAAAATATGTGAAACATGAATTTCCAATCCATGTATCTTATAATTCTTCAAGTCAACACACCTCGAGATATTACTCGAATACCCATCATATACCTTCACATTCTTTAAAATTCTAAGGAATATATCTTTATCCCTATTTTTCATTGAAAAAAATGCCAGAGCATACTTTGCATTCTCATCTGGCCTGTCACGACCCGTCCTCGAGACCCGTGTCCCGACTACCCCAATCCCGCCTTCCATAGTCCAGGGCCTGGCGACTAGAACCAAGTCGTAAATCCCGACCAAAAGGGGAAGGCATTTTATTTATAAAGTAAAAAAACACCACAGAGTAAGCAAGCTGAAGTAAACACTAAGTAAACAGGGTGCAATAGAAAGTGCGGAAAGTAAATGGGCCAGAATACAAACCCAAACTGAAAGTAAAGTACAACTGGAAAGAAAGTACAACAACTGAAAGTAAAGCAGCAATGTCGAGCTGTTCACTAGAGTCCCACCTGAAGGGTGGGTACATATAGCCTCCTCAACTCCTCAGGTCTAGCCGTACGCCCGTGTATGTCCCACCCAGTGGTCCACCTCTAGGTACCGTCTTGCTCCACAAGCCTCAACCGCGATCAGTTTTGTCCGTCGTTTGCATCCAACACAATGTAATGCGGGCATAGCCCTTGCAGGGGTGAGTATACACTACTTAGTAGGGACCCTGAGACCCCCGAAGGTCTCCTAGAATCCACAAAGGATAATCCACAAAGGAAAGATACAATCACGAAGTAACATCCAACACTACTTAGGTATATGCCTATACATATACCTAAGTCATCAATTCCAGTTTGGCTCCAACATCCGAGCCCAAGTTCGATCACGTCCACAAAGGATAGTATAACACAATCCACACAGGAAAGCACAACCCAATCCACATAGGAAAACAAGTCAATCATATCAAAGATAATGTTTGAAAGTCAAGACTTAGCTCATACAGGTATACATCTTTGTAAGGTGATAGAGATGATCAGATGTATCCACTAATTCATCTAAGCTGGGATCCACGTAGGATACTAGACCAGCTAAGTGGTCGGACCCATGTAGGATACAAGACCAGCTACTCTGTCGGACCCACGTAGGATGCTATAACAGAGGTCAAATACTATCGGACCCACGTAGGATACAAGAACAGTAGTCATCGTCGTCGAACCCATGGAGGATTTCAGTACGGTCTTCATCGCTGCCGAACCCATGGAGTATTTCAGTGCAGTCATCATTACTGCCGAACCCACGGAGGATTTCAGTGCATTCGTCATCATCGTCGCAGTCGCAGCCAGCTCTAGGGTTCCCGCACACAGCATGCTCAATTCTGGGAGGGTCATCTCCATGAGCCAAGGGGGTCGATACATAAAATTACACATAGTCTAGAGTTGATGTATCCGAATGTTCCGTCTCGACAAAAGGAACTAAACGTGATAGACGGCGCGTCAATCGGATGCCCGGTCTGAGAGTTATTGGCCTTTTCATTCTAAGGGTCCTGTTGGTTTTTTAAGTCAAAACCAACCCGACCGAACTCCAACTGCGTCCAAACCTTGAGATGAGTAATTCAAAAGGTCCTTCTCACTAAGAGGAATCCAACAAAGTCGACGGAACGTCAATCGGACATCCGGAGCTCAAGTTATAAGCGTTTCCGCTCTGAGAGCCCAGTTGGTTTCGTGTTTCAACCAATACAGCCATACCCAAAGTCCTCTAAAACATTGAGTATAATATACCGAAACGACCATCTCTATCCAAGGATCACATCGCAACCAACGGTACATCGATCGGTGGTTCGTAGCCCATGTTACGGGCATTTAAATGAACATGTCCTGTTTTAGGGGGTTTTGGTCCCGGACCGACCCGACCCAAGACCCCCTGGGTCGGCCCGAACCAGGTCAACCCGACCCGGGTCTGGGTCCATCCCATTAGGGCGTGGCCCGGCCCAACCCGGCCGGCGCGGCCTGGTGCGGCCGGTCCGGCCTGAGCAGCCAGTTGGCGCGGGCAGGGCCCACGTGGCTGGACAGCTCGACGCTGGCCGAGCTGTTGCAGAAAGGGGGGGGGGGGCGTTGCTCCCCTGTTTTGAAACGGAGGCCCCCACGTGGGGGCCTCTCTTTTGCCGACTGAGTGTTACGACCCCTAGATCCTCTGAACGGCCGGCCCAGCTGGCCGACCAGTGCCACCGCCACGGGATCCCGTGGTCCCGCTCCTCCGAGGCGCTGCCGGCCGGTGGTTTCGGCCGCCACTCCCTAGTCCGCCGTGGCCAAAGGTCACGGCCTTGATCCGACCGGCGCGGCGCGACGACACCATGCCCCTCCGCCACGGCCCGCTCTGGCCGCGGCCTCCTCGTGGTTCTCTGGCGCGGCGCAACGGCGCCGTGCCCTTTCGCCGCGGCCTGACTCCGACCGCGGCTTCGTTCGGCCTCAACCGCATGGCGCGACGGTGTCGTGCTTCTTCTCCATTATTCTTGTTGATTTCGCGCGGTGCCGTTGCACCGCGCCGCCTTCGTTTGAGCCGCAATAGATTCAACAAAAAAGGGGGAGGAGGGTCGGTCGTGTTCGTGTGGTCTGACCTCCTCCCGTTATAACCATAACAGGCAGCCCCAAATAAATGACGATGAACGACAAGGAATATTCACGAACAAAATTAACCCCTACCTCAAAGAGTTGTCGAACGATGGTCGCGCAGAGAAAAAGGCGTCATGGAAGACGTGTTGCGGAAGACGGTGTCGCAGAATGAGGCTCCGTATACGTCGTCGGTGCACGCCCAATGAAGGATGCGGCGTGTCATCATTCTCTGAAGAAGGTGTCCCTCACCGGCTGTAGAGAGGTGAGGATATGGCACGAGGATTCCCTTGCGGTGGTGGAGTTCTTCGATGTAGACTCAGCGTTATTCGCATTATTCGATGAGGAAGGAGATGTTCTTCAGAGCACAAGAGTCCTCTTCTTCTTTCCGCACAACAAATCAACCCCTAATAAAATAAGTCATTGTCTTATTTTATTAACACACGCAAGCCATTAATTTGAAATTCAAAAAGATCCCATTCAATTAATTTACTTAATTGAAGAGCTTTTAATATTCAAATTAATTTTGAGGGTTGACTTTCCAATAAATTGGGGGGTGGGTGAGTTACACAATTAAGTGCTCATGGGAGGTTTAAGGGATTTGAAGGGGGTGGGGATCATGTGGGACCCACTTCACTAATATCCTACCTAGGAGAGTTAGGATGTAGTGGGTCCCACTCCAACCACCATGCATTGGTTTAAACTACTTAGAATAGAAAATAAAAATTGTTGCACAAATTTTTATTTCTTTCCTTAGTTAACGCATTTTTTTAAATAACCTCACCCGAGCAAACACAACTCCAAAAAAGGGGTTTCTAAGAAATTACCGGCGCTGCGATTTCATCAATGCCCTCGGATTTTGATTCCAAGCACCGGTTCAAAAGTTAGAAAAACATGCTCGTTCGTTCACTGAATGTACCTGAGCTAAACTTCGAAAATTGATTCCGGGCACACCGGGCCTCGGAATCTGGTGCCGTTAGAGACTGCGTACTCGTAAAATTACAAATAAAATTATGAAAAACAATTTCCCTTTAAATTTAAGGGTCTTTACATTACTCCCACCTCAGGGCTTTACATCCCCGTAAAGATACATCTAAAACTAGGGAAAAAATGAGGGTACTGAGCACGCATCTGAGCCTCCCGCTCCCAAGTGCTCTCCTGGAGGTTCCCGTTCTTCCATCTGATGCGCACTAGGGGATTCAACCACCCATGTAGGACTTGATCCTGTCGATCCTCGATCTACACCGGGACCTCCGCAAAATTCGCCCCATCATCAATGTCCAACTCCCCATGGTCGATGATATGTATCGGGTCGTGCACGTACCTCCTCAGCTGAGATACGTGGAATACGTCGTGCACCCAGTTCAACTGAGATGGTAGAGACAGGTGGTAAGCCACCTTGCCTATCCTACTGAGAACCTGGAATGGTCCGATGAAGCACAGAGATAACTTGTCGCCCCATCCAAATCTCTGTAATCCACATCGAGGTGAGACCTTAAAGAAGACATGGTTGCCATCCTTGAACTCTAGTGTTCTCCGCCTCCTGTCATCATAAGACTTATGCCGGCTCTGAGCTGTCCTCATCCGCTCCTGGATGACCTGGACCTTCTCTGTCATGGCCTGGACCATCTCTGGTCCCACAAGTACTGACTCCCCA
This sequence comes from Viscum album, assembly GCA_963277665.1. Classification (NCBI taxonomy): domain Eukaryota; kingdom Viridiplantae; phylum Streptophyta; class Magnoliopsida; order Santalales; family Viscaceae; genus Viscum; species Viscum album. The sequence goes on along the minus strand of OY728143.1, from coordinate 1,263,305,916 downwards.
GGGTCTGTCCAGCACAGAGGTGATCTGCAAGGTCGGTCGTACAATGCCTCATATGGTGCCATCCCGATGGTGGAGTGGTAGTTGTTGTTGTACGCGAACTCCACCAAGGGTAGGTGGTCCTCCCAGCTGCGACCAAAGTCGAGGACACATGCACAGAGCATTTCCTCAAGAGTCTGAATGGTCCTCTCCATCTGACCATCCGTCTAAGGGTGAAAGGAGGTGCTCAGACATAGCTGCATCCTGAATGCCTCCTGCAACCCCTTCCAAAGTCGGGATGTAAAGAAATAATCTCGATTGGAGATGATAGATGATGGCACACCATGAAGCCATACAATCTCCTGAACGTAGAGACGTCCTAAGCTCTCTACTGAGCCCTGCTCTTTGATGGGTGAGAAGTGAGCCGACTTGGTGAGTCAGTCGACAATCACCCAAATGGAGTCATGACCTATAGAAGTAAGTGGAAGTCCAGTCAAGAAATCCATAGATATCCCATCCCACTTCCACTCCGGGACCTACAAGGGTTGTACCAAGCCTGCTGGTACCTGGTGCTCTGCCGTCACCTGCTGGCAGGTGAGGCATCGAGAAACGATCTCTGCCACAACCTTCTTCATACCTGGCCACCAGTGTTGTCATCTGAGATCCTGGTACATCTTCGCCACTCCTGGATGTACCGCTTAAGGGGAAGTGTGAAAATCTCTCATCACCTCCTTCTGAAAAGCAGCTGGTACCATGGTACGTCCTTTAAAAAAGACGACATGCTCTCCTCCCACAGAGAATCCATCAAGTGTATGTCCTGAGGATATCTGTGCACGCCGCATCGAACAGTCAACATCCCCACTCTGTGCCTCTCTGACCCGCTGCAGTAGTGGAGGGGTGACTATGAGTGACTGAATAAATGCTACTCCATCTCTATCCATGATGGATATCTACAAAGCGGCTAGCTGCTCCACCACCTCCCCAAGTAGCTAAATGACCATCCTCCTACTGAGATCATTGGATACTACGTTCTCCTTTCCAGGAGTATAGACTATATCAAAGTCATAGTCCTAGCGGAACTCGAGCCATCACTGCTATCTCAGATTCAGGTCCTTCTGCGAGAAGATGTACCTGAGACTCTGATGGTTAGAGTAGATTGTAAAGCGCTCTCCCATCAGATAGTGTCGCCACATCTTTAGAGTGAAGACCACTACTTCTAACTCCAGGTCATGGGTAGCGTAGTTCTTCTCATGATACCTCAACTGTCATGATCCATAGAAGATCACTGCCCACTCCTATATTAGGACACATCTGAGTCTGGTCCCTAATGCATCACAGTAGACTACGTACCCTACTCCCTCCTCCGGTAGCCTCAAGATAGGTGCGCTGGTCAACCTATGTCTCAGCTCCTGGAAGCTCTGCTGACATCTGTCTGACCACACGAAGGGTTTCCCCTTCTTTTTTAAAGCTATGATTGGTGCTGAAACTCTGTAAAAGTCTGGAACAAATCTCTGGTAGTACCCAGCTCGACCCAAGAAACTCCGCACCTCCGTCACGCTCCTGGGTGGCTCCCAAGATAGCACTGCCTCGATCTTCGCAGGATCCACCGCAAATCCCATCTCAGATATGACGTGTCCCAATAATTGGACCTCAAGTAACTAGAACTGACACTTTGAGAGCTTACCATAAAGTTGGTGCTCTCGGAGTGTGTCCAGTACAACCCACAAGTGGTAGGCGTGATCCTCCTCAGTGGTCGAGTATATTAATATGGCATTAATGAAGACCACGACAAATCGATCAAGGTATGGATGAAAGATCCTATTAATGAGACTCATGAACACTTTTGGAGTGTTGGTTACCCCAAAAGGCATAACCAAGAACTCATAGTGGTCATACCGACATCTGAAGGTCATCTTCTGCACGTCCTCATCCCGAACTCTGAGCTGATGATAGCCTAACCTGAGGTCTGTCTTCAAGAACCACCGTGCTCCCTTGAGTTGATCAAAGAGTTCATCAATCCTCGGTAGCAGATACTTGTTCCTCATGGTCACCTGGTTCAGGTGACGATAGTCGACACACAGTTTCAAGATCCCGTCTTCCTTCTTGGAGAACAAAATCGGGGAAGCCCAGGGTGAAACACTGGGTCAGATGAATCCCTTGCCCTGCAAGTCCTCCAACTATACCCATAAATCTCGAAGCTCAACGGGGGCCATCCGATATGCTGGAGTGGATATCGGGGTTGTCCCGGGGTACATGTAAATAAAAAAGTCTACCTCTCTGCGAGGAGGTAGTCCCGGAACGTCGCCAGGAAAAACATCCGCATACTGATCCACCACTACAGGAAAACTCAGACTCCGCGCGTCAACTGCTCCTATGATGAGGCTAGCCAACTGATGAGTGATCAGCTGTCCTCTCCTCTGTGTGAGTCCATCATGCACTGCAAAGGCTCCCATCTTGCCGGTGAAGGTGAACCTGCTCCCATCAGTGCGAACACACCGCACCTTGAGCCTAATACAGTCGATCTGAGCATGGACTGTAGATAACCAATTCATGCCCAAGATGACGTCGTAAGGCCTTGATGCCACTACAGGAAGATCCCAGTCGAATATATCACCTCCTAAAGTAAGCTCACACTGTCGGAACCAGTGCGTAATCATCAAGTCTGCTCCCGTAAGAGTCTCTAGCCGTAAGGATCGAGCCAACGACTCCGTCGGAATCTCTAAGCTCCAAAAAAGGGCAGCGGCAATAAAAGAATGACTCGCTCCTGTGTCTATAAAAACTGTATCAAGGGTGGAGGAGACACAGATAGTACCTCGAATCATCACTGGCGCACCGTGGTTATAGGCCTCCGCTTCCTGAAGCTGATCCTGCCTCTACCCACCAGCTCCATATGGTCGGGGTGGACCTCCTGGTGGTGGTGGTGGTAAAGCCTCAAAGCATCACCCACCACCTGATGCTTGGCCATCTCCCCTGCCTCGTCCGCCTGCTCTCTGTGGACGGCCACGGTCGACCCTCTACCTCTGCCTGGGTGGCCCCTCAACCGTCTGTTGTTCCTCTGCACGGTGTGTCAGACAGTCACGAGCCATGTGGCCATGTCCGCCGCATGCGTAGTACTGTCTGCTCCTCGGAAGGCTAGCTCTGTACCGTGTGCCCCACACCTATGAGCCAGTGTCCTAAGGTCGTCCACCTGGACCCCTGTGACATCCGTCGACTGCCAGCTGTAGACGACTCTACTACATGCCGCCCTGCGGTAGGTCTCACTGCTGGTGTAGGCTCAGCAAGAAAGCTCTCAATGAGAAGGGCTCACTCCAGTACTCCTGCCTGTGTAGGAATGATGAGGGAGATCATCGATGCCTTGATCTCATGCCTTAGTCCCTACTCGAAGGTCAGGTCCTGGAAGAATGGATCCCGTACCATGTTCGTCGAATAGCGCAAGAGATCGGTAAATCTCTCCGAGTACTGGGCAACCGTCATGATGCCCTGCCGCAGTTGTAGTAGCTCCTAGATGCGCACCACACAGAGGGTGGATGCGACGAACTTCGAGCGGAAGAGGCTCTCAAAGTCCATCCAGAGGAAAGATTCATCGTCATGCACCTAGAGCATCAAGCTCTACTATCTTCATGTTGCCGCGTGCAGGAGGCTCGCTGCAAGGATCACCATGAGGTCAACTAGTGTCCCCACTAACCTGAAAACTCGAACTACAGCCTCCAGCCAATCCTCGAATACCTGAGGGTCTGTCTCCCCACAGAACCTGGGCGGTCTCTGATGCTGAAACTCGTGTAGTGCACTAAGGCGACGTGCACTCTCAGCGGCTGGGGCTGGTGGCATCGGTGGCTCGACAGGTAGAGGTACCGCCGGTGCCTTCGCTAAAAAAAGGCCCTGCGTCGAGGCCTCGTTGCTCGGTGGGCTGTCGTCTCGCACAAAGCTCTGAACCCTAGTTAGCTGCCATCGTGGGGCCATCCTGAAAAGAAACAGGTGTTCCATGGTCAAAACAGTATACCTGGTAAGCTAACACAAAGTAAACACAAAGAATACTTTTGAAACACACATGCAATCAATGTTTTTGTGCATTGAGTCAGAAATCAGAAGTCAGGGTCCTGGTGTACGGATACGTCAGCCGCCGCACCAACACTGGACTCCCTGGACTGATAACCACACTCAATACCCTTAACAATATTTCTTCACATAGAAGGAAGATCAGATTCCTGAGTTCTGCGGTAGAACTGAACTCCTCTGATACCAATTTTCCACGACCCATCCTCGGGATCCATGTCGCGACTACCCCAAGCCTTCCTTCCATAGGCCAGGGGCTGGCGACTAGTACCAAGGCGTAAATCCCGACGAAAAGGGGAAGGAATTTCCTTTATAAAGTAAACAAACACCATAGAGTAAGAAAGATGAAGTAAACACTAAGTAAACAGGGTGCAATAGTAAGTGCAGAAAGTAAATGGGCCAGAATACAAACCCAAACTGAAAGTAAAGTACAACTGGAATGAAAGTACACCAACTGAAAGTAAATCAGCAACATCGAGCCGTCCACTAGAGTCCCACCTGAAGGGTGGGTACATATAGCCTCCTCAGCTCCTCGGGTCCAGCCGTCTGCCCGTGTACGTCCCGCCTAGTGGTCCACCTCCAGGTACCGTCTTTCTCCACAAGCCTCTACCGCGATCAGCGCTATCCATCATCTGCATCCAACACAACGTAATGCGGGCATAGCCCATGCAGGGGTGAGTATACGCTACTCAGAAGGGGCCCCAAGACCCCTGAAGTTCTCCCAGAATCCACAAAGGATAATCCAAAAATGAAAGATACAATCATGAAGTAACACCCAACACTACTTAGGTATATGCCCATACATATACCTAAGTTATCAATTCCAGTTTGGCTCCAACATCTGAGCCCAAGTTCGATCACGTCCACAAAGGATAGTACACCACAATCCACATAGGAAAGCACAACCCAATCCACATAGGAAAACAAGTCAATCATATCTAAGATAATGATTAAAAGTCAAGACTCAGCTCACATAGGTATACATCTTCGTAAGGTGATAGAGATGATTAGATGTAGCCACTGATTCATCTAAGCTAGGACCCACATAGGATACTAGACCAGCTAAGCTGTCGGACCCACGTAGGATACAACACCAGCTACTTTGTCGGACCCACGTAGGATGCTACAACAGAGGTCAAATATTGCCGGACCCACGTAGGATACAAGAAAAGTAGTCATCGTCGTCGAACCCATGGAGGATTTCAGTATGGTCTTCATCGCTGCAGAAACCACGGAGGATTTCAGTGCAGTCGTAATCGCTGTCGAACCCATGGAGGATTTCAGTACAATTGTCATCGTCATCGCAATCGCAACCAGCTCTAGGGTTCCCGCACACAGCATGCTCGATTCCGGGAGGGTCCACTCCATGAGCCAAGGGGTTCGATACATCAACTGACACATAGTTCGGAGTTGATGTATCCCAAAGTTCTGTCTCAATAAAAGGAACTCAACGTGACAGACAACACGTCAATCGGACACCCGGTCTGAGAGTTATTGGTTTTTCGTTCCAGGGGGCTGATTGGTTTTTAAGTCAAAACAAACCCGACTGCACTCCAAATGCGTCCAAACCTTGAGCAGAATAATCCAAAAGGTCTGTCTCACTAAGAGGAATTCAACAAAGTTGACGGCACGTCAATCGGACGTCCGAAGCTCAAGTTATAAGCATTTCCGCTCCGAGGGCCCGGTTGGTTTCATTTTCGAACCAACCCATCCATACCCAAAGTCCTCCAAAACATTGAGTGTAATATACCGAAATAACCATCTCGATCCAAGGATCGCATATCAACTGACGGTGCATCGATTGGAGGTTTGTAGCCCATGTTACGAGCATTTAAACGAACATGTCCGGTTTTAGGGGGTTTTGGGCCTGGACTGACCCAGCCCAAGACCCCCTGGCTCGGCCCAAACTGGGTCGACCCGACCTGGGTCCAAGTCCGGCCAATTAGGGCGCGACTCGGCCCCGCTGACGTGGCCCGGCCCTACCGGTGTGGCCCGGCTTGACCGGGGCAGCTCAGCCCGGTGCGTCAGGTCCGGCCTGGGCGGCTGGTTGGCGCGGGCGCGGCCCACGTGGCCAGACAGCTCGGCGCTGGCTGAGCTATCACGGAAAGGGGGGGGGGGGGGGGGGGGGGGGGTTCACGCTGCCCCCCTGTTTTCAAATGGAGGCCCAAACATGGGGGCCGTTCCTTTTCCGTTCGGGGGTTACGACCCCCGGCTCCTCCGAATGGACGGCCTGGCTGGCCGGCCGATGCCACCATCGTGGGACCCCGTGGTCCCGCTCCTCCGAGGCGCCGGCAGCCAGTGGTTCCGGCCACCGCTCCCTGCTCCGCCATGGCCAAAAATCGCGGCCTTGATCCGACCGGCGCGGCGCGACCGCATTGCGCCCCTCCGCCACGGCCCACTCCGGTCGCGGCCTCCACATGGTTCTGCGGCGCGGTGCGACGGCGCCGCGCCCTTTCGCCACAGCCCGAATCTGGTCGCGGCTTCGTTCAGCCTCAACAGCGCAGCATGAAGGCGCTGTGCTTCTTCGTCGTGCTTCTCCATGATTCTGCGCGGTTCCGTTGCACTGCACCGCCTTCGTTCGAGCCGCAACGGATTCAACAACAAAGGGGGAGGAGGGTCAGCCATGTTCGTGCGGTCCAACCTCCTCCCATTATAACGATAACAGGAGGCCCCAAATAAAATATGATGAACGGAAAGGAATATTCACGAACAAATTTAACCACTACCTCAAAGAGTTGTCTAACGATGGTCGTGCGGAGAAAAAGGCGTCGCGGAAGACGCGTCGCGGAAGACGGTGTCGCGGAACGAGGCTCCGTGTACGTTGTTGGTGCACGCCCGATGAAGGATGTGGCGTGTCATCATTCTTCGAAGAAGGTGTCTCTCACTGGCTGCGGAGAGTTGAGGATATGGCATGACGATTCCCTTGCGGTGGTGGAGTTCTTCGACGTGGACTCGGTGTTCTTTGCGTTCTTCGACGAGGAAGGAGATGTTCTTCAGAGCGCAAGAGTCCTCTCCTTCTTTCCGCACAACGAATCAACCCCCCCATAAAATAAGTCATTATCTTATATTATTAACCCACGCAATCCATTAATTTGAAATTCAAAAAGATCTCATTCAATTAATTTACTTAATTGAAGATCGTTTTATATTCAAATTAATTTTGAGGGTTGACTTGTCAATAAATTGGGGGGTGGGTGAGTTACACAATTAAGTGCTCCGGGGAGGTTTAAGGGATTTGAAGGGGGTGGGGATCATGTGGGCCCCACTTCACTAATATACTACCTAGGGGAGTTAGGATGTAGTGGGTCCACTTCACTAATATACTACCTAGGGGAGTTAGGATGTAGTGGGTCCCACTCTAACCACCATGCATAGGTTTAAACTACTTAGAATAGAAAATAAAAATTGTTGCACAAATTTTTATTTCTTTCCTTAGTTAACCCATTTTTTTAAATAACCTCACCCGAGCAAACACAACTCCAGAAAAGGTGTTTCTAAGAAATTACTGGCACTACGATTCCATCGGTGCCCTCGGATTTTGATTCTGAGCATCGGTTCAAAAGTTAGAAAAATCCACTCGTTCGTTCACTGAACGTACCCGAGCTAAAATTCAGAAATTGATTCCGGGCACACCGGGCCTTGGAATCAGGTGCTGTCAGAAACTGCGTACTCGTAAAATCCCAAAGAAAATTATGAAGAAAAATTTTACTTGAAATTTACGGGTCTTTACATGGACTGAGATCACATTTTATGTTAATTACTTGTAAGTCTTTGAGAAAATTGAGATGATTCTTTAACTTTCCATGCTCATTAAGTAATGTGAAAATCAAATTGTCACAGACATTCTTCTCAATATGAATCACATCATGATTATTCTGCAACAAATTAAATTCCCAATATGGAAGATTGAAGAATATAATTTTTTTCTTCCATTGTTGCATTCTGATTTCACTTGACGATGCACTTCAAACCCGTTTTCCACAATCATTCAAATGATGAACCTTCCCAAATTCTGTTTCAAAATTTTCAAGTTGTGTCAATATTTCAAAACAAGTTAACAACGTTGTAGGTGGTCTATGATCAATGAAACCATTAAATTTTGATCTGTTTAGCCAAAATCTTTGAGATGCATCAAGAAATATTTGATGGCACAAGAAGCACCATTTTCTACTACCTGGGAAGTCACTAATGGTCCACATTAAAGTAGCATGAATTTTGAACATTGTTTTAGAAGAAGCATCAAATGTCTCAACACTGTTTCTTTATAAATCCTGCAATTCATCAATCAAAGGCTGCAAGTATACATCAATATCATTTCTAGGCATTGTTTTCTAGGAATAATCATCGAATTGATAAAAGATTTTTGTTTCATACACATCCACGAAGGCAGATTGTAAAGGATCAAAACAACTGGCCACATGCTATAACTGGTACTCAAAGTCCCAAATGGGTTGAATCCATCGGTATCCAATCACAATCGAACATTCCTAGGATCATCTGAGAAATATTGATATAATGAATCAAATTTCTTCCATGATTGTGAATCTTGTGGATGTATAATTAACCCATCATTTTTATTATCTACAGAATTCCACTTCATGTGTTTAGTGGTTTTCGATGACATGAAAAATCTTTGAAATTGAGGCTTCAAAGGAAAGTGATGCAAAAACTTTACAGGTGTGTTCCTTTTCTTCTTCTCTAGGAAATTATGTTGATTCAGACTTCCATCATCACCCTTTGACTGCCATCTTGAAGAAGTACATTTTTTTCAATTCTGTCAACTTGAATCCTTCCCCCAATAAAGCATACAATCCTTGGGACACGTATGTATTTTTATATAATTCAGACCAATCCTGTTAACAACTTTCTTCATATCATAAAAAGACTTGGGAATTTTTGCTTGAGGAAATGCATCACAAATCAATTCCAATATCATAGACATTACCTTATTTGTAATTCCACATAGAAATTTGATATGGTAAAACTTTAGTAGAAAAGAAAGATTTAAATATTTCAAACACCCACTATACAAATCTTGATTTCCATCGTCAACTAAATCATGAAACACATTTTCCTCAGTGAAGTTTTCTCTTACATTTGGCTCCATAGAATCAAGTGGAGGACCCAATAATATGTTACAATCTTGATCTGGTTGTGTTACAGTCTCAAAAACATCACTTGTCATGTTGCAATTTTTAGGACCCTCATATTGTTGTTCTGTTATGTTTTGATGTTGATAGTGGTGTCTTGTAGTGCCGAATTCATCATTTATGGGGTTTTTCATTTCATTTTCCATTGTCGGTGAAGTTGGGACATCATTCTGTGGATTAACATCAGCGCTCAATCTTTCTGTAATGTTCAATTCTCCATGCCAAATCCAACAAAAATATTGACCAAGAAATTGCTTCAGTATTAAATGTTCATAAACTTTATCTCTCTTAAACCATCTTCTAAATTTACATTTTGGACATACAAATCATATTCTCCCTTCAAAGGATCGATTAGAAATTGCAAAATCTAAAAACTCTTTCAAACCATTAACATAATGAGGTGTGTTCCTTGGTAATTTGATCCAGCTTTTATCCATGTATATCACAATGTGCCTACACAATATTAAAAAAAAATTAAAACACATATTTACTACTAAATAGAGAAAGAGATTCATATATATGATAGTATAAGATTATAGAAACATAATATAATAAAGATGATCCATTGATCATAAATTAGGCCTAATATAATTGTACTTATTTGTGGAGAATATTCTCAAGTTTATGTGTTATGATGTAGTGAAATACATAATTTTTTTGATGTTCTCACATGAGGAACTGCACATGTTAGAGCTATATTAGATCTTATATTCTTGGGATTAAGTATAGTAAGGTCATTATTGGGCCTATAATGTTTGAAATTCTCTTCTAAACTAGGCTTTGTGTGTATTTTGTTCCAGTATAGCAGGCCTGGTATGAACTCGGGTTTGCATGGATGTACTTTTGTGTTACCTATGCACTTTTGATTGAGGTTTCTTGGTATCCATTTAATTTTTTACTACACTAGTAGAGACTAGATTCAATGAATGAACATAAGTATCATGATTCATCACTAATAATCATTTTTACATACTAAAGAGATATTACTATCCAATCATTTGTTAAATTCAATAAAAATTCTTATTTAATCAATTTAGTTCATTAGATCCAACTGGATTTATTATTTTCCATTACAATTTTTAGATTTCCATCAAATTCTCTGATGAGCATTAATCTAATCATCCCATAGTTTCCATTATCCAATAAACCAACATCAATACTCATCCCATGAGTTCAATGTCAATTACATTATCAATTTCATAATCATGGTATTCAATGATCAATCATAAGCTACCACAATGTGATACACTCAATAGGGCATATAGAAACTACAACAAGTAGTTGGGAACCAAAACAATCATCCATTTGATAACAATAAATCAGATCATTCGACAATAAATAAGAAATATTGGAATACCCATCTCTAAATTGAAACATAAACAACCCATCAAAAAGATTCACACAATAACCCAACAAACATGATAACACAACTCTCAACCTGAGAAATCTATTACTATTAACCATATGACAATAAATGGAAAAAAGAGATCAACTAGTGCAGAGAACATTTTTTTATGGTGGTTATTTTTTATTTTTAACGTCGGATTTTGGCTAAAGTTGTTATAGGAGGTGTTATAAACATAGTTTTTTACATCGATTATTTTACAACCAATGTAAAAAAACACAAATCCGAATTGTTTTTCACATCGGTTGATAAAAACACGGCGTGGAAAATGCTTTGGAGTCATGGTTTATTATATCAGTTACTTAATAAACAACGTGGTATATACTGTTTCACATCGGTTATATAATAACAGACGTCATAAAGCAGTCCTCTGAAGTGTTTATCACGTCGGCTATTTCTATAACCGCTGTGATAAACCTGTCTGCTAAGAAGTTTTCAACGTCGGTTATATAATAACCGATGTAAAAACATATCTACGACGTCAGTTATAAAATAACTGACGTAAAAAAACTACCCCGTTCAATTTATTACGTCGTTTATGAAATAACCGACGTAAAAACCATTTCCCATGAAGTTATTATGTCGGTTTCCAAATAATTGACGTTAAAACTATTACCAATGAATTTTTTTACGTCAATTATGAAATAACTGACATAAAAAACAATTTTTTTAAATAAAAACGAACCACTGCTATGCACAACCAAATTACCTAAAACAGAGCTAAAGGTTTCCAAAAATAGACCAGAACAGACCAGAACCCCCCCCCCCCCCACTGGACAACCCCCACCACACCCCTGGACACCCCCACACCCCTAGACTGACCCCACCCACACCCCCTGGACAACCCCCACACCCCTGGACAACCCCCCACCCTCATGGACACCCCCACACCCCCGGACTACCCCACCACCCCCTAGATAGCCCCCCACACCCCTGGACAACCACAACCCTCCTATATACCCCCCAACCCTTGGACATCACTCCCACACCCCTGGACAGCCCTCCCACACACCTAAAATAGACCAAAAAGTTACAAAAAATAGACCACAACACCCCCCCACTGGTCAACTCCCACAACACCTTTAGACACCCCCACACCCCTAGACTCCCCCACCCCCTGGACAGCCCCCCACACCCCTGGACAACCCCCCCCCCCCCACCCACCATCCTGGACACCCCCACACCCCTGGACTACCCCACCACCCCATAAGGATCCCCCCACACCCTTGGACAACCCCCCCCCCACCCTCCTGTATACCCTCCCACCCCCTGGACAACACTCCCACACCCCTGGACAGCCCTTCCACACCCCTGAAACATACCAAAAAGTTACCAAAAACAGACCAAAACCCCCCCTCCCCCCCCACTAGACAGCCCCCACCACACCCCTAGACAACCCACACACCCCTGGACTTCCCCACAATCCCTGGAAAGCTCCCCACACCCCTAGAAAACCCCCACCCTCTTATATACCCCACCCCCTAGACAACACTCCCACACCCCTAGATAGCCCTCCCACACCCCTGAAACAGAAAAAAATGTTACCAAAAACACACCATACCCCCCACCCACTGGATAGCCCCCACCACACCCCTAGACACCCCCACACCCCTGGACTGCCCCCCCCCCCACCCCTAGAAAACCCCCCATACCCCTAGACTACCACCCACCCTTCTAGACACCCCCGCACCCCTGGACTGCTCTCACCCCTTAGATAGCCCCCCACACCCCTGGACAACCCCCCACCCTCCTAGAAACCCCCACACCCCGGGACTGCCCCCCCCCCCACCCACACCACCTGGATAGCCCCTACACCCCTGAACAAACCCCACCCTTCTGTATACCCCCACCCCCTGGACAACACTCCCACACCCCTGCACAGCCCACCCACACCCCTGAAACAGACCAAAAACTTCCCAAAAATAGACCAAAACAGACCAGAACCCCCCCCCCCCCCCTCCCACACTACTGTACAGCCCCCACCACACCCCTGGACACCCCCCACACCCCTGGACAGCCCCCACCCCCTGGACAGCCCCCCCACAACCCTAGACAACCCCCACACCCTCCTGGACACCCCCCACACCCCAGGACTGCCCCCACCCCTAGGACTACCCCCACACCCCTGAACACCCTTGGAAACCCCCTGGACATCCCCCCACTCTCCTAGACATCCCTCCCACCCTCTTGGACGCCCTCCCACCCCACTGGACAGCCCCCACCACACCCCTGGACACCCCCACCTCACTGGACACCCCCAAACCAAAAACTGACCAAAACCTGACCAAAACCAAACCAGAACTCCCCCACCCCACTAGACATCCCCCACCACACCCCTGGACACCCCCCCCCCCCACACAACCCTAGACTGCCCTCCACCCCCTGGATAGCCCCTGGATAGCTGGTATTGGTAGATTAGGCGCCTCCATCCCTCGGGGTGTTGAACACCGCTAGAAGGTACTCATCACTCCCACATGCGAAGCTTGAGCTCCCAAAATATTTCACCAATGCTTTCTTCCTCTATAAACATCATTCATTCTATCACTTTGATGCCATTATAACCAGGGAAAAACACCATCACACATGATGGCATTTCCCCTGGTTATACTAGCATCAAAGTTATAGAATGAATAATGTTTACAGGGGAAGAAATAATTAGTGAAACATTTTGAGAGCTCAAGATTCGCTTGTGGGAGTGATGAGTACCTTCTAGTGTTGTTCGTACCCACTTAGGGATAGTGGTGCCTCCTCTCCCAACACGCCTAGACACACCCTGGACAGCCCCCACTCCCCTAGATAGCCCTTCCACCCTCTTGGAAATGCTCCCACCCCCTGGACTGCCCCCCACTCTCATGGACACCCAGGACACCCCCCACCCCACCAGGAAACCCTACCACACCCCTGGATACCCCCACCCCACTGAACACCCCCCTCCCCACACCCTTGAACCCCTCCCCCCCAGACCAAAATCAATACCAGAAAAACCATCATAAATAGACTAAAACAAAAAGTAGAACAAAATTAAACATTCACATATATAACATTCAAAACGTACAATTTCAACTTAAAAAAACTAAATCCAACCAAAAAAACTACAAAATACACAATTACAATGAAAATATTCAAAATTACATTTTATACTACAAACAAATAAAATTCAATCAAACCAGTAAAATAATTTGACCATTCCACTTGTAAGTGTTTGATGTCTTGAGAACTATAGGGTTGAGGGTCATCAAATAGCTACAAATTAAAAGGATAGTAGTTAACCTGTAAAATAAATCAATCAATTAAAATATTATGGAAATGATTAAAAGGAAATCTAACGAGGTCAAAGTTCACAACTGTCCCAGTTATTATTATTTCATACATAAATCTTAACATATAATATCCGCATTCGATGACGCCTTGTTGTTCATGAAAATTTTGTTTGAATGAGTGTGAATTAAATATATTATTTTTATTTAATAAATTAAAAAGTACAAATTATAAATGGATATTTACCTTTACATTTACATATTTGATCTTCACACTCCTTTTATTTGTGTTTTTTCGAAAGTAGGCCTATCCCATGATAGAAAATAATACTAATGGGATAAATTTAAAATTTATTATAATATATAAAACTATTAAGAAATTGAAACTTACTTTTCCAACATTTTCTTAAAACTTTCCCGCACATCACCATGGACAGAGCATATCCAATAAAGTGTTTTCTCCCTTGGGAAAAAACCCCTAACATCCAATGATCACTGATAAAATAAAATTTAAGTTTAGTGGTTTTTTATGTTAAAAGATAATGAACTCTTTGAGAGAGATGTGTTTCATACCTCTCACAAAAAGGAATCATCCAACATTGTGTGATTATCTGTTCAAGTCTTTCAGCAATATAAAGCATTCTTTTTTCCTCATCCAATGCACATGCTTCAGGGCAAATCAAATGTGGGTCCATGAATCCATATACATCTATCCGATCACTCTTCTCACAAATTTTATAAAGATACCTAATACAAAACAGACATAAGTATACATTTTTAATAAATATAATGTAGGGAAAAGTTGTTAATACTTAAATGGAAAAAATTTGCACTATGTTGATGCCTAAATTATCACCAGTAACAAGCTCCATTATATCAGTTTTCACAATCCCCACGGTTATTTCATGTCCACAAACATGAGATTCCATTGGAAACTCATAATGATCCGCCAACAAATTTGAATATCTTGACAATGTGTCAAAACTACTAGAATCTGTATCTGATGTCATAGCCATTTGTCTTTGTTGTTTTCTATATAGTATTTCTTTACCTTTTAAGTATTCTTGTAAAAATAAATAGAAAAATAAATTAGTTTTAAAATGATAAAACAACTTTAATAAAAAAATAAAATAGAAGATATAATATACATAACTCTATGGTAATGAGTCGAAGAAGTCTGGATGTCCAAATTAAAAAATGGTCGATACTGTGTCTAACTGTCGTCACCGCATCTGTAGGTAATGGTACTCGAGCTGATCAATCTATAATATCCTGTACAGTGACCCTCTGATTATCTACCTCTAATTTTTGATGATTAATTGTATCTCCTATACAATATACCAACCCATATGCAACTATATGATGTTGAGGATCATCAACATACAACTCGCAATAAGTAGGAAGCTGCGGCAGAGGAGTAGGATAAAAAATGGGGTCCGCAGGCTGAGGTGGGGGAGTGGGAGTTGCTGGAGGAGGTGGAGTATAAATAATGGTGTCTTCAGGGGGAGGTGGAGGAGTGGGAGATGTAGTCCGAAATTATCTTTGCATGTCTGCAAACATAGACTATACCGATGCTCAAATCTTTTCCTCCATTGTCCCATTAATATTATGAACTTCAGCCTCCAAGGATTCTATTTTTTTTATAAAAAACCTCAATGTAAGAAGTTTAAGAACATGGAAACACTTTTCTTACCGATACACCGGCCGGATATTCTCTTACATGACTAGGATGTTTAGGCTTTCCCAGTGGTGCAGATAAAATATCTTGCCTCCCAGCAGCTTTAAATACCCCCTATGAGCTCTGCTCCTCAAGAGAATCCTGTATTAATTAATTGAATATTTCTATAATGATTGAAATTATATGAAGAAAATAGTTAACTTAAATAAATAAAATAGATATCTTACAATCCTCTTAGCTACGATTCTCAAATCTTCTGAAAGATATTTACCTTTTTTTTCATACAAGATCTCTTCCACTTTTTATGTCCTAATGGAGGGGATGGAGGGGCCACCTCTCCAGAGCATGAAGTCTTAGCTCTTACTTTTTGTAATTTTTCCTCCATCATTTGTTCTTCCAATAATGTATACCCTCCCCGAGATAAACTATGAGGGTATACATTTTTAGATTGGATCTCATGATGATATTTACTTGTTTTCCGTAAACTAAGAATAAGTAATCATTAAAAAACATTAATAAGATCATTTATATAAGAAATCTTATAAAAGATTACATTTCCCTTACCAAAAAAGAATCCTTTATTATAATTTCAAAAAACTGTATCCATTTGTCTTAATCTATGAAATTATATATATGACATCGATTTTCATGACTCCTATGACAAAGAAATGAAATCAGATGTGAGGGTTGATTTGAAATCCCTCCATCTCCTGGCAGTCATCGATAAGCATTTCTTCCTGACTCCTCCATTGTCAGTAATATCAAATGCCATCTGATAAAGAAGATTTTAAACATATTATATATACTAGAAACATTTAATGAATAGGAAAACAAAAGAAAAAGATCTTACTAAAATTGTCTCCCGCAACTGAGAGATTATCACTTTGACCACACTTCTCCAGTCATCATACTAAATTCTTACTTTTCTCTTACCCTGAGTTGATACAAAACTCGTAAAATATTTTGTATTTGGACCTCTAGGAATATCATCCTCATAAAACTCAATGATTATTCACTGATCCTGCGTACGGTCAAGTGATAATTTGGGTGAACATGTGCATCCATTTTTACCAACTCTTGAACACTTTTTCGTAATAGGAGCACATGAGGAAGATTGGGGAACATCAAGAGGAGCATGTGGATGTGTCTCCCCAGAGGTATGACCAATATTCTCATCTCTAAAATCATGTGGTTGATCAAATGATTGATATGTCATTATCCTTCAAATAAAAAAACAAACATTAGTTCACAAATATACAAATTCAAATATTACAATACTACTGTAATCAGAAAATAAAAAATTGTACTAAGTTACGTAATAGTAAACATGGTTAATATGGTAAGCATGTTAAAAAATGGTAAAGATAGTAAAGATGGTCAAGATTGTAAACATGGTAAACATGGTAAACCTGGTAAACATGGTAAAAATGTTAAAGTAATTGTCACTGAACAAAATTAATTGATATATAATTTATATAATGGTAAACATGATAAAGTAAACTAAACAAAATTTAAAAAAACAAAAACATATACTTATTTTTTTTAATACATGTTTTAATAATGAAAAAACTTACAATATCTAACATTTTATGAAAATAATAAATGTAAAAAAGAAATAAACAAATGTCACCTGTAATTTCAGGAATGTAAAAATGGATTGTTTTCCCAAGTTCCTTCGTCTTGATTGTTCTTTATGGCACAAACCATGTCTTCAACTTGCTCATCATTATGTTCTATTAATATTTCCATGGAAGTAGGGATATTACATAAATCATCATCTTCATCAAGTTCATCCTCACCAACATAATGTTTTTCCATTGTAAAACAACATCCCACTGCATATCTGATTGATCTACTACATAGAATATTTGTTTTTCATGTGTTTCCATTATAAAAGAATTAGATGTGTCTTCCAATCTATTCAGATTAACAATTGTCATTCCAAATTCATCGTGTCTGACATTATTGTTACCAATAAAACATTTACAGTTAAAAATAGGAACTTCAATTTTAAAGTAACCAACCTCCCATATGTCTTCAATCACACCATAATATGCACTAGATGCAGAAATTGGGTTTTTCTCCTTAGCACTCGAAAAATGAATTGCTTCTGCAAACACCAATACACCATTATTCTGAACTGCACTTCTGTTGTTCTGAGCTTTCATATGAAATGTATAAACGTTAATGTCATAACCAGACCATGTTATCACATTTAAACATGGACCACCCACTATCCATTTTAATGTCTTTTATACATCTGATATACAAAGCAAGGTCTTTTTAAACCATGAAAAAAATGTTTTTATTGTGCTCATTCAAAATCCACATATCTTTCTTCTTTGGAAGACATTGTTCCAACTCATTAATATGCAATGTGATATATGGTTGATCATTATCTATGTTATCAATATGTATGATTATAACTTCTTCATTTTTTCAGCTAACTATGATTTGACTTTCAAGCCACGAATCCCCTTTACCTCAATATTAACTCATTCATAGCGGGATGGATGCAAAAATATGTGTTGTGTTATAGCCAAGTAG
Source organism: Viscum album (assembly GCA_963277665.1). NCBI lineage: Eukaryota > Viridiplantae > Streptophyta > Magnoliopsida > Santalales > Viscaceae > Viscum > Viscum album. The sequence goes on along the minus strand of OY728143.1, from coordinate 1,263,287,850 downwards.
ATCATAAAAAACTCTGCAACCTCCTTAGAAATATACTTTTCAATAATGGTGGCTTCAGGTTGATCTGGATTCTTAACATACCCCTTAAATATTTTCATATACCTTTCAAAAGGAAACATCCAAAGAATATATACAGGTCCACAAATCATTATTTCTCGAAGCAGATGAATCCTTAAATGCACCACTATATCAAAAAAAGTTGGAGGAAAATACATTTCCAATTGAGAAAGTATACAAATTTCATCCTTTTCCAAAATGTTCAAATCATTCACATCATTCACCTTATTACAAATTTAACTGAAAAAATAACACAACTTTATTATAGTATTTCTAACATGGATGGGAAATATTCTACACAATGAAATTGGTAGAAGTTGTTTCATCATGACGTGACAATCATGAGATTTCATACCTATCAAATTTAAGTCCTTCAATGAGACAAAATTTTTTACATTTGAAGAATAACCTTGAGGCACTTTGATATCATGAAGACACTGAAAAAAGCTAATTTTACCCCTCTTAGATTATTTATGACAAGTCGGGGGAAGAAATGTTCATCTTCCATTAAGAGTGGGAGCTAACTCCAAATTTAATCCCATTGATAGTAAGTCTAATCTTGCATTCAACCCATATTTTGTATTTCCTTTAATATCTAACAATGTTCCAATCAAACTATCCCAGATATTCTTCTCTACTTTCATGCCATCAATATTATGTTTAACTTTATGATATCTCCAATATGGTAACTCAAAAGATATTGACATTTTCTTCCAAATATTTCTATCATTACCAGATTTCTGTGTCTTTCCCAATGTCACATCAAGGTTTTTCCCCCTCTCAAAATACAGATCAGGGGATAAAGGTTTTGGAGCAATATAAAATTCTTGTGAACCATTGAATGCCTTTTTTAGTCTTCTATAAGAGTGATCTATAGGCAAAAACTTTTGATGACCCATGTACACTATTTTACTCCCATGATGCAATTGACAATATGAAGTCTATTTTTCGCAAATTGGACATGATTTATGCCATTTAACACTATATCCAGACAAATTTCCATATGCTGGGAAGTCATTTATAGTGAACAAAAGCACTGCATATAGTTGAAAATATTCCATTTTATAATATTCATACACCCTAATACCATCCTCCCATAAAAGTTTCAAATCATCAATCAATGGTGAAAAAAAACATCAATATCATTATCGGGTTGCTTCAGACCAAAGATCATTATACTCAACATGACATATTTTCACTTCATACAAACTTCAGGAGAGAGGTTATAAATTACCAATAAAACAGGCTGTGAACTATGTGTGCTACTAAGGGTTCGGTATGGATTCATTCTATCTGGGCACAACCCTAGTCTAAGATTTCTAATTTCATTTCCAAATGTAGGATATTGCTCATCAATTTTCTTCCATTGCGGACAATCAGCTGGATGACGTATTTTTCCATCACATAACCACACATCATCATTCCATATTAACCTTTTTGCATCATGTGAATTAGAAAATAAATGTTTGAAATGATGAATTATAGGAAGATACCAAAATAACATTAAAGGGATCTTTGTAATCTCTACATTAGCCTATGATTTTTCTTTCACCTTATACCGTGATGTCCCACATTTAGGACACTCTAATAGAAATTCATATTCCTTCTTATATATCATATAGTCATTCAGAGAGGCATGTATTTTCTTGTATCCCAATCCCATCGGGCATAATATTTTCTTGTCCATATAATGTGAATCTGGAAGATAGTTATCTTTTGCAAGGATGTCTTTCATCAATTTTAGCATCTCTGTAAAACTTCTATCACTCCATCCGTGTTTCACCTTCTGGTTAATAAATCGTAACACTACCAAAAAAACCATAAAATATGTACAACCAGGATATAATGGTTTTTCAAAATCACCATATAGATGCGCAACTATTGGTTCTATCTCAATTTGTTCTGCTGCAATATTGTGAATCATTTATTCAATTCCATCGGAGTCACCATCTTGTGAATCATCATCATCAGTGACATTCCGTCTAGTTTCACCATTCCAAATCCAAGGGCTGTAACATGGATTAAAACCATGAAAAATCAGATGATCTTTTACCTCTCTACTTTTCAACTTCTTTATATTCAAACATTTTAGGCATGAACAAAAACAAATGTCACTACTTGGAACATTTTGTTTAGAAAATTATAAAAAGGAATCAACACCTTCCTCATATTCATTTCTCATTCAATGTGCCATAATCCAACTTCGACTCATTATTACCTATAAAAACTATCAAAATTATACATCTTTTTAGGATAAGACAAATATATCTTTATATGAAAAAAATCATAATTTGAATGTAATTTTTTTTGAAATATAAAACAAATCTATGCATATTTAAAAAAAATATTCTTGAATATGATTTTAAAAAGAAAATATAGATAGATATAACAGTTTTAAATTCATCTTGGATCCTTTATTCTTAATGTTCACAAAGAATACATCCTAGTGAAACTGGATACCAAATTCACCCTTCTGTAAAAAATAAATATGAAGTATAAATATTAAAATATGTATACATTCACTACTGAAAATTACACAGATCATAACGATTCGAAACCTCTGGAAAGCCCCCACCCCCTGGACACCACCCCCACCCCCTGGACATCACCCCCACCCCTTGGAAGCCACCCCACCCCCTGGACACCCCCACCCCCTGGACAACACCCCACCCCCTTGGACACTACCCCCACCCCCACCCCCACCCCCACCCCCTTGGACACCCCCTAGACACCACCACCCCCTTGGACAACCCCCCACCCCCAGGACACCCCCACCCCCTTTGACACCCCCTAGACACCACCAACCCCTTGGACAGCCCCCCACCCCTCTGGACATCCCCCCACCCCTGGATAGCCCCCACCCCTATAGACACCCCCACCCCCTTGGACACCCCCACCCCTCCTGGACACCACCCCACCCCCTACCACCTTGGACACCCCCATGGACACCCCCAAACCCCCTGGACACCCCCACCCCCTTGGACACCACCCCCACCCCCTTGGACACCCCTTGGACACCCCCCCCTTGGACAGCCCCCCACCCCTCTAGACAGCCCCCACCACCTGGACAGCCCCCACCCCTCTAGATAGCCCCCACCCCCTTGGACACCCCCACCCCTTCTAATAACCCTAGAACACACCAATTACTATTAAAATGTCAATTTAAGAATTACCAAACATCCTTAATAATATATGGAATGAAGGAGAAGAAGAAGTGGACGAAGAATAAAAAAAGAAACAAAGAATAAAGGAAGAAAAATATGGAATAAGTAACTTATTTAAGGAAATTCCATTGAATCCAAGAAAACCATGGGGCCTCCAATGGTTGATAGAAGATTGGAGAAACTGGATTAATCCTAAGAATCAAATCAAATTTAAAATAAAAACCCATATATAGAAAATCATAGTGTAAAGCCTATCATCACGGCACAATGGGTTCAGGATAACTGTGCATCTTTGAAAACGATGACATGGTCTCCCCCATAACCCATAATTTTCCATAGTCAACTACTTGTCAAAATATATATAACCAAATAGAATCATATTGCAACACCCCTCATCTTTTAATAATGCTTGAATCCCTAAAAATCATAGTGGAAACCTCAAACATAGACTGTACCAACCCCCTTGGACACTGCCCCCCACCACCTTGGACACCACCCCCCACCCCCTCAAACAACACTAATAAATTATAGCCTAATATCCCTGAAAAAAATACAATCATCATGTCATAATCTCACAAAAAACGATGCAATAGTAAATCCCAACTGACACTTATCCCCCACCCCCTTGGACACCACCCCACCCCCTTGGACATCCCCTAAACACCAACACCCCCTTGGACAGCCCCCACCCCCTGGAGAGTAACCCCCACCCCCTTGGACACCCCCTAGATACCACCACCCCCTTGGAAAGCACCCCACCACTTGGAAAGTACCCCCACCCCCTTGGACACCCCCTGGACACCACCACCCCCTTGGACATCCCCCCACCCCTCTGGACAGCCCCCACCCCCTAGACAGCCCCACACCTCTAGACAGCCCCCCCTTCCCACCCCCTTGGACACCCCCACCCCTCCTGGACACCACACCCACCCCCACCTCCTACCCCCTTAGACACCCCCTTGTACACCCCCAACCCTCTAGACAGCCCCCCCCCCCCCACCCCCTTCGACACCCCCGCCCCTTGGACCCCCCCTCCCCCACACCCATGGACTGCCCCCCCCCCCACCAACTCCATGGACACCCTGGACACCCCCAACCCTCTGGACAACCCTCCGAACCCTCTGGACACTAGCCCTACCCCCTTGGACACCCCCTGGACCCCACCACCCCCTTGGATAGCCCCCACCCCTCTGAACATCCCCCCACTCCCTGTACAACCCCCACACCTCTAGACATCCCCCACCCCCTTGGACACCCCCACGCCTCCTGGACACCACCCCCACCCCTACCCCCTTGGACACCCCCATGGACACCCCCAACCCTCTGGACAACCCCCCCGAACAACACCCCAAACCCTCTGGATAGGCCCCCACCCCCTTGGACAACGCCCCCACCCACCCACCCACTTGGACAGCACCCCCCCACCAACCCTCCCCCTTGGACAGCCCCCCAACTCCCTCTGACACCCCCCACACCCCCCTGGACTACCCCCCCCCCCCCCGAACCTTCTGGACAACCCGTCGAACCCTCTGGACAGCCCCACCCCCCTTGGATAGCCCCCACACCCCCCATGGACACCACCCCCACCCCCTTTGACGCCCCCTGGACACCCCCACCCAACCCCCTGGACACCCCCACCCACTTACATAGCCCCCCTTGGACAGCCCCCACACCCCCCTGGACACCACCCCCACCCCCTTTGATGCCCCCTGGATGCCCCCACACCCCCCTGGACACCCCCACCCACTTACACAGCCCCCCTTGGAAACCCCATGTACGCGCGCACACACATGATAGAACAGACAAAAATCATAAACTTTCATGATATCACTTCCATAGGTTTATTTTACCCGAAAATAATTTATCATGGTATATATAAACACTATGAAACTAACCATGATAGCAAGAACAAATAAAAAGTACATCTCAACAAATTATTTTAGGGCATCATGGGAAAAAACTCTGAAAAGGAGTCATGTGAGGCTTACTTGAGTGTTGTGAGTCGACCTGATAGATCTGATAATAATAAATACAAATAATGATGTTGGAAAAATGAGGCTGGAGGGCACGACTTCGATGAATCTATTCTAGGTTTTCTGCACGAGAGAGACGAGTCGTAGGTCTCCCGATCGAAGAAAACAGAATGACTAAATACGGGGTGTGATAAATCATTTAAAAGGTTTATCATGTCGGTTATTTAATAACTGTCGTGATAAACTATTTTTTTGATGTTTATAACGTCAGTTATTTACTAACCAATGTAGAAAACAATTTATCACGTCCGCTATTGTAACACCCCAAGCTTCCACGGTATGTTTCACTTCGAATAATGCAATAGCGTGTGTTGTACGCAACCTCGAGCTCTAACACACACCACAACGAATTAAACTAGCCGTTGTGAATAGTAATACCTACTTTTTGAAATTTTATAAATTTTATTTATCAAAATGGACTTCATTTTTGGATTCGTAATATCGAAATTAGCCTATGTTGAATTTTTTGTATTTTTCTGAGAACTTCTATTTTTTATGAATAGTGAAAAATACTTAAAAACAACTTTTTTAAACAAAATAATTTATAGTGATAAATTATAATATTTAGTGGTTTTAAAGTATAATTAGAATATATTTTTACCATTTTGTCCAATGGTGTTCATTAGAATTAATTTAACATTGAAATTGGACATAAACAATTGCCAATCTTTTGATATAAATTGTTTCTTAAAAACACGCTATTTGTTGTAACAGCGGGAATTAATTATAAAATTAATTAATGCAACTTATATGTTTGGGATTTTGTAAAATAGACATCATTTTTGAATTCGTAATATCAATTATAGCTTAGGGTGAAATTTTGGCCTTATTCTGAAAAACTTCAATTTTTGATGAATAGTGAAACCACTAAGTGGTTGTTAAAAACTGATTTTCTTCGTTAAAATGAAATATTACCACTTCTGTGATTTGATTTTCAAAAATCCGACATACATGGTTGTCATTAAGAAGTAAAATTTGGTTCAATGAGATTAAAATATTTTTTTGGTGAATAGTAACTTTTAAGTTCTTAATCGCGATTAGAGGTAATTAGTGTAGTTTAAGGTACAAATAATGTTTTAATAATATGAGATGAGCATGACACTTGTCCTACTCCTATTGGATGAGTCATGGCCGACCAAGAAAACCCATGGGTCAACTTGGGGACCCCATGGAGCCACTTTAGTTGGAAAATGACATTAATATATATTTATTTAATGTTAAAATTAAATTGACACAAACATGAGTTATTTTACTAAAACAGTTTTTAAGTGGGGTTACACAAGTCCAAATTTTGACTATAAATATTCATTAGAAAGCTAAAAATATTTCCTACATAATAGTATTTTTTTTATAATTTTTAGACATTAAATAAATTAAATTATTTATGACATCATTATGATACAGTGATGACCTCATTATTTAACGATTTAAATAAAATGAGAAGATAATGCAAAATCCAAGGCTTACACTTGTCCAAAGCCTATTGGATGAGGAGATGTAGAAACATTATCACCTTAGCCTCGAATTATATAAGTGTGGGACCTTTAGAATCCGAAAAGCATTGTGAAATAATGTAACATTTCAATCTTTCCAAAAGTGCCCCTCCTCTCCACTTATAAAAGGTCCCCACCTCTCCCACCTTATTCACACCTTCAAGCCATTTGGATCGGCCAAACTCTGCCCAAATACTCTCCCAACTTCCCCCTCTTACTCTTAGAAGCCTCACTTTGGGCAGAACGCTTCTCAAGGAAGCCTTTGGCTCAAATCAAAAAGAGTTACCCGATTTTGAGGTAATGTCTTCTCTAATGTTGTTTTGTTTTAATTTTCTTCTCCAACCCCCTAAACTCTTTTTATTCATTTCTTTTGTAACAACACCAGTATCCTAAATATACTAGGATGTTGTTATAAGAAGTATTCGAGCTACACTTACACACAACTACATCTAATTGTTAAAGAACATACGGTTTCTGTGGATGGCGAATTTCTGCCTCACGAAACGATGATTGTTCACCACTCATATAACACCTTCAAAGGTGGCCATTAAGATGTCACTATTTTTATATGTGATATTTAATATGTTTATGTTTTACTTATGCTTCTGTATTTCTCATTTATGGCATACTTTATGATTTCCATTATGGGTAAAACACGATAATTTCATTTTAGGAAGTGCGGACTACCGCCCCCTCAAAGTGATTTGAATCGTTAATGCCATATGTGGGATGTATAAAGGATGAAGAAAATGGTATTATACACTATATAATACTGGAATTATATTATACATTTATATCATTATGATTTCATTCCATTAAAAATGAAATTGAAATGAAAGTAGCGTTCATGCGTACGTACGGCTTACCGTCTCCATGAACGGTGCATTTCATTTCTTACCTCTAAAATGTTGCGTAGTATTATGAATGAATGTATATACTGGATATATATGATATATATGATATCTACATCATTAATATAATTCTGGATATAATGGATATTTCACCACATGAACAACTTGTAATTATAAGAAGGTTATTGTTGACTCAAGTACCAAAGATCGACAAAACGACCGTTATTAACTTAAATAATTAAATAATGTTCATAACATGGTAATAAGTGATATAAATGGAATAATGAACATGAAAAAGGTTCTTAAGTAAATATAAATTAACTCTAGTTTATTATTCAGGAGGTTAAAGAACGGTCGAGTCAGGACAAGACGCAAGGTAAGGGAACTTCTTAACCCAACTTCCATTCTTTGGGTTAATCTCTTACTTTCAAATTATGTCATGATATTATTATGTCTTATTTTGTATTTTTACTTTATTTATGTGTACCTATAGTGAATACACATAATATATATATTTTATTTTAAGAAAATGATCTTTGTAAGGACTTCGTCTCAATCCCCTTTCATTGAGGCATATTTGGTTTTATACACAAATTTCTTTTATACGGTGTATAAACCACTTTGACTTTTACGTTTATTCAAAAGGAATTTTTTTTATACGAAGCGTTTACTAAACGACAAAAGGGAATGTTTTTGTCGTACGTATGCGGCGACAATGAATTCTCTGCCGCCGTGACCACTATTTGAGTTTCGGCTTCCTCTACAAGCCATACCCTTTTTTAAAGAATAAATACCATGTTATACTTTTCTTTTATTTTGGTATTGAAAATGGTTTTGAAAGCGTTTTTATTATATCAATGTGTTGTATTGTTATCTTGTGATTGAAATGTGGAAATGTTATGTTTCCTTTATGCATGTTTTATGTGATACGATTATGTTATGGTTTATGATATGTTTAAACCTATTCATATGAGGAATGTATTGGACTTAATAAGTGACGGGTGGAGCCCGCTATAGCTCCTCGATGCATCGGTAGGTCTCATGAGACAACTAGACGTGGAATTGGCCAAGGCCCTTTCCCAATTTGATTTATGGTTTTGGCCGAGGCCTTAATCATTTTAGACGTCTTGGCCGAGGCCTTGACAAAATGTTTCAGAATGTCCGGCATTATACATTCCCTCATTATGAAAGTGGTTATTGTTATTGCATGTGATTATTCGACTAGTAGAATATACATGTGAAGAAGTGAATGGAATTATATCATTTTACTTTTGCCATATTATGCTGAAGTTCAAGTTTAAAAGTCTTTTGTTTTATTTATACATTGCCTTAATTGTTAATGATTATTTATGAAATCTTACGCATTATTGTTATCCTTACTGAGCATCTGAGCTCACCCCTTTCAATGTTTTAATATTTTACAGGATGTGAAGAAGTATTTTAGGAATGACCTGCAGGGATAGCCAGAAGAGGATATGAGTGTGGACTATGAATAATTTGTTATTAGTTTTTCACTTTATGATGTAATGTAAGACTTATGAATGTATCTAGTGTTTCCAAGGCTACTAAACTAATCGGTCTTTCGAGACTTGATCTTTTGTGATCATGCCAATGTTACGAAGTAATGCACCGACTCTGGGTAGCTGGGGTCGGGGTGTTACAGTTGGTATCAGAGGCAGTTTATTACTAACCTTGGAAGCTAGATTTAGATAAACTCTGATTAGAGCACATAGCCCAAAGATAGACTTTGAGGATTAGTATAGAAGAACTTCCTAGAATTTTGGTATTATAGAGATGTTATGAGTTTTCCGAGCAATACATCCCTGTCTGGATACGATCAGGTAGAGGCGGCTCTGGCACATATGTACCTAGGGGTAAAACCCGAAAACACCGCTTTGAGCTAGACTCGAACGGGAACTGGTGCACGACAACGGGCCTTGCTGCACTCTTGTTTACGACACTCCCGGGGGATATGCTTAGGATAATTCTCATTTTATTTACAAACCACTATGAAGGGTTATGAGTACATACTTCATCAAAGAAAAAATTTCTTTTTATGATTATGGATTATATCCATAAATAGTTCAATTTATGTAAAGTGTTTAACAAGTATGGAATTAGGTATTTTGATTCATAAACTAATCTAGTTTATGCCATTGTTTAGAAATGGCGCCTAGTGGAAGGAATGGAAACCGTATCAATGCACGCACTCCGTGTAGGGATTGCCCTCCTGCTCAAGATAATTATTGTGGATCTGGAGATACAACTGGTGCTGATCAACTTATTACCATACTGGGACAACTCACTCAGGTTATGAATAATAACCTTACTCGTATGGAGCACCCTGATCCGCAACGTGGAGGATCAATGTTAGACCGCTTCATGAGGTAACAACCACCAACCTTCAATGGGAGTACAAATCCTAAAGTAGCTGAGCAATGGATAAATTCCTTAGAGAAAATATTCCATGCCTTGGGGAGTAGTGAAAGGGAGAAGGTTGTCATGGCAGTTTACCGCCTCACTGGAGATGCCGATCAGTGGTGGTCGCTGATTCAAAACACAAGGGAAGATGATGACGTATCGAATATGGAATGGAGGGAGTTCAAAGAGCTTTTCTTAGAAAAATACTTTCCTCGTAACCATCGAGCAGATATGGAAAGGCAATTTCTGAGTCTGAGGCAGAAGGAGGATGAGAATGTCGCAAAGTATGAGGCTATCTTTACAAGGTTAGCGAGGCATGCTGCCGATTATATACGTAACCCAAGGTGTAAGATTGATCGTTTCTTTGATGGGTTAAAACCATTTTCTCCGTCGAGCTTTAGTATCACAGTCCTTCTCATTATACGAAGATATTGTCTCGTGTGCTATCAAGACAGAAAAGGAATTCTCTAAGTCTTATGACAACAAAGTAAAGCAAGAGAAGAAGAGAACGGTGGAACAAGAGACAGATAAAGGGAAAAAGGGAAAGAAGGATTTTCCATTATGTGATAATTGTGGGAAGAATCACCCTGGTACTTGCCTAAAAGGAATGAGAGTTTGTTATAAATGTGGGGAAAAAGGTCACCAGGCGCGTGATTGCAATGGAAAGAAAGAGGCTATCAATGTTGAATGATACAATTGTAGAGAAATGGGTCATTATGAAAATGAATGTCCTAAGCGTCAGGGAAAATTACCTCAGAAAAGGCCAAGGGATCAAGGACAATCTTATGCTGTTACTACAGTTGAAGCAGAATAACTAATGTATTGGTGCTTTTGGACTCATGGATTATATTCTGGTTATTAGAATAATGTGATATATATATATATAAGGATTGTACTGCAGTACTTGTTGATTTAAGTAAGGTTTTAATATGATGAAGGTAATTATATTTTTAGTATGTGACAATAAGAGATTATTTACTTTGTTTGGGGAATCTGATAAATTGATTTTGGAATTAAGAGACCTTTTAGAGAAAGTATGGACAGAGGTATTTTGGATAACTATAAAGGTTGGGATGGATTAAGTTGATCTTTGGATAGTATTGTTTAAGGTAAAAACATTTCAGAAGATTATTTTTGGAATATTATAATACTATAGTTTTAGGAAAAGGACAACCTGCAGGGTGGGGCATAACCCGTCGCGTCGGACAAAGCTGCAGGAATCGAACCCACAACCATAGTGCGACAAGCCTTTATTTCCTACCACTAGCCTACAGGAAGTCCCTGGTTATTACAAAATAGTTTTACTAATCTAAATGGTATGTGTTAACATTTGGAACCTTATACAATTAGGATAAGTATAATATTTTTGAGTTCTATTATCTTTTTGAGTGAAAGATGAGTTCAAGGTTGAAACTCTAATTGTAAAGCATAAATATATATAAACCTATCTCTTATTCAATGAATAAATTAATTCTTAAACTTTAGTAAAGGGATATTAAAACAAAAAATGTGTTATCCTAATACATTATGTCTTGTTGAACTGATGATATTTTAAATCAACATAGATTGAAGGCTTTGAGGCCCTCAATTTGAAAGTTGATTGTGATTGATGACCTCAATCACTCCCTACAAATATTTACGTTTTTCCTCCAATTATATGTCTCTAATTTCCACCAATGTTCTCCTTATCGAGATCATAATTTTGTGGTGACTTTCTTCTTTCCATTTCCCTCTTATTAAGGCTAAATTTTATTAATCTTATTTCCGATGTGGGTTTTCCACAAAGGTATTTTCTCTTTTCAACCTTTTATTTTCAAAGAAAAAATTTCAAATTGCGAGGACACAATTTATTGAAGGAGGGGAGAATGTAACACCCCAAGCTTCCACGGTACGTTTCACTTCGAATAATGCAATAGCGTGTGTTGTACGCAACCTCGAGCTCTAACACACACCACAACGAATTAAACTAGCCGTTGTAAATAGTAATACCTACTTTTTGAAATTTTATAAATTTAATTTATCAAAATGGACTTCATTTTTGGATTCGTAATATCGAAATTAGCCTATGTTGAATTTTTGGTATTTTTCTGAGAACTTCTATTTTTTATGAATAGTGAAAAATACTTAAAAACAACTTTTTTAAACAAAATAATTTATAGTGATAAATTATAATATTTAGTGGTTTTAAAGTATAATTAGAATATATTTTTACCATTTTTTCCAAAGGTGTTCATTAGAATTAATTTAACATTGAAATTGGACATAAACAATTGTCAATCTTTTGATATAAATTGTTTCTTAAAAACACGCTATTTGTTGTAACAACGGGAATTAATTATAAAATTAATTAATGCAACTTATATGTTTGGAATTTTATAAAATAGACATCATTTTTGAATTCGTAATATCAATTATAGCTTAGGGTGAAATTTTGGCCTTATTCTGAAAACCTTCAATTTTTGATGAATAGTGAAACCATTAAGTGGTTGTTAAAAACTGATTTTTTTCGTTAAAATGAAATATTACCACTTCTGTGATTTTATTTTCAAAAATCCGACATACATGGTTTTCATTAAGAAGTAAAATGTGGTTCAATGAGATTAAAATAATTTTTTGTTGAATAGTAACTTTTAAGTTCTTAATCGCGATTAGAGGTAATTAGTGTAGTTTAAGGTACAAATAATGTTTTAATAATATGAGATGAGCATGACACTTGTCCTACTCCTATTGGATGAGTCATGGCCGACCAAGACAATCCATGGGTCAACTTGGGGACCCCATGGAGCCACTTTAGATGGAAAATGACATTAATATATATTTATTTAATGTTAAAATTAAATTGACACAAACATGAGTTATTTTACTAAAACAGTTTTTAAGTGGGGTTACACAAGTCCAAATTTTGACTATAAATATTCATTAGAAAGATAAAACGATTTCCTACATCATAGTATTTTTTTTATAATTTTTAGACATTAAATAAATTAAATTATTTATGACATCATTATGATGTAGCGATGACCTCATTATTTAACGATTTAAATAAAATGAGAAGATAATGCAAAATCCAAGGCTTACACTTGTCCAAAGCCTATTGGATGATGAGATTTCAAAACCTTATCACCTTAGCCTCGAATTATATAAGTGTGGGACCTTTAGAATCCGAAAAGCATTGTGAAATAATGTAACATTTCAATCTTTCCAAAAGTGCCCCTCCTCTCCACTTATAAAAGGCCCCCACCTCTCCCACCTTATTCACACCTTCAAGCCATTTGGCTCGGCCAACCTCTGCCCAAATACTCTCCCAACTTCCCCCTATTACTCCTAGAAGCATCACTTTGGGCAGAACTCTTCTCAAGGAAGCCTTTGGCTCAAATCAAAAAGAGTTACCCGATTTTGAGGTAATGTCTTCTCTAATGTTGTTTTGTTTTATTTTTCTTCTCCAACCCCCTAAACTCTTTTTATTCATTTCTTTTGTAACAACACCAGTATCCTCAATATAATAGTAAGTTGTTATAAGAAGGATTAGAGCTACACTTACACACAACTACATATAATGGTTAAAGAACATACGGTTTCTGTGGACGGCGAATTTCTGCCTCAGGAAACGATGATTGTTCAACACTCATATAACACCTTCAAAGGGGGCCATTAATATGTCACTATTTTTATATGTGGTATATAATATGTTTATGTTTTAATTATGCTTCTGTATTTCTCATTTATGGAATACTTTATGATTTCCATTATGGGTAAAACACGATAATTTCATTTTAGGAAGTGCGGACTACCGCCCCCTCAAAGTGATTTGAATCGTTAATGCCATATGAGGGATGTATAAAGGATGAAGAAAATGGTATTATACACTATATTATACTGGAATTATATTATAAATTTATATCATTATGATTTCGTTCCATTAAATATGAAATTGAAATGAAAGTAGCGTTCATGCGTACGTACGACTTACCGTCTCCATGAACGGTGCATTTCATTTCTTACCTCTAAAATGTTACGTAGTATTATGAATGAATGTATATACTGGATATATATGATATATATGATATCTAAATCATTAATATAATTCTGGATATAATGGATATTTCACCACATGAACAACTTGTAATTATAAGAAGGTTATTGTTGACTCAAGTACCAAAGATCAACAAAACGACCGTTATTAACTTAAATAATTAAATAATGTTCATAACATGGTAATAAGTGATATAAATGGAATAATGAACATGAAAAAGGTTCTTAAGTAAATAGAAATTAACTCTAGTTTATTATTCAGGAGGTTAAAGAACGGTCGAGTCAGGACAAGACGCAAGGTAAGGGAACTTCTTAACCCAACTTCCATTCTTTGGGTTAATCTCTTACTTTCAAATTATGTCATGATATTATTATGTCTTATTTTGTATTTTTACTTTATTTATGTGTACCTATAGTGAATACACATAATATATATATTTTATTTTAAAAAAATGATCTTTGTAAGGACTTCGTCTCAATCCCCTTTCATTGAGGCATATTTGGTTTTATACACAAATTTCTTTTATACGGTGTATAAACCACTTTGACTTTTACGTTTATTCAAAAGGAATTTTTTTTATACGAAGCATTTACTAAACGACAAAAGGGAATGTTTTTGTCGTACGTATGCGGCGACAATGACTTCTCTGCCGCCGTGACCACTATTTGAGTTTCGGCTTCCTCTACAAGCCATACCCTTTTTTTTGAAGAATAAATACCATGTTATACTTTTCTTTTATTTTGGTATTGAAAATGGTTTTGAAAGCGTTTTTATTATATCAATGTGTTGTATTGATATCTTGTGATTGAAATGTGGAAATGTTATGTTTCCTTTATGCATGTTTTATGTGATACGATTATGTTATGGTTTATGATATGTTTAAACCTATTAATATGAGGAATGTATTGGACTTAATAAGTGACGGGTGGAGCCTGCTATAGCTCCTCGATGCATCGGTAGGTCTCATGAGACAACTAGACGTGGAATTGGCCAAGGCCCTTTCCCAATTTGATTTATGGTTTTGGCCAAGGCCTTAATCATTTTAGACGTCTTGGCCGAGGCCTTGACAAAATGTTTCAGAATGTACGGCATTATACATTCCCTCATTATGAAAGTGGTTATTGTTATTGCATGTGATTATTCGACTAGTAGAATATACATGTGAAGAAGTGAATGGCATTATCTCATTTTACTTTTTCCATATTATGCTGAAGTTCAAGTTTAAAAGTCTTTTGTTTTATTTATACATTGCCTTAATTGTTAATGATTATTTATGAAAGCTTCCGCATTATTGTTATCCTTACTGAGCATCTGAGCTCACCCCTTTCAATGTTTTAATATTTTACAGGATGTGAAGAAGTATTTTAGGAATGACCTGCAGGGATAGTCAGAAGAGGATATGAGTGTGGACTATGAAGACTTTGTTATTAGTTTTTCACTTTATGATGTAATGTAAGACTTATGAATGTATCTATTGTTTCCAAGGCTACTAAACTAATCGGTCTTTCGAGACTTGATCTTTTGTGATCATGCCAATGTTATGAAGTAATGCACCGACTCTGGGTAGCTGGGGTCGGGGTGTTACAGCTATTTTATAACCGACGTGATATATGTCACTTTATACCAATGTGATAAATTCATAATATTGGATGTATAACATCGGTTTTTTTATAACCAACATGGTAAAGCACTGAGCATTCCTTTATCACGTTAGTTATAAAATAACCGATGTGATAAAGCACGCCAGATTATATTTTTACGTTGGTTATACAATAACCGACGCCAAAAAGCTAATCTCCATATATTTTATGCCTGTTATAAAATAACCGACGTGATATATCGATCATTAAAGCTTTGCACGTCGGTTATATAGAACTGACATGAAAAATGCCGATGTGTTAAATGTTTTTTCCACTAGTGATCCCCTCTCTTAACAAACACCATCCTCTAAATTTTTCCATCAAAACCCTAGACATCAATCTTATTATGCCTCTACCACCCTAGAGCACACATATATAGAATCAAAAGTATTTTTATCATCGGAAACACAAGGGGAAACTATGTCCATAAAAATTGATAAAATCCTTTAGAAACCAAGAATAGACTCACCAAGCCCCAAATAATTATTTCTATAAACAACCTGATCATTACCAACATGAATTAATAGATTCATTATGCATAGGTTTCATCACTATAAAACCTATAATCACCAGCTATCAAATCCAATAACTAAACATAAATATATTCAATAAATATTTCAAATTCAACAGTTTTGATGGATGAATGGTAATCAATATCTCATGACACTTTCATTAATCAATTAATTATTACCCGCGTTATTTTCTTATCCAATTTAAATACTATAAACCACTATAAACAACAATAAAAATCTTATAAAGTAGATAACACACTATTTTGAAAATTATAAGAGGCGTTATAAACAATGCATTAATACATATGACCACATTATCCATTCAAAATAATTATTGATTCTCGTTATTATATTTATTAGAATAATTCCACTATAAACCAATGAAGTTATACCATTATACCTTAACATCAACACATAATATAGAGAAGTAAAAAAATACCCTACCTAGTGAATTTAAACTTTCTTTGAGAAATAATGAAATAGAAGGTATAGATCTCTAATCAACTCTCCCAAAAGAAACTCATGATCCCTGTAAACATCCCCCATGGATCCACCATCAAACACCAATAAAAACCCCATGATAATTTAAGGAAACCAATTTTCATTAATTTTAAATAGAGAACATTAATTAGAATAACTAACCAGTGAAGAAGAAATAAACCCCAAATCACTAACTAGTCGTGGGGTTGCCGGGAGAAGGGGGGTTGCGGGGTCGCTGAGAGAAGGGGGTCATGGGGTCGCCTAGAGAAGAGGGGTCGTTGGGTCGCTGGGATAAGGGGGTCGCGGGGGTGAAGGGGGGTCTCTAGGAGAAGGGGGTCTTGGGGGGTCGCCGTGGTGGTTGCTGGGAGAAGGGGGGTCGCTGGGAGAAGGGGTTCGCGGGGTTGCGGGGGGTCGGGAGGAGAATTGGGGTTAGGGTTAGGGGGAAGGGTCAGGAGTGTAAAAAAAATTAATGGTTTTGCGATGGTTTATTATAATCCATCATGAAACCATTTTAAAAAAAGGTTTAGCGGAGGTTTTGTGAACCACTACTACAAAAATACGGCTAAAGTCAATTTATGTTGTAGTGTTGGACTAAGTAAAAGTACATATGTTGAACAAATACTAAAGTGATTTATTATGGAACAATATAAGAAGGGATTTGTTTCAGTATCGCATGTTTTACATCTTTCTAAGAAAATGTGTCCTTAAAGACAATAAGAGAAAGAGAGAATGAGCAAGATATCATAGGCTTCAATGATAGGCTCAATCATGTATGTCATGTTATGTACTAGACTTGATATTGCCTATGCATTGATAATGGTAGGAAGATACCAAGAAAATCTAGGAGAATAATGTTGGATTGTTGTTAAGGTTATTCTTAAGTATCTAAAAAGAACTAAGGATATGTTTCTAGTGTATGGAGGAGATGAGGAGTTGGTCATAAAGGGTTATACTAATTCTAGTTTTCAGATAGATCATAATGATCTTAATTCATAGTTAGTATATGTTTTCTCTCTCAACAGAGGAGTTTTGACCTGGAAGAGTTCAAAGAAGCCAATTGTCATGGATTCCATAGTGGAGTCTAAGTATATAGAGGCTTCTGATGCATCCAAGGAAGAATTTTTGGTTTGAAACCTTTTCTATGATCATAATGTGATACCAAGAAGTAAAGACCCTATCACATTGTATTATGATAATATGGAAGTGGTGTCTCTTGTAAAAGAGCTAAGGTCACACCAATAAACAAATCACATACTTTGGAAATATCACTTCTTGGGGGATTTTCATCATAGGGGGGAAGTTTCAGTAAGTATAGTTCCCATGGAAGGTAATGTGGCAGAACCCTTGACTAAATTCATATCTTAACAGAATCATGAGTATCGTGTAAGAGCTAGTAGACTTAAGTTTGTTAGCATTTGGCTCTAGTTCAAGTCGGAATCTGTTGGATTTAGTGCATTAGAACTAACTTATGTGTACTTTATGATAACTTGTATTCATAGTTTTGAATATTAGTAAACTTTTTATCACATCATGATTGTTCTTATATGTAACATAGTATATTATAATGTCCCAAGAGTAGTTTTTGCACTAAAAGTTCATAGTAGATCCCTACTATGATGAGAACCCAGAAGTGTTATGACACTATTCTTAAATATATGCCCTTTAGCTATAAGATATCATTTAATGGATATAAATGATACAAGCTATCAAGATTGGAGACTCATAGGACTTTGAGGCACATTCTCATGGTGTATGTCCGTGGTAATATCCAGTAGGATATTATGAGAATGAGACCTGCCACTAGAAAATCCACATTTATATGTGTTATTGGATGTTCTTATATTTTGACATGTGAATTGGTCCTTATACTTTAAGATTATTATTGATGATTATTATGATTTGCTTACATTGATGTATTGATGAAAATCGTGATGACAGATATTCACGGTGAGGTAGGATATGTTGGGTGTGTCATGAGTAATATTGCATTAAGGAATAATATGAGAAAAGATTTCCCCTTATGTTCTTTAATGAAAATTAATATCTCAAGCCCTTTGATGGAAATGATATAAACTAAATAAATCCATGGCCATGGTCTACAATAGGAAAGTTCAATTTATGGGGAGTCAAAGAAACAGTCATCGAGCACATATTGAGATATCGTGATAAATGTATTATATTACATAGTAAGTGTTTATATGAGGTATCATGTCATTGCAGCATTAACTTCTTTCTTTATGGGTGCCTTGTCATGTTTCTAGATGCTAACCTTGGGATTTTCTCTATTTCACTTAATGTCACTGAGAAAGAGGACTAGACGATTACACATTTAGTGTATCCATAATCTCAATTAAATAATATATTATTATTTATTATTTATTATTTATTATTTAACAAGTTTAATAAGTATTATTCTTGAATGTTCTTTAATAATTATTCATGTATGCTTGATCACATATAAATATTTATTTGAAATTTAGTGAATATAATATTTATATATTTATTAATGAATAATGCAGTGATATTTATTTAATAAATAAATACTCACTACTCAAGGCCCAATAAATATTATGGAGGAATGTTGGGCTGAGTTTAATGGTTTGGGGAGAAATAATAATTATTGAATATTATTTGATTAAATAATATTTAATTTAATTAGAAAGTTAAACACATGTTAAGAAATATTATTATTATTATTATTATTATTTGACACAGGGTTCCAAAGGGATTAAATAAATAATAAAGGGAGCTTGTGAAATTATTTTATTTTAACCCTAGTGATATATAAACCCAATTATATTATTTTCTCAATATTCCAATTCATTTCTTTTGGTTGTGCACAATGGATTTGGAGAATCATCTAAAGACCTAGAGAGCTCCATTCTCCAAGAATGATCCTAAGAATGGAGAGCAATCTTCCTCCACCTCTTACTATTGAGTCAAGATAGATCTAAGAGAATGATTTGGAATCGGTTCTCGAGGTGATCAAATGCAGACGACGCATGAGCTAGGATTTGTCATGCTAGCACCAGAAGATTTTTATAGAGACATTCAGAAATTTGTGGAACACATGTGCATTGCCGCTACATGTAATATACTTTGATTCCTGCAATGCAATGATGGAATAATGTAAATCTATTTTTAGATCCATCAATGAAGAAATAATTCCATAAAATTAATTATTTATTTAATTAAATTAATTTTGAATAATATGTGATGATCATCTATCTTTGTTTAAGAATTCTATCCCTTGTCTATAATATTTGATTAAATTTTTTGGATCATAATTTTTATCATTATGTAAATCTAGGATTTATCATCGACCATGGAAAATCAAAAGTTGGGCCCAACCCATCGCATGCTTCTGTTTTGCCTAGAACCTACAATGACTTCCTAAGGTTTGATCTCATTAACTGATGCCTTAGTTCCCTCACATATTTCCTTTTAACATGACATTAGACTGCACAACTTAGAATTAAATGAACTACATGGGTTTTGATTCCTATTATAAATAGGACATGTATGATACCTCATGAAGGTTCAATCGCATCCTCCAAACACCAATTACCTCCTGGAAAATAGTAAACACCAGAGTGTCTGGTTATATGGATGTAAAATACTATAAATCTACCCTTTTATAAGAAATAATGGGAAATATAAGGAGAACCTTTGATACAAATAGATGGTCTCATTAATAGGACCCCCTCTACATGTAGTAGGATTCAACACTCGATAATTTTATTAGGGTAACCAGACCCATATTAGGATCTATAAGAGATTCACGAACATATCTTAAATCTATAAGAGTGTCTTAGAGTAGGAAATAATTCCCCTCAAAAGGTTGTGTTAAGACCGACCTCCCATCCTCTTGACCAATGTGATTTCTTAAGTGTTGTTCGGTTTCAAACCCTAAACGATCATCTTCCTTTGGAAAGCATGTATGTACCTTATTATGGATGTGGGATCCATCAGATATTTCCATAAAAGATGAAAATGGTAAACCCTATGTGAATGATTGTGTAACCATACTTGAATCCCTCATAACCAATAATTGACCCCTAATATTCAAATGCAAAACAAAAAAATTATAAAAGAATAACTTAATTACTATAAGAGTAATGCATCTTGTTTCTTAAACCTGGGGAACCAAACCATTACCAAGGGAATAGTGAAAATCATGATATTTCATGCCTACCAACTTCAAATCTTTTAGTAACAATTTTTTTAAAATTTGAAGAATAACCCTTCAGCACTTTGATATCATTAATACATTAACCAAAACTAAATTTATCCCTCCAGGATAATGTATAAAATGCTATAGGCAGGTATGTTCATCTTCCATTGGGAGTATGATCTAGATCCAAATGTATTTCCATTAAGATTAAGTTCAATATTACATTCAACCTATCTTTATTCATTCATTTAATATCAAACAATGTTCCAATAAAATTGTCACATATATTCTTCTCCACATGCATGACATCAATGTTATGTTTGACATCATTATATCTCTAATATGAAAGATAAAAAAATATTGATTATTTATTCCAAATATTTATATTATTACCATATTTTTGTGTCTTTATGAAAATGACATCAATGTTTTTCACCCTATCAAAATAATAATTATTTTATAATGGTTTTAGAGTAATATCAAATTATTGTGAGATTTTGGATTCTTTTTTTAATCTTTAATAAGAGTGGTCCATATAAAAATACCTCTGATGAACCATGTATACTATTCTTATCTATTGTTGTAGTTGATAATATGAAGTTTTTTGTTCACAAATTGGACCAGATCTATGCCCCTTGACCCTTTATCAGGAAAAAAATTCATATGATGGGAAGAAATTTATAGTGAACATTGTCATTTCATGCAGTTGAAAATGTTTTATTTTATAAGAATTATATACCCCAATATCTTCCATATAAATTTCAATTAATTAATTAATGGTTATAGGAAAACATCAATATCATTTATAGGGCATTTTGGTCCAGATATCATTAAACACAACTTGATATATATTTTCTTCATACAAAATTAATGTGACAAGTTATAAATTACCAATAAAAAGGCCATGAAGTATGTTTTATACAAAGGATTAAATATTGATTCATTCCATTTATACACAATCCAAGTATATAATTTTTAACTTCATTTCCAAATATAGGAAACAGTTGATAAATTTTATTCCATTATGCACAATCATCTGGATGGAGTAATTATCCATCATATATATTCTCATCTACATGGTATCTTAACCTTTTTTCATCATTTGAATTTAAAAATAAATGTTACAAATGAGTAATTATAATAAGATTCCAAATTTCATTGGTGGGATTATTTTTAACTAGTAAATTGGCCTCCGGATTTTCTTTCAACTTATACTATGATGTCCCACATTTAGGAAACTCTAATAGACCTTAATATTCCTTCCTATATCACATAGTCATTTAGGTAGGCATGTATCTTCTTATACCCCAAACTCATCGAGCATAATATTTTCTTCAATTTATAATGTTAATATAGAAGATTGTTTTCTTTAGTAAGTACGACTTTAAATAATTATAACAACTCTGTAAAAGTCTTATCACTCTATCCATATTTCACCTTAAAGTAAATCAATATTAACACCATTAATAAAACTGTAAATTTTTTACAACCTGGATACAATGGATTTTCAACATCACCCTATAGACGGTCAATTATAGGCTCTTCCCAATTTCCTCTACTTTAATATCGAAAATTATTTCTTCAATTTGATTATACTTATCGTCTTAAAAATCATAATCATAAATAGATCTTGAATACTTCCCAGTTTTACTTCCCAAATCCAAGGTCTATAACTCATATTAAAACAATGAAAAATTAAATGATCTTTGAATTCTATGCTTTTCAGCATTTCCATATTTAAAAAATTCAATTATAGACAAAAAATAGGTTATTTTTTTGGAAGTTTTCATTTGGAAAATTGTAAAAAAGGCATCAACACCTTACTCATATTCATTACCTATTTTTTTGTGTAGTAATCCAACTTCAACTCATTATTATCTATAAAAAATATCAATAATTGAAAATAATATATTATATTTTGAAATTTAATTTCTAATTTTCTTTTATAAATAATAATAAAAAATATCATACAATATTTCATAAATAAAATAAATGCAATATATTTTATTAAAAAAGCATCATTTTGAACATATTTAATAATAATTTATTTATAAAAAATAAAAAAGTATCATATAGTAAGCATGATCATCTATATATAAATTATTAATACTCTATATTAAAACTCCATAATCCATTATACATTCAAAATGAACATTCAAAAAGAAGAATAAAAACATACCTTAGACATATATTTTTCAGAAAATTAACATTATTTATAACATGAATTCATCAAATGATTATTTAACCAAACCTTTATTTCAAAAAAGTCATTCACCAATTAAAAAAAATACTTAGATTCATGAATAACAGGAACTGAAAATATAAATAGTGAAGGGATAACAAATAGAAGCAGCAATAGTGATCATTCAAGAAAATAAGAAAAAAACATCATTAATCAATTAAAATAAACCCTAAATGCATAAAACATTGAAAAAATAAACACAAACCACAAATAGATATTGGAGGGGGACGAATGAGATGACATCGACAATGCAAAGACAATGCAGATAGAGTGAAAGTGGTGTTTGAAAATGGATGAGGGTGGACGATGATGGTTAATTACAATTAAAAGAGATTCTATGCCACAATATCTAAGAATGAAGGGTTAGGGTTCACCATGTGAGAGAAAATTTATTTCTTCCATGAGAATGAATGAACAAAAAATGAATCATCCTAATGTTTCATAAAAGAATAAAGGTTTTTCACATGATTTATTTAATAACTGACATGGAAAAAAATAGTTTCTCACATTGGTTATAAAATAACCGACATTGAAAACCAAATTTTCAATGTAGGTTATTTAATAACTGAAATAAAAAATTATTTATTACATCAGTTATTAAATAACTTATGTGAAAAATAAATTACCATAAATTTATTTCATACTGATAAATGAATTAAGTGGGAATGATTTCACCCTTGGATAATAATGAACAAGGAGCAAAAAAATTTCGAAGATTTTTCCATTGTGAATCTATACATTTTACTTCCTATATAAGTGAAATTAAGAGTTTTAAATAATGAAACAATTAAAAAAATTCATAAGAAAAATGAACCAGCCAAAAGAGATATAATCAATAATAGTGAACAATATTATTTTTATAAATACAAAAACGACTGTATACATAATAAGAATTGACATGGGAAATAAAAAAATAAAAATACATCATGATAACCAAAATAGGAAAGACCAAATTTAAAGTACATCAGGTCAAACTGGCTAATACATAGGCAGTCCCAAATAAACCATAGAAGAGAAACTTGAGATACCACACAAAACATCCATGTGACCCATGGTCAGTCACCACATCCAAACACCCATGAACGGGCAATACGACTGACATCTAATATGTGATCACACCCTCGACACATGTATAAAAACATAAGAGCCAAACATAGACACATGTGTATATGTAGGGTGTGTGGTAAACATGCCTAGTTAGATTTCACCAAAAACTCTATGAAGTTCCTTTTATAAAACATTTTAAAAATTCTTGTTTGAATATTAGTTAGAAAATAAAGTTTTCCAAATATAAATTATACGAAAAAAGTATCAATCCTAACACCTTTCTGAAACCACAATGGTAAAACCCATATTTGGATACAAAGCACCTCTTGCCTTTAAAATAATTACTTTAAGCTTATAAATTTAAAAACAAATTCTTTGAAAACTACTTTCAAATTACCTTTTCATCAAAAAAGTTGTGGAGACACTGTTTAAAAATGAAAAAGGCATGTGATCAAAGAGAACCATCATATCAAAAAGTATAGTAGAAGTAAACAATGGTAGTGTAAATGGTGCCACTAATTGAAATGAACATAAGGGGATGTACATAATGTATGTAGTGAAAATCCACAAGGTACTACCATTATAAAAAAAGGTGTCATGGGTAACTCCCTAGGTCTTAACATGTAACAATCCTAAACCTCACTTATAGAATACCTAAGAATTGGCCAACCCATGATGAACTTAACAGACCCTCCCTGACTGCCCTCTTGGCCTCACTAAGTGACAATCCCTAGCTAGAGTACAATCCAAACTAGGTACTAGTCGGATAACAATTTATACGAGTGTGATACCCATACAAGCCTTCTACTTAGCAGCCTAAGGTTCCCATGAAATCAATCAATGTAGATGTAAGAAATATCAATCTACATGATCATCACATATATCAATAACAAAACATAAGCAACAAATCGAATCTCACCTCCAATATCCTCACAAGAAACAAACCATTTCAAATTATACCGGAATCATATAATAATAAAAAATTCACATCCCATAAAATGGGGGGAAATATATAAAATACATACAACCAAGGGATTCACAATAAGAGTGCATAATCAACAATAATTCATTTTATTAAAATTTCAATCGGGCCATTAAAATAAACTTGGAATGCTAAGTTTGAAACCATTATTATTGTACACACCAATTAACCATTTATCAAGTGAAAAATTAATCTTTAATTCCCTCAAAAACAATAAAATCAGATAACATCATTTGAAAACACACAAGGATACATCACTTTGAAAATAATAACACTTTAAAACAAAAGTGTTCCTCCCTTCGGACTCACATGAAAACCAAAAAATCCTTTAATTGAAACCAAAAATTAGAAATGTGGTACATTATTTGGAAATAAAAATATGCCCATAACCTTTATTTTCATCTTTAAATTCATTTCAAAGATCCTTTAAGAAATTTTAAAAAATTCTTTGTGTGAAAAACAAATTAGATCAAAATGAATACTACAAGGTTTAGTGAAAAATCATCCATTCCAAGTATAATCATTAAAAATAATTATAAACCCATAAGGGGCACCACATGTAGGTTTAAATTGGTAAAAGAAGGAATTTATAAAATTCAAGCATTTCCAGACTTTTTCAATTAAGGAATTTCACAAAATTATCTACTATAATCAAGCATATACCACTCATATTCGATGGTGGAAGAACGACCTTGCAAGATAATGGCTTATACTAACCAAAAACAACTAAATCCTTGTGATTCGACCCATACCAAACCATAGGTTCATCTTCCCTAGCCATTAGGGTTCATAGGAGAAAATAAAACTGAGGGGAAATAGAAGTAGGGAGAATATGATAAAAATAAAGAAGGTGAATAAGGGATTTACACTACAAAACAACTTTAGATTCACAATGAAAAAGTTTGGAAGCCATGGAAGAAGAAAATAGAAGATCACTTAAGCTCACCACTGGTAATCCACATGAGAGAGGTAGGAAAAGAGGGCTAAAAACATAAAATTTAATAGGTAAAATAATGAAAATTCGTATTTAAATGAATATGGATAGCTCATACAATTTACCAGATTGTACGCCAATTGTGTAGCACATAATGGAATGAGACTTCAACCACACAAGGTCTGGCTGCATGATTTTTCAAACTATTCACCAACCATGAATCCCACACTGTAATCAAGCTACTTCACTTTTCATGATTTCATCACACCATTCTCCACACTCTACTCAAGCCAAATGTAAGACACCCCATGTGTATAAGTAACCTGTGTAGTTACTGCTAGAACCTACATTGTTTCCCCTGTAAGGGCCAAGATTTTATATGAACCCTTTTTCATTTCTAGGATGTCAAGAGTTTCTCAATATTTTTCTCTAGTAGTGTCGGATGTTGGGGAATTTTTATATCAATTATAAGTGATTCTATATTTTTGATTTTAATTCAGATTTTAAAATTTTGGCTAAGAGAGATATATTACACAACATTTGAAAATATTATATGTTTATTAATTATATTGTATAATAGATACTTTTACGTGTTACCAACACTACTACATATTTGATTTTATTTAGCATTACCCTTTATCAGTGCTAAAAATAGTGTTGATAAAGGGGTATCCCTATATTAGTTCTAACAAAAAGTGTGGATAAAAGGTACTTTAATTAGTGCTTGTTAGGACCAAAAGGGGCCTAAATACCCTGAGAGGGGGTGAATCAGGGTATGGATATTCTATTCCAAAATTCTTCCTGCCCCACTAGATCTTGACCTCAATATTATAAGGGTCACTTTGTTTGCACTTATGTGTTACTATTGATCTTATTCATCCTTTATTTATCTGATGATGATGATGATTTAAATGCGAATTAGAAATGAAAACAGGAAGACACAACGATTTTTACTTGGTTCACCCTTACTGGGCTGCATCTAAGGAGCATACAATGACAATGTAATGATGTACCAAATCCACTAAAGATCACTGCCAATAATGTTCATGCTAGATCACTTCTAAGCCTAGGCTCACTGCCTTTACAATGTTTAGGGTTATCTCACTACTTTCCCAGGGGTCACTCTATATTTCTATCATTCTCTGGATCACTATCGGTAGAAAGGATAATCTTTTTCCTCTTCCTCTACTCACTACACTTGGAAGGGATCCACTCACAGTTTATAGACTCGTACATCCCTTCATTATATCTAATGAAATATATATCATTAAATCTTGATAGATGCTCTGTTGTCGTCCAGCTTTCACCCACAGATGAATCTCTCTTTTCACAGGGTGTACCGGTCAACTCCAATTTTTACGCGCAGCCATCACTGGGCCTTGCGTTCAATTCACTACTTTTGCGTGAAATACACTTTTTACGCAACACCTATTTTACATGAATCCAATTATTTTACATGCAACAGCCTTATTTTACGTGCAATATTTTCTTTACACACAAACAACTCTTTTACGCAGAACCTAAGATTTACATGAAACCTCTTCTTTATGCATAGCCTGAGCTTTATGCACAAACACCTCTTTACGTGTAAACTTGATGTTTACATGCAACTCCCTTGCGTATTCCAATTTCACGCGCCAGAGCTTGGATTCTCTCTAAGTCTTGAGCTACTTCAAATGAGGGGGTCACTTTATATTTATAGGAAAACTTGAACCCTATGTGAAAAAACCCTCCTTGAGCATGTAATCCTCTTTGAGCGTGGAAAACACATCTTCCACGTAACACCATTTTTCACGCCCTACTCCAATATTTCACACACCTTGTGCCTTTTCTAATTCTTGAGCTTCTGATTTCGACACACTTCTTGTGAGAAAAACTTCCCTTCACTATTTCATGCCCCGCACCAATATTTAACGCACTACTTTCTTTTTCACACACCGCACTAATTTTGTATGCACCTCCATTTTCCAAAAACACATCTCTCAATTTTCCGATTTTCAGACCCAAAAATTTGGCAAACACTGGAAAACGACACTACCTTATATCTGCTCTTTTTTTTGTACCACCTCCAAATCGTCCATTCCTTTATTGGGGTTCTTCTGTCAAATATGGATAGCCAACAACATCTCTTGAACCCAAAAAATTGCTATGTAAACCCCCTTTGTCAACAAATTAGACATCGTGGTCTGCTTTGTGAACAAACACCATATAGAGGCCCACTTTGTCAACAAACACAATCACCTCAAAAATTATTCAATGATACCTTGAGAGATTTTTTCCCAATAGTGCTAAAAAAGCATGGATAAAGGTACCCATTTATCAATGATTTTTTATTGTTGATAAAAAGTAATTTTATAAGCACTTTTCTAAGTGTTGGTACATGTATATTTCAAATATTTAGCATTACCCTTTTTTAGTGTTGACAAAGAGTACTTAAATTGGTATTTTTCTTAGTGATGATACATGTATATCATTTATTTGCACTAAAACACATGTTTTAGTGCTAATAAAAGGTATATTTCATTAAAAAATGTTTATATCATTAAAAATAATATATTGACATATAAATATAATTATATTGATATATACATAATATATTTTACAAAATATGTTTTATATATTACTAAATATGTGATCACACTTAATATATAAGATATTTAGTGAAAAATGGTTTATTAAAAAATTAGAAATTAATATTAGTTAACAAATTTCTAATTGTTAATGATTAATATCCATTAAATAACAATTTGACGATAGAAAAATTCAATAAATTGATAAGCAATCTAAAATAAGTTGAAAACTTGACTTGAACTTCAAACAACCATAAATTTTGATCTAGGTGTCCATTTGAGCTCCACCACATATCAAATCGAAGTTTATGAAAGTATATATCACATAATGACTTGGGGAAACATCGGTCAGCAATTTCTTGAGGTCGAAAAGGAAGCCTTGTTTAAGAGGGTATTCTTATCTTTTTTAGTGGAAGCTCAATTTATTCTCCGGGATTACACTCATATGGATATTATAGCATTCGAATTTTATCAATTTTAATATTGTAGTATTATTTATAATTAAATATACACACATATATACATATTTTTATATATTTACACATAAAAATTTAATTTTGTAAATATATATGTAAACATATTTACATATAAAATATCTTTTCATATATATAAAAAATATATAAATAAAAAATAGTATCCATTTTATTTAAAATATCAAATTATGAATATTTATATACCTATACAATGTATGTATAATGTGTATATATATAAAAATATATTTGTGCATGTTTTTGTATTAACAAATAGATATATATTAATCTATATATTCTAATACATGTATATAAATATTAATATATAATATATGTAAATAAATATTAATATGTATAGTTATATTTATACACACACACACACACACACATATGTATGTGTGTGTGTGTGTCTGTAAATATATATATATGTATATGCATGCATATATTTTTAAACACACACAAAATAAATTTTATAAATATATTTAAAAATAATTTTATAAATATATATATAGATATATGAAGAAATATATGGATAAAAAATGTAAATAAATGTATGTAAATAAATAGATATATCACAAAATAAAGAACAAAACAATATATAGAAGTGGTAAAGGAACATGCATGTGAGGGTGGAGGTTCCAAGTTTAAATCCAAGTGAAAGAACACACGAGTGTGAGGAGGGAGGGGTGTTATTGCACTGATAAAGGACAAGGGGGCCAGATGATAGGGGTGATAAAAGGTGGGCGGTGTCGAGCAATGATAAAAGTGGGGGTGGCCTCCCTTCAAATATCTCTCCTATATACAGAAAAATTATTGTTTTTTTTACTTTTATCAGTGCGAAAAAACAAATTGCTAAACGGGGTCTTTATGATTATTTTTTAGAGATAATAAAAGGGACACTCCTTTAAAATTTCTTACAAAATCACTGCTTTTTTAGTGCTGATAAAAGCTATTTTTAGCACTATCAAAACCTGTATCTATAGTAGTGTTATATTTTTATTTATTGAGTTAAATATATTATGCATTGATTTCAAAATAATCTAGCACATACAAATACATTATAAATTATTATATATACACACATATATATTAAGTTGTTTAAAAAGTTGCAAAAAAATTATGTTATAAAATGTAATATATATATATATATATATGTATGTATGTATGTATGTATGTATGTATCTATGTATGTATGTATGTAAATTATTTTATTAATATTAATTTGTTATATACTAAATTATTATATAAATATAGATATATGGTAACCATTTGTAGCAAAAAAGGATGAAATAATACATATAAAAACATTTTAATAGGAAATTAAATAAAAAACGTTTGATGTATAATGGTGATTCAGGCATCAGGTTAAAGAGATTGAAATCGTGATTTCGCGGCTCTCTTCCTCAGCGACGCTTTGTGGTGACTCCAGCAAGCGGTACCCTCTAGTTCGGCGACAGCAGCAAGAGCTTAGTGCTCTATTTACCTGGGGGTGGATCAACTTCAACTTGGATGACTTCCCCTCAGACGGCTGCGGTCAGTTCAAATTTTTGGGATTTTTGATTTAAAATTTAAATATCGAAGAGAGAGGAAATCATTAATGGAGGGATTTTCTCAACATAAATGGAGGATTTTATCCGAAAATTAATGAAGAGTTATTCCCAATATTAATTGATGGAATAATGATGAATTATGAATGTTGACCGCATTAATTGGAGATATGGGTTGGGTGTCTATATAAGAGGATGTGGAAGCATGTTTTGGAATATGGGCTGGCAAAGATGTTGCTGCCAAGAGAGAAACAATGAAGGGGCCTCTGCGTTTGTGGTAACCAGTGAAAAGAGAAGATGATGAAGATGAATGAAGCATAGGTGATGACTCTGATGATGGTGTTGTGTCAATTATGGTGAATGAAATCATGTGTGCGAAGATGACGGCGTACGACGATGCAGAGAGAATTTTTGACGATGGCGTGCAAAGATATTCATGAATGTGCCATGTATCAAAATTCCTCTTGGTTGCGGAGATCAAGCAGCGTGTCCCGGTTGCGATGATCGGTGGTACATACAAAATGGTACATTCATGGATGTCGTGTGTCGAGTGATAAATCCTTCTGGTGCATTGTAAAAGGCCTTCAGGTGTGTTGTGTAAAATTCCTTCGGGTGATAAAAGGACTTCGGGTGAAATCTCCTCTTCTCCTCTTGTGTGTTTTTTGCAATGAATTCCGCTGTGATGTCGGGCTCCGATCCCCAACAGTGGTATCAGAGGTATTGGTTGAATTGCTCGGTTGCAGAGCATAGTGGCAAGTATATGGTGGAGCAACTTATCAAGGACTCATATGTCATCGGAAAATGATGGCGGTATCAGCGGTGTTGCTGGAATATCGAAAGTCTTCTTGGCCGCAAGTGTCATGTGTCGTGTCCCGTTCATTGGGTGACATTCAGAGCTTGGTGGAGTTGGAGATCAAATTGGCCCAGATGGTGGGGATGAATGCAGTGTATTTTAATTTCAAATCAAGGTGGTGATTGTTGGGATTTTTGATTTAAAATGTAAATATTGAAGAGAGAAGAAATCATTAATTTAGGGATTTTCTCAAAATTAATGGAGGATTTTCTCTCAACATTAATGAAGAGTTATTCCCAATATTAATTGATGGAATAATGATGAATTACGAATGTTTACCGCATTAATTGGAGATATGGTCTGGGTGTCATTATAAGAGGATGCGGTAGCATGTTTTAGAATGTGGGCTGGAAAAGATGTAGCCGCCAAGAGAGAAACGACGAAGGGGTTGCCACATTTGCGGTAACCGGTGCGAAGTGAAGATGATGAAGATGAATAAAGCAGTGGTGATGACTCTGAAGATGATGGAGTGTCAATGACAGTGAATGAAATCATGTGTGTGAAGATGATGGTGTACGACGATGCAGAGAGAATTTTCAACGATGGCGTGCAAAGAGATTCATGAATGTGCCATGTATTGAAAGTCCTCTTGGTTGTGGAGATCAAGGGGTGTGTCCCGGTTGTGATGATTGGTGGTATGAACAAAATGGTATGTTCATGGGTGTTGTGGGTTGAGTGATAAATCCTTTGGATGCATTGTAAAATGCCTTCGGGTGTGTTGTGTAAAATTCCTTCGGGTGTGATGTGTAAAATGCCTTCGGGTGATAAAAGGCCTTCAGGTGAAATCTCCTCTTCTCCTCTTGTGTGTTTTTTACAACGGCTTCCACTGCAGCGCTGGGCTCGGAGCCCCAACACAAATCTGCATCAGAGGCGGTTTCTTCACTACTCCATGGGCTCGACGAGCTGGTTCAGATCTGATTGCTTGGCAGACATAGATCTACAAATCTAGTGGCTTTGGTGGTGTATGGTATCCCTATGGTGTGGAGTGTGAGTGATCTGTCTTCGACGGGGAGGAGGTGGTGGCGGATGATGGCTTGAAGGTGATGATGGTGCTCTACAGGCAGCGATGATGCTTATGCCAGAGGGGGGGGGGGTGTTCGTGGATGGTGGCGGAGCCTTGCCCTGGCATGTGTTTAGGGTACGGATGGTCGTTGGCGGCTCGACAACTCCAACAGATGATGGAGGCAGCAGACATAGCGGGGGTGATCTTGGTCAGCGATTAGTGATGGCTTGTCGGCCTAAGCGTCGGTGGACGGTGATTCAGGAGGCGGCTCAACCGATGCGGTCGATAAATTTTGTTAAAAGGGTGTTTTTTAATTTAATGAGTTAACATTTTTTTATTTGGTAAAATGAGTTTTTTGAGTGTCAATTCAGTTGGCCCTCAACCATTTAACCTAAAGCCCCAATTCAATTGGCGCTCCACCATTTTTTTCTTTCAAAATCCCTTTACTGCCCCTCCCCAACCCCCCTTATATATATAATTAGAATTAGTATTTTAATAATTATATTTATCATAAATATAATCACAAAAAAAATATAATAAATTTATAATTATATTTATTATATTTATAACAATTATATAATTATCATAAATATATAATAATAATAAATATAATTATTATAATTATATAAATATAATGAATATATAATTACAATAATTATATAATTATAAATATAATAATAATAATGAATATATAATTATAAATATAATAATAATAATCAATATATAATTATAATCAATATAAAATTATAAATATAATAATCATAATAATTGTATATATCTAATAAATATATAACTAAAATTATTATAATAATTATATATAATTGTATATTTCTAATAAAAATATAATCAATATAATTATAAATATATAATTATAATAATTGTATATTTCTAATAAATATATAATTATAATAATTGTATATTTCTAATAAATATATAATTATAATAATTGTATATTTCTAATAAATATATAATTATAATAATTGTATATTTCTAATAAATATATAATTATAATAATTGTATATTTCTAATAAATATATAATTATAATAATTATATAATTAATATTATAATAAATATAATAAATATATATTTATATTTTATTATAATTATAATACTTATATGTTTATATTTTATTATAATTATAATAATTATATATTTATTATAATTATAATAATTATATATTTATTATATTTATAATAATTATACAATTATAAATATAATTATATGTATAAATATAATAAATATATAAATATATAATTATTATAATTATATAAGTGTTATAATTATATATTTATTATATTTATAATTATAATTATATTTAATATATAATTATAAATGTAATAAAAATATAATTTTAAATATAATAAATATATAATTACAACGATTATATAATTATTATAAATATATAATTACAACAATTATATAAGCATAAGAAATATATAATTAAAAATATAATAATTTTATAATTATAATAAATATACAATTACCATAAATATATAACTATAATAATTATATAATAATAATTATAATAAATATATAATTATAATAATTATATAATAATAATAAATATATAATTATAAATATAATAAATATATAATTATAAATATGATAAATATATAATTATATTAAATATATAATTATAATAATTGTATATTTATAATAAATATATAATTACAAATATAATAATAATAAATATATAATTAAAATAATTATATAATGTTAAAAATAATAAATATATAATTATAAATATATTAATTATAAATATATACTTATAATAGTAAATATAATAATTATATAATTATAATAAATATATAATTATAAATATAATAATTATATAATTATAAAAAATATACAATTACAATAATTATATTATAATTAAAATGATAATAATTATATGTGTTATAATTATAATTATTATAATTATTATAATTATTATCATTATTATCATTATAATAAATATATAACTATAATAACTATATAATTATAACAATTATATTATAATTATATATATGTTAATTATATATTAATTATATTTATAAAAATTATAATTATTATATTATTATATTATTATAATTATATAATTATATAATTATTATAATTATAAAAATATAAAAATAAAAATATATAATTATATAATTATAATAATTATATTTATAATTATAAATATAATAAATATTTAGTTGTAGAATTATTAAAATTATAATTAATATATAATTACATATTTATTGTAATTATATTAAATATAATTATAATTATAAATATAATAAATATAGAATTATAACACTTATATAATTATAATAATTTTATATTTATTAAATTTATATTTATATTTATATTTATATTTGTATAATTATTATAATTATAATAAAATATAATTTTTATATAATTATTATAATTATAATAAAATATAAATATATAATTATTATATTTATTATAATAATTATTATATAATTATTATAGTTATATATTTATTAGAAATATACAATTATTATATTTATATATTTATAATTATATTGGTGAAATATTTATTAAAAATATACAATTATATATAATTATTATAATTATTATAGTTATATATTTGTTAGAAATATACAATTATTATGATTTTTATATTTATAATTCTATATTGATTATAATTATATATTTATTATTATAATTATATTTATAATTATATATTTATTATATTTATAATTATATAATTATTGTATTTATATAATTATGATAATTATATTCATCATTATTATATCTTTATTTTAAATATATAATTTTTATAAATTTAATAAATTTATTATAAATTTATTATATTTATTTTAGTGATTATATTTATTATAAATATTTTTATTATAATTATAATTTCAATTATATAAATATATATATAATATATTTATATATATATAGGGGGTTGGGGAGGGCTGGCGTGGGGAAATCTAAAAAAACGGTTTAGCACCAATTGAATTGGTGCTTTAGGGTTTTTGTAAGAGCACCAATTCAATTAGGGTTCAAGAAACCCCATTTCTTAAATAAAAAAAGAGTTAACCCATAAAATGAAAAAAACCCTTTAGCAGAAAAAACCGATGCGGTCAGATCTGATCGGGGTTATGGATGGCAGATGGCTTTGGCGGCGGGTCATCGGTCAGCGAACGACGGCTCATAGGGTGATTTGTGACGATGATTCTAGTCATCCTTGAACAAATCTGTTTCATATTTGGTGTGTATGGTGGCCCTTGCGGTGTGGACAACGGTTGGGTGTGGAGGCTACAGGGAGTTGCCTGTTCTTGCGTGAACTGCTTTGGATTTTTCAAGGGCTTTGGTTTTTTTGATGGGCTTTGTCTCACTGGGATCTTCCTCTAAATATTAAGGCTATACGCCTCTGGTCTACAGTTATGTTATGGTTTCCCCTTATCCCAATTCAAAAGAGGTTCCATTTTTCCTTTTCTATTTTACTAAAGGGACTTGCCTCCAATCTTTTAGGTATTAAAAAATAGAAAACTGATGGATAAAGTGAAACTCATGATATGTTTTCAATAGATAAAGTGAAACTCATGAAACATCTTCTGAAAATGTTTTGATTAAAAACATGAATTGGGAATTGATTAAAAAAATGAGATGGTTTAAAAAATATGAAGGTAATAAAAGCATTATATATATATATATATATATATATATTACACTAACGTTTATAAATATATATTTCATATAGTGATTTAAATAAAAAATAAAATTAAAATGTACAATAAAATCATGAAATTAGGAGGGGAAGAGATAATAGATACTATGTGAATAGTAAATGAGGAGATTGGGAGATGCATGAAGGCTTAATAAATGGGGTGTCTTACATGTAGTAATTAAAAAAAATATGCAGTAATCTATCATCTACATTATTTTTAGATTATGTCCTTCCCTATTAATTTCTTATTCTCTCTAACCTGTATGCCCAAAGAGATGGTAGGAGATCATTGAGTGCCTTTGAAACAAACTATCACCTTCTCTTTAGTAGACTCTTGCGAGTTCCAGTTGAGCAAGTTTTTCTTCTTGCTTGCTTCCGCAAAATGAGACATTAAAGCTCCACAACTGGGTAGGGGTTATGTGAGCTTCTTATTATTTTATGAATGAATATATGGAATCATGATTTAGTTTTCCAGTTTTTAAATTGATTAAATT
The DNA here is from genome assembly GCA_963277665.1 of Viscum album. Classification (NCBI taxonomy): domain Eukaryota; kingdom Viridiplantae; phylum Streptophyta; class Magnoliopsida; order Santalales; family Viscaceae; genus Viscum; species Viscum album. The sequence continues at coordinate 1,263,251,185 of OY728143.1, read as the reverse complement.
AACCTTAAGAATATAATAATCCTGAAACTTAAGAAGTAAATAGATAATGTATCACATGCTGCAAATGATATTATCTTCTTTTTCCTTTCTAGATAGTCTGGTATTAATATTGTTTTATTCTCTTTTATCCAATGATTTATATGTTAAGTATTTGGAATATTAAAAATGATAAAAAGAATTATGAACGTAGATGTTGAGATATTATCTAAATAAGATTACATAAAATGATGTGTGTGAAAATTACCTAGCATTGATACTAAATATTTTTCATAATGAATTTATTCGTGGATAATGAATATGATCATGCCATTTAAATAAAATGAATGTTTAATAGAATTATTTTTTTAAGGTCAAATGTGCTCATACCATTTATTTCTTTTGTGAGATTTTTAATGGCTTGTTGATTATTATAGTTTGATGTGAATTGTATTGTGTTGATGGAATGTGGTGCCAAATGTGATGATGATTTGATAGTGGCATGGGGTGTTGGATGTGATAATGTTGTGAAGGTGGCACGTGGTGCCAGATGGGATGATGTTGTGATGTTATCATGGGGTGCCAGATGTCATGATCATGGGATGATAACATAGGGTTCGAGGTGTGATGATGATGTGTTTGTGGTGATTATTTCAGTTTGAAAGGAGGGCTTGCCGGTGGATTATTGTTGGTGGTTTCTTGTTTGTGGGATCATTTATCATGATGATCTGCTACTAAAGATCATTCTTTTAAAAGTTCTATAAATGGTCTTTGTTACTGAAAAGCACTAACATGCTAAGCACCATTAAAGGATGTGACCTTCATCGGTGCTCATCACCACAAAACAGGGTAAGAGAAGTGCCGCCCTTTATCAGCGCTAAACAGAAAGCGCTGATAAAGTGGCCTGCCTTTATCAATGCTATTATTAGCACTGATAAAAGTTTTTATTATTAATTTATATAAAATTATTATATTTATTTTAAAAAATAATGTTTATTTGTATACATTAAATAAAAAACAATTGGTTATATTTAATATTTTTTTTAATAATTCAAATATATATATAATTTTTTAATTGAAAAGGTAATTCTATGATTATAATTATATATATATATATATAATTAAATAATTATAATATTATAATAAATTACATTAAATAATAAATATATTTATTAGATTTATTATATTTATTAGCAATTTATTAGATTAATTCATTGTATTTATTATATTTGTTATATTTAAAATATTTATTTTATTTATAAATATATAATAATTTTTATTATATATATTTATAATTAAAATTATTGAATATATATGTGTTTTCCAATGAATTTGGTCAACGAATATATGCGTATATGTTATGTATGTGTGAATGTTCATTTGTATGTATTACCTAATGTGGTATATATTTATTAATTCATAATGTTACCCATATGAACTATATATGTTCTGAAAAATATACTTATAAAATTACATTAAATATATTCAAATAATAAATATATTTTATTATATTTTTAATGATATATATAAATACATTTCAAATACATTTGTAATTATAATTTTATTAATATATATTAACAATTATATACCAATATTTATAAATATATACTATTTATAGATATAATTTTTAATAAATACATATATATTTATCCTATATATCATTTTAAATAAATATATAAGAATATAAATAAATTATTAAAATTATACTTTTATAAAATAAGTATTTATCAGCGCTATGATTTTAGCGCTGATAAATAGGTGTTTTATCAGCGTTATAATTTTAACGTTGAAAAATAGGTACTTTATCAACGCTAGAAAAGCACTGATAAAGGTATGTTTTATCAGCACTTTTATTTTTGCACTGATAAAACATACATTTATCAGCACTTTTAAATAGCTCTAATAAAGGTTCCAGTGGTTTTTATAAAAGTACCCTAACAGGCCCGTCCTCTGTCACACCAGTTCAAGCCTTTGTAGAAGCTGAACTAGACCCCTCCTCTACCACGACCCCTCCTCCTCCTCCCCCTCTGTCATAGCTACCTTTTCCTCCTCCGCCACGACTGTCCTCCTCCTCTACCGCTGCTGCCTCTGCCGCTCCTTCCTCCGCTGCCGCTGCCTCCGCCACCACTGCCTCCGCTGCGATACCTCCTACTCGGTAACCCTTAATGGTGTATAAGGACATATTGTGGCTTGGTTTACTATTTTTCATTGAAGGAAGAATCATCCATCTTGTTTATATGTATGTGCCATATGATAGAATAATGCTGATTTCTAGGAGGTTTTTAAGCCTTATTATGGAATAGGTTAAGTACCAATTGTATAGAAAAATTCTCAAGTGGCCTTCAAAGCATGAAAATATTTTAAAAAATCAAATTCAGTACCATATAAAGGTTTGTAAATGGGAGTTTTACACCAATTTATTTCTAAATAATGTGTTTGGGGTGTGTAATGTTCTTGAAGTGTCCTAAAGGGGTTGTTAGATTTTACAAGGGTGTGTTAACCCATATGAGTTATATTGTAAACATTGTGATAGACTTTCACTATTAAAAATGTTATTATTTTGGATTTTTGGATCCCATGTGGTTTTATAAAATTATATTTATAATATTGGTCTTAAGAGTTGATTTATAATATATTTTAAATCATTTTATTTGGATTCACACCCTTAAAATGTTTTTTTGTACATTTGGGACATTACGAGGGTAACAACCCAAGATTTTATGAGATTTATTATTTTTAATTTCATTGATGTCTTTTGTTGTACATGACACCAAAATTATCTTGTTCTATACACTACATCGTAAACACAACACTATTCTTGGCTCGTGTTACACAAAATTTCAAGTTCGTTTGATAGAAGTTATTCTACGCAACATTGAGTGTATATATATATATATATATTCAATGTATAAATAAAATATGGTTGGATTCTATTATACACAACAACAAATGAATCTTTCACTACACGCAACCCTAACTTGGCTTGCTTTACACGCAATCACTACCTTCCATGATTTCATGTGTTGTACGCAATACTGAGTTTCACTAAACAATGATATGTTATTAAAATATTATATAAACTTGCTGTTAGGAATAGTAATAACCACTTTTTAAAATTTTATTTTTCAAAATGGACTTCATTTTTGGATTCGGAAAATCAAAATTATCCTAGGGTGAAGTTTTGGTAATTTTCTAAAAACTTTCAATTTTTGATGAATAGTGAAAACACTGGGTTACTATTTAAAAACCGACATTTTATTTAAATAATTATTTATTTTATTTAAATTTATTTTAGGTCAAAATTGATACATAATACCTATAAAAGTTCAATTTAATTCATTGGAGTCATTTTATAATAATTTTAGATATATAAAATTTTTATTGAACTTTTCACCGTCTTTTACCTACCTCCTAGGAGAGTTTGAAAATTTACATAAACCTTAATTTTACCGCTTCTGTGAGTGGAATTTTGAAAATCCTAGAGACACAGTTAATATCAAGGAGTAAAATGTGGTTCAATAAGATAATTGTTTTTGGTGAATAGTAACTTTTTACTTTTATTTACCACTGTTAAAAGTAAATTGGGTAATTAAGGGAAAAAATGATATTATTATTACCCTAACACATGTCCTAATTCTATTGGATAAGTGTAATTAGACCAAAAACAACCTTATAAATAAAATATTATCATTTAGGCCCACTTGTATTAGATTAGGACATTTATTATTATTTTATTTAAAGAAGAGTTAAAATAGTTAAAATCCAAGTTTAATAACTAAAACATTTTTAATATAGGGTTATACATAAGATAAATTCAACTATAAATATTCATTATAAATATAAAAATATTTACAACATAATTTTATTATATTTATAATTTTTATACATTAAATAATTTAATTTATTTATGACACAATGATGATGCAGTAATTACCTTATTAATGAAATGTTAACATAATTGATGTTATAAATACCCAAATAAATTTAATTTGAGACATTTTATAAGTTAAACTAATTTATAGGTTAATATGAAATGTAAGTATTTATTCAATTAACTTTTTTTTGAACTAATCATGCTTTTATGATTTTCACAAAAATCAATTACCAAATAGTGTCAAAATTGACATAAAATAGTTTTTAAAACAAATATTATATTATTAATTGTTATTCTATTCCTAAAAATCTACGGTTCAGCCATATTACTTATATAAGGTTATATATATTAATAATGAACCACTTGGGGTTTTTTGTCTTGTTATAGTAAGTTTATTAACCATATAGTGTAAAATAACAAGAAGACACGGAAAAGGTAAAATTATTTAACTTAGAGTTAAATCTAAATGATAAGGTTAAAATAGTAACATAAACTTGTCTAAAACCTATTTTTTGAGAGTATTTCGACCCATACCCACATTATCTTCGAAATAAATCAATTTGAGGCTATTAAGAACCGAATATGACTTTATTATAAAATAATATTTTAAGTTTTTCCTAAGGTGCCCCTCTCCTCCCTTATAAAAGGGCACCCCTTCCCTCTTCCCTTCACACCATTTTGAGCCTTGAATCTCGGAAAACCCATGCCAATTCCTCTCCTAAACCACTCTAGTTATTTCATAGAGGTTCTATTTTTCTCAAAAGACCAACTCTAGTGCCCTAAGAAGAAGTTTAAAGGAGGTGCGTCGAGGAAGAGGTAATCTCTTCTACAAACTCTTTCACATTTCTTTCTTCTTCTACTTCCTCTTTATTAGTTGTTTCATTATAAAGTAATAACATAAGTATTTCTTATATACTTATATGTTATTATAAATATGAAATAACCCTATTTCCCCTTTTGTCCAACCTACGGAAAATGAAATCACCGCGCGTGCGTACGTACGGAATACCATCTCCACGCCGTGGTGTAATTAGTTTTCCACCACCACCTTAATTGGATGGGTATAATAGTGTAAAGAATTATATATATTATTATTATAACATCATACTTATTTTATGATATTATATCATCCACTACAATTCCATTCAATAAATATGGGAATGATATCATCGATCGTGCGTACGTACGGATTACCGTCTCCATGACACGATGAGATTCATTTTCCATGTTAATAATTCAAGAATGATTATATAGTATATATAATAAGTAATCATGAAATATATGAAATATAAATGCTACTGGATTTATGTATATATATATATATGTCATCTAATTACTTCCATTCAAGTCAATAAGGAAAAGAAAATAGCATTCATGCGTACGTACGGCCTACCGTCTCCATGAACTGTGTATTTCATTTCATTTATCTATCTATTATATATATATATATTGAATATATATGATATATAAATCATGATTTAAATTCTGGAAGTAATTAAATCATGATATAATTAATAATAATATCAATAACAACAAGTCCAAACACGTACGATAAATAAAATGATTTTAGCCAAAATACTACTTTAACATGGAATTTACAAAAGAATGGGTAATATAAAGTCATAATTGAACCATATATGATATCATAATAATGAATATGATTCTTCAATAAGTCAATGACATTATTTAAATCATTATACAGGAGGTTCGGATACGTACAAAGCATATCGGACCTAAAGTAAGGGATAATTTTGCAAATCTCATTTTTATTCGAGATTGCTTATACGTAAGTATTTACTGGGGTTATATTTTTCATCCATGTACCAGTTTTCTAAAAATGGTTTCATGTATGTTTAAAGTCCTTTTTACCCATTTTTTACTTTTACTACATGGTATGTAAGGAATCTTTCTTTTTTTACCATACGATGTACTTTTTGACTTTTCCGACAAAAGTACAAGAAGAATGTTTTTTTAACTTATACGACGTGAATGGATTTTTACGGTTTCATAACTCCTTATTTTCATGAAGCTTACTCTACAAGATTTCATGACTATTTATAAAAAAATCCATTTCTTTTAAAATTTCATGGAATATTGTGAGAAGAAAATGATTTTGAAGAAGAATGGATATTTTCCTTAAGAATTCATTTCATGTGTTTTATAAACACCATTTTCCATCTAAGATGACATTATTTCATATGTGTATGTTTCAAGTATAATGTCTCTATGATTTACATGGTTTCACTTCTCTTATGATGAAATGATATCCATTTTTTTTATATGGATTATGTTATGATGGGATGATGTTTGTGAAACCCATTTGATTCTTTGGGTTATGATGAATGATTTATGTTTATATTGTGGCACAAGTAAGAATGATTTCATTATGAGATGGGTGGGACCTATATCTCCCTCCAATAAATTGGGTAAATATTTATATCTCATGAGAGAGACATGGTTGGAATGGTAAGTTAATCCAGTTCAGTGATATAGGACTAGAACGAGGAGTGAACATGATTCAGTAAGGGACTTTGTCCACTAAGATGGTCTTGGCAGAAATGCCTTGGATACTATGGAAATAATATCAAGTGATTAATGGTTTTCCACAATTACATGTTTTATTCTAATGCTATTTTATCATGATTGATGTTCCATTATGTTCTATTCCTTACGTACTGCCATGTTTTATTTCCTTAATCAAGATTTTGATGTTTAAACATTATGTTCATGTTTTGAAGTTAAAATGTATATGGTTTGTTTTATTTTCTCCATGCAACCCTTAATGAGAATTTGAGCTCAACCTTTATATTTTTTCTTTTCCCATGATATAAAGAAAGGTTTTTGGTAAAAAAAAAAAGGAATATCTTTATGGGATATGTGGAAGATCTTTCACCAAGATTAGAAGATTATATTCCGAGTTTCCAAAGACACTAAATTATTATGGTCCTTTGGTGTTTGTTTTTGTTATGTATTAGGTATTCTACAAAAGTAATGTAATGTCCATATATGTCAAGCTTTGGGTCTCTACAGTTGGTATCAGAGGAAAGGTTTAGTTAACATTTGGAAACTAGGATGAAAAAACTTTAGTGAGATCCCTAGAGATATTTCTAAGGTATGTCTAGGGATGTCCCTAAGGTTAAGTATAAGTATATGTTATAGTCCTAAAATTATGGTAACAATATTATAATTAACCCTAAGATTTTATATATTGAAGGTACTCCCCCTTTATTATGTTGTTTTCCCTAGCATTATTTTTTCCTCTCACACTATTCTTTTTGGGTTTTAGACGATGGCTAGAACCCAAAGGAACCATGTTGATCAATGTAATGGACAATGCAATGGTTGTCCTCCGGAACAAACCAATGTTATGGGAGATTGAGTGAAAAATCTTATTGCTATACTTACACAAGCTATAAATCATTATGGACTTCCAAATGAGTAGAGAAGGGAACAATAGTCTATTGAGTCCTTCATGAGGAAACATCCACCTTCTTTTAGTGGGTCTTCTGATCCTCTTGTTACTGAAAAATGGATCAGTACCATTGAAAATATATTTTCCATACTTCGTTGTTTGGAACATGAAAAATTCATTATGTCTATTTACCATTTAGAAGATGAAGCAGATCAATGGTGGACTCTAATTAAAAATACAAGGCCCCGAGATGAAATTGCATCCATGGAATGGGATGAGTTCAAGAACTTGTTTTTCAATAAGTACTTCCATCATATTCTTCGAACAAAGATGGAAAAGGAGTTCCTTGAACTTAAAAAAAGGATGATGAATCTTTTTTTATATACAAAGCAAATTTTACAAGGCTTACAAGGTATGCATCTGGCTTTATCATCCAACCTGAAAGTAAAGTTGATTGATTCTTCAATGGCATAAAACCAAGTCTTCGAAGGGCATTGGCTAAAAGAGACTTCAGTAGCTATGAATAAATTGTGTGTTGTGCTATCAAGGTAGAACTGGAAGTTGGTGTTACATATCCATATCATTTTTTTGACAAGAAACAAAAAATGGAGTTCATGGAGAAATCTCAGACTAATGGTGAAAAGAAGATGAATGTTTCTTTATGCTCAAAGTGTGGAAAGAAGCATGGTGGAGATTGTCTTAAAGCGACTAGAAAGTGTTTTAGGTGTGGAAAGGAAGGTCATCGAGTAGCTGAGTGTTGAAGTAATGGAAAAAGGGTTTCTAATGATGTGAATAAAGAAAAGACTGTAGAGAACGTGCCACCAACACTTCAATGATACAAGTGCAAGGAAATGAGACATTATGCTAATCAATGCTCTAATCCAAGGGTTAATGATGATCAATGTGAGAAACCTATTAAGGAAAAAGATAAAGGGAAGTCACATACGAACACTATTTGTGATGTTGAGTATGACAATGATGTTGTAGATTGATTAAGTGTTTATGTAATGGGATTTCAAATTAGTTTCATGGAATCTCATTTATGGTATCGCGGAATTTTGGAATATCTATTTATTGGTTTTCAATAATTATATGGTACTGGTAGCCATGAAAAGTGATTGAAATATTTTTGGAAATAAGATGATATGCACATAATGAAGGGATAAATAAAAAATGAAATGATCTCATGACGGATATAAGGACAAAGTAATATCAAGGTTTGAGTATATAGAAATTTTGGGATTTTGGTATGTGGAAAGTGTTAATTTTTGACAGCATTCATGTTTTCAATAAGGGTCAATGGGTATTCATTTTTCAAGAGAATACATGATTAAAGAATTCACATTTTTGTAATTTGACCAACGAGATATATCATATGATATATGGGGGATAAATGATGGTATTCACATGTGGAGAAGATGACATTTCTAGTAATTGTTTTCTTTATACTATGAGCGTGGACAATAGTATTTTGGATGAACCTAAAGATTGGAATGGATTATGTTGGACATAAGTCAGTATTGTGTAAGGCTATAAATTTTTTCGATATTATTTATGGAATGTTATAATAATGTAGTTTTAGAAAAAGGACAACCTGCAGGACGGGCGACAACCCATCGCGTCGGACAAGGTTGTGGGAATCGAAGCCACAACTGAAGTGCGACATGCCTTTACCACCTACCACTGAACTACATGAAGTCCCTGGTTAGTAGAAACTAGTTTTATTATATTAAGCGGTATTATATATGAAGTATAAGTCCATTTTAGGAACCATATACGATTAATCTCACTATAGATGGACTTATGTATATTTAATAACTTTTTCTATCCTTTTATTTGAGACAGATGGAATGACCTATCATTCTATCGCAAGATCTGCTAACACTTCACAGAAGACAAATTCAACTTCATTTCTTTAAGAGGTGAAGTGTAAATTGTTCAAGGCACAAACAACAGTAAGATTGTACCAAAATCAAGTAAGTATTTCTTTTAATTCAATAATTCTTCAACTTTAGGGAAATGATCATGAAAACAAAAAAATTTGTCCTTGTGTCCTTATATGCAATGAATCAGATGATACCTTAAATCATCACAAAATTATGGCTTTGTGATTTTTTGATTTTTCATAACCATGTCCTCTACCACTCTCCATCAAAACTTGATGGTTATATTTTTCTTCCATATCCATATTTCCACCTATGTTCTCCTATGTGGAAACCCGGTGATTAGTTAATCTGGGTAACCGTTAAATTTCTTAATTTACTTTTTAAAATGAAGTTTTAGTATTACTTTTTACGATGTGGGTTACTATGAAAGAAAATTTCAAAGAGTAAACCATTTATAACCCTGACGAATTTCAAGGGCAAAATTCATTTTAAGGGGGGTAGAATGTAACAACCCGAGATTTTATGAGAATTATTCTTTTTAATTTCATTGATGTCTTGTGTTGTACGTGACACCAAAATTAGCTTGTTCTATATGCAACACCGTATACACAACACTATTCTTGGCTCGTGTTACACAAAATTTCAAGTTCGTTTGATAGAAGTTATTCTACACAACATTGAGTGTATATATATATTCAATGTATAAATGAAATATTGTTGGATTCTATTATACACAACCAAAAAGGAATCTTGAACTACATGAAACCCTGACTTGGCTTGCTTTACACGCAATTGCGACCTTCCATGATTGCGTGTGTTGTACGCAATACTGAGTTTCACTAAACAACGATATGTTATTAAAAATATTATATAAACTAGCTGTTATGAATAGTAATACCCACTTTTTTAAAATTTATTTTTCAAAATGGACTTCATTTTTGGATTCAGAATATCGAAATTAGCTTAGGGTGATTTTTTTGGTATTTTTCTGAAAACTTTCAATTTTTGATGAATAGTGAAAACATTGGGTTACTATTTAAAAACCTAATTTTTGTTTAAATAATTATTTATTTAATTTAAATTTATTTTAGGTCAAAATTGATACATAATAATACCTATATATGTTTAATGTAATTCATTGGAGTCATTTTATAATAATTTTTTATATATAAAAATTGTATTGAACTTTTCACCGTCTTTTACCTACCTCCTATGAGAATTTAAAATTTTACATAAAACTTAATTTTACCACTTCTGTGAGTGGAATTTCGAAAATCCGAGAGACACGGTTAATATCAAGAAGTAAAATGTGGTTCAATAAGATAAAAATAATTTTTGGTGAATAGTAACTTTTTACTTTTATTTACCACTATTAAGAGTAAATAGGGTAATTAAGGGTAAAAATGATATTATTATTACCCTAAAACATGTACTAATTATATTGGATAAGTGTAATTCGACCAAAAACAACCTTATAAATAAAATATTATCATTTAGGTCCACTTGGATTAGATTAGGACATTTATTATTATTTTATTTAAAGAAGAGTTAAAATTGTTAAAATCAAAGTTTAATAAATAAAATATTTTTAATATAGGGTTATACATAAGATAAATTAGACTACAAATATTCATTAGAAAGATAAAATTATTTACTATATAATTTTATTTTATTGATAATTTTTAGACATTAAATAATTTAATTTATTTATGACACAATGATGATGCAGTGATTGCCTTATTAATGAAATATTAACATAATTGATGTTATAAAAACCCAAATAAATGTAATATCAGACTTTTTATAAATTACACTAATTTTTTAGGTTAATATGGCATGTTAGTATTTATTCAATTAACTTTTTTTAACTAATCATTCTTTTATAATTTTCAAAAAAATCAATTAATAAATAGTGTAAAAATTGAAATAAAATAGTTTTTAAAACAAATATTATATTATTAATTGTTATTATATTCTTAAAAATCTATGGATCGAAAAAATGACTTAGATAAGGTTATATATATTAATAATGAACCACTTGGGATTCGTTTGGCTTGTTATAGTAAGTTTATTAACCATATATTGTAAAAAAAACAAGAAGACACTGTAAAAGTTTAATTATTTAACTTAGAGTAAAATCTAAATAATAAGGTTAATATATTAACCTAAAATTTATAAAACCTATTTTTTTAGAGTATTTTTACCCATACCCACTTTATTTTCGAAATAAATCAATTTTTAGCAATTATAAATCGAATATTACTTTATTATAAAATAATATTTTATGTTTTTCCTAAGGTGACCCTCTCCTCCCTTATAAAAAGGGCACCCCTTACCTCTTCTCTTCGCACCATTTTAAGCCTTGAAGGTCAGAAAAACCCTGACAATTACTCTTCTAAACCTCTCTAGTTATATCATAGAGGTTCTAGTCTTCTTAAGAGACCAACTCTAGTTCCCTAGGAAGAATTTTAAAGGAGGTGCATCGAGGAAGAGGTAATCTCTTCTACCGACTCTTTCACGTTTCTTTATTCTTCTAATTCCTATTCTTTAGTTGTTTCATTATAAAGTAATAACATTAGTATTACTTATATACTGATATTTTATTATAAATATGAAACAACCCTATTTTACCTTCTATCCATCCTATGGAAAATAAAATCACCGTGCGTGCGTACGTACGGAATATCGTCACCACTTCGTGGTGTAATCATTTTTTCCACAACCACCTTACTTGGATGGGTATAATGGTGTAAATAATAACTATATATTATTACTATAACATCATACTGATTCTAATATATTATATCATCCACTACAATTCCATTCAATAAATATGGGAATGATATCATCGCTCGTACGTACATACGGATTACCGTCTCCACGACGCGATGAGATTCATTTTCCATGTTAATAATTCAAGAATGGTTATAAAGTATATATAATAAGTAATCATGAAATATATGAAATAATAATTCTACTGGATTTATGTATATATATATATATATATCCATCTACTTACTTCCATTCAAGTCAATAAGGAAAAGAAAACAGCGTTCATGTGTACGTACGACCTACCATCTCCATGAACGGTGTATTTCATTTCATTTATCTATCTATTATATATATATATATATACTGAATATATATTATATATAAATCATTATTTACATTCTGGAAGTAATTAAATCATGATATAAGTAATAATAATATCAAGAACAACAAGTCCAAACATGTACGGTAAATAAAAAGATCTTACCCAAAATACTACTTTAACATGGAATTTATAAAATAACGGGTTATATAAAATAATAAGTGAACCATATATGATATAATAACAATAAGTATGATTCTGTAATAATTCAATGACATTATTTAAATCATTATACTGGAGGTTTGAATACGTACGAAGCATATCGGACCTAAGGTAAGGGATAATTTTTCAAATCTCATTTTTATTTGAGATTGCTTATACATAAGTATTTACTAGGGTTATATTTATCATCCATATCGCTGTTTTCTAAAAATGGTTTCATGTATGTTTACAATCCTTTTTACCCATTTTGGACTTTTACTACATGGTATGTAAGGAATCTTTCTTTTGTTTACCATACGAGGTACTTCTTGACCTTTCTGAAAAAAGTACGAGAAGAATGTTTTTTTAACTTATACGGCGTGAATGAATTTTTACAGTTTCATAATGCCTTATTTTAATGAAGCTTACTCTACAAAATTTCATGAATATTTCCAACCAAATCCTTTTCTTTTAAAATTTAACGGCATATTGTGAAAAGAAAATGATTTTGAAGAAGATTGGATATTTTCCTCAAGAATTCATTTCAAGTGTTTTATCAAAACCATTTTCCATCTAAGATGACATTATTTCATATGTTTATGTTTCAAGTATAATGTCTCTATGATTTACATGGTTTAACTTCTTTTATGATTAAATTATATCCATTTGTTTTATATGGATTATGTTATGATGGGATGATGTTTATGAAACCCATTTGATTCTTTGGGTTATGATGAATGATTTATGTTTATGTTGTGGCACAAGTAATAATGATTTCATTATGAGATGGTTGAGACCTATATCTCCCTCTAATTCATTGGGTAAAGATTTATATCTCGTGATATAGACATGGCTGGAATGGTAAGTTAATCTGGTTCAGTGATATAGGACAGGAACGAGGAATGAACTCAATTCAGTAAGGGACTTTGTCCACTAATATGGTCTTGGTAGCAATGCCTTGGCTACTATGGAAATCATATAAAGTACTTAATGGTTTTCCACAATTACATGGTTTATTCCCATGCTATTTTATCATGATTTATGTTCCATTATGATCTATGCCTTACATACTGCCATGTTTTATTTCATTTCTCAATATTTTGATGTTTAAACATTATGTTCATGTTTTAAAGTTCAAATGTATATGGTTTGTTTTATTTTCTCCATGCTTAAACTTACTGAGAATTTGAGCTCACACTTTATATGTTTTATTTTCCCAAGATATAAATAAAGGTTTTAGGTAAAAAAAGGGAAGATCTTTATGGGAGATGTTGAAGATCATTCTCCAATATTAGAAGATTATATTCCAAGTTTCCAAAGACACTAAACTATTACGGTCCTTTGGTGTTTGTTTTGTTATGTATTAGGTATTCCAGAAAAGTAATGTAATGTCCATGTACATAAATATTTGGGTATCTACAATGAGAAATAGTTTTTTATAAAATCGTTATGATCAAATTATTCTAATTTTTGTTTTGTTCTAACTAATGGGTGGTTCTCTATACATGTGGTGTTCTTGTGATAGAGAAAGGTGATGTTTCTTTCTAGGAAATTTGATATTGGGTGATCATTTATTTATAAATGTATTCAATTTGGATGATTCTTGATTCATTGAATTTATTGATTTCCAACCACCTTGTTTGATGTCTTAGGACTCTTAGGTGACTAGGTATTGATCTAAATATGTGTAAACCATTGTATAGGATGTCTATAATATTTGGAGGGTGGACCACTAGACCGAGTGAGATAATAAATTATAGAGTGATCATTAGATCATGTAAGTTAAGGAGATATAATCATATGTCCCATGGTATTTGTGTTCTCCTAAGATATTTATCCCTCAACCATTCAATTGGGGGGATGCCTTGGTGGGTACTAGTGATGGAATAACCAGTAGGTAGGTTTTTGTGTGACATATATCAAGGATTATTTTAAATCTTATATCATGTTGAGTACATGGTTTGTATTTATTATCCCAGAGAAAATATTTTTCATGGCTATATGAAATTTTGAAATCTGACTTAGAACCCTTATATGTACAGTACATGGAGTGTGGTTGATTATGATGTTAGTGGAAATGATAACATGGATTCCTTATGACGTTATGTGTTGGGAAATCCACACATGGGGTGGTTTAGGTTGGTATCTAAATATGAATTAAGAGATTTATTGTTGATATATTATTACCTATAGGTCTTGGGATCATCATGATATATTTTTTAACTATAGGATATGCTAATTATGGATACGTTTAGTGAGGCTTCTTAGGATGTGTCATGTATGAGCTTCTTATGTAATAGCCTCTTTATCGATGCTAGGTATCAATCATTGGCTAGCTAAGATATAGGATGAGGCTTATCTTCCATGCTTGTTCATTATATCCTAATCGTTATTATATATCTATGATGAGGATGAGACCTAGAGACCTTGGGATTGCAATGTAGAGATACTCCACCAAGGTGAACATTCTTTCAAAAAATTTAAAGTTTATGTTTGGCTATACATCATGGGGTATATGTGGTTTTCCACAAGACATAAATTATTTTAGTGGTTCGGATTATGTTGAAGGTTAGATTGGTTATTCCTATTTAGGTCCTCCTTTATGCATGTGATTTTATCCATGGGAACCGCCTTATGTTAATGGTTTGAATCATGTGAGAGGATGGATATGTTGTTCCCTCCATATTGTTTTCTGGGGGGTGGATGTTATTCCATGAGGTATATAGTCACATCACAATTCATGATCAATATTTAATGGTTCTTCTTAGGGGATGAGTGTTACAATGTATACCTTGTGGTAATTTAACAATATATCATCATAGGGTGCACTATGTAATAAACACTTAGGTTACACCATAATGTTCTATATTCTTGAAATCAAAAGATATTTTTTTAGACTTTTTAATGAGGTTCCCATATTCTTTATTTGCCACTCGACCCCATCACCCAAACCCCTCTTCCACATAATTTTCCCCTCTCATAATTAACCCTTTAGAATCCATAATGGTAGTTTCATAGTGGACAAACTACCCCTAGACAACCCACACTCCCCTCCCCCACATCCCTATACCTCCCCACCCCACCTGGGCAGCCCACACCCTCTCACTGGACAACCCAAACCCCCTCCCCCACACCCCCGCAGCCCCTACCCCCCGGACAGGCCACCCCTCCCCTTTGAACCTTTTATGTTTTATTGTATTTTTGCCTTTTCTCGTCAAGAACCCCTCTACACTACGCCACCCTCCCCTTCCTCTCCTCTTGGGTGGTTCTCCCTCACTCGGTGTATGTTTCATCTTTCTTCACTTGTGTTGGAGAGCCTAGGATAATTTTTACTTCTAGTAATACTTTTATATATTAGTGTATACCCCCAAAAATCCTATATTTAAATGGACATGGGTTAATTACAATTGGATATGTAATGATATGACCCAGGTTGGTACCATAACCAACAACTGACCTGACTTTACACTAACCTAAGAGGCATTCATGATCCCTACGGGATAACAATGATCCCTAGAAAAAAGATACAATTAATGTTGAATATTTTACCCCTAAATTATAATAAATTTAAAATGATCTTTCTCTTGAAAAGAAGACATGTCCCATTCATAAGTTAAACATCTAGGAAAATAGTATATACACAAAAAATAAATAAACAAGAAGTAGATATCATAGATGGAAAATAAAATCCCACTATTGAACAATAAAATTGTTTAACCAAAAATTTCCCATTCCTAAATCTCATTGGACCTATTTTGGATAGGTATAACATATGAGTTCTCATTTTATGTTTTCTTTTCAGTTGGAAATCTCCTCTGCCACACGCCTCTCCTCTGTCGCAAACGCACCTCTATCGCGCGTTGAACGACACATTCGCGATGAGTTTTCTACTTTTAATCATTGGTTTCCTCTTGTTCACATGTTATTACTATTTGATATTGATGGTTATAATGTGAAATGTATAGGCTAAACGCCCCACATAAAATCACGGCTGTTGGTGGTCCTTGTTTGCGTACTAAATGAATTGCATGTTGGTTAGTTACTATTGAACATTTGAATATAAAAATTGGTAATTTATGTATACTTGACTAATGAATGAATTCCCGGGGATGATAAAACTTCTATGATAACCCCTTAATTAACAAATGGAATTGAATAAGAGATGCTTTGTAAAATCTGAAATTGTGATTGTTTGGTTTGTATGTTGTTGCAATTGTGAGGATGATTGTGTGTTTTTATGGTGTTCCGGTTGTTGGCATGATTGGTATGACATTTTTTTCAATGTTTTAGTTATTACACTATTGAGTATAAATAAAAAAATTTACCCATTTCAATGGCACCACCACTTTTTTACCAGTGCAATTCTCATGAATCCTAGAAAACCACTTCACTAGAGACTATATGAGACACTTTATGGACACCATAGTCGAATAACAATAACAACACATGTAATGAATCCTTCCACCCGCAAGAACTCTAGTGAAAAACATACTATATATTAGTTTATTACTATAGTTAATTACCAGAGACATTATGTTTCTAGAGAAACACTAAAACCCGGTTTACAACAATGCATATAGATCACATGTAGGATACTAAAACATTCTAGTGCAAGGGATTCCCATAGATTTTTGAACATATTTTGTGTAATTATTTTGTTAAATATTAATATTACTATATTAAATAGGATGAATATGAATAAATAATGGATGAATGTCAATCAGTTTACAAAAGAGTATAAAGATGGTGTGAAAGAGTTTATCAAGTTTTCAAAAGATCATGCATGTGAACCTTCTCAAATCCTTTTTCCATTTTTAAACTATTGTTATTCAAGAAAATTTTGTCCATAGGAGTTGGAAGAACACTTGATATGTCCTGGAATATATTGAAGTTATACATGTTGGAATAAACGCAGGGAGAAAACAAATGTGGGTAGTGGCTCAGATAAAACGACATTTTATGGATCATCTGATATGATTACAAGAATGAACAATGAAGATGATTGTATGGAGGATGTGATTATATATGTGAATGATGATGAAGATCTCATTGAGGAAATTACATGGACAGTTGAAGATTAACTTCATGATTACCCAAAATTGTTTGAGAAGTTAGAGTTGTGCAAAAATTCCATTGTATACTGGTTGCACTAAATATACAGCATTGTCAGCCATACTGAAGTAGTATAATTTGAAAGAAGGCAATGAGTGGAGTGATACCAATTTTACAGAACTACTTTCTCTTCTGAATAACAACTTTTCAGAAGATAATGATCTCCCAAGCCAAACACACGATGCCAAATGAATGCTACCCTCAAAGGGTATGATCTCTGAATGAATACACACCTACTCGAATGAATGATTATTATTTCTCAAGGACCAAAAATCAATTAAAGAATGCCCAAAGTGTGGGGATTCTCAATAAAAGAAAGTTGATTCCAGTCCTATGAAAGTTGTATGGTACTTTCCAATAATTCCAAGGTTTAGGCTCTTATATGGAAGTGAGGAGACTGCTGGACAATTGAAATGGCAAGAAGATACAAGAATTAAATATGGGAAACTACGTCACCTGATAGACTCTCCACAGTGGAAGATAATTGATCATGAGTATCATGAATTTGGAAATGAGCCAAGAAACCTTCATCTTGTGTTATCTACAGATGGAGTGAATCCTTTTGGTTTTCAAACCAACAGTCACAGTACATGGCTGGTTATGTTGGTAAATTATAACTTACCACCATGGTTATGCATAAAATTAAAATACACCATGTTATCTATGCTTATATCAGGACCACAACAACTAGGTAATTATATTGATGTATATTTGGCTCCATTGATCGATGATTTTAAATTATTGTGGGATTCAGGTGTTACGTTGTATGATGCTTACAAAAAATGAAGATTTCACTTCGAAAGATATGTTGTACAGGACGATAAATGACTTTCCTTCTTATGGAATTTTTTGAAGATATAGCATCAAAGGAACTAAAGGGTTTCCCATTTTCAAACAAGGTACACAGTCAATTAGGTTGAAACATTCATTGAAAACTGTATTTCTAGGACATCACATATTTCTACCCTGACGACATAATTACTAATCTTGGATGACATCATTAAACAAAAGTTCAGAAGAACCCACAACACCATCTCCACTAATAGGTGATAAATTGTTTGAGAAGGTAATAGACGTGGACACTACTTTTGGTAAACCATTTTTGAAAAACCTTACGAAAATTGGTTGAAAAAAGAGATTAGTTTTTTTGAATTACCATATTGAAATTGTCTGTATGTTAGACCTTTTCTTGATGTTATACATGATGAAAAAAAATTATGTGATAGTGTCATTTGCACATTGCTAAATGCACCCGACAAAACAAAGGATGGAATTAAGGCTAGATTGGACATGGTTCAGATGGGAATACGATAAGAGTTGGCACTAGTGAAGGGTGAAAAATGAACATTTCTTCCTCCTACTGCTTACACTATTTCTAGGCAGGAGAGATATCAGTTTTGAAAATTATTGAATGACAGAAAGGATCCAGAGGGGTATTCATCAAATATCAAGAACATCATGTCAATGAGCGATTTAAAATTAAAGGGTCTAAAATAACATGATGGCCATGTTTTGATTCAAGATCTAATTCCTATAGCTTTACATTTCATTTTTTCCAAGAATGTCTTCCATACATTAACAAAGTTATATTTCTTATTCAAATCTATATGTAGCAAAGTTATAGACCCAATGAAATTTCTAACTATGGAAAGAGAAATTTCCATGACATTATGTGAATTGGAAATGTTCGTCCTGCCGAAATTATTCTATATGATGGTTCATTTGATGGTTTATTTGGTGAGAGAGATTCAACTATGTGGTCCTGTACATTATAGATGTATGTACCCCATTGAACGGTATATGAAGATTTTGAAAGGGTAAGTAAAAAATTGATTTCGGATAGAGGTTTGTACTGTGGAGAAATATATTTTTGAGGATGCCATTGAATTCTATACCAAATACCTATCTAGTGTGGAAAACATTGGCCTACCTAAATCTCATCACACTGGGAAAATTGAGGGTGAAGGAATTTCTGGAAGAGAGGTTGTCACAATCAATATTACAGATCAGGAGCAGGACCACCTTTATGTTTTGCATAACAGTTTCGACATTGACCCAAATGTTCAAACCCACAAAGAAATTCATAGGCATTTGAATCCATCTAGGGTTGAAAAATGGATATCAAATACACATAATTGATATTTTATAGGATGGTTTCAGGACCATATTTTTAAGAAGTTAGATGAAAATACAGACTCAATTTCACAACGACATTGATATCTAGACAGAGGAGCAAGTGTGTATGTATTATCTTAAAATGCTTATGAAGTTAATGGTTATACATTCTATACTAATGAACATGATGAAGACAGTACCATGCAGATTAGTGGGGTTACACTTGTGGCTAAAACGATGCATGTTTCCAATGCTAAGGACAAAAATCCAATTTATGAGAATATGTCATACTTTGGAAACATCAAACAAATACGGGAGATGGATTATACGAAATTCCAAGTGCCTATTTTTCAATGCAAGTGGGTTGATAACAGGAGTTTTGTTAAAATAGATGATTTGGTATTTCTGAAAGTTGATTTCAATAAGGAATGGGAGAAATATGAAATATTAATAATGGAATCACATTAAGTATAAGTATTTTATGTTCCATACCCTTCAAACCAAAACTGGTCAATTATTCTGTTATCGACCAAAACAACTGAAGGGTCAGATGAAAGTTCAATAGAGGATGAACCTTTCATAGAGAATTTTTAATCATTTCGCAGTGTTCCCAATGAATATTTCATTTTTTTATTTCATAGGAGACCACAATGAAGGGATTTAGAAAGTCGATATAGGGGTCAAATCTCTTCATCCTAAAAAAAAGAGTTCAATAATCAGGTTATTTATTTATTTTAATATACATTGTGTTACATTATGTTATTATCTTTTCGCTACTACTTTTATGTAATCTAAATTAAATGTTAAACGACTTCTGTAGATAATGACTTATGCACCTGCTGATGCGCCCAATCCCGAGGCACAATAGGTCTCTCAACCTACTGCTGCTCATCCTAGTGCAGAGCTACATCACAATTTTCAACCTATTACTGCTGGTCCTAGTACTGAGGTACAATAGGTTTCTCAACTTGTTGTTGTTGGTCCCAGTTCCGATTCTAGTGATCTAGAGGAACATAACGATGATTCTTCTGAGGAAATGGTAGGAAATGAAACCCTGACGACACAAAAAAACAAGAGCGCCATAGTTTGACTCTGTTAGCCAAAATCCTTAAGGAAAAATCAAAAGGCATCAAAATTGAGGTGGTATGGAATAAGCGAAGCAAACATGATAACCCCAACAAATACATCTTTAGTAGCTACATTGGAATCATCACTCAGCAATGCATGCCGATTGATGTACAGTCGTGGAACCATGTTGTCACTGGGCTTAAGACACTAATGTGGGAAGAGATTACGGTAACATTGTGATATTTTTTTTTAATTTATTAAAATAAAATAAAATACTAAAACATTGACATACTATTCATCATCCATTATAGAGTGCATTTATAGTAGATTCCTCACACAATGAATATGTATTAAGAGTTGTAGGAAGGATTCATAGAGGATTCCTGAAAATTTTAACAAAATATCATCTTAATGATGCTAAAGGGAAAATCAAGCTGCACCCACCTCCTATTTATGAACACTTGATATCCCAAGGAGCATGGGATTCATTTAGAAACTGTCATACAGAGCATAATTTTTAGGGACATTGTGTGTGGTAATACATTGTTTGATGTTGCTTGTATTCATCACTTTGATTGATAGTTTTTTATTTATAAAACAACAACTGAGTGCTACAAATATAAAGAACATGCAACAAAACTAGCGTACCCCTACTATAAAGCAAGGATTGGGTATTCTTCACTTGAGAAAAAATTGGTAGGTCTTTTAAATCTACCGTAATACTTTTATGTGACATAAAAAACACCGTAACTATGTTTCACTGTTTATATGTAGATTGATGAATCAAAATCGAAAGCCATATTCATTCCATACCATGTGCTATGGAAGGAGGCTATTGTAAATAAATAGGGGATACAGATAGATGAAAACACACAAAAAGTGTGGGAAACATGTGTAAGTATGACATAATATAAATTTTATTTACATTAAATCGCTATTACATAACAATGCTTACTTATTTTCCTATATTTTCGATATGACATAGTCACAGGAATCAACAGCACCCGCACCAAATGTAGACATACTTTCAGCGGCCTTAAAGTAGCCAAAACAGTATGGCCGTGTCAAAGGTGTAGGTTTTGGGGTGACACCCCGAACATATTTTCAGAAACAAAAACAAGCGGAGGATCAAACCAAGTACATGAAAAAGATGCAAGGTAAATTATCTATTTTTTAAAAATAATTACAATAACAGAGAGAGATTATAGAAATTTGGATGGGGGAGAGGCAAAGAGGAGAAACAAATCAACAACAACCCATGCGTGAAGATCCCATCCCACCTCCCACCAGCTTTGAGGTGAGCCATTCCCCTAAACAACCTAACTTAGCTAAGGTAATCAATGTTCTAATAATTGTTTCTGTAAAATGTGAACCACATAGACACTGATACCTTTCTTGTACTAATATTCTACAAGTTGAGAATGATTGTGATTTATATCTATCAACTCCCACCTATCGCCTTGTAGAGAGGGCTATAGTGTTTAATATGCAGAACGACATGCTACACAATAGACAAATTTCAATAGATCATGTTAGAGTGTCAATTAACGTAGCTAATGAGATGAGTGCTGATCGACCTGTTCCAAATGATGATGATGACATTCATATGGTTGAACAAGTTTTTGGAACATTATATCATGACACGTCCCCTGGGGCCCATGTTGTGACTACCCCAAGCCCGCCTTCTATAGGCTAGGGGTTAGAGACTAGCACCAAAAAGACTTATCCCTAAAACCGAGAAGGCATTTACTTTTATCCTGTAATATCACACAATCAAAGTACACAAAAATATACAAGAACAAAGTAAATTGTATAGTAAAAATGGTGTGTACAGAAAGTAAAGGGGCTGGAATACAAGCCCAACTGGAAAGTACAATTAAAACTGAAAAACAGCTCATGTGAACACCCACCACGGATACTACCTGAAGGGTAGATACAACTCTCAAATGGTCGTCTCTGTAGTACGTATCGTCTAATGGTCCACCTCCGAGCATCCTCCAGTCCTTACACCCTCAGCCTCGATCAATGTCGTCTATCATCTGCACATGAAACAACAAGGTGCAGGCGTAACCCGTGCAGGGGTGAGTATAACAATACTCAGTAGGTACCCCGAGACCCTCGAAGGTCTCTCAGAACCCAAAAAGGATAAACCACAAAGCAATATCTCAATATCAACGCATGAAGAAATATTCATCAACACTACTTAGGTATATTCCCATAAATATACCTAAGTTATCAATATATACTCATCTCACACGTGAAGGAATTATACCACAAAGGCAACACCACGAAGGTAGAAGTGCCACACAGGTAACACCACGTAGGTAGAAGTACCACACAGGTAACACCATGAATGTAATTACCACAAAGGTAATGCCACACAGAAAAACACCATGAAGGTATAACCACACAAAAGTGTACCACAAAGGTAAAGACTCATCTCACACTAAGTATAACTTAAGTACGGAAGTGTAGATGATTAGTGGTATCTATAGATCATCTTACTTCATCGATAATCTATATTGTTGACCCACACGGGATCATAGATGACCCCCACAGGATCTGAAGGTGACCCACATAGGATCTGAAGATGCTAACCCACACAGGATCCGAAGACGACCCACACAGGATCTGAATATGACCCACACAAGATCTGAAGATGACCCACATAGGATCTGAAGATGACCCAGACAGGATATATAGATTATTCATGTACATCCAACCACATGGTTCCTGCACTAAGCATTATTGATATCAGGAGGATCTACTACTAAAGACATCGGCCGATACTTCAACTGCCATGAAGTCCCACGAAGAAGTATCTCAAAGGTCCACCACATCAAAAAGGTCCTAACGCAACAGACGACGTGTCAATCAAACGCCCAGTCTGTAAGTTATTAGCATTTCCGTTCCGAGGGCCCAGTTGGATTCTGGTTTGATCCAACCCTTCCATACTCCATCTTTATCTAAAATTAAAGTGGTGTATTCCAAAAGGACCTTCTCGATCTAAGGAATCTAGTGCCACATATGGTTTTTCAAACAGGCGCTCGATTCTCAAGATGTGGCCAAAAACGCATATCTAGGTCCGGTCTGACCCGACCTGGACCGACACGACCTAGTTCGGGCTGATCCGACCTGGTTCAGGTGACCCGACCCAGCTCGGGTCTGGCTCAGATAAGCTTGGATACGGCGGGCTCGACTCACTGGGTTGCGGTTTGGCCCAGCCCGTTGTGCGCAGTCCGCGGGGCTCGGCCCGCTCGGCTGGGTGCAGTTTGTCGTGGTAGGGCCTGCCGTAGCCACTACCCGGGGGGAGAGCCGCCCCCCGGAATTATGAATGGTCCTATGGACCATTCCTCTTGGAAAACCGGTGGCACCATGTGGCGCCACCTACTGACACGTGAGACCCTCTGAAGCGGTCCCGCTCAGCGTGACGTAGTCGGTCGGAAGTCTGACCAGCTCCCCCTTCCAGCAGCATGACGAGGCCATTTTCTTCTCACTGGCGGCTAGTTTCTGGCCGTCGTGGCATAGCATCCGTGACCTCCTCCTCAGTAGGTGGTGCAGATGCGCGTCACCCCGGTTCCATGCGGCCAGATGGGGTGCCTACTACCACCTTCCACCACCACGGCCGATGGGTTGTGGCCTCCCTCGCTACTGGCGACATGGTCGCGTGCCACCCTGATTCCATGTGGTCAGACGGGGTGAAAGCCATCACCTTCCACCGCTACAACTGACAGGCCGCGACCTCCCTCACTTCTAGTGGTGCGGTCGTGCTCCAACCCAGTTCCACGTGGTCGGCAGGTTGCCAGTCACCACCTTCCTTTGACGAGGCCAACGGGCCGCGACATCTTTCGGCGACGTGGTTATGCCGATGTGGTCATTGTGGATAGCCGGCGTTGGTTTCCAGCATCGTGGCTGGGTTCCGCTCAATCGTCAATCCGCCCGCGAAGAACACGTCAACAAAGAGGGAGGGGAGGGATTGGGCCATGTTTTTTTGGCCCACACCTACCGCGTTAGATCGATAAGAGGTGGTTCGTAAATTAGAAACAATGAATTACCACGAAGAATGAATTGAAAAAAATTCCCTACTTCATTCGTTCATTGGATATGGCGTGAGGAAGATGATGAAGACATCGACATTCATCGCTCCCACAACATGCTCTCGTTCCAAGATCTAGCGTCGTCCTCATTGGAGGTTCGTTCTTCATTGGAGGAGGTTCTTCATTGGAGGATGTTTCTTCAAAGGCTCTCCCAAGTTCTCTCCTTTACTAACGATTCCTTAACCACAAGAGGTGAGGAGCTGACTTAATTAAGTTCAAGTTAATTACTTGTTCAATTAATGTTGGATCATTAATTGGGGAGGTTCCAAGAGTTACAAAGGTTTCAAGGTTGGGTTGTCCCCAGCACCAAAATTTCAAATGAGAGGTTTCAAATAAATAAAATAAAAGTTAATTGTTTTATTTTATTATATTTTTTAACTCTCCCATGAAAAACCGAAAACCCAACTTCCACCCTCGACCTACATCGGTTGAGGTGAAGGTCACTTTAAACAAATATCGATGTTGTGAGTTCAACGGTGTCCTTGGATATAAATTCTGAGCACCGGGTCAAAAGTTACAAAATGACGCTCATGCATTTACTGAATGTACCTAAACAAAGGTTCAGAAATTCATTCCGGACACACCGGGCCTCAGAATCATGCGCCATTAATTTTTGCGCACTCGTAATATTTACATATAATTAAAAAACGTTTACATTGAAAAATATGGGTCTTTACATTCTACCCACCTCAGGGATTTGCGTCCCCGAAAGCTACAACACAAACTAGGGAAACAAGTTGGGGTACTAATCGCAGATCTGAGCCTCCCGCTCCCATGTTGTCTCTTGGAGGTTCTCGTGCTGCCAATGCACGCGCACTAGAGGTATTGATCACCCATGAAGTAATCTCTTCTGTCGATCCTCAACCTCCACTGGAACCTCTGAAAACATTGACCCATCGTTGATGTCCAGCTCGCCACATTCAATTATGTGTGAAGGATCATGTACGTATCTCCTCACCTGAGATATGTGGAAAATGTCATTCACCCGGTGAAACTGAGGGGGAAGAGATAAGAGATATGACACCTCACCAACTCTACTGAGGACCTAAAAGGGTCTGATGAACCTCAGATATAACTTGCTTCCTCGACCAAATCTCTTAAAACCTCATCGTGGTGAGACCCGTAGGAAGAAATGGTCACCATCTTCAAACTTGAGAGGTCTCCATCTTCTAACAGCATACAACTTATGCCTACTCTATGCAGTCTTCATCCACTACTGAATGATATGTACCTTCTCTATGGTATCTTTCACTATCTTCAGTCTCATGAGTTCTGACTCCCCTGGGTCAGTCCTGCACAGAGGTGATCTGCAAGGTCGACCGTATAATGCCTCAAATGGTGCTATATCGATGGTGGAGTGATAGATATTGTTTTATGCAAACTCCAATAAGGGAAAGTGATCCTCCCAAATACGACTGAAATCAAGGACCTAAGCACGCAACATGTCCTCAAGGGTCTAAATGGCCCGCTCTGTCTGACCATATGTCTGAGGATGAAAGGCACTGCTCAATCGAAGCTAAGTCCCAAACACCTCCTACAAACCCTTCCATATACCAGAAGTGAAACATACATCATGATCAGAGACAATCGTCAAAGGCACTCCATGAAGTCGTACAATCTCCCGTACATAGGGGCGTCCCAAGACCTCTCCTGATCCCTACTTTCTAATAGGTAGGAAGTGGGCTGACTTGGTGAGTCAGTCAATGATCACCCAGATAGAATCATTACCCCTATACGTGCATGGAAGTCCTGTCACAAAGTTCATAGAAATTCCATCCTACTTCCACTATGGCACCACTAGTGGCTATATAAAGCCTACTAAAACCTGATTCTTTGCCTTCACTTGCTGACAAATGAGGCACCGTGAGACAAACTCTGCCACTGCTTTCTTCATTCTCAACCACCAATGCTGATGTTGGATGTCCTAGTATATCTTCAACACTCATGGATGTAACGCTAGAGGGGACGTATGGAACTACCTCAACACTTCCTCTCATAGCACCACTGATACCATAGTACGCCCTCTGAAGAGGATGATGTGCTATCCACCTTCAGAAAATCCATCAGGTGCCTGTCCTGTAGATATATGAGCACGTCGTATCTCGCAGTTAGTGTCCCCTAGCTGCACCTCCCTAAATCGTTAAAGTAGTGGGGGAGTGACTGTCAGATACTGAAGATAAGCTGCTCCATCTCAATCCACGTAGAATATCAGCAAAGCGGCTAGCTGCTCTATCACCTCACTCAGTAACAGTATACCAAATCTCTTGCTGAGTGCATCTACTACCACATTCCACTTCCCAGGAGTATATACTATATTGAAGTCATAGTCCTAGAGTAACTCAAGGAAATGGTGATATATAAGGTTTAGGTCATTCTGATAGAAGATATCCTTGAGAATCTTGTGTTCAGAATCGACTGTAAAACATTCTCCCATCATGTAATGTCGCCACATCTTCAAGGAAAAGACCACTACTGCTAACTCCAGGTTAGGAGTAGCATAGTTCTGCTCATGTTTTCTCAGCTGTCGAGAACCTTAAGTGATCACTGCTTTCTCTTACATCAGGAAACATCCTAGCCCAGTCCCTGATGGGTCACAGTAGACTATGTACCCAATTTCCTCCTCTGGTAACCTCAAGATGAGGAACTCATCAGTGTTTGCCTCAGCTCCTAGAAACTCCGTTGGAATTTCTCTGACCACATGAAGGGTTTCACCTTCTTCGTCAACACTGATAAGGGTACCGCAACTACAGAAAAGTTTTTCACAAACTTTTGGTAGTAACCGGAAAAACCCATGAAACTCTGCACCTCCGTCACACTCATGGGTGGATCCCAAGAAATAATAACCTCAATCTTCACTAGATTGACTACAACTCTAGATTCTGAGATGACATATCCTAGGAAGTGAACCTCTCTGATCCAGAATAGGCACTTTGAGAGCTTACCATAAAGATAGTGCTCTCAGAGTATGTCAAGAACTATTTTTAGATGATAGACATGCTCCTCCTCCATAGCTGAGTATATCAGGATGTCATTGATGAAGACTACCACAAAACGATCGAGGCATGACTGAAAGATTCTGTTCATGAGTCCCATGAACACTGCTGGGGTGTTGGTCACACCGAATGGCATAACCAAGAACTCATAGCCATACCAACATCTGAATGTTGTCTTCTGCACATCCTCATCTCTAACCCTGAGCTGGTGATATCCTAATTAGAGGTCTATCTTTGAAAACCACCGTTCTCCCTTAAGATGATCAAAAATATCGTCAATTCTTAGTAGTGGATACTTGTTCTTCACAGTCACCTAGTTCAGGTGTCGATTGTCCACACATAGTCTCAAACTCCAATCTGCCTTCTTGGAGAACCAAATCAGGGCTGCCCAAAGAGAAACACTCGGTCTAATGAACCCCTTGCTATGCAAGTCCTCCAGCTGTACTCAAATCTCTCAAAGCTCCATGGGAGCCATCTGATATGCTGGAGTTGATATCAATGTCATCCTGGGGTACAAATGATATAAAATTACACATCTATGTGACGAGGTAGACCTAGAACATCATCAGGGAAAACATCAGCGTATTAGTCCACCACTACAGGATAGCTCAGATTCTCAACATCAACAGCTCCGAGGGTATGGCTGGCCAACTGATGTGTGATCAGATGCACCCTCCTCTGGGTAAGTTCGTCCTATGCTGCAAAGGTTCCCTTCTCACAGGTGAATGAAAACCTGGCCCCATCCTCGTAGACACACCACAATTTGTGCCTAATACATTCGATCTGAGCATGGATTGTAGATAACCAATCCATACCCAATATGACATTGTAATGCCTCGACGTCGCTACTAGAAGATCCCAACTGAAGCTCTCACCTTCTAGAGTAAGCTCACACTACCATTACCAGTGTGTAATCATTGAATCCTCTCCCGTATGAGTCTCTAGTCGTAAAGATCAAGCCAAAGGCTTCACCGGAATCTACGAGCTCCGAACAAGGGATGTTGAAATAAAAGAGTGACTGACACCTATGTATATAAGTACCATAACTAAGGTGGAGTAGACAGAGATCACACCTCGAATCATCTCTGGAGCACCATGGTCATAGGCCTCAGCTACCTAGAGCTGAGCTCATCCCTTTCCACCTGCTCCCTGTGGTCGGGGTGGACCACCTGGAGGTGGTGGTGGTAGGACCTCAAATCACCGCCCACCGCATGCTGCATGACCAGCTCCTCTACCACGTCCACCTGCTGCCTGTGGACCTCCTTGATCGAATATTTGCCTCTACCCTGGCAGTCCTTCGACCATATGTTGGTCATTCATATGGAGGGTTGGGCAATCGCGATCCATGTGACCCTACCCTCCGTACGAGTAACACTACCTACTCCTTGCTTGTTCTGCCATTTCTCAAGATCCCTGCACGACTAAACCTATAGGTATGGTCCTCTTGGACCTCTATTTCATCTGTCTACTACCAGTTATAGATGAATCTGATACATGACATCCGGTGGTGGGTCTCGCTGCTGGTGACTGCTCAGCAAGGAAGCTCTCCACTAAGAGTGATCTCTCTAGCACCCCCTCCTACATCAGGATGCTAAGGGAAATCATCAAAGCTCTGATATCCAATTTGATCTCATTCTTGAAGGTCTGAGCCCTGAAGAAAGGGTCTCGCACCATGTCAGTGGAGTAGCACGATAGGTCGGTGAACCTCACTGAATATTGAGCCACAATCATGTTACCCTACTGTAAGTGGAGAAGCTCTTCTATGCGCACTGAGTGTAAGGTCTCTAGGAAGAAATCTACCCTGAACAGGCTCTCAAAGTCCGCTCAAATGAGAGTGACCTCATCGTGAACCTGAAGCATCAAGCTCCACCTTCTACATGCTATTGCCTGAAGAAGACTAGCGGCAAGGATCACAATGAGATCAGCTGATATTCCTACCAATCGAAAAACTCTAACAATGGCCTCTATCCAGTCCTTAGCTGCCTGTAGATCCATATCACCCTAGAACCTTGGTGGCCACTAGCACGGGAACTCGTGCAACGCGCTCATTCAGCGTGCACCCTATTCTACTAAGGCTGGTGGCATCAGCTTCCCAACATGTAGTGGTGTGATGTGGCAGTGTTTTCACACTCTTTGCCACATCCTTTTTGTATTTTTTATTGATTTTTTATACCAAAATGTTTTTTATTAAATAATTGATAATTGATGTGATTTTGTACTTTTCTATGTAAAATAATCAATTTTAGTTTAAATCATGTGTTTTTAATATTCATTATTGTATTTTTAAGTAATTCTTAAATTAAATGAGTCCTGTGAATTTGAATTCTATTTATTTATTCTTTTATTTTTACAAAATTTTCATTCCAGTTATTTTATTAGTTAATTAATAAAATTAATTGATTCTTTATTATTTTAATTGTAAATAAATAACTCATTTTTGTTTTTAGTCTTCTAATAATTAAATTAATTTTAACAATTTAAGTTTACTCAATTAATATTTATTATTCTTTAATTTTCTTAATTAATTTTTTAATTAATTGGTTAATTAGCTCATGAAAGTAACATCAATTGTTTTAATTTGTTTTGAATTCATTTGTTTATAATTAAATTCATTCTTTTAAATAAAGCTTAATTAATTTTAGTTAACATTGTTTTATTTAATTTTTAATTCCATTCTATTTAATTTAATTTATTAATTGATTAATATATTTTTAGTTTTATTAAATTAGTTATTTATTTAATTTGTTGTTTTTTTGTAGGTTTTATGGTTGCTTCGGATCCCTCTGTCCTGGTGCAACACCCACTGTCTCACCATGACAGTGATTTCTCACCATTTTTACCTCTCGCTGCCACCGTATCGTTCACAGTGAGATCGTGAGCATCACTCACGGTGCCACTAGTTTCACGGTGCCACCAGGTTCCCCTTACACTGCTTCACTCCTTGCTGTCTCATAGAAACCGTGAGAAGTACTCACAGTGGCACATCCCACCGTTCTTTTTACTGTGCCACCATTTCCATCTTCCTGGAACCGTTTTATACCACTGTCTCACCACTTTCTTCAGAGTGTCCCAACCACCAATTTTCTAGTGCTAGCATTGCCACCAGCACCATTCCCTTCCATCTACTACACCCTCATCCTCCATCCACTTCTCGTTGCCCCTCCACTTCAACCACAAGTAGCAAAACAAAGAGCATAATAACTTTATCAAGTGAATCAATAGTAGTAGACAAAAACTAGTAGATCAAACACACAAAATGAAGAAAACCCAAATATAATTTTCTCAAAATTTAAATTGAAACTCCATTAGTTTTCAAATCTGCAAATCAAACCCTTTCCCATCTCCCTGCTGTCCATTCCAGACCTCGCTGCTCCCTGATTCACCAACGCAAGAATCCCCACATCACCTAAAGCCACCTGGGCCCTCACCTTCCTCCTTGCCTCTGGCCCCTGCTAGCCGACCACACCACCGCTCCAGCCCCGCCTCTCTGTGCCACAAACCCACACCAGGAGACCTGCACTACCCCTCGCTGCTCCTAAACCTAGTCGTCCCCTTCCAGCTGTGACCCCCTGCCGCACTCCTCTATCTGCATCACCCGAACTGAGCCCGACCCCTGCTCCACACCTCACTGCTAGCCTCGTACCCCTGCGCCATTCGCCTCTACTAGAACACGTGACCCCCTTCCATCTCCCACGCTGGATGAACATGAACAGAACTTCCCCCTCTTTTTCTTCCTTTTTTTTTCCTTTTTTTAGTTTTTATTTTATTTTATTATATCATATAATATATATATATATATATATTATGAATTATATATCATATACAATATTATAATAATTATAGTTTTATTAATAAAAGTATAAAAGCTTATATATAGTATTAATATGTCATAATAATATATGTTATTAAAAAAATATAATTAATATTTACATATAACAGTAATAATAATATTAGGTATTATATATATATATATATTAATATGTATTGTTATTTACTAATCTAAGTAATAATATTAATATATAGTTTTTTTAGTTTCATTTTATTTGTTTAACTTGTTTTTGTTTTTTCTGTTGTTCCGTGTAGGGGGAGCTACTCATAGAAGAGGTGATAAATGAAGCAGTTCGTGGGAAAGGTGCGTGAATATTCACGAGTTCGTTGCAGGGGAATTGGGTAAACTCACTGAGAGTTCACAAAAAGGCTAGCGATATGCACATAAAAGCATGCCACATGGATTTACTACTTATCACTTTACCTCTGTTCTTAGTTGAGTTTTTCAGAATAAAAGAGAGGACCCCTAATCCTCTCTGGAGTAGGCTAGGCAGCCAAGACTAGGAATAGGGCCCAGGGAGGGCATCATTCCATAGTGCGGGGGAATACTCCACCCCGATTCACACATCCATTCCATCCATATCTCGCAAACTGGGACCCTCTTTAACTTGCATATGGGTTCCTGCTCTTCCATTTCACCCATCCTCCCTACACTATTTTTAGTGTTTTCAGTTGAGTCTGTAAATACTCCCATAGTGTTGCATTTTTAGTTAATTGAATTGTGATGTTTGTTTTATTTGTCTTGTGTCGTTCATTCATCCTCATTTAGTGTCATGATCTTAAATCTCCAGAAATTGAGATCTAACTTGCGGGGTTAGATCCAGGTTATGAAACCTGACATGATCTAAAGATCTGCACATTAATGTGATCATGTTCTTTTTATTCGCTTTGGTAGATCGCGTCTGTGAGTTAGATTGAGCGAGAGCAAGATCTTTCGTAGGATGATTTGATACTTTCTTTTTTAATTTCTTCTTCCCTTCCTATCTTGATTTATTGAACTGAGAATGAAGATTGGTTTTGCGATGTGACGATCATAATGGAATCATTCTGGTTTGTGAGAATTTCTTTCTAGAATGACTTTGCTGAGTGAATCGCCTTGCAGTTCAGAGGAATGCTTGAGTATTGAAGTACTTTTATGCTTGAGTGTTTAATTTCTAGGCAAGATTGGTGTGTGATATGAGACATCGATCATGCACCAAGCGAAGTTGAGAATTGTTGATAAATTTCTTAAGTTGATCTAGGATAGGGAGTAGAGGGAGAATTAACTTGGGTTTGGCCTTGTTCACGCTAAATTTTGTCTTCTGTGTCTTGGTGTTATCTATTTGTTATGTATCATGTGTTTTGTCTGTGCCTGCTTTATTTTCTTAGTCTTGTCATGTGTCTCTTTATTTTTTCACTTTTTCATCTCTATTTCTCCTCTGTCCATTCACTGTTCCACATCCACTATGCTCTTCAGCACTGATTAGTTATTTTTTAGGAGTTGTGTTTTTCTATTTTAAAAATATTTAAAAATATGAAAATATTTTTGGAAGGACCACTTAGGATCTCGACACAAATTCCTTGAGAGTGACCCCAAGGTTAGCCAATATGCTATATCTTGGGTATTTATAAATGTAAACTTGACTATCCTCGTGACAAGGACCTCCGTCAAATTTTGGTGCTATTGCCGGGGAGGCAACGAGTGTCTCAGTGGTTTTTCTAATTTTTATTTTATTTAAAAAAATAAAAAAAATATAAAAAACAAAAAACAAAACAAAAACAAAAACACACACATACATAGTGATGAACTCTAACGAATCTGATATAGTGTCACTGTTTGACCCGATTTAAGATCTTGATGAGGCTGTTGATAAGTTTCAATGTTGGACACATGAAAGGAAGCATCAAGACCTTATTGAAGAGGAGACAACTTATTCTCATTAGATCATGCAATTGATGCAACAAGCCATGCATAAGGTCAAAGGCTACCAAAAAGATAGTGCAGTACCACCACCTCCCACTAAAGCCCAGTATTATGTAAGGTCGTTGAGAAGGAAAGAGAAAAGTAACAAAAGAAAGAAAAAGATGGAGTTTCCCAACTTTGATATGAATTTTTCCCTGGAGTCAAAGCTGTAAATTCAAGAACCAATTTCCAAGGATGTTTTCAAGGGATGGTAGGATATGGAACTTGCAAAGATTCATGATGTTGGGAATTTATTTGATGATCATTTTTCTAGGATTTCCATTCTAATGATTTAATTTAAAATAACTATTTTAATGATTTTTCAGTGCTTTAACAGGTGGAACCAGCACATGAAATTATATCATTATTTTTAGAAGACTCAGCAAGTGAGATGGTGTGTTTTTAAGAGAGGCTGGAGGAGGTTTACTACCTCACTCTTACCCTGGACCCTATCACAGGATCACTATTCTATCACAAGGAGGAACAAGAAGCACTGATAAAGGGAGTTGACAATTTTATGGAAGAATCCATATTTTTATTTAACTTGGATTACATTGGAACTGATTTTAATTTTGCTTCTCCCTTTACAAGTATTGAAGATGCATCTAACTTTTGTGATTTCTTGGAAAGTGAGAAATTTTCAATTGCATCTGCTGAAGAGTTAATGAAACTTACAATTCTGGATGACACTTCTAGTTTGGGAGTTATTTTTGATGACGAATTTTTGGAGTTGTGCACTAGAATAGAAGTGGATGATGACACATCAATTGATTTCCAAAAAGAAATGTTTTATTGGAATGAACCAGAATACAAGTCACACCCACGTTTTCTATCATTAATACTTGGGTACACTCAAACTCAAGATGAATAAGAGGGGCAGTACCCCTACCCTTTGTATTCCACCCCATCACTCAACATAAAGTACTTCACTGCCCAGGAGGGGAATTTGGTTGAAGCTGCACATGGGGTATGCTAAAGATTTCAAAGTAATGAAGTTGAAAGGAATCACATCTGGTAGTTACTAAACAAGAAGCTCAATCCCCCATCGGACTTGGGTTGATCTAAGGACTGTCCAGCTATGGACAGTCAAAATACAGCCCCCCCTGGAGGGTTATCCTAGGATTATCCCTTTTCATTTCCTAGTTTACTTCCTTTCTTCAGGTTGTTTTAATTTGAGTGTTGTTTTCTTAGGACAATAAATAGGCGGTATATTCCATGTGGCTATTATTCAAGTCTCAGGGGGGAATCTCACTGGATTAATGGATAAAACTCCCTAACTCTTACTTTGTAGCTGTTTTTTATTTGAACTTAAAATCTTGAACACTAATGTTAAATTTTTTGCGTCATGTAGGTGCCAAACTGGAGCAGCTAGAGTTCATGCACAAGGAAATCAAAGGGAGACATTTGTAAATTTAAGAATCTGAACATTCAGGGGAGTAATGTTTTATGTTTCAATGTTTTACTCTTCACATTTTTATTTCATGGTATTGTGAATTAAGTGTGGGTAAGTTCCTATTGGTTTTTGAAACTTGAAAACTGTATTTCCCACTTGGGTGTTAGAATGCTAATATATAATTAGTTAGAAATGTATTTTTATCTGATTTTTTGAAATATGCTTCCACCCACTACTTTCAATTTCATTATACTGCTGCTACACATCACTGTTAATGATGGTACTATTTGATGTAAATTGATAAAATCTCTTGTATGCTCTTTACAAAATTCAAAGCATGAACTTTTCAAAAGGAAATATACTTCTTTGATGGTGATGGTTGGTGAGGTTGGGTTCTTACATTTGTATTTGTTTGAATTTTTCTTTTATTTCTTTTTTTTGGTGTGGCAAATCAAAATTTTGAACCTCATTGCAACCCCTCCATATTCTATTCAGCTGAAATGTCCATCTGTTTTAAACATAACTTTCTCCCACCATGAGATTCAACATTGGAGACAATTTTGGATTTTAAGTGTGGGGGAGAGGGGTTATACTAGTTTCATTTCAAATTCCCCCTTCTTGAACCTGAAGTTTGTGTTTTTTTGATTGGTTTAAAAAATATGGTCAAATTTTTTCAAAAATGGTTCAAAATCAGTTCATAAAAAAAATAAAATTCTTTCATCACTTTATTGATATTGGAGGTTCACAGGTAATTCAATTATGTCATGTTAGTGGATAACTGGTTACTGGATGTTGAGAGTGGAATTTAGTTAGAAAATTTTAAGCATGAGTGATTGTTGAGTGTAATTGTTCACTGTCTCTATGAACCTTTCAGTTTTAGAACTGATGATGGGAGTGTGACGGGATTGGTTTTGTGGGATGAAAATCATGACATAGTGTAACTAGAAGTTCTCACTGGAACTTAGGAGACTCACATTTTAATTAAAATTATTCATTCACTTTAGGAAGTTTACTTGGGTGATTATTAATTAAGTCCTTTGCAACTGGAGTAAAATGGGAAAATGGGATCCCATGGTGAGTATCTGAGACAAGGTGCACTGAGTGCATTTATATGAATAAATAAAGTGAATTTCAATCTTAATATGTGCTATTCATAGTACTCTGCACATGGAATATGGCTGGGAAAAATGAAAATAATGTGCCCTTGTCAAAAATGATCTCATTAAGGTGAGGGGAATTTTGAACCTAGATGAATAAGGGAGAAATTGATTTGATTAATTTAGATTTTAGTTGAATCAATAAAGTGATCAAATTAATAAACATTAATTTTAGGAACTTGGGGGAAGTTTAGAATGGAAGGTACTCTTGGTTATGTTTTAAATTATACTTCATCTAACCTTTCAACACTCCTTGAATTAGAACTTGAATTGGAAGGTGAAGTAGAAAAATTATTGAATACACATAGGAGGCATGAAATAATTGACAATGTATGAATTTTTGAGGCTTTTGACTTCCAGTGAGTATTTGAAGCTAGGCAGGACATCATTTTTTTAACACCTTTAAACAGCCTCACTCCTTGTTTGGTCATACTCTTTTGGATATTAAAGTTTAATCATGCACCTTTTGAGTTGAAACTCACTAATAATCTTTCTGTTTTAAATTCAAAGGCATGTACTTGTTTTAGGACAAATAGAGTTTTAAGTGTGGGGGAGTTTGACGTGGCAGTGTTTTCTCACTCTTTTCCACATCCTTTTTTTATTTTTATTTATTTTTATACCAAAATGTTTTTTTTAATTAAATAATTGATAATTGATGTGATTTTGTAATTTTCTGTGTAAAATAATCAATTTTAGTTTAAATCATGTGTTTTTAATATTCATTGTTGTATTTTTAAATAATTCTTAAATTAAATGGGTCCTGTGAATTTGACTTTTATTTATTTATTCTTTTATTTTTACAAAATTTTCATTCCAGTTCATTTATTTGTTAATTAATTATATTAATTGATTTTTTATTCTTTTAATTGTAAATAAATAACTCAATTTTGTTTTTAATCTTTTAATAATTAAATTAATTTTAACAATTTAGGTTTATTCAGTTAATATTTCTTATTCTTTAATTTACATAATTAATTTTTTAATTAATTGGTTAATTATCTCAAGAAAGTAACATCAATTGTTTTAATTTGTTTTGAATTCATTTGTTTATAATTAAATTAATTCTTTTAAATAAAGCTTAATTAATTTTAGTTAAATTTGTTTATTTAATTGTTAATTCCATTCTATTTAATTTAATTTATTAATTGATTAATCTATTTTTAGTTTTATTAAATTAGTTATTTTTTAATTTGTTGTTTTGTTTTTTTCAGTTATTATGGTCGCTCTGGATCCCTCTACCTCGGTGCCACACCCACTATCTCACTGTGATAGTGTTGTCTCACCGTTTTCACCCCTCGCTGCCACCGTATCATTCACAGTGAGACCGTGAGAATCACTCACAGTGCCACCGGTTTCACGGTGCCACTGGTTTCCCCTTACACTGCTTCACTCCTTGTTGTCTCATAGAAACCGTGAGCAGTACTCATGGTGGCACATCCTTCCATTCTTCTATTTGTGCCACCATTTCCATCTTCCTTGAAGAGTTTTATTCCACTGTCCCACCACTTTCTTCACGGTGTCCCAACCACCAATCTTCTGGTGCAAGAAACACCACCAGCACCATCCCCTTCCATCAGCCACACCCTCATCCTCCATCCACTTATTTTCACCCCTCCACTTCAACCACAAGCATCACAGCAAAGAGCATAATAAAGCTATCAAGAAAACCAATAGCATTAGACACAAACCAGTAGATTGAACACACAATAAGTAGAAACCCCAAATTTAATTTTCTCAAAATTTAATTTGAAATTCCATTTGTTTTCAGATTTGTAACTCAAACCCTTGCCCCTCTCTATGTTGTACAGTCCGGACCTCGTCGCTCCCTGATTCACCAATACAAGCATCCCTGCATTGCTTGAAGCCACCTGGGCCCTCACCTTCCTCCTCACCTCTATCCCCTTATAGCCAACCACACCACCACTCCATCCCCTACCTCTCCGCACCACAAACCCGTACCAGGACACCCGCACTACCCATGACCGCTCCTAAATCATAGTTGTCCCTTTCCAGCCGCGACCACCTACCGCACTCCACTGTCTACATCACTCGAACCGAGCCCACCTCCTACTCCACACCTCACTGGTCACCTCGTACCCCTGCGCCATTTGCCTATGCTGGAACATGCGACCCCCCTTCCCTCTCCCTCGCTGGCTGAACACGAACAGAACTTCCCCCTTTTTTCTTCCTTTTTCTTCCTTTTTTTAGTTTTTATTTTATTTTATTATATCATATAATATAGATATTATGTATTACATATCATATACAATACTATAATATTTGTAGGATTATTAATAAAACTATAAAACCTTATATATAGTATTAATATGTCATAATAATATATGTTATTAAATAAATATAATTAATATTTACATATAATAGTAATAATAATATTAGGTATTATATATATCAATATGTATTGTTATTACCTAATCTATATAATAATATTAATATACAGTTTTTTAGTTTCATTTTATTTTTTTAACTTTTTTTGGTTTTTTCTTTTGTTCTATGTAGGGGGAGATACTCATAGAATCAGTGGTAAATGAAGTAGTTCACGAGAAAGGCACGAGAATATTTGTGAGTTCGTTGCAGGGGAATTGGGTACACTCACTTAGAGTTCACAGAAAGGTTGGCGACGTGCACATAAAAGTGTGCCACGTGGATTTACTGCTTGTCAGTTTTCCTATGGTTTTAGTTGAGTTTTTCAGAATAAAAGAGCGGATCGCTAATCCTCTTGGGAGTAGGCCGGGCAGCCAAGACTAGGAACAGGGCCCAAGGAGGGCATCATTCCACAGTGGGGGGGAATACTCCACCTCGATTCACACATCCATTCCATCCATATCTCGCAGACTGGGACCATCTTCGACCTAGAGATGGGTTCCTGCTTCTCCATTTCACCCATCCTCCCTACCCTGTTTTTAGTGTTTTAAGTTGAGTCTGTAAATACTCCCTTAGTGTTGGATGTTTAGTTAATTAAATTTTGAGGTTTGTTTTATTTGTCTTGTGTTGTTAATTCATCATCATTTCATGTCCTGATCTCCAATCTCCAGAAATGGAGATCTAACTTGAGGGGTAAGATCTAGGATAAGAAACCCAACACGATCCAAAGATCCTCACATTAACGCGATCACATTATTTTTATTCTCTTTGGTGGATCGCGTCTGCAAGTTAGATTGAGCGAGAGCAAGATCTTGCATAGGATGATTTTCTAATTTTTTGTTTAATTTCTTCTTCCCTTTTTATCTTGATTTCTTGAACTGATAATCAATATTGGTTGGGCGATGTGACAATCTTAATGGAGTCATTCTGGTTTGTGAGAATTTATTTCTAGAATGACTTTTCTGAGTGAATCACCTCGCAGTTCAGTTGAATGATTGAGTATTGAAGAACTTTAAAGCTTCAGTTTCTTATTTCCTGGAGAGACTGGTGTGTGATCCGAGACATCAATCATAAACTGAGCGAATCTTAGAATTGTTGATAAATTTCTTAAGTTGATCTAGGATTGGGAGTAGAGGGTGAATTAACCTGGGTTCGGCCTTGTTCACATTATCTTTTGTCTTCTGTGTCTTGGTGTTATCTATTTTTTCTGTATCTTGTATTTTGTCTGTGCCTACTTTGTTTTCTTGGTTTTGTCATGTGTCTCTTTATTTTTTCACTTTTCCATATCTGTTTCTCCTCTGTCTTTTCACTGTTCCACATCCACTGTGCTCTTCATCACTGATTAGTGATTTCTTAGGAGTTTTGTTTTTCGGTTTTCAAAATATTTAAAAATACAAAAAGATTTTTCAGAACGACCACTTAGGATCTCGACACTGCTTCCTTGAGAGCAACCCTGAGGTTAGCCATTGTGCTATATATTGTGTCTTTATAAATATAAAATTGAACGTCCTCATGACAAGGACCCCCGTCATGGTGCTACTGGTACACCACCTGATGGTACAATTACCGAAAGGGGGCCCTGCACTGAAGCCTCATCGCTCAGTGGGCTGTCATCGCATACTCTACCTGGAACCCTAGCTGGCTATCTTCATGGAGGTATCCTGAAAAACAATCAGGTGCACCATGGTCAATAAGTTATACCTGGTGAGTTGACTCAAAGATATTACAAAGAAAACTTTTCAAAAACACACATGCAATCAGTGTTTTCATGGACTGAGTCAGAAATCAGAAGTCAGGGTCCTAGTGTTGGGATATGTTATCCACCGCACCAACACTAGATTCTCCATACTGATAACCACACTCACAACACTTAACAATATTTCCAAAAGATCATATTCCAAGTTCTTTGGTAGAACCGACTCCTCTGATACCAATTTCTCACGACCCGTCCCCCGGGGCCCATGCCGTGACTACCCCAAGACCGCCTTCCATAGGCTCGGGGCTGGAAACTAGCACCAGAAAGGATTATCCCTAAAATAGAGAAGGAATTTCCTTTTATCCTGTAATCTCACACAATCCAAGCACACAATAAGATACAAGCACAACGTAAACTGTATAGTAAAAGGGTGAGTAAAGTAAGTAAAGGGGTCAGAATACAAGCCAAACTAGAAAGTACAAGTAAAACTGAAAAACATATTATGCGAACACCCACCCAGGATCATAAATGAAGGTTAGGTATATCTCTTGAATGGACATCTCTATAGTACGTCTCGTCTAATGGTTCACCTATGAGAAGCCTTCAGTCCGGGCACCCTCAACCTCGATCATTGTTGTCCATCATCCGCATATGACACAATAAGGTGCGGGCGTAGCCCGTGTAGGTGTAAGTATAACAATACTCACTAGGGACCCTGAGACTCTCAAAGGTCTCTCAGAATCCACAAAGGATAAATCACAAAGCAAGATCTAAATCTCAAAGCATGAAGAAATAGTCATCAACACTACTTAGGTATATTACCATACATATACCTAAGTCATCAATATATACTCATCTCACATGTGAGGGAATTATACCACAAAGGTAACACCACGAAGGTAGAAATACCACACAGGTAACACCAAAAAGGTAGAAGTACCACACAGGTAACACCATGAAGGTAAGTACCACAAAGGTAACGCCACACAGAAAAATACCAAGAAGGTATCACCACACAAAAGTGCACCACAAAGGTAAATAATCAGATCACAACAAGTATAAATTAAGTACGGAAGTATAGATGGTTAGTTGTATCGCTGGATAATCTTACTTCATCGAGAAGCTCTGTTGTTAACCCACGCAGGATCCTAGATGGCCCCCACAGGATATGAAGATTACCCACATAGGATCTAAAGATGCTGACCCACACTGGATCCGAAGATGACCCACACAAAATTTGAAGATGACCCACACGGGATCTGAAGATAACCCACACAATATCTATAGATTCTTCAAGTACAGCCAGCCGCAAGGTTGTCGCACTAAGAAAACTTAATTCTGGGAGAATCTTCTCCTCAAGCCATCAGTCGATACTTCAACTGCTAAAAAGTCCCATGAAGAAGTATCGCAAAGGTCTGCCACATTATAAGGGTCCCAACACAATAGACAATCTGTCAATTGGACGCTCGGTCTGCCCAGTTTGTAATTTATTAGCGTTTCAATTCCGAGGGTCCGGTTGGATTTGGGTTTGATCCAACCTGTTCATACTCCAAATTTATCCAAAACTCAAGTTGAGTATACCAAAAGGACCATCTCAATCCAAAGAATCCTGTTCTGTAGACGGTTCATCAAACAGATGCTTGGTTCCCAAGATATGGCCAAAAAGGCATATCTGGGTCCAAATGGGCTCGGGTCTAGTATAACCCAACCTCGGCCGACCCGACCCAGTTCAGGTTGACCTGACCTGGCCTGGGTCAATCCTGTATGGGATGGGCCATGGTAGGCCCAGCTCGATGGCCTGACCAGCAAAGGGGACAGCCAGGCTCGCTGGGTGTGGCCCGTGAGGCTCGACCCGCTCAGCTGGGTGCAGTCCACCATGGTGGGGCCCGCCCTAGCCGCTACCCAGGGGGAGGCGCCCCCGGAATTCCGAACGGTCTAGTGGACTATTCGGCTTGGCCAACCCGGCTACGCCATGTGGCACCGTCTGCTGGAATGCGGGACCCACCAGAGTTGTCCCACTCAGCTTGACGCTTCCAGTTAGAAGTCCGGCTGACTACCCCTTCCAGAGGAGCACCAACACCATTTTCCTCATGTGGCCGACCGGTTTGACCGCCCTAGTACACCACCACGACTCATCAGTCATGGCCTCCTCCTCAACTGACGACGCAGACGCACGCCACCCCAGTTCCATGCGGCCGGCTGGGGTGTTGGCCACTACCTTCCACTAATATAGCTGACAGGCTATGGACTCCCTCACTACCAAAAGCGGGGTCATGCACCGCTCTGGTTCCATGCTGTCGGTTGGTTCCGGGCCGCCACTTTCCTCCACTATGACCGACGGGCCACGACCTCCTTTGGTAGCGCAGTTGCGCTGCCACGATCATCGTGGCTGGCCGGTGTATTAGCTGCCGCCTATACCCTACCGGTGTCGGTTGCCGACATCATGGTCAGGTTCTTCTCAACTGCTGATCTTCCCATGAAGAACATGTCAGCAAAGAGGGAGTGAAGGGCTCGGGCCAGGTTTGTTTGGCCCGCACCCACCATGTTAGATCGATAGTAGTTGGTTCGTAGATTGGAAGCAATGATTTTCCATGAAGAACAAATTGAACAAAATTCCTTACCCCATTTGTTTGTTGGATAGGGCATGAGGAAGATGACAAAGACATCGACGTTCGTCACTCCTGCAACACGCTCCCATTCTGATCTCAACCATCGTCCTCATCAGAGGTTCATTATTCATTGGAGGAGGTTCTTCGTTGGAGGATGTTTCTTCAAAGTCTCTCCCATGTTCTCTTCTTTTCCCATGATTCCTCAACCACAATAGGTGAGGAGCCAACTTAATTAAGTTCATGTTAATTATTATTTCAATTAATGTTGGCTCATTAATTGGGGAGGTTCCAAGAGTTACAAAGGTTTCAAGGTTGGGTGGTCCCCACCACCAAAATTTCAAATTAAAGGTTTCAAATAAATAAAATAAAGGAAAATTGTTTTATTTTATTATATTCTTTTAACTCTCCCACAAAAAACTAAAAACCCAACTTCCACCCTCGACCTACTATGTTTGAGGTGAATGTCTCTTTAAGAAAATATCGGTGTTACGAGTTTAACAATGTCCATGGATTTCAATTTTGAGCACTGGTTAAAAAGTTACAAAATGCTGCTCGTGCATTTACTGAATATACCTAAAAAAAGTTAAGAAATTCATTTCGGGCACACTGGGCCTATGAATCAAGCGATGTTAATTTTTGTGGACTTGTAATATTTCTATATAATATAAAAAAATTACAAGAAAAAATTCAGGTCTTTACACATTCATCACATGACCATCAATTCTAGTAAAAAAAACATGTCGATAAGGAGGTATCCATTTACAATGTATTTTTCAAGCTGGACCTTTAACATTTAATAAAAAATGTCAGAACCGATGAATGTTATTACAGAATGACAAAGATAAGGGGGTGAAACAAAATATAAACTCAAAACTATTTCAAGGATCAACCAACTGATTGAAATGGTCTACTGAGAGCACCTTCGCCCTTCCTGTTCTATATCCAAAGTTAATATCATTGTAGGCTCATGTCGATAAAAATTTAATATACGGAAATACTCAGATAATTTATTTTGAAAAAAAATATGCACGGAGAGGAATAATCAGATTTCATTAGTGCCGATAATGTAAATTAAATCCTCAAGTATGAATGGCTAGGTTCCTCAGTTATAAATTTATACACGAGGTATGTTTTCATGATTTGATTTTATAAAATTTGATATAATTTTATAATTATGACTAAATAAATTTCATATTTTTTGAAGGCGTATATATGAAAAACAATTAAAGGGATTTCCCTATGAACAAAAATTTGGACTCGTTACTCCTCACATCACCTCTTAAAAAGAATAAATAGATTCTGATAAAGAGGCTATAATAATGTTATCCTTGTTCAAATTGTTTGAAAATAAAATTATGGATGACATACTCTTTTTAATACCAACGATGTAGGGTTAAAACTCTACAATTTTATCATATCAACTGTATTTTTATTTCATTCATTACTTATTTTTTGTGTGTTTTTAGGCAGCATTAGATGCTGATTGCAGTTAATTTGGATACTCCAAAGATTTATTTTCTGGATTCAATGCATGGATATGCAAAAAAACGACCATGCATGATGGCGTATTTTAATTTGTAATATACTAGATCCAACATTTTAGAACTAAACACCTAGTTATATAATTTATATTATCTTTTAATGAGGATTCTATTATAATAGAACGGTGTATCAATATTGTTTACATCATGGAATGAATCCAAGGCCTAAGGATAATAATTTCTACAAGATCTACAACAGGAAAAGTATCCTAGTATTTATAATAACATTGCACTATCCAAACAGATATAAAAAAATTACTTATTTTTCTCGATGTTTCTACAATGTCCAAAATAAACAAACAGAAAGGACTATGGTTATTATGTTTGTAAATTTATGAAAGAGATCATATTTCATCAACAAACTATCATTTCTAAAGAGGTATTTTCAAAAATAATTACGAGTTCATTTAAAATATTTATTAATCCTTTGTGTATTTATATTTTTTCAGTACTACCATAAGTATCAAAAAAACTGATATTCATAAGATGATATAGATGTGTTTAGAAATGAATGGGAAGCATACCTGATGGAATATTGTATACAAATATGATGAAGGTTAATTCCTAGTACTTATGTTATCCTTATAT
Source organism: Viscum album (assembly GCA_963277665.1). Classification (NCBI taxonomy): domain Eukaryota; kingdom Viridiplantae; phylum Streptophyta; class Magnoliopsida; order Santalales; family Viscaceae; genus Viscum; species Viscum album. Next base: position 1,263,206,224 of record OY728143.1, on the reverse strand, counting down.
TATCATTGATATCTCCCTTTTTTACACTTATTGAGCATATATGATAACCCTTTATTATGTGTTATATCCTTAGGTTATGAAGAATGGTTTTAGAAATTATTTTTCTTTCTAGTAAAGACTAACTTAATGAGAGACTTTTATGAACTAGTTCTTTATGTTTCTATGTTTCTAAAATCACTAGACCTAAACTATTATGGAATGGATCATTTATATTCTATATTTTGGTCATTTATGAAGCTTTTTTTACTAATATAGTGTGTTGGAAGAATATTGGTTGTGCATCACTCACAAATCTAATAACAAAACTAAGGATTCTTCACTAATGTTGGTTAACTATTGCTTAGCATAACATCTGATCTGAACTTCCGATTTGTCCTCCCCATGATGCTCTCATCCAACACCATCTCTATGATATCATCATTCAAAGTTAAATTTCCTTCTTTTCTTGCACCCATTTACTAAGTAAATGGTTGCAAGAGGAGAAGAAAAAGTGAATGTTGAATGATGATATCATAGAGATGGTGTCGGATGAGAGAATCACAAGGACACTAGATTCAATGTTTAGATCAGATGATATGGTAAGTTGTAGTTAACCAACAGTAGTAAAGTGCAAAAAGAATCGTTAGTTTTGTTATTAGAATATATCTAGACCAAATAAAACATTTGGAAAGATGTAAAGGTAATGTTATGATATAATATGTCTATTTTAATGAAAAATTATATAACGAAATGTTGAATTGATATTCATTATTCCTTGTAGTGTTCGTTTATTTTAGAATATATCTGTACATGTGACATGCCTTTGCAGGAAGAGCAATAATTCTATGTCTGCTCAATCATATAGGTAATGGGAAATCTATTTCACTAATGACTCAGTATTTCATAGATCTATGATAACTCTTACATTTTTTCTCTACTTCACATAAGATTCTTTTCATGAATGCTTCATGTGAACAGATCGTGTGATCTCAGCACATGATCAAATCACATAGTCAATTAATGTAATTAAATTGAACCATGATTCGTGTATTCTTGTCTTATTTACATGATCACATAAAACTTTAAGGTTCATGTAATCATAGAAATATCCCAGGTTTATTTGATCACATGATCCTATTATGGTCATGTGATCACATTAATTTGACCAAGTCATGCACTTAATATGATATTTCAAATTAGTCGTGTGCCCCTTTCTTACTCAAGTCCATTTTTAACCCAAAATCCTCCATTTTCATCATTAATCGAAAATTTATCTTTCTTATGATAGAAATGAATTCAAGAATTGAAGTGGAGGAGGCTATAGTTCATCAGACTACAATGGTTGATAGTGTGGAAGTTGACCATTGCATAGTCATTCAGTCCACTCACGAGCATCTTAAAAGCTTGATGGGAACCAATATCTTGGATTTTTAATTTTCAAATTAGTTTCCCATATATGTGGCTGGGGTGTCCAGGAGGGAGGGGTGTCCATGAGTGGGGGGTGTCCAGGAGGGGGGGGGGAGTCCACGAGGGAGGGGGTGTTAGGAGGGAGGGGCTATCTAGGTGGGAGGGGGTCTCTAGGTGGGTGGGGGTGTCTAGGATGGAGGGGGTATCCAAGAGGGGGTGTCCATGAGTGGGGGGGTGTCCAAAAGGAGGGGGGGTGTCCATGAGTGGGGTGTCTAGGTGGTGAGGGAGGGGGTGTGTCCAGAAGGGAGGGGGTGTCCAGGAAGGAGGGGGTGTCTAGGTAGAGATCCATTCAATTCCATTCAATACTGATAATATGTAATGGGTAGATCACTTCTAGAGTAGCCTGAAGTGAGTCTGTAGTGAGGCATAAAAAGTCCCAACCAACCAAACCAACTCCAAGCCCATGTAAAGGCCCAAGAATTATATTACAGTTCAAATTGAGGCCCAATATATCTTATTTAATGTCATAAATACCAAACATATGCATCATTTACCTTTCTCACATTAGATTTATAAGAAACACCGTTTTTCTCTACACCAACATTGTAGTAGAGTACATCTGCTGGAAAAATTACTGATGATATATGAGTTTGATGGAAGGAATAATTTCTGATCTAGAGGAGTTGTGGGGACAATCTCAACTAAATCAATTTTGACCCTCAATCCTAGAATTTGGATGAAATCTATGGAATGAGATGTTTTTTACCTGAAACTAAATTCCAGAATATGTATCCCCACTAATTATATATATATATCCCTTCTCCCACTTTCCATAGGATTGTAATCCGCCGGTTGTCTCATAGGATCTCTATTTTTCTATTTTATGTCTTTTTAAATTATATTTTTGTTAATGTTATGTGAAATTTCGTTCCACTTTTCATGTAATGTGTCTTTCATATTATGGGCCTTATAAGGGTTCCCCATCAACCCTTAAAATGGGGATTATCTAAAAAATAAATAAAAATATATGCCCTTCAAGCCATAAAAAGTAATTGAAATCACTAACAAAACTACTTCACATGAATCCTACCATACCCAACTTTTACATCACTAGATAGGGCATGTAAATGAAAAACATTTGACTAAATTACACCGAGATGGATATTTATATTATTTTGAACTAAATCCACTTGGTGTATGTCATTCATGTTTACAAGGAAAAATGACCAAATCCCCATTTAGTGGGAAATGTGAAAGGCCCAAGGAGATTCTTGAATTAGTTTATACTGATATGTGTGGACCATTTCCTATTGAAGAAAGGGGTGGGTAATTATACTTAATAATTTTTAATTATTATTTTAGTAGATATAGATATGTTTAAATAATAAGGTATAAGTTTTATTCCTTTATTAAATTCAAGGAATATAAGAATGAATCTGAGAGAAAGCTTGGTAAAAAGATTAAGAAACTTCACTCAGGCCATGGTGGAGAATATATTAATCAAGGATTCATTGATTATTTATGGAAGTTTTAGATTATATCTTAACTCTCTCCTCATTAAACACCTTAGTGGATTAGTGTAAGTGAAAGGAGAAACCAAATCTTATTAGACATGGTGAGATCAATTATGAGCCATGCAAGTTTTCCATTATCCTTTTTGGGATCTGTGTTACATGAAAAATAAAATATACTAATCCAAGTATCAACTAAATCAATAAATTGTATTCCATGAAAATTTTGGAGTAGAATAAATACCATGTTGTTGAATTTATATGTGCGGGGTAGTGAATAATTTCTTAAGGCCCCTTGAGGTAACAAACTTTCACTATGGGGCACAAAGTGTACCTTTATAGGATACCCCAATGAAACAAGGGGATATTACCTATATAAACCATTAGAAAAAAAGATAATAGTGGAAATATAAACTCTATTACTTTAGAGGGATTACATATATAATAAAGATAGTGGGAGTGAGGTAGACTTTGAGGAAGTTGAGGATTAAGGTATAAAAGAGTTGGAACATGAACAGATTCCACAATGCCTCATGGAAGAAGAAGAAGTTCCAGATACACAAGTACTATGTAGAAGTAAAAGGGAGGTTAGAGAACTAGAATGGTATGGTTTTATAGTCACTGAGGATAGTAACTCATTATTATTTGATAATAATGATCCTCTAACCTACAAGTAATTAGTAAGTGTCACATATGGTTCCAAGTGGTAAGAAGCCATGAATTATGAAATGGATTCCATGTACCAAAAATATGTATTAATTTTGGTAGATCCACTAGTTTATGTAAAGCCCATTGGTTGAAAATGAGTATTTAAGAATAAAACTAACATGGATGGACAATTCAATGCCTATAAGGTATGACTAGTTTCAAAGTTATTTAAAAGATTTCAAGGCATTGACTACGATGGAACCTTTCCACCAGCTGCAATGCTGAAATCCATAAGAATTATACTTTGCTTTATGGCCTTTCATAACTATGAGAATTTTAAAATGAATGTAAAAATATCTCTCCTTAATAGAAACCTTCAAGAAGATTTCTATATGACACAACATAAATGGTTTGTGACTCCAAAAGATGACAACAAGATATAAAAACTACAAATTTCCATTTATAGATTAAATAAAGCATATAGTTCATGGAACATTCTATTTGATGCGGCCATAATAGAATTTTCTTTCATAAATAATGAATTTAATCCTTGAGTTTATTAAACAATTTCGTGGGACTGAAGTTTTTTTCTTAATAGTACATTCCAATGACATATTACTTATTTGGAATGAAATACTAGTCTTATAGTCTATTAAACAAACTTGAATAAATGATTCTCAATGAAGAAATTAGGTGAGGTGGCATACATTCTTGGGATCATGATCTATTATGATATATCAAAGAGATTTATTGGCCTATGTCAAGGTACATATATTAAAAAGATACTAAATAGAATAAGTGAGGAATAATCCAAGAGGGTATTATTTCCTGTGCCATGTGAAATTCATCTTTATAGGATAACATGTCCTTAGATACATGAGAAAATAAATATAATGGTAAGGATTTGATATTCATTAGTAGTTGGGTCATACATGTATGGTATGATATGTACTAGGATATATGTCTCCTACGCATTAAATTTGTTAGGAACATATCAAGGTAACCCAGGTGACCACCATTGGATGGTAGTCAAAACTACCCTAAAGTATCTAAAGAGTACTAAGGATATATTCCTAGTCTATAGAGGAGATCAGGAAACATTCATCATATGATATGTTGATTATAGTTTCCAAATAGATCAATATGTTATGAAATCACAAATAAGATACATCTTCACTTTTAATGGAGGATTTTCATGATGAAAGACCTTAAAGTTGGTTGTGGTTATAGATTCTACAATAGAGCCTAGGGATATTGTGGATTATGTGGTAGCTAAATAAGAAGTATGGATATCAAAATTCATCCAAGATCTTGATGTGATACATGGTAGTAATGATTCCATCACACTCTATTGTGATAATACTACAACGGTGAAGCTCTTAAAAGAGCCAAGGTATCATCAATGGATGAAGAATATACTTCAAAATTATCATATCTTGAGGGATTTTCCTCAAGTAAGTGAGGTTTTAGTGAGAAATATTTCTAGTAAACATAATATAGAGGACCCCTTCACTAAATCCTTAACTCAAAAGAGACATGATTATCATTTGATGTCTAGTAGACTGGAAGTCATAAGTAGTTGGTTCTAGTCCAAGTGAGAGTTTGTTGGATTTGGTGTCATGGGTCCAACTTTTTATACTTTGGTTACATGTATATTTGATAATTTTAATATTAATATTATCTATTATTAAATATTTGAATTTTTCTACATGAATTTAATGTAATAATGTCTTAGGGTATCTATTGCATTGATAAAGTCATAGTAATCTCTCCCTATGATGATAATCTTGAACTGTTATGATAATATTCTTAAATATAGTTCTAAGGTTGGATAACATTCTACGTTTGGACTCATATAATGTGATTGTTAGGTGAGAGTAATCATAAGTGGATGAGGCTTCTTCTCATGAAGTTTTCACTTGGTTATATCTAAGATAAGAGACTATGAGAACATATCCTCTAGTAAGAATTCCACATGTTTTGGTGTCATTGGATATTCCTATCTTTGATCATGAGTAATTTTCTTTTGCTTTAATATTTTCATTGATACATTTCATGACTCATTCACTTAGATTTACTGACCAAAACTATAACACCATATGTTGGTGGGAAGTATGGTACATTGGGTGTGTCATGAATGCCTTGTTATTAATGGATAAGTTGAGTACCCTTCTATATTTATAGAAGTTTATATCTTGGACCTTTGATTGGAATAGAACATTAAAATTAAATTCCATGGCCATGGTGCAATGACATGTTTATTTTATATAGTCAAAGAAAGAAATATCAAGCACATAGGTTGGTGGAACATATGTGAAACCTTCTTGACGAGATATTGTAACAAAGGGATTATATTACATAGTGAGCATTCATATGTGGTTTCCTTGAACCGTTTCTAGACATTAATATTTGACTTTAGGAAATCCCACATAATTCCAATGATAAATAATGCTAGTGGGTCACACACTAAGTGTTTATGTTGATCTCAATTAAATTATATATGAATTTAATTAATGGAATAAATGTTATTCTCAAGACCAAGGAATAATTTTTTTTCATGTTTTATCAATCATAAATATTTATTGATGAATGAAATATTTATTTGGTTATTTAATAAATATCGAGGATTTAGAGCAAACCAAGACCATGCCTGATGAAAAATATTTATTTATAAGTGAATAAAATAAGATGTATTATTGTGAGAGTTAGCACACATGCCATAAAATAAAATAATATTATTATTTTTGGAATGGGTTGTATTTTAGAATATTATATTATTTATGGGATAATTAATAATTAAAAAATATTTTAACCTAAAACATATCTCTATAAATAAAAGGTAATTTCTATTGTGTAGGGTTAATCAAAAATTGAGAATAGGGAATTATTTAGAATAACAAACTTCTCTCTCTCTCTCCCTCTAAAATTTCTCCTATCTTCCTGTGAAGAATGAGAAGAACCCCCTTAACCCCTAATGTATCTTGGAGCAATAAAGAAGAAAATTGGAAGATAATCAATTTACTGTGATAGCACCCAAAAAAAAATTGTGTTGCTCAGAGAATAAAGGAACATGTGTGAATCACCATTAGAAGGATTCTACACTTGAATCCTTATATCACAATGAAGGTAATACAAAAGGGTTTTTGGAATATAAACATCATCATCGAAGAAAGTATCTTAATATGAGTTAATCATTTATTACATATTTCAATAAATTAATTATGAATTTAACATTAAAATCATCTCTCGGGGTTTTGAGAAACTCTAAATTAAAAGAATTTTTAATTTAAACATCCGTCAAAGGTGCTTTTGCTATGCCCAAAACCCACATAGTGAAAATGAGATCTATCATAGCTATGTGTTCTCATAACCTACTCCTAAAGCCATCAAAACCTAGGTATTCCTACCAATGATACTATAGTTGAAGAGAGAGTGGGGAGAGGTAGAAGTCAACCATTCATTCCCTTACCAACCTCTATGTTGGGGAAAACATACCACAAAACATTTGGGTTTTAGTTTCCCTACCAACATTAGTGGGGTGTGAAATAAATCATAGAAAATATGAATATATATATAACAAAACCACACTATGGGAAACTACCTACCATAGACTAAATCTAGCTAATTTCACTTGTGATAATCTAGTTTCCACTGATATGAATAAAAGTTAAGACTTATATAAGCACAAAAGTATCCAAGTTCATCAATAATTATTACTCTTGAAGTAGTTCATCATAAATTCTTATTCAACCAAATCCATGGATTCTTTTAATATATTACCCATCCTGGGAGTTTGTCATATTTTATTAATCTTTTCTATATCAAGAATTCTAGACCTTAGCTTGAACTACTTAAAAAAGAAAGAACTACTAAAAATCATGTGAAATTAAGATCTAGCCCATATCCGTGCTAGCTAAAAGAACTGATAAAGGGGGTGCTTTTATTAGTGCTAAAAAAAGAACACATAATGGGTGGCCTTTATCGACAACTTTTAGCACTAATAAAGGGAACTTTTCTCAGTTCCTTTTTAGCACTAATAAAGATATATTTCATAAAAATAATTATATATATTTAAAAATAATATATAAGTATATAAATATATTGATATTGATATAAATATAATATATTTTATTAAATATGGTTTATATAATACTAAATATGCATTTACACTTAATATATAATCTATTTAGTGAAAATGACGTATAAAATAATTTAAAAAATATTAATTATTAATTTTATAATTATTATTGAGTAATAATAATTAATAATGATTGCATGACATAAAAATTCAATAAATTAACGAAGGATCTATGATAAGTTGAAAATGTTACTTCAAATTAAAACAACCTTAACTTTTGATCAGAGTGTCCATTTGAACTCTAGTACATATAAAATTGAAGCCTGAAAAGAGATCTATGTTGTCTTAATTAAGGGGAATATGGTCATTGTTTTTTAGGTAAAAAATTATTAGAGGACTTCCAAACCTGAGTTTTTAGTTGGGATACCCTATTTTTTTAAAAATATTTGATGAGATTTAAGCTTCATTTAAGAGGGCCATCTTATCTTTTTTTAGTGGATAATAAATTTATTTTCATGTCTTACATTCATATAGATATTATGGTTCTTAAAATTTAAATTTTTTCATATTTTATATTTATTTATAATTAAATATATACATATTTTCTTATAATTAAATATAATAAATCAATTGTACAAATAAATAATTAATCATGTTTAAATAAAAATGTATTTTAAAATATATAAATCATGTGATAATAAATATTTATTATTTATTTTATTTAAAATAAAAAATCATTCATTTTATTTAGATTATAACAATGAATTAATATATATATATATATATACCTATAAAAGTATTGTTTATATATAATTATGTATGTGTTAATAAAAAAAATATATTTATGTGTATATTCTAATATATGAAAATAGTTTTTCATGTATGTGTGAAACATAAATGTGCACGTGTGTGGGTAAATATGTGTGTATGTGGGTGTTTTTCAATATTGTGTAAATACATGATATATAAATGTATTTTTATAGATATATCATTATCATTAATTATATACACATGTATTTATAATAAATATTTATAAATAAAGTATAAAAATTTTAAATCTAAATATACAATTATATGTAAATATGTATAAATTTATATGTAAATATATAAAGATAAATATATATGTAAATATGTATAAAAATTGTATATAAATATACAATATATATACATATTTTAAAATTTTCTTTAAAAATAATTATATAAATCATATGGAAATAATTATTATCCATTTTATTTAAAACAATATCTAACCATTTTTTACATTAGAAAAATATATGAATATATATAATTATACAAATGTATATATAATGTTTATATATACATATGTGTGTTTATTACTTCAGAGATATATATTTATATTTATATTCTAATATATGTAAATAAATATTAATATATAATATATTTAAATAAATATAAGTACATATGTGTGTGTGTGTATCACACACATGGACACAAACATATATTTAATAAATGTATTTAAAAATTAGAATATATATATACTATATATGTAAATATATGTAAATATGTAAATAAAAATGATATATGTAAATATATATATATAATTTGATATATCATAAAATATATAGTAAAACAAGGTTAGGTAAGTGGTAAAGGGGTTATAATTGTATAAGGGAGGTTACCAGATCAAGTCTAGGTGCACACAAGGGTGAACATGTAGTCGAATTGTGGAAAAGCATAGGCAAAGGGGTGTTGGGAGCACTGGAAAAACGGGGTGTGTGAGAGGGGATGCATGAAAAAGGTGGGGGAGGGGGGGTCTAGTGATTTTAAAAATTATGTTTTTAAAATTTTACTCTTTATCATCACTTTTTTTATCATAGATAAAGACACCTTTTATTAGCCACTAATACAAATAGGGCTTTTAAGAGCACTAAAAACGGCCTTTAACAGTGCTAGAAAAGAGCTGTAAATCGTAGCGATGATAAAGGGGGGGGGGGGGGTCCCCTTTATTAGTGGTCAAAATAGCGCTGATAAAGGGCCCCCTTTATCCGTGCTAAAAAAAGCGCTAATAAAGGCCCCCCTTTATTAGCGCTTGTTTAGTACTCATAAAGGGTCTTCTTTATCAGTGCTATTTTGAGCACTGATATATTACAAATTTATCAGCGCTTAATTAGTGCTGATAAAGGGAAATTTTCCTGAGAAAACCAAGATTATGCACAACACCTACACACCTAAGACAACACCTGCACACAAAACACAAACAACACCTATACACAAACACAACATAGAAGAATAAAACAGCACGTACAAGAGTTTCCCAAACAATGCTATATACATTTAATTTAAATCATGAATACAAAAAAACATACTGCTATATACATTTCAAACAATATTTAATATGGTTATAATTACAATTATCCAACATAAAGTTAAAACATTAATGTTTCATCCATTTTTCATCTATGATCTCCTTTAAAAAATTGTTATCCTTGGTATTAGTTACTGAACAAAGAATTCAAACTCAGGAAAAAATATCACCTATATAATAAAACAAATATTATGTTAGTAATACAATAATGATATAAATTAAACATTAATATGAAAGAATACATTAATAAAATGTCAATTGTTACCTATTAAAACCTTTAAATGTTCATATTTCCTTGGATTGAATTAATATTTTAGAAGAGGCTCAACATGATTCATTGACTTATAAATATTGTTTCATTAAGATTATAAGGATGAGAAAATAATAGGAAGAAATTTCAACAACAACATGGAATCCAAAAGAATTCATTTATTAACAATAAAAAAGGGAGGAATCTCCACAGGTTATAAAATATGACACATACATGATGGTGTATTCATTTTCATAAGATTATTCAATTTTAGAATAAATTCTAATATTTTTCTAGTGATACCTCCATCCTATGTAGGTTATAAACCTAATAGTTACATATATTAGGATCCTTAAGAGTTTACTCTCCCATTCTAGGTCAAAGGGAATGAGTGCTAGCACGTACGCATCAGACATTGGTTCCAACCCTTCTTGGACCCTGACCACTTATGCCTCTCCAAGGACCCCATACAATATCTAAGGTCCTGTTGAAGGTATGGAAGGAATGTATTTCTCAGTTTTAGAGAGGTCCTGATGTGAACTTACACAATTAAATAGTCCATGATTATACTGGTTCACTTTTCTCTTGATCTCGTAGTTCTTTAGTGTGGTTAGCCAGACCCCTCTGCCCTCCCCTACCCAAGACAAACCCACTGAAAAACCCCCTTCCTACCCTTGGAAAACCCCCACCACTCCACCTACAGCCCCTAACTCCTCCTGGACAACCCCCTCCCCCATGCAGGCCCCTAACTTTCCCGGGACAACCCCATTCCCACCCCCTGAATAGCCCCCTTCCCACCCCTTGGACAGCCCCCCCCCCCTCCTTGACACCCCACTCCTAGACACCACTCACCTCCTGGACCCCCTCCCTTGTGTACACCCCTCCTTCCTGGAAAACCCCCACACACCCTCCCACCTGGAAACCCCCTCCCTCCTGGACACCACCTCCCTCCTAGTTCTTTAGTGTGATTAGCTAGACCCCCTCCCTCCCCTCCTCGAGATATCCCCCCCGGACAACCCCCTCCCTACCCCTGAACAACACCCCCACCACTCCACCTACATCCCCATCCCTCCCCCTCGACAACCCCCCCACTACTCCACCTATATCCCCCTCCCTCTTCCTGGACAACCCCCTCTCTCCCCCTGAATCCCCCTCCCTTTCCCTGGACATCCCCCTTCCCACCCCCTAGACAACCCCCTTCACACCCTCTAGAGAGCCCCCTCCCCTCTTGGACACCCCCACTCCTGGACACCCCCTCCCTTCTAGACACCCCTCCCTCCTAGTTATTTATTGTGATTATCCAGACCCCCTATCTTCCCTTCTCAAGATAGACCCCTATAAAGTCTCCTCCCTACCCCAGAACAGCCCCCCCCCCCACCACTCCACCTACAGCCCCCTCCCTCCGCTTAGACAACCCCCTCCCTCTCCCTGTATCCACCTCCCTTTACCTAGACAACCCCACCTCCCCCCCCCACTCCCCCTGTAGCCCCCATCCCTTTACCAAGAAAAAACCCCCTCACAACCCTAGAAATAAAATAGAATACAATTAAAATAAAGTATCAGACAATACTAAAATGTTGTTAGTACGAAAGGGATGAATCCAGTGTATACCCATCAATAACCTTCTTTATCCAATTATATTTTCATCATCTATTTGATAATGGAATAAATATTATTCATACACCATCGTTTAGAAATATTAATTATAAAATCATATATAATTTTAGAAATATCATAGGTGTACTAAATTTAAAATCCTACACAGTTTTGAATATTGATCAATCCATAATCATAGACAAATAATAAAACTCCACCCAACTCCATCATCTTTTTTTCATGTACCTAACTTCCTCCATAGCATTTGGTATAATTAGAGCAAGAACAAGGGGTATATAATGGATTTTCTAAGGTTATAAAGAGACATGAGGATCATTAGATAAATTTATTGGTCTCCAAACCAAACATGAATAAACTTTATTACCTCCTCTCAATTGAATAAGATATTCAAAATTAGAAAAAGTGATTGGAGTACTTAGTGTCCTCCCATGGGAATTCATGAACATGGATTAGTACTCCAATTTCATTATTTTTGAAGAGATATAGTTCAAAAAATCAAGGAAAACACCAAAAAAAATATTGGAGGAATTTGAACGAAATTTCACATAACATTAACAAAAATATAATTTAAAACTACATAAAACAGAAACATAGAGATCCTATGACACAACCGGTGAATTAAAATCCTATGGAAAGTGGGAGAAGAGAGATATATATATATATAAGTAGCGGGGATACATCTTTTGAAATTTAGTTTCTGGTAAAAAACATCACATTCCATAGATTTCACCCACATTCCAGGATTGAGGGTCAAATTTGATTTAGTTGAGAGTGTCCTCCCAACTCTTCTTGATTACAAATTATTCCTTCCATAAAACTCATATATATCATTAGTAATATTTCCAGAAGATGTATTTTACAACAAAATTAGTGTATGGAAAAAGTGTGTTTCTTAGAAATCTAATGTGGGAAAAGTTAAATGATGCATATGTTGGGTCTTTATGACATTAAATAAGATATATTGGGCCTCAAATTGAACTAGAATATAATTCTTGGGAATTTACATGGGCTTGGAATTGGTTTGGTTGGTGGGAAATTTTTATGCCTCACTATGGAACCACTTCAGGGTACTCTAGAAGTGATCTACCCATTGTATATTATCATTATTTAATGGAATTGAATGGATCTATACCTGGACACCTCCCCTCATGGACACACCCTCCCTTATGGACACTCCCCCTCCATCCCCTTCTGGAAACCCCACTTATGGAAACCCCCTGTACATCCCCTCCCTTTTAGACAGTCCCCACTCCTAGACTCCCCCTGGACACCCCCTCCCAAACACCCCCTCCTTCATGGACACCTCCCCTCCCACCTGAAGACCCCCTCCCACCTGGAGACCCCCTCCCTCTTGGAAACCTCCCTACCCTTATGGACACACCCTCCCTTATGGACACACCCCCTCCCTCCTCTTCTGGACACCCCACTTATGGACACCCCCTGTACATCCCCTCCCTTTTGGATAGTCCCCCGCTCCTAGACTCCCCCTAGACACCCCCTCCCAGACACCCCCTCCTTCCTGGACACCTCCCCTCCCACCTAAAGACCCCCTCCCACCTGGAGACCCCCTCCCTCTTGGACACCTCCCTCCCCTCTTGGACACCCCCCACTTCTGTACACCCCCCTCCTAGACACCCCCACCCACATACAAGGGAAACTAATTAGAAAATTAATAATCCAAGATATTGGTTCCCATAAAGCTTTTAAGATGCTCATGAGTGGACTAAATGACTATGCATTGGTCAACTTCCACACTATCGACCATTGTAGTCCATTTAACTATAGCCTCCTCAGCTTCAATTATTGAAATCATTTGTTTCATAAGAAAGAGAAAATTTTAATTAATTATGAAAATTGAGGATTTTGGGTTAAAAAATGGACCTGAGTAAGAAAGGGGCACATGACTAATTAAAAATATCATATTAAGTGCATGACTTGTTCAAATCCATGTGATCACATGACTAAAATAGAATCACATGATCAAATGAACTCAGGATATTTATATGATACACAAACCTTGAAGCTTTATGAGATCATGTAAATAATACAAGAATACACAAATCATGGTTCAAGTGAATTACCTTAATTGATTATGTGATATGTTTATGTGATTTGATCATGTGATGAGATCACACGGTCAGTTCACAGGAAGCATTCATACAAAGGAGCTTATGTGACATGATCACATGAAGAGGCTTATGTAAAGTATATAAAAAACCTAAGAGTTATCGTAGAGATATTAAATATTGAGTCATTAGTGAAATATATTTCCCATTACCTCTATGATTAAGTAGAAACAACATCATTGCTCTTCCTACAAATGCAAGTCACATGGACAGAAAACTTCTAAAATAAATGAACCCGGCAAGGAATTATGAAAATAAAGTATACATTTCATTATATAATTTTTCATTAAAATAGACATATTATATCTAAACATTAACTTTACATATTTTTAAATGGTTTCTTTGGTCTAGATGTATGCTAATAACAAAACTAACGATTCTTTGCACACTTTACTATTGTTGGTTAACTACCACTTACCATAGCATCTGATCTGAACTTCTGATCCAGCGTCCCCGTGATGCTCTAATCGGACACCATATCTATGATATCATCATTCAGGGTTCACTTTTACTTCTCTTACTACTCTTATTTACCTAGTAAATGGGTGCAGGAAGAGAAAGAAAAGTGAACACTGAATGATGATATCATAGAGATGGTGTGGGATGAGAGCATCACGGGGTTGCCAGATCAGATGTTCAGATCAGATGGTATGCTAAGGGGTAGTTATCCAACAGTAGAGAAGAATACTTATTTTTGTTATTAAATTTGTGAGTTCTGCACAACCAATATTCTTCCAACACACTACATCAGTATAAAAAGGTGCATAAATGACCAAAATACAGAATATAAATGATCCATACTATAATAGTTTAGGTCTAGTGATTTTGGAAACATAGAAACATAAATTACTAGTTCATAAGAGTCTCTCATTAAGTTATGCTTTACTAGAAATACAAATCACTTCTAAAACCATTCTTCATAACCTAAGGATATAGAACATAATAAAGGGTGATTGTATATGAACAATAAGTGTAAACAATAGAGATATCAATGATCATATAAGGATAAAATAAGTAGTATAAATTCACCTTCATCCAATTTGTGTTCAATCTTACATCATGTATTTTTCCCATTCATTTCTAAACACATCTATATCATCTTGTGAATATGTTTTTTTGTGAAATTCATGGTAGTACTGAAAAAATATAAATAAACAAAGGATTAATAAATATTTTAAATGAACTCATAATTATTTTCAAAAATACCTCTTCAAGGATACTAGTTTTTTTGATGAAATACAATCTCTTTCATAAATTTACAAATATAATAACCATAGTCTTTTCTGTTTGTTAGTTTTGGACACTGTATAAACATATAAAAAAAATAAGTAATTTGTTTTGATATATGTTAGGATAGTGAAATGTTATTATATATCCTAAGATACTTTTCTAGTTGTAGATCTTGTAGGTGTTCTTTTCCTTAAGCCTTGGATTCATTCCATGAAGTAGATGATATTGATACACCATCCTATCATAACAGAATCCTCATTAAAAGATAATATAAATTATATAATTAGATGATTAGTTCTAAAATATAAGATCTATTGTATTAAAAATTAACAAATACCGTCATGTGTGGTCAGTTTGTTTCATGTCCATGCATTGAATCCAGAAAATAAATATTTGGACTATCCAGATTGACTACAATCAGCATCCATTGCTATATAAAAATACAGAAAAAGAAATAAGTAATGGAAAAAATGAAAATATAGTAGACATGATTAAATTGTAGAGTTTTACCCCAACATTATTGGTATTAAAAATATTCTATCATCCATAATTTTGTTTTCAAATTATTTGAGCAGGGATGATATTATTGTAGCCACTTTATCAGAATCTGTTTCTTCTTTTGAAGAGGTGATGTGAGGACTAACGAGTCCAATTTTTTGTTCATAGGGAAATCCCTTAAAATGTTTTTCATATATACACCTGTGAAAAATATGAAATGTATTTAGTCTTAATTATCAGAGTATATCAGCTTTTGTAAAATCATATCATGTAATCATGCCTCATGTATAAATTTAAAACTGAGGCACCTAGACATCCATACTTAAGGATTTCATTTACATTTTCAGCACTAATGAAGTCTGATTTTTCCTCTCTATACATATTTTTTCTCAAAATAAACTGTGTGAGTATTTTCGTCTATCAAATTTGTATCTACATGATCCTACAATGATATTAACAATGGATATAGAATCAATGGAGTGAAGGTGCTCTCAGCAGATCGTTTCAATCGGTTGGTTGATCATTGAGGTAATTTTGAAATGATATTTCATTTCACCCCCTTCTCTTTGTCATTCTATAATAAAATTCATCGGTTTAGACCTTTTTTAATTAAATGTTAAAGGTATATCTTGAAAAATAAATTGGAAATGGATACCTTCTTATCGACATGTTTTTTTTACAATAATTAACAGTTATACGATGAATGTTACAACAACTTTTTCAACTGTATAAATGTCTTCATCGTCATTTGGAACAGGTTTCTCGGCACTCAGCTCATTAACTACATTAATTGACACTCTGACATGATATGTTAGAAGTTTTCTGTTGTGTAGCAATTCGTTCTTCATATTGAACACCATATCCCTCGCTACAAGGCGATATGTGGGAGTTGATAGATATAAATCATAGCAATTTTCACCCTGTAGAATATTAGTACAGGAAACTTATTAGTGTATATGTGATTCACATTTCACAGAAACAATTATTAAAACATTGATTACCTCAGCTAAGTCAGGTTTTTAGGGGAATTTCTTTCTTTTAAGCTGGTGGGGGGGTGCGGCGGGATCTTCACACATGGGTTATTATTGAGTCATTTCTTCTCTCTACCTCGCCCCCATAAAACTTATTATCATCTCTATCTGGTGTTATAATTCTTCTTCAAAAATAGATAATTTTTCTTGTATATTTTTCATTTCCTCAGTTTGATCCTCCACTTGTTTTTGTTTATGAAAATATGTTTGAGGTGTCACCCAAAAACCCGCACCTATGACGCGACCATACTGTTTTGGCTGCTTCAAGGCCATTGAAAATATGTCTTCATCTGGTGTGGGTGTTTTTGATTCTTGTGACTATGTCAGATAGAAAATATTGGAAAATAATTAGTCATTGTTATGTAATAGTGATTTAAAGAAAATCAAATTTATATTATTTCATGCTCACACATGTTTCCCACAATTTTTGTGTGTTTTTATCTATCAGTATCCCCTTTTTATTTACACGAGCCTCCTTCCATAGCACATGGTGTGGGATGGATATGGATTTTGATTTCGATTCAACAATCTATAGATAAATAGATAAACATGGTTATAGTATTGTTTTATGTCACATAAAAGTATCATGGTATATTTAAAAGATGTACTAATTTTTTCTCAAGTGAAGCGTACCCTATAATTGCTTTATGGTAGGGGTAAGCTAGTTTTGTTGCACGTTATTTATTTTTAGCACTCAGTTTCTATTTCATAAATAAAAAACTATCAATCAAAGTGATGAATACAGGCAACATCAAACAACGTATTACCACACAGAATGTACCTAAAAATTCTTCTCTGCGCGACAGTTGCTAAATGCATCCCATGTTGCTTGGGATATCAAGTGTGCATAAAGAGTAGGTGGGTGCAGATTGATTTTACCTTCAGCATTATTAAGATGATATTCGTTAAAATTGTGTGGAAGCCTCTATGAATCCTTCCTGCAACTCTTAATACATATTCCTTGTGTGAGGAATCTACTATAAATGAACTCTACAATAGATGATGAAGAGTAAGTCAATGATTTATTATTTTATTTTATTTTAATAAATTAAAAAATGATATCATAATGTTACCATAATCTATTCTCACATTAGTGTCTTAAGCCCAGTGACAACATGATGCCACAAATGTACATCAATTGGCACACGTTGTTGAGTGATGATTCTAATGTGGCTACTAAGGATGGCTTTGTTGGGGTTAACATGTTGGACTCTCTTATTACATCCCACATCAAATTTGATGCATTTTTATTTTTCCTTAAGGATTTTGGATAACACTATAAAACTACAACGCTCTTATTTTTTCTCCATTAGGGTTTCATTTCCTACCATTTTCTCAAAAGCATTATTATTATGTTCCTCCCGAGCACTAGAATCGACACGAGGACTAGCAGAAACAGGTTGAGAAACCTATTTTACATCAGCACTGGGACAAAAAACAACAGGTTGAGAAACCTGTTGTTACTCTGGATTCAGAGCAACAACAGGAGGTTGAGAGACCTATTGTGCCTCAGGATTGGGTGTATCAGCAGGTGCATAAGTTATTATCTGCATAAGTGGTTTAACATTTAATTTAGATTACATAAAAGAAGTAGTGAACAAATAATAACATTATGTAACAAAATGTATATTACAATAAACAAATAACCTGATTATTGAACTCTTTTTTAAAATATGAAGAGATTTTACCCCTCTATCGACAATATAAATCCCTTTATTGTGGTCTCCTATGACATAGAAAACTCCATCTACATTGGGACTACTGCAAAATGATTTTTAAGTCCATATGAAAGGGCCATCCTCTATTAAACTTTCATCTAACCCTTCAGTTGTTTTGGTCGATAAGAGAACAATTGACCAGTTTCGGTTTGCGGGCTCTAGAATATAAAATACTTGTACTGCCTGTGATTCCATTATAAATGGTTCATCTTTATCCCCTTACTTACTGAAATCAACTTTCATGAATCCCAATTCATCTATTTCAATAGCACTCCTGTTATCAACCCAATTTCATTGAAAAATTGGTACTTGGAATTTCGTATAATCCAACTCCCATATTTGTTTGATGATGCCAAAGTATGACATATTCACATAAATTGGATTTCTATCCTTATCACCAAAAACATGCATCGCTTTAGACACAAGTGTAACCCCACTATACTACATGGAACTGTCTTTATCATGTTCATTAGTATAGAATTTATAGCCATTAACTACATAAGCATTGTAAGATAATACAAACACACTTGAACCTCTGGCTAGCCATTGAAGTTGTTCTAAAATTGAGTTCGTATTTTCATCTAACTTTTTAAAAATATGGTCTCAAAACCATCCTATAAACTGTCGATTATGTGTATATGATATCCATATTTTATCCCTAGATGGAATCAAATTCCTAAGAATTTATTTGTGGGTTTGAAAATATGGGTCAACATCAAAACTGTTATGAAAAACGTAAAGGTGGGCCTGCTCCTGATCTGTAATATTGATTGTGACAACCTCTCATCTAGAAATTCCTTCTTCCTTAAGCTGCCCAGTGTGATGAGATTTCGTTAGGCCAACGTTTTCCAAACTAAACAGGTATTTGGTATAGAATTCAATGTCTTCATCAAAAATATATTTCTCCACAATAAAACCCTCTAACTGACTTTTATTTTTGACATACCCTTTCAAAATCTTTAAATACCGTTAAATGGGGTACATCAATCTACAATTTATAGGACCACATAGTCAAATCCCTCTCACCAAATGAACCATAAAATGAACCATCATATCAAAGAATGTTGGCTGGAAGAACATTTCCGATTAAAATAATATGATGGAAAATTCTCTTTATATATTTGGAAATTTTTCCAGGACTATAACATTGATGCACCTACATTTGAAGAAGAAACAGAGCTTCGTTAATGTATGGAGGACATTCTTGGGAAAAATGCAACTTAAAGCTATAGGAATTAAATGTTTCATCAAAACATGGAAGTCATGTCATTTCAAACCCTTTAATTTTAAACCTCTTGTTGACATGATGTTCTTGATATTTGATGAATACCCCTCTGGAACCTTTACATAATTCAAGAAGTTTCAAAACTGATATCTCTCCTACTTGGAAAGAGTGTAAGTAGTTGGAGGAAGAAATGTTCATTTTTCACCCTTCAATGGTGTCAAATCTTCTCGTATTCCAATCTCAACCATGTCTAATCTAGCCTTAATTCCATCCATTGTTTTTACAGGTGCATTTATCAATGTGCTGAGGACACTATAACATACATTTTTTTCAACATGAAAAACATCAAGAAATTTTCTGACATATAGACAATTGGAGTACGGTAATTAAAAAAACTGATCCCTTTTTCCAATTGGTTTTTGTAAGGTTTTTCGAAAATGGTTTACCAAAATTAGTTTCCACATATATTACTTTTGTAAACAACTGATCAGCTATTAGTGGAGACGATGTTGTACATTCTTCTGAACTTTCATTGAATGATGTTGTCCAAGATCAGCACTTATACCATTGGGGTATAAATCTGCGATGTCCTAAAAACACGGGTTTTGATTAAAATTTTAACCTAATTGACTGTGTACCTTGTTCTCAAATGGGTCACCCTTGAGTTATTCTAATTCTTTATCCTGAAAAATTTACATGAGAAGTAAAGTCATTTATCATCCCATACAACATGGATTTCAAAGTGAAATGTTCATTTTTTTAAGAATCATACAACGTAATAGATGAATCCCAAAATAATTTCAAATCCTCGATCAATAGAGCCAAATATACATCAATATCATTTACGGTTGTTTTGGTCATGATATAAGCATAGATAACATGATGTATTTTCGTTCCATGCATAACTACGGTGGTAAGTTATAATTTACCAACATAACTGGCCATGTATTGTGACTTCTTCTTTGAAAACCAAAAGTATTCACCCCATCTGTAGATAACACAAGAAGAAGGTTTCTCGACTCATTTACAAATTTAGGACACTCATGATCAATTCTCTTCTACTGAGGAGAGTATATCGGGTGGCGTAGTCTCCCATCTTTAATTCTTGTATCTACAAGCCATGTCAATTTTCCAACAGTCTCCTCAGTTCCATAAAGGCATCTAAACCATGGAATGAATGGAAAGTACCATACAACTTTCATAGGACTTGAATAATATTTCTTGTATAGAGAAGAACCACACATCGGGAATTCTTTAAGTGATTTTTGGTCCTTGTGAAACAATATACAATCATTAGGGCATGTGTATATTATTTCAGTGATCATACACATTGAGTGTAGCATTCATTTGGCATTATATGTTCGGCTCGAGAGCTCATTATATTCTGGAATAATTTCATTCAAGAGAGAAATAGGTTCCATAAAACTAGTGACACTCCACATGTTTCCTACTTTCAAATTATACAGCTTCATTATGGCTGACAATGCTGTATATTTAGTGAAACCAACATACAATGGAATTTTTCACAACTCTTTAACTTTTCAAACAATTTTGGGCAATCACTAAGTTAATATTCAACTATCCATTACATTTACTCAATACGATCATCATTATCATTCACATCTATAATCACATACTCCATAAAATAGTCTTCATTGTTCATGCTTGCAATCATATCATATGATCCATAAAACGCTATGTTATCTGAGCCACTACCTACATTCGTTTTCCCCCATGTTTATTCCAACATGTATAACTTCGATCTATTCTGTGATAGATCAGGTGTTCTTCCAACTCCTCTAGACTAATTTTTTATGAATAACAATAGAATAAACATGGGAAAAGGGTTTGATAAGGGTCACATGTATGATCTTTTTCAAACTTGATAAACTCTTTCACGCCATCTTCATACTATTTTGTCAACCGATTGGAATTCATCCAATCATTAATCATATTCATCCAATTTGATATAGTAATATTAATATTTTAAAAAAATTGCACAAAACATGTTCAACAAGCTATGAAAAGCCCTTGTACTAGAATGTTTTAGTATCCCACATATGATCTATATGCATTGTTGTAAACCGGTTTTTAGTGTTTCTCTAGAAACATAATGTATATAGTCAAGAACTATGGTACTAAACTAATAGATAGTATGATTTTCAATAGAGTTCTTATGGGTTGAAGGATTATTTACATGTGTTGTTATGGATATTTGACTAGGGTGTCCATAAAGTGTCTCATAGAGTCCTCTAGTGATGTGATTTTCTAGGATTCAGTGGAATTACACTAGAAACAAAGTGGTGATTCCATTGAAATGGGTAAAGTCTGGATTGATATTAAATAGTGGAAGAACTAAAACATGGAAAAAAATTCATACCAATCTTGACAACAACCACAATACCATACAAACACACAATCATGATCACAATCGCAACACCATACAAACCAAACAATCACAATTTCAGATTTTACAAAGCATTCCTTATTTAATTACGTTTGTTAATTCAGGGTTTATCACATAAGTTTTATCATCCTAGGGAGTTCATTAAATAGTCAAGTATATATAAATTACCAATTTTTATATTCAAATGTTCAACAGGAACCAACCAACATGCAATTCATTTAGTAAACAAACAAGGACCACCAACGACCACAATTTTCATCGGGGCGTTTAGTCCGTACATTTCACATTATAACCATCAATATCCAATAGTAATAACATGTTAAAAATATAAAACCAATGAGTAAAAGGATAAAAATCACCATGAAGGTGTCGTTCAACACATGATAGAGGTGTGTTCGCAGCAGAGGAGAGGTGCACGGTAGAGGAGATTTCGAACTAAAAAAATATAAAATGAGAACTCATATGTTATACCTATCCAAAATAGGTTTAATGAGATTTATGAATATTACATGTTTGGTTAAACAATTTTAGTGGTCAATAGTGGTATTTTATTTTCCATCTATGATATTTTCTTCCTGTTTATTTATATTTTGCGTATCAACTATTTTCCAAGATGTTTAACTTATGAATGGGACATGTCGGCTTTTCAAGAGAAATATTATTTTAAATTGACTATAATTTAAGGGTAAAATATTCCACATTAATTGTATATTTTTTCCAGGGGATCATTGTTATCCTGTAGGGATCATGAACGCCTCTTAGGTTAGTGTAAATCCAGGCCAGTTGTTGATTATGATACCATCTTTGGTCATATCATTATATTTAAAATTACAATTGACCCATTTCCATTTAAATATAGGATTGGGGGGGAGAGAAACTAATATATAAAAGGATTAAGAGAGATAAAAATTATCCTAGGATCTCCAATAAAAGTGATGAAATATGAAACATACACCGGGTGAGGGAGAACCACCCAAGAGGAGAGGAAGGGGAGGGTGGTGTAGCACAGAGGGGTTCTTGACGAGAAAAGGGAAAAATCTAGTAAAACATAAAATGTTCGAAGGGGAAGGGGGTGGCCTATTTGGGGGGGGTAGGGGGTGCAGGGGTATGGGGGAGGGGGTGTGGGTAGTCCAGGGAGGGGGCATGGGCTACCCATGTGGGGTGGGGGGGGTATAGGGGAGTGGGGAGGGGGTGTGTGTTGTCCATGGGGTGGGTTTTCCACTATGAAACAACCATTAGGGATCTTAAACAATGAATTATTGGAGGGTAAAATTATGGGGAATAGGGGTTTGGGTGATGTGGTAGAGTGGAAAATAAGGAATAGGGGAACCTCATTAAAAAGGCTAAAAAAATCTCTTTTCATTTCAAGAATAGGGTACATTATGGTGTAGCCTAAGGGTCTATTGCATAGTGCGCCCTATGATGTCACACAGTTGAATTACCACAAGGTATACACTGCAACACTCATCCCCTTGGAAAAACCATTAAATCTTGATCATGAATTGTGATGTGACTATATGCCTCATGGAATAACATACACCCCCAAAAAATAGTATGGAGGGAATAACATAGAAAAACTCCCACCTGATCCAAAACATTAACATAAGGCGAGTTCCATGGATCAAATCATATACATAATGGAGGATCTAAAGAAGAATAACAAATCTAACATTTAACACAATCTGAACCACTAAAATAATATATGTCTTGTGGAAAACTACATATACCCCATGATGTATATCCAAACATAAACATTAAAAAATTTGAAAGAATTTTCACCTTTGTGGAGTATCTCTACATTGCAATCCCAAGGTCTCTATGTCTCATCCTAATCATATATATATTATAACGATTAATATATAATGATCAATTATGGAAGATAAGCCTCATCCTTTATCTTAGCTATCCAATGATTGATACATAGCATCGAGCAAGAGGCTATTACATAAGAAGCTCATACATGACACATCCTAAGTAGCCTCACTAAACGTATCCATCATTAGCATATCCTGTAGTTAAAAAATATATCATGATGATCCGAAGACCTATAGGTAACAATATATCAACAAGAAATCTCTTTATTCATATTTAGTTACCAACCTAGACCACCCCATGTGTGGATTTCCCTACCCTTAAGGTCATAAGGAATCCATATTATCATTTCCACTAACATCAGAATCAACACCACTCTATATATTGTACCTATAAGCGTTCTTAAGGGAGATGTCACAATTTCATATAGCCGTGATAAATATTTTATGTGGGATAATCAATACAAACCATGTATTCAACATGATATAATATTTAAAATAATACTCGATATATCTAACACAATAACTTACCCACTAGTTATTCCATCACTAGTACCCACCGAGGCATCCCCCCAATCGAATGGTTGAGGGATAAATATCTTAGGAGAACACAAATACCATGGAACATAAGATTACAAATCCTTACCTTCCATGATCTAATGATCACTCTCTAATGTATTATCTCACTCAGTCCAGTGGGCCATCCTCCAAATATTATAGACATCCTATACAATGGTTTACACATATTCAAATCAATACCTAGTCTCCAAAGATTCCTAAGACATCAAACAAGGCGGTTAGAAATAAATAAATTCAATGAATCAAGAATCATCCAAATTGAATACATTTATAAATAAATGATCACCCAATATAAAATTCCCTAGAAAGAAACATATTCTTTCTCTATCACAAGAACACCACATGTATAGAGAACCACCCATTAGTTAGAACAAAACAAAAATGGGAATAATTTGATCATAAGGATTTTATAAAAAACCTTTTCTCAAAATTTCCCAAATGAACCAAAAAACATTTTAAGGGTGAGAATCCAAATAAAATGATTTAAAATATCTTCCAAATCAACTCTTAAGACCAATATTATGAATATAATTTTATAAAACCACATGGGATCCAAAAATTGAAAATAATAACATTTTTAATATTGAAATCCTATCACAATATTAAAAATATAACTCATATGAGTTAACACACCCTTGTAAAATATAACAACCCCTTTAGAACACTTCTAGAACATTACACACCCAAACACATTATTTAGAAATCAATAGGTGTAAAACTCTCATTTAAAAACCTTTATATAGTACTGAATTTGAATTTTTTAAATATTATCATTCTTTAAAGGCCACTTGGGAATTTTTCTATACAATTGGTACTTAACCTATTCCATAACAAGGCTTAAAAAACTCCAATAAATCAACATTATTCTATCATATGGAACATACATATAAACAAGATGGGTGATTCTTCCTTCAATAAAAACTAGTAAACCAAGCAACAATATGTCCTTATAAACCATTAAGGGTTACCAAGTAGAAGGGATCGCAGAGGAGGCACTGGCGGTGGACGCAGTGGTGGCAGAGGCAGCAGCGGCAGAGGAGGAAGACGGTTGTGGTGGAGGAGGAGGAAAATGCAGTGGCAACAGAGGAGGAGGAGGAGGGGTCGCAGCAGAGGAGGGGTCAGGTTTAGCTTCTGTGAAGGCTTGAACATGTGTGAGAGAGGATGGGTTTGTTAGGGTTTTTCTTAAAACCAATGGAACCTTTATCAGGGTTAGTTAAAAGTGCTGATAAAGGTATGTTTTATCAGCGCTAAAATAAAAGTGTTGATAAAACATACCTTTATCTGCACTAAAATTATAGCGCTGATAAATAGATGTTGTATCAGTTCTTTTTTAGCACTGATAAATTCTTATTTTATAAAAGTATAATTTTAATAATTTATTTATATTCTTATATATTTATTTAAAATTATATATAGGATAAATATATATTTATTTATTAACAATTATAACTATAAATAGTATATATTTATAAATATTGGTATATAATTGTTAATATATATCAATAAAATTTTATTTACAAATGTATTTAAAAAGTATTTATATATTTCATTAAAAATATAATAAAATATTTTTATTATTTAAATATATTTAATGTAATTTTATAAGAACATTATTTAAAACATATATAGTTTATATGGGTAACATTATAAATTAATCAATATATACCACATCATGTGATATATACAAATGAACATTCATGCATACAAAACATATACGCATATATTTGTTGACCAAATTCATTGGAAAACACATATATATTCAATAATTTTAATTATAAATATATATATTAAAAAGAATTATATATTTATAAATAAAATAAATATATTAAATATAGCAAATATAATAAATATAATGAATTAATCTAACTAATCTCTAATAAATATAATAAATCTAATAAATCGAATAAATATATTTATTATTTAATGTAATTTATTATAATCTTATAATTATTTAGTTATATATATATAAATATATTATTATAATCTTAGAAATAATTTTTCAATTAAAACATTATATTTATATTTTTGAATTATTAAAAAAATATTAAATATAAACAATTGTTTTTTATTTAATATATACAATTAAACAATATTTTTTAATATTAATATAATTATTTTATATAAATTAATAATAAAAACTTTTATCAGTGTTAATAATAGCGCTGATAAATGTACACTTTATCCGCACTTTTAGCTAGCGCTGATAAAGGCACACCCCTTTATCAGTGCTTTCTGTTTAGTGCTAATAAAGGGAAGTGCTTACCTTGCCCTATTTTATGGGAGTGTTTACATATTTACATATATTTACATATATAATATATATACATACTAATTTTTAAATACATTTATTAAATATATGTTTGTGTACGTGTGTGTGATACACACACACATGTACTTATATTTATTTAAATATATTATATATTAATATTCCTTTACACATATTAGAATATAAATATAAATATATATCAGTGAAGTAATAAACACACATATGTATATATAAACATTATATATACATTTTTATAATTATATATATTCATATATTTTTCTAATGTAAAAAATGGGTAGATATTATTTTAAATAAAATATATAATAACTATTTACATATGATTTATATAATTCTTTTTAAATAAAATTTTAAAATATTTATATATATTTTATATTTATATATAAATTTTATACTTATTTACATATATATTTATCTTTATATATTTACATATATATTTGTCTTTATATATTTACATATATATTTACACATAATTACATATAATTGTATATTTAGATTTAAATTTTTTATACTCTATTTATAAATGTTTATTATAAATATATTTGTTTATAATTAATGATAATGATATATCTATAAAAATACATTTATATATCATGTATTTACACGATATTGACAAACACATATACACACATATTTACATACACACACACGTGCACATTTATATTTCATACATACATGAAAAAATATTTTCATATATTAGAAAATACACATAAATATATATTTGTTTATTAACACATACATAATTATATATAAACACTAATTCTATAGGTATATATATATATATATTAAAGCATTGTTATAATCTAAATAAAATGAATGATTTTTTTATTTTAAATAAAATAATTAATAAATATTTATTTCCACATGGTTTATTTATTTTAAAATACATTTTTATTTAAACATGCTTAATTATTTATTTGTACAATTAATTTATTATATGTAATTATAAGAAAATATCTATATATTTAATTATAAATAAAACTAAAATATGAAAAATACTAAATTTTAAGGACCATAATATCTATATGAATGTAAGACACGAGAATAAATTTATTATCCACTAAAAAAGGATAAGATGACCCTCTAAAATTAAGCCTAAATCTCATCGAATATTTTTTAAAAATAGGGCATCCTTATTAAAAACTCAATTTTGGAAGTCCTATGAGAATTTTTGACCTAAAAAAACAATGACCAGATTCCCCTTAATTAACACAACATATATCTATTTGTAGGATTCAATTTTATATGTAGTAGAGTTCAAATTGACACCCATATCAAAAATTATGGTTGTTTTAATTTGAAGTAACGTTTTCAACATATCTTAGATCCTTCATTAATTTATTGAATTTTTATGCCATGTAATCATTATTAATGACTATTACTCAATAATAATTAGAAAATTATTAATTAATATTTTTTAAATTATTTTATAAGTCATTTTCACTAAATAGATTATATATTAAGTGTAAATGCATATTTAGTTTTATGTAAAACATATTTAATCAAATATATAATATTTATATCAATATAAATATATTTATTTACTTATATATTATTTTTAATTATATATAATTTTTTTATGAAATATATCCTTTATTAGTGCTAAAAAAGCACTGAGAAAAGTTCCCTTTATTAATGCTAAAAAAGTGTTGATAAACGCCACCCTTTATGTGTTCTTTTTTTAGCACTGATAAGAGCACCCCCTTTATCAGTTCTTTTAGCTAGCACTGATAAAGTCTAGAACTGAATTTCAAGTGATTTTTAGAAGTTCTTCCTTTTATTTTAAGTAGTTAAAGCTAAGGTCTATAATTCCTATTATATAAAAGATTAATAAAATATTAAAAACTCCCAGGATGGGTAATATATTAAAAGAAACCACAGATTTGGTTGAATAAGAATTTATGATGAACTACTTAAAGAGTAATAATTATTGATGCATTCCATGTGGCACTGGAAATAATACCCTCTTGGATTGTTTCTTACTAATTCTATTCAGTATCTTTTCAATATTTATACCTCGACATAGGCCAATAAATCTCTTGGATATATCACAATAGATCATTATCCCAAGAATGTATGCCACCTCACCTAATTACTTCATTGAGAATCATTTATTCAAGAAGGTTTGATAGAATATAAGACTAGTATTTCATTCCCAATAAGTAATATGTCATTGAAATATACTATTAAAAAAATGAATTCAGTCCCACTAAAATTTTTATAGACTCAAGGATTACATTCATTCTTTATGAAACTAAATTCCCTTATGGCCGCATCAAATTGAATGTTCCATGAACTAGATTATTTCTTTAATCTATAAATGGAATTTTTTATTTTTCATATCTTGTTGTCATCCTTTGGAGTCACAAACCCCTTAGGTTGTTTCATATAGACATCTTCCTGAAGGTTTCCATTAAGTAAGGATATTTTTACATTCTTTTTAAAAGTCTCATAGTTATGAAAGGCCATAAATGAAAGTATAATTCTTATGGATTTCAGCATTGCAGCTGGTGAAAAGGTTCCATTATAGTGAATGCCTTGAAAATGTTTAAATAACTTTGAAACTAGTCATACCTTATAAGAATTTAATTATCCATCCATGTTCTTTTAATTCTTAAATACCCATTTTCAACCAATGGGATTTACATCAACTGGTGGACCTACCAAAATTAGGACATAGTTTTGGTACATGGAATCCATTTCATAATTCATGCATTCTTACCACTTAGAAATATCTATCCCACTTACTACTTACTTATAGTTTATAGGATATTTATTATCAAACAATAATGAGTTACTATCCTTAGTGAATAGAAAACCATACCATTCTAGTTCTCTAACCTCCCTTGTACTTCTACATAGTACTTGTGTCTCTGGAACTTATTCTTCCACTTGGCTTTGTGGAATCTGTTCATGTTCCAACTCTTTTATACCTTAAGCCCCAAATTCATTAAAGTCTACCTCACTCCCACTATCTCTTTTAGAGATGTAATCCCTCTAAAAGAATACAATGTATCTTTCAACTATTAAATTTTTTAAGGGTTCATATAGGTAATATCCCCTTGTTTAATTAGGTTATCCTATAAAGGTACACTTTGTGCCCCATGGTGCAAGTTTGTTTCATCAAGAGGACTTAAAACTTATTCTCTACCCCAAACTCTACAACATGGTTTTCTTCTACTCCAAAATTTTCATGGAATACCATTTATTTATTTAGTTGATATTTGGTTTAGTATGTTTTCTTTTTACTATAACACACATCCCAAAAAGGATAATGGAAAACTCACATCACTCATCATTGATCTAACCATGTCTAAAAAGGTTTGGTGTCTCTTTTCACTTACACCAATCCACTAAAGTGTATAATGAGGAGAGAGTTAAGATATAATCTAAAACTTCCATAAATAATCAATGAATCCTTGATTAATATATTCTCCACTATGTCCTGAGTGATGTTTCTTAATCTAATTACAAATCTTGCTCTCGTATTCATTCTTGTATTCCTTGAATTTAAAAAAGGAATAAAACTTATACCTTATTAAGTAAACATATCTATATATACTAGAATCATAATTAAAATTTATGAAGTATAATTACCCACCTCTTTCTTCAATAATAAATGGTCCACATATATTGGTACAAACTAATTCAAGAATTTCCTTGACCCTTTCACCTTTCCCATTAAATGAGGTTTTGGTAATTTTTCCTTGTAAACATGAAAGATATACACCAAGTGGATTTAGTTCAAATGAATATAAATATCTATCTTGGTGCAATTTAGTTAAATTTTATTCATTTATATGACCTATCTAGTGATGTAAAAGTTGGGTATGGTAGGATTCATGTGAAGGAGTTTTGTTACTGATTTCCATTACTTTATTATGTCCTGAAGGCCTTATATTTTTATTTATTGTTTAGATAATACCCATTTTAAGGGTTTATGGGGAACCCTTTAGAGGCCCATAATCTTAGAGACACATTACATGACTTGAAGTTCTTAGAGGCACAAGGCTTGAATCATCCAAGACACAACTTGGAACTACCCCTCCATAGTGTCTATATCATTATGAAGCTCTCCACCTTCACATGACTGGTCGGATAACTGTCCTATACAGAGGTTCACATGCCTAGTATCGATGGAAATTTCCATACCCTATCATTCTTCCAAATCTTTTTAGCCCTACTCTGGTGAATTCCCCTATTCTGAATCCTCATATGGAGCTTGTTTCTTGTAAAGTCTACATTTTCACTTCACGTGGCCCGAATGATGTGGGGTGGAACAAAGTCCTTGAGGTGGCCTGAATGCCTTGAGGTGTCCCGAAAGACTTACTAACCCATAGTACTTGAGGTGGCCCGAAGGCCTTAAGGTACCCCAGAAATATTCCTCTGCCTGGATTTGATCCTGGGTCTCATTGATGCATTTGAAGAGTCCTCATCAACCAGGCTGAGCTCACATGAAAACCATTATTTAAATGAGACTTAACATAAAAAATTATATCTTTATAAATAATGAAACATTTATTCCCAAATTTGAAAATAAATCCACCTGTATCTAGTCTGGATATAGAAATAATATTTTTATTAAAATATTGAACATGATAATACTATTTTAAAATGAAGATAATTCTAGTTTGAAACACGAGGTGGTATTTTTTTTGAGAGATATAATAGTAATTTTAGCTCTATTGGTTTCTCATATTTCTACCTACCCTTATTCAAACTTTCTAAATTTATTTTTTTTCTGTATTTGAATACATATGTGAGCACCACAAGCTATATATAATACACAATTTCAAGAAATAGATAAATTGAACTTGATAACAAACATACTTGAAGCTTCCCCATTCTTCTTTACTTGGGTAAAGTTTTTCTTCCAGTGGCCCTTATTATTACATGTGAAGCATACATCATCATATTTTCTAGATTTCCCCTTGATCTCCCTCTTCTTGTAAGGGAATTCTGAAGAATCCTTGTCCTTGGGGATCATCTCTTGACCTTCCCATTTTTCTACTACAAGGATAGATGTATTTTCACTTCTTTTCTCATTATCTACATGGTGAAGAAGATTAAGTAGATATAGGAGTTATTTATCAATGTTTTTAATATTAAAATTTATAATTAAACTAGAGAAGCTCATAAGTAATGATGTAAAAATGAGATTATTTCCAAGTTATTTAGGGAATTTAAACCCTAGAATCAATAGGTACTCAATGTAACCAATTATAATGACTATTTGTGGACTAATTGGTTCACCCTCTAAAAAATTTATCTAAAAAATAGGATTGGATATCTCAAACCACTCTTGTCTTTATCTCTCTTGATATAGGCCACAGTGATGCTCGAGCATGCTATAAGAATCCATGTTTTCATGAGACATCATGAGTTCAATAGAAATATATGATAACATAAAACATTTAACATCAACCACATCATTCAAATGTTTTTCGTAGAAAATGATCTCTTCATCACTCACCTTCTTAGAAGACGGATCAGAAATTGAGGATTCTAGCATATAATATTTCTGTTCATGTCCCAACACAACCTGAATTCGTTTGAACCACTCCTAGAATTTACTTCTAGTGGTGATATGGTATTTCTCTAATATAGATCATAGGGATTGTGTGAATGATAAAATTTCCATTTTCAAAAATTATAAAAGATAATATTATTAATAATTTTCTTGATTACAAATTATGTGAGAAATAATAATAATTAATTTCTATTAAATATCCCACTATTTTATCAAGTCCCAATATCCCTCACCATTGAAGATAGAATGTAAGGATTATTAGACATTATAGTGTAAAGGATCCATATGCCCCTTCACATAACCCCAACAAGGGTTGGTAAAGTTACTTGAAGGTATTTAGGTGGGTAGGTATTTTCTAACTGTGGGCTTGTAGCTTCTTAATCTATTGAGTGGATTCCCCAATCTAGAAATCCTGACTTGGATTTACTTAAAACTTGCTTAAAATTTACACCAAGTCTAGCAGGTGATAATCTTATTGATGTAAAATGGTTAAGTCAACCCAAAACATTTATAAGTACTCATATTATAAAATTAAGTGTCCCAATAAGTGTTAGCTAAAAGCATTGTTATATTGAGTTTCATTCCTAATAAAGTAATGTAAGGCTAAGTATGGATTAATATTTAGTCATGAGATTTTATTTTATTATGCATAAATTTTATCTTATTTTATCCTTTATATAACTTGTTAAAATTTAGTGGATTTTACTTAATTAATTAACTATGTTGGATACAACATTTATACATAATATATTTATTTAAATTATATCTTTTCACACTAATTAATTTATTAATGTGATTTCAATTTTGTATCAATAAAATAAATAATTCATAAGATGTAAATAAATGAATAATAAATGAACCAATCATGATCATATCTAATGGTTGATTTATTGAGTTGATAATAAATAAACCTATGACCTAGGGGAATAGCTTTTTGTGCCAATCTTGGAATGAGTTGAAATATTCCACCCATCCACATGTGTATCACTTTGGTTTGCATAATTATGGTTCTATATTAAACTAACTCTACATGCCTTGGAATAATCCATTAATTAAAAAGTATTTATAATTCACATGCAGGTGAGGGGAACCAAAGTATTGGTTAATGGGAATTACATAAATGAGCATGGATGTGTAGGACCTACATAATAATAGAGGTAGATATGACACATAGGCCATCAAATTTTAATTAATATTATATAATTGAAAACCCATGCTATATATTAAATTAAAACAGCAAACACAGAAATAGGTCTTGGTCATTATCATGAATGACCATACTTGCAACATATATAAAAAAGAATACTAGTAAACATCCATTTATATTCATTCTTTATTATTATGATAAATGTGCTTGCATTAAATAATTAATTCCCTTACATATTAATGACTATAAGAATTCATTTGGAAATACCCATCATTAAATTCATTCATGGAAAATAAATGGTAGATCCAATAATTATAGATTATTATAAAAAGTTAAATAAGATTTTAAAAATTATTTAAAACCATTTTTAAATTATCAAACATAAACGCTTCCAATAAATAAAATAAGGTTTTAATGTTGTAATTATCAATTTAATTTAATTTAATTCCTTTGTTCATTGGGAGATGGCATAGTGTGTATTTATGAGTTACACACCATGTATCTTGGTTTCTATATACTTGATTAGCATACTTGGAGTTTCGACATGTAAATTGGATGAACTAAATGGCATGTACTACTAGCTGAACATTGTGTGTTCCTCTTGCTATATGTTCATGCAACCCATTAAAGGACTCGGCGTGTTCATCGAATTCGGTGTTACATGACTTATACAATCCTTCTACATTCCATGTATATAACTTTTCATGTGTCTAATTTTCTCATTTAATGGTTGGTCGTGTACTTCGAATGTGGGAATTAATGAGTTACATGTCATGTTCCTCGACTAATCGTCTTGTAGTCCATTAATACAACAAGTTTTCAGTATCATTTGGTTTGAAATATGTATAATGACCACTAGGGATCTAGGAATTTCACTACTAAACCATGTAGACTACACAACATGTACCCCAACTACACGTCATGTAATTAGACATGTTGTGTGCTAAGTTGGACCTTTCTACATGTTGTGTGAAATAAATGAACTGTGTTTAATTATTTTTTGGCACGTTGTGTATCCTAAAACATAGCTAGGTGAAGTGCACTTGGGTACACGACTTGTACTTCAGCTACATGTCGTGTAATCCAATGATATCTTTCCAGATTCCTTGACACTTCCCGATGAAATATTTGATAGTTCTTATTCTATTCTTGAACTTAAGAAATTGTGAATCTTGAACAAAGAAATTAGAATTTCAAAAACATGTTAATTATAATTAGATTAAATAATGACTAATATGAAATAAAAATTAAAATATTATTGTGCATATTAATAAACAATAAAATAAATTATTATAAATTTAAAATGTGACCACTTTGATACCACTTGTAGGTTTTGGGTGCAGAAGAAACAACTTTTATGGGATTTTAAATTAATATTTATTTTATTTTAGAGTTTACCAAAACCTTAATAGAGGGTATTTCATGTTAAATTTACAATTAGTTTTTTAGATCTAGAATAAATGATTACCTCATTCCAGGATCCTTTCTTCTACGATGATGTAAATCTTCCAAAAACCTCTTTGGAATTACTTTCATTGCGCTATGAGGATTCAAGTGTAGAATCCTTATATTAGTGATCCAAATGTGTTACTTTGATATCCAAGAAACACCAATTGATTTCTAGGTGCTGTCATGACAAATAGATTTTCTTGATTTGTTTGTCTTGATTTCTTCAATATCCTTAGGAATTGAAGGAGATTTTCTTGTTCTTGAGAGGAAGGGAGGAGGAATTCAAGAGAGAGAGATATAGAGAGGTTTGTTGTGCATGATGATTATCTATTCTCAATTTTCAATTAACCATACACAATATACCTAACAATCTATTTATATAGATTGAGTTTATATTAAAAAAATTAATTGCATACCAACACTTAAATAATATAATAATATTAAAAAAACCCCATGGAAAACTAATAATAGTAATATTATTATTTCATAGTATGCACACTAACTTTTTCATTAATAAATATTATTTTACCATCTTATAAAATAAATATTTATCACTAGATGTGGTCTTGGTCCATTCCAAATCCATGAAATTTATTGAATACCCAAATAAATATTTAATAAAATATTTCATTCATAAATAAATATTTGATATAGATAAAACATGAATAAAATTATTCCCTAGTCTTAATAATAATATTTATTCCATTAATTAAATTCAAATATAATTTAATAAAGTTCAACAGAGACACTTAGTGTGTGTCCCTCTAGGATTATTTCACATTGGCATTATATGGGATCTCCTAAAGTTAAATATTACTATCTAGTAATGGGTTAAGGTGCACAAGAGAAAGAACTTAATGCTTCAATATCAAAAACAACATACAAATTCTCACTGTGTAATATAATCCCTTTTTTCACAATATCTAATCTAGAAGGTTTCACGTATGTGTCATCAACCGTTGTGATCAATATTTCATTCTTTGACTATCTGAAAAAAAACACGTCGTTTCACCATGGACATGGAATTTCATGCGATGGTTCTATTACAATAATAGGACTAATATATAAGATTTCATAAAGATATAAGGGAAAATCCTTTATAATATTATTTGTTAATAACATGTCATTTGTGACACACCCAACGTTCCCTAATTCCAACCAATATATGGCATGATGGTTTTGGTTAGTAAATATAAGAGCACAAGCCAGGACATATTTCAATGATAATATTGAAGTCTAAGGGCCATTATAAATGATCATAGATAGGAATATTTGATGACACCAAAATATACAAAATTAATACTAGTGGGTCCATTCTTATAATATCATATCTTGAAGATTACTAAGTGTGAACTTAATGAGAATAAATCGCATCCACTTATGAGTACTCACACTTAACTGTAACATTCAATGTACCCCATCATAGAATGTCATTTGACTGTAGAACTATATTTAAGAATGTCATCATATCACTTCAAGGTTCTCATCATAGCGGGAAACTTATATGACTTTATCAATTTGGAAGATAGCCTAGTACATTATTACATTAAATCCATACAGAAAAATGAACAATATGTAACAATATTTAATATTAACATTTAAATGTTTTAATATACATGCAATCAAAGTACAAATAGTTGGTCATTAGACACAAACTCCAACACACTTTACATATATTTATGAGCTTTAATGGCTTGAGGTTATACCACATACTTATATTATGAATATATTAGCCAAAGGTTATTATAAATTTATTGTGTATAAACTATAGTAGCCTGAGGTTTAACAAAAAATATATAAGTTATGGTAGCTTTCAAAAAGATAATCTAGTTAGAATGAGGAGGATGTGGTTGTTATACATAGGGTGAAAGGTGATGTGTTGATGGGATTAATAGGATTTGGGGTTGATATCACTACCTAGGAGGTAGGATGATTATGGGAGGGATAAACATAGGATGTAACCATTGAGTCATGGGAGATAAAGACCATTTGAGAAGTGGTTTCATGGTGTTATATATATATATATATATATTCGTTATTATATTACCTACTTTAGTGCATTATCTGAGGCTAGGAATTTTATTTACATATTTTAAGTAATGATTTAATTTCTCTATTTATCCAATGGTGACCTAGTTTCATTCATTCATATTTTCATGAGAGGTTTTGGGGATAATCCTACTGATTATATATGTTATTCTCACTATAAATATACATATTAACTATTTTTGAGGTCCATCAGAGAGAACTGAAACTATCATAAAAAATTAATTTCATATTAGAGTATAAACATCATATTAAAAAATGATGTTGAATCAATTTTTTTACATAATTTATTTAAAAACCTATTTTAAAACATGATTTTTTTACATCTGTTTTTAAGTATCCAGTGTAAAAACATAATTTTTAAAGTCATTTTTAAAATAAATGACATAAAAACTATCAGCTAAAACAGATTTAACATTGATGATTCATATAACAAATATTAGGATGTAAATAATCCCATCAAGAACCAATGATGTTTTAATTTTTTCAGAACACATTATTCAACATTTAAAACCATGTTAAAAACTTATGTCGTCATGAGACAAGTTTTGAAGACCTCTATAGAAGTTATTATCAACTATTTTCACCATTTTGGATATACTCACCCTTCATTATATAATTTCTTTCCACTATTTCATCATTTAACAATTTTACCATGGTATCAATCATTATTATCTTATTATTTATTTTTTATGATTATATTTCATAAATGATATAACTTTTGATTATTTTTTTATGATGAAGAATTATTTTTCTGATCATGTTCATAATATGAAGCTTATATATGATGTTTATCATTCACAGTCTAAATTTACTCCCCATCTACTATTTTTTCTTCCACACAAGTTCTTTCTTCTTAGGAAAATTATGAATGAAAATTCCCCAATCATGGAATTGAATTCGACGCTTTATTCTACATTTATATATAAAAAAATTAAAACATTCAACATCATTTATTTTATAACTGGCATCAAAAATAGATTATAACATTTGGTTTTCATTATAAATGATGTTATAATCCACCTTCAATGTTGGTTATATAAAGAACTGATGTCGAATGTATTTAGTTTTATTTGAAAAAATAAATTTGAAATTGTTTATAAATAATGGATGTTAATGATATATTTACTAAGTCACTTTAAATTATGTTCCTTATAAAACTAACATAAATAATCAAAAAATCAGTGTAAAATTTTGTTTTTGTTGTAGTGTGGTTCCAAACTGAGAGATACTAGCTAGTAGATTGTTCATGAGTTTTCAGGGTTTTTTCACAATTTTAGGAGTATGTCAAGTCTTATCTATAATTTATTTATTTTATTCCACATTTCATGACATTACATTTATGTGTTGGTATTTTATGGATGGTTATTTATGATACGGATTTGGTTGGTGAAATATCATATTATGTATTATATCTAAAATTATACTAAGGGAAATACCTCTAATGGGTGTGGATTAGATACCCTTGGTGCTAGTTGTTAACCCATGACCTATTAAAGGAAGAATCCAAAAGTTATTGTCCTACTATCTTCCTTGGAGACCCTAGAGGGGTACCTTTGGAGGGAGGAGGTCATGTCAAAGCACTATGAAATCTTTTGGTTGGGTGATAGTTTGGATTTTGGAGGTAATAATTTGTGAGGATTGTATGAGTTGGTAGAGAAATGGTATTATCTAGAATTATCATGTGACATAAATAAGGGAGACTGAATGGGATACAGGTATCTAAGACCCCCTATGATCCTACGTAAGGTCCTTAAAGTTTTTTGAACATATTAATTGAAGTGATGCTTATTATAGGGTATATACATATGTAAGGATCATTCATCATGATATTCTGCACCTATTTTTGAATTTTATATACAAATATAGTTAGGTTAAATTAATCTAATTGATCATGTTTAAGTGGTCCTTTTTTGGGTTTGAGAGTCCCAAATATTTTTGGCAGATATGGATCTAGCT
Source organism: Viscum album (assembly GCA_963277665.1). NCBI lineage: Eukaryota > Viridiplantae > Streptophyta > Magnoliopsida > Santalales > Viscaceae > Viscum > Viscum album. The sequence goes on along the minus strand of OY728143.1, from coordinate 1,263,167,368 downwards.
TTATGTCTCCATTAGATTCTTAATGAATATGTTCAATAGGATGTACTAGTACATCATCTTAGAATAGAGGATGAAAATTATAACACATGGAGGAGGAAAATCTGAGAGTTATAGTGTAAGATTCAACAGAAGTAAGAGGGTTTTATTTTGGATCATGAGATAGAGGATTGGTTAGTGGAGGTTAAGATTTCCATCAGTTCAATATGCGATCAGAGAGAGCTCTAGGTTTTAGTAGATGTGATGATGGTACATGGGAAAACACAGTAGTGGTGGCTTTTGTTACTTGGGGATCATGGGTAGTTAGTTAATTCTTGGGTGATATTCATAGATTACTTTCAAGCAGAGTTTCCTTATCTAATTGTGAAGGAATCTTCTTGACTTGATATTATTTCCCTCTTATAATGGATTTATGAATTCTATGCTTGATATATTGTGAGACCTATGAGATACATTTTTTATCCAAAAACCCTTTTATTGTTATCCCTTTGAAGTGAATGATCAGTATTATCATCATTCTTCTATTGTGATTCATTCTTCTCGAATGATTGAAGTTTGTAACATTATATATGATTAAAACCCATCCATTGAGTCTCATGATCCAATCCCTTATACCACTTTAACATTTGATTAACAACCTATAATAGAATTCCCTTTAGTGAAGGTAAGTTCACACTCTTTCCTCAGGCTTGGTGGTGACAATTTGGTATAGAGGAGGGGTTTCTAGTCTTATTTGTGAATTTAGAGTATTATACTCATCTATCAAACCTAGTTTTGTAGAATTTGGTGTGGGAAAAGCTGTTATTATATGATTTATATTTTATATATTATGATATTCCATCAGGACTACTATTGTGGGTTTTGGTCCTGGGGAAGGGATTATTGTATGAATTATCATTTATATATTACTCTCTTCTCTTAGGACTAGTCTTCTGGGATCTGGTTTGAGGGAAGGGGATGTTGTATTTTTATTATTTCATCTATTTTTTACCATGGTTTGGAAATATTATGTTATAACATATTAGTTATTATACTATTGTTTTATAGGGAATATGATAAAATATGGATTTTAGTGTTAGTAATATGTTTAAAGTTCAAATTATTAAAGGGATGGATTGTTTAATGTTAAATGAGGTTTTATGAAATTATTAAGTGATATTCAAATGAATTTTAATAAATGAGAATCAATGTAAAGATGGATTATATGATTAGTAAAATTATAATTACCTGGGTGATACTATGTATTTCATTAGTTTCAACATATGGTATGATGTGGTAATGATTTTTTTTAGGTTTTTATTTACACTACTTTATATTAAATATTTTTTAACTATGAATATGATGATTATAACATGTGTAAATTAATGTTTGATATGATGACTGGCCATGCTTTGTGATTTCATGTCTTTCCTCGTATCGAGTTCTTATTATAACAAGACCCAAACTTGAGAGGTACCTCATAGCATGTCTTATCAACCATTTTTTATTTATCTTATTGGGTTTGGGTTTGATCCTCGATGATGAGAATCATTTGAGAGGTATATGATATAAGGGTATAGATTTTTCCTGATCCCTTTATTTTTCATTTCTCAATTATATAGAGTGTCTTGATATGTTTCCCTAGTAGTGTCAGATGTTGGGGAAGGTTTACTTTGATTCTAAGTAATTATATATTTTTGGGTTTAGATTATATTTTCAAATCTTGGATAAGTATGATATGTTACATATAGTTTGAAAATATTATGTGTTTATTAATTGTATTTCATATCAATTACTTCTTACATGTTACCTATATTTTTATGAATTGATTTAAATATATTCTGCATTTATTTTTAAATAATATTTCACAAATAAATACATTTTATATTATTATATATATTAATTTGTTTAAAATTTTTGAAAAAAATTTTTGTTACAAAATTTAATATATATATATATGTATGCATATTATTTTTTTAATATTATTTTTTTATATAATAAATTTTTATGTAGATATATTAGAAAGATTTGTGAAAAAATGTATGATATTGTATATCAAAAAAAAAGAAAATGTTTCAATAAAATATTATATAAAAACATTTTATTTTTTGGAAAAATATAATCCAGGACCAAACCAGATGTTAATTCTAGTTTAGGACCAAAAAATTGGAAAATTACAATAAAAAACCAAAAGATTACTAATTATCAATTGAAATTAGATTCAACTTTAGTCTAAAATAGAGGAGTTCCTTTACTAGAATTAAGGGCCTCTTTTGGTCCTTAACATACATTGTGCCTTGATTTTAATGTGTAATAGATATTCATGGGGTTGATTGGAGTGAAAAGTGCATGTTATAATGATAAAAACGTGTATATTGAATTGGAGAGAGATAAATGTGTATAATGATTAAAAAATATAAAATAGATATATTAATTGGAATTTTATGAAAAAAATTTGAAAATGTTTTATGAAAATATTTTGAACATGTTTTGATTAAAAAATTAATTGTGAATTGATTAAAAAAAGAGATACTTCAAAAAAGAATAAAATAAAATCATATAGTAATATATATATATAATGTGAAGTGATTAAAATAAAAAAAATAAAATTAAAATGTTAAAAAGGAATAAATCATGAGATTATGAGGGGAATAGATAGGAGGGAGAGTGTAGATAGTAAATTGGGAGGTTGTGAGATGCATCAAGGCTTAAAAAACACATAATTTGAAGGGAAATTCCATATTGATTGAAACTATAAATAAATAAATAAATAAATAAATGGAAAACTTTAAAAATAAATTTTTTCACATTGATTGGTGCATTGGAAAAAATGGAGTGCCTTACTTGCAATAATCAAAAAAAAATTATATGCATCGATCCCAAATCTGAATTATTTCTAGAATACCTACTCCCCTCTTCATTTTTTATTCTCTCAAACCCAGATGATTAAAGAGATGTTAGGAGATCATTGAAACCACAAAAAATGTGGTCTTATTGTAAGGTTTCTTACTATTATCGGTGGTTTAAACCACTACCTCATTGTTTAGTAGTGGTTATTTAAACTGTAACGTATCTTAAGTTGGAAATCACTTAGCATAATTTTTTATAGTTTAGTATCATTTTTATATGTTTCAAAAATGGTTTTGTTAGATTATCTGAATTGTATTTTTCCTTCAACCCTCATACTGATAAGAATATTATGGCGCAAGTCTGGGTGCGTTAAAACGGGATCAAATGGTTCTTTTGGCATCCCATGTTTCTAAATGACATAGCTTCCTACATCGGTACGCCTCTAAATATTGATCAAAGAACTCTAAATGATGAACTCGGGCTTTATGTGTGGGTTATGGTAGAGGTCAACCTGGAATCAAAGCTTCCAGATGCTATTGCCTTCAATGAGAGTGATTATAAAACAAAGGTTTGGATTGAATATGAGCGCAAACCTCCATTCTATGAGATTTATAAAATTTTTGGCCATTTCCTACTGAATTACGGAATGGTGAAAATTAGGTTGAACAACCACGGGTAGATGAATGGATGCTGGCTCGAAGGAAGAAAAAAAGACAAGACAATTTCCATGGAGAAACTTGAAGCACCTAAGAAGAAAAAACAAATCTGGGTAAAGAAAGATTCTCTCTTGGGTGAGACCTCAGCTATGAACTGGGATGAGATGGTTGACGATGAAGAAAATGAAACTATGGATCAAGACATCTTAGATGATATTGGAAATCTTGTTCTAGGCACTTGCGAAAAATTTAAATCTACTTTGGTTGTTAAAGACACAGATAGGTCTACCTCTATGGATGCTAGCCAGGCTACAAATCTCGTGGAATTATCCAATACGAAATCTATAACATCCCATTCTGCCTCCTAGATCCCTGACATATCGCATGGTAAGGTAAGCTTGGATGCTAAACACCCCTACTTGGACACTGTAGGTTTGGAACTCCATGTTGCTTCCACAGAGGAAAACCCACAAGCAAAGGTACTTGTTTCCTCTGATAAATCGGAGGTAATGGGTTCCCAGATTACTACCCCTATATATGTTTCTAATTGATTACCTATTACACAATATAAACATCTATTTGATCCTTTAAAGGGAATCCCAATGGCTACACCTTTCAACGTCAATGCATTTGAAATAACTCAAATTGTTACCTCTGATAAATCAGAGGCAGTAGTTAACCAGAATATTTGTAGAAACCCAAAGATTGACGTACATAGACATTACATTACTTTTGTGGAATACTTAAAACATAATAAAAAACACATAAGGACCGTAATAGTTTAGTGTATTTGGAAACTCGGAAAAATAATCTTCTAATCTTGTTGAAATATCTTCAACATCTCCCATAAAGATCTTCCGCTTTTTTTCTTACCTAAAACCTTTATTTATATTCTGGGGAAAAGAAAACATATAAAGGGTGATCTCAAATGCTCAGTAAGGGTAAGCATGGAGAAAATAAAACAAATCATATACATTTGAACTTAAAAAAACATGAACATAATGTTTAAACAACAAAATCTTGAACAATGACATAAAACATGGCAGTACGTAAGTCATAGATCATAATGGATCATCAATCATGATAAAATAGCATGGGATAAATCATGTAATTGTGGAAACCATTAAGCACATGATATGATTTCCATAGTAGCCAAGTCATTTCTGTCAAGACCATTGTAGTGGACAAAGTCCCTTTCTGAATCGAGTTCACTCCTTGTTCTAGTACTGTAACACTGAACCGGATTAAATTACCATTACAGCCATGTCAATCTCATGAGATATAAATCTTTACCCAATGCATTGGAGGGAGATATAGGTCCCACCCATCTCATAATGAAATCATTCTTACTTGTGCCACAAAATAAACTTAATACATTCATCATAACCCAAAGAGTAAAATGGGTTTCATAAATATCAATCCATCATAACATAATCCATATAAATCAAATGGATATCATTTCATCATAAGAAAAGTGGAACCATGTAAATAATAGAGATATTATACTTGAAACATACACATGTGAAATAATTTCATCTTAGATGTAAAATATTTTTGACAAAACACTTGAAATGAATTCTTGATGAAAATATCCATTATTCTTTAAAATCATTTTCTTTTCACAAAATTCCATGAAATTTTTAAAGAAAATGATTTTTTGAAAATAGTCATGAAATCTTGTAGAGTAAGCTTCTTGAAAATAAGGCGTTATAAAACCATAAAAATCCATTCATGCCATATATGTTAAAAAAAATTCTCCTCGTACTTTTGTTGGAAAATTCAAAAAATACCTCGTATGGTAAACAAAAGAAAGATTCCTTACATACCATGTAATAAAAGTCAAAAATGGGTAAAAATGAATTTAAACATACATGAAAATAGTTTTAGAAAACATGGACATGGATGATAACAATAACCCCAGTAAATACTTACGAATAAACAGTCTCGGATATGAATGAGATTGGAATAATTATCCCTTACCTTAGGTCTGATATGGATCGTACGTATCCGAATCTCCTCTTCCTCAAAGTACCTCGTTTAAACTTCTTCTTAGGGCACTAGAGTTGGTCTTTTGAGAAGACCAGAACCTCTATGATATAACTAGAGAGGTTGAGAAGAGGAATTGGTAGAGGTTTTCTGAGCTTCAATGCTCAAAAGGGTGTGAAGAGAAGAGGAAAGGGGTGCCCTTTTTATAAGGGAGGAGAGGGGCACCTTTGAAAAAACATAAAATATTATTTTATAATAAAGTCATATTCGGTATTTAATAGCTCCAAATTGATTTATTTATAAGATAAGGTGGGGATGGGTAGAAATAATCTCAACCAATAGGTTTTAGACAAGTTTAGGTTACTATTTTATCCTTATCATTTAGATTTAAATCTAAGTTAAATAATTTACCTTTTACCGTGTCTTTTTGTTTTCTAATACTACATGGTTAATAAAATTACTATAACAAGTCAAACGAACCCCATGTGGTTCATTATTAATATATATATCCTTATCTAAGTCATTTGTCTGAACCTTATATTTTTTGGAATAAAAGAACAATTAATAATATAATATTTGTTTTAAAAACTATTTTATGTCAATTTTGACACTATTTGGTACTTGATTTTTGTGAAAATCATAAAAGCATGATTAGTTCTAAAAAAGTTAATTAAATCAATACTAACATGTCATATTAACCTAAAAAATTAGTTTAATTCATAAAAAGCCTAAAATTACATTTATTTGGGTATTTATAACATCAATTATGTTAATATTTTATTAATAAGGTAATTACTGCATCATCATTATGTAATAAATAAATTGAAATATTTAATGTCTAAAAATTATAAATAAAATAATTTTATGTAGAAAATATTTTTATCTTTTTAATAAATATTTATATTCGAATTTATCATATATATAACCATATATTAAAAATGTTTTAGTTATTAAACATTGATTTTAACTATCTTACTTCTTCTTTAAATAAAATAATAATAAATGTCCTAATCTAATCCAAGCGGACCTAGATGATCATATTTTATTCCTAAGGTTGTTTTTTATCGAATTAAACTTATCCAATAGAATTTGGACATGTGTTAGGGTAATAATAAAATCATTACTACCCTTAATTACCCTATTTACTTTTAACCGTGGTAAAAAAAAAAGAAAAAAGTTACTATTCACCAAAAAAATATTTTTATCTTATTAAACAACATTTTACTCCTTAATATTAACTGTGTCTCTCGGATTTTCGAAATTCCACTCACATAAGTGGTAAAATTATGTTTTATGTAAATTTTCAACCTCTCCTAGGAGGTGGGTAAAAGACGGTGAAAAGTTCAATAAAATTTTTATATATCTAAAATTATTATAAAATGACTCAAATGAATTAAATTGAACTTATATAGGTATTATTTATCAATTTTGACCAAAAATAAATTTAAATAAAATAAATAATTATTTAAATAAAAATTCGGCTTTTAAATAGTAACCCAGTGTTTTCACTATTCATCAAAAATTGAAATTTTTCAGAAAATTACCAAAAATTCAACCTAGGCTGATTTCGATATTCTGAATCCAAAAATGAAGTCCATTTTAAAAAATAAAATTTATAAAATTTCGAAAAGTGGGTATTAAAATTCATAACGGCTAGTTCATAATAATATATCGTTTAGTGAAACTCGGTATTGCGTACAACATATGCTATCGTGGAAGGTCGTGATTGTGTGTAATGCAAGCCAAGTCAGGGATGCGTGTAGTGCAAGATCCTTTTGGTGTAGCGTATAACACAAAACATCAATGAAATTAAAAAGAACATTTTTCATAAAATCTCGGGGTGTTACATTCTACCCCCCCCCCCTTAAAATGAATTTCACCCTTGAAATTCGTTGGGGTTATAAATGGTTTACTACTCGAAAGTTTTAATAGAATCCCACATCGTAAAAAGGAATACCAAAAATTATCTTTAAAAACTAAAGTATGAAACATAACGGTTACCCAAATTAACTAATCATTGGGTTTGCACATAGGAGAACGTAGGTGAAAATATGGATATGGAAGAAAAATCTAACCACCATGTTCTGATAAAGAGTGGTAGAGAACAGGGCTATGAAAAATCCAATAGTCACAAAGCCATAAAATTGTGATGATCTAAGGTACCATCTGATTCATCAGATATGAGAGCACTAGGACAACATTTTTGGTTTTCAAGATAATTTCCCTAAAGATGTAGAAGTTTTTAATTAAATGAAATACTTACTTGATTTTGGTACAATCTCAACATTGCTCGTGCCTCGAACAATTTCCACTTCATCTCTTAAAGAAATAAAGTTGAATTTGCCTTTCGCGAAGTGTTAGCAGATCATGAAATAAAATGATAGGTCATTTCATTTGTCTCAAACATAGGGTTAGCAAAAGTTATATACATAAGTCCATCTATGGTGAGATTAATCAGATACGGTTCCAAAATGGACTTATACTTAATCTATCATCCTTCTTAAAAAAATAAAAATAGTTTCTTCTAACCAGGGACTTCCTATAGGCCATAGGTAGGTGATAAAGGCCTATCGCACTTCTGTTGTGGATTTTATTCCCACAGCCTTGTCTGACGCGACAGGTTTTCGCTCGTCCTATGGGTTGTCCTTTTTCTTAAATTACACTATTATAACATTCTATCAATAATATCGAAAACATTTCTAGCCTTAAACAATACTAACTTATGTTCAACATAATCCATTCCAATATTTAGGCTTATCGAAAATACTTCTTTCCAAACTCATATTATAAAGAGAACAATTACTAAAAAGGTCATATAGCAAGCACGTGAATACCATCATTTATCCCTCATATATCTTGTTGGTCACATTCCAATCATGTCAATACCTTAATCATGTATTCTCTAGAAAAGTGAATACCCATTGAACCTTAGTGAAAACATGAATGCTGTCAAAAGATAACTCTGTCCAAAATCCAAAAAAATTATACACTCAAACCATGATATAACCTTGTCCTTATATCAGCCATGAGCTAATAAACATTTAATTTTCTCCTTATCCCTTCATTATGCACATATCATATTCTTTCCAAAATATTTAATCACTTTTCATGGTTACCGGTACCATATAATTATCAAAAACCAAAATAAACCATTACATAGATATTCCAATGTTTCATAATACTATAAATGAGATTCCACAATATTATTCTGGAATCCCATTAAATAAACACATAATCATTCCACCACATCATTGTCATAATCAACATTGTTAATAGTGATCGCATGTGACTTCCCTTTGTCCTTTGCCTTATGAGGTTGCTCATGTTGATCATCATTAACCCTTTGATTAGGAAATTGATTAACATAATTCCCCATTTCCTTTCACTTGAAGCATTAAAGTGTTGGTGGTGCAATCTCTGCAGTCTTTTCATTATTCCCATCATTAGCAACCCTTTTTCCATTATTTTGACACTCAACTACTCGATGACCTTCTTTTCCACACTTAAAACATTTTCTAGTCCCTTTAAGACAATCTCCACTATGCTTCTTTCCACACTTTGAGCATAAAGAAACATTTATCTTATTTTCACCATTATTCTGAGATTTCTCCTTGAACTCCATCTTTTGTTTCTTATCAAAACCATGAGATGGATATGTAACACCAACTTCCATTTCTACCTTGATAGCACAAAACACAATGTCTTCATAGCTACTAAAGTCTCTTATAACTAATTCCCTTCGAAGACTTGGTTTTAAGCCACTGAAAAATTGATCAACTTTACTTTCAGGTTGGATGATAAAGCCAGATTCATACCTTACAAGACTTATAAAATTCACTTCGTATATACCAAAAGATTCATCATCATTTTTCTTAACCTCAAGGAAATCCTTTTCCATCTTTGTTCGAAGAATGTGAGGGAAATACATATTGAAAAATAAGTTCTTAAACTCATCCCATTCCATGGATTCAATTTCATATCGAGGCCTCATATTCTTAATTAGAGTCCACCATTGATCTTATTCACCTTCTAAATGGTAAATAGCCAGAATGACTTTTTCATGTTCCGAACAGTAAAGTATGGAAAATATATTTTCAATGGTACTGATCCATTGTTCAGCAACAAGTGGATCAGAAGACCCACTGAAAGAAGGTGGACGTTGCATCATGAAGGACTCAATATAATATTGTTCCCTTCTCTGCTCATTTAGAAGTCTAGAATGATTCATAGCTTGTGTAATTATAGAAATAATATTTTTCACTCCATCTCCCATAACATTGGTTTGTTTAGGAGGACAATCATTGCATCGTCCATTACATTGATCAACACGGTTCCTTCGGGTTCCATCCATCATCTAAAACCCAAAAATAATAGTGTGAGAGAAAAAATCATGCAAGGGAAAACAACATAATAAAGGTGGAGTACCTTCAATATCTAATATCTTAGGTTTAATTCTAATAACATTACTATAATTATAGGACTATAACCTATACTTATACTTAACCTTAGGGACATCCCTAGACATACCTTAGAAATATCTCTAGGGATCTCACTAAAGTTTTCAAATCCTAGTTTCCAAAGGTTAACTAATCCTTTCCTCTGATACCAACTGTAGAGACCCAAAACTTGACGTACATAGACATTACATTACTTTTGAGGAATACTTAATACATAATAAAAACAAACACACAAGGACTGCAATAGTTTAGTGTCTTTGGAAACTTGGAAAAATAATCTTCTAATCTTGGTGAAAGATCGTCAACATCTCCTATAAAGATCTTCCCCTTTTTTTCTTACCTAAAACCTTTCTTTATATCCTGGGGAAAAGAAAACATATAAAGGGTGGACTCAAATGCTCAGTAAGGGTAAGAATGGAGAAATTAAAACAAATCATATACATTTGAACTTAAAAAAAACATGAACATAATGTTTAAACAACAAAATCTTGAGCAATGACATAAAACATGGTAGTACGTAAGGCATAGATCATAATAGATCATCAATCATGATAAAATAGCATGGGAATAAAGCATTTAATTATGGAAACCATTTAGAACATTATATGATTTCCATAGTAGCCAAGGCATTGCTACCAAGACCATCTTAGTGGACAAAGTCCCTTTCTGAATCGAGTTCACTCCTCGTTCCAGTCCTGTAACACTGAACCAGATTAACTTACCGTTCCAGCCATGTCTATATCATGATATATAAATCTGTACCCAATGAATTGGAGGGATATATAGGTCCCACCCATATCATAATGAAATAATTCTTACTTGTGCTACAAAATAAACTTAATACATTCATCATAACCCGAAGAATAAAATGGGTTTCATAAACATCATTCCATCATAACATAATCCATATAAATCAAATTGATATCATTTCATCATAAGAAAAGTGAAACCATGTAAATCATAGAGATATTATACTTGAAACATACACATATGAAATAATTTTATCTTAGATGTAAAATAGTTTTGACAAAACACTTGAAATGAATTCTTGATGAAAATATCCTTTATTTTTTAAAATCGTTTTCTTTTCACAAAATGCCATGCAATTTTAAAAGAAAAGAATTTTGTTGAAAATAGTCATGAAATCTTGTAGAGTAAGCTTCATGAAAATAAGGCATTATAAAACTATAAAAATCCATTCATTCTGTATAAGTTAAAAACAACATTCTCCTTGTACTTTTGTCAGAAAAGTCAAAAATTACCTCGTATGGTAAACAAAAGAAAGATTCCTTACATACCATGTAGTAAAAGTAAATTATGGGAAAAAAGGACTTTAAACATACATGAATTTTTTTTAGAAAACATGGACATGGATGATAACAATAACCCTAGTAAATACTTACGAATAAACAATCTCAGATAAGAATGATATTGGAATAATTATCCCTTACCTTAGGTCTGATATGCTTTGTACGTATCCAAACCTCCTCTTCCTCAAAGAACCTCCTTTAAACTTATTTGTATTGCACTAGAGTTGGTATAATGAGAAGAACAGAACCTCTATGATATAACTAGATAGGTTGAGAAGAGGAATTGGTAGGGGTTGGCCGAGCTTCAAGGCTCAAAAATGTGTGAAGAGAAGAGGGAAGGGGTGCCCTTTTTATAAGGGAGGAGAGGGGAACCTTTGAAAAAACCTAAACTATTATTTTATAATAAAGTCATATTCGGTTTTTAATAGCCCCAAATTGATTTATTTAGAAGCTAAGTAGAGTATGGGTCTAAATCCTCTCAACCAATAGGTTTTAGACATGTTTAGGTTACTACTTTATCCTTATCATTTAGATTTAACTCTAACTTAAATAATTTAACTTTTACCGTGTCTTTTTGTTTTCTTATACTACATGGTTAATAGAATTACTATAACAAGACAAACGAACCCCAAGAGGTTAATTATTAATATATATATCCTTATCTAAGTCATTTGTTCGAACCTTAGATTTTTAGGAATAAAATAACAATTAATAATATAATATTTGTTTTAAAAACTATTTTATGTCGATTTTGAAACTATTTTTTACTTGATTTTTTTGAAAATAATAACATCATTATTAGTTAAAAAAAAGTTAATTAAATAAATACTAACATGTCATATTAACCTATAAAATTAGTTTAATTCATAAAAAGTCTAAAATTACATTTATTTTGGTATTTATAACATCAATTACGTTAATATTTCATTAATAAGTTAATTACTGCATCATCATTGTGTCATAAATAACATAAAGTATATAATGTCTAAAAATTATAAATAAAATACCATTATGTAGGAAAACTTTTTAGATTTCTAATTAATATTTATAGTCTAATTTATCTTATGTATAACCCTATATTAAAAATGTTTTAGTTATTAAACATTGATTTTAACTATTTTAATTCTTCTTTAAATAAAATAATAATAAATGTCCTAACCTAATCCAAGTGGACCTAAATGGTCATATTTTATTCCTAAGGTTGTTTTTGGTCGAATTAAACTTATCCAATAGAATTAGGACCTGTGTTAGGGTAATAATAATATCATTTTTACCCTTAATTACCCTATTTACTTTTAACCGTGGTAAAAAAAGTAAAAAGTTACTATTCACCAAAAAATTATTTTTATCTTATTGAACCACATTTTACTCCTTGATATTAACCATTTCTCTCGGATTTTTGAAATTCCACTCACAAAAGCGATAAAATTAAGTTTTATGTAAATTTTCAAATTCTCCTAAGAGGTGGGTAAAAGACGGTGAAAAGTGGAATAAAATTTTTATATATCTAAAATTATTATAAAATGACTCAAATGAATTAAATTGAACTTATATAGGTATTATGTATAAATTTTGGCCTAAAATAAATTTAAATAAAATAAATAATTATTTAAATAAAAAATCGGTTTTTAAATAGTAACCCAGTGTTTTCACTATTTATCAAAAATTGAAAGTTTTCAGAAAATTGCCAAAAAATTACCCTAGGATAATTTTGATATTCCTAATCCAAAAATGAAGTCCATTTTAAAAACTAAAATTTATAAAATTTTAAAAAGTGGGTATTACTATTCATAACGACTAGTTCATAATAATATTATAATAATATATCGTTTAGTGAGACTCGGTATTGTGTACAAAATACGCTATCGTGGAAGGTCATGATTGTGTGTAATGCAAGACATGTCAGGGATGCGTGTAGTGCAAGATCCTTTTGGTGTAGCATACAACACAAGACATCAATGAAATTAAAAAGAACATTTTTCATAAAATCCCGGGGTGTTACAATATTGCCCCTCTTAATGTCTCTAATTTCTTTCCTAGCTCACAGGGAAAACACGAATTTGAGCCTTCAAAGGACAGCCTAATGGATACACCATTAACCGCCAAAGATTCTGAAAAATATCAAAGTACTGATAACACAGATACTTCTAATAAGTATATTGTCTTCTCTAGGAGTAAGCAGGTAAAGAAAACTAGTCCAACCTCTTCTCAAGATGTTAGAAGATCAAAGAGGGGGAAGGGATCAGGTGGCTCAAAGAAATGGTATTCTAAATCCAAACTCAGGTTCCAATGAATTTATTCTTTTTCAATTTTCAAGGTATTGCTAACCCTGAAACATATACTATTTTGAGAATATTTATTATGACTCAAAAACCAAATATTTTTTCTATTGACGAGCCTAAAATCAAATTTTCCTCAAAATTTATGCATCTTTGTGCTTATAGTTATAATTTCTAAGGTGCTTGAAAAACTGGTATTGTTGTTTAGTCTCTCTAGATTTTTTATCTCTCCTCCTTGCAGTCTATTAATGCTTTCAAAATTAATGAACAGATGTTTACATGTGAATTTACCTTTGATGGTTTACACACTTTTGCACTATGATTTATGCTAAGAATCGATACCGAGATCAAATACCACTTCGGAATGACCTTTATGTTTTAGCTAACAATATCCATGATCCTTGGTTTGTGATTGTAGATTTTAATACGATTCTAACATCCAGTGACAAAATCAGGCCGCCCCACTCTCTTATTTCCTCAATTGAATTTAGATCATCTATTGGGGATTGAAATATTATTGAAATTAATCTTATTAGTGCTAAGTACACTTTGTATAGACAACACTACAATAGGATAGTTTCTAGAAAACATGATAGGGCTTTCCCTAATATCTCTGCTCTTGATAAATGGAACACCATTTCAAGCATTACCTTAACCAAGCTTAACTTGGATCATTATCCCATTCTTTTTAGTCTTTTAACCAAAGGACTTAAACCCACTCTCCCTTTCAAATTTAATAATTCTTGGTCCACATATCCTGATTGTACTAACTTCATAAAGAATTATTGGGAAAGAATGAGGCATCACAATGATTATCTTTCTTGTGTCAATAAATTAAAGTACCTATAGCAGTGTCTTAATGGTTGGTGTAGCTCTAAATATAAGAAACTTGACATGGATATCTCCTCTATTGAGAAGGAGCTTATTCAAATCCAAAACTCGAACACTATCTCTGATTTCATTTTAAATCATCAGATTCAAAGAAATACCTCCATTAAGCTCTGCTCTCTACTTGTCCTTAAGGATAACATTCGAAATCAAATTTTCAAATCTAAATGGCTTGAAGATGGTGATAGAAATACAATGTTCTATAACTCACTCTAAATAATTAGAAAAGTTTGTAGACCTCTTGATTTTATTAGATATTAAGATAACACCATTGAAACTGAGGAGGCTGTTGCTAACCATGTGGTCTCTTACTTTCATAATTTGTTAAATGGTCCAGATGTTAACAAAGTTCTCCTTCCTGATATCATTACGACAATGGTGACTAAGGAGGAAAATTATTTTTTTAAGATCCCCTCTTGATCATGAAATCAAAGAAACTATTTTTAGTATTAATCTTGATAGTTCCCCAGATCCAAATGGCTTCAATAATGATTTTTTCCAGCTCTACTAGGAGATTATTCATATGGATTTTTGCAAACTAGTAAAAAATTTATTTTCCAATGGTGTTCTCCCTTATAGTTTAAATTCACAATTTATTACTTTAATTCCTAAAGTGAAAAATGCCTCTGAGATTCATCTTTTTCATCCTATTTATTTTAATAAAACCCTTTATAAAATTATTTCAAAACTTCTTGCTAATAGACTTACTACAATATGCAATATATTTTTTCTTGGAATCAATTTGGTTTTATCAAGGGTAGGTCTATTCAAGACTGTATCTACCTCACCTATGAATGTACTATTATCCTTAAAAAAGCCACAAGAGGAGGTAATGTTGCCATTATACTTGACATTATGAAATCTTTTGATACAATTTATTGGAGTTTCATATTCAATGTTCTCAAAAGTTTTGGTTTTAATGAATCTTTCATTAGTATGATAAACTATTTATTCAACTCATATTTCATCTCTATCCTTGTCAATGGTGACCCCAATGGCTTCTTTAAATTCACCAAGGGGGGTAGACAAGGTTATCCTATTTCTGCCACTCTTTTTGCAATTGCGGAAGATTACATAAGCAGGCTGCTCACTCGCTTTGTGGATCAAAACAAGATTAAACCAATTCAGGATTCCAGGAACTTAAATATTCCCACACATATTTTATATGTTGATTACATCATCCTATTCTTAAAAGGGGATAAAAGGAAAATCCAAAGTATTAAAAATGCCATGTCTCATTATGAAGCAATTTCTGGTCAAACTATAATCTGGGAAAAATTCTTTGTGTTATTTGGGAAAATG
Source organism: Viscum album (assembly GCA_963277665.1). Classification (NCBI taxonomy): domain Eukaryota; kingdom Viridiplantae; phylum Streptophyta; class Magnoliopsida; order Santalales; family Viscaceae; genus Viscum; species Viscum album. The sequence goes on along the minus strand of OY728143.1, from coordinate 1,263,151,664 downwards.
TTTTCTTGTATCCGAAAAGGTAATATCATCAATTATTTAGGCTTCAAGGAAGGATCCTTACCTTTCACCTATCTTGGCATTCCTATCTTTTGGGGAATACCTAAATCCATCTTTTTCTCCACCATTGTTGACCAAATTATAAATCATATTTCCTCTTGGAAGGGTAAATCCCTCTCTATGGCTAGAAGAATCTGTCTTGTCAAATCTACTATTGTCTCCAAAATGGTCTACTCGATGATGGTTTACAAATGGCCTACTGGTCTACTTAAAAAATTTAATGTTTGCATTAAAAAAAATTTTGGACTGGAATCACACTTGAAAAAAAGATTGTGACCATCCCTTGGGACACCTATTGTAAACATTTAGGAAAGGGTGGTATTGGAATAAAAAATATGAATCTCTTTAATGATGCTCTTCAAGCTAGGCTCACTTGGAGGTTTCTTAACAAAAATTCTGACTGTATTGATTTCATCAAAAAAAGATTCATTACTAAGATAAATAATGGAAAGTTTAATTATATCACTTCTTCCATCTAGACGTCCAGTAGACAATCCTACACCAATATTATGAACAACTCTAAATGGATGGTCATCTATGATTCATCCATGAACTTTTGGTTTGACAACTAGATGGGTGCTCCTTTAATTTCCATGTTGCCTCTCAATTCCTTTCTTGAAAACAAAAATTCCACTATAAGGGATTCTCTAAATTTCCATAACATATCCCTTCATGAAAACATCATAAATGTCACTGATAACTATGCCTATTCTTACTTTGAAGATTTCCTCATCTGGGAACCCGCTTGTAATGGTATCCTTGATTCCAAGAGTTTTTATAAACACAATTTCATAGATTTTAATTCTATATTATGTTGGTTGAAATCATTTATGAAAACTTGGATTAAGACTATGAGACTTACTCTTGTTTGGCGTATTGTGCATAAAAGAGTCTCCACTAAAATTTTTCTGCAATATTTTGGGATCAAACTTTGATCTAAATGTCACCTGTGCAACCAACATAGGGAATATACTAACCTTCTGTTTTTGTCTGATGCTACAACTTCAGCTCTTTGGAACTATATTTTTGACATCTTTAGTTGTAGATGGTTTCTCCTTAATTCCATCAGCTCCCAGATGAAACTTTGTGTTGTTCTTAAATCTTTTCAACAAATTAACAATCTATTCTTGACCACTGTTTCTAAGCACCTACATGTGATCTGGTATTATAGAAATAATATTCTTCATAATAATTGCTTATTTAGGCTTAATGAAGGTAGGGCACATATTCTCATTTCCATTTGCGATGTTGCCTCGATTAAAAAATCTTACTGTGACAAAACCATTGGATACTTTGAGATCTTGTATCAACTTCAGATCGTTAGTTTTTATAGATAGCCTAGACACACTTTTGAGGTATTCTGGAAAGCCTCGCTTCTAGGATGGATCAAAGTAAATGTCAACGGTGCCTACAAAGGAAATTTGGGACCTGCAGAATGTGGTGTTATTTTTAGAGATTATATTGGATATTGTCACAGAAGCTTCTTTAGTGGATGTTGTATGACCTCATCTCTAGAAGCGGAAATGATTGGGGTCATATATGCTGTTGACTTTTCCAAGAAAAAAGGTCGGTACAATATTTGGATTGAAAGTGACTCAACTATTATTTTCTATGCTATCTGGAAGGGTGTGGTGCATCTTGCCTGGCCTCTTACTTCCCGTTGGATGAATTATCTCACTTTTCTTTTGGAAACCAACTATATTGTCATGCATGATTTTCATGAAGCAAATATGGTAGCGGACAGTCTTTCCAATAAGGGAGTAAACCGGGGCATTACTTGGCATGATGATTTTCTAGGTGATTTGCTGCATTTTTATGAGAAATATTGTAATAAGATTCCATCATTCAGACTCATGTAATCTTCCTTTTTTTCTCTATTCAATAAATTGTTCCTTGGTCTTTGACTGAGGCACCACCTTCTTAAAAAAATAAAATAAACTCAGTCATACATCAACAATCATATATACAAAACCACTATTCATACCATAAATATAATAAAATATGTTCAACATCTATCATTAACCCATAACCAATAAATCCATCTCGCCAACTCCACTTTATCCAACCACCTTCATAGCTAAATTCATCATATGCATAACCGAACATGACATCTCATCAACTAGAACAAAAAAGAAATTAGAAATTAGAACTAAACATAATAAATAATAATTATAGAAAAATCATTAATAATATTTAACCATACCATAAAAACTATAATCTATCCTGACTGCCTGTTGAAGAGTGTCTTGAATTAGAACAGTTAACCTCTTACCTACTGTCGACATTTTTCACCTAAAATACAAACCATAATATTTAAGAAAATAAATATAAAACATAATATACAAAGAATATATTCATAAATTTTGAAATAACATTTATTATTATTTTAATTAAAAAGATGATATTTTAACATATAAATAATAATATATCATTCAAAACGTTTTAAAAACATAAGCTTAATGATTTAAGATATGATTCAATTTATGGAACTCAAAATGGATAAGTATATAATAATCTAATCAAATTTTAAACTAACATGAAGAATTCATGAAATTAATCAATAATTGTTTTAAATACTTTGATATGGAAGCATTTTCTATATTTAAAAAATAATTCAATGGTGGTTTTCCCATGATTTCATGTTAATATGTTGTTATTTTATATGGTTTTGACTGTTACACATTCATTTTAGTGTTTTAAAACACTAAAAATAGGTCTATAGGCATATCAAGAAAACAGAATCTCATATTGAAATGGTTTCAGTTCCTAATTTTTAAAAATAAATATGCAGTTATTTTACTGTGATTTAATGGCTCTATAAAATCATTTTTTTAATTTGACCCCCTGACACATGTTTTTAAAGACTTTGATATCTTTTAAAACTACTTATTTAGTAATTCTATGAACACCACATGTCATATGGATGTGTTTTCTAATCATAAACATTAAAAATAATTCAAAAATAGTTTTCCTATAATCAAAATCAATATGAGGTCATATTCAATTTGATTTAGCATTAAATGTACGTTTTAGTGTTTTAAAACACTAAAATGGTTTTACGAACATCCTGAGAAAAATAAAACTAATATTGACATAGAATCAGTTCTTATATTTCAAAAATAAATATAAAATCATTTTCCTATTATTTTTCAATCTTCCAATTCCATTTTCTTGGTTTTGAACCCCTAATGCATGTTTTTAAAGACTTTGATATCTTTAGAACTACTTATTGGGTCATTATAAGAACACTGCACATCACATGGATATATTTTCTACTCATACATTTTAAAAATAATTTAACCATAGTTTTCCCATTATTTCACATCATTATAAAGTCATTTTATATGGGTTTTACTAATACTAACATGTTTTAGTGTTTAAAAACACTAAAAAATTCATTTACAGAAATCCCAAGAAAATCGTTACTTATATTGATGTGGAATCAGTTTTTACATTTTAAAAATCAATATATATTCATTTTCATATGATTTCATAGTCCTTTGACATCATTTTTATTGGTTTTTACCTCCTGATGCATGTTTTTAAAGACATTGATATCATTTAAAACTATTTATTAAGTTATTCCAAGAACACCGCACATTAGATGGACATGTTTTCTACTCATACATGTTATAAATAATTCAACTATTACACCCAATATTCAATTATATTAATTGAATATTATATTTTAATAAATCTACATTAAAATTTACATTTTAATATTTCATGGTACAACAAAAATTAATTTGTTATTGTCACAACCCAACCCATTGGGGCTCACATGGTCAGTGATAAGTTGAGTGTGACTACTATAATATCATCTCCAATATGCCAGGGTATGGATACTAGCACCAAGTAGGAATATACCATATATGGGAGGCATTATCCCAATGTACCAATACACACACACACACATATCCAATCCCAAAAATGCTGAGAAGTAAAAACAACTAATACCAAAATTTCATGCACAATATTTATACCATAACCAGAGTATGAAAATAAGTACTGGAAAGAAATAAAGGGTCTAAATACAATCCCAACCAAATATTAAAATTTTCTCATCCTTCTCAAAAGGTTGAAAATATTTTCCAATGCCACACTGGTATACACCTTGGTCCGTCTAGTCTAGAAATATGTTATGCCTTCTCCAATCCTCCTAAGAAACCATCAAATTTTTTTCCATATGAATAAGACATGACTTGTACGAGAAGATATAATAAAGGGGTAAGTATAACAATACCCAGTAGGACACCCTAAAATAACCAAACATGAAGCATCAAGATTAGTCAACTTATAATGATAAAACAATAAACAAACCCAGATATAGTCATAGCATATAACTGGTCTCAATTAGTCTCAACTAATACTTCCAACCACAGAATTCTACTCTATAATTCAAGGTAATTCTCATTTTAGGAGAACTAACTCCATGATCCATGCTGTCACTGATGAAGCTCATCTAAGAGGTCATGATCATCACACGCCACATGAGAAGTACTCACTAGATCTCTGAAGATCTCATCATACATGTAGGGGATAACACCTAGGGAAACTGGGGGACACTATGAACCCTATTGGATTGGACTTATAGAGAGGGAATCTATTCCCTATGCATGGTGGTTATTCCAATACCACCAAATACACCTAGTAATAATAGAGGATTCCACCCTAGTTACATAGGGGGATGCACCAAACTCTATCTGAAAATGAACCCATTGAGGGGACAATAATCCTATAAAAAGGATGCAATTCCACACTATATCCTCATGGGAAGGGACCATGGAATCATAATCAATTGATCCTAGTCTAAATTGAGGAAATTAATGGTTCCAAACACCCTTAGTGGGAGTACATGGTATATACTAGGGGTACACATTGTGTCCTTCCAGCCTCTAGTCTATGAGTGTATCACCATTTCACACAAGTAAAAAACACAATACAAGGTGTGTCCTCCTAGGGTAAATGAAGTTTATATTTCTACCAAATTCATTTTTATACCATTTTTTGTGCCAATGTACTTCAGGTTGTGTATGTGTTTGAGTAAATGGCCCATCTCGTATACTCTAGCCATGTATGAGCACACAACTTAACCCATGTACTCGACCCATATCCATGTATCCTCTGAGATACATGGAATTACACCAGCCATATTTCACATGGAGTGTGGTAGGGACCACATTGAGTGTTATCCTTAACTTTTTGCAGATACCCTAGCACCAGGGCTCAGTGTCCCACATGGCGTGTATCTCTAGATTACATGCTGTGTACAGTGGTTTTTTTCAAAAACTCATAGTTAATTATCTATATTTGTTTATGTTACCCCCACCATAAATTATACAAATAACATTCTTCTATGAGTTGTGGATCTAGGATCATAGGTTCATGTCATTTTTGAAGACCAAATTATGTCATCTAATTCTCTCTAAAATCATCACCAGTTGTTTGTTGTACCATATTTGCAAGCCAAAACATGCAATGGGATCCAACTATTTAGTCTCTATCCTCTATATATCTCCTTCCATCTTCACTATACTTCGACCACTCTATTGATTGTGAACCACACTCTTGATATTGGTCCTTTTCACTGAAGAACGATCACATAATGATCAATTACCTTGTATTCATCGAACCATTGGACCAAGAAATTTCTCATGATGAATGTTCATAGAAGTGGGGGAGAAATCCATAAAAAATAATTTAGGGAATGAACCTCATCCATTGTTAATTTTGATCTCAATCCATTATTTTATAACTTACAAAAAAAGAGGAATAAACAACATATCATCAAAAAAATATTCAAAATATCAACCATCGATCTATGGATTAATAATTGTTAATGTAATTGAAATAAGTTTGATGTAGGATAAATCTACATAAACAAAATATCCTACCTTGAGTTTGGATCCATCATTGATGAAGATCGATCCTACGTTGTAGTTATTGGTGAAATCCCTGAACTTCGTTAACATTGATGATGCCTTCTGTATTTATCTGATCCAATGATCTATTTTCATCTTCCAAATATCTCCACCAAGCTATCATCTCAATTATTAGAGTTATAAGGATAACCTTGTGAATTGGATATAATAGGTTTTAAATAGGACAATTCTAGGTTTTTTCAGTAACATATAACAAAATAAATAAATAAATAAATTTATTTATTATTTGTGTACGTAAAAACATTTTCACAAACACATGACGCTGAAAAAGATTATGTATCTCCTAGGTAAAACACACAATCTAAACACAACATTGGCCTTATATTCTCAATTTGATCCTCCTTTATAGAGTTATTCCACTCATTCCAAAAAAAATGCATGCGTGTGGAATTAATATATTTTATATTTTTAAAACAACAATTCCGGGCTCACCAGGCCTCAGAATCACACATCATCTTATTTCATAGATTAAAAAATATTTCTATATATATTTTAAAGATTTAAATGGAATAAATAGAGAAATTAAATCCCCTCCCACCTTAGGTATTTTCATTCTAAAAATAAAAAAGACTACTAAAAAAGGTGTGGGTTCTAAGCTCACATCTGGGTCTCCCACTCCTAGGTGATCTCTTAAAGACTCATGTGCTACCACCATACACAAAATAAAGGAATAAATAACCCAAATAGGATCCTATATTGATGATCTTTGATCTTCACTAGGTAATATACAATTGTTGTTCCATCCTTGATGTCCAACTCACCTCAGTCGATAAAATGAGATGGGTCATGCACGTACCTCCTCAGTAGTGACATGTGAAAGATGTTGTGTACCCAGTCTAACTATAGTGGTATATCCAAGTGGTACGCCACCTCATCAAATCTCCATAATACACAATGAGGTGAGACCTTCAGGAACACATGGTTTCCCTCCTCAAACTCCGAAGGCCACCATAATCAGTCTACATAGTATTTATAATGACTGTTTGTGGTCCTTTTACACAACTGGATGATCTGAATCTTCTTTTTTGTAGCTCACAACAACTCTGGGCCCATGAATGTTGACTCATCTAAATCTATCCAACATAGTGGTGACCTGCATGGTCACCCGTATGAGGCCTCAAATAGTTTGACACTAAGGGTGGAATGGTAGATATTGTTGTATGTAAACTCTACCATGGAAAGTAGATCCTCTCAACTATATCCAAAGTCTAATATGCATGCCTGTATCATGAAGTCCCAGACATATAAAGTCCACTCAGTTTGGATATGATTCTAGGGGTGAAATGTCATGCTCAAATTCAATTTAGTCTCAAAGGAATCCTTCAATACTCTTTATAATTTTGATGTGAAGTGAGAATCATAACCTGCAATGAGCTTCAATTGAACTTTGTGGGGGATATACTATCTCCTACATGTAAATATGTCCGTAAATATCTATTAAACTCTGCTCTCATATATAAAGGAAGTGGGCCGACTTGGTGAGTCAGTCTATGATTACCCATATGGAATAATTTCCTCTAGATATATGTGGTAACCCCATCATGAATCCCATAGACATCCCATCCCAATTCCACTCTATCACCTCAAGGGGTTGAGCTAAATCCTCTGGAACTTGGTGCTCAACCTTCACTTACTAACAAATGAGGCATTGAAAAACAAACTCTCTACACCTTTCTTCATACTTGAACACCAAAATAGATATCATAGGTCTTGGTACATCTTTTCCATACTAGGATATACCATGAAAGGGGATGTATGAAACTCCCTCATCACCTCCTCCCACAACATAACTGGTACCATAAATCATCCTATTAAAAGTACCACATGATCCCCAACTTCAAAAAAATCATCAATAGAATATCTAATGGATATATGAGTACGAACGTCTCATAGTTGGTATCTCTATGTTGATCTTCCCTAACACATTGTATAAGTGGTAGGGTAACAAACCACTATTGTAGATATGAAGAAATAGCTTTTTCCACTAAGGAAAATTGTAATAAGGATAACTTCTTTGAAGCCTCAATCAAAAACTATGAGTAAGTTCTTCTAGTTAGAGCATCTAATACCATGTTCCCCTTATAGGGAGTATAGACTATCTCAAAGTCATAATCTTGAAGGAACTCTATACTTCACCTATATCTAAAGATAATATCCTTCTAAGAGAAGATATAACTGAGACTATTTGGGTTATAGTAGGTGATAAACTACTCACCCATATGGCAGTGTCTTTAAATCATCAAGGCAAAGACTACCATTTCCAACTCAAGATCATGGGTCGCATAGTTCTGTTCATGCAGTATCAACTACTGAGACCCATAAACATTCAAACCCAACCTCTTCATCATAATACAACCAATTATAGTCCCTAAGTAGTCGCATTACACTATGTACTCAACACCCTCCTTTAGAAATATCAAGATGGTGATGCTCTATAACCTCTTCCATAGCTCTTGAAAAGTCCATGGGAACCTATATTTACCAATAAAAGTCTTCCTATTCTAGGTCAAAGCAGACAAAGGTGCTGATATCCAAGATAAATTGGGCATAAACTCCCTATAGTATCCTTCCAACCTAAGGAATCTTCACTCATCCATCTTTCTCTTGGGTGGATCCCAAGCTAACACTACATTGACCTTCACTAGTTCCACTACTACACCATCAACCGAGATGACATATCCTAGAAAGTGTTCCACCTGGATGAAAAACAAACAGTTTGAGAGCTTCCGAAAAATTTGGTGCTCTTGGAGAATTTCCAGTACCATCCTCAAGTGTTTTATGTGCTTCTCTCATATGTTGAGTAAATAAGGATATCATTGATGAATACCACCATAAAACTATATAAAAAGGATAAATTATCCGTTTCATGAGTCCCATGAACACTAAGGGGGTTTTAATCATGAAAAAAGGCATCACCATGTACTCATAGTGACTGTAGAGACATCTAAATGCTTCTTTGAGTATATCCTCACCCTATAATCTTAGCTGATTATGGACTGATCTGAGATAAATCATTGAGAACCATTTCACCCCTCTCAACTAGTCTAAGAGGTCATCAATCCTCAATAGTGGATACTTATTCTTCACAGTCACCTAGTTCAGGTAGATATAATCTACACAAAACCTCAATATCCCATACACCTTCTTGGAAAACCACAATATGATTTCATAGGGGGAAACATTGTGTCTCATGAAGCCCTTACTCTTCACTTAATCCAACTTCCCCCTAAACTCTCAAATCTATATATGGTCTATATGATATAATGGCAAAGATATCAAGGTCTTCCTAAGGTATAAGTTAATTCATAAGTATATCTATTAGTGGGAGGTAATCTTAGCACATATTTGAGAAAGACTTCCTCACACTCTTCCGCCACTTTAGAAAATTGAGTAATTGGCTATATCCTCCCATGCATGATCCCATCTTGCTCTGACTATATTTTTCTTCTTACCCATGAAAGAAAACCTCAATCTATCTCCATGGATATCTCACATCCTCTTCTTTAAATAGTGAATATGGTCATAAACTATAGATATCCAATCTATACCTAAGATTATTTCATAAGGCCTCATAATTGCTATAAATAGATACCTTGGGAATGTATCACCTCCAAGAATCATGTCACACTTTTGGAAAGAGTGTGTGCTCGATGAGTCACCTATGGTCATAGTCATTAATCACAACGGTTGATCTAAGGGATCAACCAGAATCTCTAAGTCACACACTAGATAAGTATCAAGTAAAAATTGGCTTGCATCTATGTCTAACAGTACAAAATATAAGGTAAAAAAGACTCAGATCATACCTATAATAATGTTTTAATCCTTAGTCTCATAGGCCTCCACTTACTCTTAATGTCCCCTCCCCTGACCACTAACTCCTTGAGCCTGGTGTAGACCATCTGGTGGTGGTAGTGGAAATAAGTAAAACTGCCTACTGCCTTCTACTTCTCTACCCAATCCTCTCCCACATCCACCACCCTATAGATCTCCCTACTCCTACGTCCACTTATGTCTAGAAAATCCATCAACTATATCTCTATCATATATATATAATTTCTGAAAATTCTTAAAAATATGTCCTCTACTGTCACATAAAAAGAACCACCTCTCCCTTGGCTGACTCGAGCCATCTCGAGAGCCCTGAACCACTGATCCTCTATATTGATATCATCTCTTGAATTGAATCTCTTGTCATGGTCCATGTAACTATCATCATCTATGAGCTATTGATGTCTCAACGCCAACATGCCCACTACCATCACCCTCCATCGATGTCTTATCTTTTATGAATCTCTCCACTACTAAATCCTGATTAAGAAATCCATCATAGGTGGTAATGCAAAGAGATATCACTGAAGCCCTAATATCTCAGCATAATACCTACTCTTTGGTATGTTCCCTAAAGAAAGGATATCACAAAATATCCAAATATAATTTTTAGAGAGGTTAGTAAACCTTTTGGAATACTTTACCATGCTAATATTTCCCTACTATAAATTCAGAATATCCTTGATGCACACTGACCACAACATGTCTGGATAAAACTCCACCCTGAAGAGACACTCAAAGTATGACTAAGAGAGAGTTTTATTGTCATGTGAGTGAGTCACTAAAATCATCCATCACCTAATATATCCCTGAAGAAGACGCACTGTGAGTACTATCATATAATCTATATGTGTCCTCCTAAGGAAGAAAATTCAATGGATTTCTATTATCCAGTCCTCAGTTACCTAAGTATTTGAATCACCCTGAAACCTAGGTGTAAACTACCTTTAGAACTCATTAAGTGAACTCAAACTACATGAATCCATATTTGGTACTTCAAATACTATCTACTACTCAATATGTGGTGGCATAACTAGAAACCACCTAGAGGTACTATCTCCTATACAGTCAGTAACCTTTAATAAAGCCTTGTCACTTGATGGATCATGCTCATGATCACATACTGTAATACCGGTTGTCTATCTTAATAGAGGAATATTGAAATAAATAAGATTAACCATGATCAATGATTATATTTAGGGAGATAAATCAATAAGTACATGAAAACCACAACCCATTCTTATATGATACATGCACCAATGTTATTTCCTGCAAATAGTGTCTACATGAATTAAATTAAAAAACATGTTATCAAATTTCTATTGAATGGATACGTAGTCCTTCACACAAAAAATAGAGTACATTACCTAAAAGACGAAATCATAATATTTTAACACAATTTCCACAAATCCCAAATCAACCTCATAGCTAGACAAAAATCTATGCTCTAGTCCTAAGGTAGATCTGAGTCCTTTGATACCACTCTGTCACGACCTAACCCACCAAGGCCCACCTAGACAATGATAAACTATGTGTGACTACCCCAATACTACCACTTATAGAATAGGGGATATAGAATATATCATAGTAGGCATATCCCATATATGTTAGGCATTATAATAATTCACTTATACACATGAATACATATTTAAGCCCATACAATGCAGATAATTAAAAATAGTTGATACCATAAATACATGCACAACATCTATCCCACAACCAGAGTATGAAAATAAGTATTGTAAAGTGATTAAGGGTTAAATAAAATCCCAAAAAAACTATAAATTAGTCCAACCTATTCATAAGGTGGGGACTATTGTAAAATTCCACATCGATATTCACCTTGGTTTGTCTAGCCTAGAACTATGTTCCACCCACTTCCATTCCTCCCTGGACAACATAAAATGGTCTATCATCTTCATAAGACATGACATGTGTGGGAAGATACCATATAGGGGTGAGTATAAAAATACTGAATTTAAGAACCTGAAATAACCAAACAGAAAGCATCTAGAGTAATCATCTCATAACTACAATGAAATAAAAAACCAAGATATACTCATAACAAACAACTTGTCTCAAGTGGTCTTAACCAATACTGTCAACCACAAGATTTTTATCAAGACTTAAAATTAACTCTTATTCTATGAGTGCTCACTGCATGATCCTTGTTGTTACTAATAATGCTTATATGAGAGGTCATGATCATTAGGCCCCACCTGATAAGTACTCATTGGATCTCTAAATATATCATTATCCAAGTAGCATATCACACCCAGGGAAATTATGGGACACAAAAAACCCTATTAGATCAACCTTTTAGATGGGGGATTGATTCCATATGAATGGTGTTCATGCTGATACCATGAACCCCACATAGGAATGATAGAGGATCCCACCCTGGTCCCACAAGGGATGCACTGAACTATATCTGAAACCAATCTTATTGAGGGTATCAAAATCCTATTAAAAGGATACAATGACATACTATAACATCATGGGAATAGACCGAGGAATCAAAATAAACTGACCCTGGTATAAATTGAAGAAAGAAAGGGTTCCAAACACCCTCAGAGTGAGTACACAGTGTGTACTAGGGGTACACGACATGTCTTTCCAACCTTAGGTCTACTCATTTGTCACCTTCTCACATGGGATGTAAAAATCACAATACTTGGCATGTCCTACTAAGTTACATGGTGTATAGTGGTCAACTAGATCTCTTCCTATGCAGTCTGTACATGTCTGTGTACTTCAGGTCATTCTCTTGTATACTTGACCGTGTCAGATTACATGTCACTACCCATGTACTATGGTCATGTTTGAGTACACATCCTAGCTTGTGTACTCAACTCGTTCCCATGTATCCTCTAAGATACATGGAATAATTCCATCTAGATATGACATAATATGTGTAAGGGACCACACGGTTTGTAATCCTTAAAAATTTATAGAAACCCTAACACCACTGATAGGGGTCCCACATGACATGTATCTTTGTATTACACGTCATGTACCATGGGTTTTGTAAAAAAATCCATCTCCTTCTCTGCATCCACTTACACCATCACCACAATTAATTCTACCACCAAATCTATCAAAAATTAGATCTAGGAACGTAGGGGCCTTCAATCATTTGTGACTGAATTCTAGCATCTGATTCTCCTGAAAAACATTATACATCATTTTTTGTGTCATTAACACATGCCAAAACCCACAATAGGATCCATTGTTCTGATCTTAATCTTCCCTCAATCACCCTTTATAGTCATCACACCTTAATATCTCTATTGATCATCCACCACACCAATGACATTGATCTTTTTCACTAAATAATTACCATGCAAGGATCAAATACTTAATATTTATCAAACTATGATCCAAATAAATTTCCTATGATGAATATGCATATAATCGGGAGAGAAATCCATAAAAAATCACATGAGAAATAAACCTAAATTATTTTTTGTTTCAGAATCAATCCATTATCATAGAATTGATTAATGGAGAGGAATATAAATACAACATCAAAACTATATCCAAAATATCAACCATCGGTCCATGGATCAATTCATGTTAGTAGAATTGACCTTCATTTGACATTGGGTATTTAAATGGGGATAAATCGACATAAATAAAACATCCTACATTGATTTTGTATCATTCATTAATGAAGAACAATCCAATATTGTAGTTATTGGGAAAATGTAGAAACTATGTTGGTGTAGACGGTGCCTTTGACATCAATCTGATCCTCTAATTCTTTTTCATCCACCAATAATATCCAATAAGATATCCTATAAATTCTCAGGGTTATGTAGATAACCATATTAATTGGATATAATAGGGTTTAAATAAGAAAAGTCTAGGTCTTCTAACTAACACATAACAAAACAAATAACTAAATTTATTTATTTATTATTTGTTTCCATGACAAAATTTTGACAAACGCCCGATGCTCAAAAAGATTTTGTCACACCTAGGGTAAAACCCATGTTCTAAACTCAACATTTGTCTCAAATTCGTAGTCTTAGCCTCCATTATAGTGTTATTTTGCTTTTTGTGAAAACTACACATGTGTGATATTAGTATATTTAATATTTTGAAAACATCAATTATGGGATCATCGAGCCTCTGAATCGGGCACAATCTCATAGACCAGATCTAAAAATATTTCTAGTTATATTTAAAATCATTAAATGATAAAACAAAGATGTTATAGATAGTATGAATATCAATTTTGAACAAACTATGTCTAAATAATCCTATAATGACTTTTTAAAATTTTCCATTATAAATAAGCTTTTATGAATAATTGATAATTCTATATTTAACTATTACTCATTTTATTCATAATAATGCCTTATAATATGAATAATTAACCATTTATTGACGTTAAATTTTATATAAATAAAGATAAAATAATTTTGATGTAAAAATAGATATTTTTCAGAAAACTATTTTTAAATGCACAATGACATTCCATTTTAATTAATTAAAATAATATTTAAGGATAAATAATTTAAATGAAATGTATAGATTATATATCTAAATATATTAATTTAAATTCATATTATAATTATTATTAGTCATATATTAAATTTAATATCATCTTATACTTAAAAAATTCATTTGTTTAAAATTGTTTTTTGGCATGCTTTTTAGGGTTTTTAAAATTAAATTATACCACTTATGTGAATTCAATTTCATAAAATTGATTCAATATTTATAATAAATATTTAATTTTTTAATGCTTCCACTTATATTTTTTATCATAATTAATTGTAAAAATATTAAAAATTTATCACCATAGCTAAGGTTAAAAATGGTTTATCATGGGTTAGACTAAAAAGATAAGAGTTAAAATGACCTATTTTTTTAAACCCTATTAGTTAGTCCAAATTATAACTTAAAATTTTCATATTTTAATATGATCTATTTTTTATCCATTTTTTCAAAAAAGTGACTTGATATTGTTTTAAAACTTTGAAAAGTTACAGGTGTTCTATTCACCTCATTTATAAAAGAGAACATCCTCCTCTCACTTATTCACACCACTTGAGCCATTTATCTTAACCAAAAAATGTCAAAATATCTCCCAAAAAATCCATATAAACATTATAGATCTACTGGTATTCCCAAAAGACCAACCCTAGGGTTTTTAATAAGAGATCCAAAGAAGTTTTTTCTAGGAAAATGGTATCGTCTTCTCCAAGCTCTTTCTTTTTTTACTTCTTGTTTTACCACCTTAAATTACGTCTAAATAATTCCAGTATAATAAAATAGATATATAGTATATACTGATATGTTATTATTTTTATGTAATATTTTGTATCCATATCCTTACCCATAAAATGGGATACAAAACTGTCACTCATGTGTACAGAGGACTACCGCCCCATGAACCGATGTAATTTTTCTTTCCGTTATCAACTCACATGGACAGTAATAATAACGGAAATAATGAATATATATGACATTTATTACATAATATTTATTCTATAAAATTAATATATCATCCACTTCACTACCCTTTCACCAATTAAGGAAATGATAGCATCGCTTGTGCATACATACGACCTACTATCTCCGTGAAGCGATGTGATTCATTTTCCATGTCCAATTTTCAAAAATGGTTCTAAAGATGAATATAATAAATAAATATGATATTTATAACATTAATATCATTATGGATATGGTGTAACTATATCATATGCACAAGAATGAATACTTCTTTGACAAAACATGTATGAGAAAATGAAGCAGTTATCACCTGAAACAACAGTAATAATGAAATATTATTAGAGAACGGGTGATAAGATGTTATAAGAGGATCATATATGATATTATAAATATAAATATGGTTCTAGTATAAATTAAAAACATGTTTAAAATCATTATACATTAGGTTAAATTACATTCAAATAAAGGGAATCATGAGGCAAGGGATTTCATCTCGATTTCAATTACATTGAGACATATTTGATATTATGAACCTATTTACTTATATGTGGCATATATACTACCCATTTTGATATATTTAACATGAATAAATATTTATTCATGATTATTAATGTTTCAATTCATTTTTATTCTTTTAAAATTTTACAATTTAAAAGTTAACAAAGAGGTAGGGATTTATTTTTACAATCTCATTGTTTTGGGATTGGCTTAATTTTCATTGAAGGAATATTATGACCCTTAATTAATAAAATCTATATATTTTATTATCCTATATATATTTAAGGAGTTATAATATTTTATTATTAATATTCCTCTCATTTCTGTTTAAAAGAAAAACTGATTTTGTTTCTCTTTCAATCGGATTTATTTTCTTCTATGTCTATATTTTTTTAAATTGTTTTAAAAAATCCATTATATTACCCAAATGATTTATTAATGAAACTTTAAGAAATAATTAATTTTTTAAAATGTTTTTAAGGGATATTTATAATTTTTTATTGAAGTATAGTCATTTATTTTCTTTTCAAGAAGTCCAAAAATATATTTTTAAACGTATACGGTGTTAACAAACTTCCATACCGCCATTACCGCTTTATGATATTTAGATTTTTATGTAAATTTTCAATGGTTTTACAAATAAAAATATTTAATAAAGGATTATTTTAATATTTCAATTCTATTTTCTTTATTTTTGTAAAGGATGTGATTTTATTACAAAACATATATTTCCAATGAACTGAAGGTAATCTCTTATCTCTTATTAGTTTTATGGTTGTTAACTTTATATTCAAACATTTACTTTCTTATGATCCTTAGAAATTAAATTTCTCTTAAATATACATATTATTTGTAACATGGATATCATTACATATAGTTTTTTACTATGAATGTTATTTTATTGATTGGGGGAAATATTGAAAAATTTGTATTCTTTTCTCAATATGGATATTTATTGATAAGAAATATTATTTTTAAATTGAATTTGTCATTAAATATATGATTAATACAATGGACATGTGGTTATGGGTGGGTTCCAGTTATAGATATCCCATCAATGCATTGGCAGGTCTCATGAGAAAAATTAGTTGAAAAAATTAAATGGGTTTTTTTGTGTATACCTACCCATTGATTAAACTGTCTTGGTGTAAGGTCTTGATGGTATAGATATCATGATGTATGATATCATGACTCCAACTATTAAGAATTTCCAGCATTGAGAAATTATTTATTATTATCCATGAATGCATTTCGTTCTCAAGTTAATGATTAAATGGCATGTTGTTTTGGTTACTTACCATACCATATTGATTATTCCTTATATACTCATCATAGATTCTACTGTACACAACCCTTACTGGGCATTTGGTCTCACCCTTATTTTGTTTCATTTCCCTAGGATATAAAGAATAATTATTTTAATGAGTTCAAGAATGTTTAATGTTTTCTATTACTATGTTTTATGTTTTATTTCCAATGTAGAAATAGGAATCACATATGTATATGGTTCTTTATGACTACTAAACTGATCAATATTTTGGGATTAGATCTCTTGTATCTATGAAAATATAATAAAGAATACATTGTATCTAGGTTAATGGATTTGGTTGGTTACATCACCCATAATTTCTTAGGATTTCACCTCAAAATGAGGTCATTTCCAATGATTTTGACCGTTAAACACACGTTTTTTGTTTTAAAACACTAAAAATGCATCTACAGTAATTCCAAGAATATTGTAAACTATATTTATGTGTAGTTGTTTCCTAAAATTCAGAAATACATTTATGCTAATGGTTTTATGATTTCACAAACCTTCGACACCGTGTGTTTGGTTTTTACCCCCTGACACATGTTTTTAAAGATATTTATATCTTTTAAAATTTCTTGTTGGGGAATTCCAAGAACACATCACATCGAATGTACATGTTATCTACTCATAAAAATAATAAATAATTCAACCATAGTTTTCTCATAATTTCATGTCAATCCAAGGTCATTTTATAGGATTTTGACCATTACACACACATTTGAGTGTTTTAAAACACTAAAAATGTGTTTATAGGCGTTTTAGGAAAACTAAAACTGAGATTGACATATAGTCAGTTATTAAATTTAAAAAATCAATATACGGTCATTTACTATTATTTCATATCCCTCCAACATTGTTTTTTTAGTTTTGACCCCCTGATACACGTTTTTAAAGATTTTTACATCTTTTAAAACTATTTATTAGGTCATTTAGAGAACACCACGTGTTAGATGGATTTGTTTCCAAATTGTATAAATAAAAAAATAAACCATATTTTTTCCTTGAGTTTACATCAATATGAGGTCATTTTATAGGGGTTTTACCGTTATATGAACTTTTAGTTTTTTAAAATACTAAAAACATATTTACGGGAATCCTAAGAAAACTATAACTTTTATTAACATAGAGTTGGTTACTAAATTTTAAAAATCAATACATGGATATTTTACTATGATTTTATGGACCTCTAATGTCATTTGTTTAGTTTTGACCCCCTGACACACATTTTTAAAGACTTTGGAATCTTTTAGAACCACTTATTGGATCATTTCAATCACACTACACATCAGATGGACATGTTTTCTACTACTACCCATCAAAAATAATTTAACCATAGTTTCTCCATGATTTAACATCCATATGAGGTTTTTTCCTATGTTTTTGGCCATTACATATAGATTTTAGTGTTTCAAAACACTAAAAATGTGTTTATGGGAATCCTAGGAAAACCATACCTTGAATTGATATGGTGTCAATTTCTATATTTAAAAAATAAATCTATAGTTGTTTTACTATGATTTCACATCCCTTAAATATCTTTTTTTTGACCCCATGAAACATGTTTTTCAACACTCTAGCATCTTTTAAAACTACTTGTTGGGTCATTTTGAGTAAACCTCACGTTGGATGTATGTGTTTTCTACTATAACACATCATAAATAATTCAACCACAATTTTATCAGGATTTTTCATTAATATAAGGTCATTTCCTATGGCTTTGACCATTTCACACATGATTTAGTGTTTTAAAAAACTAAAAACAAATTTATAGACATCCTAGGAAAACTGTAACTTTGATTAACTAGGAATTAGTTATTTTTTAAAAAAATAAATTTATATTCATTTTCTTATGATTTCACAACCCCCCACCCCTACAATGTTTTTTGGATTTTCCCCATGATGTGTGTTTTTAAAAGACATTGATATCTGTTATAACTTCTTATTGAGCCATTTGAAGCACACTACTTGTAGGATGACTGTGTTTTCTACTTTTACATGTCATAAATAATTCAAAAAAAGTTTTCTCATAATTTTACAACAATATAGGTCATTTCCTATGGTTTTGAACATTATACACATATTTTAGTGTTTTAAGACACTAAAAAAGTGATGGGCATCCTCAGTTAACTGTAACTCATATTGATGTGGAATAAGTTCCTAAATTAAAAAAATAAATATACCATCATTATACTTTGATTTAATGGCCCTAAAATTCCATTTTCTAGATTTTAACCCCATGACTCACGTTTTTAGAGACTTTAATATCTTTTAAAATTGTTTATTAGTTAATTTTGAGCACTCTGCATGTCAGATTATCATGTTGTATACTCATACACATCATAAATAATTCTACCATAGTTTTCTCAAGATTTAATGTCAATACATGGTCTCTACCTATGGGTTTGATTGTTACATGCTTATTTTAGTGTTTCAAAACCCTAAAAATATGTTTATGGAAATCTAAGGAAAATTTTAACTCATATTGATGTGTCATACATTATTAGATTTAAAAAATCAATATATTGTTTTATCACATGATTTAATATCCCTATAATATTATTTTATTTTTTTGACCCCCTATCGCATGTTTTTATAGATTTTGATATCTTTTAAAACTGCTTATTGGGTCATTTTGAGAAAACTTCATATTAGATGGAATTTTTGTTTTCTCATACACATAAAAAATAATTCAACAACATTTTCCCCAAGATTAAATATCAATAATAGTTCATTTAATTTGTTTTTTACCATTAAAAAAATATTTTAGTATTTTAAAACACTAAAAATACATTTACAAGCATCCTGAGAAACCTATAAGTCAGATTGATACGATGTTAGTTTTTACATTTTAAAAATAATTCTATTATATTTTACCTATTATTTCATGGGCCTTTGATTTCATTTTCTTTGTCTTAAATTCCCAACACATGTTTTAAAAAACTTTTATAACCTTTAAAACTGCTCATTGAGTCATGGATTGAGTTTAGAATTTACCTCAACTAGATGAGCTAAAAGACTAGAAATTTCCCCAAGGATCATTCCCTTCATCCTATGAAATAAAAAAAATTAAGGAATTTTCCATTACACACCACCACTAAACTTTTGTTTTCCTATAATATTCATGTTCTTATACTTTTTATTTTAACCTTGAAGTCTCTCTATATGCTTCTTAATCAATGAAACTACTCAAACCCCCACTAGGTATAGTAGTTAATGATGATGACACCCTTCAAATAACAACTGATGGAGTGGGACCAAAACTTATCCCCCATATACACCTGATATTTTCCTTAAAACTATTTCAACTACATCATTCTAGAAAATTGATTATGATTATAATAAGTTTACATCCCAAACTTCAGGAATTTTAACTTGTTAATACAACATTATTAAAAATATTTTTTAAATAATTTTAACTTCATAATATTATATATTTATATATTTTTTCATTACTATTTAATGGTATTTCATTACTATAAAAAATATAATAACGAAAAATAAATAAACAAATAAACAAGACTTAAATCCAATTAAATAGGGCTTGTTATTTGGATCAAAGGATGCTAATAAAGCTAATTGGAACCGTTTTATCTGTGTAAATGACCCCATTTAATTGGGTTTAAGGATTTTTTTTAATTTTTGTAATTTGTTTTTCATTATTACATTTTCATAGTAATTTAATAATATTAAATAGTAAAGAAAAGTACTTACTTAAATGTCTCTTGTAGGTTCATTCACAAAAATTTTCATCAGGTTTTTGATGAACATTAAGCCACATATTTTTTCCTACCAACTGGGTGACCTAATTCATGATCCTTTATAAAAAATATACACATAATATTTATAAAAAAACCAATAGTTACAATAAAATATTATGAGATAAAATACAATCAATATTGTTCTTTTTCTAGAAAAACTTTGTAGCCTCGTGATATGAGGTATGCCTTGTTTTTCACGATTCATCATAATTTTTAGATAATTCATTTAAAAATATAAAAATTAATAAAATTTATAATTTTATTATGTTTATGTTATTAAGATGCTATAAAATATTCAATTACCTCATGAGATACATCTCTGTTAATATCAAAAAACATCTTCCACTACTGATGATACACGCCTTTAGGCACCTTCTCGTACATTTTTTGAGAGCTCATAGATGTTTCATTAAACTCTTTTCATAATATCCATTTAAAGTCTCTATTTCTTGAAAAAAAATTCATTGTCCATGGGATTTAAATATAGTTAGGGACATAAAAATAAAAAACATCTAAAAATAAAATACATAACAATTTATAAGTATATTAATAATTTTAATTTTGCCTTTTAAAATAGTTATCAATTAATATAAAAGTAATATTACGTTTACTTAGTTATAAAACACCTCATTTTTTTGGTTATGATAACATGCCCAAAATATTTATAGCTAATGAGAAAGCTCACTCTCTCATAAGCAAGATGCCCAATAATTTTTATATCAATTCAGGTATCATCATTGGTAGGAACCCCAAACTCATCAAATGGAATTATATTTTTTAATTATTTTAGGTCCCATACATCAGTTGTGTTCATATTTATATCTATTTTGTTTTTTTCTTTGTTTTTTTTTTGAAAAATAAATTAATAAATTATTAAAATATATAGTTTTTTTGTGTAATGATATATATATCAGTAATGGTAACTCACCAATATCCCCTAGATAGAGAGGTGACAAAAAATTCCATCATTAGAGGTTGATTAGATAGTGGGCTACCAACAATATCTTGGGAAACTGGTGGCTCTCTAGAAGTCTCTAGAATAATAGAATAACTTGGATCTACTAAAGCTAATGGAAGTAGGGGTGTGCTCCAAGATATTGATTAGTTAGGTTCTAAAAAAATCATTCTTATGATTCCTATAATTAAAATGATTTAGAATATATTCACTGTATATAAAAAGATTAAGTAAAAATATTTTTACAAAAAAGGAAAAAATAGAAAAATGTATATATGTACAAAACACTTATAAATAAGAAATTATAATATAGTTTAATTACTAATTTATAAATTCAATTATCTTCATCTTTATTGTTATCAAACTTAATTGTGATGAGTATTTCATTTTCACCCTATCTTTAAATTTATATTATTTCAATATTGTCAAGAAAAACCTGTTGAATGTTTTTTGTTTGATGAGGTTCATTATCACAACATACTAATTGACCTTCATCATTTATATAATAAAATACTCTTTGTTTTAAGTGTACAAAACACTCCCAAATTCATGTATTTCATCATCCATATAATAAACCATATTCTCTTGTGAAGATAAGATAAATGGATCATGCTCTACACACTCACTAGTATGGATTAAGTGAGGGAAGTTGAAAAAGTAAAATTTAATGAATCTTTCATTATACCCCTATCAATGTTGGCCCACTGTCATTTGAATAATACCACTAAAAATTAACCATGTTATTTTAATTTTATTATATCAATCATATTTTAATAGTATAACAAATTTAAAATTGTAAATATATAAGTATTTTGAGTTTTCAATACTTCTTCATGATAAATTGTATGAATATTGAAGCCATGAATATTATAGGAATTTAATCTCTTATAATTCCTTAGAGGACAACATTCCAAAAACATAAAATCATTTTATATTTTTACTCAAATATCAAAATAAATTATCTATAAAATAAGATATAAGTTGTTACTTTTAATATAGACAAAATAACTACATATCAGTAATATGAATATGAGTATATACTTACATGATTGGAAAACCATTCAACAGTCTCCTTATTAACAATTTTTTTTAATTACAACTCATTTAAATATGCAATACTTAGTAAAATTTATGTTGAACTCTAGTTTATTCAATAAATGGATCTTTAATAAGACTATTGATTAGCGAATATCTATACACTTGTAGTAACTTTAATTCCGTTGGTGTAAAATTTTCCCCCTTTCCAATTGGTTGTATAATATTTGGAAATATAGATGAATGGTTTTCAGAATGAGAATTATTGGAGATGTTATCAACACATACAACATGATTCAATACAGTCTCAATCCCATCCAAATAACCAGAATAGAAGGCCAATAACTATTCATCTATATAATGTTAATCAATAGAGGCTTATAGTTGAGCTTTATTCCTCACTTATAATATCAAATAACTTAAGTACCTGATGAAAAATAATAAGAAACATATTAAAAAAATTACAATATGATTTGATAAATTTTAATTCATCAATGAAAATAAAAATAATATTAGCAAACCAATCAATTGAATATATCCATCGATAATGTACTATTCCACCAAGATTAACTTCTTTAACCAAATGAATAGTAAAATGAATCATGACTATGAAAAATGAAGGGGGAAATAACATATCCAAATGAAAAAAGTTAAAAAAAACAATTATTTCTTAAAGTTTATCAAGATCAGTTATATTTACAGTTTTTATAAAAAGATATTTGAAGAAGGTACCCAACTCAACTAGAAATATAGTTACCTTTTTAGGAAAAATATTAAAAAATTTCAGTGAAAAAAATACTCCATATTAATACATGGTTCATGAATTTTAAATCAACGTAACTTTCAAAGTTTTAACTCAACGCACCATAAAATGTTACTTGAATATCCATCTGCAACTTTTACATTCTTTAAATTTTGAAGTAATGTGTCTTTATCATGACTTTTCGTTGTAAAAATATTTTAAGGATACTTTCCATTCCCAATTTTACACAAACCACACTTTATATTCACTGATTCCAAATACTTATGAGCATTAAAGAGATCCTTCGATTTACCCTACTCATTATGAAATGTAAAAATTATATTGTCACAAATTTTCTTCTCAATATTAATTGTGTCAATATTATGTAGTGTCAAATTAAACTCCCAATAAGGAAGTTTAAAAAATATACTTATTTTATTCCACTATTGTGTTCTAGATATTTTGGATATTGTACCTTGTACCCTTTCCCCCTTCTTTAAATTGATTACATTTTCCAAATTCTATAGTGACATTCATTAATTTTCATAGGATTTTTGAACTAGATAACATTTTAAATGAATTTATCAAATAAATATCTCCATTTAATTATGTCTTGTTAAACCTGAATTTATGAATATAATAAATAAATTATCAATTAATCATAAAAAACCATTTTATACTATGAGGTAATTTTTTAGGTTCAAAATAAAAATTAAAAATTGGATAATCCAGACCATTATGAGGGTTATAAATAGATAATTTTTCTACTAGAGGAAAGTCAATAATTGTCTAAATTAAAGAAAAATGAATCCTAAATGTTTTTCGCATTTAAGCACTATATTTTTCTACACCATCATCCCGTAATTATAACAATTATTTGATTAGATGTTGAAGGTGTACATGAATTTCATTTCCAAAAATTTTCTTTCCAGGAATAATCATCAAAATAATTAAAGAATTATTCTTCACACACATCCATGAAGGTAGATTATAAGGGGTTAAAACAATTGGACCTATGATATAATTTGTAATTAAAGTACCAAAAGGGTTAAAATCATCAGAATAAACTCCCAAACATGCATTCCGAGGATTTGAAGAAAATTTTGGATATAATAAAACAAACACTATCCATGATTTTGAATATTTTAGATGTATCATCAAGACATTATTTTTAATTTCCAAATAATACCACTTAATGTCATATGAAATATTTAAAAATATGAATAATATTTTCAAACATGGTTTCATAAGAAAGTAATGCAATACCCTTCCGGGGGTTTTATTATTCTTCTTCTTCCAGGTGTTGCTGAAACGCACGGCCGATTGTCGCCTATCGACCGGTCAAAGTTCCGGTGCTCTGCTAATGTGTATATCAGCACTCGGGTCGAATCCTCGGTGATGGTACTTCGTAATAGTCGATTGTTTTTAGTTGATTGTATTTTGATTGGGGGGGGGGGGTTGCAGAGCTTAATTGAAATGTTTAATGAATGATGTTTAATTTAACAAGTTGATAAATATTGGGGTGAGTTCATCATTAGGTTAGTTAAGCTTGTGATATCCTTCAGCTTTTCTTTATATTGCATTTAAATTAACACCCATGTCACAAAATGATGTTGATTAGAACCCTATGTTAATTTAAGGCTTGGATTAAAGCCTTAACACTTAGGAATTCTAATCAACATCATCTTGTGACATGGGTGTTAATTTAAATGCAATATAAAACAAAGCTCAAGGATATCACAAGCTTAACTAGCCTAATGATGAACTCACCCCAATCTTTATCAACTTGTTAAATTAAACATAATTCATTAAACATTTCAATTAAGCACTGTAAACAAACCCCCCCCCCCCCCAATCAAAATACAATCAACTAAAAACAATCGACTATTACGAAGTACCATCGCCGAGGATTCGACCCGAGTGTTGCTATACACATTAGCAGAGCACCGGAACTTTGACTGGTCAATAGGCGACAATCGTCCGTGTGTTTCAAATATGGAAGCTGAGATTATATACCTACCGTCCCATAGCCACTGAAAAATCCCTTAAAAGACCTCTTGATTCTTGTACACATTAGATTTGGGAATGGAAGCTGAGAGCTCTTACAAACTCTTGATTTTCACTTTTTGTTGGTGAATGAGTGAACCTCCTAAAATACATTTTTATCATCTTGAGAGGAGTAAGTTTTGAGTGCCTACATTTTCCAATTCAAACCTTGAACATGAAAAAATGAATTGTTTCTGATGCATTATTGTGAACCAAATTTGTGATGGAATTCAATATGGATGAGTGAAATAGTCTAAACCTCCCCTGATTGGAGAAAACAAAATTTTAATATTTGTTGGTGAGTGAAAATGATTTTGTCATGTTTTTATATTTGTTTCACATGAGGACACGTGCAAATCTAAGTGTGGGGGAGTTGATGTTATTAATATTTTCATGACTTATTATATTCCCCCTTTACTTATTTTATATGAAATGTGCATAATTTGTGTGAAATATTAATAACATAAACTCCCCCACACTTAGATTTGCGCATGTCCTCATGTGAAAGAAATATAAAAACATGACAAAATCATTTTCACTCACTAACAAATATTAAAATTTTGTTTTCTCCAATCAGGGGAGGTTTAGACTATTTCACTCATCCATATTGAATTCCATCACAAATTTGGTTCACAATAATGCATCAGAAACAATTCATTTTTTCATGTTCAAGGTTTGAATTGGAAAATTTAGGCACTCAAAACTTACTCCTCTCAAGATGATAAAAATGTATTTTAGGAGGTTCACTCATTCACCAACAAAAAGTGAAAATCAAGAGTTTGTAAGAGCTCTCAGCTTCCATTCCCAAATCTAATGTGTACAAGAATCAAGAGGTCTTTTAAGGGGTTTTTCAGTGGCTATGGGACGGTAGGTATATAATCTCAGCTTCCATATTTGAAACGCACGGCCGATTGTCGCCTATCGACCGGTAAAAGTTCCGGTGCTCTGCTAATGTGTATAGCAGCACTCGGCTCGAATCCCCGGCGATGGTACTTCGTAATAGTCGATTGTTTTTAGTTGATTGTATTTTGATTGGGGGGGGTTTGTTTGCAGAGATTAATTGAAATTTTTAATGAATGATGTTTAATTTAACATGTTGATAAAGATTGGGGTGAGTTCATCATTAGGTTAGTTAACCTTGTGATATCCTTGAGCTTTGTTTTATATTGCATTTAAATTAACACCCATGTCACAAGATGATGTTGATTAGAATTCCTAAGTGTTAAGGCTTTAATCCAAGCCTTAAATTAACATAGGGTTTTAATATTGATCAAATATTGTTTATGGTAGTGTATTTAGGGTTCCAATAATCCATGGAAACCACACGTTAAATAAATCAAGTCATTAATCCATGACATGCTAAGTCCAACATACACAATATTAATTCAACGAATACTCATCGAGAAAAAGCTCTCAATCGCTTAACATACCTAAATTAAAACTCACCCCAATGAGAAATTTACTCAGACATTATTATGTTTATTAATCTGGTAATATATGTTTATGGTGATGAATTATAAAGAGAAGAAAAATAAAGGTACAAGATAAGAGTAGTGTGCCGAACACACACACGAAATATTTTGAGAATCAAAAATGGAATTTCGATTGAATGAGGAAGCAAGATAAGGTACTGTAATTTAAAATGATTCAAACTATTTTAAGACCATTAATATTATACTACAGAAGGTGGAGAAGAATAAGAGATATTGAAGAAGAAACTTTCATTAAAACAGAATTACAAAATAAAGGACTTAAAAAATTACAAAAATGAAGAACACAAAAGTAAGTGAAAACAAAGAGAAAAGGAAAGGTCTCTCAAGTGAAAACATGAGTATGAAAGGTCCTCCCAAGCCTTTGGAAAAGCTTTGGTCATGCCAACATTATCTCCTCTCTTCTGAAATGCCAACCCCTCTCAAGGAGAGAAGGGGAGAGTATTTGTAGCCCAAGGAGTGGACTGTTTGCATTCCTAATATGTCCCTCCACTTGAATCGCCAATTTGGCTATTCAGACAGCTGAATCTACAAATATATCCTTCTTCAAAGTTGTATATAATAAAGTTTTCCGACTAATTTCAAAATATGGAGGCATTTGGAAAATTGGAGCCAAAGGTATGGCGGTTTTATCAAACAAAGGTAAATTGTCCATTTCTATCCATGCTTTTTCGATGGCCAAAATGTGAATGGATTTTTGAATAGGAATATGCCTTCAACTCCGAATGACTTCTTCAACAAAGTCGGCCGCCTATATCTCCTCTTTCCCACTGCAAAATCTAAGCTAGATTTGATTCTTAAATCATGAGATATGTCATGAATAGTATACTGATTTTAATTCTCGTACAGAATGGTGGGCTGGACTTCAAAGCTTCATTTGGGCCCCTTGTACTTCGATTTGGGCCATGAAATTATTAACCAAGATGAAATTTAGTGTCCCACGAATTATGGTGGAGAGTTAATGTTTTTGGACTTCTGTATTGAGCCTAGTAAATCAATCTTCAAGGCTGGTCCAGTTTGTTAACAGATTCTATGGTCTTGTTTGTGAGGACCATATGACCCTTCAAATGGCAGAATTGGATCATGGTTCCTTCTAATGAAATGTTGTATATTGAAAGTAGAATCTTAAAAAACAATAACCACACAATTTGGATCAGTATAGTGACAGGTATAATTAAAACATTAAACTGACTCAATTGGACTACTTCTAAAAATGCTCAAATATTATACTTAATATTAAAACATTAATATTTCACACAAATTATGCACATTTCATATAAAATAAGTAAAGGGGGAATATAATAAGTCATTAAAATATTAATAACATCAACTCCCCCACACTTAGATTTGCGCGTGTCCTCATGTGCAACAAATATAAAAACATGAAAAAATCATTTTCACTCACCAACAAATATTAAAATTTTGTTTTCTCCAATCAAGGGAGGTTTAGACTATTTCACTCATCCATATTGAATTCCATCACAAATTTGGTTCACAATAATGCATCAGAAACAATTCATTTTTTCATGTTCAAGTTTTGAATTGGAAAATGTAGGCACTCAAAACATACTCCTCTCAAGATGATAAAAATGTATTTTAGGAGGTTCACTCATTCACCAAGAAAAAGTGAAAATCAAGAGTTTGTAAGAGCTCTCAGCTTCCATTCCCAAATATAATGTGTACAAGAATCAAGTGGTATTTTAAGGGGGTTTTCAGTGGCTATGGGATGGTAGGTATATAATGTCCAAAGGAAAAGAGGGGTTAAAAACACCAACATGGAAAAATCAATGCACATTTGTTTTGAAATTTGATTTGAAAGGAAATAGAAACAAATATTTACAAGGGAATGAATGTGTGATGAATGAAAAGTGAGGGAGATAGAAAATGGAATAGGGTGAAATGATGGAATATGTACAACATGGAAGACTTCCAATAATGACACAATACAAGATGATTCAAGTGTTCTTTTTTTTCTCTTTTTGCTCTTTTTTTCGAAAGTTGTGCTTGAAACAAGTCTCACCGTCATCTACCAACCCATGTTTGATCTTCTCATGGAACTAATTTTAGTAGTTATAACATGATCAAAGGTTGATGATGAATGATTTTTGACCCACCCAAGACACAACCCATTCCTTTTTTTTCATTTTTTTTAATATAATTTTTTTTCATTTTTTTGAACACTTTTCAATGACTTTTGTACAAATGAAAATTACACATATACACCCCAAAGCTCACAGAATTACAACCTCTCCCCCACACTTGAATGGATGCTTTCCCTCAAGCATATGATGACACATTGGAAATCAATGAAAGTACGCCGAAAAATGAAGTCCATTCCCCCCACACTTAAATTTCAATAAATTGTACAATAAAAATCCATGAAGATGTTAGGTGGGACAAGGTATTAGGCTTGTAATGTGGCTATCAAAATAAAGGTTTTCATAGGCTCAAAGGGTATTTCAAAAGTAGGATCAATGTAAGGGTAACGGGAGGCTATTTGGCGATTCTGATTCTCATGTGGATTAGAAAATACCTCTATCATATTAATGCACACAAAAGATGGAAATTCAGCTCGAAGGTCCACAAACTCAAGACTCACAATCAGTGGTGAAGACACACAATTAAAAAGATGGCCATAGATGACCTTGTCATGAAGGGTAATGTTATTCCTCACGGTAGGGGAGAATCATTTTCCACCAAAAATTGTTCATTCAAAATGTTTTTTATTGACACAAAATTGTTTACCCAAGTTTGAGATAAAAATTCAATATATTTGAGTTTAAAACAAGCCTTTTGACTCCCCAAAATGGTTGGATAGAATTACAATATTGGATGATTAGTAATTATGACACCCCTTTTTTTGTTAATTTTCATTTTTTTAATTAATTTTTTTTAATTTTTTTTTATTTTTAATGACACATCCACACAAATGAGAAAATAGAAAAAAGGTTGTGGAAGAATGTTGTAAAAATAATGAGAGGGAGAGAGGAAGAAGAAGAAATAGAGAGAAGAAGAGATGGAAGAGAGATTGAGGAGAGAGAGAGTTAAAGGGAAAGAGGTGCCCCCTGGTTTGGATTTGGTGGGTCGCCATTTCCATATAGTGGTGGGTCAATGGAAGTTGATGTGGAACCTGAAGTGAATGGCCTCTCATGGTGATGCTTTAACCGGTGTCCATTTACCGTGAATGTTCTTTTTGAAGAAGGGTCTTGGACTTGCACTGCACCAAATGGGTAAACATTAGTAATAATAAAAGGTTCATCCCAACGAGAATTGAGCTTACCTGGGTGAAGTCGAAATTGAGAATTGAAGAGAATTACCTTTTCACCTTCATGAAATACCTTTAGAAGAATGTGCTTTTCATGGAGTGACTTTGCCTTTTCTTTGTATAGAATGGAGTTCTCATACGAATCGAGACGAAGATCCTCCAATTCAGTCAACTGCAACAATCTTTCTTCACCAGATTTTTCACAATCAAAATTACAAGTTTTGACAGCCCAAAATGACTTATGTTGTATTTGAATTGGTAAATGACAGGCTTTACCAAAAACTAGCCTAAATGGAGACATCCCAATGGGTGTCTTATAGGTTGTTCGATAGGCCCAAAGTGCTTCACCAAGTCTATCGGGCCAGTCTTTTCTTGTGGGCTTAACAATTCTTTCAAGCACTCTTTTCACTTCTCTGTTAGAAAGTTCATCCATTCCATTTGTTTGAGGGTGATATGCAGTGGATGTTTTATGTACAACCCCGTTCTTTTTCAAAAGTTACTCCATGGTTCTATTACAGAAATGAGTTCCTAAGTCACTTATCAAAGCACGTGGTGTTCCGAATCGATGGAAGATATGGGTTTTGAGGAACTCACTCACAGTTTGAGAATCATCTTTCCTAGTGGGTTTGGCCTCGACCCACCTAGAAACATAGTCAACAGCAAGGATAATGTAGGATAATCCATTGGAAGGGGGAAAAGGTCCCATGAAATCTATGCCCCAAACATCGAAGAGCTCACAGAAGATTAATGGCTTTTGAGGCATTTCGTTTCTTTTAGAAATTGTGCCAAACTTTTGGAAAGTGGGACATGATTGACAAAACTCATGTGAGTCCTTGAAGAGTGAAGGCCAAAATAATCCAGAATATAGGACCTTTCGAGAAGTCCTTTGTGGTCCAAAGTGGCCACCTCCAGGCATTGAGTGGCAGAATTCCAAGATGGAGGATTGTTCAGTTTCATCAACACATCTTCTAATTACCATGTCAGCCCTAGTTTTCCAAAGATTATTATCTTCCCAAAAATAATGCTTTGAATCACTTTTCATCTTTTCTTTTTGTTCTTTTGAAAAATATTCAGGGAAAACACCAGAAACCAATTAATTGACAATTGGGGCATACCATGGTAACTTTGGAGTGAGAGATGAGAGGTGTTCAGTTGGAAATTCAGGATCAATTATTTCAGAATGAGAAGAATTAGAAATTCTACTCAGGTGGTCAGCCACAGGGTTTTCTTTTCCAGGTTTATCTTTTATCACAAGGTCAAACTCTTGGAGCATTAAAATCTATCTTATTAGCCTTGGTTTGGAATCACTTTTCTTAAGTAAGAACTTTAATGCTGAGTGGTCCGTGAAGATGATGATTTTGGCACCTAAGAGATAGGGCCGGAATTTATCCAAGGAAAAAACCACAACTAAAAGTTCTTTTTCAGTCATAGTGTAGTGTGATTGAGTTTCATCCAATGTTTTTGAGGCATAAAAGATGACATGAGGAATGTATTATCTTCTTTGACCAAGAACAGCCCCAATGGCCCTATCAGAAGCATCACACATCAATTCAAATGGTAAGGACCAATCTGGGGGTTGGATTATTGGAGCAGATGTGAGAGCAGATTTGAGTTCAATGAAGGCTCTCTTACAAGACTCATCAAAATTGAATGTTACATCATTTTGAAGTAAACGAGTGAGTGGGAGGGAAATCTTGCTAAAGTTATGAATGAATCGCCGATAGAAACCAGCATGACCAAGGAAGGACCGAATGTCTCAAACTGATTTGGGTTCAGGAAGTGATTGGATCACCTTAATTTTGGCTGGATCAACTTGCATACCCTCTTGAGAAATTATGTGCCCTAGAACAATCCCATTTGAAACCATGAAGTGACATTTTTCAAAATTCAGCACAAGGTTTCACTTGACACACTTTTGAAGGACCAAAGAGAGTGAATGTAAGCAAGATTCAAATGACTCGCCATAAATGGTAAAGTCATCCATGAAGACCTCCATGCAATTCTCAATTAATTTAGAAAAGATACTCATCATACACCGCTGGAATTTTGCAGGAGCATTACAAAGGCCAAAAGGCATTCGCCTATAGGCATAGCTTCCAAAGGGGAAAGTGAATGTGGTCTTTTCTTGGTCTTGAGGTGCGATTGGAATTTGGAAGTAGCCGGTGTAACCATCAAGAAAGCAATAGTGTGACTTTCCGTCCAATCCCTCAAGCATTTGGTCAAGGAAAGGAAGTGGGTAGTGATCTTTTCGTGTTTCAGCATTCAATTTGCGATAATCGATGCACACACGCCATTTGTTTTTCACTCGAGTTGTGACCACTTCTCCATGTTCATTTGTGACAACTGTTATCCCTCCCTTCTTAGGAACAAATTGAATGGGACTAACCCATTCACTATTAGAAATTGGGTAGATAATACCAGCTTGAAGAAGCTTGGTAATCTCTTCCCTAACTACCTCAAGTATGAGTGGATTGATTCTTCTTTGAGGTTTCCTAATTGGTTTGGATGATTCCTCTAGATGGGTGTGATGCATGCAAAGGGCAGGGTTGATTCATGGAATATCCTCTAGGGTCCAACCTAAGGCATTTTTGTTTTCCTCTAACACTTGAACAAGTTGGGACTCCTCAGTTTCAGAAAGTGAAGCAGAGATAATGACAGGGTAGGAGGGATCATAGAAAAGGAATGCATACTTGAGGTGTGAAGGAAGTGGTTTTAGATCAGTTTCAGCCTTGATTTGAGAGCTAGACAAGTTAGGAGCAGGATAAGGGATTCCATATGGGTTTGGATCGTTTTCCTCAACACTGTCTAAGGTGGAGCAGTAGAGATCAGAGTTGATGTGGGATTCAAGAGAGTTTTCAAGTTCCTCTAGATTGATGGAGTCTATGAATGAGAGGTCCACATCAACTTCACCATTTATGACTTTGTTAATCATGGTGCAGATTTCACAAGATCCTTTATCATTAGAACATGAAGAACATGGTGGATTGGGGTTCGATTGAATCTTCGAAGTGTCCTCAAAAGCATGGATTGAGAACGTAGAGTGATCCTCAGATGGGTATCGCATGGCTTGGAAAATGTTGAACTTGACCAGTTGGTCACCAAATTCCATGGATAAGATGCCTGAATGAACATCAATCTTGGTTCTCACAGTCATGAGGAATGGTATTCCTAGAATTAGGGGAGATCGAGAAGAGGTCGTCTCAACTTCCATGTCAAGGACATAGAAATCAGCTGGGAAGATAAGATCATTGACCCGAACAAGAACATCCTCAAGTATCCCCTCAGGACTGGTAGTGCTTCGATTGGCTAATTGAATGACAACACCCGTTGGGTGCAAGGGACCTAGACCAAGGTTAGAGAAAATGGATTTGGGCATGACATTTATTGAGGCTCCAAGGTCTATGAGTGCATCATCAAAGTTGGAACTCCCTATTTGACATGGAACCGTGAAGGTCCCTGGATCTTTGCATTTCATGGGAATGGACTGTTGGGTTGAACCATTTTCAATGTTCCTAAGTTTCCTCTTATGGGTGCACAATTCCTTAAGAAACTTGGCATACTTAGGGATTTTTTTTGATGGCATCTAAGAGGGGGATGTTCACTTCAACACGTCTAAACATGTCAAGCATTTCAGGATCAGGTTCAAAGGACTTCTTAGGCTTGGAGATGGCTTGAGGAAAAGGAATTTGGTTCCTTAGAGGAATGGAAGGAGGTGAAGGAGTGGATTCAAGTTCCTTTTCCAGCTTTTTGTTCTTTTCATTTTCTAGATCAACATCGAAAGGGGATGTAGAGCAATCAGCATGGGGCATAGCAATTTTCTTTCCCGATCTAAGTGCAATTGCACTTACATTACCCTTAGGGTTGGGTAATGGTTGAGCTGGGAGTTGGGATGAATTGGATGGTTGTTGCTGGCTAAGGTGGGATGCAAGTTGACCTATTTGGGTTTCAATGTTCTTGAGGCTAGAACGGGTGAAGGAAGCAAGATCCTCTACAGCACTTTCCCATGGTTGTTTAGAATAAGAGGCTTGTCCCAAATTGGGTTGGCCTTGATTTTGGTTCTTGGGAAAGCGATTGTATTAGGTGGGGATTCGGAAGTCTCGTTAGGATAGTGGAATCCAGGAGGAGGATTGTTCCTTTGGGGTTGAGGAACAAAAGGATAAGGTTGATGGATGTTACCACCACTTTGACCATATTGGAACTGGTTTGGATTTTGATGAGGTAACTGAGGAGGATGAGAAATGGGATTACCATACCTCAGAGGTGGGTTAAAGGTAGAAGAGAAGGGCTCAGAGTGGGGTTGGTTGAAGTTTCTAACAAACTGACCTGACTGTTGAGGGTTGAAGTTTCTCTGAGCATATGCCGCATTGAGCTCCATTGGACTAGATGAATCAGATGGATCATCTTGAAGTTGTGGACATGTGTCAGTCGAATGAGATGGAGAGTTATAGATTCCACAATTCTTGATAGGTCCAGGGAATAGTGACTGTGGAGAAGATGAGGTTGGGGCTTTGGTAGCCACCGCTAATTGACGCACAAGACCTGTAAGTTCACTCATCCACTCAGTCATCTTGTTGGGCTCCATGGATTGATTCTCTTTGGCTTGTTTCACTTGAGCATGTGCTCGAGTATGGAATTTCTGCGTGTTTGCAGCCATGTTGCTTATGAGTTCTCGTGCAGCTGCAGGAGTTTTGTCAACAAGAGCACCGCCACTTGTGGCATCAATGAGAGTTCGCTCCATAGCCAATAACCCCTCATAGAAGTATTGGATCAGGAGTTGGTCAGGGATTTGATGGTGTGGGCAGGTTGCCACAAGCTTTTTGAACCTCTCCCAATACTCATGGAGTGATTCATTAGGGAATTGACGGATGCCGCTTATTTCCTTTCGGATAGAAGCTGTTCGGGAAGTGGGAAAGAAATTCTCAAGGAAAAGTCTCTTCATGGCAACCCATGAGTTTATGGAACCAGGTGGGAGGTAGTAGAGCCAAGACTTGTCAGAATCTGCTAGGGAAAATGGGAAAGCTCTAAGCTTGATTTGTTCTTCAGAAACCCCTTGAGGCTTCATGGTAGAGCATACTACTTGGAACTCTTTAAGGTGAAGATGTGGATCCTCACCGGCTAGCCTGTGAAAATGAGGGAGAAGATGAATCAAACCTGATTTGTGTTCGAAGTCAGCTTCAATTTTTGGATATTGAATACCAAGAGGTTGGTAATTCATATCAGGGGCAGCAAGTTCTTTCAATGTTTGTTCCCTAGGATTGGCCATATCTAATTCAATTGGTAGGGAAATGATTGGTTCTTGGGTGATTTGGTTATCCCTAACGGTCCTCCTAAGTCGATGAAGATTTCTATCAATTTCAGGGTCAAACAAATCTGAGGGATTGTTTGGGAGGCTGCGGGGAATTCAGAGAGATTTAGAAAGGATGAGGAAGATGGGTTTTTCTTTGTGTTTTTTTTTCAATTTTTTTCAAAAATTTTGATTTTTTTTTGATTTTTTTTTAAAATAACCAGAAACTAATGACTACTTAAAGCACAATCTCCGGCAACGGCGCCATTTGAAACGCACGGCCGATTTTCGCCTATCGATCGGTCAAAGTTCCAGTGTTCTGCTAATGTGTATAGCAGCACTCGGGTCGAATCCTCGGTGATGGTACTTCGTAACAGTTGATTGTTTTTAGTTGATTGTATTTTGATTGGGGGGGTTGTTTGCATAGCTTAATTGAAATGTTTAATGAATGATTTTTAATTTAACAAGTTGATAAATATTGGGGTGAGTTCATCATTAGGTTAGTTAAGCTTGTGATATCCTTGAGCTTTGCTTTATATTGCATTTAAATTAACACACATGTCACAAGATGATGTTGATTAGAAATCCTAAGTGTTAAGGCTTTAATCCAAGCCTTAAATTAACATAGGGTTCTAATATTGATCAAATATTGTTTATGGTAGTGTATTTATGGTTCCAATAATCCATGGAAACCACATGTTAAACAAATCAAGTCATTAATCCATGACATGCTAAGTCCAACATACACAATGTTAATTCAACGAATACTCATCGAGCAAAAGCTCTCAATCGCTTAACATACCTAAATTAAAACTCACCCCAATGAGAAATTTACTCAGACATTATTATTTTTATTAATCTGGTAATATATTTTTATGGTGATGAATTATAAAGAGAAGAAAAAGAAAGGGACAAGACAAGAGTAGTGTGCCGAACACACACACGAAATATTTTGAGAATCAAAAATGGAATTTCGATTGAATGAGGAAGAAAGATAAGATACTGTAATTTAAAATGATTCAAACTATTTTAAGACCATGAATATTATACTACAGAAGTTAGAGGAGAATAAGAGATATTGAATAAGAAACTTTCATTAAAACAGAATTACAAAATAAAGGACTTACAAAATTACAAAAATGAAGAACACAAAAGTAAGTGAAAACAAAGAGAGGAGGAAAGGTATCTCAAGTGAAAACATGAGTATGGCAGGTCATCCCAAGCATTTGGAAAATCTTTGGTCGTGCCAATATTATCTCCTCTCTTCTGAAATTCCAACCCCTCTCAAGGAGAGAAGGGGAGAGTATTTGTAGCCCAAGGAGTGGACTGTTTGCATTCCTAATCTGTCTCTCCACTTGCATCGCCAATTTGGCTATTCAGACAGCTGGATCTCCAAATATATCCTTCTTCAAAGTTGTATATAATAACGTTTTACGACTACTTTCAAAATATGGAGGCATTTGGACAAGTGGAGCCAAAGTTATGGCGGTTTTATCAAACAAAGGTAAACTGTCCATTTCTATCCATGCTTTTTCGATGGCCAAAATGTGAATGGATTTTTGAACAGGAAGATTCCTTCAAATATGAATAACTTCTTCAACAAAGTCGGCCACCTATATCTCATATTTCCCAATGAAAAATCTCAGCTCTATTTTATTCTTAAATCATGAGATATGTCATGAATAGTATACTGATTTTAATTCTCGGACAGAATGGTGGGCTGGACTTCAAAGCTTCATTTGGGCCGCTTGTACTTGGATTTGGGCCATGAAATTATTATCCAAGATGACATGTAGTGTCCCCAGAATTATGGTGGAGAGTTAATGTTTTTGTACTTCTGTATTGAGCCCAATAAATCAATATTCAAGGCTGGTCCAGTTTGTTCACAGATTCTTTGGTCTTGTTTGTGAGGACCATATGACCCTTCAAATGGCAGAATTGGATCATGGTTCCTTCTAATGAAATGTTGTATATTGAAAGGAGAATAATAAAAAACAATAACCACACAATTTGGATCAGTATAGTTACAGTTATATTTAAAACATTAAATTGACTCAATTGGACTACTTCTAAAAATGCTCAAATATTATACTTAATATTAAAACATTAATATTTCACACAAATTATGCACATTTCATATAAAATAAGTAAAGGGGGAATATAATAAGTCATGAAAATATTAATAAAATCAACTACCCCACACTTAGATTTGCGCGTATCCTCATGTGCAACAAATATAAAAACATGACAAAATCATTTTCACTCACCAACAAATATTAAAATTTTGTTTTCTCCAATCAGGGGAGGTTTAGACTATTTCACTCATCCATATTGAAGAACACAAAAGTAAGTGAAAAAAAAGAGAGGAGGAAAGGTCTCTCAAGTGAAAACTTGAGTATGGCAGGTCCTCCCAAGCTTTTGGCAAAGCTTTGGTCGTGCCAATATTATCTCCTCTCTTCTGAAATGCCAACCCCTCTCAAGGAGAGAAGGGGAGAGTATTTATAGCCCAAGGAGTGGACTGTTTGCATTCCTAATCTGTCCCTCCACTTTCATCGCCAATTTGGCTATTCAGACAGCCGAATCTTCAAATATCTCCTTCCTCAAAGTTGTAGATAATAAAGTTTTCCGACTACTGTCAAAATATGGAGGCATTTGGACAAGTGGATCCAAAGTTATGGTGGTTTTATTAAACAAAGGTAAACTGTCCATTTCTATCCACGCTTTTTCTATGGCCAAATTATGAATGGATTGTTGAACAGGAAGATACCTTCAAATCCGAATGACTTCTTCAACAAAGTCGGCCGCCTATATCTCCTCTTTCTCACTACAAAATCTCAGCTTGATTGGATGCTTAAATCATGATATATGTCATGAATAGTATACTGATTTTAATTTTCGGACAGAATGGTGGGCTGGACTTAAAAGCATAATTTGGGCCCCTTGTACTTGGATTTGGGCCATGAAATTTTTATCCAAGATGACATGTAGTGTCCCCCAAAGTATGGTGGGGATTTAATGTTTTTGGACTTCTGTATTGAGCCCAGTAAATCAATCTTCAAGGCTGGTCCAGTTTGTTCACAGATTCTTTGGTCTTGTTTGTGAGGACCATATGACCCTTCAAATGGCAGAATTGGATCATGGTTCCTTCTAATGAAATATTGTATATTGAAAGGATAATCCTAAAAAACAAGAACCACACAATTGGGATCAGTAAAGTGACATTTATAATTAAAACATTAAACTGACTCAATTGGACTACTTCTAAAAATGCTCAAATATTATACTTAATATTAAAACATTAATATTTCACACAAATTATGCACATTTCATATAAAATAAGTAAAGGGGGAATATAATAAGTCATGAAAATATTAATAACATCAGTTGCATTCATTTGTACTTTGATTACTACTCATTGACTTTCATATACTTGTATAACATATTATACATTATTCTTAATCTAACACTTC
This sequence comes from Viscum album, assembly GCA_963277665.1. Lineage (NCBI taxonomy): Eukaryota > Viridiplantae > Streptophyta > Magnoliopsida > Santalales > Viscaceae > Viscum > Viscum album. Next base: position 1,263,112,516 of record OY728143.1, on the reverse strand, counting down.
TCCCCAATAAATCATGTAGTCATTAGGTTATGCATTTATCTTTGTATAATGAATTCTATGTTTGTTAATGATTTTATTCATCTCAAATAATGGTGAAAGGATCTTAGATTCACTAAATGCATCACAAAGTGACTCTAAAATCATAAACACTTCATTTTCAATAATTTCACTAAGACACTTGATATGATAAAACTTGAGTAGAAATGACAACATTGAATATGTGGCATTCCCTTCATAGAGTTCTTGTTTTAAATATTATATTAAATCATAAAACACAATTTTAGATCACTAAAGTCTTGACCAATATTAACCTACTCATGATCAACTAAATGTTCTATTGATCTATTAAAATCTTGTACATTGTATCCTATAAATCCAAATGAATCATTTATCATGTTTCGAACTGAATTATTCTCTTTTAGGTCACCTTGTGTTTCATTGACAAGATAGTCATTGTTTTAATTTTTCATAACATTTGTTTCACTATGAAAAATCCGACAAACATATAAAGAATAAAACTATTTCAAAATAAATTGATCATATACTTTATTTCTACTCAACCATCTCCAAAATTTACAATCAGGATACAGAAATTCTATTATATTATACACTTATCAGTTTTTAATTTCATAATCTAAAAAATCTTCCAAAACCTTAGTATACAAAGATGTTTTTTGAGGTAAATTAATCAAAATTTTATCCATATATATTGGATTGCCACACTTCAACCTATAAATTAAAATATAAAAATATTAATATTTAATCAAACAATTATAATCATTTTTATGATCACATAACCAAGGAAGGGTCCTGATTCTATAGAACACAAATTCAATATGAAAATGATCGAGTCAAACATGAAAAACATAAACAACCTAAATGAATAAATATTAATCATCATAATAATAGGGTTAGATGTTGTGTAAGATTGTCATTGATGTTAGGAGTGGATAAAATATAGAGTGGATGTTGAGGATAAAATCCCAGAAATGTTAGAATCATGTATGGATGGGAGTAGGGGAAATCGAGTTGAGGTAAGGAGGAGGATAGTGTAACATCTCAACCCCAACCACCAGGTCTGAACCGGAAGGTCACATGACCTCATGCACACCTCCCTATATGAAATAGGATTCTAGATAGCAGTGAGGGTCTAATTCCACCAATGGGGAGACTATACCATCTACATAATCTCATAGGACCAATAAGAACAATAAAAAATATAGTAAATCATCAGAGTAATCACATGGAAGTAAATACATGGAATACATGTCATACAAATAAAATAGAACCCAATGTGGGAAGCCTATCTAAAGTAATAAAGAAGATAAATAAACAATTAAATAAAATACGAGCCACTGGATTCTACTCTCGGCCACTACTATCTCCATCCTCCTCTTTTTTACTATCCGCTATAGGGACCTTGAACTTAGCCAAATATTTTTTGAAATCTACAAGCACAATGAAGTTCCTGAGTAGAGTGTGAGTAAAAGACTCAGTAAGACACCACCAATGTGTCCTTACCTGATGTTTTAAAGTATAAAAATTGTATTCAAATAATGATAATAAACACTTAAAAGGTATAAATACACAATAAAAAACCAATCAGTCATATACTGACCAAGATTCCACAAACCCCCAACCATACCCGCTTCGTCTCCATTCCAGAACGATAATGGAAAATTTTAGTAGTAACCAAACCAACCCCTGTACAGTATCCTCATGGTTTCATGGAGATATTACTTAATGTCATATATACGTCAAGAGGACCATGCCACTCGGGTCCTCTAGATGAGAATATCTAGAACTCACATCAACCAGGCTATCACAGAATGAATGGAACTTGGAAAATCAAGGATGCCTCAAGAAACCCTTTGCATGAAACCATGGCTACCTCATTTCTCCACTTTTTTCTTATGTCCCTTATCGTTATCTTTGCAATCAAGTGAACTCACCCCCAAATAGATAATATGTCACAGTGGTTTACCTATTTTAAGTACTAATCAAACACTCTAAGGAAATGGAAACACACATATAGGATGAGCATGCAAGTAGGCATAGCATATCATCAAGAGTATATAGAAACATATATAACAATATATGATAACAATCAAACACAACAATATGATACTCGAATATCACTTGTGAAATCAATATCACAAAGGATCTCATGGGCTAGACACACATGTGATCATAATAAAACACAGTATCAAATGACAAAAAATATAATTATATAATGAAAATAAGTGTAAACATGATGTTAAGATGGTAATGAAATTATTACCTCATGATTCTTAATTTCATCACTTAGGTTTGTCAAAGATGTCATCCCTTGAACCAATTCTGTATACTAATCGAAAAATTATCACATGTCAACAACTCCTAGAGCCTCTAAAACATCACATCAAGTCTTCTTGAGTATGGAAATAACTACCATAGAAATGGGTTTTCATAGTGCCACCCTTTAAAGCTCTAAAAAAGTGCTGATAAAGGGTACTTTTAACAGTGTAAAAAAACACTGTTAAAAGTATCCCTTTATTAGTGCTTTTTTTAGCGATGTTAAAGAGGACCTCTTTATCAATGCTTGTTTTAGTAGCACTGATAAAAGGGGGTCCTTATCAGTGCTTTTTTTACTAGTGCTAATAAAGGGTGTATTTAAAAAAATATTTTATTAAAAATAATATATCAATATGTCAATATATTTATATATTTATATTGATATAAATATAATATATATTTTCTAAATATGTTTTAGATAATTATAAATAGACAATTACACTTAATATCTAAGATATTTAGGGAAAATGGATTATAAAATAATTAAAAACTATTATTAATTAATAATTTTCTAATTATTAACAAGTAATAGTCATTTAATAACAATTTGAAGACACAAAAAATACAAAATTAATAAAAGATCTAAAATAAGTCGAAAACATAACTCAAACTTCAAAGGACCATAACTTTTGATCAGGGTGTTCTTTTGAGCTCTACCACATATAAAATCAAAGCTTGTGATGAGATATACACCCTATTTACTAAGAGTAAATCCTATGTTAAATTTTTTGAGGTCAAAAAAAGGCCCAGAGGACCTCCAAAACTGAGTTTTTAGTCGGGGTACCCTGATTTTTTATCATTCAATGAATGTTTAGTCTCATTTAAGGGGGTGTTTTTTACCCTTTATCAGTGGGGAATGAATTTATTCCCAAGGATTGCATTAATATTGATATTATGGATTTTAAATTTTATTGTTTTTTCACAATGTATTATTATTTATAATAAAATATATAACAATATATACATATTTTTTATATATTCGCATATAAAAATTTAATTTTATAAATAAATAATTAAACATATTCACATATAAAATATGTTTACCAATATATAAGACTTATTTAAATAAAAACTAATCTTCATTTTATTTAAAATACAAATATATTAGTATTTATATACCTATATAATTGGTGTGTGTGTGTGTGTATTTGCGTGTATCTATATTAACAAACTGATATACATTATCTATATATTCTAACATATATAAATACATATTAATATATAATATATGTAAATATATATAAATATGTATTATTATACTTATAAATACACATATAATATATATATATATATATATGTTTGTGTGTGTGTGTTGTATATATGTATTTATTTATTAATTTTTAAATGCACACAAAAAACATATTTTATAAATGTATTTAAAACTCATCTTATAAATATATATTAATATACGAATAAATATATAAATATATAAATATATAAATATATAAATATATATATATAAATATATAAATATATAAATATATAATTATATAAATATATAAATATAACTATATATGTATATATATTAAAATACGAATATATATATATATATATTAATATAACTATATATATGTTAATATAAATATATATTTTAATATAAATACATATGTTAATATAAATATATATTAATATATGAATAAATATAACTATATATATATAAATAAATATATCACCAAATGTAGACCAAAGAAACATGGTGGAGTTGTAAAGTGTCCAGATGTGCAGGTGAGAGGTCTCGAGTTTGAATCCTGCAGGAGGTAGGGGCGTGCATTAGGGTTAGTGAAGGGGGTGTTAATGATATTAAATGGTTGGGGTGGGGCTGGGGTGTGCAGAGAGGTTGTAGGGCATACAAGTAGGGATTCCATAACATTGTTGAAGGGGGGGGGGTCAAGCATTGTTAAAACCCCCCACCAATTTTCATAATTTTTTTTAATCTTTTTAACTTTTATCAGTGCTATAAAATGATGATAAAGTACTCTTTTATCAAAGCTTTTTTTAGTACTGATAAAAGACCCCTTTTATCAGTGCTTTTTTGGCACTGTTAAAAGGTAACCCCTTTTAATGGCGACTCGATCAACACTTTTTTAGCACTAATAAAGGCTTTTTTTTAGTGCTGATAAAACCATATTTTTTAGTAGTCGAAGGAGAAATGAGACAAAAGGATACATCCAAACATACATATGGTCAAAGAAAAACCACTATAAAACTCAAGGAGTGCTTGGCTAATGGAATAAGTGGCGGACTTACAGTGTTGGATCATGCTCACACCTTTTACGACATAAGTCGTTGTATTATGCAATAAATACTACCACTAATTTCTTACCACATAAGAAATTATTATGGTGTAAAAACTGAATTGTGTGGCCTCCTTGGTGTAGGGTCAACCACCATGTTGAATGGGTTGACTTCCACAATGTAGCGCAAGTATAACATGACATTATAAGGTCTTAACAGAGGTGTGTGATGACAAAAACACACAAAAAATGTGAATAAAATTAATAAAACATAAATTAACATGGTTCGAAAGGTTTTTCTACATCCACGAGAGAAACGGGGGGTTATTGATTTTTTTCTCTTTAACTCAAACTCGTCAGAGGATCACACAAATACACACACCTCTACTGAACCCTTACAAGTGGTATCAAAGGGATCCAAAGGGTTGGAGTTCAAAATCGTGAGGGAAAAATGAGTTTTTAGGTGACTAAAAATTTGAAAGTGGTCAAAAAAATTCTGAGGCTAGATCCATGAAGAGTACGATGAGACAATTCCAATGGTACAAGCAGCATCAAAACTGAAGGTGAAATGAGCCCGGTAGGCTCGATCAAAGTTCTAGTCAAACTGTGGGTGAATAGTTACCCCATGTTTGAGAACACGGTATATTTAATGAAACCTGTGAATTTTCCAATGAGATTCTAGCATCTGCTCCTGCGTGCCATGTCAGCACCATGTCCTTGCAACGTCATCAGATGATCTCAGCCATTAACACTATTTTGGTTATATCTTGATCTATCGGTGTCTGATCTCGACTATCCAGGAGTCGATTCCAACTATTTCGACCATTCTGGATGCATCCATATGATTATTTTTTCAAAATTCTCACTCCATAAATTTTTTTAATATGGGTTCAACATCAATGGTGGTAATCTAATTTTGTAACATCGATGATGGCTAGTGGCGGTGCACTGCCAAAATTTTAGATTGAGAAGTTCGATGGTCAGAACAACTTATGCTTGTGGAAAAGCACGATGAAAGATATTATTGTATAGAAGAGCATGATTAGACTATTGATTTGAGAAAAACCCATGAGAACCAGTGAAGATAATTGGAAAGAGATTTAGATACAGGTCGTTATCATAATTCGACTGTGTCTAGAAAATGAGGTATAATAATTGATTTTGGATGAGAACTCATCGAAGGAGATCTGGAAGAAGTTGGAGCAGTGATATAAGGTGAAGTATCTCACTAACAAATTATTTTTAAAGAAAAAATGGTACTATTTGTGCATGGAAAAGAGAACGATTTTTCTGGATCACACCAATGAATTCAACAAGATTCTGACACAATTATTGGGGATTGGTGTAAAGGTTATAGTGGAAGACAAATAACATTTTCTTTTTTCATCTCTACCATGTTCATTTGATGGACTTTTGACTGCATTTCTCATGGGGAAGGAAACATTGAATCTGGATATGGTAATGGAGTCACTTCAAGATTTAGAGGCATTTCGAAGACCTGGGACACATTCAGGTGGATAAATCATGGTGATGTGAGACGATCAACGTGGGAGGAGCCGACATCAGAAGTCAGGTGGTAAAGAATGGCAGCCAAAATTGAGGGTAAGTGATTATTGTGAAATCACATGTTTTTTGTGAGAGAAAAAGGGACACTATAAAATTGACTATGGAGAACACAAACAGTACATTTCTAGGAAAGAGAAAGATGAAGAGAAGGTTGCAAAAATCACAGAATTATCAGCAGATGATGAAGTCTATGTGACAATAGTAATCTTGTACTTAGATGGGAGAGTTGAATGGGGAGAAGTGCAGAGTAATTACTACAAAAGATATGGGAACATAAAGTGGGGATGTATTTTTAAAAAAATTAAGAACACAATTTAATGTGGTTCGGAAGGTTTGCCTACATCTACGAGAGAAATGGGGGGTTCATCCGTCTTTCTTTGTTTTTGGGTGATTTGTGTTGCCACGCACCTCCGTTGTGCCCTTATAGACATAGAGATAAGCCCTGAAGTGTAGAACCTAAGATACATCAAAATATGTTTCACAGAAAACACATTGTTCATTCCTCGGTATTAAGAAGGAAGGTCTCGAAAATATGCCACTACCCCTAACTGATGAGTCATTCTCAAGAAATCCTAAACACCCACAATGAAGTCCAAAGGTATCCTCCTCTAATCGGTATGAGATATCTATCTACTCTGAGTGGTGATTAACCTCTTCAGTATCAACTGTACTCTCTCAAAGGTCTCTTGGACCATATTGGGGCCAACAACGACTACCTAACATGCCTCATGCCAACAGAGTGATGAACAACATTGCCTCCCATAAGGATCCTCATAAGGTGTCATCTGAATAATATTTGGGTAACTATTGTTGTACACAAACTCAAATAAGGCTAGGTTATCATCCCACGCTCCACTAAAGTCTAGGATACAAGATCAAAGAATATCCACTAATATGTGTATAGTTTTCCCATACTTTCTATCTATTTGAGGATGGTATTTTGTGATCAACCGCAACTATGTCCCTAGGGCCTTCTGTAATACCTTCCAAAAATACGATGTAATACCATCTTTTTCCAATATGATTCTTAAGGGAACATCGTGCAAGAATAAAATCTCATGGACATAGAGATTTTCCATCTCCTCTGCAAGGTGTGTCTCTCTGATAAGTAAAAAGTGGGTAACTTTCTTCAACTCATTGCCAACTATCCAAACCGCATCACAACTCCTTAGGGTCCTGGGTAACCCCATCACAAAGTCCATTGTGACATCCTCCCACTTCTACATGGGTAATGGAAGTGGATGGAGTAACTCACCGGGTCGTTGATGCTTAGCCTTCACCCTCTGATAGGTAAGGCATCAATAGACAGACCTTGCAATGTCCGTCTTCATCCTTAGACACCAAAACTCTCATTTGAAGTCATGGTACATATTCATTGCTTCAAGACGCACTATCCATATAGAGGTATTGTAATCTCTCATCAGCTCTTATCTGAAGAAATGAGGGACAACTACTCTCTCATGTACCATGATCACATCGTTGTCACTCAAGGACCACCCAAGTATCAGATCACCTCTAGCTAGTTATTCCCTCATTATAGTGCACTCTGCGTCTGACTCCTGTACAACCTTTACTTGATCCACAAGAGAAGATGTGACTACCATGGAAGCATAAGTCATAAATTCTTTGTCCTCTGAAGCATCCACCTTCCAGTCATCCAATAAACTCATCAAGAACCACTACTCCTCAAATGGCTAGGCACCAAACTCTTGCTCAGCCTACGTCATACAACTAAGAGAATCCACAGTGATTTTACCTTTACCAGGTGCGTATGTTATCTCAAATTCAAATGTCCACATATATTCAACCCCAAACCTATGTCTCGGGTTATGGTTTCTCTATCACTACAGAAAAAAAGAATATTTGCGAATGGTTATTTGGGACAGGGAAGAGTCTCGTCATAAATAGTTAGTTATTTGTGACGGGTAGACGATACTCATCGCAAAAGGTTTGGCGCGAGTTGCGTGCGAAACTGCAAGAAGGATATTTGCGTTAGGCTTTTATGCCCGTCGCAAAATACCCGGCAGTGTTTTTTAGTATTTGCGATGAGATTCATTCCTCGTCACAAAATAGTATGTCGGCATATTGGTATTTGTGATGGGTCTTGTCGCAAATAACTTTTTTAACCACCATCACTGATTAATAGGGGGTTAATATTTGCGACGGGTTCTGTCGCAACTTATCAAACCTATATATAACCTCATCCGTTTTTTCTCTCATTCCACTCCTTTCTCTACTCCTCTCTCCCTCTCTAATTAAATTTTCTCTCTCAAAATTTTTCGAAGTTAAATTTTTTAAATTAGAGAAATATTAGCACCATAAATCCTCTGAAAGATTCAGTTTTAAGGTATTTATCTATTTCTTTTATTTTTTAGTAAATTCATTTTATTTGATAGTAGTTATAATTATTTTTAATTTGTTGCAATTAAATTAAATTAGAATTAGTTCATTTTATTTTTCATTATTGTTTTACAAATACATGTGATTAGTATTAATCATTATTAATTAGCATTAATTGTTATTAATTAGTTGTTATATTAAATATTATCAATTAGTGGTCATTAGTATCAATTAGAAAAATTATTATTAATTATTAATAATTACCCATAATTAGTAATAATTAGCGATAATTACTAAATATCAGCATTAATAAGTACTAAATTAAAATAGATATTTACAAAATAATAATAAATAGTAATAATTAGAAGTAAATAGTAATAATTAGTAGTAAATAGGAATAATAATTAATAATAAGTAAAAATTGGGAATAACTAATAATAATTAGGATTAATTAGTAATAATTCGGATTAATTAGTCATAAATAATAATATATAGTAATAATTAGTTGTAATTAGGAATAATTAGGTATAATTACGAATAATTATGAATAATTAGAAATACTTAGGAATAATTTGGAATAATTAAGAATAATTAGGAATAATTAGTAATAATTAGGAATAATTAGTAATAATTAGTAATAAATATGAATAATTAGTAATAAACAGTAATAAATAGTAATAAATAGTAATAATGAGTAATAATTAGTAATAATTAGGAATAATTAGGAGTAATTAGGAATAATTAGGATTAATTAGTAATAATTAGGATTAATTAGTAATAATTAGGATTAATTGGTAATACTTAGGAATAAGTAGTAATCAATAGGAATAACTAGTAATAATTAGGAATAATTAGTAATAATTTGGAATAATTTGTAATAATTAGTAATAATTAGGAATAAATAGGAATAAATAGAAATAAATAGGAATAAATTGTAATAAATAGCTTTAATTTGGAACAAATAGGAACAAATAGGAATAATTAGTAATAAATAGGAATAAATAGTAATAAATGAGAATAATTTGTAATAAAAAGTAATAATTAGGAATAATTAGGAATAATTAGGAATAATTAGGAATAATTAGGAATAATTAGGAATAACTAGTAATAATTAGTAATAATTAGGAATAAATAGTAATAATTAGGAATAAATAGTAATAATTATGAATAAATAGGAATAATTAGCAATAATTAGCAAAAAATAGAAATAATTAGCAATAAATAGTAATAATTATGTATAATTAAGAACAGTTAGGAATAATTAGAAATAAATAGAAAAATTTAGTAATAATTAGTAATAACTAGGAATAATTTGTAATAATTTGGAAAAAAAATTCATAATTAGGAATAATTTGTAATGATTGGTAATAATTAGAAATAATTAGGAATAATTAAGAATAATTAAGAATAATTAAGAATAATTAGGAAGAATTAGGAATAATTTGTAATAATTAGAAATAATTTTTAATAATTATGATTAATTAGTAATAATTTGTAATAATTAAGATTAATTAGTGATAGTTTATAATAATTAGGATTAACTTGGATTAATTAGGATTAATTAGGATTAATTAGGAATAATTAAGAATAATTGGGAATAATTAGGATAAATTAGTAATAATTAGTAATAATTAAGAATATTTAGTAATAATTAGGAATATTTTGTAATAATTATTAATAATTATTAATAATTAGTAATAATTTGTAATAATTAGTAATAAACAGTAATAATTAAGAATAATTATGATTAATTAGGGATAATTAGCAATAATTAGGATTAATTATTAATAATTGGGATTAATTAGTATTAATTATGTTTATTTAGTAATAATTAGGATTGATTAGTAATAATTAGTAATAATTAAAAATAATTAGTAATAAATAGGATTCAATTAGGATTAATTAGGATTAATTAGGAATAATTATGATTAATTGGGAATAATTAGGAATAATTAGGAATATTTAGGAATGATTAGGAATGATTTGGAATAATTAGGAATAATTATAAATAATTTGGAATAATTTGGAATAATTAAGAATTATTACGAATAATTAGGAATAATTAATACTAATTAAGAATAATTAGAAATAATTAGTTTTAATTAGGCATAATTTGTATTAATTAGGATTAATTTGTATTAATGAGGATTAATTAGTAATAATTTGTAATAATTAGTATTAATTTGTAATAATTATTATTAATTAGTTATACTTAGTAATAATTAGGACTAATTAGTAACAATTATTACTAATTGTTAAAAATTAGGACTAATTAGTAACAAATTAGGACTAATTAATAATAATAAAGACTAATTAGTACCAATTAGGAGTAATTAGTAAGAAAATGAGTAATTAAGAGGAACTATGAGTAATTAGAAGGAAATATGAGTAATTAGAAGGAAATAGGACTAATTAGAAGGAAATAGGCATAATTAGGAGAAAATAAGACTAATTAGGAGTAAATATGACTAATTAAGAGTAAATAGTAATAATTAGGATTAATTATTAATAAAGAGAAATAATTCAGAATCATTATAAATAATTCACAATAAATTGGCATAATTTTATATGGATTGGTGGCATTCCTTCTGCTCGATGGCTTGTCTCCTTGAAAATATATCTCATTGAAGTCACTATGAAAAACATGCTATAATATACAGATATCCATTTTCCTATTTATGAGAATTGATATACGTACGTTGGAAGATATTATTCATACTGATTTCAGTGAGAGAAATTTACAAGGAGATGAGAAGTCAGGTAAAAGAGGCTCTTTTGCCTGATGACTCATCTACTTGCAACTTTATCTGATTGAAATCATTATGAAAAATCCACTCTGATGCTTGAATATTCATTATAGTATGCATGAGAAGGGAGAGCAGCGAGGTGAGGCCTCCCTGCTCTCCATTCTCATGCATAAGAAAATAGATATTCAAACATCAAAACGAATTTTTCATAGTGATTTCAGTCGGATAAATTTTAAAGGAGATGGGCTATTGGGAAAAAGAGTTGTCGCAAATCTGATAGAAATTGTGCTTCTTGTAATTAATGGTAATTAGAATAAATTAGCAGTAATTACTAATAATTAGAGGTAATTAGTATAAATTATTATAAATTATTTTAGATTAGTGTAGTCTGTTATAAATTTTAAAATAAATATTATAAATAAATAAGAAATTAAAGAAATTATAATAAATTTATAGAAAAGTGAATTGAAATTTCTTTTCTTTTTTGGAGAGTGTTTGTATAATATCAAATTATTCATAAATACTTATTATTTTATATTTTTAGAGAAATATGGGACAAGGAAGTAAAAAATAATCATTATTAGATGATTTTGCATGGATAAATCAGTGTAGGAATCCAAATAGCTCTAGTTTAAATCCTGTATATATTGAAGGTGTTGAAGCTTTCTTATCATTTGCATCATCAAAACCAGAATTTGTTTTAGAAGGGATAACTAAATTTCCTTGTAAAAATGTACTCTAAGGATGTTTGACACATTGGATAATGTTTTAGGTTATCTAATACATTTTGGTTTTCAACCAAATTATGTTTTTTGGTGTCAACATGGTGAACACAGTTCCAGAAAATATACTAATAATTTGGTTCCAAAGCCATCACGGTTTCAAATTTTTGTGCATGATGTGGTAGGCCAGTATTTTCAACAAACTGAAACTTATAATGATATTGATTTAATGCCTGATTTGGAACCATCTCAATTTTATGAGTTGTTAACATCCGTTGAGGAAGTCATATATCCTAGATACAAGACAAGAAAATTTGAAGAGTTTTAAAAATGTACGTCTATTAAATTAGATAATGGAATGTAAAATAGATATTTTGATTAGATATTCTCTTTGGTTAAAACAATATTACCTAAAGGAAATGTTTTGCCTAAAAATTTCTATGAGAGAAAGCGGTTGGTTCGTAATCCGGGTCTTGGTTATCAAAAGATTTATGCATGTTCAAATGATTGCATCTTATATTATGGTTAAAATGAGCCATTGGAAAGTTGTCCCACATGTATAAAATAAAGGTATAAAGAGTCTCAACTAGGAAAGTTTGGATTGATTCCTATAAAATAGTTAAGATATTTCTTGCTTACACCCAAATTGCGGTGTTTATTTATGTCTTAGAACACAACGACATTGATGACATGTAAACAAACCATTATTTTAACTGGTAAAACCTTAAATCAACCCTATGATGGTGATTTATGTAAACTTTTTGACAAATTGCATCCTTATTTTTCTTTAGAATCCCGAAATGTGTGATTGGGTCTTTTACTTACAGTTTCTGTCCATTTGGTTCTTACAGTAGTCAGTATTCATGTTGTCCTAATTTTATAGCTCCATATAATTTACCTCATTGGATGTTGATAAATGAGATATATATATTTTTTACCTTATTAATTCTAAGACATCAGAAAAATAATATTGATGTTTATTTGAAACTATTTATTGATGAGTTAAATTCATTATGGAGTAACAGTGTCAGTACATATGATGTATCTATGAAACAGAATTTCTTACGGAGAGCTGCATTGATGTGGATAATTAGTGATTTCCCAACAGATGGAATATTATCTGGATATATTACACATTGTTCAAAATCTTGTCCATATTTTATGAGAGACATCAATGCATTTATGCTCGTCAATGGAAAAAAGCATTTCTTTTTCGAATGTCATCATAGATTCCTTCCAACCGATCATCCTTTTTAGAGGAACAAATATCATTTTAGAAATAGTACAATTGGAAGAGATGAACTTCCATAAATAATCTCAGGTACAGAGGTAAAATCAATTATTTCATCATTACCTAAAATCATATTTGGGCCAATAATAAACCAATTGAAAATTGATGTCTTTGGGAAAGAACACAATTGTATAAAATGAATCATTTTTTAGGATCTTTCATATTGGTTTGATTTGTTGTTCCATCACATCTTGGATTTCATGCACATTGAGAAGAAATGTTTTGATAATTTATTTTATAATGTTTTTGATACACCAATTAAGACCAAAGATAATGTAAAGGCACAATTAGATCTTTACCAAATTTGTAGGTGACTAGAAAATGAATTGTTTGAAAATTTTAGATCACAGAAGTTAATGAATCCAAAAGAATATTATACATTTTCCAAATACAATCAATTATTATTTCTTCAGTGGATTTCTGATTTGAGACATCCAGATGGTTATGCTTTTAATTTGGTTAGATGTGTTAGAAATGGTTATATTATCAGATTAGAAAGTTAGGATTTCCATGTGATAATGGAAATAATTATGCTTATTGTATCAAGAGGTTTGTTTAATTATATGATTTAGGATGAAATAATAGACAAATCATGTTTTTTAAGACATTTCTATGGTGACAATAGACTATAATGTAATAAGAAGGATTCAAGAAGATGTTATTTTAATTTTATGTAAACTGGAAAAAATCTCCCCCCATCTTTATTTAACTCAATAGAATTTTTTAAATTACATTTTTTTGTAAGAAGTAAAATGTGGAGGTCTGGTAAATTTATGATAGTTATAACTAGTAGAGAGATTCATGTAGAAATTGAAGAAAAAAGTACATAATAAAGCATAGGTTGAAGGCTCAATTGAAAAATCTTATTTAGAAGAGGAAATTTCTTTTTTTTTCTGCTTGGATTATTTTGAATATGAATATATATCAAAACACAACAACATGGGCTTTAATGAGGGAAATTTTGATGATGAAATAAGAAATCAATTATCAGTTTTTAATCATCCCGAACTTGACTTCAGTGGAGGTCATTAATGACAACTTTTAGATGATTAAAATCACAAAGCTCATACATATGTTCTTCTAAACAGTGAAGAAATGAAACCAGTTTTCCTATAAGTGATCCTAACATTTATTCTATATTATTTTTTATAGTAATTTAATATTATTTTATTTTTCAGTTATATGATAATCATATCAAGAAACAGCTTCCACAAATTACAACAGCTGCTCTTGAAGAACGTCGACAAAATAATTTTTCCTACTGGTTTCAAAAATCATTAACATAAATTATTTATGGTTTAAAATATAAAATCAATTTATTACTTGTTATATTGATAATTGTTTTAAAAAAATTTAGGTTTCTCAACATGATGATATAATTGATAATAAATTGTGTTTCTTATGTAAACCACCATGCAAAATGGTTAAATATTATATTGCATATGTTGTGAATAGTTATTGATTTCATAAAAGTGGATATGGGGAATAAAAAAACAATGAATAGTGGTGTCTTCTTGAGAGGATATCATCATAGAGTAACTAAAGTTGAATTTTATGGCATGTTGGAAGAAATTATTAAATTGTGTTATTTGGGATAGAATTATATAAAGATGTTTAAATTTCAGTGGTTGGATACCGGGAGAGGCTTGCATGTTCATCCAACCCATGGAATCGTTGACATTAAATATAAAAGTCTTATTGTAGTAAATGAACCATTTTTATTGGATCATCAGGCACATCAAATTTATTATGCTAATCAATGTGCTACTTTAAAATAGTTTGGTGATTGGTGAAGCATAATAAAATTGAAATCTTGGGAAAATTGGTTTACTCAAAGTGAATGTGGTTCTACTGAAGTGCAAGGAATTCAAATTTTTTAAGAGATTACTCTAAATCTATATTTTTTATAAAGAGACACAAATATCGATGATGACACCCCATAGTTAATGTTCTATGGTGATGATGATGTTAATAATGTTACAAATGAATTTGAAATGAAAATTGATTATGAAACTTAAACTCATATGGAAATCAATGATGCTATGGAGGAATATGAAGACATTGACATCGTTATGTATGAAGTTGAGGATGCAGGTAAAGATTGATATTGTTAAGTGTTGATTATAATCATATATAATATATATCTATATATAATAGTTGTTTTTAACTTTTTGGTAACAATAATCATTTTTTATTTCAAATGGACCCAGATCTGTTCTGTTAGTTATAGGAGGCTATTCTACCTTTAGACGAGCAGGATATTGGATCATCTGACCCTCAGACTACTGGCAATCTAGAGAGGACTCGGAGGGGGCGTGGTCTTTTCCAATTGATGATTCTTGGACCTATCCTAGAGTGACATCCACATCTTGAATTCGATCCATGCATTCATAGGTATGTTTACCTATGTATTTTAGTTAGTTTTCATTAATTTATTTACTTACCAATTGTTTGATTATTTGTTCTTTTTTCATAACTTTTCGCATATAGTTGTTGGATAGTGGTTCCCTATATTACAGAATTTTTTTTCTGAAGTATGAGTTACATGGGATGAGATTCCCATTAATATTCAGCACCACATGCATTATCATTGGATGGTACGTAAATAAATGATATTTATTTTGAAATTTATTTAATTAATAACATGATATTATAATTTATTTGTAGGGTTTATGGTATCCCATCGATGAGAGCATGCGTGTCGATATCTAGAAGGCATGGGAGGGGTTTATGCATGATCATTGTCATCATTTTTTGCATAATTTGAGAAGAAAATAAATGATGAAAGCAATAGTGACAGAGTTTGATGAGTCTTACCGCACCCACAGACCTGATTAAATTTTATCTCATGCTTGGGATAGATTATGTTCACATTGGTTGGGTGGACATTTTCATAGGAGATAATTGGTAGGTCAACAAAACTAGTGGAGGCAGGAGGTGATACATCGAGTTGGTACTCATAATTTAGTATGCATAGGGAGCATATGGTACATACTTTTTTTAAATAAATTACATAAATTTACATATAATGGTTTATTTTATATTAAAATAGGTAGTGAAAAATCCCGTTGTTACGAAGTTTGATGTTTATAGGAGGATGTACAATGATCTGGTCATTGGAGAAATTAGAGGTGATTTTGAGCGACATATTATGGTTAGTATAACTTATTTTTGAGTTTTAAAATTAACTAAAAATAATATTTTAACTATTTAAATTTTAAATTGCAATTGAATGAGTCATATGAGGTTTTGGAATCTCAGTCATAGACTGAGAGTCAGGTCAAGACTGAGGGTCAGACTAGTGCCCACTAATTTAATGAGGCAACATGGATGCAGGCGACCCAGTATGCCTTCGAGAAAGGCTGAGTTTTTTGTATCAGATCTCAATTGATGCCTACATGTTATTAAGGTACCACTACGATGTCGGCGTTCAGCTCGAGAGAAGCTCATAGAGAGTCATCATCATCTGATGCACAATATCAGGAGTAGTTGTGAGCTCATAGTGATTTCATAGAGAGTATGCATAGGGGGGTAGGAGGAGATGCTTTAATGATAGAAAAAAACAGATGCACCAATGAAATCAGTAGGAGGAGGAGGAGATGCATCAATGGAAACAGTAGTAGCAGGAGTAGATGGAGTACATGCGATGTCTGACTCGTGGTTTAGGGATGGAGTTCCCTCCACCATCTCCTCCAGCTCCTCCAAAGGACCCCTCAATGATATATTTTATTTTTATAATAAAACATTTGAATGAATATTTTTTTAATATTAATTATTTACATTTCTATATAGTACATTTTTATATTATTGTGAATATTGTATTTTGTATTATTTATTTCATTTTTATTAATTATTTAATTTTTTATTATTTTATTACTTTATTTATTGTTTTATTTATTTTTTTATTATTTATTTATTTATTATTATAATTTTTATATTTTTCTAAATATTGATGTTTTTATTATTTTACTAATATTAATATTATTATTTCTTTAAAATTAATATATTCATAATATTATTAACAATATTATTTTATTATTTTTCCAATATTAATATTATTATTTCACAAATATTAATAGTATAAATATTATTTTATTATTATTATTATATTAATATTATTAATATTAGTATTATTATTATTATTTCAAATATTATTTTATTATTATTTTCTCATATTATTTTATTTTTATTGATAATATTATTTTATTAAATTCTATTTTTTAATTTTTTTTAAATATTGGTGACGAGCCTTTTGCGACGGGGCCCCCCCACCCCAAATACCTTTTTTAAAATAACTCTTGGAAAAAATACTTGTGATGAAACTTTTTATGCTGGGGACCCCCATAAAAAAAAGTATTTGTGATAGCCCATTGCAAATGCATTTTTTAAATAATCTCATGAAAACTATTGGCGACGGGCCCATGACCCATCGCAAAAAAAGATTTTTGAGACACGTTTTTCTACAACGAGCCATTTTCAACGGGGTCCCTTTGTAAATCGTCTAATTTAAAATAGTGTATGTGGATATATTGATAAGGCTCTTGTAGTCCATATTGATAAAAATCTCCCTCTAAAGAGATAATGTCACCAATACATTAGAGTGTGGACCAATAATTCCAGCTCTAAGTTATGTGTATGGTAGTTCCACTCATGGGTTGTCGTTTTTGGGATCTATAAGCCACTACCAGCTCTCTCTACATCAGCATTTATCCTAGGCCAACACTTGATGCATCACAATACACTGCATAACCAATCATAGGCTCATTGAGTATTAGTATTGGAGTTATTTTTAATCATCTATTTTACTCAAGAAGAGACTCTTCACACTGGTCCGACCACCAGAACTTTACTCCCTTCTTCTTCAGTGCAATCATGGGTGTTAAAAATTATAATTCCTAAATAAATCATTAGTAATATCCCACTAGACCCAAAAATATCCTTATCTCAAACATGTTCTGGGGATGTGTCCAACACATGACTGCCTCAACTTTCTATGAGTCTACATATATACCCCTCTTAGACACCAAATAACCAAGGAACTTCACCTCTCAAATCCATAATTCACACTTCTATATCTTGGTGTAAAGATGATGTGCTCGAAGTGTACTTAGAACTACCTCCAGGTGCCTATCATGCTACTCTGGTGTCAGTGAGTTGAAGAGGTTTTTTTTTTGATGAACACCATGACGAAGGAGTCTAAGCATGGGTGGTAGATCTTATTCATAAGATCCATGAACACTATTGGTACATTCATCAGCCTAAACAGAGTCAACGAGTACTCATATAACCCATACCTGCTCTGACACATCATCTTTATAATTTCCTCCTCTCTATCTCATGATAGCCTGATTGAAGGTCTATCTTAGAGAACCATAGATCTCCCCATAGCTGATGGAAAAGATCAGCTATATTGGGAATGGGACATTAGTTCTTCATTATCACTTGGTTTAACTTCCAATAATCAACACAAAGCCGAAGAATATCGTACACCTTCTTGGAGAACAACGCAGGTTCGCCCGATGGGGAAGTACTTAGATTGATAAATATTTTCTTCTCTAATTAATCCAACAATAACTTGATCCACTTTAACTTTGTCAGTTCCATATGATATGGTGATAAAAAAATGGATTTCACAGCCTAAAGAGACTCTGGTTTTACCGTGTAAGACTTTGGAATATTCCTAGGAATATTTTTAGTTCCAGGTGCTCAGATGGTGCAAGATTCTGAGGCTTGATGAACCCAAAATTAATTTTATAAAAATATTAAATATATTTTTATTATTCAAACATATTTTTCTTGAAAAAATTAAACTATCTTATAAAATGAGTCTTGGATTAAAAATCTGAGACAAATATTGAATCTAGAACATGGATTTTACCCTAGGTGCAACCTAAAGTTGGTTGGTGCAAGACATTCAGATGGGGAAGTTGTTGGGGGATACATTGGATAAATTAATAAATTAATTTAATATATCTAACCAAAATAAGTCATAGAAAGAGACTCGTATGGTAAATATGAGACCACTGTTGAGTTTGGAATGCGGTGTTTACCCTAGGTACGACCTAAGGTTGGTCGGTGTAGGATGTTCAGATGAGGCAGCATTTGGAATGTACGTTTAATTAAAATAAATAAATAATCAATTTATTTGTTATATTAAATGACCTAATTAAATCCTCTCTAAATTCCCTATTATGAAAATTTGTCAAGGGTTGGTCGCATAACCCTTACTAGATCCAATAGGAGGAGGAGAGCATTCTTTGTTGGCAGATCAATATCAAATGATAAACGATGATCATATTGAGGTGGATCGATGGGTAATGACGACATTGGGTGTTCATAATCATTAAAGGATACATTTTTCACCAACGATCAATCCATAATCGAGTAAGGACTTTTTATATGTGGTTTTACACCCTTATAATTAAAATATTGATCATGATCAATTCCCTCTCTTTGATCAGCGATAATTTGAACCTTGGCATGAGATCGTGTATCAGAATAAATTATTCTTTAATTTTATTTCATGTCCATTTCATGTTTCTCACCCAAATTTACCCACTAATAAATTATTGTACAATGATTTTTATCACCTTTTTAATAGGTATTTTACCCCTCCATTCTTCTCATTCTTCATCATTGGACCACATGGTCACAATTTGACTTTGTTGGGGTGGGTTTGAACGAGGTCTAACCGCCCGTATTCATTGCGGTGGCATGAACGACATGCAGATCGATGGTTTGGTGATGGATTGATAAATGGGAGGGATGATGTTTGGTGTATGGATCAGTTTGGTATAGTAGGTGTGAGATTTATGATTGTAGGTGGTTTAGGATCAGATTGGTGATCCCCGTTTTTTTCATAGCACATGGCGATGATGTGTGGTGTGATGAGATCAGTTCTAAGTGGTGGTCGTGTGCAAGGACACATAGCGGATGGTATTTTGCATGGACTTAACGGTGGTCAAACCAGGTCAATGAGGTGGGTGTTATTTTTATTCTTATGAATAATAATAACATTTAGAAATAAATGTGGGGTTAATTAAATTAAATGATTTTAATTTACTGAAGAAAAATAATTTTAATTAAATGGTTTTAATTGAAATTGTTTTCTTTATAAAAAATGAAGAATTCAATGGGGCACAACTTGGCTGTGAGTGAATGTGGGTGGATTTTACCTTCCCTCATTATTTAAATTACTTTTTAAAGTGATTAAATTGGAATGATAAAAAAAAATAGTGAAGAATAAATGGGGAAGAGCCTCATACAGTTGGTTGTGCGGAGGATTTGGGAGGGGAGAGTTCTCCATAGACCAACATCATCTGTAGTTAACCCTTTAACTGGATATTCCAGTACAGCCTAGGGATGAGGAAACATGTGCTATTATATTTTCACTTGTTAGATAATTTATTTAGGTGATTCCTCACATTTGAATTTATAAATGGTTTTGACCTTTTTTTGAGGAAAATCAAATCCGTGAGATGGATCGACTTTGACTGTAGCGGCTATAGTGAAAATAATGAACCTGGAATTGTGGCGACAATGATGAGTCTAGCTAAATATGACAACAAATTCGGAGAGACAAATGAATATAGTGGTGACAAAAACTCCACTAAACACAGTATCAAACTATCCCCAAGTCTCCTCCAATGCAAAGGTATGATTTTTCTTATCTGAGAATTTCCTGACATCAGTGTTGTTTTGTCTTAGTCCTCAATAATATTTTTTTTACAAAACAAGCACCAATGGATGAAGAAGTTGGTGTAGATTATCTATTTTTTTGGAATATGTATTGTAAAATATCTATTCTATTTCATCAAAATAAATATTTTGTGTCTATTATTCCCTTTTTAATACATTTGTATTATGAGTAGTTTTCTATAAATGTGGCATTTCTATCATTTTTTAATTTTAAAAACTGAAATTTCCCCATTTTAAATTCACTGAAACAGCAAAAATAGAGGAAAGAGAAACTATTTTTTTTAAATATAATCATGAAAGTTCTGTTGGGAGTTCCACTAAAATTTTTGGAATCCTCAGATAGAAATGTTATATATTATACTATAATATTTGAAGGTTTTACGAGGTTATTATATTCTTCCCCTTTGTAATTTGCACTATAACTTCCACTAAATATTTCAATGGAGCTTCCACTAGAACATCCACTGGAGGTTCCACAACAGGATCCATTGGAACTTCCACCAGAACATCCACTGTAGTCATACTAGAAGTTCCACTGGAATATCCCAGTGGAACTTCCATTAGAACTTCCATTAGAGTATCCACTAAAAGTTTCAGTGGAACCTCTAGTTGAACTTGCAGTCATATTCAAAACCTATAGTCTAATTTGTGTAATCCCCCCAAAAAATATTTGTATTCAAATTTTATAGGATTCAGAAGTGAATTTTTTGTCGTTCTATAGAAGTGGAACTTCCAGTAGAACTTATATTGAAACTTCCAATTATATTATACCTTCAAAACCAATATTTTAATTTGTGGAATCCCCAAAAAAATATTTTTAGTGAATTTTATCTTATTTTAGTTTGGTTGGTGATGTAAAGGACTTTGGAATTATGTCATGTGATGATATAAGTTTGTTATTGACTATTTTTATAAATTTTATCTTATCTAATGATTAACATGCTTTTGTTGAGGTTAGAAATATTTTGGTTAAATGTATTATTAGTAATTTTTATTTAGTTTCTATAGTATATTTTGATTGTTGTGTGTGGAATGAAATTTTTTCATTGGGGGGGGGGGGGTTGTTTAAATTATGAGTTTTCAATATTTCATTATTAGTGATTTCCTATTAATAATTTTTTAGTAATGTTAAGTAATGTTTATTTTTGTTTTTTTTGGTATCAATATGTCATTATTAGTGATTATCTATTCATAATTGTTTAGGTTGGTGTTTGATGTATTTTTCATCACTATAATACTATTGGATACTATAATTCTATTTTACTGCTACAATGTCGTTGTATTGATGATTTACCAATTTCAATATTTATATTTAAATACTAATATTGATGTTTTATTTGTTTGATACATGTATTATATCGATTTTATATAATGTTTAGGGGAATATTATGTGAAATGGGTTATATTTGATTTTGGTAATTACAATTGGTAAATTCTTCCAAGAGGAATTGTTTTCATCTTAGAAGAATTATTTCTTTTTTCTGTTATATTTGTTATTGGTAATTACAATGGGTTATATTTTGTTTTCTTAATTATAATGAGTTATATTTGGTTTTGGTAATTTCAATAGGTTAAATTTGGTTTTGGTAATTTCAATATGGTCTTATTTGGTTTTGGTAATTATAATATGGTCTTATTTGGTTTTGGAAATTCTAATGGGAATATTATGTGCTTCTAAGGGGGGTTATTTTCTTCTAAGGGGAATTATTTGGTTTTTCTATTATATTTGGTGTTGATAATTGAAATGTATATTTGGTGTTGGTAATTAAAATGGGTAGTATTTGGTTTTGGTAATTGTAATGGGTTATATTTGGTTTTGGTAATTGCAATTGGTTAAATTTGGTATTAGTAATTATAATTGGAAATTGAAATTGGTAATTACAATTAGTAGTTGCAGTTAGTAATTAAAATTGATAATTTAAATCAGGTCTTATTTGTTGATGGTAATTTCAATGTGGTCTTATTTGGTTTTGGAGATTGCAATGGGAATATTTTGTGCTTCTAAGGGAAATTATTTGCTTTTAAGGGAAATTATTTGGTTTTTTAGTTATTTTTGGTGTTGATAATTTCAATGGGTATTTGGTGTTAGTAATTTCAATGGGTTATAATTGGTTTTGGTAATTTCAATGGTTTATATTTGGTTTTGGTAATTTCAATAGGTTAAATTTAGTTTTGGTAATTACAATTGGTAATTGCAATATGGTCTTATTTGGTTTTGGTAATTGCAATCTGGTACTATTTAATTTTTGAAATTTTAATGGAAATATTATGTGCTTATAAGGGGAATTATTTTTTTCTAAGAGGAATTATTTGGTTTTGGTAATTATAGTAATTTTTATGTTCACATTTTCAGTATAGAAAATATGATCTTCATTGCTATCACTTCCACAATTTCATACAACACAAATGCATAAAACACATTTACAATTTATTTAAATGGTATCCCAATCCCAATACATTAAAAAACAGTGAAATATGAAATATTTCATCCTATAAATTATTTGATGTAGTCATTACAGTTTAAAATAGCTATACATGGTCACAATTCAACCCAAAAGACAACTTTCATCCAATTTTGTCTACACTGCTCAACCTCTTCTAATGCTATATTAGTCTAACTCCAAATATAAAGTTCTAAATTGGTTGATAAGTATTCCTATAATAGAAAAACAACTCAATTACAGTAGTTATAGAAAATAATTCTGATAAAAAATTACATTTAAAACTATTTTTGTAGCTAAAACAACAAAATCTGATCTTTCTTGCTCTACAATTCCCTATTTGCAAATAATAATGATATCAGATACCACATTATAAATATAATAATGTTTTATAAATGAAATTCATCATAAAAATAAATCATATATTCATCATAGTAGTATATTTTTTTATTCAATTATATCCCCTTTTGACAGCTATTGTCTAAAAAGCCTTTCAATATATTTCCATTTTCCTATTTGGTTTCTTTCTAAAATAATCCTTTCTTAAAATTGTGTCTAAACTATCATGACCATTAACTCTAATGATTTATTTACAATAGTCAACTATATTGAAAAATTACCTAAATTAGAGATGGCAATGTCATAACCCTCATCTTTATCACAAGCTATAGTAATTAACTTCATTCCCATTCATGATAAATCTTTATAATGTTTTTATATATATGATTTTCTAATTCAAAAGAAGCTCCTTCAAACATCACAATATTTCTAGTCAATCGGGTTAATATCCTAGAAATATATTTTTTTCGGATATTACTCGCACATCAAGATGATCATAAATTTTTAAAACATGAAAAAAAAGATCCCCAATAGACTCAAACTTTCAAAAAGAACAATAAAAAACTTAATCATAAGCTTTATATGATACATGAAATTGATCGTCACAGTGAACCATTCCAATAATAAAGATGAATTGAACTCCAATTTCAATACATGATATCAGAAAACAAGCACCAATCATTTGATATTCATGTTGAAATAAATCAAATAAATTTGGTGTAAATCTAGGAGAACCTTATAAATAAATTCATGGTAAGGGTAATGATTACGAGGAAACTTCTCTCATATCTCAAATCCTTCCTTTGTTTCAGGATACATATTTTTTACAACAATCACTCAAACTACTTAAAGAAATCAACAACACTTAACCTATGATGAACATAATATTTAAGAAATCCCCTAAAAATTTCACTTAATTGAGTGCTTCAAATACCCAATGTTAAAGCATCTTTCAAAAATAAATTAAACCACTTTTCCTACAATACGAATACATCATCTAACCACAGTGATTTCCCATCCCCACATTCTTATCTAAGGGAATACCACTCCTAATTAAATTGATTTGAATCATGGTATTGGAACATACACTTCTTAAATATAGTGAGAAAACTATATCCATATTTCATCCAATTACCTAAATGCTTAATTGATTTTTATATAAAATTACATAAACAAATGAAATTTTGAGTTCCCACTAAAACAACAGAAATGGATTTTCCCATTTCCATATCCTGATCAGTAAAAATATTTTGATGTCTCTTCATGTGATTCACTTGTAATTTTTTTTGAAACAACTAAGAAAAAAAATTCATGGTTTATCATATAAAAAAGATACCACAAAAATGATCTCATGATGATGATTGAACCCCAAAAAACACCTAACAGACTGTACTCTTTATTAGTTCTGAACATGGTGTAAAAAACAATAATATCTACAAACTACTCATAATATGTCTTCATTTATTGGATCAACCCAGAAAATATTACTATTTTTTCTATTCATGTCAAAATGTACAGTATAGAAAAATGATTGATTGCCCTAATTTTGTCTTTATAGGTACTCTAACATGAAACATGAATCACCATGAAGCAATTTCCTTTCCTGTTTAGTCCTAAAAAAACTTCAACTGATCAACACATGTGTACCAAATAACATCTCGACACCCTGCATTAGCTATCACCAATGAGAAGGAATCATTTGGTTTAATACCTGCTAAATCATTCACATCTATCTCAGATAATTGTGCTTCAATTATTTTTCTTTGGTACCTCATTATAGGAATTGTTTTATGGATGTGCAATGGATTATTATGATCTTTAACAAAAATAGTACATGAATATTTTCCAAAAGATAATAAAATAACCCCCATTATAGCAAGGAAACCTATACGTGTCTCAGCCCAAGGAAATTCCACCATGCTATCACATTTTTCAACATTTGTATGACCTTCCTTGCTACATGCATAAAGGCTTGATGTGATATTTGATTTATTATTTCTCCTTTTATTAGATTATTTTTCACATACACTGAACCCGTTTACTACCCCATACGTGACATAGAAACATTGTGCTTCATTAAGTGATTTAAATGCCGTCCCTATAACTGGTTTAATAGAAGCTGTTACAACATAAATATTAACATCAACAATATTATAACAACCTAAAACAAAAAAACTAAGTTAAAGAAAAGTATATTAATTTAATAAAAGGATTAAATCAGTTTGAAAATGTATAAACTATATAAATATAAATGTGATAAAATATTATATAATTATGAAAATAATTTTCTATAGATATATATATATATATATAATAAAATTATATTTCTAAAATTATAAATAAAATAATTTATAAGATATATTAAATATATTTTCCAATGGAAGTTTCAGTGGAAGATTTAGTGGATGTTACACACTACAAAAAATGTATATTTCTAAAAATAAGGAATATACATTAAAATATAATAAATACTTTCTATTTAAATACATAATTTTTATAAATATAATTTAATTTAACATTTGAAAATGTATAAACTATTTGAAAAAACCTAAAAATAAAAATTAGATGATTGGGAAAATAAAACAATAGGAACTTCTAGTGTAACTTTTTATAAATATATTATTGTCAAATATAATTAATAAAAATATAAATTGAAATTGTTACATAATTATTATAAAAATTGCTTCATTTATCATTTGAAATTCTATAAACAATTTGAAATTTAATTAATTTTCCATTGGATGTTCTAGTAGAAGTTCCAGTGGAAGTTCCATTGGAAGTTCCAGTGGAAGTTCCAGTGGAAGGTCAAGTGGAAGCTCTAGTGGAACCTCCAGTGGAACATCTTGTGGAAGTTACAGTGGAACTTTTAAGGGAAACTCAAAAATTCTGCTACAAAGAACTAGTGTAACTTCTGCAATAAATAATCCACTACAAACTCCAGCAAATGATCTTGGGCAGATTTACCACAAAACTAACAATAAACTAACTTCAAATATAATCTCTAATACCTTCACATGATTCAGAATATAGTCATGGATAGAAACTAATTAATGATTTAGTAAAAAATTATAAAAATACTTCAAATATAATATGAAATACCTTCATCGGTATCTATTATAAGGAGAACCAAAATATAAACTCCAAACCGTGTCACAACTCTAATGATTCACACTGTGATAAAACCCACTAATAATGTATTATTGCATTATTTTCCCACAATCATGAACCCATTGAAAATCATCCAATCCTTCAGACTACCCAAGAACATTCATACCCTGCCTAATAAAACCCAATGAATGAAAATACCATACCAACTGTGATGAAACTGAGTGAAGAAAACCCTCTACAGCGAAATCCCACTGAAACCCACTAAAAATTCCCAGCGATGCCTTATTTTATGCGAATCCTTATTTCACGTGTGTGCCTCATTTTCCACAAGACAAAAATTCCATCCATCAAATCAAATCAACAAGATTATGCCACCTGTAAAAATTAACACGTGTTAAATTCTCCACACATCACCAAATCGTCCTGTAAAAAAGGGAACCGAAGATGATAAAACACGATTTTCCACCACCTCCTTCTCTCAATGTTGATATATTAATATAATAATAATAATATAATAATTAATATAATAATTGTTATTATAATATTTTATCAAAACCTAAATTCTATTGTAACTTCTTAATACATCCTCTGATTGACACGCCATCAATGACAGCGTGACCCTAGAATTAACATGGTAATTTTAAGACCAATGTTGGATACCTTTTTTGAACTCATGAATTAGGTATATGAAATTCCCAATAATAATAAAATTATTATTATTGTAGAGTATTATATCTGGAATATATTCTTCATACGGTGTTAGAATGATGAAATGTTTGCAATGTTGTGACCTTGATATTAAGGTATATGTTTCGAGAAAAGTATCGAATGT
Organism: Viscum album; assembly: GCA_963277665.1. NCBI lineage: Eukaryota > Viridiplantae > Streptophyta > Magnoliopsida > Santalales > Viscaceae > Viscum > Viscum album. The sequence goes on along the minus strand of OY728143.1, from coordinate 1,263,084,864 downwards.
TTAATTTGGGTTCATGGCTTGGGTCCATGAAGTACCATTCAGCCGTTATGTGTTCAAATGTGACTTTTTTACTAGCTGTCCAATTTAGGCAAGTGAATAGCATATACCAAGCATTTTTTCATGGATATCACTATAGTGTGTTCTATTGGCCATACAAGGACATTTACATAATAATATGAGTTATATTACATTTTTTCCCATCGGATTGATGACGAGTCACATGAGTTTTTCAGGATTTTGACTGAGATACATCGTATAGTACTAAAAGGCTAGAATGTCATGTTCTATAAAGGATATGACTTGGAATTATAAATGGACCACATGTCATGTGGGCCCATTACATGTTTTTTACTCCTTTATAAATCTTCAATATTTTTTATATCCTTCATTTGAACTTGGATTTTGGCCCAAAAGTATCTTATGCTAAGTTATTTTCCACGTAGAGCATGATGGTTCCCTCTATTGTGCCTTTTGAGATATGATGTGGAATATTCCAAGCACGGTACTTAGTTAGGGAACACCCGATGAGGGTAGTGATCACATAGGATCATTAGATACAATCCAAGTGGTAACCTGTAGTTGATCTGGGCAGTGGGTCATCGACATCATTTGAGTGGTAAACTCTAGTATAGCTGGGCAGTGGGTCCTCGATGTATCCCAAGTGGTAAAAGTTGAGATAGGAAGTGTTTCCTCGATGTTGTCCAAGTGGCACCCTCCAATTAACTAGGTAGTGATTCCTCGACGTCTTCTGAGTGGTACCCTCTAGTAGAGTTGGGAAGTTGGTATTCGACCTCTTCCGAGTGGTACCATTAGAGATGGGTGGTAGTTCCTTGATTCCTTACAAGTGGTACCCTCTGATTGAGTTGGACAGTGGTTCCTCGATGTCTTCTGAGTGGTACACTCTAGTTGATCTTGGCAGTGGATCATCGATGCCTTTCGAGTGGTACCTTCCAATTGAGCTAAGCATTGGGTCCCCAATTCCTTATGAGTGTTACCATATAGTTGAGCTAGGAAGTAGGTCATTAACACCATCAGAGTGGTACCCTTATTATACTAGGGAATGGGTGATGGACTTTGATTTTGTTCCCATTCAGTTGTGTGATATAATGATGAGACATGGTTAGACTTGTATGGTTTCTTATGGGTGGAAATGTGGGATGTTGGGTATCATTGATGGAATTTTGGAACTGTTGGCTACTATTCTTCTTAGGTTGAGTTGTGAGAGGTAGATCTAATTACTCTCCTATTTGGTCTTCTTTGACTAATAATATATATCTATCCTTATTCTATATCCAAACCATGGATTTGTAAACTCTCCTTTCAGAAGAGGTAAAGATGTGTGGGGTATGTCATGTGTTTTCCATGTTTATCTTCACCTGATTGGACTAGTCTACTCACCTTATATAGGTGGTGAAGACTCAAAACGTTGTTCTTATACTCACTGTGTCGATCCCCTTATGTTTAGATAAGGATTCCTTCACTCTTTTTTTGGTTAAGATGAACCATTTCATTGTACCTTGTTTTATATAATGTATTTCCACTTTGTTTTATCTCTTACTACTCCCCCTTCAGCATTCATGACATACTATTGGGTATGTTTATACTCACCCTTGCACAGAATTTTCCCACACATATCATGTCTTATGAAAATGAAAATAAGTTGGTCGTGACTACAAAGGATCTTAGGGATACTAGGTGCTTGGACCACATAAGATGGTCGTTGCTTGGGATTTAGGAGATAGCCTCTCTCAACAGTTTTATTTTCTAGTTTTTTCAAGTTGGGACATATTTTTAGTTTGGTGTGTATTTTTACCTTTTATTTTTCTATTTACATTACCGTAATTTTTTACTATTTATAGTTTCATGCATGCTTGGTTTATCTTATAGTGTTGTTGCATCTTTTACTCTTTCCCTCTACACTTTTTCATTGAGTTGGCAATGTGTGTGAATATAGGTACTTAGGAAAAGTACTTACCAAGTTAGTTATGTCTTTAGTTCTTCTTTCCACCCCCTAGACTATAGAGGTGGGCTTGGGGTAGTTGTGGATTGATCCCTGTCTTGGGCCGAGTCATGATAAATTGGTATCATAACAAGTATTTCCTTGGGATGTTGCTCAGATATATCCCCTTAGGAGGATTTGGTTGGGTTTATGGAAATTGTGTCAAAGTATATTGAGTGTGGCTCTTAGTCTAAGGAATCCATTGAAAGTGAGGCGACCAATGTATCCATTCACCAGGAGCTTGACTGCCTATATATCAACTTAACATGCTGAGACATTTGTTTTAGTGAATAATGGTACACACATCATACCGGATTGAGTCTTTGACTATGAATCTTGGGTAATATCCCAATTTTTGTTGATATATATATATATGTGTGTGTGTGTGTGTGTGTGTGTGTGTGCTTATATGATTTTGGTACTCCTTGATAACTTTCAGGATACCTCTACGATGACAGTCAGCTAGGATACCAGCTCTGGTTCATGATGACGATCCGATGAGCGATGAGGTTTCAGTCAAGGATCCGTCCCATGACCCCTTCCTCTAGGTGGGTAGGTAGTATCTCCTCTCCCTATTAATCAGTAGATAATTTCAATAGAGTAGGAAGAGGACACACACAGGCTAAACGTGTTCCATGAGATCCAGAATCAAAGACCCCTGTGGTTCTGTGTCGATCTAGATCACCAGGTAGTAGAGGATTGGCGTGAGTCGATGATATGAGTTCTCAAACTTGTGTTGAACCTGACTGATTTGATGGTGCACTCAAAAATAGTGCTCTTTGTAGAGCAGTAGTTGGTTATAGTGGTACCAGCAGATAGCACACTTGTGCTGAGTATGCATTGTAGGTTCTAGAGATAGTAATCTTCTAAGTATCGTGTCGAGCTAGAATCCATTTTTAGGTGGTTTAGGTCAGGCCCAATCCTGTGGTTTGGAAATCCTGCTCATATGGGACCCATTTCAATGGTGTTCCTTATGATGAGACTTATCCAAGGTGATTGAAGGCATCGGTAGAGCCTTGTTTTGGCAATGTTTGATCTGTCTTCAGACATGCAATAAAGATGGTCACTTCCTCCACCGAGAATCATTCTTGAGACATGATATAAACTACGAGGGTGTGTTATTTCTACCCAAATAAGATAGTATCTAGGTGTGGTAGATTATTCCCTCTGAATTGTGTGTTTGGGGTTGGGTGACATCTTGTTTTTGTAAATATAGGGCCCAGTAAGACTCAATTGAGTGTTTGGGAAACCCTTTATTGTTCGTCAGTATCCTTGTGTAGTTGGAGTTAGTTTGTATGCAAGACTCTCAAGGAATACATGATGTAGTTTGACCTAAATTTGGACTCCTAAAGTAGAGGGACACTTTACACACAAAGATTCATTTTTGTGACATGAAAAAAACATTGTGGGATATTCAGTTCCACCCAAAGAGGATAGTTTTGAGGTGTAGAAAATGAGTTCCTTAAACTTGTGCATCCAGGGAAAGGTTATACAGTGGAGTGTCAGAGGATGTCTGGGCATTTTTTGTGGAATTTTTTTTTTCTTGAAATTTTTTTCTTGGGATTCAACTAGTGTGTGTGGTAGAGTTTTTTTGTTTAGGGTTACTCTATTTCCAGGAGAGGCAAAGGTGAATGGGGTATTACTCGTACTTTACATGTCTAGCTTCTTATGGTTGGATGATTCTACTCCCCTGCCTTGTTCCTTGGTACCCTTATATACGTAGCATCAACCTTGATGTAGTGGTAGAGAGTCATCGCATATAGGCCGAGGAAGTTGAGACCCCATGAATAGAACTATGTGACTCACTACCTAGATCTTGCCGTGGTAGTCTTTTCCTTGAGAATGTGTATTCACTACCTTCTGGGAGACATTGACTACATGGTCTTGCATGAACAGATATCCTTAAGAGTTTCACCAGATTAATTTTATAAAGAAGGTAATCGGGGGATCCTTTTTTAGGGACTAATGGTAATTCTGATCACATTAATAGAGGAGGTGATGGGTGAGTTTCACACTTCTCCTTTTTCCATACATCCGGGTATAGGGGAGATGTATGGAAAAAAAATGTTGGCCTGGTATCCCCATATTTTCCTTATTTTTTCTTTCCAAGGATGAAAATATTTTAAAAAGTCTATAATGTAGAGAATATTTTTTTCTATAAAAGACTTTGGAATATTCCTAGAAATATTTTTGGATATAGGATCTATGATGACATGTGATTCTGAGGCCAGGTGATTCAAAAATTAGTTTTATAAAAATATTAAATATATTTTAAATACACATGCACAGGTTTTCTGAAAAAATGGAATATATTATAAATATAGTCTTAGATCAAAAATCCAAGACCACGGTTGAATCCAGAACATGGAGTTTACCCTAGGCGTGACCTAAAGTTGGTCGGCATGAGATGTTTTGATGGGGAAGCCATTGGTGGGTGCATCATAAAAATTAATTATTTTTATTTATTTATTTAATAACCCTAATCCAAATAACTCACATATAGAGAGTCAGATTGGAAATCTAAGATCACCATTGAGTTACTAATGTGATTTTTACCCTAGGAATGGCCTAAGGTTGATTGGAATAAGACGTTTGGATGGGGTATCAATTGGTGGGTATGTTTAATTTAAAAAAATAAATAAATAATTTATTTATTATATTAAAAACCCTAATTAAATATTTTATAGATACCCTATTATAAAAAAAAATTAAAGGGTTGGTTGTATAACCCTTTCTGTATCCAAGAGGAGGAGGAGAGAATTATTAATTGGGGGATCAATATTGAATGATGAATGGTGATCAGATTGTGGTTGATCAATAGGTAGCAATTGTAACGGGTCTTCCTCATCATTGGTGGATGAATTCTTCACCAAATATTGATCCATAATCAATATAGGACTTGTTATATGTGGTTTCCGCCCTTATAATTAAAATATTTATCATGATAAATTCCCTCCCTTTGATTAGTGATAATTTAAACCTTTTCATGAGCCCATGTATTGAAATAAATTATTCTTTCAATTTATTTTTTTCCACGCCATGTTTCTCACCATGGTTTCCCTACTATGAAATCGTTGTCCAAGAACGCTTGGTCAATGATTTTTATCATATTTTTTATTGGTGTTTCTCCCCACTGTTCTTCACGTTCTTCATTTTTTGATCTTGGGGTCATGATTAGACTTTGCTGGGGTGGGTCTGAACATGTTCAAACCCCTATATTTGTTGCAGTGGAAGGAAGGATATTCGGATCGAAAGTTTGAGAATAGATTGATAAATGAGTAGGATGGTGTTTAGTGAATGGATCAGTTTGGTACCTCGGGAGAGAGCTTTGTGATCTAAGGTGGTTCGAGATTGGATTGGAGATCCCCATTTTTCCTAGTAGCACGTGATGATGATGTGTGGGGCGACGATATCGGTTCTGAGTGGTGGTCATGGGTAGGGATGCATGGCGAATTCTTCTTGGTGTGGACATGATGGTGGTCAAACCTAGTCAATTTATTATTATTTTTAATAATAAAAATAATAATAACATTTAGAAAGAAATATGTGGTTAATTAAATTAAATGCTTTTAATTTAATAAAGAAAAATAATTTAAATTAAATGGTTTAAATTTTTATTTTTTTATTTTTTAAAAACTGGAGAATTCAATGGGGTGTAAATTGGTTGTGCATTAAGGGGGTGGATTTTCCCTTCCCCCATTATTTCAATTAATTGTTAAAGTGATAAAATTTGAATGATAAAAAAAGAGATAATAATAAATGAGGTAACACCTCATACAGTTGTCCACGTGAAGGACTGGGGAGGGGAGAGTTCTCCTGCGCCCCCTTCTCCGAATGTTGATATATTAATATGATATTATTGTTGTTGTTTTTGTTGTTATTGTTGTTGTTGTTTTTGTTTTTTATCATATTTTATCAATACATCATTTCCATTATAACTTCTGTGTGTGTCCTTTGATTGATGTGATGTTAGTGGCAGCATGACCTGAAATTGAGATGGTCATTTTAAGACCAATTTTGGATATCTTTTTCAAGCTCGTGCATCGTCTTAAAAAACACACAATAATAATAAAATTATTATTATTTTAAAATATTGTATCTTACGTATATTTTTCATATGGTTTTATAATGAAAAAACTTCTGCGATGATGGGACCCTGATATTGTTATTGATGTTTCAAGACTAATATCAACTATTTAATTTGAGCTCATGGATTGGGACCATGAAGCACCGTTCATGAGTTATGTGGTAAAATGTAACTTTTTCATTGGGTGTCCTATTTGGGAAACTTAATAGACTATCCCAAGAATTTTTCTACTAGGATCGCAATAGTGTGATCCATTTGGCCATTCAGTTCTATTTTCATGGAAATATTAGTGAAATTACATATTTTTCCCTTTGGAATTATGACAAGTCTCATGAGTTTGTCCAGTTTTTGAATAAGACATGTCATGTAGTACTCTAGGGATAATAATCCATGTGCTGAAAAAGATATAGCTAGGCAGCAGAGTGGGACCACATGCCATGTGGACCACTTACATGTTGTGTACTCCTTTATGAATCTTCATGCTTCTACATCTCCTTTGTTTGAACTCATATTTTGGCCTGTGAGTAGCCAATACTGAGTGTTTTTATAAATAGAACATGATAGTTCTCTTAGTTGTGGATTTTAGGATATGATATGGAATTTTATAGGCACCATGATTGGTTAGGAAATTCCCGATGACAAGAGTGATCATGCAGGATCATTAGAGACATTCAGAGTGGTACCCTCCAGTTGACATGGGTAGTGCGTACTTGACAAATTCTGAGTGGTACCCTCCAGTAGAGTTGGGAAGTGGGTTCTATATACCTTCTGAGTGGTACCCTCCAGTTGAGATGAGTTGTGGGTCCTCCACACCTTCTGAGGGGTACCCTCCAGTTGATTTGGGCAGTAGGTCGCCGACATAGTCAGTCCTTAATGCCTTTCAAGTTGTACACTCTAGTTGAGTTAGGAAGTGGGAAATAGAAGACATCAGAGTTGTACCCCCTTATTATACCAGGGCACGAGTCCTTGACTTAGGGGTTTTTACCCACTCAGTTGTGCGACACAGTGAAGAGGTGTGGTTAGACTTGTACGGTTACTTATGGGTAGATGCATGGGATGTTGGGAATCATCGATGTAATTTTAAAACTATTGGATACTATTCTTTGCGAGATGAGCTATGATATAGAGATCCCATTATTATCTTGTTTGGTCTTCTTTTACTAAGCAAATATACATATCCTTCTTATGTATCGACACCTTGAATTTGGAGACTTTCCTTCTAAGAGAGGGGAAGATGTGTGGGGTATTCCGTGTGGTTTTTGTGTCTATGTTATCATGGTTGGATGAATATACTCTTATGATATAGGTAGAAAAGACTCGATGAGTAGTTCATCTACTCACCGTGTCGAGCCCCCTATGTTGGGATGAAGTTACCTACACTCTCTTTTTGGGTTTCTCTATATCCTTTCACTGTACATTTCCATATCTATTGTCTTTCTCTTCTATTATATCTATTAATTACCCCCTTCAAATTTTGCGTAATCCTACTAGGTATATTTATACTCCCCCCTATATGGGATTTTCTTGCACGTGTCGTGTATTATGCAGATGATAGATAGTTCTACCGTGACTATAGAGGAGCTTAGGGATATTGGGTACTTAGACCACATATGGTGGTCATAGCTTGGGATTCAGAATCTAGACTCTCTCAACTATTTTATTTTCTAGTTTTTTTGGGTTAGTACATATTTCTCACTAGGCATGTATTTTTTACCATTTTATTTTTAGTTTATATTACCGTACATTTTTATTATCTAGAGATTCATGCGTTCTTGGTTTATCTTATAGTAGTGTTTCATCTTTTACTCTTTACTTCTATGCTTTTTCTTTGATTTGGTTGTGTGTGCGCATATAGGTACTTAAGAAAAGGCCTTCCTGAGTTATTTATTCCTTGGAACTTGTCTCCACCCCCTGGTCTATGGAGGCGGGCTTGGGGTAGTTGTGGCTCGAGCCCCGGCTTGGGTCGGGTCGTGATAGATTGGTATTAGAAAAAATTATTTCCTTGGGATATGGTTCAGATGTATCCCATTAAGAGGATTTGGTTGGGTTTATGGAAATAGTGTCAAAGTGTCTCGAGTGCGGCTATCAGGCCAGGGAATCCAGTGATGGTGTGGCAGCTAGTGTATCCGTTCATTAGTACCTTGACTACCTACATGTCGACTCGGCATGCTGATACATTTGTTGTAGCAATTAATGATACACACATCATACAGGATTATGTATTTTAATTTCCTTATTGAATAAGTGCCCCATTATTGTTGATATATATATATATATATTATCATCTGACTATGATACTCTTGATAACTCTCAGGATGCCTTCACGACAATAGTTAGCCAAGATACTAGCTCTGGTTAATGATGACGATCCTATGAGTGATTATGCCTCAATTTACAGTCCATATGAAGACCCCCTTCCTCCAGGTGGGAAGGTAGTATCCCCTCCCTCTATCGAGTAGCATATCATTCTCTCAGAGTAGGATGAGGACTCGCAGATTCTTATCAACCTCTGTGAGTTCCAGCGTCCGAGACCACTGAGGTTCCGTAGTGAGATAGATCATTAAACAGAAGTGTATTGGCTTGAGTTAATGATTTGAGTTCTCAAAATTGTGTATATCCCAACCGATTAGATGGTTGTACTCATAACTACTTCTCTTTGTAGAGCATCAATTGGTTCCTATATTACTGGCATATGGTAGACCTATGTTTAGTGCACATTACAGGTTCTAGAGACAGTGATCTCCTGGGTATCATGTTGAGCCAAAATCCATTTTTAGGTAGATTACGGCAGTCCCAATCCTATGGTTGTGATATCCCACTCGAATAGAACCCCTTTCTATGGTGCTCCTCATGGTAACACTTCCCTAAGCTGATGTAGTTAATCAGTAGAGATTTATCTTTTTCATGTTTGATGTGGTTTCAAGCATGCAAGAAAAAGGGTCACTTCCCCAACCAAGATATGTTACTGTGATGTGATCTAAAACCATGAGGGTGAGTTAGTGCCACCCAAATTATATATTATCGAGGTGTGGTGGATGAGTCCCTTGGAGTTGTATGTTCAGGGTCAGGTGACATGTTGGTGTTTGAAAACAGAGGGCCTGGTAAGACCCAATTGAGTGTTTGGGAAGCCCTTTATTATTTGTTAGTACCATTGTACAGTTGGTGTCAATTTGTAGAAAAGAGGCTCATGTATAATGTGACATAGTTTGAGATAGCTTTAGACTCACGAGGAAGAGAGAAACTTTCCCCACCAAGGTGAATTGTTGTGATGTGACCAAAACCATGCAGGTGAGTCAGTACCACCCAAATTTGATAGTGTTGAGGTGTGGCGAATGAGGTCCTTAGACTTATTCATTTATGGGAGAGGTTGTGTTATAGAGTGCTGAAGCATTCCTGACATTGTCAGTGGAGTTTTTCTTCGTGACCCTTTTTTCTTAGGATGCTAGTAGTTGGTGTGGCAGAGTTTCTAGTTTTTGGTTACTCTCTTTCTAAGAGAGGTGAACATGCATGAGGTATTCCATGTGCTTTCTGTGTCTAGATTCTTATGGTTGGATGAGTCTACACAAATACCTTGTTTTTTTGTACCCTTGCATGATCAATGTCAAACTTGATGTAGAAACAAGAATTTATCACATAAAAGTCGAAGTATTTGAGACCTCATGAACAGAACTATGAAACTCACTACATAGAGTTGGTAATGGTTGTTTTCTCTATGAGGATGTGCATGGACTACCTCTTGGGGGACATCCACTATGAGGTCTTATGTGACCAAATATCCCCATGAGTTTCACCTAATATATTTTATAAATAAAGGAATCACATCATCCTTTTTTCAAGGATGAACTATGATTTCAGTCACTTTACTTGAGGAGGTGATGAGGGATTTCACACTTCTCATTCGGCTGTACATCCTGGTGTATAGAAGATGTATGGAAAATCCATAAGTTGGATCAGTATCCTCATATTTTCTTTAGCTTGGTATTATTGGTGGATTAAAATATTTAGAGAATGGAATAATGTAGAAACTTTATTTTTTATGTGTAAGACTTTGGAATATTTTTAGAAATATTTTTGGAGTGAGGTATTGAGACGACACATGATTCTGAGGCCCAATGAGCCCAAAATTAATTTTATAAAAATATTAAATATATTTTTATTATGCACACATAGTTTTCTTTAAAACTATAATATCTCATAAATGGAGTCTTGGATCATAAATTTGAGACCACGGTTGAATTCATAATGTAGAGTTTACCTTAGGCATGACCTGAACTTGGTCAGTGCGAGATGTCTGGATGGGGCAGCCATTGGGGGATGCATTGGATAAATAAATTAATTTAATTTAATTATTTAATAACTCTAATCCAAATAACACATCGAATAAAACTCATATAGGAAATTTAAGATCACCATTGAGTTTGGAATGCGCTGTTTACCCATGGAGTGACCTAAGGTTGGTCGGCGCAGGATGTTCAGATGAGGCATCCGTTGGTGGGTACGTTTAATTAAAATAAATAAATAAATAATTTATTTTTTTTGTTATATTAAACGACATAATTAAATATTCTATAAATACACTATTATGAAAAAATTTCAAGAGTTATCCACATAACCACTTCTAGATCCAAGAGTAGGAGGTGAGCATTCTTCATTGGAGGATCGACATCGAATGACGAACAATAATAAGATTGAGGTGCATTGACGGGTAGCAATCGCAGTGGGTCATCCTCATCATTGATGGACATATTCTTCACCAAATATTGATTCGTAATCATGGAAGGACTCATTATATGTGGATTTCCTTCCTTATAATTAAAATATTGATCACGATCATTTCCCTCTCTTTAATCAGCGATAATTTGAGCCTTTGTATGAGCTTGTGCATCTAAATAAATTATTCTTTGAATTTATTTCTTCTCCATGTCGTGTTTCTCACATTGGTTTCTGCACTATGATATTTTTAGCCAAGAACACTTGAACAATGATATTTATCACATCTTCTATTTTTTATTTTCCCCCACTATTCTTCATGTTCATCATCGTTGAACCATGGAGTCACGATTTGACATTGACAGGGTAGATTCGAGCACATTTGAACCCCTGGATTCATTGTGGTGGAATGAACGACATGCATATTGATGGTTTTAGGACTAATTGATAAACGAGTGAGATAGTGTTTGGTGAACAGATCGGTTTGGTACTGTGGCTGTGAGCTCTATGATTGGAGGTGGTTTGGGATTGAATTGGTGATCCTCATTTTTCCCGATAGCATGTGGAGATGATGTATGGTGCGACAAGATCAGTTATAAGTAGTGGCCATGCTCAAGGAAGGATAGAAGATACTTCTTGGCATGGAAATGATGATGGTTGAACGTGGTAAATGTGGCGAGTGTTGTTATTATTTTTAATAATAATAATAACATTTAGAAATAAATGTGTGGTTAATTAAATTAAATTATTTTACTTTAATAACGAAAAATGGTTTTAATTAATATTGATTTCTTTAAGAAAAACAAATGGTGAATTCAATGTGGTGCAACTTGGTTGTGTGTGAAGGGGGTGGGCTTCACCTTCCCTCATTATTTCAATTAATTTTTAAAGTGATTAAATTGAAATAATAAAAAAGAGGGAAGAATAAATGGGGTACCACCTCATAAATTTGGTCAAGTGAATGATTGGAGAGGGTAGAGTTCTATGGTGCCTCCTTTTATGAATGTTGTTATATTAATATGATATTATTATTATTATTATTATTATTATTTTCATATTTTATCAAAACACCATCTTCACTTTAAATTTTTTGTGCAACCTCCGATTGACGCACCATCAGTGGCAGCGTGACCCTGGAATAGATAAAATTATTTTAAGACCAATGTTGGATACCTTTTTTGGACTCATTCATTAGGTCAACGAAATGGTCAATAATAATACAATTATTATACTTATGGAATGTTGGACCAAACATATTTTCTTTATACAATGTTAGAATGAAGAACTGTCAATGATGTTGAGGCCATGATATTGAGGTAGATGTTTCAAGACCAATATCGAGTACTTAATTTGGGTTCATGGATCAAGCCCATGAAGCACCATTCAGACAATATGCAGTGAAATGTGACTTTTTCATGAGGTGCCCCATTTGGTCAAGTTAATCGCCTATCTTGAGCATTTTTTTATGAGGATCGCAATCGTGTGGTCTGTTTGGACATAAGAGGCTATTTTAATAGGCATATTTGTGAAATTATTTTTTCTCTTCAAACCAATGATGAGCCTCGTGTGTTTGTTAGGATTTTGACCGAGACATTTCATGTAGTCCTATAGGGCTGGAAAGCCATGTGTTGTAAAGGATACAAATATTTCGCATAGTGGGACCCTTACATGTCATGTACTCCTTTATGAATCTTTAATATTCAATATCTGCTTCATTTGAACTCGGATTTTGGCCAACGATTAGGCTATCCTGAGTATTTTTAAGCATAAAATGTGATGGTGTCCTTTTTTGTGTATTTTAATATATAATGTGGAATATTATATGAAAGATTATTGTTTAGGAAATATCCATGATGGAAATGATCATGTAGGATCATCAGAGACCTTCCGAGTGGTACCCTATAGTAATGTTTGGTAATGGTTCCTAGACACCTTTTGAGTGGTACCACCCAGTTGATCTTGGAAGTGGGTCCTCAACACCTTCCGAGTGTTACCACCCTGTTATAGCAAAGTGATGGTCCTTAACTTTGAGTTTGTGCCCACTTGGTTGTGTGACACAATGATGAGGCGTGTTTAGACATGTACGATTACATATGGGAAAATATATGGGATGTTGGGAATCGTTGATGGAATTTTAGAGCTATTTGCTACACTTCTTCTTGGTTTATGCTATGGGATGGATATCCCAATATTCTCTTGTTTGAGATTAATTGACTGAACATTTATTTCCATCCTTCTTATGTATCCACAACATGGATTTGGACACTCTCCTTCATGGGGAGGAAAAGATGCGTGGGGTATACCACATGATTTTGATGTCTAGATTATTATGGTTGGATGAGTCATCTCTCTTGCTATAAGTAAAGAAGACTCGATGATTAGTTCATCAACTCATCATGTTGGGCACCTTGTGTTTGGATGTGGTCACCTTCACTATCTTTTTGGGTTGAGCTATACCATTTTTCTATACCTTGTGTTATCTACTATATTTCTTTTCTATTGTATATCTTGATGATCCCCCTTTATCTTTTGGGGAATCCTACTGGGTATGTTTATACTCACCCCTACATGGGAATTAACCACATGTATTTTGTCTTATGCAGATGACAGATAGGTCGACCGTGACTACAGAGGATCTTAGGGATAATGGGTGCTTGGACTGCTTATGGTCATTGTAACTTGGGATTCAGGATATATTATCTCTTAGCTATTTAATTTTCCAGTTTTTTTAGGTTGAGACATATTTCTAGTTGGACGTTCATTTTTCCCTTTTACTTTTCATTTTACACTACCATACTTTTTCATTTTCTTGAGATTCATGCATGATTGGTTTATCTTTTCATAGTGTTGCATATTTTACTCTTTCCATCGACACTTTTGCATCATGTTGTATTTTTGTGTGCATACAGGTACTTAGGCAGAGGCCTCCCTAATTTAGTTATTCCTTCGACACTTGTCGCCACCCCCTGGCCTATGAAGGTGGTCTTGGGGTAGTTTCAACTCGAGCCCCGACTTGGTTCTGGTCATGACAGACCTTGTACAAGATTTAACACCAAGTCAATGCCTATATTAGGAGGATGTCCTAATAAGTTAGTGATAAATACATCCTAATAGAGATACACAACTAGAATAAAATATGTTGGGGTTTACATTGATCCTAATGAGAGAGCCAAGCCCGCCATCTATGTTGTAATCATTCCAATATGAATCAAGTCTGGTCCAACTCTTCATACTCACAATTCCCACTCTATAGTCATTAAGTAATTTTCTCCCTTTTATTAAGTAAATGACACATGCCACCGATAGTAGTCTATGTGAGCTCAGATTCTAGACATCCAGTCCATGCTAACAATCATGTCGAAGTTCATCATATCCATCATCATGAACTCCCAAATATGCACATAGCCATAAATAACAATAGTAAAATCCGATCATCACTTGAGATGATCTAATTTTGTTCCTAATTGTGTATAAATAGAGAAGATAACTTAACCGGTTGGTTAAGTCCAACAACTACTTCTGCAGGTATGAAATAATGAGAATCACTAGTATTAAACAAATTGGTTTAAATAGTGGATATGATCAAGGCCATACCTCAAAATGTAGATGGTTCCTCTCCTCCATATAATGGAGTCTAATCTACACTATAAACATGGACCATCTCTGATCTGTGAGTATACCCATGAGTTTCATGTCTAGTCTCGGATCACTGTCGAGAATCCTGGTCGGACCTATAGTTCCCTGATTGTGGATGTCTCAACCTTCTAGCTGAAATTATATTGAAAAACTATTGGAGATGTACCATCATGTTACATTAATAGAACTGACTCTATGGTGATGGGGATACTTGACTATAGTGTCCAAACATCCCATAGTCGAAACACTATGGATCTCCTCCTGATATAATTAAAGAGACATAACTTTACTACACCTGCATTCCACTGACGTACTACATGTCTGTTTCGGTGCGGATGTGTGTCGGGTTACGCTGTTCCGCCAGGACGCGTTCGCGCGTGCACCCGTCAACCCGAGGGGATGGGTGCGCGGCTTGTGGTCCCGCAGTCCCGCTTTCCAAGGGCGGGCGGCATCCGTCCCTTATTCAGGGGCGTCTGCTCCTTGATCGAAACCGGGATGATGGGATGTCGGCTCCTCCTTCCTTGGACGTCTCCTCGGAACTCGTCGCCTAATCCGGGTCTCCCTCATAGACTTAAGAATGTTCGTGAATCTCGTTCCCGGCGCCATATCTTCATGGACACCGGTTAATTACGCTGCTTTCGCCCGGACGCTCCAAGGAGTCTGGTCGGGGCAGCAACCTGCGGTGAGAAGGCCGGGTGGCTCTGGGTGCTGGGGGCGTGTCGTAACACTACGGCTCTGCACGTCTGTCTTCCGTCCCTAATATGGCTTCTCGAAGGCATGATGGCCTGAGGCATCCCGTACTGGGTGCGGGGAACTGTGTCACCTGAGGTTTTCCTCAGCTTCCCATGTTTAACACGGGGTATGCCGCGAGTTTAACGTCCAGCGGGGACGGCATCGGACCGATCAACACGAAAAGTGGACCACATGACAGAACCCCTTGCGGGGAACCTCCGACGCTGGGGCCAGCACATGGGCGGCTTCCCAAGTAACGTGGAGTGGAGTGAAGTGGCATGACCCCACCGGGATGTGGCGGCCCGGGTAAGGATCAGGATGGATGATGGAGTGGAGAGCTTGGACCCCGTAGGGGCTTCCTACGTACCGCACGTTAGCACGGATCAAAGTCAACGTAGTTCGGGTATACAGTTTAACGTCATGCTGGACGTCGGCAAGCCGACTCACGAAGAGGTCGAGGCCGCCGGGCGGAGGATTGAACCGAACCACCTCGCACAGAGGGGGATGGAACGGCCGGGTGGATCACAGTTTCACGTCATGCTGGACGATAAAAGGAGAAATGGAAAAAGGGGGGCTGTGGGGAGGCACAGTGGAGATACACACGGGCAGTCTCCCACAGGGGCGGATTCATAGGTGAATCGACGCAAGCGTGAACCCTGGAGGGGTCCACTGATGGACGAACCGACGTAAATACGACCGGGACGACCAGGTGGCGGGCTTGGACCTCAAGAAGGCTTCCTACGTACCCTGTTTAGAAGACAGGGATCAAAGTCCACGTAGTTCATTCTGTCAGGACTTACGCACTTGAGGCAGCCCGGATGCGGCGAAACTCAGTTGGAAGGGACTTGGACCGAAAGCAGAAGACACCTCGATCCCAGTCATACCCTCTACTGGCTTCGGCCGTGGGGAGGCGCAATGGAGATACACATGTGCAGCCTCCCACGAGAAACTAGGGGTTTGTAATACCCTGCCCCTGTAGGGAAAAGCCACTCCCATTAAATCGTCCCAAAAGAGGGACAATCCCGACATCCCTGCAGAGATGAGCGGGTGGGGGCCACATCCAAACCGGGGGGGACCCTGCGTGCGAGGCACGGGATCGGGTGATGCGGATGGTTTAACGTCTTGCCGGACGAAGTACAGTTTAACGTCGTGTGTTGAGGACGAAGCGGTCGGTTTAACGTCTTGCCGGACGAAGTACAGTTTAACGTCGTGTGTTGAGGACGAAGGTGCTTGGCAGTTTAACGTCTTACAGCGCGGACGTGGTACAGTTTAACGTCATGCTGGACAAAACACTTGGCAGTTTAACGTCTTGCAGCGCGGACGATATGCTAGGCAGTTTAACGTTGTGCAGCTTGGACGTACGCAGTTTAACATCGTGCAGGACGTGGTGCAGTTTAGCGTCATGCAGGACGAATATGCAGTTTAACGTCATGCTGGACGAAACACTTGGCAGTTTAACGTCTTGCAGCGCGGACGATATGCTAGGCAGTTTAACATCGTGCAGCTTGGACGTACGCAGTTTAACGTCGTGCAGGACGTGGTGCAGTTTAGCGTCATGCAGGACGGATATGCAGTTTAACGTCATGCTGGACGAACGGTTGCCGCCGATGGGTCCGTGTCACTTCGCACGAGCCTGGAAGGCTGCACGGGAAGACAGTGCACGGTTCGGGCACCCAGGATGAGGATCATCGGGTGCCACGCAGGCGGGTACCCTCAGGGGGGTCGAGGGAGGCGACCCTGGCGGATTGCGCGCAAAAGAGGAGCTTTGCGCGCAAAACCGCGGGTCGGCGCGCAAAATGGCGGGCTGACGCGCAATTGGGCCAGCGCTTCGCGCGCGGATGATTGGGATTGCGCGCACCGGGCTTCGGGTAGCGCGCGGGGGCAACGGCTCATTCTTTAACGAATGGCCACTTTGAAAATGGGGGGTGCGCGCAATCGGGTCGGATTGCGCGCACCCGGGGGCAATTGCGCGCAAGAGGCTTCTTTTGCGCGCAAAGGCCTTCGGGTTGAAATTTATTCAAAGGACATGAGCCAAGGGGATTGCGCGCGAAGGCGGACCCCAAGGCTCTATTGCGCGAAAGAAAGGAGGTTACCTGAAGATCGGCATTGCGCGCGGAAGGGGTTGGATTGCGCGAACGAGCGACGCTTCGGATTCTGGCAACCTTCAAAACGTCGGGGGTCGCCTTATATTTATAGGCAACCCCGGGCGCGGAATCCGGTCTCGGGCGCGCAATTCGTTTCGCGGGCGCGGAATCAGGACTCAGCGCGCAAAGGCGCCGCGCAGGCCGCGGGCGCGCAAAATAGCGCGCCGGCCCAGCGCATTGCGCGCATCCCGGGAGGATTGCGCGCCGCGACTTAACTTTGCGCGCGAGCCTCTGAAATTTCACGCACGTCCTCCGGGCCCTCCGGAACGTGCCTCTGACTCCAAATATCACTTCGCTTTCCGCATCCGGAGCTTCGTTTGGGAACAACGGACTTTTCCGGCGTCTACAAAAGCCCCCCCTCGGAATCTGGTCGGCGAGAGGTCGCAACGATCGGGTTCCGAGGGAGACGCCGGAATGCCGAAGACCTGGGCGGCGCGGGACTTAGGCGCGCAAAAAGGGGCATCGGGCGCGAAATTCGCCGCTGCGGTCGCGCAAAGCGCTTTCCGCGCAGCGCGGACCCTGGCCTCGCCTATAAATAGGGGCCCTGGGTCCCGCGTTCCGTACTCCGGCCTTCCGCGCGATAAGCTCCAACGCTCTCGTGCGCGAAATTGCCTTTTCCGGCGCGAAATTCGCCCGATCGGCGTGCAAAACCATCCGGATTTCGCCTGTCTTTGCGCGAAAACCCGGAACATTGCGCGACATTCTTCCCAATTGCGCGCCGTCCGCTTGGATTGCGCGCCAACCTTCAAACTTCTCTACCAGCCTCGTCCGATCCCGCACGCTTCATCCCTTTACCCGCACGACTCCCGAAACTTCTGAGATGGCCGCGCACAGAGGAAATGAGGGGGATGCCGCCACTCGCAGAGCTGAGATGGCGACGAACGAGGAGGTTTACGGAGCCAAGGAGATTGTTTCCAACAATCAATCCTTGTTCGACTTGCTGACGCCGGCCCAGAAGACATATCCGCTGTCGGACAACCTGCCGCTCTGGAACTTCGGCATCCTAGATGAGGTTCCGGTGCCAGGGTTCGAGATTGATGCGCCGCGGACCTGGGTGACCCGGGAGGACGAGCTTCTCCGCTATAACATCACCAACAATGGGCATCCTGCCAGGGAGACCAGACACTTGGATGTCTATGTCCTGAACCCGAGGACGCGAACCATTGACGGGGGTGAGCCTACTGCGGAGAATTCTCCAGCCCTCTACTCGAGCATATATCGCCAGAGCGTCACGGACGACACCAAGGGCTGGCTGAAGGACTGGGACTTGCGGTCTGGGGGCAATTTCACCAGCGAGTGGGCCTGGGCGTTCTGGGTACGCCACACTTGCGATCACTTCGCAGAGGAGCTGCGGTACATCGGCCTGTTCGAGGCGGTGTGGACGTCGCAGTTCCACTTCTACCAGCAGTCCGAGCTCAGGCCGGAGCTGTTCACCCGATGGTCTCCGGATACCAACACCTTCCATCTTCACCATGGGGAGGTCGGCATCGGTCTCTGGGACATCCACTGCATCGGAGGTATCCCGCTGGAGGGCTACCAATACGATGAGTTCCTGCCACCGAAGAACACCTGGGAGGACAGGTCACGGACTCCCATCCTGACCTGGCATCTGCTTGACCTGGCTACGCAGCGGCTCGGGATCAAAGACTTCCAGAAGGACATAGCCTACAAGGAATGGTTCGGCCAGTTCTTGGAGCATGACCCGGCGGTCAAGATGCCAGGCAGGGGGAAGCGGTGCCCGACCGCAGCTCAGAGGAGCCGGAACGGGTCGTACTGGCGGGTCCTGGAGACGGGCGACTACCGCTCATGGGGGTACCGCGTCATCGAGGCCCGGGACCCAAATTTCCGGTACGCGGCGTTCCTGGCCGCCTTTCTGAGTGGGTGGCTCCTGCCAGTGCGGGACGCGAGAATGGGCGTTCGCCCGGCGACACTGGCGATGGCGGGCGCTATGGCCGCCAACAAGAGATACAACCTCGGGGTCCCAGTGTTGGCGAGGCTGTATGCCATCCTGGGACGCATCTCACGAGGGGGGTCGCCACGAAGGATCTGTGGGCCCTTTCAGTTCTTCCACGGCTGGGTGGCTGCTCACCTCGGTGGGTACACGTTTCCGAACGCCATCATTCCTCCGGGCAACGGCCTGCGACCCTCCCTGCTGAACATCGCGGGGGTCGCTCCGATGACCCTAAGTGAGGAGGGCGTGAGGATTCGGATTGGCAATCATGCCAATTTCAACTTCAGTCCGTTCCCCACTCCCGTCGGCCAGATGATCGACAATGGGCAGGGTCCGCTGGAGCAGCACGAATACTTCCTGAACATGCGGGGCGGGGTGCTCGTGGCTCGGATCGACGGGAAGGTGATCTGCGAGCCTTACGTGCCGACCCGGTTCGCCAGGCAGTTCGGGTGCCTTCAACGGATGCCGAAGAGGGTATTCACTGCTGTCCGGGAGGAGACGAACCCTGGCGTCCTTCGTCAGATGTGGCTGATGTTTGCCGCTTTCGGCTCTGGCGACGTCATCACTCTCCCTCCTACCGGAGTTGACGCAGGCTTGGCAACCGAGTACGCCGAACACTGGGCCATCGCGTACCCCGAGGGGCTTTTGCGGAAGCTAGTTCGACGGCTCGAGGTTGCCCGTGCGGAGACCGGGCGTCAAGGAAGGAGGCGAGGCGCCGCCACACGGGGGAGAACGGAGGCGCGCCAAACAGCGGAGCCGGCGCGGGCAGGGACTTCGGCGGCGGGCACATCGCGAGCTGCTGCCACGACCTCAGCGCCCAGAGAGGGGGAACGTGCGGTGGTCGACGAGCGGCCCGGGAAGCAGGTGAGACGTCTGCTCGAACCTTCCCATGATGCGGTCTTCCCGGCGCTGTGGTCGGCCTGGATGACTCTGCGGCAGTCACTGGGGACCGACGCCATCTGGCGAAAGATACTCAGAGAAGGAATCTATCTGCCAGAGGTCGGGCGCCTCCAGATTGCCGACAGAGTGGACTTCAACCGGCAGTATGCGTATCTGACGGCCATGGACGAGTACGTGCGCCAACGTGGTCAGCGCGCGGAGCCATCCCTTCTGGTGAAGGTGATGCTCGGTCTCGAGCCCGCTCCGGAACAGATGCCGCCGGAAGAAGATGACAGTAGCAGCGACTCCGAAGAAGAGGAGGAAATGGGGGAGGATGAAGGCTCCGAGGGAAGATCCCATCAGGGGAGCCCACGGGAGAGCAGCGAGGTGGCCGGCTCTGACAACGTTGATGTCACTGAGCTCCTCGAGGTCCGCTTCTATCCCTACTCAATCTGCTTCATCCACTCTCTTATGCAGCTTCTAACCCATTTCTCCATCTTTCTCAGGAGCACACGGATGTCGGTCAGGCGTCCTCAGCAGGAGTAGGAGAGGCGCCAGCAGGACAAGGCGGGGGCCAGGCACCCATTATCGAACTGACAAGCGCTAAGGGGTCCCCTGCTGCAACTATTCCTGCGGTGACCGGGATAGCGGAAGATGACGCTCCGAACTCCCGTAAGTCTCCCTACTTTACTGCTGGTGCTCGCCGTTGACGATCCGTGACTAACCATGGCATGCCCTGCGCAGTGATCTCAACATTGGAGGCTCATCGGGTTGCCGAACCCGGGCCATCCACGAGTGGACCGGTGGCAGACATGCCGCCTGCTCCGGAACAGACTTCCCAAACCGAGCCGGCCCCACCAACTGCTGATCAAGGGGCTGCGGACGTTGGCGGTGCTGCCATCGGAGAGAGGTTGGGGGCTGACGAGGGTGTCAGCGCCGCTGGGGAGAGAGAAGAAGGTCGCCCGGATGTTGGGGGACCTATCCCTCGTGAGGACCTCCCAGGGGCGGACCCTGCAGCAGACCTGCTGGCTTCCTTCCCTGCCTACCGGCCTGCCGATCCCGAGGAGATGGACGACTCAGACACGGAGGCGGTCGAGGAGAGCCGGATAACGCGCCGTAGGGGGTGGAAGTGCATCCAGCGCTTCCTCAAGCGAGACCCGTCGGAGTGGCTGGGGCGCATGGGATCACTTCAAACCTGGCTGCGCTTTCTGTGTGCCGGGGGAGCTGATGCTCAACGCCTCCATCTAACGGTCCGTGATTTCATGGCCGAAAAGATGCGTGAGAGCTGCCGGCGTGCCGACGTCACACAAAGTCGGGACATGTCGGAGAGCGCGCGGGCGCTCCTTGCGGCGGAGCAGGAAGTCCGGCGCCTCGAAGGGAAGGCGGCAGAGAAGGAGGCCTTCGTCGCAACGTGTACCGAGCTTGTGGAGCAACTAGCAGCTCAGCTGGTTGACGCCCAGGTGCAGCTGACGGAGGCGGGCCAACAGATGGTCACAATTCAGGTCGAGCGGGAGCGTGCACAGGCCAGAATCGACGAACTGCGCGCTGCGACCGCCGACGAAGAGAGGGCACACAGAGAGCGAGAAGCAGCTCTGGAGGCCACCAGCCAAAGGGTAGCGGCATTAGAAAGACTCATTCAGCACGCTAATCCCTAGGGGCTTTGTTTTGCCATTCCCAAAACATTTGCTTCCGCTACTTTGATCCATCTGTATGAATCAATATATTTATCTGCATCTTTTGGTTTAACATGCTCAACCACAATTCGTTGTCTTGCGGGAGTGTTAACCAAGCATCAGGCATCCATAATTGGGCCTGGATTTCTGGAGAAAAGAGGGAGGTCATTCCCAGGAAAGGAGACCTCAGACCTAATCAATGTACCATCCCCCCAACCTGTTCCAACACACGAGCGGGACAATGCTAGGGGCGTTGAGATTTTATCCGAACATAGGGAAATGAGAAAGGGTGAATCGCGTGTCCCGAATCCAGACATCCACAATGGTCGGCCTTCCAGGAAATGCCCAAGACGGTAGGCGGACAGTGGATCGACCATAACAACTGCAATAGACGGACCGAAAAAGGCCATCATTCATATTGCAGGAGGCGGACCACATGTCATCATGAATACCGCCTTGGGGTTCCTTCAGACACAAGGGTGGAAATCCAGATCAACAGGGCATGCGAAGCGTGGGGCGAAGTGACGATTTGTTCGGACAGAATCCAACGCTCTCAAAATTGCGCCACCGTGGGGAAAGCGTATTAGGCGGATGCACTAATCTGGCCGTGAATCACCTCAATCCTCAGACAGCACCTCTTTGACGAGGAAACCGTCCCTTCCCACCATTGCAATGGGGCATCCCGAGCTGAATCGGGGAGAATATCACAACTGCACCACTCTACCAGAAGCCAGGCCAGACGGCCGGCGACGAGGAGGGGCGGGACTTAACGATCCCTGAGGCTGGACCCGAGTCGAGATGCTCGGGCGTTCCTACCTACTCCATCAGGCTGGAGATCAAGCCACACGTAGTTCTGAGAGTGCAGTTTAACGTCATGCAGGACGTAGGACCCCATTTGGGGAGATCTTAGTTTAAGGTCGTAGAGCTCGGACCATAGGGGTAGATCTTAGTTTAAGGTCTTAGAGCTCGGACCGTAAGGGCTAGATCTTAGTTTAAGGTCTTAGAGCTCGGACCATAAAGGGGGGATCTTAGTTTAAGGTCTTAGAGCTCGGACCATGGGGTTAGATCTTAGTTTAAGGTCTTAGAGATCGGACCATAAGGAGGGATCTTAGTTTAAGGTCTTAGAGCTCGGACCATAAGGAGAGATCTTAGTTTAAGGTCTTAGAGCTCGGACCATAGGGGGAGATCTTAGTTTAAGGTCTTAGAGCTCGGACCATAAGGGGAGATCTTAGTTTAAGGTCTTAGAGCTCGGACCATAAGGAGAGATCTTAGTTTAAGGTCTTAGAGCTCAGACCATAAGTAGAGATCTTAGTTTAAGGTCTTAGAGCTCGGACCATAAGGAGAGATCTTAGTTTAAGGTCTTAGAGCTCGGACCATAAGGGGAGATCTTAGTTTAAGGTCTTAGAGCTCGGACCATAAGGAGAGATCTTAGTTTAAGGTCTTAGAGCTCGGACCATAAGGGCTCAAAGCACGCCACATCGTGGTCATATCCCCTGGATATGCGAAGATGCACTGAGGGATAGTGTCAAGAGCGTCGAGGTTTCGCCTGGCCGGAATGGGAGGTGGGAAATGTGAATCGTGCGGCCATTCACTCGAGGACTGGAGGCACCAGAGTAACGATATGGGAGTACTGCCGACCGTGGCGGAAAAGCAGCATCAATATCGCACTAACCGTTGGTGGAATGAGGCAGCAAACGAGCATCGACCGCTCAATCGCAGGATTCATATCGATTTGCTGCCCGAGGCCATTGGGGGTACCGGCCCGAGTCGGTGGGAGAGCACTGAGGCATTGTGTCCAAACCGTTCACGGGGGCCCCACCCAGGGCATAGACGATGGGTCCGAATGAAAGGGAGCACGAAGCCTGAAAAGTGGAAGGAACCTGACCAAGCTGAACCTGACACTCCTGGCAATAAACCAGAGTACTCTTGACACCGGTGGACCACGGCAAGGGGTCGGGGAACACGCCTTGAGGGTGACCTGAAGGCGGCGGATTCCCCAGAGAAGGGGGAATCTCTAAGAGGTGGGGGGCTGGACCCGAAGTTTCAAACATCCGGGCGTTCCTACGTATCCCATAAGGATGGGAATCAAGCCGCACGTAGTTCTTGAAGCGCGGCGCAACACAATCGGGCACCAGCGCGGGGAAGAGTGCGGGTCTGACCCTCGCACACAGAAGGAGCGGTATTTGATATTTCTTGTTTGTCCTTAAATATGAATGGTTTTTCTTTGTGCGGCGACATGCCTGTGATTGAGAAATCTCTGGCGTCGCCACAATAATCAAGCCATGGAAGGCATTGATGAATGGCGTGGTCATTAACCAGCGCCCAACATGAGTGCCCCCTGAGGGGAACATCACGATGCAGTGCCATTTTCTCGTCAGGCGGCCAAGACGATCACAGTTTACGGTCGTGTGGTAGGACCAGACAACACAGTTTAAGGTCGTGTGGTTCGGACCATGGGGGAATCCGCTTATCGCGGTACGGCGGACACGGCGGAGGTGGGAGCATACCCAGGCCTGCGGTCACGCACGATTCCAGGAGAAGAGTCTTGGGATAGGGGTCTGCGTATGTCCATCACCCAAGGGGCAGAGATTCTAGCCTCCAGATATACTGGGCCCAGAACGCGATTGTTCGGGCGAATCCCTCCTTATGGGGACGAGGGTCCAGCTACGCACGGCCCTTAGGGAGGATATCCGCATATATCCTTGGTGCTCAGATCATGGGAGCCTCGAACGACATCATTACCCTGGTTGGTCTCCCTAACGTGTAGAGGTGTACTGGAGGTCAGTATGAAGAGAGTGTCGAGATTCCACTACAACGCACAAAGGCGGAGTGTGATGAGGACTGCGTAACCAATGTTCAGAGCCTGAAAGAGCCGACATGGCGATCAAGGATGTTGCTGACGCATTCGCAACACAACATCCGATCGCGTCAGCCTAAGACGGGGCAAGCAAACGAGCATCAACCGCTCAATCGCAAGATTCATATCGATTTGCGGCCCAAGACCCGCCGGTAAATCGACCCGGAGCGGTGGGAGAGCACTGAGGCATCGTACCCAAACCGCTAACGAGGATCCCTTTGAGTGAAGGCTCGAACAAGAGGAAGCGCGAGGCCTGACAAGCAACACAGGACTTGTCGGGATTGAATCTGACACTACGAGTCATAGACCGAAGTACCCAAAACATGTTAACGGGTCACCGGGAAGGGTCGGAGGACTCACCCTGAGAGCAACCAAAAGAGGGCAGATCCCCGTGATCAACCAAGAGACAGGGCTGGACCTGAGACACAAGCGTCCAGGCGGTCCTACGTATCCCATAAGGATGGGAATCAAGCCGCACGTAGTTCTGGAGAGGCAGTTTAACGTCATGCAGGACGATGAGAGGTGTGAGGTAGTCCCACACACGGGGGAGGCGTACGGCGCGGCCAGTAGACCGACGTGAATGAGGACATAATCCCCCGCTCACGCGATACGCCTCGCACAAAAAGGAGGGGAACTGGGGCCAGAGGCCCAACGCGGGATAGAGATTCCCGGGAAATGGGGCTGGGCCTGAAACATAATGTCCAGGCGGTCCTACGTATCCCATAAGGATGGGAATCAAGCCATACGTAGTTCTGGAGAGGCAGTTTAACGTCATGCAGGACGATGAGGGAAAAAGAAGGGGGGAGCAGAAGGCATCCCCAAACGTGGGGGGCGTACAGTGTGGCGAGAAAACCGACGTGAATGAGGGCATAGCCCCACGCTCACACCATACGCCACATACCCAGCAGCAACTGAGCCAAAGGCCCGAGGTGGGATGGAAATTCCCGAAGGATGGGGCTGGGCCTGAAACATGAATGTCCAGACGGTCCTACGTATCCCATAAGGATGGGAATCAAGCCGCACGTAGTTCTGGAGAGGGGCAGTTTTACGTCATGCAGGACGATACGCTGAGCAGTTTAACGTCGTGCAGCTTGGACGTGGTGCAGTTTAGCGTCATGCAGGACGAGGCACTTGGCAGTTTAACGTCTTGCAGCGCGGACGAATGCTGAACAGTTTAACGTCTTGTAGCCTGGACGAATGATGCTTGGCAGTTTAACGTCTTGTCGCGCGGACGTATGCAGTTTAACGTCGTGCAGGACGTAGGCACACTCAGACAAAGTACTGCTTGAGGAACCTAGCGTTGGTGGGAGGAGTGACACGCTCACCATCCATAGTCGCTAGGGAGTACGCGCCATTGGGATAGACCTTGTGGACAACAAAAGGTCCTTCCCACTTGGGCTCCAACTTGGGCGGCTTCCTGCCGGGGATCATCGGCGCTCTTAGGGCTAGCACTAGATCACCCTGCAGGAAGGAGCGGAGGCGAACCTTCTTATTGAAAGCTCGAGCCATTCTGCTTTGATGCCTCTCCAAGTTGTGCAAAGCGCGAAGTCTATTCTCATCCAGTGCTTCCAACTCGACTAGACGGGCTTCAGCAACTCTGTCCGGCGCTTGCTGGTCATAGACCGCAG
The DNA here is from genome assembly GCA_963277665.1 of Viscum album. Taxonomy (NCBI): domain Eukaryota; kingdom Viridiplantae; phylum Streptophyta; class Magnoliopsida; order Santalales; family Viscaceae; genus Viscum; species Viscum album. The sequence goes on along the minus strand of OY728143.1, from coordinate 1,263,058,568 downwards.
TGCGCAAGGACGGCAACTGGATCTCGATGGGCAGGACGGCCTCAGCTCCGTACACCAGGGAATAAGGGGTCATCTGGGTGGAATTACGAGTCGTCGTCCGATAAGCCCAGAGGGCGTTGGGGAGCTTGTCCGGCCAACTCTTCTTGTTCTGACCAACCATCTTTTGCAGAATGTTAGAGAGGGTTTTGTTAAACGCCTCGATCTGTCCATTCGCCTGCGCATGATAGCGAGATGTATGGTTCGAGCGAATGTTATACTTGGCGTACAACTTCTTCAACTCGGCTGCTCGGAAATTGGTTCCGTTATCCGTGAGGATAGCGTGAGGCACTCCAAATCGATAGATGATGTTGGAGGTCACGAAGTCAGCGATCGAACAGGATTTAACCTCTCTGAGCGGAATCGCTTCTGCCCATTTGGAGAAGAAGTCCGTGGCGGTCAGAATGAACCGGAACTGGCGAGCTGTCGCCGGCGGGTAAGGTCCCACAACGTCCAGTCCCCAGACTGCAAAGGGCCAGGAATACCTTGTGGTATGGAGAGGCTCCGGCGGCCGATGCACAAAGTTCGCATGAACCTGGCACGCATGGCACCTCCTGGCATACTCGATGCAGTCATGGATCATAGAGGGCCAGAAGTATCCCAACCTCCGAATCTGGTGGGACAGCTTCGGCCCAGTCTGGTGGGCGCCACATGAACCAGCATGAACCTCTTGCATGACTCGTGGGATCTCAACTCCCTGAAGGCAACGGAGGAGAACACCATCAAATCCGCGTTTGTAGAGGATCTGCTCCAGGCCGGGACTGCTCTGGAGGACGAACTGCGATGCGCGGCGTCGAACTCGCTCGCGCTCGGCCCGATCCGATGGAAGAATGCCATGTTGGAGGTACTCAACCAAAGGCGTCCTCCAATCAGGGGCTGATCCGACTGTCATATCTGGGGTACTCGGGGCTCCGGGCATAGGGGAAACCGTGGTGAGGTTACTTACCAACGGGCCGCGATCTTCTTCCGGGATAACGGGAGCGATGAGCCTGCGGCGCGTCACGCGGACGATCAGGTTGTCCTGTTCAGGCTCCGCAAGTGACGCAGCGAGGCTGGCCAAAGCATCTGCTCGACCGTTCTGCGACCGGGGAACATGGACAATTTCCGGCCGAGAAGGGAACCGGGCCATCAGAAGGAGGGTGCACTCCAACAATGGCACAAGTTCCGGCTTCCTGACAACGTAGTCTCCATTGATCTGCTTAACGACCAGCTCGGAGTCCCCTTTCACGCACAGACGGGGCACGTCGATCTCGAGAGCCAACTCGAGGCCGGTGATGAGGGCATGGTATTCCGCCTCATTGTTGGTACAGCCCTCTGACAACAGGAAAGAGTATGGAAGCACGGCTCGCTCCGGGGTAATGAAGACGATGCCCAAGCCCACTCTGTTGAGCTTAGGATTATCGAGTCTTCTACCGGTGGGGCTCCGGGAGGCACCGTCAAAGTGCATCTGCCAGCATGGATCGGCTCGATCAACCGAGAGAATGGTCTCATCAAGAAAGCCTAGATCCAGCGGCTGATCCGCGGAGGTCGGGTGAGCTGCCAGAAAGTCTGCCAATACTTGCCCTTTGATGGCCTTCTGAGACACATACCTAATGTCGAACTGCTGGAGAATCACAGCCCACCGCGCTAGGCGGCCAGTCAACATAGGCCGGCTCAGGATATATTTCAACGGGTCTACCCGAGAAACCAACTGTACCTCATGGTGCTGCAAGTAGTGCCGTAATTTCTGTACGGCAAATACGAGCGCCAGGCAGCTCTTCTCGATGGGGGAATACCTAACTTCCGCATCGAGGAGCATGCGACTGAGGTAATAGAGGCTATTCTCTGTTCCCTCGTTGTTCTTCTGGGCGAGAAGGGCACCCAGGGACCGTTCCAGGGCGGTCACATAAAGGACCAGCGGCTTTCCGGATACGGGCGGCATCAGGACCGGAGGTTGAAGCAGGTACTGCTTGATTTCCTCGAAAGCGGTCTGACACTCTTTATCCCATACATAGGTGGCACCTTTCTTCATGAGCCGAGAAAAGGGCTTACACTTGCCGGCCAGATTCGCGATGAATCGGCGTATATAGGCTAAGTGGCCTTGGAACCCTTGCAGTTCCCGGACGGTACCCGGGGGAGGCATCTGGCTAATCGCCCTGATTTTCTCTGGGTCGATCTCAATACCCCGGTATCTCACCACAAATCCAAGGAACTTTCCGGAGGTGACCCCAAAGGCACACTTCAACGGGTTCATCTTCAGGCAGCGAGACCGGAGGAAGCTGAACACTTTCTCAAGATCTTTGAGATGGTCCTGACGCTGGCGCGATTTGACAACCAAGTCGTCGACGTAGCATTCCACTAGCGTGCCGAGGATTGGCTTGAATATGCGGTGCATCGCCCGTTGATAGGTGGCACCTGCATTCTTCAGGCCGAAGGGCATGACCCGGTAGCAAAAGGTACCTTGGGGGGCCCTGAAGGCAGTGAACTCCTCATCCTCAGGGGCCATCCGAATTTGGTTGTATCCGGAGTATCCATCCATGAAGGAGAGGGCTTGGAACCCTGCCGTGGCATCAATCAACAGCTCTGTCACTGGAAGGGGAAAATCATCCTTCGGACAGTGGCGGTTGAGATCGCGGAAGTCGATGCAGACTCTAATCTGCCCGTTCTTCTTCCTGACCGGCACAATGTTGGCCAGCCATTTGGGGTACTGAACTTCCCTCATGAAGTTGGCTTTGATAAGCTTGTCAACTTCGGCCTCAACCATGGCACCGTGGGATGGGTGCATCTTCCTGGGAGGCTGCTTGAACCCGCGATGGTTCGCCGGGAGACCAAGGCGGTGGACGGCTACCTGAGGATCTAGCCCCGGCATCTCGTCATAGCCCCAAGCGAACACATCACGGTGCTGCCTGAGAAAGTCCACGTACTGCTGCCGCTCCTCAGAGGGCATGGCGGCACTAACCAATGTGGGTCTTGGATCGGCCTCGGTTCCAAGGTTCACCTGTATTAACTCATCGACCGTGGCGGGGACGCCCTCCTCAAAGGCTGGGGGTGCATCTTCCACGTCCTCTCCACTCGGGGAGGGATCATCCACGGGAGAGACTGCATTGGCAACTGCATTGGGGCTACCAGATCCTGCTGGGCCACTGGTGCTGGCGCGGGCGGTCGCGGTCATCTCATTAGGAGACTCGCGGGCCGTCGAGACCATGGCCACGTCCAACCGGTGAATCGGTAGGACGTAAGCGTCATCCAGACTTGCCCAGGGATCGCTTGCAACAGCGACAGGCTCAACCTCACCTGCCAGGATCTGCTTATCCTTGCTCTTGTAATAGTCCGCGTCCAGATAGCGGGCTTCACATGAGGCAAAAGGAGAGGCATCTCCTTGAAGCACGCCTACTCGACCATTAAGGGAGTATTTGAGGCATTGGTGGTATGACGAGGGAACCGCCGCGTGAAGGTGAAGCCATGGCCTGCCCATCAATGCGTTATACGCAGTGTCCTGAGAGACTACCATGAATTCGGTGTTGGCAACCAAGTCACCGAACTGGGTCTTCAAACGTATCTTGCCGACCGGGGTTTGCTCGGTGCGATCGTACCCCTGGATCCTGAGGTCGGAGGGAATCAAGTCATCCTCAGACAACCCCAATCTCCGGAGCGTCCGAGTTGGAATCAGGTTAATCCCGGACCCCGTGTCGACAAGACAGCGCCGGACTTCAAGGCCATTGAACTGGCCAGTGACATACAGCGGACGGATATGTCCCTGTATAGGAGGGTCTTCATCCTTACCAGAGAACGAGATAACTGCCTGACATTCGGCGTCCTCGATCGTTTCGGCGTGAAAGGCCTCTGCAGCCGCAACCTCTGTCTCAAACTGGAGGGGGATTTTCAGGGCTTCAGCGAGTGCCTCGCGCATCTCAGATGACATGCGCAGAGCCTCAAGGATGGAGAGCCTTGCTGGGATGTCGGCCAAGTGCTTCAGGACATCATACTTTTTGGCCAAGCGCGAGCCCCTGGTTGCAGGAGGTTGCTCTGCGGTTGGAAGCATGACGGGCCTTGCCGGTTGGATCGGCGGCCGACTGGTACTTGGCGCATCTCGCTGTTCACCGGCTACAGTCCGGGAAATGGTCACCGTACTGGAGTCAGGAGGCCGGGATGGACTCGTGGCAGGGCGGAGCTGGTCGCGACGCGGCTGAGGCGGTTCTGCCTGGTCCCACACCACAAACAGTGGCGGAGGCGAATCCGTCATCCCCGGATGAGGGGGCTGCGCGCGCTGAGCTCGGTTTTGAGCCTGCTGCCTAGTCTCAGTGGCGTGCACGGCCTGGCTGGAGGTACCAACGGCTGTGCCCCGGCGACTCCTGCTGCTGCGGTTCTTCCGACGGTGGCGACGACCGGGGACACTAGGGAGGTCCACCTGGTGTTCTTCAACGTCGGGAACCGAAAAGGGATTTACCAGCTCGACGGTGTTAACCGAAGCGTACCCAATACCGTCATCAGACGAATCATCCATCGCCGGGCGGATCCGAGGAGGGACCCCTATCTCCGGGGGCATGAAATCGCTGAGAGTGCGGGATAGTGGCGGAACCGGCGGGGCGCGCTCTTCCTTCTTGCGCTGCCGCCGTTTTCTCCTCTTGGAAGAGGCAGGCTGGGACGACGATGCTGAAGCAGCACCCGCAGGTTCTGGGGGCTCAGGCTGATTCAAGCGCGCACGGATGATTCCATGGGCGCGAATGGTCGTCTTGCGGGCCATCCAGTTATTATACTTCTGGGATCCGCGGTTGGAGACCAGCTGCCATTCGTCCTCGTTGCCACTATCGTCATCTGATCCCACGAACACGCCCGCCACTTGCGCTGGAGCTGGGCCCAACCTGATCACATTGTTGTTAATCTGGTCTTGGAGCCAGTCCTTAAACACATAGCACCGCTGGATGGTGTGCCCCAAGGCCCGATGGTAGGGGCAGTAGCGGGGGTTATTCGTAAGATGTGCCTCCTCTGGCTTCCAACACTCAGGCAGTCGCACAATCCTCTGCTCCAGGGCGCTCCGGAAATAACCGGGGACCTGATCCTCGTGGAATGAGTAAGTCAGGTGTCGCGGGCCCCTGGGAGCGTGGTCTTGACGAGGGGCTGGAGGGGCCGGCCGAGGAGGTGGACCCTGATTATCTCGCCTGGGTTGCGGCGGTACATTACGCGGAGGGGCCGGCCGGTTCTGAGGCTGCCGCTGCTGGGCCGGGAACTGAGCCCGTGGAGGCGGGTTCTTGTGAGGCTGTGGAGCTGGCCTCGCCGGTAGCAGCTCCAATGGCCTGGGGGCCTCTATCTGGGCAACAGCAGCGGGCTCAGCCCTGCTGACTCTCCTTGCAGGAATCATAGGAGGCAGCGGGTGTGCCTGGCTGGCCTGTTGCAGGGCTTCCTCAAGACGTTGAGCTTTGTCTGAGAAGTCCCTGAACCCTCCGGGGTAATTCTGAGTGATCAGGGAAGGGACCAGCTCGGTCTTGACGTTCCCGACGCACATTGTCAGCAACTGTTCCTGAGTCAATGGCATGTCAAGGGAATACGTGAGACCCTTCCATCGGGCGACAAAGTCCGCGACTCGCTCATCAGGCCTCTGCTTGCACTTGAAGAGGTCTGCGATACTTGTCTTCCGGGTCGTGGAACTGAACTGGTAGAGGAACTGTCTACGTAGGTCCTCCCAGCTGGTTACCGACCCGATGGGGAGCTGGCTGTACCAGACAAATGCTGGCCCTTCCAGTGTCTGAACAAAGCAGCGAAGCTTAGCGGCCTCCTGCTGCGCCGGAGTCCCCAACATAGGCCCGCACCTCGAGTTGAAGTGGGCTAAATGCTGTGGCCGATCTCCAGTTCCGTTGAAGGGGGCGAAAGTGGGATTCCTGAATCCCGGAGGCGCCGGCATGTCATCCACCCATGCTGGGTAGGGCTTGCCGTCCGGTGGGATCGCCACCTGCCGAGTCTCCAAGGCATCCAAGCGGGCAATGAGTGCCGCCATCGGATCGTCCGGACATGGGTTCCAGTCCTGGCGAGGATCTCTAACCACGAGCGCATTGCATGGCCCTTCAATCGGGTCGTCGACCGGGTCGTCGAACTCGGCAGCTCGTGGGATGGCGGGCGGAGCGGCCCTTGGGGCAGCGGGAGGAATCCGAGCGGGATCTCTCAGGTAGTCACGCCGCTCGGGAGGGTGTGGTGAAACATACCGCGCCCTCTTGCCATAGGCAATGGCCTCTCTCCTGTCGGCGAACACGGCGTAATCACGGTTGCCCGGGAGAGTCTCATCGAGGAGCGGTTGTTCCGGTCCCTGCTGTCCTGGCCTGGGATCACCGTAGTCAGGCCGCCGTTCTGCAGCGCGCTCGGCGAGGAGCTGGTCAACCAGCTTCTTCTATTCGGCGAGCTGCTGACGTAGCGTAGCCTACTCGGGATCCTCCTCTGCCCTCTGCATGGAGGCAGATGGGTCGGCGGGCCTTATAGCCTCGCTGTGCTCTTTTCCTTTGCTGACGTTTCGGCTCAACGTCAGTGCTTCAGTGGGTGCGGGGAGCCCCAGGAGGTTCCTCTGATGACGATTAACTCTCACCAATGGATCCGACGACGGCTTGTCTTCGGGGGGGAAGCCCCCGTCGAGAAGTTCCAAGTCGTTCCCCTCTCCCGACAGGTCAGCCATATTGACTGTTTCTGTCCCTGGGGATATACCCTCAGGGTCACCCAGCGAATCGGGCTGTCGGCGGATCACACTGAAGCGTAGGGCAGCGTACTTCCCCCATCCACGGATATACACGTGGGGAGTGGCTTCCTCGATAACTTTGCGGAGTACTTGAAAACACTCAACGCATCGTTGCTGGAGGGCCTCGTGGTGCTCAAATGACCCGGGGTGCCGAACCGCGGGGAGCATGGCCAGGTCAATTTGACAGCACTGCTCACCAATATCCTCCAGGTGCGCTTGACTCCCGGGGTATGGCATTTGTAGGTGGCGAAGACAGGAGCGAGTCTCCCGGAGAGTTCGGCGGAAGCATTCGAACTCATCCGGGGTGAGCGATTTGGGTGCATCAAAGCCCGGTCCTGCGACTGGCCAAAACTTCTCAGGGAAGTGGCCCTCTGCAAGGACGGTCCAGAAGCTCCACGACTCAAACTCGGGACCCAAATCTCCTTGGTCCTCTTCAATGGCTGGGAACGGATGGGAAACTGGTAGTGGTGCCGAGGCGGGCCGCCGGGCCGACGGGCTGGCCGGCGGTGAATACGGCGAGCAGGCCGATTGGCCTCCATATCCCGGGCCGTCCTCTGAGGGTGGCGGTGCCCTGGCTACCACATCACGATAGGACGGGCCGGCGAGCGAACATCCTGCCGTAGCATCGGTGCTCTCCGAGGGCGCACCAAATCGTGGTTCGACCGTCGGTCCCCAGAAAAAGTCTCCGGCTTCTCCGATCGAGACGGAAGGCACTTCCGGAGGGGCCGGTACCAACCGCAAGCTTGATCCTTGGGGGTCTACCAGGCCCTCGTTACTCCGGATATACCTTCGGAGAGAAGCGGGGATCACATCGATCTCGCTCTCGGGGAGCACGAGGCTGACGTGCCGCATTCCTACCCCTGCCCTTGACTGGCGGGATTGGGGAAGGGGCTCTGTCGCCGAATCGTACTCCGCCTCTGAGTCAGAGAAGCAAACCGGTCGGATCTCTGTCCGGAATTCCATAACATTCTTCCCTCGGCGTCGACGCCTTGCCTTCCTGCCCCTGGGTGGTTCTTCGGGGCAGGGCTGATCTCTGTCCTGGCGTCCTCCGGCCGCACTGGTGCTGGGGCCAAGAGGACTGGGAACCAAGGTGCGAGGGGCACCGGGACAGATATCAAAGGGGACGCGGGGAGAGATGATTCCGGGCAGGACTCCGGGCCGGGATCGGAAGGTGGGATGACCCATGCCTCCTGGATCGGCCACACAGAGTAGATCCTGCCGGTGAATAGCGCTACCGCGAGGTGGTCCGCGGTGGCTACTGCCAGTGCCAGCAACCGGGAGAGTCGACCCAACCTGCCTTTGGGGCGGTCGGGGCCTCGATCCAGGTCGGGCATAGGAGTTCCCCTGCTCAGGATGCGCAGAGGCCTGGCGACTGGAGCCAGCAGTGGCTTGGGCCAATGCGGCCGCTGTTGCTAGAGCCCCAAGGTGGGCATCCTCTTCCGCTCATGCCCGACGTTGGCGTCGAGACAGACGAGTCGGGATGAGCGGCGCGGGCAGGTGGAGAGCCCGCTCTTCGACTGGAGAGGCCTGGCGGCGGTGTCGCCGTGGCCTGGCGGTAGTCCTTACCGTAGATCCCTGGAGCGAATCCCGGATAGGGTGATCCCGGGCATCATCCACCTCATCCGCATAGGGAAGGGAACTGTCAGAGCGCTCCGGGGATAAACTCCCAAAGCGATTGGACGTTGAGGTAGGCAGCAGTGCCTCCCTGCGCGGCCCTCGGGGGCGGCGGTGGTGGCGAGGCGCAGCCTCCTCAAGGTCTAGGCGAGCCATTTCCCGAGTGGGAATGACTCCCTCTTCCTCGTATCTCCGCACCAGGGTGTTGATCACCCTTCTCTGGATGACCTCCGAGGGGGAGAGAGGGCGTGGTCGTCCCGCAATTGCGGCTGCTGGGACGGCTGTGGAACGGGCGGGACCGCGCGGAGTAGCCGCGTCGGTGTTTCCCCTGCCCCTGCGCCAGTGGGCGGGTGGCGATCGGGCACTGGATCGGGCGACCTGATTTCTGAAAGCAGGGAGAATGACCCATTAACACTGATAGGAAAAAGGAATCGACAACCAACCATTAGCGCCACGACGCCTTCCGTGGGGGGAACCCAGGCCCTCGACGTTGCGAGACGGAGTGCCCGATGTCCCTTCCCCAGCCCCTGGCGGGTAAGACTGAATGCTTGGCCGGGCAACATGCCGGTCTTCCAACACCTCTGAAAGCCATCGGTTTTCGTATCGAGGAGAAGAGATTCACGTCGGGTTCACCATTTTTCTGTTTCGGTGCGGATGTGCGTCGGGTTACGCTGTTCCGCCAGGACGCGTTCGCGCGTGCACCCGTCAACCCGAGGGGATGGGCGCGCGGCTTGTGGTCCCACAGTCCCGCTTTCCAAGGGCGGGCGGCATCCGTCCCTTATTCAGGGGCGTCTGCTCCTTGATCGAAACCGGGATGATGGGATGTCGGCTCCTCCTTCCTTGGACGTCTCCTCGGAACTCGTCGCCTAATCCGGGTCTCCCTCATAGACTTAAGAATGTTCGTGAATCTCGTTCCCGGCGCCATATCTTCATGGACACCGGTTAATTACGCTGCTTCCGCCCGGACGCTCCAAGGAGTCTGGTCGGGGCAGAAACCTGCGGTGAGAAGGCCGGGTGGCTCTGGGTGCTGGGGGCGTGTCGTAACACTGCGGCTCTGCACGTCTGTCTTCCGTCCCTAATAGGGCTTCTCGAAGGCATGATGGCCTGAGGCATCCCGTACTGGGTGCGGGGAACTGTGTCACCTGAGGTTTTCCTCAGCTTCCCATGTTTAACACGGGGTATGCCGCGATTTTAACGTCCAGCGGGGACGACATCGGACCGATCAACACGAAAAGTGGACCAGATGACAGAACCCCTTGCGGGGAACCTCCGACGCTGGGGCCAGCACATGGGCGGCTTCCCAAGTAACGTGGAGTGGAGTGAAGTGGCATGACCCCACCGGGATGTGGCGGCCCGGGTAAGGATCAGGATGGATGATGGAGTGGAGAGCTTGGATCCCGTAGGGGCTTTCTACGTACCGCGCGTTAGCACGGATCAAAGTCAACGTAGTTCGGGTATACAGTTTAACGTCATGCTGGACGTCGGCAAGCCGACTCACGAAGAGGTCGAGGCCGCCGGGCGGAGGATTGAACCGAACCACCTCGCACAGAGGGGGATGGAACGGCCGGGTGGATCACAGTTTCACGTCATGCTGGACGATAAAAGGAGAAATGGAAAAAGGGGGGGCTGTGGGGAGGCACAATGGAGATACACACGGGCAGTCTCCCACAGGGGAGGATTCATAGGTGAATCGACGCAAGCGTGAACCCTGGAGGGGTCCACTGATGGACGAACCGAAGTAAATACGACCGGGACGACCAGGTGGCGGGCTTGGACCTCAAGAAGGCTTCCTACGTACCCTGTTTAGAAGACAGGGATCAAAGTCCACGTAGTTCATTCTGTCAGGACTTACGCACTTGAGGCAGCCCGGATGCGGCGAAACTCAGTTGGAAGGGACTTGGACCGAAAGCAGAAGACACCTCGATCCCAGTCATACCCTCTACTGGCTTCGGCCGTGGGGAGGCGCAATGGAGATACACATGTGCAGCCTCCCACGAGAAACTAGGGGTTTGTAATACCCTGCCCCCGTAGGGAAAAGCCACTCCCATTAAATCGTCCCAAAAGAGGGACAATCCCGACATCCCTGCAGAGACGAGCGGGTGGGGGCCACATCCAAACCGGGGGGGACCCTGCATGCGAGGCACGGGATCGGGTGATGCGGACGGTTTAATGTCTTGCCGGACGAAGTACAGTTTAACGTCGTGTGTTGAGGACGAAGCGGTCGGTTTAACGTCTTGCCGGACGAAGTACAGTTTAACGTCGTGTGTTGAGGACGAAGGTGCTTGGCAGTTTAACGTCTTACAGCGCGGACGTGGTACAGTTTAACGTCATGCTGGACAAAACACTTGGCAGTTTAACGTCTTGCAGCGCGGACGATATGCTAGGCAGTTTAACGTTGTGCAGCTTGGACGTACGCAGTTTAACATCGTGCAGGACGTGGTGCAGTTTAGCGTCATGCAGGACGAATATGCAGTTTAACGTCATGCTGGACGAAACACTTGGCAGTTTAACGTCTTGCAGCGCAGACGATATGCTAGGCAGTTTAACGTCGTGCAGCTTGGACGTACGCAGTTTAACGTCGTGCAGGACGTGGTGCAGTTTAGCGTCATGCAGGACGGATATGCAGTTTAACGTCATGCTGGACGAACGGTTGCCGCCGATGGGTCCGTGTCACTTCGCACGAGCCTGGAAGGCTGCACGGGAAGACAGTGCACGGTTCGGGCACCCAGGATGAGGATCATCGGGCGCCACGCAGGCGGGTACCCTCAGGGGGGTCGAGGGAGGCGACCCTGGCGGATTGCGCGCAAAAGAGGAGCTTTGCGCGCAAAACCGCGGGTCGGCGCGCAAAATGGCGGGCTGGCGCGCAATTGGGCCAGCGCTTCGCGCGCGGATGATTGGGATTGCGCGCACCGGGCTTCGGGTAGCGCGCGGGGGCAACGGCTCATTCTCTAACGAATGGCCACTTTGAAAATGGGGGGTGCGCGCAATCGGGTCGGATTGCGCGCACCCGGGGGCAATTGCGCGCAAGAGGCTTCTTTTGCGCGCAAAGGCCTTCGGGTTGAAATTTATTCAAAGGACATGAGCCAAGGGGATTGCGCGCGAAGGCGGACCCCAAGGCTCTATTGCGCGAAAGAAAGGAGGTTACCTGAAGATCGGCATTGCGCGCGGAAGGGGTTGGATTGCGCGAACGAGCGACGCTTCGGATTCTGGCAACCTTCAAAACGTCGGGGGTCGCCTTATATTTATAGGCAACCCCGGGCGCGGAATCCGGTCTCGGGCGCGCAATTCGTTTCGCGGGCGCGGAATCAGGACTCAGCGCGCAAAGGCGCCGCGCAGGCCGCGGGCGCGCAAAATAGCGCGCCGGCCCAGCGCATTGCGCGCATCCCGGGAGGATTGCGCGCCGCGACTTAACTTTGCGCGCGAGCCTCTGAAATTTCGCGCACGTCCTCCGAGCCCTCCGGAACGTGCCTCTGACTCCAAATATCACTTCGCTTTCCGCATCCGGAGCTTCGTTTGGGAACAACGGACTTTTCCGGCGTCTACAATGTCCTTGACCTTCCTCTTCCTATCATAAAAATATTCACTCATAGAAACCGTAGGGGGTCCATCCATTTGAGTAGTGAAGGGTATAAAAAGGCCAACTGGTCATCCATTCTCTAGAATCCCCTTAATGGTAAGGACCATCCTTAGAACCTTTAGGTATGAAGCCAGATGAAAACTCCAAACATACTATCTATGGTTTTTTCAAAGTCTGATTTTGAACTTCCTGATCTTCTAAGACTCATTACCATCCAGAAGCGATGCAAAATAGGGGAGTTTAGTAAAATGTGTAGAGTATGAAGATGTTATCTTGGATCCTTACTAAAAATACACGAACTCCTATGCTCAGTAAATATTCAATGTGTTGGGGAAGAAATACATAGAAAGAGTCCTTAAATACCTCTCAGGAGAGTTCCTCATGTCATCCTTCCTGAACCATAACTCCCCACTAATGCATAGTGGGTCCCTGCAACATGAACGCTACCAAATTCACCTTCTTATCTGGTGTTTTATCAATGAGGTCGAAGATACTCTCTATGGTTTCCACCCAACACTTAGAATCATGTGGCCTTTTGGTGCCCTGAAATGTTAGGGGATACTAGATCTGGAAATCATTGGCATACCCCTCCATGGATTTTGGAGGAAGTTGGTATGGAACCACTTCTTGCACCACTGGGGAAGGTGTGAGAACAGCTCTAGAGTACCCATCCCAGTTGAAAATCCCACCAAACATATATAAGGATACATCTTCTACACCACATGGAACATTAGGAATACATATATTCCTAACCATTCTATGGGATCACACAAATATTTTCTTAGAATCTCCCCTCAACCTAATGTTTAACTCTCAAGGAAATAATCCTTGTCTATGTCCCCGCACTTTAGTTACAATCATCATATATATACTAACACAATATCATGCTTAGTTATACTAATAAATTCTAGTAATGATATATCATAAAACATGGAAAGGCATAATCATATCATCCAGTCATAGAAACTATCCCAAACATATTGCACAAGTCAATGAATTCTTATTAAATAACTACTATGTATCACAACAACAAGTATATATAAATGTAACATGTTAACCTAATTTCCTAGTAATAATGTAGGAATTCACCTATAATCTCATAAATCTCACATTAATATCATGTGTTCTAATCAATGGTAACAACAAAACATAATTCCTAGTTTTTATGTCAACTCAATGGTCCACTATAAAGTGTTGGCCAGACACTGACATATTTCTCCTCCTCGAGTCTCAACCATCCTAACCCCTATCAATCCAATCCCAAATCAAGGAATAATAAAATAAAAGTTTGTAAATCCTGGTCCTATAAAACCATTTTTAAACATCCAAACCCAAACCATCAGGTTCGAACCGAAAGGTCACATGACCTTATGTGTTTCTCCCCATATACAAAAGGCTTCCGACTAGCAGCGAGGGTCTAAGATGCCAATGGGAAGACTATACGCTCTATATTATGTCATACGATTGATAATAATAATAATAATAATATAAAACAACAAAATAATCATGTGAAAGTAAACACATGGCATACATTTCATACAAATAAAACAGCCCCAATATTGGAAATTCTATCCAGAGTAATAAAGAAGATAAATAAACCAATAAATAAACTACGAGCCACTGGAGTCTACTCTCATCAACTACCAGCTCCATCCTCCTTTGCCCAAATATCCACTACAAGGTCTCTTCCCTTTAATAGATCTCTAACGAAATCTACAAGTGCACTAACCTGATTAGGAAATGAGTACAGGACTCAGTAGGACATAACTAAGGAGTTCTTACCTAATGTGCTCAAGTACAAAAAGTGTATACCAATAATGATAATAAATGTGTAACAGGAATAAAAACACTATAAAAAACTGAGTGGTCATGTGCATACCAAGCCACCACAAACCCCCAGTCATACCTACTTTAGCTCCATGGTAGAAAGATAACATAATATGTCAACAGTAACCAAACCAGCCCCTACTTCACAGTGTCTATGGAGATGATTCCCACTGTCATAAATCCCTCAAGAGGACCATACCATTCAGGTCCTTTAAACGAGAATATACTATACTCAAATTAACTAGGTTATCATGTGGTGAATGACACTTATTAAATAATGGATACCTTGGGTACACCATTGACATGACACCATGGCTACATCATACCTTCACCCTGTGCTCAAAGTCCCTCATCACCATCATCACAATTAAGTGCACTCCCCCACTAAGAGATAAACCATCACATTATTCTACCTATCTTAAGTACCAATCAAACCCACAAAGGAAATGGTAACACATATATAGGGTGATCACACAAGTACTAATAAAATATCATCATGAGTATATAACATCAAACATAATAGTATGTGATCACTATCAAACCTGGCAACAAGCTACTCTACCACCACTCTTGTAATCAATATCACAAAGGATCTCATGGGATACACACACATGTGATCATAATCAATAATGGTATAAAATGATAATAAATATAATCATATAACAGAAACAAGTGTAAATGTGATCCCAAGAAGGTGAGTAACTTTCTAACTAATGGTTGTCAAAGTTAGTGCTTAGGTTTGTCGAAGATGTTGTCACCCGAACTACACTCACACACCAATCGGAAAATGACCACACACTAAAAAATCCAAGAACCTAAAGAACATCACATCAAGGCTTCGTGAGAAAGGTGAGGAGAAACAAGACCAACGGGTATATCCAAACTTACCTGAGGTCAAAGAAAAGCCTTTGGAAAACTAGAGGAGCACTCTGCTTATAGTGTAAGTAGCCAACTTACGACGTAAGATATGGGTCCCACATTTTATTGAGTAATTGGGTGTATTATGGTTTAAATCCATCTTAATTCTTCTTATGATGTGATAAATAATTGAATCATAAAAACTAAGATGTGCGGCCTCCTCGGTGCAGGGTTGGCCACCATGGTGCAGGGATCAACTTCCATAGTGATGTGTAAGGACACCACAATGTAGAGATAAGTCTTGTGGTTTAGAACTTAATAGATTCACATTCATCTAAAGGAATGGATTACGGTAGAGGGTTTCTTCTATAGCCTTCGGGAGCTCCCATTTTAGGTGATGTTAAATCAAAAAGTATTTAAATAAAGACAACAATTTCACAAAACTGCCACTATAGTTTAAATAATAATCAAGATATTTTAATTAGTGGAAGTTGTAAAAAATAAATGCCCTCTAAGACCATTTTTGTATAGTGTGGGTACCTTCTCAGTAGTCTAGGACCTTTTCTTTAGTCGAATCTTTGAATTTAGTTTAGAAAGTCTTTCTTCTTACCTACTTCCCAAAAGAGATATGTTAAATCTCCAAAACCAGATATGAGATAGCTTAACTTCTATATTATATTATGTGTGAATGTGTGGAATCATGTTTTAGTTTTTTTATGTCAAAATGGATGGAATTAACTATAAGAAAATAATAATCTGAAAACTTAATAAGTAAATGGATAATGCATCGCATGATGTGGATGATATTATATTCTTATTGTTTTCTAGATAGTGTGGTATTAATAATGTTTTATTCTATTTTCTCAAATGTTTTATGTGTAAAATTTTTGGAAAATATTAGAAATGAAAAAATAAAATAAAAAATACATGTTTAGTTATCATATTCATAAAATTGCACAAAATTATGAGCATGAAAAATATGAATTGTTAATACTTTATAATTTACATTTGGAATTTATTCATGGATAATGGTTATGATCAAAAATTTTATATAAAAGGAATGTTTGTTTTAATTAACTGTTGAAGGTTTTATGTGATTAGACCTTTTATTTGTTTTATGTGATTTTTATTAGATTTCTAGTTATTACTGTTTGATGCGAATTATGTTATAATGATGCCATGGAGTTTCAGATGCAATGATGATGTGACGGGGGAATGGGTTGTCAAATGTGATGATTTTGTGATGGTGTAATGGGGTAACGAATGTGATGATGTTGTGATGGTGGCACAGAGTGCTGAACATCATGATGATGGGATGGTTGAATCAGTTTTCAGGTTTGATGATGATGTGTTGGTGATGATTTTTGGAGGTTAAATGTGGGGATTTTTGTTAGATTATTGATGGTGATTTCTTATTCATGAGATCAGTTTCTGTGATCCTTCCTTTATTTTTTATACACTGCAGTGCTTCCTTTTCTTTTAAATAGTTCCAACTAAACTTTAAAATTATCAGTATAGAAACAACGAAGAAACCTTGGGATGGGTGATAAAATATTAAAAGTAATTGTAGATTTGGTTGAATAAGAATTTATGATGAATGACTGAAGAAATAATGATTATTGATGAACCTAGTTTCTTGTGTTCTTAGGTGCATCTTATCTTTTAGTGCTATCAGTGGCTCTTTTATTTTCATTAGGGAAATTAGCTAGACTTATTTTATATTATGTATTTGTTTATTGTGTGGTTGTGTGTTATATATATTCCTTTTTTTGGGATTTATTACGTACCCCACCCTAGTTAGTAGGGAAATAAACGCCCAAATGTTTTGGGGAGTGTTTTCTCCAACATCCAGGTTAGTGAGGGAATAAATGGATAGATTATACCTCTCCCCAACTATCTCTTTGGTCGTAGTGTCATAGGCGAGCATATTTGGTCTGTGATGGATTGATGTATTGGGTTTGGGCTCACTATACTACGATGTCTCTCAGTTTAACTATACATTTATGTGTAAGTTGTAATGGATTATGGTTATAGAACATACTTATATACCAGGTATAGTATCCAAATGTTATTATAAGTTTATTTTGTACAAGTTGTTGTCTCTTGAGTTTTAGTACATAATATATTGGTTTTTGTGGATTCTAGAATGAAAACCTAGTTATGATGAGGAGGATGAATTTTTCTACATGGGGTATAGGGTGATGTGTTGATGAGATACATGGGATTCATGGTTGATGTGTATCGCTAGGATATAGGATGATTATGGGTGGGATGAGCATCAAATGTAACCATTGGGGAATGAGAGTGAAAAACTAGTGAGGAAGTGGTTATAAGGTGCCCTTCTTATATATTTTTTTCATTATAAAATTATCCACTTTTTTTAGTTATTTGGTGAGTAATCCATAGTGAGGTTAGGAATATAGTTTACCTATTTTATGTGATGATTTAGTTTCTTTATTTATTCATTAGAGATTTGGTGTGATTTTTTCACATTTTCTGTAGAGTTTTCAAGGAGTATCCTACTGAATATACATGTTACTCTCACCCTATGTATATATTAAATGATTTTCAAATATTCCATAGGGAGTTTATGATCAAACTAGAAGATACTATCTTATGGATTAATCATGATTTTATGGGGTTCATGGTCTCTATTGTAGGAGTGTATCATGAATTATATATAGTTTATTTTTTTGTATTCTACATTTTATATCATTACATTCATGTACAATGATTTTACGAATGAATATTTATGTAATAGAGTTTGTTAGTGGATTCTCATATTATCTCTTATCTCTAAATATATATTGAGGGAAATTTCCACCATTTATGTGGATTATATACCCTCTGTACTAGTATCCAACCCATGGCCTATTGGAGGCGGTCTTCTTGAGTTATTATCCTCCTCTATTCACTACTATCCCTAGTAGGGTACTTTTAAAGGGACCATATAATGATATCACCTAGTTATTTAATAACCATGTAGAAGAGAAAATCCCAATAATTTCAAATTCCAAGTCTAAAAACTCTTGAAATTTTAAAATAAACCATAATTATATATTAATTAACACACCAGTGACATGGGGGCATCACCCATCCCATTAAAACCATCACTATTATTCTCACCATCTTAGAATTTAATGTGATACCCTCATATTAATATGATGGTTCTAGTATGTTTTTCCTTCAACCTTTATTTTTCATTTATTTTTCCTAAAATATTCCTTAAGTGTCTTCATGGTTTCATGGTTTAATTTAATCTAACTCAAAAACTAGTTCTCATTACTCTCATTCATTATAATTTTTTAGATCACCAAAAATACCCCTCTAAATACCTCCACACATGGTATATCTTAACCTAAATAATTCAACAACTAATCTAACTTGTTTTTCACATATTCATCCACAACTAGTTACCAAGTGTTCCATGCCTACTATGTTCTTCAACTTTACTATTTCATCCAAATAAGAATAATAATATATCAAAATCATGTCTCATTATTATTATGTTATAAGTCATATAACCATATTTCCACAATCACCATGATTTCCTTGATCACCATTAGGAACCTCTAGTCCACATGAAATACTAGTTGATAATTTCATATGAGTTTACTCACCATAAAACTACATAAGTTCTCATATTTTAACTCACCTTTATTTTATAGGCATTCCTAATCATTATATTTTATTTAAATCACAAGGAATTATAAATTAAAATTATATTTGAGATAAAAATAAAATTTCTAAAATAAAACTTTTCATTATGAAATTTTTGTTCCACTTTAGGTAAATTCATTTGAAATTTTTTCATATTTCCATAGAATGAAATTATTTTTCTTTAATTGCACACAAAAACATTAATCACAATCAATATTTAATTATTGGTTATTTATCATCCATGAATGTAATTTTAAACATGAAATATTAATTTCAATCCCTCTATTAATATTCATAAGAATTAATATCTTTAATTTCCATGGAAATAAAACCATAGTTCCAATTATAAAATCTCATTAACATCATTTAACATGTAACATCAACCAATGAAACCTCAAAAAATGAATTGTTTTTCAAATTGAAATGTGTGAAAAATCATAGTTAAAACAAGGGAATGTATATAACTTATTGGGATTTGGAAACATCTAATATTCCTAGAACATAGTGAAAACAATTCAAAAAATCCCAATTTTTTTTTCTAAAAACAAAACACACAGAATTAAAATCTATAAACCATTTATAGTATGGTATTCAATGAGATTCCCTTATATCTCTTAATTGAAAGTCACAAGATCCAACGAAATGAATAGATATTCCTATTATATCCATAAACAATATAAATCATTGATAAATTGTAATAAACTAATAGCATATAATCATCCAAATTTCAAGGAGTGTTAGTTTCTTATTTATGATAAATAAATGGAAGATGCATATAACTTTAGCTAGGGTGTCATGTAATATACATTTGTTATTAATTTTAATGAATAAATTAAATTTTAAAAGGAAATGGGATAGTGAAATTGAGAAGGATTTTTGTCATTGGTTTATGGGACACAAATCATCATGTTGATGGATTTTGGAGTTTTTAAAATCCTATAATGACATTAAGGATTTATATTTTGAAAGAAACTAAGTGTTTAGTGAAATTGATGGAAAATAGCCATAGATTCAAGTTTTAGGGTTTTATACATTTTCTTTTCATGATTTATAAACTATGAAGGTCAACCTGGAAGTGGATATGACTCTACATGACTTGTTTTTAAGGTTTGATAAATTATGGATACAAATTTTGTCTTCATTAAAAGTTTATTTTAGTTCATGATTTCCATTATGTAACACCAGAGATTAAATCATGGTAAGTGGAAATTATATTTTAATAAAAATATAATACAACTCTAATTTTAGTACTTCATGAAACAGAAAAATCTAATTTGATAGGATGATATATATTTTGAACTTACTAGGTCAAAATAAACCTAGAATGATTTTATGAAAATTTTTATTAGAAAAAATATTTTTTTTAAATAATTAAAATTTTAATATTTAACTTCTAATAATGTTATTTATAATAATGTTTTATAATATGTATAATTAACAATTTATTTACAATCAATTTTATTGAAATAAATATAAGATCATTTGCAGGTAAAGGGGGATATTTTTCAAAAACCGGTTTTTTTAAAAGGCATAATGAATTTACATTTTAATTAATTAAAATAATATTTAATTATGAATGATTTAAATAAAATTTATAGATTTTATATTTAAATATAAGAATTTAAATCCATATAACGATGATTACTCTTTATATAGTCATTGTAAGATCATTTTATGCATGAAAAATGTATTTCTCAAAATAATATTTTTCTACACATTTTGAAAGCTTATTTTTTAAATAATATTCTATAAATTTAATAAATTTAATTCGATAAAATGGATTAAATATTTTTAATCATCATAATTAATATTAGTTAATAAGTTCAACTTAATTTTTGGTCATAATGAATAGTAAAAACATAAATAATTAATTGCTACGGCTAAGATCAAAATAGGTTTACTGGGGATTAATCTATAATGATAAGGGTTAAAATAAGATGAAAACTTTATAAACCCTCATTTTTTGGTTTAATTTATACCTTAACCTTATAACCTTATAATATCATCCATTTTGGAGCCATATTTCCAAGAAAGTGACTTGAGATTATTGAAAAACTTTGAAAAATTACAAGTGAGCCACTCACCTCAATTATGAAAGGGAACCACCTCCCCTCACTTATTCATGCCCCTAAATCCATTTATCTCAACCAAAATATGGAAAAAAAATATCTAAAACATAATTATACACCTTTAATAGGTTCTTTTATTCCCAAAATACCAAACCTATGGTCCATAATAAGAGATCCAAAGGAGGGTTTTCTAAGCAAAGGTAATCATCTTCACAATGCTCTTTCTTTTTTACTTATTCCTTTTCCAATTTACGTTGTGAATTAAAAATTAAAACTTATAAACACTAGTATAAATAATATAATTAGATTATATTATGTTTATTACATAACATTTTACCATCTCCTTCTCTACATAATAGGAAACAAAACTACCACTTGTATGTATGGAGGACAACCGCCTCATAAACCGATGTAATTTGATTTCCATCATCAAATCACATGGATAGTAATAATAATGTAAATAATTAATATATATGATAATTATGAAATAATATTGATTATTTAAAAATAACATTTCATCTAATTCCTTACCCATTAACCTATTAAGGAAATGATAATGTTACTCATGCATATGTATGGCATACCCTCTCCATGAAGTGATGCGATTCATTTTCCATGTTTAAATTTAAATAATGATGATAAAAATGTATCTAATTAATAGATATAACATTCAAAACATTAATATAATTATATATATTATTTAACTATATCATATACTCAAAATCAGAACTTTTTTTACAAAACATGCATGAGGAAACAAGGTAGTTAACAACTGAAACAATAATAATAATGAAAGATTACTAATGAACCGGTGATAAGATGTTATAAGAGGATTATATATGATATTATACATATTAATATAGTTATATTATAAATTAATATCATGTTTAAAACCATTATAAAATATTTTAAAGCATGATTAACTAAAGAAAATTATAAGGTAATGGATTTAATCTCATTTTCCATTCTATTGAGGTAAATTTGATATTATGAACCTATTTACTTTTATATGGTGTATATACCACCCCATTAATATATATAACATGAATAAATATTTATTAATGATGATTAATGTTTCAATTCAGCTTTATAATTACAATGGGTTATAATCTAGAAGTTAACATAAAGGTAAGGATTTATTTTACAATCTCATTTTTTGGGACTACCTTAATTTTCATTGAATGAATATTAGAATCCACACATCATAAAATCCATATATTTTATCATCATATATATATTTATGGTGTTCCCAAATTTTCTTCCAACCTTTCCTCTATTTTTACTTGAAACAAGAAAATAAACGTTTAAAAGGAAACCCTGTTTTATTTATATTTTAATCTGATATATGTTTCTCTCATGTCCCTATTTTTCAAAATTATTTTTAAAAAGTATTTTTTATTAATAAAATGATTTATTAAGGATATTTTACATTACATTTTAACTTTTAAGAGGTATAAAAGTAATTTTTATAATGTTTTTTGAAGGTTTCATTTTCATAATTCTTTATAAAAAGACAAAAGGAATGTTTTTTACATATAAGACATTAACAGACTTTCCCACCGCCATAACCATTTTACAATATTTAGCTTATTATAAACGTTTTTAATGGGTTTAAAAAAATAAATATTAAATAAAATCTTATTTTAAAATTTTTATTCCATTTTATTTATTTCTCTAAAGGACATTATTTTATTTCAAAATCTATGTTTCTAATGAATCCATGGTCATTTGTTATCTCTTATTATTTTTATGGTAATTAACTTTCTCATGAAACATTCACTTTATTGTGATATTTGGACATTAAATTTATCTTATATATCCATATTATTTGTATCATATGTATTATTATTTCCTAAAATATATACCATTTATATATATAATTTTTTTACTTTGAAAGTTATTTAATTGACCGGGGAAATATAAATATTTCATATTATTTATTCAATGTGAATATTTGTTGATCAAGTATATTATTTATGAATTAAATTGATAATTTATTATATGATGAATTTATTGGACATTTAGTGATTGCTGGAGCCCAAAATTATATAGCCCCTTGAAGCATCAATAAGTCTAATGAGAAAACTTAGCTGGCCAAATTAAAGGAGTTTTTTGTGTATACCTACCCACATATTAAACCATATTAGTGAAAGTTATTGACAATATAGATATCATGATGTCTGAGATCATGGCATCCAATATTAATCATTTTCTTTATTAAGAATTTAGTTATTATTATCCATGTGATTTTTTTATTGATATTATCCATGGATGTATTTCATACTAAATTTATTGATTAAATGGAAAGTTTTTTTAGTTATTTAATTTTCCATATTGATAATGAATTATTTACTCATGATAGTTTCCGCTATACATAACCCTTACTAAGAATTTGAGTGAAACCTTATTTTTTCCCCTTTCCCCATGATATAATGAATAATTCTTTGAATGAGTTCAAGGATGTTGAACGTCTTCCATTACTATACTTTATGTTTTATTCTTAATGTAGAATGGGTATTATGTTTGTATATGGATCTCTAATACTACTAAAATGATAGTTAATTTGGGATTATAACCCTTATATCTATTACAATATAATAAATTTGACACAAAATCTAGATGAATGGAGTTAGTTTTGTTATAGTTAGTATCAAAAGAATTTTTATAGAGACCTTAGGAGCTAGGTTGTGGAAAACATAGATTAAGGAACATAAAACTATAACATAATTTGGGGATATCTATAATTTTAGGATAATATTATAAATTTTTTGGTAAGGTATATATTATGTGGTTTTTCCAAGAAATACATCCCTATCTGGATACTACAAGTGGATGTGGTTTTGGAACACATGCATCTAGAGGTAATAACCGTGAAAAGAGATGGTCAAGTATATCATAACTATCATTAGGGTGAAAAATGATCATTCCCTTATTTCGTACTTGGTTTGAAACTCCTGGGGGATATGATTTTGTTGGTTTTAATTTTATTTATATACCATTATGAAATATTTGAAAATACTTTTATGATTTAATAATATCCCCAAAGAAACTAAGTATTTTATTCCGATATTAACAATGCATAAAATTTCAATTAATGTTAAGTGTTACACGATATATATATATATTATGATTTAAAATTCATAATGTTAAAAACTAATTTAATATATTATATTATTTATAAATGGAACCTGGAAGAAATAATTTTATTAAGCTGAGAAAATCATAGCCATATTAGGTATAATTACATAGGTTAGGACAAATAAACATTCACACGTGGAGAAAAATAATTTTATATAGCATGGTACACTTATATAGTATCATTTCATGTGACAAAAGTCTTTATCATTTAGTGGAAATACTAATCTAGTTGTAGCTGAGAAATGTATTAAGTCCCTTAAAAAGATATTTCTGGACATGGGATGTGATGAAAGGGAAAAGGGTATTCTTGAAATGTATTTTCTCAAAGTATATGCTGATTAATGGTGGTTGTTGATCCAGAATAATAGGTATGAGGAGAAAATAAAACCCATGGATTGGAGATCTATAAAAGAAACATTCTTTAATAAATATTTCCCTCATGATAAACAAACTAAAATGAATAGAAACTTACTCATATTAAATAAAAAGGAATAATAGATAGTCATAGAATATCAGGATACCTTTACAATACTAGCTAAGTGTGCTATAGATTAAATACATAATATGAAATGAAAGATTGACCATTTTTTTAAAGGTAATAAGCCAAATCTCTAAAGGGTGCCTATTTCTCAAAAAAATCATCATATGATTGAATATTTTTATACGCCATAATAACAAAGAAATAATTTTCTATATCCTATATATTTAATGAGAATTTATAGAAAAATTAGTCAGATGAACACTAAAAAAAGGGAACTTGTCAAAAAAATGAATTAATTTCCATCATGTGAAAATTGTGGAAAGAAATATCCTAGAAAATAATTGAAGGGCATGGGAGTTTATTAAAAGTATGGTAATAAGGATCATCTATCTCATTAATGTATGGGGAAGAAAGAAACCACTATAATATAGTGCTTCAACTATAAAGATATATGATATTATTCAAACCAATGTCCCAAGAATCAAGGGAACTTACCATAGAAGAGGAAAAGGGGATAAGTCCAAGCTTATGTGATCACTCCAACTGAGGTTGAAGCTTATAAATATGCAGTGGTAGGAACTTTAATAATAACTTAAAATTTAGATAATTATTTATTTTATTCTAGATCCTCACACACTTTTATATCTTCCATGTTTTCCAAGAAAATTAGATATTTTCCTAGAATCTAAAGAAGGGGGTTATTAGTCAAAACTCCTAGTGGAAATATTACTACAACAAGGATGTGTCAGACAGTTCCCATTATGACACTTAAATGTTCTTTATTTACTAATTTTATAATTATACTTATGGATTTATTTAATGTAATAATTGTTATATACTAGATTTGAAAATATGATGAAAAAATTTATTGCAAATAGAAGGAAATTACAATTTTTGATGAAGATGTGGAATTCATTATCATTAGAGGGGTGACTTCATCATCTGAGTCATGTTTTTATCCACCCCTAGTAGCTCTTGTAATTGAGTTTTTTGGGGAAGGAGATAAAATAAAATCTATGGAAGAAAAAGTTAATCTTCAAATTGAGGATGTACCTATTGTACAAGAATATTTCGATGTAAATTCTGGGGAATTACCTAAACATACACTAGAGCATGAAGTTTAGTTTTCTATTTATTTAATATCTAATGAAATACCTAAATCAAATTCACCCTATATAATATCCATTTTGGAATTAGTATAGTTTAAGAAACAATTAGAGGAGTTATGTGATAATGGATTTATATGCCCGAATCTGTCACCTTAGGGAGCCCCTATTATTTTTATTAAGAAGAATGATTGATCGATGAGGTTGTGCATTGATTATAGGGAAATCATTTCCATTACAATAAAAAAAGTATCCTCTTACTTGTATTAATGACTTATTTGGTCAACTTAATATTGCTAAATATTTTTCAAAGATTGAACTTCATTTAGGGTATCATCAATTGTGAGGAAATAAGGAAGATATTATAAAGATAACATTTCAAATAAGGTATGGACATTAAAAGTTTACATTAATTCCATTTGTATTGACTAATGAATGCTATATTTTTATGGATCTAATGAAAATAGT
This sequence comes from Viscum album, assembly GCA_963277665.1. Classification (NCBI taxonomy): domain Eukaryota; kingdom Viridiplantae; phylum Streptophyta; class Magnoliopsida; order Santalales; family Viscaceae; genus Viscum; species Viscum album. The sequence continues at coordinate 1,263,033,037 of OY728143.1, read as the reverse complement.
ATTAAAGTAATATGTTGATTAATTCTTTGTGGAATTTATTAATGATATCTTGGTGTATTTTAAAATCTATTAGGACCATGATAATCACCTGTTAATCATTCTTGAGACGTTTAGAAGAAAATAGTTGTATGGGAAATTTAGAAAGTGTGGATTCTGGATTAGAAAGTTTCTTTTTTTATCCATATTGTCTCCAAGGATGGAATCTCAGTTGATCCTACAAAGACAAAAGAATTCAAAGAATGGCCCACATTAATTAACACAACCAAGGTATGTAGTTTTATTGGTTTGGCTAGTTATTATCGTTGATTTGTTTAAATTTTTTCCCGATTGGATAAACCATTAACCCATATCACATGTAAAGGGGTTAAGTTCATATAAAAAAGGAATACAAATAATATTTTAAAGAATTGAAGAGGATATTGGTTAATGCTTCTATTTTTACTCTACTATCAAGAAATGATATATTTGTGATATATAATGATACATCAAAGAAGGGACTTGGTTGTTTCCTTATACAGAATGATAAAGTTATTATATATGCATAAAGGTAGTTAATGACTCATGTATATAACTATCCAACCCATTATCTTGAGTTGGAAGCTCTAATATTTTCTTTGAAGATATGGATACATTATATCTATGATGAACAATGTGATATATATATAGATCATAAGTGTCTGAAATATATCTTTTCACAAAAATAGCTGAATATGAGGAAAAGGATATGGCTCCACTTACTCAAGGATTATTATTTCTTAATAGAATACCAACTAATGAATAAAAATAAGGTAGCATATGCATTTATTAGGAAAGATCATGGAGTTCTGACCCAAATGGGGATTGACAGGGATCTTATGTTCATAGATCTAGTAAACATATAAATTGAAATTATTAAGGAATGAGAGACATAAATCATTTTTCAAATTAATTTGAAACATACTTATTATAAAAGATAAAATTTTCTCAATCTGATGATGAGAATTTTCAATAGAAAATTAATTCCATTAATGATGGGAAATTGTAAGACTTCATATATGACAATGGTGTTATGAAATTTGGAAATGGACTATGTGTTCCATATATAAACAATATAAATATGGAATTATTATATGATGGTAATATCTCAAATTTTTCTATACACCATGGTATCAGAAAGATGTATAGGTATTTGAAGGAAAATTTTTAGTGGGATAATATGAAATGGGAAATTTTTAATTATGCCTCAAGATAATTGGTTTGTGAATAGGTGAAGTATGAGAGAGATAATCCTAGATGATTCATGAAACCTCCACCTATTCTTATGTGAAAATAGGATGAAATTACTATGGAATTTTTCACTGTATTACCAGACTCCTAGAAAGAATAATATAATATGGGTTATTGTTGATTGCCTTACCAAATATTTACATTTCCTTGATATTAGAGAAGATCTGCCTCTTAAGAAACTTCTAAAACTCTATATTAATAAAGTTTTAAGGATTCATGGTGAACCTATTTTAATTGTATCTAATAATGCTCCTAAATTTACATCAAAATTCTAGAAATTTTTTTAGAAGTCTCTAGATACTGTGCTTTATTTGAGAACCCCTTATAACCCTCAAACCTATGGATATTCCAAAAGGTATATTCAAACTTTATAAGACATGTTGAGATAATGTTCGCTTGACTTTAAAGGTATGTGGGATTAGTATTTCCCTTTTTTATACTTTTCCTATAATAATATATTTCCTTCAAGTATTCAAATGGAACTGTATAAAGTATAATATAGAAAGAGATTTCGTACTCTAATTTGTTGGTATCAAGTTGGTGAAAGTAAGCTTATAGGCCCAAAACATTTTGAGGGGACAATGACAAAGTTAAAGACTATTTAGACACATATTAAAAAATAAAAAATCAATAAAAAAGAGTTATACTGATAACTAAAGGAATGATTTGGAATTTTAATTGGCAGATCACATTTTCATGAAAGCATCTCCATGGAAGGGTGTTATAAGGTTTGGTAAGAAAGGGAAACTGAGCCCTAGGAACATTAATCCTTTTGAAATTATGTAAAGAATTGCAATTGTGGCATACCATTTGTAAATTCCACCTATCCTCTCTAAACTATATGATGTGTTCCATATATCATTGTTAAGGAATTATATAACAGACCCAACATATGTGATCACCTATAAAGAAATAGAATTGGAACCTGATCAATTGTATTATAAAGTTCCTATCAATGTTATCTATACTAGAGAGAAATTATTGATGAATTGGATGAATTGACTAAAAAATGTACTTTGGAGAAATCATAAAATAGAGGAAGAAACATAGTAACTAAAGGATTTTATAAATAATAACCAACCTCAATTATTTATAAAGTAATATCCATGAAAATTTCAAAGAATTATTTTTTAGGAGGGAAGAATGTAACATCGAACTTCAATTATGGTTAGTGAACATTATATTTTAATAAAACTATAATAAAATTAACATTTTCATTTTTCATGGAACAAAAAATTCTAATTTTATAGGATGAATATCGATTCTAAACTTAGGACATCAAAATAAACCTGGAATGAATTTTTGAAATTTTCCTTTTGAAATAATATTTTATGATTAGTTGAAAATGTAGTATTTAACTATTAATATTTTTATTTATAATAATTTTTTATAATATATATATATATATATTAATTTATTTACTATCAATTTTATATAAATAAATATAATATCATTTAGAGTTAAAAAGTGATTTTTTTCAGAAAACTGTTTTAAAAAAATCACAATGACTTTCCATTTTAATTAACTAAAACAATATTTAATTATGAATGATTTAAAATAAATATATATATTATATATCTATATATATTAATTTAAATCCATATAATTATAATTATTATTCATATAATTAATTTAAGATCATATTATGCATGAAAATGAATTTCGTGAAAACCCATTTTTTCGACACGTTTTGTGGGTTTATTTTTTAAATTAAATTATTTCACTTTTGTAAATTGAATTTGATATAATAGATTAATTTTTTTTAATAATAATAATTAATATTTGGAAATAAGTTCAACTTAATTATTGGTCATAATGAATTAGAAAAATAGTAAAAATTAATTACTAAGGCTAACGTCAAAATGGTTTTACTGGGGTTTAATTTATGAAGATAAGGTTTAACATGACCAAAAAACGTTATAAAACCATATTTTATGGTTGAATTTTTGAATTAACCTTATCCCCTTTTAATATGATCCATTTTGGATCTATATTTAAATTTATCTCAACAAAACCCTACCAAAATCTCTCCTAAACATACTTATCCACTTTTTTGTGGTTTTGGTATTACCAAAATACCAACCCAAAGGTCCTTAATAGAAGAACTAAAGGAGGGTTTTCTAAAAGAATTTAATCATCTTCACTAAACTTTTTCTTTTTACTTCTTTCATCACCTTTAGTTATGTATTAAAAAATAAAATATAATAACAAAATTTTATAACATATATGGATACTTTATTATGTTGAAGACATAATATTTACCCATCTCCATCTCCATCAAATGGAAAATAAAATTATTGCTCGTGTGTACAACAAACAACTGCCTCACGAACCGATATAATATATTTTACATTATAGAATCACATAAAAATTTATAATGATGGATATAATGAATATATATGATACTTATTAAATAATATTTTTTATTTAAAATTAATATATCATCCAATTACTTACCCTTTCACCCATTAATGAAATGATAACATCACTAGTGCGTACGTACGACCTTCCATCTCCATGAAGAGATTTGACTCATTTTCCATGTCCAAATTTCAAGAATGATTCTAAAATTTATATAATAAGTAAATATGATATTTATAACATTAATATCATTATATATATGATGAAACTATATCCCATCCTCAAGAACTGAGACTTTCATAACAAATCATGTTTGATAAAACAAGGTCGTTAACACCCAAAAAAATTGTAATAATGAAATATTGTTAATGAATGGGTGATAATATGTTATAATACGATCATATAAGATATTATAAATATAAATATGGTTTTGGTATAAATTTATAATATTTTTAAAACCATTATACATGAGGTTAAATCATGTTCAATTAAAGAGAAGTGTGAGTTCAGGGGTTTCGTCTCAATTTCCACTATATTGAGACATATTTGATATTATACACCTATTTAATTTTATTTAGTATATATACTACCCATTTTATATATCTAACTTTAATAAATATTCATTAAATATGATTATTATGTCAATTGAAGTTTATTATTTTATGGCTTCTTTATTTAAAAGTTACCAAAGAGATTAGGATTTATTGTACAATCTCATTTTTTAGGGTTTCCTTAATATTCATTGAAGGATTATTATAATCCATCCATCCTAAAATTAACATATTTTATTATACTATAGATATTTAAGGAGTTTTAATATTTTCTTCTAAATTTTCATAACTTTTTTACTTGAATCATGTAATGAAAATTTTTAAATAAAAACCAATTTTATTTATATTTTAATCAGATATAATTTTCTTCCATGTATATATTTATCAAAAAAATTACTAAAGTACTTTAAATTAATCAAATAATTCATTTAGGATATTTTAAGTTATTGTTGAATTGTTAATATGTATTAAAGGAATATTTATAATGTCATTTTAGAGTTACATTTTAGACATTCTTTATAAAACGTCAAAAGTAATGTTTTATAGCATATACAGTGTTAACGAAATTTTCCACCACCATAAGTGTTCTATGGTATTTAGATTCTTCTACACATTATTAATGGGTTTTCAATGAAAATTATTAAAAGAAATATGTTTTTAATATTTCACTCCCATTTTCTTTATTTATCCAAAGGATATGATTTTATTTCAAAACCTATGTTTCTAATGAATTTATGGTCATCTCATATCTCTTATTAATTTTATGTTCATAGACTTTCTCATAAAACATTTTATTTATTATGATCATTGGACATTACATTTCTCTTAAATATACATTTTATTTGAATCACATATATGACTATTTCTAAAACTGTATACCATTTATACATAAGGTGTTTTGATTTGAAAGCAATTTGATTGACTAGGGAAATATTGATATTTCACATTATTTATTAAATACAGATATTTACAGATAAGGAATATTATTCAGGAATTAAATTTACAATTCAATAAATGAGGAATGTATTTTAAATACAGTTATGGGTGGGTCCTAGAATTATATTCCTCATTGATGAATTATCAGGTCTCATGAGAAAAATCAGTTGGAAAAATTAAATGGGTTTTTGTTGTATACATATCTATTGAATAAACTATCTTATCACAAGGTATTAATGGTATAGATATAGGGATGTCTAGGATCATGAAGTCCAATATTAATAATTTCCTTCACTAAAATTTTATTTATTATTATCCATGATATTTCTGCATTGATATTATCCATGGATTCATTTTTTCTCGATTTATTGAATAAATGGAAAACATTTTTATTTATTTACCTTTCCATATTGACTATTCCTCATTTACTCATGATAGATTTTTCTATATTTAACACTTACTGATCATTTGAGATCACCCTTATTTTTTCATTTCCCTATGATATGAAGAATAATTCTTTCAATGAGTTTAAGGTTGACGAATTCTTTCCATTACTATGATTTATATTTTTTTTCCCAATGTAAAATAGGAATCATGTATATATTTGGATCTCTATTTCAACTAACCTAATTGGTCATTCAGAATTATAACCCTTGTATCTATGTTAATGTAATAAAGTTGACAATGACTTTGGGTTACTATATTTGGGTTTATCACACACTCTATCTCTTAATTTTCTTATCCCTTTTCCCCCAAGGCTAACACACTACCCAACCCTTGACTATCATTTGACTAAAAACCATGAGATGTCCTATATTGGGATTTTTTCATCAGAATATAAAGGCCTGATATTAGTTTCCCCGACCTAGTGCCTTATTTTATTACATTGGAATAATCACAAGAAAGTTGTATCCCAAATGAATGAATTAGGTTAGTAGTTTTGGAAAACCAAATACCTACATAAGTTCAACATTACAAGTTGAAAGTAAATTCAAAATATGAAGTTATTTTTAATCACACATAAACCCCTAGATTACCCTTGCAATTCATTCATAATGTTCATCTTCACCACCTATGAAAAAATAAAACATAAAAAAGGGTTAATCTCATATTATCATTAAGTGTAAGTAATAAAGAAGAAGTTATCAAAAACATAAACTCTAGGCATGGTGAATAACTAAATCACATGCCTTTAAAATTTAACTTGAGCATATTATGGAAAAAAAAGGGTTGAATAAATAATGCCATAATTAAGCATAATCAAGGGTATAATAATAGTAAAATAACCTCATGGACTATCAATTACTTGTTTCATAATGAGGGAGATGAATCATTCTGAACATTCTGAAATATGTAACATCAAGGCCTCAGCCATGACATCTGAATATGATTAAGGCCTTGGCTAAAATCATATCTGTAAATGGGAATGGACTTGGCCAACTCCATATATGTTTTTTCTCATGAGACCTAATAATGCATAGAGGGGCTATAGAAATCCCCACCCATCACTTTTTATGTCCAATTCATTCCTCTTATGAAAGGGGATAAACATAAACAACATGAATATATGAAATAACTTTCCCTAATCTGTACACATAAACACTAACCATTCTGAGTAATATAGAGAATGGTTTCAAGATAGAATATCCATATTCAAACTAGTCATAGACCATTAAATACAATTTTCTATATTATATCATAAAACACTTGTCCTTTGAATATTCAACAAGAGTTTTGAAATAGATAAAATTACTCTTATAAAATCATCAATTAATTCTTGAGATAAATACACTTTTACTTTTAAAAGAAGAGTTATTTTGGAAAAAACATTTTATAAAACCATAATTTTAATAATATAGTTTTATAATAATAAAATGAGTGTTTTTATAAAAAAATGGTCGCAAAAACAGATTATAAAGTATACTTGAACATAGGTAAGAATTCGAGAAGTTCCCTTGAAACGAGCTTGTATTTCGGGAAGAATTTTTGAAAGATCCTTTTAAAGCTTGTAATTCCCCATAAAATAAAGAAGAATTATGGTTGGTAAAAATATATATAACATTCACATGGAATTTATGATGAGTAAATAAGAATAAATAATAATTTCATTGAGGTATGTATAGGATAAGAGTAACCCAAATGAAAATGGGGGTTCAGGTAGAAAATCCTTACCTTATGTCTGAATGTATTCTGTACTTGTCCTTAATGTCCTAGATAATCAAATTAAATCCAAAAATTAACTAATTCATAACTTAATATACATATATTTTATTAATTATAGTTTTATTATGTTCATTTATTTTCTTATTTATAAGTTATAAGATTTAAATCTATCATTTCGAAGTGTTTGTTTCCTTGATTCATGATCGGTTCGCTTGATTATAAGTAATGGAGTTTTTTTGGAATGGATATAATTCTCCAGAATTGAACTTATATATTATTTATGAAAATAAAAAAGTGTAAAGGGTTATATATATCACTTGGTTACATGGTATGAGGATGATTTATTAGATAGTACATTAGTGATAACCATTTAGATTATTTGTGTGATATCTGAATTGTTACAATCTAGTTTTTCGTATGAATTATTATTTTGTATATATACAAGTTACAAGATATTTAATATGTTACAATACACATATTAAAGTCTGGTTAAACCATAAAAATGGTTTCATGACCATCCATGAAGACTGTAATTGAAATTGAAAACATGTCGTCCTTGAATGCGATAAATTAACACATCTTGGACGGTGTTTTCATTTTTTCTATAAAATTAAGGAAAATGAGAGATGATTGTTGGTAGGAGTGTATACTCTAGAGGGGGGTGAATTGAATTCCAATTAAAATTTATGTTAAAAATTATTTCTAAAAAGGTTTTCCCCAATGATTAAATACAACCCAGTTAATCAAGGTTATACTGTTATAAGAGTTTGACTGATTAATAACTTCATATAAGATTGATTAATTCTTAGTAATCTTAATTTTTGTTATTAATATTACTTTTGAAGTTATTCTAATAAGACAATCTAGTTATAAATTCTTTCTAAGACTAACTATCAAAGTAAAATTAGAGATTTCTGAATTATATAGTAAAGCAATAAAACAGAGAAGACTAATTTAAGCAGCACAACAGATATGAAAACAAGTGGTTCAGTACCAAGCTAAGACCTAATCCACTCCACTTGGTGATCAACTTCCACCAAGTAGTTTATATAAATAAACTTTTATCCACACCCTGGATCGGGGTTAACAATAGTGCTAAGACTGTCCAGGTCCTCAAACCTCTACCACAGTTCTACGTGGGATAAAAAAAGGTATAAAGAGTTTGGTGTGAGGATTTCAGTATCCTCCAGTTCAGCTTAGGAGTCAGTGTTTGTCTAAACAGACAGAAGCACACACTGATCATAATGTAAATAAAAGAATGATCACAGTAGAGAAAGAATATAGAGATGAGTTTAGAATTCTCTTTTGTGATGTCACTGCAGCTCTGGACTCATTTGGATTGAAACAGATGAAGCTTTGAGTCCTTCTCTGTAAGTTGTGTGAAAAACAGAGTGTCACGATTCAACTTGTGTTCTTCATAAGGTTCAATAAGAAAATATGTTATTTAACCTTAAAATATTCTTTGTATGTTCAGTAGTGTTGAGTTTCATTCAATGTGCCTTTCTTTTGAAGCTTCCTATAAGTATCTTCTTCGTTATTGTGCTCACAGCCTTTCTTTTCATTTCTGTATCGTGCATGCTGGTTCTTGGCCACACTTCACTTTTAACTTGGAATTCATGTGTTAGATCCCACAAGTTTCATGTGTTCTTCACCTCATACCTCATACTGTCCGATGATATGACTACAAAGAAACATTAATTATGTATGTTCATTAAAATCATCAAATATGACTGTTAGAAATTAAATTGAAAGATGACAAAATATTTTAAGAAACTGTGTCATAGTAAGTCATGGAAACAGTGTATCCTTCACACAATGTCTATATTGATAATGGTGTCTGAGTGTTACAGTGTCTCATAGTCACGGTGTCTCGCGGTCATGGTGTCTTGTTCACAGTGTCTTGTTCACGATGTCTTGTTCATGGTGTCTCATGGTCATGGTGTCTTGCTTCATGGTGTCTTGTTCACAGTGTCTTGTTCACGGTGTCTTGCTTTACAGTGTCTTGCTTTATGGTGATTGGCATCACGATGTTTGTTTCATGGTGTCTGGCTTCACAGCATCTACTTCACGGTGTCTGCATCACAGTGCCAGAAATACATAGTCAGTGGTAGACTCACGGTGTCTCGGACTTTGAAAAGTAATTGTGTTCAGACTTTAGTAGTTATGATAATAGAAAGGATTAGACTTAATTATTTTTAAAAGAAGGTATTATGAGAGTATATCAAAGGTAGTATAAAGTAAGTAAACTGAATATAGAGAAATTAAGATCTTGAATGGCTCTTCTTAAAGCATGAGAAAACTTTAAACATAAATACACATGATTGGATATAATTTATAGGAGTTAACTAGGTTGAATAAGATTCGTGATTATTAAAACATGATTAATACATTAGGAGTCCAACAATATACCCCTTTTTTATGATCACAAATCATGTACAGTTAAAGTGCATATTGGATTCAACTATAGAGATAAATGGCTAGCATATAGAAATAAATTTCTCCCCCTTTTGGGATTTTCAAAAGGATGGAATAACAGAAGTCAAAAATTGAATAGTCCATTAAGAGTAAACAAGGTTTAGTACAAAACAAAATATTAATACAAAATCAATAGAATCCCTATCAAAAAAGAGTAATCAAAGTTCTTCTTCATGGGATGACCTTCTATTTTCCTTTAGTAGTAGTGGCAGAAGAAGAAGCCATAGGGGTAGAGGACGAGGTAGAAGAAGGCAGAGAGGTGGTTGATAAAGAGAGTAAAGTAATACCTTCAAAGACTGAGGGAGCCAAGGTAGGGGCAGTAGAAGATCTAGGTAGTTGTTGATCAAGAATAGTGGGCCTGGTCTAACTTAGTTCTTGTCTGACAGACATGGTGGTTTGGGCTAGGGTAGAGGTGAAAGTAGGCAGACCAAGTCTGAGAGGTGTAGCCGCTGTAGCAACAATGGATGTACTCTGGACATGAAGATAGGGTCTCATGAGTTTGATGAAATCTGTAATGATCCCTCCACTATACTGTATGGATTTTTCAAAATCATCCTTATTCTCCATAATCTTCTCCAAAAATCTAGTAAACTCTGTGAGTTTCTGGACTTGGGTCTTGAAAGCTTGAGTCACAGGAGGAATCCGCAGATTTTCTACAAGGTACTTGAAATGGTTTGTCATATCGGTCTTGGAGAAGATTCTTTTCAAGTAGAAATCCACTTTCTTGGAAATCTATTGATGAGCATAATTAGCAATTTTGGAGTGGATTTGTACTAGGTTAAGAACTCTATCCTTGTTCTTGACTACTTCAGATAAAGAAGCAGTATTGAAACCACTGAGTACATTATGAAGATCTTCTTTGACTACAGTTCTGAGCAGATCACTTTCCAAGGAGAGTTTATAGGATTGACCAGATGATTTTACAGCTGTGGTCAGAGAATTTAGTTGATTCAACACCTTTTTAAGACACCCTGTATACTCATTAATGAGTTAATGAAGATTGGAAACAAGATCTTTCACTTCCTTCACAATTTGTTTGTTCCTTTCAGCAATCTTTTCAACTAAGGATGTTAGATAAGGTTGAAACTGAGACACACCAACCTATGGGATTTGAGGAGAAACAGGTTCTATAAGAGGAGAAATTGACTCAGATCTCGAATGTAGCTCTCTCTGCATGTCTTCAACCATATATATTAGGGTCTTCACTTCATTACTGGGTATCTTATTTTTAAATCTTACTTCTTGAATCTCATGGAGCATCTTAGATTGTATTTTACAAATAATTTTCTCCAATAATATTGAGGCATATCTCTCACTTAAATATGTCACAGGACGAGGATGTCCATTCATGAGTTTCTTAACTCCAGAGAAGAGGGTAGCACCAAATTTCGTCAGATCATCCTTACTCACAAAGGATGGCTGTTTAGACAAGGGTTCAGGAGTAGGGACTGGTACATGCTCAGTTTCCTTCTTAGGTGAAATATTGGAGACTGGTTTCAACCGAAATAGAGAGGAAATATCAATTCCGGTTGCTGTAACTTGTTGAGAGACATCCACATCATAAAAACTGGGAAATTTATACTGAGTGTCTATAGTACTTGACTCAGTTGTATGTGAGGCTTCAATAGACTCAATATTTGGGGTTTTCTCCCCCTCAACAGGTGCCTCCTTCTCTAGACTGAGAGTCTTAGGATCTTGGTCTAATTCTATAGACTCAGCTCTAAGTTCCTCACCCATTTCCTATCTAGCTATCTGAAAGGCTATCTCCATTATTTCTTTAGCTAAAGGTATGATTTCAGGAATAGAGTTTTCCATAGGGAGTTCCTCAAGATTGACCTCTTTCAAAATAGGCAGATCTTCTACTATAGGATCTTCTACTGTAGGCTCTTCCATGGTATGCTTTTCAGGTTCTTTGGAAACTTATTATGTTACAACTTCGTATTGAGTTTCCAAATTAACAGCTTCTTTAAGAGCATGGACTTCTTCTTCAAGAACTTTAAGACAAACAGTTTTCTTGTTTTCCTCAACAGTAATAGCTTCCCTAGGTGTCACTATAGCCTCTTCATCCTCTTCTTCAAAATAATCAGTAATCTCATCTTGTTCCAAACCAGGATCAGAAATATCTCATGGTCTTGAGGGATAATCTACCAGATTGAACATCTCATAAATTCTATCATTGTATTCCACCAATTCCTTTTCCAAGGATTCCAGATTATCTTCATTCTTTTGATAGTGGATTTTGAGAGACAGTACTCATAGTCCTTAATCACTTCCTCATTTGGTCCAACCATATCCTTGGTAAGAAGCATGGCTGAGATTATCGAAGAGTAGAATAGAGAAGTTGACTTGGATGCGACATTGATCAACTCACACAAATGGTGTATGATATACTTTCATAGGTTGATCTTATGCCCATTTTTCATGAGGTGAATTAGAAATGCATCTTGATATTTTAAAACAGCAATATCACCTTTTCTGGGACTAACCAAATTCTGTATAAACTTGAAAAGAAGCCTTGATGCTCCATCTAATTCAGCAGCAATGACTCTCCTCTGGGTGCCATTTCCAGTTTAGGTTTCCTGGTCATCTTCTAAATCAAATAAATTGGTTGAAGGTGTAGTTCCTCAATGATAATCTTCACAGATGCCTTCATGAGGTATCCTAAGCCATGCTACCCATAACCTCGAAAAGAATAAGAATCTCTAGCCATTAACCCAACTTCTTACAATATAACTATCACTAGAATCGAAGGATAATTGAACATACTGGTAAAACTGAGCCACTAACCTAGGATATATGGGTCTGTCCTCCTTCAAGAACCATTCTAACTAGCCTTGTTGTTCTAACACTTTCAATACCAGAGACATACTAGAAAAAATCCATTTGGGGAAAATCTCTTTCTCAGGTACAACAACGTGGTTTACCATATTTGGATTTAAAGGTCCTTCAGGTGTTAGCTTAAGTGCAATATTTTTCTTATTCTATCTATGATTCTCATGTGTCGATGATGACAGACGTTTCATTCTTGTCATTCACTGAAGGTTAGAGAAAGAGAAGGGTTGTAGGGATGAAGATGGGTTCGAAAAGAGTAGGTAGAAGAAACCTCGAGTGAATAATCGAGTGATACTTTCTTTGTTTTATCATTTAGGAACACCAAATTTCGTAAAAATAAAAATGCGGGAAAATAATAAATGTGAAAAGGATAATTACCGTGATACGAGTTTAAAGAAAAACATAATGAATTTTTACAGTGATATCGTGTCTAGTCATTACGGTGAGACTGTAAACGAGCTTTACGGTGAGACTATGAATGAACTTCTGAGTGTGCATTATGGTGAGACAATAAATGTTAGACAGTAAGTACAAAATACTAACTATGAGACCGTAAACATAAAACTTTATGGTGAGATAGTAAATGTGAGAAAATTTAATCGTGAAACAGTAAAGTGTAACACATTAATATATCGAATAGTAAGACCTGAAAAAGTAACTATAAAGGTATCTATTTGAGATTTATCATGCCTAGTTCATGTATGATGTAGTCTATCCTCTCATAATTTAATGGTTTAGTGAATATATCAGCAAGTTCATATTCAGTACCAATGAATTCCAAAGTGATATCACCTTTTTGGTATTGATATCTCAGAAAGTGATGTCTTACATCAATGTGCTTTGTCCTAGAATGTGAAACATGATTCTTTGAGATGTAAATAGCACTTTTATTGTCACAATTTATTGGTACATGTATGAATTGATATCCATAATCTAGTAATGTGTGTTTCCTCCACAAAATTTTTGTACAACAACTGCCATCATCTATGTATTCATCTTCTATAGTAGATAATGAAACAAGAATTTTGTTTCTTATTACACCATGATACTAGTGACTTGTCTAGAAGGTGACATGTTCAAGAAGTTCTTTTTCTATCTAAATTATAGCCATCGAAGTCATCATTAGAATAACTAACTAATTCAAATGATTTTCCTTTAGGATAAAACAATCCTAGATTCAGTGTATGCTTGAGGTATTTGAAAATTCTCTTTACAGCATTTAAATGAGATTCCTTAGGTTTTTCTTGAAAACGAGCACACATACACACACTAAACATAATGTCAGGATGACTAGCAGTTAAGTAGAGTAAACTTCCAATCATTCCTCTATAAGTGGTTTGATCAACAGATTTTCCATATTCATCAAGATCCAACTTACAAGTGGTACTCATAGGAGTGTCTCTAATTTAAGTGTTATCCAATCAAAAACGTTTTAGAATATCCTTTGTATATTTACTTTGATTTAAAATAATACCATTTTCATTTTGAAAAACTTGAAATCCAAGAAAATATTTTAGTTCTCCCATTAAACTTATTTCAAATTCATTTTGCATCATTTTATAAAAATCAACACATACATAATTCTTCGAAGATCAAAAAATAATGTCATCTACATAGATTTGAACAACTAAAACATAATTAGAAATTAGTTTTATAAAAATGGTAGGATTAGCTATTCCTTTTGTAAAACCTTTGGAAATAAGAAAAGTACTCAATCTGTCATACCAAGATCTTAGAGCTGCTTTAAGCCATATAAAGATTTTGATAGTTTAAAAATATGATTTGGGAAATGGGGGTCTGTAAATCCAGGGGTTGTTCAAAAAAACCTTCCTTAGCTATATACCCATTTAATAATGCACTCTTCACATACATTTGATATAGTTTGAAATTTAAATGTGCATCATAGGCAAGTAGGATTCTAATGGCTTCCTCTGTGTTTGGTGAGATTTTATTAAAAGAAAATAAATGATTTGATAGTTTATAAAAGAAAATAAAGGAAAAGAAATGATTGTGATTTCTCTCTTTGTATTTGGAACAATAACTTAGTAAAATAAAAGAAATGATTTGGATTTCTCTCTGTCATGTTTAGTAATAATTTTCAAAAGAAATGAAAAGAAACTGTTTTAATGCAAATGAAACAAATAACCTTTGTTAAAAAATAACACATACACATAGGATTAAAGGGCATATCTGCTCAAGATAAGAATAACCACGTTTTTCCAACATCAACAATTTATGTTAAATGACACAAATAACATTTTTTAAATATGTATTTTTTTTACCTTTTTTATAACAAATAAAAAAATAATAATTTTGATTTCAATCAATCATTATCTTTCATATCATCAAAATTAGGTAAACATTAAACTACGAAGATATTTTAAAGAAAATTTTAAAATTTAAAAAAAAATTAAAGATAATCAATTTTTTATATATATTTCATTAATTCGAAATTATTAATTCAAGGTAATCAAATTTATAAATTCAGGATTATTAATTCAAAATAATTATTAATTCAAAATAATTACTAACAATTATTAATTCAAAGTTATTAATTAAAAATTATTTATAAATTATTTATATAAACTATTAATTCAAGCTAATCATAATTATTTATAATCAAAATTATCTATAATTAGAATTATTTATAAATTGTTTATTATTATTTATATACACATAATTAATTATAATCAAAATTATTTATATACACATTATCAAAAAAAATATTTGATTGTTATCATTACATATAAATTATGTTTAACTTAGAAAAATAGTAATTTATAAATTACATTGAAAAAAATATTTAGAAACCCATGGAAATATTGTTTGTTGTTATTATTAATAATTATAAATATGTTCATTTATATGAATATCAATTTAATAAAATAGTATAGCCACAAATAAGACAAAAAATTATCTTTTTTTATAAAATTCAATGCACCACAACTTTGAATTTATCAACCAAATACATTTTATTTCTCATTAGAACGAACAAATATAAATTATCAAGGAAAATATTATAACCATGCATGTAGTCCACCAGATATTTCATAAGTATTTCAAACAGTTTTAAATCTTAAACATGAATAAAGAATCAATTCACCAACATCGTATAGGAATAATAATTACAACATAAAAAAATAATCATAACATAAAAAAATTAAATGATAAAATATGATATGGAGAATTTTTGGAATATCTCATGGACTACATGCATGGTTATAGTTTTTTTTTGATAATATGAAGAATTTATAAAATATTAAAAGGGATAATATGGAAAATTAATAAAATATCTAAAAGGGAGAGGATTTCCGTGTGAATCGTCCCGATTTTGGGACGATTCAAAACCTGAAGAAAATGGTGTTGGGGAAGAAATCAGTTTCTTCCCCTTTCTACGGTTTTCATTTCTTTCGACCATTTTGACCTGGCCAAACAGAAGAAACTGATTTCAATCATCTCTTATCTTTTCTTTTCCTACCAAACGAGCGCTGCCAAACGAAGGCTTCATGTCTGGCTACTGGTGCAAAGGTCTCCCCATAGTCAATTCCTTCTTCTTGACTTTAGCCTTGTGCAACTAGTCTAGCCTTGTTTCTAACTATATTACTAGCTTTATCAACTTTATTCCTAAAACCCCATTTAGTGCCTATGGTCAAAGTGTCCTTAGGTCTATCTATAAATTCCCAAACTTTGTTTCTTTTAAATTGATTCAATTCTTCTTTCATAGAAATCACCCAAAATTCATCATTGATTGCATCATTGATATTTTTAGGTTCAAGCTATGAAAGAAAATCTTGATGTTCGGCCTGGTTTCTCAGAGAAGCTCTAGTTTGTGTCCCTCGATCTAAATCTCCTACTACAACATCTAAAGGGTGGTTTTTAAGGGTCCTAGTTAGTATAGATAAGGTAGGGCTAGAAATTTCAATTTCATTTATAGGTTTGGGTTCTATAGAAATAGGTTCTGGAAAATTTCCAGAACTGGTTATCTTAACAACAGGTTCACTTCTTCAAGATTTTCAAGAGGGGTCTTAGGTTCATGTGGATTAGTTTCATCAAATTTGATTTTTATACATTCTTCCACACATTTGGTTCTCTTATTGAATACTCTATATGCTTTACTCAAGATTGAGTAACCTAGGAAAATTACCTCATCACTTTTTGAATCAAAATTGTCAAGATTATCTTTAGTATTAAGGATAAAAACTTTGCAACCAAAAACTCTAAATTAATAAACCTTAGGCTTACTATTTTTCCAAATCTCATAAGGGGTATTTTTAAGAATTGGTCTAATCAAGACTCTATTGATAATAAAACAAGCTATATTAATAGCTTCAGACGAGAAGTAAATTGGAAAACCATATTCATTGAGTATAGTTCTTGAAATTTATTGAAGGGTTCTATTCCTTATTTATACTACACTATTCCATTGAGGTGTCCTAGGGGTAGAGAAATTGTGACTGTAGCCATTGTGTGAGCAATAGGTTTCAAAGTCTTGATTTTCAAACTCATGGCCATGATCACTTCTCAGGGTCTTAATCTTAAGTCCACTAAGGTTTTCCACAGACTTGGAGTATTTAATGAAATAGGAACAAGCTTCACTTTTGTGAGCAAGAAAGTACACCCAAGTGTATCTAGAAAAATCATCTTCAAGAACATAAACATAATGCTTCCCATTTAGACTTGAAACTCTTGATAGTCTAAACAAATCCATGTGAACCAACTTGAGAGGCTGACAAGTAGAAACTTATTTATTTAATTTGAAATAAACTTTGTGTTGTTTTTCCTTTTGACAAGGATTACACACTTTGTTAAGTGGGAATTCCAGTTTAGGTAAGTCTTTACCTAAACCTTTCCTAGCCAGTTTTCTAATTGAGTGCACATTACAGTGTCCTAGTCTTTTGTGCCATAGACAAGATTCTTTATTAAAACAATTTAAACAAGTAACATTTTGTTTAGATAAAGAATTGAAATATACAACATATTTATTTTCATTTCTTAATGTAGTAAATACCAAAACATTTTTAGAGTCAAAAACATTACATGAATCATTTTCAAATTTTACATTGAAACCATCATCACATAACTGATAAATACTAAGCAGGTTTTATTTTAATCCATCAATCAATAATACTTTAGAAATTAAAATTAAATTAGTGTTACCAATCTGGTCTAAGCCGATGATTTTTCATTTTGAGTTATCCCCAAAGGTGACATGTCCTCCATCAGCTTTGATTAATATCTTAAATCATGAGTAGTCTCTTTTCATATTCCTTGAACATCCACTGTCCAAGTACCATATCTTCCTATAGGAACTTTTCAAGAAAGTTTCCTACAAAACAAATTTACAAAGATGATAATTTTGGTACCCATATTTTCTTGGGTCCATAAAGGTTAGCATGTAAAACTTTAGATAGCCATATTTGTCTAATGGGTTTCTTATAATTAACAGATTCAAAAGATATTGATAAATAAAATTTGATTGGTCTATAACAATTTTAATATCTTAATGAATCATAAGAACTTCCAGAATTTGTTCTAGATGCATACTGTCTATATTTTGAAATAAATTTATTTTTAACAAACTGTCTATGTCCAGGTTGGTATCCTAAACCAGTAGTATACTTTGGTGCAACTTGTTTCCCAAACATTTGAGTTAGAGTGTTATTTACATTTGTGAACTTCTCTAAGTATTTTATAAGTTTCTCATTAGACAATTTAATTTCAGTATTCTCCTTTAACAGTTGATCATTCTTTTCCTTTTCTATATTAAGACCAGATTTAACAGTACTAGTCCAGGCATACTATTTCTTTAATGATTTGTACTTATCTTTTAGCTCATTTGAAGTATCTTATAACATATTATAGTATTAAAATAATTTATATTTAGACATATTATCATCATTATTTGAATCAATTTCATTCCCATAATAGTAATAATTAAGTATAGGGGAAATAGGTACCTCAGATGTTTTAGTCATGAAACACATGTTGGCATGATTCTTTTCTTCAAAATCAGAAACTTCAGATCCACTTGAGCTGTCTTATGAAGCACTCCATGTTTCCTTTATAGATTTCTTATATTTTTTGTCCTTATAATTATATTTTTTCTTAAACTTAAATTTTGGACAGTCAACTTTAACATGTCCCTTCCTTTTACATTCATAACAGACTATCTCATCATTTTTATTAGCTTTCTTCCAGTCTCTCTTCTAATTACCTTGTTGGTCAGACTTACCCTTATAATTCGATTTTCTGAAAAATTTATTCTTTCTATAGAATTTATTGAATCTCCTGGCTATATAAGCCATATATTCATCATTGTCTAAGTCATAATTTTCACTAGTTGAGCTTTCTTCAGTTATGTGAACTTTCTCTTTGTCCTTGCTTTTTGAAGTAGTAGACTTAAATTCCACACACTTTTTCTTATTTTCATCATCTTTCTATTTGTTTACCTTCATCTCTTATTCATACATCATCAATTTTCCAATCAGATCCTTGACAGGTAGCTTTCTAATGTCACATGATTCTCATATAGAGATAGAGGTTCCTCTCCATCTGTCTGGTAGGCATCTTAGTATCCTCATGATTTTCTCCTTTTATGGAACAACTTTTCCCAGTTAGCTTATTGTATTGACTATCTCATTAAACCTGAGATACATTTCAGAAATAGATTCATCAGATTTCATTTTAAAATTATCATACTTAACAGTGTATGTATTTAGTCTCATTTCCTTAACATTGGTTATTCACTCATGGGAAACAGCCAGAGTATCCCATATTTCATAAGTATTCTTACAAGCAGATATTAGATTAAATTCTTTATCTCCTAATGCACAATACAGGTAATTCATTTCTTTATAATCATTATTGTAAGAAACTTTTGTAGGTTCATCCCAAGTAGTTCTAACAGTTTCTGGAATCTTATACTGAGTCTCTATAGGAGTCCAAATATCAAATCCCATACATTTTAAATGGATTTTCATTTTTATTTTCCATTGGGCATAATTGAAACCATTAAATAAGGGTGTCCTATTGGTAGCTACAACTTCTAATCTGTTGTCCATAATTCGATTTTAGAAAATTTATTTAAAGAGATAAAGATTTAGAAATAACAGAAATTTAAGATCTTTAAGACACAACTAAAATCATAGTTGAATAAGATTACAGAGAGTCCTAATAAATAACCTATGATACCAAATTTTTGTCAGAGTGGATACTCAAGAGGGGGGTGAATTGAGTTCCAATTAAAATTTCCGTTAGAAAGTATTTCTAAAAAGGTTTTCCCCAAAGATTAAATAAATCCTAGTTAATCAAGGTTATACTGTTATAAGAGTTTGACTATTTAAATAACTTCTTATAAGATTGATTAAATATCAGTAATCTTAATTTTTGTTATTAATATTACTTTTGAAGTTATTCTACTGAGACAAGCCAGTTATAACTTCTTTCCAAGACTAACTATCAAAGTGAAATTAGAGATTTCTGAATTATATAGTAAAAAAATAAAACAGAGAAGACTAATTTAAGCAGCACAGCGGATATGAAAACAAGTGTTTCAGTCTCAACCAAGAACTAATCCACTCCACTTGGTGATCACCTGTCGCCAAGCGATTTATATAAATAAACTTTGATCGACACCCTAGATCGAGGATAACAACAGTTCTAAGACTTTACAGGTCCTCAGACCTCTACCACAGTTCTATGTGGGATAAACAAAGGTATAAAGAGGTTGGTGTGATGATTTCAGTATCCTCTAGTTCAGCTTTGCATTTAGTGTGTGTCTAAATAGACAGAAGAACAAACTGCTCATAATGTAAGGAAAATAATTATCATAGTAGAGAAATAATATAGAGATGAGATTAGAATTCTCTTGTGTGATTTCACTACAGCTTTGGACTCCTTTGGATTGAAGCAGATGAAGCTTTGAGTCCTTCTCTAGAAGTTTTGTGAAAAATAGAGTGTCGCGATTCAGCTTGTGTTCTTCTTAAGGTTAAACGAGCGAAGATTTTATTTAAGATTCAAATACGCTTCGTGTGTTCAGCAGTGTTGAGTTTCATGAAATGTTCCTTTCTTTTGAAACTTCCTCTAAGTATCTTCTTTGTTATTGTGCTCATGACCTTGCTTTTCATTTTTGTATCATGCATGGTGATTCTTGGCCACACTTCTCTTTTAATTTGGAATGCATGTGTTGGAGCCAAAAGGTTGCATGTGTTCTGCACCTCGTACATCATACTGTCCGATGATATGTCTAAAAAGAAAAATTAATTATGCCAGTGCATTAAAATCATCAAATATGACCGTTAGAAATTAAATTGAAAGACGAAAAAGTAGTTTAAGAAATTGTGTCATAGTAAGTCATGGAAACATTGTCTCCTTTACACGGTGTCTAGATTGATCACGGTGTCTGAGTTTCACGGTGTCTCATGGTCACGGTGTCTCGCTGCCATGGTGTCTTGTTCACGGTGTCTTGTTCATGGTATCTTGTTCACAGTGTCTCGTGGTCATGGTGTCCTGCTTCACAGTGTCTTGTTCATGGTGTCTTGTTTTACGGTGTCTTGCTTAATGGTGTATGGCTTCACAGTGTCTGTTTCACGGTGTCTATCTTCATGGTGTCTGCTTCACGGTGCCAAAAATACATAGCCAGTGGAAGAATCACTGTGTCTCAGACTTTTCAAAGTAACTATGTTCAGACTTAAGTACTGATGATAATATAAAGGATTATACTTATGCATTTGTTAAAGAAGGTATTATGAGAGTAGATCAAAGATAGTATAAAGTAAGTAAACTGAATATAGAGAAATTAAGATCTTGCATGGATCTTCTTAAATCATGAGAAAACTTTTAACATAAATACACATGATTGGATATAATTTATGGGAGTTAACTAGGTTGAATAAGATTTGTGATCATTAAAACATGATTAATACATGAGTAGTCCAACAATGATGATGAATTATAACATTATAATAAAAGAATTAATGTATATTTAAGGTAATGGAGTTATCATACCTTTTTTATGTGTGCATTTTATGATATAAAAAGAAAATAAGGGAACATGAAAGAAAAATAGAAGTTGAGAAATCCCTTACGAAAATTCGGCAGCCTAACGACGTCACTTAAAAATTCATAAAACATGTTGATGAGAGAACCAAGGGATTTATAACCATTTTAACTTAATATAGATCGTAAGGGGGATATGGAATTAAATATCCCATCATAAGACAATTGAAATTAAAAGGAATAACATAAAAGGAGTGCTTGAAAAAGAAAAGTGTGGAAGATTCCCTTACCTTGTAGAGTAACTACTAAAACATGAAGTTTGGGACCATGGGGGATTGAGAAAACCTTGGGATGAATCCTAGGGAGGTAAAAATACCAGATATTCTAGGATGATGAATTTTTAATATAATAAAATGAAGGAATGATTGGGTATTTATAGTAAAAGAGAGGGAGTTTTTTATTAATTTTCAAGGACACCTCATAAGTGGTATTTGAAAAACCATAAACTTGACCATGGTATTGGTCAATTGGGATGCCTCATATAATATTTTAATTTACACAAGTCAACCATAATTATATATTAATTATTACATCATTATGATGGCATTAAACATACCGAAAACTCAAAACTACGTTTTTACTATTCATGAAAAACTGAAGTATTTTATAAAATTCTCATAAATTTGACAAAACTTAATATCGACACTCTAAATTCAAAAAAAAGTCCATTTTTTTAAAATAATTTTCTGAATATGATTAATTTAATTTTTAAATAAAATCATAATTTATTCAAAAAATAACAATTTTAAAACTATAATTAATTTTATATCACCATGAAAAATTAATCAAGATCTCATTATATTATAATCTCAAGGCAATAAAATAATAATATGATTTACTATTTATAAGGGTCATATTACTATTCATAAGGGTATGTTACTATTCACAAAAAATGTAAGTTGATCTTGTCATACTCTAAATATCTTACAAATTGTAACCGTGTATGTTATTTTTTTAAAAAATTCAATTCACAGAAGTGGAAAAATTATATCTAACAGCTAGGTTATAACCATAACCTTTAAATAAAAAAGTGTTTTATTCACATAGACTTGGTTTTGAATAAATTCTATAATAAATTTATTTGCAAAACCTTAAGGTGTTACATTCTTCCCCCATACAAAAATTTCATCCTTGAAATTACTAGAATGTCACCTCACAAAAACATTTGGGTAGGTATTCATAATAAGTACCTCAGGATCCCACACTGCCTCTTTTATTTTATGATTTTTACAATGTACCTTTACCAGTTGAGTCGTCTGATTCCTCAACACTTGTTCTTTAGTGTCCCGAATCTGGATAGGCTCTTTACAGTAAGATAAGGCTAGTTCCAATTCTATACCTTCATAAGTGAGGACATGTATTGGGTCTGGAATGTACTTTCTTAATAATCAGACATAGACCACATTGTATACCTTATAAAGTCTAGAAGGCATTTCCAAAAGATAATCCATAGCTCCAATTCTCTCCAAAATTTCAAAAGTTTATATCTACATGAGGCACAATTTCCCTTTCTTTCTAAATCTGATTAAACCCTTTCATGGAGATAATTTCAAGAAAACATGTTCTCTCTATTGAAATTTCAAATCCTTCCTTTGATTATCTACAAAGATCTTTTTCCTACTTTGAGCTGCTTTGATATGGGTTTGAATAGTCTACACCTTTGTTGTTGTTTCATCCACAAGATTTGGGCCCACAAGCTTCCTTTCACCAACTTCATCCCAATATGTTGGTGTACGACATCTCTTTCCATACAATGCATCATATGGTTCCATTTGAATACTGAAATGGAAATGATTTTTTTAGGAAAACTCCACCAAGGGTAAATACTAATCCCATATACCTTGAAAGTCAAGAAAGCATGATCTGAACATGTCTTTTAAAGTTTGGATCATCCTTTCTGACTGCCTGTCAGTTTGGGGGTGATAAGTAGTACTCAAACAAAGCTTAGTGTCTAAATATTTCTGAAGACTTTTCTAAAATTTTGATGTGAATCAAGGATCATGATGAGACACTATTGAAATATATGATCCATGAATCCTTACAACATCATTGATATAGAGTCGCTCAAGGTGCTCCAGTGGAAAATACTCCCTTATAGAGAGGAAATGTGTATATTTCATAATTCAATCAAAAATTACCCATATTTCATAATTATTTATTGGAGCTTTTTGTAATAAAGTGAAAAAAATACATGGTGATGTAATCCCATTTCCATTTAGAAATAGGTATAAGTTGCATCACTCCTCTAGGATGTTGTCTTTCAGCCTTCACATGTTGACAGACTAAACATCTTGATACATAATCAGTAATTTCTCTCTTTATGTTTTCCCAACAAAAATATTCCATCAAACCTCTATACATTTTAGTGCTACCATGATGTATAGATAAATTCAAACTATGGGCATCATCCAATAACTCCCTTTTTAGCTCAGGTATAGCAGGAACACAAATCATTTTCTCAAACCTCCAAATTCCATCTTCATATATGAATTCTTCGAACTTCCCATCATTCACAACATTAATTTTCTTTTAAAGATTCTCATCATATATATAATAACTTTTAATCCATTCTAATAAATATGATTGAAAAACCAATTGAAAAATTAACAAGGTTTCACATTCTTTGATTACTCCCATATCCATTCTTGCTAGATCGATGTACATAAAATCCTTTTCAATTATCATTTTGTTAAGAACTCCATGATTCTTCCTACTCAATGCATCATATACCTTATTTTCATTTCCTGGGTTATAGTGTATGGAACAATTGTAATCCTTGAGCTGCTTGATCCATCACCTTTGCCTCATGTTGATTTCTTTTTGTGAGAAGATGTATTTCAATCTCTTGTGATCATTATATATCTCACATCTTTTAACATAGAGATAATGTCTCCATATCTTCATAGAAAATATTATAACTAATAAATCAATATCATGAGTTGGATAGTTCTATTCATTAATTTTTAACTTCCTTGATTTATAGGCAATAACTTTATCATTCTGCATAAACCAAGTCCTTTCTTAGATGCATCACTATAGATTACAAATCCATCATTTCCCAATGGTAGAGTCAATCTTAGAGTATTAACTAACCTATTATTCAATTTTTCAAAACATTCTTCACATTATTTTTTCCATATAAACTTAACCCCTTTATGAGTAATCTTGGTCAACGGGTTGGCTAAACGGGAGAAGTTCTGAATGAAACTCTGATAATAACATGATAAACCAATAAAACTACGTACCTAGATTATATTTGTTGGAGTAGTCAATTACTAGAAAATATTTATATTTGAAATATTGACTAAGATTCCATCCATAGAGACAATATGTCCAAGAAAATAAGCCAACTAAATCCAAAATTTACACTTGCTAAACGCCCCATATAACTCATTTCTTCTAAGAGTATTTAGAAAAATGCACAAGTGATTCTCTTGATCTTCATAGATTTTGGAGTATACCAAGATATCATCAATAAATATAACAAAATATTCATAAAGATATTCCTCAAAAACTATATTCATTAGATCCTTGAAAACATAGAGTTAATTAGTCAGTTAAAAAGGAATTACTATAAACTCATAATGCCTATACCTGGTTCAAAATGCTATTTTTTAATATTTTCCTTCCTTACACAAAACTGATGATATCCAGATCGAAGGTCAATCTTCCAAAAATATTGGGATACATGAAGTTTATCAAATAAATCATCAATGAGAGATAGAGATACTTGTTCGTTATTTTAATAGCATTGATCTCATTGTAGTAAACACACAACCTCATAGATCTGTTTTTCTTTTTAACGAAAATAACAGGGGCTCACCATGGAGAAACACTAAGGTGAATAAACCCTTTATCACTAAATTCATATTGTTTTTTATTTAGTTATACTAATTCCACAGTGGCCATTCTATAAGGAGTCTTTGATATAGGCCTTAAACCAGGAATTAAATCAATAGAGAACTCAAGTTCCCATTCTGGAGGGTGTCCAGGTAAATCCTCTAGAAAAACATCAATATATTCTTTCACAATAGGTAAATTTTCAATTTGAATATTTCTTTCCCAACCCACTGATATTGTATTCTCATCCTCACCAATAATTTAATTAAGTAGAGATACTAGGGGTGGATCTAGATAAGAATCGGATGATAAAGTTTCTTCCCTAAAGATGAGGGACTCTACATCATTATCAAAAATTGTGACATCCTTCTTTTTTACAACAGATTTTCACATCATAATTTGAAATCCAATCCATACCAAGGATTATATAAAATTCAATCATGGGTATGATGATAAGGTTAGAAACTAAGTCATTCTTATGTGTCATAAGGGTGATTGATCGACTCATCTTTTTTTCAATGATATTTCCCTTAGGAGTTTTGACTGAAAACTCCTTCGTTAAATCAAATTGGAAATATCTTATTTTCTTTGAAAAATAAAAAGATATAAAAGAATGGGATGATCCAAAATTAAATAATTCATTGTATAAGTTTGAGAAAATGATTAAAGTACTTTCCACCATATCATTAGGAATTTCAATCTCATTAGTTTTTATTGCATAAGCTTGACCTCTCTCCCTTAGCCTTTTCTGAGGCTCGTTTCCTTGACGCTTTGGATAATAATTGGCATAGTGCCCCATATCCCTAAAATTATAGTATTGAACATTGAAATCTTATTTTTTCCCTTAAAATCACCAGCATTATGGACTTTCTATGCACAATTGTAGTACACAACCCTTCCTTTTAAGCAAATTATAGGGTGTTTCCTTCTACAAATATCACATGTTGGAAAATTCTCCTTTTTATTATTCCCTTTACCCATTCTATCCTCTGTCACCCTATTATTCTCTTTTTTTCACATATATTAATAATACATAGAGAATTATTTCTCTGTCTTGATAGCACATGATATAATGTCTTCATATGATGAGAATATTTGGGAGATTAGTTACCTTTATAGGAATGGTTTTAAACCATCAAATAACTAATCAATATTGTTCCATGGATTACATATATAGTCTAAAGCATGCCTTTCTAATATTCTAAAGTTGGCTTTATACTCTGAAACATTTTTATCCTCTTTCTATCTGATACTCAAGAATTATCTCTCAATATCCACTCATTGTTCACGAGGAAAATATTTTTTTAATAATATTACCTTAAAGTCCCTACATTCTATTTTTTCTATTTATTCCTCCTCCTTTGTGTTTTGAATCAACGACCACTATTGATCTTCATCTTCTGATAGAAGATAAACTACCATGAAAACCTTCTCCCTTTTATTACATCCCAAAGAGAGAAATATCTTTTTTAGGGAACTTATCTATTACTCAGCTACAAATTGGTTTGTAGGCCCATTGAATGATGTATGTTGTTGTCTCATGAAGAGGTATAACATTTCTCCTCCACATTTTGAATCAGGATACTCCATACAGGTAAGGTTATGGTTTATAACCTGATTTAGTTGTCTCAATGTATTTATAATATTCTCAGCACCAGTCATATCTTCAATACTAGTATTATTATATTACATAGAAGGAAAATCCCTACATGGGATATCTGCGTTCATGTAGTTTCCATTCCTTCAACTAAGTACTATTTCTAAATAATGGCACACACTAAATTAGGTTATGAATCATAATCTATAATATAAACATAGAAAAATACTTAGCATAAATTGAAATCCTATTAATAGATAATCTCATAATCATAAACTTGGTTTATTTGATAAAAATTAACATTTAATTACTTAATAATGGTTTGTAAAGAAAATGTGAATTATCCTAAGAATATCCCTTGAGATTGTTAAACCAGGTGTGTATTAAGGCTCATGGTTGTGTACCAAGATAACCTAGGTCAAGCCCGAAACTCCTTATCAGAGTGGTTACTCCTAGGTACATCTGTTCCAGAACCACATCCACTTGTAGTATCCAAATAGGGATATATTTTATAGAAATATCCACACAATCTATTCCTTACCAAAATTCTAGGATATTCATGTATGTTTATCCTCAAAGACTATCTTATGGTTTTGTTCACAAATCTATGTTTTATAAATCTAGTTTTCAAGTATTCTACTAAAATTCCTCTGATACTAAATATAAATACCAGAACCCAGTTTCCAAGAGCCAGTGCCTTATTTTATTAAATTGGAATAATCATAAAAAAGTTGTATCCAGAAGAAAAGAATTAGTTTAGTAGTTTTTGAAAACTAGATAAATACATAAGTTCAAAATTACAACTTTAAAGGAAACTCAACATATAAAGTTATTTTGAATCACGCATAAACTCTTGGATTATCCTTTCAAGTAATTTAAAATTTTCATCTTCACCACCTGGGGGAAAAAAATAAGAAATGGGTGAGACCAGATGATCAGTAATGGTAGGTAATAAAGCAGATGTTATCAAAAACATAAACTCTAGGCATGGTGAATAATTAAAAACACATGCCTTTAAAAATTAAATTGAACATATTATGGAAAGAATAAGGAATGAATAAATAATGTCATAGTAAAGCATAATAAAGGGTATTATACTAGTCAAATAAGCTCATGGACTACAAATTACTTGTTTCATATTGAGTGAAATGTTCAATTCTGGACATTCTAAAATATATACCATCAAGGCCTCAACCAAGACATCTGAAAATGATTAAGGCCTCAGCCAAAACCATATCTGTAAATGGGAAAGGCCTCGACCAAGTCCATATCTGTTTTCTCTCTTGATACCTACCGATGCATAAAGGGGAT
This sequence comes from Viscum album, assembly GCA_963277665.1. Taxonomy (NCBI): domain Eukaryota; kingdom Viridiplantae; phylum Streptophyta; class Magnoliopsida; order Santalales; family Viscaceae; genus Viscum; species Viscum album. Next base: position 1,263,004,648 of record OY728143.1, on the reverse strand, counting down.
ATATTAGGCCCCAACAATTCCTTTCTAAGTCTAATGAATTCCTCAAATGAAAGGGGATAAACATAAACAACATGAACATATGAAATAATTTTCCCCAATTTGTACACATAAACACTAACCATTCTAAATAATATAGAGAATGGTTTCAAGATAGCACATCCATAGTCAAACTAATCATAAAACATTCAATAAAATATGTTAGATGATATCATAAAATATTATTCCCAATAATATTCAACAAGTGTGTTGAAATAGATAAAATTGCTCTTATAAAATCATTGAGTAATTCTTGAGATAAATACTCTTTTACTTTAAAAAGAAGACTTATTTTGAAAAAATCTTTATATAAAACCATAATTGAAATAATATAGTTTTATCATAATAAAATTATTGATTTTATAAAAATAATGGTGGATAAAAATATATTATAGATTTTACTTGAACATAGGTAAGAATTCGAGAAGTTCCCTTGAAACAGGATTGTATTTCGGCAAGAATTTTTGAAGATCCTTTTAAAGCATACAAATCCTTATAAAATAAATTAGGATTCTGGTTAGTAAACATATATATAACATTAATATAAAATTAATTAGTATTAAATAAGAAAAAATAAGAATTTAATTGAGGTAATTATAGGATAAGAGTAACCCTAATGAAAATAGGGGTTCGAGTAGAAAATCCTTACCTTATGTCCAAATTTATTCTGCACTTGTCCTTAATGTCCTGGATAATAAAATTAAATATATAAATTAACTAATTAAGTACCTTATATAAATATATTTTATTAATTATGATTTTTTTAAGTTCATTTATGTTCTTATTGATAAGTTATAATATTGAATTCTGTCGTTCTAGAGTGTTCATTTCCTTGATTTCATGATCAGTTCGCTTGATTATAAGTAATGGAGTTTATGTGGAATGGATATAATTATATAGAATTGAAGTTATATATTATTTATTAAAATCCAAAAGTTTAAATGGTTATATATATCACTTGGTTACATGGTATGAGAATGATTTATTAGATACAACATTACTGATAACCATTTAGATTATTTGGGTGATATCTTGATTGTTACAAAATAGTTAATGTATGAATTAGTATTATGTATATATACTAGTTTTAGAGCATTTAATAGGTTATAATACACATAATATAGTCTGTTTAAACCATAAAAATGGTTTATTGACCAGCCATAAAGATGGTAATTGAAATTGAAAACCTGTCATCCTTGAATGAGATAAACTAACACATCTCGGGTGGTGTTTTTATTTTATTTATTAATGGAGGGAAATGGAATGATGATGATGAATTATTAAATTATAATAAATAAATTATTTTATATTTAAGGTATTGGAGTTATAATACCTTTTTTATGCAGATATTTTAGGAGATAAAAAGAAAAGAAAGGAACTTAAAGGAAAAAAGAGAAGTTGAGAAATCCCTTATGGAAAATCGACAGCCTAACGACGTCACTTAACAATTCATAAAATATGTTGATGATAGAAAAAATGGTTTCCCATAATTTTTACATAATATGGTAAGTAAGGAAGATATTTAATAACATATCCCATCATAATCCAATTGAAATTAAAAATAACAACATAAAAGGATTGATTGAAAAAGAGAAGGGTGGTCGATTCCCTTACCTTGTAGAGTAACTCCTAAAACATGAAGGTTGGGACCTTAGAGGATTGGGGACACCATGGGAGGACTCCTAGGGAGTTAAAAATACCAAATAATCGGGGATGATGAATTTTTAATGAAATAAAACGAAGTAATGGGTGGTTATTTATAGTAAAAGAGATGGAGTTTTTTATTAATTTCCAAGGACATCTCATTAGTGGTATTTGAAAAACCATGAACTTTCCCATGGTATTTGCCCAGGGTATTGGCCACATGTTACACCTCATATAATATATTAATGTACACAAGTTGTACAACATTTTATATTAATTATTACATCATTATGATCTCATTAGACATATTGAAAACTCACAACTATATTTTTACTATTCATAAAAAATGAAAGTATTTTATAAAATTCTCATAAATTCAGTGTAACCTAATATTGGAGTTATAAATTAAAAAATGAACTCAATTTTTTGAAAATAATTTTATAAATAATATTAATTTAATTTTTAAATAAAATCATAATTTATTTAAAAAATAAATATTTTAAAACTATAATTCATTTTATATCACCTTGAAAAATTAATATAGATCTAATTATCTTATAACCTTAAGATAATAAAATAATAATATGATTTACTATTCATAAGGTTCATATTACTATTCGTAAGGGTATGTTACTTTTAACTAAAATTGTAAGTTGATTCTATCAGACTCTAACTATCTTACCGATTACCACTGTGTATGTCTATTTTCTGAAACTCAAATCACAAAGTGGAAAAATTATATCTAACGGCCAGGTTATAGCTATATACTTTAAATAACAAAGTGTTTTTTTCACATTGTCTTAGTGTTGAATTCATTATATAATAAATTTATTTTTAAAACCTTGGGGTGTTACAATAAACCCATGTTTTCTTCTACTACTTCCTCTTCTTCCCCCTTCCTTCATTTTGATGGTGTGTTATCTCATTTTTAGAGATTTTGATTTTTTTATCTTGATGAAACCCATGTGAAGCATAAGGATTTTATTCAAGGAGGTTCTAAAAGGATTCTTTATTTCATTGAAAAATTATCCCACATTATTACAGAACTTAATGAGTATTTCATTAATGAGAGCCATTTTTGGTGTTTTTATGTAATTAAATGTTTATAATTTTTTTGGATTTTATATTGTTTAATTTCATATATCAATTATTAAGATAAAAATATATATATGTGGATTTATAAATATATTATGAGGAAGGTGGCATTCGCTCTCTTTGAATTTTATAATAAACATGGGATGGTTGTTACTATCAATTGGTTTAATTATGGATCTTGGGTTATATTATAAGTATTTGTGGGGTATGGTAGGGTCCTTCAAATAGAAAAAGTCTTAGTCTAATTAAATTTTTAATTTTGTTCCCTAGAACCAATTGAATTGTAATTTTGATAACCAGAATATTAGTATTAATTAATATCTTATCTCATGATGATTTTTCTTCTCTATAACATTAATGTGATAATGTCCTTAGAGTATTTTTCACATCAAAAGTTTATAAATGTTTTCTAAGATAATGAGAACATTGAAGTTTTATGATTTAAGAACCTAATATTTTAAAATATATTCATCATTAAATAAATTTTATTTCTTTGATAGCTTAGGTTACATGCAACACTGAGTTTATAAAAACTATGATATACTATTAAAACATTATTATTTAATATTACAGTTATCGCATAGCCTTTGGATTGACGATTCTAAATAATAATTTAAATTGTAAAAAATATATGGTTCACATATGTATAAAATAAATTAATTTGTTTTCAATATTTTATAAATTAAAATGAAAACCATTTTAAAGTAAAAGAATTATTTTGTAGAAAATGTGTTTTTATCTTAAAAAATTAAATTGGTCATTATTGGTGAAATATTTTATTGAAATTTATATATTATATATTCAATAAAATTTTTTATCATTCAATTAATATTTTTATAGGAAGGAGATAAGAATAAATTCAATTTTATTCTTAAAAACATTATTTTTCTAAAAAGTGGATTCATCGTGTTTTTCACACTTATTTTAAAATTATCATTTTTTTAATTTTAGGAAATGTATTTAACACAATGAACATAATTTTTAAAATTAGCATATCAAAATTATCTTAGAATTAAGTTTCGAGAATTTTCAAAAAGATTATTTTTTTGATGAATAGTGAAAAAATATTTATTTTTATTGAAAATGGCCTTTTCTTTTAAATCATTTACAAAGTTCTATTTTTTTAAAAATTACTTTACAAGTAAAATTAGTTCAATTTTATTATAATTAATTAAATTTAGGCCATTTTAAACAATTTTATGTTTATTAATGATATATAAACTTTTTATACTTTAATTAGAATAATTAATATTATGTAATAAGGTAAATTTAAATTTTGTTCTTAGTGAATAATAAAAATAGTAAAAATTAATTATCATGGTTAAGGTTAAAATATATTTACATGGGGTCAAACTAAACTATATGGGTTAAAATGACCTAAAAAATTGTCTAAATCTATCTTATGGCCATATTTAGACCTTCTATCATCTAAGGTTTGGTAATGATCCATTTTGGAGCCATGTGATGTGTGTAAAACATGGGTATATCTTATTCTTTTTTAAAGTCCAAGTGTGTCCTCTCCCCCAATAATAAAATGAGACCCATCTCCTCTCCTCTTAAAATTTCAAGAGATTTTTTTAAACTAAGAACTTTTAAAATCCCTTCCCCACACCCCTTAACATGACCTACAATCCCAATTTTTATTATAAAACCATTCTTGGAAGGCTTTAGGTATAAACCTAAATAGGTTTTCTAAAGAAGAGTTATAGTTCTTAACCATGAGTCTTCATTTTATTTATTCTTTCCCCCCATAAAAATATTCTCCAACTATAATAAAATAATAACAGCAATGACTTAAATATATTGATATTTTATTATTTTATATTCATAATCAATATTCATATCCTCTTCCATTGAATGGGAAATAAAATTGTCGATTGTGTGTGCGGTGGAAGACTGCCTTCATTTTCCATCACCACCTCTCATGGATGAATATAATTATGGATTTAATATATATATATATATATATATATTATTTTTAAAATAATTATAGTTATGGATTTATATTATCAAAAAAAATTATTACTTTACAGTCCGATGGAAAATGATAACTTCACTCGTGCGTAAATGTACAAAACTACCTCCACGAAGCAATATGATTCATTGTTTATTTTATTTTTACATGGATGGTAATAAGTATGGATTTTATGAAAATATATGATGTATTTGATATAATAATTAATTTTTAATTATTAACTATTAATTACCTTTCTTTTTTTCCATCCGTAAAAAAATGAAAGAAACACTCATACATACGTACGACCTACAGTCTCCATGAATGGTGTAACTCATTTTTATATCTCTAAATTTTATGGAATATTATAAATAATTATATAATTAATATATATTATATTTATATCATGCTTAACATTCTGGATATTTTTTAATCGTGATCAAAGTACAAGGTCCAAAACTACAAAATCAAAACATACAAGAAAAACAATGGAGTTATTACCCAAAACGATGATTTTAACAAATAATTATTAATAAATGAGTGATAAGAAGTTATAATTAGATAATATATGGAATTATATATATTATTATGGTTCTTTAATAGATTTATAATAAATCTATATTTATTATATAGGATGTTCAGACACATATTAAGGAAGGTGGACCTGAGGTAAGGGTTTATTTCACAATCTCATCATTATTCGGGATTGTTTATGTTTATGTCATGACTAAATAAATAATTATATATTTCTATATTACACATAATATAATATTTATCCTATGTTTATTCCTATTAATTAAATTTTTTATTTTAAATTCCTTTTTTAAATTACATAAAATGACAAAATAATGTTTTTAAGGAAAACTAGTATTGTTTTTCTTCTTGGTCGAGAAACTTTTTCTTCTATGTCCATGTTTTATAAAAATGTTTTAAAAAATGATTTGAATATTATTAAATGATTTTAAAAGATATTTTTACTAATTTTTTAATTTTTTTACAAAACAGTTTAAAGGGAATCTTCTTGTTGTTTTCCAAACAAGGTGTTTTTTGACCTTTTTACAAAAGTGAGAAAGGAAAGTTTTTAACAACATGTACATAATTACCCACCATCATGACCACTCATAAATTTTCAGCTTAAATTAAAATTTTCCATGATTATTTTAAAAGAAAATTATTTTCATATTATTCTTTAATTTTTTAGTTTTTAAAAGTGATTTTCAAAGTGAAAAGGATATTTTCCTCCATAATTTTTTTAATGTAATTTTATGGTATTTATATTCATCAAAAATAGAAACCCTTATTTTATTTATAATACACAAGGTATATGTTGTAATGATACCATCCTTATTATATATTTGGATGGTGTATGTTCATTTTGACTAGGGATGTACTATTTGGATACCTTTAACCATATAACACTGGATAGTTTATGATTATGTTTATTGATTGGGGAAACTATTAACATTTTGTATGCTAGTTTTTTCAATATAAATTTTTATGTTTATCATGTTTCTCTAGTTACATATGAAGATTGAATTAGAATAAATAAGTGATAGGATGGGCCTTTTATATCCTCTCAATGCATTGGTAGGTCTCATAAGACAAACTAGCTTGGTTATTTGGATGAGACCTTATCCATTTACATAAGATGTATTAGCATGAGGTCCTGAAAATATTATTATGATGTAATTATTTATTCATTACCTCATTATGAGAATATTTATTGATGTTAATTTGATTATTTTATTAGTTATGATATACATGGATAAGTTTTAAGATCATGTGATTATTTGCATGAAATTATTTGATCATCATTTATTCCTACAATATTATTATTCATGTTCAAGTTATTGATTAAATGGAATGTGTTTTCAATTATTTTCCTTTTTATATTTATTATTCATTATGTATTCATGATATATTCCACTTAATGTATACCCTTATTAAGAATCTTAGCTCACCCCATTCTTAGGTTTCCTTTCCCCTGGATGTTATGAAGTGTATTATGACTAATATAAATGGATATTCTTAAGTTAATAATGGTGTTATAAAATAAAATACTATATTGTATTTTATGTTTTCAAATTTAATGTAAAATTAATGTTTTTATCTAGTTTTTTAATATTACTAAACTATTATATCCTTTGAGATATGATCGCTTGTATTTAGAACAAATGTAATAAAGTAACCACTGAATCTGGCTTACTAGGGTCAGGGTCTTTATAGTTGGTATTAGAGAAAGTTTAGTATAAATATTAGTAACTAGATTAAGTAAAACATAGATTAGGGAACATAACCCAATAAAATACTTTTATGACATTCCCCAAAGACACTAAATTTTTGATTTAGATGAGGATATTTTAAGTAGTTTAGCTACAATCATGGGTTAATAAATCTAAGGTTGATTATAATTTTAAAGGAATAAATACTCCTTTTATGTTTTACATTATTGGAGTTTAATATGATTAAGGATATTTTGGGAGACATTTAATTGAATACAGCCCTTTATTTGAGTATATGTTTTAGTGAGAAGGTTATTTAATGAATAATAATTTTTTGTAAATAATTTTAAAGTTATTGATAACCTTTAGGGTTAATATGATCATTGATATTAAGGTAACAATATTCAACTAGTATTATTTTATTTTGTGAAAAACAAGTCATATAGAAAAATATTTATGGTTAAAAAGTGATTAAAAGATTAATGTTATTCTCAGAATTTTCATCATATTTTTGGGAATGTTATAGGAGTTATATTATGTGTAATTTTAGTGAAAGGAAAACCTACCTTATCTAGAAAGGTTAGGGGGCTCAAACCCACAACTAAAGGAAAATAAGTGTGTAATTGATACTATTGGCCAACGTGATGTCCTAGTTAGCATGACATTTTTTTTACTTAAATAATTTTATAGATAAATATTATGTTGATTTTGGGAAACGTATTATTGGATTGAATATTTTTTGTTCTGAGATAATTAATGTTATTTCATGATATGTTTTATTAGTTTGAGGTATATATATCCATTAGGTTTAATATAAAGGATTATTTGGAAAGAATGTAATTATATATTTGGAAGTTTTAAGATGAAGAGTATGGGATAAATTTTTTTGTTAAAATATTATTTAATTATAAGTTTGTTGGTGTTACTTGAGATATAAGGATATTTATTTAAGGAATGATCTATGATAAAAAATTTATTTTATTGCTGAATTTTGGAGATTAATGTATGAAGGTTTATTCATTTTTGGTATTACCTTACATTGTGATAACCATTTTGGTTTTAGTAAAGATTGAAGGAATAAATTGTAATTCTTTTATGAATTACATTGTCTGTTAAAAGTTAATTTTTTTTTCATTGAACATGAATAATTCATCTCGGAGTTAAAAATGAAGTAGATATTGATATAAGCACAATCAAAGAATGCAATTTTACTTATTAAATAAAAAAATATCAAGTAAGAATATTTTATGGCATTCTTTAATGTACCTGACCAAAAAATCCCTAAACCAGTGCCCCAAGTCGGGTCAACACATGACCTCAAGCATGCCTCCCCATACTCTAGAGGTTTCCAACTATAAGTGAGGGTCTAATGGGTCACGTGGGGAGACTATACCCTCTTTAAAAGATTAAGACACTACAGATAACATGTGAAATAAAGGATCTAATAAGAAACAATCCAGAAACAAGCATTACCAACCATTTTCCAAATAGGGTGAAAACCAAAACCAAATGATAAATATTTCATGTTATGATGATAGTGAAAAAATTGAAGAAAAACCCCAAAAATAAAGACAACCACTGAATTCCCAAAACAGGTCCAGACTCTAAGTTAGGATCCTCATCCGTACATATCCCAATCCCACCTCAACATCCTAGAATATGGAATTTTCCCTTAACCTAACCTCTAACCAACAAATCTACGTAGGTACCCAATGGAAGCATAAGCAGTGTGTAATTACAAATCAGTAGGACACCACCAATTATGTCTATTAAATATATAGTCTAAATAGATAGTGCATGAAAGTACTAAATAAATGAAAATATAACTAAAATATATCATGGGTTTCATTAGATAAAAATACCCACCTTGTCCATTTTAATTATTTGTTCCATGGGTTGAGCATTTACATCATTTACACTATGGCCTAATCCGGACAATTATCATACATAAAGGGATAAGTCAAGTTCCCTATCTCACTAGGGATAAACATTTTATAAACAATTACATCACACTTACCTTGGAGCCTCAGTCAAGGTAGTCTCATCAAATGCATCTGTTATGGGCCTAGAGCCTCTGTCTAACTCCCTAACCCATGCATTCTAGGGGTGGGGTTTAGAGCCTTAGTCCAAATCGACCTGTTGGAGGAGCCTTAGTCCATTATCCCACACCACAAAGCCATGCTCACATGCTTACACTACTAGAAAAATGATCTATATCCACAGATCTATAGCCACAGTTTTATAAACCCATGGCTATAGATTAATTTATAGACACACTTCAATTATAATCGTGGCTATATGGTTATTTGATGCCACAGTCTATGGTACCAACTTCATTCCATCACGGGATTCTCTTATTCTCCCCGACCCTCTCCCCATTTCCCTCGTGACCACTCCTCGCTGCGACCGTCCTCCACCCCCGCGATCTCTCCTTGCTCGGAGCTCCACCCATTACCCTCGTGATATCTCCTCTCTGTGGCCCTCATCCACCCTAATGAGCTCTCCTCTTAGCGGCCCTCCTCCCCCGATGCTACCTCCCAATGTGTCCACCGCTCTATGAGCTCTTCTTTCTGCGACCATCCCCCGACGCTGCCATCCAACACGGCCACTCCGCCTCCCCACTGACGTTGCTCCTAGGCGGCCTCCCCACATCCTCCTTCAGCACGCCGACCAATCCAGCCTCGTGAAACCCTAACAAAATTTCGACCAACTTCAGTTCATCACAGATTTTTATTCCATCCCATCGACCTGTCCTCACACATAGTATAATCCTCTTCATGATGTGTTTCTATAGATATCCCCTTTATTGGGACATCAATGGATGGGAAATAAAGGTATGTCAACTACTAGGTTCTTTAAACCCTTCGATATCTTAGATCATATTTTAGAAAACAACTTAAATATTGGATTTTTCTCCTCAGTTCAATGCTACGATGAATGTGTTTCATATTTTAAAACTGGGGAGATGTATACTTGATCTTACTCATGTTATTCAGTTTGATAATTTTGAGTTGGAAGCTATTAGTTCCTGTATGGAATGATCAGTTTGTATCATCAACTAATGTGAGAAGGTTTTATAAGGGATGCTCATATTAATAGTTAAAGAATAGAGATTGTTTGTATAGCTTCATAATGAAACTTATAAACATGTATTTTTAATTCTTTCTCAATGTACCGAGTTTTTCTCTCAGGAATCTCATTAATGATTCTTGGTGAGGGGAAGCCTAGTGATGAGAAATTTATAAGGAATCTCATCATGGTGAGTTATTAATTCCATTAATTTTAAGTGTGATATTATTAAAATGGATAAACATGGAAGTTTATGGGGTTTAAGAAGGATCTAAGAAGGGTAAAAGTAATTTGGTGTTAAAAAGGTAAAGTGTTTGGTGTAGGTGTAGAAATAAATACCTATTTGTCTGATACCGAGTGTTTAGAGGTGTCAGGTATAATCATCGGTAACAACTGGTGTAACCACTATATACCTAGTGCCTTACACAAGGCACCTAGTAAGATGCAGATGAGTTTTTTAAATAGGGATTAAAATAGTATTTTTACATTAGATAATTAACCCCTAAAACACCCTTTATTTCGATTTCATTGTGATTCTCATTTTGTAACACCCTTGGGAGGCGATCCTTCATCGCTCTCCATCTCCCATTGAACCTACCATTGATTCTTATCTAAATTAATCATTGAGTTTCTGAAAATCCCATAACATAATAGATCTAAAGTTGGGAATCCATTGTTTTAATTATTTTACTACTCTTCACGTGAACTGAGAGCGAGTCCCTAAATTCCTCAATCGTCAAGGTTTTGAATTCTTGTTTTCATTTCATCGTTCTTACACTGAATGGTAGGATGAGGTGTTAATTTTTTATCTTAAGGTAAGTAAATACTCTAAATTTAGATTTTTATTTCTTCCATATATAATGGGTTAAATCCTAGATTACATTTGTCCTAGGTTTTATAAATATTATCAGGAATTTTATATCCTCATCATGATGATGCTTGAGTTGTTCTATCATGTTCGAAACATCATAATGCTTAGTTAAGCCATGGTCCAAGATTTTTTTGAGTAAAATAAAATGAAATGGGGGTGCGAATATCATGAGGATGAACTTCTTGATTAATGAAAGAACCTAATGAGTTTTCCCAGAATAATGTAGAAGAAGTTGGGTCGATGCTTGAGTTATTAAGACTAAATTTTTGAGATTGGAGCTATTTTTATGAGTCGTTGATCTTAATGACTGATACAAAGAGAACAAGTGATGGAAGGATAGGAACTAACTCAAGCCTGAAATGAGAGATATTATAAGTCTCTTAAATATGGAAGTGAATAATTCAGAGGATGCATATGCTAAACTCCAATGATCAATAGATCATAAAATTAATATTGCTTCATTATTGAGAAGAAGGATGAAGAGATGATCTGGAAGTGATGCCAGGCTATGACTAAAAATAATTATTGTATTGAAATTACAATTACATTAAAGCCAAAATGAGGAGATCCACTCTACCTACTGATACTGAATTTTGAAATAGCCAAAACGATTAATACGAATTTGTTGTATAAAGTGTATTTTGAGAAGAATAAATAATTTATCTCACTAGGAGACATAATTGGACAAGAAGAGAATAAAAAAATAAAAGGGTATTGGTGGAAACCTAGTAGAGATAACCATTAAAGAAATCAAACAACAAATCAAATGGGTTAAAATAGTTTCATGAGAAGATATAGTTGGTGTGCCAAGTTATACCTGATTTGTTTCGGATTATATTATAGTGGGAATGGGTTTAAAAATATATTTTGCTACTTGAGGTAACAAAGATCTTGATAGTATAAAAAACTAATAAACAAAAAAATGGTGTTTTGTGATGGGTGTGCCAAGTGAGTAGTGAGAGGATCCAATAGTGTTGTAGAAGATTTGGTTGAGTGAGTTGAGGATTTTGAATAATAAGAATCATGATCCACTACATACTATATAAAGTAATAAGAATAGTGTATGGAGACAGTGATGATGAGTTACAACCTACCTAGTTTTGATGAAGAAGATAAATAGAAGAAGAAAGATAAGAGGAAGCTTTCCTTTGAGTTTGAGAAGCCAATGAATAAGTTTTGAAGAATTTGTAAGTGAGAATAAAAATAGAGACCAAGTTTGATGTGTTTCTTTATGATTAGTTGAAGACATTGTTTTTGGAAGAAGATTATTTTTGTGATATAGTGAAATCTTGGATAGTATTTATGATCTACTACAAAGATGGAAGGAATTTGAGATGATGAGCTAGTGTGATGCTAGTTTGAATAATGTGGGATGCAGTATAATGGTCCGTTCACTTGTGTTATGGAATATCTTAGGGTTTTTTTTCAGGTATGGAAAATATTTTTGTTTATGTTTTTTATCATCTGGTTGATCATTTGCAGATTTTGGGATTTTGGATCTTTGAAAGAGATACAACATTAATACTGTAGCAACTCATTATGTGAATGAGGGGTTCATTCCCTGAATGCTCGTGGATTCTCAAGAAAAAGAGCCCCGAGTTAGGTAACCTCACTCTCAAGGCTTCTTTAAACTTCCTCATTCATGTTAATGATTAAAATCAACATCTCCCACTTAATGTTAGGATTTGATTTTCTCACTCAAGAATGAGAGAATATGAATCCATACGATTTCATTGAATCTTTTTAGAGCACCGTCTAGAATTTTTATTTACATGATTTTAATAGGTTATGGTAGCTTCTCAAGGTTTTCTGCACCTTTCTCCCCCATAAGGAGAAACTGTAAATTATCTTAATCAATGTGGATCTCTTCTATAGATAGATTTTAGGATATAACATATTAATCATTCACTAAAATGTATTACTTGAAGTAACATTCTAGATTTTATAGCTTGTACAATTTCTTGAGTTCTCTTTGAGATCTAACTTCACCTTCAATTCCATTCATGGTTAGCACATAAATACAATATGAAATAGAATAAGGTGTTACTATTTGTTCCTTAGTGTGAACAACAAGGTTGAGATTTTTTTCTCAACCAAGTTTCCCCATTCTTAATAATAATAATATTAATAATATTATTATTATTATTATGCAAATCTCATCTCAAAGAAAGGGTGTATTTTTTATTTTATCTGAATTTTCTGAGGATAGGTTAAAATTGTGGGAGTTTCCCTGTCTAATCAAATTGAAAATGGTTTCATTGATGGTTTTCAAATTGCATCCCATTTTCATGGTGTTTGTAGAAACTTATTATGTATTATTCCTGTTAAGTCATGGTTGCTATAGTGACCTGAAAATTTATTTTTTTTGCTTCTGTTAATCAATGATGCTGCTTCCCTTATTCAATATTGTTTTTTTCACATATCTTTTCCAGGATTCTATCTTCATGTCGTGATAGAAAAAGAACTTGTTGTTCATACTTCAAGTGTAGAAATGCTACGGATTAATGTAATATGCTTATTTATCAAATGCCTCCCCCTTTTTTGGGAATATCTGTCAATTTCATTGGAAATCCCAAATGTTTTAGCCTAGTTGTGCATCTGTTGTGGTGGTTGCATGGTTTTAGGGACTCATATTTTTGAGGTGTTTGTGGATATTGATACTGGTTTTTTGATTTTTTTAGTTCCTTGAACTTTTATGCTCGTTTACTTATCTGTTTCTTAAAGCTTTAAGAATGTGTGTGCATGAATGCTAGGTAGGGTCTTTCTCTTCCTGTGTTTGTTTTTCTAATGTTCAGGGAATAATTTTCATTCCTTGATTGAAGAATTAATCGATTCCCATTTATGTTTGAAAGTGCAGTTTGATGTCTCTTTTCCATCCCTTCAGTGTTCCATGTTGATTCTTGATGCGATGGATATCAGTGGAGAGAAACATCTTGATATAGTATGTATGTAAATATGTTGTTCTTTTCCTTTCACCGTTATATTTGTTGTGTCCTGGGCCCAGGATTGTTGGGCCCCCGCCAGGATTGTTGGCGCCTGTGCCCCGGTAACCAATCCCACATCGGTTGTGGAGGGAGATTGGTGGGTGCTTGAAATTCCCGTGCCTACCTTCCCCTCAGCAACGCGTTTTAAAGCCGTGAGGCCTGGGATAGCAACTGGGCCAGAGCGGACAATATTGCTGGGCCGAGGGATCCGATCCATCAATTGGTATCAGAGCAAGTATTTGAATAATTCCTTACCCGGTTTCAAATTAAAGATCCTATTTTTTGATGGCTTCTACCGCTTCTTCCTCTCAATCCCCCGAAGGACATTCTTTGGATCGTGCTCCATTCTTTGATGGAGCCGATTATACTTTTTGGAAAACCCGCATGACCACTTTTTTAAAAAGCATTAGCTATCCAATTTATAGAATTGTTATGCATGGTTTTACGCTCTCTTCTCCCGATGAGTCTAAATGGACCCCCGCCGACATTGCAAATTTCGAGCTTGATGGCAAAGCCATGAATGCTCTTCATTGCGGGTTAGATAGAAATATTTTTGATCATATTTCTTCTTGCACATCTTCACATGATATTTGGAAATGTTTAGAGCTAACCCATGAAGGTACTAGCATGGCTCAAAAGCATGAACCCACTCAAAAGCAAGAACCCGATGAAAAATCCGTGCCCATTTGCCCACCTCAAAAGATAAGGGCCAAGAAGAAGAAGAAGAAGGCTTCAAAGGCAACATGGAGTGATAGCTCCACCTCTTCATTCTCCTCCTTCTCCTCGAGCGACCAAGGTAAAAAATGCCTAATGGCAAATCATGAGGTATCATCCTCCTCCTCTTCCGACTCCTCTTCCTCTTGTTCTTCAAATTCAAATTCTTTAAATCATCTTTCTTATGAAGAACTCTCACACGCTAGAGACCAATTAGAAAAAGGTTTTCATGAGCTTTCTTCAAAATTTGTTTCTTTGAAAAAGAATTTCAAAAAACTCTCCTCCGAAAAAGAACAACTTCTCAAAGAGAAGGAGGAGATGTCCCTCAAAATCCAAAATTTTCCCGATGTTGATTCTTTAGAATCAACCATTAAAGACCTAAGAGAATCATTAACCAAGTTCACCCAAGGTGAACAAAATTTGACCAAATTATTAGGTTCTCAACGAGTATCTAGAACAACCAATGGACTTGGCTACACCAACCAAGATTCCTCCTCCCATGCACCCACTGTTTTTGTAAGGGGGAGCTCTAGTTATAAATTTTGTAACTATTGTAAAAAACCTGGGCACATGATATATGAATGTAATTGTAAAAATGCCCGGTATGGTCAACCCAAATCTTTTTACTTTTCGGACGAATTCTATAGGAGAAGACCCGCTATGAGACAAGTGTGGATTGAAAAATCCCTTCTTGCGAGTCTCTCCGGGCCAAAATTTATTTCCTCTCCCCGGTGATTTATTGTTTTTATTTAGGGGGAGTTAGGTTTGTTTAAGAATTTTTGTTTTATTCAAACTTTCAATTTCAACTTTTGGTTTCAAATTTCAATTTTTCAATTGGTTTTTGATTCAAAACTCTCAATTCAAACTGTTATTCAATTTTTGTTTCAAATCATTCAATTTCCAAAATTTCAATTGATTTTCAAATCTCATCCCTTGTTTTTCAAAATTTCCCTCAATCAAGTTTTATGCCCCACTCTATTTTGATAATCACAAAGGGGGAGAATTTCTTGATTGATTGGGGGAGAAACTTTTTTGATCATGCTTTGCTTTACATTTCATTTTATTTAAGCATTCCTTTCAATTCATGTTTTTACTTTAATTGTTTAAGTGATTGTGATCATCAAAATAGGGGGAGATTGTTGTACATCTCGAACCTCTCGTTGTTTGATTTTCATGATCACAATCACTTTCATTTTTATCTAACATTGTGTTTTAAGTGTTTGTGTTGATAGGCATTTGATTGCCAAGAAGTTGACCAAGGAAGAGGCAGAAATGGACTGAAATTCAGTCCACCGGCCGACCGGTGGCTTCACCACCGGCCAGCCGGTGGAACCCAGACTCAAGGGGTAGCTACTGCCTCCCCACCGGTCGACCGGTGGCTCTGCCACCGGTCGACCTGTGGCACCCAGCTCAAATAGTGTTTGCTACTGTCTTTCCACCGGCCAGCCGGTGGCTCCTCACCGGTCGACCGGTGGAGCCTGGATCAAGACACTTCTTCTCTACCAAACTTGCACACTTTTATGTTTTTAATGGCAGTTTGATTTCTTTAATTCCATTTGTAGCGGCATGACATCATCAAGCAGATAATAGATGGTCAAGGCAAAGTCATTTATGTGGGGCAAGATGGTATTGGTGCTCCAAAGGTTAGTATGAAAGTATATTTCAAAGTTTGATGCTCAATGAATTCTGGGAGTGGCCAATGTTTCTTAAAATCTTAATATATTAAGAGTATGTTTGTGGACTGGGTCCCTACCTTGCCTGCTAGTCAAATCCATGGTTCTGGAAGGGGGTTCAAATCCTGTAATTGCTCGGTTGAGTGAGTGTATAGTACCTATGTGAAGTTTCAATTATCAATAATCTGAAATATATTAGTACTCAATTTTTTTCTTACTTTGGTGTTATTAATATTATTTTACTACCTCATGAAATTTGTGGGTATGATCATTTGAATGAACTGAATAGTGCATCTTCTGAATTTATCTTCCCCCTTTCAATACCAAAGCATGATATTTATATTCTATGATTTTTTGTTCTCTGTATTTTTCTTTGTAATTCATTTTAGCTGTTGTATTTCGCTTCACAATACAGATCAAAAAGCCTTTACAAAGACATGGTGGCAAGGTTGAGCACAACGAGACTTATTGTGGCTCATGTTATGGTGCAGAAGTGGTATGCTTCTCATTATTTTTCTATAGTTCTCTTTTTACATAAATGCATGTAAAGAAACTTTTTGAATCAGTGTTGTTGTTTGTTGCACAGCTAATGTTTTTAGCAGTGGTGTTTTGAACTGGTTTGTTTTGTGTTTTAATATCATACAATGAGGAATGGGTATGTTACCATCGACACCTCATTGTTTTGCAATTACACATGCTTCCCATGTTTTTTACTTTATTTATTTTAAAATTCATAATATATTAGAGACCCTTCTTTAGGTTTCTAATTTCCTTCTCTATTATTCTCACTGTCATACTTGTTTACATTCATTGAACTGTTTTTCTCTCAACCAGCCATGGTGTCTCAAAATGCCTTGTGGTTTGGGAAATCACAGCCATCTATTTCTGTGAAACTGTCTTTTTTAAGACAGAATACGCTACAAAGGGATCGTTTGTTGAAGCAGTTTTTCCCAAGCCAAATGTATTTTTTAGATATTCTAAGGTGTTTTTATGGGTTTTTAAAAATAATTATAATCTGAAATAAAAAATAAATTTCTGATTATTTTGAGGAGCTTTTTTGAATAGTTTCTGAGTTTCAAATAACTATTTATCAATGAAAAATGTTTTTTTAATGATTAGCCTATGGTAAATTAAGTTTTGTTTTTTATAATTTCTATTTTTTAGACCATGCCAGTATCCCTTTTTAGTGTTAGAATGGTGTGTGTAATGCTTAAATCAAGCGGTTGAGCCTGTCCTCACTAAACTTCTTTTATAGTTTATTTTTTATACTCATCTCCCAGTTTTTTTTCTCCATTATTCTCAGTGTTGTACTAGTTTCCATTTGTTGAACTGCCTTGCTCTCAATTAAACTTAGTAGGAGGCCCAAAATCCCTCATTGTTTGAAAAATAACCACCATTTATTTTCTTGAAAATGTCTATTAATGGTTTGCTTGTTTAAGTATTTTTTCCTGAAACCAAATCACTTTTTAATAATTTTAATGTGTTTATTTGAAGTCTTCAAAAATAATTATAATCTGAAAAAAATCAAATTTCTGATTATTTCGACAAGCTATTTTGATTATCTTTGGGATCCCAAATAATCATTTTTCAAATAAAAATGTTTTTTGTGATTGTAACCTATTGTAAATTTGTATTGTTTTTAGAAAAGATATTTTTTAGAAAAATTAAATATCATTTCTTGTTCATGCTTAACTGTGTCCTAAATAATGTGCTTATAATTCCTTTCCCTTAATTATGGCTTTTGTGATTTTTTGGTTCTTTATATTTTTGTAGTGATTTCTGGATCTCGTTGAGGTCGATTCGAGTTCTCATTGACGAAGGCTTACATGTGTATGCATAGGTAGGCATATAAATATATAATTTCCCCCTTTATATATATTCACTCATGGCAGTATGAATATATATATTGGGGATAGGTGTTCTTATATATAGATATGAAAAATGCATACATGTGTAAGTGTAAAGGGTTATATGCAAGTATAAAAATATATATAAGGATTCCCTTGTGCATATTTGGCCATGCAAATATGTACATAGGGGATAGGTGTCCTTATATATATGTGAATTTGCATATGCATGCAAGCGGAAAAAAAGGAAGATTCGTGTTGTCGTTAAAAGTAGCGCCTTGAGGTTGAGGTAAGTTTCCTTTTCCTAACCCTTTAATTTGAATTCTATAATTGATCGAGTATTTTAAAAACTTGTTTTCATTATTATATAATGTGTATATGCTATTCAAATTGGTTGTGGCTCTTTATAATGACATTTCACCTATTTTACATGATTTCCCTAAGCCTTCAACGTGGACTAGTAGAAAGTTTCAGCCCACTCAATAGTAGAAATTGAAATTTCCTTCACTTTAGAGATGACAGTGTCCTCATCTTGAGAAAATATCAACCGAGAATTCTCATAAAAATCTAAAAGTTAAAGAAAATCTTTTTTTTTTCATTTCATCAAACATAAACAACCAACTTTGAAAACTTGATACTTTATTCAGTAACATCATTGTGAAACACTTGACCCAGAAAAAGACAGAATTTAACCTATTAAAATAAATATACCTAGGCATGATTCATGGTGTGACCAGGGGTTTCACACCATGAATCCCTACCCTTGTGAATTTCAGGGCTTGAATTGAGGTTCATAGTTGGAAATGTTCTAGATAGGGTGGTTCACCCCTCAACTAAACATAATGGTGCTCCTAACTATATGGATTTTCAACTGAGAATGTTCTTCCAATGGTTTATAGACCTGGTAATTGGATTTTGAAAAATGATCTCAATGTGGTTTTTAGCTCACTGCATCCAACCCCACGAAAAACACCAGTCCATTGTCCTCTAGATGAATTTTCCTGAAATTTCTTGGTTTCACCCGCTGGTGTGCTATCGCATCTCTCAATCAATATTAGATGATTCCCTAAGGTCATATTAAACCCAAGATCCATCGATGTATTGAAAACAATCTTGAATCATATCCTCCAATATATGTATCATCTACTCTTAGTTTCTTTCTATATATTGATGGTACACTGTGCTCAATATTAGATGATTCTCTAAGGTCATATTAAACCATTTCCAAAAATCATGGCATAATATGCGCATATCTCTATAATATAATTCTTAAGGTAACTCAATGATAGTATTAGTCTTCATAGATATAAAACATTCATATATTTTCTATTAGGTCCATGGCCACCAAAACAGACACCCGAATTCATCACCCATATTTGCCACTCTAGGATTCAGAAACCACAGAGGTATGACAGTCTCTCCTCAACTATTCACCAAATGATTCAAGGACTATAACTCTTATAAAATTGTAACACATCATCATCAAACAGTGAACCATCAAGTTTCAGTTTACCACTTTCTAGTTATTCCTGCATCACATTAAGACGTTGCGTCTCTGACAGTGAACACTCAAGTGTCAGTGGGGGTGTATTATTCTTTTCTGTCACTTTGTTACCCTTTAGACATTTTATCTCTAACGATACCTTATTATATCATATTAAATAGTTGATCTGTTCTATCATCTATTGGCGGGGCGATGGTCGGAATGTTGCCCCGCCTCATCTCGCTCCCTTCGCTCCTGGCCGGAAGATGTTGCCCCGCGGATGTCACTGGACAGATCCAACATGCCGCAGTCACGCTGCGGTCACACCGCGGTCACGCCGCAGTCATGCTGCGCTCATGTCGTGGTCACACCATGCTCATACCGTGGTCACGTCACGGTCACGCTGCGGTCACGCCGTGGTCATGCCGCGGTCATGCCGCAGTCACGCTGCTGTCACGCCGCGGTCACGTCACGGCCACGCCGTAATTTGGCTCTTCTCTAGGACGACACCCCATGGCGGTTCGCAGTGATAGTATTCCATGAGTCTTGTGATAAATGTTGAGACTGACTAATCACAATTTCTAACGGCGGGGCGATGAACGAAATGTTTCCCTGCCTCCTCCCGCTCCCTTCGCTCCGGACCGGAAGATGTTGCCCCGTGGATGTCGCTGGATAGGGACAACATGCCGCAGTCATGTCGCGGTCACGCCGCGGTCACGCCGCGGTCACGCCACGGTGACGCCGCAGTCATGCTGCGGTCACGCCGCAGCCACGCCGTGATTTGGCCCTACTCCAGGATGACACCTCGTGGCTATTTGTAGTGATAGTATTCTATGAGTCTTGCTTTTTATTCCTACCTTGAAATTTCACTGAGAAATTACACCTGAGACAAAACTAAATTGAAACTATGACCTAAGGGAGAGCACAAACAATTGTTGATGAAACCGAGTCCCAGCATTTTCCACGTTTGAAGGAAAAAATCAACCCAAGGTATAGAAGACCTAACGACGAGTTGGACATATTTCGAGGTGAAGATGGAATTTGTAGCTTGGAAATATCGATCTTAGAGATTGATGAAGCCGATTCATCGAGTTTTACACCACGTGAGTCTATGACTTCAGTCAAATTTGACCGAAGTAAGTTGGATCGGGAGGATGATGACGAACCAGCTGTACAGGATTGAAGACCGTTGTGCACATCATGATGTTGGTTCAATTGAAGCATCAGTGACTGTTTGGGTTTCATAGAATCGCATATGAAACCAAATTGAAGTTTTAATTCAGAAAAATGAGGCAACAAAAGATCTGCAATCAAGCTTTGGTTGAGCTTCATACCAACGTGTCAGATGTTTGAATCGATGAAGATGATAGGGTTAGGTGCACTGATCCCACGACCAGAGTTGAAGAGAGATGAGAATTAATTATGCTGGTAGAGGAAATTCCAAAATCAACTGATTGAGTCTGTATCTCATATGAACTGCTACGTGTGAACCTGATCAAGCTTTCTCATTGAAGACACGTCATTAGTTGATTTTGTCTGAAATCAGTAACGAAAACGGTGGGGACCTCTTCCCTCTCTACCACTGCGGTTTCAGTTTTGAAGGAACCTTCACGAAAGGTGCTTACTTGAATTCTACAGTGAAGTTCCCATTGAAGGAGATGGCACTGAAGAAGATGACATTTTCCGAAAGAGAATTCACAGAAGGTGTTTGAGAAATTGACTCAGTGAGCTTAGTTGACTTCACCGCTTGAAACACCAGTTTCTTAAACATTAAAAAATTAGGAGAAATGCCAACCCATGCTTGGTGCACGAAAAAAATTCTCAAATGAAGTTCCAGCCTACTAAGCCACACCTTCCTATTGAAGCCTGAACCCAGGTTGAAGAGATTCCACAAATTAAGTGTTTGGTTGAAAATGAAGGTGACCTTGTCATGCTCTGCACAAGTGTGAAGAAGATAGCTTGATGAATACTAGAAGTATTTAAATTCCCAATATTGAATCCCATGGACCAACTTCTCAGGCCCAAGAGGCCCAAGTTGTCCAGAACCAGGTCCGAATACTAGCAGCATGTGAATCAGTAAGGCTCCTCATCACGCGAGCACGCTTAGCAGAGTAAGACTTCCACTATAGCCACAATGCACTAAAGCGTTTGACCCTCTAATACTTCACGAAAGAGTGCATAGCTCGATCATGGTAGGGGAATGATTTAACAAGGACAATTTGAATGATGCTCTCTCATGAATAAATCTCGACCATCAAGTTGTGCATGAGGTGTCAATTTGAAGAAAGGGAGTTGGGCTTGGAATTTGAGGAATAATTCAAAATTTCTAGGTTCAATAAAGTTAAAGTTCATGCTAATCTTGTGGCAGGGGGAGGGGTGTCCAGCAGGGGTGGTGCTGTCCAGACAAGGGGGAGGGGTGTCCAGAAGGGAGGGAGGAGGGGTGTTGTCCAAGCAGGGGGGAGGGGTGTCCAGGAGGGAGGGAGGGGGGTGCTGTCCAGGCAGGGTGGAGCGGTGTCCAGGAGGGAGGGAGGGGGGTTATCCAGGCAGGGGGTGGGGGGGTGCTGTCCAGGTAGTGGGGAGGGGTGTCCAGCAGGGGTGGTGCTGTCCTGGCAGGGGGGGAGAGGTGTCCAGCAGGGAGGGAGGGGGGTGCTGTCCAGGTAGGGGGGGAGGGGTGTCCAGCTGGGGGTTCTGTCCATGAAGGGGGGAGGTGTCCAGGAGGGAGGGGGTTCTATCCAGGCAGGGGGGAGGGGTGTCTAGCAGGGGGGGTGCTATCCAGGTAGGGGGGAGGGGTTTCCATTAGGGAGGGAAGGGGTGTTGTCAAGGAAGGGTGGATTTCCAGGGGGAGAGGTGTCCAGGAGGGGGGTGTCCAGGCAGGGGGGAGAGGTGTCCAGGAGGGAGGGGGTGCTGTCTAGGCAGGGGGGAGAGGTGTCCAGGAGGGAGGGGGCTGTCCAGGCAGGGGGGGGTGCTGTCCAGGAAGGGGGGAGGGGTGTCCAGCAGGGGTGGTGCTGTTCAGTAGGGGGTGCTGTCCAGGCAGGGGGAGAGGTGTCCAGGAGGGAGGGGTGCTATCAGGCAGGTGGGAGGGGTGTCCAGCAGGGGGTGTTGTCCAGACAGGGGAGAGAGGTGTCCAGCAGGGAGGGAAGGGGTGTTGTCCAGGAAGGGGGGTGTCCAGGGGGAGAGGTATCCAGGAGGGGGGAGAGATATCCAGTAGGGAGGGAGGGAGGTGATGTCTAGGAAGGGGGTGTCCAGGGGGAGAGGTGTCCAGGAGGGGGGGTGCTGTCCAGGCAGGGGGGAGTGGTGTCCAGGAGGGAGGGGGCTATCCAGGCACGGGGGAGGTGTCCAGGAGGGGGGTGCTGTAGGGGGGTGGGACACCACATTAGATGATTTCTTCATTCCATTAAGAATAACTTCTTAACTACACATATTGATTGTTGTAATGACATCATATATCTCTTCATTCAACATCAATCAGTACATAACAATTTTTGGGAACCATAGTTCTATTCAGCTCCACTGTAACTTAAATATCATTATGACTTGGGGGCTGTCCAGAGGGGGCTTTGTAGGGGTGAGGGGGGGGGGGGTGTCCAGGGGAGGCCTTGCAGGGGGGAGGGATGTCCAAGGGAGGATTTGTAGGGGGAGGGGTGCTATCCAGGGGAGGCTTTGTAGGGGGGAGGAGGCTGCAGGGGGGTGTGGGCTGTGCAGGGGAGAGGGTGGGGCTATTTTTTGGGGGGAGGGGGGGATATCCAGGAAGGGGGGCTGTCCAGGAAGGGCTTTATAGGGGGGAGGGGGCTATCCAGGGGGGCTTTGCAGGGGAGAGGGGGCTGTAGGGGGGATTGTCTACTGCAAGGGGAGTGGGGGGCTATTAAGGGGGGCTATACAGGGGGTGGGGTGTTGTAGGGGAGAGGGGGGATGCAAGGGGAGTAGGGTGGGGGGGGGGGGGGGTTGTGCAGTGGGATTGGGGGTATTGTTTATGGATTTTCAGACCCTATAGCCACAGTTTTAAACCGTGGCTATTTGTTAATTGCCACGGTTTTTAACCATGGCTATAGGTCTAATGCCACGGTTTAAAATTGTGGCAATAAAGTGTGTCTATACTCTTGTATAGCCACGGTTCTAAACTGTGGCTATAGTGATATTTCCACGGTTCGAACCGTGGCTGTATACCTAAATTTACGGTTCAAACCATGGCTAAAGATCTAGAGCCATGGTTCCAAACTATGGCTATAGGTCTAGGCCTATAGCCATGCCAAACTTAGCCACGGTTCCTCAAACCGTGGCTATTACCTATAACCACGGTTTGAGGACCTATAGCCGCGGTTTAAAACTGTGGATATAGACCGAATTTCAAGTAGTTTTATTTATCTATTTACCACATATACCATATCAAAAATCATACATAATCAGTACACATAAAATTCAAAATTCACATTTCATTCAACACATGAAACATCACTAAGTTTTCCCCATTTATCACCTTTAACATTTACATAGCATAGACCATTTAACCCATTTCTATTTTTATAACTTAACCCATTTAGCATATTCAACAATTCCCAATCATTATCCCATTTAACACAATATCCAATTCATATGCCTTAACCCATTTAAACATTCTCATTTACATACCTTAAAACAATTTACCCATTTATCATTCACATGCCTTAGACAATCAATCAATTACCCTTCACAATCCAAAACTCATTTAACCTATTAACATTAAACCAAACAACCCCTTATACCATGATAACAACTAGACACAATTACCATTAGTTTCTATTTGAAATTCAAACTAACATGTCGACATATTTACAATTGGATCTAATTCAACACAAATAAACTATATGCTTAACATTATAATTTTACCTGTTTGAGAATATTGGAACACCCCATGGGTGGCCCTAATTTAGTCTAATCATCCTCAATACATCTCCTAGGGATCATGAGGGGTTAAATTCATCATTTAGCCAACAATTTTACCAAATTTTACTAAATTCATCAAATTTAAAACAAAAAGGAACCAAGAAAACAATAAAACATTCAAAAATTGACATCAAGACTAAGGGATATTACTTTCACACCACCTTCCTTGAATCTATAGATGAACACTCACTTAACCTTACCCATATATCTGGATTCAAGAACCCCTTGAAGTCCCAACCTAAGATCCAATAGAAAAAGAGGGTTTTAGGGATTCAGAAGAAGAATAAGAAGAACAAAAATACAATACCTAATCCAGAAAAGAGAGATTAAATAAGCGTTAGACTCACATAGAGTTTCAATCTATACCCAACAGCACTCTAAATGGCATTAAATCGAAGGAGATAGACCCTTGAAAAGTCTTGGTTGAAATGGTTTGTTACTTGGTTTGATAGAGGATAAATGAGGAAACCTGAAAATCCCAATGGTGGAAATGGTAAAATACCCATTTTTTGTGGGGAGTACGGTTTGGTCGCACGATTTTACAAATCGTGCACCAATCATTCTCCAGCCTCTTTCCAAGAAGAGGCTAAGTTTTACGGTTACCTGGGGAACCTGTACAGTTTTAAAAATCATGTTCCAACCATGAAAAATGTATCTATAAATGTTTACACAACTGGGCCTCCCCCCTGTGCACGATTTACAAAACTGTGCACCCCACCTCCTTGACAGCATAGTTTGGGAATAAAATTACCTACCATGTGCCAACCATGAAACTTTCACTGGATTTTAACATTTCCCTTTCTTTTTCTATCCCAAACCCTCAAGACACCCCGAGCATCCTCATTCATTCAGCAAACATTCAATTAAACCAAAATTTTAATATGGTCATATCTCCACAATTTTTGGGATCTTATAACCTCCTCGCCTTATAACAACTCTTCCTCGAGCTACACATCCAAGCATCACTGAGCTTCTAAAGTAAAAAAAGTTTGTTCCACGAATCTTGCATATCTATCTCCATTTCCCAAGTATCTTCCTAAACATTAACATGCTGCCACAAAACTCAAACCAAAGGCATGGTATCTCCGCACAAGACTTTCTCACCACGATTCACAACATGAACCGGATTCTTCCCAAAGGACACATCAAACTCATACCAAACATCAACCATAAGAACTATATAGGGAATCCTTTTAAACTTCTTTCTAAATTACAACACAAGGAAGCATCACACACAACATCATACCATCATGGAAGAGAAAATAAACACCTCATAGGCCCGATCCTCTCCACAAATCATGACCCAAATCACATGGAACCATTATTTTCCTATTTTCAAAACTCCAATGGTGACCCAAAATCAAAACCACCTAAAGAAACACACAATTTTATCTACCACATTTCCCAACCTACATCGATCCATAACTTGAGGCCCAATGGTCCCATTCAATAAACAAACATAAAAAACACAACCAAAATGCTCAGGGCACTCAATCGATCAATGTCCAAACCCACACCCATTGTCACGGACAAAACACTAGAATGGTACTTACTCGAGTCCACCCTACCTAAAACATTGATCTCATCATCATCCAACCCTTTACCCACTATGGTGCTCTACCATATTCAAATGGTTGACACCCACACTATTGAAAAAGGCCATCAGAATATCAACTTAGCTTTCACAACATACTTGTTGTGTTTCCCAACTCACCACACCCAAACATCCATGAGGACTCTTCCCATCATTGGCTTCCATCCTTGCTGTAAAAACTTCCCTAAATGGACATGTGTCCACCGTCCATTTCAGACCAAGAACAACTCAACCTCTCTTAATTTTTACTTCATTTATGAAATTTACTTTCCATAAAACATTAAACAGATAGTGTATTACAACTTACTATGTATGTTACCTTTTCTTATCTTG
This sequence comes from Viscum album, assembly GCA_963277665.1. NCBI lineage: Eukaryota > Viridiplantae > Streptophyta > Magnoliopsida > Santalales > Viscaceae > Viscum > Viscum album. The sequence continues at coordinate 1,262,978,209 of OY728143.1, read as the reverse complement.
TCGAACCATTCCCAACATCTTTTCCCAAAACTCCTATTTTTCCACTATTGACATGTTATTCCCTACACCTTCCCATAGAGACTCCTCACTTAAAGAATACCACCATTGTCCGATGCACCTACCAGGGTTATTTCCTGACATCTAGTAAACTCTACCATAAAGTAATCCACTACCATCCAAAACATCATCATGCTTCACCACACCCATTAATATTAATAAAAAAATACCTCATCCTTTCATACATCGAGTAAGAACAAATCAGTCCTCCCCCAAAACCCATTCAACTTTTGAAATTCACTTATCATTCTAAAACATCTACCAAAGGAATTTGATAACCCACCACCTTCATTCCTTTTCCTATTTGAGTCAATCTGTCCCCGACTGACTCATCTTGGAAACACCCATCTTTACTATTGACTAAATAATACTTGACATATCCAAGATACCTTTACCCCAATCAATATTACAAGGTTATCCATACCCACCTACTTGATTCCATTCTTGATTTATAATGAAGTTATAACACCCAACTTCATTTTCCAATCCCATTAATGATTCTAACATGTACATCTTAGATTCTTCCTATAACCTCGATAAGACTGAAGCCAAAACTTGGCTCAATCAACCTCCACATTAATGGCCCATATGGTCCTTCCTAAGGAACCCAAATGTGCACCTCACATGTGTCTCAATGTCATCCTAATGCCACCACATCCAACCCATAGTTTTCTCTACAACTCCATTTATGACTTACCACTCCCCACCTTAAAAGTGTTGTTTCCACTACTCTACTCAAGAAAATTGAAATACCACAGATGAAAATTCAAACATAAGAGGAACCCCCAAAATATTGACATGGTCATCTAGATTCCACTAGAACAAAAAAACCAAAATCACCCACTCCCCATTTAGGGCTTCTGAGAACGGATCCCATGACATTTTTCGACCTTTGGTCCATACCAAGGACCTCACCCACAATGGTCAATGGTGTACTTCCCAAAATTAAACTCCACATACACTACTCCATGGGAATAACTTCCAAAAGGCCCCAAATCCAACCAAAATACATCCATGTAGCTACGCATAAATCCAAATCTCACTCATCATACATGGGACGATGTCATGATATTTGGAATGACCATCACTAGCTACAAGTACATTGATATGTCATTGATGAACATTTCCATAATAATATATCACTGATACCAAATTTTACTACTGGGACACCTTGACCAATTGAGAGTCTCTAATTCCTTTCCTACCAATTCCTGATCACCACCTATCCACCACAAGTTAAGGGGGTTGCCAACCGAACTCACCACCACTCCCCGACTCTCTATGAAGTAGCCATGAGCCAATGCTTCCCATGGTAATAATCCCACCATGCTTCTCAAGTTATTTTGGCACAACCCTATCGGTTAATAAACAAAACAAAATGGTCCTACAAAATAATAAAAAACCAATGATCTCTCTCATATTTATGCTTCCCACTTTGGTTTCACAGAGAACGACATGCACTTATCCTAGCTACCCATTCTCCCATCCTGAACGGCATCGGGCCTTGCCAGTGCATGCCCACATATGGACCTCATCCAAGCCCTCAAGGTACTACACCTTCCTATGACACACTAATCCCAAATCATGAATTCATGGGCCACTCATCACCAGACCCAAACATCCTCCAACACAACTAACCATGCCTCCAGGTACATCAGCCTCATTAGACTTGTATCATTCTCAACGTTCTCATCCAAAAACCGAACCTTTCACACAACAAGACAAACTACATGATCACCCCTCATCCTGAGTGTCACTCTAATATCAAAAGTTTCCATCCATGTTTCATTAAACCTTGTCTCATCCAATGAATTCAAACCACTTCCCATATCAAACATTATCAACCACCGTTTCAGAAACCATAATGATCTTTCCCCTCGAAACCAACATTAAAACCAACCTAAAATTCTCAAGTGTTTACTTAAGAGAGAAACTGAGGCATAATCATGATATTTTTATAAAAACTCAATGACACCCATCGGGCATCAATTCCTTCTCTAAATCACCCACCCGTTCTTTGCATTCCAAGGCACCCACAACACTAGGCTAACCTCTCTCAAGGTCACCCTCAACTTTCCCAATATTGTCCACTCCTTATCACAACTCAAGATGCATCTCCCAAAACCATTATCCTTCCCACTCATCCCTCTAGGATAAGCACACACCTATCCAAATCCAAAACATCCACCTATTCCTCATGCACCCAAGATCACTTACAAAATGTCTAACCACTCTCATGGGTCGAATGATACCAACATCCCAAACTAGGGTTTGGGGTAACAAGTCACTAGGCCCAGCTCTTTAGGCCATATAAATCAAACTTATAACAAGTCTCCACTCATGGGTGGTTCTCCTACCCCCATCCTAGAACATGATTTCCATCGTACTGAAGAAATAATTTACTCTAGTTTCTAATCCCACAATAACTCAATCACTACTAATGGTACCATGAACCAAGAAACACTCAACCTCAAAGACATAACTTAACCAAAGGTACAATAAGTACCACCCATCTTCTCATAAAACTAGACTTACCATGGTCTAAAAACTAATTCATTCCCACTCCCCAAACCACCCATATATAGGGTCCATTCACAAAACTAGGGATATCGACTTCCTATTTCCATTTATGTTCCAACTCTCCACACGCTCGACACTCAAGTCCACCCCTCCAGAAAATGTCGGAGGGTGTTAAAACAAAAAATCTCTATTCAAATCGAACAATACCAACACAACCCTTCTTAGGTCCTATTCCACCATCTATATAAAAATAGTGATGTTTTCATGGAATTGATCCTCTCTTCAGTCACCTTGGACCAACAGAGTCTCTTTCTCCACTACTGGTAAACCATTATTAGAAATTCTCCCATGTCATCAAACTTGAACATGTCATCATGGTGGTATTTCTGTACAATTCCAAACATTTGTCTTAGAACGCATAACATCAAACTTCCACAGTTTACACAAAATAAGGCTCTCCACTATCCATAAATAGCCCATTTTGCAAACTCTATCCTAACAAACACCATCACACCTATAAAACTACCCTCAACCATACCTATAATAGGTCATAGTCAATAGGGACATACCAACTCACACAACCAGAATTCATTTTTATTAGAAATCATATTTTCACTATTTTCACTTTCACTATGTAAATCTTTCCCTCTTAGGCACATTTACCATTTCACAAATTGTTATAAAAAATATTATTTTAACTCATTTAAAACCTTTCAATTAAGCATAATTCTTAACCATTCTTTAATATTCATTCCATTTAACATTTTTAATTATCTTTATTAGACAATAATTTCTTTAAATTTCTAAGGATTATGAAATGAATTCTACCCTTCATGTCCCATAAAACCTTCCTATATACGCGTACCGTGATGCATTCCACCCATATCCCTAGGTGCCTATACTTATGCATTAATGAACAATCCCATACCATTACATACATGAGAATAATATCATAAAACACTCACATCACACAATAAGCGCATCACCCAATGGTGAAATATCATTCAACTATAATAGAACACATCAAGAACCATGATCCCCACCTTGGGTACTTGGATTTCCCTTGTACATGGGATAGAAACTCCCGTGAATGAGATAATTTCCAAGGACTGATAATTCCTAATCGCCCATATACCATTCCTAAATAGTAATATAGAGAAAATAAAGCCTCTGATACCACTTTGTAATGTCTCTGAATTGCAATCCAATAAACTGGTGCCCTGATCTGGGTTGCCACATGACCTAAATCACACCTCCCCATACGCCATAGGTTTCCAACTAGCAGTGAGGGTATAATGGGTCATGTGGGGAGACTATACCCTCTTAACCAAAGTAATCCACAATGGATAACATGTGAAATAAAGGAAAAAATAAGAAATAAACCATAAATACGTATTATAAACCATTTCCCAAATAGTTTACAAGCCACGACCAAATGATAAATATGTCATGTCATGCTAATAGTGAAAAAAGTAAAGAAAAACACAAAAATAAAGACAAACACTGAATTCCCAAAATGGGTCTTATCTCCAAGTCTGGATCCTCATCTTCATATCCCAATCCAAACTCAACTCCCTATAATAGGGCCTTTTCTCTTTCCCTAACTTGCAACCATGAAATCTTCTCGGGTACCCAATGGTGGCCTGAGCAGGCTGTGAGTACAACTCAGTAGGCCACCTCCAACGGTGTCTATGAAATACCCAATTTAAATAAATAGTGCATTAAATTACTAAATAAATGACAAGATAACCAAAATACAACACGGGTGCTAATAGTTAGTAACATTCACCTTATCCATTTTCATTGTTTGTTCTAGGGGTTGGTAATTTACATTATTTACACTACAACCTAAGCTATTCAATTATCATGTATAAGGGGATAAGTAAATTTCCCTATATAACTAGGGATAAAAATTTCATAAAAATTTACATCACACTTACCTTGGATCCTCATTCTATATAGTATCATAAAATGAAACTATTAGGGTCCTAGAGACTCATTCCAACTCTCTGACCCATGTATTCTAGGGGTGGATTTTAGAGCCTCGGTCCAACCTGGCCCGTGGGAGGATCCTCAGTCCATTTTCCCATGACACCAAGCCATGTTCACATTATTATTTATCCATTTACCACATATACTATATCACAAATCACACATAATCAATACACATAATTTTAACAATTCACATTTCATTCACAATATGAAACCTCATCAATCCTTAACCATTTATCACCTTTACCATTTACTTATTGTATTTCATTTAACCCAATTCCCTTTTTGTAGATTAGCCCATTTAGAAGATTCAAAAATCCCCATTCATTAACCCATTTTACCCATTCACAAATTCACATGCATTAACACATTTACACATTCTCATATACAATCCTTAACCTAATTTCTCCATGTATCATTCACATGCCTTAGATAATCAACCAATTACCCTTCTTAATCCTTAACCCATTTAACTCATTAACATTAAACCAAACAACCCCTTATGATATGCTAACTACTAGAAAAATTACCATTAGTGACTCTTTTTCATTCAAACTAACATGTAAACAAGTCAACATATTTACCATGGGATCTAATTCAACACAAATCAACTGTATTCTTAACATTATAATTTTCCATGTTTTTGAATATTAGCACACCCCATGGGTGGCCCTAAAACATTATAATCATCCTCAATACAACCCTTGGGGATCATGAGGGGTTAAATTCATCATTCATCCAACCAATTTACTAAATCTCACTGAATGCATCAAATTCAAAATAAGAATGAACCAATAACATAACCATACATGAAAAAATTTGACATCAAGACTATGGGATATAACTTGTAGACAACCTAGCTTGAATCCATATATGAAAAATCACTTAACCTTAGACATAGATTTAGATTCAGTAACCCCTTGAATACAAAACCTAATATCCACTAGAAAAATAGTCTTTTAGGGCTTCAAAAGAAGAATAACAAAACTACAATCCCTAATATAGAAAATAGATCAAAGAGAAGTATTAGACTCATCAGGAGATTCGATCTTCCCCCAAAAGAACTCAAAATGGATTAGAATAGAAGTTGATTGACCCTTGATAAGTATTGATCAAAATGGTTCATCACTAGGGTTGATAGAGGAGAAATGATGGTTGAAATTAGGTGAGAAACCTTAAAATCCTAAGGGGGAAATTGTAAAATACCCCTTTTAAATGGGGTATATGGTTTGGCTACATGGTTTTCCAAACCATGTGCCAACCTCTATCTAAGATAAGGCTAAGTTAGACAGTTACTTGGTGAGCCTACACAGTTTGAAAAACCATATATTAACCATGTAGAAAGGCTCTTCCTATTTTCACATAGTTTGGCCTCCCCCTTTGCATAGTTTACTTAACCGTGTACCCCACCTCCTCACTAGCACAGTTTGGGCACACAGTTACATCTAATTGTGCACCAACTGTGATAATTTCACAGGATGGCTAAATTTTCCTTTATTTCATGTCTCAAACCCCTGGGACACCCCTAAGCCTCCTTATATGTTTAGTAAATATTCTATTAACCAAATTGGAGAGGCTTAACCAAAATTTTAAATAGATTCATACCTCCACGAAGTCTGAGATCTTACATGTTATCTATCTTGATATATAGAGAATATATAAACACTAGGAAAATGATATTGAAACAAAAATGTTATCCAATTATAATAATTTATAATGAATCAATTGTATTTTCACCCATCACATAATTATGGATTTGTGTTCATTAACTTTCTCTTGATCATTCACTTTCTTGCGATCAATGATCTCTCTCAGTATCCATAATTATTTGGGAATTATGATTTTATTCCATGTCCATAATTTCACTTACCACTAATGTTTTAAAACTTGGAAACCTAGTTATGTTTTATTCTATATGACCTTTGTATTTATCTTTACATGTTTTTAATAGGATTTTTTATTATCCCTTTTACGATGCGGGTTTTAGAAAAGGGAATTTTCAAATGTCAAACCCTTGATTTTCAAGAACAAGTTGAAATTGAAAGGGCATGATTTATTGAAGGATAGGAGAATATAACACCCTGATATTTTATAATATATTCCTCTTTAAATAAATTTTATTTCTTTGATAGCTAATGTTACATGCAGCACTAAGATTAAATAAACCACAATATACTATTAAAATTATATTATTTAATGTGATATTTATCCCCTAATATTTGGATTGGTCGGAATGAATAGTACTAACTAAATTATAAAAAAATATATTTTTTACACATGTATAAAATAGATTCATTGGTTATCAATTGATTATAATGAATATAAAAACAAATTGAAAGTTAAAGAAATATTTTTCAGACAAAGTGTTTTTAGGTGTGAAATGTGTTTTTATCTTATTAAATTAAATTGGTCATTATTGGTGAATTATTTTAATGAAATTTATATATTATGCAATAAATAAAAAATTTTATCATTCATAAATCATTTTTTTTGGCATTAGATAAGAATAAATCCAGTTTTATGCTTAAAAACTGTATTTTTCTAAAAAATGGTTTCATAACATTTTCCACACTTATTTTAAAATTAATTATTGAAAATTTTCGGATTTTTTTTTGAAAAAATGAACTTTATTTTTTAAATTACCATTTCAAAATTATCTTATAATTATTTTTTTATACTTATCTAAAAAAATTGATGAAAAGTGAAAAAAATATTGACTTTTATTGAAAATTGCCTTTTCGTTTAAAGAATTTACAACATTAATATTTATTTTAAAATTGTTTAAAAATTAAAATTAGATCAATTATATTATAATTAATCCAATTTAGGTCATTTTAATCAATTTTATGCTGAGTTTTTATAAAAAATATTTTATACTCAAGAAAACTTTTCCATTGGAAACTCATTTTTTAACGCATTTGTGGGTTTAATTTTAAATTAAATTCTAAAAATTATATGAATTTAATGTGATAAAATGGATTCCATATTTATAATAATAGTAATTAATATAATTTAATAATTTTAACTTAATTTTTTTCTTAATTAATAGTAAAAAAAGTAAATATTAATTATTTCAGTTAAGGTTAAAATGGGTTTATTGGGGGTTAAACTAAAATGATAAGGGATTAAATGGCCTAAAAAGTTTTCTAATATATATTTTATTTCCATAATTAGGTTTTATATCATTTAGCGATCTATAATGATCCATTTTTTTATCCTTTTTGTGTTTGTAAAACATGGGTATATCTTATTCTTTTCCAAAATTCCAAGTATGTCCTCTCTCCCACTTATAAAAGGACATCCCCTATACTCTCCTATACAAAATAAAAGAGAAGTTTGGTTAATAAAAACCCTAAAAAAATATTACATAAATACCTCCCCATTACCTAAATTCTCTGGTTTAATAATAATACTATTCTAGGAAGCCTTTAGGTATAAACCTAAAGAGGTTCTCCGAAGAAGAGGTATAGTTTGTAACCATACATCTTCATTTTATTTCTTCCTCTACCCCATCCAAATTTTCTAAAACTATTATAAAATTAAAAAAATAGTATATTATATATAATTATATGTTATTATGTTAATGGAATAACCCATATCCATCTCCACTTTCATCAAATGGGAAATAAAACTTTTGATCATGTGTACGGCGAACTACTGCCACACGAACCAATGTAATTCGTTTTCCACCACCATATATCATGAAGGGATGTAATGATAAATTTAATGTATATATATTATAATTATTTAATATTTATAATTATTTAATTATAATATCACATCTATATTATTACTTTCCAGTCCATTAGAAAATAATGTCGCTCGTGCGTACGTGTGGACTACCGCCTTCACGAAGTGATGTGATACGATTTTCATTTTATTTTGAAATAGATGGTAATAAGGATAGATTTTATGAAAATATATTTTTTATATTATATAATAAGTATCCTTTAAATGTGAATTATTATTTAACTTTCTTTTTTTCATCTTAAAAAAAAGAAAGAAGCGTTTATGCATACGTACGACCTACCGTCTCCCGGAACGATGTAACTCATTTCTTTATATTTTACTTTTATAGACTATTATAAATACTTATATAATTAATATATATTATATATATCACGGTTAAAATTATATATATTATTTAACCATTATAAAATTATGAGGATCGAAACTACTAAACCAAAACGTACATGTAAATCGAAGCAATTATTACACGAAATAGTGATTTTAAAAAAGAATTGTTAAAAAATAGTTGTTAAAAAGTTATAAGTAAATAATATATGGTATGATATATATTATTAAGGTAATTTAATAGATTTATAATAAATATATATTTATTATACAGGATATTTGAACACGTATGAAAGAAATTGGACATGAGGTAAGGGTTTATTTCAGAATCTCTTTATTATTCAGGATTGTTTATGTTTATGTAACCATTGGAAAATATTATATATTTATATATTAAAAACAATAAAATTTATTCTCCTATGGTTATTCCTATTAATTATAATTTTTCTTTTCAAATACCTTTCTTTAAGTACTCAAAATAGTAAAATAATGTTTTTAAGGAAAACCAACATTGTTTTTCTACTCATCTAGGAATCTTTCTCTTTCATGTCCATGTTTTCAAAAAATGATTTCAAAGATATTATTAATACTATCCTATTATTTTTAAAATTAATTTTTACCTATGTTTTATTTTTTAAAATGGATTAAAATGAAACATTTTATTTTTCGAACGATGTGCAATTTGACCATTTTTCAACAATGAGAAAGGAATGTTTTTAATAGCATGTACGGAATTACCTTGTGTCATGACCACTCACTGATTTGAATATTCCTTTACAAGTTTTCGTGATTATTTTATACAAATTCTTTTCCCTAATATTCTAGAAATTTTTTGTTTTTACAAGTGATTTTCAAAGTGAAAATTATATTTTCCTCAAGAATTTTTTAATATATTTTTATAGTATTTCTACTCATAAATGAAAACCCCATTATTTTACTTATTCTTCATAGAGGATATGTTGTAATGACACCATCCTTATTATTTCTCTATATGGTTTATGATCATTTTAATCGAGGATGTACTATTTTGATATTATTCTCTATATTTATTGATTGCGCAAATTATCAACCTTTCTTATGTTAGTTTTTTTCAATATGAATGTTTACATTGATTATGTTTCTCCCCTTTAATATGAGGAATTAATTGGACTTAGTAAGAGATGGGTGGGGACATATATAGCCCCTTAATGCATCAGTTAGTCTCATGATATAAACTAGTTTTGGTATTTGGCTAAGGTCTTACCCATTTATGTAATATGTCTTGGCACAATGCCTTGATAGTATATTTATGATGTCCATCATTATTCATTCCCTCATCATGAGATCAGTTATTGATGTACATGTGATTATTTGATTAGTTATGATATCCATGGACAAGTTTCAATATCATGTTACTATTTATATGTAATTATTTTATCATCATTTATTCCTACCATATTATTCATCATTCTCAGGTTATTGATTAAATGGAATGTGTTTTATGTTATTTACCTTTCCAATTGATTAAGCCTTATGTATCTGTGATATCTTCCATTATACGCATAACCTTTTTGGGAATATGAGCTCACCCCAATCTTATGTTTCCTTTACCACAAATTCTAGGAAGTGTATTGTAAATGATATGCAGGGATATGTTTAAGGGAATAATATTTTTCTCAAAGAAAATACTATGTTGTATTTTAAGTTTTTAAATGTCATTTGAAATTCAAGTATGCATCTAGTTTTACTATACTAATAATCTATTTATTCCTTTGGTATTTGATCACTTATATATATAACCAATATAAAAATTAACTATTGACTCTAGCCACTAGGGTTAAGGTATTTACAAATTAAAATATTCTTAAACATATTTCATATAGTCTAGATAATATCTATTTGATAAGACAAAGATGATGTTGGACCATTAGGCATTTGATGCTCATAAGTGGATGATAATTTTATCTAGAAGTTTTTACTTGGTAATCTACAATTAGGTATGTTATATAAGAATTTTATATTTTATGAAATATATATTTTTTAAATAATTCTAATTTCTTTGATAGATTGTAATACCCACAACACTGAGTTTTAACAAAATACAATATACTAGTAAAATATTATTATTTAATATGATAGTTATCACCTAGACATTGAAATGGAGGGTATAAATAAGATTAAATAAATTATTAAAATATATTTTTTACATATGTATATAAAATTAATTATTTGGGGGTTTATTAATGAAAATAAAAACTATTTGAAAATAAAATAATTCTTTTTCTGAAAAACTATTATCATGTACACAAACACATTTTACCTCAATAAACAAACAAATTTTGGTTAAAAATTTAAATTAAATATATATATATATATATATATTCAAAAAAATGTTTAAAATTCATCTTATGTGTTTTCGATACAAGATATAAGAATAAATCTAATTTTATGCTTAAAACTATATTTTCCAAAAAAATAGTTTTTCCACCATTTGAGCACTTATTTGAAAATTAACTTTTATAATTTTAGAAAAAATTATTCGAAAAAATAAAATTCATTTTTTAAAATCAATATTTAAAAATTATATTGGAGTGAATTTTTGAAAATTTTTTGAAAAGGAAAATTTTGCAATGAATAATGAAAAAACTAGTATTTATTAAGAATTTTCATAACTTTTATTGGATTTAAAAATTTAAAAAATATTTTAATATGGTTTTAAATTTAATATTAGTTAAATTATATATCTATTAATTCAATTTATTTCATTTTAATTAATTTAATATATATTTTAGATATAAATTAAAATAATCAAGAATAAAGAACCCGTTTTTGACAAACCTGAATCATCTAGGAGGAAAGAGAAGAAATGGGTTACTAAACCCGAAATCTCAATTCAGTTGGAAGCTGGAAATGGGAAATCATGGGAAGACCTTGATGAGGAACATGATTATGAATCTATTGAACATTGAGTCTGGATCCATCCTGTCCCTCCAAGACAGCATGGGTAATCAATAGGAAAGTGTTGTTATCCATCTTGATGGTTCTTTTCAGCCTAGGGAGATAGACAGTATGGTTATCCATCTTTAATCTCATACCTGCCATACAGTTCTAGGAAAATACTCTGCTATTAAGCAGGTCTCCAGTACACCAATCCAAACTGATCCAAATTTAAATCTGGAAAAGCAGCTGGGCTTGGCTCCTTACCCTCCAGGTGATATTGATTCTCTTTTAATTATCAGTACAAGTGTAGGTGCAACAAACACCTCTTTGGCCTCCTCTGCACAGGTGAACCAAGGCAGCAAAAAAATCACCCTTCTCGAATTACTACCAGAGTAATGGAAACTAGTTGTAAAAATAAATAGGATAGACCCACTAAAAATAGGTCCAAATGAATCTTTTTTTCTGGAATTGTCAGGGCATTGTGAACCCTGACAACTTTAATGTCTTAAAATGATTTCTTAGCAATCAACATCCTTATTTTTTTGCCATTACTGAACCAAAAATTAACTATGCTTCTAAATTCAGGCATATATGTCCTTCAGGATACTCCTTTCTAGGAGCCTGTAATAATGGTAAGGTTGTTGAAACCCTATGGATGTTTGTTAATTCTTCCATGAAAAATGTAAAAATTCATACTAATACAAATCAAATCTTTACTTGTGATTTCATATTTGAACATTCTCCAATTTTTATTACTTTCGTCTATGCTAATAATAGATATCAAGATAGGAGGCCCCTTTGGAATGAGCTCACTCAACATAGTATCACTATTCAAAATCCTTGGTTCATAATTGGGGAATTCAATGCCATTTTATCCCCTAGTGAGAAATTGGGCCCTTCTCACTTCACTATTTCCTCTAGAGAATTTAAAATTTTAATTGAAACTAATAATCTCATTGATGTAAATTTAACTGGTGCCAAATTTACCTGGTATAGAAACTAATATAATAGAGTCATGGATAGTAAGCTCGATGGGGATTTTACTAATGATTAATCCCTGGATAAATGGGACAACATTTCATGCATCACCCTACCGAAAGTTTCCTCTGATCACCGCCTTATTTTTATTAATTTTTTCCATAATCTCATCAAACATAGGCTCCCTTTCAAATATAACAATTCCTGGTCCTCTGATCCTGACTGTGTGAACATTATAAAAATATCCTGGAATAATATGTATAATCATAAAGACCTTTTTGTTTGTCCTTTGAAATTGAAAAATCTCAAGAAAGTTTTAAAGAATTGGTGTAAAAATAAATCTAAAGAAATAGACAATGAAATTACCCTCCTGGAGAATGATCTCACTCAAATTCAAAATACTAATACCTCCTCAAACATCACCACCAATTCCCAACATGAAATCAACATTTCTTTTAAGCTGGTCACGTTACTTAACTTTAAGGATAACCTCAAAAAACAAATCTTTAAAACCAGATGGCTCAATGATGGAGATATGAACACTAAGTTCTATAACTCTCTTCATAAAGTTAAAAAATCTTTTAAGCCTATGGCTGATCTTAGAAATGAGGGGAATCTTATTAACACTGATGAAGGTATTGCCAACTTTTTGGTCTCCCACTTCTCTGATATCTTCAATGGTCATAGCATTGATAGGGATCTTCTTCAAGATGTCATTAAAACTATGGTTTCTGGAGATGACAACTCTTTACTTAATAGAATCCATTTGGATCACGAAATAAAAGACACTGTCTTTAGCCTAAACCATGACAGTGCTCCTGGACCTGATGGTTTTAATAATGGGTTTTATCAGAAGCATTGGGATATTATTCATGACGATGTCTACCGCTAGGTTAAAACTTTCTTTTCTAGAGGTATTCTCCCTCAAGGTTTAAATTCCCAATTTCTTACCCTTATTCCTAAAATGTAGAATGCTGATGAAATTCATCTCTTCAGACCCATTGCTCTCATAAACTCTCTTTTCAAAATTATCACTAAAGTTTTTGCTAATAGATTCTCTTCAATAGGAAATTGAATTGTCTCTTGGAACCAATTTGGTTTTATAAAAGGAAGATCAATTCAGGACTGCATTTTCCTTGCCTCTGAATCCACCAACCTTTTAAATAGAAAAAATTGGGGTGGGAATTTTTCCATTAAGCTTGACATTACAAAGGCTTTTGACACCATTGATTGAAACTTTATTTTTAAGGTCCTTACGCATTTCGGTTTTAATGATACCTTTATCAACAGAATTAAAACTCATTTTAACTCTGCTCATATTTCCATTATAATAAATGGTTCCCCTAGAGGATACTTCAAATTTTTTGAGGGGTTAAGTCAAGGAGAACCTCTCTCTACTATTCTCTTCTCAATTGTTGAAGACTATTTGAGTAGGTTACTCACTCAGTATATGGAGAAAGGCAAGATCAATCTGATCAATGCCTCTAGAAACCTAAAATCCTCCTCTCATCTTCTTTATGCTGAGGACATTATTTTTTTTTCAAGGGGACAAAAGAAACATTAATAACCTTAAAAGCACTATCAATCACTATAAAAAGGTATCTGGTTATCATGTCAGTTGGCATAAATCTTTTATTTATTTTGGAATGGGATATCCCCCTAATAGAAAATGTGACATTATCAGTACTTTGGGGATCAAGGAGGGTACTCTACCCTTCACTTATCTTGGAGTCCCTATTTTTTGGGGCATGCCTAATGCTATCTATTTTTCTCTCATCATTGACAAGACCCTTCTACAACTCTCATCTTGGAAAGGTAAAAACCTCTCCATGGTAGGAAGAATTTTCCTTGTCAAATATACCATTGTCTCCAAACTAGTCTACTCCATGATGATCTATAAATGGTCAACTGGTGTTCTAAAATTCATTAATGTTAACATTAAAAAAAAAATTTGGACAGGGGGCACTCTTGAGAGAAAAATATTTATAGTTCCTTGGTCCTCTTGTTTCAAACCAATTGATAAAGGTGTAATTGGCATAAAAAACCTCAATAATTTTAATGAAGCCCTTCAAGCTAAGTTCACTTGTAACCTCATCCACAAAAATTCTTCTTCCATTGATTTTTTTATGTCTCACTTCCTTGATAAATTAAGAAATAAAAATTTAAATTATTTGACATCCTCTATCTGGAACTCCATCAGGAATACTTTCATTTCTATTATGACAAACTCCAGATGGATGGCTAGCAAATATTCTAGCTTAAATTTTTGGCTTAATAACTAGACTGGTACTCCCCTTATCTCTTGGGTGTCTAATACTCAACTTCAAGACCATACTAATTATACCATCAAGGACATTTTACAAATGCAAAACCATTGCTTACCCGACAATATTAGTCATGTTGTTGACAGTTATCCCTTCAATATTACCAAAGATCTTCTAATCTGGGAACCTTCTTATAATGGTATGCTTGACTCAAAAAGCTACTAAAACCATTTATTCAACAATGTTGATAATAATTTAAGCTGGTTAAATTTTTTTAATAAATCTTGGTTAAATCCCTCGAGATTCACTATCATTTGGCATATTTCTCATGGTAGGATTCCCACTGATAACTATTTACAATCTTTTGGGATTAATCTCTGTTCAAAATGTCATATGTGTAATCAGAATCATTAGGATATTAATCACCTCTTCCTTTATTGTGATACAACAAATTCCCTTTGGCATTACATTTTATATATTTTTGAGTGCATATGGTTGCCTTATAGCTCTATAAAATCTCAATTAGAGCGATGTTTGGACTTACCAGACTCCCTGCAAATTAGGAATATCTTTATTTCAGCTGCAGCGGATCTCTTACATGTGATATGGTATGGCATAAATGATTTTATTTATGCCAATAACACTTTTAAGGTTAATTCAGGTAAAATGATAATTCTCATTACTATTCGGGAGGCCGCTCTTCTTCAGAAGGATCATTGCAACAACTCGGTTAGAGATCTTGGGATTCTCAGATGCATCGGTGTAGATGGGAGGTACCCTCGACATAAATAAACCATGGAAGTATTTTGGAAAGCTCCACCTCTAGGTTGGATTAAAATCAATGTTGATGGGGCTTCTAAAGGAAACCTAGGTCCCGCGGGATGTGGTACCATATTCAGAAACCATCTGGACCAGGTTCTAGGCTATTTCTATGGATCCTGCAACTTCACCTCTTCCCTAGAAGCTGATATGATGAGTGTGAATCATGCTACTTCTTTTGCCAAGCTGTATAACTGGAACAACATCTGGATTGAGAGCGGCTCAACTACAATTGTCCAGGCCATCTGGAATGGCGTCGTTCACCTATCTTGGACTCTCACCCCCTTCTGGATAGAACGTTTGCACTCTCTATCAGATCTCAACTTCATTTCCACCCATACCTATAGGGAAGCAAACAAGCTCGCTGATGGACTTGCCAACATGGGAGTTAATCCACGAGGTCTCCTAGAGGGATGACCTTCCTCCTGAGTTACTCCCTCTTTATGTCATGGATGTTAAAAAAATTCTTTATTTTAAACTCATGTAATCCTCTCTTGTTCTTCCCTTTATAATAAATTTTGTATTTTGGTCTTTGACGAGAACACCACCTTAAAAAAATTAAAAAATAAAAATTGTTTTTTCGGCACGTCTGTGGTATTAATTTTAAATTTAATTTTTTTTTAATTTAATTTGTAAAAATATATTCCATATTTGGAATTATCATAATTTATATTATATAATAGGGTAAAATTATATTTTTATTATTAATAATAAAAGTAGTAAAATTTAATTATTGTTGTTAAGGTGTAAATGGTTACCTAGGGGTTAAACTAAAAAGATAAGTGGTAAAATGATCTATAAAAAAATAAAAAATCCATTTTATGGACATATTTATAACTTTTATCTAATATTTTCGATAATGGAACATTTTAGAGCCTTTTGGAATGTGAAAAATGTGGGAACATGACTTTATTTTCAAAAATTATAGGTGTGTAACTCATCTCACTTATAAAAGGCCACCCACTCTCTCCTATTTACACATCCAAAACACTTTGGTTAAAAAAATACCTACCAAAATTTATTCCATAATTATAAACCCACATCTTAGAGTTTTTTTTGAGATTATAAATCTAATTTATAATGTCTTTAGGTTAAACCTAAAGAGGGTTTTCAAAGAATAGGTAAAGTTTTTAGCTTTGTGTTTTCGTTTTACTTCTTATTATAAATACATAAAATATTATTCAAGTAAAATAATATAATAAAAAAAGTATATAACATATAATGAGGTAATATTTTGTTAATGTATTAACTTATATACATCTCCTCTTGTATAAAATGGAAAATGAAACCATCGATTGTGTGTATGACGGACTACCGCCTCACGAACTGATGTTATTTGTTTTCCATAACCACCTCTCATAGCTGGATATTAATGATGGATTTAATGTTTAAATATTATATTTATGATATTATTATACCTATATAATTATAATAATACATATAAATATTTATCTCCCAACCCATTGGAAAAATATAATGTCGCTCGTGTGTACAACAGACTACCTTTTCATGAAGCAATGTGATGTTTTTTTCATTTCTATTTTAATTAGATGTTAATAAAGATATATTAAATTAATATATATTATATTTTCAACATAATTATAATTTTTTATTATTATATCACGTATAACTTATTACTTTCCATTCTGTGTGGGATATTATAATGTTGTTCATGTGTATGGCGGACTAATACCTCGCGAAGTGATGTGATTCATTTTTCACTAACGCTTTGCATGGAAGGTAATTAGGAAAACTTTA
This sequence comes from Viscum album, assembly GCA_963277665.1. NCBI lineage: Eukaryota > Viridiplantae > Streptophyta > Magnoliopsida > Santalales > Viscaceae > Viscum > Viscum album. The sequence continues at coordinate 1,262,960,828 of OY728143.1, read as the reverse complement.
ATGAATATATGTGATATATATGACATAATTTTTTTCTATAATTTTAATATATTATTTACCTTTATTTTATTTCATACTTCAAGAAAATTGAAATAATGTTCATGCCCATACACGACCTACCGTACCCATGAACGACATATTTCATTTTCTATATCTAAATTTTATGGATTACTATAAATAAATATATAATGAATATATATGATATTTATATAATGGTTAAAATTATGAAAATTATGGAACCATGATCAAATAAAGGTTACCAAAAATAACAAATCAAAACATACATGAACAACAAAGCAGTTATTACCCAAAAGATGATTTTTCAAGGAATTGTTAATAAATAGATAATAAAAGGTCAAAAATAAATTATATATGGTATAGTATATATATATATATACATATATTTATGGGTTTTTAATAGATATTTAATAAAATTATTCTTTATTTTATAGAAGTTTCAAACATGTATGAAATAGTTCAAGACTTAAGGTAAGGGATTTCAAGTCTCACTTTTATTTTTGGGAGACTTATGTCAAATTTACCACTCATTTTTTGAGGTGTATATACTACCCCATTGAAATGTTATATCATAAATATAATTTTTTTCACAATATTTAATTTTTCATTTTATGTAATTATTTAATGGGTCTTGCAATTCAAATGTTTCCAAATTGGTTATGTATTTTTGTTTCAATTTACCTTCTTTGAGACATATCTTAGGTTTTGTAACTATATTATTTTATGAGGTTTATATATATAGACTATTTGAAATTTAATTTCATTAATTTACTTATTATCATGATATTTTAAGTTTCATTTAGTGATATTATTTCATGGGTCTTATAATTCAATTTTATAAAAGTGATAATGTGTGTATGATAAAACCTCATCATTTATTGGGGCTATTAATATTTATGCTTCTGATGATTAAATATTATGATCCATATCTTAGGAAACTGAAAACTTTTCTTCTAATATAGTTATGTTATGAGAAAAAAAATTCCCTTAATTTTCCTCTCTTTATATACTAAATAGTTCAAAAGATTATTATTAATAAAAATTGACTTTATTTCTCTTTTCAATCAAAACCCATTTTCTTCCATATCCATGTTTTTTTAAAATGTATTCAAAAATGTTTTAATTTTCCTATAGGACTGTTTAATGAAATTTTTAACCTTGTTGTATCTTTATGAAATGTTTTAAAAGGAATATTTATATCATTTTCAAAATAAGTTTCATTTGTTTTTTTTCTAAAATGTAAAAGGAGTCTTTGTTTTAACAATTATAGTGTTTTTACCATCATGGCCAACTCATTTTTTTAAGGATTACTTTATAAGTTTCCAAGGTTATTTTCAAAGAATCATATTTTGAAAATGTATTATATTTTAAAAATTATTTTTCAAAGTGGAAAGGATATTTTTCTTAAGAAATTTTTTAAATAATTTTTAAATATTCCTTTATAAGTTCTAATAGTTATTTTCAAAGAAAAGGATTTTAAAAATGTTTTATGTTTTAAAATGTTTTTTTCAAAGAGGAAATACTATTTCCCTTAAAAAATTTCCAAGTGATCTTTTAAATTTATTTTCTATCCAAGATGACAATCTTTTATGTTACTTATACTTTACTGGGGATAATTTTGAATTATACTATCCTTATTCTTTCTCTGGATGGTTAATGTTTATGTTGATGAAATGTTTATAAAACCCATTTATTTTTCATGGTTTATGATATGGTGAATTGATGAAATATTTATTAAACCTATTTTATTTCTATGGGTTATGATGTGACGATATGATGAATGTTTTATGATATTTTGGGACACATAAGTTTGATTTCATTATGATACGGGTGAGACCTATATCTCCATCTAAAGAATTGGGTAAAGCTTTATATCTCATGAGATAATAATGGGAAATAATTCAATGGTATTGATCCACTATGGGAAATAAGAGACCCTAATCTACTATGGGAAATAAGTTAATCCTGATCTATAATGGGAAATAGGTGATAAATATTGATCCACTATATTGATGGTCTTCGAAATTAACCATGAAATATGAAATGGTTTCTATATTTTTGATGTTACCACATCACTACTACACATAAGGCCATTAACAGCACTATAATAGGGATTTGTTGGCCCAAAAAAGTTTTTATAATTGTAGTAACCTTAAAATATCTAAGCCTGTATCAATGCTAGAAAAACATTGATAAATAGATCCTTTATCGGTGCTAAAAAAAGAGCTAATAAAGGCCACCTTTATCAATGCTTCTTTATGTGCTGATAAAGGGGATCCTTTATCAGCACTTTTATTTAGCACTAATAAAGGGATCCTTTATCAGGACATAAAAAAGCATTGATAAAGGGGTTCCTTTATTAGTTCTTTTTTAGCACTGATAAAGGATTAATTTATCATTTCTTTCCCTAGTACTGATAAAGAACACCTTTATCAATGATTTTTCAATCACTAATAAAGGGGCATACTGGTATAGTATGTTGTTAAAATTGCAACTCACTATAGTAGAAAAAATAGGGATCAAAGAGAAAATATAGGGAGAGAAAATACAAAATTTAATTGGAAAAAAATTTACAACACAAATATAATAAAAAAATCTATATTATATAAATTTCAAAAAATGGTTTGTATAATTAAATGAGTATGTAAAATTTATCACAGACATTCAAAAACATTAATGTTCCTTTTTCTTTGGCCCCTGACCATCATTCATGCTATAAGATTCCAAAAACCAACCCCATATCGAGAAAAATAATTCAAATTTATAAGAAAATAATTTTTATGTTAGTAATACTATAAAGAAATAAATTAAACACAATGTTTAAATTTTAAACTAAAAACATATACTTTGAGTCATACCAGACACACCATGTATTAGATTGAGTTATAGTTGATTCTTACACATCACATCATTTCTTGTTGTTCTAAAAAGTGGTTGATCCAGAATTGGATTAGATATGTGGTGATAAAAAACTCACTATGAATGTGATCTAATTCAAGAGAACTTGTTTTTTGAGAACAACCCTTCAACTATCACACCATTTCTTGTTCATAATCAATAATTATCTCTATAAAAAGAAACTAAATAAGTATCAGATAAAAATTATATGTAAATTAATAAAGTAATAGCAGATAAAATGATGAGAAAATAATTTGAGATTTTATGCTCATTATTTCCTATGTGGTGTGTGCTTTAAACTAAAATGACACTTATATATTGAGAACATGAACTTTGATTCATACCAAAAACATCATGTGTTGTATTTATATGAGGTAAATTCCTAAACATAAAAAATCAATTATGGATAATTGTCCAAAAGTTTGTAAATAATAAAATTTTGTTTTCATGGTTTTAGATAGCGACATACATTTTAAACTAAAATGGAACCTTTATAATGAAAAAAAACATTGATTCATATCAGTCACATAGTGTGTAGGATTTATGTGATGTCAATTCTTACATATACAAAATGAATTATGCACTATTTTCTTAAATTTCAAACACAATATTATCTCATTTTATTAGTTTCGGCTATTTGACGTGCGTTTTAAACTAAAATGACACTTTTATATTGAAAACATATAATTTGAGTCATAACAACCACATTGTGTGTTAGATTGGCTTGCGGTCAATTCCTACATGTGACAAATGAATTATGAATCCTTTTACTAAAGTTTTTAAAAAATAAGAGCTTTTTATGGTTGGTTTTCCCACGTGTTGTGTGTTTTAAACTAAAATGCAACTTATATATTGAAAACATGAACTTTGAGTCATACCAACCACATCATGTGTCATATTTATATGGGGTAAATTTATGTACATCACAAATGAATTATATATCATTTTCCTAAATTTTGAAAATAATCTGAGCTCATTTCCTTGGTTTTGGCTAGTGACGTGTGTTTAAACTAAAATGACACCTTTTCATTAAAACACAGTCTTCAAGTCATATCGTTCACATCATGTGTTCGACTGATATGTGATGGATTCTTATATGTCATAAATTAATTATAGAAAATTTCAGTAATGTTTAAAACAATTCAAGATCATTTGATTAGTAATGGATATTTTATGTGGGTTTTAAACTAAAATGATGTTTTTATGTTGAAAACACATACTTTGAGTCCTACCGACCACATTGTGTGTCAGATTTGCATGTAGTCAATTCTTAAAAGTGAAAATTTAATTATGGATAACTTTCCTAATGTTTGAAAATAAAACGAGCTTGTTTTGTTAGTTTTGGATATATGAAACATGTTTTAAACTGAAATGGCACTTCTTTATTGAAAACACACACTTTGAGTCATACTAACCTCATCAGGTGTCAGATTGACATGATGTCAATTCCTACACATCAAAAATGAATTATTGACAATTTTCCTAAAATTTAAAACAATATAAGCTCGTTTTCTTGGTTTTTATAGTGATGTATGTTTTGAACAAAAATTACAATTCTATATTGATAACACACATTGAGTTATATCAGTCACATAATGTATTATATTGATGCGTGTTCATTTTGTACATATCACAAATAAATTATATACCGTTTTCCTAAATTTTGAAAAAAAAATGAGCCAGTTTTCTCAGTTTTGGATATTTGATGTGTGTTTTAAACTAAAATGACGCTTTAATATTGAAAGTTCATACTTTAAGTCATACTGACCACATTGGGTGTCATATTTTAATGTTTTCAATTCCTATATATGAAAAATTGATTATGGATCATTTTTCAAAAATTTAAAAACAATAAGAGATCATTTTTTTAGTTTTGTCTTCATGACATGTGTTATAAACTAAATTGATACTTCTTTATTGAAAACAGACACTTTGAGTCATACAAACTACATTGCATATTGTATTGATGTGTGGTAAATTACTGTATGTTACTAATTTTCATGGTTCACAATGAATTCTGGAGAATAGTGATCCTTCATAGTGAGGTTTGTGGCTAGCGGTGGCGGCAGACGAGGTTGGAGGTGGAATAAATGTTGATGGTAGTGATGTTTTCGGGGATTCATGGCGATGATGGATGAGGAAGGTGGTGGAATCTTCAGTGAAAGTTGTGATCTCATTGGGGTTTCATGGTGGAAATGATCAAGGTAGATGATGCATTGCGGCGGTGGAGGTTCTGGAAGTCGGTTGCATCTTTAGCAATGTAAGTGATGGTTTGTTGATTAGGGTTCTATTTCTCTTGGGTTTGGGATTTGGGGTTAGGTTTGTTTGGGCTTGGGCCTTCAGGACATCATGCATTGGGACTATGGGGCTATGGGCATGTGTATCATGTTAGGGTTACCTCTCAACCCAATTTAAAATAGGATTGGCCTTTTTCTAATAAAAGGGGTCTCGGTCCCAACCTATTTAAAAAATACCAATTAAAATATAATATATTAAATATATTATGTTACTAAATGAAATTCTAAAATGAATATTCAAACTTGAATAAAATACCTAAATATTATGTGTGTTTATTTCTATATAATATTTCATTAATTACATAAATATTTGGGTGTGTGAAATTAATGTATATATATATATACAAGTTTGATATATGTGAAATTGACCAGTGAAATTATATAATATGCAGCATCTGTTAAGAAAATAAATTATAATAAAAATTAATAAATTTAAAAAATGAATAACTTTTATTAATTATATAGATTCATTTAAAAAATTAAAAATTAATATTTATATATATTAAAATGGAAATGAATTCATATTAATTATATAAATTAAAATCATATTAAAAACATTAAATATTAATGAACAAATTTGAATAAATAAATATTAGGGAATGCATAGAATTACAAAAATATTGAATAATGAAAAATTGAAAATGAATAAATTATGAAAATATTAAATATATTAATGAATAATTATGTATAAAAAACATTAAAAATGAATAAATTATAAATATATTAAATGAATAAATATTTAAAATCTATAAAGTATAAAAATGTAATCACACACTTACCATTATCAATGAATAAATTATATTAAATGAATTCATGTCAAAAATGAGTAAAATTTAATTCTATAAATATATAATTAAATAATTAATATACTATTTATAATTAATATAAAATCAATAAAAATATTAAAAAAGAATAAATTTAATATATATATATAGCAAAAAATAGTATATTAATTATTTGTTTTGTATATTAAGTATTTAATTAGTATATAGAAATAGATGGTGTGCTGGTTATTTAATCAGATTTTTGATAACCCCCCTTTCAAGGGATGAGGGGGAACCCTTACAAGGCCCGTAGGCTCATAGATTACATGGCCCATAGGCTTAGGAGATTACATGACCCAAATGTATTAGGGAATTCAACCAAAATATCTTAAAGGAACTGCCCCTCCCTAGCATATGCATCCTGATAGTAGCTCTCCACCTTCGCATGGCCATATGGCTAGGCTTCCTGTGTAAGCACAGGCTGGTCCTGATGGCATAGCCATACCCTCTCATTCTAACAAATCCATTTGGATTTTCTCTGGTGAGTGTACCTACTCTGAATCCTCTTCTAGGGCAACACCTTTTTTTGTAGTGTGTCTGGGGAAATTTCATGTGGCCCAAAGGCCTTGAGGTGGCCCGAAGGCCTTAAAGATGACCCGAAATCCATACTAACCCGAAGGCCTAGGTGGCCCGAAAGGCTTAACAACTCAAAGCCCGAACCAGTGGCCCAATGTGAATAGTTCCAGCTGCTACAATACAAAATAGTACCTGCTACAGTAACTACTGCATTGCCTACTACAGTACCCGCACAATGTACAGTTCTATTACAGTACCCGTACAGTGTACAATTTGCTACAGTATCCATACAGTGTACAGTGTCTACTACAGTACCTGCTACAGTGCCACTACAGTACTGGAAAATATGTCTTTACCTGGTTTTGAACCTGGGTCTTGTGGATGTACTTAAGGTTACCTCACCAACTGGGCTGAGCCTCATGTGCAACTTTAATAAGTATTTTAAGTATTTAAAAATTTTATTCATTTTGATTAATTATAAACCATATATTAATTATTTAATGATATATATATAATAAATATACAATTTATTACTATATACAAATATATTAAATTTAATAAATTTAACTATAAAAAAATTTGGGTTTTCCCCAGTCCATCCCATGAACCTGCATGAATATATGTTAAAATAAAAATGAATATATATTAATTATATAAATTACAACTTTATTAAAAACATTAAATGATAAAAAATTATTAAGAAAATTATTAATGGAATGTTTATTAATAAAAATTAATAAATTTAATATATATATATACAATATTAAATAGTATATTAATTATTTAATTTTTATATTAAGTATATAATAAATTTATTTATTTTTATTAATTATAAATAGTGTGTTACTTAATTAATTATATATATATATATTAGTAATTTATTAATTTTTAATAAAATTATTAATATTCTATTTATTAATATATATTTTAAATTTAATAAATTCTATACATATATAATTAAATAATTAGTATATTATTTATTAATATACGTTAGTATATATATATTAATATATATTTTAATATAGATCAATATTTAATATATATCAATATATTTTTATATATATCAATATAAATTTTTAAATACAAAATAAGAATTTAATTACAAAAAAATGAATCAATATAAATAAATATTAAAAACAACTAAATTTTTAAAAATACTAAACAAATAAAAATTCAGAACAATTAAATTTATTATCTATATATATTAATATTTAATATATTCATATATATATATCAATATATATTTTTATATATGAAATAAGAATTTATTTATAAAAAATTAAGGAAGTCAGCTAGCCCTCAACCTGAAGGGCTGTCAATTTAGGCAGTTCAACTAGGAAAACCTACTAAGCAAAGGTTTATTCAAGGTTTGTGGTGAGGATAGGGTGCACAAAATCCCACAAAAACCCGTGCGTGTAAGAAAAAGCCCATTTGAGTGTATGAAGTGTGTATGTGAGAACCCATCACCGCAGTAGGTTTCTGGAATTTTCGTGAAACAAAATCATATAAAAACAAGCAGTCGAACATCCACAAGTTCAATGTGGGACTCACATGCATGATCATGAACTTTATTATCCCTAGAAAATACACTGATAAAGTTTACCCTTTATGAGCGCTATAAATAAAGAAGTGAAAAAGAAACCCTTTATCATCACTAAAAACAAAGCACTGATAAAGGGAACCCTTTATCTGTGCTAAAAAAAATCATTGATAAAGGTATCATTTATAATCACTTTTCTCTATCACTAAAAATAGCTATCCCTAAATAAACCCAAATCTATAGTAGTACACTTTTATGGCATTATATTATAGTTCATGATTGATTTATGATTATTTGTCACACTTATGAGACATGTTTTCTAAAAGGATAAAGTTTTATACCAAGACTAATGTTTATGATCTATGATAGGTTGGGTTTGAAATTCATAAGTTATGTTCATGATCACATTCCCTTATGCTTATCTTATGCTTTCATATGATCATAGATTGATATCTCCTATGTTTACCCTTAATGAGTATCTTATCTCACCCTTTATTATGTTTCCTTCTCCAGGTTATGAATAATGTTTAAGGTAGGGTATGCTTAAGAGGAGTACTATGTGAGAAGATATTTGTGTTAGATGTTGAATATCTTTCATGAAATAAGAATATCATGTTTTTATCCTCCAAAGACACTAAAATATTATGGTCCCTATGCATGTGTTTATGAAATGTATTGAATATTCATCTAAAATGAGGTGATATTTATGTATGAAAAGCATGAGTTTTTATAGTTGGTATCAGAGAAAAGGTTTAGTTAATATTTGGGAATTAGGAGAAGAAAAATTTAGTAATATCCCTAAGGATATGACTAATAATATGTCTAGGGATATGTCTAAGGATATTTTTAGGGATAATTATAGGAATACTAAAATATCCTACAATATCGGTGAAGGATATAGTGAGTGGTTTCCAACCAATACATCCCTATCTAGATACTAAAAGTGTATGTGGTTCTGACACAGATGTACCTAGGGGTAATAAATCCGAAAAAGGCATGTTAGACTTGACTCAAGCATTACCTAGTAGAGAAAAATGAGCCTTCTTGTGCATCTAGTTAAACACTACCAAGGGATATTTTTTTCAATTCATAAACTCTATATGAACCATCATTAAGAATTTGAATAATGAACAAGAATGGCCTTGGTTAAGCCTAAGGTGTCATAAATTGAAAACATAGTGTCATGATTTAGTCATCCTATAAATTATTTTTCATGATTATGTGGTTTTTCCAATATTATTATCATTGATCACACTATTATGTTTAGTTTTAGTCAATGGAAGGGATCATAAGAAACTTGTTTAACATTGAATGTGATAGAAAATGTGTTTATGAGAAACCAAATAAGATGATGACTGGAGTGAAGGATATTATGATTATGCCTAATTATTTATCACGATATATGATTAACAATATATACCTTAACCGACTCTCAAAATCACCAAATAAGAGAAGGAATGATTTTGTTGAGTATTCGAGGAGACCATGGAGGAAACAATATTCAATTTTATATATGTTAATAATGTGGGAAGAATCACTCTAGGGAATGTCACAATGGAATGAGAAGATGTTTTATGTGTGTAGAATAAAAACATAGAGTAAGTGATTGTAGAGAAAAAAAAATGAGAAGTTCAATTAATATAATGGACGATAATAATGGTTTCCCTAAGGCATCATCAATGGTTGAATTTTATAAATGTGGAAATTATGGGCATTATACAAATCAATGTACTAGGGGAAAATCTCAAGAAGAAGATCCACAAGGTGGGACAAGTAAAGGTTTTATTATTTATGATTAATATATTACAAATGATATATTAAAGGAAGGATGTATTAAGGAATAGGATGATAAATAGTAAGAATTAAATATAATGATTGAAGTGTTTATGTATTGGAATACAGAAATTATGAAATATATATGAAATTTTTTATAGAAGTTTTTCATTAAGGGCATGCAATAATATATTGAATGGTACAGATAACCTAGAAAATTGATTTAATGTGAAGGTGATATTTTATGTAAAACAAATTATTAGGGGGATATAACCCTTAATATATTCTTAATGTTGAGAAAATGGTGTTTACTTGGGATAAAGAACTAATTGATATAGATAAAGTAAATTGATTAGTACTGATTACCTTGGAAGTGATTAATGATTTGATGACAATGTTTTTTATGTTATCATTGATGGAGTTTATAAAATTTTTGGATTTATGGAATATATTCAATAATATGTGATTTTATAAGGATAGAGTTAATTTTTGAAAGCATGTATGTTTTCATTAAAGTTTTATAGTAATTCCAGATATTAACATATTTTTGAAATATATATAATCAATGTATTCATATATTTGGTATTTTAAATTATGATCTAATTCATGTTGTTTTTTAGGATTAAAGATAAATTTATTTTAAAATTTTAGTAACTTTTTTTCTAAATTTTGGGATTTTAATTTTGGCTAGACATGGAGGAGCCTTAAGATTAACTATTCATGGAATGGATTAAGTTAAAATTTGGCTGTTATTGGATAACCTATGATAAAAATTATGTTTCTGATAATAAATAGAGAAATAAGGAATGAATTATCATTATTTTATGGATGTTATGATCCATTATTGCTTTAGGTATGAAAAAGATCATAGTCATTTCATAAAGTAAGAGATAAAGTGGAAATTGATCGAAGATAAACCAAAGGATAAGATTGTGTTTATGAAATTTAATGGAATTAAATAATTATATCTTATCATGAAAATTATTTAACTTTAGTAAAATTTTATTCAAATAAAATTTTATACATTTACATTCATTTTTTGATGAATGAATGTCATTTCACCTATCAGAGATGTATGGATTTGTGGTCCTTAACATTCTCCAGACCTTATTCTCTATCACTCTCCATCAGTATTTGGGTGTTAGTTTTATCTTCTATATAGATTTTTTACTTCCCACCAATGTTATCCTATATGTAAACCATGTTAGGTATTATTCTAGGTGACCTTTTCACATCCCTTTCTCTCTTTTCAAGTTGGATTTTTATTAACCCTTTTTATAATGTGGGTTTCCCAAAATGGGATTTTCAATTGTTAAACCCTTTTTTGACCAGAACAAGTCAAAATTGGGAGGAAGAAATTTATTTAATGGGGTAGAATATAAATCCTTGATATTTTATGATTCTTTTAAAGTAATTTTAAGTTCTTTTATATCTTGTGCTACAGACAATACCGAGTTTTAACAAAACATAAAATACTGTTGAAATATTATTATTTAATATAATAGTCATCACCTAACTGTTGGAATATAAGGTATTAATAGGATTAACTAAATTATGAAAATATATGGTTTACTCATTTATATAAAATGAATTGTTTAGTGACCAATTAATTATAAATGAAAATAAAAACAATTTTAAAATAAAGGAAATCTTTTTCTGAAAAACTATTTACATGCACATAAATGAGTTTTAATTAAATAAATAAAAAAATAAATTATGGTGAATTATTTTAAATAAATTTATATATATTAGATATTTAATAAAAATTTTAACATTCATATTATGTGTTTTCTAGACAAGAGATAAGAATAAATCCATTTTTACGGTTAAAATAGTATTTTTCTAAAAAGAAATTTTGTCACCATTTTCACACTTATTTTAAAATTAATTTTTTACAGTTTTATAAAATTTATTTGAAAAAAATAAATTCATTTTTAAAATTATCATTTCAAAATAAACATAGAGTTAATTTTTGATAATTTTCTAAACAATAGTGAAAAATAATGGGTTTTATTAAGTATTTTCATTTATTTCAAAGCATTTAAAAATATAAAAATTATTTTAAGATTGTTTTAAAAGTAATATCAGTTCAATTATATATAAGTTAATTCAATTAAGGTAATTGGAATCAAATTAATATTTATTTTTTGTAGTGACCCTGCCCTAGATAGCCCAGAGCCAGTGTCTGATATCAATTACATTGGCATGATTACAAGGAATCAAGCCCTGAAGAACTAATTAGTTTAGTAGTTTTAAAAAACCAAATACATAAATGAGATTTTTTTAACAAATGGATACACTAATTACAATATTTTTTACTTCTAAAAAAATAAACAAATTTGAGGATAAATCCAATATGTCTAGTATATACCTGCATAACTTTCATAGTACCCTTCATGGATTCCTAGGGAAAGAAACATAATAAGTGTGATCTCAAATGCTTAATAAGAAAAAAAAATAGCATAATCAATAAGTAATAGACAAGAATATTCAATATGGAAACGTAAATAACTGAACACACATACCATGTAATTAATAAACTAAATAGAAGTGCGTAAACAATATGGCAATGTAATAACTGGAATCACATGCCATTCAAATAAGTAGATATGGAAAAATAAATATAGCAAGGTAAGAAACTAAAAACACATTTAATTTAATCAATGTAATGTATCCATAGATATGTCAATGAAAAATATAATGGATGAATAATAACTAAAACAAATATGAAGGAAATGATTAATTTCTTGGACGCTATTTTTCTTAGGTACATGGAACCAGTACCATTAATAGACAGTTTACCTATACAAATTTTTGCAACTAATTCATCCCATGAGACTACCAATGCATTGAGGGGCATTCATTAAACGGTCCCTAACCCATAAGGTTTTCCTTAAACAGTCCCCAACCTGTGTATTACATGTCAAAATCATTCCTCATATATGAAATAAATAATATTCCTTATCAAATATCCTTATTGAATAACGTATATGGATTTATCAATATTTCCCCAAATAATTAAATAAATTTCAAAGTATACACCGTATGTAAAATGGTATATGGTTTAGGCAATAGTAATATCGATGATAAATGAAATGGATAATTTAGGGTAAATTAAATGTTTAATGATCATAGGAGATGGAATATTTCAATGGGATTAAAAAATAAATCAAGGAAGTGAATGTGAATACTATACTTGGCCAAATAAATCATAAACCATCTGGAGGAAGATTAAGGATGGTATTGATACAACATATCCCATGTGGAGTAAAAATATAGGGTTATTGTCATTATTTAAATAAAATAATAACTTTTAAAAATATTATTGATGAAAATATACTTTTATTTTGAAAAACCTTCTGAAAATATTTTAATAAAACATGGTTTTTTAGAAGGAAACAGGTTCCCCAACTAAAGAGAGAAATAAAGTATGGTTTTCTGAAACACGGTTTGTAAAACATTTTAACTACCAAAGAATTTAATATTGGTACTAATAATTTAAAATAGTCATGAATAATTAGATAATAATGAAATCACTACTAGAAAATACCTTATACTAACAGTTTGGAACCGTTGGTATATGCCTCCAAACCGTTGGTATAGGCTATACCAACAGTTTGGATAACTGTTTCCAAGTAAGTCGTGAGGATAGGTCTATATCAATAGTTTTGGGAAAACCATTAGTCTAAGTAATATGAAAATCTATACCAAAGGTTCCATAAACCGTTGGTATATGTAATTCAAAAAATAATCATCTTGTTGGTTTTGATCCCAGCACCTCCCATTTGTGATTGAACGACCTAACCACTAACCTAACTTAATTTTGTGAACATAATTTCATATATATATATATATATTATCATAAGTATTTTAAATTTTGATTTATTTAATGTCCGTTATAAGAATATTACATTAAAAATACATGTACCTATACCAACGGTTTTGTGAACCGTTGGTATAGGTTCTTTGATTTTGGGACCTATACCAACGGTTTTGGACAAACTGTTGGTATAGGGGGGACCTATACCAATGGTTTGGCAAAAAACATTGGTATAGGTCCATTTTAGATACCATATACCAATGATTTTGGCCAAACCATTGGTATAGTTCCCCCCTATACCAACGGTTTGTCCAAAACTATTGGTATAGGTCCATATAAGTGACTTATACCAATAGTTTTGGCCAAATCGTTGGTATAGGTTCAAATTAGTGAACTATGCCAACGGTTTGTCCAAAACTGTTGGTATAGATCATATTTATAGTATTTAATGGTTTATTTAATAATGGTTATATAATTTCCTTGAATGGAAATACTATTGAAATATCATTAAAGTTATTGTTGAGGTATATAATTTTTAAACATTCTAAAGTGTCCTATACCACTTTGAAACATTATAAATCATAAAATCATGGAAGAATAAAATTAAATTAACTTTATAATATCATGATGTTAAGGATATTCCTGATATACCATGTAAATGGCAGTAAACAAACTATATAAAATAAACTAGGTGTGGCCTCAATAGAATGTAAATTGAGATGAAAATCTGTTACCAATGCGGTAACAAATGAATTGGAAACCCCAAAAGGGATAATAATTAAATAAAACAATAAAATACCATGAATAAAATATAATTAATGATATTATATTCAATGTGGTAGTATTTACACCATATATATGATATTAGGCACACAACATTTAGGTATGCCTCATGAAATGAAAATGGGACAAGAATACATTACCTTAACCTTCCTCTTGTTGTGAACGTACTTTAACATACTGTATAAGGGGTTTTAAACATTTTACTAACTTATAACAGAACCATATTAATATTTATGATACTATATATGATCCTATTATAACATATTATTACCTTTTTGTTATTAATATTTCATTATATTGACTATTTCGGGTGTTAATTGCCTAGTTTGTCGAGTATGTTTTAACTTGTTATTTGTTGTTCTTATTAAATATATCATGGTTTAATCATCTCAAAAATGTAAAACATGATTTTAATATCATATATATCTATTATATACATTTCTATAATAATCTATAATGTTTGGAGATTATAAATTAAGTGCATCCCTCATGGAGATGGTGGGTCGTACGTATGGATTAACGCTTCTTTCATTTCTTTGTTGTATTAAAATGATGTAAAATTAATGATACATATGTATATTATAATTCCATTAAAATTTATATGTTATATATGATACATGTATTTATTAAATCCATCCCTTATATGTTCCATGTATGGCATGAATGAGTCATATCATATTGAGGGGACGATAGTCCACACATCCTCAAATGAAATTATCGTATTTAAACAAATGGGAAAGCATAAAGGTATGTTATTAATGAAAATTAAATAGAAATGAATAAATTATAAATGAAATATATATTATATAAATATATTTTCCATCATAATGGATGCCATGAGAGGTGGTAATGGAGAATTTAACAATCATCGTTCCATGAGGTAGTAATTCCCCATACACAGAACCAATATGTTCGCTTCCATTAGATGGAGGTGTGTGTAAGTGTAGGTAGAACCATAAGTATAAAAATATAATAGTAAATGTTTGATACTTTTTTTGTTATGTAATTATAGAATAAGAAGATTATATGGAGTGTATAATGGAAATGAAACTACAAAGCATTAGAGAAGGTGTTACCTCTTAATCGGGTAACTTCTTTTGGTTAATACCAAAATGCTTCTTTGGGAGTATTTATTCCCTAAAAAGGATTCAAGGTAGAGGGGAGGATTTTTTTTAATCTATTTGGGCAGATCTTGGACAAAATTATGTGGTTTTAGAGGTGTGAGGAATGGGGAGAGGTGGTGGCCTTTTATATGGAAGGAAAAGGACTCACTCAGAATTTTTTGGAAAAAAGTTAGGTGTACGCATGTTATTACCTAAAAAAGTCATAAAAACACAATAATTTAGAGTTAATGGACATATTATGTCTATAAAATGGGTTTTGGATGAGTGGATATTTCATTTGGGCCCTTAAGATAAAGGTTTAGTCCATTATTAATCTTGATTTAACTTTATAATTATAATTAATTTTAATCACTTTCACTAATATTTTTGGTAAAAAATAAATTTGGTATTATTATAAATTATAAATTATTCTTAATATAAATATTGAAACCATTTTTATAAATTCCAATCACATAAGTTATGGATGTTAAATTATATTTAATCCTGCAGATAGGATGACAATGTGGGTTTTTAGAGAAAAATGTCTTAAGTTTGCTACGTTTTTATAGTCAATTTCAAAGTGAAATTGAATCCAATGAAAAAAATTGGATTAATTGATAAAAATAGTATCTAATTAAACTTTAAATCCAATTAAAATTATAATTTAATCTTATAAATAAATTATATGATAAAACAATTTTGAACTAAAATTCAGTATTTTTAAATATTCATTAAAAAATTGATTCTTTACAGAAAATTACCAAAACTTAATCTTAAGTCAATTTTTATGTTTCACTTATAAATATTAAGTTTATTTTAATATATTATATCAATTAAAGTATCAAAATTAAAATTTAAATTGGGTTCTTCATTAAAAGGCGGTAAAATTACGTTTATAAAAATATAGGTTTTTATGTGTGAAATAGGGTTTGTTCTTATCTTATACACATAAAAACTAATGGATTAATACCAAAAATATTTTATTGAATATATAAAATATATATTCCATTCAAATAATTAAATAATTTTATTTATTTTAATTTATTAGGATAAAATAGCTTCGTGAGCATAAAAATGGTTTTATATAAAAACATTTTGTTTATATTCAATTGGTTCCTATATTCATTTATAATTAATTTTTAACATATGGATTAATGTTTTATTATTATAAACCATATAATTTCATAATATATTTAAGAATATTCATAACATTTATTTTATATCTTATTATAATAATATTTTAATAATATGTCGTTTGGTGAAACTCGATCTTGCGTATAACACAAGATTTCGAGGAAAGTTGCTCTTATGTGCAACATAAGATATTGAGGAAGGTTGATATTGCATGTAACCCAAGCTAACTCAGTGTTTAATGAATTAAAATATATAGAATTCATTTTAAATAGTAAATATATTATAAAGTATCTGGGTATTATATTACCTTACATGCTTTGTGTCGTGTTTCATATAGGCTATCAAATACAAGGTTCTTACTTTATTTTTTTGAGGCGTCACATTCTCCCCACCTTATTTAAACTACATCCTCACAATTTAAACTAGATAATGTTGATAAATATTTTGATACTTCCTATGTTTGAAATCCCACATTGTGAGAAAGGTTCAGAAGTAATCATCTATAAAAGCAAGAATTGAAAGTAAAAAGGCCACATGGAATACCTTGAAACTAGGTCTCTAAGTAGGAGAACATCATTGGAAAGTAGAGATATGAACTTAGAGGGAAAACATAAATATTTTTTGGGAGTGAATGAGGTCATCAATCACAAACAAGTGAATGATCAATGGAAAGTTGAGGACCTTAAAGCCATAAATCTATGATGATTCAGATGTCCATTGGTTCAAAAGAAATAAAGGTATTAGGAGAACATTTTTATTTCTAAGTCATATTCCTAATGTTGGGTAATATTTTACTAACAAATAATATGAAGAAGTATTCTTACTTGATAGGTTTCAATTTCATATGAACAATCTTAACTTTTGGATGTGCTTCAGTCAAATTCAAATTCATTCCTTTACTACCATAAATTAATTACCAATAATGAATTTTTTTTATGGCCAAAGCACTAAAATAAACTTTTAAAGGATCATAAGTGTGACAAGCCTAACTATTTGTCCTTAACTATCTTTCAAAACTAATATTGTAAATATATTAATCCCTAATCCTCAAAAGGGATATTACTGGTTCATCCTTAACATTTATTCATCAAATTTTTTAACTGAAAACAATGAAAAAAATAACAAGGGCATTGCATAGGTCAATGGTTGGTGTGAAACCCTTATCATCCTTCAATCATGGGTTCAATACCCATGGCCCTATCGAATTTTAATGGTTATCACTTTTCTTATAGGTTGTCCTTTTCTAAAACCAAATTAATATAATTTCCAAAATATATATGATGGAAATCTTGAAATATGGTTAATCACTAAATAGCCTTTTGAATAAGGTTTTCAATACAACCTCAATTCATAAATACTTCATTCATTTAAATTTGACATAGGCCCTTCATTTATCTATGGTTTAACCACAATATATTTTATAGGATTTCTAAATCATGACACCTTATCTTAAATCTAAAACATCTTAGGTTTAAACTAGTAAATTTATTATCACTATCTATTTAAATCCTTTATAATGGGTTGTAAAGAAAATGTAGATTATCCTAAGAATATCACTAAGAGTGTCAAAACAGGTTCATAGTAAGGCATTCTATTGTGTACCAGGTTACCCCAAGTCATGCCCGGAACACCTTGTCATATTTATTACTCCTAAGTACATGTAGCACCCCAAACATTTTTGATATGTTTCTATTAAATACATTGTATTCATTAGATAGCTTATATTTCATGAATCACTGAGCCCCTATGGAAAAAAATTGGTTATTTATAGGATATAGTCATAACCTAGCCATAAATCATAAATTATTGAGTTCTGTGAATTGAATTTTGAAAATCTGACATACACGGTTGTGTTTAAGAAGATATTTAGAGTCTGATAGAATTAACTTAATTTTCAGTGAATAGTAACCTACCCTTATGAATTGTAACATACCCTTATGAATGTTAATATTAATCTTATGAATTGTATCCATACCCTTGAATGTATAAATAAATTTAGGCACCTTAAAAATAAAGTTGAATATTTTAAGTGTTTATATTTTTCGATTAAATAATGATTTTAATTAAAAATTAAATTTATCATATTTAGAAAATTATTTTTAAAAAATCGAGTTCATATTTATATTCTACACATAAAAAAAGGTTAGGGTGAATTTTTGGGATTTTTCTGAAATACTTGAATTTTTTATGAATAGTAAAATATAATAAATTACGATAAATGTTAAATACTTGATTTACTACATCATATGTGATGCAAGGCTGATTTAAGCCCACTTGGTTTGATCTCATGTGACATTATTACTATTTTTGGTCACATGAATCAAGACTATTCATAGTCTTGAGAAAAAATATTAAATTAATAATTAAAATAATGTAAAATCCCTCGTCCCCCTCCACTATATAAACCACCCCTCACCCCCTCTTCCTCCCACAACACTCAAGCTTCAAGAATTGCCTAAATTCTTCCAAATAATCTTCCCAAGCCATATCCCCATTTCCAAGAACTTTTGGTCTCACCAAAAGGCCAAAAAAAGGTCTCAAGAAGTTTATCAAGGAGGAGTACTCAAGAGGTGAACCTCTATTCTCTTTTCTTTCAAATTCTTTTACATGTTTTATTATTTTTTTCTATCTTCTCAACTCACCTCATCCAAATGCCATGATAAATATAGTAACTTACATTTACTATATTTTTATTATGCTAATGGAGTATTTCATCAGATCTCTTTTTCTCTTCCTTTTATACTATAAATCCAAACACCATCCAAGATGTGTTAATTTATCACACACAAGGAAGACAGGTTTTCAATTTACATTACTATATTCAAGAATGGTCATGAAACCTTTTTAATGGTTGAACCAGATCACAAGATATTTATTTTATATTTTTAATGTTTTTTAATCCTTACGTACTCATAATATGGAATCATAATACAAAACAAGTTCATTGTGCACAAAACCGCCAAGCCAAATCCAAGCGTTTATCATTAACTCATCGAATGAGTCATCACCATGGTAAATAAACAGAATCATAATAATATCATTTATATCTATTTAATTTCAATAATAATATATATTAACAATTCTTGATGTTTAACCACATTTCAAATGAACTTCCATTCATGAATACAAGTAAATGGATCATGAAAACCAAGGAAGAAAATGCTTCCAAAACAATAATATTGAATCTCTTAAACCCATCAAAAAGGACATTAATAAACTTAATAAGGTTATACCATATAAATTACATGTTGATGAGGTTATGGAATTATTAATTAATGAATCTAAATTTGATTATTTAGGTCGTTAAGAACAATCATGAACACCTTTGAGCATAAGGTAGGGGATCATCTCTCTCACTTTTGTTGAAGAATTTTCCCGTATGTTGTGCCCTTATATTTTTAACTCCTAATGATGGTTTATGTTTTATAAACTCCACCATACTAACCTTATGACATATAAATATTGGTATAGCCCTTTACCTCACATTAATCCCTCACAATAACACTCGTTACCATGCCGAAATGTATGTAAGGGGTTTTCTCATCTCACTTTCATTTCCGTGAGATTTCCAATGTTTGCCACTTATATCTTGAATGTGGTGTATGTGTACTACCATTGGTCATATAATATCATGATTATAGATATATTCATGGTATTAAATGATTCATTTTATGGTTATTAAGTTTTGGTCATATGATTTGGCTAATTACATTGTGGTAAGGGACTTTGTCTCAATTTTCCATTTCGTTGTGACTTACTTTGTATTGTGCACCTAACTATTCTTATGTGGTGTAAATACTGACCATTTGAGACCACTTTTAATTTGAAATTATATTTCTATTAAATATCCATATTCTCATATCATTGATATTATTATTGTCTAAGCCTTATACTATTTTACATACAGTATTTATTTTGAATTTTGTTTTAGTTATGGAAGTGTTGATGAATCTTTACCCTCTATTCTATATGGATAATGTAAATGCATATTGATATTGTATTGAATATAATTATAAATAATTATTTTTACATTTAGTGATGGATGAAGCCTGCTATAGACCCTCGATGCATCGACAGGTCTCATGAGACAAATCAGATGGGGACAAACCCTTCAAGTTTGTTTCCAAAAATCAGACGGTTTTCTACCTACAGAAATAAACTGTTTTAATGGTATTATGAAATAATGTTCTAGATACATTAATTCAAATTAATAATCATTATCTTTATTTATTTTCAGTTATTACTATCCATGAGGTTTTCACTATGACAAAATCTATGGATGCGGGCTATTTCTCATTTTATTAATGGCGTGTGTTTTTCATTTATTCATCATGACATATTTTGTTATGATATAGTTATTATTGATTCAAGATTCCACTATTTGTGACCCTTACTGAACATTTTATCTCACCCCTCTCATTTGTTTACCTTCAATAGGTTATGAAGAGGAGACAATTTATCAAGTTCTCAGGGATGTAGTTTATTAGTTTTTGTTATGTATTGTATTTTGTTACCTTTCCCAATATAATTTGAGTTACATATATGTATCTATTTTTTTCAAGACTACTAAACTGGTCATTCCTTCAGGATTTCATTCCATCTAACCATGCCAATGTAATTACTAATGCACCAACTTTGATTTAGAGGGGTCTTGTCATTACAGTTGGTTTCAGAGGATGTTTAGTAGAAAACATGGAAACTAGATTAGAAAATGTAGATTAGGGAACAAATCCCTATGGTAATATTTTGAGGATAAACAAAAAATAACAACCTGGTATTTTGGTAAGGAATAGATGATATGGATATTTCTAGCAAATACATCCAATGTCTGGATGCAAATAGGTAGAGGTGGCTCTAGCATAGATGTTCCTAGGAGTGAAAGCTCGAATAAGGAGTTTTGGTCTTGACCTGGGGTATCCTGGTACACAAAAATGGGACATGCTGCACTCTTGCTATTGAAACTCCCGAGGGATATGCTTATTAAAATTAAAATTTTCTTTATAAACCATTATGAATGAGTTTAATGTAAATTTTTCCTTAGAGAAACCATGGTTATGAGATTAGTTATGCATAGAATTTCAAGTGATTTTCTATTTGAGATTTATAAACTAATCCAGTGTATGCCATTATTTATAAATGGTGCCTAATGGATGAAGGGGAATCAATACAAGTGGACAATGTATGGATTTTCCCACTGAGAAATTCAACACATTAAATGTGAGAGAAGATCATATTATGACCATATTGGGAAAACTTACTCAGGTCATGATGAATAACCATGATACACTTTTGTTGGATCATTTCATGTGGTAGAAGCCCCCATCTTTTAGTGGGACTACTAATCTGATGGTAGATGATCAGTGGATCAAGTCCCTTGAAAAGATATTCATGGCATTAAGATGTAATGAAAATGAAAAAGGTGGTGCTGGTAGTATATTGTCTCAAGGGTGATGCATATCAATGGTGGCCTTTAATATAGATTACCATGGAGTAATAATAAATAGAACATATGGAATAGAGGACTTTTAGGGAAATATTATTTGAAAAATATTTCCCTCATGAGAAACGAACTGAAATGGAAAGGAAATTTATTGGCTTAAGTCAAAGGGAAGAAGTCAGTGTTTCATAGTATGAGGATACCTTTACAAGGATAGACAATTATGCCATATATTACGTATGTGACTCAGAATACAAGATTGATCATTTCTTTGAAGGTATTAAGATAATTCTTCGAAGGGCACTGGCTTCTCAAACATTTTCATCATATGATGAAATTGTATCAAGTGAAATCAAAATAGAGAAAGAATTTTCTAGATCAAATTTTTTCAAGGGAAACCAAGATAAGAAGCAATACTCTGATAACCAAGGAAAAGGTGGCGCACCAAAGAAGAACAAAGGAACAAAGAAATTACCATTATGGAAGAACTATGGAAATAATCATCTCAAGAAATGATTGAAAGGAATGGGATTTTCCGATAAGTGTGGAGAAAAGGTTCATCGATCTAATGAATTTAAGGGGAAGAAAAAATTCAATGATATTTATTTCTACAATTGTAGAGATTTGGGACACTATGTAAATGAGTGTCCTAAGCACTAAGGAAACTTTCCCTAGAAAAGTCCATGAGAGTAAGGGAAATATTATGCGATTACAACTACGGAGGTTGAAGTTCCTAATGACATGGTGGAAGGTACTTTATGTAACAACTTGAATCTGGGGCCTCATAACTGGGGCCCCATACCCGGTTCGACACATGACTGAAAGTGCATTTCCCCAAATGCCAAAGGCTGCCAACTAGAAGTGAGGGCCTAGGTGAGTCAGTGGGGAAACTATGCCCTCATTTGGTAACGTATGCAGCGGAAGGAAAAGAGATAATCAATAGTGGAAGCAGTAAATAACATGAAACAACTGAACTAAAAGTAGAAGCAATGTTTGATATAATAATGATGTAGAATGGTACATGTATCTATAGAAAGTGTAAAACAAAATAACGTGTTGAAATACAACTGAAACCAGAGTATTAAAAGTAAACAGCAACTCCAGCAGCATCGCAGGCCCAAGCCCGGTCCCATGCTCTCCAGCTCCAACCAGCAATCAAGTACCTGAGGTAGAAGGGCCACAATCCCTACCCACACCTGCAACCATATAATCTGTTTGGTCCAAAAATAAGGACCCAAACAGGGTGTGAGACTAATCCTAGTAGGCAACCACCACAAGATTTGTGCCCTACTATCAGTGAGTGATATAGGAAAAGTAAAGGTAAATAAGTATAGTAATGGACTAAGAGTACACCAGTAAGTAATCCTACCAATTACCATTCACATTCATTTTATTAAAAAACAAGGAAAGAACTAGAAAAGTATTATATTCAAAGGTAATCAAGTAACACAATAGGTATCTCAAAAGACTACCTAAACACAAGCTATACAAAACCCAAGATTGTTCTTTGGCTTGGTGTACTCGTCACAAAAAACCATCAAAATTCACACTGACTCTCTGGGTGGCTCAAACTAGCAGACCCCTAGAGTCCAGTAATCAAACAAGGCACAGACACTCTGGAAAGATCTTATGTCAATTCCCCTATAGTCTTGCAACGATAGCTACAGACTCTCTGAGGAATCACTTACTTCTAATTCCTCATGTGGTATCGATGTGTGGGTAAACTAAGAACACTCTTGGGAAGCACAAAGTCCTATTCCCGTAGGTCCTGCGTACGAAACTAAAACCAACAGACCCTCTAGGGAAGCACTTAATCGTTTATTCCCTCTTTGATCTCCCGCTCCAGGTTCTCACAGCCCTGAGTAATCCAGTCGTGCGTAATAGACTGTCAGCAGCCCTAAGTATGTTCAGAAACTACTTGGCTAATAGCTACAATGCATCAAAAGCATTTAAACAGTAGGAAACACATGCAATCAGTGAAAACAAGTAAACTAGCAATTGCAATAGGGTTTGCCTCACAGGCAAACGATGCCAAATGGTGATAAACAGCCAAACATGGGGAGAAACACCCATGGGGTGATCCTCAAACATGCAACCAAGCATATATTAGCAACAATTAATCATAATCTAACAAGAAATCTAGGGAAAATAAACAATAGGATCAAAATCCTTAACCCGGGATACCCGACACATGGGTATCCGGCACTTTTGCAACCAAAACTCAAAGAACTTCAACATAGTGAAACAAACCACCTACCTCGATCCTTTAAGATCGATATAATTGAACCTTGGCACATGAATTAGCCTAGAACGGAGTAGATATGAAAAACTTCTAAAACGTTCAACCTTAGATAACTCACACAAGAGTATGAATCAGGAAATGAGGCCAAAGAAGAACCAAGAACTCACCGATGTGATTCTTCTGTAATCGACAGAGTTCGATTCGGAAAACCTATGGCGGATCGGTGGCTCAGAGAAGAATCGGCCTCCTCGGATGCTCTGGACCAAATTAGGCGGAGAAGAAGATGTCAACAGGGTTAAGTCGTGACCCCGGTCTGATTAATGAAATAAAAAAATTACACGACATGTAATTTTCAAGTACACGACATGTAGTGGTATTTTTCTATACTCCACCAAAATCGGCCTCCACGTCACCCCTACACACCATGTGTGTGGCTCGGGCATGGCCAGCACATGGCTTCGAGCAGTAGAGGAGTACACGACGTGTACTCTGAAAATTTCTAGATTCTTTATTTTTCCTTAAAAGCCCATAAAAGAGATCAGTACCTAAAACTGAAGATCTGGGTTCTTAAAAACTTCCCCCCTTAAAGAAATTCATCCTTGAATTTCCCTAACAAGGCGTAGGAGAAGAATCTTCGAACAACTCTGGCCACTGTGATCGAACATTAGCCTCCCTCTCCCAGGTCTGTACTCGCCCATGCTGCCATAACACCCGTACTAGAGGAACAGACTGGCCACGGAGTACCTTTGCACTATGATCAACAATACTGATAGGATGCTCCTTGAAAGATGCATCCTGCTCCATCTCAACCTCCTCGGGTTGAAAAAATGTGATTGTTCTGGGAAATACCGTCGAAGCTGAGAAACATGAAAGACGTCGTGCATGGCCTGGTACCTCTGAGGTAACTGCAACCTGTAAGAAACCAGCCTGACTCTCTCCAGAACCTCAAACAGCCTGACGTATCTCAGTGAGAGTTTCCCCTGTCTCTTAATCCTCTTATGTCCCAACCTTATGGTAACGCGTAGGAAAACCTGATCTCTAACCTTGAACTCCAAAGGTCGTCTCCGTTGATCATCATAATACTTCTACCGAGATTGTGTTGTATCCATCCTTTTCCGAATAAACTCTATCTATTATGAGGTCCCCTGAACAAGACTAGGTCCCATAAAATCTACCTCTCCTGCCTCTAGCCAACATAAAGTTGATCGGAATGGCCAATCGTACAAATCCTCATAAGGTGCCATCTGAATAGTTTCCTGAAAACTGTTGTTGTAGGAGAAATCCACTAGAGGAATATGCTTCTCCCAAGTACCACCAAAGTCTAGAATGCATGCTCGGAGCATATCCCCAAGCACCTGGATTGTGCGCTCGGACTGGCCATCAGTCTAGGGATGGTATGCTATACTCAAAAGTACATGTGTACCTAAAGCCCTCTATAGCCCCTGCCAGAAGTGGGAATTGAAACATGGATCCCTATCTGAAATAATGGAGTGTAGAACCCCATGCAGACGTACAATCTATCGGATTTACAATCTTCCTAGCTCATCAACACTGAAGGTCTCCTTGATTGGAAAGAAGTGTGGAACCTTCATGAGCCTGTCCACAACAACCCAAACCGCATCATTTCCTCGAGGTGATCTTGGTAACCCTATCACGAAGTCTATCACGACATAATTCCATTTCCACTCAGGAATGGGTAACTGCTATAAAAGTCTTGTTGGTTGCTGATGCCCTACCTTCACCTACTGATAGGTGGAACACCGCATAACAAAACCAACCACATCCTTCTTCACACCTGGCCACCAATACTAATGGTGTAAGTCTCGGTACATCATGGTGACACCAGGATGAACTGCCCAAGCTGAAGCATGAAACTCCCACATCATCTCCTCATATATGTCTACTGAAACCCATACGCAGCCATGAAAATGTATCACATCATCATCGCCCACTGTCCACGCTGGAGTAGGGTTTTCATCCGACACACCCTCTTATAGGACTAGGACTTCTGGGTCTGATAGCTGCCTCATTCGAACTCGATCTAAAAGAGTAGAGGTAAAAACTACAGAAGAAAGAACCATCTGACCCTGTCTGTCATGCACCTCCAAATCCATCTCAGAGAATAGATCCATGAGCTTCCACTCGCTGCTGGCCTCTTGAACCGCCTGCAACTGAGTCCTCTTGCTCAGTGCGTTAGCCACAACATTGCCTTTCCCAGGTGTATAAGCAAGCTCAAAGTTGAAAGACTGTAGGTTCTCGACCCACCTCCATTATCTTAGATTCAAGTAACGCTGTGTGAAAATATACTTGAGGCTCTTTTGGTTAGTATATACCACAAAATGATCTCCCATGAGATAGTGCCTCCAACAACGCAAATCATGAACAATTGTAGCCAACTCCTGGTCGTGCGTAGGATGGTTCTTCTCATGGAGGATCAACTGCCGAGATCTGTACACAACAACACAAACTTCCTAAATAAGCACTACTCCAAGCCCGATGCCAGATGCATCATAGAAAACTTTATAACTATTTCCCGGCTCTGGAAGAACTAGAATCGGCACTGAAGTCAATCTCCCTTTCAGCTCCTGGAAGGATGAGTCGCAAGATTCCGACCAAACTTACTTCACACTTTTCATAGTCAAGCCCGTCAACAGTGCTGCTAAGTATGATAAGTCCTGTATAAACTACCTGTAGTAACCAGCTAGTCCCAAGGAACTCTGAACCTCGAAGACATTCCTCAGATGTTCCCAGGTAACTACTACTCTCACCTTCTCCGGGTCTACTGATACTCCTGTCTCTGATATGACATGGCCCAAGAATTGAATCTCGTTCATTCAGAAGTGGAACTTTGAGAGCTTATCATATAACAGATGCTCTCTCAGTGTACTCAATATGATCTCAAGATGGGTAGCATGGTCGTGTTGAGTGTGAGAGTACACCAAGATATCATCCACAAAGACAACAACAAAAGAGTCCAACTAAGGATGGAAAACTCTGTTCATCAGCGCCATGAAAACTGCAGGCACGTTTGTGAGACCGAATGGCATAACCAGATACTCGTACAGACCATACCTACTCCAGAAAGCTATGAGATGTATATCAGATGGTCTGACCTGCAACTGATGATAGTCGGACCTCAAGTCAATCTTCGAGAACACCCTAGCTCCTCAAAGATGATCAAAAAGATCATCAATCCTCAGCAAGGGATATCGGTTCTTGACCATCAACTGGTTCAGCTTCCAATAGTCCACACAAAGTCGTAAGGTACCATCTACCTTCTTCGCAAACAACATAGGTGAACCCCAAGGGGAAGTACTGGGTCGGATGAAACCCTTAGCCTGTAACTCTTCCAACTGCTTCTTGAGCTCTTACAACTCAGGTGTAGCTATCCTATAAGGAGGTATGGATACCAGTGCTGCTCCTAGAACAAGCTCAATAGAGAAGTCTACCTCATGCTCTAGAGGTAACCCTGGAAATTCTGCTGGAAAGACATTCAAAAAACTGTCAACTACCGGAGGAAAGTCCATCTGAGAGGTCCCCTGGTCATCCAGATATAAACTAGAAATCTGTGTTGTAACACTGCCCAACCCATGATGCTCTGGTCCATCTCTGCTTTCCTGGACATCCCATTTTCCCTTGTGAAGAAAGGACCCACCCTCTGGTGACGTGGAACTCACCCTACGACGATAACAATTGATAAAGGCCTGAAAAGGAACTAGCCAGTCCATTCCGAGGATGAAACCATAACTTGCCATCTCAAAGACATAAAGAACACACAAGAAGTGACACCCACTAACCTCAAGGGGTCACTCCTTGCACTGACGCACACTAGTAGTTCTATGTCCCAAAGGAGTGTCTAGTGCCAAAGTATCCTCAGAAGTAAGGACAGTAAGTCTAAGGATCTCCACAGTGTGCACAAAAATAAAGCTATGAGAAGCTTCGGTATCGAAAAGTGCAGAAGATAAAACTGAGGCTACTAAGATTGTACCTCGAACTGTGGAAGGTACAGGAGCTTGCTCCCGATGAATCTTCTCTACTGCAAATGTCTTGCCAGTACCGCAGCCCAGTGTAGCAGCATGATATCCCTGAGATGATCCTCCTTGAGCCTGACCACCACGTCTTTGACCTCTACCCTGGCCTGAAAAACCTGAGGAACTCCATCCCCCAGTCTTCTGTGGAACTGGTAATCCTGATCCTGTACGAGGAGTAGAAACTGATCATCCTTCACAAGCTGCTGGAAGAATAACTCTACAAAAATGTTGCAGATGACCCATCTTGTCACAGGCTCGGCACTCCACTGGATCTCTCGGGAACTGAGGCTTTTTATTCCCACTCTTTCCACACTAATACCACATCACTTGGTTACCAGAAGGAAGATCTCATCTACCAGAAGTAATACCTCGCTTCCTCGATTCACCTCGGGTAGACTCTCGGTGGCGCTTCCTGCTGTCATTATGAAATGAATCAGCCTTGGATGCTGAACCGTCCTAGTCAAAATCTCCAGTCTCCCTCAGATATCTTTCAGTGATCAGCTCCTGGTTGACTATTAGGGTAATAGAAGTCAACTGGAAGACGTTCACCTGTGATCTGATCTCTGGTTTGAGGCCTTCCTCAAACTTCCTTTCCAAAAACAGCTCGTCATTTCCCATAACGGGAGTGAAATGCTGTAACTCAGTGAAACAAGAGGAATACTCCATAACCGTAAGAGTACCCTACTGCAGATTCATGAACTCCCTGGCCCTGTCGTCCCTCAGCGTCGCCGGATAGAAGTAGTCGTAGAACATGTGCTGGAACTCGTCCCAAGCCATAGTTCACTGGTGCCCTACCTACGAGACTACATCCCACCATCTCTTGGCAGAATCTCACAGTATGTAAGTCACGAGATTCACCCTTCTGTCTGGGGGTGTCTCCAGATGCTCGAAGAAGGAAAGCATGGTTTCTAGCAATGAATCTGCAGCCTGAGTTCCTCTATCCCCTATGAAAGTGGGAGGATGCTGCTGCTGAAAGACTCGTGTCAGCTCTTCCATAGACGGGGCAGGATGCTGGGCTCCCTGGAAGGTCTGCATGAACCTCATGAAACCCTCTATGAACTGAGCATCAGTACCAGTGTCTAGAATCACTACCAGTGCCATGTCCGGAATGATCGGCGTAACTACAGGTAGTCCCTGGTCTGCCGTATCAGGCGTACGGTCACTGCCTGGTTCCTGGCGTACAATGGGAGGACGTCTTGGTTCCATAGCCCTAAAAGTTCAAAAGCACACTCCAGATTTAGGATTAACAAGGACAAAAAACACAAGAGTAAAAAATAGGAACAACAGAGAGAAACACTAAAGTTTGCAAAACAGGACTACACGACATGTATTTAAACTACACGACGTGTTTGTTAAAGCCATTTACATGGGTGTGTACTTCCTCCACCGCTGGTCGTGTAACATCTCAAACTACACGGCGTGTTGTCACAAAACATGGCATGTACTTGAACTCCACTCCCCTGCCCGATTCTCATTACATGGCTAACCTACACGGTCCTACTAATTCTAAACTACACGGCGTGTGCACTAAAGACACGACGTGTACTAGACAGGTTTTGGTGGCCCGTGTAGCGGTTACACGGCCGGTTACATGGCTGACTCCTACACTGCATGTTCTGAACAAAAACGGCGTGTATAAGGATAGATCACACCGACCCGTGTTATTCATGACACGGCCAGGTACCCAGAAGGAAACAACACGGCATGTTCTTATAACACACGGCATGTACTAGACAGGCTCGGTGACCCGTGTAATAGGTTACACGGCTGGTCACTCGGCTAACTCCTTACACGATGTGTTTCGAACAAACACGGCATTTATAGGAGAAGATAACACTGACCCGTGTTGTTTGTGACACAGCTAGGTACCTAGGATAAAACTACATGGCGTGTTCGTATACACACGGCGTGTACTGCACGAGTTTTCCCAACCCATGTTGTTAGTGACACGATCAGGTACACGGTTGACTACAACACGGTGTGTACTTAAGGTACACAGCGTATCCCCGAAGTCTCTCCGACACCCCGTGTTTTTGTTCACATAGTCAGTAACATGGTTTAAAAACTACACGGCGTGTATTTATAAAGTACATGATGGGTATTCTGGGTTTTTCAGGGCAGTAACTCAGAAACTGCACCGAATGCCAGAAACACTGAAAAACAAACATCTATGTGCCAAATTCTGATCCGTGGGGGCCCATACTCCCCGCGAATCAAATCTTGGCATCATAACAATTCATATATCAAATCAAACAGCATAATAATTATGTCTATCACAACAACTATCACAATAACATGCATAATCTATCACGGCATCTATTACAACATCATGTAATTCTAATGCACCCTAGATGGCATGGAAAAATGCATGACATGTGATTTTTTACCCAGTGCCTATATGATGAATGAGATTACACACCCTCATCTCATCAAGTATCAAAAAAATAGAACCATAATCATATAAACTATAACAGCACTAAACATGTGCATCACCCAATGGTGAAATATAATAAACTGTAACACTTGAAAAAACTGAAAATTACAATTACAGGGTAATATAGCTTTTCCCTGTACACGGGTTAATTACTCCCGGGCATAGTTAAGTACTAACTACACATTCCTTCCTATCCCTATCTATTGTCTCAAAATAATAAGGAAACAGAAAAGAAGAAAACCCCTCTAATACCACTTTGTAACGACCCGAATCTGGGGCCTCATAACTGGCGCCTCCTACCTGGTTCTCCACATGAACTCAAGCTCTTTTCCCCAAATTCCAGAGGCTACTGACTAGAAGTGAGGGCCTAGGTGATTCGGTGGGGAAATTATGCCCTCATTTTCTAATGTATGCAGCGGAAGGAAAAGAGATAATCAATAGCGGAAGTAGTAAATAACATGAAACAACTAAACTAAAATTAGAATCAATGTCTGATATAATAACGATGTAGAATGGTACATGTATCTATAGAAAGAGGAAAACTAAACAATGTTCTGAAATAAAATTGAAACCAAAGTACTAAAAGTAAATAGAAACTCCAGCAGCATCACGGGCCCAAGCCCGGTCCCATGCTCTCCAGCTCCAACCAGTAATCAAGTACCTGAGGTAGATGGGCCACAATCAATATCTACACCTGCAACCATATAATCTATTTGGGCTGAAAAGAAGGACCCAAATAGGGTGTGAGACTAATCCCAGTAGGCAACCACCACAAGATTCATGCCCTACTATCAGTGAGTGATATAGAAAAAGTAAAGGTAAATAAGTACAGTAATGGACTAAGAGTACACCAGTATGTAATCCTACCAATTACCATTCACATTCATTTTATTAAACATCCTGGAAAGAACTAGAAAAGAATTTTATTCTAAGGTAAGCAAGTAACACAGAAGGTATCTCAAAAGACTACCTAAACACAAGAAGTACAAAACCCAAGCTTGTTCTTTGGCTTGGTGGAATTATCACAACCAACCATCAAAATTCACACTGACTCTCTGGGTGGATCAAACTGGCAGACCCCTATAGTATGGTAATCAAACAAATCACAGACACTCTGAGAAGATCTTACATCAATTCTCTTATGGTCTTGCAACGATAGCTACAGACTCTCTGAGGAAGCACTTACGTCTAATTCCTCCTATGGTCTCGATGCGTGGGTAAACTAGGAACACTCTTGGGAAGCACAAAGTCCTATTCTCGTAGGTCCTGCATATGAAACTAAAACCAACAGACCCTATAGGGAATCACTTAATCATCTATTCCCTCTTTGATCTCTCACACCAGGTTCTCACAGCCCTGAGCAGTCCAGTTGTGCGTAATCAACTGTCAGTAGCCCTAAGTAATTTCAGTAACTACTTGGCTAATAGCTACCATGCATCAAAAGAATTTAAACAATAGGCAACACATGCAATCAGTGAAAACAAGTAAACTAGCAATTGCAATAGGGTTTGCCTCACAGGAAAATGGTGCCAAACGGCGATAAACAGCCAAACAGGGGGAAAAACACCTGTGGGGTGATCCTAAAACCTTCAACCAAGAATATATTAGCAACAATTAATAATAATATAACAAGAAATCTAGGGAAAATAAACAATAGGATCAAAATACTTAACTCAGGATACCCGATACATGGGTATCTGGAACTTTTGCAACCAAAACTCAAAGAATTTAAACGTAGGGCAACAAAACACCTACCTCGATCCTCGAAGATAGATATACTTGAACCTTAGCCTGTGAATTATCCTAGAATAGAGTAGATCTGCAAAAACATCTAAAACGTTCAACCTCAGATAACTCACATGAGATAAAGAATCAGGAAATGAGTCCAAAGAAGAACCAAGAACTCACCACTGCGATTCTTTTGCAATCGACGGAGTTCGATTCGGACAACCGGTTAAGGATCGGTGGCTCGGAGAATAATCAGCCTCCTCGGACTCTCTAGACGAAATTAGGTGGAGAAGAAGATGTTAACAGCGTTAAGTCGCAACCCCATTCTGATTAATGAAATAAAAAAATACACGACGTGTACTTTTAAAGTACACGACCTGTAGTGGGTTTTTTCAGTACTCCACCAAAATCAACCTCCACATCACCCCTGCACACTGTGTGTGTGGCCCAGACATGGCCGGCACATGGCTTCGAGCGGTAGTAGAGTACACGGTGTGTACTCAAAAAATACACGGTGTGTTCTCTGAAAATTTCTAGATTCTTTATTTTTTCTTAAAAATCCCATAAAAGAGATCCGTACCTGAAACTGAAGATCTTGGTTCTTACACTTTAATTGTTTCCTCAAAAGTAGCCAACACTTTATTTGATTTTGGATAATTGAATTCATTTATATCTTCCCAGTTTTCCAAGAAAATTAAACACGCCCAATTTGATTTAATAAAGGAGTTGTCAGTCAAAACTCTTAGGGGATGTATCATTGTAATAAAGGAATATGAATTAGTCCACCTCAGGACACATAAATGTTCTTTAGTTTCTAACCTTATCATCATACCAATGAATTACTTTGATATAATTCTCAGTATGAATTAGATGTCAAATTATGATACAAATATTTATTGCAAGAAGAAGGAAGTTACAATTTTTGAAATGATGTAGAGTTCCTTATCTTTAGAGAAGAAACATCTCTATCTGATTCTTATATAGATCTACCCCCAATAGCAATACTAAATGTAATTCTTTGATAGGAAGAGAACCCAATATCTATGGGTGAGGAAATAAATTTTCAAATTTAAGATGTACATATAGTGCAAGATTACATTTATGTATTTCAAGAGGATTTACCTTGAAATACTCTAGAGCTGGAAGTTAAGTTCTCTATAGATTTAATTCCTGGTGAAAGACCTATATCAAAGAGTCCCTATAGAATGGACACTGTGGAGTTAGTGGAGCTAAAGAAACCAGTAGAGGAATTGAGTGACAAAGGATTTATTCGACCTATTGTTTCCTCATGGGGAGCCCATGTCCTCTTTATCAAGAAGAAAGATGTATCCATGAGGATATGCATTGATTACAGGGAAATCAATGCTATTACAATAAATAATGAGTATCCTCTACCACAAATTGATGATTTATTTTATCAAATTCATGAAGCACCATACTTTTTGAATATTGACCTTCTATTAGGATATCATCAACTTCATGTGAGAAAAGAAGATATTCCTAAGACAACATTTCAAATCAGGTATGGGAATTATGAGTTTATAGTGATTCCTTTTTGTCATGACTAATGCACCATCGTTTTTCATGGATATAATGAATAGGGTTTTCAAGGAAAATCTTGATTAATTTTTTGTGGTATTTATCGATGATATCTTGTTATACTCCAAAATCTATATACAACATGAGAATCACTTGCATATTATTATGAAAACTCTTAGAAAACATTAATTATATGGAAGGTTTAGAAAGTGTGAATTATGGTTTCAATTAGTTTATTTTCTTGGACATATTGTCTCAATGGATGGAATCCTAGTTGATCCTACTAAGACAAAGGCAATCCAAGATTGGCCCACACCAATGAACATAACCGAGGTACACAGTTTTATTGGCTTAGTAGGTTACTATCGGCATTTCATCCAGAATTTCACCCGACTGGCTAACCCACTAACCAAGATCACATGTAAAGGGGTTAAGTTTGTATGGATGAAATAATGTACAGAATTATTTTAATAATTGAAAAGAAGATTAGTGAATTCTCTAATTTTTACTCTTCCATCTGGAAATGATGGATTTGTGATATATAGTGATGCATCAAAGAATGGAATGGGTTGCATCCTTATATAAAATGATAAATTTATTTCTTATCCATCAAGGTAGTTGAATAATCATGAGAAAAAATTACACAACTCATGATCTTGAGTTAGAAACCATAATCTTTTCTCTAAAAATATGGAGACATTATCTCTACGGAGAAAGATATGAGATATACACAGATCACAATAGTTTGAAATACATTTTTACACAAAAAGAACTCAACATGAGGAAAAGTATGTGGCTTGATTTACTCAATGTTTATGATTTTTGAATACACTACCACCCTAGAAAGAAAAATAAGGCGGTAGATGCATTAAGCAGGAAAGATCACAGACTCCTGACCCAAATGAGGATTAAAAGAAATCCTATATTCATTGATCTACTGAATATGGATATGAGAATTATTAAGGAAGGGGAAACATATTTCCTCTTTAAAATGATTTCTAAACCATATTTACTAGAGAAGATAAAAATCTCTCAATATGATGATAAGAATATGCACAAGAAAATTAATGTTTTCAATGATGGGAGATTGGCAGACTTCGTGTATGAAGGAGTTCTAAAATTTGGGAAAAGGTTATGCATTCCATTAGTACCTGAGATAAAAAGGGAACTATTAGACGATGATCATAGCTCAAATTTCTCTATACACCTAGATAGAACAAAGATGTATAGAGATATGAAGGAATATTTTTAGTGGGATAATATGAAGTGAGAGATTGCTGACTACGTGTCAGGGTGCCTAGTTTGTCAACAAGTGAAGGAAGAGAGACAACATCCTAGAAGGGTGATGAAACCTCTATCTATTACTATGTGTAAGTGGGGTGGTATTATAATGGATTTTATCAACAGACTATTGAGGATTCCTAGAAGTAATGATGCTATATGGGTAATTGTTGATCATCTCACAAAATCAGCACATTTCCTTACGATAAGGGAGGATTTACCACTTGATCGCCTGGCAAGACATTATATTAAGGAAGTTGTAAGACTTAATGGTGAACTTCTATCGATTGTGTCTGATCAAGACCCCGGTTTTACATCAAAATTCTGGAAAAGTCTCCATAAGGATTTGGATACTGAGCTTCATATGAGTACTGCTTCTCA
Organism: Viscum album; assembly: GCA_963277665.1. Taxonomy (NCBI): domain Eukaryota; kingdom Viridiplantae; phylum Streptophyta; class Magnoliopsida; order Santalales; family Viscaceae; genus Viscum; species Viscum album. The sequence goes on along the minus strand of OY728143.1, from coordinate 1,262,925,049 downwards.
CCCCCAAACCGACGTATAGTCTGAAGGGACTATTCAAACAATGGATGATATGTTGAGATCATGCTATCTTTAATTTCAAGGTATGTTAGATAAATAATTACCTTTGGTATAATTTTACTACAATAATAGTTTCCATCCTAGTATTCAAATGGATATATATGAAACATTATATGGAAATAGATGTGGAACTCTAACTTGTTAGGACAAAGTTGGTGAGAGGAAACTTATACGCCCATTACTATTTGAAGAGACCATAATAAAGGTAAAGACAATTCAATCCAATATAAAAGCAGCCCAAAGTAGGAAAAGGAGTTATGCTGACAACTAGAGAAAGGATTTGGAATTCCAAGTGGGATATCATGTCTTTCTGAAAGTATCTCCATGGAAGGGTGTCTTAAGGTTTGGTAAGAACAGGAAACTGAGCCCCAGGTACATTAGAGCATTTGAAATTATGGAAAGAATCAGAGCTATAGATTACTGTTTAGCAATTCTGCCAAGTCTCTCCAAAGTTCATGATGTGTTCCATGTTTCATTATTGAATAAGTACATGCTAGACCAAACACTTTTACCTACCTATGAAGAGATAGAACTGGAACCTGATTTTTTATACTGTGAATAGCCTACCGGGATTCTTGACACAATGCAGCAGGTATTGAGAAATCGGACAGCTCATCTAGTAAAGGTTCTTTGGAGAAACCAGAATATGGAGGAAGCAACATGGGAACCTAAAGATGTTATGAAGAATAACCACCCACATCTTTTTGAAGGACTTTATAAATGAAAGATTTCGAGGTCAAAATTTTTGAAGGAGGGAATAATGTAGCACCCCAAACATTTATGGTATGTTTCTATTAAATACACTATATTCATTAGATATCCTATATTTCATGAATCATTGAGCCTCTATGGAACAAAACTTCATTTTTTATAGGAGAGAGTCATAACCTAGCCATTAAACTTAAATTTTTTAGTTCTGTGAATTGAATTTTGAAAATCTGACATACACGGTTGTGTTCAAGATGATATTTAGAGTCTGATTAAATTAACTTAATTTTGGGTGAATAGTAACATACCCTTCTGAATAGTAACATACCCTTATGAATAGTAATATTACTCTTATGATTGGTTTCCATACCCTTGAATGTATAAATAAATTTATCCACCTTAAAAATAAAGTTGAAAATTTTAAGTGTTCATATTTTTCAATTAAAAAATGATTTTAATTAAAAATTAAATTATTCATATTTATAATTTTTTTTTGAAAAATGGAGTTCATTTTTGGATTCTAGACATTGAAAATGGTTAGGGTGAGTTTTTGGGATTTTTCTAAAATACTTGAATTTTTTATGAATAGTAAAATACAATAAATTATGATAAATGCTAAATAATTGATTTACTGCATCATAGTTGATTCAAGGCTAATATCAGCCCACTTGGTTCGAACTCACATGCCATTATTACTATTTGGGGTCACATGAATCAATACTATTTATAGTCTTGAGAAAAAATATTAAAATAATAATCAAAATAATGTAAAATCTCTCCTCCCCTCCACTATATAAACCACACCTAACCCCCTCATACTCCCACAACACTCAAGCTTTAGGCATTGCCTAAATTCTACCAAATACTCTTCCCAATCCCTCTCCCCATGTCCAAGACCTTCTGGTCTCACCAAAAGGCCAAATCCAAGCGTTTATCATTAACTCATCGAATGAGTCATCCCCGTGGTATATAACCAGAATCATAATAATATCATTTATATCTATTTAATGTCACTAATAATATATATTAACAATTTTGGATGCTTAATCACATTTCAAACAAACTTCCATTCATGAATACAAGTAAACGGATCATGAAAGCCAAGGAAGAAAATGCTTCCAAAATAATAAAATTTAATATCTTAAACCAATCAAAAAGTACATTAATTAACCTAATAAGGTTATACCATATCAATTAAATGTTTATAAGGTTATGGAATTATTAATTAATGAATCTAAATTTGATCATTCAGGTCATTAAGAACAATCAAGAACACCTTCGAGCATAAGGTAAGGGATCCTCTCTCTCTCACTTTTGTTCAATAATTTACCTATATGTTTTTCTCTTTTATTTTTAACTCCTAATGATGGGGTATGTTTTCACACCTCCCCCATACTTACCTTATGATATATAAATAATAAGATACCCCTTTACCTCACATTAATCCCTCACAAGAACACATATTACCATGCTGAAATGTTTGTAAGGGGTTTTCTCATATCACTCTCATTTCCATGAGATTTTAAATGTTCACCACTTATTTATTGAATGTGGTGTATTTTTACTTCCATTTGTAATATAATATCATGATTCTATTTATATTCATGGTATTAAATGATTCATTTGATGGTTATTAATTTTTGGTTATATGATTAGTCTAATTACATTGTGGTAAGGGACTTTGTCTCAATTTTCCATTTCATTGTGACTTACTTTGTATTATGCCCATAATAATTGTTATGTGGTGTAACTACTGCCCATTTGAGATAAATTTTCATTTGAAATTATATTTCTATTAAATATCCATATTCTTATATCATGGATATGATTATTTTTAAGTTGTATAGCATTTTACATACGATATTTATTTTGAAAGTTGTTTTAGCTGTGGAAGTGTTGATGAATTTGTATCCTCATTTCTATATGGATAATGTAAATGAATATTGATCTTGTATTGAATATATATATATATAAATAATACTTTGGACATGCAGTTAGGGGCATGGCCCACTATAGCCCCTCGATGCATCGATAGGTCTCATGAGACAAATCAGTTGACGACAAACCCTTCGAGTTTGTTTCCAAAAATAAAATGGGTTTCTACCTACAAAACAAAACTATTTTAATAGTATTATGGTATCATGTTCTAGATACATGATTCCCAATTAATAATAATTCTCTCTATTCATTTTCATTTATTATTATCCATGAGGTTTTCACTATGACAAAATATATGGATGCAGGTTATTTCTCAATTTATTAATGGTGTGTGTTTTTCATTTATTCATCATGCCATATTTGTTTATGATATAGTTATTATTGATTAAAGATTACTCTATTTGTAACTCTTACTAAACATTTAATATCACCCCTTTCATTTTTTTACCTTCAACAAGTTATGAATATGAGACTATTTATTGAGTTCTCGTGGATGCAGTTTATTAGTTTTTGTTATGTATTGTATTTTGTTACCTTTTCCAATGTAATTTGAGTTAAATCTATGTATGTAGTTTCTTAAAGACTATTAAACCGATCCTTCCTCCAAGCTTTCATTCCTTCCAACCATTTCAATGTAATCAGTAATGCACTGACTTCAGTTTATAGGGGTCAGGGCATTATAATACATCTGTTCCAGAACTATGCCTACTTAAAGTATCCAAATAGGGATTTATTTCTAGAAAGACCCACATAATCTATACATTACCAAAATTATATGGTTTTCATCTATACGTAACCTCAAATTCTGCCTTAGGGTTATGTTCTATAATTAATATATGATTTTACTAAATATAGTTCCTAAGGTTGCTACTAAACCTCCTTTGATTCCAAATGTAGCGACCCAACCCCTGATAGAACAGATATAATGTCTACTATCAATTAAATTTGAATGATTACAAGGAATCAATCCCCGAATAACAGATCAATTTATTAGTCTTGGAAAACCAGATACATAAATGAGAATTTTATGGTAAATGGATACACGAATGACAACATTTTTTTCTTATAATCAAATAAGAAACTACAAGGATAACTCTAATCGATCTAGTAATTCCTTCATACCATTAATAGTATGCTTCATGGAATCTTGGGGAAAGAAACATAATAAGGGTGATATAAAATGCCCAGTAATGGAAAAATATAGTAGAAGCAATTATAAATCAATAAGAATAATCAATATGGAAAGGTAAATAACTGAACACACATTCAATGCAATCAATAAACTGAATGGAAGTTTGTAAACAATATGGAAATGTAATAACTGGAATCATATTCCATTAAAATAACAAGATAAATAAAAATAAATATGTCAAGGTAAGAAACAAAAAACACATCCATTTAATCAATGAAATGTATTCATAGATATGTCGATAAAAAATCTCAAGGATGAATAATAACTAAAACAAATACGAAGTAAAAGATTAATTTCATGGACACCATGTTTCCTAGGTACATGGAACCAGTACCATCAATATAAAATTTACCTACACCAATTTCCACAACTAATTCATCCCATGAGACCACCAATGCATCGAGGGGATTTCATTAATTGGTCCCCAACCCGTAGTGATTTCTTTAAACGGTCCCCAACCCATGTATTCCATGTCCAAAGAATTACTCATATATCAAATAAATAATATTCCTTATCAAATATACTTATTGAATAAATTATACATATTTATCAATATTTTCCCAAATAATCAAATAAATTCCAAAGTAGAAACTGTATGTAAAATGGTATATGATTTAGGTAATAGTAGTATCCATGATAAATGAAATGGATAATTTAGGGAAAAATCAATGTTCAATGATCATAGGGGATTTCATATTTCAAGGGGACTAAAAAATAAATCAAGGAACTGAATGTGAAAACTATCATTGTCCAAATAAATCAGAAACCATACATAGGATGATTAAGGATGGTATTAATACAACATATCCCATATGGAGTAAAAATAGAGGGTTAATGTCATTGATTAAATAAAATAATAACTTTTAAAAATATTCTTGAGTAAAATATCATTTTATTTTGAAAAAACTTTTGAAAATATTTTAATAAAACATTGTTTTTAGAAGGAAATAGGTTCTCTGACTAAAGAGGGAAATAAAGTCTGGTTTTCTGAAAAATATTTTGTAAAACATTTTGAGTACCAAATAATTAGATATTGGTAATAATAATTTAATATGGTCATTAATAACCAGATAATAAATAAAGTGTTTAACTAATAATGGTTATATAATTTCATATAATGTAAATACCATTGAAATATTATTAAATTTATTACTGAGGTAAATAGTATTTAAACATTCCAAAGTGTCCCGTACCACTTTGAAACATTCTAAACCATCACTTCATGAATAAATAAAATTAAATTAAAGTTATAATATAATTAGAGTTATGATATTCATGGTATATCATGTAAAGGGAAGTACATACACCGTATAAAAGAAATTAGGTGCAAAATAATAATTAAGCCTTAATAAAATGTAAATTGAGATGAAAATCTCTTACCAATGTGGTAACAAGTGAATTGGAAAACCCAATGGGAATAATAATTAAATAAAACATTAAAATAACATGAATGTAATATAATTAATTATATTATATGTCAATGTTTTAGTATGTACACCATATATACGAAATTAGGCACACAACATTTAAGTATGCCTCACGAAATGAAAATGAGACAAGAATCCCCTACCTTAACCTTACGTTTACTGTGAACATACTTTAACCTAATATATAAAGGGTTTTAAACATTTTAATAACTTATAAAATAACCATATTAATATTTAATATATCATATATTATTCTCTTATAATATATTATTACTCATTTGTTAATAATCTTCCATTATTTTGACTATTTTGGGTGTTAATTGCCTAGTTTACTGAGTATGTTTTAACTTGTTATTTGTTGTTATTATTAAAAATATCATGGTTTAATCATATAAATAATGTAAAACATTATTTTAATATCATTTATATCTAGTATATTCGTATCTATAATAATTTATAATTTTTGGAGATTAGAAATGAAGTGTACCACTTAGGGAGAAGGTATGTCCTATGTACGCATGAACACTAGTTTCATTTCATTGTTGTATTAAAATAATGAAAAAATAATGATACATATGTATATTATAATTATATTATCATTTATACTTTATATATGATACAAATATTTATTAAATCCATAGTTTTAAACATTCCATGTACAACATGAATGAGTCATATCGTATTAAGGGGGTGGTAGTCCATTCTTCCTCAAACGAAATTATCGTATTTACACAACATGGGAAGCATAAAGTTATATTATAAATGAAAATTAAATAATAATAAAGACATTATAAATTACATATATATTATATAAATATATCTCTCATCATAATGACCACCATTAGAGGCGGTAAAGGAGAATTGAACAATCATTGTTTCGTGAGGCAATAATTCGTTGTAAACAAAAACAATATGTTCGCTTCCATTAGATGGAGGTGTGTGTAAGTTTAGGTTTAAACCATAGTATAAAAACATACTAGTATATTTATGGTACTTTTTTTTGTAATCATAGAATAAGAATCGTATAGTGAGTGGATAAAGGAAATTAAACTAAAAATCAAGAGAGAAGGTGTTACCTCTTAATCGGGTAACTTCTTTTGGTTTATACCAAAAGGATTCCTTGGGTGACTTTCTAACATAAGGGAGGATTCATGTTAATGGGTAGTTTTTTTATATATTTGAGAATATCTTGGTATAACTTAAGTGGTTTGAGAGGTTTTAGTAATGGGGAGAGGTGGTTGCCTTTTATCGGGAAGGAAAAGGACACACTTGGAATTTTTGGAAACAAGTTAGGTGTGCACATATTCTTATCTAAAAAATCATAACAAAAAAAACAAAATAATGGAAGTTTAATGGACTAATTATTGCTTGAATTTTTTTTGGAAAAGTTTCAATGTCATTTGGGCCCTTAAGTTAATGGTTTAGTCCGTTATTAAGCTTGATTTAACCATAATAATTTTAATTAACTTTAATCACATTCACTAATATTTTTCGTAAACAACAAGGTTTGTCTTATTATAAATTATATATTATTACTATTACAAATATTTAATCCATTTTTCTAAATTAAAATCAAATAATTTCTGAAAATTGAATTAAAATTAATCTAGCAGACAGGGTGACAATGTGGGTTTTTAGAGTAAAAACGTCTTAAGTTTGCTATGTTTTATAGTAAATTTCCAAGTTAAAATTATTACAATGACATAAATTTTATTAGTTGATAAAAATTTTATATAATTAAACTTTAAAACTAATTAAAATAATAATTTAACCTTATAAATAAATTAGATGATAAAGCAGTTTGAACTAAAATGTAGTATTTTAAAATATTAATTAAAAAATGAATCCATACAGAAAATTACTAAAACATCATCCAAAGTTAATTTTTATGTTTGGATTATAAATATTAAGTATATTTTGAAATATTAGATCAATTAATGTATCAAATTTCAAATTTAAAATGGGTTTTCATTAAAAGGCGGTAAAATTGCCTTTATAAAAATATTGGTTTTTATATGTGAAATAGGGTTTGTTCTTATCTTATGAACATAAAAAATAATGTATGAATATCAAAAATATTTTTTTGAATATATAACATGTATATTCCATTATAATATTTAACTAATTGTAATTACTTTAATTTATTAGGATAAAACATCTTTGTGATCATAAAAATTGTTTTCTATAAAACATTCTGTTTATATTCAATTGGTTCTTATATTCATTTCAAATTAATTTTAATCTATTTATTAATATTTTATTATCATAGACCATATATTTTTTAAGTTAGTTAATATTATTCATAACAGCTAGTTTATATCTTATTATAATAATATTTTAATAATATATCATTGTTTGGTGAAACTCGGTCTTGAAGATAACGCAAACTTTCAAGGAAGGTCATTATTTTAGGTAACATAAGATATCAATGAAGTCCACTCTTACATGTAACCCAAGATAACATGGTCTTTAATGCATTGAAAAATCTAAAATCTATTTTAAAAAGTAAATATATTATAAAGTATCTGGATATTATATTAAGTTACATGTTTGGGGTTGCGTGTCATACATGCTATCGATTACAAGGTTCTTGCTTTAGTTTTTTAGGGCATCAAAAATTTGATATAAAAACTTTTTAAACCTCTAAAACTCTTCTCTTTGTAAAACCACCTTTTCACACATTTATGGGATTCATTTTAAATTAAAATTTTCCATTTATGTGAATGGAATTTTGAAAAATAGATTCCATATTTGGAATAATAATAATTTATATTATGTAATAATTTCAACTTAATGTTTTACTATTATTAATAGTGAAATCATTAAAAAATAATTATTGCGGTTATGGTAGAAATAGGTTTACCGGGGGTTAAACTAAAATGTTAAGGTGTAAAATCACCTATAAAATTTTCTAATACCCATTTTATGGACATATTTCATCCTTATCTATCCTTTTTTTTATAATTATCCATTTTTGAGCCTTTTGGAATGTGAAAAACGTGGCTACACCATTTTCTTTTAAAAAATTACAGGTGTGTCACTCACCTCACTTATAAAAAACTACCCCCGCTCCTCTTCTATTCACACTTCCAAAATGATTTGGCTCAAAAAATTCCTACCAAAATTTATTCCTTAATTATATACCCAAATCATATAGGCATTTGTGAGATCATAAATTAAATCTATGAAGTCTTTAGGTTAAACCTAAAGAGGTTTTCCAAAAAAGAGGTAATGTTTTTAACTATGCATTTTTTTAATTATTATAACTCCTTAAAATATTATTAAAATAATTTAATATAATAAAACAAGTATCTTCCATATAATTAGATGTTATTATATTAATTTAATAACCTATATACATCTCCACTTCTATAAAATTGGAAACGAAACCGTCGATCATTGTACGATGGACTACCACCTCACGAACTGGTGTTATTTGTTTTGTATCACCACATTTTATAGATTTATATAATGATGTATTTAATATTTATATATTATATTTATTATATTATTATAAATATGTAATTATAATAACCCATATACTTTCTTACCTCCCAACTTGTTGGAAAACAACGTCTCTCGTGTGTACGGCACACTACCACCTTGTGAACCAATGTGATGTGTTTTTTATTTCTGTTTTACTTTGATGGTAATAAAGATATATTAAATGAATATATATTATATTTTTAACATAAAAATACTTCTGGGATTATGATATCAGATATACCTTCTTAATTTCTATTATGTGGGGGATAAGATAACGTTGTTCGTGTGTACGGCGGACTACAGCCTCACGAAATGTTGTGATTCGTCTTTCACTAATGCTTTGTATGGAAGGTAATTACAGAAAAATTGATGAATATATGTGAAATATATGACATAAATTTTTTTCTATAATTTCAATATATAATTTACCTTTATTTCATTTCATCTGTCAATAAAATGGAAACAATATCCATACGTATGTATGACCTACCGTCTCCATGAACGGTGTATTTCATTTTCCATCTCCAACTTTTTTAGATTAATCAAATATATATATATATAATGAATATATATGATATTTATGTCTTGTTTACAATCATGGAAATGATGGAACAATTATCAAAGTAAGAAGACTGACAATAACTAATCAAAACATACACGAAAACAAAGTAGTTATTTCCAAAACATGATTTTTAAAAGGAATTGTTAATAAACAGGTAATAAAAGGTCATAAGTAAATAATATATGGTATGATATATACATATCAATATATAAGATTTTTTATAATAAATTTATAATTATTATAAATGATGTTCTAATTCATAGGAAAGAAGTCTAGACTTAAGGTAATATATTTCTAGTCTCACTTTTATTTCTGGGAGACGTATATCAAATTCACCACTCATTTATTTTGTGTGGTGTATATTCTGAACCATTGACATGTTATATCATTAATATTATTTTAATTATATTTAATTTTTCATTTGATATTATTTTTTAATTTTACTTACAATTCAAATATTTCCAAATTAGTAAAGGTTTTTTATTTCAATTTTCCTTCTTTGAGACATTTGTTATGTTATGAACCTATATTATTTTACGAGGTGTATATATATTGACACTATGAAATATAATATAATTTATTTCTTTATTACCATGATATTTCAAGTTTAATTTAATATTATTATTTCATGGGGCTTACAATTCAATGTTACCAATATGATAATGTTTTTATGACATAATCTCAATGTTTATCAGGATTGTTTATGCGTATGCTTTTGATGATAAAATATTATGATCTATCTCTTAGGAAACTCATAAATTTTCTTATAATATATTTATATCATTAGAATAAATGTTTTCCTTTAATTTTCCTCTCTTTATGTACTAAATAGTTCAAAAGAATGTTTTTAAAGGAATCGACTTTATATATCTCTTTTGTCAGAAAAAATTGATTTATATCCATGTTTTCTAGAAATGTCTTAAAAATGTTTCAATATTCCTCTAGGATTTTTTCAATCCATTTTACCCTTGTTTTAATTTTTAAAAAATGTTTTAAAATGAATCTTCATTTTTTTTCAAAATAAGTCTTTTTTAGCTTTTATTGAAAATATAAAAGCGACGTCTATTTTGACCTGTATGGTATTTTACCCTGTCATGACCAAATCATTATTTTAAATATTCCTTCATAATATTACAAGATTATTTTTTAAATAATATGATTTTGAAAATGTTTTATTTTTTAAAATGTTTTTTTTCAAATTGGAAAGGATATTTTCATCAAGAAATGTTTTAAATGATTTTTGATTGTTCCTTTATAAGTTTAAAGTTTATTTTAAAATAAAAGGATTTTGAAAATAATTTATATTTTTAAAATTATTTGTTGAAAGTGGAAAGGATATTTTCCTCAAAAAATGCTCCAAGTGATCTTTCAAGATTATTTTAAATATAAGATGACATCATTTGATATTACTAATGCTTTACTGGGGATAAAATTTAATGATATCATCCTTATTCTTTCTCTAGATGGTAAATTTTTATGTTGATGAAATGTTTATGAACCTCATTTATTTTTAATGGGTAATGTTATGGTGAATTGATGAAATGTTTATAAAACCCATTTTCCATGTAGGGGTTTTTATGTGATGATATGATGAATGCATTGTGATATTATGGCACACATAAGTATGGTTTTCATTATGATATGAGTGGGACCTTTATCTCCCTATAATGAATTGATTAAAAATTTATATCTCATGAGATAATAATGGGAAACAAGTAGATGGGATTGATCCACTATGGGAAACATGTGATTCCTAATCCACCATGGGGAATAGGTTCCTCTTGATCCATAATGTGAAATAGATGCCTCTTGATCCACAATGGGAAACATGTGAAAAGTATTGATCCAATATGTTTATGGTATTGGTAGTTAACCTTGACATATGTATTTTTTTCAATATTTATTATGGTTTCATACTTTTATGACATGAGATCATTGTTCATAATTGATTTATGATGATTTCACACTCTTATGGTCTATGTTTTCTGAAATGATAAATTTTTATGCCATGAGTAATGTTTATGATCTATTAAAGGTTGGGTATAAACATTGTAAGTTATGTTCATGATCGCATACCCTTATGCTTATATTATTCTTTCATATGATAATATATTGATAGCTCCTATGTTTACCCTTACTGAACATCTGATCTCACCCTTTCTTATATTTCCTTCCCTAGGTCTTGAAGAAATGTTTAGGAATGGTATTCTTAATAAGATCACTATGTGAGAAGATATTTGTAGGAGATGTTGAATATCTTTCATGAATAAGAATATTGTGTTTAAAATATCCAAAGATACTAAAATATTATGGTCTTTAAGTATTTTTTATAATGTGTATTGAATATTCATTTAAAAATATGTGATATTTATGTATCAAAATCCCATATCCTTATATGTTATGAGTACTGACCTTACAATGTGAATTCCTCATGTTATATATGTAATTAGATATTCCTATCATTGGATGAGTGTATTTGTAACACCCCAAGGTTTTAAAAATAATTTGAAATGAATGAAATGTTGTTTTAAGTACATTTTTATAACAAGCCTTTAAACATAATTTTACTACTTCAATGTTTTGGATTTCAGAAAAATATATCTACAATTATGTTTAGTAAGTTATTTGGAGTTTTATGGAACCAACTTGTTTTTTTTGTGAATAGTAACATACCCTTATGAATATTAATATGACCCTAATTAATAGTAACTTTTATTATTCGTTTTCTTAAGGCTTTATGATATTGACATTTTGGTTAATTTTTTCAATGTGATATAAAAGCGGTTATAGTTTTAAAATTGTTAGTTTTTGAATTAAGTATAATTTTATATAAAAAATAAATTAAAGATATTTGGAAAATTATTTTCATAAAATGGAATTCATTTTTTAATTCTACACGTAAAAAAATGGTAAGGGTGAATTTTTGGGGTTTTTCTAAAATTCTTGAATTTTCAATGAATAGTGAAATATGGTAAAATACCATATATTCAAATTATCAGTAAAATACACTATTTATGACATCATAAGTGATGTAAGGCCACTTGGATAGAACTCACATGCCATTATTACCATTTGGGGTCACATTAATTAAGACTGTTCATAGTCTTGAGCCAAAATATTATAATAATGATTAAAATAATGAAAAATACCCTCTGTCTTCCACTATAAATACCACCCTCATTTCCCTCTTCCTACCACACCTCTCAAGCCTTGATACTTACCTAAGTTTTAAGAAATAATCCTATTAAGGCTCTTCCCCACTTCCTAGATCTTCTGGTCTCACCAGAACGCCAAAACCAAAGGCCTTAAGAAGGATCTCAAGGAGAAGAGACCAAGAGGTAAACATCCTCTTTTATTTTATTTATTTTCTTTATTTTCTTTCATTTTATGTTATTATTTTTCATTCCTATTGGATTACGTTGGGATATTTCATTCTGTATCCCCCTTAATTCCCATATTATGTAATAATGGTGAGATACCCCTTCTCTCTCATCAAATTATTTTATAAAATTTTAAGCGATGTCGTTAGGCTGCCGAATTTTCGTAAAAGATTTCTCAAATTTTCTTTTATTTTTAGTTCCATTATTTTCTTATTATTTCATCACCTCCTCATATCCAAGAGGAATGAAAACTCCATAATATTTTATATTCTATATTTTCTCATGTTCGAGGAAAAATTCATCACCATTATTCTTCTCTTCTCCCACTTATTCAAGGAATAAAAACATTGTTCGTGATGTGTCGAATTATCGACATCATGGATGATGTGATTTCAATTTCTTTTACTTCCTTAATGATTGGTCATGAAACCATTTTTATGGTTGAACCAGGTTATAATATATTTATTATGTCTCATCCATGGTTCTGGAATTATTTTGTACACATGGTTTTAATTTATAAAACAAAATGAGATCGTTATTATCAAAGAACCACAAAAATGATCTAAACAGACATCATTAATGTTTTAACTTATAAATTATCCTAATTTCAGAATTAAAAATGATAAATAGTATAATTTATGTTTCTGGATATATTTAACTACCATTCCATTACAATTCTGTAGTTTTACTTCCAATTGACAAGAACAACCCTCATGAACCAATCATGGAAATCATGTAAAGAACTCACCCAAAAACAGTGCAAGGAACAAAATACTAACAATTAATGGATGAAATGATGTAATGAAATGATCATATGAGGTATTAAATATATATATATATATTTCTATAAGATATGAATAACACTCTTTTAACCATTATACTAGATGTTTAAACAAGTATTAAGTAAGACAAGCCCGAGGTAAGAGAATTCTTAACCCAATTTCCATTAATTGGGTTAAAATTCTAATTTTTTATTTATGTGGTATTAAAATTGTTTTTGTGATGTGTTTTGTTTATATTATGTTGAATCATATGTATTTATAGTTTTTATACATATTCCATCAACTCTATTAAGTCTCACTTGAATTATATGATGTTTATAATGGGTTTTTCTTTTAAAATTGTGTTTTACAAAATTCAAAAGAAATATTTTTATGCAATTATTTATGTTTTATGATTACATTATGGTTCTTGGGAATTGTTTAAGGATTATGGTTGGGACCTAAATTTCCATCCAATTAATTGGTTATGTGTAATTTGGAGGTCGGTCGTATGGTTACTCCAAGTGTAATTGTGATGGTTACACAAATTGTAAGGTAGTTGTGAGGGTTACAAATTATAAGGTAGCCGAGATGGTTACAAGATTTTGTAATTAATGTACCAAGATATATTTATTGTTATAATTATGTTCTTATTTTTTTTGGATCTTGTGGAAATCTCATGTTTCACAAATTAAGTACATATTGATGAGAATTATGTGTTTTGAAAATGATTTTACATGTTACAAGTTTTCATGGACTCATGTGTTCTTTATTTCTTTTTATATCCCTTACTAATATTTTTGTGCTCATACCAAGTTTTTAAATGAATTTCACAGGTTATAAGGATATGTAGGAAAAATAAGGAAGTCGAGTTAAACATTTGAATAATTGTCAAAGAAATCATGTTTTAAGATTTAATGTTTTATATTTTGAAAAAAAATGGAGATTGTTTTTAGTAGTATCATATTGTATGAATGTGGAATGTTATGTCTGGTAAATGTGTGAGATTCATAGTAACGAATAACATATTCAAGAAGATTCATATTATATTCCCACTATAATCCTTAGAATTTAACATAGGAATGAATCTCAAAGTATGAATAATATATTGAGTTGATAGATAATATTATTCAGTGAGATAAAATGCATCAAAGGAAAAAAATTCCCTATATACATAATATTTTTTAGCAAGTTGCTTGAAATTTTTTACTAAGACTAAAATGTGGTTAAGGGAAAATTTTCCATGTATATGTATAATATTTGAGAAGATGTGTATCATTTTTTGTTATTCATAAAATGTTTCAAAGAGGAGGAAGCTTCCTAAATATATAATATATTTGAGTTTCATTTCTAGAAGAAGAGGTTATATCACACCATGAATCTAGTATTCGTGTCGCAATATCTAAATACATGGAAGGAGGATTTTAAAAAACCAAATGGATTATAATGTATATATCAATAACAATATATGGTATATAATTTAGTAAAAAAGGTTAAATAATCCTATATATTTCATGGGAGAATGATGATTGTGGTTTTTGGAAGATATCATGTAGTTTTTTTAATAATTAAATAGGAGTATTTTTTATCACAAATATCATTGATTTTGTATATTAAAAATATGGGAAATATTTCCGAACATAATTTGAGGAATAAGAAGAGAATAAGGGAGTTGATACTATGAGGGTAGAAATTGTTAATAGAAGGATAAAGTCTTTTGTGCTGCAATACTTTGAAGATCTGGAATTGAGGGAGAAGAAGATGGAAAGTTTAACTCCCTATATTGTTTTGGTTTTCTTATTTTTATCTATTAAGAATCATTATAAGTGATCTGTTTATCAATTTTATTTCTAAAACATTGACTCAAAGAGTTTGTGAATATTTAAGAAGATGAAGTGTTCCTATGATTGAAATTGATTCATTCCTTAAATTTTTTAGCACTGATAATGGATAGTGTTTCTATATGGTATGTCACCACCCTATTGATTTAAGGTCCTTGGATTAGAACTTAGTGGTGAACCAAGTAAAACCCCATGTCTCTATTTTTATTTTCCTGCATTTGGATATAGTTTTAATGTATAAAGTGTAATATGTTTGTTTTTCTCTTGATAAACCTAGAGAAATATCCCAAAATTTAATATAAATACACACTCTAATTCACCCCCCCCCCTTTAAGGTGTGTTATAATATTGGTCTAACGAGTGGTATTAGAGTAATTGGTTCTAGGTGATGAATCTATCACCAAAGGAAGACTATTATGGAGAACACAAGGAATGAAAAATTAATTCCTTTATTTTATGGGTGTAATGTCCAAATATATAAGAATAGAATGATATATAACCTATGGTCACTTGGTTTCAATTTTATCTATGTAACTATACATGGGATACCTATAAATTATGTTTTTGAATTATTCATGATTGAAGTAGATTGGAAGTTGCTCGATACTGATTCCAAGTGCTATAATTCTTTGTCTGGAACACTAATAAACCTAGTCTATATGAAAGTAATGGGTTACGCTACTACTAAGGCCATGTGGTATAAATTATTTGACATGTATAAATATTATAGAAAGTTTAAGGATGAAATAATAAAAGTTTTTCATAATAAGTTTGATGATTCAATGACATGTCTAGATGAGAACATTAATGGGGGTTTTAATTGTATCATTGAGGTAGTTATAGTAATTTTAGGACCTAGTGAAGAGATAAAGGATAAGGATGTTGCAAAGAAGATCATAGATATGTTTCCACCTCTATATAATATATAGTTGTTATCTCTTTAAGGGAGAAACCTGGAAGAGTTATCATTTGGATGATTTATATAGTAGCTTGGTTTCCTACGCAATATGGGTTATTCCATAAGGAATATAAAAGCAATTAAATATGGAGACAATGTTTAAAGCAATGGAGAAACTTAACATCAATGGAGTTTCATATGAATAAGATAATGTGAGTGTTTAATTTCTATCCCTTTTAGTAAGGAAATTCAAAAGAGTTAAATTAAGTTTCAAAGTAAAACTTCCATTGGCTTCTTTTCAGTGTGGAAAGTCTAGAAACATTGCAGCAAGGTGTCCATGAAAACTTGGTGTCGATAAAAGTTAAGTAAAAACCCTATAAAATCCATGAAGGAATTTTCATCTTAAAATAGACATTAAATCAAGTAGTTCATTCTAAAATAAGTTCTATAGGAATAGTCTTATAAGAAATGAATAGAAATTTGATGAAGAAAATTTATAATAAGAATAAAATGAATTTAAATTTGATACAATAGATTCCATGATGGAAACAATCGAATAATAAAAATTTGAGAGTAATAATGATCATCAACCTAAGATAATTGTGGAACTGAAGGTGGTATTGTAAGGAGATCTTGAAGATCTTGATATTTAATGGATGAAAAATTAGAAAACCAGTTTTTTTAAAGAATATTATAAATATGCATATTAGCATGAAGCTGAGATAAATCATCTATAGAATGGGTTATAATATTGAACATCCCATCATAAAAACACATGATAATAACTAGACCCCAAAATGAAGATTGAATAAAAAGATAAAATGATTGATTACATTAATACTAAATTGGAGAAAAGAGTAATGGGTGTTGAATCCCTTCAAGAAGAATTGGTCACTTTTAGGAACAAGCTTGAGACTGGAATAAAAAAAAGTGATCTAAAGAGAAGTCTATAGTTTTGGAGGTTCCCAAATGTCGAACTATTGGAAAGAACCAAAAATGTATCAAAATTTATTGAGGTAACTATGAATTATTGAATACCCACATACCTAAATGAAAGAAAAGTTAGTTGTTGCATTGAGGAAATAAAAACTAAGAAAAAAGAAATTTTGAGAAAAGGTAAGTAGAAGGTCGATCCTGATGCTGAGATTTTAAAAGTGATCATAATATTGGATCAGTATAAAGAAAGTTTGAGGGTTAGAAAAAATACTTAGTCTATGTGTATTAATCATCAACCAAGGAGGTATTCAAAATCAAATGACATGTGTATAGGTGATGGAGGAAAGATGTTTCCTCTAATGAAGTTCCTGTTTTGTGGCTTCCTTGGCCATTTATTATGATGAAAACAAGAGTTACTTGAATGAAGAAACACTAGGAAGTGAGAAAATAAGAATGGTTTTATATTATTAAAAATAAGGAATACATTTTTTATGGTTACTAAAATCAATGTTATAACTTCATTCATAAGTTAATGGATTGTAGGCTTAGAAGAAGTACAAGTCAATATCATGAAATTTGAAAATAGATGAATAATTGGTGCTCTAGAATGATTTTGTTTGAAAATATATTATATATATTAGAATAAGGGGATGAGTATGGTTAGACTACCTATAAAAAAGGTAAGGAGATTCCATCTAATGCCTCAACCTAGATAGGTATCTTTTGGAAGGAAATAAAAAATAGAGAAATAAAATTTGGCTGAGGTTTCACCAAATGTGACAAATAACAATACAACATTGATCCTCAACAGTGACTGTTCATCCCATATGACTATAAATATAAATATCTTGAGAAATTTGAAGGAAATAATTGGTGTAACCATGCATTTTTTAAATTATAGAGCATTGGAGATCAAAATAAGTGGGAATATGAGGTTAGTAGGCGATAAACTAAAGAGCACTAAATTACTTTATATAGATAGACTATGCCAAAATCTCTTAAGTTTAATTCAGTTTTGTGATTCCTTTCTTGAGGTTACATTTTACCAAAAGGAGAGAATGATAAAAGGTAAATCTAGGAACACACTCATGAAGGGATGGGGAAAAATGAAAATCTTTATCAGTTGGATGGTAATGAAAGAACATGATTTCTTATGGAATAAGAAGAGAACAATTTCTGGCATCAGAGGTTAGGAAAGATTCATAAAATAAGTTTGAAAATATATTTAATTTGAATATCATAGTGTACATACCAAAATTAAGTAAATAATGATTAAAAACATGTGATGTATACATTTTATGGAAAGTAGTTAAGAATCTTTATCAATAAAAGAATAATAGAGAATCTATTCTACTCGATCTAGTTCACACAGATGTGTTTGTTCTAATGGGTTGAACAAATACATGTGGATAAAGGCAATTTAATAATTTTTAGATGATCATATTAGTATGTTTTAACATCACTACTACAAAATAGGTCTTTAAGAGTGCTAAAAATGGACTTTATCAGTGTTAGAGAAGTGCTAACTACCAGAGCGATATTTAAATCCTCAAGATTTTATCAATGATTTTATTTAGAGTTGATAAAGGGGATCTTTATCAGTACTAAATAAAAGTGTTGATAAAGGGGCATACTAAAGTGTGATGTAAAAGCAAACTGCAGAACCAGTGCATTGTGCTATAAAAGAACACTACAACATCATAAACACCACTAGATATCAAAAAAATAGAATACCAATATAGAATTTAAATGAAATCAAATTTACAACACAAATAAAAGAATAAACTATATTATAGACATTTCAAGAATTAGTTTATAAAATTACATAAGTACAAATTATTAAATACATTTGAAAACATCAATGTTCCTTTGTCTTTTTATCCCAACCCCAACTCATGCTATTGTTGAACAAACCACCCTTGCTCTAGAAAAATAACACCCTTTGATTCATAATGACCACATTGTGTATCAGTTTTACATGGGCTTGATTCATACACATAAAAAATGATTTATGAATCATTTTCATAAATTATCAATACAATCTAAGTGTCTTTTCTCAGTTTATAATGAGTGATGCTATTTGAACTAAAATGTCGATTTTAAACTAATAACAGACACTTTGAGTCATACTAGGAAAATCATGTATCAGATTGAGGTGAGGTTTATTACTACACAACACAAATGACTTATGTATCATTTTTATAAAGTATAAAAATAACTTGAATGTGTTTGATCTATTTTCAGTAGGTCTGTTGTCGTTTTTATGAAAATTGATGTCAATTTTAAATAAAAAGACGCACTTTGAGTCATACTGGTCACATCATGCATCAGATTGAGGTTTGGATAATTCTTACATGTCTAAAATGACTTATGTATCATTTTACTAAAGTATCAAAATAGTATGAATTCATTTTCTTGGTTTGGATAACAACTCTTTTTTTTCACTAAAATGTCATTTTAAACTAGAAACACACACTTTGACTCATAACGGTCACATAGTGTATCCGTTTGACATGAGAAAAATTCCTACACATCAAAAATAATTTATGAATCACTATTATAAATTATCAAGACAATCCAAGTATGTTTTTTTATTTTTTAGTGAGTGAAAACTTTTAAACTAAAATATCGATTTTGAACTGATAACATACACTTTGAGTTATCCCGGGAACATAATGTATCATATTGAGGTGAGACTAATTCTCACAAATAAAAAATGACTTGTGGATTATTTTACCAAAGTATCAAAACAATACGAATGAATTTTCTTTTTTTTTGAGTAGATCAGTTGTCATTTTTACTAAAATTGATGTCAATTTTAAATAAAAAGATACACTTAGAGTCATACTAGTCACACCGTGCATCATATTGAGGTGTAGCTGATTCTTACACATCTCAAATTATTTATATATTATTTTAATAAAGTATAAAAATAATAAAAATACATTTTCTTAGTTTTGAGTATATCACATGTATTTTTTACAAAAATATCATTTTGAACTGGAAACGCGCATTTTGACTCATACTGATCACATCATATATCGTTTTGATGTGAGACCAATTCCTAAACCTAAAAAATTATTTTAAAATTATATTTCTAAATTATCAAGACAATCCAAGTTCATTTTCTCATTTTTCATTGAGTGACACTTTTTGATCTAAAATGTTGATTTTAAACTGATAACAGACACTTTGATTCATAACAGGCACATCATGTATATGATTTAGGTTTGGATAATTACTATACATCAAAAATGACGTATGGATCATTTTACTAAATTATAAAAATAATATGAATTTGTTTTCTATGTTTTGAGTAAGCCAGTTGTCTTTTTTAGAAAAATTAATGTTTATTTTATTAAAAATCCACACTTTGAGTCACACCAGTCACATTGTGCCTTGGATTGAGGTGTGGATGATTTTTACACATCTCAGATAAATTATTTATAATTTTCCTAAAGTATCAAAATAATATGAATGATTTTTCTCAATTTTGAGTATGTCACTTTTCTTTTTTACTAAAATGTCATTTTAAATTGGAAACACACACCTTGACTCATACCGATCACATCAGGTATTGGTTTCAAATGATACTAATAACTACACATCACAAATGATTTATGAATCATTTTCCTAAATTATAAATACAATATGAGTGTGTTTTCTTAGTTTTTAGTGAGAGAATTTTTTTTTAACTAAAATGTCGATTTTAAAATGGTAACAGAGACTTTGAGTAAAATTGGGAACATCATGTATCAGATTGAGGTTTAGATGATTTCTATATGTAAAAAATTAATTATGGGTCATTTTATTAAAGTATAAAAAAATTAATTCATTTTATCTATTTTGAGTAGATTAGTTATCATTTTTAGAAAAATTGATGTCAATTTTAAATAAAAAGATGCACTTGGAGTCATACCGATCACACCATGTGTCAGATTGACGTATGAATGATTAATAAAAATCCCAAATGACTTATAGAAAATTTTACTAAATTATTAAAACAATATGAATTTATTTTCTTGATTTTGAGTATATCACTTGTCTTTTTTACTAAAATTGATGTCAAATTTAAATAAAAAGACACACTTTGAGTCATGTCGATCACACCATACATCGGATTGAGGTGCAACTGATACCTACACATCTTAAATAAATTTTGGATCATTTTTCTAAAGTTTAAAAACAATACTAATATGATTTATCTATTTTTAGTAGTTCAATTGTCTTTTTTACTGAAATGTCATTTTAAACTGGAAACAAGCACTTTGATTCATACTGATGATATCCTGTATCGATTTGATGTGAGACCAATTCCTAAAATTTAAAAAATGATTTATGAATTTTTTAATAAATTATCAAGACAATATGTGTGTATTTTATCCTTTTTTAGTGAGTGATACTTTTTGAACTAAAATTTCAAATCAGGAACATCGTGTATCAGATTGAGGTTCAGCTGATTCCTACATGTAACAAAAGACTTATGGATCATTTTCCTAAAGTATAAAATAACTTGAATGTGTTTTATTGGGATTGAGTTGGTCAATTGTCATTTTAACTAAAATTGATGTCAATTTTAAATAAAAAGACACACATGGAGTCATACCGGTCACACAGTGCGTCAGATTGAGATGCGGCTGATTCTAACACATCTCAAATGACTTATCAATTTTTTACTAAAGTATAAAAATAATCCTAATTATTTTTATCCTCTTTGTGTATGTCACTTTTCATTTTTACTAAAATTCCATTTTAAACTGGAAACACACACTTTGACTCATACCGGTCACATCGTGTATTGGTTTGACAAGAGACTAATTCCTACACATCACAAATGATTTACGAATCATTTTACAAAATTATCAAGACAATATGAATGTGTTTTATTAGTTTTTAATGAGTAACACTCTTTCAACTAAAATTTCAATTTTAAACTGATAACAAAGGCTTTGATTCATACTGGGCACATCATGTATCAGATTTAGGTGCGACTGATTCCTACTTGTCACAAATGAATTATGGATCATTATCTTAAAGTATAAAATAATATGAATATGTTTTATTGGTTTAGAGTATGTCAGTTTTATTTTTTACTAAAATTAATGTTAGTTTAAAATAAAAATAATTACTTTTATTCATACTGGTCACACAGTGTGTCGGACTAAGGTGTAGTTTATTCCTGCATGTCTCAAAGTCTCAAAAAATTCCCAACTACTAGTGTTCCACCCTTTACATTGGATTTATTTTTCAAAATTCCAACATTTCATATTGATCTAATGTACTTATATAAAAAATATTTCTTGGAACATCAAATAAATATGAATTGTTTCAGTTCAATAAAGAAAGGTAATAGAAAATGTGAAAAAATTCGAATAAATAAACATTTCATATCTATTGTGGCTTGTTGTAGATAGTTAAAAGAAAAATATAACTTCCAAAAAGAATCAACCTGTATAAGGAAAAAATTATTATATGATTAATATTAAAAATAAATAAATTAAACATAAATCTGAAACGATACATTAATTTTATAGATGATTATTTTATTTTTCAAATATTGAATATCCCAAATAATTCTACCACCCACCAAAGTGAAACCATTGTATTTTTCATTTCTAAAAATTCATGATTTGGTTGATGAAATTATTTATTTCATTATTTTTTAGTGGTTTTTGATCAAGATAATAGTTATTTTTTAAATGTTTTTTAATTTTTATTTTTTGTGCTTCATGATTTCATTTGAAGTGGGCATTTCATTTTTAGGGATTTCTTCATAAGGTAGTTTCTTTTCATTTAATATATTGTTTTTTTTTTGACACAAACCCTCCTCAATGACCATGATCTCTCAGTGTTGGTTGTCATCCAATAGTT
Source organism: Viscum album (assembly GCA_963277665.1). Classification (NCBI taxonomy): domain Eukaryota; kingdom Viridiplantae; phylum Streptophyta; class Magnoliopsida; order Santalales; family Viscaceae; genus Viscum; species Viscum album. The sequence continues at coordinate 1,262,901,992 of OY728143.1, read as the reverse complement.
ATATCATACACCTGGTAGATTCATTGGTTGATTATAAAAATATTCTTTAAAACATTTAAGTTGGATTATATACTTGTTTGATGATTGGATTTGTGTTGTATGACTCTCAAGTGACTATTGGCTCCACTACTAATACCCTTTCTTTGCAGTATAGAGAAGTCATGGGAAAGAAAATATATCTATGTATTTTTGTTTAGATTTTTCTTAGTGAGGCATTGATTTCACACTTTGGCAATATTTGATAGTACTTGGAATGTTATAATAGAAATTGTAGCCTATGATAATAATTTTAAAGAATAAGCAGCGTTTTTTTCGTTTCTAAAAAAATCACCCCACTTAAATTCATATATAAAATCACTTAAACAAGTGGTGAAAAATAATTTTTCAATAATCCACCTAAAACACTTTCACAATGTATCTTATCTTACGTTATAATTGTTGTGCACATTTTTCAACAATTTTTCTCAAACACAATCTTGATATGATCCTCATTATAATCCATTTCCCAAAAAAAATTATTATTTGTAAGCCAGTGTTATGTCACTTCCTCTACCTCAATCCCCTACTTGGTCTCCACCTCAGTCTCCACCTCAATCTCCTCCTCCACCACGGTCTCCAACTCCATCTCTTCCTCTACTATTGCCCAACATTTTTTTTGTTTGTAGGTCGTTTCTTCTAAAAAAATGATTTACTACATTATAATTATCCTTGATAAACAAATCAAAAATAATATATAATAATTATAACACTAATTTTTCACGCCTCAAATATATTTAAAAGGTCATAAATCATACTAGAACACAAAAATTGTAGGTAATAACGTAAATTTGTTATTGGTATACATTCTGAAAATATATATGCTACCCAATCATCTCTAAACAAATTTATTTATTCTTTTGAGTATGAAGGTTATCGTAAATCTGGATAATACTAAGAAAAAATAGAAAAATAAATTATTATGAAATATATTTAATGAAATTGTAATTAACTTCAGAAATTACCTATTGGGGGATGATGGTATTTTCATGATTTATGATCTCTCTCATAAATTTTCAAGCATAATATCCATAATTGATGCCATTATCTTACTTCAGACACTGCTGAAACATTGAAAAAAATAAGTAAATTTTTTTGAAATATTTTAATAGTTAAATATTTCTATATATACCCTAATTTGTATATATTTTTAGAAATACACATGATTTATCTCTTCAGACACTAATTTTATGCCATGATTTTTCCTATATTTAGCGACCACCCTATCATAACAAAATTCTTGATAAAACAATGACTGAAACATATAATTAGATGTTTATCTATAAAATATTTATTTAGTGTATTAAAAATTTACAGTACATATAATGTGTGGTCATTTGGTTGGATATCCATGCATTGGATCCAAAAAATAAATATTTGGGGTATCCAGATTGATTTTGATCAGCATCTTATGCTGCCTAGAAAAACAAAAACAAATTAGTAATGTAAAAATAAAAAATATATTTTATGTGATTAGAGTGTAGAGTTTTACTTTCATATTTTAGGCATTAAAAAGAGTATGTTGTATGATGTTTTTTATCAAAAACTTCAAGTAACTCATCTCTTATCTTGTAAATTTCTTCATTATCCAAATTAAGTATTTCTGTAGAGATGATACAGGGATTAATTAATCCAAATATTGATTTACAGAATTTTCCCACTTATATAGTAGTAATATAAATTCTTGTTGAAAATATTAATAGTTATCGACTTTAATAAACATATTTTCTAACTATTTGGATAAACTTATTATGAAAATGTACTTTATGTATGTATTCATACACTACAGGAAAACAGGCGTTTCGCAGTGTTTTTTTCGTGGCAGTTTTTAAACCACCATGAAATGTGTTAAATTTTTTTAGTATTTTTTTTATTTTTTTGATGATTAGCGGTGG